>CM038044.1:55403850-60203850 GCA_021397845.1 Areca catechu | reverse complement strand
TTTAGGAAAGCTATTTGGACATCCATGTGCTAGATTTCATGTCAAAGTGTGCCGCTAAAGCAAGGATGATCTGAATGGATTTGAGCATTGCCATAGGAGAGAATATCTCATCATAGTCAATACTATAACATTGACGATACTCTTTAGCAACCAGACGGACTTTATGGGTCTCTACCTGCTTGTCTGCACTCCTTTTTCTTTTGAAAATTCATTTGCATCCAATAGATTTTATCCCCTCAAGTGGATTAACTAATGTCCATACATTGTTTATTTTCATGGACTCCATTTTAGATCTCATGGCTCCTATCCATTTCTCAGAGTCGGACCTCTACATTGCATCCATATAGGTAATCGGGTCCTCATTTTTCTCATCGAGTTCAATGGGATCACCATCCAAAACCAAGAAATCATAGTATCTATCCGGTTGATGCGGTATCCTATCAAATCTCCTTAATGGTTCCTGTATGGGCTCTGGGTGTGATTTAATCATAACCAGTTCTATGTTATCCCTTAAGTGTGTCAGTTTTTCTACTCGTTGAACTTCACTAAGTTCAATCTTAGTGGCTACGATTCCTTCACTAAGAAAATCCTTTTCCAAAAAGATAGCCCTAAGATTGACGAACAACTTTTGTTCCTTAACCAAGTAGTACCCCTTAGACTCTTTTGAATACCCAACAAATAGGCACTGGTCAGACCTAGGTCCAAGCTTATCCATTTCCAAATGTTTGACATAAGCCGGGCAACCCCAAACCTGAAGGTGTGCAAGTATCGGCTTATGTCCAGTCCATATATCGTATGGGGTTTTGCTAACGGACTTACTCGGAACCCTATGTAAAAGGTAGCAAGCTGACTTTAAAGCATATCCCCAAAAGGATAGCAGCAGAGAAGGAAAGCCCATCATGGACCGAACCATGTCTAGCAGGGTTCGATTCCTCCTTTCAGACACTCCATTTAATTGAGGTGTCCCTAGTGGTGTCCATTGAGAGAGAATCCCATTCTCCTCAAGATATGTCAGAAAATCATCAGAAAGATATTCACCACCTTGATTTAATCGAAGGATTTTGATATAATTTCCAATTTATTTTTCTACTTCATTACGATATCATTTGAACATTTCAAATGATTCAGATTTATGTCTCATCAAGAAGACATAACCGTACCTCGAAAGGTTGTCTGTAATCATAATGAAACAATTACACCCACCTCTGGTACTAAATTCATAGGTCTGCATACATCAGTATGTACCAGACTTAGAATTTCTTTAGCTCGTTCACCTTTTCCAGTAAAAGGTGATCTTGTCATCATTCCAAGAAGACATGACTCATAGGTTGATAGTGAATCACATTCACTGATCTTGAGAAGACCCTCTCTTTTCAACATGTTTATCCTGTTCTTGTTAATATGACCTAGCCTACAATGCCATAGATACGCATCGCTGACATTATCTATCCTATTGCATTTACTAGATGTGTACACTACACTAACAGGTCATGATAGTACATAAATGCCATTGTTCATGTATCCATTTATCACAATAGAACTATTCCAAATGATTTTGTAAATGTCATTCTTTATTGATAGTTCATAACCATACATGGCCAATTGGCCTACAGAAATGATATTCAGGATGAAAGATGGACAGTAATGACACTCATTCAAAATGATTATACAAGACTCGAAAACTAATTTGAGGGCTCCCAATGCCAGGACTGGAACTTGGCTTCCATTTTCCACGTTCAAGAATCTCTCGCCATCATCGAATCTCCTACTAAGTTTAAGTTCCTGCAAAGAATTGCAAATATGAATTGGACTCCGGTATCCAATATCCAGTTAGTAGTATCGTAGATAGAGAAACTACATGGCGTTATCATATAAATACCTTGTCCAGCACTGCCCTGCTGCTTCCTCTTCTTGGACCTATTCGGGTCAAGGGACACAATATAAAGAGGATAGTTCTTCTTCCAATGACCCTACTTCTCATAGAAGAAGTACTCCGCCTGGCCCTTATTAGCCTTCACCTTCTTGACCTGGCAAGGCCCATAAGCATTTTGCACCTTCTTCCCTTTATTTCGCTTTTTCCCTTTCTTAAAGGGATGACGCTGCGCCGAAGATCCTCCCACTATATTTACCACCCCTTTATTGAGTTAGTAGTCTTTCTTATAAGTCTGTAGTAACCCCAATAGACCATGGTAGTTAACTACAGGCTTATTCATTCTGAAATGATCGAGAAAGTCTAGATAAGAAGAAGACAGAGATTCAGTATCATATCTTTCCCGAGCTGTTCATGCAACGGACATCCGAGCTTGCTCAGGCACCCAAACATCTCAATTATATACAATACATGATCAATGATTGAGCCCCTATTAAGCATCCATACATTATAGATAGCATAGGAGACCTTGTATCTTTCAACATCATCTGGTGTACCGAAGGACTCCTTCAACTTTTGAAGGATCTCCTATGACCAGGCTTCCTCAAATTGCAACTAAACTCATCGTTCATCGCTACCAACATGATACATCGAACAGTGGTCCTATCAGAGAGCCATTTCAGATAAGTGTTTCTAACCGAATCCCGATCATTGGGAGTAGTGGTTTCAGGCACCAAATCCGATATCTCATATAAGATCCGTTCATGCTCTAGGACAATCCCGAGCCTTCGATTCCAGCTATCAAAGTTGGGACCCATGAGTTTCTCATTATCGAGAAGAGATCGGAGTGACAAGTTGGTAGACATCTGAAAGGAAAACCAAAAACTATTAGTGTATATGAATTATTAACCTAAAGACATGGACTTTAGTCTAAAGGCCCTCCCTCTATTTTGCTCAGACTGGTAGCCTCTACCTCCAATCCGAGGAATTACTTTAATTTCTTAGTAGGTACTAGAACCAAATAGAGAACACATGAGCTTGACTTTGGCTAGCCCACCCATATGCATCTGAAGGTAGGTTCTTTAACCGATTATTTCTCCAAGTAACTTCTAGTATTTAGATTTTGCCCTAAGGTACACTTCAATCGGCCTTTGGGCCTTCTATTGAAGGTCCCAATTAGGTCCAACCATTAACATGACAAAATTCAATGCTTCTAATCAATGAATAGTCAAGCCCAACTTTGGCCAGCCCACCTGACCATCGTTAAGAGAGTCGCACTGAGCCATCATATTAGGAATGGCAATTCCATTAGCCTGATAAACACTCGATCTTTTGATCTATCAATGAATACCCAACTATTAGATTCATTACCATTCCACTTAATGGAAGGCTAGGACTTAGTTATCCCCATAATTTCATCCTTTTATGGACCTAATAATTTAGAGGGTTTAAATTTTATGTGATAGATCAAATAGATAAGAAGACATGGATCAATCTCTCACTAACTACATCAGTCATTAAGGAGGGTTTCATAAACTAATGATCCATGGACATCTAAAATCAATCAAGATTGATTAACCTTAGGTGACATGGGTTAACACGAGTCAATGAGCTATCCAATCAATTCTGATCGACCATATTGGTCAGGTAAGTGAGATCATGGGATGGGTTATGCCATTAACCGTCTTGCCTTAGACACCAACCAGGTTGGCTAGATAAGAGGTAGCCCCAAAGAACCATGATCAAATGCCATACTTATCTTAGATACCAATTGGTTCATCAAACTCGATTATACTAGCCTAAAAACTTGGGCTGACCATTGAGTCATAAATTTGGTCCATTTAGATTCATGGACTAATCAAACTAATTATTAGAAAGATTTATAGAGAAGAAATCTTAACTCAACATTTGATTAGATTAGTTCTGCATTTAGTCCAATGCATCTAAACTTAGGTCTAACCCAATTAAAGACCTAATTGAAGCTAACCCATGACCCTTAAAGCTTATTGAAATGACTTAAAAACTTTGAATCATATTTCTAGATCACTTTGTCATTCAAGGTAACTTAATTCTTAATTAAGTTCAATAATCTTTATAAATCAAAATAATTTTAATTTATAATATAAAATAATTTTATAACCAATTAAAATTTGAATTCACTATTTTTCAGCATTCTTAGGTCAAGTGTCGACTCACCAGGGTCAAGTGTTGACACTAGGTGTCGACACTACGGTCGACACATGGCCTGAGATAGGGTGACAACAGAATGTCTTATTTTCTGCATGCACTCATGAGTCGACACCTTTACTTTTCTTCTTCATGAGTTATATTACAAGCGGCACTCCTAAATGCCATATAAGACCCCATTGAATGGGAGGAGAGAGTCTTGCAACCCTACTTCTCTCCTATGACCCGATGGCCATGGTGATGCACTTAATTCAAGTACTTTGAAAGAGAAAACTAATGATATCTTAACATGCTACTATTATAATGCTACAATAACCTGGCTCTGATACCAATGAAAGTGAAGCAGTATAAGCATACTATATTTTAAAACTATTTTAAAATAAAGAATAGTAGAAGACTTGGTAGATCGATCAAGTCAATCTACCAATCTGCCTGCAACAGGATTCAACATAATAAAAGTGCATGTAAAGGATACCATAAGCAATAAAAAGGAAAGTATATAACAATTTTATACTTTAGATCTTATCACATGAGACCAAGGGAAAGGTACATTACCTTTAAATCATTGGATGGAGGTGATGAAGAGTTGCCAAGTCACATATGTGTTTGGCCTCTACGGGTAGTTCACACCAGGGCTCTATCCTAATCAACTCCCTTAGAGTAATAGCTCCTCATGATCCTAGAAGCCAATCTTCTCCTTCCTTGGACCTGCAAGACTTTCTTGAAGCCTCTAGGAAGAAATTATTGGAGGACAATGAGGAGAAGTGGAAGTTGAACCCTTCCCAACCAACTCTCTCTTCCTAAACCCTAGTTTGATTGCTAGGTAGGCTCACACCTAAAATCCTAATCCTCTCAAACCCCATTCCAAGGAATCTTTTTCTTTCTCTCTTACAAAAGCCCAACTTGTCATCCTTTTATTGGCCCTACAATAATACTTATTTATAGTGGTAGCGAAGAGGGAGAAAGATATGGAAGGTGGAGTGATTGGGGGAGGGGATAAGGGTTAAACCAAATTAGCTTTAGGTTTAAATGGAAGAAAATCTGCATTCCCATGAAAGTGAAAAAAAAATCCTCATCACAGTCACGTGTTGATACATGGAAGTGTTGACACTTCAAAGTGCCGACACTTGGATCATGGTCAATAATATTGACTTGAAGTGTTGACACTCCAAAATGTCGATACTTGGATCATGGTCAATCATATTGAACCCTAATGATGCCAAACGATTCTCAATCATTGATCAGCCTTTAAATCAGGTAGAAATCTCTATGGTGTGTGACCCCATAGGTTTGAACACTAAGCTGGTAGCACTGGAACACTTTTAGTAGCAGTCAAAGTCATCATCTAGCAATGATATCTGACGTCCGGATAGGTCGAAGATTGCAAATCAACTCTCTACAACCCCTGGCATATGGTTACACATAATTTATCCCTTTGACCTCATAATGCTCAGGATGACCTAGCATTTGACTGCCAACCCTAATTTAGTACATCCAGATCGTGTCTCAACCTTACAAGTTTGTGACTCCTTATAAGAACTACCCTAGCCAAGGTTTTTCTAAATTGAGACATAATGAGTCATTCACTCCAAACCATTTAGAGGGGTCAATCCCATCTTGATTCACCATCGCTCCACAAGTACTTGAGTGTACCCAAAAATCTTCCATCACTGGATTAGAAATCCAGGTAGTCCGGTACCAAAGTACAGTGAGTTGCTTGCAAGCTACCATGGTGACCTCAGGTCAGGGGGACACATATACCCATATCCCATCACGAGCAACCCTTTGCCAGAAGGGTGCTTCGCAGTTGGTCACATTCAGTGAGATGTCATACATTTCACATGTATGTCACATTAGTGTCTTTACACTCCTTGGTCAAGAGGACAACCAACTAATGTGACATACAACAACCTATGCTAGATACATCATCGTCCTATAACAATGTATCCTTTGGTTGTGAACCAGTTTAAGAACTACTTGATATATCATCTCTATCAAATATAATGTAGTTCCAAGGACTCCATTACACAAGAGTTCTTTTTAGGAAAATACACATGTGATGAACATCCAAAAGAATAACTTTTATTCATTTAAAAAATTCATATACAATTACAAAATAGCACAACCATCTATAGCCTAGACAATTGGCTTTGGGACACTATTCCCAATAGGTTTTTCTTTAAAACCCTTTTTTGACAAGTAATAAGCATGGTGGCTAGTGCTTACCTTGGAATGGGAGGTGTTAGAAATGGTCAGTGGCTCGGCTGCATTGCTGCTTCCCTTGCTAGCCAGGATATGGAATTGGGGGAGGCTATGATCCAGGTTCCTCATCTCCTGGTTCTCCCTCATCACCCAATGTCAAGAGGATCTGGGTGTAAGGGAGGTAGGGGTGCAAGGTTGCCTCCATGATCTCTACCCTCTTCACCCTTTCCACTTATCCAGTGCCCCTCTTAATTACAGCCAAGTCTCCAAGAGGCGAAAGGGACACTAGCTACTTCAGTGTGATCAAAGAGCCTTTTGGCTCTTCAGGATGGAGCCTTTACTTCTTTAAGCTGTGCAGTAGGCATCCTCAGGCAAGCATAGCCTCCATGGAGTCTTCTTATAGTTTGTAGATTTCTTAGTCACCATTCACGAAAAATCCCTGGTTATCGCACCTCGTATTTATATATACATGTATATACATTTTTTCATTCAAGGATTCATTTTCCATTGGTTTTGTGGCAATACCCCTCCTTAAAGTATTAACATATTTACATACAAAACAAATAGAACTAACAAAATAAAGGGTTACATCATTAATAACACTTCCATAGATTTTCAAAGTTCCATGGATGGGGGAGAGGCATCCCATCCTATTGACCACTTGAATGATTTTGATGATAACAAAATATTGGAGCATGCACTTATGTTACTAACTATTTTTTGAGTGCTTTACGAGTTTTTGTAGGAAGATTTTAATGCTCAATCACAACTCTTACAACCTTGTTATATGTCATGTGTAGTGTTGTAAAAGTATTATGTAAAGAAGAGCCCAAAGAAAAATTGATGTAGTATTCATGAAAATAGGTTGCTTCTAATATGTTTTCATGTTTAAAAATCTTTAAGATTAGTTTTTAATAGAGTTGAAAAGTGTTTTGAGTGACTAAAAGTCACTAGTTGTCATCTAAATAAGAGTAAAAGATTTCATTGAAAAATCACTCGAGCCGACTCGAGGAAGGAGAGCCGACTCTAGTTCATGGCACGCTTGAAGGTTTCTGGCATGTAGAAATCAGAGCCGACTCAAAGGAACCCGAGCCGACTCATCCAGAGCTTCATTTCTTGAATCAGACAGGCGAGCCGATCTAGAAGCAATCCAAGTCGACTCAACCATTCCACCAGACAACCGAGTCGATCCTTTAGAAGGCGAGCCGACTCCTTCAGAGTACAGAAAAAATCAATTCTGAAAGAACAAGCCATGTGAGTCGACTCGACTGAGGCTAGCTGACTCAACCATAGTAAGGAATCAACAACCCTAAGAATTGGAGTCGACTTGACCGAGGCGAGTCGACTCGACCAGAGTGAAGATTCGACTAGTATGAGGATCCGAGCTGACTCGAAGCATCCGAACCAACTCGAACGTCGATTCCAGGCATGTAACGGCTAGTTCTAGAACTTTATTTTTGAATCTAAAAAAATGCTCCAGCGGTCAAATGTCAAACCTCAACAGTCTACAATGACTATATCCACCTAAGAAGAGTAAAGACTCTATAAATGGGGGATTTGGATAACCTTTGAACAAGTTAATGAGCAGTTAATTATCATATGAGCTTGTGAGCAAGAGAGAACTAAAGAGCATCAAGTTAGCCTTCAAGACTTCACCAACTCATATATGAAGCTTGAAGCATTTACTGAAGAAGTTGAAGAAGCCATTGAAGAGCAATAAAGGTCAATTAAGAAGGCTTCTCTTGGCTGCAACTGCAACCATCGGACAACTTTGGTTTGTTACATAGTTGCTTATTTTTCTCTACTCCTTTGTGAGTGTGGGTTTTTGGTGAGAGCCTGGTTGAAAAACCAAATTGGGTTTTTGGTGTGCCTAGTTGAAAAACCAAGTGTAGGTTCTTGGTAAGCCTATTTGAAAACTAAGTGTAGGTTCTTGGTGATCCTGTTCAAAACCAAGTTGGATTTTTGGTGAGCCCGGTTGAAAAACCAAGTTGGGTTTTGGATTGTGAGCCTAATAAAACAATCCAACTATATTCCGTGGATGAATATAGTGAAAATTCTAAGTGGTATCTTGGATAGTGGACAAGGAGCAAGGTTGCTCCGAACCACTATAAACTTGCTGTGTTTGTGATTATGCCTTTTCTTTTTTACTTGCTTCTGCTTTAATTATTTGAATCACAGCACCCCCATACCAAAGAAGTTTTAAAAGAGCACATATTTGATTAAGTTTTTTAAATTTTTAATTCACCCCGCTCTTGGAAAAGCCACCTAGGCAATAACTAGTATCAGAGCAATGTCTCTGAACTTATTTAAAGTAAAGATTAATGGCTCATCCTATGAGTACCTCCTTGGCCGATGGCCAATCCACTAATAGACCTCCACTGTTCACTAGCATGAACTATTCTTATTGGAAAGCTAAAATGAGGATATACATTCAAGTTGTTGACTTTCAATTGTGGAAGGTCATTCTTAAGGATCCTCATACACCTATAATAAAAGTTGATAGCAAGCATGTCCCAAAACCTGAAGTGAATTGGGATGAACACGACATAAAAATGGGTGAGATGAATGCCAAAGCCATGAACTTACTATATTATGCTTTGGATGCAAATGAATTTAACCAAATTTCTACATGGAATTCAGCTAAGAAAATTTGGGATAAACTCGAGGTGACCCATGAAGGAACATTCCAAGTGAAGACTTAAAAAATTAATCTTTTAGTACACAATTATGAACTGTTTAAAATAGAACAAAATGAAACTATCTCTGCTATGTTTTCATGTTTTACAGATATTATTAATGGCTTGAAAAGTCTTTGCATGGTTTACGCTAATGCAGATTTAGTACAGAAGATCTTAAGATCACTTCTGAGCAAGTGGGACCCTAAAGTAACTGCCATCCAGGAAGACTTGAACACACTATCTCTGGATGAACTGATAGGTTCTTTAATAAAACATCAGTTGGCCATGCAGCACATGAATGAAGATGATTAAAAAAAGAAAAAGGCATTGCCTTTAAAGCTGCATAAAAAATGAAGAAACAAGAAAAGGAATCGGAAGATGATTGTTGCTCTTCTGAAGATGACTCAGAAGATGAAGATATAGCTTTGGTCATGAAGTGATTTAGAAAATTTATGGGAAAGAAGAAGAGAAGGTACTTCAAAAAATTTCACAAGAAAGGTGAATACAGTAAAGACAAGGACAAAGAAAAAGAAAAAGAAAAGGATCAAATGCCCACTTGTTATGAGTGTAAGAAACCTGGGCATATTTATCCTAATTGTCCTTTATTAAAGAAAACATTTAAGAAGAAGAAGAAAAAAGTGATGGTTGAGACTTGGAGCAATAGTGAGGAGTCGACTTCAACTGAAGAGGAAGAGGCCACAAAAACTATCAATTTATGTCTTATGGGACTCGAAGATGAGGTAATGTCCCCTGAACCTCATGTTGAATTTATTTTTAATAAGCTGAACACTACATTCCATGACTTATTATCTGAATTTAAAAAAGCTGGGGTAAAAATTAGAACTTTAAAAAATAACAATGATTCTTTGTTAAAAGAAAAGGAAGAGATTTCAGAAAAGAATAAATTGTTACAAAAAAAATTAATTACCTTTTCTGAAAATAATAAAGCTTTGGAAGTTAAGAAAAAGGTGTATCTTGAGAAAAACAAAGCTTTAAATGATAAAAATACTGATTTGAAAAAGGAGGTTAAAAAGCTCAAGCCTTTGGTTGAAAAGCTTACTTTAAGTTCAAATAAGCTTGAGTTAATTTTGAAAGAGCAAAGAGTTTCAAGTAATAAGGCTGGAATTGGTTATAACTCTTTGAATAAAAATGAAATTTTAGCTACTAGATTTGTATCTTCAAAAGCTTATGTACCAAAATCTATATCTCAAAAAGCTTTTGTATCAAATGCTTCCACATCCATTTCTAGAGCTTCAATGTATATACCTAAGATTTCAAAACAAAAATCTTTTAGATCAATTATTTCTATAACTGCATCACATGCTTCTACTTCTAGAACCTCAAAATTTACATCTTTTCAAAATCTGGAGTTATCTGCTATGCATGTAATGGGGTTGGACACAAATTTTCTCAATGCAACATATTAAAGAAAAATGGACTTGTTAGAAATAGAATAAAAAAGATTTGGATTCCCAAAGGAACCAATCCTACTAACTTGAAAGGATCTAAGGTAGCTTGGATACCTGAAAATACTCCTTGACTATTTTACAGGAATGTCTTATATCCCAAAATGCTAAGAAAAGATGGTATTTGGATAATGGCTTCTCAAGGCATATGATGAGTGATAAGGAGAAATTCGTCACCCTACAAATGAAAGGAGGATTGGTAACTGTTGAAGATAATGGCAAAGGAAAAATAATTGGAATTGGTAAGATCAAAATAACCCCCTCTACTTTCATTGAAAATGTATTGCTAGTAGACAAATTGAAGCATAATTTATTAAGTATTAGTCAATTGTATGATAAAGGCTTCAAGGTTATCTTTGAATCATCTATGTGTATAGTAACTAACTCACTTGATTCTAGCACTACACTCATTGGACATAGACTTGAAAATATATATGTGGTAGATCCGAATGATCTAGCCATGACTAGTAATACAAGTTTGGTTGCAATGAATGTCAAAACTAAGGAGTCTAGCTTACTTTGGCATAGACGATTAGGTCATGCTAGCATGCATACAATTGCCAAATTGATTTCTAATTGATTTCTAAAAAATTAGTTAGAGGTTTACCTAAATTCAAAGTTGATTTCGAACATGTTTGCAATGCTTGTTAAATGGGTAAATAAACTAAGGAGAATTTTAAATCTAAAATATGGTTTCAAATTTTAGACCCCTGAGCTACTTTACATGAATTTATTCGAACCAACTATGACCACAAGCCTAGGTGGTATGAAATATGCACTTGTGATAGTAGATGATTTTTTGAGATTTACATGGGTCTTGTTTATTGCATATAAAGATGAAATTTTCAAAGTTTTTTGAAAATTTCACAAGAAAGTTTCAAACCAGAAAATCCTTTCAATAGTATCTATTAGAAGTGATCATAACATAGAATTTAAAAATCAATTTTTTGATGATTATTGCATAGAAAATGACATTGATCACAACTTCTCTATTCCTAGAACACCACAACAAAATGGTATTATAGAGAGAAAGAATAGGATTTTGGAAGAAATGGCCTGAACAATGTTATGTGAAGGCAATCTTCCAAGGTACTTTTGGACAGAAGTGGTGAACACTGCTTGTTATATTTTAAACCATATTTTGATATGACCAATATTAAAGAAATTCCCTTATGAGCTTTGGAATGAAAAGAAACTAAATATTAATTACTTTCATATTTTTGGTTGTAAATGTTTTATGTTGAATAATGAAAAGGATAACTTAGGAAAACTTGAAGCAAAATCTGATGAAGCTATATTCCTTGGTTATTCAATTAGTAGCAAAGCATATAGGGTGTTTAACAAAAGAACATTAACTATAGAAGAATCTGTACATGTTATTTTTGATGAAGCTAACCCCTCACCTTCAAACAAAGAAGAGCGTATAGATAATGATGCAGATACACTTGAAAAGGAAATAGAGAATATGAGCCTATAAGAGAAACCAACAGAAGAAGTGGTAAGGAAAGATCATGCTGATCTATCAAAGGAATGGAGGTATGTAACTTCTCATCCAAGAGATTTAATTATTGGTGATCCCTCTCAAGGTGTTAGGACTAGGTCATCACATAGAGAAGTACATAATTACCTAGCATTTGTATCACAAATAGAGCCACATTGCTTAGAAGAAGTTGAGAATGACCCAAATTGGATGATGGCTGTGCATGAAGAATGTAATCAATTCAGAAGAAACTGTATGGATATTAGTAAATAGACTATCAGACCATCCCATTATAGGAACCAAATGGGTCTATAGAAATAAACTAGATGAACATGATAAACTAATAGAAACAAAGCTATATTAGTAGCTAAAGGATATAATCAAGAGGAAGGAATAGATTTTGATAAAACCTATGCACCCATAGCAAGACTAGAAGCCAAAAAAGATTACTACTTGCATTTGCTTGCTACATGAATTTCAAACTTTTTTAAATGGATGTAAAAAGTATATTTTTAAATGGATTTATATCTGAACAAGTTTTTGTAGAACAGCCACCAGATTCTGTAGATCATGTTTTTCTAAATCATGTTTTTAAACTTAATAAAGCATTGTATGGATTAAAGCAAGTACCTAGAGCATGATATGATAGATTAAGTAAATTATTACTTGAAAATAATTTTGTAAGAGGAAATATAAATAAAACTTTATTTATCAAAAAGAAAGATAATGATATGTTAGTTGTACAAATTTATGCAGATGATATTATATTTAGTGCAACTAATGAGATTCTTTGTAGAGAATTTGCTGAGTTAATGTAGGGAGAATTTGAAATGAGCCTAATAGGTGAACTAAATTATTTTCTTAGACTCCAAGTTAAGCAAACAAAGGATGGAATCTTTATAAACCAAGCGAAGTACATCAAGGAGATAATTAAAATGTTTGGTATGGAGTCAAGCAAAGAAACAAGCACACCCATGAGTCCTACCTGCAGATTGGATAAAGATGAAGATGACAACAACATTGATCAAAAGCTCTATTGAGGTATGATCGGATCACTATTGAACTTAACTACTAGTAGACTTGATATCTTGTTTAGTATATGTATATATACTAGATTTCAATCTAATCCTAAAGAATCATATATGCTTGCTGTAAAAAGAATTATAAAATATTTAAGAGGAGCACGTAATCTTGGTCTATGGTATTCAAAGCATTCTTCATTAAATTTAATTGATGTTTCGAATGATAATTATGATGGATGCAAAATAGATAGAAAAAGTACTAGTGGTACTTGCCAATTTTTAGGATTGAATTTAATCTTATGGCACTGTAAGAAATAGAACTTTATAGCACTATCTACTGCTGAGGCATAGTACGTAGCTATAGGGAGTTGTTGTGCATAAGTGCTTTGGGTTAAACAATAACTAGAAGACTTTGGTATTACACAATCCAAAATTCCTATCAAATGTGATAACACAAGTACTATTAATTTATCAAAAAATCCAATTCAGCATTATAAAACAAAGCATATAGAAATTAGATATCATTTTATTAGGAATCATGTTCTAAATAAAAATATTGTACTTGAATTTGTTCCTACTAAAAATCAACTTGCTGATATCTTTACTAAATCTCTTAAGTTAGATTTCAATTAATTAGAGGAGAATTAAGATTATGTGATCCTTTTTAGAATTTCTGTCCTAATTTCTTCAAAATTAAGAAAATATTATCTAGAAAACCTCCTATATCAATCTAAGATCTTTGACCATCTCAACTAATGCTCTTCTATCATTAGAAACTATATTTAAGGATTTTCAAGTCTTCTTGAGAGTTTTTGCTCGAGTCAACTCAAGCAATTTAGGTTTCGCCGAGCCGACTTGGATGTCGGGTTAGGCATTTTATATGTAAATTGTAGAACTTGTCTAAAACCCTTTTCCTTTCTTCATTTGCTTAGAACCCTTGTTTCCAAGCTAAGAACCTCATCCTTCCCTCTCGACCTCCCTTATTTATCTTAATCCCTTGCATTCCTCTTGAGCTCGAGCAATGGCACCGATGAAACCAGTTGGAAAACATCCTTGAAGCAATGTAGAGAGTTCTCTAAGAAAAAGAAGGTCGAAGAGATGAGAAGATGAGTCGACTCGAAGTCGACAATAGGCAGAGGAACAAAATGCTTCACCTTCTCCACAATGACAAGTGATCTCCATGGCTATCCATCCAGTTACAAGTGGAAGAAGGATCATTTTCTCATTCCTAAAGGACTTAGGGCTTCGAATCGGTGACTTGATTGAAGATCAAGTTTGGTCATTTTTCTGTTCTCTGAATGTTTCCACTTATCCCAACCTAGTTTGAAGCTTCTATGAAAATTTGATTCTAGAAGAAAATCATATTGAATCAACTATGAAAGGAAAAAGGATAATTGTAACTGAGGAAAGGTTAAGCAATGTACTAGAAATGCCAAATGAGGGACTTAATCATTTAGTTTTAAAGGATAGACAAAAAACCCTCATAACTGTTTTGGAAAGGGGTGATGTGAATGAAATTGGAAATGTTAAAGCCAACTCACTTTCCTTAGAAATGAGATTGCTATATAACTTTATAATCAGGATTTTCCTTCCAAGAACATGTCGGTTTGATTGGGTAAGTGAAAGAGACCTGTGTTTCATGGGACATTTGATTGAGGGGGAGGCCCTCAATTTGCCTATATCATGCTATTGCAGATGAAAGAAGCTATCAGGAAGGTGAAGGCTTGTCTCCCTTATGGAATGGTCTTCATGTTACTATTTCAGGCCTCCAGAGTTGATTTGACCGGAGAAGATGGTAGGCCATTGCATCATACAAATACTTATTCTGCCAAGTCACTACAGAGAATGGGATATCATTTGACAAATGAGACTTGGAAGAAAAAAGCATCTGGATAGAGAGCAGTGAAGTCATCTACTGATGATGATGAGGAGCTTGAGCAGCATTTGCTTGATGTTGAGACTACCTTTACTACTGAGCATTCAGTTCTTGAGACTGAGCATGACCATATAGAGAGAAAGAGCCTAGGAGTCCTAGGACTTCACCAGGACCAGCACCCTCACCAGGACCAGCACCTTCACCAGCACCAGCAGAGAGGACTTCAGCACCAGCACCAGCAGAGCCTACTACTGTACTACCTACCGCCACTCCACCTGACATCTCAACTCAGCTCAGATAGTTCAGTGAGGATCTGACCCATTCTATCAATTCTCTATTTGATGGTTTGCATCAAACAGTAGATCATAGCATTCAGGAGTTCAGATCTGAGTTGAGAGAGCTATCTTATCGGAGGGGATCATTATAAGAGACTAGGAAGATGGAGGATGACTACACTAAAGGTCTGGGGATTCTTCTCACTGAGTTTGGTAGATTGAGAGGTTCAGCAGAAGCCTTTGCCAATGCTCAAGCTAGTGAGCTCATTGCATTCCATGAGGGATTAAAGAAGATTCAGACTGAGCTTAGCATTGTTTGGGTTTTCATGTCTCTGATCTCTTCTTTTGCTAGAGGAGCCAGCTCTTTCACTCCTAGATAGCCACCACCTCATTTTACACAGCCATCACCTCACTTTACTAGACCATCTACTAGGACTAGGGGTTCTTCTAATCATCCTAGATCTTGGTATGGTAGGTCTGAACCTATTATAAAGGAGCCTAGTGATAGTGAGTGGGCTAGTTTTTAGTATTTCCGCTTCCAACTTTTGTAATTTGTAATGAAAACCTTGATAGCAATGAAAGTATATGGTTTTTACTTATTGTGTTTGCAATGTTATCTGTACATTGATGATTTTATATTAGATTATCAAATTTTTTATGAGAAAGTGAAATTATCTCAAACAATGTTTATAATCTTCTCATTCTGTTTCAAAAATTGAGCTTGTAGTACTTAACTAAGGGAGAGAATTTAATTGAATACCTTTTTGATTAATGACAAAAATGGGGAGAATGATATTATTGATTTGTATACGCATGTAAATATTGCAAATCTATTGAAAATATGGATGATAATGAATGAAATAGGGGGACATATCCCAAATTTTCAAACTTGCTCATATTTGCTCTAATTAAAGCTTCCTTGACTATTCTTTATAAGCACCCAATTGCTCTGTTATAATTTTAATGGCTATCAAAAATAGCTATTGATAAATGTTTACTGTGATACATATTGGACTTATTTCGAAGGCTCTGATATATTGTCAATAAGCTCTAATTCTTTCAAATATATTCTCGGTATACAACTCATACATGTTGATACTTACTTCCAAATATACTCACATATGTAACCGCAAAGTTTGTTCCATGCCCGGTGTTTTGTCATCATCAAAAAGGGAGAGATTGTTGACCCCTTGAATGATTTTGATGATAACAAAACATTGGAGCATGCACTTGTGTTACTAACTATTTTTTGAGTACTTTACAAGTTTTTGTAGGACATTTTAATGCTCAATCACAACTCTTACAATCTTGTTATATGTCATGTGTAGTGTTGTAAAAGTATTATGTAAAGAAGAGTCCAAAGAAAAAATTGATGTAGTATTCATGAAAATGGATTGCTTCTATATGTTTTCATATTTAAAAATCTTTAAGATTAGTTTTAATGGAGTTGAAAAGTGTTTTAAGTGACTAAAAGTCACTAGTTGTCATCTAGAGAAGAGTAGGAGATTTCATTGAAAAATCACTTGAGCTGACTCAAGGAAGGAGAGCCGACTCTAGTTCATGGCACACTTAAAGGTTTTTGGCATGCAAAAATCAGAGCTGACTCGAAGGAACCCGAGCCGACTCATCTAGAGCTTCATTTCTTGAATCAAACAGGTGAGCTGACCCAGAAGCAATCCAAGCTAACATAACCATTCTGCAAGATAATCGAGTCGACCCTTCAGAAGACGAGCCGACTTCTCTAGAGTATAGAAAATATTAGTTCTGAAAGAACAAGCCAGGCGAGCCAACTTGACTGAGGTGAGCTGACTCAACCAAAGTAAGGAATCAATAACCTTGAAATTCGAGCCGACTCGACCGAGGCGAGCTGACTCGACCAGAGTGATGACTCGACTAGTCTAAGGATCCAAGCCGACTTGAAGCATCTGAGCCAACTTGAACATCGATTCCAGGCATGTAATGGCTAGTTCCAGAACTTCATTTTTGAATCTAAAAAGTGCTCCAATGGTATAATGTTAAATCCCAACGGTCTACAATGACTATACCCACCTAAGAAGAGTACTTACAAGACTCTATAAATGAGGAATTTGGATAACCTTTGAACAAGATAATGAGTAGTTAATGATAATATATGATGGGGGATGGATAAGGGTAGGATTGTCGGCAAACTGAGAAGTCATCGAAGATTAGGGTATCCTATTTTTGTTTTTGTATTTGTTTTTTTGGGGGGTGGTGAAGGAATAAGGGGGATGGAAGGTAGAAAAATTGGACACTCTAGGACTGGGGACTTACATTCATGGAGAGACCTCTCACCTCTAGGGCATCTCATCTATCCCACTACATGTAGCCTAGGGCATCCCACCCATCTCACTACATGTGAAGCCTAGGGCATCCCACCTAAATCACTATCTGGGGCCGTAAAGGAAAATCCCTAAGACCATAGAGGGGACTCAATGGGAAAGGGGATAACTAGGGCCTCACACCCCTCGATGCTTGAAGGTGAAGGCAAGATGAAGAATCACTCTTCCAAAAACTCATATTTATTGACTGATCTATCTTTTTACAAAGGAATGAGGGTGGTATTTATAAACCTTTCCAACTCTTATTTGAATTTGAATACAAGATAAAAAGATAGGGATGATTCAAATTCAAATACAAGATAGGATAAGATAAGCTTATCCATATCTCAATCCTAACCAACCAAATCCTAAATCAAATTTCAATAATCAATCCTAACCAACTAATTTTGAATTTAAATTTATTAAAATCCATGGTGCTCTGAGATCCATGCTGCTTCGGGATCAGTGCTGCAATGTCCCCATCATTTCTCTGAGGTAGGAAAAACTTGACTCCGTTGAGTCAAGATCAGTGGGGGGCTTTGATGAACCACATCCAAAAACTCTGCTTGAGATCTGTGGCATTGAGAATCAATCAACTTTGAGGAGCGTGTAGCTTTGAAATTGATGTAGCTTTGGGATTGGTGTGGCTTTGAGAACCGTGTAGAGGGAGAAGTCAGCTTCGAACATAGACATTGCATTCACATTTGTGTAGGCTTCATCTTCTCCATGGATTGAAGGCAGCGAACAGGGGAGGCTCATGGAGGGGATCGTCGGTGTCGGCGCTGGGCGAAGGACAGTCTGGTAGGGCATCGGTGGTCACAGCATAGTCGACGGTGGCTGGTGATGGCAGTAGGGAGGAAGATGGTGGCACGAGGTAGAGATGGCATCGCTCGATCTCGGGCATTGTGACAGTGAAGGCTCGATAAGAGGGAGGCACGGCCATGGGAGAGGATGGCGTTCAATGATGGAGGTGAAGCATCGGGCAGATCGATGCGGTCAACTTTGGGTGATACAGTGGTGACGAGATTAGGGTTGGAGGCTGGTGGACTATGGCTATGGAGGTGCTGATCTGAGGAGCTTCGACCGTGGTGACTCCTCCAGTGAGGAAGATGATGGTGAGCATGGGGCGGAGAGGATGGCCACGGTCGGTTGTTGTGGGTTCGGGGTTCTTCAGTGGAATCGAGGCAGAGGTTGGTATCCTCGAAGAGACCCATAAGGTATGCCTCAGCAATCTCCCAGAGTGCAATAATGTCGGATAGGGAGATCATTCTACCACCGGTGGGAAGGATCCGATCCTCGATGATGAAGAATCTAGCGATCTGAGCAGAGAAGGTCTGGTGAGACTTGAGAAATGGGGTCGTCGAAGGAGTGGCATGGTGGAGGGGATGCTCGGGATGGCCGACAGTGATGAAGTTCTCCTAGAATCTGAGGAAAAAGTGATGGTCGGCGGAGGATGGGAGGCTTCATGGAGGGCAGCAGGCATAGAGACCGGTGGCTGGCATGGATGTGGGAGGGTTGGCTTGCTGGTGAGGAACATGGAGATGTCATCGCTGGTCGACTTGGGCCATGGATCTTCCGGATTGACAAATCGAAGGGGTGGATGGCAAGGTGGTGTGATAGCAAGGGTGTCGACGATAGATGGCGGGCGTAGGGCATCGCTGATGATGAAGATGTTGATTATGGAGGGGACGGTTGTGGACGAAGGTGGATGGAGGTGGAATTGGTGGTGGAGTGAGGTCATCGGCTGCTGGGTGTTGATCCTTCTTCTCCTCGGGTGTTCGTTTGGTGGGATCTAGCTTGGTGGTGGCCAAAAAGGAGGGAAGGTGGATGCCAAGGTGGATCGAAGATGGAGGATGGAGACTGACCAAGGTTTAGGAAGGACATTTTCCAAAGAGGGGGTGACGGGGGTCGTTTGTGGTGACAATCATAAGTATTGGCATTGGGAGTTGAACAGGGGAGAGATGAAAATGGTGGGGCTGGTGATGGGGAATCTGGGGTGATACGAAGGTACCCTAATTTTCTAGCTCTGATACCAATTTGATGGGGGACAAATAACGATAGGATCATCGGTAAACTAAGAAGCCGCCGAAGATTAGGGTATCCGATTTTTGTTTTTGTATTTATTTTTTTAGGGTGTGGTGAAGGAATAAAGGGGATGGAAGGTAGGAAAATTGGACACTCTAGGACTGGGGACTTACATTCATGGAGAGACCTCTCATCTCTAGGGCATCTCACCCATCCCACTATATGTAGCCTAGGGCATCCCACCCATCTTACTACATGCGGAGCCTAGGGCATCCCACCCAAATCGCTACCTAGGGTCATAAAGAAAAATCTCTAAGACCATAGAGGGGACTCAATGGGAAAGGGGATAACAAGGGCCTCACACCCCTCGATATCCGAAGGCAAAGGCAAGACGAAGAATCACTCTTCTAAAAACTCATATTTATTGACCAAACTATCTTTTTACAGAGAACTGAGAGTGGTATTTATAGACCTTTCCAACCCTCATTTGAATTTGAATACAAGATAAAAAGATAGGGATGATTCAAATTCAAATACAAGATATGATAAGATAAGCCTATCCATATCTCAATCCTAACCAACCAAATCCTAAATTAAATTTCAAAACAATCAATCATAACCAACTAATTTAGAATTTGAATTTATTAAAATGCATGCTGCTTCAAGATCCATGGTACATCGAGATCAGTGCTACGATGTCCCCATCATTTCCCTGAGGTGGTGAAAACTCGACTCCGTCGAGTCAAGATTAGTGGGGGGCTTTGATGAACCATATCCAAAGACTGCTCTAAAATCTATGTAGCATTGAGAATCGTGCAACTTTGAGGAGTGTGCAGCTTTGGGATTGATGTGTCTTTGAGAACCATGCCGAGGGAGAAGTCGGCTTCGAACACAGACATTGCATTCATCTTCTCCATGGATTGAAACCAGTGAATAGGGGAGGCTCATGGAGGGGATTACTGGTGTTGGTGCTGGGTGGAGGACAGTCCGGTAGGGTGGCGGTGGTCACAACATAGTCGACGGTGACTAGCAACGTCAGCAAAGAAAAAGACAGTGGAATGGGGCAGAGATGGCATCGCTCGATCTCGAGTGGTGCGACGATGAAGGCTCGATGAGAGGGAGGTGTGGCAATGGGAGGGGATAGCATTCGGCGATGGAGGCGAAGCATCGGGTGGATCCATGTAGTCAGCTTCGGGCGATACAGTGGCGACGAGATTGGGGATGGAGGCCAATGGACGATGGCTATGGAGGTGCCGATCTGAGGAGCATCGATCGTGGCAACTCCTCCGATGAGGAAGACGACGGAGAGCATGGGGCGGAGAGGACAGCCATGGTCAGTTGTTGTGGGTTTGAGTTTCTTCAGTGGAATTAGGGCAGAGGTTGGTATACATGAAGAGACCTATAAGGTATGCCTTAGCAATCTCTCAGAGTGCATCAACATCAGACCGGGAGATTAGTCTACTACTGGTGGGGAGGATCCGGTCCACGATGATGAAGAATCCAGCGATCTGAGCGAAGAAGGTTTGGCTGGTGAGACTCGAGTAATGGGGTCATCGGAGGAGTGGCATGGCGGACAGGATTGTTAGGACTACTGGCAATGATGAAGTTCTCCTCGGATCTGAGGAAAAAGCGACGATCGATGGAGGATGGGAGGCTTCATGGAGGGTAGCAGGCAGAGAGACGGGTGGCTGGGATGGACGGGGGAGGGTCGGCTTGCGCGCGAGTAATAGGGAGATGTCGTTGCCGGTCGACTTGGGCCATGGATCTTCCGGATCGACAACATCGAAGGGGCGGATAGCGATGCGGTGTGACAGCAGGGGCATCGACTGTAGATGGCGGATGTAGGGCATCGCGGATGATGAAGACGTTGGTTATGAAGAAGACGGTGGTAAATGCAGGTGGATGGAGATGGAATTGGTGGTGGAGCATGGTCATCGGCTGCTGGGTGTTGATCCTTCTTCTCCTCGGGTGTTCGTTCGGTGGGATCTAGCTTGGTGGTGGCCAAAGAAGAGGGAAGGCGGATGCCAGGGTGGACCGAAGATGGAGGCCGGTGGCTAACCAAGGTTTGGTAAGGACATTTTGCATAGAGGGGGTGACGGGGGTGGTTTGTGGTGACAATCGGAAGGACTGGCAGTCGGGAGTTGAACAAGGGATAGATGAAATGGCGGGGCTGGGGAGGAGGCCACATTAGGATCTTCTAGATGCCACATGTCAAAGTGGTTGTAACTTTCTACCTATAATTTGTTTATAGTTAGAACCACTTACCTAAGAGAAGTTGAAGCCAACTAAGCCAACCTTATCCCCTCCCCTCCACCCTTGGATGAAGTTCCTAGCATTGGAGCCTATAAATAGGGCCCCTTGGCTCTCATTGTATTCATTCTATGCTATGATTTGAATTAATGAAAGTATTGTTTCTTTGTGTTCTAGTTTTCTTGAGTTCTTGTTTGGAGTGAAAGTTTTCTAGCTAGTCAAGTGTGTAGATTCTTATCTAAATAGAGAATGAGAGTTTTCTAAGTTTGAATTTAAGAGTGAAGAGTGCTTTTGCAAGGAGTAAAGGATGGGATGCCCATTGATGGATCTATGATCAAGCTCCAAGTCCCAAGCCTTCGGCCACTTTCTTCTTCTTCTTCTTTTTTCTTTGTTTCCATTCCAACTCCAATTCTTCTTCCATGTCCAATCCCAAATTTCTTTGCAGGTTCTCTCAGGTTCCTAGGTCAAGGATGAAGGTCTCCATGCCATGGATTAATGCCAAGGTGGTTTCAAAGTAGAGAGTGCCAATCTTGACTTCTAGGCCTTAATCCTTGAGTGATGAGAGCTCCTTCTTCCACCAGGTAATTAGCCATCATTATTGGTAGGAAAACTCTTCCTAAGCTTCATTAGATCTGATCATTTGAAGGTTAACTTGTCCTAGTAGTGATGGTTTCCTTGCCATGTAGATCCTAATCCTTATTTTGAACTAGATCTACATTGCGGGTCTTAAAAATTAGATCAACTAGTCTCATTATAAAAATTCTTTTCTTGGATTAATTTAGCCTATTTTTTTGATAATTAATTGCTCAAGTTTGCTTGCTGGTTAGCTTACCAAAACTCTTCATTCATCATTTTATTTTCATCCCCCATCATATGGGCTCTTCATCACCTTCATACTCTTCTACTAAATCTTTCTCAGCATCGTTGATTTCTTCTTCAAATTCTTCAACATTTTCTAAATTCTTGTCTTCACACTCACCTATATGTAAAGCTCGTACTGGGCATTCAGCAGCAAAATGTCCTGTTTTACGATACTTAAAACATAATGTGTTCTAGTTTCTATCTTTTTGGACTATAGGTGCCTTTCCTTTATCTTCCTTACGAGCTAGTTGGGAGGTAGGGTTTGGTTGGCTTGGTGGAAATCGGCTAGGGCTAGGTCTACTCCCAGAAGTATTGAACCTATTTGACTCAGGTCGATAGGTATCATGTCTTCTCTGACATCGTTTGCAATCCCTAGCAATCTGGTAAGCCTGATCTAAGTCACTAACTCTCTCAAGAATAGCTCCCTCTGGATATCTTCATGTAAGCCAGCTCTAAACCTCGATAAGGTAATAGCTTCTGATTCGACTACACTACACCCCATAATGAACTCGTCAAGTTTGTCTATATAGTCAACCACATATTTATTTCCTTGAGTCAATTTTCACCATTGATCCAACAATTTTTGTTCATATGAGAATGGTAGGTATTTCTCCCTAAGCTTTACCTTCATTGCTCACCATGTGTCTAAAGGTAGATCACCTCTTTGTTGGTTTAGTCACTCCACGTTTATCCAATACAATCTAGCCTGTCAGACTAGCCTAAGCTTAGCAAATTTAAATTTCTTCTTCTCCGATATTTCGTACCATTCAAAGTACTGGTCCATATTACTCTCTTAATCAGTATAGACCTTAGGATCTAAACTACCCTCAAAGTGGGTGCATCTAATCGAATGCTTTTAGGAATCCTTTCTTCCTGGTCATTCACATCAGGGGTGTGGCACCTAGGAATTAGGTTAGGAGTAATTTTTTTATGTTGGGCTCTTGGACCTGGGGAAGCAGGTTTTCTATATTGACCTCTTAGATCTAGGGTAGTGAGTTGGGCTCGTGGAATTGGGGGAATGGGTCTAGACGTCTTAGAACTTTGACCTAGGGGAGTGGGTCTAGGTATTTCAGGGTCTGAACGAGTCGCATGGGATTCCTCCAGGTTACCTATTCTCTCTTCCATCTGATCAAACCTGGTAGAAGTTGTCTAAATTGATCAGTTATGGTTCTTATAAAATTCTCCATATTAGGATCCATGGATGGATTGGGCTGGTTTTGGGTAGGGTGATAGGGTGTGCCTAACCTAGTTGCCATGCAATGCAATCACACAGAACTCGACTCGAACTAATATTTGCTAGACCTAGAGCTCAAGAAGAATGGGTCAGCTCAAATTACAACCAATTCAGTAATTACCCTATCTACTGGCCAGGTAAGAGGTGGGATCGTGGGAGGCTCCCCTTGCTCTCGTAGGGTCCTAATTAAAAATCATAAAATCGCTTAGGGCATTTGCCTCTGGATCTCTAGCCTTAGACACCAGATTCAAGTGATAATCAAAGGATTGTGTACACTAACTTACACAGTACTTGGAACCTGACCGTTGGTGTCCCTAGCTCACTAGAGCAAATTAAGTCTAATTAATTTTAATTAGGCTAGGCTTCAATGCAAAAGAAGGTTGTTGTGGGCCCAGGACAGGTGATGAGATCCTACCCTTATCTGAGCTGCTCAAGTGCCCTTAAGATGAGGTTACTAGATGATGCGCACACAAGATGAAGCCTTAATATGTAATGAATCAATAAACTAATTAAAAAAAGTAAAAAATATAAATTAAGTTTTTTTATCTTAAAACTAAATTTCAGATCTGATTAATGTTAGATTTTTGATCTCAGGATATCACATATGGCCATAGCTCATTACTCCCATGGGTCGTGACAGTATACTTGCATATACCCACTCAGAAGGCATGATTTCCTTCCACCAGAAAATAGCAAATAAAAAAAAAATTCTAATTTTTTCTAAGATTAAATAGAATATTAATAGAAAATTTATTTTTAATTTTTTTGAATTTTTTTTAGATAGGTTTTATGTAGTTTTAATTTCAGCATAGTTCTAGGTATGCAAAAATTTCAGAACTAGAAGTTAAATCCTAGTTTAACGTTCACTCTGATACCAAAATTGTTGCCGATCCCGCCGCCACGCCTGTGGCTTCGGAGCCGCCGATCCGACTAGACCGTCTCGCTCCTGGGGTCTCCTAGCTGGATCAAACCTGCAAGGCAAGGTCAGAAACCCTGGCCGGGGATTCCGGCGAGGGAGCTTCGACGGTCAAGTTAATAGACGGCGAGAGGGAACAGATTCTCTGGGATGGGCCCCCGAAGGAGTCCCAGACTCAGAGAACGTGCTAGCAAGAAAGGTGTCAGAATCCTCCCCTCCGTCCCTTTCTCTTTCCCCTTCTGGATCAGAGAGCCGGGCGGCTTTCCGGCCTCGTTTGCCGAGCCTAGCGGGGAAAGAGTAGGGGAGGAGGGCGCTGGTCAGACTACCGACCAGACCTTGGGCCGAGCATGAGCGTTCTCCTTCCCAGGCACCGATGCTGTCCGTTATCGGGTCCTGTTTTGTCAGGGCCTTGTCTCTCGACTGCGGAACATTTCAGGCCGATGTAAGTGATGTTTCGCGTGTCGCCACCGACCGTACGGGGGGCCTTTCTCGGAGTGCGGCACGCGCGGCTCGAGGGGCAACCCCGGAGCTCGCGCTCCCATTCCTCGAGACCTTTTCAGTAAAGGCTGGCCCGCGTTGGCCGAGGTGGACCCCTCCTGGGTGGACACCTGGTGGAGCGGTAGGAGGTCGGTCGACTTTGGCCGAGGTGGTCCCGTCTCCGGGCGCCACCTAGCGAAGGAGCGAAGGGGTCCAGCTCGACCTCCTGTCGAGGTGGGACCGTCTTAGGGCGCCACCTGGCGAGGGAGCGGGGGAGCCGACGGCTTCGATCGAGGTGGACCCCTCCTGGGTGGACACTTGGCGGAGCGGCAGGAGGTCGCTAGACTTCGGCCGAGGTGGTCCCGTCTCCGGGCGCCACCTGGCGAAGGAGAGAAGGGGCCCGGCTTGACCTCAGCCGAGGTGGGACCGTCTCAGGGTGCCACCTGGCGAGGGAGCCGGGGAGCCGCCGGCCTCGGCCGAGGTGGACCCCTCATGGGTGGACACCTGGCGGAGTGGCAGGAGGTCGCTCGACTTCGGCCGAGGTGGTCCCGTCTCCGGGCACCACCTGGCGATGGAGCGAAGGGGCCCGGCTCGACCTCGGCCGAGGTGGGACCGTCTCAGGGTGCCACATGGTGGTGGGGACACCTGAGGCACCAGAATAAGATAGAGGCTTTTTCAACCCTCTGTAAATTGATCATTAATTTATGAATCTATCTGTAATAAGGGCTTAGATCATCTGAGTCCATTTTAGTTGTTATTTCAGTTCTGTACTAGTCAGCTCATGTTGAGCTAGTTCAGTCCAATGCTAGTTAGCTCATGTTGAGCTAATTTTATTTTTTTTGAGTCCTGTCCAAGCATACTGAAGACTCAAGACTATATTATACAAGTGAAGACCAAGTCCAACCAGATTGAAGACATGAAAGTTTAGCCCAAGTCCAACCCAGCTTGAAGATTTGAAGACCCCAGGAGAAAAATCAGAAACCCTGATTCCTTGCAGATGCCCTCCAGATGCCCAGATTCCCTTCCAGATGCCAAAGTATATTCATAAATAAGGGCATCCATGATTCCAGAGGTCCATCTGCATCCTAGCCCAATGAAATCAAGCCCAGGTGCCAAGCCCAAGCCCCTAAGAAGCAAGATACCAGGGAATATTCCTGCTACCTGGCTACCAGGCCACCCCAGCTTCCAGAGGCCCAAACCCATGCACCCGGGCCCCTTTGGGCCGGCCTTTTGCTGCTCCTAGAAGCCCAACACGCCCCCCTAGGCGTCCTTGGAGTCTTGACCAAGTCAAGAAAAATTTTAGGGATTTTTCTACCTAATATTTCCTTATTTTCTAGCTAGGGTTTGAGAGGGAAAAGGATTCTTATGTAAAGACTTATGTACCCTTACTTGGAGCCCAAGGTTAAGGGTCTATTTAAGGGACCCTAGCCTCTTGTATGAGGAAAATTTTTGATGAATGAAAACCTTGAGTTCTTCTATTGAGTGGTGTGATACCCTGCTGTGTGCATAAAGGGGTTTGTGAGAGTTCTTCTTCCCGGTGATTGCAATCATCTTCCTGCTGCCAACAAACCCTCCAGATCCCTGGACGCCCACTCCAAAAGAAGCCTTCCCTTGCTGTTTTTACTTTGTTTTCTTGTTCCTTTGTGAGCTTTCTAACCCCTGACAGGTCGTTTGCAGGTCCCTGAGTTCCTACGAATCCAACGACTCCAGCCAAGCCTCAATCGGATCACCGAGCAGAAAGCCGGGTATCCGCGGGTCTTTGGCTCGGTTTTCCAGGCCGCATCCGTCGAGGAACGAGAGACCCCTTCGCTGCGATCTTCACAGACATTGTCAGGTACACCCCTCTACCTCCAGTAGTTTTATTGTAGGAGAACTTGCCCTAACCGAGGCTTCTCAGCCCCGGCGGTCCTTCTTTGCTACTTTTCTTGGTCCTAATCTGCATGCTGATCTTCAAAAATTCATACAAAATTCCCTACAAATAATTTTGACCTGAAATTTGGGAATTAATCACCTAACTCAACATGTAAAACATACAAAAAAAATTGCATTAATATTAGTTCCGCATCACATGGCGAGGGAGCGGGGGAGACGCCGGCTTCGGCCGAGGTGGACCCCTCCTGGGTGGACACCTGGCGGAGCTGTAGGAGGTCGCTCGACTTTGGCCGAGGTGGTCCCATCTCCGGGCGCCACCTGGCGAAGGAGCGAAGGGGCCCGGCTCAACCTCGGCCGAGGTGGGACCGTCTCAGGGTGCTACCTGGCGAGGGAGCGGGGGAGCCGCTGGCCTCAGCCGAGGTGGACCCCTCCTGGGCGAACACCTGGCGGAGCGGCAAGAGGTCGCTCGACTTCGACCAAGGTTGTCCCGTCTCCGGGCACCACCTGGCGAAGGAGCGAAGGGGCCCGGCTCGACCTCGGTCGAGGTGGGATCATCTCAGGGTGCCACCTGGCGAGGGAGCGGGGGAGCCACCGGCTTCGATCGAGGTGGACCCCTCCTGGGTGGACACCTGGCAGAGTGGCAGGAGGCCGCTCGACTTCGGTCGAGGTGGTCCCGTCTCCGGGCACCACCTGGCGAAGGAGCGAAGGGGGGCCGAGGTGGACCCCTCCTGGGTGGACACCTGGCGGAGCGGTAGGAGGTCGCTCGACTTCGGCCGAGGTGGTCCCATCTCCGGGCGCCACCTGGTGAAGGAGCGAAGGGGCCCGGCTCGACCTCGACCGAGGTGCGACCGTCTTAGGGTGCCACCTGGCGAGGGAGCGGGGGAGCCACCGGCTTTGGCCGAGGTGGACCCCCCCTGGGTGGACACCTGGCGGAGCGACAGGAGGGCCCGGGCCGAACTCGACCTCGGCCGGGGTGGAGCCGCATCAGACTTGGCCGAAAAAACTCCACGTGGCTCGAATCACACCCAACGAAATCTGAGACATGCCACGTCATCGTTACGGCCATAACAGTTGCCCCCCAACCCACCGTTCCGTTAGGGCATCGTGGAACGGGACGTGGGGATTAAATGCGGAGATGATGTGGGGAGGCGAAGATCTTGCATCATAATTGCCACGATCCTCGTCACCTTCCTTGGTGCGCCCAAAGCCCCATAGGAGGCTGCCACGTGTTGCTTATTCATCCGCAATTAATGCGTCGCTTCGAAACAGAGGCCGTTTGCCTGCTAACGAGGCATCGATGTCGGGCGTGCATCCACGCGGCAATCATCCGATGGCCCGGAGCGGAATGACGGTTACGGCTACTGTCGATTAAGTTTGAAAAGGAGGGCACTTTCCAGAACGAGGCCCTTTCCCTTACTCCGTCGGTGGTTTGCTGCAGGCTATCTCCCTCTCCCCCACGTTGCACAGTGCATTTCGGTGAGTGCTTCCATTCCCTTCTTCGCTCCACCCTTTTCCTCTAGTGTCCTTTCCTCACCCTTTTCTTTTCCATGGCGCGCCGCCGCCATGTTTCTTCTAACCCGGACGAGGCCGGTCCGTCCCAGCCGAGGACTCCATCGTCTTCCTCCTTGGAGGAGGAAGTGATCCCGGAGGAGACCCGCAGGCGACTCCAGCCTGGGGGTATCACCATAGACATCCCCAGGGGTGTCAGGTCTCCTCCCGTCATGTCTGCCCTTCCTATTTCTTCTCTTCCTCCTCCGGCCCTTCCTTCTGTCGGTCCCTCCGGTCACGTTTCCACGATGACCGAAGGCGACCTTTCCCTGCTCCGGGAGGTCTATGCCATCCCGGGGTCTGTCCTCCTTCCCTTCCGCGGCCCGGGGATCGCGTCACCTCGAGTGGCCCCGGCCGCATAGCCTTCTACGAGGACTTCCTCCTCGCGGGCCTCCGGTTTCCTCTGCACCCTTTCTTCCTTTCCTTCCTCAGCCATTTCCGTCTAGTCCCGGCCCAGTTGGCTCCCAATGCCATCCGGGTCATTTTCTCTTTCATTGTCTTCTGTCACTTCCACGGGTTTGTTGCCCATTTCTCCCTCTTCAGGGCTCTATTTACCCTGAAGCGGTGCTCCACTGATGACGGTTGGTGGTACATCTCACCCAGGCCTAGGTGCCTCTGGTTCGACCTCCCTTCCTCCATCAAGGGTTGGAAGAACCGGTTCTTCTTTGCCTCGGTCGAGCATGTCGACTGGGCCTGGAGCGAGCCGGATCGGTCCCTAAACCGGAACTCTCAGATTGAGCGGGCAGACCAAGAGGCATACTCCCAACTGCTGAGCGATGTGGTCCCCGCGCTCTATGTTCTGCTCTCGGAGCAGAACTTGTTCGAGGCGGGGATCAGCCCCATCCGAGAGCCGAGTGAGGCTTGACTTTTTCTTTTAATCTGCACTTCCCCCCTCTCTCCCCTTCTTTCTTTGACTGGGCTGACCGACCTCCTTTTCTTTGCAGGTATGAAGTTCTCGGTGGAAAACCTCCTCGAGGGCGTGACTTAGAGAGACATTGCCGAGGTTGACGAGCCGGCGGTGAAGAGGGCTCGCACTGAGGCGAGTCTGGAGGTGGTGCCGATGCCAGTCACCGGCCCAGTAGCTATCGTGCCCAGGCTACCTCCGGCCCGGGCCACCGATGCTCCTACCGCCCGTCCTGATGGGGCCGTAGAAGAGGGAGGCCCAACGACAGCGGTGCCCTCCCGGGCGGGGCCCGTCACCGTCGCAGCTCCGACGCCGCCGCCTGCAACTCCAGCCGCCCCGATGATGGCGGCACCACCCGGGGCACCAGTCATCCCTGCCACCGACCTGACCGTTCCACCGCCACTCCTCAAGGCCCGGTGCTCGGTGACCCGCGACCAGGGGCTCGCGGAGAGGCTGATGGAGTACGCATGCACCCCCCGGGACCGTCGGCTGAGGGGAGGCTGGGACCATGCCGATGCCCTGCTCGGGATCCTCCCGTAGCTCTTCACGGTAAGTCCGAACCCAAAACCTTCTAGTTTGAAGATTCAGCTAATTTTTACTGATAGTTGACTTTTTCATTCAGATCGGGACCGACGTGCTCCTGCTAAGGAACTTCCTTGCAGGGTACGCCAAAAAGAATGCCGAGAAGGAAGAAAAACTTGGCAAGCTCGCAGCCGACGTGAAGGACCTTATGGAAAAGGGGGTCGAGCTGCGGGGGAAGAACCAGGCACTGCAGTCCGACCTGGTGCGTGCCGAGGAGCGGGTCAAGGACCTGGAGACGTCCTTGTCCGAGGAGAGGATCTCCACCTAGCGACACCTAGAAGAGGACCTGGCGGAGAGGGCTCGCCTCCGAGCCCAGACCCTGTCACTGGAGCGCCAGCTGGAGGAGGCCCGGAAGGAGGCGAGCGTGGCGAAGGAGAGGAGCGCATACGTCAACGGGCTCCTGGAAGCAGCCAAGCGGGAGGCACAGGAGGCCATCCCGAGATTCCAGTCCTCTGACGAATATGTCTTGGAGGTCTGGGAGGCCGCCGTGGACTCCTTTCTGAAGGGGTTCCGGGTGGCCCGGGAAAAGATAGGAGCCTTCTACCTCGAGCTCGACCTTAGCGGGGTAGTGCTCAGGGGCAGGAGACAGGAACCTGCCGGCGATGCCCCAGCCGCGGCGGGAGATGAGGCGGCAGCTCCAGAGTGGCCTTCCGAGCAGCCAGTCACCGCAGGCGAAGACGGGGAACCCGCGATGCTGCCCGAGGAGCCTGCGATCGTGCCAAACTAGGCCTTCGTCTGTATTTTCCTTTCGCTTTTCCTTCTTTTTTCTTAGGGGCTCCTGGCCTGTCGGGACTCCTCCGTTGTAATGCTTCTTTAAGCTCAATGAAAGTGTCAATTTTTTGCTAAGTCCCATCCTTGCTTTTTTTTTCTCCTTTTTTTTTTTTTTGTTCTAAACCTTGTTGAGATATTTGCTTTGAGAGCCGAGACCAGGTCCTGCAGCTTGTCCGGGCTCGGTTCGCGGGTCGACTGAGTCCCATCATGCATTTAGGTTGCAGTTCGGAGCTTCCTTGCGCAAGTCCTTCGGATTTGCCAGGCTGCTCTTCATGATTGCGTGGCGAGCCAGGCTCTGACCTGCCTTCCAGACCGAAGTCCAGGACTTCTGGATTAAACCCTAGGGCCGCAGGCTTTATTCAAGCCTTGCGCGGCTTGCCGAGCTATCCTCCATGATCACGTGGGCGAGCTGGGCTCTGCCCCGCCTTCCAGACCAAAGTCCCGGACTTCCGGACTGAACCCTGGGGCCGCAAGCTTTATTCAAGCCTTGCACAGCTTGCCGAGCTGTTCTCCGTGATCGCGTGGGCGAGCTGGGCTCTGCCCCGCCTTCCAGACCGAAGTCCGGGACTTCCGAACTGAACCCCGGGGCCGCAAGCTTTATTCAAGCCTTGCGCGGCTTGCCGAGCTGTTCTCCGTGATCGCATGGGCGAGCTGGGCTCTGCCCCGCCTTCCAGACTGAAGTCCGGGACTTCCGGACTGAACCCCGCGGTCGCAAGCTTTATTCAAGCCTTGGGCGGCTCGCCGAGCTGGGCTCTGCCCCGCCTTCCAGACTGAAGTCTGGGACTCTCGCTTTCTCGGGAATCCGACCACAACCATTTTTGCCGAACTCGGAGCCGGGTTTCTCTTTCCCTACGAGGCGAGAAAAAGTATTTGGAGTAAAGAAATTTTATTGCAGGAGTTGGAGGAGTCTTACATTACTGATAATACATCCTTAGGTTCGAAGCATTCCAAGTTCGAGGGAACCTGGATCCTCCTAATTCTTCCAGATAATAGGCCCCGTGAGGGAGGACCTCCGCCACCCTATACGGGCCTTCCCAGTTCAAGGAGAGCTTCCCGCACTCTCGTGGCTGAGAAGCTTCAGCACGCCGGAGCACCAGATCTCCGGGGCGAAAGGACTTCGGTCGCACCCGGGAGTTGTAGTACCTGGCCACTCGCTGCCTGTACGCTGCCATCCGGACTCGGGCCTTGTCTCTCATCTCTTCAAGAAGGTCCAGGTTGAGCATCATTCTGGCGGGGTTCTTTGCCTCGTCGTATTGTTCCACACGCAGCGTGGGTAGACTGAGCTCAATCGGGATAACCGCCTCGGCTCCGAAGATGAGGTTGAATGGGGTCTCGTCGGTCACCGTCCTCGGGGTGGTGTGGTACGCCCAGAGGATGCTCGGGAGATCCTCCGCCCACCTACCCTTGGCCTGGTCCAGCCTCGTGCGGACGCCCTGCAAAATAGTCCTGTTCGTGACCTCGGCTTCTCCATTGGTCTGAGGGTGTGCCACCGAAGTAAAGCGATGATGGATGCCGAGGTCGCTGCAGAACTCTTCAAACTCGCGGCAGTCGAACTGACGCCCGTTGTCGGTGATCACGGTATGGGGGAGGCCGAAATGACAGATGATTGACTTCCAGAAGAACTTGGCGACGTTTGCCTCAGTGATCCGTGCCAGGGGTTTGGCCTCTACCCACTTCGTGAAGTAGTCGATGGCGACGATCAGGAACTTTTGCTGCCGAGACGCTGGGGGGAATGGTCTGAGAAGGTCCATTCCCTACTGGACGAACGGCCACGGAGCTGAGAGCTGGGAGATCGGAGTGGAAGGCTACCGCTGCATCACGGTGTGCTGCTGGCACCGATCGCACCTTTTCACGAAATCGGCGGCATCCTCTTTCATCATCTCCCAGAAATAGCCTTGGTGAAGGGCCTTGTAGGCTAGCGTTCTGCCCCCCACGTGATTCCCGTAGATGCCCTCATGGATTTCCTGAAGCATGAGTGCAGCTTCCGCGGGTCCCAGGCACTTGAGGAGGGGATAGGAGTAAGACCTCCGATACAGTTGTCCATCCATCAGGACGAACTGCGTGGCCTTCTTTTTGATAAGGCGGGCCGCTGTGCGGTCCTCTGGCAAGGTACCTCCGGTTATGTACTCGGCATACTTGTCCATCCAGCTGGGCTCTTGGCTGACCTGTTGGACCACCACGGGGATCTCGTAGCTCGGGCCTTGAGGCGCTCCACATGAGCGCGACCCAACAACGAGTCCGGCAGGGTCGCCAGCCGGGAGAGAGCGTCCGCACGAGCATTTTCCCCGCGGGGTATGTGGTAGATACTGAAACGCCGAAATTCGGCTGCGCTTGTTTTGACGAGGTCCAGATACTTTGCCATTTGAGGATCATGCGCAGCGTATTCTATGGAAATCTGTCCTGCCACCAGCTGGGAGTCAGTGAAGGCCTTCAGGTTGGCCACGCCCAACTCGCGGGAGACTCTCAGCCCGGCGAGGAGCGCCTCGTACTCCGCTTGGTTGTTGGTTGCAGCGAACTGGAAACGGAGCGCACATTCGGTGATGACCCCGTCGCTGTTGGTGAGTATGAGTCCGGCTCCGCTCCCACCAGAGTTCGAGGCCCCATCCACGTGGAGTATCCACGCCTCCTCTTCGGGTTCCTCGGATCCTGGTTTCAATTGCAGGCGCGGAGAGTCTTCCTCCGGCTCCTTGCTTAGTCCTGCGCACTCGACCAAGAAGTCGGCTAGCACTTGCGCCTTCATGGCCGACCTCGGCCTGTAAGCGATATCGAATTCGCTGAGCTTAAGTGCCCACTTCGCCAACCGCCCAGATGTGTCGGGTCAGCTAAGGATCGCTTTCAGCGGCTGGTCCGTCAGGACGGTGATGGGATGCACTTGGAAATAGGGCCTGAGATGCTGAGCAGACACTATTAATGCAAAAACGAGCTTTCGGGCCGGGAATACCTGAGCTCCGCATCGCGGAGAAGTTTACTGGTGTAGTACACCGGTCGCTGGACTCCCTGGTCGTCGGTCCGAACTAGGACCGAGCTGACAGCCTTCGGGGTGACCGCCAGGTAGAGGATGAGTTCCTCTCCTTCTTCGGGCCTGGAAAGCAGTGGAGGCGATGTAAGCATTTTCTTCAGCTCTTCTAACACCTCCCGGCACTCCTTGGTCTAGGCGAAGTCGTTCATCTTCCTCAGCACTTTGAAAAAGGGCCGGCAGCGATCGGCCGACCTTGAGATGAAACAGCTCAGAGCGGCTATCCGGTCGATGAGTCGCTGCACTTGCTTCTTTGAGGCGGGCTGCTCCATCTCTAGGATGGCCTGGACCTTCTCTGGATTGGCCTCGATCCCTCTCTGGGTTACCATGAACCCCAGGAATTTCCCGGCGGAGACTCCGAAGGCGCACTTCGCCGGGTTTAGCTTCATATGATAAAGCCGGAGGTTGCCGAAAGTCTCCGCCAGGTCGGCGACGTGGTCCGAGAGGGGCTTACTCATCACCAGCATGTCGTCCACGTACACCTGCATGTTATGGTCGATCTGGTCCTTGAAGACCTTGCTGACCAGTCGCTGGTATATGGCCCCGGCGTTCTTGAGGCCAAATGGCATCATCCTGTAACAGAAAGTTCCGCAGTCAGTGACGAAGGCGGTGTGCTCTTCATCCTCCGGGTTCATTTAGATCTGGTTGTACCCGGAGAAAGCATCCATGAAAGAGAGGAGGCGATGCCCCGAGGTGGTGTTGACCAGCTGGTCAATCTTCGGGAGAGGGAAGTTGTCCTTCGGGCAAGCTCGGTTGAGGTCGGTGTAGTCTACACAAATCCTCCACTTACCACTGCTCTTCCTCACCATGACCATATTCGCCAGCCAGCTGGGATACTGAACTTCCCACATGAAGCCGGCGGCGAGGAGTTTCTCCACCTCTTCATTGATGGCCCTCTGCCTCTCCGCGGCAAAGCTCCTCTTCTTCTGGCAGACCGGGCGGCACCTCGGGTCCACGTTCAGCCTGTGCATAATGACCTCAGGGGGTATGCCCGGCAAGTCGGCCGCTGACCAGGAGAACACGTCTGCGTTCATACGGAGAAATTCCAGCAGGCGGGTCCGTTCCTCCTCCGGGAGTTGGGCCCCCACCTGCACCGTCTTCAGAGGGTCCGAACCGAGGGGATAAGTTAACAGGCGCTCCGCGTGTCCTCCCCTGGGTTCCTTCTCTCTTAGGTCGAGGTCGCCGACATTAGTGCCGAGCTCGGTGCCCCGGGCGTCAGGGACCATCTGAAGGCAATGCTGGATTGGCTGGGCTGCCCCCCTCATCACCCCAAGTCCGGAGGCTGTGGGGAATTGCACCAGCAGTCGCTTTGTAGAAATCATGGCATCCAACTGGTTGAGCCCTGGGCGCCTGAGGACCGCGTTGTAAGGCGAAGGGAGCTTGACAACGGTAAAAGTTATCATGACTGTGGACTGTCGAGGTGGGGATCCAGCGGTGACCGGGGGAGTGATCTCCCCTTCGACTCCCACCGAGTCCCCGGTAAAGCCTACCAGGGGGTGTGCACCGACCTCAGCCGATCATGGGACAGATTCATTCGGGAGAAAGCATCATAAAAAAGCACGTCAGCTGAGCTCCCACTATCTACCATAATTCGGTGTATAGGATGCTTCGCGATGGTCATCTCGACCACCACGGCATCATTATTTACATTCTTATTTTCACTTCCCTTCTCAGTAGGGGGTACATCCTCTGGGTTCTCGACCTCCCGGGCTCTCTTTGCCGCCCGCCCGATCCCACATGAGATCATGCCCACTGGCTTCTCCGTTGGGCGGTTGTCAATTGCAGGAATCGGGGGTAAGGCCGCGAGCGGCTGTCCCTCCGTCGGGACCTTGTTCTTAACGAACTTCCTGAGGTAGCCTCTTTTGATCAGCTCCTCAATTTTCCACTTCAGGTTGCGACACTCCTCCGTGTCATGGTCGTGCTCGCGGTGGAACTGGCAGTACTTCGACTTGTCTCGGGTACCTCTCGGGTTCTGAGGAGGAGGTTGGCAGAGATAGTGCTCGCCCTCAATTTCCATGAGGATCTTAGTTCGGGGAGCAAGGAGAGGGATAAACCTCTGCTCCTGGGTGGCCTCGCCCTTCAGCTTTGGATTTGGATGGGGGCTAGCAGACGGTCCAGGCCGCCGGGCCTCTGGAGTATCCCTCGGGCCCGGCCTCTTCAAAGTCCTCCCGTCCAGCTCTCGTCGGGTGTGATCGGCCTCCTCCGCTCGGATGTACTTATGGACGCGGAGGAGGAGCTCGGAGTACGTCCTGGACAGTTTTTTGTCCAGGGAATAGGTCAGGCGGGACGTCTTGAGCCCGTGCTTTAAAGCCAGCATGGCGACGGGCTCGTTCAGGCTGTAGATCTCTAGGGCAGCGGTCTTGAATCGGGTGACGTAGTCCCGGAGTAGCTCCTGGTCCTGCTGGAGGATAGAGAAGAGGCTATCCACCTCTCTCGGCACCTTTCGACAAGCGTCGAAGTGTGCCACAAACTTTCCTTCCAACCGATGGAAGGAGGAAATAGATCCGAGCTCGAGGCGGGTGAACCAAACTCGAGCGACCTTCCGGAGGGTAGCGGGGAAGGCAATGCACAAAAGAGCGTCCATGGAGCCCTGGACCCTCATGAGAGCCTTGTAGCTCTCCAGATGGTCCAGAGGGTTGGTGGTCCCGTTGTAGGGGTCCAACTGCAGCATGCGGAACCGGCTCGAAATCGGCTCCGCCTGGATTTCCTCGAAAAAGGGGGGACGGGAGTCGTAGCCCCCCGAGTCCTCCTAGGAGTTCTGCAGGTCAGCAAATCGGCGGGCGAACTCCGCCAATTTGCGTTCGTGCTCCTCCAAGCACCTCTCGGCCTGGCGCCTGATGGCCTCGTCGGTGGAATCCTCCACCGAGGCTGCTGGTGAAGGGGGCGCCGATCGGTCTTGGCACCAGGACTTGCCTCGGCATCGCTTGCTACGACGTGCTGTTTCGGCTTCATTGGCCGGAGATCGACTCTCGTGACCCACCGAGCCGGAGTAATTTCTTTTTGCGGGAGTTTGGTGGCTCCCGCGGGGGTTGGAGGCTGCCCGTGGTTGGGATGGCCTGCCTTGGATGGAACGCAGGCTCCCGCGCGGCCCTGCGGCCCGGGCTGCGGGGGTCCCTGGCTGAGGCTGCGTGGCCGGGGAGCGCTGCTGATGTTGTAGCTGCTGAACCGTCGTAGTCAAGGTCTGCAACTGCTGGATGACGGTCGCGAGAGGTACGTCCGTCGAGGTCGGCTATGGTGGAAGAGGAGGGGGAGCAGGAAGCTCCCTCTCCGGGCTGGGGGGCCAATGAGGGGAGGGGATCTCCCCTGCTCGGCTGGTGGATGCTTCGCGTCCGCGAGTGACCACCATTGTTGGAGCGCGCTTCACTTACAGAAAGCTAGCTCCCACTAGGGGTGTTGTCCTGCCCCCCTACCCGGCGTGCCAATCTGTTACCGATCCCGCCGCCGTGCCTGTGGCTTCGGAGCCGCCGATCCGACTAGACCGTCTCACCCCTGGGGTCTCCTGGCTGGATTAAACCTGCAAGGCAAGGTCAGAAACCCTGGCCGGGGATTCCGGCGAGGGAGCTCCGACGATCAAGTTAGTAGACGGCGAGAGGGAACAGATTCTCTAGGATGGGCTCCCGAAGGAGTCCCAGACTCAGAGAATGTGCTAGCAAGAAAGGTGTCAGAAAGACCAGAAACCCAGCTGGGTTCCTTCACCGAGCTCATGCCAAGGAGCCCCCTCTAGGGACCTTGGATCTTGCTCTTGGAGCAGAGTCTCCAACCTTTGTTTCTTGCTTGCTCACTTACCTTGTCATCTATTCTCTCCTTCCTTTTATCTTCTCCTATTGCCCCCTCATTTTCCGCTCCTGGGAGGCTCCTTTGTTGCTTTCATCTCCTCCCCTCGACCCTTTCTCTTTCACCTTCTGAATCAGAGAGCCGGGCGGCTTTTCAGCCTCGTTTGCCGAGCCTAGTGGGGAAAGAGTAGGGGAGGGGGGCGCTGGTCAGACTGCCGACCAGACCTTGGGCCGAGCGTGAGCGCTCTCCTTCCCAGGCGCTGACGCTGTCCATTATCGGGTCCTATTTTGTCAGGGCCTCGTCTCTCGACTACGGAATATGTCGGGCCGATGTAAGTGATGTTTCGCATGTCACCGCCGACCGTACGGGGCACCTTTCTCGGAGTGCGGCACGCGCGGCTTGAGGGGCAACCCCGGAGCTCGCGCTCCCATTCCTCGGGACCTTTTCAGTAAAGGTTGGCCCGCATTGGCCGAGGTGGACCCCTCCTGGGTGGATACCTGGCGGAGCGGTAGGAGGTCGGTCGACTTTGGCCGAGGTGGTCCCATCTCCGAGCGCCACCTGGCGAAGGAGCGAAGGGGCCCGGCTCGACCTCCTGTCGAGGTGGGATCGTCTCAGGGCGCCACCTGGAGAGGGAGCGGGGGAGCCGCAGGCTTCGGCCGAGGTGGACCCCTCCTGGGTGGACACCTGGCGGAGCGGCAGGAGGTCGCTCGACTTTGGCCGAGGTGGTCCCGTCTCCGGGTGCCACCTGGCGAAGGAGCGAAGGGGCCTGGCTCGACCTCGGTCGAGGTGGGACCGTCTCAGGGTGCCACCTGGCGAGGGAGCGGGGGAGCCGTCGGCCTTGGCTGAGGTGGACCCCTCCTGGGTGGACACCTGGCGGAGCGGCAGGAGGTCACTCGACTTCGGTCGAGGTGGTCCCGTCTCCAGGCACCACCTGGCGAAGGAGCGAAGGGGCCCGGCTCGACCTCGGCCGAGGTGGGACCGTCTCAGGGTGCCACCTGGCGAGGGAGCGGGGGAGCCGCCGGCTTCGGCCGAGGTGGACCCCTCCTGGGTGGTCACCTGGCAGAGTGGCAGGAGGTCGCTCGACTTCGACCGAGGTGGTCCCTTCTCCGGGTGCCACTTGGTGAAGGAGCGAAGGGGCCCGGCTCGACCTCGACCGAGGTGGGACCGTCTCAGGGTGCCACCTGGCGAGGGAGCGAGGGAGCCGCCGGCCTCGACCGAGGTGGACCCCTCCGGGCGGACACCTGGCGGAGCGGCAGGAGGTCGCTCGACTTCGGCCGAGGTGGTCCCGTCTCCGGGTGCCACCTGGCGAAGGAGCGAAGGGGCCCGGCTCGACCTCGGCCGAGGTGGGACCGTCTCAGGGTGCCACTTGGCGAGGGAGCGGGGGAGCTGCCGGCTTCGACCGAGGTGGACCCCTCCTGGGTAGACACCTGGCGGAGCGGCAGGAGGTCGCTTGACTTCGACCGAGGTGGTCCCGTCTCCGGGCACCACCTGGCGAAGGAACGAAGGGGCCCGGCTCGACCTCGACCGAGGTGGGACCGTCTCAGGGTGCCACCTGGCGAGGGAGCGATGGAGCCGCCGGCTTCGACCGAGGTGGACCCCTCCTAGGTGGACACCTGGCGGAGCGGCGGAGGTCGCTCGACTTCGGCCGAGGTGGTCCCATCTCCGGGCGCCACCTGGCGAAGGAGCGAAGGGGCCCGGCTCGACCTCGGTCGAGGTGGGACCATCTCAGGGTGCCACCTAGCGAGGGAGCGGGGGAGCCGCCGGCTTCGACCGAGGTGGATCCCTCCTGGGTGGACACCTGGCGGAGCGGCAGGAGGTCGCTCGACTTCGGCCGAGGTGGTCCCGTCTCCGGGCGCCACCTGGCGAAGGAACGAAGTGGCGACCTCGGCCGAGGGGGACCGTCTCAGGGTGCCACCTCGAGGGACCTTCGGCGAGGTGAACCCCTCCTGGGTGGACACCTGGCGGAGCGGCAGGAGGTCGCTCGACTTCGGAGGTGCCGACTCCGGGCGGGCGCCACCTGGTGAAGGAGCGAAGGGGCCCAGCTCAACCTCGGCCGAGGTGGGACCCTCTCAGGGTGCCACTTGGCGAGGGAGCGGGGGAGCTGCCGGCTTCGGCCGAGGTGGACCCCCCCTGGGTGGACACCTGGCGGAGCGGCAGGAGGGCCCGGGCCGAACTCGACCTCGGCCGGGGTGGAGCCGCATCTGACTTGGCCAAAAAAACTCCACGTGGCTCGAATCACGCCCAACGAAATCTGAGACATGCCACGTCATCATTACGACCGTAACAAAATGATGCAGGACAAATATGAAAACCTAATCTACTGATTTTTAACCTAATTAAAATATAAAATCAGAGATTAATTTTTTTATGATTTTCAGTTTTTAGAGACTCAAAGTAAGTAATTAAGGTTAACTAGTCAACTAGTTTATGCCCGCACGAGTAGATATAACAAAATAACTAGAAAATCAGGATTAGGTGGCTAAGAAACCACCGTAAACTAAGGTCTACCTATCAAAGATTCATAAATTAAGAGTAGAGGAGGGGTTTTAAATTTTACCAATGAAGATACTCTCTCTCGATGTAGATTTGTTGGAACTCTCAGGATCTTGCGGCAGGACTTCAAGATCTCGATCTTTGGGCTCCGATCTTTCGTGATATTGGTTTCAAGGCAAGAACACCTGACTTAAATCCTTGATCACTGCAATCACTCAACAAAGGAAGATCGATCCATTAGAAAGAAGAAAAGTAGGAAAAAAATGGAAAAGTGATAGAGAAGAGGGAAGGAAGTGGTCGGCTAGGGTTTTCCGGTGTCTGGATAAGTAGGGCCTCACATCCCACGATGCTCTAAAGAACAAAGGAAAGGGCCTCATACCCCACGATGAACACAGCAATGGAAAAGAATTGGACATAATGTCATTGTATTTCATCAAAAAAATTAATTACAGGGGGGTTGATGGAGTTTTTATAGACCAACAACCAGAGGTATAAAGGTTATAAAGACTAGTATTTGTTTTCCTTAGGCAACAACTTGTCGAAACCTTGCTCTAGGTGTCTTGGACTCCTACTCTTGGGTTGAACTGGGGCTCTCTCCAAGGTGGGCGACATCAAAGGATCTCCATCCAAGTTGGGTGCCAACAATGATGATTGGTGAGGTGTCATGATGAAGGGCCAAGATTGCTCCATTGATTGGCCTTGATTGATGGACTCTGTTATCTGGATGATATGGGCTCCACAGGATAGTGGACTCTCTAGTTTGGATAGAAGAAAACTCAAGGGTTCTTATAGGATTCTTGAGTTTTCTAATCTTAAGCAACTTGGAACCTGATTGACCAAAACACTTGGGTAGAAAGACACTGAATTTCCTTCACTTTGGGCGATCAACAATCTTAAAATTCCTTGGAAGTCGGCAACAAAGAAGAGGGAGAAAAGCTTGGCTGACTCCTCTTGCTTTTGGCATGAATTAATTAAGTGGGAGGGTGCTAATTGAAGACTCCTTCTCATTTACTCATCTTAAAAATTAGTGGCGCCAATCCATGAGTAAAGAGGTGACCAAGGGAGTGACATGGCAAGTGTTGTGTTGTCCTGATGAGATGGCTAGTGGTGTTGTCCTGATGAAGTGTCAAGTGATGTCCAAAAGTCATGTGATGTTGTCCAAATTCTTGAAAAAAGGTGGTGCCAAGAAGTGGTTGCATATGATAAGTGACTTGGACTAGCACATGGAGTCACATGACTTGTCTTGAGCTAGCACATGGAGTTACATGGATCTGGACTTGGGTCCCCCTTGTATTACAGGACTCAACTAATAATTACTAGACTTAAGACTAATTAAACCTAACCAAATAAATAAAGCCCCACTTGATCAATTGGAACCCATATTGATCAAAGGCAAGACATGTAAACAAATGGTTCAACTTGGTAAAATGGGTTTGGCCCAAAAGGCTAAAAATAAAAAACCATAATTATAGTTGGTAAAAAGGGCTAAACCCAACTAAGCCTAAATATCAGAATTTAAAATAAAATATTTACAGGTAAAAGGGATTTGGGTTCAGGACTTTATTCACAAGTGATCCACAGGGATATGGGTTCAATCTATCGATCTTTTCTAGCCCTGGTGTCTGCACCATATTTGGTCACCAGGCATTTCTATTAATTGTTATTTGGAAGGTCGCCTGGAAAGGGTCACATCTTATTTATTAAAGTATCAGTCAGAGATTACATGATATAATCTCTAGATCATGTTCTTGGCTTAATAAGGATTTATATAGCCCTCATAAAGGTGTCTCAGTTTGCCATGCCTTGGGATACCTATTTACTTACCAAAAATTATGGGCATGGATTGGGTCATCGCCACCTTACTAATAATCTGACTAGCTAGGGGTTAGTTATGTCAAGGAGTTGGTAGACTATGACCCATCTAGGTTAGGTTCCAAGAGGGTACGTGTTCATAGCAATTGGTCCCGTGACTCTAGGTACAGGCATGAGTCACATGCACCAGTACGCCACTATAAGGAGAATTGAGGTCTGGCATAATCGAGCATTGAGTCATATAGAAATGATAGCTAGGATCCAGTTGAAAACAAAGAGAAAAGCAAGGGGGTCTGTTCATTCTAACTACTTTATCTCGGGTGTTAGGGATGCATGGATTATATAGAGGTATTTTGGCTAACCCGTACCTACCATGCTTGTTTGAAAGTAGGTGTCGGAGCCATTTCTGATCATAGGAGTAGGGAAAAGTGGGAGGCAGAGTTGTTTGCCTTCTTCTGGGAAGCAAACATAAAATGGTCTCAATGCTACCTGATTCATTCAAGGGCCATACCTGCATATCACCAAGCTATCGAGAAGAGGGGGGAGGGAAGGCTTGCCCCCCATTAGGGATCTTGTTCGTAAACCACTTTACTAGATAGTAGTTGACTGGTTAACCCTAACTTGGTCCAACTCTTAGGGTTCTTTATCCTAATAAGCTCGAATATCCTAGGACTGACATATAATGAATTTAAATTAAGGTCTAGGTCAATACAACATGAAAGGTGGTTATTTTTGGACTAATGAAGGATGATGAAATCCCCATCTTATATTATTTAATGGGACTTAGTACCTCTAAATTATTTTATAAGTATGCAATGCAATTAAAATAAGGTGTCTAACTAAAGTTGAATATTTTAAAAATTTTTAGTTACTCTATATTATTAAATATTATGATGTATAATATTTTTCTCTTCTTTTATATTAGAAATGAAAGGTAAGTTCTTAAATTTAGTTCTTTTATATTAAAATGAAACTAAGTTTTAAATTTAGTTAATTTCGTAAATAAACTAAGAAAGCAGTAAATAAAGTTAAGAATAAAAAAAATGCAAGTTAAATCTAATTTATCTAAATAAAAATGCAAGAAATCTAATTTACTAGAAAGTAGGAAATCACTAATTATATAAAGTAATAAATTATTTTAAATAATAAAAGTATTAAATCATTAATTATATAAAGCAGTAAATTACTTATGCAGAATAATGCAACTACTTAACTATACAAAGAAAATACTCTATTTAGAAAGCAGTAAATCTACTATTTATAAATAATAATACAAGATAAAAATAAACACTAAATATTTTATTTATAAATAAAAGGCAAGAGCTAAAATCTACTAAAAAGGTAAAAAGCTCAAAGTAGTAATTCAATTACGATAAGTAATAAATTAAAAAGTAACTAAATAAATAAAGTAAAATAAAAAATTAGAAAGTAATAAAATATATTGTTGGCTTTGGTCCTAGATTTTGATGAATAATAAAATGTTGAGTATATATTTGGACTAATATGTCAATTGGAGTTGTAATGATGGGGATCTCAGAGCAGCACTGATCTCGGAGCAATACTGATCTCGAAGCCGCACTGATCCCGGAGCAGCACTGATCCCGGAGTAGCACAGATTTTAATAAATTAGTTTGGAATTTATTTTTTATTTGAATTTTGAATTAGGATTTGGTTGGTTATGATTGAGATATGGATAGGCTTATCTTATCCCATCTTGTATTTGAATTTTAATCATCTCTAACTTTTTATCCTGTATTCAAATTCAAACGAGGGTTGGACAGGTCTATAAATACCTATAAATACCACTCTCAGTTCTTTGTAAAAAAGAAGTTTTTGGAGAAAAAAATTGAGTTTCTTAGAAGAGTGATTCTTCTTGCCTTCGGACATGGACGTGATGCCCTAGTTATTCCTTTTCCATTCCTTCTTCTTTTATGCGTTCATGACATTTGAGATCCATCCTAGCACCTCCAAGTATCGAGAGGGTGTAATGCCCTAGAGATAAGAGGTCTCTTCGTTAGGATGAGTTCCAAAGTCCATGAGTTTCAAATCCAGTCTTCCAGCTCAACTATTCCTCCGCCACCCCTTACCTAAAAAAATTTTTAAAAAAAATATGATACCCTAATTTTAGTAATTTTTAGGCTCACCAACAATCCTACTCATCTCTGTCTCTCATCAATTTAATATAAAAGTCTAAATAATTAGGGTATCCCATATTTCTCTTCCCTCCAACCAGCTGCGGTGTGTCCCGCCACTTCCCCACCGCTGATCCCCTCATCTCCAAACCCGATACTATTTCTTCCCTTCGTCCGTTCCCAAATCCTTTACTAGATCCCAGCCAACCCTTCTCCAATCCCTTTACCAGATCCCTTTCGTCGCTTTTGCCCAGCCACAACCGCTTTCTCTGATGCCATGACTGCCACCACTGCCTCTCTACTGCCCACCGCCTCACTACAGTCCCCCCATCAAATTATTAGGGTACCGTTCATGTCACCCAGAACCAGAACGCACCAGCTAAAGCACCAGCCCTCTGCTGCTTCGACCACCAGCGCCGCGACCTCCTCCTCCGGTGAATCCCAGATCTGATCCCCGGCGCCATGGGCAAGTCTTCCGTCCTCCCTCTCCTCATCATCTTTTCCATGATCTCGTTTTAAGGGCGGCTCTCCATCGCCTGCGGCGCACCTCCGTGGCCAGGTTTCGTAAAGCCCAATCCCCTCTCTCACCACTGAGATATGTCGGACGATGAAGCGAAGGAGGAGGAGCTCGATCTCACCTCACCTGACGTTGTCACCAAATACAAGAGCGCAGCAGAGATCGTCAACAAGGCTCTCCAGGTGGTTGTGTCCGGGTGCAAGCCCAAAGCGAAGATAGTAGATATTTGTGAGAAAGGCGTGCCTTTATCCGAGAGCAAGAGGGAAACATGTACAAAAATGTGAAGAAGAAGATAGAGAGGGGCATGGCATTCCCAACGTGCATCTCTTTGAATAACATCGTGTGCTATGTCTCGCCCCTGGCAGGAGATGAGATGGTTTTGGAGGAGAATGACATTGTGAAAATTGACATGGGATGCCATATAGATGGGTTTATTGCAATAGTGGCACACACTCATGTTCTCCAGGAAGGGCTGGTGACGGGAAGGGCTACGGATGTAATTGCAGCTGCTAACACTGCAGCAGAAGTAGCATTGAGGCTTGTGAGGCATGGGAAAAAGAATAAGGATGTCGCAGAAGCTATTCAGAAGGTTGCTGCTGCCTATGATTGCAAAATTGTTGAGGGGGTTCTTAGTCATCAGCTCAAACAGTTCGTGATTGATGGAAACAAAGTCGTACTTAGTGTAAGCAACCCTGAGGCTAGTGTTGATGAAGCAGAATTTGAGGAAAATGAAGTATATGCTGTTGATATAATCACCAGCACAGGTGAAGGCAAGCCTAAACTCTTGGATGATAAGCAAACTACTATTTATAAGAGAGATGTGGACAAAAACTATCACCTAAAAATGAAGCCGTCAAGATTCATCTTTAGTGAAATAAACCAGAAATTTCCAATCATGCCATTTACTGCAAGGGCTTTGGAAGTGAAATGAGCTTGACTTGGAATTCAAATTTCTTTCCATAGGTAGTTTTCACGGTGATGACACGGAGATCACTGAGCCGGATGACAAGGTGGAGGACATTCCCATCAGTCACTCCATAATCCCGGACGAGGCTGCTGTTCCGAGCCAGCTCCTTGCCATCGAAGACCAGCTGCTGCTTCTTTACCGTAAATCCTTTACAGGTCTGGATCCTAAGATTCACGAAGGCGAAGGACCAAGTGAAGGGTAGATTCCTTCTGAATGTTGTAGTCTGCCAAAGTTCTTCCATCTTCCAACTGCTGCTTCCAAGCAAAAATTAGCCGCTGCTGATCTGGAACAGGGTCAACGAGGACGAGATCCAGGGACCGCACCAGCATCGACGGCTCCCGCATCATCCGCCTGCGGCTCGCCCACCGAAGGAACCGCGCCGCCCTGCCCCCGTCTCCTCTCTGCCTCCGTGAAGCCCCCTATCTCCACAGCCCGTGAAGTGCCTTCACGACCGTCTCCCGCCGCCGGCCCTTTTCGAGAAGTTCCCGGCCCTTGAGCACTTCTCAATCGCCAATGTGCTTCTCTTGTAACTCGAAGGCTTCCCCCGCTTGCCGGCCCTCCAGCGGCTCATCCTCTCTGACAACCGGATATCTGGTGGGCTGGAGTTCTTGGTGGAAGCCAGCCTCGACACCCCTCTGCGATCCCATGTTCTGGTTTCGTACGTGAAGAACGAGAGATATGCACGAACGTGAAAGCAAATCCTCGTCCCTCTTGCCACTTCAACTTAGCACAAATTTCAGAACCGCACGCTCTTTAAAGCAACACAGATTTCAAAGCATATTCTGGCACTCATCTCAAAGCTACATCATTTTCAAAGCAAAGCTGATTAAAAAAAAAAAATCATGGTTATGTCAAGCTAGAGTTTGGAGTTCTCGGAGTCTGAAGTCAAGCTGAAGCTGGAGCCTCACCCAAACTCGATATAGTCGAGTTTTCCCCACCTCAGGAGAATGATGGGGACCTCACTAGCACGGATGCATGGATCTCGGAGCAAGCACGAATCTTGAAGCTGCACAAATTTTGGAGCATATCCAGAATAATTTAGGATTTATCTTTTATTTAAAATTTGAATTAGGATTTGTTTGGTTAGGATTGAGATATGGATAGACTTATCTTATCCTATATTGTGTTTGAATTTGAATTATCTCTATCTTTTTATCTTGTATTCAAATTCAAATAAGGGTTGAACAGGTCTATAAATATCACCCTCAATCCTTTGTAAAAAAATAGTTTTTGGAGAAAAAAATTGAGTTTTTAGAAGAGTGATTCTTCTTGCCTTCGCCTTCGGGCATGGGCGTAAGGCCCTAGTTATTCCCCTTCCCAATCTATTTTCTTTAACCCATCATAACCTTTGAGATTCAATCTAGCGCCTCCAAGTATCGAGGAGGGTGTAATACCTTATAGGTGAGAGGTCTCTTCGTTAGGGTAAGTCCCAAAGTTCATGAGATCCAGATCCATATCCTTCATCCCTACTTTTCCTTCACTATCCGTAGAAAAACCGCGCGACCCCCGACCCTGCCTCTCTCTCCGGCTGGTCCTCCTACGACCACGATGCCCTGCTCCTCTAGTTCCATTCCGGCCTCCCCGCCGGCGTCGATGTCCTCCACGTCAGCACCCTCCGTGGCCTCCCCGACGGCCTCGACCCCGTCAATGACCGAAGCTCCATCGGACCTCCCCCCTCCGGATCGCCCCGATGCCTTCTTCTCCAGATCGCCCAGACGCCCAGCTCCCCTGTTCCACGAAGCCACTGTTCTGCCATCAACGAAGACAGCCCCAGGCTCGCCTTCCTCCCGGTCCACCGTCACCCGACCGCCCTCATCCGGTCGTCCCCGAGCTTGGTTCACCTCCCTGCTCCTCGGGCTCACCGCAACAGTTCCGGGCGTCCCCGACGCCGACCTCTTCTCTGGACCACTTCTCCTCGGAGATCTCGCCTGAACACCTCCTTCCGTCCAGTGCAAAGCTCATATTTCAAGAAGCGTGCAAGAAGAAAATTCGACGATCCACTGTTGAAAGAAGACGAGAATAGCTATTCTCGCTATTCCTGCTATTCCGCACTTATCCCAGCCCTATTCCTGATTGGAATAAGCCCATTTATTTTAATTTGGGTTGAGTTTAAAAAAAAAAAAAAAAAAATCTATAGGTCATGTGCATCCTAGAGCCGGCCTAACTCGACGGAGTCGAGTTTTTCCCACCTCAGGGGAATGATGGGGATCTCAGAGCAGCACTGATCTCGGAGCAGCACTGATCTCGAAGCCGCACTGATCCTAGAGCAGCACCGATCCCGAAGTAGCATAGATTTTAATAAATTAGTTTGGGATTTATCTTTTATTTGAATTTTGAATTAGGATTTGGTTGGTTAGGATTGAGATATGGATAAGCTTATCTTATCCTATCTTGTATTTGATTTTGAGTCGTCTCTATCTTTTTATCCTGTATTTAAATTCAAATGAGGGTTGGACAGGTCTATAAATATAACCCTCAGTCTTTTGAAAAAAAGAAGTTTTTGGAGAAAAAAAAATTGAGTTTTTTAGAAGAGTGATTCTTCTTGCCTTCGCCTTCAGGCATGGGCATGATGCCCTAGTTATTCCCTTCCCATTCCATTTTCTTTATCCCCTCGTGACCTTTGAGATCTATCCTAGCACCTCTAAGTATCGAGGAGGGTGTAATGCCCTAGAGGTGAGAGGTCTTTTCGTTAGGGTGAGTTCCAAGTCCATGAGTTCCAAACCCTGTCTTCCAGCTTCACTATTCCTTCGCCATCCTTTACCTAAAAAAACTCCAAAAAAAATATGATACCCTAATTTTGGTGACTTCTAGGCTCACCAATGATCCTACCCATCTCTGTCCCCCATCATGTAAATTCTAGGTCACAGGTACATAAAACTCTCCACTCAAGAGTATCAAAGACTTTGACCTCAAGCAGATGAATTTTCAATGTTTTAGAAGTCTTCTCATCTTAGAAAGTCTTGAAAATGATTACTGTTATCTTTAAGATGAAGGAACCGGAAGTTGATTGGATAACATTTAAGAATTTTGAAGTTTGGCACACATTTTGGAAAGGGCACAAAGCAAGAATCGACCTAAGTGTCGACTCAAGTGTTAACTCATGAAGCAAGTGTCGACATCTTTGAGGCCTAGCACGCAGAGTTATAGCTGGTACAGTAAGTGTCGACTCAAGTATCAACCTAAGTATCGAATCATAGGTTGACTCATAGATCGACTCATGGCCTGAGACAAAAATGGACAGAACTGTGTTTCCTGGAATTTTGCCCAGTGCCGACTTAAGTGTCAACCCAAGTGTTGACTCATAGTTTGAAGTGTTGACCTCAAATTGACTCATAGCCTGAGATCAAATTGAAGCAAACCCTGGATATTCAAATTTACACTGGTGTTGATCCATGTGTCGACCCAAGTGTCGACTAATAGATCGACTTATGAACAATCAAGTGTTGACGCTTGGTATAATGGCTATATTTTTTAGAAGTTCAGAATTATTTCCAAACAGCTCCAAAAGGCTAGTTTCTTCACTCTAACGGTCTCCAATGACTTTTTGGTGGTTTTTACTATTTATCACTCACCGAATTCATTGAAGAAAATAAGTAAAGTGAGACACAAGAGACAAAGATCATCTTTGAGAAAAGCTTTTGTAAAACAAGAGTGAGCTTTAAAGTTGATTCCACCTGAAAAAGCCTTCACTTTGTTGTTGAGCCTTCAAATCATTAGCCAAAAGTATTCATTGAAGAGCATTCAAGAAGAAGATAACTCAAGCATTCAAAAAAGCTTCATCGACATTTATTTTCTACTCTTTTGAGAGTTCTTTCTTGAGCTTAAATCTGTAATTTGGTTTTTTACTTGTTGTTACTAGTTTCAAAGTTTGAAACCTAGTATTAATAAGGAATTGTTTGTGAGCCTAAGGGACAAACCAACTAGGATTTGACTTGTGAACCCGATTTAAAATAAGTTGTAAGATAGATTATAGTAGAATTTTCAAGGGGTAGCTTGGGGAGTGGATGTACGTACTTGGAGTGCACCGAACCACTATACATCATTGTGTTTGTGATTTTTGCTCTTCCTTTTACTTGCTCTTATTTAATTCTGATGCATGTCATTATTGAGCACAATCATATTGTTTCATAAACTCACTAGTTCAGCACATTGTTTAAATTTTTAAGCAACCCAATTCACCCCCCCTCTTGGGTTGCTATGCTGGGCAACAAGTGATATCAGAGATTGGTACTCAGTGTATAGATCTCACGATCTTAAGTCACAGATCTAATGGCAGCCCAAATTGGTATAGGTATTATATAAGGTCAAGCCTCAAACCGTCTCCCACTGTTTAATAGCATAAATTACACCTACTGGAAGACACGCATGTGTATATATATTCAAGCAATAGATTATAATATTTGGAAGACTATAGTTAAAGGCCCTCATCAGCCCACTATCTTGATTAATGGCATTCCCACTCCCAAGTTAGAAGAAGATTGGGATGAGAATGACATTAAGCAAGCTGAGCTTAATTCAAAGGCCATGAATTTATTGTTTTGTGCATTAGATCCTAGTGAGTTTAATAGAATATCAAGTTCTGCCTATGCCAAAGAATTTGGGACACACTTAAAATTACCTATGAGGGTACACATCAAGTGAAGACCACCAATGTAAACATGCTCATTCATACTTTTGAGATGTTTAGGATGGAATCAACTAAATCTATTAGTAAAATGTATACTAGATTTACAAACATTATTAATGGTATGAGGAGTCTGGGAAAGGTTATATCTAGTGCTGAACTTGTCAACAAAATCCTCAGGTCTCTTTTGGCATCTTGGGATCCTAAAGTCATCTCTATTAAAGAAGCCAAAGATGTCAACACTCTTCCACTTGAGCAGCTCTTAGGATCATTGCTGACTTATGAGCTATGATTGAAGCAGAAAATTTTGGATAATGAAAAGAAAAAGGAAGCTATAGAATTCAAGTTCGCAACCAAGGAAGAGTCTAGTGATGATTCTGAAGAGGAAGATGAGGAAGATGAAATAGCTCTCATCTCAAGGAAGTTCAAAAGGTTTATGAGGAAGAAAAGGTTCAACTATAAGAGAAGCCATAAAAGGGAAAGCATAGTAAAGGGAAGGAAAAAGAAAAGGAAATGGAGCAACCAATATCTTGAGTACAAGAAGCCAGGACATTTTAAAATGGACTGCCCCACTCTTAAAAAGGGCAAAAAAAATTTAAAAGGAAGGCGATGATGGTGATGTGGAGTGAGAGTAAAGATTCAAGCTCCGATGAAGAACAACAAGAAGTGGCCAATCTCTGCTTTATGGCCAATAAAGAAGAGGTAAGATCTGAAAATGAAAATGAGTTTACCTTTTGATTAGTAGTAGAATTTAAAAAACATAAAATGAAGAACAAAGAATTGAAAAAGAAAACTTGGAGCTTTCAAAACAAATGAAGAGTTTTTGATAAATAATGATAGTTTTAATTCAAGAAAATAAAAACTTGAATGACCAAATTATCTCTTTGAAAGATGAAAAGGATGATCTTTTGAAGGAAAAAGAATCTTTGAAAAAGGATAAAGTTTTTGCAACAAATAAAAAATTTATCAAACAAAATAAAGAATCTATGCAAGAAAATAAGAAATACAAGAAAAACTTGAAAAAGTAAAGATATTTATTAAAAATTTACTTATTTCAGAAAACTGAACATGCTTTTGAATAATCAAAGAGAAGTTTTTAACAAAGCAGGTATAGGTTTTAAACCACAAAGACAACAAAATATTTCAAAATTATTTTATGCCTGCATCTTCTAGCATTACATGTTATGATTGGGTAAATTAGGACATAAATCTTATGTGTTATAAAAAAGTAAATATTGTTAGGAAAGTTTGGGTTCCAAAAGGAACCACTACAACTAACCCTAAAGAACCTAAGATGATTTGGGTACCTAAAGTTTTCACCTAATTTGATTTTGTAGGTGTGTCTTGCAACCAAGGACAAAGAAGATTGTGGTATCTTGATAGCAATTATTCAAGACACATGACTGGAGATGTAAGGTAATTCTCATATCTAGAAGCTTTAAATGGTGGAAATGTAACATTTGGTGATAATGGAAAGGGCAAAATTATCGATATCAATAAAGTCTATATCATCCCCTCTACTTATGTTGAAATGTTTTATTTGTTGACGATTTGAAACATAAGTTGCTTAGTATAAGTCAATTTTGTGATAAAGAATTTAAAGTGGTTTTTGAATATTCTATGTGCATTGTATTTAGTCTATTTGACAATGGCATCAAGTTTATTGGTCATAGGCATGGAAACATTTACATGGTTGATCTTGATGATCTACCCATACAAAATGGTCAATGCCTAGTAGCAATGGAAGCCAAGATCAATGAAACTAGTTGGCTTTGGCATTATAGACTAGGGCATGCTAGTATGCATTTGCTTTCAAAATTGAACAAAAAGAATCTTATAAAAGATTTGCCAAAACTCATCTTTGAAAAGATAAGATTTGTAGTGCATGTCAACTTGGAAAACAATCAAAATTTTCTTTCAAACCAAAAGGAGTAGTGTCTACAACTAGATGATGCGGCACGCATATGATTAATGTTTTGAATATGGGGTTTGTAGAGCAATGAAACCTAATATACTTAGCATTGTACTCATCTTAATAGATTTAAGGATTATATGAAAAGGGACTATTACATGATTAGACACAACTCTAAAACTAAGAAGGAAGAAGATCTAGACAATAGGGGCTAATGATTGAGGACTTACCTTGATGAGTTTTCCAACCTTCCTATGATTCAAAACTTGAAACTACTGATGCTCTGGACTGGAGAACTTGGATAACAGTAATCAGAACCCTAGACTTGGGCTTCAGCTTGTTGGTTCATTGTCAAGGGGAACCCTGTTCACAACTCAAGGACTTCGAAGGACCCTTGAGCTTGGATGATGAATTGCTAGGGAAGAGAGTGGCTTTGGGCGTGGAAGAAGAATAAAGGAAAAATTTCACACATAAAACTCAAGACAACTTCACTTCAAACTTCATTCATTTCCAAAATCAATCTCTTTTACAATGGGCGTTCAAGGCTTTTAATAGCCTCACAAAGCTAGTTTTTGAAATTTAAAAACTCCCCAAATCGAGGAGGATTACAAGGGTGGTTGGAGGATTTGGTGGAGAGTTTGGAGGGATGTGGGGGGGGGTTGGAGGATTTGGTGGAGGACTTGGAGGGATGTGGCCAACCTCCTTGAATTTGAATCTCCCTTGTTGGCGCCCAAAGGGTGATAAGGTGGCTGGTGAAGTGGCACCTGATGATGTGGCATGGTGAGGTGGTCTTCTACTTGGATAAGAATGACATGTGGCGCCCAGTGGTCCTAGTTGATGGTCCTTTTCTCTTGCTTGGTTGATGTGTCTTCTCTTCTTCATGTGGTCAATTCTAGGGTCTAGAATTTGAGTCTTGTTGCTGGCTTTCATGGCTTTAAGACTTGATTAGACTTAACTCAACTGAATTAGACTTAACTCAACTGAACTGACTTGACTGACCTAGACTTTAAAACTTGAAATGGACTTACAGGAAATGAAATTTTAAAAGTAATTACAGGACTCAATAAACACTCTTGATTTGAAACTCAAAATTATTACAGGACTCTTGAAAGGAAATGACTCTTAAAAATAAAATATTTTTGAACTAAAGGATACAAGGTAACCTAATTCTTCGATCCAAATTGGATAAGGCTAACCTTGTTGGAGTGAAGTTTCTTTCGGCTTCTGGTGTCCACACCAATTCTCCTGGGGTGGGCAGAACTCGACCCAGTCGAGTATGGTTCAGTTTTGCCCTGGTAATGCTCGAACAAGTCTAGGTTAAGTCTTTGCAGGTCCTCTCGAGTAATCCAAGAGTTGTCGGACTCAGGTCGACCTTGCCATTGAACCAGGTATCGCTGATAGTCCTTATTCCTGGTAGTAATGATCTTGTCATCCAGGATTCTCTCAATCCTCTCTCTTTGCTCAGGTAAGGTTGGTGGTGGACACTCGGAAATATGTTCACTCTCAATGAAAGTTTCTGGCTCAAAAGGCTCACTAGGTATTAGTAGTGGTTCTTTGTATTCTACTAGGTCTGAAAAATTGAAGGTTGTACTAATACCCATATCAGGTGGAAGTTCCAAAACATATGCATTTGGCCCTATTTTCTTTAAGATCTTAAAAGGTCCCGCTCCGCGGGCATGCAGCTTCTTTATGGTTCCAGGGGAAACCGTCAGGGTTGAGCCTAATCATCGCATAATCCCCTTCACAGAATTCTTTAGCCCTCTTATGTGAGTCAGCTAAGTTTTGTAAGTTTCATTGCTCAGGTTGATCTTATTACTGATTTCTTTATGTAGATTTGTGACATGCTATGCAAAAGACTCAGCAGACTTAGAGACTCGTGTGTGAATAGGTAGTGGGATTAGATCTAAAGGCTTCCTAGGTTTGCAACCATGGACTATCTCAAAGGGACTTTTGCCTGTAGATCGATTGACCGAACTGTTGTAAGCGAACTTAGCACGTGGCTAACGAATCTCAGTTCCCTAGACTTTCTCCCACTAGGCATCTCAGCAAGTTCCCTAGACTTCTATTAACAACCTCGGTTTGTCCATCAGTCTGTGGATGGTAGGCAGTGGAGAATTTCAGTCTGGTTCCTATTAGGTACCAAAAGATTTTCCAGAAGTAACTTGTGAAGCGGACATCCCTATCAGAAACAATGGTTTTTGGTAACCCGTGGAGTCTGACTACTTGATCAAGAAAGAGTTTGGCTATCCTAGAGGCATCGGATGTTTGGGAGCAAGGTATGAAATGGGCCATTTTTGAAAACCGGTCGACCACCACAAAGATTGAATCATGTTTTCGAATGGTCTTGGGTAATCCTAGAACAAAGTCCATGCTTAGATCCTGCCATGGACACTCAGGTACAGGTAATGGATTGTATAGCCCGGTATTCTTCTTTTGTTGCTTTGCACAGCACATGTCCTACATCGGCTACAAGGTTTGCTACTTGTTTCTTAAGACCTGGCCAGTAAAATTGTTCCTCAACAGCCAAGATAGTCTTGTTTCGTCCGAAGTGGCCAGCCAAACCTCCCGCATGTATCTCCCAAACTAAAAATCTCTTAAGGAGGTTCTTGGGATGCAAAGCCTATTCTCTCTAAAAAGATAACCATCTAGAAGGGTATAGTCACTATGATCACTAGATGGTCCTTGACGCAAAACCTGATAAATTTCACCAAAATCTGGACAGGTTTCGTACTGCTCCTTAAGTCTTTCAAAACCTATGACTTCAGTACTGACTGAAGTTAAAAGTAACGTTCTACGACTTAGGGCATCAGCTACCTTATTATCGATTCTGATTGATGCTTTAGGACAAACGTATAGGATTGGATGTACTCTACCCATTTGGCATGCCTAGGGTTTAGTTTCTTTTGGAACTCAAAAACCTAAGGCTTCATGGTCTGAAAATAAAACAAATTCTTGCGGTAGGAGATAATGCCTCCAATACCTTAATGCTTGCACTACCGCATAAAGCTCCCGATCATATGTGGAGTATTTTTTCCTGGCTTCATTCAATTTCTCACTAAAGAATGCTACGGGATGGTTCTCTTGACTCAGAACTCCACCAATACCTACTCCCGAAGCATCGCATGCTACTTCAAAGACCTTAGAAAAATCGGGTAGTCTTAAGACTGGTGCTTGGGTCATCTTATCTTTGATGTGAAGGAAGGCCTTATCAGCTGACTTCGTCCATTCAAAGTGGCCCTTCCTAATACAATCCATGATAGGAGCAACTATGGTGCTAAACCCTCTAATAACTTCGATAAAACGTAGCGAGGCCATGAAAACTTCTTACTTTGTGAATATATTGGGTGTTGGCCACTCTACAATTGTCTTAACCTTCTCAGGGTCAGCGGATACTCCTTCAGGGGTCACAACAAATCCTAGGAAGATAACTCTAGTAGTCATGAAAAGCACATTTCTTTAGATTGGCATAGAGGTTATCTTTCCTAAGTGCTAAACATACCAGCCTCAGATGTTGTTGATGATCTTCTCTAGTCCTACTATAGACAAGTATGTCGTTAAAGTAAACGACAACAAATTTTCCAATAAAGGCTCATAGGACTTGGTTCATGATTCGCATAAAAGTGCTAGGGACGTTTGATAACCCAAAAGGCATGACTACCCATTCAAATAACCCGTCCTTAGTTTTAAAGGCAGTCTTCCATTCATCCCCTGGTCTGATCCTAACTTGGTGATAGCCGCTCTTCAGGTCAATCTTAGAAATATAGTTGCACCGCCATCATATCTAACATATCATCCAAGCGGGGATGGGAAACCTATACTTCACTGTGATTTTATTTATGGCACGACTATCAACACATATTCTCCATGTGCCATCCTTCTTAGGGGTAAGTAAGGTTGGGACTGCGCATGGACTCAAACTCTCCCTAATGAATCCTTTCTTTAGGAGTTCTCCTACTTGGCGTTGTAATTCTTGGTGCTCGGTAGGGTTCATTCTATAATGGGGAAGGTTCGGTAGGGTTGCTCCAGGGACTAAGTCTATCACATGTTGTATATCCCTAAGAGGTGGGAGTTGGTCGAGCAAGTCATCGGGGAACACGTCTTTGAACTCCTCTAGCACTTCATTAACTTCTTGAGGTTGTTCTTTTGAAAGAGGTTCTTGATGATCCTTAATGGTCAAAATCCAAACAGGTGACCCATTGTTAATTTCTTTCTCCATTTCTCTAGCAGTGATCACGTTTATCCCCTTTTTCTTATCACTCAATTGGCTTGATCCTCTCTTAATGGGGTTCTTAGGTGGAGAAGAATGGATTACAATCTTCTTTCATTATGAGTAAACGAGCACGAATTAGAACGACCATAGAGTGTTACGTCAAGATCGTACAACCATGGTCGGCCTAAAATTATGCTACTTACTCCCATTGGAAGTACATCGCACCATACTTTCTCCAAGTAAGATTGGAACTGAATGGTTACTAGGCACCTAGACTTAATGGAAATCGTGGTTGAGTCTATCCAGGATACCTTATAGGATTAGGAGGGGTACGGTGGGCAATCCTAGGTTTTAAACTATGTTGGTGGATATGGCATTGACACAGCTACCGCTATCTAAAATGACTTTGCATACTTTCTCACCTATCTTAATGAATGTCTGTAGGATGCTAGTCCTACGCCAATCTTCTTGGTTTTAGCTTGGTGAGATCACCTAACCACTCCTAACAGATCTTGATCTACAGGACTTCCTCATCTCATACTCTTTAGCCAAGTTCTCATCTGCCTGGTATACTTCCTCCTCAAATTCACCTTGGGATTCTACGGCTTCCCTCTTCTACTTCGCCTATGTGTAGGCTCTATTAGGACAGTTGCTAGAATAGTGACCTACTTTGTACACTTGAAACATGCTTTTGGAGTTCTTTGGTCTCAGGTTTTCCCTTGTCATCTCTACGGGTCATAGGCACATTAGGATTGGGTCGGTTGAATCTAGGCTGATTGGATCCTGACTGCTGATAAGGTGCACAGTCCTAGGGTCTTCGGGCCTACGATAGACTGGACTCTTAGGAATCTCTCACATCCCTAGCTATTTGATAGGCCAATTCTAGGTCATGTACCTCTCGCTGAACAATTCTCTTGAATTTCTTCCCTCAGTCCGGCTCTAAATCTAGACAAGGTCACCGCCTCAGATTCATCACATTGCACCTCATAACAATTCGTCAAACTTCGCTAGTACTCTGCGACACTCCTATTTCCTTGAGTAAGTCTTTGCCATTGATCTAGGAGTCTTTGTGTAGGACATAGGAGGTATTCTCCCTAAGCCTAAGTTTCATAGCTCGCCAGGTCACTAGGGCACATCACCTCTCTGTCTAGTGAGTCTCTCAAATTTTTCCCCATATCCTAGCTTGGTGCACAAGTTTAAGCTTTGCAAATTACACTTGCGCTCTTCACTCATTCAAACCATTCAAAATACTGGTCCATCTCACTTCCAATCAATGTAGATCTTGGATCTAAAATTCCATCAGGTGGGAGCTTCTAGCCTAATGTTCTTCATGGTTCGGTCATCTTGATCAAAGTGAATTGGGGTGGGTCTCCTGACATTGGGTTCTGTTAGGCCTCATGATGGAATCTCCTGGGTTGGGCTCGATGGTTTGACCAGGGGGGGGTCCTCTAGGAATTGGATCATTTAGCCTTTGTCAAATTCCCTAGTTTTTGTCCATGGCTACACTTGACTGGGCTTGATTGGTGAATACGGTGTCCCTGCTCTAGTTGTCATGCATGCAAATGGACTCAAGTTCGAGCTAAGGTTTCCTAGACCTAGAGCATAAATTAGAAGTCTAGTTAGTGAACCAACTAGCTAGTAGTACTTATGGGACTTAGCCAGGTAGGTGGAGGGGAGTGTAGGTCCCTGATTGGCAACCTTAGACACCAATCTGAGATTGGCCAGGTAGGCGGACCAAATCACAAGCCCTGATGCACCAATCCTAGACACCAAGCCAGTAAGCACACACCAATTAGCTGACACGGTTAACTTGACCCTAACCTGAACCCAACTTGTTGGTGTCCCTAACCCACTAGGGCAATTAACGTTCTACTCAATTTTAATTAACGGGCTGGGATCGATATGTGGTTGGTGATTTTTGGGCTAGGGACAGGTGATGAAACCCTGACCCTATGTCAAATTGATGCCTTAATTGATTCTCATGAGATGAATGAAATGCAAAGGTGCTGCAGAAGTGTGTTGCAATTTGAAAGTGGTATGGAAAACGTGATGAAAAAAATGTCCAAAAATTCTGAAAAAATCACAAAAGATTTTTAACTTATATGTTTCAATGTAGATGAAAGGAATTTTAAAACTAAAATCTATACTAATCTAAGCAGATCCTACAAATGAAGATTAATAAAAAGGATAGAACATAACCCTAATGACAGTGTCGAACTACAGAAATTTTTTTTTTTTTATAATTTTTTTCTGATGATGAAATTTAATATGGTGGTAACTGACTTAAAAAGGAATAAGAAAAAAATATTTCATAAAAAATTAGTGACTTGCCTTTGGAGCTGCAGATGGATTACAGTAAACAGATGCAAATTTTCAGAAAACAGAACCTAATCAAACAAGTGCAATGGCTTATCCAAAACTTCAATCTAAAACTCACGTCCGGCCAGGGCTCATTATTCCCATGGGTCGTGATAGTGTACTGGAGTACACCCGCTCAGGAGGCGTGAATTTTAGATCTTGCTTGGATTTAAAGAAAACTATTCTACCCTAATGCAACCATGCTCTGATACCAATTTGATGCGGCACGCATATGATTAATGTTTTGATATGGGGTTTGTAGAGCATGAAACCTAATTATACTTAGCATTGTACTCATCTTAATAAGATTTAAGGATTATATGAAAAGGGACTATTACATGATTAGACACAACTCTAAAACTAAGAAGGAAGAAGATCTAGACAATAGGGCTAATGATTGAGGACTTACCTTGATGAGTTTTCCAACCTTCCTATGATTCAAAACTTGAAACTACTGATGCTCTGGACTGGAGAACTTGGATAACAGTAATCAGACCCTGGACTTGGGCTTCAGCTTATTGGTTCATTGTCAAGGGGAACCCTGTTCACAAACTCAAGGACTTCGAAGGACCCTTGAGCTTGGATGATGAATTGCTAGGGAAGAGAGTGGCTTTGGGCGTGGAAGAAGAATATAGGAAAAATTTCACACATAAAACTCAAGACAACTTCACTTCAAACTTCATTCATTTCCAAAATCAATCTCTTTTACAATGGGCGTTCAAGGCTTTTAATAGCCTCACAAAGCTAGTTTTTGAAATTTAAAAACTCCCCAATCGAGGAGGTTGGCCAACAAGGGAGATTCAAGGGGTGTAGAAAGCAAGAATAGGACCCTAGAAGAAATGGCACGTACAATGTGTTGTGAAAATGATTTACCTAGATATTTGTGGGTGAAACCATAAACATTACATGTGATATTTTGAATCATGTTTTAATCCGACTAATTTTGAATAAAACACCTTATGAGCTTTGGAAAGGTAGAAAACCTACTATCAAGTATTTTTGTGTTTTTGAATGCTATTGTTTCATTCTAAAATGACAAAGACTATTTAAGTAAATTTATTACCAAGTCAAATGAGGGTATCTTCTTAGGATACTCTACTTCTAGCAAGGCATAATGGTCTTCAATCGAAGAACACTTCCTGTTGAATAGTCCATCCGTAAGGAGAGCATGAGAGGTGCAACCCTAGGACATGATGTGAGGTCATGTCTCGTTATCCCCCTTCCTTTGATACCACCTTCTTCCACCCTTATGACCTTTGAGATTCACCTAGACGGCTCCATATAGCGAGGTGGGTGAGATGCCCTAAAGGTGAGAGGTCTCTCTATGAGTTTGAGTCCTAAAGTCTATGAGAGTCCAGATTCCTACCTTCCATCTCCAATGTTCCTTCACCACCTCCTTACAAAAAAAAAAAAATTCTAGTGGTACCCTAATCATTGGTGACTTCTTAGCTCGCCAATGATCCTTCCCTTGATCTTATCTCCCATCACCTACTAGTATGGCTAAGCTACACCAGTATGGCTAAACTACATTAAAATTCTAGCTGTTGTTATCTTAATAGCACACCCGCTCTAAGCATCCTCAGTGCAACACTCTGATGCCTATCACTACCATATAACATCACCTAGAAGGCCTCTTCATCACATCCTAAAATCATTAAATTATTATGGGATCTTTGCAAGAGCATGGGTGTGCTTGAACATCCCATAATCAAGCCATCATTTAATGAAGCATGGCCTACCTTAGACTAATGACAAGGATGTATTTAAGGAGACAAGATGACCCTTTGCTAGTAGAAAATCCCCAAGCAACACGTGGAAAACTTAGTTGCCTTTTGCTAGATCCGATTGGAACTTGATCTCATGGACTATCCTCCAATAAGAGGGGCTCCATGTAAGCTCCCTAAGGTAGCAAGCCTTCTCGCTCACTCTCCCCCTATTAGTATCCATAATAACTTAAGCATTGGAGTGCCATCGCTCATGGCATCAACCTCGATAGACTTTTTTGTATCGCCAGGGTCAACCTCGATAGACTTTTTTGTATGTATCTCTCCTTGAAGACTGGCCTGCACTGTCTACCCTAGCACCTCTAGCACCAGCTCCAGCTCTTCCTATAGCACATGTCAAATTTTAGCACCACCAAATTAAAGAAAGGGCTTGAATATTTATAGATAGTGTGATTTGCAAGATGGAAGACCATACTGCCTAAGAAAATTGCCTCTCACTGCACTAACACCATGGCCTCTCGGACAGTAGAAAGGGTGGTAGAGAGCCAGCAAATCATCCATCCCACCCAGCATTAGCAGGATCCTCACCACCACCACAAGCAGCAGCAGTAGGCCTGGATCGATTTAACTTGTCAAACATGTCCAAAATCTGGTGGCAGCCATCCAAGCTATTCAGGTCACCCCTGCATTACCTTCGATTACACCATTTTCACCAATTGCACCATGCATGGCCTTTCAACCTCTAGCATTATCTATATTAGTGCTACCACCATTGATGCAACCTCCAATGGCATGAGTGGTGCCACCATCATAGGAGAATTCATAGGTCCCTCTAAAGGACCCTAGAGGGACCGCTCACCACCATCGCTACCATCATAGAAGTCCTTGGACAAGGAGACCATACCTTGAAGTCCATAGTTAGAGCATGATCCTACTCCTAACTGTCGATCTCTGTAGCAGTCAAAAGCTCTGGTCGATCGAAACCTTGAGATCGATTAGAGGCTTAAGGAGATGGATACTAAATTGAGGCGATTCATAATCTCCCTTTAGTACAAAATGAGGGGGTTAAAAATGAGTCACCATTCAATGATAAGATCATGCAAGCATCACTTCCCTGGTATTTTTAAATTTCTTAGCTATAAAGCTACGACGGGACCACCGACCCTAATGATCACCTAGCAAGTTTCAAAGCAACAATGCTATACTCCATGGAGCTCCCGACCCCATCTTTTATCCAGCCTTCCCCTCTACTTTAAAGGGAGTGGCTCGACACTGGCACTCCAGTTTGAAGCTAGGATCGGTGCACTCTTTTGAATAACTAAGTCAAGCATTCACCAACCATTTTGTCAGTAGTCGAAGACCATAACAATGTTCAAACTATCTCCATACTCTCATACAGAGGGAAGGAGAGATGATCCAAACCTTTATGAGCCATTTTAACATAGCTACCTTAGAAATCCGCAACATGGACCAATCAGTCATTATGTTAGCCTTGGTGAAAGGATTGTTAAAAAATGACCTTAAGAAGTCACTAACCAAAACCTATCATAAGGATTTTATAGGAATGCTAATCCGAGTTGGAAAGTTTGCTCAAATGGAAGAAGCCTTTATGATGGAAGAAGATCCACCCACTTCTACACTAGGGGATGGGAAGGAAATGCAAGGATGCAAACCCTCTACGAGGCATGAGGGGAGAGCCCAGCCTTGCTCCAGATCCCCTCAAGATAGGAACAGGCTCTTCAAAGTTCATCGATGTAAGGAAGACCTTCAAGAACCATTGCTAGAAAAGTTCTACACCTATACTCCTCTAAATGTACTAAGAAAAAAGGTGCTAATGGAGATAAAAGGGGCACATCCTAGAGCCTCGAAGAATGCAGATGCCATTGCTAAGGAAAAGTCAAAACAAATTATGTTTATACCATCGGGACATGACCATGACACTGAAGAGTGTATCCAGTTATGAGATGAGATTGAAAACTGATTAGGCAGGGTCATCTCAATCAATTCATTGGCAATAGAGAAGGTCGAAGAGCAGCCAAGATCACCATGTCTAGTTAAATAATCATAGTCAATTCAACCTCCCTGCTGTGGCATATTCGCTGACGTGCAGCCCTTATTAGCGGTCATGCTGGCAAGAGATCTGCCAAGTGGGCATGGTGGCCAAACAAAGAGCCAAGGCGAGCCCTCCTGTCGAGGCAAGCTCTCAGCCGGGGTCGTGCTTATAGGGCGAGCCTTCCATTTGAGGTCAACTCCTGGTCAGGGTCAGGGTCATGCTCATGCTGCCAAGGCAAGCCCTCCTATCGAGGTCAGCTCCCAACCGGGGTCATGCTCATAGGGTGAGCCCTTCGTCTGAGGTCAGCTCCTGACCGGGGTCATGCTCATGCTACTGAGATGAGCCCTCCTGCCGAGGTCAGCTCCTAGCTGAGGTCATGCTTATAGGGCAAGCCCTCCATCTGAGGTTAGCTCCCGATCGGGGTCGTGCTTATGCTGCCAAGGTGAGCCCTTCTACCATGGCCAGCTCCCAATCGGGGTTGTGCTCATAAGGTGAGCCTTCCATCTGAGGTCAGCTCCCCGCTGGGGTCGTGCTCATGCTACCAAGGCGAGCCCTCCTACCGAGGCCCGCTCCTAGTCAGGGTCATGCTCATAGGGTGAGCCCTAAATATGAGATCAGCTCCTGGCCGGAGTCATGCTCATGCTACCAAGGTGATCCCTCCTGTCGAGGTTAGCTCCCAGCCAAGGTTGTGCTCATAAGGCGAGCCCTCCGTCTGAGGTCAGCTCTTGGTTGGTGTCATGCTCATGCTGCCAAGGCAAGTCCTCCTACTGAGGTCAGCTCCTAATCGGGGTTGTGCTCATAGGGCAGCCCTCCATCTGAGGTCAGCTCCCGACTGGGGTCATGCTCATGTTGCCAAGGCTAGCCCTCCTACTAAGGTCAGCTCCCAACTGGGGCCATGGTTTAGGACAAGCCCTCCATATGAGGTTAACTCCTGGCCGTGGTCATGCTTTTGCTGCCATGGTGAGTCCCCTGTCGAGATTAGCTCCCAGCTGGGGTCTTGCTCATGGGGTGAGCCCTCCGTCTATGGTTAGCTCCTGACTAGGATCATGCTCATGCTTCATGAGGCAGGGCTCCCCCTACCTTGCAGGGGTCAAAGTTTCTGCTAGCAGTAAAAGTGTTGGGTTTCGATGGCATAGTGAAAGAAAGAATTTCAAAAATTTTTATTTTGAAACTCCAAACAACAAGAAACCCTAAGCCCAAGATCCCTTATTCATTACAATTAACAAGTCATTAAAATAGGATTTGAAAAATACATGGAATGCTAATTCCTTCTTCTTTCCACTAGGCACACAAGTGCATGACCTCCAGAGATGATCCACATGAGAATTGAACCTCGGAACCACTCCTTAGTAGGCTGCTTGATCCACCAGGACTCTTTTGACAGCCTTCTTGACTTCCTCCTTTGCTGGACTCCCTACTCTCTAGTAGGGCAGACTGAGACCTCTCTATATCTACTCTCAGATCCCAGATACCCATTTTATTTTTTCTCCTAGGCTCTTATCTTAAAAGACTAGCCTTGTCTTGAGAGAACAAGTCTTGTCTTAATATGACAAGCCTTGTCTTGAGGGGAGGGAATGAAAAATAGCAGGTTGGGTTTTCGATGGAAATTCAGAAATCTGGCATCAAATCATTGATGCCTTTTATAGAGTAGTTTGGGGCACCTGATATGCCTTTATGTAGCCTTTGATCTGTCAAATAATAGATCAAATAAGACCCTTCATTAAGAAGGAGTCTTATCTTGAAAGGTCATGATCCTTCTTGCGCCAAGAGATAAGACCCTTTTGTCTCTTCGGTTCCTAGTCAATTTCTCCACTTGCCACATGTCATTAACCGATCAAAATAGACAAGGGATGCGGCTTTTCAATTAAGAGGTGTCAAATATTTTAAAATACTTGAAACAGTAGGACTCTTGGCTTCTTTAATTAGCAAAATGAAGAGACGACTCTTCCTTTGTGCGCTAAAGATTATTCATGCCATAACATTATCTTGAATGGTCAAAGCCCACATGAGAGGGCATGGAGATGTGGAGGAATCTCTTTGGACATTATCTGTATTTTATTATTGATTAGCCAAAGGACTCTTGGTCCTTCCGCGTCCCATAATTTTATCGCACACCATATGGCACCCAAGAGTCCATGTCAATATGGACTCTATCATAAATCCAAGATAAATCCTAATTAAACCTGAAAAAATCTGAATTAAGCTACCCCACTTATGACTTAAACCAATCTAGGATTCTCTCAAATTGGTTAGCCCATTAAGCAACCTTATAGACCCAATTCAATTGGGTTAGGAGTTTGGTTAGCCTACACATGCTAGTATGTAATCTAGCTAACCAATTAGGATCCCTGACCCCAATAAAAAACTAATTGACTTCCTAGGCCAATTTTCTAATGTGTGTGACCCTCTGGGTTCTACATCTAGCTAGCAGTAAGTCTAGGTCCAAGCAAATTCGATCCAATTGAACCCGATTGACCTAATTTGGTCAAATTGAGCTGACCTAAGTTGCTAATTCAAATTAGCTTTCGAATTGACTCATAAATCCAATTGAATTGATTCCTGAAAACCTACAAGACATGATTGATTCCTAGCAACATATCATGCCTACCTAGAAGATGTGGAATTTGATAAAAAGTACTAAAATATCCTTCAGTAGAAAGTTACCGTGTAATTCAATCTTTTAATCTCCCTTTATCCCGAATAAGTGATGGATATGGATAATGGTCAAACCCTAGCACTTAGTCATTTCGAATCTCAATTCGATAATGAAGACTCTATTGATGATTGATTAAAAAATACTTCTAATCTCATCCTGATTTGATCAAAGACTCCCAAAGTCATCAATTGAAGAGATTTCATGGGATAACATTTCCTCTTACTAGGAATGATCAATTCCTTGTTGATCCACTCATATCCTTCATACACCTTCCACCATATCCGAGAACACCCCATACATGACTCAATATCGTGAATGAGTATAAACCAAAACATGGCTTAGTGAGCATATGGAACCATTATGATCTCAGGTCTAAAGATCACTTGCATAACTCCCACTATGAGAACTATCTCTTGACAAGTAGTAAGACATCCATAAGATATTATCAGTATGGATCAGTTCAATGAACTCATATCCTAATGAGCACCATTGTCCTTGTATTAGTGTCTCTACATAAGTGGCTATGAGACCAACCACCCTCTCCATCGAGCATACATAGGATAAGCTAGTCTTTTCGGAAGCATCGATTCATCGATGATCCAACGACTAGGAACATTTTAGATTAGAATTTATAGTAACTTGGGTCTCACCATTATGATTTACATCATAACCCTAATTTCTTTGCCTTAACCTATGGGATTCATCATAATCTTTAAATAAGACACAGTAGTATGGCAAAACAAAATACCTTGTATTAATATAATAATATCATACAAGAGTTGGAAGATTACAAAATGTCCTTACAAAGATTAGCTTTTAGGGCACTTTTCTTTCAAAAAGGAGGAAGGATCAACGAGAATTCAAACCACGGCAAGGAGGTTCCCAGTCACCTATAACCTCTGGGAGGTGGCGCACGTCCTACCATAAATTTAAGCTCTATAGCGTGCCACTCACATGCTCTGCATAATGCACACTCCAACAGGCTCCTAGCCTTGTAATGTGCTACCACGTTGACGACCGTGCAACCGAGGGCTTCAACCCTCATGATACGAAACCTGAACTTCCTTCAAGAGGAGTATCCTATTAAGGCCCCAGGGCCTTACAATGCTCTGACAGTCTCTCAAGGAATAGCAACACCCCACCGTGGCTCAGGGCTCAGTGGCATGGTGATGCGGGACAATATGCAAAAATTAATCTATTGATTATTAAACTAATTAATAGAGATTAACAGAGATTATTTTTTTTAGGATTTTCAGATCTAAAGACTCAAAGTAAATAATCAAGCAAAACTGTCAACTAGTTGTAACCCACAAAGTAGATCTAATAAGTAAAACTAGGAAACATGATTTGGTGGCTAAGAAACCACCGTAAACTAGGGTCCTACTTCTTAAAGGATCAGAAAATAAAGAGTTTGGGATGGTTTAAATTTACCAATGATGACCTTATGCGCTCTGATTGTGGATCTGACTTGACTCTCAAGGAACTTGCGACAAGGCTTCAAGAAGGTCGACCTTCGGGCTTCGAACTTCTGTGATGTTGGTTCCAAGGCAAGAACACCCTAACTTCAAATCCTCGATCACCTGCAATCACTCAAAAGAAACTCAAATTAGATGGTTGTAGAAAAAAAAAGAAGATGGAAAAGGAGAAAGGAAAGAGAGTTGGAAGATGGCGGCAAGGGTTTTCTGATTGTTGGATATGTAGGGCCTCACACCCTGCGATGTTCCAAAGAACAAAGGAAGGGCCTCACACCCTGCGATGCACACGTCGAAGGAATTTTGATATAATCTCTCTTTTATTGATGAATATAAAATGAATAATATAGGGGGGTTGATGGAGTATTTATAGACCATCAACTAGAAGTGTAAGGGTTATGAAGACTGGCATTGGTTTCCCTTAGGCAACAACTCCTTGGAATCTCCTCTTGGGCATCATGGACTCTTGTCTTTGGGCTGATCTTGAGCTCTCCTTGGGTTCATCCATAATGGGTGATAATGCATTGAAGTTTGGGTGATGAAGTGAGAAGTCTTTCTGGTTTACTCCTCTTAAAATCAGTAATCCACTTCTTAATTGGGTGACAATATGGCATCTCATCCTCTTTGAAATTCAAATGGTTTCTTTTAAATGGAACTCTAGAGTTTGTTGATTGCTTAGAACTTGATTAACTTGAAGTAGGAAACTCCTTTGAACCTTCTCTAACCTAGGCGACGTTCTAAGAAAGAACTCTTGGCGACTTCTTGGATTTGGTGACAAAATTGAGGAGGGAATGACACTAAGATGACTTGGACTCCTTCTGCTTTACTCCTCTTAAATTGGCATCAACTTCATCCTCCATGTGGCTGACCAAGGTAGGTGAGATGGCATGTGGTATTGTCTCGATGAGGTGGCAAGTGATGTCCAAAACAAAAGTGTCATGTGACATAGATTGATGATGTGGCTTGACATGGAAGAAATATAACATGTGGCAAGTGACTTGGGCATCCAAGATGGAGTGGCACATGGCTTGACTTGGGTTGCACATGGAGTCACATGGGTCTTAACTTGGGTGCACATGGTGTCACATGGGGTCTTTAATTGGGTCCCCCCTTGTATTACAAGACTCAACTAACAATTACAAGACTCAACTAACTAAATAACTAATAGCCCAACTTGATCAAATTGATCAAAAGGCATAACCAATTCATAATTAAACCATACCATACTTAATTAGGCTTGCAAATACAAAACCCAATTAAAGTTGGTAAAAAGGTCTAACTAACACTAGACCAGAATTTATGATCCAATTGAAATTGGGATTTTTTACAGACTCAATTTTGGATCAAGGGGTTTTACAGGGACTCAATTTTGGGTTTAGGACTAAACCCAACTAAGCTAAACTAACAAAATTCAAGATAACTATTTACAAGTGATTTGAGATTTGAGCTTAGGGCTTCATTCATAGGTGATCCACAGAGATGTGGGTTCGACCTATCATTTTCTTCTAGCCTTGGTGTCCGCACCAATTCTCCCCGGGTGGGAGGAACTCGACCTTGTGGAGTATGGATCAGCCTTGCTGTAATAGTGCTCTAGTAAGTCTGGGTCATTCTTTGCAAGTCCTCTCAGGTGATCCAAGAATCGTCAATCTCGGGTCATCCTTACCAATGAACCAGATATCGCTGATATTCTTTACCTCGAGTAGCGATAATCTTGTCATCCAAGATCCGCTCAATCCTATCTCTCCAGGCTGGTAGTATAGCAGGTGGATACACATGGGTTGGCTCACTCTCAAGGATTGGATCAGGCCCAAAAGGCTCACTAGGAATCAATGTTGAATCCCTATACTCTATAAGGTCTGAAATCTTGAAAGTAGAACTAATGCCCTAGTTCACGTGGTAACTCAAGCACGTAAGCATTAGATCCGATTTTCCTAATTACTTTGTATGGTCCACTACTATGGGCATGAAACTTTTTTATGGTTCCAGGTGGGAACCATTCAGGTCGTAGCCTGACCTTGACAAAGTCTCCTTCATTAAATTCTTTGAGTCTTTTCTTAGAATTACCCTTGGTTAATGTATGACATGTCGATGAAAATTTAGCATGAATTCCTAATAGATGCCATAGTGTTTTCCAAAAATAGGATGCAAATTGAATGTGCTCAAAGAACTTATGCAACCTATTATTTCAGCAAAATGCAATCCAGTGGCTCTAGAAAGAGTGGAAACTTCAGGCCAGGGTAAGAAATAAGAAGTGGATTCGGGGCTAGCTTGGTGGGGTGGGAAATAAAAAAAAGGTTCAAAATTTGTTCTAGACTAATGGGGTTGATCTTAAGGATTTGAGGTATAGCTACAGGGTCTGCACTATAGAAGAATGGGTCACTAATCTTAGGGAAGAGATCTCCAATGGGAACTTGACACAGGACATGAGCCCAAATCAATGTTTATTCCAAGGAGATCGGATCGTTGGTCACTAGGAAACGACCCTAGGCTAGGCTAAACCAAACCCAATTTTTTTTTTTCCATTTTTTTTATTCAAATGAATCTTTTTTTTCCATATTTTTTTTCCACTTTTTTTTATAATAATAAACCCAATTTTTTTTTCATACTTTTTTTTTCTTTCATTTTTTTCTTTCCTTCTCTTTTTTCTTTTTTTTCTCACAATTTTCTTTTTTATTTTTTTTCCTATTTTCCTGATCTAGCTGAAGTTGGCCAAGAGAGGCTGGCTATGCTTCTTCAATCGTGTAGGAGCTTTGATAGGCATGCAAAAACAGGGGAAGGACCTCGAGAGAGGACATCCGGGGGGTTTTGCCGGTGGGATCTCCAGCAACGATTGTAGACGGAGGCAGTGGCATGGTGGGGAGAAGGCATGGGCTCTCCGACGGGCGATGGACATCATGGCAGCAGGGAGCCGGGTGGAGATGGGAAGTGGAGATGGTGAGGCACTTGGAACAACTTTGGCGGCGACGGAGGACGAGGAGCCACAGTCACTGTAGATTCAGACGGAGAGTGTCCAATGGTTGTCCATGGCTTCTCTGGTAGACGTCGACGATGGGGAAGATGACGGTGTTGCAATGGGAACCGAAGACGGGGTTGGGCGCTCAGCTACAGACCTTGCGACGGTGATGGTGAATGAGGAGTGACGTTCGGACAGGAGAATAGAGGAGGAGACCGGCAAGGCTCGTCGACGACCTTGGGGAATATCGATCATCGGAGAGAGGGAGGGCCGATGGCTTTCCGGTCATTGGTTTGCTCGGTCTGTCGGATCCGGGAGATGGTGGTCGGATGGATCTGAGAGATTCGTGCATTGGGGTTCCAGCAGTTGGAATTGTGGAGACTGGTGTCGTGTAGATCTTGAAGGAGCCGGATGGCTGGTGGTGCAAGATGGTGGTAGCAGGGAGGAGTCCAGTGGAATGGCTCGGTGATTGATTAAGGATAAAGGAAACAGAGAAGAAGGGAAATTCGGGAGAAGAATCCAGGGAGAGGAATAGAGAAAGAGGGAGAGGGAAAGTCCAGGAAATGAGTTAACAGGTAAATCTCAGATAAAGGAGAGTAACCAGAGGAAGAAGAGAGAAAGTAGGAGGAGGAGGAGGGGGGGAGGAATCGGGCAGTACCCTAATTTTTTTCTCAAATAATTCTTCTTCGCTCATTTTTTTATTCCAATCATAAAAGACCTTAAATAGAACAATCGAAACCTGAAAGAGATCCGAACAAATCCTAAAATAATCAGAACTTCTCAACAGACTGAGAATTCCATCTCAACTAAAAATACTCGAAACAACTAAGAAGATAAAACAAATTTTAAAACAATAAACTTATCCTAAAGATAAATCTTAGAGATATCCCAAAGTCTCATGATTCATGCTGGCATCGAGATCTGTGCTGGTATCGGGATCATTGCTCATCGACTCCAGGATCTTGGGCCCCAGGGCTTGGGCTGGGTTGGGCTTCAGGTTCTAGGCTGGGCTTCTGGGTTGGGCTGGCTTCAGGCTTGGGCTTCAGGTTTTGGGCTGGGCTTCAGATTTGGGCTGGGCTGCATTAGATTCTGGTCGACGTCCCCATCATTTCCCCTAAGGTGGGGAGAACTCGACTCCATCAAGTCAAGCTTCAGAAATTGGCTCCTCGATGCATCATTTCTAGACTGAAATTTCAAAGCAGAAAGCAAATAGAATTAATCCTAACATAACCTAAACTTGCTATGATACCAAATTTTGATGCGGGACACGAGCCCGAATCAATGTTTATTCCAAGGAGATCGGATCGTTGGTCGCTAGGAAACGATCCTAGGCTAGGCTAAACCAACCCAATTTATTTTTTTCTCATTTTTTTTATTCAAATGAAACTTTTTTTTCCATATTTTTTTTCACTTTTTTTTTATAATAATAAACCCATTTTTTTTTTCGTACTTTTTTTTCTTTCATTTTTTTCTTTCCTTCTCTTTTTTTCTTTTTTTTTCTCATGGTTTTCTTTTTTTTTCCTATTTTCATTATCTAACTGAAGTTGGCCAAGAGAGGCTGGCTATGCTTCTCTGACCATGCAGGAGCATTGACAGGCATGCAGAAACAGGGGAAGGACCTCGAGAGTGGACATCTGGCGGTTTTGCCGGTGGGATCTCCGGCGACAATGGTAGATGGAGGCAGCGACATGGTGGGGAGAAGGCGTGGGCTCTCCGACGGGTGGTGGACGTCATGGCAGCAGGGAGCCGGGTGGAGATGGGAAGCGGAGATGGTGAGGCACTTGGAACAACATTGGCAGCGACGGAGGACAAGGAGCCACAATTGCTGTAGATTTTGACAGAGAGTGGCTGGCAGCTATCCATGGCTTCTCTGGTAGACGTTGATGGTGGGGAAGATGACAGCGTTGAAGCCGGAACCGAAGACGGGGTGGGGCGCTCGGCTACGGACCTTGCAGCGGTGATGGTGAATGAGGAGTGACGTTTGGATGGGAGAATGGAGGAGGAGACTGGCAAGGCTCACCGACGGCCTTGGGGAAGATCGATCATCGGAGAGAGGGAGGGTCGATGACTTTCTGGTCATTGGTTTGCTCGGTCTGTCAGATCCGGGAGATGGTGGTCAGACGGATCTGAAAGATCCATGCATAGGGTTTCGGTAGTTGGCATTGTGGAGACTGGCATTGTGCGGATCTCGAAGGAGCCGGATGGCTGGTGGTGCAAGATGGTGGTAGCAGAGAGGAGTCTAGTGGAATGGCTCGGTGATTGATTAAAGAGAAAGGAAACAGAGAAGAAGGGAAATCTGGGAGAAGAATCTAGAGAGAGGAATAGAGAAAGAGGGAGAGGGAAAGTCCAGGAAAAGCGTTAACAGGGAAATCTCAGAGATAGGAGAGTAACAAGAGGAAGAAGAGAGAAAGTAGAAGGAGGAGGAGGGAGGAATCGGGACGCACCCTGATTTTTTTCTCAAATAATTCTTCTTCATTCATTTTTTTATTCCAATCATAAAAGTCCTTAAATAGAACATTCAAAACCTGAAAGAGATTCGAGCAAATCCTAAAATAATAAGAACTTCTCAACAGACTGAGAACCCCATCTCAACTAAAAATATTCGAAACAACTAAGAAGATAAACAAATTTTAAAATAATAAACTTATCCTAAAGATAAATCTTAGAGATATCCCAAAGTCTCTTGATTCGTTCTAGCATCAAGATCTGTGCTGGCATTGGGATCATTGCTCATCGACTCCAGGATCTTGGGCCCCAGGGCTTGGGCTAAGTTGGGCTTCATGTTCTGGGCTGGGCTTCTAGGTTGGGTTGGCTTCAGGTTTTGGACTGGGCTTCAGGTTTGGGGTGGGCTGCTTCAGATTCTAATCGACGTCCCCATCAGAACTACAGGGATGAAGTCTTCCTGAGGGTACTGGACTAAATAAGCCAAGTCCTCACTAATTACTTTGGATCATGAACTTAAGACTAGGCTCTATGATTTGGATCTCTTCTATTATTTTCTCAGGTAAGGTCCTAGCAGTAGGTTTAGACTCCTCATGGTTCTCTTTTACTAAGGGTCCTTCCAATACAGCTTCAATCAGGGTACAATCATGGTCAACTAACTCTAGACTGGCTTCAGTTTGGGTGCCTACCAGGTCAGCTAATTCTGGGTTAGCCTTAGTTTGGGTATTGTCAAGATTATCTAATTCTGGGTCTACCTCCTGTATCTCCTCATCTATATACTCATCTACTAAGCTCACATTAGCCTCATAAACTTCCACTACAATGGTAGCTTGGTGAATAAATGGGGTAGTAGAGGTGGGTCGATTAAGGAGAGGTGGACTGATTTTGAGGTTCTGACTAAGTGTACTGATCCTAGTTGGTTCGGGTCAATGGGTTAAGGGACCATGGAGAGTTGGTCTAGGTGAACCAGGGTTAGTATGAATCTTATCGATTCTCTCTAAATTTTTGAATTCCTTATCTATTTGATCACATTTATTATTCACCAAGGCAAACTGATCATTCATGAACCTCATAAAGGTTTCAAGGTTGTATTCCATGGTCACACTAGGTTGGGGGGAGACTACTGGTTGGATCAAACTCCTAATCAATTGGTTATGCAATGCAGTCACATTGAACTCGACTCGGACTAGCGTTTCCTAGACCTAGAGCTCAAGTAGAATGGGTTAGCTCGAATTACAGCCAATACAGTAATTACCTTGTCCACTGGCTAGGTAAGTGATGGGGTCATGGGAGGCTCCCCTTGCTCTCACGAGGTCCTAATTACAAACCATGAAACTACTTAGGGTGTTTGCCTTTGGACCTCTAGCCTTAGACACCAAAATCAAGTGATAATCAAAGGATTGGGTGCACTAGCTTTCACACAATACTTGGAACCCGACCTGTTGGTGTCCCTAGCTCACTAGAGAAATTAAGTCTAATTAATTTTAATTAGGTTAGGATCGATGCAAAGGTGGTGGTTGTGGGCTAAGGAAGGGTGATGAAATCCCTCCCTTATGTAGATATTGAATGCCCTTATGATTGGGTTACTTGATGCAATCAAATAAATAAGAAACCCTAGATACAATCAAACTAAAATAATTAAAAATGACATAAAAATAATAATTAATTATTTTTTTGTATTATCATAAAATTAAGTCTCAGATCAAATTAATTTTAGATTTTCGATCTCAGGATTTCATGTCCGACCGTAGCTCATTACTCCCATGGGTCATAAGTATAATTTCGTATACCCGCTTAGGAGGCATGATTTCCTTCCACCAGAAAATAGTAATAAAAAAATTTATTTTTATCTGATTTTTTATGATTAGTAGAAGATTAACAAAATAATTACTACTAAATTTTTTGAATTTTTTTAATATGGTTTTGATTCAATTTAATTTCAACCTAACTAGGTATGCAGAAATTTCAACACAAGAGCGATTAAACCCTAGTTTAACCTTCGCTCTGATATAAAAAATGATGTGGGATAATAATTAAAACTAAATTACTGACATTAAGATCTAATTAGTAAAGAAAATAGAGATTAATTTCTTTAATATTTTTTTTTAGATTTTAAAGAAGACTCAAAGGAGATAGTAAAGTAAAATAGTTTTAGTTAATTACCTGCAAGTAAACCTAATAAGTAAGAAAGAAAATCATTATTTGGTGGTTGAGAAACACCGTAAACTAGGGTCTACTTATCAACTATTCAGAGATCAAAGAGAAGGGAATAGGTTTTAAGTTTTAACAACATAGAACTCTCTCTCTGATGTAGATCTGGCTAGACTCTTAAGATTCTGTGATAGGGTTTCAAGATCTTGATATCGGGCTCTGATCTTCCGTGCAATGCTAGTTCCGAGGCAAGAACACCTGTTTTTGATTCCAGATCACCTGCAAGCACTCAGTAATGGAAACTTAAGTTAGGAAGCAGCAAAGAAAGGAAAAAGAATGGAAGTGAAGGGTTAGAAGTGGTGGCTAGGGTTTCTTGTCGGCTGGATAGGTAGGATAACTAGGGCCTTGCACCCTGCGATGTTCCGAAGAACAAAGAAAAAGGGCCTCACACACCATGATGTTTTGAAGAACAAAGGAAAAGGTCCTCACTCCCGCGATGCACATGGAAAAGGAAGAAAATTTGGCAAAGCTTCTTTATTGATGAATAAATTATTTACAGGGGGGTTGATGGGGTATTTATAGACCCTTAACCAGTGGTGTAAGGGTTTCAAAGATGACTTTTTTTCCCTTGGATTACAACTCCTGGAATTTTTGTCTAGGTAGCCTGGACTCTTGCTTGTTGGGCTGATCTGGACTCCTTTCAAAGTGGGCAACAACCATGAACTTCTCATCCAAAGTGGGCACCAAGATGAAGATAGGGCGAGGTGGCTTGATGTAGGGTCAAGATGCTTCATCACTTGACCTTGGTTGCTGCACTCTGGAGTCTGAATGATATGGGCTTCTATAGGTATGTGGACTCTTCAGTCTGGATAGGAGAAGACTGAAGAGTTTTGGTGAAACTCTTGAGTTCTGGGAACTTAAGCAACTGGCAACCTGTTTGATTTAAATGCTTGAAGTAGAAACCCTTGGACTTCCAACACTTTGCATAATTTTGGTTGAAACTCTTTGGAAGATGGCATCAAGGAAAAGGCTAGAATGCTTTAGCCGACTTCTCTTATTTTTGGCGTGAAGTTCTTGAGTGGAGGGGTGCCAAATGGGAAGACCTCATTTACTCATCTTAGAATAAGTTGGCGCTAACTCTTCTTAAGTGGCCAACCAAAGAGGATTTATGTCATGTGTTGTCATGTGATGATGTCCAAATAAAGTGACATGGAGTGTGTTGTCCCAAATTGACATGGCATGTCCAAACATGACATGTGTTGATGTCCAAATCCTTAAAAAGGTGGCACCAAGAACAAACTAACTTGGGCTACCACACGGAACCACATGGTTTGTCTTGAGGTAGCACATGGGATCTTCAATTGGGTGCACATGAAGTCACATGAATCTTCAATTGGGTCCCCCTTGTATTATAGGACTCAATAACTAAATTTACTAATAATTACAGGACTCAAAATCAAATAACTAAAGTCCCATTTGATCAATTGATCAAAAGGCATAACCTCATGCAACCAAAAGAATAAATTTGGTAAACAGGGTTTGGCCCAATAGGATTTGACACAATCTATAAATGGGGTTTTGACTCAATATGGTAAAAAGGATTTAGCCCAAAAGGCTAAATAACAAAACCCTAATTATAGTTGGTAAAAAGGGCTAACCCTAACTAAGCCAAAATAACATAATTTAAAATAAAATATTTACATGATAAAAGGGGTTGGGTTCAGGGCTTTATTCACAGGTGATCTATAGAAATGTGGGTTCAACCTGTCGATATTTTCTGGCCCTAGTGTCCACACCACCTAACCCTCTTGTAATTTGGATGAATGAAAAAGAATCTGAAAGTTTCTTCCTAGCCCTTGTCTTGAGACTTGGAACTCTGTGAGAGAGTGTGCTTTGTCCTTCGGGACATCGAGGGGTGAGAGGCCTTGGTTACCTTCTTCCTATGCAAGTTTCCATCCTTTCTTCCCAAGCTTGGACGCCCCATGGAAAATCCTCTTAGATGCCCACCAGAGAGCCTTCCTTGATCGCCACCTTCCTTTTACCCTCCTTTATTTCATTGCCTTCCCCTTCCTTCTTGCTATTTTCTAACTCGTCTCTAGGTTGCTCGCAGGTCCTTCAGGTACCACGGACAAAGGAGTCGGCCTTCCTTGCCTTCAGGACCATATGATGGAAAGCCATCAAATCCACGAGGTCGAGAGCTTGATCTTTTAGGCCACATCCAAGAGTGTGAGCGAACTCGACATCGGGCGCTTCAGAGCTTTGAAAGGTTTGGACTCCCTAGCCTCCTAAGTATGATATTGATTTAGAGTTAAGTCCTACCAGGGTTTTTCAATCATGGGGTCCTTTCTTTATCACTGTTTAAGGGCTATGTCTGCATGCTAAGAGTTTCTTGTCCTTATGCGAATCTCTAGATCCATTCTTAGCTTGATTTCGGGAATCGATCAATCCATTAAAACAAAAAACAACAAAAGAAAATCACTCGCATGCATATCATCCTAGGTCCTGCATCATGTTTGGTATCAGAGCTTGTTTGGTGCTTAGTCTCTCTTTAAATACTCGGATTGAGTGCTTCACCATGGCCGTCCAGTCATAGAAAAGAGTAGGGCTACAAGACCCTCACACCCCTCGATGCTTGAAAGCGATTACTTAGGCTTTAAGCCTTATTACAGGTTCTAAAAGACTTATAACCCTAATCAGAAACCTATAGAGGGTTGAGGAGCCTCTATCTAATCCTGGTGCTTGCACCACCAAGCATATGCCACCCTAGGCCCAAGCCCAAGCCCCTGGCACCCTATATTCTACCCAGGCCTTTGTGCCCCTCCCAGCTTAACCAGGCCTTGGCGCCCCTCCCGGACCATCATGAAGTTGGCACCCCAGGCTTTGATGCAGTCAAAGGAGAAGTCATCCCAGCCCAGCGAGGAGTGTGAAGTGACCAAGCCCAAGAGAGTTTCTTAGCCCCAAGTTTAGCCTAAGAGGAGCTTTCTTGGCCCTCAAGTCTTGTAATCCTAGTTTGTGTAGGAGTCCAGGGACCTGGGTAACTCTATAAATACCCACCCCCTCTCCTCTTGTATGATAACCTCTTTTCATGAAATAATAACTTGATTGAGTTATTCAACTGTTTCCTCCAACTTGGAGTGGGTGCGAGACTCGTTTGCCTTTGTTCTATGGAACATCGAGGGGTACGAGGCCCTAGTTATCAAATCTTAGCCCCTTTCATTCCACCTCCTCCAAACCCTAACCATCCCCTCTCTCTCATCTAATCAGCCCCTGGCAGCCCTCTCCAGATCCTATGCCCAAGCTGCATCCAAGGTCGCCAGCCCCTGCAACCTCTTTTCCCCCGATCTTCTTCTTTCCCTACTGTTTAGTATTTTTCTCATATTCTATATCACTAACCCTTGACATTTGCAGGACTCCTCCGGTGAAACCGTCCTTGGATGAAGTCTTCTTTGCCCCTGAATGAAGTTGATAAAAAGTCGGTGGATCAATGGAAAGTGACCGGATCATCCAGCCACCAATTCGAGCAGAGTGATCTCATCTACGACACCAAGACATCATTGCCTGGTAAGTTTAGTCCAATTCCCAACTCTCTTTATCTAATTTATTGAAGTTGAACATGCTCATAATAGGCCTTCTTAGTCCTAGAATCTTAGTTTTCTTTTCTCTTTGATTGATCTAGCATGTGGGTAGCATACTAACAGATACAGGATAACCCTAACCTAGTCTTACCTAGTTTCGATAATAAAACCATAAGAAAAATCTAAAAATACTTATTTACTTTAATCTGATTTTTCTCATTTTCATCCCTTACATATCATCCTACATCATGTTAGAATCGCATCCCTCATCAATTTTGGTATTAGAGCAGGATTAGGGCATGTTCTTGCATCACAGATAGAATTTCTGCATGCTATTTTCTGCATAACTAGTCATATTATAAGACTGTTTCCCCCATCAAACATTGTTGCTTTTGTTTTATTTTCATGGTAACTACCCTATGTTTAGTCCTCTATTTTCCTGTTATTTTTGTAATTTTTTTAGATCCAAAATAAACAAACAAATGGTAAAAGCAAAACCCTAACAAAAAATCTGCATGCTGTTTTTTCACTAAGGGTCCAAAAATAGGTCTAGTTTTCCATCAATTTCATACTAGTTTTTTCTAAAATTTTCATCACGTCATGTATGTCGAGTCCTCTATTTTTCAATTATTTTATCTAATTTTTATATAGAAGAAAACTAAAATCTGCATCCCAAAAAAAATCCTAACTAGAAATCTGTTTTTTCATGCACCTAGTTAGAAACCCTAGGATTTGCATCATCATACTAATCTTGTTTTGCATGAAATTTGGTAGGAATCATCCTCAAATGTAACCCCCCCTGTTTTGAAATTTTTTTAAAATTTCTTTGCTTTGAAATCTATGTTAACCTCTGCATCAAATACAGAACCAAAATTTTAATTTGTGCTATTCCTCCTGCATACTTGTCTTGACTAAACCTAATCATTACCAAACTCCACCCAACCCAAGCCAATTTTTGATTGATCACTTAACCAACTTGACATTAAGTGCCACCCCATAAAAAGACAAAAAAAATTTTTATTCTCTATTTTCTATTATTAGATTGCATTAGGGCTTCATTGATTGTGCATCATCTGCATCTAAACAAATTTTAAGAGTAATTTCCTCTGACAGATCAGGGCAGGATTTCATCACCTATCATTAGCCCAAACAACCACTTTTGCATACATACCTAGGCCTAATTTAAAATTAACTAGCAACTTAATTGATTTAGGAACACCAACAAGTCAGGTCCGAGTTTTGTGGGTACATTAGTACACCCAACCCATCATCTATTACTGGAAGCTGGTGTCTAAGGCTAGAGGTCTAGTAGCAAATGCCCTAAGTGGGACTGGTGGTTATTTAATTAGGACCCTATCACAGGTAGGGGGAGCCTCCCACCACCCCACCTCATACCTGACCAATAGAAGGATTAGGTGTTGTGTTGTGTGCAAGTTGAGTTGACCCATTCAACTTTGGCTCTAGGTCTAGCAAACTCTAGAACGTGCTAACTCTTGTGTGCTTGAGTGCATCATAATCCCTTAATTGATTGAGTGCATGACCACTAGGTCAGGAGTCCAGTACAACCAGTTAACCCCCAACCCAGCTCATGGAATCCATCCTTGAGGCTTTCATTAAAACTATAAATGACCATTTTGCCTAGTTGACCACCCAAATGAACCATAAGTATGACCAAATAAACCAAAAGTTTGACTAGATGACACATAGTTTGACCGAATAGGAGACCGTTTAGGAAACCAAGAAAAACCTGGAGGAGAACTAAACCTACTAGAGTTACCTTTTTCCACACCTACCGACCATAGGAGAGCTCCACACCCTGACCCAGTCTGGGATCTTAGTTCGAATAGACCCATAGCCCTTCGAGTCGAGCCCATATCCTATGAGCCCAAGGGACCCATAACCCCTCGTAGACTTGAACCCCATAGGATTAGTACCCCTAGTGATGAACCTAGTATTAGTCCACTTCCCCTTAGTCGACCCACCCCTACCACTATTGAGTGCAAGCCAAGGGTACCCCTTAGTCGATCAGAGCCCGTTAGGACTAGCACCCCTAACCCCAGACCAGGTCCTAGCCAAGCCTATCCAAGGCAGCCCAACCCTAATCCAACCTGACCCAGCCCTAGTACCCCACTAATCTGTAGGGAAGACAAGGGTAAGGCCTCTGAAACCCAGAGGAACCCGAGTCCCAACTCGAATACCTGTTTTCGATGTCATAAGATGGGACACTATGCTAGCCAATGCCCAATCCGGTCCTTACACATAGGAGAACATAAAGAGGAGATACCTATAGCTGACCCAGGATTAGTTGACCCAGTAGATACCCCGACTAAAGCCAACCCAGGATTAGTTGACCCTGACCATACCCACATAGAAGCCAACCCAAAGTTAGTTGACCCTGACCACACCCAGATTGAACCTGTAGTGGAAGCACAATTGAAGGAAGAGGACCACGAGGAACCCAAACCTACTGTCAGAATTATACCCGAGGACACTTTAGAAGATAGCCCAATATAGAGCCTAGTCCTAAAATCCAGGAACCTGAGGAATTTATTGTGGATTTGGCTTATTTAACCCAGTACCCTTAGGATGAAACACCTCCTATAGTTCCTATTGAAGATCTCTTCCCTGAGATTAGTGACCCGTTCTTCCATTATGCAAACCCTGTAGATATACCTTAACCTCAAAAGGTCAACCTTATTAGTCTAGGACTCATCCCTGTAACCCCTTCTTGTATCCTACTCTTTCTAATTAACCCTAAACCCTCTCTTATTTTTTACCCTACCAGACTAATCCTGAATCCACTTCTTATTTTCTGCCCTTTCCAGAAACTTCTAGGATTTCTAGGACTATTAGATTGCATTTTGTAGAAGTAAGCATGTTGCATACACTCATTACACTATCATGTTTGCATCTTACTTTTGGAGGACCCTAAGGCATCTATTAGGAGTGCATGCCAAGTTCTTATTTGTATGTCACCCACCTAACCAAGGGACAAACCCATAGTTGTAGCTTAGGATTTTGTCAAGTCTGCATATCAATAAGTGTTGGCATGAGTCATTTGCCTGCATTAGGTGTTATGAGTTTTTGCACTGTATGATTAGAGATCTGCATGAGAAATTAATCACCAGATTAATGTAAGCAATGTTTTTATAAAAACATGGTTAATTCTCGAAAAGAGTCTAAGAGTTTGCTAGGGAAATCTTGTGATGATTAGGCTACATATCCATGAGCTGGATCCTTCAAAGTGATAAAGCAAGTTGGACCTAGTGCCTAAGTTACTTAATTAGGCATTAAGCTCAATCTTCAATATCTCAGACTTAGTCGAGTATAGGGAGCCAGCAAAGATACCTAGTGAGTTTTGAGCCTGACACTTTCTTTGAGAGCGAACCCAACCTTGAGTGTCCACCATCAATTTAGCATGTGAGAGAAAAGATTGAGCGTATCTTGGAAGACCAAGCCACTAGTACCCGGATCAAAGACTTCCATATCACTTGGCTCGTTAGCAAGGTCGACTGAGATCTAAGGATTCGTGGATCACTTGAAAGGATCCACAATGCCTTAACCCAGACCCGTTAGAGCAGTACCTGAGCCAGATCGATCTTCTTACTCGATAGGGTCGAGTTCCTCCAATCCTAGGAGAATTGATGAGGACATCAGATCAAACATAGACTTCAAGCTTCAATTTGTTCTCTATGATAGGTGTTGGTAAATTTTTGTTGAGTCCTGTAATGGAATTTAATTTTTGAGTCCGGTAATAAAGTCTGAGTCTTGTATTAGAGTGAGGCAACTGAGTTCAGTTGAGCCTACCTAGCCAATTGAGTTTACTTGAGTCCTATAAGTCCTTCATGCAAGTTCAGTGCAATGAGTCCTGTAACATTCAAGTATAAGAAGAAAGTCACTAGATTAGGAGATTCACCAGGTCCTTCCCAACCAGTACTGGATTTCAAGCACCTAGGCCCTCCATTCAAGCCTACAAGACCAAGGAGTTGACACCCTAGTGGTGCGGGCACCAGGATTAAATAGAGGCTCCTCAACCATCTGTGGATCTCTGATTAGGGTTCTTAATCTTTTGGGTCCTGTAATAAAGCTTAAAGCTTGAGTAATTTGCTTTCGAGTAATGTAATTAGTATCTCAAGCTAGTTTGAAGAAGGGTCCACAAGTACGCAATCAAGTCAAGCTGAATTATAGATGATTCAAGGCACCTCTCCATGCCAAGTTAGAAGCACCACTTCAGCTCATGGAGTGCCACATCACCAATGCCAAGTGGCATAGGGAGGCACCACTTCACCAAGCTCCTTTGGGCAGCCAAGACAAGATAAAAATTTTCAAAGTCAAAGCCATGTTGGACACCCCATTAAACCTCCCCTTGATCCAAGCCAACAACATCCCCACCCCACTCCGCATATCAAGCTTTTCTCCAAATGTCATGGTCGGCCAAGGAAGAATTTTAAAGTCAAATGGGCATCCCCTTGATTCATGGAGACAACATCCTCCCTTCCCTCCCCGAATCAAGCCTTTCCACCAAGTCAAGGTTGGCCAATCTTCAAGAATTTCAAATTTCAAGAGTTTATATTCAGATTTTGGGTGCCCCCTTGAATGATGTTTTGTGACTCCTCTCATTTGAATTCAAATGAGGACTTAGAGCTTATAAAAAGGGCCCTAACACTCTTGTAAATGATGATTGATGAAATGAAAAAAAAATTTGAAGTTTTCTTCTTCATTGCCCTTGTCTCTAGACTTAGGACTTTGAGAGAGAGTGCCTTTGTCCTTCGGGACATTGAGGGGTGAGAGGCCTTGAGTGTCTTCTTCCTACACAAGCTAGCAGTCCAACTCCAAGACTGGGATGCCCCACTAGAAGCTCTTCTTGGATGCCCAACCAGAAGAGTCCCTCTTGATCACCACCCTCCACTCCTTTCCCCTTCACTTCTTTACTATCTTATGCTTCTTGATTTTCTAACTCATCTTCAGGTTGCTTGCAGGTCCTTTAGGTACCACGGATAAGGGAATCGGCCTTCCTTGTGATGCGGGACGAAGCTCTAGGGGGGGCTAGCTAGGAGGATCGTTGGAGAGCTGAGAAGTCTCCTATGATTAGGGTCAAAAGGCAGAAAAAAAAGATGTGGGGGTAAGAAACATGGATACTCTATGGACTTGGGACATTCCTTCTCGGAGAAACGTCACACCTCTAGGGCATCCCACCCACTCCACTACATGTAGTGTAGGGCATCCCACCCATCTCACTACATGCGTAGCCTAGGACGTCCCACCCAAATCACTACCTGGGGCCGTGAAGGAGAAGCTCCAAGATCATAGAGGGGACTCAGCTAGGGAGAAGATAACTAGGGCCTCACGCCCCTTGATGCTCGAAAGTGAAGGAAGTGGGGTCTCACACCCCTCGACACCCGCAGGTGAAGGAAAGATGGGCCTCATGCCCGGAGGCGGAACAAAGAACACTCTTTTCAAAATTCATATTCATCATCATTGATTTTATTCAAGAGAGGGGGTGCCTTTATATAGGCTTACAAAACTTGGGATCCAAGAAAAGAATAAAAGGCATGCAGCCCAAAAAAGGTGACATCCCAAACTTGCTTTGTTTGTAGCCTGAAAACATGGTAGAAAATCAAACACAACCCTCCTCATATGGTGAAAATAAAACTAATCCTAATCTAAAAGTAATTTAAGAAACTTCCCAACTGGTCCATACATCCAATTAAAATAAAAAAATGTAATCTAAATTCATCAAGATCCGTGCCAAAAAAATTCGTATCAGGATCTGTGCCGAGTGGCTCTTAAATCTGTGCAACTACCCTGCTTTGAGAAGATGCACTCTGGAAATCATGCAGCTCCAAGAACTATGCAGCGTTCATGTTCGTGCACGGACTCTTCGTCTTCTTCACAGACCAACAACAGGGAATCGAGGCTGGGACTTTGGGTGGCTCCACCGGTGGCTAGCGATGGTGCTGGGAGGGAAGACGGCAGCCATGGGCACGTGCGGTGTAGGTGCAGGGGTGGATGGCCATGGAAGGAGCCGCATGAGGGGAATGACCGTGGGCGATTCGTAGGATTCGCAAGTGTTCCCACGAGGAGATTGATGCTAGGGGAAGGAGAAAGGCCATTGGGGGTGGCATCGGAGGTCGGGCGTGGTGGATCCTAGATGAACAGGAAGAAAAAAATCAAAAAATGGAGGTTCTGTAACTTTTCTGGGAGGTTGAAGATGAAAGGAATAAGAAGGAATTAGTCAGGAATAAAATTGGGATAAAGTGGGAATAGTGAGGATAGGTGGAATAGGTGGAATAAGGAAATTAAACTAAAAATAAAAAAAATCTGGAAAAAGAAAAGGAATACCTAGATGGGTTTTGATGTCCCCATCATTCCCCTGGGGTGGGAAAAACTTGACTCCATCGAGTCTGGCTCGCTGTAATTTTTTTTTTCTCTTCTTTTTTTTTTTTTTTTTTCAACTTTTTTTTTCAACCATAATCCTCTCCTGCTCTGATACCAAAAATTGATGTGGGATGAAGGTCTGATACCAAAATTGATGCAGGACAAAGCTCTGGGGCGGCTAGCTAGGACGATCGTTGGAGAGCTGAGAAGTCTCCTGTGATTAGGGTCAAAAGGTGGAAAAAAAAGATGTGGGGGCAAGAAACATGGATACTCTATGGACTTGGGACTTACCTTCATGGAGAGACGTTGCACCTCTAGGGCATCCCACCCACCCCACTACATATAGTCTAAGGCATCCCACCCATCTCATTACATGTGAAGCCTAAGGCATCCCACCCAAATCGCTACCTGGGGTCGTGAAGGAGAAGCTCCAAGATCATAGAGGGGACTCAGCCAGGGAGAAGATAACTAGGGCCTCACACCCCTTGATGCTCAAAAGCGAAGGAAGTAGGGTCTCACACCCATCGACACTCGCAGGTGAAGGAAAGATGGGCCTCATGCCCGGAGGTAGAACCAAGAACTCTCTTTTCAAAAATTCATATTCATCATTATTGATTTTATTCAAGAGAGGGGGTGCTTTTATATAGACTTACAAAACTTGGGACCCAAGAAAAGAATACAAGGCATGCAGCCCAAAAAAGGTGACATCCCAAACCTACTTTGTTTGTAGCCTGAAAACATGGTAGATAATCAAACACAACCCTCCTCATATGGTGAAAAATAAAACTAATCCAAATCTAAAAGTAATTTAAGAATCTTCCTAACTAGTCCATACATCCAATTAAAATAAATTAAATATAATCTAAATTCATCAAGATCCATGCTAAAAAAATTTGTATCAGGATCCATACCGAGTGGCTCTAAAATCTATGCAAAAACCTTGCTTTGAGAAGCGTGCACTCTGGAAATCGTGCAGCTCCAAGAACCGTGCAGCTTCCACGTTCGTGCACAGCCTCTTCGTCTTGTTCATGGACCAACAACTGGAAATCAGAGGCAGGGACTTTGGGCGGCTCCTCTGGTGGCTATCGACGATGCTGGGTAGGAAGACGGTGGCCATGGGCATGTGCAGTGGAGGCGCAGGAGCGGAGGGCCATGGGAGGAGCCGCATGGGGGGGAACGGCCGTGGGCAGTTCGTGTGATTCGCTGGCATTCCCATGAGGAGATCGACACCGGGGGAAGGCAGAAGGCCATCGCGGGTGGCGCCGGAGGTCGCATGGAAGATCCAGGATGAATGGGAAGAAAAAAATCAAAAAAATGGAGGTTCTGAAACTTTTCTAGGAGGTGGAAGATGAAAGGAATAAGGAGGATAAGTCGGTAATAAAATGGGGATAAAGTGGGAATAGTGGGAATAGGTGAAATAGGTCGAATAACGAAATTAAACTAAAAATAAAAAAATTGAAAAAAGAAAAGGAAAACCTGGATGGGTTTTGATGTCCCCATCACCTTGCCTTCAGGACCATCCGATGGAAAGCTGGCAAATTTGCAGGGTTGAGGGTTTGATCTTCCAGGCTGCATCCATGAGCATGAGTGAACTCGGCATCTGGCACTTCAGAATCTTAAAGGTTTGCACTCCCTGATCTCCTAGTCGGATATTGAATTAGAGCTAAGTCCTACCAGGGTTTCTCAATCCGGGGGTCCTTTCTTTATCACTATTTAGGGGATATATCTCTGGGCTAAAGTCTTTTGTTATTATGCAAATCCCTAGATCTACTCTTAGCTTCATTTTGGGAATTGATCAATCTCCTAAAATATAAAAATAAAAAAAAAAAAAATCACTTGTATATCATCTTAGTTAGTAGTCCCACATCACCTAGACTACCAGGAGAAGGTGCCTCAGCAGTCCAAGCATATGGCGCCCCAGGTCCAAGCCCAAGCCTTTGGCACCCTTCATTCTTCCCAGGCCTTGGTGCCCCTCCCAGCTTAACCAGGCCTTGGCGCCCCTCCCAGCCCATCATGAAGTTGGCACCCTAGGCTTTGACCCAGTCAAAGGAGTAGTCATCCCAGCCCAGCGAGGAGTGAAGCAGACCAAGCCCAAGAGAGTTTCTTGGCCCTCAAGTTTAGCCCAAGAAGAGCTTTCTTGGCCCTTAAGTCTTGTAATCCTAGTTTGTGTAGGAGTCCAGGGACATGGGTAAATCTATAAATACCCACCCCCTCCGCTCTTGTATGATAACCTCTTTTCATGAAATAAAAATTTCATTGAGTTATTCAACTGTTTCCTCCAACATGGAGTGGGTGTGAGACCCATTAGCCTTTGTTCTATGGAACATCGAGGGTGTAAGGCCCTAGTTATCTAACCCTAGTCCCTTTCTTTCCATGTCCTCCAAACCCTAGCTTCTCCCTCTCTCTCATCTAATAAGCCCCTGGCCCCCCCTTTCAGATCCAGACGCCCAAGCTGCATCCAAGGCTGCCAACCCCTGCAACCTCTTTTCTGCCTGATCTTCTTCTTTCCCTCCTATTTAATATTTTTCTCATATTCTACATCACTAACCCTTGACATTTGTAGGATCCCTTCAGTGAAACCATCCTCAGATGAAGTCTTCTTTGCCCCCGAACGAAGCTGATAAAAAGTCGACAGATTTGTGGAAAAGTTATCGGATCATCCAGGCACTGATCCAAGCAGAGTGATCTCATCTACAGCATCAAGACATCATTTTTTGGTAAGTTTAGTCCAATTCCCAACTCTCTTTATCTAATTTCTTGAAGTTGAACATGCTCCTAATTGGCCTTCTTAGTCCTAAGATCCTAGTTTTCTTTTCTCTTTGATTGATCTAGCATGTGGGTAGGATACTAACAAATACAGGATAACCCTAACCTTGTCTTGCCTAGTTTTGGGAATAAAACCATAAAAAAAATATGAAAATACTTGTTTACTTTAATATGATTTTTCTCATGTTCATCCCTTACATATCATCCTGCATCATGTTAGAATCCTATCCCTTATCAAGGGGGCAGGCGGCTTTAGAGGATGCTTGGGCATCTGGATAGATGGAGGGGTGGCTTGTTGCTAATGGGAGGATGCTTGAGTGCTTCCCTGGATGGTGGCCTAGATGGTGAAAGGTGGGTTAGCGTTAGGGTTTGTGGAGGAGTGGAGGGTGGCGGCCTACATGAAAGTTATGTGGGCAGCCAAGAGAAGAAGGTGGAGGGCATCCTTGTTGGAGAAAGGTGATGGGCGGCTATGCTTTGATTAGGTGAAGAGGGAGGGTGGCTAGCTAGGGTTTAGAGATAACTCAGGCCTCACACCCATAGACGTTCAAAGAACAAAGGAAATTGGAAATAAAGAATCACTCAAAATTTTTATTCATCAAAAATTATTAATACAAGAGGGGGAGGGGTGGGTATTTATAGATCACCCAGGTCCCTAGACTCCATAACATACTAGGATTACAAAACTTGAGGGCCAAGAAAACCCTCTTGGACTAGGTCAAATGGTGTGGGCACCAGGATCCGACAGTGGCTCCTCAACCCTCTGTGGATCTTAGATTAGCGTTCCACTTCTGTGAGTCCTGTAATAAGGCTATGAGCCAAAGTAATTTTATAATTTTTAGTCTTATACCTTGACCAATTTGGGTCAAGTCTAGGTTATGAGTCCTGTATTTATTTCTGGTTCGAGTCTGAGTTTGGATTGGGCCCAAGCCCAATTGAAGTCAACCTGGCTTTCAAGACCAAGTCAAATCCTTGTGGGCCAACCCACCTCTTTCACTTGGAAAGATGCCAACTCAGGTGCCACCTCAACCACCTATGTGGCACCACATCAGTTGCCACTTGGGCATCCAAGGAGGGAAACAAGGTGGCGCCCTAATGCACCCCACACGCCCTCTCCATGCCTTTTTCTCTTGGGCGACCTTGGAAGGAGGAGACATCATCCCCCTCTTCCCTCCCCCACATCATGCCATGATCCATCAAAATATGGGGCGTTGAAGATCCTTGAAGAGATCAAGCCACAAAGCAAGCCCTCATCCAAGCCTTCTTCCCAAAGTGTTCATGCAAGAATGGAAGGTCAAAGGACACACTACCCTCTCTAAGCCTTCAACCTTGCAATGCCCAAAGCTCCCTCCATTTGGTCGGCCATGAATCTCTCCAAAATGGGCGATGAAGGATCCAAGGAAGCATATCCCTTCAAGCAAGCCTTGTTCCACGTTTTCTTCCCAAAATGAGCATGAAAATGAAGGAAGTCAAGAGGCCAATCCCCCTCTCCAAGCCCTCCCACATGCCATGCCCAAAGCTCCCTCCATTTGGTCGGCCATGAAAAATCTTACCCATCCATGTGGGTGCCAACTTTTGGGTTGTATTTTGGGTTCAAGGGTTTTGAAAATTTTTGAATTCAAATAGGCCTTGGGTGCCTATTTAAAGGACCCAACCCCTCCATTGTAAAGCTATTGAATGATTAATGAATAAAAAAGTTTGAGTTTTCTATCCTCCAACCATTGTCTCTTAGACTAGGTTTGAGTGAAGTTGCCTTCGCCCCAGGGACGTCGAGTGGAGTGAGGCCACCTGTCCGTCGCCCCAGGGCATCACAAATCCTCCATCCTCGTAGACGTCGCGTGGTGTGAGGCCACATTTCTTCATCCTCCGGGAAGTCATGGGGTGCGAGGCCCCAAGTTATCTCCGTCTTCAACTTCGAAATCCAGCCGGACACCAGGCTCGAAGCCCCTTCTCAATCATATCTCAGTCCCTTTCCGTGCATCTCTCCAGTTCGCTAATCCTTATTTTTTGTTCCTACAAGTCCTCCCTAGCATCTCGGGTACCGGAGACAGTCGATTTTGCCATCGTGACCTTCCGACCGAAAGCCAGTGCTACCACGGGTTCGATTGCTCGGGCATCCAGGCCGCATCCTCTAAGTTGAACGATCTCTGCATCGGGCACTTCAGACGTGTGAGGTTTGCTCTCTCTATCTCCTAAGTAGGTATTGTGTTTCGAGCTAGTCCTACCGGGGTTTCTTAATCCCGGGATCCTGTTCTCGTTTTCACTGCTTAGGGATCTGAACTGCTAGTGTAAGCTTCCGTACTCATTTCTCTTATTTTGTCATCTTTGCTTGTAATCGGGAATCAATACCCTAAAAAAACATATAAGACTCTTCAACTATAAAACAAAAAAAACTCCTTTACATCATAGGCACCTATACTAGCATCCATTCTAGCATCCCAAGCCCGGCCCTTACTCCACACCATCAAAGCCTCGTTTTCCTAGGCCTGGGCAGCATGAACTCTAGTGGGCAGGGGAGGAACCTGGGGCACCAACTCTATGCTGGGCTGGGGCACCAACTGAGGTGGACTCGGAGGGGCACCAACATTGTGGGCCTGGAGTGGGGTGCTAAGGCCTGGTAAGAATGAGGGTGCCAGGGGCTTGGGCTTGGGTCTGGGGTGCCACTTCCTCATGAGCTGGGGTGCCAAGGGCTTCTTGGTCTTGGGCTTTGGAGATGCCATCACTTGGTGTCTAGACTAAGATACTCTCTTGTGGGCTTGGCAGCATGAAAGAGCCCAAGCACTGGGAACTTGGGTGCCACTGCTGTGGAAGGCTTGAGTTAGGGTCCAAGTGTATGGAATCCGATTTTGGTTGGGGAGGGCCTGGTGAATCTCCTGGTTTAGTGGCTCTCCTCTTATTCTAGACTTGAGTGAGATTTACATGGACTCAATTTGGACTAAAACAGGGGACCATAATTGACCTAGTGAATCCAATTGACACACTTTATTACAGGACTCAATGTTCATTACCAGTCTCAATGTACTCATTGAAAAAAAATTGGCTGACTTTCCCAACACATGACTTAGAGATCTTCATTGAACCTTGTACTTCACGTTGCTCCTAATATCCTCATCAATTCTCCCAGGATAGGAGAAACTCGACCTTGTCGAGTAAAGGTCAATCTAGCTTTGGTGGGTTTGGGTCGAGGTATTCTGGATCCTCTTGAGTGATCCACAAATTCTCAGATCTTGGTCGACCTTGCCAACAAACCAAGTGACATGGAAGCCTTTGATTCGGGTACTAGTAGCTTGGTCATCCAGGAGATGCTCAATCTTTTCCTCTCATAGGCTAATTTGATGGTGGACACTCAGGGTTGGGTTCACTCTCAAAAGGCTTAATAGATTCACTGGGTATCATTGCTGGGCCCTATACTCAACTGAGTCTGAGATATTGAAGGTTGAGCTTAATGACTAATTCGGGTGGTAACTTAGGTACTAGGTCCAATATTGTTTATCGCTTTAATGGATCTAGCTGATGGGGACATCATTAGCATGGATCTTGAAGTAGCACAGATCCCAGAGTAGCATGGATCTTGAAGCATCACCACTCTTTAATTCAAATTCAAGAATAAGTTATCAAATTTTTAAGATAGTTTAGGATTTATCTTTATCGATTATTTTGAAATTTGATTTAGTTAGTTTTGGCTGGTTAGGATTGAGATATGGATAGGTCTATCTTGTATTTGAATTTGAACCATCCTTATCTTTTTATCTTGTATTCAAATTTAAATGAGGGTTGGAAAGGTCTATAAATACCACCCTCATTGCTTTGTAAAAAATTGGTTAATGAAGATGAGTTTTTAGGGAAGAGTGATTCTTCTGCCTCCTAAATGAGTGGGTGTGAGGCCCGTCTTGCCTTCGCCTTCAAGCATTGAGGGGTGTGAGACCCTATGCCTTCGGTTTCGAGCATCGAGGGGCGTGAGGCCCTAGTTATCCCCTTCCCCGTCATGTCCCCTCTATGTTCTTAGAGATTTTCCTTCACGACCCCAAATAACGATTTGGGTGGGATGCCCTAGGCTCCGCATGTAGTGAGATGGGTGGGATGCCCTAGGCTACATGTAGTGGGTGGGTGAGATGCCCTAAAGGTGAGAGGTCTCTCCATGAATGTAAGTCCCAAGTCTGTAGAGTGCCCAATTTTTCCACCTTCCATCTCCATTATTCCTTCGCCATCCCATAGAAAAAAATAAAATAAAAAAAATATAGGATACCCTAATCATCGGTGACTTCTCAGCTCATCGATGATCCTCCCCCGATCCTGTCCTCCATCAGTTTGGTATCAGAGCTCGAAAATTAGGGTACGGTTCTTATCATCCCAGATATCCCCTTCCTACTCAAGCCACCGCCCCTTGGATGCCCTCTGGAAGATCTTCCGGGATGTCCAACAAGAAGAGCCCTTCTTGACCGCCACCATCACTTCACCTTTCTCTTGTTTTTTTGCTTTCCCATTCCTTCTTGTTTTCTAACTCTTTTCTAGATTGCTTCTAGGTCCTTTAGCTACTATGGACAAAGGAGTCGGTCCCCCTTGCCTCCATGACTATCTGATGGAAAGCTAGCAAATCCATGGGGTCGAGGGCTCAGTCTTCCAGGCCGCATCTGTGAGTGTGAACGAACTTGGCATCGGGAGCTTCAGAGCTTTGAGAGGTTTGCACTCCCTATTCTTCTAAGTCGGGTATTGATTTAGAGCTAACTCCTACCAGGATTTCATAAACCCAGGGTCCTTCTTTATCACTGTTTAAGGTCCATGTTTACATGCTTGAGTTTCTTGTCATTATACAAATCTCTAGATCTATTCTTAGTTTAAGTTCGGGAATTGATAAATCCATTAAAACATAAAAATAAAAAGAAAACACCTGCATGCATCCTAGGCCCTGTGCAGCCTAATCATCACAAGATTTTCCTAGTGAACTCTTGGACTCTTTTCAGGAATTAACCATGTTTTTATAAAAATCATTGTTCATATTAATTTTATGCTCAATTTCCTTATGCCGATCTCTAATCATGCAGTGTAAATGATGCAAAACAACTCCTATTAACATACAGGCAAATGACCTATGTCAATGCCTAATGTAGGTAAATCACTAAACCCCTAACTACAACTAGGTGTATGACCCTTGGTCAGGTGGGTGACATGCAGATGAGAATGGTGCATGGACTCTTACTAAGTGCCATAGGGTATGCTAGAAATAAGTAGCAAATTTAATAGGTTCAAAGAATGCATGCAGCTTCCCAACCTCTACAAAATGCAATCGAATAGTTAGAAAAACATAGGAAGCTTCAGGAAAAGGTAGGAAATAAGAAGTGGATTATGGGTTAGCTTGGTGGGGTAGGAAATAAGAAGAGGGTTCGGGGATGACCTGGTAGGGTAGGAGGTAAGAAGAGGGTTCAGGGAATAGTCCTAGACTAATAAGGTGGACCTTAAGGAATGGGCATTGATCTATAGGTAAGAAATGATCCAATGGATGGAAGGATGGGTCATCAATCTCAGGGAAAAGATCCTTAGTTGGGATTGGGGAAGGGAACTCTTCTTAAGGGTACTGAATTAAGGAGACTATGTCCTCACTAACTATCTCTAGCTTCGGAAGTTCAGGACTAGGCTTTATAATTTAGTTCTCTTCTAGGGTCTCCTCAAGTAGGGCAAGGTCATGGTCCTCTTTCTCTGGCTGCTCTTCATATTCATCCACTAAATCCATTCCAGCTACATATACTTCTACCTCCTACTCATTAGTGGACTCAGGATCTTTCTCTAATTGTCCTTCCACATTAGTTTCAGTCTGGGTGTGGTCAAGGTCAATTAACTCTAGGTTGCCTTCAGTCTGGGTATGGTCAGGGTTGACTAACTCTGGGTCTACCACATGTACCTCTTCTTTAATGTCATCCTGGTGAACCAATGGGGTACTAGGGGTGGGTTGGCTAAGGGGAAGTGGACTAACACTGCATTCATATTTATGAGCACTAATCCTATGGGGTTCAGGTCGACTAAGGGGAACCTGACTAGCACTAGGCTGATACCTAGGGGTTATGGATTTCTTGGGCTCATAGGACAAGGTTATGTAGGGTCTGGGTTCGTAGGATTTGGATTCGTAGGATTTGGATTCATAGTTCCTGGGTTCATAGGATCTGGATTCATTAGATCGGGTGTATAGGAGCTAGGTTCATAGGATCTGGGTAGGTACTTTTTTCTAAGTTTGCTTTTCATGTCTCTCTAAGTAGTTATGGGCATTTCTCCTTCTAGTCTAGTCATTCTCTCAAACTTATTACAGTATATTATAGCCTGATGAACTAACTTAAGTTTAACAAACTTGAACTGACTTCCTTCAGACATTTGTTCCCTCTTAAAATACAGATCCATATTTCTTTCCCAAATAAGGTAATCCTCAAACTCAAGATCACCACCAAATTTAGGTGCTTCTATCTTAATGTACCTAGTGGCTCTCTCATCATCATTGGGTCTCCTTACACTAAGATCCCAGATTGGTTCAGGGTGTGGGGCTCACCTAGGGTTGGGAGATGGTGGACATGGGGTCCTAAGGTCAAACTGGAAGGTATATCAAAATCCTTCGATCAGATTAAGGTGGTGAATATCATTTCGATGATTTTCTAACATATCTTAAGGAGAATGGGATTCTCTCTCAGTGGACACCTCTAGGGACACCTCAGTTAAATGGAGTATCTAAAAGGAGAAATCGAACCCTATTAGACATGGTTCTATCCATGATGGGCTTTACTTCTTTATCACTATCTTTTCGGGGATATGCTTTGGATTTAGCCTGTTATCTTTTGAATAGGGCTCTGAGTAAGTCTATTAGCAACACCCCATATGAGATATGGACTAGACATAAGCCGACACTCTCACACCTTCAAGTCTGGGGTTACCCAGCTTATGTAAAATGTCTGGGAACGGATAAACTTGGACCTAGGTTTGATAGGTGCCTATTTATTGGGTATCCAAAAGAGTCTAAAGGGTATTACTTCTACTTGATCGAGGAACAAAAGCTGTTCGTCAGTCTTAGGGCTATGTTTTTGAAAAAGGAGTTCCTTTGTGAAGGAACTATAGCCACTAAGACTGAACTTAGTGAAGTTCAACAAGTAGAGGAACCGACACACTTAAGGAACAACATAGAACCGATTGTGATTAGTTCACACCTAGAGCCCACACAAGAACCATTAAGAAGATCCGATAGGTTACCGAGTCGACCATACATATACTATGGTTTCTTGGTCTAGGATGGTGATCCTATTGAACTCGATGAGAACAATGAGGATCCGATCTCCTATATGGATGCGATGTAGAGGTCCGACTCTGAGAAATGGCTAAGAGCCATGAAATCTGAAATGGAGTCCATGGAAATCAATAATATATGGACATTGGTTGATCCACCTGAGGGGATAAAATCCATTGGGTGCAAATGGATTTTCAAAAAAAAAAGGGTGCGGATGGGAAGGTAAAGACCTATAAAGTCCATCTGGTTGCCAAAGGGTATCGTCAACATTATGGTATTGACTATGATAAGACGTTGTTTTCTATGGCAATGCACAAATCCATTCAGATCATGCTTGCTTTAGCGGCACACTTTGACTAAGAAATCTGGTAAATGGATGTCCGAACAACTTTCTTGAATGGTGAGCTGGAAGAGGAACTGTATATGATATAACCTAAAGGTTCACATCCATAGACAAGTCAAAGGTGTGCAAGATTTAAAGGTCCATCTATGGACTGAAACAAGCATCATGGAGTTGGAACATGCAATTTGATAAGTGTATCAAGTCATATGGCTTCGTTAAGAACGGAGAAGAACTTTGCATTTACAAATGGGTTATTGGTTTTGTGATTGTGTTCCTTGTCTTGTATGTGGATGACATTCTCTTATCGGGAATGACATCCCAGCACTACAAGGAATAAAGGTCTGGTTGTCATCTCAGTTCTCAATGAAAGACTTGGATGAAGCCTTTTACATACTGGATATGAAGATCTATAAAGATAGATCTAAGAGGCTTCTGGGATTGTCCCTGTCTACGTACATCAGCATAGTGTTGAAGCGATTCAGCAAGAAAAATTTCAAGAAAGGCTATCTCTCGATAGGAACTAGAGTTGCTCTCTCCAAAAGGGATTGTGCAATAACTTCAGAGGAGAGAGAGCATTTGAATAGAATCCCGTATGCTTCTGCAATGGATTCTATCATGTACACCATGACATGTACTAGACCAGACGTGGTATACTCACTAGGCATAGTGAGCAGATACCAGTCTGACCCAGGTGAAGCTTATTGAAAAGTGGTAAAGAGCATCTTTAAGTATTTGCAAAATACAGGAACAAATGGCTGATTTATGGAGAACCTAACTTAAAACTTGTGGGGTATACTGACTCCAGTTTTCAGTCAGAAAGGGATGATAGCAAGAATGTGTTAGGACTTGTCTTTATCCTAAATGGAGGAGCGATCTGCTGGAAAAGTTCCAAGCAGTCTATTATGGCAGACTCAGTATGCGAAGCAGAATATGTTGCAGCATCGGATGCAGCAAAGGAAGCAGTTTGGTTGCAAAAGTTGCTTAGTGAACTGGGAGTGGCACCTTCCCTAGATGGTCCTATTTCGGTATATTGTGACAGCACTGGAGCCATTGCTCAAGCCAAAGAGCCGAAGTCTCATCACTGCATAAAATGCATTCTGCAGTGCTCTCACCTTGTACGATAGATCATGGAATGAGGTGACATTGACCTTTAGAAGATCAATGGAAAGGAAAACCTGGCCAACCCCTTTACTAAAGCCATCAGAGTTCAAGAGTTTGATAGTTGTAAATGGAAAATGGGAATAAGATTCTATACTAATTGGCTTTGGTCCAAATGGGAGTTGTTGGAAATTATGTCCCAAAGCCAATCATCTAGAATGTAGATGGTTGTGCTATTTTATAATTATATATGAATTTCTTAATGAATAAAAGTTATTCTTTTGGCTGTTCATCATATATGCATTTTTCTGAAAAGAACTCTTGTGTGATGGAGTCCTTAGAACTACATTATATTTGATATAGAGAGCATATATCGAGTAGTTCTTAAACTGGTTCACAACCAAAGGATACATTATTATTATAAGATGGTGATGTATCAAGTGTAGGTTGTTGTATGTCACATTTGTTGGTTTTCCTCTTAACCAAAGAGTGTAGAGACACTGATGTGACATACAGGTGAAATGTATGATATCTCACTGAACATGCCCAACTGCGGAGCTCCCTTCTCCAAAGGGTTGCTCGTGAAGGGATATGGGTATATGTGTTCCTCAGACCTGAGGTCACCATGGTAGCTTGCAAGTAACTCACTATACTTTGGTATCAGACTTCCTGAATTTCTAATCTAGTGATGAAAGGTTTCTGGATACAGTCAAGTACTTGTGGAGCCATGGTGGATCAAGATAGGATTGACCTCTTCAAATGGTTTGGAGTGAATGACTCACTATTTCTCAATTTAGTAAAATCTTGGCAAGGGTAGTTCTTGTGAAGAGTCACCGAACTTATAATGTTGAGACACGATTTGGATGTAGTACCAGGTTAGGGTTGGCAGTCAAACAAACCCTAGGTCATCTTGAGCATTTTGAGGTAAAAGGGATGATTATGCGATAACCATATGCCAGAGGTTCTAGAAAGTTGCTCTGCATCTTTGACCTATCTGGATGTCAAGTATCATTGCTAGATGATGACTTTGACTGGTACTGAAAGTGCTTCAGTGCTACCGGCTTAGTGTTTGAACCTATGGGGTCTTCAGACGTCGGGTATTATTGCTAGATGATGACTTTGACTAGTACTGGAAGTGTTTTAGCACTACCAGCTTAGTGTTAGAACCTATGGGATCACACATCATAGGGGTTTCTATCTGATTAAAAAGCTGATCGATGATTGAAAATCGTTTGCCATCACTGGAAGTCAATATGGTTGACCATGTTTCAAGTGTCGACACTTCCAAGTGTCGACACTAGGAAGTGTCGACACTTGGAAAGTCGACACTAAGAATTGTCGACACTTGGCTGTGATGAGCAAAAATTCTTGGAAGAATTTTTGGAAAGTTTTGACCTCAATTCGAATTTTGAATTCTAGTTAGTTTTGGCTCCAAGCCTTCTTGGAATGATGGTCATTCTTTGTAAGGTTTTGACCTGAATTCAAATTTCAAATTTTGGCTGATTTTGTCTCCAAGCTTTCATGGAATAATGGTCTGATGGGGGACTAATATGCATGCAATTTTTTTTGTATGTTTTACATGTTGAGTTAGGTGATTAATTCCCAAATTTCAGATCAAAATTATTTGTAGGAAATTTTGTATGAATTTTTGAAGATCAGCATGCAGATTAGGACCTAGAAAAGTAGCAAAGAAGGACCGCCGGGGCTGAGAAGCCTCAGTTAGGGCAAGTTCTCCTACAATAAAACTACTGGAGGTAGAGGGGTGTACCTGACAATGTCTGTGAAGATCGCAGCGAAGGGGTCTCTCGTTCCTCGATGGATGCGGCCTGGAAAACCGAGCCAAAGACCCGCGGATACCTGGCTTTCTGCTCGGTGATCCGATTGAGGCTTGGCTGGAGTCGTTGGATTCGTAGGAACTCAGGGACCTGCAAACAACCTGTCAGGGGTTAGAAAGCTCACAAAGGAACAAGAAAACAAAGTAAAAATAGCAATGGAAGGCTTCTTTTGGAGTGGGCGTCCAGGGATCTGGAGGGTTTGTTGGCAGCAGGAAGATGATTGCAAACACCGGGAAGAAGAACTCTCACAAGCCCCTTTATGCACACAGCAGGGTATCACACCACTCAATAGATGAACTCAAGGTTTTCATTCATCAAAAATTCCCCTCATACAAGAGGCTAGGGTCCCTTAAATAGACCCTTAACCTTGGGCTCCAAGTAAGGGTACATAAGTCTTTACATAAGAATCCTTTTCCCTCTCAAACCATAGCTAGAAAATAAGGAAATATTAGGTAGAAAAATCCCTAAAAATTTTTTTGACTTGGTCAAGACTCCAAGGACGCCTAGGGGGGCATGTTGGGCTTCTAGGAGCAGCAAAAGGCCAGCCCAAAGGGGCTCGGGTGCATGAGTTTGGGCCTCTGGAAGCTGGGGTGGCCTGGTAGCCAGGTAGCAGGAATATTCCCTGGTATCTTGCTTCTTAGGGGCTTGGGCTTGGCACCTGGGCTTGATTTCTTTGGGATAGGATGTAGATGGACCTCTGGAATCATGGATGCCCTTATCTATGAATATACTTTGGCATCTGGAAGGGAATCTGGGTATCTGGAGGGCATCTGCAAGAAATCAGGGTTTTCTGAATTTTCCTCCTGGGGTCTTCAAATCTTCAAGCTGGGTTGGACTTGTGCTATACTTCCATGTCTTCAATCTAGTTGGACTTGGTCTTCACTTGTATGACATAGTCTTGAGTCTTCAGTATGCTTGGACATGACTCAAAAAAATAAAATTAGCTCAACATGAGCTGACTAGCATTGGACTGAACTAGCTCAACATGAGCTGACTAGTACAGAACTGAAATAACAACTAAAAATACTCAAATAACAACTAAAATGGACTCAGATGAGCTAAGCCCTTATTACAGATGGACTCATAAATTATTGATCAATTTACAGAGGGTTGAAAAAGCCTCTGTCTTATTCTGGTGTCTCAGGTGTCCCCACCAATTCTCCCGGGATTGGAGGAACTCGACCCTGTCGAGTGAAGGTCAGACTGACTCACATATCTCTCGAGAAGGTCTGGGTTGAGGCGTTGCAAGTCCTCTCGAGAAATCCATGAATCGTCCGACTCTGACCGGCCTTGCCATCGGACCAGGAAGCGTTGATAGTCATGGCCCTGGGTCATGATGGCTTTATTGTCCAGGATATGCTCGATCCGTTCTCCTCTCTCAGGCCAAATTTGTTTGTGGACACTCTAGGTTAGGGTCACTCACAATGAAAAGGAATAGGTCCAAAGGCCTCACTAGGTAGCGCTGCCGGTTCCCTATACTCAACCAGGTCTATAATATTGAAGGTAGAACTAATGCCCAAATCCGAAGGCAAGTCTAACACCTAGGCATTTGATCCAACCTTCTCTATCACTTTAAAAGGTTCGGCTCTGCGAGCATGAAGCTTCTTTTAGGCCTAAGCCTAACCAAGATAAAATCCACTACATCAAATTTTTTGATCCATCTTCGGGAATTAGCCAGTTGTTTTAACATTAGTGCTGGTGGTGAACATGCTAAGCACATGCAGACTCCTAACAAGATGATGCAAAGGACTCAAACCTACACCTAACAGACTCGACTAAAGAGGTTTATTAGGTCTTAACTACCACTTGGGCATGGGGGCATGAGTCATGGTTGATGGATGACATGCAGAAGAAAATTTGCTAGTAACTCCTAATAAGTGCCAGAGGGTCTGCCAAAAGTAGGTAGCAAATGGGATGGGCTCTATGGATCCTTGCAACCTAGCAACCTCAACAAAATGTAACCTAATAGTTCTAGACACATGAGAAAACTCAGGAAAGGGTAGAAAATAGGAAGTGAGTTCAGAATTACTCTGGTAGGGTGGAGAAAAAGGTTCTGGGTTAGTTGGATAAAGTAGAATCAAAGAAGGCATGTCAGGGACTAATCCTAGACTAATGAGGTTAACCTTATGGGGTTGTGATATATCTACGGGGTTTGTATAATGGAAGGATGGGTTATTAATCTCAGGAAAGAGGTCCTTAATGGGAACTATAGGAGGAGACTCATCCTGAGGGTACTGATTCAAAGAGATCAGGTCCTTAATAAATTCTTCTGGTTCTTGTATTTTAGGACTAGACTCTATAATTTGGCTCTCCTCTATGGTTTCCTCAGGTAAGGCTCTAGTAGCAGTACCTAGGTTCTCTTCCTCTATTTGTTCTTCCATTATAGCTTTAGGTTGGATATGGTCAAGGTCAACTAGCTCTGGGTTGGTTTCTACCTGGGTATCTACTGGGTTAGCTAATTCTAGGTCTACTAAAGGTGTCTCCTCTTCTCCCTCATACTCATCCACTAGGCTCACATCAGTTTCATACACTTCCGTGTTAATGTAAGCCTTGTGAATCTCAGGAATGGTCGGAGAAGGTCGGCTAGCAGGAAATTGGTTAGGTTCTGGTCTCTGATTATGGGTACTACTCCTAGTAGGTTCAGGTTGTATAAGGGGTAGTGGCTCACTACTGGGTTCGTATTTAGAGATACTAATCCTATGGGGTTCAAGTTGACTAGGGGAAGCATGACTAGTACTAGGTTGATACTTAGGGGATATGGGTTCTCTAGGCTCATAGGACAAGGGTGCAGATCTATGGGTCATGGGATTATAGGATCTGGGGTCATAGGATTTTGGGTCAGCTCTATGATCAGGTTCTAAGATGGATCATGGTATGGGGTCCTCCTGAGGTTGGGCTCCCTATATGGGTCAGGATATTGGGTCCTCCTAGGGTTGGACTCCCTATATGGGTCAGAATACTGGGTTCTCCTAGGGTTGGACTCCCTATATGGGTCAGAATATTGGGTTCTCCTAGGGTTGGACTCCCTATATGGGTCAGAATATTGGGTGTTGGGTCTACTAGGCTTATAGGGTGTGGGTGCATAGGATTTATGATCATGGGATCTAGAGTCATAGGATCTAGGTTCATAGGTTCTGGATTCATAGGTTCTAGGTTCATAGGATTTGGAGTCATAAGATCTATAGGTTGTGGGTATACTAGGCTTAGAGGATGTGGGTAAATAGGATCTATCTTCCTGGTCTACAAAATCCTGATTGGGTCTTCTAGGACTAACCTTAGGGATTGGGTCAGGATGATGGGCTCTCCTAGGTTCAGCCTCAAGGTATGGATCAGGGTTTGGGGTCCTCCTAGGTTGAGGGGAATCAGGATCTGGCTCAGACTGTGACCCATGGTTTTTTTCTGGGGTCCCTACCCGGACTTTTAACTGATCAAACCTATTGGCAAGATGGTCAATTCTATCATTGGTTTGAATACGAGACTGAGTTAACTGGGTCATCTGGGTAGTTATCTGGGTAGTTATGTGGGTAGCCATTTGGGCCATTTGATCAGCTAGGGCTTTTATTTGAGATTGTAAATTTTCCATGGATTCAGACATTTGTGAAGGAGGTGGGTGATATGAAACTCCTGATCTAGTGCTCATGCAAGACTCGATCAGACCGACTATAGCTGACTAGACCTGGAGTCCAAACTAGATGCTCAATCAGGGTGGCAAACTAACCTATAGTAACCCTGTACTCAGCCAGGCAGGTGTAAGGGGAGTGTTAGGTCCCTGATTGCCAATCCTAGACACCAATTAGAGATTGGCCAGGTAGGCGGACCAGCACACAAGCCCTTCAGGATTGAATCCCTAAACCACCGTTCTAGACACTGAGCACAAGGCACACACAGGTTAACTTGACACAGTGATCTAACACTAGCCCGGACCCGACCAGTTGGTGTCCCTAGCCCACTAGGGCAAATTAAGTCTAATTAATTTTAGGTTAAGGCTTGGGACCGAATGTAAGGGATATGGTTTTGGGCAAAGGAGAGGTGATCAAATCCTCCCCCTATCTGATATAGCAAGAGTGCCCTTAAAAGTAAATTATGCAATGATGGCAGGCAGATGAGGATGCAAATTAGGGTTTAGATATTTTTTTTGGTATTTTTGGAGAATATGTAATTTTTTTTTTGGTATTTTTTAAACAGAAGAAAACTTGCAAATCATGGCCTAATATGCTGTAAATATACTAAAATTAAAAAATATGCAAAAACTGCTAAACAAAAACCTAAAACTTCCAAACTTGTCTTGCTGAAAAAAATAGAGCCAAAAATTTGTAGGATGTATTTCGGCTTGAAGAAACTTCACAGGCCATAATAAAATCTACAAAGATTTTTAAAATTACTGTGAATTATGATGAATCCAGAAAAATAAATTTTAGAATTTTTGGAGTTTTTATCAGGGAGAAATAATTAAAATAACAGAGTATATATGGACTGAAAAATTGCAGAAAACAAGCCCTAATCTAAGCTCTGATACCAAATGATGGGGGACTAATATGCATGCAATTTTTTTTGTATGTTTTACATGTTGAGTTAGGTGATTAATTCCCAAATTTCAGATCAAAATTATTTGTAAGAAATTTTTTATGAATTTTTGAAGATCAGCATGCAGATTAGGACCTAGAAAAGTAGCAAAGAAGGACCGCCGGGGCTGAGAAGCCTCGGTTAGGGCAAGTTCTCCTACAATAAAACTACTGGAGGTAGAGGGGTGTACCTGAAAACATCTGTGAAGATCGCAGCGAAGGGGTCTCTCGTTCCTCGACGGATGCGGCCTAGAAAATCGAGCCAAAGACCCGCGGATACCCGGCTTTCTGCTCGGTGATCCGATTGAGGCTTGGCTGGAGTCGTTGGATTCGTAAGAACTCAGGGACCTGCAAATGACCTGTCAGGGATTAGAAAGCTCACAAAGGAACAAGAAAACAAAGTAAAAACAGCAAGGGAAGGCTTCTTTTGGAGTGGGCGTCCAGGGATCTGGAGGGTTTGTTGGCAGCAGGAAGATGATTGCAAACACCGGGAAGAACAACTCTCACAAACCCCTTTATGCACACAGCAGGGTATCACACCACTCAATAGAAGAACTCAAAGTTTTCATTCATCAAAAATTCCCCTCATACAAGAGGCTAGGGTCCCTTAAATAGATCCTTAACCTTGGGCTCCAAGTAAGGGTACATAAGTCTTTACATAAGAATCCTTTTCCCTCTCAAACCCTAGCTAGAAAATAAGAAAATATTAGGTAGAAAAATCCCTAAGAATTTTCTTGACTTGGTCAAGACTCCAAGGATGCCTAGGGGGGCATGTTGGGCTTCTAGGAGCAGCAAAAGGCCGGCCCAAAGGGGCTCGGGTGCATGGGTTTGGGCCTCTGGAAGCTGGGGTGGCCTGGTAGCCAGGTAGCAGGAATATTCCCTGGTATTTTGCTTCTTAGGGGCTTGGGCTTGGAACCTGGGCTTGATTTGTTTGGGCTAGGATGCAGATGGACCTCTGGAATCATGGATGCCCTTATCTATGAATATACTTTGGCATCTGGAAGGGAATCTGGGTATCTGGAGGGCATCTGAAAGAAATCAGGGTTTTCTGAATTTTTCTCCTGGGGTCTTCAAATCTTCAAGCTGGGTTGGACTTGTGCTATACTTCCATATCTTCAATCTAGTTGGACTTGGTCTTCACTTGTATGATATAGTCTTGAGTCTTCAGTATGCTTGGACAGGACTAAAAAAAATAAAATTAGCTCAACATGAGCTGACTAGTATTGGACTGAACTAGCTCAACATGAGCTGACTAGTACAGAACTGAAATAACAACTAAAAATATTCAAATAACAACTAAAATGGACTCAGATAAGCTAAGCCCTTATTACAGATAGACTCATAAATTATTGATCAATTTACAGAGGGTTGAAAAAGCCTCTGTCTTATTCTGGTGCCTCAGGTGTCCCCATCATGGTCATTCTTGCCTTATGAGCCTAGAGCTAATTTTGTATGGTCCTTGACCTTCTCCCCCAATCACTCCTCCTTCCTCTTTCTCCCTCTCTTGGCTGCCTTTATAAATAAGGGTTGTTTTAGGGGCTCCTGGTAAGTTGAAGAGTTTTCTTGTTGAATGAGACTGCTGAAATTCTGAGAGGGAAAAGAAAAGGGGCTTGGAAGGACTAGGATTTTGGGTGTGTAACTACCTAGCACTCAAGCTAGGTCTTGGGAAGAGAGCTAGTTAGGAAGGGTTCCACCTCTCCTCCTTGTCTTCCAAGAAGAAGTAGATCGGCCTTAAGGATGCTAAGGGGCTAGCACTTTGAGAGAGTTGATCAGAATCAAGCTTTGGTGTAAACTACCCGTAGAGGCCAGACATGTGTGTGGCTCGAGGGCTTTTTTATAACCACCTCCTAAAGGTATAATGGTAAGGTATCCTTATGCATTTTGGTTCTTTTCCTACTTATGATGTCTTTTGTATGCTATATTATCATACTTGTTCCTGTTGTAAGTAGATTGGTATATTGTTTTAATCGATCTACCAAGGCTTCTACTGTGCTTATTTTAAAATTATTTTAAAATATTTTTTTTCTGCCATGCATACTCGTTTTGCTTTCCTTTCAAATCAGAGTTTGGTTTATTTACTTGGAATCTATAAGGAGCTTGGGTTGATATGGTTTGCTTGAGATATCTTACGAACTCTGGTGCTTGCACCAATTCTCCCGGGATGGGAAGGACACGACTTTGTCAAGTATGGGTAAACTTGACTTTGATAGTGTTCTAGTATGTCTGGGTTGATTTTTTGTAGATCATCTCGAGTGATCCACGAGTCTTTAGATTTTGATTGACCTTGCCAACGACCAAATAGCATTGATAGTCTTTGTTCCAAGTAGCGATAGTCTTGTCATCTAGAATTCGCTCAATCCTATCTTGCCATTCTGGTAATGTGGCTGGTGGATACTCAGGGATAGGTTCACTCTCAAAAATGGGATCAGGTCCAATAGGCTCACTAGATATCGATGTTGATATTCTACTAGGTTTGAGATATTAAAAGTTGAACTGATACCTAAGTCAGATGGAAACTCAAGCACATAGGCATTAGGTCCAATTTTTTTTATTATTTTGAAAAGACTTGTACCATGGGCATGTAACTTTTTTCATGGTTCTTGGTGGGAACCGTTCAGGTCTAAGCCTAATCGTGACATAGTCCCCTTCATAAAATTCTTTGACTCTTTTATGGGAATTAGCCATATGCTTGTAAGTCCCATTTCTCAAATTAATTTTCTTACTAATTTCTTTGAACAATTCTCTAACATGCTGTGCATATGACTCGTACCAATCCCTAATAAATTTTAGGTTCGACTATGCATTCTTATCGAAAGGAATTTATTAAATCTTTAACTATAACTTTGTGCCTGACCCTTGGTTGGTGGGAGACATGTAGATAAAAATTTTACATGAACTCCTAATAGATGCCATAAGGTCTTCCAGAAATAGGTAGCAAATCTAATGTGCATAAAGGATTTATGCAACCTGTTAGCCTCAACAAAGTGTAATCGAGTGGTTCTAGACGAATTGGAAGCCTTAGGATAGGGTAGGAAATAAGAAGAGGATTCGAGGAATAGTCCTTGATTAATGGGGATGACCTTAATATTTGGACATTGATTTATATCTACAGGCGATAAAAGGTCCACTTTATGGAAGGATGAGTCAGCAATTTCAGGAAAGAGTTCTTTAATTGGGACTAAAGGAGTGAATTCCTCCTAAGGGTACTAAATTAAAGAAACCCTGTCCTCACTAATTTCTTCTTGTTCTTGAAATTCAGGACTAGGCTCTATAACTTGATTCTCTTCTAGTGTTTCCTTAGGTAAAGCCTTCGTAGTAGCAATGTTGTACTCCTCATAGTTCTCTTCTTCTAATTGTCCTTCCAATATAGCATCGGTCAGAGTATTTTTCTGGTCAACTAATTCTGGGTCTGCCATATATATTTCCTCTTCAATGTCATCCTTGTGAACAAGTTGGGTAGTAGTGGTGGGTCAACTAAGGGGAACTTGACTATTACTTGGCTTATATCCAGGGATACTAATCCTATTAGGTTCGGGTCGATGGGTTATGGGTCCCCTCTGCTCATAGGATATGGGTAGGTACTTTTTCTTAAGTTTGATCTTCATGGCTCTCCAAGTGACTATGGGCATGTCTCCTCTCTGTCGACAAATGTGCTCAACATTTTTCTAATATAATCTAGCTTGTCGAATTAATCTAAGTTTAGCAAATTTGTACTTCCTTTCTTCCGACATCTCATACCACTTAAAGTATTGATCCATGTCACTCTCCCAATCAACATACACCTTAGGATCTAAATTTCCATCAAAAGTGGGTGCATCGAAATGTATGCTCCTAAGGGCTCTTTCCTACAAATCCATGAAGTCTTGGTGTGGGCGTCTAGGATTACGTTCAGGGGTGGGATCATGGCGATGGGCTCTTGGTCCAAAGGGAGTTGGTCTAGGTGATTTAGGTTTCTTCAAGGGTCCTGATTTGCTCCTCCATTTGGTCAAACATATCATTTAGTTGTTTGCATTGCTCAGTCATGGTTCTCAACAAAATTTTAAGATTTAGGTCTATGGTGACACTTGGTTGGGTTTGGGAATGTTGGTATAGGGTTACTGATCTAGTTATCATGCAATACAATCATAGCTTCTAGGGCTCCTTGACCTAGAAGTTCAAGATAGCATGAATTGACAAGGCACTAATCAAGACTGCAGTCACCCTTTCAACTGGCCAGGTAAGAGGTCGGATTGTGGGAGGCTTTCCTCGCTTTCACGAGGTCCTAATTAAAAGCCACAAATCCACTTAAGGCATTTGCCGTTGGATCCCTAGCCTTAGACACCAATATCCACGAGTAAATACAAAATCAATTAATGTTATGTCTCAACATGATCATGAACTTGACTTGTTGATGTCCCTAGTTTTAAGTTCTTACTCAATTTTATGTTAGGCTTAGATCAATGCAATATGGGTTGGTTAATTTTGGACCAAGGAAAGGTGATAAAATCCTTTCCTTATCTTGTGATAGGATTCCCCTTAAATATTTTAAAATGAATGCACATCCAATAATCTAGCTAATCAAATAAACATAAAGACTAGGAATAACATGCATTTCAAAATTCAAACTTTTAAATTTCAAATTTCAAATTTGAATTTTCAAATTTCATAATTCAAAATTCAATTTTCAATTTTTTTTTGACTTATGGTTAGGTGAATTTTGAATTTGAATTATGCCCGAAAATCTTAGAACCTAAGTTGTGCTAGAGAAGTAAACATGCAATGAAACACTCAATAAATCCAATCATGCAAGCATGCACTTAGCACAACGTGCCCTCCAATCTTGGGTTATCATGTCCAGTCTTAGCTCATTACTCTAATGGGTCATAAGTATACTTTTGTATACCCGCTTCGGAGGCGTGATTTCCTTTGACTAGAAAGTAAGCTTGGAAAATAAAAATAAATTTCTAAAAATTCAGATTTGAAATGTATGGAAATGATTCCTGGTCTGGTTTGATCTGGATTGGTTCCATTGGAATTGCAAATTAAACTAGGATCCAAAAAACTATGAGATGAGCTTTCGGGTCTAGTCCTTAGATGATGCAGAAAATTTCAGCAACTAACATACTTGTCCTAGTTAACCATGCTCTGATACCAAAAATGATGCAGGATGCTGGATGGGGTTTTAGACTTAGAACCTAACAAACTAAAATAAGCAATGATTCTATCACATATCAGCAGGATTCATGCATAAGAGGGAGCAAAAAAATTTGATGTAAGAGACTACTAGATGAAAGTTATAATATCCACGATGTAGTTTCCATTCAATCAAAAGTAGAAAGGACATAATGGTTGAGAAACCATTCTAACTATGATATGTACCTTCAAATAATCAGATCTAAGAGTCTAGGAAGGGTTCTCTTGTCAACAATGAGCTCTCACAATTTTGGTGGTGGTTTAATATCAGCACTCCAAGGATTAGTGGTTGTGCTTGAAGACTATCATTTCTTGGATGGAAGACTCCTAACATAGATGGTTCTAAAGCAAAGCAAACCTCTTCTTTAGCTCGAGATCAATGAGGATCCTACAATTGAGGGCATTAGTGGACATAGAAGGATGAGAGAAAAGGAAAGTAGAGATTTAAAAGGAGGGAAAGGAAATGATTGTTGGCATCTTGGTGGGATAGGCTGGCATCTTGGTTGAAGAGATGGTGGCATCTTGGATGGATGGTTGGGCCTCATACCCTCTCCCTCATGGAGTGTCAAATGCAATAAGCAAATGGAACTAGAATAAAAAAACTTTCATTCATTCATCATAATGGTTTGATTACAAGAGTGTTAGGGATATTTATGGACTTCTCTAACCCTTTCAAATTCAAATTACATGCTTAAAGAGTGGAGTGAAGAATGGAGGGATAAGTGCGATTAGTGCATGAAGAGTGGAGATATAAGTGGAAAGTTCCAACTTAAATTCAAATTTGAATTTGGGTGCCCAAATGGAGTGATGTGGCATGGGAGGTGATGTGTCATCCTACTTGGCATGGAGGAGGTGAGGTGGCTTCCATCTTGGCATGGTGATGTGATATTCCAACTTGGCATGGTGGTTGAGGTGGTTTGTCCCATCTAATCTCCAAGCTTCATGGTCTTGATCTTACTTAATTTTGAACCCAACTTCAACCCAACTTGTCTAATTGAACTTAACTTAACAAAATTGAATCTAACTTAATCAAATTACATAATTAAATTGAAATTAAAGTTGATTGGACTCTAATTACAGGACTCTTGGACTCATGCTGAAATTAAAGGACTCATGGAATCATGCTGAAAGTAACATAAAGTTGAAACCAAAATCAAAGTTTGGTTTATTTACTTGCAATCCATAAGGAACGTGGGTTGATCTGGTTTGATTGAAATCTCTTATGAACTCTAATGCCCGCACCACTCCCTCGACAAGAAACCTCCGAAGACTTACACGGAGCTCCTCCTCCGGGCCCACAAATATATCCGTGAGGAGGAGGCTGGCCATACCAAGAGGGAGCTGGACGGGAGGCTCCTGAAGATGCACGCCATTAAGGAGGCATCAGCTCCCCCGACCTAGAAGATGGCACTGGCCCAATAGCCGAGGCTGAGACCCAGAGTCGACCCAACAAGCCAAAGAAGAGAAATTCACCCCTCTTCTTGCCCCGAGAGTGAAGATCATGATGGAGATTGAGGGAGAGCACTTTCTACATCAACCTCCCCCATTGAGGCCATCTGCCAGATGTGATAAGTCTTGTTATTGCCGCTTCCACCGAGACCACAGCCATGAGATGGAGGAATGTTGCCACCTGAAGAGGGAGATAGAGGACTTGATCAAGCACGGCTATCTCGGGAAGTATGTGGATTGCGCAGCACCCTTGTTGTCCCAGAATGAAGGGCCCTGTTCGCTCACCATCGATAATTGGCCCACTAAGAAGTCGATAGGAATGATCTCCTGGGGGGCAGGGAGAACACCAAAGAGGGCTAGGTGGAGAGAGGAGAGTGATGATGTACTCCCCTACGTGGGAGAAGGATCGATTGGGGTAAATAACCCAAATAATGATAGTATCATCGTGGAAATGACGATAGCAAAACATCCTGTAAGAAGAATCATGGTTGATAGTGGAAGCTCTGTAGATAACATTTTTTATGATACTTTTGCAAGGTTGAACTTGTTTGCCAACCAAATAAAGCTAGTATTCATGCCCTTAGTGGGCTTCACCAGAGATTCAATTTGAGTTATGTGTGGACACCAGGGCCTGAAGAAATCGACAGGTCGAACCCACATCCCTGTGGATCACCTGTGAATAAAGCCCTAAGCCCAAGCCCTAGATCACTTGTAAATATTTATTCTAGCCCAGTTAGTTTTAGCCCTAAAACCTAAAATTGAGTATGTAAAAAAACCCCTGGATCCAAATGAAACCAGTATATATATATAACCCTATTTACCTAGTTGAGTCAAACCCTTTTTATCAAGTTGAAATATTTGTTGGGTTTAGCCCTAAACCCCAATTTCAAATAGATCATAAATTTTGTTATAATGGTCCAGTGTTATTTAGCCTTTTTGACCAACTTTAATTGGGTTTTGTATTTGCAAGCCTAATTAAGTATGGTATGGTTCAATTATGAATTGGTTATGCCTTTTGATCAATTTGATCAAGTTGGGCTATTAGTTGTTTAGTCAGTTGAGTTTTGTAATTGTTAGTTGAGTCCTGTAATACAAGAGGGGACCCAAGTCAAGACCTATGTGACACTATATGCCAACCAAAGTCAAGTCATGTGCCATAACCTCTTGGTTCCCCACCATCACATGCGCCACGTCATCAAGTTTAGATGCCCAAGCCACATCATCAAGCTTATGTCACATGCCATAAGCAATATCACTTGCCATATCATCATGGACATCATCACATGCCATATCACTAATTCTTGGTCGGCCACAAGAAGTCACTTTAGCGCCCAAGAAATACTGACAATCAACTTTTAAGAGTGCCATCATTTTAAGAGGAGTAAAGTAGAAGGAGCCCAAGCCTTATGCTGCCCATCCCTCTTCTCATTTTTGTTGCCAAATCCAAGAAAAGTCAGCCAAAGAGAATGGGATGAGTTGGGAGATTTCAACAGGGTTCTTATCTATTCTATCATGAAGAGTCCAAATCCAAAATTGGAGCATATCCTAATCTACTTTCAAATGCAAAGAGAAGTCCAAAAGAATTCATGCCAAGAAGAGAGAAGGACCATGTCAAGGTAGGAAAGAATTACCGCCCACTTGAAAAATATTTTTGTTACACATTTTGAGAGGATCGAAATCAAAGAAGGACACCACATCTTAATTTAGTTGCCACACCTCTTTATCATCACCCAAAGGAAAGAAGTTTATCCCAACCTGTCACCCAACCTGGATGAAGTCCAAGGAAGGATCAAAACCAAGTGTCATGACCCCAGAAGAAGGGATTCAAAGAGTTGCTACCCAAGAAGAGCTAATTCTATACTTTGTAACCCACACTTCTCATGTTGGTGGTCTATAAATACCACCATCAACCCCTTTTGTAATTCAATTATTATTCATCAAATAAAGGAGAAATTCTACCATTCCTTTGTTATGTCAAGCATCGTGTGGTGTGAGGCCCTATTCCTTTGCTCTTCAGAGCATCACGGGGTGTGAGGCCCTATTCCTTTGTTCTTCGGAGCATCGCGGGGTGTGAGACCCTAGTTATCCAATTTATCCCCCATCAGAAAACCCTAGCCGCCTTCCAGCTTCTTCCTCCCCTTTCTTTTTCCATTAAAACTCCATTTTTCCTTTCCACTCCTTCTTACTAAGTTTGTGACTAACTGCAGGTGATCGAGATTAGAAGCGATGGTGTTCTTTGTCTCGAAACTAGTAGAGCTGAAGATCGGAGCCCGAAAATTGAAATCTGGAAGTCCTGCCACAAGACCTAAAGAGTCCAGTCAGATCCACAATTAGAGGGTATAATCTTTGTTGGTAAAAAATCAAAACCTTCTCTAACTCTTTAGTTTCTGATTCTTTGAAAGGTAGAAACCCTGGTTTATGGTGATTTTTTAATCACCAGATCCATCTTTCCTGACTAGATTTGTTAGTTCGATATTGCGGGCATATACTAGTTGACTAGTCTTCATTATTATGATTGCTTTGAGTCTTTAACCTAGAAAAATCCAGAAAACTAATATCTATTAATTTTAGTTAATTAGTTTAATAATCAGTAATTTAGTTTTTGCATATTGTTCCATATCATCTTTGGTATCAGAGCGAAGGTTTAAACTAGGGTTTAACTTCTAGTTCTAAAATCTCTACACATCTAGGTTTAGGCTGAAAATAAATTACATAAAACCATTATAAAAAAATACAAAAAAATTAGTTATTAATTTTCTATTAATTCTCTATTAGTCTTCAATCTAATCTCAAAAAAAAATCATAAAAAAAATTTATTGCTTAGTTTTTCTAGTGGAAGGAAATTACGCCTCCTGAGCGGGTATACGCAAGTATACTATCATGACCCATGGGAGTAATAAGCTATGGCCAGACGTGATATCCCGAGATCAAAAATATAAAATTAATCAAATATGAAATTTAATTGAAGAAAAATAAATTAATTTATTTTATGCTATTTTTATTATTTTAGCTTCATTGCATATTAGGGTTTCATATCTGTGATTGCATCATACTTAACCTAATCTTAAGGGCACTTGACTATCTCAGATTAGGACATGATTTCATCACCTAACCTGGGCCCACAACGACCACCTTTTACATCGAAACTAATCCTAATTAAAATCAACTAGAAACCTAAAGTAGCTTAAGGACACTAACAAGGTCGGGTTCCAAGCATTATGTGAAAGCTAGTGCATCAAATCCTTTGATTATCACTTGAATCTAGTGTTTAAGGCTAGAGGTCTAGAGGCAAACACCCTAAATAGACTCGTGGTTTTTAATTAGGACCTGCAAGAGCAGGGGGAGCCTCCCACGACCCCACCTCTTACCTGGCCAGTGGATAGGGTAATTGTTGAATTGGTTGTAAATTTGAGCTGATCCATTCTACTTGAGCTCTAGGTCTAAAAGACCCTAGTTCAATTTTGTGAGTCTTCATTGCATAACCATTAGATTAGGAGTCTAACCCAACCAGTAGTCTCACCCCAACCTAGTGTGACCATAAAGTACAACCTTGAAACCTTTTTAAGGTTCATGAATGATCAGTTTGCCTTGATGAACGATAAATGTGACCGACTAGATAAGCGATTTGAAAACTTAGAGAGAATCTATAAGACTCGTACTAACCCTGGTTCACCTAAACCAACTACCCTTGACCACGGAACCAATCGACCCAAACCCACTAGGATCAATGCACCTAGTCAGAACCTCAGAATCAGTCAATTTCCCTTTAGTCGACCCATCCCTACTATCCCATCTCTTCCCAAGGTTAACATTGAAAAGGAAATACATAAAATAGAACTAGAGTTAGTTGACTTTGATCGAACCCTGACTGAAGCTGTACTGGAAGGACAAGTAGGAAAAGAGAACAATGAGGAGTTTAACCCTAGTATTAGAATTATACCTGAGGAGACTTTAGAAGAGAGTCAAATTATAGAGCCTAGTCCTAAAATTCCATAACTTGAAGTAATTAGTGAGGACTTGATCTTTTCAATCTAGCACCCTTAGGTTGAATTCACCCCTTTAGTCCTAATTAAAGATCTTTTTCCTAAAATCACTGACTCATCCTTCCACAAGGCTAACATTTATTTACCGGTTGATATAACCCAATGTCCAAACCTTAAGGTCAACCCCATTAACCCAGGACTATTCCATGAGCCCTTTTCTTATATCCTACCCCACCAGGATAGCTTCGAATCCACTTCTTATTTCCTACTTTGGCCTAAAGTTTTCACTCTTTCTAGAGCCACTTGATTGCATTTTGTTGAAATCAGTAGGTTGCATAAATTCTTTAAGCACATTCAATTTGTATCCTATTTTTGAAAAATACTATGGCATCTATTAGGAATTTATGCCAAATTTTCATCGACATGTCATACATTAACCAAGGGTAATTTTAAGAAAAGACTCAAAGAAATCAATAAAAATGACTTTGTCATGGTTAGACTATGACCTGAACAGTTTCCACCTGGAACCATAAAGAAGTTACATGCCAGTAGTAGTGGACCATACAAAGTAATTAGAAAAATTGGATCTAATGCCTACGTGCTTGAGTTACCACCTGAACTAGGTATTAGTTCTACTTTCATCGTTTCAGACCTTATAGAGTATAGGGAGCCAACGTTGATACCTAGTGAGTCTTTTGGGCCTAATCCAATCCTTGAGAGTGAGCCAACCCATGTGTGTCCACCTACCAACTACCAGCTTGGAGAGACAGGATTGAGTGGATCTTGGATGACAAGATTATCGCTACTCGGAGCAAAGACTATCAGTGATGTCTGGCTTGTTGGAAAGGACAACCCAAGACTGACGATTCTTGGATCACTAGAGAGGACTTGCAAAGAATTGACCCCAACTTACTAGAGCACTATCACAACAGAGTTGACCCATACTCAACAAGATCGAGTTCCTCCCACCCAGGAAGAATTAGTGCAGATACCAGGGCTAGAAGAAATCGACAGGTAGAACCCACATCCCTGTGGATCACCTGTGAATAAAACCCTAAGCCCAAGCCCCAGATCACTTGTAAATATTTATTCTAGCCCAGTCGGTTTTAGCCCTAAAATCCAAAATTGAGTTTATAAAATAACTCCTTGATCCAAATGAAACCAGTATATATATATAAACTCTATTTACCCAGTTGAGTCAAGCTCTTTTTACCAAGTTGAAATATTTGTTTGGTTTTCAATTGGGTCATAAATTCTGTTATAAAAGTCCAGTGTTATTTAGCCCATTTTATCAACTTTAATTGGGTTTTGTATTTACAACCCTAATTAAGTATGGTATGGTTCAATTATGAATTGGTTATGCCTTTTGATCAATTTGATCAAGTTGGGCTATTAGTTAATTAGTCGGTTGAGTCTTGTAATTGTTAGTTGATTCCTGTAATACAAGAAGGGATCTAAGTCAAGACCCATGTGACACCATGTGCCAAATCAAGTCAAGCCATGTGCCACAACCTCTTGGTGCCCCACCTTCACATTCCCCCTTCATCATGTTGGATGCCCATGCCACATCATCAAGCTTATGTCACATGCCACAAGCTATATCACTTGCCACCTCATCTTGGATATCATCACATGCCATATCACTAATTCTTGGTTGGCCACATGAAGTCACTTTAAGGCCCAAGAAATATCGACAATCAACTTTTAAGAGTGCCATCATTTTAAGAGGAGTAAAGCATAAGGAATCCAAGCCTTATGCCACCTATCCCTCTTTTCATTTTTGTTGCCAAATCCAAGAAAAGTCGGCCAAAGAGAATGTGACGAGTTGAGAGAATTCAACAGGGTTCTTATATATCCTATCATGAAGAGTCCAAATCCAAAATTGGAGCTTATCCTAATCTACTTTCAAATGCAAAGAGAAGTCCAAAAGAATTCATGCCAAGAAGAGAGAAGGATCATGCCAAGATAGGAAAGAATTACCGCCCTCTTTCTTATTGCCCAAAGGAAAGAAGTTTATCTCAAGCTATTGCCCAACCTGGATGAAGTCCAAGGAAGGGTCAAAACCAAGAGTCATGACCCCAGAAGAAGGGATTCAAAGAGTTGCTGCCCAAGAAAAGATAATTTTATACTTTGTAACCCACACTTCTCATGTTGGTGGTCTATAAATACAACCATCAACCCCTTTTGTAATTCAATTATTATTCATCAAATAAAGGAGAAATTTTGCCATTCCTTTGTTGTGTCATGCATCATGGGGTGTGAGGCCATTTCCTTTGTTGTTCAGAGCATCGCGGGGTATGAGGCCATTTCCTTTATTGTTCGAAGCATCATGGGGTGTGTGGCCCTATTCCTTTATTCTTCGGAGCATCACGGGATGTGAGACCCTAGTTTTCCTATTTATCCTACCATCAGAAAACCCTAGCCATCTTCCAGCTTCTTCCTTCCCTTTTTTTTTCCATTAAAATTCTATTTTCCTTTCCACTCCTTTTTACTGAGTTTGTGACTGATTGCAGGTGATCGAGATTGGAAGCAAAGGTGTTCTTTGCCTTGGAATCAGTAGAGCTAAAGTTCGGAGCCCAAAAATTGAAATCTGGAAGTCATGCCACAAGATCCTAAAGAGTCCAATCAGATCCACAACTAGAGGGTATAATCTTTGTTGGTAAAAAATAAAAACCTTCTCTAACTCTTTAATTTTTGATTCTTTGAAAGGTTGAAATCCTGGTTTAAGGTGATTTCTTAATCACCAAATCCATCTTTCCTAACTAGATCTGTTAGTTCGATATTGCGGACATATAATAGTTGACTAGTCTTGATTATTGTTATTGCTTTAAGTCTTTAACCTAAAAATTTCTAGAAAATTAATATCTATTAATTTTAGTTAATTAGTTTAATAATAAGTAATTTAGTTTTTGCATATTGTCCCACATCAAGTTGAGGGAGAGATTATACTCCAAATAACCATCAAAACCCAATCCCGACAAAGTACTGTACTGATGACATTCACCATTATGGGGCTTCCCTCACCATGCAATGCGATCTTGGGGCATCCTGGAGTCAACCAGCTCGATGCCACCATCTCCACAAAGCACCTCCTTGTTCAGCTCCCAAACCCTTGAGGGACTTGGGAGATGAGAGGGTCATGCCAGCCAGCCAGCACTGCCTGTAGACTATCTCAGGGCCTCATGGGGCCAATCTGAGCTCGGTCATTGACTAGCCGAATCCGGCAAAGTTGGAGCTGAAGTGATATGGGACTAACAATGCTAATAAGATGAGGTGGATGATGCAAATGATTTTTCTTTTTAAGTTTTAGTGGATTTAAGGATTCTCGAAGACAAGCAAAGAGCAGATCTAGTGATTCTATAAAGATAAGAACTTTCTAGCATGCAAGATAGCCCCTAAACAAAGATAAGGAGAGGACCCCAGGATAGAGAAATCCCGTAGGACTTAGCTCTAGATCAATATCTACTTAGGAGATTAGGGATGCAAACCTTGAAAAACTCTGATGCGCTCGATGCCGAGTTCACTCACTCTTGTGGATGCGGCATGGAGGATCAAGCCTTCGGCATGGAGGATCAAGCCTTCAACCCTACGGATTCACCGGCTTACCGTTTGATGGTCGTGAAGGCAAGGAAGACCGACTCTGTTGTCCGTGGCACCTGGAGGACCTACGAGCACCCATTTGAAGGGTTAGAAATCATTAAGAAACAAGTAGAAAAGGATGGAGCAAAAGTTGAGAATGGTGGTCGAGGAGGTTCTTCTTGCTAGGCATCCAGGTGGATCTTCTAGATGGCCTCCAAACTTGAAGGTTGAAAGGTGGCTTATGCAGAAGGATAGTAACACAAGGCCTCTCACTCCTCGATGTCCCAAAGGACAAAGGCGCTCTCCTTCTCGAAGTTCCTAGTTTAGAAGACAAGGGCTAGAAGAATAACTTCTCAAACTTTTTTTCATTTCATCAACATTACCATTTACAAGGGGGGGTAGGGCCCTTTAAATAGGCTCCTAGGTCCCATTCAAATTCAAATGAAAATTGGCTACAAGTCTTCATTAAGGTGCCTAAAATTTGAATTTGATTCATGGAATCCTCTCTTGACCGACCTTGATTTGGTGGAGGGCTTGATTCGGGGAGTGAGGAGGTGAGCATGTCTTCAAGAATCATGGGTTCCCACTTGATCTTTGCTTCTTTCCTTGGCCATCCAAGCTTTTATGGAGAAAGGCTTGATGTGGGGGCATGAAGTAAGGATCTTGTCTTTAGGGATCATGGGATGCTTGGTTGACTTCAAGCTCCTTCCTTTGCCGACCATTCTTGTATGGAGAGAAGCTTGATATGGGGAGGGAAGGGAGAAAAAGTGGTCGGCTTGGATCAAGGGATGCTCCATTGTCTTCATAAACCTTCCTTGGTCGACCATGCTACTTTGGAAAAAAGCTTGATGTGGGGAGTGGGAAGGGGAATTTGTTGGCTTGGAGCATGGGTGTCCAACAAGCATTAACTTCAAATCCCTCCATTCTCTCTTGGCTGCCCAAGTGTCATGGTGAGGTGGCGCCCCCTCCTGCCACATGGCACTGATGAAGTGGCACTCCAGTCACTAACATGGTGATCCAACTTGGCTTGGGGAAGATGGCTTGATCCCTTAACTGGGCTTGACTCAAATGTCCACTCCAGCTTGAGCTCATCATCGAGTAGACTTAGGCTTGGACTAATACAGCTAAACACAGGACCCATTGACCTAGCTTGACTAAATTGGCCAAGGTATAAGGCTAAAACAAAAATTGGAACTAAGTACATGACTCCAAATTAAAAGTTCAGGCTTGAAGCCTTATTACAGGACCCAATCAATTGAAATCTTAATCAGAGATCCACAAAGGATTGAGAAGCCTCTGTCAATTCCTAGTACCCATACCAGTTCTCTCGGGGTGGGAGGAACTCGACCCTTTCGAGTAAGGGTTGATTTGGCTTTGATACTTCTCCAGAAGGTAGGGGTCGAGGCACTGCAAGTCCTCTTAGGTAATCCATGAATCATCGGACTCTGGTCGGCCTTGCCATTGGACCAAGTAATGCTGATAGCCTTTGCCTCGGGTGGTGATAGCTTGGTCATCCAGGACATGCTCGATCCACTCTTCTCTCTCAGGTAAAATTGGAGGTGGACACTCTGGGTCAGGTTCACTCTCAAATAAAAGGTCAGGCCTAAATGGCTCGTTGGGTATGTTAGCCGGTTACCTATACTCGACTAAGTCTGAGATATTGAAAGTCGAGCTAATGCCATAATCTGGGGGTAGCTCAAGCACATAGGCATTAGGGCCAACTCTCCTCATCACTCTAAAGGGGCCAGCTCCACAAGCATGAAGTTTCTTAATGGTTCCTGGTAGAAACCGTTCAGGCCTAAGCCTAACCATTACAAAATCCCCTTGGTCAAACTCTTTGGCTCTCTTTTGGGAATCAGCCAAATTATTTTAAATTTTGTACTTAATACAGAATTCTAACATGATACAAAATGTAGACTCAACTATGCATTCTTATTGAGAATAATTTTATTAGACTCTTTGGGCCTAAACCTAATAGACTATAGGCTCTCTAGGTTTGACCCTAGTTTGGTATGCACATGAGAATTTATCATGCATTCCTAGCAAATGCCATAAGGTCTTCCAAAAGTAGGTCGCAAATGCGATGGGCTCTAAGGGTTCATGCAACCTGGTGATCTCAATAAAATGTAACCTAATGGCTTTAGAAATATGTGTAGACTCAGGAAAGGGTAGGAAATAGGAATCTGAGTCTTGGGATAACTTATGGAAAGCATGAAACAGACCTTGGTTACTCAGGATCACCTTAAGATTTGAATATTAATCTATGGGTGTCATATGGTCCACTTGTTTCGGTAGTTCTTGGGGCTCGGTAAGGTTAATCCCATAGTGAGGAAGGTTTGTTAAAGAGGATCATGGGACCAAGTCTATAGCATGCTGGATGTCCCTCAGAGGTGGTAATTGATCAAGTAAATCATTGGGTAAAACATCTTCAAACTCTTTCAGAGCCTCAACTACTTCTTGAGGGTGTTTTCTTTGGATCAATTCATGAATCTCTTTAGTGGCAGGGATTCCCTCAGTAATCTCCTTCTCTAACTCCTTGGCCTTGATCAGGTTAACTCCTGGCTTCCTTTCCTTTAGGCTACTAGATCCTCTTTTAACCTTGTCCATGAACTCCTAATTTGGTCTCCTTCACCTCTTGGGCTGGGTTAGGGTGTGGGACTCTTCTAGGCTCAGCCTCTAAGGAGGGATCAAGTTGAGGGAATCTCTTAGGGTGGGGAGGTGATTCAAACTCTGGTTCAGTGTGAGGCTCCCGGGTCCTCTCTAGGGTTCCTTGCCTTGTTTCAAACTATTAGCTCTTTGGATCAACTTGGCAAGCTGCTCAATGATGAGCCTAAGTTGATTCTCAAGGTTGTTCTCCATGGGTTAACCTGACTGAGAGTGATGTGGGTGATACGGGACTCCTAACCTAGTCGACATGCAACACATAACGAATGGTGCTACGGTTTGCTAGACCTAAGAGTTCAATCAAAATGGGTCAATGTAGAAGACACAGAACACAACAACTAGGCCTTTCACCGGCTAGGTAAGAGGTGTGAGTGTGGGAGGCCCCCCTTTCTTTTGTAAGGATCCAATTAAAGAACCACAACATCGCTTAGGTCATTTGATGCTAGACCTCTTGCCTTAGACAGCAGATTCTCGGTACTAATTGAAGGGTTGCATGCACTAGCTTCCCCAAAATGGTTAAACCCGACTCGTGGGTTTCCCTAGGCTATTAGGTTGCTACTTAATTTTAGATTATGCTTAGGTTCGTAATGCAAGGGTGGTGGTTTTTGGGCTAAGAAAAGGTAATAACCTCCTTCCCTTATCTCGTGATATTGATGCCCTTAAGTTAATTATGAAAATATTGGCATACACATGACCTAATGAAATGTATCTAAATTTTGTTGTTAGATTTTGATATATATTAGCAGAAATAAGATGTTGGAAATAAAAAAGATGAACCTAAATGCAAACTTAAACTATATGGGAAATGAAAGTGTGATGAAATGCACTTGCTGGAATTTCATAACAAATTTGTTCTCAGGTAGTATTCCTGCATGTAGAAATTCTATAGACTATAATAAAATCTGAGAAAATTATAAAAATTATTTCAAATATATGGAATCTAGAAAAATAAAAATCACCAAAATTAGAGGTTCCTATAGGCAGAAACAACTAAAATAGCAGACCATATACTGAGTTGAAAAAAAATGCAGAAATTTTAAAGATGCTAAATTTTAATGATGCAAAACTTTCCTTTAGGGTTTAAAACCTATCTCCTTGTGTTCCCCTTCAAGGGTCAATCACATCGACACCCTTACACACCGTAGGAAATCTCCTTTGAATGGGATATGAGGGTCTTGCAGCCCTACTTTTTTCTATGACCGAACGGCCATGGTGAAGCACTCAATCCAAGTACTTTAAAGAGAACTAAGCCCTAACCATGGTCTGATACTAGACTTGATGTGGGACTAACTATGCCAAGATGAGGTGGATGATGCAAATGATTTTTCTTGTTAATTTTTTTTAAGTTTTAGTGGATTTAAGGATTTTCGAAGATAAGCGAAGAGCAGATCTAGAGATTCTATAAAGATAAGAACTTTCTAGCATGCAAGATAGCCCCTAAACAAAGATAAGGAGAGGACCCCGAGATTGAGAAACCCCATAGGACTTAGCTCTAGATCAATATCTACTTAGGAGATTAGAGATGCAAACCTTGAAAAACTCTGATGCGCATGATGCCGAGTTCACTCACTCTCACAGATGTGGCCTGAAGGATCAAGCCTTCAACCCTGCAGATTTGTCGACTTTTCGTTCGATGGTCGTGAAGGCAAAGGAGATCGACTCCATTGTTCGTGGCACTTGGAGGACCTGCAAGCACCCAAGTGAAGGGTTAGAAATCATCAAGAAATAAGTAGGAAAGGATGGAACAAAAGTTGAGAATGGTGGTCGAGAAGGTTCTTCTTGCTAGGCATCCAGGTGGATCTTCCAGATGGCCTCCAAACTTGAAAGTGGGAAGGTGGCTTGCACAGAAGGATAGTAACTCAGGGCCTCTCACCCCTCAATGTCCTGAAGGACAAAGGTGATCCCTCTCGGAGTTCCTAGTCTAGAAGAATAACTTTTCAAACTTTTTTCATTTCATCAACATTACCATTTACAAGGGGGGGGTAGGGCCCTTTAAATAGGCTCCTAGGTCCCATTCAAATTCAAATGAAAATTTTCTACAAGTCTTCATTAAGGTGCCTAAAATCTGAATTTGATTCATGGAATCCTCTCTTGGCCGACCTTGATTTGGTGGAGGGCTTGATTCGGAGAGTGAAAAGGGGAGCATGTCTTCAAGAATCATGGGTGCCCACTTGATCTTTGCTTCTTTCCTTGGCCGTCCAAACTTTTATAGAGAAAGGCTTGATGTGGGGGCATGAAGTAAGGATCTTGTCTTCAAGGATCATGGGATGCTTGGTTGACTTCAAGCTCCTTCCTTGGCCGACCATGCTTGTATGGAGAGAAGCTTGATATGGGGAGGGAAGGGAGAAAGTGGTTGGCTTGGATCAAGGGATGCTCCATTGTCTTGATAAGCCTTCCTTGGCCGACCAAGCTACTTTGGAAAAAAGCTTGATGTGGGGAGTGGGAAGGGGAATTTGTTGGCTTGGAGCATGGGCGTCCAACAAGCATTTACTTCAAATCCCTCCATTCTCTCTTGGCCACCCAAGTGTCATGGTGACTTGGCACCCCCTCCTGCTATGTGGCACTGATGAAGGGGTGCTCCAATCACCGAAATGGTGATCCAACATGGCTTGGGGAAGATGGCGTGATCCCTCAACTGGGCTTGACTCAAATGTCCACTCCAGCTTGAGCTCAATCATCAAGTAGACATAGGCTTGGACTAATACAGCTAAACATAGGACCCATTGACCTAGCTTGACCAAATTGGCCAAGATACAAGGCTAAAACAAAAATTAGAACTAAGTACATGACTCAAAATTAAAAGTTCAGGCTTGTAGCCTTATTATAGGCCTAATTAATTGAAACCCTAATCAGAGATCCACAGAGGATTGAGGAGCCTCTATTTGATCCTAGTGCCCACACCATGAAGGGTCGACTAATTAAGCCCTTGTTGTCCTACCCCTTAGGAGAGGATCCCTTGAGGATGGTGCAGGTGGGAGCCCTACTGCCTGAAGAAGAGAGATCCCGTTTGTTTGATTTCTTACGAGCCAACACAGATGTCTTCTCCTAGACCATCGTTGGTATGCCGGCATCCCTCTAGAAGTGATCACCCATAAGCTGAATGTCGATCCCAACTATTACCCAGTGGCAGAAGAAGAGAAGCTTCACCTTGGAGTGGCAGAAAGCAAATGATAAAGTAGTTGAGAAGCTTCTTACAGCGGGCTTCATCTGCGAGGTATAGAATCCTGACTAGCTTGCTAATATGGTAATGGTCAGGAAAGCTTCTGAAAAGTGGAGAATCTATGTAGACTACACTGACCTTAACTGGTCATGCTTGAAGGATAGCTTTACACTCCCCAAGATTGACTAGCTGGTGGACGCAACCTTGGGCCACAAGTTCTTTAGCTTCATGGATGCATTCTCCAGATACAATCAAATCCACATGCACCTAGAGGTCAAGGAGCACAACGCATTTGTGACCGACAAAGGTATGTACTGCTACAAGATGATGCCATTTTATTGACCCCATAAGTGATTTTGATGATAACCAAATATTGGAGCTTGTATATTTATTTCTAACAACTTCTTAAGTGTTTTACAAGTTTTTGTAGGATGAGTTAATTGTTCAAACTTCAACTCCTACACCTTTGTTTTCTTGTTTGAGTTGTATTGTAATTTGTTTTTGTAAAGAAGAACCCAATGAAAAAGCTAAGAAAAAATCATTTGAAAAGGGTTACTTCTGAGTCTGTGTGCCATAAAAATTATTTTGAGTTGGTATGATTGAAAATTATAAAAGTGTTGGTGAGAGTTCTTCCTTGAGTTCAAGTATAAAAATCCTGAAGAAGATGCTCGAGCCGACCCAACATGTTGAAGAGCCGACTCCACTTATTGGCATGCAGCAAGGATTCTGGAATGCAGCAATCCAGGCTGACTCGAAAGTAATCGAGCCAACTCTAGTGAATCTAAGTCAACTGGATTATGTCCGAGCCGACTCCTCCAGAGTCTAGTTTTTGAAGATTTATGAGAACAGCCAGGCAAGCCGACCCGAACCAGAAAGAGCTGACTCTGCCAGACCTAATTTTGAAAGCCTAAGAAAGCGAGCTGACCCGAACTGCATCGAGCCGACTCTTATAGTGTGATGTTTAAAGAACTTGAGAAGAAGAGCCGACCCAAGCTAAAAAGTGCCGACTCCTCGAGTTCATGTTTTTCAAAGAAAGAAGTTCGAGCCGACCCGAGATATCAAGAGCCAACTCATCTAGAGTGAAGTTTTGCACCCTGAGACAAAGAGCTGACTGCACTGAAGATTTGGCGACTCAACCTATCGACTCGAAGGATCTAAGCCGACTCGAAGGAATCCGAGTCGACTCGAACATTGCTTTCAGGTATCTAATGGCTAGTTTTAGAATTTGTTTTTGAATGCCAAAAAGTGCTCCAATGGTCATAAGTCACATCCCAATGGTCTACAATGGCTAGTTGCCTTGGAGTGATGGAAGACCTTATATTTGAAGGATTTGAATATCTTAAAGACATGTTTTTGAAAGTTCTTCAAAGTTTAGAGAGCTACATTAAATATCCAACCAACCAAAGAAAGAAAGAGCACAAGAGCATTCAAGCCAGCATTCAAGTCTTCACCAACTCTGATATGAAGCTTGAAGCAACTTTTGAAGAAGCCATTGAGCAATTAAAGCTTATTCAAGTGCAAGTCAAGTGGATTTCTATCAAGCTGCACCAACGACTATCCGACAAATTTAGTTTGTCATTTATTATTGCATTTACTTCAATTTTTTTTCTGAATTGTTGTTGGGTTATTGGTGAGCCTGGTTGAAAAACCAAATAGGTTCTTGGTGAGCCTTGATAAAAACCAAGTGTTAGGTTCTTGGTGATCCTGGTAAAACAAAGTTAGGTTTCTTTGGTGAGCCTGTTTAAAACCAAAGGGTGTTGGGTTTTCTTTGGTGATCCTGTAAAACCAAAGTGTATATGTTTTGGATTGTGATCCTGCAAAATAATCCTACTATATTCGGGTGTGAATATAGTGGAAAACCTAAGTAGCATCTTGGATAGTGGATGTAGGAGCTGGGTTGCTCCGAACCACTATAAATCTTGTGTGTTTATATTGTGATTCTCTGATTTCTTTTAGCTTCTACATTTATTTCTTCATCACAACATGCAATACTTTAAAAAGAAAATTTTAATTGCACATTATCTACGTTAAATTTTTTAAAAGACCCAATTCACCCCCCTCTTAGGTAGCCACCTGGGCAACAACTGGTATCAGAGTAGTGTCTCTGATTATACTAGAGTAAAGATTGATGGCTCATCCCATGAGTACATCTTTGGCGGAAGGCCAGTCAACTAATAGACCTCCACTCTTCATAGGCACAAATTATTCTTATTGGAAAGCATGAATGAAAATCTATATTCAAGCTGTTGATTTTCAATTATGGAAGGTCATTCTTAAAGGGCCACATGTTTCCATGATTAAAATTGATGGTGTGGATTTCCCTAAGCCTGAAGAGGAATGGGATAAACACGACATGAAATTAGGGGAATTGAACGCCAAAGCCATGAACTTGCTTTACTATGCTTTGAAGTCAAGTGAGTTTAATCGAATTTCCACTTGCTCCTCAGCAAAGGAAATTTGGGATAAACTTGAGATAACCCATGAAGGAACTTCTCAAGTGAAAACTTTAAAGATTAATCTTTTAGTGCATAATTATGAACTAAAGATGGAGCCTGATGAAAGTATTTCTGTCATGTACACTAGATTTATAGATATTATTAACGGTTTGAAAAGTCTTGGCAGGGTATACTCAAATGCTGATCTAGTACAGAAAATATTAAGATCAGTTCTTGAACATTTTATCAATGGATGAATTAATGGGATCTCTTATCACACACGAACTAGCCATGTAGTATAGAACAGATGATGATCAGAAAAAGAAGAAAACAATTGTATTCAAGGCTGCATTGGAATCAAAGGATGATGAAGAGATGGAAGATGACTCCTCCTCCTCCAAAGACAATCTTGAAGATGAATACATTGCAATGGTCGTGAGGAGATTCAGAAAGTTTATGAAAAAGAAGAAATGTAGATACAATAGGAAATTCCATAAACGATGAGAGCATTCAAAAGAAAAGGACAAGGACAAAGAAGAAGATAAGGAATAAGTCTCCACCTGTTATGAATGTAAGAAATCGGGACACATTCATCCGGACTGTCCACAATTAAAGAAATTTTTCAAAAAGAAGAAGAAGAAAGTAATGGTTGCCACATGGAGCAACAGTGAAGACTCCACTTCAACTGAAGAAGAAGAGACCACGAAAATAGCTAACTTATGTCTAATGGATCTCAAGGATAAGGTAACTTCTCCCGATACACAAATTGAATTTATATTTGATGAGTTAAATTTTGCATTTCATGATCTTTTATCTGAATTTAAAAAGGCTAGAGTAAAGATTAGATCACTAAAGCATATCAATGATTCTTTACTCAAAGAAAGAGAAGAAATTTTAGAAAAGAATGTTTTATTGCAAAAAGAACTCCATATCTTTTTTGAAAAATGTAATGATTTGAAAACTGAGAATAGTGAATTTCATAATAAAAATAATGTTTTGTTGAAAGAAAATAATGAACTGAAAAAGGAGGTTGAGAAACTCAAGCCACTTGTTGAAAAATTAACTTTATCTTTTAACAAGCTTGAGATAATTCTTAAAGATCAAAGAATTTCTGATAATAAATCTGGAATAGGTTTTAATGCTTCAAATTCAAATTATATTTCAACTACTACATTTGTAAAACAAAAGGATTTTGTTCCCAAGTTTGCTTCTCATAAAACTTTTGTGACAAAAGGTTCAACTTCCATTTCAAAAGCTACCTTATATGTTCCAAAAAATTCAATTACAAAACCTGCTATTTCTATACTACATGCAACTAGAATTTGAAAGTATAAATCATTTCAAAATTCTAGAATCAGATGTTTTGCCTGTAAGAAATTAGGATATAAAGCTTTCAATTGCAATATTATTAGAAATGTTCATAATACATCAAGAAAGATTTGGATTCCCAAAGGAACCACCTCAGCTAACCTGCAAGGACCCAAGTTAACTTGGGTACCTAAAAGAACTCCTTGATTTTCTTGCAGGAATGCCTTGCAGCCTAGAAAATGAAGAAAAGATGGTATCTTGATAGTGGCTATTCAAGGCATATGATGGGTGACAAGGATCAGTGAAAGATTGTGCCCTGAAAGCCAATTGAAATATTGTAATTTTGATCCCAAAATCAATGAATTGACATTTTATAAAGGCATTATTTTCATCATTTGCTGTGTCTTTTTGATTTTATGATGAACCCCATAGATTAGGGCTATGGTTCTAGGGTTATGATGAGATCATACCAGTGAGACCTAAAGCCTTAAAACCCTAATCTAAAATATTCCTGGTCGATGGGACATTGAGTTGGGGATCAATGTTTCCGGCAAGACCAGCACATCCTATATATGTTTTGTAATAAGGGTGACTGATCTCACAGTCACTTGTGTTTGACACTAATACTAGGATGTGAGTGTTCATTGGAGAATGAGTTCACTGACTTGATCCAGATTGAGAATATCTAATGGAACCTTATCTGTTTGTCAATAGATAATTCTCATAGTGGGAGTAGTGCATGTGGTCCTTTGACCTGAGACTACCATAGTACCTTATATACATGAATCCATACTTTGGTTCGCAGTCAATCATGACACTGAGTCATGCACGAGGTGATACTGGTTATGGTGGATTGTATATGGAGGTTGTGAGTAGGTCAACAAGGAATTGATTAGCCCTAGTAAGAGGGAATAGCATCCAGCTAATTTCAAATGATGGATTCAGGAAACCTTTGATCAAAGTATGAACATTAGAGTTATTTTCTAATGGTTCATTAATGAATCATCATTATAAAGATTGAGCTAGGGATGAATATGAAAATTGGATTTGACAAATATCCATATTCATAATCATATTCGGGATGCAAGTTGATCAAAGGACTGAATTGCCCGGTAACTCACCACTGAAGGGTATTTTGGTAATTCCACCAAAATTCCACATCTTCCGGGTAGACATGATACGTTGCTAGACGTCAATCTTGTCTTGTAGGTATATGATTGAATCATGGTAATTCAAATCAGTCAATTTGAATTAGATTCTAATTGACCGAGTCGAGCTAGTTTGAGTTGACCTAAATCGGCTTGGTTGAGATCTAACCGAATTAAGTCAAATAGCACTCGGACCTACTGCTGGCTAGGTATGGAACCCAATGGGTCACACACAAAAGAAAATTGATGAAGGATTTAATTTGGAATTAAATCATGTTTGCAGGATAAACACACTAGCATGTGTTGCAGACCAAATTTCTATTCGAATTTGGTTCCGAATTGGGCTTAATTGGGTTCTAATTGAACCAGATTAAGGTCCAATTTATTTTTTAGGACATTGGGCTAACCCATGGCTGAACCCAAGTGAACTTAGTTCACTGAGACCCTCTCTCCAAGCCGCCCCCTCCCTCTTCTCACCCGCGCGCGCCAAGAAAGAAAAGTCCACGCGCGTGGACTTCTCTTAAAATGCGTGAGAAAGAAAACGTCGGAGAAAAAAAAAAAAAAAATCTGAAAAGGGGCGTTTCAGATCCTTGTCTGGCGCCCTTGGATCTGGATCTGATGGCCAGAAAAGTTTAAGAAAAAGATCCGTCACTTTTCGGTCGCAAATCCGTCTCCAAAAGTCGCGATCCTTCCTGAAGTTTTTCCGAGAGTTCTCCTCGTCGGAAAAACGAAAATCCAATCGGAGAATCATGATTTTTGGTTGAGGGGACGCATGAGGAATGAGGGATCGTGATCCCTGGGGTTTCAGAGGGTTGCGTTGTTTCGAGATGACACCCCTCTGAGATCTATAAATAGGGTTGGGGTTCTCGGGGGTTTTCACGCAACATAGTTCAGAGATCCAATTCCCTCACTTCCTCTCCAGAATACTCCTTCCTCTTGTTCTTGTTGGGTATTGTTTCCCTTACAGAGGTATCCTCTGTCGAAACTCTGACCCTAAACAAGAATAAGAAGAAGGTCTTGAACGGTAAAGGAAAGAACAGGGAAAGGATCTTTTCTTCTTTTCTTTCTTGAATTAAGACTTTGACTGTCTTAATTTTTTCTTCCAATTCAATTCAAGAAAAGGGATTCAAGAAAGGGAATTCTTGAAGAAAATTCAAGAAGAGGAAAGAAGGAAGAAAAAGAAATTTTCAAGAAAGAAAATTTCAGCCTAAAGGTCCAAGAATTGAATTCTTGAAAAAGAATTCAAGAAGAGGAACCAAGAAATAGAAATTTTGTCTTCATTGTTTTTCTGTGTGGATCACCATTGGAGGGTGAACATTTGGGCACCTGGTGGAGATTCAGAGTTTGGATTTTGCGATACAGGTTAGTATCTTAATTTGAGATTAAATCTTATATAAACATCTTATATGTTTTAATTCTTTTAAGGAGATTTTGGGTTGAAGGTTTGGTGAAGATTTCATTAAGATAAAAAATTTTGAAATCTATGATTCCGCCTTGCCACCGAACCCTACAATCAGTTCATCACCCTGGAAATGAAAGAAGGAGGTATGGTTACTTTTGGAGAAATTGCAAGGGAAAAATAATCGAAATTAGTAAGATTAAATTAATTCCCTGTACTTTCATTGAAAATATATTGCTAGTAGATAAGTTGAAGCACAATTTATTGAGTATTAGTCAATTGCATGATAAAGGCTTTAAAGTTATCTTTGAATCATCTATGTGTATAGTAACAAACTCTCTTAATTCTAGTAATAAATTCATTGGATATAAGCTTGGAAATATTTATGTGGTAGATCTAAATGATCTTGCAATGTCAAGTAGTTCTAGTTTAGTTGCAATGAATGCTAAGACCAAGGAGTCTTGTTTATTATGGCATAGAAGATTAGGTCATGCTAGCATGCATACTATTGCTAAGCTAATTTTCAAAAATCTTGTTAGAGGCATGCCTAAGTTTAAAGTTGATTTTGATCATGTCTGTGATGCATGCCAAATGGGTAAACAAACTAGGAAGAGTTTTAAATCCAAAAACATGATTTCAATATCTAGACCTTTATAACTACTTTACATGGACTTATTTGGACCAATTAGGACCACAAGCCTAGAAGGTATGAAATATACCCTTGTGATTATAGATAATTTTTCCAGATTTACATGGGTTTTATTTATTGCTCACAAAGATGAAACTTTCAAAATGTTTAGAAAATTTCACAAAAAGGTTTCAAATCAAAAAAATCTTTCAATAATTTCAATTAGGAGTGATCATGGCACTGAATTTAAAAATCAATTTTTTGATGATTATTGCACTGAAAATGGTATTGATCACAACTTCTCTACTCCTAAAACACCATAACAAAATGGTGTTGTAGAGAGGAAAAATACAACTTTGGAAGAAATGGCTCGAACAATGTTGTATGAAGGTAATCTTCCAAGGTTCTTTTGGGTAGAAGCGGTGAACACTGCTTGTTATATTTTAAACCGTGTTTTGATCCATCCTATTTTAAAGAAAACCCCCTATGAGTTTTAGAATGAAAAAAAATCCAACATCAATTATTTTCATATGTTTGGATGCAAATGGTTTGTGCTTAATAATGGTAAGGATAATCTAGGAAAATTTGATGCTAAACTTGGTGAATTTATTTTCCTTAGTTATTCACTACATAACAAAGCATATAGGGTTTTTAATAAAAGGACTCTTATTGTTGAAGAGTCAATGCATGTTATCTTTGATGAAACTAGCCCTTCACCATCTAGAAAGGATGAGTGTATTGACAATGATGTAGGTACTATTCAAAAGGAAATGAAAAATATGAGTATTCAAGAAAGACCAATTGAAGAAGGAGAAGAAATGGTATGTAAGGATCACCCCGATCTACCAATTGAATGGAGGTACACTACTTCTGATCCTAAAGAATTAATCATTGATGATCCTTCTCAAGGCATTAGGACTAGGTCTGCACATAGGACTACACATGATTACCTAGCCTTTGTATCACAAATAGAGCCTCATACTTTAGAAGAAGCAGAAAATGACCTAAACTGGATGTTAGCCATGCATGAAGAATTGAACCAGTTTGAAAGAAATAAAGTTTGGATACTAGTTGATAGACCTAAAGACCACCCAATTATAGGAACCAAATAGGTACATAAGAATAAACTAGATGAATAATGAAATGTCATTAGAAACAAAGCTAGATTAGTGGCTAAGGGATATATAGTCAAGAAGAAGGTATTGATTTTGACGAAACTTATGCACCCGTAGCAAGACTAGAAGCCATTAGATTACTTCTTGCATTTGCTTGCTTCATGAATCTCAAACTTTTTCAAATAGATGTGAAAAGTATATTTTTAAATGGTTTTATCACTGAACAAGTTTTTGTAGAACAACCACCAGGTTTTGAAAATCATGCTTTTCCAAACCATGTGTTTCAACTTAATAAAGCTTTATATGGTTTGAAACAAGCTCCTAGAGACTGGTATGATAGACTTAGTACATTCTTGATTGAAAATTATTTTTGAAGAGGAAATGTTGATAAAACTCTTTTTATTAAAAAGAAAAATAATGATATATTAGTTGTACAAATTTATGTGGATGATATTATCTTTGGTGCAACTAATGAAAGTTTTTGTGAAGAATTTGCTAAGTTAATGCAGGGAGAATTTGGAATGAGCCTAATGGTTGAACTTAGTTACTTTCTTAGACTTTAAGTAAAGCAAACAAAAGAAGGGATCGTCATCAACCAAGCCAAATACACCAAAGAAATAATCAAGAAGTTTGGTATGGAGATGAGTAAACAAATGAGTACACCCATGAGCCCATCTTGCAAATTAGACAAAGATGAAAACAGATCCAATGTTAACCAAAAGCTATATAGAGGTATGATCGGATCCTTATTATATTTAACTGCAAGTCGACCGGATATCTTGTATAGTATATGTGTATGTGCCATATTTCAATGTAATCCTAAAGAAACACACATGCTTGCTGTTAAAAGAATATTGAGATATTTGAAAGGTACAAGTAATCTAGGTCTTTGGTTTTCAAAATAATCATCTTTAAATTTAATCAAATTTTCTGATACTGATTATGCTGGTTGTAAAGTTAATAGAAAAAGTACTAGTGGCACATGCCAATTTCTAGGGTTGAATCTAATCTCATGGCACTGCAAGAAACAAGACTCGATAGCACTATCTACTGCTGAGACAGAATATGTTGCTACAGGGAGTTGTGCACAAGTGTTATGGATTAAACAACAACTAGAAGATTTTGGTGTTATACAATGCAAAATTCCTATCAAGTGTGATAACACAAGTGCTATAAATTTAACCAAAAATCTTATTCAGTATTCTAGGACTAAGCACATAGAGATTAGACACCATTTTATTAGAGACCATATTTTAAATGGTGACATTGAACTAGAATTTATCCCAATAGAAAAACAATTAGCTAACATCTTTACTAAGCCACTAAATCAGGATAGATTTGAATTTCTTAGAGGAGAACTAGGGCTTTGTGATCCTATCTAGATTTAGACAATCTAATTTCCTTCAAAGATTAAGAAAAAAATATCTAGAAAACCTCCTACACTTATTCATGATCATTGAACAACATTTCCTGAAATTTCATTGTATTAAATTCAATTTATGAATAATTTTACTTTATGTGGAAAGTTTCTATTCGAGTCGACTCAAGCAAATTTGCTCTAGTCGAGCCAGCTTGAATGTCTGAGTTCTCTATCTATTGCTCTGATCGAGCCGACCAGGTCTTTGTCTAGTTGACTCGGTGTTCTAATTATTCTGAGTTCGCTCTGGTCAAGCTGACTTGGATGTTTCTAGGGTTTGGCGAGCCTACTCGAAAGTCGAGAAATAGCTATTTAGGTAGTTCTGAACTATCTTTTCATGTACTTCACTCTTCTTACTTTTACTTCGAACTCACTCTACACTCTCGGAAACTTTACCAAAACTCCCAAAAACCATTCCCTAGAGCCTAAATTTCCTAAATCCCACTGTAATGGCCTCTCAAAGATCTGCGAGGAAGGTTCTTCGGATTGGTGAATCAAGTGCTCGCAGCAAAGATGCAAAAGAAAAAGGGGAAAAGAGGAAAAGATTTGCTCCTGTGCAACAAGAAGAAGAAACTCCTCCTCCCGGATAGCGTGCCTCAATGGCCAACCAGCCTGTCACTTGCGAAAGAAGGATCGATTTTACATTCCTAAAAGAGATGGAAATGAAGATTGGAAAATGGATAGAAAATCAAGGCTGGAAGCACTTCTTTTCTTTGGACATCATGACCTATCCTTCACTGGTATGGATTTTCTATGAAAACGTAGTCATTAAAGAACATCATTTGGAATCCACTATCAAGAGAAAGGAAATAATCATGGATGAAGAGAAATTGGGCAATTTACTGCAAATGCCAACGGATGACGCCACTGAGCTCGTTTTACCTGACAAAGAAAACATATTAAAGCTCATCTAGGAGAAAGAAGATGTGAGCTACGTTCAGCATGTACAAGCTACTTTACTGTCAAAAGAAATGAGGCTTCTTCATAATATGATCAACAGGATTTTTCTTCCTAGGACTGGTCGCTTTGATTGGGTCAATGAGAAAGATATGACCTTTATAGGACATTTGATAGAAGAAAGGCCTCTCAATCTTTCCTATATAATGATAATTCAAATGACTAAAGTAGTAAGAAAAGTCAAAGTCTGTCTACCCTACGGTATGGTTTTTACTCTACTATTTGAAGAAGCTGGGGTTGACTTAATAAATGAAATAGGCAAGCCATTACATCACTTTGACATTTACTCCTTCAATTCACTGGGTTACAAGCTACAAGAAGGAATATGGATAAAGAAGGTGCCTAGTCAGGTTGCTGCTATTGTGAACCGGTTTTAGAACTACTTTGTTTTGATATAGAGAGGATATATCAAGTAGTTCTTAAACCGGTTCACAACCAAATGATACCTTGTTATAGGACGATGGTGTATCTAGTATAGGTTGTTGTATATCACATTTGTTGGTTGTCCTCTTAACCAAGGAATGTGGAGACATTGGTGTGACATACAAGTGAAGTGTATGACATTTTACTGAACGTGACCATCTGCGAAGCTCCCTTCTACCAAAGGGTTGCTCGCGAAGGGATATGGGTATATGTGTACCTCAGACCTAAGATCATCATGGCAGCTTGCAAGCAACTCACTTTACTTTGGTACCGGACTACCTGGATTTCTAATCAATGATGAAAGGTTTTTGGGTGCAGTCAAGTACTTCTGGAGCGATGGTGGATAAAGATGGAATTGACCTCTCCAAATAGTTTGGAGTGAATGACTCACTATGTCTCAATTTAGCAAAACCTTGGCCAGGGTAGTTCTTATGAGGAGTCACAGAACTTGTGAGGTTGAGACATGATCTGGATAAACAATATTTGGGTTGGCAGTCTAACCCTAGGTCATCCTGAGCATTATAAGGTCAAAGGGATATATTATGCGGTAACCATATGCTAGAGGTTCTTGTGAGGTGCTTTGCATCTTTGACCTATCTGGACATCAGGTATCATTGCTAGATGAGGACTTTGACTGGTACTGAAAATGTTCCAGTGCTATCGGTTTAGTGTTCGAACCTATGGGGTCACACACCATAAAGGATTTTTATATGATCTTTTGGGCTAATCGACGATTGATAATTGTTTACTGTCACCTAAAGTCAATATGGTTGACTTTGTTCCAAGTGTCGACACTTGGAATTTTATAGGTGTCGACACTTGGTGAAGTGTCGACACTTGGCCATTTTTGAGTGTCGACACTTCCTGTGATGAGCAGAAATCTGGGAGGTTTTCGTGAGAGCTTTTTGGGCATGATTTGACCTGGTTTGAATTTCGAATTCAAACCAGTTTTGGCTCCAAGGCTTTATGGTATGAATGTTATACTTACCTTAATGGGTTAGACCCATTTGGAATAGCCTTGATCCTCTCCCCCATTCTCTCCCTCCATCTCTCTACCATCCTTCTTCTCCCTCTCATGGCAGCTCCTATAAATAGAGGTCTTTGTAGTGGCTTTTGGGGGTTACAATAGAAGAACAACACAACATAAAGAAAAGAGAGGAAGAAGAAGGGCTTTGTGAGAGGTTTAGGGATTGGGTGTGAGCCACCTAGCGATCAAGCTAGGTATTGGGAAAGAGGTTTGGGAAGGGGTTCCTGCTCTCATTTCAGTCTTCTTGGAAGAAGAAGTTTAGCCCATGGATCCCGAAGAGCTAGCACTCCAAGGGAGTTGATCAGAGTCGAGCCCAGGTGTGGACATCCTGTAGAGGCCAGACACGAGTGCGGCTCGAGCACCCTCCTTCTCACCTTTACTGCTTCTCTCCTGCACTCTTAGAGGTATAGAGGTATGACCTTTATATTTATGTTCTTTTGTTGTTTTTGATGTTATATGCATGCTACATTATTATGCTAGGTCCTGTTGCGGGCATATCAGTAGATCGTTTAGATCTATCTACCGAGCCTTCCGCTGTGCATGATTTAAAATAGTTTTAAAATGCATTTTCTCTGCCCTATTTTTTCTTGCATATTGTATGTTAGGTGTAGGTGATTTCACCTTCAATGGTATTAGGGCAACAGATTCATTTTGTAGTATAATGATGCTAGCATGCTAATAACTTCTCATTTCTTCTTAAGTACTTGGATTGAGTGCTTCACCAGGACGTCTGGTCATAGGGGAGAAGTAGGGCTGCAAGACCCTCTCTTCCCATTCAATGGGATCTCATATGGCTTATAGGGGTGCCACTGTGATTGGCTCATGAAAAAGAAAATAAGAAGAAAGTAATTTGTAGGTTAAAAATGTTTTAATGTAATGACATGATCATAAAACGACTTTAGATAAGATCTAAAAATTATTTTGATCGATTTTTGTTTGTATGTTTGAAGAAACATCGGTTTTGAAATCACTTTTTTTTCGTTGTCTCTGGCTGTGAGTCGACACTAGGCCTTGAAGTGTCAGCTCATGGGAAAATTTCCTGAGATCTAGTTTCTGTTTTTGTTCTGAGATAGGCTGGAGTGTTGACACTTGTTCCTGAAGTGTCGACACTTGAGCCTGAAGTGTCACACTTGAGGCGTGCCAAAAAACATGTTGTTCTATTTTCTGTTCCCTGTCTCAAGCCTTGGGTCGACACTTGCTCTTGAAGTATCGATACTTGGCTACAAAAAATGCTAAAAACAATGAATTTAAATTTTGAATTTGTTGTAAAATTATTTTACATGATAAATTAAAATTGTTTTAATTTATTTAAGGCCATTGAACTTAATTTTGAATTAAGATTGACTAAGTTCTCTAGGAATGTGATTCAAAGACCTTAACTCATTTCAATAAGCCTTAAGGGTCATGGGTTAGCTTCTATTAGGTCCTTGATTGGGTTATACCTAAGTTTAGATTCATTGGATAAGTTAGAGAACTAATCTAATCAAAAGTTGAGTTAGGATTTCTTCTCTAGATATATCTAATAGTTAGATTAATTAGTCCATAATCTAAATGGATCTAATTTATGGCTTAGTGGAAAGCCTGAGTCTTTAGGCTAATCTAATCGAGTCTGATGAACCGATTGGTGTCGAGGTAAGTTTGGCATTGTGATCATGGTTCTTTGGGACTACCTCTTACCTGGCCAACTCTGTTGGTGTCTAGGCAAGATGGTTAATTGTGGAACCCAACCCATGATCTCGCTTACCTGGCCAATGTGGTCAATCAGGATTGATTAGATAGCTCATTGACTCGTGTTAATCCTTGTCACCCAAGGTTAATTAGTCTTGACTGAATTTAGGTGCCTATGGATCATTTGTTATGTGTAACCCTTCTTGATTGCTGATGTGGTCAGTGGGAGTTTGATCCATGTCTTCTCATGTCTTCCAACCTGTCACTCCAGTCTCTTCTCGACAACGAGAAGCTCAATGGACCCAACTTCGATAGCTGGTATCGAAGGCTCAGGATTATCCTGGAGCACGAACGGATCCTATATGTGATATCGGATCCGGCACCTGAGATCCCTATTGCCAATACTCGGGGTTCGGTCAGAGACACTTATTAGAAGTGGCTCTCTGACAGGACCACTGTTCGATGCATCATGTTGGCTGTGATGAATGACGAGTTCAGTCACAAGTTCGAGGAAGCCCAGCTGGAGGAAATCCTTTAAAAGTTGAAGGAGTCTTTCGAGACACTAGACAACGTTGAGAGGTACAGGGTCTCATGTGCTATCTACAATGTGCAGATGCATGATGTTCCTCGGTCACTGATCATGTATTGTACAAGATCGAGATGATTGAGCGCCTGGAAAAGCTCGGCTGTCCCTTGCATGAACAGCTTGGGAAAGATGCGATTTTGATTTCTCTCCCCTCATCTTATCTAGACTTTCTCGATCATTATAGAATGAATAAGCCTACAGTTAACTACCATGGTCTGTTGGGGTTGCTGCAGACTTTTGAGAAAGACCACCAGTTGAATAAAGGGGTGGTGAATCTAGTGGAACATTTTTCGGGAGGGCGTCGTCCTGCTGGGAATAGTGTCCCAAAGCCAATCGCCTAGGTTGTAGGCGGTTGTGCTCAGTATTGTAATTAGTATATGAATTAATAAAACTTTATTTTGGCAGCTCATCACATTTTATATTTTCCTGTAAAGAACTATGTTTATGTGATGAAGTCCTTGGGACTGCACTAACTTTGATATAGAGAGGATATATTGAGTGGTCCTTTAAACAAGATTGGTTTCGGTCAACCAGGAATTGTTCCTGGTAGACCAAGAATGGACCAGGATTTTTGAGAACCGATTTTTGGTCTTGTTTAACAGGGTTTTATATTTGATGAACTGGTTTAACTCTTAGCCTTGGTTCTCATGGTTTTTCTTCTCCCATGGAATGGTTTACATGGTGATTGGTTCAACTTGGCTCCTCCCCGGTTCTCACGGTATGGCTGCCCCAAATGCAAAAGAGTTTGCTTCTCACGATCAATGCACTTATCACAAACTCCCTCTCATGGATTACCCTGTTTTCACCATTTTAAATGGGATTACAACCATATGGAGTTTGGACGTCGCTGTTTGGAGATCAGATTAGAGCAGCAGCAGTTCTCTTCGATTTAGGAGGTTTGATCAAGTGAAGTTTTTTTATACTTGGGAAATCTGGTTTCACCATGGACTCTCTCATGCGTCTTCACAATCTTCACATTGATTTTGCCCGTGTGGTTCCCAGCTTCTCCATCGATCAACAGCCTTTTCCCATCTGATTTTGAGATCACACAGTTTCCTCCCACACGTCACTTCCCCTCTCAATCCCTGTTTCACGCTGGTATGGGATTAGAGCAGCAAGAATTCCTTTTCACTTTGGAAAAATATTTTTTCACCGATCTGGACTGCTCTTCCAAGCATTTTCCCTTGCCTTCATGGATTGATTTCTTTGCCTATAAATATAGAATGATGGTTGAACACCAGGAGATGCAAGAGAGAAGTAAGAAAGAAGTAAGAGAGGAGTAACAGGAGGAGAAGAAGAAACATCATAAGGGAGAAGAGAAGAACAGAGTTCTTTGTTTGTTTTCTTTTGGCCTTCATGGGTTTTCTAAGTATATTTGTATACTGGGTTTCAAGGCCATGAGGGAATTAAGAAGAACAAAGCATTGGCCTATTGTGAGAAGCAGGGGGCGTCCGTGAAATCCTTCCACTATTTTAAGTTTCCAATGTGTGCTATTCATGGAGTTTAGTAGTCTTGGAGAATACCGTCTAAGAGGATTATTTGATATTCCTTGCTCCACATAGCCATGACTAGTTTATTGATTTTCTGAGGATTAGCATCCATCGGGTGTCAGATCAGCCAGAGCCCTGCACGTGGATACTCTAGAGGGTGGATGCTTGGACACCTCGAGAGGTTGCATCGACCTATTTATTTTGCTGTTGCAGATCTTATTTTGTTGTTGAAAGAATTCAATTGGTTGCTGCTGATCTGATCTGAAGACTGAGGGAGTCTACTTCGGTCAGGTATATTTTATTTTGGTTATCATGCATGCCTTGATCTAGTCATTTTCATATGATTTATATTATTGCAATTGCCTATACATGCCTGTATATTTTGTTACATGCATCATGATATGTTAGATCCTGTGCATGAGTAGGTACTTTCCACTGCATGCTTAAAAATTTTAATTATGTAATACTTGCTCCCTAGTGTTGCATGCCTATGGTAGGCTTATGCTGCACCAGGTTTTCATTCAATGGTATCAGAGCCACAGGTTCCTATGTAGCATATCATGATTCCATATGTTAGGGATTACTTTTAGGAACCTAATTGAGACCTTCACCATGGTCGTATGTTCCTAGAAAATCAAGGTTTAAAATCCCTGAGTTTGTATGGCACGAGACGGTTCGTCTATGTTGGCCTTTTTAGAAGGATCCTTAAAGAAAACCTACGGTATTAAAAAGGTTTTAATCCTGATACATTGGCATATTTATTGCAATATTATATTGATATGATGAAACTAGATATGATGCATGAAACATGTAAAAAGAGTTTTACATGAATTTAATTAAAAATATTTTAATTAAAAGATGGCTTGTAATCTAACGATTATGAATTGAAAGATTAATTAAATGACAAGCTAATTAGGATTTATGAAACCTAATATCATTTGAATAAGCCATCCGGGTTTATTAGGTTATCTGTCTGATTGAGTCCATTAATTGGGTTAGACCTAAGGATAGTTGAATTGGACTTAAGAGAACTAATCAAATGTTGATTAATGACTTTCTCTTTAGTATCTATCTAATAATTAGATGGGTTAATCCATTCTTCTTAAATGGATCTAACTAGTGGCTCTGTGGTAAGTCCGAGTCCTTAGGCTGGTCTAATCAAGTCTGGTTAATCGATTGGTGTCTAGGCAGGTTTGGCAGTTTTGATCATGGTTGCATGAGGCTACCTCTTTCTTGGCCAACTTGGTTGGTGTCTAGCAAAGACGGTTAATGATGGTTACTCACCCATGATCTCACCTACCTGGCCAATGTGATTAACCAGAATTGATTAGAAAAGCTTATTAATTCGAGTTAACCCATGTCACCCAGGTTGATCAGCTTGACTGATCTTAAGGTGCCCTTGGACAAATTTGTTGAATTGAATTCAACCCTCCTTTAAATTGATTTGATCAGTGGGTGGTTGATCAATGTTCTTCTCTCTATTCTTCTGTCATAATTTAATTAAAATCCTCTAAAATTATTAGGTCCTGAAAAAGACTTAGTCAATGAGTTGATGGTGTCTTGCCTCCCATTGAGTAGGTTAGTAATGAGTCCTTTAGCTTGGTGTACATCGACAGTTCCAAAGAATGGGTGTGCATCGGTTACTGGGATTACTCTCCCATAGATGATGGTTCAGTGCAACCATCTTAACGATGATTAGGTGGGCCAGCCAAAGTTGGGCTTGGTCATTCATTAGCTGGAAGCATTGGATTTGTCATATTGATTATTGGACCTAACCATAGACCCACAATAGGAGGCCCAAAGGTCGATTGGGGGTTCTGTGGGGCAAAACATATTACTGGAAATTGCTTAGGGAAGCAATTGGTTAGAGAACCTACCTTTAGGCGCGTATGGATGAGCCGGCCAAAGCCAGGCTCATACGTGGTCTATTGGATTTCAGTACCCACTATGAAATGGTGATTTCACGGATTGGAGTTAGAGGCTCCCAATCTGAAAAATTAGTCGGAGGGTCCTTTAGACTAAAGTCCAAGTCTTTTGGTTTAATTTATTAATTCATATATTGATTAGGTCTCAATTTTCCTTTCAGATATCTTCAAACCTTTCGCTCTAGTCACTTCTCGATACCAAGAAGTTAAAGGGTCCTAATTTCGATAGCTGGTATAGAAAGTTGAGGATTATCCTAGAGGACGAGCGTATCCTTTATGTGATAACGGATCCAGCACCCGAAATCCCTTCTGCCAATGCTCGGAGTTTGGTCAGGGACACTTATTTGAAGTGGGTTTCTGATTGGACTACTATCTGATGCATCATGTTGGCGGCTATGAACGACGAGTTCAGTCACAAATTTGAAGAGGCCCAGCCAGACGAGATCCTTCAAAAGTTGAAGGAATCTTTTGGCATGCCAGACGATGTAGAGCGGTACAAAGTGACTTGTGCCATCTAAAATGCCAAAATGCATAATGGTGGTTCGGTCACTGATCATGTATTGTACATGATCGAGATGATCGAATGATTGGGCAAGCTCGGATGTCCCTTGCACGAGCAACTCAGCAAGGATGAAATCCTGAATTCTCTACGTTCCTTTTATCTTGACTTTCTTGATCATTATAGAATGAATAAGCCTATAGTCAATTACCATGGTTTGATGGGGTTGCTGCAGACTTATGAGAAGGACCACCAACTGAATAAAGAGGTGGTGAATTTAGTGAGAGGTACTAGAGGTCGTCATCCCTTTAAGAAAGGAAAAAAGAAAAATAAAGGAAAAAAGGTGCAAAGTGCTCCTGGCACAAGTCAGACCAAGAAAGTAAAAGCCGATCAAATTAAAGCAGAGTGCTTCTACTATAAGAAGTAGGGACACTAGAAGAGGAATTGTCCTCTTTATCAGGCATCCTTAGACCCGAACAAGCAAAGGAAAGGAAAGCAGCAAGGTGCTGGATAAGGTATTTATATGATAAAACCTTGTAATTTCTCTATTTGTGACACTGCTAACTAGGTATTAGATATTGGTAGTCCTATTCATGTTTGCAATTCGTTGCAGGGACTGCAGGTTAGCAAGAGATTCAAGGATGGGGAGCAGTTCTTGAGCATCGAAAATGGAAATCGTGTTCCAATGCTAGCGATCGGAGTTCTGAGTCTTCTTTTCGAGTCTAGAACTATCGAATTAGTTTACTATCATTATTGTCTTAGATTCATTATGACCGTTATCTCTATAGGCCTATTGGCCAATTGTGGTTATGAACTTTCAATAAAAGGAGATTTTTTCCAAGTTATTGTGAATAACTCTATGATAATGAAAGCTAAGTTGAATAATGGAATTTATATTTTGTCATGGCCTGTTAATGTAATGTACACTTCTAGAAATGCCCTAGGATAGAAAATGTCAGTGACATGTATCATGGTACTGTAGGCTAGGTCATGTTAACCAGAATAGGATAAACAAGTTACGAGGAGATGGCCTCCTCGAGATCAGTGATTCTGACTCACTGCCCACTTGTGAATCCTGTTTGCTTGGTAAATTGACCAAGTCACCTTTTACTGGAAAAGGTGAATGAGCTACAGAACTTCTGAGTCTCAACATACTGATGTATATGGATGCATGACAGTTAGTGCCAGAGGTGGATACAGATATTTCATTATGTTTACAGACGACCTGTCCAGGTATGGTTATGTCTTCTTAATGAGATATAAATCTGAGTCGTTTGAAATGTTCAAATGATATCATAATGAAGTGGAGAAACAAATTGGAAAGAGTATTAAAATCCTTCGATCTGATCGAGGCGGTGAATACCTATCTGGTGAGTTCATGACATATCTTGAGGAGAATGGGATTCTCTCTTAGTAGACTCCTCCAGGAACACCCCAGTTGAATGGTGTGTCCGAAAGGAGGAATCAAACCCTGTTGGACATGGTTCGATGCATGATGGGCTTTGCAACTCTGCCGCTATCCTTTTGAGGATATGCACTTGAAAAAGCTTGTTACTTGCTGAATAAAGTTTCGAGTAAGTCTGTTGTCTCCACTCCATATGAGCTATGGACTGGACGTAAGCCCTCAATTTCACACCTTTGGGTTTGGGGTTGTCCGGCTTATGTAAAGCATTTAGACTCAGATAAACTTCTTCCTAGGTCTGATTGGTGCCTGTTTATTGGGTACCCTAAGGAAACAAAAGGATATTTTTTCTACTTGGAGGATGAACAGAAAGTGTTCATTGCTCTTAGGGCTATCTTTTTGAAAAAGGAGTTTCTTGGAGATGGAACTGTAGCCTCTAAGATTGAACTTGGTGAAGTTCAACCAGTGGAAGAACCTGCACACTCTAAGGACATCATAGAACCGGCTATGATTGAATCACACCTAGAACCCATTATTAGGAGATCCGGTAGAGTACTATGTTAGTCGGACAGATACTACGATTTTTTGGTTCGGGATGGAGATCCCATTGAGCTCGACGAGAATAATGAGGATCCGATCACCTATATGAATGCACTTCAGAGATCTGACTCTAAGGCATGGCTTGGAGACATGCGATCCATGATGGAGTCCATGGAGATCAACAATGTACGGACATTGGTTGATCCACTTGAAGGGATAAAACCCATCGGGTGCAAGTGGATTTTCAAGAGGAAAAGGGGCGCAGATGGAAAGGTGGAGATCTATAAAGCCCGTTTGGTTGTCAAGGGGTATCGTCAGTAATATGGTATCGATTATGATGAGACATTCTCCCCTGTGGCAATGCTCAAGTCCATTCGGATCATGCTTGCTTTGGCAGCACATTTTGACTACGAGATCTGGTAGATGGATGTCCGAACCGCTTTCCTGAATGGGGAGCTGGATGACGAGGTGTATATGATACAGCCTGAAGGGTTCACATCCACAGATGTATCAAAAGTATGCAAATTGCAAGGGTCCATTTATGGACTCAAGCAAGCATCTCAAAGTTGGAACATGTGATTTGATAGGTGTATCAAATCGTATGGTTTCGTTAGGAACGGAAAGGAACCCTACATCTATAAGTGGGTTAATGGTTTTGTGATTATATTCCTGGTACTGTATGTTGATGACATTCTCTTAATCAGGAATGACATCGCAGCATTACAAGGAATAAAGGTCTGGTTGTCATCTCAGTTCTCCATGAAGGACTTGGGTGAAGCTTTTTACATATGGGTATGATGATCTATAGAAATAGATCTAAGAGGCTTCTAGGATTGTCTCAGTCTACGTACATTGATACCATGCTGAAATGATCCAGCATGAAAAATTCCAAGAAAGGCTATCTCCCGATAGGTTCTGGAATTACTCTTTCCAAGAAGGATTGTATGACAACTCCTGAGGAAAGAGAGCACATGAGTAGAGTTCCTTATGCTTCGGTAGTGGGCTCTATCATGTATGCTATGACATGTACTAGACCAGATGTGGCATACTCACTAGGAGTAGTGAGTAGATACCAGTCTGACCCAAGTGAGGTGCATTGGAAGGTGGTTAAGACCATCCTCATGTATTTGAGAAACACTAAGGACCAATGGCTAATTTATGAAGAACCTGACTTGAAACTTGTGGGGTATACTGACTCCAGTTTCTAGTTTGATAGAGATGATAGTAAAAGTGTGTCAGGGTTTGTGTTTACCCTAAATGGAGGAGCAATCTGCTAGAAGAGTTCAAAGCATGCAACAGTTGCAGACTCAGTATGCGAAGCAGAGTATTTTGCAGCCTCAGATGCAGCAAAGGAAGCCATGTGGTTGCGAAAGTTCCTTGGAGAGCTAGGGGTGGCACCTTCCCTAGATGGTCTTGTTCCAGTGTATTGTGATAGCACAAGTGCCATTGCTCAAGCTAAGGAGCCAAAGTCTCATCACCGCACCAAGCATATCTGCGGTGCTATCACCTCGTGCAAGAGATCGTGGAATGATGCGACATCAATCTTATGAAGATCGATGGAAAGGAGAATCTAGCCAACCCCTTCACTAAAGCCCTCGAAATCAAAGAGTTCGACTATTGTAAATAAGAAATGGGTATTAGATACTGTTCTGATTGGCTTTAATACAAGTGGGAGTTGTTGAAAATAGTGTCCCAAAGCCAATCACCTAGGTTGTAGGCGGTTGTGCTCAGTATTGTAATTAGTATATGAATTAATAAAACTTTATTTTGGTAGCTGATGCAGAACAAATAAGATGATGCGATGCGGAAATAAATTAAGACAATTTTTTTTTTTTTTTTTTTTGTGTTTTGTTAGAAGTTGGCTTGACTCAAAAATAAGGCTAACGAATATTGAAAGAAAATATACACTGAAAGAAAGCACAATTCAAAAAAGTAGATTATCAGAGTAATAAAGAAGTAGGATCGCTGGGGATTGAGAAACCCCCAGACCTAGGGTTTACTCCTCTTTCAAGAAACAGACGAAGAGAGAAGAGAAGGTTTTATACCTGATTGTGATATCTCTCTTTGCTTCAATTGAAGGACACTCTCGAGCAGATTGTAGGATCCTTGGAGACGGGGTATCTTCACAATGGATCCTCGGATCGTAGTCCTATGACAAGGTTGGCCTTCTTCTTGTACTCTGGATCTGGAAAGGATGAAGAACAAGAAAGGATGTAAGAAACTCAAGGAAGAGACCTTTACCTGGGATAGCTCCGGACTGCTCGAACTTTGAAGATGAGGGAAGAGTATGGAGGTGGCGGTGGAAGATGGAGTGGATTTAGGGTTTGGCTGGTAGGGTGGCGGCTTGCATATGAAAGGACCTAGGGCTTGATATAGTGGGCGGTGGCTTGGAGAAGGAGATGGCGGCCTTGAATGAAGTGGGAATAGGGTTTAGGAATTTGGGTGTTGGCGGCTAGGATGATGAAAGGAAATTAGGGTTGGCGGCCAGGGATGAAAGCGGGGCAGGGTTTTGGTAACTTTGGAGATCTCTCACCTCCTCAAGGATCCAATGGAACCCGGATTTACTCCCTCACGGAGCTCAACACTCAAAGAAGTGCGGAAGAAGAGAACACAAGGTTGCTCAACACAAGAAAAGATTTCATTTACTCCTTCCAATCAAAAGATTACATAAGGGTCCAATATATAGACCTTGCAAGAGAAACAAAATTACACTACTTCCCATGTGGGACTAAACAATCATCCTAAGCATGAAAAACTTTCCCTTGACCGACCAGGCTTCTTTCCTTGGAGTGGGCGGCCTCAAATGCAAGGTGATGGCTTCATATGGCAGGTATGTGGGGCACCTCCTAGTTCTTCTCCTTAAGGCATGGGTTTTCCTTCCATGACTTGCTCTTTCTTGGAAGAAAATACTCATCTCCTAGTCTTTCTCCCCAAGACTAGGCTCCTTCCATTCATAGCCAGGTACTTTAGGCAGGTGTGGGCACCTACCTTGAAGTCCTCTCCAAGAAAATCCCCTGCTCCTTTAGCTTGGTTACTTTTGGCAGCTTGTGGGCGCCTTCCTTGACTTCTCCTAAGAAAATTTTCTTGCTCTCTTAGGCAGGGACACTGGGATGAAATGTGGCACCAACTGGTCCTGAGAGTGTGGCTGGGAGTGTGGCGTCCACTTGCATTTGGCCTTGGAAGAAAAAATGATGTCCTAGGGAATGGCGCCAACTAGGACTTGACTTGGACTTAGACTGAGTCAACATGACTCAACAAAATGAAATGCAGACTCAAAGAAATAAAATAATCTGATTGACCAGGTCAACCCTTATTACAAACCCTAATCTTCGGGAAAGGTCATTCAGAGATCCATATGGAACCCTGAAGTCTTCTTCTGATTCTGGTGCCCGCACCAATTCTCCCGGGGTGGGAGGAACTCGACCCTGTCGAGTAAGGCTCAAGTTGGCTCTGGTATCTCTCCAAGAGATCTGGATCCAGCTCTTGTAATTCATCTCGGGAGATCCAAGAGTCATCAGAATCTGGCCTTCCTTGCCAGCGGACGAAGTATCTCAAGTATCCTTGATTACGAGTAGAGATAACCTGATCGTCCAGGATCTTTTCAATCTGTTCTTTCCTCACTGGCCAGTTTGTTGGTGGACACACAGGGTTGGGTTCACTCTCAAGAACAGGGTTAGGCTCGAAAGGCTCACTGGGAATCACAGTTGGCTCTCTATACTCTATTAGGTCTGTAATGTTGAAATTGGGGCTAATGCCTAGTTCTGGAGGCAACTCGAGCACATTGGCATTGGATCCTACTCTCTTCACCACTCTAAATGGTTCAGCTCCTCTAGCATGTAACTTTCTAACGGTTCCAGGAGGAAACCGTTCAGGCCTTAACCTAATCATTACATAGTCTCCCTCAATAAAAGTTTTGACTCGTCTTTGAGAATCAGCCAACTTCTTATAAGTTTAATTACTTAAATTTATTTTGGCATGAATTTCTTTATGCAAGTCTTTTATATGCTGTGCAAAAACTTCAGCAGACTCGGAGACTCGTTTGTGGACAGGTAAAGGGGCTAGGTCAAGAGGTGTGTGAGGTTTGTACCCATGCACAATTTCAAATGGACTCTTACCTGTAGACCTATTGACCGAGTCATTGTATGCAAATTCAGCCCTAGGTAAGTACAAATCCCAATTCCTAGTATTTTCACCAACAAGACATCTTAGCAGATTAACTAAGCTATGGTTCACTACCTCGGTTTGGCCATCAGTTTGGGGATGATAGGCAGTTGAAAACATAAGTTTTGTCCCTAACTTATGCCAAAGGGTTTTTCAAAAATAGCTGGTGAACCGGACATCCCTATCTGAAACAATTGTCTTAGGTAGGCCATGGAGTCTAACTATCTCATTAAAGAATAGGGTGGCTACCTTAGACGCATCAAAAGTCTGGGAACAATGCAAGAAGTGGGCCATCTTAGAAAATCGATTGACTATGACACAGATAGAGTCATGCCTCCTCTGGGTCTTAGGCAAACCTAACACAAAGTCCATACTCACATCTTGCCAAGGTCGATCTGGGACATGGAGTGGGGTATAAGGGCCAGTGTTCTATTTTCATTGTTTGGCAACAGCGCAGGTCCGACACCTAGCCACAATGTGTGCTACATCTCTTTCAAAGCTAGGCCAGAAAAAGTGGTCTTCAACAGCCAGGGTGGTCTTGTCTTTTCCAAAATGGCCTGCTAGACCCCCAGCATGAATTTCCCAAATCAAAAATTCTCTAAGAGATGTTCTAGGGATGCAAAGCCTATTCTTAAAGAACAGAAAGCCATCTAAAAGGGTATAATCCTTATGATCACTAGATGGTCCTTGAGCTAGATCCTGACACACAGTCTTAAAATCTGGACATGACTCATATTCCTCTTTGATCTGCTCAAACCCTACGACTTTAGCCCTAACATAATTCAATAACAAAGATCGATGACTAAGGGCATCAGCTACCTTATTTTCAGTCCCAGCCATATGTTTCAAAACAAAAGTATAGGACTGGATATACTCTACCCACTTAGCATGCCTAGGGTTAAGCTTCTTCTAGGAATTCAGGAATCTAAGAGGCTCATGGTCCGAAAACAGCACAAATTCCTGCGGTAGCAAATAATGTCTCCAGTAATGCAAAGCTTGCACTACCGCATAAAATTCTTTATCATAGGTAGAATACCTAAGCTTAGCATCATTAAGATTTTCAAAAAAGAATGCTACGGGATGATTCTCTTGGCTTAGGACTCCACCTATACCTACACCTGAAGCATCACAGGCAACCTCAAATACTTTAGAAAAGTCGGGTAACCTCAAAATGGGTGCCTGGGTCATCCTATCCTTAAGATCTAGGAAGGCTTTATGGGCTATTTTAGTCCACTGAAATTCTCCCTTCCTAATACAGTCTGTGATAGGAGCAACTACAGTACTAAACCCCTTGATGAGTCATCTATAGAAGGTAGCCAAGCCGTGGAAACTCCTAACTTCATGCACACTGGTCGGCTCTGGCCATTCTACTATGGACCTAATCTTCTCTAGATCGGCAGCCATGCCGTTAGGGGTTACTATAAAACCAAGGAAGATAACTCTACTGGTCATGAATTCACACTTCTTGTGATTACCGTAGAGACTATCATTCCTCAAAACTTGGCAGACTTGTCTAAGGTGGCTTAGGTGGTCTGCAGGGGTCTTACTATAGATCAGGATGTCATCGAAATAGACCACTACAAACTTCCCTATGAAAGCACTAAGCACTTGGGTCATAATCCTCATGAAAGAACTAGGGGCATTGGACAACCCAAAAGGCATAACAACCCATTCGTAGAGACCATCCTTAGTTTTGAAAGCGGTTTTCCACTCATCCCCTGGTCTAATTCTAACCTGATGATAGCTGCTCTTGAGATCAATTTTGGAAAAAACCATTGCACCGGCCATCATATCTAGCATGTCATTTAGTCTAGGGATGGGGAACCTATACTTGATTGTGATTTTGTTGATGGCACGACTATCAACACACATCATCCACGTGCCATCTTTCTTTGGGGTCAGTAGTGCAGGGACTGCACAAGGGCTAAGACTCTCTCTAATGAACCCCTTCCTCAACAATTCTCCAACCTTCTTTTGCAGTTCCTCATACTTAGATGGATTCATCCTATAATGGGGCAAGTTGGGTAAAGTAGCACCTGGGATTAAATCTATGGAATGCTGGATATCCCTAAGAGGTGGAAGGTGGTCTGGCAGATCCTCGGGAAAAACATCCTCAAATTCTTCAAACAAAGGCCTAACTTCCTAAGGAGGCTCTAAGGGTGTAGGAGTCCTAAGTTCCTTAGCAATCAACATCCAAATGGGTGAACCACTATGAATTTCTTGTTCTAGATCCTTAGCACTAATTAGGTTCACTCCAGTCTTCATCTCTTTGACCTTATTGGGTCCTTTAGCTACCTTGTCCTTAGGAGGGACTGAATGGATTGTGATCTTTTTCTCTTTAAAACTAAAGACACAGGTATTAGATTTTTCTAAGAGGGTGGCATCATGATCATATAACCAAGGTCTCCGAAGAATTATACTGCTCACCCCCATGGATAAGACATCACACCAAATCTTCTCTTGATAGGATTGCATCTGGATTTGGACCTGACATTTAGACTGGACGGGTATAGAGGTAGAGTCTACCCAAGAAACATTATAGGGGTTGGGGTGGGGGACTGGGGTTAAGCCTAACATTTTGACAGTGCTAGCAGAAATGGCATTCACACAGCTCCCACTATCTATGATGATCTTACATACCTTATCTCCTAATTTAAGAAAAGTCTGTAGGATGTTAGTCCTATGCCAATCCTCCTGAACTCTACTCTGGGACAGGATGCATCTCACAACTCCTAACTGGTTAGACTCTGTGGGTTCCTCTTCTCCTTCATACTCATGAACCAAGTTCATTCCGGCCTCATAAACTTCTTCTTCAAATTCTTCATTGGGCCCAGAATTCTTTTCCTCTCCCTCTTCTATGTAAAGGGATCTACGTGGGCACTGGCTAGAAACATGACCTACCCTATGGCACTTAAAATAGGCTATGGCTGTACACTGGCTGGAGATATGACCTGGTTTCTGACACTTAAAATAGGTGATACTAGAACTAGGGGTTCTTTGGGTGTCAGGTACCTTACCTTTGTCCATGAGCCTAGGGGTGGGAATACCCTGAAAAGGTTTGCTAGGGGTAACTTGGCTAGGTCCATTTCTTGGGATTGGGGCACTAACCCTAGAAGGTATAGGTCCTCTCTGAAATTTCTCAGTGTTTAGTGCAATCTGATAGGCTTGGTCTAGGTCAGTAACCTCTCTTAGAAACAACTACCTCTTAATGTCTTCCCTAAGACCAGCCCTAAATCGAGACAAAGTGACCTCATGGGCTTCATTCACATCACATCTCATCAAGTACTCATCAAAGGTGGCTATGTAGTCTGGGACAGATCGGTTCCCTTGTTTCAAGGATTGCCATTAGTTTAACAGATTCTGCTGGTATGAAATGGTAGGTACTTATCTCAAAGCTTCTCTTTCGTACCCTGCCAAGTGGTTAAGGGCTAAACATTTCGTCTCCTAGTGGTTAGCTCAATGTTCCCCCAGTATAACCTAGCTTGACGCACTAACTTCATCTTGGCAAACTTGAACTTCCTTTCCTCGGACATGGTATACCACTCAAAGTACTGGTCCATCTCACCCTCCCAATCAGAATACACCTTAGGGTTTAAGCTACCATCAGAAGTGGGTGCATCTAATTTGATGTTCCGGATGAACCTATCATCTCTATCTTCAGGCTCTGGGTCAGGCCTCCTATGATTAGGTTCAGGATCTCTGTATAAAGGTCTTCTAGGCTCCTGGTGTGGGTGAGGTTGAGGCACATTAAAATCTGGGTCAGGAGTCCAATTCTGATGTCTAGGTTCCTCAAGTACTTGGACTCGATCCCTAAGCTGGGTAAGATGCTCACGGACTTGATCCCTAAACTGGGCAACAATATCAGTCATATCTTGACTCAATTTGGTCATACTTTTGGTAAGAGTTCTAATCATGGCCTCTAAATCAGGTTGGGTTTGACCAGGTTGGTAGGGTACTCCATTCCGGGTGGACATGATGATGCAAGCAAGCACACCAAATGAGACTCGACTGAAACGACTGCGGGCTAACTAGACCTAGAGCCCAAACTAGATGCCCAATCAGAGTGGCAAGCTAGCCTATAGTAACTCGAGACTCAGCCAGGTAGGTGTAAGGGGAGTGTTAGGTCCCTAATTGCCAATCCTAGACACCAATCAGTGATTGGCCAGGTAGGCGGACCAGCACACACGCCCTTCGGGATAGAATCCCTGAACCACCGTTCTAGACACTGAGTACAAAGCACACACAGAGTAACTAGACAAACTGACTCAATACTAGCCTAGACCTGACCAGTTGGTGTCCCTAGCCCACTAGGGCAAATTAGGTCTAATTAATTTTAAGATTAAAGGCTTAGGTTTGAATGCATGGGAGGTGGTTTTGGGCTAAAGAGAGGGTCTCAATCCTCCCCTTATGTTGCAACTTCGGTGCCGTTAAGATAGATTCAATTTATGCACACTTAAATAGAAAAAAAAGCTTGCAGAAAATAAAAAGCAGAACAGCAGTAAAATTGATCTCAGAAAATTTATAGAAATTAATAAATCATTTAAATTTTATATAAATTACTTTCAATTATTCTGGTTCCCGCAAAATAAGAATTACTTAATTTGAAATTTTTTATTGGGAGAAACAATTTGAATAACAGGGCAGTTACTGACAGAAAACAGAACGTGTGTCCCGTTTACAATCCCTGCCTAGAAGTTATAACGCAGCGGCATCCCTATACACCCTAGGAACCCCCATGGAATGGGAGGAGGAGGCTTACATCTTGCTTGTTCCTAGGACCAGACGGCCAGGGGAGTCTACTCCAGGTAGCAAAAGTAAAAAGGAATGAAAAAAAAATAATCAAACAAGCAAGAACCCTAAAAAGGGGTCTGATACCAAAAATGATGCAGAACAAATAAGATGATGCGATGCGGAAGTAAATTAAGACTATTTTTTTTTTTTTTTTTGTGTTTTTTTAGAAGCTGGCTTGACTCAAAAACATGGCTAACTATTGAAAGAAAATATACACTGAAAGAAAGCACAATTCAAAAGAGTAGATTATCAAAGTAATAAAGAAGTAGGATCGCTATGGATTGAGAAACCCCCAGACCTAGGGTTTACTCCTCTTTCAAGAAACAGATGAAGAGAGAAGAGAAGGTTTTAGACTATGATATCTCTCTTTGCTTCAATTGAAGGACACTCTCGAGCAGATTGTAGGATCGCTATGGATTGAGAAACCCCCAGACCTAGGGTTTACTCCTCTTTCAAGAACAGATGAAGAGAGAAGAGAAGGTTTTATCCCTGACTATGATATCTCTCTTTGCTTCAATTGAAGGACACTCTCGAGCAGATTGTAGGATCCTTGGAGACGGGGTATCTTCGTAAAGGATCATCGGATTATAGTCCTATGGCAAGGTTGGCCTTCTTCTCGTACTCTGGATCTGAAAAGGATGAAGAACAAGAAAGGATGTAAGAAACTCAAGGAAGAGACCTTTACCTAGGATAGCTCCGGACTGCTCGAACTTTGAAGATGAGGGAAGAGTATGGAGGTGGCGGTGGAAGATGGAGTGGATTTAGGGTTTGGCTGGTAAGGTGGCGTCTCGCAGATGAAAAGGACCTAGGGCTTGATATAGTGGGTGGTGGCTTGGAGAAGGAGATGGCAGCCTTGAATGAAGTGGGAATATGGTTTAGGAATTTGGGTGTTGGCAGCTAGGATGATGAAAGGAAATTAGGGTTGGCAGCCAGGGATGAAAGCGGGGTAGGGTTTTGGTAACTTTGGAGATCTCTCACCTCCTCAAGGCTCCAATGGAACCCAGATTTACTCCCTTACGGAGCTCAACACTCAAAGAAGTACGGAAGAAGAGAACACAAGGTTGCTCAACACAAGAAAAGATTTCATTTACTCATTCCAATCAAAAGATTACATAAGGGTCCAATATATAGACCTTGCAAGAGAAACAAAATTACACTACTTCCCATGTGGGACTAAACATTCATCCTAAGCATGAAAAACTTTCCCTTGACCGACCAGGCTTCTTTCCTTGGAGTGGGTGGCCTCAAATGCAAGGTGATGGCCTCATATGGCAGGTATGTGGGGCACCTCATAGTTCTTCTCCGTAAGTCATGGGTTTTCCTTCCATGACTTGCTTTTTCTTGGAAGAAAATACTCATCTCCTAGTCTTTCTCCCTAAGACTAGGCTCCTTCCATTCATAGCCAGGTACTTTAGGCAGGTGTGGGAACCTACCTTGAAGTCCTCTCCAAGAAAATCCCCTGCTCCTTTAGCTTGGTTACTTTTGGCAGCTTGTGGGCGCCTTCCTTGACTTCTCCTAAGAAAATTTTCAAGCTCTCTTGGGCAGGGACACTGGGATGAAATGTGGTGCCAACTGGTCCTGGGAGTGTGGCTGGGAGTGTGGCATCCACTTGCATTTGGCCTTGAAAAAAAAAATGATGCCCTAGGGAATGGCGCCATCCAGGACCTGACTTGGACTTAGACTAAGTCAACATGACTCAACAAAATGAAATGTAGACTCAAAGAAATAAAATAATCTGATTGACCATGTCAACCTTTATTACAAACCCTAATCTTCGGGTAAGGTCATTCAGAGATCGAGATGGAACCCTGAAGTCTTCTTCTAATTCTGGTGCCCGCACCAATTCTCCCAGGGTGGGAGGAACTTGACCCTATCGAGTAAGGCTCAAGTTGGCTCTGGTATCTCTCCAAGAGATCTGGATCCAGCTCTTGTAATTCATCTCGGGAGATCCAAGAGTCATCAGAATCTGGCCTTCCTTGCCAGCGGACCAGGTATCTTAGGTATCCTCGATTACGAGTAGAGATAACCTGATCGTCCAGGATCTTTTCAATCTGTTCTTTCCTCACTGGCCAGTTTGTTGGTGGACACACAGGGTTGGGTTCACTCTCAAGAACAGGATTAGGCTCAAAAGGCTCACTGGGAATCACAGCTTGCTCTCTATACTCTACTAGGTCTGTAATGTTGAAAGTGGGGCTAATGCCTAGTTCTGGAGGCAACTCGAGCACATAGGCATTGGATCCTACTCTCCTCACCACTCTAAATGGTCCAGCTCCTCTAGCATGTCACTTTCTAACGGTTTCAGGAGGAAACCGTTCAGGCCTTAACCTAATCATTACATAGTCTCCCTCAACAAAAGTTTTGACTCGCCTTTGAGAATCAGCCAACTTCTTATAAGTTTCATTACTTAAATTTATTTTGGCATGAATTTCTTTATGCAAGTCTTTTATATGCTGTGCAAAAACTTCAGCAGACTTGGAGACTCGTGTGTGGACTGGTAAAGGGGCTAGGTTAAGAGGTGTGTGAGGTTTGTACCCATGCACAATTTCAAATGGACTCTTACCTGTAGACCTATTGACCGAGTCATTGTATGCAAATTCAGCCCTAGGTAAGTACAAATCCCAATTCCTAGTGTTTTCACCAACAAGACATCTTAGCAGATTGCCTAAGCTACGGTTCACTACCTCGGTTTGGCCGTCAGTTTGAGGATGATAGGCAGTTGAGAACTTAAGTTTAGTTCCTAACTTATGCCAAAGGGTTTTCCAAAAATAGTTGGTGAACCGGACATCCCTATCTGAAACAATTGTCTTAGGTAGGCCATGGAGTCTAACTATCTCATTAAAGAACAGGGTGGCTACCTTAGACGCATCAAAAGTCTAGGAACAAGGCAAGAAGTGGGCCATCTTAGAAAATCGGTCGACTACGACACAGATAGAGTCATGCCTCCTCTGGGTCTTTGGCTAACCTAACACAAAGTCCATACTCACATCTTGCCAAGGATGAACTGGGACAGGGAGTGGGGTATAATGGCCGGCGTTCTGTTTTTGCTGTTTGGAAACAGCGCAGGTCCGACACCTAGCCACAATGTGTGCTACATCTCTTTTTAAGCTAGGCCAGAAAAAGTGGTCTTCAACAGCCAGGGTGGTCTTGTCTTTTCCAAAATGGCCTGCTAGACCCCCAGCATGAATTTTCCAAATCAAAAATTCCCTAAGAGAAGTTCTAGGGATGCAAAGCCTATTCTTAAAGAACAGAAAGCCATCTAAAAGGGTATAATCCTTATGATCACTAGATGGCCCTTGAGCTAGATCCTGACAGACAGTCTTAAAATCTGGACACGACTCATATTCCTCTTTGATCTTCTCAAACCCTACGACTTCAGCCCTAACAGAATTCAATAACAAAGATCAAAGACTAAGGGCATCAGCTACCTTATTTTCAGTCCCAACCTTATGTTTCAAAACAAAAGTATAGGACTGGATATACTCTACCCACTTAGCATGCCTAGGGTTAAGCTTCTTCTAGGAATTCAGGAATCTAAGATGCTCATGGTTCGAAAATAGCACAAATTCCTGCGGTAGCAAATAATGTCTCCAGTAATGCAAAGCTTGCACTATCGCATAAAATTCTTTATCATTGGTAGAATACCTAAGCTTAGCATCATTAAGTTTTTCACTAAAGAATGCTATGGGATGATTCTCTTGGCTTAGGACTCCACCTATACCTACACCTGAAGCATCACAGACAACCTCAAATACTTTAGAAAAGTCGGGTAACCTCAAAATGGGTGCCTGGGTCATCCTATCCTTAAGATCTAGGAAGGCTTTATGGGCTGCTTTAGTCCACTGAAATTCTCCCTTCCTAATACAGTCTGTGATAGGAGCAGCTATAGTACTAAACCCCTTGATGAGTCATCTATAGAAGGTAGCCAAGCCGTGGAAACTCCTAACTTCATGCACACTGGTCGGCTCTGGCCATTATACTATGGAACTAATCTTCTCTGGATCGGCAGCCATGCCGTTAGGGGTTACTATAAAACCAAGGAAGATAACTCTACTGGTCATGAATTCACACTTCTTGTGATTACCGTAGAGACTATCATTCCTCAAAACTTGGCAGACTTGTCTAAGGTGGCTTAGGTGGTCTGCAGGGGTCTTACTATAGATCAGGATGTCATCGAAATAGACCACTACAAACTTCCCTATGAAAGCACTAAGCACTTGGGTCATAATCCTCATGAAAGAACTAGGGGCATTGGACAACCCAAAAGGCATAACAACCCATTCGTAGAGACCATCCTTAGTTTTGAAAGCGGTTTTCCACTCATCCCCTGGTCTAATTCTAACCTGATGATAGCTGCTCTTGAGATCAATTTTGGAAAAAACCATTGCACCGGCCATCATATCTAGCATGTCATTTAGTCTAGGGATGGGGAGCCTATACTTGATTGTGATTTTGTTGATGGCACGACTATCAACACACATCATCCATGTGCCATCTTTCTTTGGGGTCAGTAGTGCAGGGACAGCACAAGGGCTAAGACTCTCTCTAATGAACCCCTTCCTCAACAATTCTCCAACCTGTTTTTGCAGTTCCTTATGCTCAGATGGATTCATCCTATAATGGGGCAAGTTGGGTATTGTAGCTCCTGGGACTAAATCTATGGAATGCTGGATATCCCTAAGAGGTGGAAGGTGGTTCGGCAGATCCTCGGGAAAAACATCCTCAAATTCCTCTAACAAAGGCCTAACTTCCTAAGGAGGCTCTAAGGGTGTAGGAGTCCTAAGTTCCTTAGCAATCAACATCCAAATGGGTGAACCACTATGAATTTCTTGTTCTAGATCCTTAGCACTAATTAGGTTCACTCCAGTCTTCATCTCTTTGACCTTATTAGGTCCTTTAGCTACCTTGTCCTTAGGAGGGACTGAATGGATTGTGATCTTTTTCCCATTAAAACTAAAGACACAGGTATTGGATTTTCCTAAGAGGGTGGCATCATGATCATATAACCAAGGTCTCCCAAGAATTATACTGCTCACCCCCATGTGTAAGACATCACACCAAATCTTCTCTTGATAGGATTGCATCTGGATTTGGACCTGACATCTAGACTGGATGGGTATAGAGGTAGAGTCTACCCAAGAAACCTTATATGGGTTCGGGGTGGGGGATTGGGGTTAAGCCTAACATTTTGACAGTGCTAGCAGAAATGGCATTCACACAGCTCCCACTATCTATGATGATCTTACATACCTTATCTCTTAATTTAAGGAAAGTCTGTAGGATGTTAGTCCTACGCCAATCCTCCTGAACTCTACTATGGGACAGGATGCATCTCACAACTCCTAACTAGTCAGACTCTGTGGGTTCATCCTCTCCTTCATACTCATGAACCAAGTTCATTCCGGCCTCATAAACTTCTTCTTCAAATTCCTCATTGGGCCCGTAATTCTCTTCCTCTCCCTCTTCTATGTAAAGGGATCTACGTGGGCACTGGCTAGAAACATGACCTACCCTATGGCACTTAAAACAGGCTATGGCTGTACACTGGCTGGAGATATGACCTGGTTTCTGACACTTAAAATACGTGATACTAGAACTAGGGGTTCTCTGGGCATCAGGTATCTTACCTTTGTCCTTGGGCCTAGGGGTGGGAAAACCCTGAAAAGGTTTGCTAGGGGTAACTTGGCTAGGTCCATTTCTTGGGATTGGGGCACTAACCCTAGAAGGTATAGGTCCTCTCTGAAATTTCTCAGTGTTTAGTGCAATCTGATAGGCTTGGTCTAGGTCAGTAACCTCTCTTAGAAACAACTACCTCTTAATGTCTTCCCTAAGACCAGCCCTAAATCGAGACAAAGTGACCTCATGGGCTTCATTCACATCACATCTCATCAAGTACTCATCAAAGGTGGCTATGTAGTCTGGGACAGATCGGTTCCCTTGTTTCAAGGATTGCCATTGGTTTAACAGATTCTGCTGGTATGAAATGGGTCGGTACTTATCTCAAAGCTTCTCTTTCATACCCTGCCAAGTGGTTAAGGGCTAAACATTTCGTCTCCTAGTGGTTAGCTCAATGTTCCCCCAGTATAACCTAGCTTGACGCACTAACTTCATCTTGGCAAACTTGAACTTCCTTTCCTCGGACATGGTATACCACTCAAAGTACTGGTCCATCTCACCCTCCCAATCAGAATACACCTTAGGGTTTAAGCTACCATCAGAAGTGGGTGCATCTAATTTGATGTTCCGGATGAACCTATCATCTCTATCTTCAGGCTCTGGGTCAGGCCTCCTATGATTAGGTTCAGGATCTCTGTATAAAGGTCTTCTAGGCTCCTGGTGTGGGTGAGGTTGAGGCACATTAAAATCTGGGTCAGGAGTCCAATTCTGATGTCTAGGTTCCTCAAGTACTTGGACTCGATCCCTAAGCTGGGTAAGATGCTCACGGACTTGATCCCTAAACTGGGCAACAGTATCAGTCATATCTTGACTCAATTTGGTCATACTTTTGGTAAGAGTTCTAATCATGGCCTCTAAATCAAGTTGGGTTTGACCAGGTTGGTAGGGTACTCCATTCCGGGTGGACATGATGATGCAAGCAAGCACACCAAATGAGACTCGACTGAAACGACTACGGGCTAACTAGACCTAGAGCCCAAACTAGATGCCCAATCAGAGTGGCAAGCTAGCCTATAGTAACTCGAGACTCAGCCAGGTAGGTGTAAGGGGAGTGTTAGGTCCCTAATTGCCAATCCTAGATACCAATCAGTGATTGGCCAGGTAGGCGGACCAGCACACAAGCCCTTCGGGATAGAATCCCTGAACCACCGTTCTAGACACTGAGTACAAAGCACACACAGAGTAACTAGACAAACTGACTCAACACTAGCCTAGACCTGACCAGTTGGTGTCCCTAGCCCACTAGGGCAAATTAGGTCTAATTAATTTTAAGATTAAAGGCTTAGGTTCGAATGCATGGGAGGTGGTTTTGGGCTAAAGAGAGGGTCTCAATCCTCCCCTTATGTTGCAACTTCGGTGCCGTTAAGATAGATTCAATTTATGCACACTTAAATAGAAAAAAAAGCTTGCAGAAAATAAAAAGCAAAACAGCAGTAAAATTGATCTCAGAAAATTTATAGAAATTAATAAATCATTTAAATTTTATATAAATTACTTTCAATTATTCTGGTTCTTGCAAAATAAGAATTACTTAATTTGAAATTTTTTATTGGGAGAAACAATTTGAATAACAGGGCAGTTACTGACAGAAAACAGAACGTGTGTCCCGTTTACAATCCCTGCCTAGAAGTTATAACGCAGCGGCATCCCTACACACCCTAGGAACCCCCGTGGAATGGGAGGAGGAGGCTTACATCTCGCTTGTTCCTAGGACCAGACGGCCAGGGGAGTCTACTCTAGGTAGCAAAAGTAAAAAGGAATGAAAAAAAAATAATCAAACAAGCAAGAACCCTAAAAAGGGGTCTGATACCAAAAATGATGCAGAACAAATAAGATGATGCGATGCGGAAGTAAATTAAGACTATTTTTTTTTTTTTTGTGTTTTTTTAGAAGTTGGCTTGACTCAAAAACAAGGCTAACTAATATTGAAAGAAAATATACACTGAAAGAAAGCACAATTCAAAAGAGTAGATTATCAAAGTAATAAAGAAGTAGGATCGCTGTGGATTGAGAAACCCCCAGACCTAGGGTTTACTCCTCTTTCAAGAAACAGATGAAGAGAGAAGAGAAGGTTTTATCCCTGACTATGATATCTCTCTTTGCTTCAATTGAAGGACACTCTCGAGCAGATTGTAGGATCCTTGGAGACGGGGTATCTTCGTAAAGGATCCTCGGATTATAGTCCTATGGCAAGGTTGGCCTTCTTCTCGTACTCTGGATCTGAAAAGGATGAAGAACAAGAAAGGATGTAAGAAACTCAAGGAAGAGACCTTTACCTAGGATAGCTCCGGACTGCTCGAACTTTGAAGATGAGGGAAGAGTATGGAGGTGGCGGTGGAAGATGGAGTGGATTTAGGGTTTGGCTGGTAAGGTGGCGTCTCGCAGATGAAAAGGACCTAGGGCTTGATATAGTGGCTGGTGGCTTAGAGTAGGAGATGGCGGCCTTGAATGAAGTGGGAATATGGTTTAGGAATTTGGGTGTTGGCAGCTAGGATGATGAAAGGAAATTAGGGTTGGCAGCCAGGGATGAAAGCGGGTTAGGGTTTTGGTAACTTTGGAGATCTCTCACCTCCTCAAGGCTCTAATGGAACCCATATTTACTTCCTCACGGAGCTCAACACTCAAAGAAGTGCGGAAGAAGAGAACACAAGGTTGCTCAACACAAGAAAAGATTTCATTTACTCATTCCAATCAAAAGATTACATAAGGGTCCAATATATAGACCTTGCAAGAGAAACAAAATTACACTACTTCCCATGTGGGACTAAACATTCATCCTAAGCATGAAAAACTTTCCCTTGACCGACCAGGCTTCTTTCCTTGGAGTGGGTGGCCTCAAATGCAAGGTGATGGCTTCATATGGCAGGTATGTGGGGCACCTCATAGTTCTTCTCCGTAAGTCATGGGTTTTCCTTCCATGACTTGCTCTTTCTTGGAAGAAAATACTCATCTCCTAGTCTTTCTCCCTAAGACTAGGCTCCTTCCATTCATAGCCAGGTACTTTAGGCAGGTGTGAGAACCTACCTTGAAGTCCTCTCCAAGAAAATCCCCTGCTCCTTTAGCTTGGTTACTTTTGGCAGCTTGTGGGCGCCTTCCTTGACTTCTCCTAAGAAAATTTTCAAGCTCTCTTGGGCAGGGACACTGGGATGAAATGTGGTGCCAACTGGTCCTGGGAGTGTGGCTGGGAGTGTGGCGTCCACTTGCATTTGGCCTTGGAAAAAAAAATGATGCCCTAGGGAATGGCGCCATCCAGGACCTGACTTGGACTTAGACTGAGTCAACATGACTCAACAAAATGAAATGCAGACTCAAAGAAATAAAATAATCTGATTGACCATGTCAACCTTTATTACAAACCCTAATCTTCGGGCAAGGTCATTCAGAGATCGAGATGGAACCCTGAAGTCTTCTTCTAATTCTGGTGCCCGCACCAATTCTCCCAGGGTGGGAGGAACTCGACCCTGTCGAGTAAGGCTCAAGTTGGCTCTGGTATCTCTCCAAGAGATCTGGATCCAGCTCTTGTAATTCATCTCGGGAGATCCAAGAGTCATCAGAATCTGGCCTTCCTTGCCAGCGGACCAGGTATCTTAGGTATCCTCGATTACGAGTAGAGATAACCTGATCGTCCAGGATCTTTTCAATCTGTTCTTTCCTCACTGGCCAGTTTGTTGGTGGACACACAGGGTTGGGTTCACTCTCAAGAACAGGATTAGGCTCAAAAGGCTCACTGGGAATCACAGCTTGCTCTCTATACTCTACTAGGTCTGTAATGTTGAAAGTGGGGCTAATGCCTAGTTCTGGAGGCAACTCGAGCACATAGGCATTGGATCCTACTCTCCTCACCACTCTAAATGGTCCAGCTCCTCTAGCATGTCACTTTCTAACGGTTTCAGGAGGAAACCGTTCAGGCCTTAACCTAATCATTACATAGTCTCCCTCAACAAAAGTTTTGACTCGCCTTTGAGAATCAGCCAACTTCTTATAAGTTTCATTACTTAAATTTATTTTGGCATGAATTTCTTTATGCAAGTCTTTTATATGCTGTGCAAAAACTTCAGCAGACTCGGAGACTCGTGTGTGGACTGGTAAAGGGGCTAGGTTAAGAGGTGTGTGAGGTTTGTACCCATGCACAATTTCAAATGGACTCTTACCTGTAGACCTATTGACCGAGTCATTGTATGCAAATTCAGCCCTAGGTAAGTACAAATCCCAATTCCTAGTGTTTTCACCAACAAGACATCTTAGCAGATTGCCTAAGCTATGGTTCACTACCTCGGTTTGGCCGTCAGTTTGGGGATGATAGGCAGTTGAAAACTTAAGTTTAGTCCCTAACTTATGCCAAAGGGTTTTCCAAAAATAGTTGGTGAACCGGACATCCCTATCTGAAACAATTGTCTTAGGTAGGCCATGGAGTCTAACTATCTCATTAAAGAACAGGGTGGCTACCTTAGACGCATCAAAAGTCTAGGAACAAGGCAAGAAGTGGGCCATCTTAGAAAATCGGTCGACTACGACACAGATAGAGTCATGCCTCCTCTGGGTCTTTGGCTAACCTAACACAAAGTCCATACTCACATCTTGCCAAGGATGAACTGGGACAGGGAGTGGGGTATAATGGCCGGCGTTCTGTTTTTGCTGTTTGGAAACAGCGCAGGTCCGACACCTAGCCACAATGTGTGCTACATCTCTTTTTAAGCTAGACCAGAAAAAGTGGTCTTCAACAGCCAGGGTGGTCTTGTCTTTTCCAAAATGGCCTGCTAGACCCCCAGCATGAATTTTCCAAATCAAAAATTCCCTAAGAGAAGTTCTAGGGATGCAAAGCCTATTCTTAAAGAACAGAAAGCCATCTAAAAGGGTATAATCCTTATGATCACTAGATGGCCCTTGAGCTAGATCCTGACAGACAGTCTTAAAATCTGGACACGACTCATATTCCTCTTTGATCTTCTCAAACCCTACGACTTCAGCCCTAACAGAATTCAATAACAAAGATCAAAGACTAAGGGCATCAGCTACCTTATTTTCAGTCCCAACCTTATGTTTCAAAACAAAAGTATAGGACTGGATATACTCTACCCACTTAGCATGCCTAGGGTTAAGCTTCTTCTAGGAATTCAGGAATCTAAGATGCTCATGGTTCGAAAATAGCACAAATTCCTACGGTAGCAAATAATGTCTCCAGTAATGCAAAGCTTGCACTATCGCATAAAATTCTTTATCATTGGTAGAATACCTAAGCTTAGCATCATTAAGTTTTTCACTAAAGAATGCTACGGGATGATTCTCTTGGCTTAGGACTCCACCTATACCTACACCTGAAGCATCACAGACAACCTCAAATACTTTAGAAAAGTCGGGTAACCTCAAAATGGGTGCCTGGGTCATCCTATCCTTAAGATCTAGGAAGGCTTTATGGGCTGCTTTAGTCCACTGAAATTCTCCCTTCCTAATACAGTCTGTGATAGGAGCAGCTATAGTACTAAACCCCTTGATGAGTCATCTATAGAAGGTAGCCAAGCCGTGGAAACTCCTAACTTCATGCACACTGGTCGGCTCTGGCCATTATACTATGGAACTAATCTTCTCTGGATCGGCAGCCATGCCATCAGGGGTTACTACAAAACCAAGGAAGATAACTCTACTGGTCATGAATTCACACTTCTTGAGATTACCGTAGAGACTATCATTTCTCAAAACTTGGCAGACTTGTCTAAGGTGGCCTAGGTGGTCTGCAGGGGTCTTACTATAGATCAGGATGTCATCGAAATAGACCACTACAAACTTCCCTATGAAAGCTCTAAGCACCTGGGTCATAATCCTCATGAAAGTACTAGGGGCATTGGACAACCCAAAAGGCATAACAACCCATTGATAGAGACCATCCTTAGTTTTGAAAGCGGTTTTCTACTCATCCCCTGGTCTAATCCTAACCGGATGATAGCCGCTCTTGAGATCAATTTTAGAAAAAACCATTGCACCGGCCATCATATCCAGCATGTCATCTAGTCTAGGGATGGGGAACCTATACTTGATTGTGATTTTGTTGATGGCACGACTATCAACACACATCCTCCACGTGCCATCCTTCTTTGGGGTCAGAAGTGCAGGGACTGCACAAGGGCTAAGATTCTCTCTAATGAACCCTTTCCTCAACAATTCTCCAACCTGTTTTTGCAGTTCCTTATGCTCAGATGGATTCATCCTATAATGGGGCAAGTTGGGTATTGTAGCTCCTGGGACTAAATCTATGGAATGCTGGATATCCCTAAGAGGTGGAAGGTGGTTCGGCAGATCCTCGGGAAAAACATCCTCAAATTCCTCTAACAAAGGCCTAACTTCCTAAGGAGGCTCTAAGGGTGTAGGAGTCCTAAGTTCCTTAGTAGTCAACATCCAAATGGGTGAACCACTATGAATTTCTTGTTCTAGATCCTTAGCACTAATTAGGTTCACTTCAGTCTTCATCTCTTTGACCTTATTAGGTCCTTTAGCTACCTTGTCCTTAGGAGGGACTGAATGGATTGTGATCTTTTTCCCATTAAAACTAAAGACACAGGTATTGGATTTTCCTAAGAGGGTGGCATCATGATCATATAACCAAGGTCTCCCAAGAATTATACTGCTCACCCCCATGTGTAAGACATCACACCAAATCTTCTCTTGATAGGATTGCATTTGGATTTGGACCTGACATCTAGACTGGATGGGTATAGAGGTAGAGTCTACCCAAGAAACCTTATAGGGGTTCGGGGTGGGGGACTGGGGTTAAGCCTAACATTTTGACAGTGCTAGCAGAAATGGCATTCACACAGCTCCCACTATCTATGATGATCTTACATACCTTATCTCCTAATTTAAGGAAAGTCTGTAGGATGTTAGTCCTACGCCAATCCTCCTGAACTCTACTATGGGACAGGATGCATCTCACAACTCCTAACTGGTCAGACTCTGTGGGTTCATCCTCTCCTTCATACTCATGAACCAAGTTCATTCCGGCCTCATAAACTTCTTCTTCAAATTCCTCATTGGGCCCATAATTCTCTTTCTCTCCCTCTTCTATGTAAAGGGATCTATGTGGGCACTGGCTAGAAACATGACCTACCCTATGGCACTTAAAACAGGCTATGGCTGTACACTGGCTGGAGATATGACCTGGTTTCTGACACTTAAAATAAGTGATACTAGAACTAGGGGTTCTCTGGGCGTCAGGTATCTTACCTTTGTCCTTGGGCCTAGGGGTGGGAATACCCTGAAAAGGTTTGCTAGGGGTAACTTGGCTAGGTCCATTTCTTGGGATTGGGGCACTAACCCTAGAAGGTATAGGTCCTCTCTGAAATTTCTCAGTGTTCAGTGCAATCTGATAGGCTTGGTCTAGGTCAGTAACCTCTCTCAGAAACAACTCTCTCTTAATGTCTTTCCTAAGTCCAGCCCTAAATCTAGACAAAGTGACCTCATGGGTTTCACTCACATCACATCTCATCAAGTACTCATCAAAGGTGGCTATGTAGTCTGAGACAAATCGGTTCCCTTGTTTCAAGGTTTACCATTTGTTTAACGGATTCTGCTGGTATGAAATGGGTAGGTACTTATCTCTAAGCTTCTCTTTCATTCCCTGCCAAGTGGTTATGGGCTCAACATTTCATCTTCTAGTGGTTAGCTCAATGTTCCCCTAGTATAACCTAGCTTGACGCACTAACTTCATCTTGGCAAACTTGAACTTCCTTTCCTCAGAAATGGTATACCACTCAAAGTACTGGTCCATCTCACCCTCCCAATCAGAATACACCTTAGGGTTTAAGCTACCAACAAAAGTGGGTGCATCTAATTTGATGTTCCGGATGAACCTATCATCTCTATCTTCAGGCTCTGGGTCAGGCCTCCTATGATTAGGTTCAGGATCTCTGTATAAAGGTCTTCTAGGCTCCTGGTGTGGGTGAGGTTGAGGCACATTAAAATCTGGGTCAGGAGTCCAATTCCGATGTCTATGTTTTTCAGGTACTTGGACTCGATCCCTAAGCTGGGTAAGATCCTCACGGACTTGATCACTAAACTGGGCAACAGTATCAGTCATATCCTGACTCAATTTGGTCATACTTTCGGTAAGAGTTCTAATCATGGCCTCTAAATCAGGTTGGATTTGACCCGGTTGGTAGGGTACTCCGTTCTGGGTGGACATGATGATGCAAGCAAGCACACCAAATGAGACTCGACTGAAATAACTACAGGCTAACTAGACCTAGAGCCCAAACTAGATGCCCAATCAGAGTGGCAAGCTAGACTGTAGTAACTCGGGACTCAGCCAGGCATGTGTAAGGGGAGTGTTAGGTCCCTAATTACCAATCCTAGACACCAATCAGTGATTGGCCAGGTAGGCGGAACAACACACAAGCCCTTCGGGATAGAATCCCTGAACCACCATTCTAGACACTGAGTACAAAGCACACACAGAGTAACTAAACAAACTGACTCAACATTAGCCTAGACCCGACCAGTTGGTGTCCCTAGCCCACTAGGGCAAATTAGGTCTAATTAATTTTAAGATTAAAGGCTTAGGTTCGAATACATGGGAGGTGGTTTTGAGCTAAGGAGAGTGTCTCAATCCTTCCCTTATATTGCAACTTCGGTGCCCTTAAGATAGATTCAATTTATGCACACTCAAATAAAAAAAATAGCTTGCAGAAAATAAAAAGCAGAACAGCAGTAAAATTGATCTCCTAAAATCTACAAACATTAATAAATCATGAAAATTTTATATAAATTACTTTCAATTATACTGGTTCCAGCAAAATACGAATTACTTAATTTAGAATTTTTTGTAGGGAGAAACAATTCAAATAACAAGATAGTTACTGGCAGAAAACAGAACGTGTGTCCCGTTTACAATCCCTGCCTAGAAGTTATAACGCAGCGGCACCCCTACATGCCCTCGAAACCCCCGTAGAATGGGAGGAGGAGGCTTGCGTCTCGCTTGTTCCTAGGACCGGACAGCCAGGGGAGTCTACTCCAGGCAGCAAAAGTAAAAAAGAACGAAAAAAAAAATAATCAAACAAGCAAGAACACTAAACAGGGCTCTGATACCAAAAATGATACAAAACAAATAAGATGATGCTATGCGGAAGTAAATTAAGACTATATATATATATTTTTTTGTGTGTTTTGTTAGAAGTTGGCTTGACTCAAAAACAAGGCTAACTAATATTGAAAGAAAATATACACTGAAAGAAAGCGCAATTCAAAAGAGTAGATTATCAGAGTAATAAAGAAGTAGGATCGCTGGGGATTGAGAAAACCCCAGACCTAGGGTTTACTCCTCTTTCAAGAAATAGATGAAGAGAGAAGAGAAGGTTTTATCCCTGACTATGATATCTCTCTTTGCTTCAATTGAAGGACACTCTCGAGCAGATTGTAGGATCCTTGGAGACGGGGTATCTTCGCAAAGGATCCTCGAATTGTAGTCCTATGGCAAGGTTGGCCTTCTTCTCGTACTCTGGATCTGGAAAGGATGAAGAACAAGAAAGGATGTAAGAAACTCAAGGAAGAGACCTTTACCTAGGATAGCTCCGGACTGCTCGAACTTTGAAGATGAGGGAAGAGTATGGAGGTGGTGGTGGAAGATGGAGTGGATTTAGGATTTGGTTGGTAGGGTGGCGGCTTGCAGATGAGAAGGACCTAGGGCTTGATATAGTGGGCAGTGGCTTGGAGAAGGAGATGGCGGCCATGAATGAAGTGGGAATAGGGTTTAGGAATTTGGGTTTTGGCGGCTAGGATGATGAAAGGAAATTAGGGTTGGCGGCCAGGGATGAAAGTGGGGCAGGGTTTTGGTAACTTTGGAGATCTCTCACCTCCTCAAGGCTCCAATGGAACCTGGACTTACTCCCTCACGGAGCTCAACACTCAAAGAAGTATAGAAGAAGAGAACACAAGGTTGCTCAACACAAGAAAAGATTTCATTTACTCATTCTAATCAAAAGATTACATAAGGGTCTAATATATAGACCTTGCAAGAGAAACAAAATTACACTACTTCCCATGTGGGACTAAACATTCATCCTAAGCATGAAAAATTTTCCCATGACCGACCAGGCTTCTTTCCTTGGAGTGGGCGGCCTCAATTGCAAGGTGATGGCTTCATATGGCAGGTATGTGGGGCACCTCCTAGTTCTTCTCCTTAAGTCATGGGTTTTCCTTCCATGACTTGCTCTTTCTTGGAAGAAAATACTCATCTCCTAGTCTTTCTCCCCAAGACTAGGCTCCTTCCATTCATAGCCAGGTACTTTAGGCAGGTGTGGGCGCCTACCTTGAAGTCCTCTCCAAGAAAAATCCCCTGCTCCTTTAGCTTGGTTACTTTTGGCAGCTTGTGGGCGCCTTCCTTGACTTCTCCTAAGAAAATTTTCTTGCTCTCTTGGGCGTGGGGACAAGGGACACTAGGATGAGATGTGTCACCAACTCGTCCTGGGAGTGTGGCTGGGAGTGTGGCGTCCACTTGCATTTGGCCTTGGAAGAAAAAATGACGCCCTATGGAATGGCACCAACTAGGACTTGACTTGGACTTAGACTGAGTCAACATGACTCAACAAAATGAAATGCAGACTCAAACAAATAAAATAATCTGGTTGACCAGGTCAACCCTTATTACAAACCCTAATCTTCGGGCAAGGTCATTCAGAGATCCAGATGGAACCCTGAAGTCTTCTTTTGATTCTGGTGCCCTCACCAGCAGCTCATCACATTTTACATTTCCCTGTAAAGAACTCTGTTTATGTGATGAAGTACTTAGGACCGCACTGACTTCGATATAGAGAGGATATATCGAGTGGTCCTTTAAAAAGGTTCACAACCAAAGGATACATTTTACAGGATGGCAATGTATCAAGTGTAGGTTATTGTGGTTCACATCGTTTGGTTGTCCTCTTGACCAAAGGAGTGTGGTGACACTGATGTGATCTGCAAATGGGATGTGTGACATCTTATTGAACGTGACTCCGTGGAGCCTCCTTTTCTGCCAAAGGATTACTCGTGATTGGATATGGGTATATATGTCCCTTCGACCAGAGGTCATCATGGTAGCTTGCAAGTAACTCCTTGTGCTTTGGTGCCGGACTACCCGGATTTCTAATCCGGTGATGGAAGGTTTCTGGGTATAGGCAAGTACTTGTGGAGCGTGGTGGACCAAGATGGAGTTGAGCTATCCAAATTGTTTGGATTGAATGTCTCGTATTGTCTTAATTTAGCAAATCCTCGGCCGGGGTAGTCCCAGTGAGAAGTCACTGGACTTGCGAGGTTGAGACATGTTGTGGATTGACTCAGTTAGGGTTGGCAGTCTAACCCTAGGTCAACTAAAGCATTGGAGGTCAAAGGGATGAATTATATGGTAACCATATGCCAGAGGTTCGATAGATTGCTCTCACATCTTCAGCCTATCTGGACACCGGGACCCATTGCTAAATGGTATCTTGTGTTGGTACTGGAAGTGTTCCAGTGCTACCATTTAGGTTCGAACCTATGAGGTCACACGCCATAGAGAATTTCTTCCTGATCCAGGAATCGATCAATGATTGAGAATTATTTTGGTATTAAGGTCAAATGGTCTAATTGAGCACACATGGATTTTTCCTGGTCATTTTGGTCAGATTTGGATCGACCAAGATTGGTTTGGGTCAACTAGGAATTGTTCCTGGTAGACCAAGAATGGACCAGGATTTTTGAGAACCGGTTTTTGGTCTTGTTTAACTGGGTTTTATATTTGATGAACCAGTTTAACTCTTAGCCTTGGTTCTCATGGTTTTTCTTCTCGTATGGAATGGTTTACATGGTGATTGGTTCAACTTGGCTCCTCCCCTGTTCTCACGGTATGGCTGTCCCAAATGCAAAAGAGTTTGCTTATCATGGTCAATGCACTTATCACAAACTCCCTCTCACGGATTACCCTATTTTCACCATTTTGAATGCAATTACAATCGTGTGGAGTTTGGACTTCGCTGTTTGGAGATCAGATTAGAACAGCAGTAGTTCTCTTTGGTTTAGGAGGTCTGATCAAGTGAAGTTTGTTTATACTTGGGAAATCCGGTTTCACCATGGACTCTCTCACATGTCTTCACAATCTTCACGTTGATTTTGCCCGTGTGGTTCCCAACTTCTCCACCGATCAAGAGCCCTTTCCCATCTGGTTTTGATATCACCCAATTTCCTCCCACACATCACTTCCCCTATCAATCCCTGTTTCATGCTGGTATGGGATTAGAACAGCAAGAGTTCGTTTGCACTTAGAAAAAATATTTTTACACCAATCTGGTCTGCTCTTCCAAGCATTTTCCCTTGCCTTCATGGATTGATTTCTCTGGCTATAAATATAGCATGATGGATGAATGCCAGGAGATGCAAGAGAGAAGTAAGAAAGAAGTAAGAGAGGAGTAATAGGAGGAGGAGAAGAAGAAACAGCATGAGGGAGAAGAGAAGAATAGAGTTCTTTGTTTGTTTTCTTTTGGCCTTCACGGGTTTTCTAAGTATATTTGTATACTGGGTTTCAAGGCCATGAGGGAATTAAGAAGAACAAAGCATTGGCCTATTGTGAGAAGTAGGGGGCATCTGTGAAATCCTTCCATTGTTTTAAGTTTCCAGTGTGTGCTATTCGTGGAGTTTAGGTAGTCTTGGAGAAGATCGTCTGAGAGGATTATTTGATATTCCTTGCTCAACATAGCCGTGACCAGTTTATTGATTTTTGGTGGACTAGCATCCATCTGGGAGTCGGATCAGCGAGAGCCCTGTGCGTGGATACTCTAGAAGGTGGATGCTTGGACACCTCGAGAGGTTGCATCGACCTATTTATTTTGCTATTGCAGATCTTATTTTGCTGTTGAAAGAATTCAACCGGTCACTGCTGATCTGATCTGAAGACTGAGGGAGTCTGCTTCAGTCAGGTATATTTTATTTTGGTTATCATGCATGCCTTGATCTAGTCATTATCATATGATTTATTATTATTGCAATTACCTATACATGCATGTATTTTTTGTTACATGCATCATGATATGTTGATCTTGTGCATGAGTAGGTACTTTCTGCTGCATGCTTAAAAATTTTAATTATGCAATACCTGCTCCCTAGTGTTGCATGCCTAGGGTAGGCTTATGCTGCACCAAGTTTTCCTTCACGTCCCTTTAAGAAAGGGAAGAAGAAGAATAAAGGAAAAAAGGTGCTTGGTGCTTCTGGGCCTAGCAGGCTAAGAAAGTGAAGGCTGATCAGAGTCGTGCAGAGTACTTCTTCTGCAAGAAGTAGGGACATTAGAAGAGGAACTGTCCTCTTTACATTGCATCCCTTGATTCGAGCAGGTCCAAGAAGAGAAAGCTGTAGGATGGTCCTGGACAAGGTATTTATATGATAACACCTTGAAGTTTCTCTGTTTGCGATACTACTAACTGGGTATTGGATACAGGTAGTCCAATTCATATTTGCAATTCTTTGTAGGGACTTCAAGTTAGTAGAAGATTCGAGGATGGTGAGAGGTTCTTGAACATGGAAAATGGAAGCCGAGTTACAGTTCTTGCGTTAGGAGTCCTTAAACTAGTTTTCGAGTCCTGTGCTGTCATTTTGAATGAATGTCATTTTTGTCCTTCTTTCATTTTGAATGTCATTTCTGTACACTAGTTAGCCATGTATAGATATGAACTATTAATAAAGAATAACATTTGCAAAATCATTTTGAATAGTTCTGTAATTTTCAATGGACAAATGTGTGTGGCATCTATATACTATCGCGACCTGTTAGTGTAATGTACACATCTAGCAAATGCCCTAGGATAGATAATATCAGCGAAGCATACCTATGGCATTGTAGGCTAGGTCATATAAACGGAAACAGGATAAATAGGTTGAAAACCAAGGGTCTCCTCAATTTTAGTGAAGATAGTTCACTTCCAACCTGTGAGTCCTGTCTTCTTGGAAAAATGACTAAGTCACCTTTTATTGGGAAAGGTGAACGAGCTAAAGAAATTCTGAGTTTGGTGCATACTGATGTATGCGGACCCATGAATGTTAGTGCTAGGGGTGGATACGTTTATTTCATTACTTTCACACACAACCTTTCGAGGTTCGGATATGTCTTCTTGATGAGACATAAGTCTGAGTCATTTGAAATGTTCAAACGGTATCAGGTGAAGTAGAAAAACAAACTGGAAAGCATATCAACACCCTTCGATCTGATCGAGGCGGTGAATACTTTTCCGACAAGTTTCTGACATATCTTGAGAAGAATGGGATTCTCTCTCAATGGACGCCTTTAGGGACACCCCAGTTAAATGGAGTGTCTGAGAGGAGGAATCGAACCCTTTAGACATGGTTCGATCCATGATAGGCTTTGCTTCTCTGTCGGTATCCTTTTGGGGATATGCTTTAGAATCAGCTTGTTACGTTCTGAATAGGGCTCCAAGTAAGTCCGTTAGTAAAACACCATATGAGATGTGGACTGGTCATAAGCGGACACTTTCACACCTTTGGGTCTGGGGGTGACCGGCTTATGTAAAATGTTTAGAAACGGACAAATTTGGACCTAGGTCTGACTGATGCCTATTTGTCGGGTATCCAAAAGAGTCTAAGGGGTATTACTTCTACTTAGCTGAGGAACAAAAGTTGTTCATCAGTCTTAGGTCTATCTTTTTGGAAAAGGAGTTCCTTGGTGAAGGGACTGTAGCCACTAAGATTGAACTTAGTGAAGTTCAACAAGTAGAAGAACTGACACACTTAAGGGACAACATAGAACCGGCTGTGATTAGATCATACCCAGAGCCCACTCTGGAACCATTAAGGAGATCTGGTAGAGTACCGAGCCGACCGGACAGATACTATGATTTCTTGGTCCGGGATGGTGATCCCATTGAACTCGATGAGAATAATGAGGATTCGATCACCTATATGGATGCATTGTAGAGGTCCGACTCTGAATCATGGCTAGGAGCAATGAAATCCAAAATGGAGTCCATGAAAATCAACAATGTATGGACATTGGTTAATCTACCTGAAGGGATAAAACCCATTGGGTGCAAATGGATTTTCAAGAGGAAAAGGGGTGCAGACGGACTGGTGGAGACCTATAAAGCCCGTCTGGTTGCCAAGGGATATCGTTAATGTTATGGTATTGACTATGACAAGATGTTTTCTCCTGTGGCAATGCTTAAATCCATTCAGATTATGCTTGCTTTAGCAGCACACTTTGACTATGAAATCTGGCAAATGGATGTTCGAACATCTTTCCTGAATGGTGAGCTGGAAGAAGAGGTGTATATGATACAACCTGAAGGGTTCACATCTGAAAGGGATATGCCCTACAAGCCAATCTATGTTGTATCTCCCAAACCATTGTAATTGACAATATTCTAATAAAGGCATTATTTTTCATCATACGCTGTGTTTATATTATATGATGAACCCCATAGATTAGGGCTATGAGTTTAGGGTTATGATGAGATCATACCAGTGAGACCTAAAGTCCCAAAACCTTAATCTAAAAAAATTCCTAGTCAAAGGAACCATGAGTAGGGGATCAGGGTTTTCCGGTAAGACTAGCACATCCCATGTATACTTGAGAGGGTGACTGCTCTCACAGTACCTTGTATGACACTGATACTGGGATGTGGGTGCTCATTGGAGAAGGAGTTCACTGATCTGATCCAACTTGAGAACAGCTAATGGAGTCTTAGCTACATGTCAATAGAAGGTTCTCATAGTGGGAGTGGTACAAGTAATCCTTTGACCTGAGACTACCATAAGTACCTTATGTACATGAACCCATGCTTTGGTTCAATTCTAATCATGACACTGAGTCACGCACAGGATTGATACTGGGAATGGTGAATTGGATATGAAGGTAATGAGTAGGTTAACATGGAATCGATCACTCTTAGTAAGAGGAGATAGCATCCAGCTAGTTAACAATCGGATGATGATTCAGGGAATCTTTGATCAAAGTAAAGATATTAGAGATGGTTTCTTATATCAAGATAATTGAATCATCAATATAAGATTGAGCTAGAAATAAATATAATATTGGATTTGACATATATCCATATCCATAGTTATATTTTGAATGCAGGCTGATCGAAAGATTTAATTATACGGTAACTCTCTACTGAAGGATAATTTTGGTATTTCCCCAGAATTTCTATATCTTCCGGGTAGACATGACACGTTGCTAGATGTCAATCTTGTCTTGTGGGTTGATCAAATTTAAAGATCACTTATTAGGAAGAGTCCTAATTGATCAAGTCGGGTAAGCCCGGTTTGACCTAAATCGATTAGAAAGAGATCTAATCAAATTAGGTCAACTTGTATTCGAACCCACTGCTGGCTAGATGTGGAACCCAATGGGTCACACACTTAAGAAGATTGATCAAGAGTTTAATTTGTAATTAAATCATCTTTGCAGGATAACACTCCAGCAGGTGTTGCAAACCCTAGCTTCTATTCGAATTGGATTCGAATTAGGGTTCCGGATTGGTTCAATTTGGGTTCTAATTGGATCTAATTAGACCCTAATTGAGGTTATAGGGATTATGGCTAACCCTATTGGCTAACCATGCACCTAGGCTAGCCCCCCCACCCTCCCCTTAGCATTTTTCACGCCAAAATGCCAAGAGTCCATGTGCTAATGGACTCTTGGCGCGCCATTTGGAAAAGTCCATGGTGCATGGACTCTTGGCGCGCTCCATAAAAAACTCGGATGTTTTTATATGGGGCGGCTTCCTTTCTCATTATTAGCGCCTCACATGTGTGCCCTTGGATGGAAATCCAACGGTTGGGAAATTTTTGAGAAAGACAAAAGGCGCAGACTCTTCCCGGTTGCACGAAATAACGTCTCTTCGGAGACTAAAACATCGTGACTCCCTTCTTCTGAAATTTCATGACTTTTCTTTTAGGAAAAGCCATGAGTTTTAATCTGGAAAGTCGTGAGAAGGAGGGAAGGGGCGTGAGAAAATGAGAAAGGACGTGAGAAGTCTTTCACGGAGAGATGTGTGGGCGCCTATCTGAGATCTATTTAAAGGGTCGGGAAAATCATAACTCGGTAATGTTTTCTTTTATTCCTTATTCCTCTCCTAAAGACTCTGTCACTCTTTTCTTGCTCTTACACTGTTTCCTTTACAGAGTACACCTCTGTCAAAACTCTGTCACTGAACAAGAATAAGAGTGAAAGTCTCCGACGGTAAAGGAAAGAAAGGAGTTCTGATTTATTCCTTCTTTCTTACATTAAGACATTATTGTCTTAATTTCTCCACCAACTTAAGACAAGCCTATATCCTCTTAGGACAAGGTCTTTTCTTCAAGACAAGGGTGTCTAAAGGGCCAAGGTCTTAGTGGAAGGAGGAGAAGAGATCAAGGAAAGGGAGGCTACCTCTTGTGTGGAAGAATTCAAGCCATAGTCCAAGCAATTGAGTTCTAGGAAGAAGAACTCAATAGGAGGAACCATTGAAAAGAAGATAGTGTTTCTTGATCATTGCTCTGTGTGGATCACCATCGGAGGGCGGACACCTAGACGCCTGGTGAATTGAGTTAGCCTCTTCAACTTCAAGTTGGTTGGAATAAGCGATTACAGGTTGGTACCCTAATCCTAATTTGCATAGATATGCTTGTCATATGTTCTAGTCTTATTTAAGGAGTTCCTGGTTTAGGGTTTTTGGTGTGAATTTAGTTTCAATTTTGAAATTACACTTTCGCTGCGTTGCACCGGAACCCAACAGTGGTATCAGAGCCACCTTAATTAGGACTACAATCTATGATAGTTTGTGTGTTACATATTAGGGTTTTTAAAATCCTAATATGGTATTACACTTAGCATATTTTTGATTACATATATGTTTTGATGTATGCCACTAGTTAGGGTTTTTCACTCAAACCCTAATTATTATAGAGATATGATTAGTTTTGAAGTCATCATACTGAAATAAGGTTGCCCTGGCATAATGGTGGATCCATTATGTGGTAAATGGTTGTCCTAGTATGATGACACACTTAGCACATATTTGTTTATCAGAATGATATGATTGTGATATGTTCTATAAGAATGTGCTGGCAATTTTATAAAACCCTCCTCTTAAAAAATTATATTAAGTCATAGTATATTTAACTAATAAGCATCACTAGTCATGATGAATAATTGATCATTCGGTGTCTAGAAAGGTGGTTCTAGGAAGGTAAAAAGAATTGTGATTTTTAATTGGTTCCGTTAACTGACCTGGCCAATTTTTATTGGTGTCTAAGAAAGCAACGGGGGGACTCCCACATCTCATCCACTTGCTTGGCCGATTTGATTATATTTAAATCTTGACTAAAATGCTTAGTGTTAAAAATACTATATATTGGCCTTCCTTCATGCTGAATCATTATTGTGTTATGAACCACATTAGGTTTGTTGTGTTATCTGCAAGACCTAATATGGTGATTGACATAATACTAGTCTAGTGCACAGATATGCTTACAGTATATTCAGTATAATGCTTTGTTGTGTTATCTGCAAGGGCATTATATTTGAGTACTGACTGTATAGAAATGAAAGGGTCTTGACTTAACTAGAACATTATGGTTTGTTGTGTTTTTCTGCAAGACTAATAATGTTCTAGAGGCCAAGTTATTTTTGAGAATTATATGAGATATAATTGGAAGAGTTTCCTACCTTTGAGCTTATAAAAGATTTGTTGTGTTTTCTGCAAGATCTTTTATAAGTTATTAGGATCTCAATCTCACTAAGAAAAATCGATCAGGGTTCTTCTCGATTATCATAGTGAGGGCTATGATTTTTGATAAAATAGTGGGAGACATAATTAAATTGAAGACCTAATTTAATTATGTAAGTCATTTCATGGTTATTTGCTTATGTATTGTTCTTTATTAAATGTAGATAAATGGCATCTTCATTATCACTGCGAAGTATCTTAGATACCAACAAACTGACTGGTCCAAACTATGTAGACTGGTTGAGAAATTTAAAGATTGTGCTGAGTTCAGAAAAACTTTCTTATATTCTTGATACCCCTAGTCTTAATCCACTAGGGGACGATGCCACACAGGAAGATATGGCCACATACAAAATGTGGCAGAATGACTCCCTCACTGTCAAGTGTATCATACTGGCCTCTATGACCAATGAGTTACAGAGACAGCATGAAAGCATGGATACCCAATCCATAATGCTCAATTTAAAAGAGCTTTATGCAGAACAAAGCAGAACTGCTAGATACGAAATATCTAAGCAGTTATTCCGTGCTAGGATGACAGAGGGAACATCCGTTCAGGATCATGTTCTGAAGGTAATTGACTTAATCACCAGATTGGGTCAATTAGGTTTTATCATGGATGGGGAGTTGAATCAGGATTTAATCTTGCAATCACTCCCGGAGTCATTTTCACAGTTTGTCTTGAATTATCACATGAACAAACTGAACACTTCCTTGCCTGAGCTATTAAATATGTTAAAAACAGCGGAGAGCCATGTTAAGAAAGAGAAGGCTCCACTTCTTCTTGTTGATAAAACCAATAAGAAGAAATCAGGCAAAAAGGGTTTTAATAGGAGGCAAAACCATAAGGGTGGCATCAATAAGAATAAAAAAGGAAAGAAGGCCTCAAAACAGTCAACCTGTTTCTTTTGTGGCAAAGAGGGACATTGGAAAAGGAATTGCAAGACTTACCTTGCAACTGTGAAGCCTGGTGCGGCAGATGCACCAAAAGGTATGTATGAGATATATGCTATATTGACATTAAATTCGTCTATATCAAATACTTGGGTATTGGATACTGCTTGTGGTTACCATATATGCAAATATTTGCAGGACCTCCACAAGTTTAAAGTATTGAAGGAAGGTGACTTTAATCTCTACGGTGCTAGTGGTGATATCATCCAAGCAGAAGCTGTAGGGACCTATATTCTGAAGTTGCCTTCAGGGAAGATCTTGGAGTTAGAAAATTGTTACTATATGCCTAAGATTATTAGGAACATTATATCTATTCCTTTGTTATTAAAACAAGGATATGTAATAGATGTAATGAGCACTGGTTGCTCGATAATGTTGTCTAATAAAGTTCTTTGTTCTGGCATATTTAGTAATGACCTCTTAACTCTTTCTTCCAATGATAGTGTTTTTCATGTCAATAATAAAAGAAAAAGAAAAGACTTTAATGATACTTTACTTTGGCATCATCGACTTGGTCATGTTAATGAGTCTAGGATAAGCAAGTTATATAAGGAAAAATTCCTTGATCCTTATGAGTATGAATCATTAGGAACTTGCGAATCATGTCTCATGGGTAAGATGACCAAGACTCCATTTACCGGACATGGAGAAAGGTCAACTGAGTTATTAGGACTTATACATACTGATGTATGTGGTCCAATGACAACTCAGGCCAAAGGTGGATACTCATATTTTATCACTTTTACAGATGATTTATCTAGGTTTGGATATGTGTATCTTATGAAACATAAATCTGAAGCCTTTGATAAATTTAAGGAGTATCAAAGTATGGTCGAAAAACAAACCGGGAAAAGTATTAAAGTTCTTCGTTCTGATCGAGGAGGAGAATACTTATCCTTGAAGTTTTTAGACTATCTTAAAGTTAATGGAATTCTTTCTGAATGGACCCCTCCTTATACTCCACAGCTAAATGGTATAGCTGAAAGGAGGAATCGTACCTTATTAGATATGGTACGATCCATGATGTGCTTCACAAATTTACCCATTTCCTTTTGGGGTCATGCCCTAGAAACTGCTGTTTACATTATGAACAAGGTACCTTCTAAATCTGTTGTTAGTACTCCATATGAAATTTGGAGTGGAAAGAAAACATATCTTAAATATTTTAAGGTATGGGGATGTCCAGCTTATGTTAAAAGAAATTTTGGACATAAGTTGGAACCTAGAGCGGATAAATATCTATTTATAGGATATCCTATAGAGGGTAGAGGATATCTGTTCTACCATCCTACTGAACAAAAGATTTTTGTCAGCAGACATGCCACTTTTCTAGAAAAGAGTTCATTTTTGAAAAGGGCAATGGTAGAACTGTTGAACTTGGAGAAGTACAAGAAATACAGATAGACAGTTCTCAACCATTAGAACATATAGTTAGGACAGAACCAGAACACAAAACTCCTCCTCGTAGGTCTGATAGAGTGCCATGGGCACCTGAGAGGTATGGGTTTATTATTGAAAATAATGAAGCCCAAGTCATTCAAAATGATGAACCTCTGACCTATACGAAAGCTATCTTGAGTACTGATTCAGATTGATGGCAAGAAGCCATGGAGTCCGAGATAGACTCTATGTATGTAAACCAAGTATGGTCTTTGGTCGATGCACCAGAGGGTGTTAATCATATTGGGTGCAAATGGGTCTATAAGAAAAAGATTGGGGCTGATGGCTAAGTTGAAACCTATAAAGCCAAATTAGTGGCAAAAGGTTTTAGACAAAAACATGGAATTGATTATGATGAAACATTCTAACCTATTACCATGCTCAAATCAATTCGGATTTTACTTGCTATAGTAGCGTACTACGATTATGAGATCTAGCAGATGGATGTTAAGACTGCATTCCTCAATGGTTTCCTTGAGGAAGAAGTCTACATGTCATAGCCAGAAGGTTTTATTTCAAAGAATAAACCTAATCAAGTATGCAAGCTAAAGAAATCCATTTATGGATTAAAGCAAGCTTCCAGGAGTTGGAACATCCACTTTGATGAAACTATTAATAGGTTTGGTTTTATCAAAAATGTGGATGAACCCTATGTTTATAAGAAGACTAGTGGGAGTGCCATAGTCTTCTTGGTTCTGTATGTAGATGACATACTCCTCATTGGGAATGATGTCCCAATGTTACAATCAGTCAAGGTTTGGCTATCAAACCAGTTTTCTATGAAAGATTTAGGAGAAGCATCCTATATACTAGGTATTAAGATCTTTAGAGATAGATCTAAGAGGATGCTAGGTTTATCCCAATCTAGGTACATTGACTTAGTGCTGAAAAGATTCAGCATGGATGGAAGTAAAAGAGGTTATCTTCCTATAAGTCAAGGCATACATCTTTCTAAAAGAATGTCTCCTAAGACACCTGAAGAAAGAAATAGAATGAATTCTATACCTTATGATTCGGCAATAGGGTTCATAATGTATGCCATGCTATGTACCAGGCCTGATATGGCATTGCTTTAGGCATTGTCAGTAGGTTTCAGGCTGATCCAGGAGAGGATCATTGGAAAGCAGTTAAAAATATTCATAAGTACCTAAGAAGGACTAAGGATATTTTTCTGGTTTATGGTGGTTCTGATCTTAAACTAGAAGCTTATTCTGATTCTAGTTTTCAATCAGACCCTGATGATAGCAAATCCATTTCGGGATATGTTTTTACCCTAAATGGTAGAGCAGTGAGTTGGAAGAGTACCAAGCAGCAGACTGTAGTTGACTCAACCACAGAGGCAGAATACATAGCTGTCAGTGAAGCCGCCAAGGAAGCAGTCTGGATGAAGAAGTTCAACACAGAGTTGGGTGTTGTTCCTGAGATTGAAAACCCAGTGCCACTCTACTGTGACAACACTGGAGCTGTTGCTCAAGCTAAGGAACCAAGAGCACATCATATGTCCAAGCACATTCTAAGAAGCTTCCATCTCGTCCGAGAAATAGTAGAAAGACAAGATGTCTACATAAATAGAGTTAATACAAAGAATAATAAAGCAGACCCGTTCACTAAGGCTCTACCACAGCGAGAGTTTGATCGCCACCTCGAGTGTATGGGATTAAGATTTAAAGGTGATTGGCTTTAGTGCTAATGGGAGATTGAAAGGGATATGCCCTACAAGCCAATCTATGTTGTATCTCCCAAACCATTGTAATAGATAATATTCTAATAAAGGCATTATTTTTCATCATACGCTGTGTTTATATTATATGATGAACCCCATAGATTAGGGCTATGATTTTAGGATTATGATGAGATCATACTAGTGAGACCTAAAGTCTCAAAACCTTAATCTAAAAAAACTCCTAGTCAAAGGAACCTTGAGTAGGGGATCAGGGTTTTCCGGTAAGACTAGCACATCCCATGTATACTGGAGAGGGTGACTGCTCTCACAATCACTTGTGTATGACACTGATACTGGGATGTGGGTGCTCATTGGAGAATGAGTTCACTAATCTGATCCAACTTGAGAACATCTAATGGAGTCTTAGCTACATGTCAATAGAAGGTTCTCATAGTGGGAGTGGTACAAGTAATCCTTTGACCTGAGACTAACATAAGTACCTTATGTACATGAACCCATGCTTTGGTTCAATTCTAATCATGACACTGAGTCATGCGCAGGATTGATACTGGGAATGGTGAATTGTATATGAAGGTAATGAGTAGGTTAACAAGGAATCGATCACTCTTAGTAAAAGGAGATAGCATCCAGCTAGTTAACAATCGGATGATGATTCAGGGAATCTTTGATCAAAGTAAAGATATTAGAGATGGTTTCTAATATCAAGATAATTGAATCATCAATATAAGATTGAGCTAGAAATAAATATAATATTGGATTTGACATATATCCATATCCATAGTTATATTTTGGATGCAGGCTGATCGAAAGATTTAATCGTACGGTAACTCTCTACTGAAGGGTAATTTTGGTATTTCCCCAGAATTTCCATATCTTTCGGGTAGACATGACACGTTGCTAGACATCAATCTTGTCTTGTGGGTTGATCAAATTTAAAGATCACTTATTAGGAAGAGTCCTAATTGATCAAGTCGGGTAAGCCCGGTTTGACCTAAATCGATTAGAAAGAGTTCTATTCAAATTAGGTCAACTTGTATTCGAACCCACTGCTGGCTAGATGTGGAACCCAATGGGTCACACACTTAAGAGGATTGCTCAAGAGTTTAATTTGTAAGTAAATCATCTTTGCAGGATAACACTCTAGCAGTTGTTGCAAACCCTAGCTTCTATTCGAATTGGATTCAAATTAGGGTTCAGGATTGGTTCAATTTGGGTTTTAATTGGATCTAATTAGATCCTAATTGAGATTATAAGGATTATGGCTAACCCTATTGGCTAACCATGCACCTAGGCTAGCCCCCCACCCGCCCCTTAGCATTTTTCATGCCAAAATGCCAAGAGTCCATGCGCTAATGGACTCTTGGCGCGCCATTTGGAAGAGTCCATGGTGCATGGACTGTTCGCGTGCTCCATAAAAAACTCGGATGTTTTTATATGGGGCAGCTTCCTTTCTCATTATTAGCACCTCACATGTGTGCCCTTGGATGGGAATCCAACGGTTGGGAAATTTTTGAGAAAGACAAAAGGCGCAGACTCTTCCCGGTTGCGCGAAATAACATCTCTTCGGAGACCGAAACATCGCGACTCCCTTCTTCTGAAATTTCATGACTTTTCTTTTAGGACAAGCCATGAGTTTTAATCTGGAAGGTTGTGAGAAGGAGGGAAGGGGCGTGAGAAAATGAGAAATGGCGTGAGAAGTCTTTCACGGAGAGATGTGTGGGCGCCTATCTGAGATCTATTTAAAGGGTCAGGAAAATCAGATCTCGGTAATGTTTTCTTTTATTCCTTCTTCCTCTCCTAAAGACTCTTTCACTCTTTTCTTGCTCTTGCATTGTTTCCTTTACAGAGTACACCTCTGTCGAAACTCTGCCACTGAACAAGAATAAGAGTGAAATTCTCCGACGGTAAAGGAAAGAAAGGAGTTATGATTTATTCTTTCTTTCTTACATTAAGACATTATTATCTTAATTTCTCCTCCAACTTAAGACAAGCCTATATCCTCTTAGGACAAGGTCTTTTCTTCAAGACAAGGGTGTCTAAAGGGCCAAGGTCTTAGTGGAAGGAGGAGAAGAGATCAAGGAAAGGGAGGCTACCTCTTGTGTGGAAGAATTCAAGCCATAGTCCAAGCAATTGAGTTCTAGGAAGAAGAACTCAATAGGAGGAACCATTGAAAAGAAGATAGTGTTTCTTGATCATTGCTCTGTGTGGATCACCATCGGAGGGCGGACACATGGATGCCTGGTGAATTCAGTTAGCCCCTTCAACTTCAAGTTTGTTGGAATAAGCGATTACAGGTTGGTACCCTAATCCTAATTTGCATAGATATGCTTGTCATATGTTTTAGTCTTATTTAAGGAGTTCCTGGTTTAGGGTTTTTGGTGTGAATTTAGTTTCAATTTTGAAATTACACTTACGCTGCGTTGCATCGGAACCCAACAACATCCCTAGACAAGTCAAAGGTGTGCAAACTTCAAAAGTTCATCTATGGACTGAAGCAAGCATCAAGGAGTTGGAACATGCGATTTGATAAGTATATCAAGTCGTATAGCTTCATTAGGAATGGAGAAGAGCATTGCATTTACAAATGGGCTAATGGTTCTGTGATTGTATTCCTTGTGCTGTATGTGGATGACATTCTTTTAACTGAGAATGACATCACAGCATTGCAAGGAATAAAGGTCTAGTTATCATCTCAGCTCTCTATGAAGGACTTGGGTGAAGCCTCTTACATACTAGGTATGAAGATCTATAAAGATAGATTAAAGAGGCTTCTGGGACTGTCCCAGTTTATGTACATCGACACCGTGCTGAAACGTTTAGCATGGAGAATTCCAAGAAGGGCTATCTCCCGATAGGCACTGGATCTGATCTTTCCAAACAAAATTGTGCGATAACTCCTGAGGAGAGAGAGCGTATGAATAGAATTCCATATGCTTTGGCAGTGGGTTTTATCATGTACGCCATGACATGTACTAGACTAGATGTTGCATACTCACTAGTATAGTGAGCAGATACCAGTCTGACCCAAGTGAAGCTCATTGGAAATTGGTTAAAACCATCCTTAAGTATTTATGAAATACTAAGGACCAATGGCTCATTTATGGAGAATTTGACTTGAAACATGTGGGGTATACTGACTCCAATTTCTAGTCAGATAAAGATGAAAGCAAGAATGTGTCAGGTTTTGTCTTTACCTTGAACGGAGGAGCTATCTGCTGGAAAAGTTCCAAGCAGCCTATTATGGCGGACTCAGTTTGCGAAGTAGAGTACATTGCAGCATCTGATGCAGCAAAAGAAGCTGTGTGGCTGCGGAAGTTCCTTGATGAGCTGGGAGTGGCTCTTCCCTGGATGGTCCTGTTTCGGTGTACTGTGACAACACTGGAGCCATTGCTCAAGACAAAGAGCCAAAGTCTCATCACCGGACAAAGCATATTCTACGATGCTATCACCTTGTACGAGAGATCATGGAACGAGGTGACATTGACCTTCAAAAGATCGATGGAAAGGAGAACCTGGCTGACCCCTTCACTAAAGCCTTCAGAGTTCAAGAGTTTGACTATTGTAAAAGGAAAATGGGAATGAGATTCTGTACTGATTGGCTTTAGTCCAAGTGGGAGTTATTGAGAATTATGTCCCAAAGCTAATTGTCTAGGCTGTAGACAATTATGCTATTTTGTATTTGTATATGAATTTTTAATAATAAATAAAAGTTATTTATTTTTGGCTATCCATCATTTTATATTTTCTTGTAATGAACTCTTGTATGATGGAGTCCTTAGAACTACTTTGTTTTGATATAGAGAGGATATATCAAGTAGTTCTTAAACTAGTTTACAACCAAATGATACATTATTATAGGATGACGATGTATCGAGTATAGGTTGTTGTATATCACATTAGTTGGTTGTCCTCTTAACCAAGGAGTGTGGAGACACTGGTATGACATACAAGTGAAGTGTATGATATTTCACTAAACGTGACTATCTGCGGAGCTCCCTTCTGCCAAAGGGTTACTCATGAAGGGATATGGGTATATGTGTTCCTCAGACTTGAGGTCACCATGGCAGCTTGCAAGCAACTCACTATATTTTTGGTGCCGGACTACCTGGATTTCTAATCTAATGATGGAAGGTTTCTGGGTGCATTCAAGTACTTCTGGAGCGGTGGTGGATCAAGATGGAATTGACCTCTCCAAATAGTTTGGAGTGAATGACTCACTATGTCTCATTTAGTAAAACCTTTGCTAGGGTAGTTCTCGTGAAGAGTCACAGAACTTGTGAGGTTGAGACATGATCTGGATAAACCATATTATGGTTGGTTATCTAACCCTAGGTCATCTTGAGCATTATAAGGTCAAAGGGATGTATTATGCGGCAACCATATGCCAGAGGTTCTTGTGAGGTACTCTGCATCTTCGACCTATCCAGGCATCGGGTATCATTGCTAGATGAGGACTTTGACTGGTACTGGAAATGTTCCAGTGCTACCAGTTTAGTGTTCGAACCTATGGGGCTACACACCATAGAAGATTTCTATATGATCTTTTGGGCTAATCGATGATTGAGAATCGTTTACTATCACCTGAAGTCAATATGGTTGACTTTGTTCCAAGTGTCGACACTTGGAATTTTATAGGTGTCGACACTTGGTGAAGTGTCAACACTTAGACATTTTCGAGTGTCGACACTTCCTGTAACAAGCAGAAATCTGAAAGGTTTTCATGAGAACTTTTCGAGCATGTTTTGACCTAGTTTTAATTTGGAATTCAAACCAGTTTTGGCTCCAAGGCTTTATGGTATGATGTCATAGTTACCTTAATGGGTTGGACCCATTTGGAATGGCCTTGATCCTCTCCCCTATTCTCTCCCTCCATCTCTCCTCCTTCCTTCTTTTCCCTCTCATGGGAGCTCCTATAAATAGAGGTCTTTGTAGTGGTTGTTGGGGGTTACAATAGAAGAACAACACAACATAAAGAAAAGAGAGGAAGAAGAAGGGCTTTGTGAGAGGTTTAGGGATTGGGTGTGAGCCATCTAGCGATCAAGTTAGGTATTGGGAAACAGGTTTGGGAAGGGGTTCCTACTCTTATTTCAGTCTTCTTGGAAGAAGAAGTTCAGCCTATGGATCTCAAAGAGCTAGCACTCCGAGGGAGTTGGTCAGAGTCGAGCCTAGGTGTGGACATCCTGTAGAGGCCAGATGCGAGTGTGGCTCGAGCACCCTCCTTCTCACCTTTACTGCTTCTCTCCTGCACTCTCAGAGGTATAGAGGTATGACCTTTATATTTATGTTCTTCTATTATTTTTGATATTATATGCATGCTACATTATTATGCTAGGTCCTATTGCGGGCAGATCGGTAGATCGTTTAGATCTATCTACCGAGCCTTCCACTGTGCATGATTTAAAATAGTTTTAAAATGCATTTTCTCTGTCCTATTTTTCTTGCATATTGTATGCTAGGTATAGGTGTTTTCACCTTCAGCTATCTCTTCAGAAGATGATGAAACTAATGGTGTTGAAGAAAGGATTGAAGGTACAATGATTACTCCATCTGACCTCAAGAAGCTAATATTTCAGAAGATAGAAATAATTTCAAGTTCATTGACAGATCACATGAATTTTGCAATTGATGAGATGAAAATTATAGTTAATGCAAGCTTGCAGGAATTAAGATCTGAACAAAAGCTCCACCAGCAAAAAATTGAAAAGGAAATGGAGGATTTTAAGGAAGAGATCGGAAGTATCTTGCTACAATCCCAAAAGGAAACAATTCCCACTAAAGATGCTCCTGAACAGATCTTCAAGGAGTCACTTGAAACTCCTACTCCTATTCCTTCATCTGATCCACCTAAACCCAAACCTATTAAGACCAAGATGGAACACAAAACCAAGAAGACTAAGATTTTTAGAGCCCCTGTTAGAACTAGATTCAGGGATTTAAGGTTTAAACCCTTGAAAACTAAGACCTCTGATAAGGTTATAGAGGCAGGCTCCTCTTCTTCTTGTGAAGAAGAAGAAGAATAGTCTATTTGGTTAGTCTTTTAGTTTTATGTCTAACTTTGTTAATGTTCTACCTTTTATATTTTGCAATATGAATGTATTTTCCTTCTCACTTTTTATGACAATCCTTTTAATGAAATGAAAGTTTCTTTTAGCAATTTCACTTGTTGTCATGATATGATACAACTATGATAACTTTTTAATTAGAATTTCCAATTTGCGAATATGAAATTATCTCAAACAAATATTAAAGACTTTCTCAATCTATTTCAAAATCTGAGCTTTATTTAAATTATCTTTTTGATTGATTGACAAAAAGGGGGAGAAATATAAAAAATGGGAGAAATATGAAAAATGGAAGAAATATGAAAAATAGGAGAAATATGAAAAATAGGAGAAATATGAAAAATGTGAGAAAAGGGAAATTAGTAGATATGTTGAGCTTCCTGCCAATTATTCTTAAAGTACTTAAAAAGAATGAAAAAGGAGAGCACAAAACTGATAGTATTCAATCAGATCTAACTGTTTAATTTCTTTAAAACCTAGAGAAAGGGGAAGATTCTTTTGAAATGGTTTTGCTTTGATTGCTATTGCTCTACAAGTTAATCTTATTTCTGTCACTATTTCTTTCAAAACTTTGATACTCCATGTTTTGTGCTAATTATAATATTATGAAGTATGAAAAGTTTAATACTTTGATGATAAACAATAATATCATCTCTTGAGCTCTGGTACTTATTCATAAATTTAATTAGCTCTGGTACATGTGAATATTTAATTTTTAAATACTTTTATACATGTAAAGTATAAAGAATTTTTCATACCCAGTGTTTTGTCATCATTAAAAAGGAGATTGTTGACCCCATAAGTGATTTTGACGATAACCAAACATTGGAGCATGTATATTTATTTTTGACAACTCTTTAAGTATTTTACAAGTTTTTGTAGGATGAGTTAATTGTTCAAACTTCAACTCCTACACCATTGTTTTCTTGTTTGAGTTGTGTTGTAATGTGTTTTTGTAAAGAAGAACCCAATGAAAAAGCTAAGAAAAAATTATGTGAAAAGGGTTACTTCTGAGTGTGTGTGCCATAAAAATTATTTCGAGTTGGTATGATTGAAAATTGTAAAAGTGTTGGTGAGAGTTCTTCCTTGAGTTCAAGTATAAAAATCCTGAAGAAGATGCTTGAGCCGACCCAGCATGGTGAAGAGCCGACTCCACTTACTAGCATGCAGCAAGGATTCTAGAATGCAACAATTCGAGCCGGCTCGAAGGTAACCAAGACGACTCTAGTGAATCCGAGTTGACTGGATTATGTCCTAGCCGACTCCTCCAGAGTCCAGTGTTTGAAAATTTCTGAGAACAGCTAGGCGAGCCGACCTGAACCAGAAAGAGCCAACTCTGCCATACCTAATTTTGAAAGCCTGAGAAAGCGAGCCGACCCGAACTGCATCGAGCTGACTCTTCTAGTGTGATGTTTTCAAAACCTTAGAAGAAGAGCTGACCCAAGCTGAAATGTGCCAACTCCATGAGTTCAAGTTTTTCAAAGAAAGAAGTTCGAGCTGACCCGAGCTATCAAGAGCCGACTCACCTAGAGTGAAGTTTTATGCCTTGAGACAAAGAGCCGACTGCATAGAAGATTTGGCGACTCGACCTATCGACTCAAAGGATCCGAGCTGACTTGAACGTCGCTTTCAGGTATCCATCGGCTAGTTCCAAAATTTATTTTTGAATGCCAAAAAGTGCTCCAACGATCATAAGTCACATCCCAACGGTCTACAATGGCTTGAACTGCCTTGGAGTGATGAAAGACCTTATATTTGAAGGATTTGAATATTCTAAAGACAAGTTTTGAAAGTTCTTCAAAGTTTAGAGAGCTAAATTGAATATCCAACCAGCCAAAGAGAAAAAGAGCACAAGAGCATTCAAGTCAGCCTCCAAGTCTTCACCAACTCTGATCTGAAGCTTGAAGCAACTTTTGAAGAAGCCACTGAAGCAATTAAAGCTTATTCAAGTGCAAGTCAAGTAGATTTCTATCAAGCTGCACCGGCAACTATCCGACAAATTGAGTTTGTCATTTATTATTGCATTTACTTCAATTCTTTTTCAGAATTGTTGTTGGGTTATTGGTGAGCCCGGTTGAAAAACCAAATAGGTTCTTGGTGAGCCTTGATAAAAACCGAGTGTTGGGTTCTTGGTGATCCTGATAAAACCAAGTTAGGTTTCTTTGGTGAGCCTGTTTAAAACCAAAGGGTGTTGGGTTTTCTTTGGTGATCGCAAAAAACCAAAGTATAGAGGTTTTGGATTGTGATCCTGCAAAACAATCCTACTGTATTCGGGTGTGAATATAGTTGAAACTCCAAGTGGTATCTTGGGTAGTGGACGTAGGAGCTGGGTTGCTCCGAACCACTATAAATCCTGTGTGATTGTATTATGATTCTCTGATTTCTTTTAGATTATGCATTTAATTTTTCATCACAACACACAACACTTTAAAAAGGGAATTTTAGTTGCACATTATCTACGTTAAATTTTTTAAAAGACCCAATTCACCTCCCCTTTTTGGTGGCCACCTGGGCAACACATTTGATCTTAAGAATGTAGGGGCCATGTACCAGCATCTAGTCAGCAAGGTCTTCAAAGACTAGATCGGTCGCAACATGCAGGTTTATGTAGACGATATGCTCATCATGTGGCCTAGGGTCGGATCACATTACCGACCTGGCGGAGGCTTTCGACGACCTTCGCTTCTACCAGATGAAGTTGAACCCCGTCAAGTGCATATTTGGTATTTGGCAAGAAAGTTCCTGGGATTCATGGTCACCCAGAGGGGAATAGAAGTCAACCTTGAGAAGATCCAGGCGATCACTAACATGAGACATCCTGTATCCAAGAAAGAGGTTCAGTGCTTAATAGGATGCCGAGCACTGCCAGCCATTCTTTAAGGTGCTATGGAAGATGAAAGACTTCACCTAGATGGAAGAGTATCAGGATGCATTTTAAGGGCTAAAGAAGCTCCTCACCTCCCCAACACTGCTGTCCGAACTAGAGCCTAGAGAAGTGCTCCTCCTATACCTTGGCAGTCTCACCTAAAGTGATCAGCTCAGTGCTAGTCCACAATGACAAGGATGACTCCTAATGGCCAATCTACTATGCCAGCAAGCTACTCTACAACATGAAAACTAGGTACATCCGATCCGAAAAGATCATTTTTGCGGTAATAATGTGATGCGGGACGGAAATGAAGAACCCATGGTTATTATGAAAGGGAAAGACCTAAACAACCTAGGGATCGTGGGAGGGCTAAGAAGCCTCCTGGGACTAGGATAGGACGACCCCTGAAAATCCCTAAAATGGCCAGACTCTTTTGGTTTTCACTTTTCTTGGTGGAGGTGGCGAAGGAAGGATGGGGCTGGGAGACTAGGAACTGGAACTCATGGACCTTAGGACTCACCCTAACGAAGAGACCATCCACCTCTAAGGCATTACGCCCTCCTTCTAGGGAGACTGGTGACTGGACTCATGATCCTTGGGACTCACCCTAATGAAGAGACCATCCACCTCTAAGGCATTATGCCCTCCTCAATACTTGGAGGCGCTAGGATGGATCTCAAGGTCACGAGGGGAAGCAGAAAAAGACATGAAGGTGGGAGAGAGAATGGAGATACCTGGGGCCTCACACCCCTCGACGTCCCAAAGGACGAAGGCAAACGGGCCTTAGCCCAGAACCAGAATAAGGTTACAAACCCTCAAAAATTTCATTTTTCAACTACCTTTCCTTCTGATTGAGACTTATCCTTTATCTTTTTGAATGCTCGCAGGTCCTCCAGGTGACACGGGTATGGAGATGGTTGCCTTTGCCATCGAGATCTTCGGACAGCCAACCGGCGCCTCCACAGGGTTGACGGCTTGGTTGCCCTTGTATCGAGCACTTCAGATCTTCGAGGTTTGCCCCTGACTCCTAAGTAGATCTTGATTGGAGAGCTAAGTCCTACGGGATTTCTAAATCCCGGGGTCCTCTCTTTATCATTATTTAGGGACTACTTGCTTGCTTGTTATTTCTTATTGTTATAGAACCCTAGATCATCTCTTACCTGCTTTCGGGAATCCAAAGAAAACTACAAAAATCTAAAATTCAGAAAACCCTAAAAATCACTTGCATCATTCTTCATTCCGCATCTAATTAGTCCCCCATCATAATGTCTACGCAGCACCTCAATCCCTACTTCTAAGTGCACCCCATTTGGTGTGGGCACCAGACCTCTAATTAGGGTTTCAATTTTTTGGGATTTGTAATAAGGCTTCAAGCCTAAAGCATTGTATTTTTTTTTAGTCATGAAATTAGTTTCAATTGTTTTTGTTTTGGTCTTGTACATTGACCAATTTGGTCAAGTTGGGTCAATGGGTCTTATACTTAGCTAAATTGGTTCTAGTCCGAGTCTACTGGAAGATTGGGTCCAAGCCTATTTGAAGGAGTGGTCATTGAGTCTAGTCCAATTATTGATGGGTCAAGCCATTTCCCATGCCTTGAAGGATGCCACCTCAGCCCTTGAGCACCACCTCACCCATCCCATGTAGCGCCACATCATCATGATAAGTGGGCGGCCCAAATCAAGAGGAAATGTAGAATTTTGGATGCCATCAACCCAAGTGGACACCATCCCTTGACCCAAGCCTCCAATCAAGAGGAAGTGCAGATTTCTTGGACACCATCAAGCCATATGGACAAAATCCCTTATTCCAAGCCTCCCTTCCATCCCCCTATCAAGTTTTCTCCCAAAGAAGGGTGGACGAAAAAGGAAGGTCAATGGGAGTTGAAGATTTGTGAAGACATGTCCCTTGCTTCAAGCCCCCATATCACGCCTTCCTCCCAAAGTGCTTGATCAACCATGGAAGAAATCCAAAAGTCCAAAGGCGCCAAGACAAGATCCATGCTTCATGCCCCCATAAAAAAAGCTTGAATGGTCAAGGAAAGAAGCAATGATCAAGTGGGCACCCATGATTCTTGAAGACATGCTCCCCTCCTCACTCCCCCAAATCAAGCACTCCACCATTTCAAGGTTGACCAAGAGAGGATTCCACGGAGAAAAATCTGATTTTATAGTGCCATCTTCATGAAGAATTGTAATATTTTTCATTCAAATTTTGAATGAGTCTTAAGGTGCCTATTTAAAGGGCCTTACCCCTCCCTTGTAATGCTAATTGATGATGAATGAAAAATACAAGTTTTTCTTGAGAGCCAAATTCTCTTTTGTTGCCTTCGTTCATTAGGAACGTCGATCTCCATGAGAGAGTGCCTTCGCCTTCGGGCATCGAGAGGTGTGAGGCCTCAAGTTACTGTCTCTTCCACAACTCCATCCTCCAACTTCAAGTCATAGTCCATTGAGATCATCCAACTGGGCGCCTAGCAAGAAGAACTCCGCCATCACCACATCAACTCTCTTTCCTTCTTCTATTGCTTTCTTTTGATCGAAACCTAACTCTTCCTTTTAAATGCTCGCAGGTCCTCCAGGTATAATGGAGACGGAGTCGGTCTCCCTTGCCTTCATGACCTTCAGACTGAAAACCGGCACATCGACAGGATTAAGGGCTCGATCATCCAGGCCGCATCTGCGAGAGCGAGTGATCTCGGCATCGGGCGCTTCGGATCTTTGAGGTTTGCTACCTTGACTCCTAAGTAGGTATTGATCTGAGAGCTAAGTTCCATGGGATTTCTCAATCCCGGGATCCTCTTTTTATCCTTGTTTAGGGGCTAATTCACATGCTAGTAGTTCTTATTATTATTGAATCCCTAGATCTGCTCTTGGTTTGTCTTCGGGAATCCATAACTTATAAAAAAATCCTAAAAATCACAAAGGAACAAATCACCTACATCATTTAATCTTGCATTTAGTTAGTCCCCCATCATGTTTGGTATCAGAGCATGGTTAGGACTTAGCACTTCGTAAGTACCTCGATTAAGTGCTTCACCAAGCTATCCGGTCTTAGGAGAAAAGTAGGATTTTAAGACCCTCTCTTTCCATTCTACGGGGATCTTCTAAGGTGTGTAGGGGTACCACTGTTATTGACCTTCGAAGGGGAATACAAAAAGAATAGATTTTAAAAAAAAAAATTGCATCATTAGATCTCATTGTCTTTTAATTTCTGCATTTTTTGTTTTTCGAATATGGTCTGTTGATTCTTGTATTTCTGTTTGTAGGAATCTTTAATTTGTTCGATGTTTATTTTGTTAGATCACACATAATTGTTTATATTTTTGGTAATTTTCTCAGAATTGTAGCTTGTAGAATTTCTACAATCCAGAATACTACCTAAGAAGAAATTCTGTTCTGAGAATTTCAGCAAGTGCATTTTTCTTATGTTTTCATTTCTTAGATAGTTTAATTTGCATTTAGCTTCATCTCATATCATTTCCTTCATCTCATTTCTACTTTCGTCCTTCAAAAACCCAAAAATATAAGTTAGAGACATTTCATTAGATCATTTTGCATGCCATCAACCTCATAAATCATCTTAAGGGCAGCAATTTGACAAAGGGTGAGGATTTCATTACCTGTCCCTAGCCCAAAAATCACCACCCGGTATATCGAACCCAAGCTCTAACTAACATCAAATAGACACTTAATTGCTCCAGTGAGTTAGGGACACCCACGAAGTCGGGTCGAACCAAGTGTCAAGCCAAGTTAGACAACTGGTTTGTGTGTGCTTGAGTAGCTGGTGTCTAGACAAGTGGTTCAGGGACAAGAGCCTGAAGGAAGGTGGGTTGGTTCACTTATGTGGCCAATTTTAAATTGGTATCGAAGGCAAGCAAAGAAGAACCTCTACCAACCTTACACTTACCTGGCCAGGTGCCAACTTACTACTACCTAGTTTGTCTTCTTGACTTAACTTTTGGTTTGATCTTTTAAGTCTAGCAAACCCTTACATCTTTCGTTGTGTGCTGCATGTCAACCAGATCAGGAGTCCCCTATCATCCCCATCTTTTCCAATCAAGTGAACCTATGGAGAATGAACGAGAGGATCAATTTAAGGTCATTCTTGAATAATTGGCTAGGATGAACAGTAGTCTTGACAAGCTTGATGATAGAATTGGAGCCTTAGAAAAGAATAGTCCTAGACCATCTGTCGAGCCTGAGTCTGAATCACCTTTTCCCCCTAGGGATTACCCTCATCATGAACCATCCATAGAGGCTAAACCCAAGAGAATTCCCTATTTTAACCCAGCTCAAAAGATTCACCCTAGGAGACCCAATCAGGAGTTCCTATACTAGGAAGAACTGCATGAGTCTGATGACCTATTAGGAGTAATTAGGTGCATCCTTATCTAGGATATAGTGCAAGAAGATTGGCGTAGGACAAACATCTTACAATCCTTTGTCAAACTAGGGGATAGGGTATGCAAAATCATAATTGATAGTGGGAGCTGTGTCAATGCCATTTCTTCAAGTAGTGTCAAAGCCCTAGGATTGACCCCAGTTCCTCACCCCAACCCATATAAGGTCTCTTGGGTAGATTCAACTTCCATACCCATAAAGTCTAGGTGCCAAGTCTTGATCAAGTTACAGTCTTATGAAGAGAAGATTTGGTGTGGTGTCCTTCCCATGGGCGTCAGTAGTATTATCTTAGGTTGACCTTGGCTGTACGATCATGATGCCACCCTTCATGGTAGGATCAATATCTGTACCTTCAACCACCATGGGAAGAAGTTTACAATCAATCTAGTTCAGCTTAAGGATCAGGTTAATAGAGGATCAAGTAATCTAAAGGAAAAGAAGCCAAAAGTTAACCTGATCAAGGACAATGAGTTAGAAGAAGAGATTACTGGGAAAGGACCTTTAAAGAAGTTTACAATCAATCTAGTTCAGCTTAAGGATCAGGTTAATAGAGGATCAAGTAGTCTAAAGGAAAAGAAACCAAAAGTTAACCTGATCAAGGACAATGAGTTAGAAGAAGAGATTACTGGAAAAGGACCCTTTAAAGAATTTCAGGGAGAGAAGGATGAACAATCTGAGAATTTGAATATAAAAACCCCTGTGCCCATTAAAGACTTTAAGGTTGAACCCATTGAAAATCTAGGGAAAGAAACTCCTGAGCCCATTAAAAAATTGAAAGAAAATATCTATGAGTCAAGTTTAGTAGATGATGGGCCCAAGGTTGAAATCATTAAGGAATCAAAGGAAAATGATCCTGAGCCCACTACAAAATTTGAAGAGGAAATGACCGAGCCAGAATCACATCTAGTAAATGAACATGAGGATTCACTAGTCTTTTCCATAGGAGTTCAGGAACCAACCCTTAATGAACCGATCCAAAGAGAACATCCTCAAGAGATGGTTAAAGCTCAGAAAGAAATTGAGGATGTAGTTCCTGATGAGTTACCTGATCAGTTACCATCCCTGAGGAACACCCAGCCTGCCCTATAACTTGCACCCATCGATCAATGTCTAAATTTTAAAATCATCCTGATTAACCAAGATCTGTCTCATGCTTCCTATAGATTGCCCCAAGACTCCGATTCCTATTTCCTACCCTTCCCTGAGCCTTCTCACATTTTTAGAGTCATGGGGTTACATTTTGTTGAGATTACCAGAATGCATGACTCCGTGGAACCCATCCCTTTTGCCATCTTCTTCTGGGACACCTTATGTTATTTGCTAGGGATCCTTGATAATTTTTCTTGTGCACACCAGACTAGGGTAAAACCTAGAGAGTCAATAATCTATTAGGTTTAGGTCTTAGAGAGTCCAATAAAATTTCGCTCTATATGAATGTTTAGTTGAGTCTGTATTTTGCATCATGTTAGGATTCTGCATTAAGTACTAATTTTAAAATAATTTAGTTGATTCCTGAAAGTGAACCAAAGAGTTTGATCAAAGAGATTCTATAATGGTTAGGCTTAGGCCTGAACTGTTTCCACCAGAAGCTGTTAAGAAACTTCATGCTCGTGGAGCTGGCCCCTTTAGAATGATAAGGAGAGTTGGCCCTAATGCCTATATGCTTGAGCTACCCCCGAATTATGGCATTAGCTCGACTTTCAATATCCTGGACTTTGTCGAGTATAGGGAACTAGCAAGCATACCCAGTAAGCCATTTTGGCCTAACCTTTCATTTGAGAGCGAACCCGAGCCAGAGTGTCCATCTCCAATTTTACCTGAGAGAGGAGAGCAGATCGAGCATGTCCTGGATGATCAAGCTATGACCACCCGGGGCAAAGGCTTTCAGCATTACTTAGTTCGATTGTAAGGCCGACCGCAGTTCAATGATTCGTAGGATACCCGAGAGGACTTGTAGTACCTCGACCCCAACCTTCTGGAAAAATATCAAAGCCAAATCAACCCTAACTCGACAGGGTCGAGTTCCACCCACCCCGGGAGAATTGGTGTGGGCACCAGACCTCTGATTAGGGTTTCAATTTTTTGGGTCATGTAATAAGGCTTCAAGACTAAAGCATTGTATTTTTTTTTAATCCAGAATTTAGTTTCAATTGCTTTGTTTTAGTCTTATACATTGACCTATTTGGTCAAGTTGGGTCAATGGGTCTTGTACTTAGCTAAATTGGTTCTAGTCCGAGTCTACTGGAAGATTGGGTCCAAGCCTATTTGAAGGAGTGGTCATTGAGTCTAGTCCAATTATTAATGGGTCAAGCCATTTCCCACGCCTTGAAGGATGCCACCTCAGCCCTTGAGCACCACCTCACCCATCCCATGTGGTGCCACATCATCATGACAAGTAGGGGGCCCAAATCAAGAGGAAATGCAAAATTTTGGATGCCATCAACCTAAGTAGACACCATCCCTTGACCCAAGCCTTCAATCAAGAGGAAGTGCAGATTTCTTGGACACCATCAAGCCATATGGACAAAATCTCTTGATCCAAGCCTCCCTTCCCTCCCCCAATCAAGTTTTCTCCCAAAGAAGGGTGGGCAAAAAAGGAAGGTCAATGGGAGTTGAAGTTTTGTGAAGACATGTCCCTTGCTTCAAGCCCCCATATCACGCCTTCTTCCCAATGTGCTTGATCAACCATGGAAGAAATTCAAAAGTCCAAAGGTGCCAAGACTAGATCCATGCTTCATGCCCCCACATCAAGCCTTACTCCATAAAAGCTTGGATGGTCAAGGAAAGAAGCAATGATCAAGTGGATGCCCATGATTCTTGAAGACATGCTCTCTTCCTTACTCCCGCAAATCAAGCACTCCACCATTTCAAGGTTGACCAAGAGAGTATTCCATTGAGAAAAATCTGATTTTATGGCGCCATCTTCATGAAGACTTGTAATATTTTTAATTCAAATTTTGAATGAGTCTTAAGGTGCCTATATAAGGGGCCTTACCCCTCCCTTGTAATGCTAATTGATGATGAATGAAAAATACAAGTTTTTCTTGAGAGCCAAATTCTCTTTAGTTGCCTTCGTTCATTAGGAACGTCGATCTCCGTGAGGGAGCGCCTTCGCCTTCGGGCATCGAGAGGTGTGAGGCCTCAAGTTATCGTCTCTTCCACAACTCCATTCTCCAACTTCGAGTCAGAGTTCATTGGGATCATCCAACCGGGCGCCTAGAAAGAAGAACTCTGCCATCACCACATCAACTCTCTTTCCTTCTTCTATTGCTTTCTTTTGATCGAAACCTAACTCTTCCTTTTGAATGCTCACAGGTCCTCCAGGTACCACGGACACGGAGTCGGTCTCCCTTGCCTTCGTGACCTTTGAACTGAAAACTGGTGCATCCGTATGGTTGAGGACTTGATTTCCAGGCTGCATCTGCGAGAGCGAGTGATCTCGGTATCGGGCACTTCGGATCTTTGAGGTTTGCTACCCTGACTCATAAGTAGGTATTTATCTGAGAGCTAAGTCCCACGGGGTTTCTCAATCCCGGGGTCCTCTTTTTATCCTTGTTTAGGGGCTATTTCACATTCTAGTAGTTCTTATTATTATTGAATCCCTAGATCTGCTCTTGGTTTGTCTTCGGGAACCCATAACTTATAAAAAATCCCTAAAAATCACAAAGGAACAAATCACCTGCATCATTTAATCTTGCATTTAGTTAGTCCCCCATCACCATTGCTATCCTCATCGATCAGCTGTTGAGGGCAATTCTTAGCCACTCTGATACTTCGGGTTGCCTGGCCAAGTAGGTGATGAAGCTCAATGAGTTTGACATCACCTACTACTCGTGACCAGAACAAAAGGCCCAGGTCCTAGCCAATTTCCAAGTGGAATGCGCCTGAGCAAATAAGGACCCAGAGGTAGTGGATTGGCTAGCTGAGCCCGGGCCAGACTTGACCCCAGAAGAGATGACATTGATCCTTCATGTCGATGGTGCATCTAATGTCGGAGGGAGTGGAGCTGGCCTCATCCTTGCCAACTTCGATGGGGTCATTATGGAGTATGTACTATGATTCCTCTTCAAGGCTGACCAACAATCACACTTAATATGAGGCACTCCTCATAAGGCTAAAGGTGTACTGTGAGCTGGGCATCAAGAGATTGAAGGTCTTCACTGACTCTTAGCTTGTGGTGGGCCAAGCCTCTCGTGAGTACGAAGCTCGAGATCTCATGATGGTGAAATACCTGGACAGGGTACGCTCATACACAGTGAATCACTAGCACTTTGATATTTTCCACATCCCTCGAGCAGAGAATGCCGGGGCTAATGTGGTGCGGGCACCAAACTCAGAAGAAGACTTCAGGGCTCCATCTGGATCTCTGATTGACCTTGGCTGAAGAATTAGGGTTTTCTGGTTTGTAATAAGGGTTGACTTGATCAACTCAATTTTAGCTTGAGTATGTATTTCCCTGCAATTTAATTTTGTTGAGTCATGTTGGCTCAGTAGTGGTCTAGGTCTTCTCCAGAGTGTCACATTTTCTTCCAAGGCCAAGCAAGTGGGCGCCACACTCCTAGCCACACTCCCAGCCACACGCCTGAGTCCAGGAGGCGCCACATCTCCATCCAGTATGCTCTAGTCCCCACACCACAAGATAGCAGGTCCCTTCTCTCATGCGCCACTTGAGGAGAAAATAATCTGGGATCACAATTCAAGGGGGCGGCCCAAAACATTCCATAAGAGCCAAGCTATATAAAGAAAGAAGCTCTTCTTGGGGAGCACTTCAAGGGGGCGCCCAATCCATGCCAAAAATGCTCAAAGCAAAGATGGGAAGAACCATGACTTAGGGACAAAGAAAAGGAGGAGTCCAAAAGAGTTGAGCCATGGAAGGAAAGAAATTTTCTCTTGAAGAACAAGGCTAGGAGGCGCCACCTACTTAACTTTTGAAGCCACCAATCAACATTTTTGGAACCTCTTGGCCGGCCATATGTGTGGGAATTGATTCTACAAACCTAATTTGTAGATCCACCCTATTAGTCCCACATGGGAAGATGTAAAACCCTGCTCTCTTGTAAAGTCCTATAAATTAAACCCCTCTTGTAAATTTTAAAGTTATCTGATGAATGAATCCAATTTATGTGTGAGCAAACTTTGTGTTTCTCTCTTCCGCACTTGCATCCAGGTGTTGAGCTCCGTGAGGGAGTAAATCCGGGTTCCCTAGGAACCTTGAGGAGGTGTTAGATCTCCAACCCTTAAACCCTAGGTTAGCCACTTCAACTCCAAAACCCTAGCCGCCCATCATCCTCTTCAATCCACTAAACCCTAGCCTACCCCACCTCTCAAGGCCACTCTCTCCAAGTCAAGGCCAACCACCAGCATCCAGGGCCAGTCCGGATACTTCAGATCCAGAGAAATTCCCAGAGGAAGTCAGATCAGCCTCCAGGAGAATCCGGATTTCAGCAACATCAGCTTTCAAGTTCTTCAATCTGGTAAATCCTTCCTTGAGTATCTGGTTCCATAAATTGTTCTTCTTCTTTCACAGATCTTGAATTCAGGAGAAGCCAACTCTGCCAAAGGATCAGTATTGGAGGATCCATTGCGAAGTTACCTGAATCCGGGGATCCAACAATCTGCTCAAGAGAGTCCTTCCACTAAACTCTATGAAGATCACTGCCTGGTCTGTAACCCTTCTCTTCTCTTTACTTCTGTCCTGTTGAAAGTTCAGAGCGAAACCCTAGGTCTGGGAGTTTCTCAACCCCCAGCGATCCTTTACTTCTGAACTACTTTGATAACCTAGTTTCTTTTAAATTATGCTTCAATTATTACCTAGTTTCTTTCAATTTAGTTTAACTTTCCTTTGAGTCAAAGCCGACTTATGAAAATATAAAAATAAAAACAACAAAAAAAAGAATTAGTCTTAATTTACTTCCGCATCGCATCATCCTCTTTCATTCTGCATCAATTTTGGTATCAGAACCCTGTCTAGGGTTTCTGACTTGCTTGTATGTTTTGAGTGTCTCTCTTTTTTACTTTGTCTGCTCGAAGTAGACTCCCCAGGATGTCCGATCCTAGGAACGAAGCAAGGAGAAAACCTCCTCTTCCCATTCCATGGGGTGTTCCTAGGGCGTGTACGGGATCCGCTGGGTTACAACTTCGTAGCAGGAATTGCAAACGGGGGAAGCACTCTGTTTTCAGTCTGTAACTATCCTGTTGCAGGAATTGTTTTTCATTGAAGGTAACTCCAAATTGCATGATTTTTATTTTTTTAGAACTAGTATAATTCAAACTATTTTACATAATGTTTTTGTGATTTATTGGATTCCGTGAAATTTCTGAGAGTTAAATTACAGCAACTCTATTTCTGTGTTTCTGCAATTCAATTATTTTGAGTGATCATCTCCTAATTCATCTTAAGGGCAATTGAGCATCTAAGATAAGGGGAGGAGTTGATAACCTCTTCTTAGCCCAAAACCACCACCCATTCATTCGATCCTAAGCTTAATTTTAAAATTTATTAGACTTAATTTGCCCTAGTGGGCTAGGGACATCAACAAGTCGGGTCAAGGCTAGTGTTGAGTCAGTTTGTCTAGTTACTTTGTGTTTGCTTTGTACTCAATGTCTAGAATGGTGGTTTAGGGATTCTATCCCGAAGGGCTTGTGTGCTGGTTCGCCTACCTAGCCAATCACTGATTGGTGTCTAGGATTGGCATCTAGGGACCTAACACTCCCCTTACACCTGCCTGGTTGAGTCCCGAGTTACTACAGACTAGCTTGCCACTCTGATTGGGCATCTAGTTTGGGCTCTAGGTCTAGTTAGCCCGTAGTCGTTTCAGTTGAGTCTCATTTGGTGTGTTTGCTTGCATCATCATGTCTACCCAGAATGGAGTACCCTACCAACCTGGTCAAACCCAACCTGATTTAGAGGCCATGGTTAGAGCTCTTACTGAGAGTATGAACAAATTTAGTCAGGATGTGACTGCTACTGTTGCCCAGTTTAAAGAACAGGTCCATGAGAATTTTGCCCAGCTTAGGGATCGAGTCCAAGTACTAGAGGAACCTAGGCATCAGAATTGGACTACTGACCCAGATTTTAATGTGCCTCAACCTCACCTACACCAAGAGCCTAGAAGACCTTTATACAGAGATCCTGAACCTAATCATAGGAGGCCTGACCCAGAACCTGAAGATAGAGATGATAGGTTCTTCCGGAACATCAAATTAGATGCACCCACTTTTGATGGTAGCTTAAACCCTAAGGTGTATTCTGATTGGGAGGGTGAGATGGACTAGTACTTTGAGTGGTATGCCATGTCTGAGGAAAGGAAGTTCAAGTTTGCCAAGATGAAGTTAGTACGTCAAGCTAGGTTATATTGGGGGAACATTGAGCTAACCACTAGAAGACGAAATGTAGAGCCCATAACCACTTGGCAGGGTATGAAAGAGAAGCTTAGAGATAAGTACCTACCCATTTCATACCAGTAGAATCTGTTAGACCAATGGCAGACTTTGAAATAAGGGAACCGATCTGTATCAGACTACATAACCACCTTTGATGAATACCTGATGAGATGTGATGTGAGTGAAGCCCATGAGGTCACTTTGTCTAGGTTTAGGGCTGGACTTAAGGAAGACCTAAAGAGGGAGTTGTTTCTGAGAGAGGTTACTGACCTAGACCAAGCCTATCAGATTGCACTGAACACTGAGAAGTTTCAAAGAGGACCCATGCCTTCTAGGGTTAGTGCCCCAATCCCAAGAAATGGACCTAGCCAAGTTACCCCTAGCAAGCCTAATCAGGGTATCCCCACCCCTAGGCCCATGGACAAAGGTAAGGCACCTGACACCCAGAGAACCCCTAGTATCATCTATTTTAAGTGTCAGAAGCCCGGTCATATCTCCAACCAGTGCACAGCCATAGCTTGTTTTAAGTGCCATAAGGTAGGTCATGTTTCTAGCAAGTGTCCTCGTAGATCCCTTTACATAGAAGAAGGAGAAGAAGAGAATTCCGGGCCCAATGAGGAGTTTGACGAAGAAGTTTATGAGGCCGGAATGAATTTGGTCGATGAGTATGAAGGAGAGGAGGAATCCACAGAGTCTGACCAATTAGGGGTTGTGAGATGCATCCTGTCCCAGAATAGAGTTCAGGAAGATTGGCGTAGGACTAACATCCTACAGACTTTCCTTAAACTAGGGGATAAGGTATGTAAGATCATCATAGATAGTGGGAGCTGTGTGAATGCCATTTCTGCTAGCACTGTCAAAATGTTAGGCTTAATCCCAGTCCCCCACCCCAACCCCTATAAGATTTCTTGGGTAGACTCTACACCCATCCAGTCTAGATGTCAGGTCCAAATCCAAATGCAATCCTATCAAGAGAAGATTTGGTGTGATGTCTTGCCCATGGGGGTGAGTAGTATAATTCTTGGAAGACCTTGGTTATATGATCATGATGCCACCCTCTTAGGAAAATCCAGTACCTGTGTCTTTAGTTTTAATGGGAAGAAAATTACAATCCATTCAGTCCCTCCTAAGGACAAGGTAGCTAAAGGACCCAATAAGGTCAGAGAGATGAAGACTGGAGTGAAACTAATTAGTGCTAAGGATCTAGAACAAGAAATTCATAGTGGTTCACCTATTTGGATGTTGACTGCTAAGGAACTTAGGACTCCTACACCTTCAGAACCTCCTCAGGAAGTTAAACCTTTGTTAGAAGAATTTGAGGATGTTTTTCTCGAGGATCTGCCGGACCACCTTCCACCTCTTAGGGATATCCAGCATTCCATAGATTTAGTCCCAGGAGCTACAATACCCAATTTGCCCCATTATAGGATGAATCCATCTGAGCATAAGGAACTGCAAAAACAGGTTGGAGAATTGTTGAGGAAGGGGTTCATTAGAGAGAGTCTTAGCCCTTGTGCAGTCCCTGCACTTCTGACCCCAAAGAAGGATGGCACGTGGAGGATGTGTGTTGATAGTCGTGCCATCAACAAAATCACAATCAAGTATAGGTTCCCCATCCCTAGACTAGATGACATGCTGGATATGATGGCCGGTGCAATGGTTTTTTCTAAAATTGATCTCAAGAGCGGCTATCATCAGGTGAGGATTAGACCAGGGGATGAGTGGAAAACCGCTTTCAAAACTAAGGGTGGTCTCTATGAATGGGTTGTAATGCCTTTTGGGTTGTCCAATGCCCCTAGTACTTTCATGAGGATTATGACCCAGGTGCTTAGAGCTTTCATAGGGAAGTTTGTAGTGGTCTATTTTGATAACATCCTGATCTATAGTAGGACCCCTACAGATCACCTAGGCCACCTTAGACAAGTCTGCCAAGTTTTGAGGAATGATAGTCTCTACGGCAATCTCAAAAAGTATGAATTCATGACCAGTAGAATTATCTTCCTTGGTTTTGTAGTAACCCCTGACGACGTGGCTGCCGATCCAGAAAAGATTAGGTCCATAGTAGAATGGCCAGAGCCGACCAGTGTGCATGAAGTCAGAAGTTTTCACGGCTTGGCTACCTTCTATAGGCGATTCATCAAGGGGTTTAGTACTGTAGTTGCTCCTATCACAAACTGTATTAGGAAGGGAGAATTTCAGTGGACTAAAGCAGCCCATAAAGCCTTTCTAGATCTTAAGGATAGGATGACCCAGGCACCCATTTTGAGGTTACCCGACTTTTCTAAAGTATTTGAGGTTGCCTGTGATGCTTCAGGAGTAGGTATAGGTGGAGTCCTAAGCCAAGAGAACCATCCCGTAGCATTCTTTAGTGAAAAACTTAATGATGCTAAGCTTAGGTATTCTACCTATGATAAGGAATTTTACGCGGTAGTGCAAGCTTTGCGTTACTGGAGACATTATTTGCTACCGCAAGAATTTATGCTGTTTTCAGACCATGAGGCTCTTAGATTCTTGAATTCCCAGAAGAAGCTTAACCCTATGCATGCTAAATGGGTAGAGTATATCCAGTCCTATACTTTTGTTTTGAAACATAAGGCTGGGACTGAAAATTAGGTAGCTAATGCCCTTAGTCGTCGATCTTTGTTATTGAATGCTGTTAGGGCTGAAGTCATAGGGTTTGAGCAGATTAAAGAGGAATATGAGTCGTGTCTGGATTTCAAGACCATGTACCAGGATCTAACTCAAGGACCATCTAGTGATCATAAGGATTATACCCTTTTAGATGGCTTTCTGTTCTTTAAGAATAGGCTTTGCATCCCTAGAATTTCTCTTAGGGAATTTTTGATTTGGGAAATTCATGCTGGAGGTTTAGCTGGCCATTTCGAAAAAGACAAGACCACCCTGGCTATTGAAGACCACTTTTTCTGGCCTAGCTTAAAAAGAGATGTAGCACACATTGTGGCTAGGTGTCGAACCTGCGCTATTGCCAAACAACGAAAAAAAAACACCGGCCTTTATACCCCACTCCCTGTCCCAGATCGTCCTTGGCAAGATGTGAGCATGGACTTTGTGTTAGGTTTGCCTAAGACCCAGAGGAGGCATGACTCTATCTGTGTTGTAGTCGATCGATTTTCCAAGATGGCCCATTTCTTGCCTTGTTCCCAAACATTTGATGCGTCTAAGGTAGCCACCCTATTCTTTAATGAGAGAGTTCGACTCCATGGCCTACCTAAGACCATTGTTTCAGATAGGGATGTCCGGTTCACCAGCTATTTCTGGAAAACCCTTTGGCATAAGTTAGGGACAAAACATAAGTTTTCAACTGCCTATCATCTCCAGACTGATGGCCAAACCAAAGTAGTGAACCGTAGTTTAGGCAATCTGTTAAGGTGTCTTGTTGGTGAAAACATTAGGAACTGGGATTTGTACTTACCTAGAGCTGAATTTGCATACAATGACTCGGTCAATAGGTCTACAGGTAAGAGTCCATTTGAAATTGTGCATGGTTACAAACCTCACACACCTCTTGACCTAGCCCCTTTACCAATCCACACACGAGTCTCCGAGTCTGCTGAAGTCTTTGCATAGCATATAAAAGACTTGCATAAAGAAATTCATGCCAAAATAAATTTAAGTAATGAAACTTATAAGAAGTTGGCTGATTCTCAAAGGCGAGTCAAAACTTTTGTTGAGGGAGACTATTTAATGATTAGGTTAAGGCTTGAACGGTTTCCTCCTGGAATCGTTAGAAAGTTACATGCTAGAGGGGCTGGACCATTTAGAGTGGTGAAGAGAATAGGGTTCAATGCCTATGTGCTCGAGTTGCCTTCAGAACTAGGCATTAGCTCCACTTTCAACATTACAGACCTAGTAGAGTATAGAGAGCCAGCTATGATTCCCAGTGAGCCTTTTGAGCCTAATCCTGCTCTTGAGAGTGAACCCAACCCTGTGTGTCCACCAACAAACTGGCCTGTGAGGAAAGAGCAGATTGAAAAAATCCTGGATGATCAGGTTATCTCTACTCGTAATCGAGGATACCAAAGATACCTGGTCCGCTGGCAAGGAAGGCCAAATTCTGATGACTCTTGGATCTCCCGAGAAGAATTACAAGAATTGGACCCAGACCTCTTATAGAGATACCAGAGCCAGCTTGATCGATACTCGACATGGTCGAGTTCCTCCCACCCCGAGAGAATTGGTGCGGGCACCAGACTCAGAAGAAGACTTCAGGGCTCCATCTGGATCTCTGATTGACCTTGCCCGAAGAATTAGGATTTTCTGGTTTGTAATAAGGGTTGACTTGATCAACTCAATTTTAGCTTGAGTCTGTATTTCTCTGCAATTAAATTTTGTTGAGTCATGTTGGCTCAGTAGTGGTCTAGGTCTTCTCCAGGGTGTCACATTTTCTCCCAAGGCCAAGCAAGTGGGCGCCACACTCCCAGCCACACGCCTGAGTCTAGGAGGAGCCACATCTCCATCCAGTATGCTCTGGTCCCCACACCACAAGATAGCAGGTCCCTTCTCTCATGCGCCACTTGAGTAGAAAATAATCTGGGATCCACAATTCAAGGGGGCGGCCCAAAACATTCCATAAGAGCCAAGCTATGTAAAGAAAGAAGCTCTTCTTGGGGAGCACTTCAAGGGGGCGCCCAATCCATGCCAAAAATGCTCAAAGCAAAGATGGGAAGAACCATGACTTAGGGACAAAGAAAAGGAGGAGTCCAAAAGAGTTGAGCCATGGAAGGATAGAAATTTTATCTTGAAGAACAAGGCTAGGAGGCGCCACCTACTTACCTTTTGAAGCCACCAATCAACATTTTTGGAACCTCTTGGCCGGCCATATGTGTGGGAATTGATTCTACAAACCTAATTTGTAGATCCACCCTATTAGTCCCACATGGGAAGATGTAAAACCCTGCTCTCTTGTAAAGTCCTATAAATTAAACCCCTCTTGTAAATTTTAAAGTTATCTGATGAATGAATCCAATTTATGTGTGAGCAAACTTTGTGTTTCTCTCTTCCGCACTTGCATCCAGGTGTTGAGCTCCGTGAGGGAGTAAAGCTGGGTTCCCCAGGAACCTTGAGGAGGTGTGAGATCTCCAACCCTTAAACCCTAGGTTAGCCACTTCAACTCCAAAACTCTAGCCGCCCATCATCCTCTTCAATCCACAAAACCCTAGCCTACCCCAACTCTCACGGCCACTCTCTCCAAGTCAAGGCCGACCACCAGCATCCAGGGCCAGTCCGGATACTTCAGATCCAGAGCAATTCCCAGAGGAAGTCAGATCAGCCTCCAGGATAATCCAGATTTCAGCAACATCAGCTTTCAAGTTCTTCAATCTGGTAAATCCTTCCTTGAGTATCTGGTTCCATAAATTGTTCTTCTTCTTTCCCGGATCTTGAGTTCAGGAGAAGCCAACTCTACCAAAGGATCAGTATTGGAGGATCCATTGCGAAGATACCTGAATCCGGGGATCCAACAATCTGCTCAAGAGAGTCCTTCCACTAAACTTTGTGAAGTTCACTGCCTGGTCTGTAACCCTTCTCTTCTCTTTACTTCTGTCCTATTGAAAGTTCAGAGCGAAATCCTAGGTCTGGGAGTTTCTCAACCCCCAGCGATCCTTTACTTCTGAACTACTCTGATAACCTAGTTTATTTTAAATTGTGCTTTCAATTATTACCTAGTTTCTTTCAATTTAGTTTAACTTTCCTTTGAGTCAAAGCCGACTTATGAAAATATAAAAAAAAAAATAACAAAAAAAAGAATTAGTCTTAATTTACTTCCGCATCGCATCATCCTCTTTCGTTCTGCATCATTATGTCCTCTATAGACTAGCCACCCTACCAGAGTCATTGCTGGGATGTACCTTTATAGTGTATCTCAAAGCCCCGAGCTATGAGTCCATAGCAGAAGTCCAACAAGTCACCTCTGAAACCAGCTGGATGGACCCCTACATCAAGTATATCACCACATGCACCCTACTCGAGGATCAAAAGGAAGTTGGCCACTTCAAGAAGAAGGCTATGCGATACGTGATGATGGATGGGTGGTCGTGCCGGAGGTCTTACTCTTACCCTCTACTGAAGTGCTTGAAGCCCTCAGAGGTCACCTACATGCTCCAAGAAATATATGAAGGCATCACGGTAATCATGTGGGGGGCAGGACCTTGGCTTACAAGGCACTCCGGCAAGGATACTTCTAGGAGACCATTCAAGAAGATCCTGCCGACTTCATCAGGAAGTGTGATCATTGTCAACATCATGCTCACATCCAGCAGCAGCCGATGGCTCCACTCTCTCAACTATCAAGTCCATGGCCATTCGCCCAATGGGGAGTGGACATCTTAGGTCCCTTCCCTACCACGTCCAATCAATGGAAGTTTTTGATTATGGCCATTGACTACTTCACTAAGTGGGTCAAGGCCAAGCCCTTGGCCTGGATAACTGAGGCGAAGGTCAGGTCCTTTTTCTAGGAGTCTGTCATCTATCAATTTGGGCTCCCACACCCAATCGTCATGGATAATGGGAGATAGTTCGACAACCCGGCTTTCAGGAGTTTTGCACCGACCTCGGCATCTATCACCACTTCATTTCGATAGCTCACCCTCAGACCAACGGGGAGGTCGAGGTGACTAACCGAACCATCTTGCAAGGGCTCCGCCAAGGTTGGATGAGGCCAAGGGTCGATGGGTTGAAGAACTGCCCAATATGCTTTGGGCTTACCACTCTACACCCCGCACGACCATCAACGAGATGCCCTTCAACCTTGTCTTCAGCACTGAAGCTATGATTTCAGTGGAGCATAGCCTACGCACTTTATGGGTAGAGCAGTATGATGAAGCTGAGAATCTAGGCCATCTCCTAAACCTAGATATGCTAGATGACATGAGAGAGAAGGCCAGACTCTAGATGGTAGCCTACCGATAGTGAGTAGCATGCTACTATAATTCTCGCATGAGGCCCAGGCATTCTGTCTAGGTGACCTCATCCTCAGGTGGGCAGAAGCATCCTAACTGAGGGAGTGAGACAAACTCTTCCCGAACTGGGAATGCCCCTACAAGGTGGTCAAGGATCTACCAGGCGGAGCCTACTACCTCATCGGGCTCAATGGTGCTTGATTCATGCGAACATGGAATATGAGCAACTTAAGAATGTACTATGAATAATATAAGACTTTTTCTCAATCATTAAAGTTTCTTTTTGGTGCAACCTTGTCGTTCGCTTGTGCAGGAACGTGTAGGGTTTTATGTGGGTCTCCCAAACTTTGGAGAGACTTGGGAGGGCACGGCAAGGATGTTTGAGGCAATCCTTGCGAGCTTGGAAAAGTGCCAAGTGGTTCCTAGAGGTGTTTTAGAGAATTCCTGGAGGTGTTCCAAGGCTTTGAGTCAATTTAGATCATGGCATGTTAGGCCAGGGGCTTGATCCAAGGTTGAGTATTTTCTCATGTGACTTAGAGGGGATGTTTTTTGAGAGATTGTAACATAACCCAATTGGGTTATGGGGTTGGATCCAGGTTGGTTAGGAGGTTAGCTTAGTTGGTTGGTTGTAACCAAATAGGAAACCCAACCACCTGAGGAGTTCTAACCGATTTGTGGTTGGACCATCCAGGTCCAAACCACCCAAGAAGATGTAGTCCAACAGGAAGACCAAGATCAAGATGCCTAAATGAAAGTTTAAAAGACATAGCAGGCAAACAGACTATATTTTAAAACTATTTTAATGTACAGCACAGCGAAAGACTTGGTAGATCGATCAAGTCGATCTACCAATCAACCTGCAACAGGATCTGACATAATAAAAGTGCATGTAGAGATATCAAGAGCAAATAAAAGGAAAGGGTACTTTACCTTTAACCTTCAAATGCAGGTGATGAAGAGTCGCTGAGCCACATAAATGTCTAGCCTCTACGGGTAGTTCATACCAGGGCTCGATCCCAATCAACTCCCTTGGAGTGCTAACTTTTAAGGATCCTTGAGACCAATCTTTTCCTTCCTTGGACCTGCAAGACTTTCTTGAAGTCGCCAGAAAATCTGGTTGGGAAACAACAGGGAGTAGAAGTGGAACCCTTCCTAACTAACTCTTTCTTCCCAAACCCTAGCTTGATTGCTAGGTAGGCTCACACCCAAAACCCAAGTCTTCTCAAACCCCACTCTAAGGATACCTTCCCTCCCTCTCTTAGAAAAGCCCAGCAAAAGTCAACCTCAACTAACTCTGCTGCCCCTACAAAGATACCTATTTATAGTAGCAGCAAAGAGGGAGAGAGATATGGAAGGAGAGTGATTGGGGGAGAGGGTTAAATGTTGAACCAAATTAGCTCAAGATTTATATGGGAGAAAATCTACATTCCAAATAATGAATTCCATAAAAAACCATGGAGCCAATTTCAGCCAAGATTTAAAATTTGAATTCAAAATTCAAATTTGAATCTTTTAAAGGAAAGTGAGCATAACAAATTAAATCTAATTTGATCCTAAGCCAAATCACATTTGGCCTAACCCATCAGATTGCAAGCATATTGCAAATAAGTCCAAAGATTTACTAATCAAATTAGTGAAAAATTCTCATCACAGCTAAGTGTCGACTTATGGAAGTGTCGATATTTGGGTCATGGTCAATCATATTGACCTCATAGTGATGCTAAACGTTCTCAATAATCGATCGGCTTTTAGATCAGGTAGAAACCCCTATGGTGTGTGACCCCATAGGTTCGAACACTAAGCTGATAGTATTGAAACATTTCTAGTACTAGTCAAAGTCATCATCTAGTAATGATACTCGATATCCGGATAGGTCAATGATGTAGAGAAACTCTCTAGAACCTCTAGCATATTATTACCGCATATTCATCCCTTTGACCTCATAATGCTTAAGATGACTTAGGATTTGACTACCAACCCTAATTTAATACATCCAGATCATGCTTAAGCTAACAAGTTCTGTGACTCCTCACAAGAACTATCCTGGCCAAGGTTTTGTTAAATTAAGACATAGTGAGTCATTCACTCTAAACGATTTGGAGGGGTCAATCCCATCTTGATCCACCACTACTCTACAAATACTTGACTATACCCAGAAACTTTTCATCACTGGATTAGAAATCCAGGTAGTCCGCTACCAAAGTACTGAGTTGCTTGCAAGCTACTATGGTGACCTCAAATCTGAGGGACACATATATCCATATCCCTTCACGAGCAATCCTTTGGTAGAAGGGAGCTCCGTAGATGGTCATGTTCAGTGAGACGTCATAAATTTTACCTGTATGTCATATCAGTGTTCTATATTCTTTGGTTAAGAGGACAACCAACCAATGTGACATACAATAACCTATGCTTAATACATCGTCATCCTATAACAATGTATCCTTTGGTTGTGAACTAGTTTAAGAACTACTTGATACATCCTCTCTGTATCAAATATAATGTAGTTCTAAGGACTCCATCATATAAGAGTTCTTTTTAGGAAAATACAAATGTGATGAACAACCAAAAGAATAACTTTTATTCATTTAATGAATTCATATACAATTACAAAATAGCACAACCATCTACATCCTAGATGATTGGCTTTGGGACACTATTCCCAACACCAAGATCAAGAAGACCACCACCCCATATGCTATAAAATCAGAGGGGTGTGCATGAAATCAAGGGGGGAGTCCATGAGGACTTCTCACAGTCTTGGACCATGAGAGATCGCCCCTTGGGAGCCTGACTGTGGGGAGACTCTCTTGGTTTTAGAGAGGGCCATGGTAGAATGGTTGCAAGAGCGTGCATGTGGAGGAGTTTCACATGGAGGGCTTGGACCGTGGGTTGTTCCACGTGGTTTTGGAGAAGAGAACCTGCATGAGGGATTGTCCATAGGTGGAGTTTCTTCTTGATTTTAAGAAGGGTGAAGGCGAGAAGCTTCTAGGTTTCAGAAGGGGTGACAGGGTGTTATTGTCTTGTCCTGTAACAAGGTTCTTCTCCAAAGCATTAATACAATCTTTATTTTTCTCCTACATATATCTCTCTTCTATCTCCTTATGAATCTTGAATCCAAGAATAGGTTGCTTTCACTATATAGGCACTGGTCAGGATTCTCCTAACAAGTGGTATCAGTGCCTAGGAATCTTAATAATTGGTATCAGAGCGGGGTTCGAGTATTGGAAGATGAGGATTCAAGGAAGAAGGAGGCTTTACTAAAGAGGTCTGACATTGGTGTTAGGTTTGCATAGCTATTTGTGTGTACTGTGGAAGCAAAGGTTGGTGTTGCAGTCATGAGGACAGAGTAGGAAGACAACAGTTCAAGGTTATGAGTCCGGTGGAGCATGAGTCTCAGGAGCTCTAAAGCACGGGTTGATGTTCCAGCTAGGGAGGCAAGGTGGCTTTGATGGATAGATGTCAACTCTAGAGATAGTAGGAAGGGTGCAGATGGTCACGTGAAGTACAGGAATGGAGAAAGAAAAAGCTCGAATTTCTCAAGTTTCATCTCTGGGTCAAAGGAAGAGTTGGATAAGCTCTTGGTTGTTTTGGAAGAGCCAACGGGATGCAGTGTATCCAAAATAGTCTCGGAGGGGTCCATGGGATGTGGAGGGTTCGAGGAGGTAGCGACTGGGTACGAGGTATAGTGGCAAGCTCAGCAGGGTAGTGTTGAGTGGCTGGCATTGGGATTTCATTCTATGGCATCACGGGGACTTCAGTCTTAGGTGGAGCATCGAGAAGAGATGGCTTCATTGATGGAATAGGATTTGACACGAGGTCAAAGTAAAGGGGTGCACGAGGATGAGTCACATCCCAGCACTAGCTCCAAGGGTGCACCGAGGTAGTTGGATATGTGTGCATAGGTAAATAGGCATGGCTCTAAGGAGATGGTGTCCGGTAGAGCTCCAGTTATGCGATTGCTGGCTCAAGTTCACTATGGTCTCTCCAAGGAAGTCCAAGAAAAAGATTGATGCAACTACCAAATAAAAGAAAGGCTATAATGGTGTTGCCAGGGTACAAGCAAGGATCTTTAGCTGAGGAGGCAGTCATCCCAAAGGCCTCCAAGGGAGCACATCAGCTGAAGGGTGTTGGCTAAGACAAGGAGATCCGTACAAGAGGCTATCAGGACACGTAGTTATAATGGGATTGTGCAGGAGGATATTGCCAAGTTTGTCAAAGCTTGAGGGCACCAAGATGGAGATTATAGGATTTTGTGTGGTTCTTCCAAGCATTGGAGAGACATAGGATGCCATGGCAGGGATGTTTGAGACAATCCCTGGGAGCTTGGAGGCGTGCCATGTAGTTCCTGGAGGTGTTCTAGCAGATTCCTGAAGATGTTCTAGGGCTTTGAGTTAATTTGGATTATGGCATGTTGGGCTAGGGGCTTGATCTAAGGTTGAGTGTTTTCTTATGTGACTTAGACGGAGAGTTTTTTGAGAGATTGTATCATAAGCCAATTGGATTATGGGGTTAGGTCTAGGTTAGTTAGGAGGTTAGTTTAGTTGGTTGGAGGTTGTTAGTTGGTTATAACCAATTAGGAAACCCAACCACGTAATTAGTTCTAATCGGTTTGTTGTTGGACCATCCAAGTCCTAACTATCCAAGAAGATGTAGTCCAATAAGAAGTCCAAGGTCAAGATGCCCAAGATCAAGAAGACCACCACCCCGCGTACTATAAAATCGGAGGGGCATGCATGAAATCAAGGGGGAGACCATGAGGACTTCTCACTGTCTTGGATCGTGAGGGATCGCTCCTTGGGGGCATGACTGTGGGGAGACTCTCTTGGTTTTAGAGAGGGCCATGATAGAAGGGCTGTAAGAGGGTGCACGTGGAGGAGTTTCACATGGAGGGCTTTGATCGTGGGTTGTTCCACGGGGTTTTGGAGAAGTGAACTTTCATGAGGGATTGTCCACAGGTGGAGTTTCTTCTCAATTTTGAGACGGGTGAAGGCAAGAAGCTTCTGGGTTTCAGAAGCGGTGACGGGGTGTTATTGTCTTATCTTGTAACAAGGTTCTTCTCCAAAGGAATGATACATTCACTTTTTTTCTCCTACATATATCTTTCTTCTGTCTCCTTGTGAATCTTGAATCCAAGAATAGGTTGCTTTCGCTATATAGGCACTGGTTTAGATTCTTCGAACAAGTGGTATCAGTTCCTAGGAATCTCAACAGAGCATATCCATCCGACACCAAGTCTGGCAAACTAAGCCAAAAAACTTACAAAGCCCCACACTCTTAAGTCAGAAAACTTGCGAAGCCCCATACTCTCAAGCTGGGAAACATATGAAGCCCCGCACTCTCAAGCCTGGAAACTTACGAAGTCCTGCACTCTCAAGCCGAGAAACTTACGAAGCTCTGCACTCTTAAGCCGGAAAACTTACAAAGCCTCATACTCTTAAGCTAAAAAACTTACGAAGCCCCACACTCTTAAGTTGGGAAACATACGAAGCCCCACACCCTCAAGTCAAGAAACTTACGAAGCCCTTCATCAACTGCCTTAGTCACAATCCGAAGATGTTAGTCAAGAGCCCCAGAAATCTCGCCATCTACCACATGACTTACAGTTTGGCACCCTTAAGCTGGAAAACTTATGAAGCCCCGCATCTGCTACCTTACTCACAGTTCGAAGATGTCTGTCAAGAGCCCCAGAAATCCTGCCATCTACCGCTTGACTCACAGTTTGGCACCCTTAAGCTGGGAAACTTACAAAGCCCCACATCTGTTGCCTTACTCACAGTCTGGAGATGTAAGTCGGGAGCCCCAGAAATCTTGTCATCTATCGCTTGACTCACAGTTTGGCACCCTCAAGCTAGAAAACTTACGAAGCCTCATATTTGCTGCCTTACTCATAGTTCGAAGATGTTAGTCGGGAGCCCCAGAAATCCTACCATCTATAGCTTGACTCATATCTTGGCAAGACGAGAAGATTCAGAGGGTCTTGCTCCCGATCTTGCATGATTTCAAGACCAGGAGAATGGGAATGAAGTGTTCTCAGAAACCTTCATACTGATCTTAAAGCCTCAGAGCCAACCTAAAGTAAGGCCTGGGAAAGGTGCGCACACTGAAGTTGAAAGAAAAAGAAAGATCATGCTATGTTTGTTTGTTGAGTTAGTCTATATCTTCACTACAGAGATAAGTCCTTGTACACTTTGAAGGACATTTTGGAAGTACTTCAAGCAAAAAAAAAAGAAGAAGAAGAGAAAGTAAGTGAGGGACGGTGGTTATAAAAGAAGGATGTTTTCATTACTAAATTTTCATTTACATCCTATGAAGAAGTCCTCCTTGTACACTTTGAAGGACATTTTAGAAGTACTTCAAGCAAAAAAAAAGGAAGAAGAAGAAGAGAGAGTAAGTGAGGGACAGCGGTTATAAAAGAAGGATGCTTTCATTACTAAATTTTCAACTACATCCTATGAAGGCTCCCGACATGCCGGGAGACCTCCCAAAATCCTAAGTAGAAAAGAAGGGAAAAGAAAATTTTATGCATCGATCACTGGCTCCTTCCCTGGTCAGCGAGTGACTCCATCTATCTTGGGGAAATCCTTGGTGGCTCCTGGTCTAGCCTCGACTTCGACTGCCTCTGGCTCCGACTCTGACTCCACCTCGGCAATAGGCACACTCGGCTGCTCATGGAATGAGAGTGAGGGCGGATGTTGTCCAACACCTTCAACTCGAAGAAGCAAACGGCCTTGCCTCTGAAGTCGCTGAACCCTTGGTGGAAGGAGTCCAGCACGACTTTAACAACCACATCCTTGAAGGCCTGGGATGCCATGAATTTGGGGACAACCTCGGCAACCTTTTTCTGAGCTATCTTTATCAGGGCGATGGTTGTCGCAGCCTTCTCCACCATCACTATGGCTCGAGCCATTTCTTCCACTAGTTATGCCTAGAGGGTCTGCACCCTACCCTCCAGGCGAGAAACCTCCACCTCAGAGGTCACCACTTCTCAGCCTTGAGGGAGCCCTCCCCCTTCTCCTCCTTCAAGGCCTCCTCGAGCTCGGTGGACTTCTTCTCTAGCTCTGCCACCCTTGCTGGGAGCTGGCTAGTTGGCCTTCCAATTCCCAGGCCCGGGTGGCCTAACCCCGAGCCTCCTCCCTATCTCGGTGGAGGCGGTCCTTGCACCTTAGTAGTACCCAGAAGGAGTCCCGTAGGAGTTGGATGTCGTATGCCACCTACATAGAAGATGACAGTTAGTACCTCATATTGAAGAAGGAAGAGGAGGAAATGGCCCCAGAGTTGACTTACAGAAAAGAGCTAGGGGAACACCCCAGTGGCGAGCTTTGTCGGTGGCCTCCTAGTCCTACCCTGGCAATCCATCGACTAGATGAGGGAGTTCAAGATTTCCTCCGCCAACCTCCCATCTTGGGTTATCTTGACATCTCAGGGGAGGAAGATGGTGAGCTTCTTGACCGCCTGGCTTGGCATCGTCGACAACCGAGTGGGATCCGAGTTGTTATCAGTAAGGTGAGGCGCCGGCAGTTTCGGCTCCAGGCAATGAAGTCAGCATTTCGAGGGCAGCCAACCCCGCCACCCCTGCCACTTCTGGCTGAGGTGGATCCTCGTTGCGTGGAGGGGCTACAGGATCGATGGCGGAGCCCCCTCCATGGTTCTAGCATCACCCCTGAGCTTGCTAGCCAGAACATGGGCCCTCGCTCTAGGTGCCACTGGTAAGGCAGTAGGCCCATCCCCTCTAGCTCGTCCCGAGCCTTCTTCCTGGGCTCTCCTTCCGACCCCATAGCAGGGGCCCTCTTCCTCGACATCCCCAAGAGTTCCTCAAAGCTGAACATCATACCTGCAAATCAAGGCAAACCAATTAGTCTCATCTCAGAACTAGACCCACAGTTGAAAAGAAAAAGAGCCCGACATCAAGCCTAACCCTAGGTCTGGGCCTGGCTGACTTCAGCATTGATAAGATTTTGCTCGGTCAGGAAATCCTAAAGGGCTAGAACATTGAAGGAGATTAGCCAATCGAATACCTCCTTATCGGCCAGCTCAACCATGGACTATCGATTGGGGGAGGTGTCTGGGTCACTCCAGACCCAATCTACACCCTCAACCAAGGCAAACAAGAATCTACCCTTCCATCCCTTGATGGAGGTGGGAAGATTGAACTTGAGGGCCCCCTTGCAGGGGGACACGAACCACCATCCGCTATCGGATCGGTGGTGCTTCAGGGTGAACAAGGCCCTAAAAAGGGAGAAACGGGCTACGATTCCTTGAAAATGACAAAGAATAATAAAACAAAAAATGGTCTGGACAGTATTGGGGTGAGTTGTGCCCAAACCAGGTGGAAGTTGCTGAGGAAGGAAATGAAGAAGACATGGAAAGGAAGATGAAGATCCCCGAAAGAGAAGTCTTCATACAAGGCTATGTGACTCGGGCCACTGGAGGTGACCCGTTCCTCCAGCCCAGTGATAAATGGATTGAATCAGGGATCCCAAACGATATCTGATGCGGAGAAGATCCTAGTTGGTCATCACTGAAGCAATGCTGACGGGATCGCAGACTCCCTGTCAGAAGGAGCAGGTGGAGGGGGAGCCACAGGGGGTCCAATGATGATCCCCGTTCGGCGGGGACCCCTACGGAGCGCAATTGGGGCTTCCTCCTTCTCGCTATTTGAGGAAGGAGGCCTCGACTGAGATGGCCCCACCCCATCAAAAAAACTCTGGAGGCGGTGCCCACTACTGGAGGGACACATCGAACATAATGAGAAAGAAAGCGAAGAAAGGTGGAGACCTAGAAGACCCAACACAGGCCAAAGGAGAAGAGCAAGAGGAAAGAAGAAACAAAGAGAGGGGGAAGAGAGGGTCTGTCCTGTTAAGACCTTATAACCTTGATCGAGAAAATGAAGGAAGAAGAGATCGCTCTGCAGGGAAGACCTTGTCCTTACCGCTCAAAAACCTTTAAGAAACAAATGGACAAGTCCATTTCAAATGACCCAAAGCCCTCGTTGCCTTGTACCTATCACAGGCATGCACCATATCTTGTCTCGAGCTAGTTGGAGCATGCCACGTGTCAGGATCTATTGGGAGTGGCACTTCGATTCAGAGGCAATTCCTTTGGGCTCGATGATGGCAATTATGGCCCCTTTTAATGAGGGGCGATGTGGCATCTCCCAGTTGAAAAGGGAGCACGGTCTCTGAAGCACTGGTGCACAAGGCATTGATGGTGAGGAGGTGCACCCCTCCATGTCAGCATGATCATTACTCTCCTTGCCCCGAGTGCCACTTCGCTCTCTGGGCTTGGGAGTGGAGGGCATTTGATGTGGCACATTCACTAATATGGAGACCCAACTAGCAGTCACACTGGCAAGAGATCCACCATCTAGGTGCAGTGGCCAAACAAAGAGCCAAGGCGAGCCCTCCTGCGAAGGCCAGCTCCCAGCCGGGGTCATGCTCAAAGGGTGAGCCCTTTGTCTGAGGTCAGCACCCGACCAAGGTCAACTCATGCTGCCAAGGAGACCCCTCCTGCCGAGGTCAGCTTCCAGCCAGGGTTATGCTCATAGGGCAAGCCCTCCATCTGAGGTCAGCTCCTGGCCAGGGTCATGCTCATGTTGCCAACGAGAAACCTCCAGTAGATGTAAGCTCCCAGCCGGGGTCGTGCTCATAGAACGAACCCTCTGTCTAAGGTCAGCTCCAGGCCGGGGTCATACTTATGCTGCCAAGGCGAGCCCTCTTACTGAGGTCAGCTCCCAACCGAGATCATGCTGATAGGTTGAGCCCTCCATTTGAGGTTAGCTCCCAATCGTAGTCATGCTCATGCTGCCAAGGCGAGCCCTCCTGCCGAGGTCAGCTCCTAGCCAAGATCATACTCATAGGGTGAGCCCTCCATCTAAGGTCAGCTCCCGGCCGGGGTCGTCCTCATGCTGCTAAGGTGAGCCCTCCAGCTAAGGTCAGCTCCTAGTCGAAGTCATGCTCATAGGGCAAGCCCTCTATCTGAGATCAGCTACAGGTTGGGGTCGTGCTCATGCTCATGCTGCCAAGGCAAGCGCTCCTACCGAGGTCAGCTCCCAACAAAGGTCGTACTCATAGGGTGAGCCCTCCATCTAAGATCAACTCCCAATTGGGGTTGTGGTCATGCTGCCAAGGCAAGCCCTCCTACCAAGGTTAGCTCCTAGCTGGGGTCATGCTCATAGGGCAAGCCCTCAATCTGAGGTTAGCTCCTGGCATGGGTCATTCTCATGCTGCCAAGGCAAGCCCTCTTACTAAGGTTAGCTCCCAGCCGGGGTCATGCTATGGGCAAGCCCTCCATCTTAGGTCACCTCCCGGTCAGGGTCATTCTCATGCTTCTTGATGCTGGGCTGCCCCCTGCCTCGTGGGGGTCAAAGGTCCCGCCAACGGCAAAAGGAGGAAGGATCAACGGGAATTCAAACCACGACCAGGAGGCACTTGGTAACCTGCAACCTTGGGAGGTGGTGAATGTCTTGCCATAAATTCAAGCTTTGTAGCGTGCCACCCGCATGCTCTACATAGTGCACACTCCAATAGGCTCCTGGCCCAATAACATGCCACCACGTTGACGACCGTGCAACTGGGGGCTTCAACCCTCATGACATGAAACCTGAACCACCTCCAAGAAGAGTATCCTATTAAGGTCCCAGGGCCCTACAACACCCTGACGGTCCCTCCAGGAATAGCAACACCCCATCACGGCTTGGGGCTTAGCGGCATGGCGCCCGCCCCTCCCATGAGGAACCACACCACCAGAGGGACAAGTTCTTTACCATGCTGACGAGCCCCCCAATAGGAGGAGTTCCTTCAAAGGACCAGTTTGACATGGGGGAGATCACTGGCAAAGAAAGACCCCTCCTGGAGGGGGTACAGGGAAAGGGACATCTGGACAAAGCCCCAGATCCAGTAGGGGCCACCCCACATATATAAGATCTGAGAGAGAGGAGGGAAAGGGGTAAGAGATAAGAAGCTAGTGGGCAAGGAACCAGCCAAGAGAACATCCCAAGCTCTCCGATCCCAACCCCACCTTGTCTTTACATCTCAATTCTATCTTTTATCCTCTACGATAGAGTCCCCAAGCTCTCTATCACAGAGGTTCTATTCTCCTTGACTATCCTATATAACTTGATTGTTGTAGTGCCCCAGCCAGAATCCCCAGCGTAGGTCTCCTCTTTTTTGCAAGGCGATCGAACCAAGGAGTCGACCGGAAGGGAGAGGGACTAGCACCCAACGGGAACCCGATGCATCTGCGACATGTCAGAGCTGCAGGTCATGGTGATCTTGGTCGCAACACTCCTGAAGGGGGTGATCTCACACCATCAGAGAACATGAAGATGATAACTAGGGGGTTTTGTCGACCAGCCCAACTCGCAGAAAGGTGTGTAATGCCAATAGTTTTTTTTGAAGAAGATGATGATGGAATCCAATTTTTGAATGATGACATGGTAGTTATCACCCTGAATGTCAAAAATTATGATGTACATCATATCCTTATTGATAATTGAAGCTCAACAAATATCTTTAATTTGATGCACTTTCAAAAATGGGAATGTCACCCGAGTAGCTTGTTTGGGTGAACTACCCTCTAGTACGATTCATGAAAGATGCGATCCAGTAAGAGGGATGATCACCCCGATCATGAGAATGGGCACTACCCCCTACAATCCATCACTTGGATAGACTTCCTGGTCATTCAGACACCCTTGACCTACAATGCCATTCTCGGACGACCAGGTCTTAATACCTTCTAAGCCATCATCTTTATATATTACCTAAAGGTGAAATTCCTAACAACATATGGGATCGGAGAGGTATATGGAGATCAAGTCTTGGCACATCAAGCTTCAAGGAAAAAAAAATGTCAAGAACTATCCAGTAGAAGGTTTTGATGCTCAGGATGATCTAATTGAATAGCGATGAGAGCCAGCCAAGGACCTCATTCCCGTACCCCTGGATGATGGCAATCCTGAAAATACAATTAGGATAAGCTCTAACTGAGATTAGGTAACCAGAGACTAGCTGATCTCATTTTGTAGGAAAATGCTAATGTTTTCACTAGGGTACCCACAGATTTATCGGACGTCGTCCCCTCGATGATGGCACGTCGATTAAAGGAGGATCCCAAATGCCAACCTGTCAAGCAAAAGAAATGAAACTTTATACCTGAGCACCAAAAAGCTATCATCAAGGAGGTTGACAAGTTGCTTGATGCTATCTTCATCCAGGAGACTACCTGTTGGGTTTCGGTGGCATAGTAGAAGAATGGATGTCAAAAATATTTCATTTTGAAACTCCAAGAACTAGAAACCCTAAGCCTAAGATCCCTTATTCATTACAATCAACAAGTCATTCTAACAATGTTTGAAAAAAATACTTGGAATGCTAATTCCTTCTTCTTTCAACTAGGCACACAATTGTATGCCCTTCAGAGGTGATCCACACAAGAATTAAACCAGGAACGACTCCTCAGTAGGTTGCTTAATCCACTGGGACTCTTCCAATGGCCTTTCTTCCTTTGGTTACCTCTCCTTCCTTGCTCAGACTCTTGCCCTCCAGTAGAGAACTCTGAGCCCTCTCCAAAACCATTCTTCACTCTCTTTATCACTTCCTAATTGGTGTGGGCACCAGGATCTGACAGACGCTCCTTAACCCTCTGTGGATCTCAGATTAGGGTTCAACCTTCTATGAGTCCTGTAATAAGGCCTTGAGCCCAAAGCATTGTCATAATTTCTTGTCAAAGTTTGTTTAGTCCTGTACCTTGACCAATTTGGGTCAAGTTAGGTCATGAGTCCTGTATTTGTTCGAGTCTGAGTTTGGACTGGGCCCAAGCCCAATTGAAGTCACTCTGGTTTTCTTCACCAAATCAAGTTCTGGTGGGCCAACCCACCCCTTCCACTTGGGATAATGCCAACTCAGGTACCACCTCATCTACCTACATGGCGCCACATCAGCTGCCACTTGGGCATCCAAGAAGGGAAACAAAGTGGCACCCTCATGCTTTCCACATGCCTTGGACAACATTGGAAGGAAGAAACACCATCCCACTCTTCCCTCCCCCACATCATGCCTTGTTCCATCAAAAGAGGGCGTTGAAGATCCTTGAAGAAACCAAGCCTCAAAGCAAGCCCCCTTCCAAGCTTTCTTCCCAAAGTGTTCTTGCAAGGAAGGAAGGTCAAAGGACACACTCCCCTCTTCAAGCCCTCAACCATGCAACACCTATGGAGCTCTCCCTTGGTCGGCCTTGAATCAATCCAAGAAGATGGCGTTGAAGAGTCCAAGGGAACACATCCCTCCAAGCAAGCCATGCTAAGGAAGGAAGTCAAGGGACCAATCCCACTCCTTCTTCCCAAAATAAGCATGCTAAGGAAGGAAGTCAAGGGACCAATCCCCCTTTCCAAGCCTTTTCTCATGCCACGCCCAACCCAAAGTTATTTGGTTGGCCAAAGAGACGGGATGTTGGAAAATTTTGGGCGCCACCATGAATATTGTAATTTGAATTTCAAATGGGCCTTGGGTGCCTATTTAAAGGACCCAATCCCTTCCTTGTAGAACTAATGAATGATTGAGTGATTAATGAAAAGTTTGAGTTTCCTCCACCCTCCAACCATTATCTCTTAGGCTAGGTTTGAGTGGAATTGCCTTCATCCCCAAGGACGTCGAGTGGTGTGAGGCCACCTGTCCGTCGCCCCAGGGCATCGCGAATCCTTCATCCTCCAAGATGTTGAGTGGTGTGAGGTCACATTCCTTCATCCTCCGGGATGTCGCGGGGTGCGAGGCCCCAAGTTATCTCCAACTTCGACTTTAAAATCCAGCCAGACACTGGGCTCGAAGCCCCTTCCCAACTCCATCTCAATTCCTTTCCGTGCATCTCCACCTTTTGCTGACCTTTCTTTTGTTTGCCTACAGATCCTCCCTGGCATCTCGGGCATTGGAGACAGTCAGCTTTGCCATCACGACCTCCCGACCCAAAGCTAGTGCTCCCACGGGTTCGACTGGTCGGGCATCCAGGCCGTATCCACCGAGTTAAGCGATCTCTGCACCAGGCACTTCAGAAGTTTGAGGTTTGCTTTCTCTTTATCTCCTAAGTAGATATTGTAGGTCGAGCTAGTCCTACCGGGGTTTCTTAATCCCGGGGTCCTGTTCTCGTTTTCACTTTGAGGGCTTTGAACTACTAGCATAAGCTTTCATTACTGTTCCTAAGCTTTCGTTACTGTTCTTTGTATTTCTTACCTTTGCTTGTGATCAGGAATCGAAACCCTAAAACAACAAAGAAGAACAACAAGAAACAAAAAAAAAAAAAAAAAAAAAAAAAAAAAAATCATCAACCCTAAAAGAATTCCTTTGCATCGTAAGCATCCTTACTAGCATCTAGCATCCCTAGCCCAAACCCCTTGCCTCCTGCATCAATCTTGATATCAGAGCTTTATTCCACATCAATATGGTATCAGAGCTTTATTCCACATCAATCTGGTATCAGAGCAAGGCTAGGACTAGTGCATTTGTTTCATTTTCTGCATTCTGATCAGTCCGTATATGGTCTGATCATTGGATTATTTCTCTCTATAGAGACATCCAAATTTCATGATTTATGTTCTTTTAGATCGCTTTAAATTCAAGGTATTTTTTTTCTATTTTCTCAGATTTTATTTCAGTTGGTAGAGTTTCTACAAGCCGAAATACTGCTTGAGAAAATCTCAGGTCTGATATTTCAGCAAGCATCTCATCTTTTGATTCATTCATCCATCTAGCTTGCTTCTTGCATGTTTTAATTCCTGCATTTTGTTTAGCATTCACCCATCTAAAAGACACAAAAGAACAAAAAAAAAATTTTAGTCATTTCATTAGTCATTATTGTACTTCATTTTACATAACATATCTTAAGGGTGTCAATTTAACATAGGGTCAGGATTTCATTACTTGTCCCTAGCCCAAAAACCACCACCCGGCATATCGAACCCTAGACATTAACTAAAATCAATTAGACGTTTAATCTGCTCTAGTGAGCTAGGGACACCCACGAAGTCAGGTCAACATAAGTGCCGAGCCAAGCTAGATTGCTTGTTGGTGTGTGCTTGTGTAGCTGGCGTCTAGGCAAGTGGTTCAGGGACAAGAGCCCGAAGGGAAGTGGGTTGGTTTGCTTACCTGGCCAATTTCTAATTGGTATCTAGGCAAGCAAAGAGGAACCTCCACTCACCTTACACTTACTTGGCCAGGTGCCAAGTTACTACTTTCAGGTTCATCTTCTTGACTTTACATTTGGAGAGATCTCCTAGGTCTAGAAAACCGTAGCATCGTTTTGTTACATGTGCACTAGATCAGGAACCTCTTTTCACCCACCTTCTCCACCCTCTACCAACACCATGGACCAACTGCGAGCCGACATTGGAGCCTTAACCCAATCCATGACCCAATTGATCAATAGACTCGACCAGATAGAGGCCAGATTGAGACCCCTAGAGGAAGCTGCTAGGCCCCGACCTGAACCCAGTCCTGAGTCCCCTCACCCAAGGAGGAACCTGCCACAAAACCCTTACTTTGAGGATGACTTTGGGAGAGACCCTGACCCCTTTGTTGATACCCATCCTAGGAGACCCAATCTGGAGGATCGTAAAGAAAGAGCCCTTAGGAGCATCAAGCTTGAGGCACCCACTTTCGATGGTAGCTTAGATCCCAGGGTGTATGAAGATTGGGAGTCTGCTATGGAGCAGTATTTTGACTGGTACTCTATGTCTGAGAGAACTAAGTTTATGTTTGCCAAGCTTAGGTTGGTTCACCAAGCTAGGTTGTTCTGGAACAGTGTTGAGAACTACATAGAGCAGAAAGGTCAATTACCCAAAACCGCCTGGGGGGAGATGAGAGAAAAGCTTAGAAGGAAATACTTACCTGCGTCTTACACCCAGAAATTGTTGGACCAATGGCAGATCTTAAGTCAAGGGAGTAAGAGTGTGGCCGATTACATCGCCAAGTTTGATGAATATGTTATGCGATGTAAGGTTGTTGAATCACCTGAGGTAACCCTGTCTAGGTTTAGGGCTGGCCTACACCCAGACATCCAGAGAGAGCTGTATTTTAGATAAACCATAACCTTGGAAGAAGCTTACCAAGTTGCTAGGCGCTGTGAGCGTTTCTAGAGAGCTCCCACCTGTAGAAGACCTGAGCCCTTTAGAAACCCGAGCCGTATCCCTGGATCCACCGAAGGTTACAATCAAGCTTACCCGAGTCGACCAAACCCAAACTGAACTGACCCAAGTCGACCAAACCCAGCCCGACCCAGTCCTAGTTGTCCCAACCTGAAGCGACCCCAATATAGTAGAGAGGAAAAGGGTAAGGCTGTTGAAGTCCATAGGAGACCTGAATCCCAAGGTAAATGCTTTAGGTGTCATAAACCTGGACATTTTGCTAGCCAGTGCACCACCTCTGCCCTACTCATAGAAGAACCAACTGAGACTGAACCCGAACCAACCATAGAACCTGAAGAGGACGTCTATGACCCCAAAAACCAGTTGTTGGAAGGGTACGAGGGAGAGGAAGAAGTGTATGAATTTGAAGACCTTGTAGGGGTAGTCCGATGCATCCTAGCCCAAAACATAGTACAGGAAGACTGGCGTAGGACCAACATCCTACAGACCCTGATCAAGCTAGGAGATAAGGTTTGTAAGGTCATCATTGATAGTGGAAGTTGTGTTAATGCCCTTTCCTTGAGTACAGTTAAATCATTATGACTAGCCACAGTACCCCACCCCAACCCTTACAAAGTCTCTTGGATAGATTCAACTTCAATTCCTGTAAAGTCTAGGTGCCAGATCAAGATCAAAATGAGTTCTTATGAAGAATCGATTTGGTGTGACGTCTTACCCATGGGTGTGGGTAGTATCATTCTAGGATGACCCTGGCTTTTCGACCATGATGCCACCCTTTATGGTCGATCCAATACCTGTGTCTTTCTCCACCAAGGGAGAAAGATCACAATCAACCCAATCCAACCTAAGGACCCCGTCAAGAAAGGATCTAGCAGCCTTAAGGAGAAGAAAGCTGAAGTCAACCTGATCACACCTAAGGAGCTAGAGAAAGAGATTTTAGAGGGAGCCCCTGTTTGGATTCTAGCCACCAAGGAGAGTCACGAGCCATCCAATGTAGAACACCCCCAAGAGGTAGTGAAGACTCTGAAAGAATTTGAGGATGTTTTCCTGGAAGAATTACCTGTTCAACTGCCTCCCCTTAGGGACATCCAGCATGCTATAGATTTGGTCCCAGGATCCACTTTGCCCAACCTTCTCCACTATAGGATGAACCCCACTAAACATCAAGAGCTTCAGAAACAAGTGGGAGAGCTTCTTAGGAGGGGTTTTCTTAGGGAGAGTTTAAGTCCATGTGCTGTCCCTGCCCTACTTACCCCTAAGCAAGACGGGACCTGGAGGATGTGTGTTGATAGCAGGGCTATCAACAAAATTACAATCAAATATAGGTTTCCTATTCCCCGCCTGGATGATATGCTCGATATGATGGCCGGTGCCACTATCTTTTTAAAGATAGACCTCAAGAGTGGTTACCACCAGATTAAAATTCGATTGGGGGACGAATGGAAAATAGCCTTTAAGACTAAGGATGGTCTGTTTGAATGGGTAGTGATGCCTTTCGGGTTGTCTAATGTGCCCAGTACCTTCATGAGAGTCATGACCCAAGTCTTGCATGAGTTCACTGGAAAATTCCTTGTAGTGTATTTTGATGACATCTTGATCTATAGCAAGACCAAAGAGGACTATCTTCACCACCTAAGGTTAGTCTGCCTAACCCTTAGGGAGAATAGCCTTTACGCCAACCCTAAGAAGTGTGAGTTTTTGACAACTAGGGTTATCTTCTAAGGCTTTGTAGTTACCCCTAAAAGAGTTTCAACCGACCCCGAGAAGGTTAGAGCTATAATTGAGTGGCCTGTTCCTGCTAGCATCCACGATGTACGTAGTTTCCGTGGCCTAGCCACATTTTATAGATGATTCATTTGGGGATTCAGTTCAATTGTGATAACTGACTGCATCAGGAAGGAAGGTTTTCAATGGACTAAAGCTGCACATAAAGCCTTCCTTGAAATTAAGGATAGAATGGTACAAGCACCTGTCCTGAGATTGCCAGATTTTTTTAAGGTTTTCGAGGTTGTTTGTGATGCTTCGGGAGTTGGGATTGGTGGAGTATTTAGTCAGGAAAATCACCCTGTGGCCTTCTTTAGCGAAAAACTTAATGAGGCCAAACTTAAGTACTCGACTTATGATAAGGAGTTTTATGCAGTCATCCAAGCCCTTAGGTATTGGAGGCACTACCTTTTACCCCATGAGTTTGTCCTGTTTTCAGACCATGAAGCCCTTCGATACCTGAACTCCCAGAAGAGATTGAATCCTAGGCATGCTAAGTGGGTCGAGTATATCCAAGCCTATACCTTTGTGCTTAAACATCGTGCTGGTACTGAAAATAAGGTAGCTGATGCCCTTAGCTGTCGTGCCCTTTTGTTGAACATGGTTAGGACTAAGGTTGTAGGATTTGACCGACTTAAGGAGCAATATGAATCTTGTCCTGACTTCAGTGAGATCTTCCAGTCTAAGCTTCAAGAACAATTTAGTGCCCATAGTGACTATACCTTACAGGAGGGTTATCTTTTCAAGGATAATAAGTTGTGCATTCCCAAGACCTCACTCCGAGATTTTTTAGTATGGGAAACCTATGCGGGAGGCCTAGCTGGTCACTTTTGTAGGGAGAAGACCATTCTAGCTGTTGAAGACCAGTTCTTTTGGCCTAGCCTTAAGAAAGATGTAGCCAATATCGTCTCTAGGTGCCGAACTTGTGCTTTGGCCAAGCAGCAGAAACATAATACTGGCATGTACACCCCCTTGCCCGTACCTAGCCACCCTTGGCAAGACCTTAGCATAGATTTTATGGTAGGATTACCCCAGACCGCAAGGAAGCACGATTCTATCTTTGTAGTAGTTGATAGGTTTTCCAAAATGGCTCATTTTATACCCTGCTCCCAGACCCTAGATGCTTCCAAAGTCGCCAAGCTTTTTCTGGATCATGTGGTCAAGTTACATGGCCTACCCAAGACTATAGTGTCCGATAGGGATGTCCGTTTTACTAGCTATTTCTGGAAAACCCTTTGGCACCTCCTAGGAACCAAGCTCCAATTCTCCACTGCCTACCACCCGCAAACTGACGGATAAACTGAGGTGGTCAACTGCAGCCTGGGAAACCTTCTTAGATGCTTGATAGGTGAATATACGGGAAACTGGGATCTTCTTTTACCTCAAGCCGAGTTCGCCTATAACAGCTCTGTAAATAGGACCATCAGGAAGAGTCCTTTTGAAGTTGTCTCTAGTTACAAACCTAACCGACCTCTTGACCTAATTCCCCTACCCATCCATGCACGTGTCTCCGAGTCAGCTAATTCACTTGCACATTAGGGACATGTATAAAGAAATTAGCCAGAAAATTAATATAAGTAACAACACATATAAAAGGCTGGCTGATTCCTGAAAGCGAGCAAAAGAGTTTGAAAAGGGATTTTGTAATGATTAGGCTTTGGCCTGAACGGTTTCCACCAGGAACCATTAAGAAGCTTCACGCTTGTGGGGCGGGTCCCTTTAAAGTAATTAGGAGAATGGGCCCTAACGCCTATGTGCTAGAACTACCTCCGGATTATGGAATTAGCTCAACATTCAATATCTTTGACTTAGTCGAGTATAGATAACCCGTAAACATACCCAATGAGCCGTTTGGGCCTGACCTCCCTTTTGAGAGTGAACCTGAACTTGAGTGTCCACCTCCAAATATACCTGAGCGAGGAGAGCAGATCGAGCATGTCCTGGATGACCAAGCCATCACTACCCGGGACAAAGGCTACCAGCGTTACCTGGTCCGATGGCAAGGCCGACAAAAATTCGATGACTCATGGATCACACGGGAGGACTTGCAGCGCATCGACCCCAACATCCTAGAAAGTTATCAAAGCTAAGCCTAGAAAGTTATCAAAGCTAAGCAAACCCTTACTCGACAGGGTCGAGTTCCTCACACCCCAGGAAAACTGGTGTGGGCACCAGGATCCGATATAGGCTCCTCAACCCTCTGTGGATCTCAGATTAGGTTTCCCCCTTCTATGAGTCCTGTAATAAGGCCTTGAGCCCAAAGCATTATGGTGCGGGCACCAAACTCAGAAGAAGACTTCAGGGCTCCATCTAGATGTCTGATTGACCTTGCCCGAAGAATTAGGGTTTTCTGGTTTTGTAATTAGGGTTGACTTGGTCAACTCAATTTTAGTCTTGAGTCTGTATTTCCCTACAATTTAAATTTTGTTGAGTCATGTTGACTCAGTACAAGTCCTAGTAGTGGTCTAGGTCTTCTCCAGGTTGGTGCCAATTTTTTTAAATCAAGTCAAGGTCCAGGGTGCCCAATTTTTTCTCCCAGGCCCAAGCATGTGGGCGCCACACTCCCAGCCACACGCCAGAGTCCAGGAGGCGCCACATCTCCATCCAGTGTGCCTTGGTCCCCACACCACAAGAAAGCAGGTCCCTTCTTTCATGCGCCACTTGGGGGAGAAATCCATCAAGATACCTCAATCCAAGGAGGAGCCAACTTCTTTCCAGATAAACCCAAGCCTGGATGGCAAGAATTTTTCTTGAAGAGAGGATCAAGGAAGTGCCCCACAATGTTCCATAAAAATCCAAGTTATAAAAGGGAAGAGAGCATGTCTTGGGGAGAAAATCAAGGAGGCACCCAAAAGTTTCCTAAAGTGCCAAAGCCATGAAAGGAAGAAGCCTAAACTTGTGGAGCAAGACTAGGAGGTGTCCAAAAGAGCGAAACCATGAATGGAAAATCTTTGATTCATGGAGAGATACTAGGAGACAGCCCCATAACCTGCCATTTGGAGCTGATTTTCAAGTTTTCTTGGAGTTTTTGGGCTGCCCACTCATGGAAGGAGTCTTGGGAAGAGAATTTGATGCCTAAAGTGTGGGTTAGTCCTATTAGTCCCACATGGGAAGTGTATGAAATTTTATTTCTTTGTTATGTCTATATATTCAACTCTATGTAACTCTTGAATTAAATGATGAATGAAATCAATTTCTTTGTGACCAACTTTGTGTTTCTCTCTTCCGCACTTGTATTCAAGTGTTGAGCTCCGTGAGGGAGTAAATTCGGGTTCCCTAGGAACCTTGAGGAGGTGTGAGATCTCCAACCCCAAAACCCTAGCTTAGTCCACCCATCTCTACTCCACCACCACCAAACCCTAATTTTCCATCTACATCGCACGGCCCCTCTCTTCCATATAGAGGCCGGCCACCAGCATCCAGGTTCAGATCAACTATTTCAACTACAGAGCAAGTTCAACGAAGAGTCAGATCAGTATCAAGATCTCCAGAACTTTTACATCCAACAATCTTCATTAAGTCCTCAGGTCAGTGTCTTTCTTTGAGTTTCTGGTTCTTTTTTTTTGTTCTTCTTCTTCCAGATTCTGAGTTTGAGAAGAAGGCCAACCTTGCCATAGGACTACAATCTGAGGATCCATTGCGAAGATACCCCGTCTCCAAGGATCCTATAATTTGCTCGAGAGTGTCCTTCAATTGAAGCAACGAGAGATATCACAGTCAGGTATAAAACCTTCTCTTCTCTCTTCATCTGTTTCTTGAAAGAGGAGTAAACCCTAGGTCTGGGGGTTTCTCAATCTCCAGCGATCCTACTTCTGAGTTACTCTGATAATCCACTCCTTTTAATTATGCTTTCTGTCATTTCTTAGTTTCTTTCAACATTAGTTTATCTTTCCTTTGAGTCAAAGCCGACTTATGAAAATAAATAAATAAAAAAAATATATTAATTTTAATTTGCTTCCGCATTCCACATTTTCGTTCTGCATCAATTTTGGTATCAGAGCTTTCGTTCTGCATTAATTCTGGTATCAGAGCCCTATCTAGGGTTTCTGACTTGCTTGCATGTTTTGAGTGTCTCTCTTTTTTACTTTGTCTGCTTGAAGTAGACTCCCCAGGACGTCCGGTCCTAGGAACGAAGTGAGGTGCAAGCCTCCTCTTCCCATTCCATGGGGTGTTCCTAGGGCGTGTAGGGGATCCGCTGGGTTACAACTTCGTAGCAGGAATTGTAAACGGGAAAGCATTATGTTTTTAGTCTATAACTATCCTATTACAGGAATTGTTTCTCATTGTAGATAACTCCAAATTGCATGATTTTTGTTTTGCTAGAACCATTATAATTGAGACTATTTTATGTAATTTTACTGTAATTATTGGTTTCCGTGAAATTTCTGAGAGTTAAATTACTGCAACTCTATTTCTGTGTTTCTGTAATTCAATTTTTTTTGAGTGATCATCTCCTAATTCATCTTAAGGGCAATTGAGCATCTAAGATAAGGGGAGGAGTTGATAACCTCTCCTTAGTCCAAAACCACCACCCATTCATTCGATCCTAAGCCTAATTTTAAAATTTATTAGACTTAATTCGCCCTAGTGGGCTAGGGACACCAACAAGTCGGGTCTAGGCTAGTGTTGAGTCAGTTTGTCTAGATACTCTGTGTGTGCTTTGTACTCAGTGTCTAGAACGGTGGTTCAGGGATTCTATCCCGAAGGGCTTGTGTGCTGGTCTGCCTACCTGGCCAATCTCTGATTGGTGTCTAGGATTGGCATTTAGGGACCTAACACTCCCCTTACACCTGTCTGGTTGAGTCCCGAGTTACTACAGGCTAGCTTGCCACTCTGATTGGGCATCTAGTTTGGGCTCTAGGTCTAGTTAGCCCGTAGTCGTTTCAGTCGAGTCTTATTTGGTGTATTTGCTTGCATCATCATGTCTACCCGGAATGGAGTACCCTACCAACCTGGTCAGACCCAAGCTGATTTAGAGGCCATGGTTTGAGCTCTTACTGAAAGTATGAACAAATTGAATCAGGATATGAATGAGAATTTTACCCAGCTTAGGGATCAAGTCCAAGTAGTTGAGAAACGTAGACATCAAAATTGGACCCCGGATCCAAAATTTAATAGGCCCCAACCTCGCCCATGCCAGGAGCCTAGGAGGACCTTATACCGTGATCCCGAGCATAACCTTAAGAAGCCTAACCATGATATCTATAGTGTGGATCGTGTCTATGAGAGGTCCTTACAATATTCTAGACTAGTCACTCAACAACCCAAGTCTTCTAGATCAAACCATTTAGATCCCACCCATGCCCAAGTAAGGTCTCTACTAGCTTGAAACCCAGTGTGACCTAGGTTCCTATATCACAAGAATGTTGGTTTTGTGGAGAAAGAGGCCATAAATCTAGTTAGTGCCCAAGCATAGGACTGGCTTGTGCACATCTAAGTGGTAAGAATCCTAAGGATGACATTAATGAGGGAGAACCCAAGCCTACCAATGAGGAAGAAAGGTTAGGTATGACAAGCCTTGAATCAGTTGAATCGATTACCACTGACCCGAAACCCATTAAAGATGGCATCGAGGAAGTATATGATGATGGCTTGAGTCTAGTTGATGAATATGAGGGGGAAGAACTTGAAGAATGTGACATCGATACTATTGGTTCCTTACCTGAGGAGACCTTGGAGAGCAACCAAGTGGTAGGACCTAGTTTAGAAATTCATGAGATTTGTGAGAATCAGGTTCCTTTAGTCAAATACCCCCAGGAAGAACTCATAGTGTTAGCCCGAGCTATCAGTTTGTACCCTCTAATGACAGTCATTCTCCAAGTACCAATTGAAGATCTTTGCACTGAACTGTTTAAGTTTGCCCACCCTATGGTAGATCCTCTCCTTAGGATGACTAAATCAAGCCTCTTACAATTGGACCTTGTCCCATGCCCAGCCACTAAGGTCTCTCACGTAATCTCAGTTGAACATCCTTGTCTTGAGCGGATTGATTCACCCAGTCCTGTAGAAGTCCTCCTTATGACCTCAGACCCCTTCCTTCACACGACTGACCTACCCTTCTATAGAGTATACCTTTCCGCACCCATATGTCAAATTTCAAGTCTTGAGGTCATCATCCATAGGCCCTTCCATGAATCATTCTTCAATCCAGTTCTTGAGAAAATGGATCATTATTTTCTTAGAGAACAAACTTTAACTGTTGCAATCACATGTCCTAGGCTACTTCCCTCACCATCTCTTGATCCATTCCTGGGAGTAGCAAACTTTTCCTTTCGTAAGGATGATCAGTTGACACTCATAGATCACTATTCAAACCTTCAGGTCACCACCTTTAGTCAACAGGTAATTCGAGACTCCACCTCATATTTCCTCCCTTTCTTTAGGACTTCCAATGCTTCTTACACCATCCAAGTATACTTTGTCGAAGTCTTTAGAGTGAACCACATGTCAGAACCTATTAGGTTTGCCAGCTACTTCTGGAAGACCTTATGGCACCTATTAGGCACCCATGATAAGTTTTCATGCTCTGCATGCCATCCTCTGACCCAAGGTCAAACCTAGAGAGCCACAGTTTGTTAGGTTTAGACCTAGGGTTCCTTTGGAATAAAGTCCATTCTTTAGGAATGTGTCATCAGTCTAGTTTAGTTTTTCTTGACCCTTTACTAGGATTTGACTCAAATTTTGGTTTGATTGAGAGCACCAGGAATTGGGATTTGTATTTTGTCCAGGGCTGAAATTACATTCAATGTTTCGATCAATAGGTCTATAGGCTAGAGTCCCTTTGAAATTGTTCATGAATACAAGCCTCACATACCACTTGATCTGATTTCACTATTAGCCCACACACACAAGTCTCTTGATGCACTTGCATAGCATGTAAAGGACTTGCATAAAGAAATTCATGCCAAAATAACTTTAAGTAATGAAACTTATAAGAAGTTGGCTAATTCTCAAAGACGAGTCAAAGCTTTTGTTGAGAGAGACTATGTAATGATTAGGTTAAGGCCTGAGCGGTTTTCTCCTGGAACCGTTAGAAAGTTACATGCTAGAGGAGCTAGACCATTTAGAGTAGTGAAGAGAGTAGGATCCAATGCCTATGTGCTCGAGTTGCCTCCAGAACTAGGCAATAGCTCTACTTTCAACATTACAGACCTAGTAGAGAACAGGGAGCCAGCTGTGATTCCCAGTGAGCCTTTTGAACCTAATTCTGTTATTGAGAGTGACCCCGATCCTGTGTGTCCACCAACAAACTGGCCTGTGAGGAAAGAGCAGATTGAAAAGATCCTGGATGATCAGGTTATCTCTACTCATAATCGAGGATACCAAAGATACCTGGTCCGCTGGCATGGAAGGCCAGACTCTGATAACTCTTGGATCTCTCGAGAAGAACTACAAGATTTGGATCCAGACCTCTTGGAGAGATACCAGAGCCAACTTGAGCCTTACTCGATAGGGTCGAGTTCCTCCCACCCCGGGAGAATTGGTGCGGGCACCAGACTCAGAAGAAGACTTCAGGGCTCCATCTGGATGTCTGATTGACCTTGCCCGAAGAATTAGGGTTTTCTGGTTTTGTAATTAGGGTTGACTTGGTCAACTCAATTTTAGTCTTGAGTCTGTATTTTCCTACAATTTAAATTTTGTTGAGTCATGTTGACTCAGTACAAGTCCTAGTAGTGGTCTAGGTCTTCTCCAGGTTGGTGCAAATTTTTTTAAATCAAGTCAAGGTCCAGGGTGCCCAATTTTTTCTCCCGGGCCCAAGCATGTGGGCGCCACACTCCCAGCCACACGCCAGAGTCCAGGAGGCGCCACATCTCCATCCAGTGTGCCTTGGTCCCCACACCACAAGAAAGCAGGTCCCTTCTTTCATGCGCCACTTGGGGGAGAAATCCATCAAGATACCTCAATCCAAGGAGGAGCCAACTTCTTTCCAGATAAACCCAAGCCTGGATGGCAAGAATTTTTCTTGAAGAGAGGATCAAGGAAGTGCCCCATAATGTTCCATAAAAATCCAAGTTATAAAAGGGAAGAGAGCATGTCTTGGGGAGAAAATCAAGGAGGCACCCAAAAGTTTCCTAAAGTGCCAAAGCCATGAAAGGAAGAAGCCTAAACTTGTGGAGCAAGACTAGGAGGTGTCCAAAAGAGCCAAACCATGAAGGAAAAATCCTTGATTCATGGAGAGATACTAGGAGACACCCCCATAACCTGCCATTTGGAGCTGATTTTCATGTTTTCTTGGAGTTTTTGGGCTGCCCACTCATGAAAGGAGTCTTGGGAAGAGAATTTGATGCCTAAAGTGTGGGTTAGTCCTATTAGTCTCACATGGGAAGTGTATGAAATTTTATTTCTTTGTTATATCTATATATTCAACTTTATGTAACTCTTGAATTAAATGATGAATGAAATCAATTTCTTTGTGAGCAACTTTGTGTTTCTCTCTTCCGCACTTGTATTCAAGTGTTGAGCTCCGTGAGGAAGTAAATCCGGGTTCCCTAGGAACCTTGAGGAGGTGTGAGATCTCCAACTCCAAAACCCTAGCTTAGTCCACCCATCTCTACTCCACCACCACCAAACCCTAATTTTCCATCTACATCCCACGGCCCCTCTCTTCCACATAGAGGCCGGCCACCAGCATCCATGTTCAGATCAACTGTTTCAACTACAGAGCAAGTTCAACAAAGAGTCAGATCAGTATCAAGATCTCCAGAACTTCTACATCCAACAATCTTCATTAAGTCCTCAGGTCAGTGTCTTTCTTTGAGTTTCTGGTTCTTTTTTTTTGTTCTTCTTCTTCCAGATCCTGAGTACGAGAAGAAGGCCAACCTTGCCATAGGACTACAATCTGAGGATCCATTGCGAAGATACCCCATCTCCAAGGATCCTACAATCTGCTCGAGAGTGTCCTTCAATTGAAGCAACGAGAGATATCACAGTCAGGTATAAAATCTTCTCTTCTCTCTTCGTCTGTTTCTTGAAAGGGAGTAAACCCTAGGTCTGGGGGTTTCTCAATCCCTAGCGATCCTACTTCTGAGTTACTCTGATAATCCACTTCTTTTAATTGTGCTTTCTGTCATTTCTTAGTTTCTTTTAACATTAGTTTATCTTTCCTTTGAGTCAAAGCCGACTTCTGAAAATAAATAAATAAAAAAATACATTAATTTTAATTTGCTTCCGCATTCCACATTTTCGTTCTGCATCAATTTTGGTATCAGAGCTTTCGTTCTGCATCACATTATCATAATTTCTTGTTAAAGTTTGTTTAGTCCTGTACCTTGACCAATTTGGGTCAAGTTAGGTCATGAGTACTGTATTTGTTCGAGTCTTAGTTTGGACTGGGCCCAAGCCCAATTGAAGTCACTCTGGTTTTCTTCATCAAATCAAGTTCTGGTGGGCCAACCCACCCCTTCCACTTGGGATAATGCCAACTTAGGTGCCACCTCAGCTACCTACATGGCGCCACATCAGCTACCACTTGGGCATCCAAGAAGGGAAACAAAGTGGCACCCTCATGCTTTCCACATGCCTTGGACAACATTGGAAGGAAGAAACACCATCCCCCTCTTCCCTCCCACACATCATGCCTTGTTCCATCAAAAGAGGGCATTGAAGATCCTTGAAGAAACCAAGCCTCAAAGCAAGCCCCCTTCCAAGCTTTCTTCCCAAAGTGTTCTTGCAAGGAAGGAAGGTCAAAGGACACACTCCCCTCTTCAAGCCCTCAACCATGCAACCCCCATGGAGCTCTCCCTTGGTCGGCCTTGAATCAATCCAAGAAGATGGCGTTGAAGAGTCCAAGGGAAAACATCCCTCCAAGCAAGCCATGCCCCACTCCTTCCCAAAATAAGCATGCTAAGGAAGGAAGTCAAGGGACCAATCCCCCTCTCCAAGCCTTTTCTCATGCCACGCCCAACCCCAAGTTATTTGGTTGTCCAAAGAGATGGGATGTTGGAAAATTTTGGGCGCCACCATGAATATTGTAATTTGAATTTCAAATGGGCCTTGGGTGCCTATTTAAAGGACCCAATCCCTTCCTTGTAGAACTAATGAATGATTGAGTGATTAATGAAAAGTTTGAGTTTCTTTCACCCTCCAACCATTGTCTCTTAGGATAGGTTTGAGTGGAATTGCCTTCGTCCCCAAGGATGTCGAGTGGTGTGAGGCCACCTGTCCGTTGCCCCAGGGCATCGCGAATCCTTCATCCTCCAGGATGTCGAGTGGTGTGAGGCCACATTCCTTCATCCTCTGGGATGTCGTGGGGTGCGAGGCCCCAAGTTATCTCCAACTTCAACTTCGGAATCCAGCCGGACACCAGGCTCGAAGCCCCTTCCCAACTCCATCTGAATTCCTTTCCGTGCATCTCCACCTTTCGCTAACCTTTCTTTTGTTTGCCTACAGGTCCACTCTGGCATCTCGGGCATTGGAGACAGTCAGCTTTGCCATTGCTACCTCCCGACCTAATGCCAGTGCTCCCACGGGTTCGACTACTCGGGCATCCAGGCCGCATCTGCCGAGTTGAGCGATCTCTGCATCAGGCGCTTCAGAAGTTTGAGGTTTGCTTTCTCTTTATCTCCTAAGTAGATATTGTAGGTCGAGCAAGTCCTACCGGGGTTTCTTAATCCCGGGGTCTTGTTCTCGTTTTCACTTTTAGGGCTTTGAACTTCTAGCATCAGCTTTCATTACTGTTCTTCGTATTTCTTACCTTTGCTTGTGATCGGGAATCGAAACCCTAAAACAACGAAGAAGAACAACAAGAAACAAAAAAAAAAAAAATCGTTAACCCTAAAAAGAATTCCTTTGCATCGTAAGCATCCTTACTAGCATCTTGCATCCCTAGCCCTAACCCCTTGGCTCCTACATCAATCTTGGTATCAGCGCTTTATTCCACATCAATCTGGTATCAGAGCTTTATTCCACATCACTAATTTTCTTCCCAAGCCCTTGTCTTAAAATGGTGGACTTGTCTTTGATGGGACTTCTAGGGAGCTTAGGTCATCATGCTACTTGCGGAAGTGAATTTTAAAACAAAAATTCAAGCATGAAAACCCTAACCGGCTAGAAGAAATCCTAATTCCCAGATCCCCTTAGATATTACAACTAATGAATCATAAATGATGTACAAGAAACATACATGAAATGCTGTATACCAATTATTTCCACAAGGCTCACAAGTGCAAGCCCTCCAATGGTGATCCACATGAGAATTGAACCAAGGAAGAATTCCTTCTTGAATTTGCTTGCTAGAGTAGGACTCTTTCGGCAGCCTTTGGATTTTTGACCACTGTAGGACACCCTGTCACACTATAGGGCACTATGAACACTCTCCTAAACCACTCTTGGTTGTAAGACAACCATTCTCTAGGACCCCTTAGGCTTATGTCCTAAAACAAAGCCTTGTCCTAGTAGAAAAGATCTTGTCTTAACAAGACAAGTCTTGTCTTAAAGAAAGGAGGACGGAGGGAGAGACAGAGAGAGACACTTAGACAGAAGACACGATGGAAATTGGACTCCTATTTCAGAAGACCAAACATTACATTTTTCATTTCACCGTACACCCTTTAAATAATGATTTAAGGGGCATAAAAAGCATCCCAATGTTTCTTATCATATATGTCTCATCATATCTGATAAGACTCTTCAGGATTCAGGAGTCTTATCTGAGTTCTCTTGGTTTCCAGATTAACTATTCTCATGCCCTATGGCATGTACCGAACTCAAGGGATGGAAAGAAGGCATCTTTTCATATCTTAAAATAGTAAAAGAAGAAGAATCCTGGTAGTAGAAGGACTCTGCCTCAAAACCGTGCACAAATGAAGACACACGACTCTTCATCTACGCACGCTAACTTCTTTCATATTTCATGCCATCCCTTTATCCCTCTTTGACCAGTCATTCAAAAACCAAAAGGCATAGAGATAATCTGAAGAGGCATCCCAGATGAGAAACTCCAAGAGTTTCATCTATAGAAGGACTCTCAATCCTTCTGTGCATGCTCTCTTCTCCCACGTGCACCTCTTGAGTCCTTCTGCACGCGCTCTCTTCTCCCGCATGTGCCAAGAGGCACCAAGAGTCCTGAGCACCCGGGACTCTTCAATAAACCTGGTTTAATGTTCAAATAAAACCAGATAAAGTCTGGTTTAGGCTACCCCACTTAGGACTCAACCTAATGTAGGTTTCCCTCAATAAGGTTAGTCCAATTAACAAGCAACTAGACCCAAATCAATTGGGTTAGGAATTGGGTTAGCCTACACATGCTAGTATGCAATCTAGCTAACCAATTAGGATGCCATGATCCTAAATAAACCATGTATGACTTCCTTGGCCAACTCCGTAATGTATGTGATCCTTTGGGTTCCACATTTAGCCAGCAGTAGGCTTAGGTTTAAGCCGATTCGAACCAATCGAACCTGATTGACCTAATTAGGTCAAATAGCTCACCTAATTGTCCAATTCGATCATCCATCAAGTTAACTCATGAAACCAATCCAATTGGTTCATGAAAACCTACAAGACAAGGTTGATATCTAGAAACATGTCATGCCTATCAAAAAAATATGGAATTTGATGAAAAGTACCAAAATACCCTTCAGTAGAATGTTACCATGCAATTCAATATTTCTATCTTCCATTATCCCGATTAAGTGATAGGTATGGATATATGTCAAACCCTAACACTTAGTCATATCAAATCACAGCTCAATCACGAGGACTTAGTTGATGACTGAAAAGAAACCACTTCTAATCTCATCCTACTTTGATCAAAGGCTCCTTGAGTCACTCATCGAAGAGATTACATGGGATAATAATTCCTCTTACCAGGAATGATCAATTCCTTGTTGGTCTACTCACATCCTTCGTACACCATCTACCATACCCAGAACACCCTGTACATGACTCAATATCATGAATGAGTATGAACCAAAACATGGCTTAGTGTGTATAAGGAACCATGATGACCTCAGGTCTAAAGATCACATGCACAACTCCTACTCTAGGACCTATCTTTTGACAAGCAGTAAGACTTCCATAAGATGGTCTCGGTGCGGATTAGTTCAATGTACTCATACCTTGATGAGCACCCTTATCCTTGTATTAGTATCTCTACATAAATGGTTGTGAGACCAACCATCCTCATTAATTGAGCATACATAGGATAAGCTAGTCTTACCAGATTCATCGATCCCCGAATCGATGGTCCATTGACTAAGAACATTTTTTATTAAGGTTTATAGGAACTTAGGTCTCAATGTTATGATCTTTATATAACCCTAATTTTATTGCCCTAATCTATGGGGTTCATCATAATCCATAAATAAGACATAGCAGTATATGATGAAAATAAATGCCTTTATTAATATAATGTCATCAAGAGTTGGAAGATTAAAAAAATGCCCTTACAATGATTGGCTTTTAGGAAACTTTTCTTTTAGTCTTAAGGCAAGACCTATGTCCTAACAAGGGAAGGAAGAGACAACGAAGACAAAGTGGCAGAGTGTAAGAATGTAAGAAAGAAAGGAAATCAGATTACCTTTGGCATAATTATCGAAAGCTTTAAATAAAAGATGGGGGGGTGCCAAATATGGCTCTTCATCAGCCTTTGATCTATCAAATAACAGATCATATAAGACCTTTCATAAAGGAGTCTTATCTTAAAAAGTCATGATCTTTCTTGCACCAAGAGACAAGACTTTTGTCTCTCTAGTTCCCAGCCGATTTATTCACTTGCCACATGTCATTAACCGAACAAAATAGACTACGGATGTGGCTTTTCAATTTAAGAGGTGTCAGAGATTTTAAAATACTTGAAACAGTAGGACTCTTGGCCTCTTTAATAAGCACCAAATGAAGAGACGTGACTCTTCATTTGTGCGCTAAAGATTATGCATGCCATAACATTATCTTGACCAATCAAAGCCCACATGAGAGGGCGTGGAGATGAGGAGGAATTTTTTTGGACCTTATCTAGATTTTATGACTAATTGGTAGAAGCACTCTTGGTCCTTCTACGTCCCATAATTTTATCGCACACCATATGGCACCCTAAAAAATCCAAGATAAGTCATAATTAAATCTAGATAAAATCTGAATTAAGCTGCCCCACTTAGGACTCAACCCAATCTAGGATTCCCTTAGATTGGTTAGCCCATTAAGCAACCTTATAGACCCAATTCAATTGGGTTAGGAGTTTGGCTAGCCTACACGTGCTAGTATATAATCTAGCTAACTAATTAGGATCCCATGACCCTAATAAAATGCCAATTGACTTTCTAGGCCAATTCCCTAATGTGTGTCATCCTTTAGGTTCTAAATCTAGCCAGCAGTAGGCCTAGGTCTAAGCCAATTCAATCCAATCAAACCCGATTGACCTAATTAGGTCAAATAGAGTTGACCTAAGTTGCCAATTCGAACTAGCTTTTGAATTGACTCATGAATCCAATCGAATTGATTCATGAAAACCTACAAGATGTGATTAATGTCTAACAATGTGTCATGCCTACCTGGAATGATGTGTGACTAAGATGAATGCAAGTGATTCTTTGTTATTTTTATGTTTTAATGGATCGACCAAGTCCCGAAATCAAACTAAGAAGAGATCTGGAGACTCGCATAGTGATCAAGAAACTCTAGCATGCAGAAAAAGATCCTAAACATAGATTAAAGCAGGACCCCAGGATTGAGAAATCCCGGTGGTGTGGGCACCGGACCTCCAGTTAGGGTTTCAATTTTTGGGTCTTGTAATAAGGCTTCAAGCCTAAACTTTGTAATTTTTTTTAGCTTTGAATTGAGTCTCAAGTGTCTGTGTCTAGTCCTATACATTGACCAAGTTGGTCAAGTCGAGTCCTGTACTGAGTCCAGTCCTGTATTGAGTCCAGTTCGAGTCTGTTTGAAGTATGGGTCCATGCAAGATTGGCCTTGAAGTCAAGTCACTTTTGAGTCAAGCCATGAAAAAAGCCAACTCAGCTTAGGGGCGCCACCTCTTCATCCTATGTGGCGTCATGTCAACTTGCCAAGTGGGCAGCAAATTTTAGATTTTGGATGCCCAATGAGGGACACTACACTTGACACACTCCCTCTTTCCCTCCCCCATATCTAGCTATTTTCCAAATATGGGTGGCCGGCCAAGATAAGGTCAAAGGGAGTTAGAGTTTGGAGAATTTAAATCCCTTGCTTCAAACCCCCCTCTCAAGCCTTCTTCTCAAACTACTTGAACAACTATGGAAGGAATAGCAAGATCCATGGGCGCCTCCATCTCCCACTCCCCATATCATGTCTTGTACCAAAGGTGGATGAACAACCAAGGAAAGGAGGAGGACACAAGCCTTGCTCCAAGCCCCACTTCATGTCTTTTTCCAAAATAAGGGACCAACATTCCAAGTTCAGGGGCACCAAGATCCCTCTTCCAAGCCTCACATCAAGCCACACCTAATCAAGTCCAAATTCATGGTCGGCCAAGTAGGAACATTTTTTGAATTTTTGGGCACCACATCAAGAGAAGATTTGTACTTTTCATTTTAAATTTAAATTGGGTCCTAAGGTGCCTATAAAAAGGACCTTACCCCTCCTTTGTAAAGCTAATTGATGATGAATGAAAAACACGAGTTTTTAAGAGCCAATTCTCTTTAGTTGCCTTCGTTCGTTAGGAACGTCGATCTCCTTGAGGGAGTGCCTTCACCTTCGGGCACCGAGAGGTGTGAGGCCTCGTGTTACTATCTCTTCCACAACTCCATCGTCCAACTTTCGAGTCAGAGTCCATTGGGATCATCCAACCGGGTGCCTAGCAAGAAGAACTCTACCATCACCGCATCAACTCTCTTTCCTTCATCCCTTGTTTTCTTTGTGAAATCCTAACTCTCCTCTTGAATGCTTGCAAGTCCTCCAGGTGACATGAACACGGAGTCGGTTGCTCTTGTCGTCGTGACCTTCGGACAGAAAGCCGGTGCATTCGCGGGGTTGACTGCTCGATCATCCAGGCCACATCCGCGAGAGCGAGTGAACTTGCCATCGGGCACTTCGGATATTTGAGGTTTGCCACCCTAACTCCTAAGTAGGTATTGATATGAGAGATAAGTCCTATAGGGTTTCTCAATCCTTGGGTCCTCTTTTTATCCTTGCTTAGGGACTTACTTGCTTGCCTGAAGTTCTTGTTAGTATAGAACCCTAGATCTACTCCTACTTGTTTTCGGGAATCCTAAACAAATCATTAAAATCCTAAAAATCATCAAAGAAAAATTCACTTGCATCATTTCTTCATCTTCGCATCTAGTTAGTCCCATATCATTTCTGGTATTAGAGCATGGTTAGGACTTAGCGCTTCTTAAGTACCTGGATTAGGTGCTTCACTAGGCTATCCGGTCTTAGGAGAATAGTAAGGTTTCAAGACCCTCTCCTCCCATTCCACGGGGATCTCCTAAGGCATGTAGGGGTGCCATTGTGATTGACCTATGAAGGGGAACACAAGGAGATAAGTTTAGGTCTTTTAGCAAAAAAAGTTTGCATCTTTAATTTCAGCTTTTTAGAAATTCAGCATTCCCGTACATAGTCTGCTATTTTGATTGTTTCGGCCTGTAGGAAAGTCGGATTTTATGATTTTTGTTTTGCTGGATTGTGCATAAATAGAAGCATTTTTTTGAATTTTTCAGATTTTATTTCAGTCTGTAGAATTTCTACACGACTGATTACAATCTAAGAAAATTCTGCTCTGAAAATTCAGCAAGTACATCTCATCTCATCTTCATCTTTCATATAGTTTAATTTTGCATTTAGGGTCATATCTTTTATTTCCATCATCTTATTTCTGTTATCAAACAACAAAATCCAAAAAAAAATATAACTTAGAGATATCTCATTAGATCATTTGTGTGCCATCATCTTCATAAACCATCTTATGGCCAGCAATTTGACATAGGGTCAGGGTTTCATTACCTGTCCCAAGCTCAAAAATTACCACCTGGCAATCGAACCCCAACCTCTAATTAAAATTGAATAGACACTTAATTGCTCTAGTGAGCTAGGGACACCCATGAAGTCGGGTCGAACCAAGTGTCAAGCCAAGTTCGACAACTTGATTGTTTGTGCTTGAGTAGCTGGTGTCTAGGCAAGTGGTTCAGGGACAAGAGCCCGAAGGAAGGTGGGTTGGTTTGCTTACCTGGCCAATTTCAAATTGGTGTCTAAGGCAAGCAAAGAGGAACCTCCACCAACCTTACACTTACTTGGCCAGGTGCCAAGTTACTACTATCGAGTTAGTCTTTTTGACCTCACATTTGGGTTGATCTATTAGGTCTAGCAACCCATAACATCTTTCGTTGTGTATGCATGTCGACTAGATTCGGAGTCCCTTATCACCTCCATCTTTCCCAATCAGGTGAACCCATGGAAAACACCCGAGAAGATCAATTAAAGGTCATCATCGAACAATTAGCTAAGATGAACAGTAAGCTTGAGTAGTTTGATGAAAGAATTGAAGACTTAGAGAAGAATAGTCCTAGACCATCTGTTGAGCCTGAGTCTAGATCAGATTTCCCCCCTAGGGACTATCTTTAACATGAACCATCCATAGATGCTGAACCCAGGAGAATTCCCCGTTTTAACCTAGCCCAAGAGTTTGAACCTAGGAAACCCAATCCAGAGATCGTAGACCAGGAAGAAAGGGCCATTAGAAATATCAAACTAGAAGCCCCTACCTTCAATGGTAGTCTAGATCCTAAGGTGTACGTAGATTGGGAAGAGGATATGGAGCAGTATTTCGAGTGGTACACAATGATAGAGAGGATGAAGTTTAAGTTTTCCAAACTTAGGTTGGTTTGCCAGGCTAGGTTATTTTGGAATAGTGTTGAAAGGCTGGTAGAGCAGAGAGAACAAGAACCGATAGCAACTTGGAGGGACATGAATGCCAGACTTAGAGAGAAGTACCGACCACTTTCTTACACCTAGAATTTATTGGACCAATGGCAGAATTTGAGTCAAGGGAACAAGAGTGTGGCTAAGTACATTACGAAGTTCGATGAGTATGTCATGCGATGTAAAGTCAACGATCAGCTTCTGTGACCCTATCTAGGTTTAGGGCTCGTAGTGCGGACACCAGAGGCACCAGAATAAGGCAAAGGCTTCTCAACCCTCTGTGGATCACTTAATGACATTTGAGCTCACTGTAATAAAGCTTAGTCTAGCTAAGTTGAGTCCTGTATTAGTCAGCTCATGTTGAGCTAGTCCATTCCAGTATTAGTCAGCTCATGTTGAGCTAATTTTAATTTTTGAGTCCTGTCCAAGCATACTGAAGGCTCAAGACCACATCATAAAAGTGAAGACCAAGTCTGACCAGATTGAAGACATGAAAATTTAGCCCAAGTTCAACCTAGCTTGAAGACTTGAAGACCACCAGAAGGAGAAAATGAAAACAAGAACAAACTTGAAGCCCTGGACCAGCCAGAAGCAAACTGGGCCAACCTAGGCCTAGGAAGGAGATTAGGGAGCCATTCCTTATGGTGACCCTCCTCTTGGTCGGCCACTTAAGGTCACCCCCTTGGCCGACCAAGACAAGGAGAGGGAGAGCAAGTTTAGGGATTTTCTACCTATGTTGCCTTATATTCCTAGTTAGGGTTTGAAAGGGAGAAGGAGTCCTATGTAAAGTCTAAAGTACCCTTACTTGGGGCCAAAGGTTAAGGGTCTATTTAAGGGACCCTAGTCTCTTGTATGAAGATTACTTTTGATATATGAAAATACTTGAGTTTGTTGGGTTCCGGTGCAATGCAACGGAAGGGTAATTTCAAAATTGAAACTAAATTCACACCAAAACCCTAAACCAGGAACTCCTTAAATAAGACTAGAACATATGACAAGCATATCTATGCAAATTAGGATTAGGGTACCAACCTGTAATCGCTTATTCCAACAAACTTGAAGTTGAAGGGGCTAACTGAATTCACCAGGCATCCAGGTGTCCGCCCTCCGATGGTGATCCACCAAAGCAATGATCAAGAACACTATCTTCTTGTCCAATGGTTCCTTCTATTGAGTTCTTCTTCCTAGAACTCGATTCTTCAGATTATGGCTGGAATTCTTCCACACAAGAGGTTGCCACCCTTTCCCTGATCTCTTCTCCTCCTTCCACTAAGACCTTGGCCCTTTAGACACCCTTGTCTTGAAGAAAAGACCTTGTCCTAAGAGGATATAGGCTTGTCTTAAGTTGGAGGAGAAATTAAGACAATAATGTCTTAATGTAAGAAAGAAAGGAAAGAATATCAGAACTCCTTCTTTCCTTTACCGTCGGAGACCTTCTCTTTTATTCTTGTTCAGTAACAGAGTTTCGACAGAGGAGTCCTCTGTAAAGGAAACAATGTAAAACAAGAAAAGAGGGAAGTAGTCTTTTGGAGAGGAAGAAGAAAAATAAAAGCATTACAGATTTTAATCACCCGTTCTGATTTTCTTGAACCCTTAAATTGTTTTCAGAGAGGCGCCCACACAACTCTCCGTAAACTCCTTCTCACGCCCTTCTCATTTTCTCACGCCCCTTCCCTCCTTCTCACGGCCTTCCAAATTAAATCCCATGGCCTTTCTTAAAAGAAAAGTCGCGATGCTTTAAAAAGAAAGGAGTCGCAATTTTTCATCTCCGAAGAGATGTTATTTTGCACAACTGGGAAGAAACAACGCTTTCTTTCTTTCTTAAAAACCCATCAACCGTTGGGTTCCCATCCAAGGGGGCATATATGAGGTGCTAACTCTAAGAAAAGAGGCCGCCCCATCTTAATTCATCGGAGAATTAAGTGGGGTGCGCCAAGAGTCCATGCACCATGGACTCTTCCAAATGGCGCGCCAAGAGTCCATTAGCGCATGGACTCCTGGCATTTTGGCGTGAAAATGCTAAGGGGCGGGTGGGGGGCCAGCCTAGGTGCATGGTTAGCCATAATCCCTATAAACTCAATTAGGGTCTAATTAGATCCAATTAGAACCCAAATTAAACCAATCCGGAACCCTAATTCGAATAGAAGCTAGGATTTGCAACACCTGCTAGAGTGTCATCATGCAAAATGATTTAATTACAAAATTAAACCCTTGATCAATTCTCTTAAGTGTGTGACCCATTGGGTTCCACATCTAGCCAGCAGTGGGTTTGAATACAAGTTGACCTAATTTGGTTAGAACTCTTTCTAATCGATTTAGGTCAAATCGGGCTTACCCGATTATGATCAACTAGGACTCTTCCTAGTAAGTGATCATTCAATTTAATCAATCCACAAGACAAGATTGACATCTAGCAACGTGTCATGTCTACCCAGAAGATATGGAAATTCTGGTGAAACACCAAAACTATCCTTTAGTAGAAAGTTACCGTACAATTAAATCCCTCGATCAGCCTGCACCCAGAATATAATTATGGATATGGATATATGTCAATTCCAATATTACATTCATTTCTAGCTCAATCTTATATTGATGATTCAATTATCTTGATATTAGAAATCATCTCTAATATCTTTACTTTGATCAAAGTTCCCTGAATCATCATCCGGTTGATAACTAGCTGGATGCAATCTCCTCTTACTAAGAGTGATCGATTCCTTGTTGACCTACTCATTACCTTCATATCCAATTCACCATTCCCAGTATCAATCCTGTGCATGACTCAGTGTCATGATTAGAATTGAACCAAAGCATGGGTTCATGTACATAAGGTACTTATGGTAGCTCAGGTCAAAGGATTACTTGTACCACTCCCACTATGAGAACCTTCTATTGACATGTAGCTAAGACTCCATTAGATGTTCTCAAGTTGGATCATATCAGTGAACTCATTCTTTAATGAGCACCCACATCCTAGTATTAGTGTCATACACAAGTGACTGTGAGAGCAGTCACCCTCTCCAGTATACATGGGATGTGCTAGTCTTACCAGAAAAACCCTGATCCCCTACTCAGGGTTCCTATGACGAGGAATATTTTAGATTAAGGTTTTAAGACTTTAGGTCTCACTGGTATGATCTCATTATAACCCTAAAATCATAGCCTAATCTATGGGGTTCATCATATAATATAAACACAGCATATGATGAAAAATAATGCCTTTATTAGATTATTATCAATTACAATGGTTTGGGAGATACAACATAGATTGGCTTGTAGGGCATATCCCTTTCAGAGTTTCCTTCAACTTTTGTGTGATACCCTGCTGTGTGCATAAAGGTATTTTTTGAGTTCTTCTTCCCAGTGTTTGCAACTACATCCTGCTACCAGCCAAAATCCTCTAGAGCCTTGGCTGCCCACTCTAAAATTCCTTTTCTCTTTGCTATTTTTTTTATTTTCTTGATCACCTTTGAGTTTTCTAACCCCTGACAGGTTATTTGTAGGTCCCCGAGTTCCTACAAATCCAACGACTCCAACCAAGCCTCAATCGGACCACCGAGAAGAAAGCCGGGTATCCGCGGATCTTTTGCTCAGTTTTCCACGCCGCATCCATCAAGGAATGAGAGATCCCTTTGCTGCAATCTTCATTGGGTGCTTCAGACATTTTCAGGTACATCCCTCCACCACCAGTAGTTTTATTGTAGGAGAACTTGATGCAGAACAAAGAACAAAGAAGCGTATGCGGCAGTAAATTTAAGATTAATTCTTTTTTTTTTTTTTTTTTTTAGAAATTGGCCTCGACTCAAAGTAAAGTAAACTAAGTTGATGGAAACTAGGTAAGGATTGAAAGAACAATTTAGAAGAAGCTAAGTTATCAGAGTAGTTCAGAAGTAACGGATCGCTGGGGGTTGAGAAACTCCCAGACCTAGGGATTCGCTCTGAACTTTCAATAGGACAGAAATAAAGAGAAGAGATGGTTTACCAACCAGACAGTAATCTTCACAGAATTTGGGTGGAAGAACTCTCTCGAGCAGATTGTTGGATCCTCGGATTCGGCTATCTTCGCAATGGATCCTCCAATACTGGCCTCGTGGCTGGGTCGGCTTCTCCTGAACTCAATATCTGGGAAGAAGAAAAACAAGTGATGGATTCAGAGACTCAGGGAAGGATTAACCAGGTCGAAGAACTTGAAGGCTGATGTTGCTGAGATCCGGATTCTCTTGAAGGCTGATTCGACTCCCTCTGGAAAGAGCTTTGGATCTGAAGTATCCGGACTGGAGCTGGATGCTGGTGGTCGGCCTGGACTTGGAGAGAGAGGTCGTGGGAGGTGGGATAGGCTAGGGTTTGGTGGATTGAAGTGGATGGTGGGCGGCTAGGGTTTTGGAGGAGAAGTGGCTAACCTAGAGTTTGGGTTTTGGAGATCTCACACCTCCTCAAGGTTCCTGGGGAACCCGGATTTACTCCCTCACGGAGCTCAACACCTGGATGCAAGTGCGGAAGAGAGAAAACACAAAGTTTACTCACAAAAAAATTTGGTTTCATTCATCTTTTTTTTCAAGAGTTACATAGAGTTGAATATATAGACATAACAAAGAAATAAAATTTCATACACTTCCCATGTGGGACTAATAGGACTAACCCACACTTTAGGCATCAAATTCTCTTCCCAAGACTCCTTCCATGAGTGGGCAGCCCAAAAACTCCAAGAAAACTTGAAAATCAGCTCCAAATGGCAGGTTATGGGGGTGTCTCCTAGTATCTCTCCATGAATTAAGGATTTTTCCTTCATGGTTTGGCTCTTTTGGACACCTCCTAGTCTTGCTCCACAAGTTTAGGCTTCTTCCTTTCATGGCTTTGGTACTTTAGGAAACTTTTGGGTGCCTCCTTGATTTTCTCCCCAAGACATGCTCTCTTCCCTTTTATAACTTGGGTTTTTATGGAACATTGTGGGGCACCTCCTTGATCCTCTCTTCAAGAAAAATTCTTGCCATCCTGGCTTGGGTTTATCTGGAAAGAAGTTGGCTCCTCCTTGGATTGAGGTATCTTGATGGATTTCTCCCCCAAGTGGCGCATGAAAGAAGGGACCTGCTTTCTTATGGTGTGGGGACCAAGGCACACTGGATGGAGATGTGGCGCCTCCTGGACTCTAGCGTGTGGCTGGGAGTGTGGCGCCCACTTGATTGGTCTTCGGAGAAAATGTGGCACCTTGGAGAAGACCTAGACCACTACTAGGACTTGCATTGAGTCAACATGACTCAACAAAATTTAAATTGCAGGGAAATACAGACTCAAACTAAAATTGAGTTGACCAAGTCAACCCTTATTACAAAACCAGAAAATCCTAATTCTTCGGGCAATGTCAATCAGAGATCCAGATAGAGCCCTGAAGTCTTCTTCTAAGTCTGGTGCCCGCACCAATTTTTCCGGGGTGGGAGGAACTCGACCCTGTCGAGTATGGATCAAGCTGGCTCTGGTATCTCTCCAAGAGGTCTGGGTCCAATTCTTGTAATTCTTCTCGGGAGATCCAAGAGTTATCAGAATCTGGCCTTCCTTGCCAGCGGACAAGGTATCTTTGATATCCTCGATTATGAGTAGAGATAACCTAATCATCCAGGATCTTTTCAATCTGCTCTTTCCTCACAGGCCAGTTTGTTGGTGGACACACAGGGTTGGGTTCACTCTCAAGAGTAGGATTAGGCTCAAAAATGCTCACTGGGAATCACAGCTGGCTCTCTATACTCTACTAGGTCTGTAATGTTGAAAGTGGAGCTAATGCCTAGTTCTGAAGGCAACTCGAGCACATAGGCATTGGACCCTACTCTCTTCACCACTCTAAATGGTCCAGCTCCTCTAGCATGTAACTTTCTAAAAGTTCCAGGAGGAAACCGTTCAGGCCTTAACCTAATCATTACATAGTCTCCCTCAACAAAAGTTTTGACTCGCCTTTGAGAATCAGCCAACTTCTTATAAGTTTCATTACTTAAATTTATTTTGGCATGAATTTCTTTATGCAAGTCCTTTACATGCTATGCAAGTGCATCAAGAGACTTGTGTGTGTGGACTAATAGTGAAATTAGATCAAGTGGTGTGTGAGGCTTGTATCCATGAACAATTTCATAGGGACTCTAGCCTATAGACCTATTGATCGAAACATTATATGCAAATTTAGTCCTGGACAAAATACAAATCCCAATTCCTGGTGCTCTCAATCAAACCAAAATCAGAGCCAAAGCCTAGTAAAGGGTCAAGAAAAACTAAACTAGACTGACGACGCATTCCTAAAGAATGGACTTTATTCCAAAGGAACCCTAGGTCTAAACCTAACAAACTAAGGCTCTCTAGGTTTGACCTTGGGTCGGAGGAGGGCATGCAGAGCATGAAAACTTATTATGGATGCCTAGTAGGTGCCATAAGGTCTTCCAGAAGTAGGTGGCAAACCTAATAGGTTCTAAGGAGTCTTGCAACCTAGAGATCTCAATAAAGTGTAATCCCATAGCTCTAGAAACATGAGAAGATTCAGGGAAGGGTAGGAAATAAGAATCAAAGTTTTGAGGTGGCTTATCAGAAACAAGAAACAAACCTTGGTTATTCAAGATGACCATAAAATGAGGACATTGTTCTATAGGTGTACTCATCCAAACCTCATGATTTGCTCTAGGAGGGTCTACAAGTGCAAGTTCTAGGGTAGGCTGGGTGCTCCTAGAAGGTGGAAGGTTATCAGGAAGGTCTTTGGAATGTTTATCTAAAAAGTCCTCTAAGCTACTATCTTTTTCTTGTTCTTGGACCTTCTCAATGGGCAATTCTTGTGAACCCCTTCATTCTTCACACTTCTCTACCAGATTTGACTCAGGGGTGTCTTCTTTGGATTCCTCAATGAGTTCAGAGGTATTCTCACTTAAACTCTCATTGGGTGCAATTTCCTCTTCCTTAACTTCCTCAAAAGGGTCTTCTCTTAGGGTTAGCTCCTGAATTCCTTGAGTGATAGGGGTCCTCTCAATAACCCCATCAGGTAGGAGTTGGTTAATTGAATTATCGGGAGAGATATCCTCAAATTCTTCTTCTTCATATTCATCTATCAAACTTATGTCAGGCTCATATATTTCTTCCTCAATCTCACTGAAAGGTTCTAATCTATTCTCCTTTGATTCCTCTTTGGGTACGGCTCTGGTCAGGTCAACTAATTTTGGGATGGCCATGTCTAACTCCTTCTCAGTGTTATCTTTCTGGTCAAGAGGTGACACAAGTGGGAATTGACAAACAAAAGCCTGGTTCACGACGGGTGTCGGATCAATCGAAACTTGACTCAAGTTGGTAGAGGTTGGCTTTAAGTCCAAAGTACTTGATTGGTTATATCTTAAAGACCACTCATAGTCTTGGGCTTCTTGGTAGGCTCGGTCTAACTTATTGGTCTTTTCAAGGCATAGCTTCCTATAAATGTCTGGGTGTAACCCAACTCTAAACCTCGATGTGATCTGAGCTTCGGTCTCAATGGTATTGCATTTCATGTCATACCACTGGAAGTCCTCGATATATTTAGACACAGGCCTATTACCTTGTCGCAATTGGTACCATTGGTCTAAAAGTCTTTTCTCATAGGATCTACCTAGGTACCTATCTCTCAACTTACTTCTCATATCTCTCCAAGATATATTTCCTCTTTTCTTTGATAACACTCATGCTCAATAGCATACCAATGCGACCTAGCATGTTTGGTGAACTTGGTTTTGGCCAACCTAATTTGTCCTAATTTCGATATGTTAGTGCACTCAAAATACCGATCCATTTGTTCTTCCCACTTAATATATGTCTCTTGTCTTCCATCAAAAGTGGGTGCATAAGGTTCGGTGTTCCTAACAGGTCCCTTTTCTGAGTCAACAAAGTATGGATATAGGCTCCTAGGGTTATGCTCGGGATCACGGTATAAGGTCCTCCTAGGCTCCTAGCATGGGTGAGGTTGGGGCCTATTAAATTTTGGATCAGGGGTCCAATTTTGATGTCTACGTTTCTCAAGTCCCTGGGCTCGGTCTCTAAACTGGGCAAAACCCTCATTCATATCCTGACTCAATTTGGTCATACTTTCGGTAAGAGTTCTAATCATGGCCTCTAAATCAGGTTGGATTTGACCAGGTTGGTAGGGTACTTCGTTCCGGGTGGACATGATGATGCAAGAAAGCACACCAAATGAGACTCGACTGAAACGACTACAGACTAACTAGACCTAGAGCCCAAACTAGATGCCCAATCAGAGTGGCAAGCTAGCCATTAGTAACTCGGGACTCAGCCAGGTAGGTGTAAGGGGAGTGTTAGGTCCCTAATTGCCAATCCTAGACACCAATCAGAGATTGGCCAGGTAGGCGGACCAGCACACAAGCCCTTCTGGATAGAATCCCTGAACCACCATTCTAGACACTGAGTACAAAGCACACACAGAGTAACTAGACAAACTGACTCAACATTAGCCTAGACCCGACTTGTTGGTGTCCCTAGCCCACTAGGGCAAATTAGGTATAATTAATTTTAAGATTAAAGGCTTAGGTTCGAATGAGTGGGTGGTGGTTTTGGGCTAAGGAGAGGTTATCAACTACTTCCCTTATCTTAGATGCTCAAATGCCCTTAAGATGAATTAAGAGATGATCACTCAAAAATAATTGAATTGCAGAAACACAAATATAGAGTTGCAGTAATTTAATCCTCAGAAATCCCACGGAAACAAATAAATCACAGAAAAATAATGAAAAATAGTTTCAATTATACTGGTTTCATCAAAACAAAAATAACTGAATTTGGAGTTTCCTACAGTGAGAAATAATTCCTGAAATAGGTAAATTACGGGCTGAAAATAGAGTACTTTCCTGTTTACAATTCCTGCTATGAAGTTATAACCCAACGGATCCCCTACACGCCCAAGGAACACCTCGTGGAATGGGAAGAGGAGGTTTGCACCTCGCTTCATTCCTAGGACCGGACATCCTAGGGAGTCTACATCGAGCAGACAAAGTAAAAAGAGAGAGACTCAAACAAGCAATCAAACAGAAACCCTAGACAAGGCTCTGATACCAAAAATGATGCAGAACAAAGAACAAAGAAGCGTATGCGGAAGTAAATTTAAGATTAATTCTTTTTTTTTTTTTTTTTTTCAGAAATTGGCCTCGAGTCAAAGTAAAATAAACTAAGTTGATGGAAACTAGGTAAGGATTGAAAGCACAATTTAGAAGAAGCTAAGTTATCAGAGTAGTTCAGAAGTAACGGATCGCTGGGGGTTTTGAAACTCCCAGACCTAGGGTTTCGCTCTGAACTTTCAACAGGATAGAAATAAAGAGAAGAGATGATTTACCAACCAGACAGTGATCTTCACAGAATTTGGGTGGAAGAACTCTCTCGAGCAGATTGTTGGATCCTCGGATTCGGCTATCTTCGTAATGGATCCTCCAATACTGGCCTCGTGGCTGGGTCGGCTTCTCATGAACTCAATATCTGGGAAGAAGAAAAACAAGTGATGGATTCAGAGACTCAGGGAAGGATTAACCAGGTCGAAGAACTTGAAGGCTGATGTCGCTGAGATCCGGATTCTCTTGAAGGCTGATTCGACTCCCTCTGGAAAGAGCTTTGGATCTGAAGTATCCGGACTGGAGCTGGATGCTGGTGGTCGGCCTGGACTTGGAGAGAGAGGCCGTGGGAGGTGGGATAGGCTAGGGTTTGGTGGACTAAAGTGGATGGTGGGCGGCTAGGGTTTTGGAGGAGAAGTGGCTAACCTAGGGTTTGGGTTTTGGAGATCTCACACCTCCTCAAGGTTCCTGGGGAACCCGGATTTACTCCCTCACGGAGCTCAACACCTGGATGCAAGTGCGGAAGAGAGAAAACACAAAGTTTACTCACAAAAAAATTTGGTTTCATTCATCTTTTTTTTCAAGAGTTACATAGAGTTGAATATATAGACATAACAAAGAAATAAAATTTCATACACTTCCCATGTGGGACTAATAGGACTAACCCACACTTTAGGCATCAAATTCTCTTCCCAAGACTCCTTCCATGAGTGGGCAGCCCAAAAACTCCAAGAAAACTTGAAAATCAGCTCCAAATGGCAGGTTATTGGGGTGTCTCCTAGTATCTCTCCATGAATCAAGGATTTTCCCTTCATGGTTTGGCTCTTTTGGACACCTCCTAGTCTTGCTCCACAAGTTTAGGCTTCTTCCTTTCATGGCTTTGGCACTTTAGGAAACTTTTGGGTGCCTCCTTGATTTTCTCCCCAAGACATGCTCTCTTCCCTTTTATAACTTGGGTTTTTATGGAACATTGTGGGGCACCTCCTTGATCCTCTCTTCAAGAAAAATTTTTTCCATCCTGGCTTGGGTTTATCTGGAAAGAAGTTGGCTCCTCCTTGGATTGAGGTATCTTGATGGATTTCTCCCCCAAGTGGCGCATGAAAGAAGGGACCTGCTTTCTTATGGTGTGGGGACCAAGGCACACTGGATGGAGATGTGGCACCTCCTGGACTCTGGCATGTGGCTGGGAGTGTGGCGCCCACTTGCTTGGTCTTGGGAGAAAATGTGGTACCTTGGAGAAGACCTAGACCACTAGTAGGACTTGTATTGAGTCAACATGACTCAACAAAATTTAAATTGCAGGGAAATACAGACTCAAACTAAAATTGAGTTGACCAAGTCAACCCTTATTACAAAACTAGAAAATCCTAATTCTTCGGGCAATGTCAATCAGAGATCCAGATAGAGCCCTGAAGTCTTCTTCTGAGTCTGGTGCCCGCACAAATTTTCCCGGGGTGGGAGGAACTCGACCCTGTCGAGTATGGATCAAGCTGGCTCTGGTATCTCTCCAAGAGGTCTTGGTCCAATTCTTGTAATTCTTCTCGGGAGATCCAAGAGTTATCAGAATGTGGCCTTCCTTGCTAGCGGACTAGGTATCTTTGGTATCCTCGATTACGAGTAGAGATAACCTAATCATCCAGGATCTTTTCAATCTGCTCTTTCCTCACAGGCCAGTTTGTTGGTGGACACACAGGGTTGGGTTCACTCTCAAGAGTAGGATTAGGATCAAAAAGGCTCACTAGGAATCACAGCTGGCTCTCTATACTCTACTAGGTCTGTAATGTTGAAAGTGGAGCTAATGCCTAGTTCTGAAGGCAACTCGAGCACATAGGCATTGGACCCTACTCTCTTCACCACTCTAAATGGTCCAGCTCCTCTAGCATGTAACTTTCTAACAGTTCCAGAAGGAAACCATTCAGGCCTTAACCTAATCATTACATAGTCTCCCTCAACAAAAGTTTTAACTCGCCTTTGAGAATCAGCCAACTTCTTATAAGTTTCATTACTTAAATTTATTTTGGCATGAATTTCTTTATGCAAGTCCTTTACATGCTATGCAAGTGCATCAAGAGACTTGTGTGTGTGGACTAATAGTGAAATCAGATCAAGTGGTGTGTGAGGCTTGTATCCATGAACAATTTCAAAGGGACTCTAGCCTATAGACCTATTGATTGAATCATTATATGCAAATTTAGTCCTAGACAAAATACAAATCCCAATTCCTGGTGCTCTCAATCAAACCAAAATCAGAGCCAAAGCCTAGTAAAGGGTCAAGAAAAACTAAACTAGACTGACGACGCATTCCTAAAGAATGGACTTTATTCCAAAGGAACCCTAGGTCTAAACCTAACAAACTAAGGCTCTCTAGGTTTGACCTTGCATCGGAGGAGGGCATGCAGAGCATGAAAACTTATTATGGATGCCTAGTAGGTGCCATAAGGTCTTCCAGAAGTAGGTGGCAAACCTAATAGGTTCTAAGGAGTCATGCAACCTAGAGATCTCAATAAAGTGTAATCCCATAGCTCTAGAAACATGAGAAGATTCAGGGAAGGGTAGGAAATAAGAATCAAAGTTTTGAGGTGGCTTATCAGAAACAAGAAACAAACCTTGGTTATTCAAGATGACCTTAAAATGAGGACATTGTTCTATAGGTGTACTCATCCAAACCTCATGATTTGCTCTAGGAGGGTCTACAAGTGCAAGTTCTAGGGTAGGCTGGGTGCTCCTAGAAGGTGGAAGGTTATCAGGAAGGTCTTTGGAATGTTTATCTAAAAGGTCCTCTAAGCTACTATCTTTTTCTTGTTCTTGGACCTTCTCAATGGGCAATTCTTGTGAACCCCTTCCTTCTTCACACTTCTCTACCAGATTTGACTCAGGGGTGTCTTCTTTGGATTCCTCAATGAGTTCAGAGGTATTCTCACTTAAACTCTCATTGGGTGCAATTTCCTCTTCCTGAACTTCCTCAAAAGAGTCTTCTCTTAGGGTTAGCTCCTGAATTCCTTGAGTGGCAGGGGTCCTCTCAATAACCCCATCAGGTAGGAGTTGGTTAATTGAATTATCGGGAGAGATATCCTCAAATTCTTCTTCTTCATATTCATCTATCAAACTTATGTCAGGCTCATATATTTCTTCCTCAATCTCACTGAAAGGTTCTAATCTATTCTCCTTTGATTCCTCTTTGGGTACGGCTCTGGTCAGGTCAACTAATTTTGGGATGGCCATGTCTAACTCCTTCTCAGTGTTATCCTTCTGGTCAAGAGGTGACACAAGTGGGAATTGACAAACAAAAGTCTGGTTCACGACGGGTGTCGGATCAATCGGAACTTGACTCAAGTTGGTAGAGGTTGGCTTTAAGTCCAAAGTACTTGATTGGTTATATCTTAAAGACCACTCATAGTCTTGGGCTTCTTGGTAGGCTCGGTCTAACTTATTGGTCTTTTCAAGGCATAGCTTCCTATAAATGTCTGGGTGTAACCCAACTCTAAACCTCGATGTGATCTGAGCTTCGGTCTCAATGGTATTGCATTTCATGTCATACCACTGGAAGTCCTCGATATATTTAGACACAGGCCTATTACCTTGTCGCAATTGGTACCATTGGTCTAAAAGTCTTTTCTCATAGGATCTACCTAGGTACCTATCTCTCAACTTACTTCTCATATCTCTCCAAGATATATTTCCTCGTTTCTTTGATAACACTCATGCTCAATAGCATACCAATGCGACCTAGCATGTTTGGTGAACTTGGTTTTGGCCAACCTAATTTGTCCTAATTTCGATATGTTAGTGCACTCAAAATACCGATCCATTTGTTCTTCCCACTTAATATATGTCTCTTGTCTTCCATCAAAAGTGGGTGCATAAGGTTCGGTGTTCCTAACAGGTCCCTTTTCTGAGTCAACCAAGTATGGATATAGGCTCCTAGGGTTATGCTCGGGATCACGGTATAAGGTCCTCCTAGGCTCCTGGCATGGGTGAGCTTGGGGCCTATTAAATTTTGGATCAGGGGTCCAATTTTGATGTCTACGTTTCTCAAGTCCCTAGGCTCGGTCTCTAAACTGGGCAAAACCCTCATTCATATCCTGACTCAATTTGGTCATACTTTCGGTAAGAGTTCTAATCATGGCCTCTAAATCAGGTTGGGTTTGACCAGGTTGGTAGGGTACTTCGTTCCGGGTGGACATGATGATGCAAGAAAGCACACCAAATGAGACTCGACTGAAACGACTACAGACTAACTAGACCTAGAGCCCAAACTAGATGCCCAATCAGAGTGGCAAGCTAGCCTGTAGTAACTCGGGACTCAGCCAGGCAGGTGTAAGGAGAGTGTTAGGTCCCTAATTAACAATCCTAGACACCAATCAGAGATTGGCCAGGTAGGCGGACCAGCACACAAGCCCTTCGGGATAGAATCCCTGAACCACCATTCTAGACACTGAGTACAAAGCACACACAGAGTAACTAGACAAACTGACTCAACATTAGCCTAGACCCGACTTGTTGGTGTCCCTAGCCCACTAGGGCAAATTAGGTATAATTAATTTTAAGATTAAAGGCTTAGGTTCGAATGAGTGGGTGGTGGTTTTGGGCTAAGGAGAGGTTATCAACTCCTCCCCTTATCTTAGATGCTCAAATGCCCTTAAGATGAATTAAGAGACGATCACTCAAAAATAATTGAATTGCAGAAACACAAAAATAGAGTTGCAGTAATTTAATCCTCAGAAATCTCACAGAAACCAATAAATCACAGGAACATTATGAAAAATAGATTCAATTATACTGGTTTCATCAAAACAAAAATAACTGAATTTGGAGTTACCTACAGTGAGAAATAATTCCTGAAACAGGGCAATTACGGGCTGAAAATAGAGTACTTCGCCGTTTACAATTCCTGCTACGAAGTTATAACCCAACGGATCCCCTACACCCCCTAGGAACACCCCGTGGAATGGGAAGAGGAGGTTTGCACCTCGCTTCATTCCTAGGACCGGACGTCCTGGGGAGTCTACTTCGAGCAGACAAAGTAAAAGGAGAGAGACTCAAACAAGCAAACAAACAGAAACCCTAGACAGGGCTCTGATACCAAAAATGATGCAGAACAAAGAACAAAGAAGCGTATGCAGAAGTAAATTTAAGATTAATTCTTTTTTTTTTTTTTTTTTTCAGAAATTGGCCTCGACTCAAAGTAAAGTAAACTAAGTTGATGGAAACTAGGTAAGGATTGAAAGCACAATTTAGAAGAAGCTAAGTTATCAGAGTAGTTCAGAAGTAATGGATCGCTGGGGGTTGAGAAACTCCCAGACCTAGGGTTTCGCTCTGAACTTTCAACAGGACAGAAATAAAGAGAAGAGATGGTTTACCAACCAGACAGTGATCTTCACAGAATTTGGGTGGAAGAACTCTCTCGAGCAGATTGTTGGATCCTCGGATTCGGCTATCTTCGTAATGGATCCTCCAATACTGGCCTCGTGGCTGGGTCGGCTTCTCATGAACTCAATATCTGGGAAGAAGAAAAACAAGTGATGGATTCAGAGACTCAGGGAAGGATTAACCAGGTCGAAGAACTTGAAGGCTGATGTCGCTGAGATCCGGATTCTCTTGAAGGCTGATTCGACTCCCTCTGGAAAGAGCTTTGGATCTGAAGTATCCGGACTGGAGCTGGATGCTGGTGGTCGGCCTGGACTTGGAGAGAGAGGCCGTGGGAGGTGGGATAGGCTAGGGTTTGGTGGATTGAAGTGGATGGTGGGCGGCTAGGGTTTTGGAGGAGAAGTGGCTAACCTAGGGTTTGGGTTTTAGAGATCTCACACCTCCTCAAGGTTCCTGGGGAACCCGGATTTACTCCCTCACGGAGCTCAACACCTGGATGCAAGTGCGGAAGAGAGAAAACACAAAGTTTACTCACAAAAAAATTTGGTTTCATTCATCTTTTTTTTCAAGAGTTACATAGAGTTGAATATATAGACATAACAAAGAAATAAAATTTCATACACTTCCCATGTGGGACTAATAGGACTAACCCACACTTTAGGCATCAAATTCTCTTCCCAAGACTCCTTCCATGAGTGGGCAGCCCAAAAACTCCAAGAAAACTTGAAAATCAGCTCCAAATGGCAGGTTATGGGGGTGTCTCCTAGTATCTCTCAATGAATCAAGGATTTTTCCTTCATGGTTTGGCTCTTTTGGACACCTCCTAGTCTTGCTCCACAAGTTTAGGCTTCTTCCTTTCATGGCTTTGGCACTTTAGGAAACTTTTGGGTGCCTCCTTGATTTTCTCCCCAAGACATGCTCTCTTCCCTTTTATAACTTGGGTTTTTATGGAACATTGTGTGGCACCTCCTTGATCCTCTCTTCAAGAAAAATTCTTGCCATCCTGGCTTGGGTTTATCTGGAAAGAAGTTGGCTCCTCCTTGGATTGAGGTATCTTGATGGATTTCTCCCCCAAGTGGCGCATGAAAGAAGGGACCTGTTTTCTTATGGTGTGGGGATCAAGGCACACTGGATGGAGATGTGGCACCTCCTGGACTCTGGCGTGTAGCTGGGAGTGTGGCGCCAACTTGCTTGGTCTTGGGAGAAAATGTGGCACCTTGGAGAAGACCTAGACCACTACTAGGACTTGTATTGAGTCAACATGACTCAACAAAATTTAAATTGCAGGGAAATACAGACTCAAACTAAAATTGAGTTGACCAAGTCAACCCTTATTACAAAACCAGAAAATCCTAATTCTTCGGGCAATGTCAATCAGAGATCCAGATAGAGCCCTGAAGTCTTCTTCTGAGTCTGGTGCCCGCACCATGTTTCCCGGGGTTGGAGGAACTCGACCCTGTCGAGTATGGATCAAGCTGGCTCTGGTATCTCTCCAAGAGGTCTGGGTCCAATTCTTGTAATTCTTCTCGGGAGATCCAAGAGTTATCAGAATCTGGCCTTCCTTGCCAGCGGACTAGGTATCTTTGGTATCCTCGATTACGAGTAGAGATAACCTAATCATCCAGGATCTTTTCAATCTGGTCTTTCCTCGCAGGCCAGTTTGTTGGTGGACACACAGGGTTGGGTTCACTCTCAAGAGTAGGATTAGGCTCAAAAAGGCTCACTGGGAATCACAGCTGGCTCTCTATACTCTACTAGGTCTGTAATGTTGAAAGTGGAGCTAATGCCTAGTTCTGAAGGCAACTCGAGCACATAGGCATTGGACCCTACTCTCTTCACCACTCTAAATGGTCCAGCTCCTCTAGCATGTAACTTTCTAACAGTTCCAGGAGGAAACCATTCAGGCCTTAACCTAATCATTACATAGTCTCCCTCAACAAAAGTTTTAACTCGCCTTTGAGAATCAGCCAACTTCTTATAAGTTTCATTACTTAAATTTATTTTGGCATGAATTTCTTTATGCAAGTCCTTTACATGCTATGCAAGTGCATCAAGAGACTTGTGTGTGTGGACTAATAGTGAAATCAGATCAAGTGGTGTGTGAGACTTGTATCCATGAACAATTTCAAAGGGACTCTAGCCTATAGACCTATTGATTGAATCATTATATGCAAATTTAGTCCTGGACAAAATACAAATCCCAATTCCTGGTGCTCTCAATCAAACCAAAATCAGAGCCAAAGCCTAGTAAAGGGTCAAGAAAAACTAAACTAGACTGACGACGCATTCCTAAAGAATGGACTTTATTCCAAAGGAACCCTAGGTCTAAACCTAACAAACTAAGGCTCTCTAGGTTTGACCTTGCATCGGAGGAGGGCATGCAGAGCATGAAAACTTATTATGGATGCCTAGTAGGTGCCATAAGGTCTTCCAGAAGTAGGTGGCAAACCTAATAGGTTCTAAGGAGTCTTGCAACCTAGAGATCTCAATAAAGTGTAATCCCATAGCTCTAGAAACATGAGAAGATTCAGGGAAGGGTAGGAAATAAGAATCAAAGTTTTGAGGTGGCTTATCAGAAACAAGAAACAAACCTTGGTTATTCAAGATGACCTTAAAATGAGGACATTGTTCTATAGGTGTACTCATCCAAACCTCATGATTTGCTCTAGGAGGGTCTACAAGTGCAAGTTCTAGGGTAGGCTGGGTGCTCCTAGAAGGTGGAAGGTTATCAGGAAGGTCTTTGGAATGTTTATCTAAAAAGTCCTCTAAGCTACTATCTTTTTCTTGTTTTTGGACCTTCTCAATGGGCAATTCTTGTGAACCCCTTCCTTCTTCACACTTCTCTACCAGATTTGACTCAGGGGTGTCTTCTTTGGATTCCTCAATGAGTTCAGAGGTATTCTCACTTAAACTCTCATTGGGTGCAATTTCCTCTTCCTGAACTTCCTCAAAAGGGTCTTCTCTTAGGGTTAGCTCCTGAATTCCTTGAGTGGCAGGGGTCCTCTCAATAACCCCATCAGGTAGGAGTTGGTTAATTGAATTATCGGGAGAGATATCCTCAAATTCTTCTTCTTCATATTCATCTATCAAACTTATGTCAGGCTCATATATTTCTTCCTCAATCTCACTGAAAGGTTCTAATCTATTCTCCTTTGATTCCTCTTTGGGTACGGCTCTGGTCAGGTCAACTAATTTTGCGATGGCCATGTCTAACTCCTTCTCAGTGTTATCTTTCTGGTCAAGAGGTGACACAAGTGGGAATTGACAAACAAAAGTCTGGTTCACGACGGGTGTCGGATCAATCAGAACTTGACTCAAGTTGGTAGAGGTTGGCTTTAAGTCCAAAGTACTTGATTGGTTATATCTTAAAGACCACTCATAGTCTTGGGCTTCTTGGTAGGCTCGGTCTAACTTATTGGTCTTTTCAAGGCATAGCTTCCTATAAATGTCTGGGTGTAACCCAACTCTAAACCTCGATGTGATCTGAGCTTCGGTCTCAATGGTATTGCATTTCATGTCATACCACTGGAAGTCCTCGATATATTTAGACACAGGCCTATTACCTTGTCGCAATTGGTACCATTGGTCTAAAAGTCTTTTCTCATAGGATCTACCTAGGTACCTATCTCTCAACTTACTTCTCATATCTCTCCAAGTAAATATTTCTTCTTTTCTTTGATAACACTCATGCTCAATAGCATACCAATGCGACCTAGCATGTTTGGTGAACTTGGTTTTGGCCAACCTAATTTGTCCTAATTTCGATATGTTAGTGCACTCAAAATACCGATCCATTTGTTCTTCCCACTTAATATATGTCTCTTGTCTTCCATCAAAAGTGGGTGCATAAGGTTCGGTGTTCCTAACAGGTCCCTTTTCTGAGTCAACCAAGTATGGATATAGGCTCCTAGGGTTATGCTCGGGATCACGGTATAAGGTCCTCCTAGGCTCCTGGCATGGGTGAGGTTGGGGCCTATTAAATTTTGGATCAGGGGTCCAATTTTGATGTCTACGTTTCTCAAGTCCCTAGGCTCGGTCTCTAAACTGGGCAAAACCCTCATTCATATCCTGACTCAATTTGGTCATACTTTCGGTAAGAGTTCTAATCATGGCCTCTAAATCAGGTTGGGTTTGACCAGGTTGTTAGGGTACTTCGTTCCGGGTGGACATGATGATGCAAGAAAGCACACCAAATGAGACTCGACTGAAACGACTACAGACTAACTAGACCTAGAGCCCAAACTAGATGCCCAATCAGAGTGGCAAGCTAGCCTGTAGTAACTCGGGACTCAGCCAGGCAGGTGTAAGGGGAGTGTTAGGTCCCTAATTGCCAATCCTAGACACCAATCAGAGATTGGCCAGGTAGGCGGACCAGCACACAAGCCCTTCAGGATAGAATCCCTGAACCACCATTCTAGACACTGAGTACAAAGCACACACAGAGTAACTAGACAAACTGACTCAACATTAGCCTAGACCCGACTTGTTGGTGTCCCTAGCCCACTAGGGCAAATTAGGTATAATTAATTTTAAGATTATAGGCTTAGGTTCGAATGAGTGGGTGGTGGTTTTGGGCTAAGGAGAGGTTATCAACTCCTCCCCTTATCTTAGATGCTCAAATGCCCTTAAGATGAATTAAGAGACGATCACTCAAAAATAATTGAATTGCAGAAATACAAAAATAGAGTTGCAGTAATTTAATCCTCAGAAATCCCACGGAGACCAATAAATCACAGGAACATTATGAAAAATAGTTTCAATTATACTGGTTTCATCAAAACAAAAATAACTGAATTTGGAGTTACCTACAGTGAGAAATAATTCCTGAAACCGGGCAATTATGGGCTAAAAACAGAGTACTTCCCCGTTTACAATTCCTGCTACGAAGTTATAACCCAACGGATCCCCTACACGCCCTAGGAACACCCCGTGGAATGGGAAGAGGAGGTTTGTACCTCGCTTCATTCCTAGGACCGGACGTCCTGGGGAGTCTACTTCGAGCAGACAAAGTAAAAGGAGAGAGACTCAAACAAGCAATCAAACAGAAACCCTAGACAGGGCTCTGATACCAAAAATGATGCAGAACAAAGAACAAAGAAGCATATGCGGAAGTAAATTTAAGATTAATTCTTTTTTTTTATTTTTTTTTCAGAAATTGGCCTCGACTCAAAGTAAAGTAAACTAAGTTGATGGAAACTAGGTAAGGATTGAAAGCACAATTTAGAAGAAGCTAAATTATCAGAGTAGTTCAGAAGTAACGGATCGCTGGGGATTGAGAAACTCCTAGACCTAGGGTTTCGCTCTGAACTTTCAACAGGACAGAAATAAAGAGAAGAGATGGTTTACCAACCAGACAGTGATCTTCATAGAATTTGGGTGGAAGAACTCTCTCGAGCAGATTGTTGGATCCTCGGATTCGGCTATCTTCGCAATGGATCCTCCAATACTGGCCTCGTGGCTGGGTCGGCTTCTCCTGAACTCAATATCTGGGAAGAAGAAAAGCAAGTGATGGATTCAGAGACTCAGGGAAGGATTAACCAGGTCGAAGAACTTGAAGGCTAATGTCGCTGAGATCCGGATTCTCTTGAAGGCTGATTCGACTCCCTCTGGAAAGAGCTTTGGATCTGAAGTATCCGGACTGGAGCTGGATTGTGGTGGTCGGCCTGGACTTGGAGAGAGAGGCCGTGGGAGGTGGGATAGGCTAGGGTTTGGTGGATTGAAGTGGATGGTGGGCGGCTAGGGTTTTGGAGGAGAAGTGGCTAACCTAGGGTTTGGGTTTTGGAGATCTCACACCTCCTCAAGGTTCCTGGGGAACCCGGATTTACTCCCTCACGGAGATCAACACCTGGATGCAAGTGCGGAAGAGAGAAAACACAAAGTTTACTCACAAAAAAATTTGGTTTCATTCATCTTTTTTTTCAAGAGTTACATAGAGTTGAATATATAGACATAACAAAGAAATAAAATTTCATACACTTCCCATGTGGGACTAATAGGACTAACCCACACTTTAGGCATCAAATTCTCTTCCCAAGACTCCTTCCATGAGTGGGCAGCCCAAAAACTCCAAGAAAACATGAAAATCAGCTCCAAATGGCAGGTTTTGGGGGTGTCTCCTAGTATCTCTCCATGAATCAAGGATTTTCCCTTCATGGTTTGGCTCTTTTGGACACCTCCTAGTCTTGCTCCACAAGTTTAGGCTTCTTCCTTTCATGGCTTTGGCACTTTAGGAAACTTTTGGGTGCCTCCTTGATTTTCTCCCCAAGACATGCTCTCTTCCCTTTTATAACTTGGGTTTTTATGGAACATTGTGGGGCACCTCCTTGATCCTCTCTTCAAGAAAAATTCTTGCCATCCTGGCTTGGGTTTATCTGGAAAGAAGTTGGCTCCTCCTTGGATTGAGGTATCTTGATGGATTTCTCCCCCAAGTGGTGCATGAAAGAAGGGACCTGCTTTCTTATGGTGTGGGGACCAAGGCACACTGGATGGAGATGTGGCGCCTCCTGGACTCTGGCGTGTGGCTGGGAGTGTGGCGCCCACTTTCTTGGTCTTCGGAGAAAATGTGGCACCTTGGAGAAGACCTAGACCACTACTAGGACTTGTATTGAGTCAACATGACTCAACAAAATTTAAATTGCCGGGAAATACAGACTCAAACTAAAATTGAGTTGACCAAGTCAACCCTTATTACAAAACCAGAAAATCCTAATTCTTCGGGCAATGTCAATCAGTGATCCAGATGGAGCCCTGAAGTCTTCTTCTGAGTCTGGTGCCCGCACCAACCGAGGCTTCTCAGCCCCGACGATCATTCTTTACTGATTTGCTAAGTTCTAATCTGCATGCTTGACTTCTAAAATTAATAGAGAATTCCCTATAATTTATTTTGACCCAATTTTTGAGATTTACTCTCTTAACCCCACATATAAAACACAAAAAAATAATTGCATGCATATTAGTCCTGCATCATCTGGCATCAGAGCTTAGATTAGGGCTTGTTTTCTGCATCTTTTTCAGTCCATATATATCCTATTGTTTTAGTTATTTATCTATGTTAAAATCTCCAAAAATTCTGAAATTTGTTTTGCTAGATTCATGATAATTCATCATATTTTTCAGAATTTCTGTAGATTTTATTTCAATATGTGCAATCTCTGCAAGCCGAAATATAGCCTATCAATTTTTAGCTCTGTTTTTTTTAACAAGACAATTTTGGAAGGTTTAGGATTTTGTTTAGCATCTTTTATTATATCTTTTAGTTTTAGTATATTTTCTACATATTAGGCCATAATTTGAAAGTTTTCTTCTATTTAAAAAAATACCAAAATATAAAAAAAAAATTACATATTCTCCAAAAAAAACACATGAAAAAAAAAAACCTAAACCCTAATTTGCATCCTCATCTGCCTGCCATCATTGCATAATCTACCTTAAGGGCACTCATGCTATATCAGATAAGGGAAGGAGTTGATAACCTCTCCTTAGCCCAAAACCACATCCCTTGCATTCAGTCCCAAGCCTTAACCTTAAATTAACTAGACTTAATTTGCCCTAGTGGGCTAGGGACATCAACTGGTCGGGTCCAGGCTAAGTGTCAAATCATTGTGGCAAGCTAACCTGTGTGTGCTTTGTGCTTAGTGTCTAGAACGGTGGTTTAGGGATTCAATCCCGAAGGGCTTGTGTGCTGGTCCACCTACCTGGGCAATCTCTGATTGGTGTCTAGGATTGGCAATCAGGGACCTAACCTTCCCTTACAACTGCCTGGCTGAGTACATGGTTACTATAAGCTAGTTTGCTACTCTGATTGAGCCCTTAGTTTTGGACTCTAGGTCTAGTCAGCTGTAGTCGGGTTGATCGAGTCTTGCATGAGCACTAGATTAGGGGTTTCATATCATCCTCCATCTCCACTTTTGGCTGAACCCATGGATAACCTTGAAGCCAAGATTAATGCACTCACTGAGCAACTAGCCCAATCCATGGCCTAGATGACTACTCAGTTAATTACCCAGATGACTACCTAAATGACCCAGTTAACTCAGTCCGGTATCCAAACCAACAATAGACTTGAACATCTCGCCAATGGGTTTGACCAGACGGAGAATAGGATAGGGACCCTAGAGAAAACCCATAGGACCTAGACTAGATCTAATACTGATAGCCTCAACCCAACTCAACCTAGTGAAACCAGGGAGTCCAACCCTAGGAGAACCCCTCACCATGACCAATATTATGATACTGAACCTAGAAGAACCCCTTACCATCACCCTTATTATGATACTGAACCTAGAAGAACCCCTTACCATGACCCTTATTATGATACTAAACCTAGAAGAACCCCTTACTATGACCCTTATTATGATACTGACCCCAGGGAAACCCAATACTCTGGCCCATATAGGGAGTCCAACCTTAGGAGAACCCAATATTCTGACCCATATAAGGAGTCCAACCCTAGGAGAACCCAATATTCTTACCCATATAGGGAGTTCAACCCTGGAGAACCCGATACTCTGACCCATATAGGGAGCCCGACCTTAGGAGGACCCCAGACCATGATCCATCCTTAGAACCTGACCATAGAAGCACTCAACCTTATGTACCCCTATTTGATGGAAGACCAGATCCTAAGGTGTATACTGAGTGGGAAGATATGATGGACCAGCACTTTGAATATACTGGGATGTTAGAGTTAGATATGATTAGTTTGGCTGCACATGGGTTAATCAAATATGCCAAGGAACATTGGAAACATACTGAGGATGAGTATTATCGATGGGGAAAAGAAATACGTACCTGGAAAGCCATGAGAAGTAAATTGAGAGAGGAATACCTAGGTGAATCTTATGAATACAAACTTTTAGACCAATGGTACAAATTAAAACAAGGGAACATGACTGTGTATAAGTACATTGACCAATTTAACGAGTTTAGTAGGAAATGTAACATAGTCGAACCTAAGTCTAAGATCATGGCTAGATTTTAGGATGACCTACGTAGGGATATCCAGTGGGAGTTGTATCATTGTCAAATTAAGGACCTAGAGGAAGCCTATCACCTAGCTAGGGAATTCAAGTTATATCAGAGGGAACACAGGAACAATCAATCTAAGTCCAATAAGGATAATTCCCTTGAGCCTAAGTCCAAACCTAGCCGACTTCCTTTAGATCAGCCTACTACTCCTATTACATTAATTTGCAAGGAATTAATCCCAGAAATCGTTAAAGAACCTGAGGTAGAAGTGTATGAAGCTGATCCTAGTTTAGCAGCTGAATACGAAGGAGAGGATTTTGAGATCTATGATGTAGATGGATCCAAGGTTGAAATCACTGAGGAACTACTAAAAAAGGATCCTGAACCCACTATAGAAATTGAAGGAGTGCCTGAGCCAGGATCAAACATAGTAGATGAAATTGAGGGTCCACTAGAGTTGCCCATAGAGGAGGTCCCTAAGGAACAATCTCAGGAAGTAGACATTATTTTAGAAGACCTTCAAGATAAGCTTCCCAAAGACTTTCCTGATGACCTTCCACCTGATCCCCATCCTACTCTAGAACTAGTTTCAGCCCAGGACCTCATTCAGTATTCTCATCAAGAGTTCATTCCTTTAACCCCAGTTGATAACCTTTGTCTTGAGCTGATTAAGCCATCCTTTCTTAAAGACCCTACGCTTGCAATGACCAAATTCTCCTTCCTTCAAATGGACCTTATGCCACCCATAGATCAATGTCCAAATCTTAAGGTCCTCCCTATTAACCAAGGTCTATTGCATGCCTTCAATGGATTGTCCCAAGAATCTGATCCTTATTTCTTGCCATAGCCTAAGGCTTCCAATGTTTCCTAAACTTTCCAATTACACTTTGTTGAGGTCATTCGGTTACACCAATTTTGTGAGTATGTTAGGTTTGCGACCTACTTTTGGAAGACCTTATGGCATTTGCTTGGAGTCCATTGTAAATACTCTTGTGCACACCACACTAGGGTCAGACATAGAGAGTCTATAGTCTCTCAGGTTTAGGCCCATAAAAGTCCAATAAATTTTCCTACTATAGGAATACATAGTCGAGTCTATTAGGTGATAGTTTGAGTTCTTTGCATCATCTTGTTAGGAGTCTGCATGTGTCCAGCATGTTCATCACCTACACTAATTTTGAAATAACTGGCTAATTCCTGAAGATGGACCAAAGAATCTGATGTAGTGGATTCTATCTTGGTTAGGCTTAGGCCTAAAAGAAGCTTCATGCTCGCAGAGCCGGACCTTTTAAAGTGATAGAGAAAGTTGGATCAAATGCCTAGGTGTTAGACTTACTTTTGGATTTGGGCATTAGTTCTACCTTCAATATACAGACCTGGTTGAGTACAGGGACCCGGCGACGATACCTAGTGAGGCCTTTGGACCTATCCCCTCCTGTTGTGAGTGACCCTAACCCAGAGTGTCCACTAACAAATTTGGCCAGAGAGAGGAGAACGGATCGAGTGTATCTTGGACGATCAAGCCATTATGACCCGGGGCCACGGTTATCAAAGCTTCCTGGTCCGATGGCAAGGATGGCCAAAGTCAGATGATTCGTGGATTTCTCGAGAGGACTTGCAATGCCTCAACCCAGACCTTCTCAAGAGATATGTGAGCTAGTCTGATCTTCACTTGACAGGGTCGAGTTCCTCCCATCCTGAGAGAATTGGTACGGACATTAGAGGCACCAGAATATGGTAGAGGCTTCTCAACCCTCTATGAATCACTTAATGACATTTGAGTTCACTGTAATAAAGCTTAGTCCAGCTGAACCGAGCCTTGGTTCATTCTCATTTTATTGAGCCTAGCATGAGGGAATGCGTGATATAAAATTTACCCTATTTGAATGTTCCTCTGAATCTGTATTTAATATAAGCATCGGTATTCATAAAGATTTTTAGGGTAATTTTTATCAGAGTGTAGTTCCACATTCATTCTACATCATCTTTGGTATCAAAACCTAGTTCCACATCATTTTTGGTATCAGAGTACAGTTTGGACATGCATTTTGTTTAGCTCACTCACTTTTTTTCTATAGCATTTTGTTAGCAGAAATCATGTTCATAAGTAGTTCTTTGCATAGTTTGTTCTATCGCATTTCTTTATTTCAGTTGTTTTATCGCAAGCATACAAAAGAAAAAGAAAAAAAAAATATATATATATATATATATATCCGTGTTTCATTTTCGTGTTTCTTAGTTTGCATTAGGATCATGGAATGTGCATTTCAAATTTTGCATTAAGCTACTTAAGGACGGCAATATCATAATATAAGGGAAGGACTTCATTACCTTTCCTTAGCCCGAAACAACCACCCTGCATTCCGGACCCAAGCTTCTAATTAAAATCTAATAGAAACGTACTTTGGCTCTAGAGAGCTTAGGGACACTAACTGGTCGAGTTAAGACTAAGAGTCTATTGATGGGGGACTAACTAAATGCAAGAGGAAATGAATGCAGGTGATTTGTTATTTTTGTGATTTTTGGGTTTTAATGACTTTCTTGAGGATTCCCGAAAAATAAGACAAAAGCAGATCTAGGGATTCAATAAAGATAAGACTACAAGCACATAGATTAGTCCCTAAACAAGGATAAAAACAGGACCCCGGGATTGAGAAACCCCGTAGGACTTAGCTCTCAGAATAATATCGACTTCGGAGTTTAGAGAGGCAAACCTCAAAGATCTGAAGCATCCGATGCCGAGATCACTCACTCTAGCGGATGCGGCCTGGATGATCAAGCCTTCTACCCCATGGATGCACCGGCCTACTATCCCAAGGTCTTGATGGCAAGTGCAACCGACTCCGTGCTCGTGTCACTTTGAGGACTTGCAAGAATTCAAGGAGAGTTAAGATTTGATCAAAGAGAAAGCAAATAGAAGAAGGGGTGAAAGTTGAAGTGGTGATCGTGGAGTTCTTCATGCTAGTGAAGGAAAACCTGGTGCAGTACAAGCCTACACTAGTCATACAACACTAGGGAGCAGGTATTGCATAATTAAAAATTTTTAAACATGCAGCGAAAAGTACATACTCATGCACAGGATCTAACATATCATGATGCATATAGCATAATATACAGGCATGTATAGGCTAGTGCAACAATTATAAATCATATGATAACAACTAGATCTAGGAATGCATGATCTCAAAATAAAACATACATGATCGAAGTAGACCCCTCAGTCTTCAAATCAGATCAGGAGCGACCGGTTGAACTCTTTCAACAGCAAAATAAGATCTATAATAGTAAAATAAACAGGTCGATGCAACCTCTTGAGGTATCCAAGCATCCACCCTCTAGAGTATCCACGCGCTGGGCTCTCGCTGATCCGACTTCCAGATGGATGCTAGTCCAAAGGAAATCAATAAATCGGTCATGGATAGGTGGAGCAGAAGAAGACAAAGATCTTCATGGACAGTCTTCTCCAAGACCGCGTATATTCCACGAATAGCACACACTGGAAACTAAAAATAGAGGATGGATTTCATGGACGTTCCCTGCTTCTCTTAATAGACAAATACTTGGTACTTCTTCCCCTCTTATTGCAAGCACTATGGCCTACAATCCGAATGCTCTGCTCTCTCTTCTTTCTCTCGCTGCTCCTCTCTTACTTCTTTTTTACTTCTCTCTTATGTTGCACTTGACGTCCAACCCTGGGCCTGTATTTATAGGCATAGATACAAAACCATGAAGGGAAGGGAAGGGCAGTCCAATTCGGTGTATAAGAAAGAGTTTTCCCAAGTACAAATGAAAAACACTTGCAGGAAGAGAACCACACGGCTGAGAACTCCAATTTGATTTTATCCCATGCAGCATGCAAACTGTGAGAAGCAATTTCAGATAGGGGAGGCAAAACCATGAAGAGAGAATCCACCAAAAACATCAAACCGGTGTTTATGACTCGCTGTGAGAAGAAACGTGAAACAGGGGAGGAGCCTATTAAAACCTGTTTCAACAAAACCAAATGACCGGTTCAACCAAAATTGGTTCACCAATTTCAAAAATTGGTTTAATAAAATCCGGTCCGATCAAACCCAATAATAAAATTTTGTTCAGTCCTGGTCTTCCAGGAACAATTCCTGTTTGACCCAAACCCATCCTGGTCGATCCAAATCACACCAGAAAAATCCAATGTGTGCTTAATCAATCCATGTGACCTAAATACCGAAATGATTCTCAATCGTTGATTGATTCCTGGATCAGGAAGAAATCCTCTATGGCCTGTGACCTCATAGGTTTGAACCTAAACGGTAGCACTGGAACACTTCCAGTACTAGCACAAGGATACCATCTAGCAATGGGTCCCAGCATCCGGATAGGCCGAAGATGCGAGAGCAATCTATCGAAACTCTGGCATATGGTTACCGTATAATTCATCCCTTTGACCTCCAATGCTTTAGATGACCTAGGGTTAGACTGCCAACCCTAGTTGAGTCAATCCACAACATGTCTCAACCTCGCAAGTCCAGTGACTCCTCACTAGGACTACCCTGGCCGAGGATTTGCTAAATTGAGAAACTATGAGACATTCAATCCAAACGATTTGGATAGGTCAATTCCAACTTGGTCCACAACTGCTCCACAAGTACTTTCCTGTACCCAGAAACCTTCTGTCACCAAATTAGAAATCCAGGTAGTCCGGCATGAAAGCACAGGGAGTTGCTTGCAAGCTACCATGGTGACCTCAGGTCGGAGGGACACATATACCCATATTCAATCGCGAGCAAACCTTTGGCAGAAAAAGAGCTCCATAGAGTCACGTTCAATGAGATGTCACACATCCCACTTACAGATCACATCAGTGTCACCACACTCCTTTGGTCAAGAGGATAACCAAATGATGTGAACCACAACAACCTACACTTGATACATTGCCATCCTGTACAATGTATCCTTTAGTTGTGAACCTGTTAAAGGACCACTCGATATATCCTCTCTATATTGAAATTAGTGTAGCCCTAAGGACTTCATCACATAAATAGAGTTCATTACAGGGAAATGTAAAATGCGATGAGCTGCCAAAATAAAGTTTTATTAATTCATATACTAATTACAATACTGAGCACAACCACCTACAACCTAGGTGATTGGCTTTGGGACACAATTCCCAACAACTCCCACTTGTACTAAAGCCAATCAGAATAGTATCTAATACCCATTTCCCATTTACAATAGATGAATTCTTTGATTTCGAGGGCTTTAGTAAACGGGTCAGCCAGATTCTCCTTTCCATCGATCTTCATAAGATTGATATCGCCTCGTTCCACAATCTCTCGTACTAGGTGATAGCATCGTAGAATATGCTTGGTGCGGTGATGAGACTTCGGCTCCTTAGCTTGAGCAATGGCACTTGTGCTGTCATAATATACAAGAACAGGACCATCTAAGGAAGGTGCCACCCCTAGCATTCCAAGGAACTTTTGCAACCATACGGATTCCTTTGCTGCATCTGATGCTTCGTATACTGAGTCTGCAATTGTTGCCTGCTTGGAACTCTTCCAACAGATCGCTCCTCCATTCAGGATAAACACAAACCCTGACACATTCTTGCTATCATCTCTGTCAGACTAGAAACTAGAGTCAGTATACCCCACAAGTTTCAAGTCAGGTTCTCCATAAATCAGCCATTGGTCCTTAGTATTTCTCAAATACTTCAGGATGGTTTTAACCACCTTCCAATGTGCCTCACCTGGGTCAGACTGGTATCTGCTCACTACTCCTAGTGAGTATTGTTGGGAATTGTGTCCCAAAAGCCAATCACCTAGCCTGTAGGCGGTTGAGCATTAAATTGTACATTGTATATGAATTAATAAAAGATTATTTTGGCAGCTCATCACTATTGACATTTCCCTGTAATGAACTCTTATATGTGATGAAATCCTGAGGACTACACTAATTTTGATATAGAGAGGATATATCAAGTGGTCCTTAAAACAGGTTCACAACCAAAGGATACAATATACTGGTTGGCAATGTATCAAGTATAGGTTGTTATGATTCACATCGTTTGGTTGTCCTCTTGACCAAAGGAGTGTGGTGTCACTGATGTGATCTACAAGTAGGGTATGTGATATCATATTGAACGTGACTCCATGCAGTCCCTTTCTGCCAAAGGGATACTCATGATTGGATATGGATATATGTGTCCCTCCGACCTGAGGTCATCATGGCAGCTTGCAAGAAACTCCCTGTGCTTTGGTGCCAGACTACCCAAATTTCTAATTTGGTAAAGAAAGGTTTCTGGGTACAGGCAAGTACTTGTGAAGCAGTGATCGACCAAGATGGAATTGACCTATAAAAATGGTTTGGATTAAATATCTCGCAGTGACTTAATTTAGCAAATCCTCGGCCGGGGTAGTCCTAGTATGGAGTCACTAGACTTGCAAGGTTGAGACATATTGAGGACTGACCAGATAAGGGTTGGCAGTCTAACCCTCGGTCGTTCTGAGCATCAGAGGTCAAAGGGATGATTTACACGGTAACCATATGCCAGAGGTTCGATAGATTGCTCTTGCATCTTTGACTTATTCGGATGCCGGGACCTATTGCTAGATGGTTTCTTGTGCTAGTACTGGAATTGTTCCAGTGCTACCATTTAGGATCGAACCTATGATGTCAAACACCATAGAGGTTTTCTCTTTGATCCGGGTACCGATTACGATTAAGAATCGTTTAGGTAATTTTTGGTCACGGTTATTGTCAGAGCACACTTATTGATTTGACCTGCATTAAGTCAATCAGGGATGGTTCGGGTTGATACTTGATCAACCTGGAATGAACCAATTTGGATTGTGTTTTAATTTGAATGGGATTCAAAATTAAAACCCCTGTATCTTTCTTGGTTAAGTGAATATTTGAAATGGGTTCAATTAGTCTGGATCGGTTACTTTAATTAAGTAAGTTAGTATTGAACCAGGTTTAATTGGATTGAACCGGAAGAATTTCCATTTAACTGGTTTAATTGCTTTTGAACCGATGAAATTGAATTTTTTATTGGACCGGTTGGTTTAAAGATGGTTTAAATGAAGAATTAGTCTTCGTCTTCTTTGATCCACGATGGTACGCAACGTTATTTTCTTCCCACTTCCCTGCAGTTGCTAGAACCGCAGAGAAGTCGTGCGAGGTGTTCGGTGAGGGCCAATGCTTCTATATATCATCAGTCTGAGCATCTTTCAAAAAAAAAATAAGAAAAAAGAGAGACCAAAACAAAACAAAAACCAACGATAACAGACCGAGAGAGAAAAATTGAGGTTCTTTTCAACCTTTTCTAGGAGATTGAGAGCTTGTTTCCTCCACAGCAAGGAAGAGAGAGGCTTTAAGAGGTTTGTCCCGGTGTGCTCAAGTTGAAACTGGGGTTTGTTTTGAAGAAGACAAGAAGTGGACAACGTTCTGCTCTCCTGTTTCTCAACCGTAATCTATTGTGGATTTCTGGTGGCTAGCACCACGTCTGGAGATCGGATCATCTCAGAGCCCAGGCATGGACTCTGATAAAGGGTGTGCAATTGTGCACCTCAAGAGCATTCATCGGTGGCCTATTGCATCTACCTCAGCCGATGATCTTAACGCCTGCACTATTTACAAATTCAGCAATAGCAGAAATTTCAGAAAGGTTATTCCGAGTGGGGTGAAGGCTCATTGCCGGTTCGGTTGGCATTCAAGTGCTGGGAGAAGGATCCAAACAAAAGAATAATTTTCCTGTTCAGTTCCGATCAACCAAAACACCCAGGTTATGTTTAGTTGATGGGAATGTTTTATTCCATGTTTGTTTTAAATTATTCCATGCTATTCTACATAATGTTATGCATCATTTTTTTTTTTTTTTTGTTCACACACCCAAATAAAATGTTATACATGCATGTTAATTTGTTTTACATGCAGTATACCTTATGTTAGATCTGGGATTATGAAATAACTCTTCCGCATGCCTGTTAAAATGTTTAATAATAAATAGTTATTTCACCTGCTAGTGTAGCATTCCTGGGTATAACATCCTCTAGTAGGGCAATCCCTGCAGGTAAGTCATCAACAAGTATGCCATGTCTAGTCTACTACATGTCATAGCATACATGATAGAGCGCACTGCCGAAGCATAAGGAACGCTACTCATGCACTCTCTTTCCTCAGGAGTTGTCGCACAATGCTTCTTGGAAATAGTAATTCCAGAACCTATTGGGAGATAGCCTTTCTTGGAATTTTCCATACTGAACTATTTCAGCACGGTATCAATGTACGTAGACTGGGACAATCCCGGAAGCCTTTTAGATCTATCTCTATAGATCTTCAAACCCAGTATGTAAGAAGCTTCACCCAAGTCCTTCAAGGAGAATTGAGATGACAACCAGACCTTTATTCCTTGCAATGCTGCGATGTCATTCCTGATTAAGAGAATGTCATCAACATATAGTACCAGGAATACAATCATAGAATCATTAACCCACTTATAGATGCAGGGTTCCTCTCCATTCCTAATGAAGCCATACGATTTGATACACCTATCAAATCGCATGTTCCAACTTCGAGATGCTTGCTTGAGTCCATAAATAGACCTCTATAATTTTCACACTTTTGACTCATCTATGGATGTGAACCCTTCAGGTTGTATCATATACACCTCCTCATCCAGCTCCCCATTCAAGAAAGCGATTCGGACATCCATCTGCCAAATCTCGTAGTCAAAATGTGCTGCCAAAGAAAGCACGATCTGAATGGACTTGAGCATTGCCACAGGAGAAATTGTCTCATCATAATCGATATCATATCATTAACGATACCCCTTAGCAACCAGACAGGCTTTATAGGTTTTCACCTTCCCATCTGCACCCCTTTTTCTCTTGAAAATCCACTTGCACTCGATGGGTTTTATCCTTTCAGGTGGATCAACCAATGTCCATATATTGTTGATCTTCATGGACTCCATCTCGGATTGCATGGCTCCAAGCCATGCCTCAGAGTCAGATCTTTGAAATGCATCCATATAGGTGATCGGATCCTCATCATTCTCATCGAGCTCAATGGGATCCCCAACCTGGACCAAGAAACCATATTATCTATCCAGTTGACGAGGTACTCTACTAGATCTCCTAATAATGGGTTCTAGGTGTGATTCAATCACAGCCGGTTCTATGATGTCCTTAGAGTGTGCAGGTTCTTCCACTGGTTGAACTTCACCAAGTTCAATCTTAGAAGCTATAGTTCCTTCTCCAAGGAACTCCTTTTCCAAAAAGATAGCCCTAAGAGAATTGAACACTTTCTGTTCATCCTCCAAGTAGAAGAAATACCCTTTTGTTTCCTTAGGGTATCCAATAAACAGGCACCGATCAGACCTAGGACCAAGTTTATCTGAATCTAAACGCTTTACATAAGCCGGACAACCCCAGACCCGAAGGTGTGAAATTGAGGACTTACGTCCAGTCCATAGCTCATATGGAGTGGAGACAACAGACTTATTCGAGACTTTATTCAGCGAGTAACAAGCTGTTTCAAGTGCATATCCCCAAAAGGATAGAGGCAGAGTTGCAAAGCCCAACATGGATCGAACCATGTCCAATAGGGTTCGATTCCTCCTTTCGGACAAACCATTCAACTGGGGTGTACCTGGAGCAGTCCATTGATAGAGAATCTCATTCTCCTCAAGATATGTCATGAACTCACCGGATAGGTATTCACTGCCTCGATCAGATTATAGGATTTTAATACTCTTTCCAGTTTGTTTCTCCACTTCATTACGATATTATTTGAATATTTCAAACGACTCAGATTTATGTCTCATCAAAAAGACATAACAATACCTGGACAGGTCATTTGTAAATGTAATGAAATATCTGTATCCACCTCTGGCACTAACTGTCATTGGTCCGCATACTTCAGTATGTATGAGACTTAGAAGTTCTATAGCTCGTTCACCTTTTTTAGTAAAAGGTGACTTGGTCATTTTACCAAGCAAACAGGATTCATAAGTGGGCAGTGAGTCTGAATCACTGACCTCGAGGAGGCCATCTCCTCATAACTTGTTTATATTATTCTGGTTAACATAACATAGCCTATAGTGCCATAGATACAAATCACTAACATTTTGTATCCTAGGGTGTTTGCTAGACGTGTACATTACATTAACAAGCCGTGACAAAGCATAAATACCATTATTCAATTTAGCTTTCATTATCACATAGTTATTCATGATAACTTGGCAAAAATCTCCTTTTATTGATAGTTCGTAACCACAATTGGCCAACAGGCCTACAATGATTACGCTCGTAATGAAACTAGGACAATAATGACAGTTGACTAATTCGACAGTACTAGACTCAAAAAGAAGACTCAGAACTCCGATCGCCAGCACTAGAACACGATTTCCATTTTCGACGCTCAGGAACTGCTCCCCTTCCTCGAATATTTTGCTAACCTGCAGTCCCTGCAACGAATTGCAAACATGAATAGGACTACTAGTATCCAATACCCAGTTAGCAGTGTCACAAATAAAGAAATTACAAGGTTTTATCATATAAATACCTTATCCAGCACCATGCTGCTTTCCCTTCCTTGGCCTGTTCGGGTCTAAGGATGTCTGATAAAGAGGACATTTTCTCTTCCAGTGTCCCTACTTCTTAGAGTAGAAGCATTCTGCTTTATTTTGATCAGCTTTTACTTTCTTTGTCTGACTTGTGCCGGGAGCACTTTGCAACTTCTTTCCCTTATTTTTCTTTTTCCCTTTCTTAAAGGGACGATGACCTCTAGAACGTCCCACTAAATTCACCACCCCTTTATTTAGTTGGTGGTCCTTCTCGTAAGTCTACAGCAACCCCATCATACCATGGTAATTGACTGCATGCTTATTCATTCTATAATGATCAAGAAAGTCAAGATAGGAGGAAGGTAGAGAATTCAGTATCACATCCTTGCCAAGTTGCTCGTGCAAGGGACATCCAAGCTTGGCCAATTGCTCTATCATCTCGATCATGTACAATACATGATCAGTGACCGAACCGCCATTATGCATTTTGGCATTGTAGATGGCACAAGACACTTTGTACCGCTTTACATCATCTGGTGTGCTGAAAGATTCCTTCAACTTTTGAAGGATCTCGTTTGGCTGGGCCTCCTAAAATTTGCGATTGAACTCATCGTTCATAGCCACCAACATTATGCATTGGACAGTAGTCCAATCAGAAACCCACTTCAAATAAGTCTCCCTGACCGAACTCCAAGCATTGGCAGAAGGGATTTCGGGTGTAGGATCCGTTATCACATAAAGGATCCGCTCGTGCTCTAGGACAATCCTCAACTTTCAATACCAGCTATCGAAATTGGGACCCTTTAACTTCTCGCTATCGAGAAGTGACCAGAGCGAAAGGTTTGAAGACATCTGAAAGAAAAATTGAGACCATTTTAGTATATGAATTAATCAATTAAACCAAAAGTATTGGACTTTAGTCTAAAGGTCCCTCCCACTAATTTTTCAGATTGGGAGCCTCTAACTCCAATCCATGAAATCAACATTTCATAGTGGGTACTGAAATCCAATAGACCATGTATGAGCCCGACTTTGGCCAGCTCACCCATACGCGTCTAAAGGTAGGTTCTCTAATCAATTGCTTTCCTAAGCAACTTCCAGCAATCAATTTTGCCCCATAGAACCCCCAATCAGCCTTTGGGCCTCCTATTACGGGTCATTGGTTTGGCCCAACCATCAATATGACAAATCCAATGCTTCTAGCTAACGAATGACCAAGCCCGACTTTGGCCGGCCCATTTAATCACGTTTAGAAGGTTGCACTAAACCATCATCTATGAGAGAGTAATTCTAGTAACCGGATGCAGACTCGTTCTTTGGAATTGCCGATGTACACTAGGCTAAAGGACACATTACTAACCTACTCAATGGGAGGCTAAGACACCAGCAACTCATTGACTTAGTCTTTTTCAGGACCTAATAATTTTAGAGGATTTTAATTAAATTGTGACAGAAGAGATAGAGAGAAGAACATGGATCAACCTCCCATTGATCAAATCGATTTTCAGGAGGGTTGAATTCAATTCAACGAATTGGTCCTTGGGCACCTAAAAGATTAGTCAAGCTGATCAACCTGGGTGACATGGGTTAACTCGAATCAATAAGCTATTCTAATCAGTTCTAGTTGATCAGATTGAACAGGTAGGTGAGATCATGGGTGAGTATCCACCATTAACCGTCTTTCCTAGACACCAACCAAGTTGGCCAGGAAAGAGGTAGCCTCATGCAACCATATCAGAAATGCCAAACCTGCTTTGACACCAATCGATTAACCAGACTCGATTAAACCAGTCTAAGGACTCGGGCTTTCATCGAGCCACTAATTAGATCCATTTAGAAGAATGGACTAACCCATCTAACTATTAGATAGATACTAAAGAGAAGGTCCTTAATCAACATTTGGTTAGTTCTCTTAAGCCCAATTCAACTAACCTCAGGTCTAACCCAAATAATGGACCCAATCAGATAGTTAACACAAATAACCCAGATGGGTTATTCAAATGATATTAGGTTTCATATGAAAGGGATATGCCCTACAAGCCAATCTATGTTGTATCTCCCAAACCATTGTAATTGACAATTTTCTAAATAAAGGCATTATTTTTCATCATACGCTGTGTTTATATTATATGATGAACCCCATAGATTAGGGCTATGATTTTAGGATTATGATGAGATCATACCAGTGAGACCTAAAATCTTAAAACCTTAATCTAAAGTATTCCTAGTCAAAGGAACCCTGAGTAGGGGATCAGGGTTTTCCGATAAGACTAGCACATCCCGGGTATACTGGAAAGGGTGACTGCTCTCAAAGTCACTTGTGTACGACACTAATACCGGGATGTGGGTGCTCATTGGAGAATGAGTTCACTGATATGATCCAACATGAGAGCATCTAATGGAGTCTTAGCTACATGTCAATAGAAGGTTCTCATAGTGGGAGTGGTAGAAGTAGTCTTTTGACCTGAGACTGCCTTAAGTACCTTATGTACAAGAACCCATTCTTTGGTTCAATCCTAATCATGACACTGAGCCATGCACAGGATTGATATTGGGAATGGTGAATTGGATATGAAGGTAATGAGTAGGTCAACAAGGAATCGATCACTCTTAGTAAGAGGAGATTGCATTCAGCTAGTCAACAATCGCATGATGATTCAGGGAATCTTTGATCAAAGTAAAGATATTAGAGATGGTTTCTAATATCAAGATAATCGAATCACCACTATAAGATTGAGCTAGAAATAAATATAATATTGGATTTGACATATATCCATATCCATAGTTATATTTTGGGTGCAGGCTGATCGAAAGATTTAATTGTATGGTAACTCTCTATTGAAGGGTAATTTTGGTATTTCACCAGAATTTCAATATCATCCGGGTAGACATGACATGTTGCCAGACGTCAATCTTGTCTTGTGGGTTGATCAAGTTCAAAGATCACTTGTTAGGAAGAGTCCTAATTGATCGAATCGGGTAAGCCCGGTTTAACCTAAATCGATTAGAAAGAATTCTAATCAAATTAGGTCAACTTGTATTCGAACCCACTGCTGGCTAGATGTGGAACCCAATGGGTCACACACTTAAGAGGATTGATCAAGAGTTTAATTTGGAATTAAATCATCTTTGCAGGATAACACTCTAGCAGGTGTTGCAAACCCTAACTTCTATTCAAATCGGATTTGAATTAGGGTTTCGGATTGGTTCAAATTGGGTTCTAATTGGACCTAATTAGACCCTAATTAAGAAAATAGGAATATGGCTAACCCTCTTGGCTAGCCATATAGCTTGGCTAGCCTCCCCACCCACCCCCTTTGTTTTTCCATGCCAAATGCCAAGAGTCCATGCGCTTATGGACTCTTGGCGCGCCATTAGGAAGAGTCCATGGCGCATGGACTCTTGGCGCGCCCCAAATATTTCTCCGATGATTTTATTTGGGGTGGCCTCCTTCTTAAGCATTAGCGCACCATCTCTCCCCCCTTGGATGAGAATCCAATGGCTGATAGAATTTTGAGAAAGAAGGAATGCGCTAACTCTTCCCGGGCGCGCGAAATAACATCTCTTCGGAGATGAAAAGTTGCGACCCCTTTCCTTTTTAAACACCGCGGTTTTTCCTTTAAGAAAAGCCATGGGATTTAATCTGGAAGGCCGTGAGATGGGAGGATGGGGCATGAGAAATTGAGAAGGGCGTGAGAAAGTGATTACGGAGAGGTGTGTAGGCGCCTATCTGATTTCTATTTAAAGGGTCGGGAAAGTCAGAACAGGGTTAATTTTTTTCCTTTCTTCCTCTCCTGAAGACTCTTTTATTTTTTTCTTGCTCTTGCATTGTTTCCTTTACAGAGTAAACCTCTGTCAAAACTCTGCTACTGAACAAGAATAAAAGTAAAAGTCTCCGACGGTAAAGGAAAGAAAGGAGTTCTGATTTGTTCCTTTCTTTCTTAAATTAAGACATCATTGTCTTAATTTCTCCTCCAACTTAAGACAAGCCTATGTCCTCTTAGGACAAGGTCTTTTCTTCAAGACAAGGGTGTCTAAAGGGCCAAGGTCTTAGTGGAAGGAGGAGAAGGGGTCAAGGAAAGGGAAGCAAGCTTTTGTGTGGAGGAATTCAAGCCATAGTCCAAGCAATTGAGTTCTAGGAAGAAGAACTCAATAGAAGAAACCTTTGAAAAGAAGATAGAGTTGTCTTGATCACTGCTCTGTGTGGATCACCATCAGAGGGCGGGCACTTGGATGCCTGGTGAATTCAATCAGCCCCTTCAACATCAACTTTGTTGGAATTAGCGATTACAGGTTGGTACTCTAATTCTAACAATGTATATTTAAATGTTCAATATATGTTTTAATCCAGAATAAGGAGATTTTGGCTAAGGGATCATGGTGCAAATTTCATCATTTTGAAATTACACTTCCGCTGCGGTGCACCGGAATCCCCAACAGTGGTATCAGAGCCACCCTTATTACAGTTAAAACATTTGAAAATTTTCATGTGGTTTTTATGTAGTGTTGCATGTTAGTTTTTTTTTTTTTAAATCCTTGAATCCTGATAATACTTAGCATATTTTTGTTGCAAATATGTTTTGGTGTATGCCACTGTTAGGGTTTTTCCACTCAAACTCTAATTATTATAGAGATATGATTAGTTTTGAAGTCATCATACTGAAATAAGGTTGCCCTGGCATAATGGTGGATCCATTATGTGGTAAATGGTTGTCCTAGTATGATGACACACTTAGCACATATTTGTTTTTATCTGTGTGATATCTTCTATAAGAATGTGCTGGCAAATTTTATAAAGCCCTCTTCTTAAAATTATATTAAGTCATAGTATATTTAACTAATAAGCATCACTAGTCATGATGAACAATTGATCATTCGTTGTCTAGAAAAAGGTGGTTCTGGGAAGGTAAAGAGAATCATGGTTTTTAATTGGTTCCATTGACTGACCTGGCCAATTTTTATTGGTGTCTAGGAAAGCAACGGGGGGACTCCCACATCTCTTCCACTTGCCTGGCCGATTTGATTATATTTAAATCTTGACTTAAATGCTTAGTGTTAAAAAAATGCTATATGTTGGCCTTCCTTCATGCTGTATCATTACTGTGTTATGAACCACATTAGGTTTGTTGTGTTATCTGCAAGACCTAATAGGGTGATTAACATAATATTGGTCTAGTGCAAAGATATGCTTACAGTATATTCAGTATAATGCCTTGTTGTGTTATCTGCAAGGGCATTATATTTGAATACTGACTGTATAGAAATGAAAGGGTCTTGACTTAACTAGAACATTATGGTTTGTTGTGTTTTCTGCAAGACTTATAATGTTCTAGAGGCCAAGTTATTTTTGAGAATTATATGAGATATAATTGGAAGAGTTTCCTACCTTTGAGCTTATAAAAGATTTGTTGTGTTATCTGCAAGATCTTTTATAAGTTATAAGGATCTCAATCTCACTAAGAAAACTGATCAGGGTTCTTCTCGATTATCATAGTGAGGGCTATGATTCTTGATAAAATATTGGGAGACATAATTAAATTGAAGACCTAATTTAATTATGTAAGTCATTTCATGGTTGTTTGCTTATGTATTGTTCTTTATTAAATGTAGATAAATGGCATCTTCATTATCACTGAGAAGCATCTTAGATACCAACAAATTGACTGGTCCAAACTATGTGGACTGGTTGAGAAACTTAAAGATTGTACTGAGTTCAGAAAAACTTTCTTATATTCTTGATACCCCTAGTCTTAATCCACTAGGGGATGATGCCACACAAGAAGATATGGCCACATACAAAATGTGGCAGAATGACTCCCTCACTGTCAAGTGTATCATACTGGCCTCTATGACCAATGAGTTACAGAGGCAGCATGAAAGCATCGATACTCAATCCATAATGCTCAATTTAAACGAGCTTTATGGAGAACAAAGCAGAACTGCTAGATACGAAATATCTAAGTAGTTATTCCGTGCTAGGATGACAGAGTGTACATCCGTTCTGGATCATGTCCTGAAGGTAATTGACTTAATCACCAGATTGGGTCAATTAGGGTTTATTATGGATGGGGAGCTGAATCAGGATTTAATCCTGCAATCACTCCCGGAGTCATTTTCTCAGTTTGTCTTGAATTATCACATGAACAAACTGAACACTTCCTTGCCTGAGCTGTTAAATATGTTAAAAACAACAGAGAGCCACGTTAAGAGAGAAAAGGCTCCACTTCTTCTTGTTGATAAGACCAATAAGAAGAAATCGGGCAAAAAGGGTTTTAGTAGGAGGCTAAACCCTAAGGGTGGCATCAATAAGAACAAGAAAAAAAAGAAGGCCTCAAAACAGTCAACCTGTTTCTTTTGCAGCAAAGCGGGACATTGGAAAAGGAATTGCAAGGCTTACCTTGCAACTGTGAAGCCTGGTGCGGCAGATGCACCAAAAGGTATGTATGAGATACATACTATATTGACATTAAATTCGTCTATATCAAATACTTGGGTATTGGATACCGCTTGTGGTTATCATATATGCAAATCTTTGCAGGACCTCCACAAGCTTAAAGTATTGAAGGAAGGCGACTTCAATCTCTATGGTGCTGGTGGTGATATCATCCAAGCAGAAGCTGTAGGGACCTATATTCTGAAGTTGCCTTCAGGAAAGATCTTGGAGTTAGAAAATTGTTACTATATGCCAAAGATTATTAGGAACATTATATCTATTCCTTTGTTATTAAAACAAGGATATGTAATGGATGTAACGAGCACTGGTTGCTCGATAATGTTATCTAATAAAATTATTTGTTCTGGCATATTTAGCAATGTGCTCTTAACTCTTTCTTCCAATGATAGTGTTTTTCATATCAATACTAAAAGGAAAAGAAAAGAATTTAATGATACTTTACTTTGGCATCATCGACTTGGCTATATTAATGAGTCTAGGATTAGCAAGTTATACAAGGAAAAATTCCTTGATCCTTATGAGTATGAATTATTAGGAACTTACGAATCATGTCTCATGGGTAAGATGACAAAAACTCCATTCACTGGACATGGGGAAAGGTCAACTGAGTTATTAGGACTTATACATACTGATGTATGTGGTCCAATGACAACTCAGGCCAGAGGAGGATACTCATATTTTATCACTTTTACAGATGATTTATCTTGGTTCGGATATGTGTATCTTATGAAATATAAATTTGAAGCCTTTGATAAATTTAAGGAGTATCAAAGTATGGTCGAAAAACAAACCGGGAAAAGTATTAAAGTTCTTTATTCTGATCGAGGAGGAGAATACTTATCCACGGAGTTTTTAGACTATCTTAAAGTTAATGGAATCCTTTCTGAATGGACCCCTCCTTATACACCATAGCTAAATGGTATAGCTAAAAGGAGTAATCGCACCTTATTAGATATGGTACGATCCATGATGTGCTTCACAAATTTACCCATTTCCTTCTGCGGTCATGCCCTAGAAACTGCTGTCTACATTCTGAACAAGGTACCTTCTAAATCCGTTGTTAGTACTCCATATGAAATTTGGAGTGGAAAGAAACCATATCTTAAATATTTCAAGGTATGGGGATGTCCAGCTTATGTTAAAAGAAATTTTGGACATAAGTTGGAACCTAGAGCGGATAAATGTCTATTTGTAGGATATCCTAAAGAAGGTAGAGGATATCTATTCTACCATCCTACTGAACAAAAGATTTTTGTCAGCAAGCATGTCACTTTTCTAGAAAAAGAGTTCATTTTAGAAAGGGGCAATGGTAGAACTATTGAACTTGGAGAAGTACAAGAAATACAGATAGACAATTCTCAACCATTAGAACATATAGTTAGGACAGAACCAGAACACAAAACTCCTCCTCGTAGGTCTGATAGAGTGCAACGGGCACCTGAGAGGTATGGGTTTATTATTGAAAATAATGAAGCCCAAGTCATTCAAAATGATGAACTTCTGACCTATACGGAAGCTATCATGAGTATTGATTCAGATAAATGGCAAGAAGCCATGGAATCCGAAGTAGACTCTATGTATGTAAACCAAGTATGGTCTTTGGTTGATGCACTAGAGGGTGTTAATCATATTGGGTGTAAATGGGTCTATAAGAAAAAGATTGGGGCTGATGGCCAAGTTGAAACCTATAAAGCCAGATTAGTGGCTAAAGGTTTTAGACAAAAACAGGGAATTGATTATGATGAAACATTTTTACCTGTTGCCATGCTGAAATCAATTCGAATTTTACTTGCTATAGCAGCATACCACGATTATGAGATATGGCAGATGGATGTAAAGACTGCATTCCTCAATGGTTTCCTTGAGGAAGAAGTCTACATGTCACAGCCAGAAGGTTTTATTTCAAAGAATAAACCTAATCAAGTATGCAAGCTAAAGAAATCTTCCAGGAGTTGGAACATCCGCTTTGATGAAACTATTAAAAAGTTTGGTTTTATCAAAAATGTGGATGAACCCTGTGTTTATAAGAAGACTAGTGGGAGTGCCATATTCTTCTTGGTTCTGTATGTAGATGACATACTCCTCATTGGGAATGATATCCCAATGTTGCAATCAGTCAAGGTTTGGCTATCAAACCAGTTTTCCATGAAAGATTTGGGAGAAGCATCCTATATACTAGGTATTAAGATCTATAGAGATAGATCTAAGAGGATGCTAGGTTTATCCCAATCTAGGTACATTGACTTAGTGCTGAAAAGATTTAGCATGGAAGGAAGTAAAAGAGGTTATCTTCCTATGAGTCAAGGCATACATTTTACTAAAAGGATGTCTCCTATGACACCTGAAGAAAGAAATAGAATGAATTCTATACCCTATGCTTCGGCAATAGGGTCCATAATGTATGCCATGTTATGTACCAGGCCTGATGTGGCATATGCTTTAGGCATTGTCAGTAGGTTTCAGGCTGATCCAGGAGAGGATCATTGGAAAGCAGTTAAAAATATTCTTAAGTACCTAAAAAGGACTAAGGATAGTTTTCTGGTTTATGGTGGTTCTGATCTTAAACTAGAAGCTTATTATGATTCTAGTTTTCAATCAGACCCTGATGATAGCAAATCCATTTCGGGATATGTTTTTACCCTAAATGGTGGAGCAGTGAGTTGGAAGAGTACCAAGCAGCAGACTGTAGCTGACTTAACCACAGAGGTAGAATACATAGCTGTTAGTGAAGCCGCCAAGGAAGCAGTCTGGATGAAGAAGTTCATCACAGAGTTGGGTGTTGTTCCTGAAATTGAAAACCCAGTGCCACTTTACTATGACAACACTGGGGCTGTTGCTCAAGCTAAGGAACCAAGAGCTCATCATAAGTCCAAGCACATTCTGAGACGCTTCCATCTCGTCCGAGAAATAGTAGAGAGACAAGATGTCTATATAGATAGAGTTGATATAAAGAACAATGTAGCAGACCCGTTCACTAAGGCTCTACCACAGCGAGATTTTGATCGCCACCTCGAATGTATGGGATTAAGATTTAAAGGCGATTGGCTTTAGCGCAAGTGGGAGATTGAAAGGGATATGCCCTACAAGCCAATCTATGTTGTATCTCCCAAACCATTGTAATTGACAATTTTCTAAATAAAGGCATTATTTTTCATCATACGCTGTGTTTATATTATATGATGAACCCCATAGATTAGGGCTATGATTTTAGGGTTATGATGAGATCATACCAGTGATACCTAAAATCTTAAAACTTTAATCTAAAGTATTCCTAGTCAAAGGAACCCTGAGTAGGGGATCAGGGTTTTCCGATAAGACTAGCACATCCCGGGTATACTGGAAAGGGTGACTGCTCTCACAGTCACTTGTGTATGACACTAATACTAGGATGTGGGTGCTCATTGGAGAATGAGTTCACTGATATGATCCAACTTGAGAACATCTAATGGAGTCTTAGCTACATGTCAATAGAAGGTTCTCATAGTGGGAGTGGTACAAGTAATCTTTTGACCTTAGACTGCCATAAGTACCTTATGTACATGAACCCATTCTTTGGTTCAATCCTAATCATGACACTGAGCCATGCATAGGATTGATACTGGGAATGGTGAATTGGATATGAAGGTAATGAGTAGGTCAACAAGGAATCGATCACTCTTAGTAAGAGGAGATTGCATCCAGCTAGTCAACAATCGCATGATGATTCAGGGAATCTTTGATCAAAGTAAAGATATTAGAGATGGTTTCTAATATCAAGATAATTGAATCATCATTATAAGATTGAGCTAGAAATAAATATAATATTGGATTTGACATATATCCATATCCATAGTTATATTTTGGGTGCAGGCTGATCGAAAGATTTAATTGTACGGTAACTCTCTACTGAAGGATAATTTTGGTATTTTACTAGAATTTCCATATCTTCCGGGTAGACATGACACATTGCTAGACGTCAATCTTGTCTTGTGGGTTGATCAAGTTCAAAGATCACTTGTTAGGTAGAGTCCTAATTGATCGAATCGGGTAAGCCCGGTTTGACCTAAATCGATTAAAAAGAATTCTAATCAAATTAGGTCAACTTGTATTCGAATCCATTGCTGGCTAGATGTGGAACCCAATGGGTCACACACTTAAGAGGATTGATCAAGAGTTTAATTTGGAATTAAATCATCTTTGCAGGATAATACTCTAGCAGGTGTTGCAAACCCTAGCTTCTATTCGAATCGGATTCGAATTAGGGTTCCGGATTGGTTCAAATTGGATTCTAATTGGACCTAATTAGACCCTAATTGAGAAAATAGGAATATGGCTAACCCTATTGGCTAGCCATATAGCTTGGCTAGCCTCCCCACCAGCCCCCTTTGTTTTTCCATGCCAAATGCCAAGAGTCCATGTGCTTATGGACTCTTGGCGCGCTATTAGGAAGAGTCCATGGTGCATGGACTCTTGGCGCGCCCCAAATATTTCTCCGATCATTTTATTTGGGGTGGCCTCCTTCTTAAGCATTAGCGAACCATCTCTCCCCCCTTGGATGAGAATCCAATGGCTGATGGGATTTTTAGAAAGAAGGAATGCGCTAACTCTTCCCGGGCGCGCGAAATAACATCTCTTCGGAGATGAAAAGTCACGACCCCTTTCCTTTTTAAACACCTCAGTTTTTCCTTTAAGAAAAGCCATGGGATTTAATCTGGAAGGCTGTGAGATGGGAGGATGGGGTGTGAGAAATTGAGAAGGGCGTGAGAAAGTGATTACGGAGAGGTGTGTAGGCGCCTATCTGATTTCTATTTAAAGGGTCGGGAAAGTCAGAACAGGGTTAATTTTTTTCTTTTCTTCCTCTCCTGAAGACTCTTTTATTTTTTTCTTGCTCTTGCATTGTTTCCTTTACAGAGTAAACCTCTATCGAAACTCTGCTACTGAACAAGAACAAAAGTAAAAGTCTCCGACGGTAAAGGAAAGAAAGGAGTTCTGATTTGTTCCTTTCTTTCTTACATTAAGACATCATTGTCTTAATTTCTCCTCCAACTTAAGACAAGCCTATGTCCTCTTAGGATAAGGTCTTTTCTTCAAGACAAGGGTGTCTAAAGGGCCAAGGTCTTAGTGGAAGGAGGAGAAGGGGTCAAGGAAAGGGAAGCAAGCTTTTGTGTGGAGGAATTCAAGCCATAGTCCAAGCAATTGAGTTCTAGGAAGAAGAACTCAATAGAAGGAACCTTTGAAAAGAAGATAGAGTTGTCTTGATCACTGCTCTGTGTGGATCACCATCGGAGGGCGGACACTTGGACACCTGGTGAATTCAATCAGCCCCTTCAACATCAACTTTGTTGGAATTAGCGATTACAGGTTGGTACTCTAATTCTAACAATGTATGTTTAAATGTTCAATATATGTTTTAATCCTGAATAAGGAGATTTTGGCTAAGGGATTATGGTGCAAATTTCATTATTTTGAAATTACACTTCCGCTGCGGTGCACCGAAATCCCCAACATCATAAACCCAAATTAAACATGTCTTTTAATTAATCTTTCAATTCATAATTGTTACATTATTAGCCATCTTTTAATTAAAACATTTTTAATTAAATACATGTAAAACTCTTTTTACATATTTCATGCATCATATCTAGTTTCATCATATCAAATATAATATTGCAAGCCCTAAACAATTTAGACATGCCAATGTACGTGAATCGGGATTAAAACATTTTTAATACTGAAGGTTTCCTTTAAGGATCCTTCTAAAAAGGCCAACATAGATGAACTGCCTCCTGCCATAGAAAATTAGGGTTTCTAACCCTGATTAACTTGGACACACGGCTATAGTGAAGGTCTCAACTAGGTTCCTAAAGGTAATACCTAACACATGCAATCAAGATATGCTACACAGGAACTTCTGGCTCTGATACCACTGAAGGAAAACCAGGTGCAGTAAAAGCCTACTCTAGGCATACAACACTAGGGAGCAGGTATTGCATAATTAAAAATTTTTAAACATGCAGCGGAAAGTACCTACTCATGCAAAGGATCTAACATATCATGATGCATGTAGCATAATATATAGGCATGTATAGGCAAGTGCAACAATTATAAATCATATGATAACAAATAGGCATGATCTCAAAATAAAACATACCTGATCGAAGTAGACTCCCTCAATCATCAGATCAAATCAGCAGCGACCGGTTGAACTCTTTTAACAGCAAAATAAGATCTACAACAGCAAAATAAACAGTTCGATGCAACCTCTCAAGGTGTCCAAGAATCCACCCTCTAGAGTATCCACGTGCTGGGCTCTCGCTAATCCGACTTCCAGATGGATGCTAGTCCAATGGAAATCAATAAATCGATCATGGATAGGTGGAGCAGAAGAAGACTAAGATCTTCACGAACATTCTTCTCCAAGATCGCGTATATTCCACGAATAGCACACACTGGAAACTAAAAGCAGAGGATGGATTTCACGGACACTCCCTGCTTCTCCTAATAGACAAATACTCTGTACTTCTTCCCCTCTTGCTGCAAGCACTATGGCCTGCAATCCGAATGTTCTGCTCTCTCTTCTTTCTCTCGCTTCTCCTCTCTTACTTCTTTCTTACTTCTCTCTCATGTTGCACTTGGTGTCCAAACCTGGGGCTATATTTATAGGCATAGAAACCAAACCGTGAAGGGAAGGTAAGAGCAGTCCAATTCGGTGTATAAGAAAGAGTTTTCCAAAGTACAAACGAAAAACACTTGCAGGAAGAGAACCACATGGCTGAGAACTCCAATTTGATTTTATCCCATGCAGCATACAAACCATGAGAAGCAATTTCAAATAGGGGTGGCAAAACCCTTAAGAGAGAATCCACCAAAAACATCAAACCGATGTTTATGACTCGCTGGGAGAAGAAACATGAAATAGGGGAGGAGCCTATTAAAACCGGTTTCAACAAAACCAAATGACCGGTTCAACCAAAACTGGTTCACCAATTTCAAAAATTGGTTTAATAAAATCTAGTCCGACTAAACCCAATAATAAAATCTGGTTCAGTCCTCGTCTTCCAGGAACAATTACTGTTTGACCCAAACCCATCCTTGTCGATCCAAATTGCACAAGAAAAATCCAATGTGTGCTTAATCAATCCGTGTGACCTAAATACCAAAATGATTTCCAATCGTTGATTGGTTCCTGAATCAGGAAGAAATCCTCTATGGCATGTGACATCATAGGTTCGAACCTAAACGGTAGCACTAGACACTTCCAGTACCAGCACAAGATACAGTCTAGCAATGGGTCCTGGCGTTTGGATAGGTTGAAGATGCGAGAGCAATCTATCGAACCTCTGGCATATGGTTACCGTATAATTCATCCCTTTGACCTCCAATGCTCTAGATGACTTAGGGTTAGACTGCCAACCCTATCTGAGTCAATCCATAACATGTCTCAACCTCGCAAGTCCAGTGACTCCTCACTGGGACTACCCCGGTCGAGGATTTGCTAAATTGAGAAACTGCGAGACATTCAAACCAAACGATTTGGACAGGTCAATTCCATCTTGGTCCACCACTGCTCCATAAGTACTTGCCTATACCCATAAACCTTCCGTCACCCGATTGAAATCCACGTAGTCCGGTACCAAAGCACAGGGAGTTGCTTGCAAGCTACCATGGTGACCTCAGGTTGGAGGGACACATATATCCATATCCAATCGCGAGCAAACCTTTGGCAGAAAAAGAGCTCCATGGAGTCACGTTCAATGAGATATCATACATCCCACTTGCATATCACATCAGTGTCACTACACGCCTTTGGTCAAGAGGACAACCAAACGATGTGAACCATAACAACCTACACTTGATACATTGCCGTCCAGTACAATGTATCCTTTGGTTGTGAAACTGTTAAAGGACCACTCGATATATCCTCTTTATATCGAAATCAGTACAGTCCTAAGGACTTCATCACATAAACAGAGTTCATTATAGGAAAATATAAAATGCGATGAGCTACCAAAATAAAGTTTTATTAATTCATATACTGATTACAATATTGAGCACAACCGCCTACAACCTAGGCGATTGGCTTTGGGACAAAATTTCCAACAGCTAGGCGCCCGATTGGTTGATCCCAATGGACCCTGACTCGAAGTTAGAGGATGGAGTTGCGGGGGAGACGAAAACTTGAGGCCTCACACCTCTCGATGTCCAAAGGTGAAGGCGCTCCTTCACGAAGATCGACATTTCTAGTGAACGAAGGCAACTAAAGAGAAAACTGGATCTCAAAAAACTTGTGGTTTTTCATTTAATAGCAATTACCCTTACAAAGGGGGGGTAAGGTCCTTTTTATAGGCACCTTAGGATCCCATTTGAAATTCAAATGAAAATTACAAGTCCTCTTTGGAGAGGCACCAAAAAATTTCAAAAAAAAATCAGATTTCTCTCCTTTGGTCGACCTTCACTTGGATTTGATTGTGCATGACTTGATAATGGGCTTGAAAGAAGGAATTTGTCTCCCTTGGACTTGGAAAGTTGACCTTCAATTTTGGGAAGAAGGCATGATGCAAGGCTTGTGTCTCCCTCTTTTTTTGGTTGCTCACCCTTCTTTGGAGAGAAGCTTGAAATGAGGCTTGGATCAAGGACTTTGTATTCAACGTTTCCTTGGTTGCTCAAGACTCCTTTAGTAAGTGGCTTGATGGATGGAGGGAAAGGAGGAAAGAATATTTGATGTGCCTCCATTTGGCAAGATGAGGTGGTGCCACATGAGATGGTGAAGTGGCGCCCTTGGGTTGAAATGTTGACCTTCAAGGCTTGGACCAATAGTAGTTGAGCTGAACTCAAAGACCACTCTGGCTTGGACCCAGACTCGGACTGGACTCAATACGGGACATAACTTGACCAAATTGGTCAATGTACAGGACTAAACAAAAATATTTGAGACTAAATTCATGACTAAAAAATATAATGCTTTGGCTTGAAGCTTTATTACAGGACTTGAAAAATTTATACACTAATTGGACATCCACAGAGGGTTGAGGAGCCTCTATCGGATTCTGGTGCCCACACCAGTTTACCCAGGGTGGGAGGAACTCGACCCTGTCGAGTAAGAGTTGAGATGGCTTAGGTACTCTTCCAGAAGGTCAGGGTCGAGATGCTGCAAGTCCTCCCGGCTAATCCACGAGTCATCGGACTCAGGTCGGCCTTGCCATCGGACTAAGAAACATTGATAACCTTTGCCCCGGGTAGTGATAGCTTGGTCATCCAGGACACGCTCAATCCGCTCTCCTCTCTTAGATAAAATTAGAGGTGGACACTCAGGTTCAGGGTCACTCTCAAAAGAAAGATCAGGCCCAAAGGGCTCACTAGGTATGTTTGCTGGTTCCCTGTACTTGACTAAGTCTGAGATATTGAAAGTCGAGCTAATGCCATAGTCCTGGGGTAGCTCAAGAACGTAGGAATTAGGGCCAACTCACTATATCACTTTAAAGGGGCCAGCTCCACGAGCATGAAGTTTCTTAACGATCCCAGGTGGAAACTATTCAGGCCTAAGCCTAACGATTATAGAATCCCTAATTTCAAACTCTTTGGCTCATTTTTGGGAATCAACCAAATTATTTTAAAATTTATATTTAATGTAGAATTTTATCATGATGCAAAATGCAAACTTAACTATGCATTCCTATTAAGAGAAAATTTATTGGACTCTCTAGGGCCTAAACCTAATAGATCACTGACTCTCTAGGTTTGACCCTGGTCTAGTATGTACAGGAAAAATTATCAAGGATCCCTAGCAAATGCCATATGGTATACCAGAAGTAGGTAGCAAATGGGATGGGCTCTAGGGATTCATGTAACCTAGAAATCTCAGCAAAATGTAACCCCATAGTTCTATAAACGTGAGAAGGCTCAGGGAAGGGTAGGAAATAAGAATCAGAGTCTTGGGATGGCTTATAGGAAACATGAAACAGACCTTGGTTATTCAGGATGACCTTAAAATTTGGACATTGTTCTATAGGTGCATGTTCCAAGGCTAGATGGGTGTTCCCAGATGGTGGAAGGTCATTAGGAAGGTCTTTGGGAATGTTTTCTTGAAAGTCCTCAAAACTAATGTCTACATCCTGGGGTGGTTCCATAGGGACTTGTTCCTGGACCTCCTCTAAGGGCAATACTTGTGAACCTTCACCATCCTCTACAATGTTCAATCCTGGCTCAATTACTCCTTCATAGTCTCTAGTGGGTTCAGGATCTTTTTTTTTTGGTTCCTCGATGATTTCTACCTGGGGCCCATCTTCACAATATTCCTCTACTAAACTTGATTCACAGATATTTTCTTTGGATTGTTTAATGGGCTCAGGAATTTCTTTCTTTAGAATTTCAATGGATTCAACCTTTTTTTCTTGAAATTTGTCAGAACGTTCTTCTCTCTGGGTTGGTTCATGAGTCTCTTTTGTGGCAGGGGTTCCTTCAGTCATCTCTCTTTCTAACCCTTTGGCCTTAATCAAGTTAACTTCCGGCTTCTCTTCCTTAAGGCTACTCGATCCTCTTTTAACCTGGTCCTTAGGCTGAGTTGGATTGTTTATAAATTTCTTCTCATGGTGACTAAAGGTGTAGCTATTGGTCTGACCATAAAGGGTGTAAGATAGAGGTATGTACTTCTCTCTAAGTCTGGCTTTCATGTCCCTCCACGTTGCTATAGGTTCTTGTTCTCTTTGCCCTATCAGCCTTTCAACATTATTCCAAAATAACCTAGCCTGAGCCTGGTGAACCAACCTAGTCTTGGCAAACATAAACTTCATCCTTTCTGTCATTGTGTCCCAGTCGAAATATTGTTCCATGTCCTCCTCCCAATCTATAAACACCTTGGGATCTAGACTACCATTGAAGGTAGGGGCTTCTAGCTTGATATTTCTAATGGCCATTTCTTCATGGTCTATGATCTTTGGATGGGGTCTCCTAGGGTAAGACCCTCGGGCTAGTTTAGGGGGTGGGATTCTTCTGGAGTCAGCCTTTAAGGAGGGCTCATGTTGAGGGAATCCCCTAGGATGGGGAAGTGAATCATACTCAGGTCTAGTGTGGGGCTTCTGGGTCCTCTCTTGCTCATGCTTATCTAACCTATTGTTTATCCTAATTAACTGTTCCATGATGACCTTTAATGGATCTTCTAGGGTGTTGTCCATGGATTCACTTGGTTGGGAATGATGGGGGTGATAAGGGACTCCGGATCTGGTTGACATAAGTCAAGCATGCAAAATCGTCTAAGATCTACTAGACCTAGAATCTCAACCAGTTGCCTAAGTCAGGGTGGCAAACCAGTCTGTAGTAACTCTATGCTAGGCCAGGTAGGTGTAGTGGAGTGGAGGTCCCTGAACGCCAACCTTAGACACCAATCTGGGATTGGCCAGGTAGGCGGACCAAACTCACAAGCCCTGAATCACCAAGCCTAGAAACCAAGAGCAGCATCACACATAGAATGGGCTGATGCCAAGAATAGACACTTAGTCTTGACTCGACCAGTTGGTGTCCCTAAGCTCTCTAGAGTAAAATTAGTGTCTACTTGATTTTTAATTAGAGCTTGGGTTTGATATGCCGGGTGGTGATTTTTGGGCTAGGGACGGGTAATGAAATCCTGACCCTATGTCAATTTGTTGCCCTTAAGATGACTTATGAGAATGATGGCAAACAAATGATCTAATGAAATGTCACTAAGTTATATATATATATATTTTGGATTTTGATGTTTGATAATGGAATTAAGATGATGGAAATAAAAAAAATATGACCCTAAATGCAAAATTAAACTATATGAAAAGATTAAAGATGAGATGCAATGAGCTTGCTGAATTTCAGAGCAGAATTTGCTCTCAGTTAGTTTTCCGGCTTGTAGAAATTTTACAAGCTGAAATAAAATCTATGAAAATTCTGGAAAATACTTCTTATTATTCAAAGTCCAACAAAACAAAAATCATAAAAATCCAATGTTCCTATAGATAGAAATAATCAAAATATCAGACTATATTTGGATTGGAAAAATGCAAAAATTGAAAGACAAAGAGATCTAATGATGCAAAAAAAATTTGTAGGGTTTTGAAATCTTTTTTTTTTTTCTTGTTTTTCCCTTCGAAGGCCTATCACAGTGGCACCCCGACATGCCTTAGGAGATCCCCATGGAATGGGAAGAGAGGGTCTTGAAACCCTACATTTCTCCTAAGACCGGACGGCCTGGTGAAGCACCTAATCCAGGTACTTAAGAAATGCTAAGTCCTAACCATGCTCTGATACAATAAATGATGCGAGACTAATTAAATTCAAAAGGAAATGAATACAGGTGATTTGTTATTTTTTTGATTTTTAGGTTTTAATGACTTTTTTGAGGATTCCCGAAAAACAAGATAAAAGCAGATCTAGGGATTCAATAAAGATAAGACTACAAGCACGTAGATTATCCCCTAAACAAGGATAAAAAGAGGACCTTGGGATTGAGAAATCCCGTAGGACTTAGCTCTCAGAACAATATCAACTTCGAAGTTTAGGAAGGCAATCCTTAAAGATCTGAAGCGCTGGATGCTGAGATCACTCACTCTAGCAGATGTGGCCTGGATGATCAAGCCTTCCATCCCACGGATGTGCAAGCCTATTGTCCGAAGGTCTGATGGCAAGGGCAACCGACTCCATGCTCGTGTCACCTGGAGGACCTGCGAGAATTCAAGGAGAGTTAAAATTTGATCAAAGAGAAAGAAAATAGAAGAAGGGGTGAAAGTTGAAGTGGTGATGGTGGAGTTCTTCTTGCTAGGTGCCCGGTTAGTTGATCCAAATAGACCTTGACTCGAAGTCGAAGGATGGAGGTGCGGGAGAGACGGTAACTTGAGGCCTCAACGCCCGAAGGCGAAGGCGCACCCTCACGAAGATCGATGTTCCTAGTGAACGAAGGCAACTAAAGAGAAAACTGGATCTCAAGAAACTTGTGGTTTTTTCATTCAATAGCAATTACCCTTAAGGAGGGGTAAGGTCCTTTTTATAGGCATCTTAGGACCCCATTTGAAATTCAAATGAAAATTACAAGTCCACTTTAGAGAGGTGCCAAAAAATTAGATTTCTCTCCTTTGGCCGACCTTCACTTGGATTTGATTGTGCATGGCTTGATAATGGGCTTGGAAGAAGGAATTTGTCTCCCTTGGACATGGAATGTTGACCTTCAATTTTGGGAAGAAGGCATGATGCAAGGCTTGTGTCTTCCACTTTCCTTGGTTGCTCAACCTTCTTTGGAGAGAAGCTTGAAATGAGGCTTGGATCAAGGCCTTTGTCTTCAACATTTCCTTGGTTGCCCAAGACTCCTTTTGTATGTAGCTTGATGGAGGGAGGGAAAGGAGGAAAGAATATTTGATGTGCTTCCATTTGGCAAGATGAGGTGGCACCACATGGGATGGTGAAGTGGTGCCACATGGGATAGTGAAGTGGCGCCCTAGGGTTGAAATGTTGACCTTCAAAGCTTGGCCCAGTAGTAGTTGAGCTGAACTCAAAGACCACTCCGGCTTGGATCCATACTCGAACTGGACTCAATACAGGACTGGACTCAATACAGGACACAACTTGAACAAATTGGTCAATGTACAGGACTAAACAAAAATAATTGAGACTAAATTCATAACTAAAAAATACAATGCTTAGGCTTGAAGCCTTATTACAGGACTTGAAAAACTGGAACCCTAATTGGACATCCACAGAGGGTTGAGGAGCCTTTGTCGGGTTTTGGTGCCCACACCATCTATTCAAGGCGTCAGCCCATTCTGTGTGTGCTACTGCTCTTGGTGTCTAGGCTTGGTGATTCAGGGCTAATGAGTTGGTTCGCCTACCTGGCCAATCCCAGATTGGTGTCTAAGGTTGGCGTTCAGGGACCTACACTCTCTTACAACTACCTGGCCAAGAAAAGGGTTACTACAGACTAGTTTGCCACCTTGACTTCGGCAACTAGTTGAGATTCTAGGTCTAGTAAACCGTAGATGATTTTTGCCTGCTTGAATCATATCCACTAGAGCAGGAGTCTCATATCAGCCCGAGTCATCCATAGATAACCCGCAAGAAGCCATGTTAAAAATAATGTCAGAACACTTTGCCCAAATGTCTGCTCAATTGTCTACCCAATTGACCAGGTTAAACCAATGTGAGGCACGATTTGATTCCAGGGAGAGAACCCCTAGGCCACCATTTGAGCAAAAACCTGAGACTCCATTTTTTTCAATGACCAAACCAGAGGAAAGACCCATTTGGTGCACCGAACCATATGCCCCCTTTTTTAATGAAAGCCTAGACCCTGAGGTGTATATCGATTGGGAAGAACAAATGGATCAGTATTTTGAGCGCACTAACATATCGAAATTAAGACAGGTTAGGTTGGCCAAAACCAAGTTCACCCAACATGCTAGGTCGCATTAGTATGATATTGAGCGTGAATGTTATCATAAAGAAAAGAAAATAAGTACTTGGAGAGACATGAGAAGTAAGTTGAGAGATAAGTACCTAGGTAGATTTTATGAGCAAAGACTTTTAGATCGATGGTACCGACTGAGACAGGAAGATAGGCTAGTGTCTGAGTATATCAAGGAATTCCAGGAGTTTGTCAAGAGATGTAACACCACTGAATCTAAGTTTGAGACCATAGCTAGGTTTCGAGATGGTCTACATAGGGATATCCAGCGGGAACTTCTCCATTGGAAAATTTATAGCCTGGAAGAAGCCTATGACACTGCTAGGAAATTTGAGTCATATCAAAAAAAATTTATGAACAACCAAGTTAAGCCCAGCAGGGTTAGTACCATTTAACTTAAACCCAACCTTAGTCAACTTCCCTTAGACCAACCAACTTCTACTGTCCCATTAGTTCATATGAATGATAGGAACAAGAACCCTAAAGTACAAATTGAGTGCACTAATATTCAAGACTTAGGGTAACCCCATGTTGAAGAGCTAGGGAAGGAAGATGACAAGTCAAGAGTTTATTAGATGAGTATGAAGGAGAAGATTTCAACTCTAGTACCTTACCCGAGGAAGTCCATGTAGAAGATAAGATTGTTGAGCCTAGTCTGGAAACACCAGAGCAACAAGAAATTAGTGAGGACCTGGTTCCTATAAATCAATGCCCTCAGGAAGAACCCACTCTTTTAGCCTCAATCCAAGACCTAATTCAGCCCCATTGTAAAGAGCTCATTCCTATTGATGACCTTTTTCTAGAACTAACTAAGCCTTCCTTGCATGAAAAATCTACACTTACTTTGACCAAATTCTCCATTCATCAATTTGACCTTATGACACCCATAGCTCAATATTCAAATCTTAAGGTCTTCGTAAGTCACCAAGATCTGTTCCCTAAGCCTAATAAATTGTCACAAAATCTTGATTTCCTATCACACCCTAAGGCTTCCAATGCTTCCCTAACATGCAAACTACACTATGTTGAGATTTTTTGGTTGTTCCAATTCTTTGAGTATGTTAGGTTTGCGACCTACTTTTGGAAGACCTTATGGCATTTGTTAGGTATGCATTATAAATTTTCAAGTGCACACTAGACCAGGATCAAACCTAGAGGGTTTATAGTCTGTTAGGTTTAAGCCCTAGAGAGTCTAATAAAATCTTTTTCCTCAATAGGACTGCATCATTGAGTCTGCATTTTGCATCATATTAAAATTTGCATTAAGTACAAATTTTAAAATAATTTGGCCGATTCCCGAAAAAGAGCCCTTTCGAGATTGTCCATGGGTACCAACCCAATAAACCACTTGATCTGATTTCCCTGCCATTGCATGCTAGAGTATCCGAGTCAGCCGAATCTTTTGCACAGCATATTAGAAATTTGCATAAGGAAATCATCCAAAAGATCAAAATGAGTAACGATGCTTATAAAAGACAAGCTGATTTTGGAAAACATTTCAAAGAATTTTCTATAGGGGATTTTGTCATGATAAGACTCAGTCCTGAACAGTTTTCCCCTGGAGCTGTCAAGAAACTGCATTCCCGAAGTGCTAGACCCTATAAAATTATTAAAAAAATTGTACCCAATGCCTATGTGCTCGAGTTACCCCTTGATTTAGGCATTAGCTCCACTTTCAATGTTTTTGATCTAACTGAGTACAGGGAACCGGCAATAATTATTAGTGAGGCATTTGGGCTTGACCCTTTACTTGAGAGAGAACCTACCCTGGAGTGTCTACAAAAATGGCCTGAGAGAATAGAGAAGATCGAGCGAATCCTGGATGATCAAGCTGTCGGTACCCAACGGAATGGCTATTAGCGCTACTTGGTAAGATGGCAAGGTCGTCCCAAATCAAAGGACTCATGGATTACCAGAGAGGACCTACAATGCATTGATCCGGATCTCCTGAAAGTATATCAAAGCCAAACAGACCCTAACTCAACAGTGCTGAGTTCTTCCCACCCCAGGATAAATGGTGGGGACACCAAGACCAAGACCAAGCCTCAAGAATCCATCTGGATCATAGATCAAGGAGAATAGGATCTGCATCATCGAGCTGACCCGAGATCGCTAAGTCAATCAAGACACGATCGAACCAAATCCCAGGTTCTGGAGATTTCTAGAAGCTTCCAAGAATTTTCTCCTTTTATTTGAAATTTTTGGCAATTAAAAAAGCATAAAATCCCATGAAATCTTGTGTAACAAACTCCCCCGCCACCTCTTAGGATTAGCAACTAATCCTTGGATTAGTTAGTGGTTAGTTGACTTTGTAACTAATCATTATATTAGTTACATTGTCAACCCGTTCTGGAACCCTCTATTCGAAGCCTATAAGTAAAGGCTCAATCTCTGTACATGATATGATGAATGATAATGAAAACCACCCAGTTTCTCCTCCGATTATTTCTTCTTGCTTTCGTTGACATGGCAACGTCGAGGGGTGCAAGGCCCTGACCCTGCCTTCATTGCATCCGCAACATCGAGGAGCGTGAGGCACCATCATTGTTTTCCTTCCCATCGATCGCCATCGTTCTGTCGCTACTTTGTCCTTCCAAGATCGTCGACCGCTGCAGACATCGTCTTCCTTAAACCCATGCCCTTCCACTCGCGTCTACCATGGCCCAAGCCTCCTATCGTCTGTGAACCTTCCATGGTTCTCCATCGCCCGGATCTCCCTCCTTCGGCCTCCCATCGCCAAAACTCCCTCCTCTGGTCTCCATCGCCTAGACCACACTCACTGGGAGATCACCATGCTGCTAGCCTCATCTCTGAACTACTGCCTAACAGAGTTCTGCTCGGTTGCAGAGCCTTCCTCCCTACTACCACGCTCTCGATCACATCCGGATGCTTGCTCTGCTGCTATTCCTCCACCGAAGCCTACTCTCCATCAACAACCGCCCTCCTCCAGTCTTCCCTAAACCATCATCAGCCCCGGATCCCCCTCCATGGAAGTCTGCTCGACCGTTCCTCCACCGGAGCCCAACTCCCCCCATCGAAATGAAGCTCCGAGGTCACCCAGGCACCGTCCTCTCCAAGCCACCATCCCATGAAGCAGTCGCCCAACTCCCGTGTTCCACGAAGCCCCTATTCACAAGTCGAAAGAAGCTGCCCATAAGCTTCCTCCGGTCATCCTGCCACCAAACCTCCCTCCTCCGGTCCTTCTCTATCGCCAGATCTCCTTCCTCTGGTTCGCCCCGAAGCCATCTTCACCTCCGATATTCTGCCCCGCAAAAGCTTCAAGCTCCTGTTCCATGAAGCGTTCAAGAAGAATGACAAGCTGCTGTTGAAGGAGATAGGAATAGCTGTTCCAGCTAATCCCTCTATTCCACACTTATCCTAGATTTATTCTAGATTGGAATAAATCTTATTACCTTAATTTGGGTTGAGTTTCATTTTGGCTTCGGGCTATTCATTTGATCTAAGCCATGATGTGTTTTGGTTTGGGCTAACCTAATCCTTTTTTGTCTTGGTTTGGGCTGATCTAACCCGTTGTGTTTTGGTTTTGGTTAATCGAATCCATGATTAAATCTTGTAGGGCCTTTCCGATACTAAGCCTTGAAGGGATCCTAGCCATCAACCCATGCTCCTGATGCCTGTAGTTGGATGACTGATCGTTGATCATCCAGGCCGCATCTTCCAAGGTTAAGTGATCTCATCACAGGAAAATAGCTATTACTATTGTAAGGTCCTATCTCTCTTTACCTGCTTTAGATCTAAAACTTTGAAATACAAGCATGTCCTTGATCAGGGATTTCTCAATCTCTGAGTCCTGGTTCTTTCTCATTATTGAGCCTAGCATGAGGGAATGCGTGATTTAAAATTTACCCTATTTAAATGTTCCTCTGAATCTATGTTTAATATAAGCATCGGTATTCATACAGATTTTTAGGATAATTTTTATCAAAGTGTAGTTCCACATTCATTCCACATTATTCTTTTTTGTTTCAGAGCCTAGTTTCATATCAGATCCCTTATAGGTGCTAGGGTGGGGAACTAGGTTTAAACCTAGGGTTTTGATAGCCTTGTGTGAGATGGCATTCACACAGCTCCCACTATCAATAATTATCTTGCATACCTTATCTCTAGTCTTCATAAAGGTTTGTAGGATGTTAGTCCTACACCAATCTTCCTGGGTTTTGGTCTAGGACAGGACACATCTAACTACCCCTACGAAGTCTGATTGATCAAAATCCTCCTCATCTCCTTCATACTCCTCAATCAAGTCTGCCTCAGCTTCATAGACCTCTTCTTCTCTTCTCATTGGGTTCAGGCTCATCTTCTTCAAGCTCCCTTATGTGCAAAGACCTGGTGGGACACTGGCTAGCATAATGACCTACCTTGTTGCACCTAAAGCAAGCATTGGGGCTGGGGCTTGGGTTCTTTTGATAAGCAGGTGCCTTACCCTTGTCATTCCAATTTGATGCAGCCTTGCTAGCACTGGACTGACTCGAACTAGGGTTTGGATGAGATGGATTAGGGTTAGGATGACTTGGATTGGGGTTGGGTTGACTCAAGGTTGTGTTTGACCTATTTGGGATTGGGTTAGGCCAGGCTTGACTAAAATTTGGTCGGCCCTGGTAGGCTTGGCTTTGATTTGGCCTAAAGCTTAGGTTATTGGTTCTAAAGGGTTCAGGTTCTCTGACCATAGGTACTCTCTAGAACCTTTAAAAATTTTTAGCTACCTGGTAGGCATGTTCTAAGGTTTCAACTCTCCTTAAGTATAGTTCCCTCTGGATATCCTCTCTAAGGCTAGCTCTAAACCTAGATAGGGTAACTGACTCAGGTTCATGTAGACCACATCTTAGGGTGAACTCATCAAACAAGGCTATGAATCCTTTACAGTTTTCGTCCCTTGTTTTAATCTATGCCATTGGTCTAAGAGACACTGGTGGGGACACTAGAACAAGAAAGAAGCATCCATGCCATCTTATCTCTATCAGTTGACCCAATCTAGATTAATTAGTCTTTGGGTCCATTTTGGGTTTTAATGGGACCTATGTTATTTTGTATGGAGTTGACTAAGTCTACATAACATGAAAGAAGTTAAGAGGGGACCACATCCACATTTATTTGGCTACTTGAAGAAAGGAAGCCCCATGAAAAAAAACCTTTCACGTACTCTCTCACCAAACAAAGAATTAAAATTGGTGGAAGGAGTTTTATGAAGATTGAAATTAAGGAGCTTTAAAGGTGGAGGGAGTTTCTTGAAGAAAGCTTTATGAAGGTAGTAATTAAGGAGCTTTAAAAGTGGAGAGAGTTTCTTAAAGAAGATAGCAATCAAGGAGTCTTAAATGAAGAATTAAATGGCACAAGCTTTGAAGGCATTAAGTGGCACAAGCTTTAAAGGCATTAAATGGCACAAGTTTTGAAGGCATTCAAGAGAGTTGGTTAAAGGTTTACTATTTTTCACAAATTCTCTTCCCTTCCCCATGATATTTCTCTTGGAGGTGTTTTAAGTGGGCTCCACTCTCATTAAAATGCAGCAATTAAACATCAATCGACCAAGGAAAGAAAAAAAGGGAGAAGATCAAATTGCAAGGTGGAAGATCAAGTCAAGATAACTATCTTTATGAAGCATTGGCACCTATTTCAAAACCTTAATTGTAATTCCCTCTTCTTTTATTTTGAATTTAAATTTCAACCCATCTTTCTACTTGTAATGAGGCTATAAATAGAGCCCAAAGCCCTTCTTTGTAAGCAATGATATTTTGAGTAATATAAAGTGCTGTTGAATTTTCTCCAATTTCTCTATAGCTAGTTTTCTTGAAGGTGCTAGGTGAGATGCCTAGAACAACTTGGGTGCGACCGACGTCCAAGTTTTCAATTCCTCCATAGCTAGTTTGCTTGAAGGTGCTAGGTGAGATGCCTAGAACAACTTGGGTGCGATGTCCAAGTTTCGTAGGGTGCGATGCTCTACTGTTATCGGTTTCGGTTCTTTTATCAAGTTTGTTATTTGAAGGTTCCTAAAGGTCTGCATCTAATCCTTTGAAGAGATTCCTGAAGCAAGTTGAAGAAGAAGATCCCGGAAGCATAATCAACCACCTTTTTGAGATCCAACTATGAAGATTAGAGTCCTTACTTTGGAACCGGTGTGATTGGAGTCCAGACGCTGGATCGGTCGATTTTGAAGTCGGGTTCATCAACTCTAGAGTGTTGTGATCTAGATCTTTAATTGAGAGAATTTCAAAGCATATTGGTAAATCTAAACCACATCCCTTCCTCTAGATCTAAAACTTGAAAGTAGGTAACCTAGTCTAGGGTGGTTTTTTAATCACCGCGATCCTTCCTTACTGTTGTTTGATAAGATCCGCATGCGGGTAGGTAATTTCGATAACTAGTTGTCACTTTATTTTCTTTAGATCTTCCTGTTTGCTTTTGCTATTAGGATATCACTTATTGCTTTCAAAATAGAAAAAAAAAAAAAAAACTATAAAAATCAAGATAAGCATGGCACATCACTCGTCACCATCCCGTCCCGTATCAAATCTGGTATCAGAGCATGTTTAGATTAGGTTATCATCATTGCATCTAGTTTTTGTTTTGCATCTACTCGTATATAGTCTGATGTTTTAATTGTTTTTATCTATAGATAAGCCCAAAAATCATGAAACTTATTTTTTTGAAAGCATCACATTTGAAAGTATTTTATTGCATTTTTCCATGATTTACTGAGTTTTGTAAAACTTTTCCTCTTCTATTTTTGGTCTAAGAATAGATTCTGTCAAAATTTCAGTAAGCATGATTTTGATTCATTATGGTTTGGGTTTTCATTAGTTTGCATGTTTGTCTGCTGCACTCATACATTAAGCAATTTTAAGGGTAATTCGAACATGTCAAATGGGGGGAGGTGCTGATAACCTTTCCCTAGCCCAAAACAACCAACATTGCATTCAAACCCAAGCTTTGAATTAAAATCGAGTAGAAACTTAAGCTAAGGACACCCATAAGGTCGAGTCGATCCAAGTGTTAAGCCAATTTAGACAACTTGTTAGTGTGTGCTTGTGTGTCTAGTGTCTAGGCAAGTGGTTCAGGGACAAGAGCCTGAAGGAAGGTTGGTTGGTCTTCTTACCTGGCCAATTTCAAATTGGTGTCTAAGGCAGGCAAAGAGGGATCTCCACCAACCTTACACTTACCTGACAAGGTGCCAAGTTACTACAACCAAGATTGTCAATTTGACCTAACATTTGTTTTGAGCTCTAAGTCTAGCTAGCTATAGTCGATTAGGTTTGTTTGAGTGCATCGAGTTGTTTGCATGACTACTAGGGCTGGAACACCATATCAAGTTCCCCAGGACCAACAAAGTACATCTATGGACTAAAACCTTGAAAATCTTATGAGATCTATGACTGAGCAACTTATGTAGCTTAGCACTAGAGTTGATCAGAGGTTTGATCAGATGAATGAAAGAGTAAGTTCGTTGGAGGAATCCCATGTGTCTCAACTTGACCCTACACCCGTTGGAGCCAACCCTCAGCATGACCTAGGATCCTAGCAACCATAATTGACTCCTGACCGAAATCCTAGGTACCGAGCCCAGCATAGAGAGGTCAGACCTAACCAAATTCCAAGGCATCGAGTTCAGCACAGAGAAGTTACCCCTGATCCTATTCCTAGGAGGCCACAATATGATATAGATGATCAGGAAGAGCGATCCCTTAGGAGTATTTGATTTGATGCACTTACATTTGACAGCACCTTAGATCCTAAAATCTACTCCAATTTGAAATGTGACATGGATCAATATTTCGAATGGTATCCTATGTCGGAAGCACGTAAGGTCAAATTCGCTAAGTTTAGGTTAATCCGACAGGCACAACTATATTGGGATACTGTGGAGAGATTAATGTGACAGTGGGAAAACCAACCTATAGATTCGTGGCAGGAGATGAAATATAGATTAAGGGCCAAATATCTACCTTTGTCTTATAAACAGAGATTATTAGATCAATGGCAGAGGATGACCCAAGGAAATCAAACTGTGTCCGAATACATCACTCTTTTTGATGAATATGTTATGCGGTACGGTGTGTCCGAGTATGAATCGGTTACTTTATCTAGGTTCATAGCAGGCCTAAATAATGACATAAGTATGGAATTGTTTCTAAGAGAGGTAAACGATTTAGAACTTGTCTGCCAGATTGCTCTGGATTCTGAAAGGTTTCAGAGGAGACCTATTACCCATCAACCTTACTCAACTAGATTTAATACTTTTGGAAATTTGTCCAAATCAAAATCAAATTCTTGTCAATCGATCTAGACCCAATCCCCAGCCTATTCATATGGATGATAAAGGGAAAGCACCTATGGTTCAGAAGGATAGGAACTAGACCACACTATGTTTTAGGTGTAACCAGACTGGACATTTTGCTGCTCAATGTCCATCACGAGCTCTACATATAGGGGGACCTGAATTGGAGGAACCTAAAACTAAGGAGTCTTGTGATGAAGAGGTTTATGAGGCTGGAACTGAACTAATAGATGAGTATATGGAAGAGGAAGAAATCATCGGCATGGATCAACTAGGAGTGGTTAGATGTATCTTGACTCAAGTTAAAAAGAATGAGGATTGGCATAGGACCAACATCCTACAGACTTTCATTAGAATAGGGGATAAGGTATGTAAAGTCATTATTGATAGTGGGAGTTGTGTCAATACAATTTCTACTAATGCTATTAAAAGCTTAAACTTATCAACTGTCTCACATCCGAACCCCTATATGGTATCTTGGATCGATGCAACTAGCATTCCCATCAGGTTTCGATGTAAGGTTACAATTCAGATACAATCCTACCAAGAAGAAGTTTGGTGTGATGTCCTCCCAATGGGAGTCAGTAGAATCATCTTAGGTAGACCTTGGTTGTTTGATCATGATGCCACCTTGTTTGGACAATCGAACTCATGTGTTTTTCCATCATCTAGGAAAGAAGATAGTGATTAATGCGATTCCACCCAAGGACCATGTTAAGAGAAGGTCAAGTCATTTAAAAGAAAAAGAGTCTGAACTGAACCTGATTTCTGCAAAGGAGCTAGAACAAGAAATAGTTGAAGGGTCACCAGTTTGGGTTTTGGTTACCAAGGAAGCTCAGGATCAACCCAAATTAGAACATTCTAAGGAGGTCCTAGACTTATTAGAAAAAATTAAGGATGTTTTCCCTGAAGATTTACCAGATCAGTTATCTCCATTAAGAGATATTCAGTATGCAATTGATTTAGTACCGGGAGTTAAGTTTGCTAGCTACTTTTGGAAAACCTTATAGCATATGCTAGGAACCAAATTGATATATTCTACTGCCTACCACCCCCAGACTGATGGTCAAACTGAGGTAGTAAATCGAAGTCTAGGGAACCTATTGAAGAGTGTAGTGGGAGGGAGTACTGCTAATTGGGATCTATTACTGCCTAGAGCCGAGTTTGCCTATAACAATTCAGTCAATAGATTTACTGAAAAAAGTCCATTTGAAATTGTTCATGGATACAAACTTAGGAATCCATTAGATCTTGTTCCTTTACCTATTAATGCATGCATATCTGAGTCTGCTGAGTCTTTTGCACAACATATAAAGAACTTGCATCATGAAATCATTAAAAAAATTAAAGAGAGCAATGACTCATATAAATAAATGGCTAATTCAAACAAAAGGTTTAAAGAATTTAAAGTAAGGGACCAAGTTATGATCAGGCTCATACCTGAGCAATTTCCTTCTGGAACGATCAAAAAATTCATGCCCGAAGTGCAGGACCTTTCAAAATACTTCATAAGTTTGGATCTAATGCTTATGAGATTGAGTTACCACCAGAATTAGGCATAAGTCCAACTTTCAACGTATCAGATCTTGCAGAGTATAGGGTGCCGATACTGCTACCTAGTGAGCTGTTTGGGCCGACCCCAATCTTGAGAGTGAACCTATCCCTGATTGTCCACTGGCCAAAACCTCAAATCGGAGAGACAGGGTTGAACGAATTTTAGATGACAAAATGAATGTTACTCGGAACAAGGACTACCAGTGATACTTGGTTCATTGGGAAGGACATCCCGACTCCGATGATTCTTGGATAACTCGGGAGGATCTGCAGAAGATTGATCTAGATTTGCTCGAGAGGTATCTGAGCAGAGCTAACCCTTACTCGACAGGGTCGAGTTCCTCCCACCTCGGAATAATTGGTGGGGACACCAGAGCTAGAAAGAAGCATCCATGCCATCTTATCTCTATCAGTTGACCCAATCGATTTTAATTAGTCTTTGGGTCCATTCTGGGTTTTAATGGGACCTAAGTTATTTTGTTTGGAGTTGACTAAGTCTACATAACATGAAAGAAGTTAAGAGGGGACCACATCCACATTTATTTGGCTACTTGAAGAAAGGAAGCCCCAAGAAAAAAAACCTTTCACGTATTCTCTCACCAAACAAAGAAATAAAATCGGTGGAAGGAGTTTTATGAAGACAATTAAGGAGCTTTAAAGGTGGAGTGAGTTTCTTCAAGAAAGCTTTATGAAGGTAGTAATTAAGGAGCTTTAAAGGTGGCAGGAGTTTCTTAAAGAAGGTAGCAATCAAGGAGGCTTAAATGAAGAATTAAATGGCACAAGCTTTGAAGGCATTAAATGGCACAAGTTTTGAAGGCATTCAAGAGAGGTGGTTAAAGCTTTACTACTTTTCACAAATTCTCTTCCCTTCCTCATGAATTTTCTCTTGGAGGTATTTTAGGTGGGCTCCACTCTCATTAAAATGCAGCAATTTTACTTCAATCGGCCAAGGAATGAAAAAGAAGGGGAAGATCAAATTGGAATGTGGAAGATCAAGTCAAGATAACCATCTTTATGAAGCATTGGCACCTATTTCAAAACCTTAATTGTAATTCCCTCTTCTTTTATTTTGAATTTAAATTTCAACCCATCTTTCTACCTGTAATGAGGCTATAAATAGAGCCCAAAGCCCTTCTTTGTAAGCAATGATATTTTGAGTAATATAAAGTGCTGTTGCATTTTCTCCAATTCCTCTATAGCTAGTTTTCTTGAAGGTGCTAGGTGAGATGCATAGAACAACTTGGGTGCGACCGACGTCCAAGTTTTCAATTCCTCCATAGCTAGTTTGCTTGAAGGTGCTAGGTGAGATGCCTAGAACAACTTGGGTGCGATGTCCAAGTTTCGTAGGGTGCGATGCTCTACTGTTATCGGTTTTGGTTCTTTTATCAAGTTTGTCATTTGAAGGTTCCTTAAGGTCTGCATCTAATCCTTTGAAGAGATTCCTGAAGCAAGTTGAAGAAGAAGATCCTGGAAGCATAATCAACCACCTTTTCAAGATCCAACTCTAAAGATTAGAGTCCTTACTTTGGAACCGGTGTGATTGGAGTCCAGACGCTAGATCGGTCGATTTTGAAGTCGGGTTCGTCAACTATAGAGTGTTGTGATCTAGATCTTCAATCGAGAGAATTTCAAAGCATATTGGTAAATCTAAACCACATCCCTTCCTCTAGATCTAAAACTTGAAAGTAGGTAACCTAGTCTAGGGTGGTTTTTTAATCACCGCGATCCTTCCTTACAGTTGTTTGATAAGATCCGCATGGGGGTAGGTAATTTCGATAACTAGTTGTCACTTTATTTTCTTTAGATCTTCTTGTTTGCTTTTGCTATTATGATATCAGTTATTGCTCTCAAAATACCAAAAAAATAAAAATAAAAATCAAGATAAGCATGGCACATCACTCGTCACCATCCCGTTCCGCATCAAATCTGGTATCAGAGCATGTTTAGATTAGGTTATAATCATTGCATCTAGTTTCTGTTTTGCATCTACTCATATATAGACTGATATTTTAATTGTTTCTGTCTATAGATAAGTCCAAAAATTATGAAATCTATCTTGTTGAATGCATCACATTTGATAGTATTTTACTACATTTTTCCATGATTTACTAAGCTTTTTAAATTTTTTCCTCTTCTATTTTCGGTCTAAGAACATATTCTATCAAAATTTCAGCAAGCATGATTTTGATTCATTATGGTTTGGGTTTTCATTAGTTTGCATGTTTGTCTGCTGCACTCATACATTAAGCAATTTTAAGGGCAATTCGAACATGTCAGATGGGGGGAGGTGCTGATAACCTTTCCCTAGCCCAAAACAACCAACATTGCATTCAAACCCAAGCTTTGAATTAATCGAGTAGAAACTTAATTGCTATTACTCTAGAGAGCTAGGGGAACCCACAAGGTCGAGTCGATCCAAGTGTTAAGCCAATTTAGACAACTTGTTTGTGTGTGCTTGTGTGTCTGGTGTCTAGGCAAGTGATTCAGGGATAAGAGCTCGAAGGAAGGTGGGTTGGTCCGCTAACCTGGCCAATTTCAAATTGGTGTCTATGGAAAGCAAAGAGGGATCTCAACCAACTTTACACTTACTTAGCTAGGTGCCAAGTTACTACAACCAAGATTGTCAATTTGACCTAACATTTGGTTTGAGCTCTAGGTCTAGCTAGCTATAGTCGGTTAGGTTTGTTTGAGCGCATCGAGTTGTTTGCATGACTACTAGGGCTAGAACACCATATCAAGTTTCCCAGGACCAACCTAGTACATCTATGAATTCAAACCTTGAAAATCTTATGAGATCTATGACTGAGCAACTTAGGCAGCTTAGCACTAGAGTCAATCAGAGATTTGATTAGATGAATGAAAGAATAAGTTCGTTGGAGGAATCCGATGTGTCTCAACTTGACCCTACACCCGTTGGAGCCACCCTTTAGCATGACCTAGGATCCCAGCAACCATAATTGACTCCTGATCTAATCCCTAGGTACCGAGCCCAGCATAGAGAGGTCAAACCTGACCAAATTCCAAGGCATCGAGTTCAGCATAGAGAAGTTACCCCTGATCCTATTCCTAGGAGGCCACAGTATGATATAGATGATCAGGAAGAGTGAGCCCTTAGGAGTATTAGATTTGATGCACCTACATTTGACGGCACCTTAGATCCTAAAATCTACTCCAATTGGAAATGTGACATGGATCAATATTTCAAATGGTATCATATGTCGGAAGCACGTAAGGTCAAATTCGCTAAGTTTAGGTTAATCCGACAGGCACGACTAAATTGGGATACTGTGGAGAGATTAGAGTGACAGATGGAAAACCAACCTATAGATATGTGGCAGGAGATGAAATACAGATTAAGGGCCAAATATCTACCTTTGTCTTTTAAACAGTGATTATTAGATCAATGGCAGAGGTTGACATAAGGAAATCAAACTGTGTCTGAATACATCAATCTTTTTGATGAATATGCTATGCGGTGTGGTGTGTCTGAGTCTGAATCAGTTACTTTATCTAGGTTCAGAGCAGGCCTAAATGATGACATAAGTAGGGAATTGTTTCAAAGAGAGGTACACAATGTAGAACATGCCTGCCAGATTGCCCTGGATTCTGAAAGGTTTCAGAGGAGACCTGTTACCCATCAACCTTACTCAACTAGATTTAATACTTTTGGAAATTTATCCAAATCAGAATCAAATTCTTGTCAATCGATCTAGACCCAATCCCCAGCCTATTCATACGGATGATAAAGGGAAAGCACCTATGGTTCAGAAGGATAGGAACCAGACCACACTATGTTTTAGGTATAACCAGACTGGTCATTTTGCTGCTCAATGTCCATCACGAGCTCTACATATAGGGGGACCTGAATTGGAGGAACCTAAAACTAAGGAGTCTTGTGATGAAGAGGTTTATGAGGCTGGAACTGAACTAATAGATGAGTATATGGAGACGGAAAAAATCATCGGCATGGATCAACTAGGAGTGGTTAGATGTATCTTGACTCAAGTTAAAAATAATGAGGATTGGCATAGGACCAACATCCTACAGACTTTCATTAGAATAGGGGATAAGGTATGTAAAGTCATTATTGACAGTGCGAGTTGTGTCAATAAAATTTCTACTAATGCTGTTAAAAGCTTAAACTTATCAACTGTCTCACATCCGAACCCCTATAAGGTATCTTGGATCGATGCAACTAGCATTCCCATCAGGTTTCGATGTAAGGTTACAATTCAGATACAATCCTACCAAGAAGAAGTTTGGTGCGATGTCCTCCCAATGGGAGTCAGTAGAATCATCTTAGGTAGACCTTGGTTGTTTGATCATGATGCCACAATGTTTGGACAATCGAACTCATGTGTTTTCCATCATCTAGGAAAGAAGATAGTGATTAATGCGATTCCACCTAAGGACCATGTTAAGAGAGGGTCAAGTCATTTAAAAGAAAAAGAGTCTGAACTGAACCTGATTTCTGCAAAGGAGCTAGAACAAGAAATAGTTGAAGGGTCACCAGTTTGGGTTTTGGTTACCAAGGAAGCTCAGGATCAACCCAAATTAGAATATTCTAAGGAGGTCCTAGACTTATTAGAAGAATTTAAGGATGTTTTCCCTGAAGATTTACCAGATCAGTTACCTCCATTAAGAGATATTCAGTATTCAATTGATTTAGTACCAGGAGTTAAGTTTGCTAGCTACTTTTGGAAAACCTTATGGCATATGCTAAGAACCAAATTGATATATTCTACTGCCTACCACCCCCAGACTGATGGTCAAACTGAGGTAGTAAATTGAAGTCTAGGGAACATATTGAAGAGTCTAGTTGGAGGGAGTACTTTTAATTGGGATCTATTACTGCCTAGAGCCGAGTTTGCCTATAATAATTCAGTCAATAGATTTACTGGGAAAAGTCCATTTGAAATTGTTCATCGATACAAACTTAGGAATCCATTAGATCTTGTTCCTTTACCTATTAATGCATTCATATCTGAGTCTGCTGAGTCTTTTGCACAACATATAAAGAACTTGCATCATGAAATCATTAAAAAAATTAAAGAGAGCAATGACTCATATAAACAAATGGCTGATTCAAACAAAAGGTTTAAAGAATTTAAAGTAAGGGACCAAGTTATGATCAGGCTCAGACCTGAGCAATTTCCTTTTGGAACGATCAAAAAATTCATGCTCGAAGTGCAGGACCTTTCAAAATACTTCGTAAGTTTGGATCTAATGCTTATGAGATTGAGTTACCACCAGAATTAGGCATAAGTCCAACTTTCAACGTATCAGATCTTGCAGAGTATAGGGAGCCGATACTGCTACCTAGTGAGCCATTTGGGCCGACCACAATCTTGAGAGTGAACCTATCCCTGATTATCCACTGGCCAAAACCTCAAATCGGAGAGACAGGGTTGAACGAATTTTGGATGAAGAAATGATTGTTACTCAGAACAAGGACTACCAGCGATACTTGGTTCATTGGGAAGGACATCCCGACTCCAATGATTCTTGGATAACTCGGGAGGATCTGCAGAAGATTGATCTAGATTTGCTCGAGAGGTACCTGAGCAGAGCTAACCCTTACTCGACAGGGTCGAGTTCCTCCCATATGGGAAGAATTGGTGGTGATACCAGAGCCAGAAAGATGCATCCATGCCATTTTATCTCTATCAGTTGACCCAATCATTTTTAATTAGTCTTTGGGTCCATTTTGGGTTTTAATGGGACCTAAGTTATTTTGTTTGGAGTTGACTAAGTCTACATAACATGAAAGAAGTTAAGAGGGGACCACATCCACATTTATTTGGCTACTTGAAGAAAGGAAGCCCCAAGAAAAAAAAACCTTTCATGTATTCTCTCACCAAACAAAGAATTAAAATCGGTCGAAGGAGTTTTATGAAGATAGCAATTAAGGAGCTTTAAAGGTGGAGGGAGTTTCTTAAAGAATGTAGCAATCAAGGAGTCTTAAATGAAGAATTAAATGGCACAAGCTTTGAAGGCATTAAATGGCACAAATTTTGAATGCATTCAAGAGAGTTAGTTAAAGCTTAACTACTTTTCATAAATTCTCTTCCCTTCCCCATGAATCTTCCCTTGGAGGTGTTTTAAGTGGGCTCCACTCTCATTAAAATGCAGCAATTTAACTTCAATCGGCCAAGGAAAGAAAAAAGGGAGAAGATCAAATTGGAAGGTAGAAGATCAAGTCAAGATAACCATCTTTATGAAGCATTGGCACCTATTCCAAAACCTTAATTGTAATTCCCTCTTCTTTTATTTTGAATTTAAATTTCAACCCATCTTTATACTTGTAATGAGGCCATAAATAGAGCCCAAAGCCCTTCTTTGAAAGTAATGATATTTTGAGTAATATAAAGTGCTGTTGCATTTTCTCCAATTCCTCCATAGCTAGTTTGCTTGAAGGTGCTAGGTGAGATGCCTAGAACAACTTGGGTGCAGCGTCTAAGTTTTCAATTCCTCCATAGCTAGTTTGCTTGAAGGTGCTTGGTGGGATGCCTAGAACAACTTGGGTGTGATGTCCAAGTTTCATAGGGTGCGACGCTCTACAGTTATCAGTTCCAGTTCTTTTATCAAGCTTGTCATTTGAAGGTTCCTTAAGATCTGCATCTAATCATTTGAAGAGATTTCTGAAGCAAGTTGAAGAAGAAGATCCCGGAAGCATAATCAACCACATTTTCGAGATCCAACTCTAAAGATCGGAGTCCTTGCTTTGGAAGCGGTGTGATTGGAGTCCAAATGCCGGATCGATCAATTTTGAAGTCGGGTTCATCAACTCTAGAGTGTTGTGATCTAGATGTTCAATCGAGAGAATTTCAAAGCATATTGGTAAATCTAAACCCCTCCCTTCCTCTAGATCTAAAACTTGAAAGTAGGTAACCTAGTCTAGGGTGGTTTCTCAATCACAGCGATCCTTCCTTACAATTGTTTGATAAGATCCGTATGTGGGTAGGTAATTTTGATAACTAGTTGTCACTTTATTTTTTTTAGATCTTCATGTTTGCTTTTGCTATTAGGATATCAGTTATTGCTCTCAAAATACAAAAAAAAAATATAAAAATCAAGATAAGCATGGCACATCACTCGTCACCATCCCGTCCCGCATCAGACACTGTTTATATTATGGGTGAACATATTTGGCCCTAAGCTTTAATTTCATGGCATCCCAGGTGACAATGGGTGGGTGACCTCTTTGCTTATAGAGACATTCTACTTGTTTCTAGTACAACCTAACTTGATTGGTTAGCCGGAGCTGGACAAATTGATACTTTTTCTCATCACTCAAGGCATACAAATTAGAGTACCTCTCCATGCCTCCCTCCCAATCTATATAGACCTTTGGATCTTGGTTGCCATTGAAGGCGGGTGGGTCTACCCTGATGCTCCAAAGAATCCTATCATCCTGGTCTTGGTCCTCATGATGGGGTCTCCAGTGGTTAGGTTCATGATATGGATCCTGGTTCTGGGATCACCTAGGGTTATGGGAGGTGGACAGGGGTGTGTCAGGGTCAAGCTCGGTATTAGACTCCTGGGTTCTTTCTATGATCCCTATTCGGTTCTCTGCTTTGTCTAACCTAGTGGTTAACTGGTCAATCCTATTGGTTGCTTGGTTATTGGATTGGGTCATCTGGGCAATCTGGGTGGTTAATTGGGTAAGTTGGTTTTGGGTTTGGGTATTGGTTTAGTCAAGCTTAAGGTTCATTTGGTTATTGGTTTGGTCATACTTGTGGTTCATTTGGGCAAATTGATCAGTTATGGTCTTCATGAAAGCTTCAAAATTGGGATCCATGGTTGAATTTGGTTTGGGCTTAGACTGACTGTGATGGACTCCTGACGTGGTGTCATGCAAACAAACAAACAATCAAGGTGGAATGAATGTAGCCAAGAATGCAAAGGGTTAGTATAATCTAGGGTTTGCTAGACCTATAGCCAAAAATGAATGGGTATACTCAACTTACAATTAACCCAATAGCTAATCCTTCCACTAGCATGGTAGGGTGTGGGGTGGTGGGAGGCTCCCCCTACTTGTCATAGGGTCCTAATTATAAACCACCATCCACTTAGGTCATTTGACTCTGGACCCCGAGCCTTAGACACCAGTTTTCAGTAATAGCCACAGGATTAAATGCACTAGTTGGCTCACATGGTTCGGACCCGACTTGTTGGGTGTCACATAGCCCTCTAGGGCAAATTAACTCTAATTAATTTTAATTTAGGCTTGGGTCAGTATGATGATGGTTGTTTTGGACCCGGGACAGGGGATGAAATACTGTCCTGTTGTTAGATAGCAATTGCCCTTAAGATTAGGTTAAAGAGATGATGGCAATCGATGGTCCTGATGCAATCTAAAACAATAAGAAAAATAAAAATATTTTATGTGTATTTTATGAGGTGGCAAGTTAAGTTTAGGTTGATTAGGTTAGCAAACAAATTGGGCTTGGGATTGGGGTGTGTGGAAGTTGGTTAGGTTTGGTTGAGTCAAGTGTGCAAAGTTCACATAATTCTGAGATTTAGGGTTCAGATTAATGTAGTGTTTGACATAGATTTGGATGCATAAAAAAATCAAGAAAATCAAAAAATAGAGAATGGATGGTGTGATGACTTCTACCAGATTTGATGCAAAAAAAAAAATCATATGATGATTCAAATCTTAGGGTTTTCGGACTAATGCAAAATTATTAGGATTTTAGTTAGGGTTTCTAATATGCCAAATTTTAAGACTTTTAATTTTCTATAAAATTAATTAAAAATTATGATAAAATAGAATACAAGATAGAGGACACGTCATGTAAATTTCATAAAAAAATAAAATTCATAGATGGTCAAAATCAGATGAAAAATAGATACCTAATGCAGATAGTAGGATGCATAAATTAGAATTTGTGATCCTAATGCAGATGAATGCTATCCTAAACCCGCTCTGATACAAAACATAGATAGGATGACTCTAAGATTCCTAAATATGTAGGAAAAAATGATAAACTAATTTTTTTATATTTTTTTATAATTTTAGTTTGCAGGCTAAATTTCCAAAATCAAGTATAGACTAGCAGGATGAATAGCAATGCAAAGAATCATCATAATCATAGGCATGCTCATGCAAAATAATAAAAGTCAGGACCCGAGAATTGAGAAACTTTTATCTTAAGATAGCTAACCTTCAATCAAAACAGAAAATAAGAGTGGGAAGGTTCGTACCAGGTAAGGATTGAAGAACTTGCTGATGAAGGGTCACATAGCTCTCAGATTGATGCATGGAAGATGAAGCTTCAGTTCCCTTGAAGTAGAAGGCTAATCTGGGTGGTCTTGAACTCTTTGGAGGTGAAGCACCTCGGGGATCCTGCATGCTTCAGGGGTTAGACAATAAACAACAAAATAGTTGAAGAAAAAATGGATGGAGAGAAGAAAGGGATTCAAGTTTTTAATGGCTGGTGGCTAGATGTGGAAGAGAGCTTCTTCTTCTTGGATGCTTGGGGCTCTTTCAAGTAGGGCATGGATAATCTCCTAGGACATGGAAGAAGGCTAGGGCAGCAAGGGGCATGGAGAAATTCACAAGGACAGGGGTCAGCCACACTAGAATAAGAACCAGAAACCAAAAACTAGAACACCAGAAGTTGAACACAAAATACCAAAATCTTATTTCATAAGAGTTGATTGAATACAAGAGGAGTGGTGGGATATTTATAGAGTTCCCATGCCCTCTCCTAAAGGGATTACAAGTCTTCTCACACTTAGGTTACAAGTCCCCACCTAGTTAGGGTAGAATTACAAGTATTAAAACTCTTAGGAAAACAAATCCCAACTAGGTTTGGAACTTGACTAGTCTTCTCCTTCTACCTTCATGCTTTGACTGGTCAAACTAATGGATGCCTACTCTTGGAATGTTGAGTTTCATGGGGGGCATCAAGGGCCGGCCAAGGGGCTTGGGGCGCATAGGCTTTGGGCCTCCTGGAAGCTAGGGCGCCTGGGGTCCTGGGGCAAGTATATTCCTGGCATCCAAAGGGCATCTTGGTCCTTAAGTGCTTGGGTTTTGCTCTTGGGCTTATGAATTCAAGGCTAGGAGTGCTAGAATATCCTAGGAATCAAGGGGCGCATGTAATCTATCATATTATGGAGCATATGGAGGAAATCTGGCATCTAGAATGGCATATGGAGGGAATTAGGGCATCTAGAGAGCATCTGGAGGGTATCTAGGGCTCTTGGGTGTCAAACAAGATCCCATAAGCTGATGTAAATGCCTCTGGCTCCTAGGTAAGGCCTGGTGGAACTCCAAAATAGGGTAACCTCCTTTTTTGTACAAAAATTAGACTCTCACAGGACTAATGCTCAAGTACAGGACTCAATGACTGACTAGGGTTGAGCCAAATCAACTAGTCTCAACTTATTACAGGAATCAATCTACTTTTTTGCAAAATTATGACACATAGCTAAGTAAACCAGATTAGGCCCAGTAATCTGTGTCGGATCTTGGTGCCCCAACCAGACTAACTATATAGAATCTCGACCTTCGATCAAATGCTGGACTAACTACGAAGCCCCGGCTTAATGATGAGGGGTGAGCCCTCATCCACTCACTGGCTAGGATAACTAAAACACCCAGTATAGGGTCGGGGACTAACTATGCAAACTCCCAACCCTCAACCAAATGTTAGGATAACTACAAAGACTCGACTCAATGATGAGGGGTGAGCCCTCATCCACTCCTAGTTGGGATAATTGAAAAGATCCAATATAGGGCTAGGGGCTAACTATGTAGACACTTGACCCTCGACCAAATGCCGGGCTAACTACGAAGCTTTGATTCAATGATGAGGGGTGAGGAATTGGAAAAGGAGGGAATAGGTACAAGGGATCCTAATGACCAAAATAAAAGAAAAGACTACTAGAGAAGCTTACAAACAGAACAACTCTCTATAGCCTAAAGCAGGAGAAGGAAGATAAAAAACAAGAGAAGCCAAAGCAAAACCTCTTGTGAGGTAACAAAAGAAAAAGGAAAAATGTAATAAATAAAATTATTTGGTGATCTTGATTTAGCATAGCCAACATCACCTTCATACAAGCCTGACATATGTCAAGGTAGAGATAGTTAAGAGAAACTGTCTGGATCAAGATACTAAAGGACTCTAGAGTCGTGAGCACCTCGATCCCTACAGAGGGTAGATAGGTAGTCCATTTTCGAGCACTACACCTTCAAAAAGCCCCAAAACATTTAAAGCCCTCCAATTCTTTTGAAGGCCATAATGAAATATCCTTTAGATGTCTTGTCTCATTAATCCGACTTCATGCTAAACACCTTTGCAACATGGGTTACATATATCCCTTCGTGAACAACCCTTTAATAGAAGGGAGCTCCGCAGTTGGTCATATTCAATGAGATGCTATACATTTTACCTGTATGTCAAATCAGTGTCCTACACCCCTTGGTCAAGGGGACAACCAACCAATGTGACATACAACAACTTACGCTAGATACATCGTTGTCCTATAATAATGTATCCTTTGGTTGTGAACTAGTTTAAGAACTACTCGATATATCCTCTCTGTATCAAATATAATGTAGTTCTAAGGAATCCATTACACAAGAGTTCTTTTTAGAAAAATACACATGTGATGAATAGCCAAAAGAATAACTTTTATTCATTTAAAAAATTCATATACAATTACAAAATAGCACAACCATCTATAGCCTAGACGATTGGCTTTGTAATACTTTTTACAATAGGTTTATCTTTAAAACCCTATTTTGATAAGTAATAAGCATGGTGGTGGGTGCTTACCTTGGAATGGGAGGTGTTGGAAATGGTCAGTGGCTCGGCTGCATTGCTGCTTTCCTTGCTTGCCAGGATACAGAATTGGGGGAGGCTCTGATCCAGGTTCCTCACCTCTTGGTTCTCCCTTATCACCCAATGTCAACAGGATCTGGGTGTGAGGAAGGTAGGGCTGCAAGGCTGCCTCCAAGATCTCTACCCTTTTCACCCTCTCCACTCATCCAGTGCCCCTCTTAATTGCAGCCAAGTCTCCAAGAGGCGGAAGGGACACTGGCCACTTCATTGTGTTTAGAGAGCCTTTTGGTTCCTTAGATGGAGCCTTCACTTCTTTCAGCTATGCAGTAGGCATCCTTAGGCAAGCGTAGCCTCCATGGAATCTTCTTATAGCCTTTGAAGACTTCTTAGGCACCATTCACGAAAAATCCTTGGTTATCACACCTCGTATTTATATATACATATATATACATTTTTTTCATTCGAGGATTCATTTTCCATTGGTTCTATGGCAATACCCCTCCTTAAAGTATTATCATATTTACATACAAAACAAATAGAACTAACAAAAGAAAGGGTTACATCATTGATAATACTTCCATAGATTTTCAAAGTTCCATGGATGGGGGAGAGGCATCCCATCCAATTGCACCAAGTGGTAGGTCCCCGGTCTTATGACTTCTTCGACCTTGTATGGCCCCTCCCAGTTTGGGACTTCGGGGAAGTAAAAGTGATGCGGGATAAATAATTAAAGCCTAATTATCAGAGAATAATAGAGAATAATTTTTTTGATTTTTTTAAATTTTTAAGGAAGACTCAAAATATGTAATTAAGGAAACTAGTTCTAGTAAACTACCCGCACAGGTAACTCTACAAAGTAACTAGAAAAAAAATAGGAACTGATGGCTAAGAAACCACCAAAACTAGGGTTTTCTTTCAATAAATCAAAGATCCAATAGAAGGGAATAAGATTTAAGTTTCACCAATGTAGATCATCTCTCTGATGCAGATCAGGCTGGACTCTCAAGATTCTATGGCAGGGTTTCAAGATCTCAATCCCGGGCTCCGATCTTCCGTACGATGCCAGTTCCAAGGCAGGAATACCTGTCTTTGATTCTAGATCACCTGCAAATATTCAACAAAGAAAACTAAAGTTAAGAAGTAGTTAAAAAAGGAAAATAAATGAAAGGGAAGGGTTAGAAGAAGTGGAAAGGTTTTCTTGTCGGCTGGATACGTAGGATAACTAGGGCCTCACACCCCGCGATGTTTCGTAGAACAAAGGAAGGGCCTCACACCCCGTGATGCACACATCAAAGGAAGAAATTTTGATAGAGTCTCTTTATTGATGAATAAAAATAATATTTACAAGGGGGGTTGATGGTGATGGGGGACAGATGGGGTAGGATCGTTGGTGAGCCTAGAAGTCACCTAAATTATGGTACTATTTTCTTTTTGGTATTTTTTTTCTAGGAGTGCGAAGGAATAGTGGGGATGGAGGACATGGATCTGGATCTCATGGACTTTGGGACACATCCTAACAAAGAGACCTCTCACCTCTAGAGCATTCCACCCTCCTCGATACTTGGAGGCATTGGGATGGATCTTAAAGGTCATGATCGGTTAAAGAAAATGGAATGGGATGGGGGATAATTAGGCATGACCTCATATCATATCCTAGGGTTGGGCTTCACATCCTCTCCTCATGGAGTGAAATAAGAAAAACCACTCTTTTATAAAACTCATTTTCCTTCCCAAAACTTGTTTTCTTACAAAGGACTGAGGGTGGTATTTATGGACCTTTCCAACCCTTATTCGAATTTGAATACAACATAAAAGGATAAGGATGATTCAAATTCAAACATAAGATAAGATGAGGTCTATCCCTATCCTAACAACTAGATATCTCAATCCTAACCAACTAACAAATTTTAAAATAAAGATAAATCCTAAAAACTAAAACTCATCCTAAAAATAACTTATTCTGGATATACATTGAGATCCATGCTGCTCTAGGATCTGTGTTGCTTCGAGATCTGTGCTGCTCTGGGATCAATGCTAGCGATGTCCCCATCAGCTTGTCTTGGGCTAGCACATGGGTCTTCAATTGGGTGCACATGAAGTCACATGGGTCTTCAATTGGATCCCCCTTATATTACAGAACTCAATGACTAATTATTACAAGACTCAAAATTAAACCAACCAAATAATTTAGCCCCACTTGATCAATTGGAACCCAATTTGATCAATAGGCAAGACCACATGTAACAAAAAAGAATAAATTGGTAAACAGGGTTTGGCCCAATAAGGTTTGACACAATCGATAAATGGAGTTTTGACTTAATATGGCAAAAAGGGTTTGGCCCAATAGGGTTTGACACAATCGATAAATGGAGTTTTGACTTAAGGCCCAAAAGGCTAAATAACAAAATCCTAATTATAGTTGGTAAAAAGGGTTCAGCCCAAAAAGCTAAATAACAAAATGCTAATTACATTTGGTAAAAAGGGATAACCCTAACTAAGCCAAAATAACAGAATTTAAAATAAAATATTTACATGGTAAAACGAGTTGGGTCAAGGCTTTATTCATAAGTGATCCGTGGAGATATGGGTTCAACCTGTCGATATTTTTTGGCCCTAGTGTCCACACCAAAAAGCCACCATCATTTCCTTTGCTCGACCATTGGTGGTGCTAGAGTTTGAGGTGGAACAACTTGGCCCACCTCCGGTAGTGTGGCTAACATTAGGGCCACGAACATCGATGGATGTTAGACTGCTCGAATGGTGGCCACCAGCGCTTAAACCTATTGAACTTGCTACTCTAGGTGATTAGGCTAGCCCTCTTGGTATTTGATTCTAGCTTAATGCTCTAGGATGGCACTCAGTGCAGGTCGAGCGATCTGCAAAGAAATAATGGCATCGAAACACTGAGTTGACAAACCTTTGGGTGGTATGGCACCCCACACAATGTTTTCTCCTACAAAGAAGGCATCATAAAGATAACCTCTTTGGATAATGGTCCTTTCTCTGTCTATTATGGTTGATATCTATCCATCTCGAAGTATGTTCGAGAAAAGGTGCTTGTGTGCTATTTTCGAGAAAGGACCCCACAGAGATGGTTTCGATGGAGACACTCTAGTGTACAAGGCAATACCAGACATTAGGGAAAGAAAGTGTGGTGGAGTGAAGAGTGGTGAGTATGTCTAGATCCTTCTCTTGTTTCTCTTTTCTTTTCATTATATTCTAGATTCTCGAGGTGATGCATGGATGGAGGATGGGTTAGTGAAACCTGGTGGTTGTCCAATTGTGTCAAGTGAAAATTATGTTAAGTGACTACATGAAGAACCATGTCATTTGTTTATCCCTTTGATGATGAGATCCTTGTCTTATTTTGTCACCAGGCATTTCTATTAATTGTTATTTGGAAGGTCACCTGGAAACTGTCACATCTTATTTATTAAAGTATCAGTCATAGATCACATGATATAATCTCTAGATCATATTCTTGGCTTAATAAGGATATAGATAGCCCTCGTAAAGGGGTCTCAGTTTGCCATGCCTTGGGATACCTATTTACTTACCAAAAATTATGGGCATGGATTGGGTCATCGCCACCTTACTAATAATCTGACTAGCTAGGGGTCGGTTATACCAAGGAGTCGGTAGACTACGATCCATCTAGGTTAGGTTCCAAGAGGGTACATGTTCCCTGGCAAGTGGTTGAGTGACTCTAGGTATAGGCATGAGTCACATGCACCAGTACACCACCATGAGGAGAACTGAGGTCTGGCATAACCGAGCATTGAGTCATAGAGAGATGATAGCTAGGATCTAGTCGAAAACAAAGAGAGGAGCAAGGGGGTCTATTCATTCCAACAACTTTATCTTGGGTGTTAGAGATGCATGGATTATATAGAGGTATTTTGGATAACCCGTATCTACCATGCTTGTTTGAAAGTAGGTGTCGGGGAAATTTCTGATCACAAGAGCTAGGAAAAGTGGGAGGCAGAGTTGTTTGCCTTCTTCTAGGAAGTAGACACAAAATGGTCTCAATACTACCTGATTCATTCAAGGGCCATACCTGCATATCACCAAGCTATCGAGAAGAGGGGGGGAGGGAAGGCTTGCCCCCCATTAGGGATCTTGTTCGTAAACCACTTTACTAAATACTAGTTGACTGGTCAACCCTAGCCTGGTCCAACTCTTAGAGTTCTTTATCCTAATGAGCTCAAGTATCCTAGGACTGACATATAATGAATTTTAAATTAAGGTCTAGGTTAATACAATATGAAAGGTGGTGATTTCTTGACAAATGAAGGATGATAAAATCCCCATATTATATTATTTAATGGGACTTAGTACCTCTAAAGTATTTTATAAGTATGCAATGCAATTAAAATAAGGTGTCAAACTAAAGTTGAATATTTTAAAAATTTTAGTTACTCTATATTAGTTAAATATTATGATGTATGTATTTCTCTCTTCATTTATATTAGAAATGAAAGGTAAGTTTTAAATTTAGTTAATTTTGTAACTAACTAAGAAAGCAGTAAATAATGTTAAGAATAAAAGGTGACTATGTACTCTAAATAAAATGCAAGAAATCTAATTTACTAGAAAGTAGGAAATCACTAATTATATAAAGAATAAACTATTATAAAAAATAAAAAGTACTAAATAATTAATTATATAAAGCAGTAAATTACTTATGCAAAATAATGCAACTACTTAACTAAGCAAATAAAATACTCTATCTAGAAAGCAGTAAATCTACTATATATAAACAATAACACAAGATAAAAAAAAACACTAAATATTTTATTTATAAATAAAAGGCAAAAGCTAAAATCTACCAAAAAGGCAAAAGCTCAAAGTAGTAATTCAGTTATGATAGAAAATAAATTAAAAAGTAACTAAATAAATAAAGTAAAATGAAAAATTTGAAAGTAATAAAATATATTGTTGGCTTTGGTCCTAGATTTTAAGGAATAAAAAATGTTAAGTATATGTTTGGACTAATGTGTCAGTTGGAGTTGTAAATTCTAGGTCACAGGTACATAAAATTCTCCACTTAAGAGAATCAAAGACTTTGACCTCAAGCAGATGAGTTTTCAATGTTTTAGAAGTCTTTTCACCTTGGAAAGTCCTGAAAATGATTACTTTTGTCTTTAAGATGAAGGAACTAGAAGTTGATCGTACAACATTTGAGAATTTCGAAGTTTGGCATAGATTTTGGAAAAGGCACAGACCAAGTGTCGACCTAAGTGTAGACTCAAGTGTTGACTTATGAAGCAAGTGTCGATACCTTTGAAGCCTAGCATGCAGAGATTCAGTTGGCTTGGCAAGTGTTGACTCAAGTGTCAACCTAAATGTCGACTCATAGATCGACTCAAAGCTTGAGAACAAAATTAAGCAGAAATGGTAGAACTTCAATTTTTGGACTTCAGTGAGTGTCGACCTAAGTGTCAACTCAAAGGTTGACTCACAGATCGACTCATGGCTTGAGACAAAAATGGATAGAACTGTGTGTTTCCTAGAATTTTGCCTAGTACCGACTCAAGTGTCGACCCAAGTGTCGACTCATAGTTTGAAGTGTTGACTCTTAGATTGACTCACAGCTTGAGAACAAATTAAAGCAGAACCTTGGATATTCAAATTTACACTTGGTATCGATCCATGTGTTGACCTAAATGTCAACTCACAGATCAACTCATGAACAAATCAAGTGTCGACACTTGGTGTAACGGCAATACTTTTCAGAAGTTTAGAATTATTTCCAAATGGCTCCTAACGGCTAGTTTCTTCACTCTAATGGTCTCCAATGGCTTTTTGGTGGTTTTTGGACTATTTATCACATACCAAACTCATTGAAGAAAATAAGGAAAAGTAAGACACAAGAGACAAAGATCATCTTTGACTTTTGAAAGTCTTCACTTTAAGCCTTTATCATTATTCAAAAATGTTCATTGAAGTTTATCCAAGAAGAAGACAACTCAAGCATTCAAGAAAAACTTCATCGGTATTTATTTTTACTCTTTTGATAGTTCTTTCTTGAGCTTAAATTTGTAATTTTTGTCTTACTTGTTATTACTAGTTTCAAAACCTTTGAAACTAGTATTAAGGGTTGTTGGTGAGCCTAAGGGACAAAACCAACTTGGATTTGACTTGTGAACCCGATTTAAAAATAAGTTGTAAGGGTTGTTGGTCAGCCTAGGTGACAAAACTAATAAGAGTTTGACTTGTGAGCCCTTGAAAACAAGTTAGCTGTAATCTTGGATAGATTATAGTGAAATTTCCAAGGGATAGCTTGGAGAGTGGATGTAGGTGCTTGGAGTACACCAAACCACTTTACATCATTGTGTTTGTGATTGTTTACTCTTCCTTTTACTTGCTCTTATTTAATTCTGCAGCATATCATTATTGAGCACAATCACATTATTTTACAAACTCACTAGTTCAACACATAATTGTTTAAATTTTTAAAAAATCCAATTCACCCCACCTCTTGGGTTGCTATGCTGGGCAACAAGTGGTATCAGAGCTTGGTACTCATCGTATAGATCTCACAATCTTGAGTCAAAGATCTAATGGCAGCCCAAATTAGTATAGGTATTGTAGAAGGTCAAGCCTCAAACCGTCCCCCACTGTTTAATGGCACAAATTACACCTACTGGAAGACATGCATGTGTATATATATTCAAGTAATAGATTATAATATTTGGAAAACTATAGTTAAAGGCCCTCATCAATCCACTGTCTTGATAGGCTATAGTCCCTCATCAATCCACTGTCTTGATTAATGTTAGTTAGAAGAAGATTGAGATGAGAATGATATTAAGCAAGCTGAGCTTAATGGAAAGACCATGAATTTATTATTTTGTGCATTAGATCATAGTGAGTTTAATAGAAGATAAAATTATTCTTATGCCAAAGAAATTTGGGACACACTTAAAGTTATCTATGAAGGTACATATCAAGTGAAGACCACCAATGTAAACATGCCCATTAATACATTTGAAATGTTTAGGATGGAACCAACTAAATCTATTAGTAAAATGTATACTAGATTTACAAACATTGTTAATGGTGTGAGGAGTCTGGGTAAGGTTATATCTAATGCTGAAGTTGTCAACAAAATTCTCAAGTCTCTTTTGGCATCTTGGGATCCTAAAGCCACCACTATTGAAGAAGCCAAAGATATCAACACACTTTCACTTGAGTAGCTCTTGGGATCATTGATGACTTATGAGCTGTCATTGAAGCAAAAAATAGTGGACAATGAAAAGAAAAAGAAAGCTATAGCATTCAAGTCCACAACCAAGGAGGAGTCTAGTGATGATTTTGAAGAGAAAGATGAGGAAGATGAAACAGCTTTCATCTCAAGAAAGTTCAAAAGATTTATGAAGAAGAAAAGGTTCAACTATAAGAAGAAGCCATAAAAGGGAGAGCATAGTAAAGAGAAGGAAAAAGAAAAGGAAAGGGAGCAACCAATATGCTTTGAGTGCAAGAAGCCAGGACATTATAAAATGGATTGACCCACTCTCAAAAAAGGCAAAAAGAAATTTAAAAAGAAGGTGATGATGGCGACGTGGAGTTAGAGTGAAGATTCAAGCTTCGATGGAGAACAACAAGAAGTGGCCAATCACTGCTTTATGGCCAATGAAGAAGAGGTAAGATCTGAAACCGAACATGAGTTTACCTTTGATGAATTACGTGATGTTTTTGATGAATTAGTAGTAGAATATTAAAAACTAAAAATGAAGAACAAAGAATTGAAAAAGAAAAACTTGGAGCTTTCAAAAACAAATGAAGAGTTTTTGATAAATAATGATAGTTTAATATAAGAAAATAAAAACTTGAAATACCAAATTATCTCTTTGAAAAATCAAAAGGATGATCTTTTGAAGGAAAAATAATATTTAAAAAAGGATAAAGTTTTTGCAATAAATGAAAAACTTATCAAACAAAACAAAGAATTTATTCAAGAAAATAAGAAATATAAAGAAGAACTTCAAAAAGTAAAGCCATTTGTTAAAAAATTTATTTATAGTTCATAAAAACAGAACATGCTTTTGAATAATCAAAGGGCAATTTTCAACAAAGCAGGTCTAGATTTTAAGCCACAAAGACAATAAAAATATTTCAAAAAAAAATTTATGCCTGCATCTTCTAGCATTACATGTTATGCTTGTGGTAAATTAGGACATAAATCTTATATGTGTGATAAAAGAAAGTAAATTTTGTTAGAAAAGTTTGGGTTCCAAAAGAAACCACTACCACTAACCCTAAAGGGCCTATGATGACTTGGGTACCTAAAATATTCATCTAATTTGATTTTGTAGGTGTGTCTTGCAACCAAGGATAAAAGAAGATTGTAGTACCTTGTCAGCGATTGTTCAAGATACATGACTGGAGATGTAAGGCAATTCTCATCTCTAGAAGCTTTAAATGATGGAATATAATATTTGGTGATAATGGAAAGGGCAAAATTATCAGTATCGGTAAAGTGCATATCACCCTCTTTACTTATGTTGATAATGTTTTATTTGTTGATGGTTTGAAACATAATTTACTTAGTATAAGTCAATTTTGTGAAAACAATTTAAAGTGGTTTTTGAATCTTCTACGTGCATTGTATTTAGTCTAGATGACAATGACATTAAGTTTATTGGTCATAGCCATGGGAACATTTACATGGTTGATCTTGATGATCTACCCATACAAAATGGTCAATGCCTAGTGATAATGGAAGCCAAGATCAATAAAACTAGTTTGCTTTGGCATCGTAACTAGGGCTTGCTAGTATGCATTTGCTTTCAAAATTGAACAAAAAAAATTTTATAAAAGATTTGCAAAAACTCATCTTCGAAAAAGATAAGATTTGTAGTGCATGTCAACTTGAAAAATAAACAAAATCTTCTTTCAAATCAAAATGAGTAGTGTCTACAACTAGACCCATAGAATTACTTCATATGGATATTTTTGAACCTACTAAAACAACTAGTTTGGGAGGCAAGGAGTATGGTCTTGTAATTGTAGATGAATATTCACGTTTTACATAGATAATATTTTTGGCTCATAAAGATGAAACCTTTTTTGCATTCATTAAGTTTTACAAAAAGGTTACAAATGAAAAGGTATTTCAATTGTCTCTTTTCAAAGTGATCATGGCAACGAGTTTGAAAATCTTGATTTTGAAATGTTTTGCAATGAAAATGGTATTCATCATAATATTTTATACCTAGGAGACCTTAGCAAAATGGGATGGTAGAAAGAAAGAATAGGATCCTAGATGAAATGGCACGTACAATGCTTTGTAAAAATGATTAACCTAGATATTTTTGGATGGAAGGCATAAACACTGCATGCTATGTTTTGAATCATGTTTTAATCTGACTGATTTTGAGGAAAACACCTTATGAGCTTTGGAAAGATAGAAAACCTACTATCAAGTATTTTAATGTTTTTGGTTGCTGTTGTTTCATTCTAAACAATGATAAAGATAATTTAAGTAAATTTAATGTCAAGTCAGATGAGGTATCTTCTTAGGATACTCTACTTCTAGCAAGGCATAATGGTCTTCAACAGAAGAACACTTCTTATTGAAGTGTCCATCCATGTTATTTTTGATGAGACTGACAAAAAATCTTCTAGAAAAGAAGATGTTCTTGATTATGAAATAGGTATCCAAAAAATTGGTAAGATGACCATCAATGAAGAACCATCCAAAGAATAAGAAGGTGATCAGGACAATGAAGAAGGATAAGTATAAGAAGTTGGAGCTTTATCTACACTCAAGCCATTACCTAAAGATTGGAGGTATGCCCATGGACACCCTTAAGAACTTATTATTAGTGATCCATTGAAAGGGGTAAGTACTCGGTCCTCTTTAAGAAATGTATGTGAATACTTAGCTTTTGTATCTCAAGTAGAACCAAAATCAATTGAAGAAGCTGAAAGAGATTCTAATTGGATAAATCCCATGCAAGATGAATTAAATCAATTCAAAAGAAATAAAGTTTGGACTTTAGTTGAAAGACCTTCTGATGTTTCAATAATAGGAACAAAATGGGTTTTCAGAAATAAACTTGATGAAAATAGAGTTGTAACAAGAAATAAAGCTAGATTAGTAGCAAAAGGTTATAATCAAGAAGAGGGTATAGATTTTGATGAAATATTTGCTCATGTTGCTAGATTAGAAGCAATCAGATTATTAATTGCTTTTGCTTACTATATGGATTTTAAATTATTTCAAATGGATGTCAAAAGTACTATTCTAAATGGTTTTATTGAAGAAGAAGTGTATGTTGAACAGCCTCCTGGTTTTGAAAATCATGCATACCCTAATCATGTTTTTAAACTTCACAAGGCTTTGTATGGTTTGAAACAAGCACTAAGATCTTAGTATGATGATTAAGTAAAATTCTACTTGAAAATAGTTTTTTTAGAGGCAATGTAGATACTACACTATTTTTAAAAAAGAAGAATGAAGATTTACTGGTGGTACAAGTTTATGTTGATGATATCATTTTCGGTGCTACTAATGAGACACTTTGTCAGGAGTTTGCCAAGCTTATGCAGGAAGAGTTTGAGATGAGCATGATAGGAGAACTAAACTTCTTTCTCTGATACCAAATCAAGTAAACTATAGAAGGAATCTTTATCAACCAAGCTAAGTACACAAAGAAAATCTTAAAGAAGTTTGGGATGAAGACCACCAAGCCATTAGGTATACCTATGAGCCTTTCTTGTAAACTTTGACAAAGATGAATCAGGTAAAAATGTTGATAAAAAATTATATAAAGATATCATTGGTTAATTGTTATACCTAATTGCAAGTAGGCCAAATATTTTGTTCAGTGTATGTATGTATGCTAGATATCAGTATGCTCCTAAAGTATCTCATTTACTGGCTGTTAAGTGCATACTTATATATTTATCTAGTACAATAGATATTGGACTATGGTACTCTAGAGATTCATCAATTGAATTAATTACCTATTCTAATGCTGACTCCACTGCATGTAAACTAAATAGGAAAAGCACTGGTGAAACTTGTCAACTTCTTGGAGTAAATTTGATTTCATGGTCTAGTAAGAAACAAAATTCAGTTGCTCTATCAATAGCTGAAGCCGAATATATAGCAATTGGAAGTTGTTGTGCTCCAACTCTATGAATCAAATAATATCTCGAAGATTTTGGCATCAAATTAATTAAAACTCCGATAAGATGTGATAATACTAATGAAATTAATTTAACTAAAAATTTAATTCAACATTCAAGAAGCAAACATATTGAAATAAGACATCATTTCATAAGTGATCATGTGCAAAATGGTGATATAATGCTTAATTTTGTGTGTACTGATGAACAATTAGTTGATATTTTCAAAAAACCCCTTAGCGAAGATAGGTTTTGCATGATTAGAAGAGAACTAGGCATCATTGACCCCTTTGATGAAACCTCATCAAATTCTTGTTGAATGCTTCCAATTGCACAAAATTCTCTTAAAATATCACTTAGAATAATCCCTAGATCTCCCTTGAATTTTTGCAAAATTTATTGGATTTTTTCTGATTTTTCCTAATTTTTCCCTGATTTTTTCTTGGAATTGATATAGTGTCAACACTTGAAAAATTGCCCAAGTGTCGACTCATTGAAGTGTCGACACTTGAGCAAATTCCAAGTGTCGACTCACAGAGATTCAACGGTATTTCTAGGGCATCATTCGAACCTTCTCCCAACTCTTTTTTCCCATTTCTCTCTTCTGTGTGGTCCCCTAAACTTCCCAATCACCACCGACTGTGTCGACTCACAAACGATTCAACTATATTTCTAGGGAATCATCCGAACCTTCTCCCCACGTTTTTTTCCCATTTCTCTCTTATGTGTAGTCCCCTAAACTTCCCAATCACCCTCAATCGGTGGATTTCCATTCCTAACCTTCCATTTTTGGCGAATCCCCCTTCCTTTTCTTCGGTTTGGTCTAGTTTTTCCCTTATTTCTGCTCGGTTTCTCTCCTTTCTTTAGCCCATTTTCCTTCCTTCGGTTCGATCTTCCCTTTGGTCCATTCCTCCTTTCGATCTACTCCTAGCTATTCTAGTGGGCATGGCACCTAAGAAACAAGTTGTTTTCCATAAGAAGCGAACCCGCTTCGAGCATGGTGAGTCGAGCTCCAGGGAGAGGAGGTCGAAGGCCTGTCAGGACCCTGTCCAACATGATGAGCAGCAGGATCAACAGATAGAAGCTAGGTCACCCCCTCGATAGTTATTCCCCATAACTAAGAGAGTTGCTGGGAAGGTTATCATGTTTGGCAAGAGGGTTGACATTCAGTTCTGGGATTCAGAGGGATTCATTATTGGAGATCTTCTCAGGGAAAAAGGCCTTGTACCATTCTATAACATGAGAGAGAGATAACCTTATCTGATGCATATCTGATGCATGAATTCTATGAGAGTCTAGCTATAGATGGCATCAGATGGAGTGCACAGGTCAGGGGAGTATAGATTCTGGTGACCCCTAAGACCCTTAGCAGAGTTTGAAAGATTCCTCTTCATGGTTTGGCAGCAAATTAGGTAGCAACAGAGATGCAGCATTCAGGTGCATACTAGAGTGTGAGGACATCAGAGGAGTATCTGTTGTGTCAGCAAATCAGTTATCATTGGAGATGAGAGTGCTCGATCATATCCTTTGACGCGAGATGAAGGAAGCTAATCTAAATCTTATAAACTAATCATTTTTTAAGTGATCAATGATCATTAAAATTATCAGCAATCTCATGCAAAGACTAATCAAAAGAACTAATCAAGAAGACTATTAGATGACAACTAAGATACTCGCAATGTAATTTCACACAATCAAATAAAGAAACATGGATCCAATGGTTGAGAAACCATCTAAACTAGGACTATCAACTTTAAATGATCAGATCTAGAGAGATTAGGATTGGGTTTACTTACCAAGGATGATTTTTATGCACTCTTGTTGTAGATTCAATTTCTACACTTAGGGTGTGTGGTTGAACTAGAAGACTTCCATTCCTCGGGTGTAGATCTTCAATGTCGATGGTTCCAAAGCAAAGAGAACCTTCACTTCAGATTGTGGACACCAGTGTTTTACAAAAGAAGAGGTTAGTGGCCGTGGAGAGTGATGGAAAGAAAGAAAAGATTGAAAGGTAGAAAGAAAAAAGGGTGGAGAAGGCTTGATGGCATTTTGTTGGATCTTGGCAGATAACTTGGACCTCACGCCCAATGGACTTCATGCCCTCCCTCATGGATGACAATGCTCTTACAGCAAAGGAATATGAGAAAAGAAACTCTTCATTCAATCATCAAAAGTGCTTACAAGGAGGGAATAAGGGTGGTATTTATAGACCTTTCCAAGCCTTCATTTGAAATTTGAGTACATGATAGAAAGATAAGGGTTCAAATTCAAATACAAGATAAGGATAAGTGCTTGGAACACATGATAAGGCCTACCTATGCTAGATAAAATAAGGATAAGTGTGGATAAAGGTGGGCTTCCAACTTCTCTTGATTTCAAACTTGCTCTTGTTGGAGTGGATGACAACCCTCTTGATATTTGAATTTTGAATGCTTCATAAGTAGGCACCCTCCCTTCATGAGTCTTGGCCGAAGAAAATATATGGACGTCCTCTTCTGAGTTTTTTATGACTTGGAATTCATCCTTCCTTGGGTTTGAATTTCCAATGGTTTCTTCATTAGGGTGGGCGATAACCTCCTTTGGAACATGAATTTCAATGAAAGAGAAATAAGGGGCATCCTCCATTTGAATGTGAAGTCCTCATCCATTTGAATTTGAATGGGCATCCATGTGGTGGTGATGTGGCATCCATGTGTGTCATGATGAGGTGGTTGAGGTGGTTGCTCTCATCTTGGCTAATTTATGAACCCCTTAACAAATTACAGGACCAACTTGACTTGACCTGACTAATTAAGACTAAAGCAAACCTAACTTGATCAAATTGATCCTAATTGGACCAAATTACAAGACTAAAAACAAATTAAAGTAGACTAAACTTTAATTATAGGACTCAAGTTGAAATTAAAACTGAGATAACTTATTCGTTGGTGATCCATAAGGAGCTAAAAGTGATTTGTTATTTATTTCTAGCTTCGATGTCCTCACTAATTCTCCCAGGGTGGGAAGAACTTGATCCTATCGAGTATGGATCAATCTAACTCTAGTAATGCTCTAGCAAGTCTGGGATTATCCTTTGAACATCCTCTCGAGTGATCTATGAATCCTTAGATTCAGGTCGACCTTATCAACGAACCAAGTAACATTGATAATCTCCACTCCAAGTAGTGATAGTCTTATCATCAAAAATCCACTCAATCCTATCTCGTCATTCTGGTATTGTGGTTGGTGGACACTCAGGGGTAGGGTCACTCTCAAAAATAGTATAAAGTCCAAAAAGATCGCTAGGTATCATTGTTTGTTCCTTATACTCAACAAGGTCTGAAATATTGAAAGTTGAAATAATACCTAATTCAAGTTAACTCTAGTACATAGGCATTAGGTCCAATTTTCTTGATTATCTTTTATAGTTCTGCACTACGGGCATGTAGTTTTTTCATGGTTCCAGGTGGGAACCTTTTAGGTTGAAGCCTAATCATAACAGGTCTCCTTCATCAAATTCTTTGAGTCTTTTATATGAGTTAGCCATATGCTTTTATGATTCATTGCTCTCATTAATCTTTTTACTAATTTTTTTATGTAATTCTCTAATATGTTATGTATATGACTCTACAGACTCAGAAATGCGTACATGCATTGATAAGGAAATAAGTTCTAAAGGATTTCTTGGCTTATACCCATGGACAATTTCAAATGGACTCTTCCTAGTGGACCTATTAACTGAACTATTGTAAGCAAACTCAATTCTCGACATCAAAAGGTCCCATTTCATGTATTTTCACCAACTAAGAATCTTAACAGGTTTCCAAGACTTTGATTCACTACTTCAGTCTGGCCATCGATTTGAGGGTGGTAAGTAGTGGAAACTTTGATTTTGGTCCCTAACATGTGCTAGAGCGTTTTCCAGAAATAGCTCATGAATCATACATCCCTATCGGATACAATGGTCTTGGATAGATCATGTAGTCTAACTACTTCGTAGAGGAAAAGTTTGGGAACATGGCAAAAAGTGTGCCATCTTAGTGAATCTATTGACTACAACAAAGATAGAATCATGTCTCCTCATGGTCTTGGGTAGTCCTAAAATAAAATCCATGCTAAGGTCTTGCCAATGGCAGTTGGGCATAAGTAAAGGGGTGTAAAGGCTAGTGTTTTACTTTTGTTGTTTGGCAACAGCACAAGTTTGACATCTAGCCATAACTTGGACAACGTTCCACTTAATACTTGGACAATACAATTGGTCCTTAATTGCTAGAATAGTCTTATTCCTACTTAAATGTCTAGCGAGACCTCCAGCATGGGTCTCCCAAATCAAAATTCTCTAAGGGAAGTTTGGAGAATACATAGCTTGTTTCCTTTAAAAAGGTAACCATCTTGAAGGGTATACTCACTATGCAAAGTAGATGGTCCTTGTTTTACTGATTGATAAATCTCACTAAAGTCAAGACAAGTCTCATATTCATCCTTCAGCTTGTCAAATCTTATGACTTCAGTACTAACAGAGTTTAAAAGCATGAAGCGATGACTGAGTGCGTCGGTGACTAGGTTCTTAGTACCCGCATGGTGTTGCAAAATAAAGTGTAAGCTTGGATATATTCTACCCACTTACCATCCTAAGGTTCAGTTTCTTCTGTGAGTTATGTAATCAAAGTGCTTCATGATATGAGTAAAGAGCAAACTCCTGTGATAGCATATATTGTCTCCAATACCTTAGGGCTTGGACTATCACATATAATTCCTTGTCGTAAGTTAAATATTTCACTTAGCTTCATTCAGTTTCTCGCTAAAGAAAGATACTAGGTGATTTTCCTGACTTAAGACACCTCCTATTCTGACTTTAGAAGCATCACAAGCAACTTCAAATACCTTTGAAAAGTCAGGTAGCCTTAAGATCGGTGCATGGGTCATATTTTCCTTGATTTCTAAGAAAGCTCTATTGGCATTCTTGGTCTACTCGAAGGCTCCCTTCCTAAGGCAATTAGTGATAGGTGCTACGATTGTGCTAAATCCTCGAATGAATCTCCTATAGAAGGTTGCAAGGCCATGGAAGCTATGAACATCGTGTATGTTTTTGGGTATGGGCCACTCAACTATGGACTTGATTTTCTTTAGATTAGTAGATACTCCCTCAGAGGTCACAACAAGGCCTAGGCAAATGATTCTTGGGGTCATGAAACTACATTTCTTTAAGTTAGCATAAAGGTTATCTTTCCTAAGAGCTTGACATACTTGTTGGTGATGGTCTAAGTGATCCTCCTTAGTTTTACTATATATGAGGATATCGTCAAAATAAACTATGACAAATTTTTTAATAAAAATTTTCAGAACTTGGGTCATGATCCTCATGAAAATACTAGGGGCATTTGATAGACAAAAAGGCATCAATAACCATTCATATAGGCCATCCTTAGTCTTAAAGGCTATTTTCCATTCATCCCCGATCCTGATTCTAACTTGGTGATAACCGCTCTTTAGGTCAATCTTTGAAAAGATAGTTGCTCCGGCCATCATATCTAACATGCCATCGAGATGGAGAATAGGGAAACAATACTTAACTATTATATATTAATAGAGCGACTATCAACACACATCCTCTAAGTACCATCTTTTTTCAGGGTCAAAAGGGCTGGAACTGCACATGGACTCAGGCTCTCCCTAATAAATACCTTTTTAAGGAGATCCCCAACTTGCCTTTGTAACTCTAAATGCTCTGTAGGATTCATCTTATAGTGTGGGAGGTTTGGCAAGGTGGCCCCTGGGACTAAATCTATGGCATGCTATATGTCCCTTAGCGGTCATAGGTGATCAGGGAGGTCTTCAGGAAACACATCCTGAAACACCTTCAAAATCTTGATAATTTCATTAGGGTGTTCCTGCTGTGGTTGGTCATAATCTTCCATAGTGGTCAAAATCTAGACTGGCAAACCTCCAGTAATCTCGCATTCTAGTTTCTTGGCAATGATCAGGTTTAATCCTGGCTTCTTCTCCCTTAGATTGCTGGACCCTCTCTTGATGTTATCCATAAGTAGGGTCGAATTTATGACGATCCTTTTACCATGGTGGTTAAAGGAACATGAATTGGAATGGTCGTAAAGGGTTGCATCATGGTCATACAGCCAAGGTCTTCCTAAGATAATGCTGCTAACCCCCATTAAGAGAATGTCACACCAGACTTTTTCTTGATATGACTAGACTTGGACTGTAACCTGATATCTCAATCTAATAGGAATTGAGGTCGAGTCAATCCAAGATACCTTATAGGGGTTAGGATGGAGTACTATAGGTAAACCTAAGTTCTTAATAGCACTTATGGAAATGGCATTAACACAGCTTCTACTATCTATGATGATTTTACAAACTTTCTCTCCTAATTTAATAAAGATTTATAAGATGTTAGTCCTACACCAGTCCTCATTTTTCTTAGACTGAGTCAGGATACATCTAATGACTCCCAGTAAATCAGATGACTCTATGTCTTTCTCGTTCCCTTCATATGCATCTGCTAGATTTGGCTCGGCTTCATACACTTTTTCATCACATTCTTCAATAGTTTCTGGGTCTTCTTCATCAAGCTCTCTATGTGTAAGGCTCGTGCAGGGCACTGACTAGCATAGTGGCCAACTTTATGACATCTATAACATTGTACATTTTGGTTTCTATCCCTTTACACTTCAAGTGCCTTACCTTTATCATCATTACAAGCTAATGGAGTGGTATGTTTGGATCAGCTATTGGGAAATTGGCTCGTTCTTGGCCTACATCCAGTGGTACTAAACTTGCTCGGCTCGGGTCGACGAGTAATGGGTCCTCTCTGCAATCTCTCACAAACTCTAGCGACCTGATAGGCTTGATCTAAATTATGGACTTCTCTTAGAAACAATTCCTTCTGAATCTCCTCATGTAGTCCTACTCGAAACCTGGATAAGGTGACAGCCTCTGACTCAACTACACTACACCTCATGATAAATTCATTGAATTTGGCTATGTATTAGGACATGGTCTTGTTGTCTTGGCCTAATTTCTGGCATTAATCTAAAAGTCATTGCTCATAGGACAAGGGTAGGTATTTTTTCCTTAGTTTAATCTTCATGGCTCTTCATGTAACTATGGGAAAATCTCCTCTTTGGTGATTAATTCGTTCAACATTCTCCCAGTACAATCTAGCTTGTCGGACTTTCCTAAGCTTAGCAAACTTGACTTTTCTTTATTTTGATATCTCATACCACTCAAAATACTGATCCATGTCACTCTCCCAATCAGTGTACACCTTAGGGTCTAAATTTTCATCAAAGGTAGATGCATCAAGTAATATGTTCGTAAGGGCTCTTTCCTCTTGATCATTAACATCCTGGTATGGGCACCTAGGATTTGGTTTAGAGGTGAATTCATGATGTTGGGCTCTTGGTCCTTGGGGAGTGGATCTGGGTAACTCAGGCTAGGTATGGGTCAAATGGGACTCTTCAAGGGTTCCCATTCTTTACTCCATTTGGTCAAACCTAGTGTTGATTTGCCTAAATTGTTCAGTCATAGATCTCATCAAGGCTTCCAGATTAGGGTCCATGGTGGGACTTGTTTGGGGTTTGGGAAGTTGATATGGAGTTTCTGATCTAGTGGTCATGCAATACAATCCTAGCTGCTAGGGCTCCTAGACCTGGAAGTTCAATATAGCATAAATTGACTAAGTATAGATTAAGACTACAATTACCCTTTCAACTAGCCAGGTAAGAGGTGCGATTGTGGGAGGCTCCCCTCATATTTGTAAGGTCCTAATTAAAGAACCATAAATCTACTTAAGGCATTTGCTGTTGGACCCCTAACCATAGACACCAATCTCTAGAAGTAAGTGAAGAATTGATTCACACTAGTCTCAACACACTACTTGAGCTTGACCTGTTGATGTCCCTAACTTTAATTTCCTACTCAATTTTAGTTAGGTTTAGGTCAATGCAAGATGAAGTTGGTGGTTTCTGGGCCAAGGAAAGGTGATGAAATCCTTCCCTTATCTTATGATAGGATGCTCTTATGTATTTTCAAATGAATGAATGCACAATCAATCTAACTACGCAAGAAAGAAAAATTGGAACTAACATTCAATTCAAAATTTTAATTTTAATTTCAGATTTTGAATTTCAATATCAAATTTGAATTTCAGATTTGGATTTCAGATTTGGATTTCAAATTTTGAATTTAAGATTTCAAAATTCAGATTTTAACATTTAAATGTTTGAGTTATGGTTAGATGTCTTTAGGATTCAAAATGTGCCAGGAATTTTAACCTAGCTTGTGCTTACAAGATTAAACATGCAATTTAAACAATCAATAAGCCAATCATGCAAGCATACACAAAGCACAATAGGACCTCCAATATCAGGTTATCATGTCTGGCTATACCTCATTACTCCCATTGGTTGTGATAATATACTTTCGTATACCCGCTCAGGACGTGTGATTTCCTTCCACCAGAGATAAAACTAAAAAGAAATATTTCTTTTTGAAACTTTCATATCTGAAATCTATGGAGCAGATTTTATATCTGATTAAATCTAGTATGAATCACTAAAAAAAAGAAAAAAGTATTTTAAACTATATTCTGAAAGGCTATAAGATTGGCTTTCAGGACTAGTCTTTAGTTGAATGCAGAAATTTCAGCCACTAGCTTTTAAGCCCTAGTCTAAATAGGCTCTGAAACTAAAAATAATGCGAGATGCAAGAAGCTAATCCAAATCTTATAAACTAATCATTTTTTTTTAAGTGAGCTATGATCATTAAAATCATCAGCAATCTCATGCAAAGACTAATCAAAAGAACTAATCAAGAAGACTATTAGATGACAACTATGATACCCGCAATGTAATTTCAAACAATCAAAAAAACAAACATGGAGATCCAATAGTTGATAAACCATCTAAACTAGGATTATCAACTTCAAATGATCAAATCTAGAGAGATTAGGATTGGGTTTACTTACCAAGGATGATTTTTATGCACTCTTGTTGTAGATTCAATTTCTGCACTCAGGGTTTGACAACTAAGATACCCATAATATAATTTCACATAATCAAATAAAGAAACATGGATCCAGTAGTTGAGAAACCATCTAAACTAGGACTATCAACTTCAAATGATCAGATCTAGAGAGATTAGGATTGGGTTTACTTACCAAGGATGATTTATGCACTCTTGTTGTAGATTCAATTTCTGCAGTTAGGGTTTGTGGTTGAACTAGAAGACTTCCGTTCCTCAGGTGTAGATCTTCAATGTCGATGGTTCCAAAGCAAAGAGGACCTTCACTTCAGATTGTGGACACTGGTGTCCTACAAAAGAAGAGGTTAGTGGCCATGGAGGGTGATGGAAAGAAAGAAAAGATTGAAAGGTAGAAAGAAGAAACGGTGGAGAAGTCTTGATGGCATTTGGTTGGATCTTGGCGGATTACTTGGACCTCACGCCCAATGGACTTCACGCCCTCCCTCACAGATGACAATGCTCTTATAGTAAAGGAATATGAGAAAAGAAACTCTTCATTCAATCATCAAAAGTGCTTACAAGAGGGGAATGAGGGTGGTATTTATAGACTTTCCAAGCCCTCATTTGAAATTTGAGTACAAGATAGAAAGATAAAGGTTCAAATTCAAATACAAGATAAGGATAAGTGCTTGGAACACATGATAAGGCCTACCCATGCTAGATAAAATAAGGATAAGTGTGGATAAAGGTGGGCTTCCAACATCTCTTGATTTCAAAATTTTTCTTGTTGGAGTGGCCGACAACCCTCTTGATATTTGAGTTTTGAATGCTTCATAAGTAGGCACCCTCTCTTCATGAGTCTTGGTCGAAGAAAATATGTGGATGTCCTCTTCTAAGTTCTTTATGACTTGGAATTCGTCCTTCCTTGGGTTTGAATTTCAAATGGTTTCTTCATGAGGGTGGGCGACAACCTCCTTTGGAACATGAATTTCAATGAATGAAAAATAAGGGGCGTCCTCCATTTGAATGTGAAGTCCTCATCCATTTGAATTTGAATGGGCATCCATGTGGTGGCGATGTGGCATCCATGTGTCATGATGAGGTGGTTGAGGTGGTTGCCCTTATATTGGCTAATTTGTGAACCCCTTAACCAATTAAAAGAACAACTTGACTCGACTTGACTAATGAAGACTAAAGCAAACCTAACTTTATCAAATTGACCCTATCTTGACCAAATTATAAGACTAAAACAAAATTAAAGTAGACTAAGCTTTAATTACAGGATTCAAGCTAAAATTAAAACTAAGATAACTTAATCATTGGTGATCCACAAGGACCTGGAAGTGATCTGTCATTTCTTTCTAGCTCTGGTGTCTTTACCATCATTGCTAGGATTCTGGTCCCGAAGATAGGTAGATTTGATTTTATCACTAAGCAGGAGATAGCATTGATGGTCACTTTGAGATAGCAAACAACCATCAGTCTTCCCTTGATTATGGTGCACCAGATGGGTGAGGCAGCCACCTAGCAAAGATTGTGCCTGCATATAGTATGGGGTTGACTAGGATCTTCAGAGCTTTTGGTATCCCACTAGAGGGCGAGGCCTCCAAGGAGATTCTCTACACTGACCCATATGGGGAGAAATCTCGACATCGGATGGGATATATGTTGGAGTTCTCCCAGGAACAGAAAATTGCAATCGATCAGGCATCAACAACATATCGCAGCGGAAGTTGATGTAAAAACAATTTATATCTAATGATTCAATTTATAAATAAATCTAATTTATTTATCATAATTTCCAAACATGCTAAAATATATAAAAAAAATATTAGATCTAAAATAAAAATTTTTTTAAGCATAAAATACTTACTTGGATCACTATCTTGACCTGCTCTGAAAAGCATGCCGATTGACTACTAAAATTAGGATTTTACCGGAGCCGTGCAATCGCCCGGCCTCTATTGGTATCCACATGAAGCTCTCATAATCGAGTCGTAGAGAGAACCGGATTGCTACATCCTTGCAGCCCTCTCCTCTTTTAGCAAATCACCCGCTTTAAAAATCATGCCAATCCCACAACTAGATCGGCTTATGGCTTCTATTTTGCAATCTTAGATCTGCAAGACCTTGGTCCATTTTCTCTCTTCTTTCTTATTATAGAATAACTCTCTAGATCTCTTAGAAGGAAGAAGAAATCACATAAGAGGGAGAAGAAAACTAGGTGCCAGGAAAGAGACTCTCAGGTAAAAGATGCCCAAGGAGAAGCTCACGGCCAAAAGGAAGTTTTTACGCCAATAATAATAATCTTGGTTGGCCACCCCTCTCTCCCTTTTTTAATATCCATGATAAACCTCTCCAATTCTCCATGCCAAAACCAATAGAGTTTAATCTAATCTGGTTAGGAATTAAGAGGAGTAGAAGAGGACTCCTCCCTCTCTTCTTTCATTCACGCCAAAAACTCTTAGCGCCCCTTGGTTTTCATGCCCCATATTTTTTGTCGCATAAAATACATGGGCCGACTTGGTTGGTGTGTGGAGGGAAGGGGAGACAAGGAGAGAGACTTCCAGTCCAACTGGGCTCTAGGTCATGGTTTAAATAAAGTGATTTGACAATCAAATCGAAGCCGATTTTAAATCCGAATGAACCATTTGGAAAGGACATGATCCAACTCAATTAGGATCAATTAATTGAGTCTAACTTAATTAAATTAAATCTAATTTAATTTAATTAATAATTAATCCATAATTAATTAATTGTAACATTTACAATTAGGTCAAATCTTAATTGTAACACTTACAATTTGGTCCAAATGTACTAAAATTCCTAATTTTAGTAACATTTTGATTTGCTGATTGGTTACTTAAACTTCTAATGTGTGTGACACCTTAGGTCATATCCTGTCTGGTAATGAGACATGCTATAATCTCCATTATACATCATCGAAACTCCTTTCGATGTATTGAAACAATTTTTGCCAACCCTAATCAGGATCATCGATCCGAGAATGATCCTAATGGGCTCTCACAATCCACCAGTGATACCTAGTAGTATGTAGTGGCAACCCAGGAAAATAAGATTGGAACCCCTAAGTGCAGTTACCATGTAATTCGGTTCCTCTATCAAAAATTCTGACATGATGTTGGTTACGGAAACTCATCAAACCCATCAATCATATGCTTAACTTAATCAACACAAGTCCAATTGTGATACTAATGAAATCACCTTTTCATTACACCCTGCTATGGCCATAGACTTCTGGACTTAGTCATATTAAGCTGCATCGGATTATACCTTACTATTAATGCTGATAGATCCCTACAAGTGAATACCCTACTCCTACAATAAACTTGTTGTAGCCAACGAACACTGCAAGGTTCCATATAGATAGGAACCATGTGATTGTGCTGTCAAACTATAGCAACCTTATTGTAAGTAGCTGAGACACTATAGGTCAAAGAACTATTCACATGACTACAGCATCCAGAAGTTATCGATGAGTGAGTAGTCATCCGTATAACTTCCTGCACTTGATCATGCTCGATACCGTTGATCTCTATCAACTACCTGCACTCTCACTCCAGTGTCACCACACTATAGGTTAGAGACTCATCTACCATGAAAGGGAAGTGATCTGTGCACCTATTTTAATGGATCTATCACCATCCTCATGATATTCCAACAAACAGGAGCATTTAGGAGCTAATCTATAAAGACACATGCCTCAGATTCTCAACTCTTGAGAATATGTGTCATTGTCCATTAACTCCATGGATGATTCATAGACACATCAATATGAATGAAAATAATACATTTTTATTAATAAGAAAATTAAGTACAAAGTTCATGCCCTAAAAATTAAAATGTGTCAAGCTAACTTGGCTTCAGGGCATACACCTAACAATATAGGAGAGTGGCTGGCAGATGGGTCAGACGGGAGTCAGGCCAAGGTCCAGACAAGGAGGATGAGCTGAGAGCCACAAAGGCAAGACCTTTTAGATCTACAGTACATATTAGTCCCCCCAGACCTAGACCTGCTATAGCCTTAGACTCAGAGCCTACTACACCTGCTCCTGCTTGTGCTCTAGCTTCTCAAGACTACTGCTACTGATTCTATTTTTTAGGAGTGGATCACTAACCAGTTCACTACTATTTGAGAAGAGATTCTTGGAGTATTTGATAGGACTACCATGAAAGATTGTGCCCTGAAAGCCAATTAAAATATTGTATTTTGATCCCAAAATCAATGAATTGACATTTTATAATAAAGGCATTATTTTCATCATACGCTATGTCTTTATGATTTTATGATGAACCCCATAAATTAGGGCTATGGTTCTAGGGTTATGATGAGATCATACCAGTGAGACCTAAAGCCTTAAAACCCTAATCTAAAATATTCCTGGTCGATGGGACATTGAGTTGGGGATCAATATTTCTGGCAAGACCAGCATATCCTATATATGCTTTGTGATGAGGGTGACTGATCTCACAGTCACTTGTGTTTGACACTAATACTAGGATATGAGTGTTCATTAGAGATTGAGTTCACTGAATTGATCCAGATTGAGAATATCTAATGGAACCTTATCTGTTTGTCAATAGATAATTCTCATAGTGGGAGTAGTGCATGTGGTCCTTTGACTTGAGACTACCATAGTACCTTATATATATGAATCCATACTTTGGTTCGCAATCAATCATGACACTGAGTCATGCACGAGGTGATACTGGTTATGGTGGATTGTATATGGAGGTTGTGAGTAGGTCAATAAGGAATTGATCAGCCCTAGTAAGAGGGAATTGCATCCAGCTAATTTCAAATGATGGATTCAGGAAACCTTTGATCAAAGTATGAACATTAGAGTTATTTTCTAATGGTTCATTAATGAATCATCATTATAAAGATTGAGCTAAGGATGAATATGAAATTGGATTTGACAAGTATCCATATTCATAATCATATTCGGGATGCAAGTTGATCAAAGGACTGAATTGCCCAGCAACTCACCACTGAAGGGTATTTTGGTAATTCCACCAAAATTCCACATCTTCCGGGTAGACATGATACGTTGCTAGACATCAATATTATCTTGTAGGTATATGATTGAGACATGGTAATTCAAATCAGTTAATTAGAATTAGATTCTAATTGACCGAGTCGAGCTAGTTTGAGTTGACCTAAATCAGCTTAGTTGAGATCTAACCGAATTAAGTCAAATAGGACTCGGACCTACTGCTGGCTAGGTGTGGAACCCAATGGGTCACACATAAATGAAAATTGATGAAGGATTTAATTTGGAATTAAATCATGTTTGCAGGATAAACACACTAGCATGTGTTGCAGACCAAATTTCTATTCGAATCAGATTCGAATTTGGTTCCGAATTGGGCTTAATTGGGTTCTAATTGAACCAGATTAAGATCTAATTTAATTTTTAGGACATTGGGCTAACCCATGGCTGAACCCAAGTGAATTAAGTTCACTGAGACCCTCTCTCCAAGCCGCCCTCTCCCTTTCTCACCCGCGCGTGCCAAGAAGAAGAGTCCACGCGCGTGGACTCCTCTTCATGCGCGTGAGAAAGAAAATAACATCGGAGAAAAATCCAAAAAAGGGGCGATTCAGATCCTTGTCTGGCGCCCTTGGATCTGGATCTGATGGCCAGAAAAAATTAAGGAAAAGATCCGTCGCTTTTCGGTCGCAAATCCGTCTCCAAAAGTCGCGATTCTTCCTGAAGTTTTTCCGAGAGTCCTCCTCGTCGGAAAAACAAAAATTAAATCGGAGAATCATGATCTTTGGTTGAGGGGACGCATGAGGAATGAGGGATCGTGATTCCTGGGGTTTCAGAGGGTTGCGTTGTTTTGAGAAGACGCCCCTCTGAGATCTATAAATAGGGTTGGGTTCTCGGGGGTTTTCATGAAACATAATTCAGAGATCCGATTCCTTTTCTTCCTCTCCAGAATACTCCTTCCCCTTGTTCTTGTTGGGTATTGTTTCCCTTACAAAGGTATCCTCTGTCAAAACTCTGACCCTAAACAAGAATAAGAAGAAGGTCTTTAATGGTAAAGGAAAGAAAAAGGAAAGGATCTGTTCTTCTTCTTTTCCTTCTTGAATTAAGACTTTGCCTGTCTTAACTTTTCTTCCAATTCAATTCAAGAAAAGGAATTCAAGAAAGGGAATTCTTGAAAAAAAATTCAAGAAGAGGAAAGAAGAAAGAAAAGAAATTTTCAAGAAAGAAAATTTCAGCCTATAAGTCCAAGAATTGAATTCTTGAAAAAGAATTCAAGAAGAGGAGCCAAGAACTAGAAATTGTTGTCTTCATCTTTTTCTGTGTGGATCACCATTGGAGGGTGAACATTTGGGCACCTGGTGGAGATTCAGAGTTTGGGTTTTTGCGATACAGGTTAGTATTTTAATTTGAGATTAAATCTTATATATACATCTTATATGTTTTAATTCTTTTAAGGAGATCTTGGGTTAAAGGTTTGGTAAAGATTTCATAAAGATAAAATATATATATATATTGAAATCTATGTTTCTGCCTTGCCATCGAACCCTACATACCAGACTATAGTTGGAGCTTCATGGATTGAGCGATCACACAAACAAGCAGCTCACATCTATTCGATAGACTATGGAGGCTAGATTTGCTAAGATTAGAGACTTGTTGAGATCACTATTGCCTCCATCTGGACCTTCTGCTCCTCCACCTCCTCCTCCGCCAGTAGATGGTGATGATGATGCACATGATGACACTGCTAGTGATGATGGTGGTGATGGAACAGCTGTTGATGATGGTGGTGATGATAGTAGCAGTGATGATGGTGTTGATGACGACAGTGGTGCAGGTGGTGGTGATCAGATAGTCAGTGGAGATGCTACTCATGAGAATCAAACTCTAGATGTTCTAGCTCAGACCTCAGTTCCTGCTCCCCCTGTTGATCAACTTCGCACTAACTCAACCTTCATGACACCTACGGAGATCCTTACTACCTGTGCCACTAGGACCACTAGAGTTGTAGACCGCTCTAGACCTTCACTTAGGACTAGGAGCATGTTGCATAAGACTCCTAGATCTACATCCTTTAGGATCATGGCATGCATTGAGCCTCACAGATACTCACTTGCATTTCATGTATTTTCATTACTGTATTTACAATTTATGCTATGCTATGTTTGTACTGAAACTTTTTCTTTAAATATGAAAGTTCAGTTATGTTCTCTATCATTACTTCTCTTTTTGTCAAATTGATGTTTTATTTTGTCTAAAGTACTAATTTAGGAAGAGAAACCCCTTGTAATGCTTAATGATGACAAAAAGGGGGAGTAAGAAATAAGAAAGATTATATAAGTAACAAATTAAAATTTTCTCAAACTACCTAAGATAGCTGGAGAAAATTGAGAAAATCAAATCTTCAAACACTTGAAATATTGGACAATGAACTAATGATCTGATACATTCTCACCTAAATACTTTTATGAACTTTGATTGATGATAATTCAGAAGTTGGTTTGATGAACTTGTGCATACTTACAATTTTTTTTTAAACTATACTTATCTACAATTATCAAGTTTTGAACTTAAATGCTTATATACTCGATGTTTTGTCATCATCAAAAAGGGGAGGATTGTTGGCTTTGGTCCTAGATTTTGATGAATAACAAAATGTTGAGTATATGTTTGGACTAATGTATCAATTGGAGTTGTGAATTCTAGGTCACAGGTACATAAAATTCTCCACTCAAGAGTATCAAAGACTTTGACCTCAAGCAGATGAATTTTCAATGTTTTAGAAGTCCTCTCATCTTTGAAAGTCTTGAAAATGATTACTTTTGTCTTTAAGATGAAGGAACAGGAAGTTGATCAGATAAAATTTGAGAATTTCAAAGTTTGGAATACATTTTGGAAAAGGAACAGAGCAAGTGTCGACCTAAGTGTTGACTCATGAAGTAGGTGTCAACACCTTTGAAGCTTGGCATGCAGAGTTTTAGCTGGCACGGCAAGTATCGACTCAAGTGTTGACCTAAGTGTCGACTCACAGGTCAACTCACAGATCGACTCAAGGCCTGAGAACAGAAATAAACAGAAATGGGAGAACTTCAATTTTTGGACTTCAGTGAAGTGTTGACTCAAGTATGCTGGCAAATTGAGGTAGGGCCGATACATGCATTTTAAAACTTTTCTAAATAACATGATGCAGCAGAAGAAGATAAAACATTTTTATCTAAACATGTTAATCTAATTAACATGGGCCCTATATAGATCTCTATGCATATAGAGTAATACATGTATTAAATCAAGCATGCAAAGTATGCAACTCATAGAACTATTCTTTGAATCACACAAAAGGGTGCCGAAGAATATATCTTCATACCCATGAGATAGGATTATGAACCTTATCTGCAAGGCGACAATCACTAGGAAGAGAAGTACTCCAAGGTAGAAGACAAGCCCTGTGAGCAGCACAAATGTCCTGCCTCTACAAATAGTTCACATCGGTGTAAGGAGATTCTCCTCCTTCCTTCGAGGTGCTAGCCTCTCCGAAAACTGTGGCAACGACGAACTCCTTCTTCAACACCTTGAAGAACCAGTTCGTGAATAGGGATGGAACAAAGCATGCAAGAACCCTTCCTTGAACACTCTGTCCCAAACATTCAATAGAAGGTATGCACACACTGATCCAAAAACCCAAAATCTCACTCTAACTTGAGATCAAATCTTACAATCCCTCAAAGGTCAAGACTTTTAACTAGAAATTTGGAAAAGTCTCAATAAGTATGATGAAGGAACCATTATTCCACTTATTTTAGTCCTCAAAACCAGTCTTTTATACATAAAACCATAATAGGGAGATGAATGAAAGATAAAGAGGGAGTTTTTAGGGTCTCTTGGGATTCAAGGGTGTTACAAACCATTGGACTTCAGCAACTGATGAGATTAAAACCCTGAAACATGGAGCCCTAAAACATGAAGCATTAAGTGCCATAACCCTTACAGCTATTAATGAGGCATTCTCAAATTTTTTAGCAAATCCTGTTAGACGGGTCGACTCACCATGGGTCAATTAGCCTCGGGTCGACTCATTTGGCAGTTTTGATATCTTCTTATCAAACGAGTCCAGAATGATTCCCAAGCATTCTTAAGCCAACAAATCAAGAAGAAACCCTATGGTGTGTGACCCCATAGGTTTAAATACTAAACCGGTAGCACAGGAACATTTCTAGTACTAGCCAAAGTCACCACTAGCAATGACACCTGGCATCCAGATAGGTTGAAGGTCAACAGAAACCTGTTGAAATGGAATACCACTGAAATTCCTTTAACCTTCTAATGCTTTGGATGGCTTAGGGTTAAACTGCCCAACCCTAATCAATCCACTTCAATATGTCTCAAACAAAAAATCCTTGAAACTTCTTACAAGCAATGCCCTGGCCAAGGTCTTTCTCAATTGAGGCATATTAAGCATTAAATCCAAACCATTTGGAGAGGTCAATCCTATCTCGGTCCTACCACCACTACATAAGTACTTGATAGTACCAAGCAACCTTCCATCGTCGGATTTGAAATTCGGATAGTCCGGTACCTAAGCACTGTGAGTTGCTTGCAAGCTACCATAGTGATCTCAAGTCAGAGAAATAATTCATGTCCATATTCTAATGCAAAACTTCTCTTTGGTAGAAAGAGAATCTCGCATGAGAGTCACGCTCAGTGGAGTATCGAACACAACACCTGATGTCATAGCAGCATCTTCATGCTACTTGGTTAAGAGGACAATGAACAGACATAACATCAATGACCTACTCTTGATACACCATCATCCTAAAATAGCGTATCCTTTAGTCGCGAATCAGTTTATGAACTACACGACGCATCCTCTCTACATCGCATACAAGGTAGCTCAAATGACATCATTACACAAGAGTTCAATTAGGAAGATGACATGTGATGAACAACCAAAATAAACTTTTTATTCAATTGAATAATTCATATACAGTACATGAGTCACATAACCATCTACAACCTAGACGATTTGCAATGGGACACACATTTCCCAACAACTCCCACATGGACTAATGCTAATCAGAACATAATCTGATTCCTATCTTCCATTTGCTATCGTCAAACTCTTGCATTCCAATGGCTTTAGTGAAGGGGTCAGCCAGGTTCTCCTAACCATTGATCTTCAGAAGTTCGATATCACCTCGTTCAATAATCTCTCGGACAAGGTGATAACGATGCAGAATATGCTTGGTCTGCTAATGTGATTCAGCTCTTTGGCTTGAGCAATGGCTCCAATGCTATCACAATACACCAGAATATGACCATCTAAGGAAGGTACCACTCCCAGCTCACCAAGAAACTTCCGTAACCACATAGCCTCCTTTATTGCATCTGATGATACAATATATTCTACCTCGCAAATTGAATTAGCCACTATATGTTGCTTGAAACTTTTTCAGCAGACTGCTCCATCATTAAGAGTAAACACAAAATCAGATATACTCTTACTATCATCACTATCTGACTAAAAACTAGAGTCAGTGTACCCCATAAGTTTTAAGTCATAATCTTCATAAATAAGCCATTGGCCCTTAGTATTTCTCAAATACTTAAGGATGTTCTTAACAACTTTCCAATGAGCTTCACCTGGGTCAGATTGGTATCTGCACATTACCCTTAATGAGTATGCCACGTCTGGTCAACTACATACCATAGCATACGCGATAGAACCCATTATCGAAGCATATGGAATTCTGCTCATGCACTCTCTTTTTTCAGGAGTTATCACATAATCCTTCTTGAAATGCATAATTTCATGATCTATCGAAAGATAGCCCCTTGTAGAATTCTCCATGCTAAACAACTTCAGCACAGTGTCTATGTACATAGATTGGGACAGTCCCAGAAGCTTCTTAGATCTACCTCTATAGATCTTCATATCTAGTATGTATGAGACTTCACCCAAGTCTTTCATAGAGAATTGAGATGAAAGCTAGACTTTTATTCCTTGTAATCCAAGAATATCATTCCTGATTAGAAAAATGTCATCCACATACAAAACAAGAAATACAACTACGGAACCTTTTGTCCATTTATATACACAAGGTTCCTCTCGGTTCCTAACGAAGCCATATGTCTTGATACACTTATCAAAATGCATGTTCCAACTTCGAGAAGCCTGTTTCAGTCCATTAATGGATTTCAAAAGCTTGCATAATTTAGACTCATCTATGGATGTGAACCCTTCAGGTTGCATCATATACACCTCTTTTTCCAACTCAAAATTTAGGAAAGCTATTCAGACATCCATTTGCTAGATTTCAAAATCTAAATGTGCTGCTATAGCAAGCATAACCTGAATGGACTTGAGCATTACCACAAGGGAAAATTGTTGGAAATCCGGTGCACCGCAGTGGAAGTGTAATTTCAAAATGATGAAATTGGCACCATAATCCCTTAGCCAAGATCTTCTTATTTAGGATTAAAACATATAATGAACATACAAACTTACATTGTTAGAATTAGGGTACCAACCTGTAATCGCTAATTCCAATAAAGTATGATGTTGAAGGGGGTGATTGAATTCACCAGGCATCCAAATGTCCACCCTCCAATGGTGATCCACACAGAGCAATGATTAAGACAACTCTATCTTCTTTTCAATGGTTCCTTCTATTGAGTTCTTCTTCCTAGAACTCAATTGCTTGGACTATGGCTTGAATTACTCCACACAAGAGCTTGCCTCCCTTTCCTTGACCTCTTCTCCTCCTTCCACAAAGACCTTGGACCTTTAGACACCCTTGTCTTAAAGAAAAGACCTTGTCCTAAGAGGACATAGGCTTGTCTTAAGTTGGAGGAGAAATTAAGACAATGATGTCTTAATGTAAGAAAGAAAGGAACAAATCAGAACTCCTTTCTTTCCTTTACCGTCGGAGACTTTTTCTCTTATTCTTGTTCAGTAGCAGAGTTTCGACAGAGGTGTACTCTGTAAAGGAAACAGTGCAAGAGCAAGAAAAGAATAAAAGAGTCTTCAGGAGAGGAAGAAGGAATAAAAGAAAAACACATAACCCGAGTTCTGATTTTTCCTGCGCCTTAAATAGTTTTCAGAGAGGCGCCTTCAAAACTCTCCGTAAACTCCTTCTCACGCCTTTCTCAATTTCTCACGCCCCTTCCCACATTCTCATGGCCCTTCAGATTAAATCCCATGGCCTTTCTTAAAGAAAAAGCCGCGGTGTTTTAAAAAGAAAGGGGTCGCGACTTTTAATCTCCGAAGAGATGTTATTTCGCGCGCCTGGGAAGAGTTAGCATTTTTCTTCTTTCTTAAAAACTTTCCAGCCATTGGATTCCCATCCAAGGGCACACAGGTGAGGCGCTAATTCTTAAGAAAGGAGGCCACCCCAAATAAAATCATCGGAGAATTAAGTGGGGCGCGCCAAGAGTCCATGCGCCATGGACTCTTCCAAATGGCGCGCTAAGAGTCCATATGCACATGGACTCTTGGCATTTGGCATGAAATTGCAAGGGGGGTGGGTGGGGAGGCTAGACAAGTTACATGGCTAGCCAATAGGGTTATCCATAATCCTATTTTCATAATTAGGGTCAAATTAGGTCCAATTAGAATCCAATTTGAACCAATCCGGAACCCTAATTCGAATCCGATTCGAATAGAAGCTAGGGTTTGCAACACCTGCTAGAGTGTTATCCTGCAAAGATGATTTAATTTCAAATTAAACTCTTGATCAATCATCTTATGTGCGTGACCCATTGGGTTCCACATCTAGCCAGCAGTGGGTTCGAATACAAGTTGACCTAATTTGATTATAACTCTTTCTAATCGATTTAGGTCAAACCGGGCTTACCCGATTTGATCAATTAGGACTCTTCCTAATAAATGATCTTTGAATTTGATCAACCCACAAGACAAGACTGACATCTAGCAACGTGTCATGTCTACCCGGAAGATTTGGAAATTCTGGTGAAATACCAAAATTACCCTTTAGTAGAGAGTTACCGTATAATTAAATCTTTCGATCAGCCTGCACCCAAAAATATAATTATGGATATGGATATATGTCAAATCCAATATTATATTTATTTCTAGCTTAATCTTATATCAATGATTCAATTATCTTGATATTAGAAACCATCTCTAATATCTTTACTTTGATCAAAGATTCCCTGAATCATCATCCAATTGTTAACTAGCTGGATGCAATCTCCTCTTACTAAGAGTGATCGATTCCTTGTTGACCTACTCATTACCTTCATATCCAATTCACCATTCCCAGTATCAATCCTGTGTATGACTCAGTGCCATGATTAGGATTGAACCAAAGAATGGGTTCGTGTACATAAGGTACTTATGGCAGTCTCAGGTCAAAAGATTACTTGTACCACTCCCACTATGAGAACCTTCTATTGACATGTAGCTAAGACTCCATTAGATGTTCTCAAGTTGGATCATATCAATGAACTCATTCTCCAATGAGCACCCACATCCCAGTATTAGTGTCATACACAAATGACTGTGAGAGCAGTCACCGTTTCCAGTATACATGGGATGTGCTAGTCTTACCGGAAAACCCTGATCCCCTACTCAGGCTTCTTTTGACTAGGAATACTTTAGATTAAGGTTTTAAGATTTTAGGTCTCACTTGTATGATCTCATAATAACCCTAAAATCATAGCCCTAATCTATGGGGTTCATCATATAATATAAACACAGCGTATGATGAAAAATAATGCCTTTATTTAGAAAATTGTCAATTACAATGGTTTGGGAGATACAACATAGATTGGCTTGTAGGGCATATCCCTTTCAATCTCCCACTTGCACTAAAGAAAATTGCCTTTAAATCTTAATCCCATACACTCGAGGTGGCGATCAAAATCTCGCTGTGGTAGAGCCTTAGTGAACGGGTCTGCTACATTGTTCTTTTTATCAACTCTATTTGTGTAGACATCTTGTCTCTCTACTATTTCTCGGACGAGATGGAAGCATCTCAGAATGTGCTTGGACTTATGATGAGCTCTTGGTTCCTTAGCTTGAGCAATAGCCCCAGTGTTGTCACAGTAAAGTGGCACTGGGTTTTCAATTTTAGGAACAACACCCAACTCTGTGATGAACTTCTTCATCCAGACTGCTTCCTTGGCGGCTTCACTAACAGCTATGTATTCTGCCTCTGTGGTTGAGTCAGCTACAGTCTGCTGCTTGGTACTCTTCCAACTCACTACTCCACCATTTAGTGTAAAAACATATCCCAAAATGGATTTGCTATCATCAGGATCTAATTGAAAACTAGAATCAGAATAAGCTTCTAGTTTAAGATCAGAACCACCATAAACCAGAAAAATATCCTTAGTCCTTCTTAGGTACTTAAGAATATTTTTAACTGCTTTCCAATGATCCTCTCCTGGATCAGCCTGAAACCTACTGACAATGCCTAAAGCATATGCCACATCAGGCCTAGTACATAACATGGCATACATTATGGACCCTATTGCCAAAGCATAGGGTATAGAATTCATTCTATTTCTTTCTTCAGGTGTCTTAGGAGACATCCTTTTAGAAAGATGTATGCCTTGACTCATAGGAAGATAACCTCTTTTACTTCCATCCATGCTGAATCTTTTCAGCACTAAGTCAATGTACCTAGATTGGGATAAACCTAGCATCCTCTTAGATCTATCTCTATAGATCTTAATACCTAGTATATAGGATGTTTCTCCCAAATCTTTCATGGAAAACTGGTTTGATAGCCAAACCTTGACTGATTGCAACATTGGGATATCATTCCCAATGAGGAGTATGTCATCTACATACAGAACCAAGAAGATTATGGCACTCCCACTAGTCTTCTTATAAACACAGGGTTCATCCACATTTTTGATAAAACCAAACCTTTTAATAGTTTCATCAAAGCGGATGTTCCAACTCCTTGAAGCTTGCTTTAATCCATAAATGGATTTCTTTAGCTTGCATACTTGATTAGGTTTATTTTTGAAATAAAACCTTCTGGCTGTGACATGTAGACTTCTTCCTCAAGGAAGCAATTAAGGAATGCAGTCTTCACATCCATCTGCCAGATCTCATAATCATGATATGCTGCTATAGCAAGTAAAATCCGTATTGATTTGAGCATGGCAACAGGTGAGAATGTTTCATCATAATCAATTCCCTATTTTTATCTAAAACCTTTAGCCACTAATCTGGCTTTATAGGTTTCAACTTGGCTATCAGCCCCAATCTTTTTCTTATAGACCCATTTGCACCCAATAGGATTAATACCCTCTGGTGCATCAACTAAAGACCATACTTGGTTTACATACATAGAGTCTATTTCGGATTCCATGGCTTCTTGCCATCTATCTGAATCAGTACTCAAGATAGCTTCCGTATAGGTCAGAGGTTCATCATTTTGAATGACTTGGGCTTCATTATTTTCAATAATAAACCCATACCTCTCAGGTGCCCGTGGCACTCTATCAGACCTACAGGGAGGAGTTTTGTGTTCTGGTTCTATCCTAACTATATGTTCTAATGGTTGAGAATTGTCTATCTGTGTTTCTTGTACTTCTCCAAGTTCAATAGTTCTACCATTGCCCTTTTCTAAAATGAACTCTTTTTCTAGAAAAGTGGCATGCCTGCTGACAAAAATCTTTTGTTCTGTAGGATGGTATAATAGATATCCTCTACCTTCTCTAGGATATCCTACAAATAGACATTTTTCCGCTCTAGGTTCCAACTTATGTCCAAAATTTCTTTTAACATAAGCTGGACATCCCCATACCTTGAAATATTTAAGATATGGTTTCTTTCCACTCCAAATTTTATATGGAGTACTAACATCGGATTTAGAAGGTACCTTGTTCAGAATGTAAACAGCAGTTTCTAGGACATGACTCCAGAAGGAAATGGGTAAATTTGTGAAGCACATCATGGATCGTACCATATCTAATAAGGTACGATTCCTCCTTTCAGCTATACCATTTAGCTGTGGTGTATAAGGAGGGGTCCATTCAGAAATAATTCCATTAACTTTAAGATAGTCTTAAAACTCCGTGGATAAGTATTCTCCTCATCGATCAGAACGAAGAACTTTAATACTTTTCCCGGTTTGTTTTTCAACCATACTTTGATACTCCTTAAATTTATCAAAGGCTTCAGATTTATGTTTCATAAGATACACATATCCGAACCTAGATAAATCATCTATAAAAGTGATAAAATATGAGTACCTCCTTTGGCCTGAGTTGTCATTGGACCACATACATCAGTATGTATAAGTCCTAATAACTCAGTTGACCTTTCTCCATGTCTAGTGAATGGAGTCTTGTTCATCTTACCAATGAGACCTGATTCGCAAGTTCTTAATGATTCATACTCATAAGGATCAAGGAATTTTTCCTTGTATAACTTGCTTATCCTAGACTCATTAACATGACCAAGTCGATGATGCCAAAGTAAAGTATCATTAAAGTCTTTTCTTTTCCTTTTATTATTGACATGAAAAACACTTTCATTAGAAGAAAGAGTTAAGAGCCCATTGCTAAATATGCCTGAACAAATAATTTTATTAGATAACATTTCGAGCAACCAGTGCTCGTTACATCCATTACATATCCTTGTTTTAATAACAAAGGAATAGATATAATGTTCCTAATAATCTTTGGCATATAGTAACAATTTTCTAACTCCAAGATCTTCCCTGAAGGCAACTTCAGAATATAGGTCCCTACAGCTTCTGCTTAGATGATATCACCACTAGCACCGTAGAGATTGAAGTCGCCTTCCTTCAATACTTTAAGCTTGTGGAGGTCCTGTAAAGATTTGCATATATGGTAACCACAAGCGGTATCCAATACCCAAGTATTTGATATAGACGAATTTAATGTCAATATAGTATGTATCTCATACATACCTTTTGGTGCATCTGACACACCAGGCTTCACAGTTGCAAGGTAAGCCTTGCAATTCCTTTTCCAATGTCCCGCTTTGCCGCAAAAGAAACAGGTTGACTGTTTTGAGGCCTTCTTTCCTTTCTTATTCTTATTGATGCCACCCTTAGGGTTTAGCCTCCTACTAAAACCCTTTTTGCCTGATTTCTTCTTATTGGTCTTATCAACAAGAAGAAGTGGAGCCTTTTCTTTCTTAACATGGCTATCTGCTATTTTTAACATATTTAATAGCTCAGGCAAGGAAGTGTTCAGTTTGTTCATATGATAATTCAAGACAAACTGAGAAAATGACTCCGGGAGTGATTGCAGGATTAAATCCTGATTCAGCTCCCCATCCATAATAAAACCTAATTCACCCAATCTAGTGATTAAGTCAATTACCTTCAGAACATGATCCTGAACAGATGTTCCCTCTATCATCCTAGCATGGAATAACTACTTAGATATTTCGTATCTAGCAGTTCTGCTTTGTTCTCCATAAAGCTCTTTTAAATTGAGCATTATGGATTGAGTACCAATACTTTCATGCTGCCTCTGTAACTCATTGGTCATAGAGGCCAGTATGATACACTTGACAGTGAGGGAGTCATTCTGCCACATTTTGTATGTGGCCATATCTTCCTGTGTGGCATCATCCCCTAGTGGATTAAGACTAGGGGTATCAAGAATATAAGAAAGTTTTTCTGAACTCAGTACAATCTTTAAGTTTCTCAACCAGTCCATATAGTTTGGACCAGTCAGTTTGTTGGTATCTAAGATGCTTCGCAGTGATAATGAAGATGCCATTTATCTACATTTAATAAAGAACAATACATAAGCAAACAACCATGAAATGACTTACATAATTAAATTAGGTCTTCAATTTAATTATGTCTCCCACTATTTTATCAAAAATCATAGCCCTCACTATGATAATCGAGAAGAACCCTGATCGATTTTTCTTAGTGAGATTGAGATCCTAATAACTTATAAAAGATCTTGCAGATAACATAACAAATCTTTTATAAGTTCAAAGGTAGGAAACTCTTCCAATTATATCTCATATAATTCTCAAAAATAACTTGACCTCTAGAACATTATAAGTCTTGCAGAAAGCATAACAAACCATAATGTTCTAGTTAAGTCAAGACCCTTTCATTTCTATACAGTCAGTATTCAAATATAATGCCCTTGCAGATAACACAACAAGGCATTATACTAAATATACTGTAAGCATATCTATGCACTAGGCCAATATTATGTCAATCACCATATTAGGTCTTGCAGATAACACAACAAACCTAATGTGGTTCAAAACACAATAATGATCCAGCATGAAGGAAGGCCAATATAAAGTATTTTTTTAACACTAAGCATTTAAGTCAAGATTTAAATATAATCAAATCGGCCAGGCAAGTGGAAGAGATGTGGGAATCCCCCCGTTGCTTTCCTAGACATCAATAAAAATTGGCCAGGTCAGTCAACGGAACCAATTAAAAACCACGATTCTCTTTACCTTCCCAGAACCACCTTTCTAGACACCGAATGATCAATTGTTCATCATGACTAGTGATGCTTATTAGTTAAATATACTATGAATTAATATAATTTTAAGAAGAGGGCTTTATAAAATTACCAGCACATTCTTATAGAACATATCACAATCATATCACTCTGATAAACATATATGTGCTAAGTGTGTCATTATACTAGGACTACCATTTACCACATAATGGATCCACCATTATGCCAGGGCAACCTTATTTCAGTATGATGACTTCAAAACTAATCATATCTCTATAATAATTAGGGTTTGAGTGAAAAACCCTAACTAGCGGCATACATCAAAACAATACCTATCATATATGCATCCCATAAATTATGCTAAGTGTATCAGCATTCAAGGGTTTAAAACCCTAATTGCGATACTACAACAAAAACACATATAAATAATTTTCATATGTTTTTAACTGCAATAAGGATGGCTCTGATACCACTGTTGGAAATCCTGTGCACCGCAGCGGAAGTGTAATTTCAAAATGATGAAATTGGCACCATAATCCCTTAGCCAAGATCTCCTTATTCAGGATTAAAACATATAATGAACATATAAACTTACATTGTTAGAATTAGGGTACCAACCTGTAATCGCTAATTCCAATAAAGTTTGATGTTGAAGGGGGTGATTGAATTCACCAGGCATCCAAATGTCCACCCTCCAATGGTGATCCACATAGAGCAATGATCAAGACAACTCTATCTTCTTTTCAATGGTTCCTTCTATTGAGTTCTTCTTCCTAGAACTCAATTGCTTGGACTATGGCTTGAATTCCTCCACACAAGAGCTTGCCTCCCTTTCCTTGACCTCTTCTCCTCCTTCCACTAAGACCTTGGACCTTTAGACACCCTTGTCTTAAAGAAAAGACCTTGTCCTAAGAGGACATAGGCTTGTCTTAAGTTGGAGGAGAAATTAAGACAATGATGTCTTAATGTAAGAAAGAAAGGAACAAATCAGAACTCCTTTCTTTCCTTTACCGTCGGAGACTTTTTCTCTTATTCTTGTTCAGTAGCAGAGTTTCGACAGAGGTGTACTCTGTAAAGAAAACAGTGCAAGAGCAAGAAAAGAATAAAAGAGTCTTCAGGAGAGGAAGAAGGAATAAAAGAAAAACACATAACCCGAGTTCTGATTTTTCCTGCGCCTTAAATAGTTTTCAGAGAGGCGCCTTCAAAACTCTCCGTAAACTCCTTCTCACGCCTTTCTCAATTTCTCACGCCCCTTCCCACTTTCTCACGGCCCTTCAGATTAAATCCCATGGCCTTTCTTAAAGAAAAAGCCACGGTGTTTTAAAAGAAAGGGGTCGCGACTTTTAATCTCCGAAGAGATGTTATTTCGCGCGCCTGGGAAGAGTTAGCATTTTTCTTCTTTCTTAAAAACTTTCCAGCCATTGGATTCCCATCCAAGGGCACACAGGTGAGGCGCTAATTCTTAAGAAAGGAGGCCACCCCAAATAAAATCATCGGAGAATTAAGTGGGGCGCGCCAAGAGTCCATGCGCCATGGACTCTTCCAAATGGCGCGCCAAGAGTCCATATGCACATGGACTCTTGGCATTTGGCATGAAATTGCAAGGGGGGTGGGTGGGGAGGCTAGACAAGTTACATGGCTAGCCAATAGGGTTATCCATAATCCTATTTTCATAATTAGGGTCTAATTAGGTCCAATTAGAACCTAATTTGAACCAATCCGGAACCCTAATTCGAATCCGATTCGAATAGAAGCTAGGGTTTGCAACACCTGCTAGAGTGTTATCCTGCAAAGATGATTTAATTTCAAATTAAACTCTTGATCAATCATCTTAAGTGCGTGACCCATTGGGTTCCACATCTAGCCAGCAGTGGGTTCGAATACAAGTTGACCTAATTTGATTAGAACTCTTTCTAATCGATTTAGGTCAAACCGGGCTTACCCGATTTGATCAATTAGGACTCATCCTAATAAATGATCTTTGAATTTGATCAACCCACAAGACAAGACTGACGTCTAGCAACGTGTCATGTCTACCTAGAAGATTTGGAAATTCTGGTGAAATACCAAAATTACCCTTCAGTAGAGATGTTACCGTAAGACAATGACGTCTAGCAACGTGTCATGTCTACCTAGAAGATTTGGAAATTCTGGTGAAATACCAAAATTACCCTTCAGTAGAGTGTTACCGTACAATTAAATCTTTCGATCAGCCTGCACCCAAAAATATAATTATGGATATGGATATATGTCAAATCCAATATTATATTTATTTCTAGCTTAATCTTATATCAATGATTCAATTATCTTGATATTAGAAACCATCTCTAATATCTTTACTTTGATCAAAGATTCCCTGAATCATCATCCAATTGTTAACTAGCTGGATGCAATCTCCTCTTACTAAGAGTGATCGATTCCTTGTTGACCTACTCATTACCTTCATATCCAATTCACCATTCCCAGTATCAATCCTGTGCATGACTCAGTGCCATGATTAGGATTGAACCAAAGAATGGGTTCGTGTACATAAGGTACTTATGGCAGTCTCAGGTCAAAAGATTACTTGTACCACTCCCACTATGAGAACCTTCTATTGACATGTAGCTAAGACTCCATTAGATGTTCTCAAGTTGGATCATATCAGTGAACTCATTCTCCAATGAGCACCCACATCCCAGTATTAGTGTCATACACAAATGACTGTGAGAGCACTCACCCTTTCCAGTATACATGGGATGTGCTAGTCTTACCGGAAATCCCTGATCCCCTACTCAGGCTTCTTTTGACTAGGAATACTTTAGATTAAGGTTTTAAGATTTTAGGTCTCACTTGTATGATCTCATCATAACCCTAAAATCATAGCCCTAATCTATGGGGTTCATCATAATATAAACACAGCGTATGATGAAAAATAATGCCTTTATTTAGAAAATTGTCAATTACAATGATTTGGGAGATACAACATAGATTGGCTTGTAGGGCATATCCCTTTCAAAAATATCTCATTATAGTTAATACCATAATGCTGATGATACTGGTGGGGACACCAAAGGCACCAGAATAAGATAGAGGCTTTTTAACCCTCTATGAATTGATCAATAATTATGAGTCCATCTGTAATAAGGGCTTAGCCTATCTGAGTCCATTTTAGTTGTTATTTGAGTATTTTGAGTTTCAGTTCTGTACTAGTCAGCTCATGTTGAGCTAGTTCAGTCTAGTATTAGTCAGATCATGTCGAGCTAATTTTATTTTTTGAGTCCTATTCAACCATATTGAAGACTCAAGACCACATCATACAAGTGAAGACCAAGTCCAACCAGATTAAAGACATGGAAGTATAGCCCATGTCCAACCCAGCTTGAAGATTTAAAGACCCTAGGAGGAGAATTCAGAAAACTCTGATTCCTTGCAGATGCCCTCCAGATGCCTAGATTCCCTTCTAGATGCTAAAATATATTCATATACCAAGGCATCCATGATTTTAAAGGTCCATCTTCATCCTAGTCCAAAGAAATCAAGCCCAGGTGCCAAGCCCAAGCCCCTAAGAAGCAAGATACCAGGGAATATTCCTGCTACCTGGCTACTAGGCCACCCCAGCTTTCAAAGGCCCAAACCCATGCACCCGAGCCCCTTTGGGCCGGCCTCTTGCTGCTCATAGAAGCCCAACACGCCCCCCTAGGTTTCCTTGGAGTGTTGGCTAAGTCAAGAGAATTTTTAGGGATTTTTCTACCTAATGTTTTCTTATTTTCTAGCTAGGGTTTGAGAGGGAAAAGGATTCTTATGTAAAGACTTATGTGCCCTTACTTGGAGCCCAAGGTTAAGGGTCTATTTAAAGGACCCTAGCCTCTTGTATGAAGAGAGATTTTTGATATGAAATAAACCTTGAGTTCTTCTATTGCTTTGACTGTTACCCTGCTGTGTGCATAAAGGGGTTTGAGAGTTCTTCTTCCCGGTGTTTGCAACCATCTTCCTGCCGCCAACCATCCTTCCAGCCCCCTCCAAAACTTTCTTCCCTTTGCTATTTTCCTTTATTTTCTTGATCTTCTTTGAGTTTTCTAACCCCTGACAGGTCGTTTGCAGGTCCCCGAGTTCCTACGAATCCAACGACTCCAACCAAGCCTCAATCGGACCACCAAGCAGAAAGCCGGGTATCCGCGGGTCTTTGGCTCGGTTTTCCAGGCCGCATCCATCGAGGAACGAGAGATCCCTTTGCTACGATTTTTACCGGGTGCTTCAGACATTGTCAGGCACACGCCCTCTACCTCCAGTAATTATATTGTAGGAGAATTTGCCCTAACCGAGGCTTCTCAGCCCCGGCGATCCTTCTTTAGTACTTTTCTAGGTTCTAATCTGCATGCTTGGCTTCAAAAACTCATAAAAAATTCTCTATAACTAATTTTGATCTGAAATTCGGGAATTAATCACCTAACCCTACATATAAAACATACAAAAAGAATTGCATGCATATTAGTCCCGTATCAGATATCCCTTGGCAACCAGACAAGCTTATAGGTCTCCACCTGCTCATCTACACCCCACTTCCTCTTGAAGATCCACTTGCACCTAATGGATTTTATCCCTTCAGGTGGATCAACCAATGTCCATGGAATCCATTTTGGATTTCATGGCTTCCAGCCATGACTCAGAATCAAACCTTGACATTGCGTCCATATAGGTGATCGGATCCTCATTGTTTTCATCGAGCTCAACAGGATCACCATCTCGAACCAAGAAATCATAGGATTTATCCGGTTGACATGGTACACTACCAGATCTCCATAATGGTTACACTATGGGCTCTGGATCTGATCCAATCAAATCTGGTTCTATAGTGGCCTTAGAGTAAGAAGGTTCTTCTATCTATTGAACTTTTCCAAGTTCAATCTCAATAGCTTGAGTGCCTTCACCAAGGTACTCCCTTTTTAAAAAAGTTGCCCTAAGACTGACGAATAACTTTTGTTCCTCAAGTAGATAGAAATAATATCCTTTGGATTATTTGGGATACCCAACAAAAAGATACCTATCAGACTTAGGTCCTAGCTTATCTATCTTCAAATATCTGACATAAGCCGGACACCCCCAAACTCGAAGGTGAGATAGAGTTGGCTTTTGTCCAGTCTATATCTCATATGGTGTTTTATTAACGGACTTACTTGAAACTCTATTTAGAAGGTAGGATACTGACTCAAGAGCATATCCCTAAAAGGATTTAGGCAGACCTGCTAAGCCTATCATGGATCAAATCATGTCTAACAGAGTTCGATTCCATCTTTCAGACACACCATTTTACTGTGGTATCCCCGGAGGAGTCCATTGAGAGAGAATCCCATTCTCCTCAAGATAAGTCAGAAACTCACTGAAAAGATATTCACCACCTTGATCTGTTCGAAGGGTTTTAATAAATTTTCTAGTTTATTATTCAACTTCATTACGATAACGTTTGAACATTTCAAATGAATCAGATTTTTATCTCATCAGGTAGACATAAACTTATCTCGAAAGATCATCTATAAACATAATGAAATAATCATACCCACCTCTTGCACTGATATTCATAGATCCACATACATCAGTATATACTAGACTTAGAATATCACTGGCTCTTTCACCTTGTTGACTCTGTTATTATTTTGATGAAAAGCAAAATGGTTAAGTATAAGTTGAGTACTAGTGATTTCTTTGAAGTGTATTTTTATTAAAAAAGGTGTTCATAAATTTGAAAAAGATTGTTTGATTGAAGAAGCCAAGTTTAGATAAAAGATCTGCTCAAAGAAGACTTGGACAGTCAAAGTTTGCTTGAATGGATACCTAAGTGAGATATAAATTTGGTTCAATACAAGTTCAAGTATTTTTGTGAAGATCTTAGTAAGGTGTCGACTCAAAATGTCGACACATGATACCAACTATCGACACACGATAGTGAAGTGTCGACTCAAGCCGGTATGCAAAGAAAGTTTCAGATGGCATGATTGAAGTATCAACACATGGACTTGAAGTGTCGAGTCAAAGTGTCGACATATGGATCAGCTCATCGCCAGAGATTTTTAAGTCACAGAACTTGCTGAAGATGAAGAACTACAGAAGTGTTGACACATGGATATGAAGTGTTGACTCAAAGTGTCGACTCACTTAAAAAAGTGTCAACACATCTGAGATTTTCAGAAAGCCAGATTGAGGATATTTGAACTGGGTGTCGACTCAAGAAGTTCAAGTGTCGACTTGAAGTGTCGACTCACAACCTGAAGTGTCGACATATAAAGTTCTGAAAATAGTAACAGCTAGATTTTCAAACGTAAAACTTGTCTCTTTTCACCCCCAATGGCTAGATTTTTGAGTTCAATGGCTAGAAACCAGAATTGAGGCCTTGGAAAGGTATTTATATGCTCCAAATCAAATCTAAAGATATATTATTGATGGAAATGAAATAAAAATATCCAAGAGAAAAGAAAAAAGGTAGAGCATCACTCCTATTCATTAAAGTTCAACCACTCTCAAGCAAAAGCAAACCTCCAAACTATCAAGAGCATTAAAGATCATCCATTCTTGAGCAATCAAAGAGGCTTCATCAAGTTGAAAGCATCACTACATCGAGCTTCAAAGAGATACCCACTTTTTATTAGAAAGCTTTTATTCTCTTTACTTCAAACTATCATTTATTGTAAGGGTTCTTGGTTAACCTATTACAAAACCAAGGGAGGTTATTGGTGAGCCTTTGAAAACTAATTAGGTTCTTGGTTAGCCTGGAAAACCAATGAAGGTTGGTGGTGAGACTTAAAATCATTTAGGTTCTTGGTTAGCCCATAAAACCAAGTAAGGTTTTGACTAGTAAGCCATGTGAAAACAAGTTGGGTTTTGATTAGTGAGCTCGAAAAACTAATCGACTATAATTAGTTGAGATTATAGTGAATTTTCAAGGAGATCTTAGGGAGTTGATGTAGGTGCGTTGGATAGCATCGAACACTATACTTCTTTATCTTTGTGGTTGCTTGTCTTCTCTACTTGCTCTTACATTTATTCTCTTTATTTTCACTACACGTTTACTTAAGAGCATTGCATTTGAATTCATAAAATCTTGATTAATTATTGGATTGGATTATATACTATTGCATTGCATCAAGTAATTATTTTTTAGAGACCCAATTAACCCCCCCTCTTGGGTTGCTTACTGGGCAACAAGTGGTATCAGAGCCCTGTTCTTAGTTTATAGACTTTACCATCTTGAGTAAAGATCTATGGCAGCCCCAATTGGTACTAGTGTAATTGAGGGACAAGCCTCAAATAGACCTCCATTTTTTAATGGATCAAATTATACATATGGAAAACTAGGTAAGAATTTATATGCATTCTATTGATTATAATTTATGGAGAGTAGTTGATAAAGGTCCATATATTCTTTCGATTGTAGTTAATGGTGTTTCCATCCCAAAGCTAGAAGAGAATTGGGATGAAAATGACATTAAGCAATCTGAGATCAATGCTAAGGCAATGAATCTCCTTTATTGTATATTAGATCCTAGTGAATTTAATAGGATATCTACTTGCACTTCAGCCAAAGAAATATGGGACACACTTGAAGTTATCCATAAGGGTACCGATCAAGTGAAAAATACTATGGTGAACATGTTAGTGCATACTTATGAAATGATCCGAATGGAGCCTAATAAGTCTATCGCTGAAATGTACACTAGATTTACAAATATTGTAAATGGAATGAGAAGTCTAGGAAAAGTAATGTCTAATGCTGATCTTGTAAATAAAATCCTCAGGTCACTTCCAACATCGTGGGATCCGAAGGTGATTGCCATCCAAGAAGCAAAGGACGTTGACAAGCTACAATTAGAGCAGCTGACTGGATCGTTTATGACTTATGAGCTAAATTTGAAGCAAAAGTCAATCGACATGGATAAAAAGAATAAGAGGATTGCATTCAAATCAAATATACAAGAAGAATCCTCAATCGATGAGTCCAAAGAGGAAAAAGATGATGAAAGTGAAGAAGCTCTCTTTGCTAGGAAATTTAGAAGATTCATGAAGAGGAGGAAGTTCCCTTACAAGAAGAAATTTTAATCAAATAAAGAAAAGGAAAAAGAAAAAGAGAAAGAAAAGAAAAAAGAAAAGGAGAAGGAAATACCTATATGCTTCGAGTGCAAGAAGCCGGGTCACTACAAATTCGATGGCCCTCTCCTAAAGAAGTCAAGGAAGAAGTTAAGGAAGAAAGCAATGATGGCCACCTGGAGTGATAGAAAGGACTCCAATTATGAAGAAGAGTAGACTGAAGTTGCAAATATTTGTCTTATGGCACATCAAAAGCAAGAAGAGGTAACATCTGATATCAAAGTAGATTTTACTTTTGATGAATTAAGAAATGCTTTTGATGAACTCATGCATGATTACAAGTTAATTTTATCTGAAAATAAAAGATTGAGAAAGCATGCAAACAATTTTTCTCATGAAAACAATTCTTTATTAAATGAAGTTAGTGTTTTGAAAACTAAATTAGATTTTTTAGAAAAGAAAAACAATGCTTTATCAATGGAAAATGATGTTTTAAAAAGATCCAAAACTTTTATTTCTAATGGTGATCTTTTAAAGAAAAATAAAGATTTAGAAATAGAAAATGTAAAGTACAAAAATAAACTTGAAAAAATGAAGCCTTTTATTGAAAAATTTACCTATAGTTCAGAAAGACTAAACCTACTTTTAAATAGCCAAAGAGTCATTTTCAATAAAGTAGGATTAGGTTATAGATCCCAAAAATAACAAAAGTACTTTAAAAGTTTTTTGTACCTGCGTCATATAGCATAACATGTTTTTCATATAAAAAGAAAGGTCATAAATATTTTCAACGTAATTTGAAAAAAATTAATTCTTTCAGAAAAGTTTGGGTTCTAAAAGGAACCATTTTAAGTGCTGATCCTAAAGGATCCAAGTTGGCTTGGGTACCTAAAAATAAAGCTTGATTTTTATTGCAAGTGTGTCTTGCAACCAAGGAGAACAAAAGACTTTGATATCTTGATAGTGGTTGCTCAAGGTACATGACGGGAGATGTGAAGCAATTCAATTCTCTTGAAGCAATGAATGGAGGGAGTGTGACCTTTGGGGATAATGGTAAAGAAAAAATTATTGTTATTGCTAAGGTTCACATTACTCCTTCTAATTGTATTAACAATGTACTTGTAGTTGAAGGTTTGAAGCACAATCTTTTAAGTATTAGTCAGTTTTGTAATAAAGATTTTCAAGTTATTTTAAATCATTTTATTGCATGATTGCTAGTCGGGATATAAATGGAGTACAATTCATTAGAAAAAGGCATGGTAATGTTTATTTGGTAGATTTGGATGATCTATCTTTGCCTAATGGAGAATGCCTTGCTGCAATGAATTCTATTAAAGATGAGACTAGTTGGCTTTGGCATAAAAGATTAGGTCATGCTAATAAGTATCTACTTTCAAAACTTTGCAAAAAAATATTTAGTTGTAGAGTTGCTTGAACTTTGTTTTGAAAAGGATAGAGTTTGCAAAGTATGTCAATTTGGAAAATAAGTTAAAATTTTTCAAACCTAAAGGTTTTGTAACTACTAGTAGGCACTAGAACTACTTCATATGTATCTCTTTGGACCAACTAGAACATCAAGTCTAGGAGGCAAGAGATATAGATTAGTCATAGCGAATGATTTTTTGAGATTTGCATGGATTTTCTTTCTAGCACATTGTTTCCCAGGTGGCTATCCAAGAGGAGGGTGAATTGAAAAATTATAAAATTTAAAGCAAGTAATGTGCAATTAAAATTTTCCTTAGAAGGTGTTAGGTGCTGTGACAGAGTTATAAATTACAGAAGCTAAAAAGGAATAAAGAAGCACAATACAATCATACCAAATTTATAGTGGTTCAGAGCAACCCAGCTTCTACGTCCACTACCCAAGATATTACTTGGGATTTCCATTATATTCACACTCGAATACAGTAAGATTGTTTTACAAGATCACAATCCAAAACCTATACACTTTGGTTTTACGGGATCAACAAAGAAAACCCAACCCTTTGGTTTTAACAGGCTCACCAAAGAAACCTAACTTGGTTTTACCAGGATCACCAAGAACCTAACACTTGGTTTTTATGAAGGCTCACCAAGAACCTATTTGGTTTTTCAACCGTGTTCACCAATAAGCCAACAATTCAAAAATTGAATTGAAATAAATGCAACAAAAATGACAAACTCAATTTGTCAGATAGTTGCTAGTGTAGCTTGTTGGAAGTCCACTTGAATGCACTTGAATAGCCTTTAATTACTATAGTGGCTTCTTCTCAAAGTTGCTTCAAGCTTCAGATCAGAGTTAGTGAAGACTTGAAGACTAGCTTGAATGCTCTCATGCTCTTTTGTTGTTGGTAGGTAGAATATTCAATGAAGCTCTCATAACTTTAAAGAACTTTTCAAAAACTTATCAAAAATTATCTTTTGGATGTTCAAATCCTTTAAATATAAGGTCTTCCATCACTCCAAGGTAGTTAGAGACTTTTTTGACCATTGAGATGTGACTTGTGACCGTTGGAGCACTTTTTGGCATTCAAAAATAAATTCTGGAACTAGCTGTTTGATACTTGGAAACGATGTTCGAGTCGGCTCGGATTCCTTTAAGTCAGCTTGGATCCTTCGAGTTGGTAGGTTGAGTCGCCAAATCTTCAGTGCAGTCAACTCTTTGTCATAGGGCATAAAACATCACTCTAGATGAGTCAGCTCTTGATAGCTTGGGTCAGCTCAAACTTGAATCTTTGAAAAACTTTAACTCAAGGAGTCGGCTCTCTTTAGCTTGGGTCAGCTCTTCTTCTCAAGTTTGGAAAACCTCACTCTAGAAGAGTCGGCTCGATACAGTTCCTGTCGGCTCGCTTTCTCAGGTCTTCAAAATTAGGTCTGGCAGAGTCGGCTCCTTTTGGTTCGGGTCGGCTTGCCTGGCTATTCTCAGAAATCTTCAGAAATGGGACTCTGGAGGAGTCGGCTCGGACTGATTTCAGTCGATTCGAATTCATTAGAGTCGGCTCGCTTTCCATCGAGTCGGCTCGGATTGCTGCATTCCAGAATTCTTGCTACGTGCCAGTAAACAGAGTCAGCTCTTCAACAAGTTAGGTCGGCTCGAGTATCTTCTTCTGGATTTTACATATGAACTTAAAGAAAAACTCTTACCAACTCTTTACATTTTCAAACATACTAACTCAAGACTAAATTCAAGGCACACACACACAGAAGTAACCCTTTTCATATGATTTTTTCTTAGCTTTTTCATTAGGTTCTTCTTTACAAAAACACATTACAACACAACTCAAACAAAAAAACATAGGTGTAGGAGTTGAAGTTTGAACATTAAATCCATCCTATAAAAACTTGTAAAACACTTGAAGAGTTGCCAGAAATAAATATATATGCTCCAATGTTTGGTTATCATCAAAATCACTTATGGGGTCAACAATTTCTCCCTTTTTGATGATGACAAAATACTGGGCATGAAAAATTCTTTACACTTTACATGTATAAAGGTATTTGAAAATTAAATATTCACATGTACCAGAGCAAATTGAATTGGTAAATAAGTATCAGAGCTCAAGAGATGATATTGTTGTATATCATCAAAGTGCTAAACTTTTCATGTTTCATAATGTTATAATTAGCGCAAAACATGGAGTATCAGAGAATTTAAAAAAATTGTCAAAAGCAATCAGAGCATTTAAATTAATTTGAATATCAATTAGAGCAAAATCATTTTAGGAGAATCTCCCCTTTTCTCTAGGTTTTAAAGAAATTTAAGCATTAAGTGTTTTTGAATACTATCATTTTTGTGCTCCCCCTTTTTCATTCTTTTTATGCTCTGTAAGAATAGTTGGTAGGAGGATCAACATAAATACTGATTTCCTATTTCTCACAATTTTCATATTTCTTCCATTTTTTCATTCTTCACATTTTTCATATTTCTCCCCCATTTTGTCAGTCAATCAAAAAGGTGGTTTCAAATAAAGCTTAGATTTCAAAATAGATTGAAAAAGTTTTTAATATTTGTTTGAGATAATTTCACATTCTCAAATTTGAAATTCTAATTAAAATTTCATCACGGTTGTATCAAAATATTATACATGACAACAAATGAAATTGCTAAAGAAACTTTCATTTCATTGATAAGCTTACCATATAACATAGGAAAGAAAGTACATTCATGTTGTGAAAGATAAAAAGTAAAACATTGACAAAGTCAGACAAGCAACGAAAAGACTAACAAAATAAACTATTCTTCTTCTTCTTCAATTGAAGAAGAGGAGCCCACCTCTATAACCTTATCAGAGATCTTAGCTTTCAGGGGTTTAAACCATAATTCCCTGAATCTAGTTCTAACAGGGGATCTAAGAATCATAGTCTTTTTGGTTTTCTTCTTGGTCTTAACAGGTTTGGGTGGACCAGATGAAGGAATAGAAGTAGGAATGTCAAGTGACTCCTTGATGATCTATTCAGGAGCTTCTTCAGTGGGAATTGATTCCTTTTGGGATTGCAGTAGGATACTTCTTATCTCTTCCTTACAATCCTCCATTTCCTTTTTAATTTTCTGCTGGTGAAGCTTTTGTTCATATCTCATTTCCTGCAAGTTGACATCAACTAAATTTCTTATTTCTTTAATTGTAGAATTCATGTGATCTATTAAAGAGTTGGAGATAATTTCCATCTTTTGAAATATTAGCTTCTTGAGGTCAGATGGAGTAATCAATGTGCCTTCAGTCCTTTCTTCAGCAGCAGCTTCATCATTATCAGAAATGGTAGTAATAACCTAACTAGGCATCTTTTTTATCCATGTTCCTTCTTGTTGTTTGTAACCCATTCTTTTCAGTGAATTGAAGGAGTAGATATCAAAGTGATGTAATGGCTTGCTTATTTCATTGGTCAAGTCAACTCCTGCTTCTTTAAACAATAAAGTGAAAGCCATACCGTAGGGTAGACAAGCTTTGACTTTTCTTGCTGCTTCAGTCATCTGAATCATCATTATATAAGGAAGATGAGAGGCCTTTCTTCAATCAAGTGTCCCATAAAGATCATATCTTCCTCACTGACCCAATCAAAGCGGCCAGTTCTGGGAAGAAATATCCTGCTGATCATACTATGCAGAAGCCTCATTTCCTTCGACAGTAAATTGGCTTGTATATGCTGAACTGTGCTCACATCTTCTTTTTCCATAATCAACTTTAGAATATGTTCCTTGTCCGGTAGAAGAAGCTTAGTGACACCGTTCGTAGGCATTTGCAGCAAATTGCCCAATTTCTCTTCATCCACCATTACTACCTTTCCTTTGATAGTAGATTCCAAGTGAAATTCTTTAATGACTATATTTTCATAGAAAATCCATAACAGTGAATGGTAGGTCAAGATATTAGAACAGAAGTGCTTCCAGCCTTGACTCTCTATCAAATTTCCAATTTTCAATTCAATTTCTTCTAGGAATGCAAAGTTAATCCTTCTTTCGCAAGTGACAGGCCAGTTGACCATTGAGACACGCTGTATGGTAGGAGAAGAAGTTTCTTCATCTTGTTGCACTGGAACAGATCTTTTCCTCTTTTCCCCTTTTCTTTTGCATGTTCACTGTGAGCACTTGATTCACTAATCAAAAGAACCTTCTTCGTAGATCTTTGAGAAGCCATTACAGAGGGATTAAGGAGTTTTAGGCTCTAGGGAATGATTTTGGGAGTTTGGTAAAGTTTTCGAGAGAAGTGGAGTGAGTTTGAAGTAAAGTAAGAAGAGTGAAGTACTTAGAAAAGACAGTTCAGAACTACCTAAATAGCAATTTCTCAACTTTTTAGTCGGCTCGCCCAACCCTAGAAACATCCGAGTTGGCTCGACCAGAGCGAACTCAGAACAATCAGAACACCGTGTTGGCTAGGCAAAGACTTAGACGGCTCGACCAGGGCGATAGGTAGAGAACTTAGACATTCGAGCCGGCTCGACCAGAGCAAAATTGCTTGAGTCAACTCGAACAGAAACTTTCCACATTAAATCAAGTGATTCAGAAATTGAATTTGGTACAATTAAAAATTCAAGAAAAGTTGTTCAAGAATTCATGAATAATTGTAGGAGGTTTTCTAGATAATTTTTTTTTTTTAAATTTTGAGGGAAATTAGGTTGTCTAAATCTAGAAGGGGTCACAAAGGCCTAATTCTCCTCTAAGTAATTCAAATATATCCTGATTAAGTGGCTTAGTAAAGATGTCAGCTAATTATTTTTCTGTTAGGATAAATTCTAGTTTAATGTCATCATTCAAAACATGGTCTCTAATAAAATGGTGTCTAATCTCTATGTGCTTAGTCCTAAAATGCTGAATAGGATTTTATGTTAGATTTATAGTACTTGTGTTATCATATTTGATAGGAATTTTGTATTGTGTAACACCAAAATCTTGTAGTTGTTGTTTAATCCACAATACTTGTGCACAGCAACTCCCTATAGTAACATACATGCCTCAATAGTAGAAAGTGCTACCGAGTTTTGCTTCTTGCAGTGTCATGAGATTAAATTCAACCCTAGAAATTGAAATGTGCCACTAGTGCTTTTTCTATCAACTTTACAACCAGCATAATCAGCATCAAAGAATCTGATTAAATTTAAAGATGATTCTTTTGAAAATCAAAGACCTAGATTACTTGTACCTTTTAAATATCTCAATATTATTTTAATAGCAAGCATATGTATTTCTTTAGGATTACATTGAAATCTAGCACATACACATACATTATATAAGATATCTGGTCTACTGGTAGTTAAATATAATAAAGATCTAATCATACCTCTATATAGCTTTTGATCGATATTGGATCCACTCTCATCTTTGTCTAATTTGCAGGATGGGCTCATGGGTGTGTTCATTTATTTGCTCATCTCCATACCAAATTTCTTGATGATTTCCTTGGTATATTTGGCTTGATTAATGAAGATCCCTTCCTTTGATTACTTTACCTGAAGTCCAAGGAAGTAATTAAGTTCACCTATTAGGCTCATTTCAAATTCTCCCAGCATTAGCTTAGCAAATTCTTCACAAAAACTTTCATTAGTTGCACCAAAGATAATATCATCAACATAAATTTGTACAACTAATATATCATTATTTTTCTTTTTGATAAAATGAGGTTTATCAACATTTCCTCTTGAAAAATTAGTTTTAATCAAGAAAGTGCTAAGTCTATCATACCAGGATCTAGGAGCTTGTTTCAAACCATATAAAGCTTTATTAAGTTTAAACACATGGTTTGGAAAAGCATGATTTTCAAAACTCGATGTTGTTCTACAAAAACATGTTCAGCGATAAAATCATTTAAAAATATACTTTTCACATCCATTTGAAAAATTTTGAAGTTCATGTAGCAAGCAAATGCAAGTAATAATCTAATGACTTCTAGTCTTACTATTGGTGCATAGGTTTCATCAAAATCAATACCTTCTTCTTGACTATATCCCTTAGCCACTAATCTTGCTTTGTTTGTAATGACATTTCCTTGTTCATCTAGTTTATTCCTATAGACCCATTTGGTTCCTATAATTGGATGGTCTTTAGGTGTATCAACTAGTATCCAAACCTTATTTCTTTCAAACTGGTTCAGTTCTTCATGCATGGCTAACATCCAGTTTGGGTCATTTTATGCTTCTTCTAAAGTGTGTGGCTCTATTAGAGATACCAAGGCTAGGTAATCATGTGTAGTCCTATGTGCAGACCTAGTCCTAATGCCTTGAGAAGGATCACCAATGATTAATTCTTTAGGATGAATAGTAGCATACCTCCATTCAGTTGGTAGATCGGGATGATCCTTACTTATCATTTCTTCTCCTTCTTCAATTTGTCTTTCTTGAATACTCATGTCTTCCATCTCCTTTTGAATGGTACCTGCATCATTGTCAATACACTCATCTTTTCTAAATAGTGAAGGGTTATTTTCATCAAAGATAACATGCATTGACTCTTCAACAGTAAGAGTCTTTTTATTAAAAACCTATATGCTTTGCTATGTAGTGAATAATCAAGGAAAATGCTTCATCAGATTTAGCATCAAATTTTCCTAGATTATCCTTACCATTATTAAGCACAAAGCATTTGCATCCAAACACATGAAAATAATTGATATTGGGTTTCTTTTCATTCCAAAGCTCAAAGAAGATTTTCTTTAAAATAGGATGGATCAATACACGGTTTAAAATATAACAAGCAGTGTTCACCGCTTTCGTCCAAAAGTACCTTGGAAGATTACCTTCACATAACATTGTTCGGGCCATTTCTTCCAAAGTCCTATTTTTTTTCTCTCTACAACACCATTTTGTTGTAGTGTTCTAGGAGCGGAGAAGTTGTGATCAATGCCATTCTCAGTACAATATTCATCGAAAAATTGATTTTCAAATTTGGTGTCGTGATCACTTCTAATTGAAATTATTGAAAGATTTTTTTGATTTGAAACCTTTTCATGAAATTTTCTAAACATTTTGAATGTTTCATCTTTGTGAGCAATAAATAAAACCCATGTAAATCTGAAAAAATCATCTACAATCATAAGGACATATTTTATACCTCCTAGGCTTGTGGTTCTAGTTGGTCCAAATAAGTCTATATGAAGTAGTTCTAAAGGTCTAGACGTTGAAATCATATTTTTTGATTTAAACCTCTCCTAGTTTGTTTACCCATTTGGCATGAATCACAAACATTATCAAAATCAACTTTAAACTTAGGCATGCCTCTAACAAGATTTTTGGAAATTAACTTGGCAATAGTATGCATGCTAGCATGACCTAATCTTCTATGCCATAAAAAACAAGACTCCTTGGTCTTAGCATTTATTGCAACGAAACTGGAACTACTTGTCATGGCAATATCATTTAGATCTACCACATAAATATTTCCAAATCTATGTCCAATGAATTTACTACCAGAATCAAGAGAGTTTGTTACTATACACATAGATGATTCAAAGATAACTTTGAAGCCTTTGTCACACATTTGACTAATACTCAATAAATTGTGATTCAACTTATCTACTAGCAATACATTTTCAATGAAAGTACAGGGGGTTATTTTTATCTTACCAATTTTGATTATTTTTCCATTGCCATTGTCTCCAAAAGTAACCATACATTCTTCTTTCATTTCCAAGGTGATGAACTGATCCTTATCACCCGTCATATGCCTTGAACAGCCTTTATCGAGATACCATCTTTTCTTCATTTTTTGGGCTGCAAGACATTCCTGCAAGAAAGTCAAGGAGTTCTTTAGGTACCCAAGCTAACTTGGGTCCTTTCAGGTTAGCAGAGGTGGTTCCTTTGGGAACCCAAAGTTTTCTTGATGTATCACGTACATTTCTAATAATATTGCAATTGAAAGCTTTATGTCCTAATTCTTTGCAAACAAAATATTTGATTCTAGAATTTTGAAATGATCTATACTTTGAAATTCTAGATACATGAAATGTAGAGATAGTAGGTTTTGTATTTGAATTCTTAGGAACATATAATGCATGTTTTGAAATAGAAGTAGAACCTTTGTGATAAAAGTTTTTTGAGGAATAAACTTGGAAACAAAATCTTTTGTTTCACAAATGTAGTAGCTGAAATATAATTTGAATTTGAGGCATTAAAACCTATTCCAGCTTTATTTCTAGACATTCTTTGATCTTTAAGAATTAACTCAAGCTTGTTCGAAGATAAAGTTAATTTTTCAACAAGGGCTTGAGTTTTTCAACCTCCTTTTTCAGCTCATTATTTTCTTTCAATAAAATATCAATTTTGTTATGAAACTCACTGTTCTCAGTTTTCAAAACACCATATTTTTCAAAGAAGATATGAAGTTCTTTTTGCAGTAAAGAATTCTTTTCTGAAATTTCTTTGATGTGGAGGCAAGGGGGTTAGTGCTAGGGATGCTGGGATGGATGCTTATGATGAAAGGAATTTCTTTTTTTATGTTTGATGAGTTTTAGATATTTTTTTAGGGTTTCGATTCCCGATCACAAGCAAAGGTAAGAAATACGAAGAATAGTAATGAAAGCTTATGCTAGCAATTCAAAGCCCTAAAAGTGAAAACAAGAACAGGACCCCAGGATTAAGAAACCCCGGTAGGACTAGCTCGACCTACAATATCTACTTAGGAGATAAAGAGAAAGCAAACCTCAAACTTCTGGAGCACCCGGTGTAGAGTTCGCTCAACTCGGCGGATGCGGCCTAGATGCCTGAGCAGTCGAACCCGTGGGAGCACTGGCTTTGGGTCGGGAGGTCGCGATGGTAATGCTGACAGTCTCCAATGCCCGAGATGCCAGGGAGGACCTGTAGGAAAATAAAAGAAGGGTTAGCGAAATGTGGAGATGCATGGAAAGGAATTGATATGGAGTTGGGAAGGGGCTTCGAGCCCGGTGTCCGGCTGTATTCCAAAGTCGAAGTTGGAGATAACTTGGGGCCTCGCACCCCGTGATGTCCCGGAGGATGAAGGAATGTGGCCTCACACCACGTGACATCCTCGAGGACGAAGGATTCGTGACGCCCTGGGGCGACGGACAGGTGGCCTCACACCACTCGACGTCCCTAGGGACGAAGGCAATTTCACTCAAACCTAGCCTAAGAGACAATGGTCGGAGGGTGGAAAAAACTCAAACTTTTTCATTAATCACTCAATCATTCATTAGTTCTATAAGGGAGGGATTGGGTCCTTTAAATAGGCACCCAAGGCGTATTTGAAATTCAAAATTACAACTTTCATGGTGGCGCCCAAAATTCTCCATCATCTCCTCTCTTTGGCCGACCAAATGACTTGGGGTTGGGCGTGGCATGTGGGAAGGCATGGAGAGGGGGATTGGTCTCTTGACTTCCTTCCTTAGCATGCTTATTTTGGGAAGAAAGAGTGGGGCATGGCTTGCTTGAAGGGATGTGTTCCCTTAGACTCTTCAATGCCATCTCTTGAATTGATTCAAGGCTGACCAAGGGAGAGCTCTTTGGGCATTCCATGGTTGAGGGCTTGAAGAGGAGAGTGTGTCCTTTGACCTTCCATCCTTGCATGAACACTTTGGGAAGAAAGCTTGGAACGAGGCTTGCTTTGTGGCTTGGTTTCTTCAAGGATCTTCAACGCCCTTCTTTTGATGGAACAAGGCGTGATGTGGGGGAGGGAAGAGGGGGATGGTGTTTCTTCCTTCCAATGTCTCCCAAGGTGTGTGGAAAGCATGAGGGTGCCACTTTGTTTCCCTCCTTGGATGCCCAAGTGGCAGCTGATGTGGTGCCATGTAGGTAGCTGAGGTGGCACCTAAGTTGGCATTATCCCAAGTGGAAGGGGTTGGTTGGCCCACCAGAACTTGATTTGGTGAAGAAAACCAGGGTGACTTCAATTGGGCTTGGGCCCAGTCCAAACTTAGACTCGAACAAATACAAGACTCATGACCTAACTTGATCAAAATTGGTCAAGGTACTGGACTAAACAAACTTTGACAAGAAATTATGAAATTGCTTTGGCTCAAGGCCTTATTACAGGACTCATAGAAGGGGGAACCCTAATCTGAGATCCATAGAGGGTTGAGCAGCCTCAATCGGATCCTGGTGCCCACACCAGTTCTCCCGGGATGGGAGGAACTCAACCCTGTCGAGTAAGGGTTAGCTTGGCTTTGATACCTCTCCAGGATGTCGGGGTCGATGCGCTGCAAGTCCTCCCGTGTTATCCCCGAGTCATTGGATTCGGGTCGCCCTTGCCATCGGACCAGGTAATGCTTGTAGCCTTTGCCACGATAGTGATGGCTTGGTCATCCAGGACACGCTCGATCCGCTCTCCTCGCTCAGGTATATTTGGAGTTGGACACTCAGGTTCAGGTTCACTCTCAAAAGGGAGGTCAGGCCCAAATGGCTCACTGGGTATGTTTGTGGGTTCCCTATACTCGACTAAGTCAGAGATATTGAATGTCGAGCTAATTCCATAATCCGGAGGTAGTTCTAGCACATAGGCATTAGGGCCCATTCTCCTAATTACTTTAAAGGGACCCGCCCCACGAGCGTGAAGCTTCTTAACGGTTCCCGGTGGAAACCATTCAGGCCGAAGCCTAATCATTACAAAATCTCCTATTTCAAACTCTTTTGCTCACTTTTGGGAATCAGCCAGCCTTTTATATGTGTTATTACTTATATTAATTTTCTAGATAATTTCTTTATGCATGTCCCTAATATGCTGTGCAAGTGAATCAACTGACTCGAAGACACGTGCATGGATGGGTAGGGGAATTAGGTCAAGAGGTCGGTTAGGCTTGTAACCAGAGACAACTTCAAAAGGACTCTTCCCGGTGGTCCTATTTAAAAAGTTGTTATAGGCAAACTCGGCTCGAGGTAAAAGAAGATCCCAGTTTCCCGTATGTTCACCTATCAAGCATCTAAGAAGGTTTCCCAGGCTGCAGTTGACCACCTCAATTTGTCCGTCGGTTTGCGGGTGGTAGGTACTGGAGAATTGGATCTTGGTTCCTAGGAGGTGCCAAAGGGTTTTCCAGAAATAGCTAGTGAAGCGGACATCCCTATCGCACACTATAGTCTTAGGTAGGCCATGTAACTTAATCACATGTTCCAGAAAAAGCTTGGCGACTTTGGAAGCATCTAGGGTCTGGGAGCAGGGTATAAAATGAGCCATTTTGGAAAACCTATCCACTACTACAAAGGCAGAATTGTGCTTCCTTGCGATCTTGGGTAATCCTACCACAAAATCCATGCTGAGGTCTTGCCAAGGGTGGCTAGGTACAGGCAAGGGGGTGTACAGGTTAGTATTATGTTTTTGCTGCTTGACCACAGCACAGGTTCGGCTCCTAGAGACAATATTGGCTACATCTTTCTTAAGGCTAGGCCAAAAGAACTGGTCTTCAACAGCTAGAATGGTCTTCTCCCTACCTAAGTGACCAGCTAGGCCTCCCGCATGGGTTTCCCACACTAAAAAATCTCAGAGTGAAGTCTTGGGAATGCACAACTTATTACCCTTGAAAAGATAACCATCCTGTATGGTATAGTCACTATGGACACTAAATGGTTCTTGAAGCTTAGATTGGAAGATCTCACTGACGTCAGGACAAGATTTATATTGCTTCTTAAGTCAGTCAAATCCTACAACCTCAGTCCTAACCATGTTTAACAAAAGGGCATGATGGCTAAGGGCATCAGCTACCTTATTTTCAGTACCAGCACGATGTTTAAGCATGAAGGTATAGACTTGGATATACTCAACCCACTTAGCGTGCCTAGGGTTCAATCTTTTCTAGGAGTTTAGGTATCGAAGGGCTTCATGGTCTGAAAACAGGACAAACTCATGGGGTAAAAGGTAGTGCCTCCAATACCTAAGGGCTTGGACAACTGCATAAAACTCTTTATCATAAGTCAAGTACTTAAGTTTGGCCTCATTAAGCTTTTTGCTAAAGAAGGCCACAGGATTATTTTCCTGACTAAGTACTCCACCAATCCAAAATCCCGAAGCATCACAAGCAACCTCGAAAACCTTAGAAAAATCTGGCATCTCAGGACAGGTGCTTGTACCATTCTATCCTTAATTTCAAGGAAGGCTTTGTCTGCAGCTTTAGTTCATTGAAAACCTCCCTTCCTGATGCAGTCAATTATCGGTGCTACAATTGAACTAAATCCCCAAATGAATCATCTGTAAAATGTGGCTAGGCCATGGAAACTACGTACATCATGGATGCTAACAGGGACAGGCCATTCAACTATAGCTCTAACCTTCTCGGGGTCGGCTGAAACTCTTTTAGGGGTAACTACAAAGACTAAGAAGATAACCCTAGTTGTCATAAATTCACACTTCTTAGGGTTGGTGTAAAGGCTATTCTCCCTAAGGGTTTGGCAGACTAACCTTAAGTGGTGAAGATGGTCTTCTTTGGTCTTGCTATAGATCAAGATGTCATCATTCTTCTCTTTCTTTAAGTAAAGAATCATTGATATGCTTTAATGATCTAATCTTTACTCCTGCCTTTTTAAATTCAGATAAAAGATCATGAACTGCAGAGTTTAACTCATCAAATGTAAATTCAATTTTTGTGTTGGGGGAATTTACCTCATCTTCGAGACCCATTAAATATAAGTTAGCTATTTTTGTGGTCTCTTCTTCTTCAATCGAAGTGGAGTCTACACTATCAGTCTACGTGGCAACCATCGCTTTCTTTTTCTTATTTCTGAAAAAAAATTTTAATTAAGCACAGTCTGGACGAATATGCCCCAGTTTCTTACGTTCATAGCAGGACTTGTTCCTTATCTTTAACTTTGTCCTTGTCCTTTTCTTTGGAATGTTCTCCTTGTTTATGGAATTTTCTGTTAAGCCTTCATTTCTTCTTACCCACAAACTTTCTGAATCTCCTCATGACCATTGCAATGTGTTCATCTTCAAGATCGTCATTGGAGGAGGAGTCCTCTTCCGTCTCTTTATCATCCTTTGATTATAATGCAGCCTTGAATGCAATTCTTTTCTTATTTTTCTGATCATCATCCATTCAATGCTGCATGGCTAGTTCTTGTGTGATGAGAGATTCCATTAATTCATCCATTAATAAAATATTCAGGTCTTTGGCTTCCTGGATGGTAGTGACTTTAGGATTCTATTTTTCAAGAAGTGATCTCAAAATTTTGTACTAAATCAGTATTTGAGTATACCCTGCCAAGACTTTTCAAACCATTAATAATATCTATAAATCTAGTGTACATGGAAGAAATACATTCATTAGGCTCCATCTTAAATAGTTCATAATTGTGCACTAAAAGATTAATCTTTGAAGGTTTAACTCGAGAAGTTCCTTCATGGGTCACCTCAAGTTTATCCCAAATTTCCTTCACTGAGGAGCAAATGGAAATTTGATTAAACTCATTTAAATCCAAAGCACAGTAAAGCAAGTTCATTGCTTGGCATTCAATTCCCCTAATTTCATGTCATGTTTATCCCAGTCCTCTTCAGGCTTAGGGATATCCACGCCATCGACTTTGATCATGGGGATACTTAGCCCTTTAAGAATGACCTTCCATAATTGAAAATCAACAGCTTGAATATAGATTTTCATTCATGCTTTCCAATATGCATAATTTGTTCCTGTGAAGAGTGGAGGTCTATTGTTGACTGGCCTTTTGCCAAAGATGTACTCATGGGATGAGCCATCAATCTTTACTCTAGTAAAATCAGAGACACTGCTTTGATACCAATTGTTGCCCAGGTGGCTACCCAAGAGGGGGGTGAATTGAGAATTTAAAAAAATTAAAGCAAGTAATGTGCAATTAAAAAATCCCTTAGAAGGTGTTAGGTGCTATGACAGAGTTATAAATTGTAGAAGGTAAAATGGAGTAAAGAAGCACAACACAGACACCAAATTTATAGTGGTTCGGAGCAACCCAGCTCCTACGTCCACTACCCAAGATACCACCTGAGATTTTCACTATATTCACACCTGAATACAGTAGAATTGTTTTACAGGATCACAATCCAAAACCTCTACACTTTGGTTTTACAGGATCACCAAAGAAAACCAAACACCTTTTGGTTTTAATAGGCTCACCAAAGAAACCTAACTTGGTTTTATCAGGATCACCAATAACCTAACACTTGGATTTTATGAAGGCTCACCAAGAACCTATTTGGCTTTTCAACCGAGCTCACCAATAAGCTAACAATTCAAAAATTGAATTGAAATAAATGCAACAAAAATGATAAACTCAATTTGTCGGATAGTTGCCGATGCAGCTTGTTGAAATTCCACTTGAATGCACTTGAATAGGCTTTAATTGCTACAGTGGCATCTTCTTAAAGTTGCTTCAAGCTTCATATCAGAGTTGGTGAAGACTTGAAGATTAGCTTGAATGCTCTAGTACTCTTTTGCTGTTGGTAGGTAGAATATTCAATGAAGCTCTCTTAACTTTGAAGAACTTTTCAAAAACTTGTCAAAAATTATCTTTTGGATGTTCAAATCCTTCAAATATAAGGTCTTTCATCATCCCAAGGTAGTTAGAGACGTTTTTGACCGTTGGGATGTGACTTGTGATCATTGGAGCACTTTTTGGCATTCAAAAATAAATTCTGGAACTAGTCATTAGATACTTGGAAACTATATTTGAGTCAGCTCGGATTCCTTCGAGTCGGCTTGGATCCTTCAAGTCGATAAATCAAGTTGCCAAATCTTCAGTGCAATCGGCTCTTTGTCTTACGGTGTAAAACATCACTCTGGATGAGTCGGCTCTTGATATCTCGGGTCAGCTCGAACTTGAATCTTTGAAAAACTTGAACTCGAGGAGTCGGCTCTCTTCAGCTAGTGTAGGTTCTTCTTCTCAGGTTCGAAAAGCCTCACTCTAAAAGAGTCATCTCGATGCAGTTCGAGTCGGCTCGATTTCTCAGGTCTTCAAAATTAGGTCTGGTACAGTTTGCTCTTTTTTGTTCGACTTGGCTCACCTGGCTATTCTCAGAAATCTTCTGAAATGTGGCTTTGGAGGAGTCAACTCGGACTGAATCCAGTCAACTCGAATTCACTAGAGTCAGTTCGCTTTCCATCGAGTCAGCTCGGATTGCTACGTTCCAGAATCCTTGCTGCGTGCCAGTAAACGGAGTCGGCTCTTCAACAAGTTGGGTCGGCTCGAGTATCTTCTTTAGGATTTTTACATTTGAACTTAAAGAAAAACTCTTTCCAACTCTTTACATTTTCAAACATACCAACTTAAGACTAAATTTAGGGCACACACATACAGAAGTAACCCTTTTCACATGATTTTTTCTTAGCTTTTTCATTGGGTTCTTCTTTACAAAAACACATTACAACACAACTCAAACAAGAAAATAGAGGTGTAGGAGTTGAAGTTTGAATATTTAATCCATCCTACAAAAACTTGTAAAATACTTGAAGAGTTGTCAGAAATAAGCATACATGCTCCAATATTTGGTTATTATCAAAATCACTTATAGGGTCAACACACATAAAGATAAATCATTTTCAATATTTGTAAAGTTTTATCAAAATGTTTCAAATAAAAAAGGTGTTTTAGTTGTATGCATTCGTTGTGATCATGGAACTAAATTTGAAAATCAGGATTTTGAAAGCTTTTGTAATGAAAAAGGTATTGAACACAACTTTTCTGCACCTAGGATACCTCAGCAGAATGAGGTAGTAGAAAAAAAAAATCATACTTTAGAGGAAATAGCACGCACTATGCTTTATGAAAATGATTTAGCAAGATATTTTTGGGCTGAAGCTATTAATACTGCATGTTATATTTTGAATCGAGTTTTAATCCACCCTATTTTGAAGAAAACTTTTTATCAACTTTGGAATCAAAGAAAACCAACCTTAAAGTATTTTCGAGTTTTTGGTTGTAAATATTTTATCTTAAATAATGGCAAAGATAATCTTGAAAAATTTGATGCCAAGTCTGATGAAGGTATCTTTTTATAATACTTTACATCAAGCAAGGCATACAAAGTTTTCAACAAAAGAACCTTAGTTGTAGAAGAGTCTGTACATGTTATTTTTGAAGAATCTACTAACAAATCCTCTAGAAAAGAGGATACTTCTGATGCATGTGCAGGTGCTGATAAGCTTCAAAAGTTGACACTGAATGATCAACCCCCTCAGCCAAGTGAAGAAGATCAAGACAAAATTGAGAAAGGTGAAGACACTCCAAAGTACTAAGATCTACCTAAGGAGTGGAGGTATGCTCATGGACATCCTAAAGAATTAATCTTAGGTGATCCATCTAAAGGGGTAAGAACTCGAGCCCCAATTAGAAATGAATGTGATTATATAGCTTTTGTTTCTCAAGTTGAGCCTAAATGTTTTGAAGATGCTGAAAAAGATCATATCTGGATAAATGTCATGCAAGATGAATTAATTCAGTTTGATAGAAATAATGTTTGGACATTAATAAAATGACCATCTAATATTTCTATTATGAGAATAAAATGCGTATTTAGGAATAAATTAGATAAAAATGAGATTGTTGTTAGAAATAAAGCTAGGCTAGTTGCCAAAGGCTACAATCAGGAGAAAGGAATTGATTTCGATGAAACTTTTGCTCCTGTTGCTAGACTTGAAGCAATTAGACTACTATTAGCATTTGCTTGTTTTGTAAATTTTAAACTATTTCAAATGAATGTTAAAAGTACTTTTCTGAATGGTTTTATAACAAAAAAGATTTTTGTTGAACAACCACCTGGATTTGAAACTCACGCACATCCTGATCATGTTTTTAATTTGCACAAAGCATTTTATGGATTAAAGCAAGCACCTAGAGCCTCATATGAAAGACTCAGCAAATTTCTAATTGAAAATGAATTTTCTAGAGGCTATGTTGATAAAACTTTATTTTTGAAAAAGAAAGATGATGATTTATTAGTAGTACAAATATATGTTGGTGATATTATTTTCGATGCAACTAATAAAATTCTTTGTCAAAAGTTTGCTAAACTAATGTAGGGTGAGTTCAAGATGAGCATGATGGGAGAACTCAATTTCTTTCTCGGACTCCAGATCAAGCAAACTAAAGATGGAATCTTCATCAACCAAGTTAAGTATACAAGAGAGATTATAAAGAAGTTTGGAATGGAGACTACTAAATCAATAGGTACACACCTATAAGCCCCTCTTGTAGACTTAATAAAGATGAGCATGATAAATCTGTAGATCAAAAATTAACAGGGGTATGATTGGCTCTTTTATGTACTTAATGGTTAGTAGACAAGATATAATGTTCAGTGTATGCATATGTGCTAGATATCAGTCTGAACCTAAAGAATCACATCTATTGGCTATTAGCGCATTATTAGATATCTATCTAGTACAATTGATATTGGCTTATGATATTCTAGAGATTCATTTGCTGAATTAATTGGATATTCTGATGCAGATTTTGCTGGTTGTAAATTGGATAGAAAGAGTACTAATGAAACTTACCAATTTCTTGGAGTTAACTTAATCTCCTGGTTTAGCAAGAAACAAACTTCAGTTGCACTATCCATAGCCGAGGCTGAGTATATTGTAGCAGGAAATTGTTGTACTCAAATTATATGGATTAAGCAACAACATGAAGATTTTAGAATCAAGTTGACTAGTACACCTATAAAGTGTGATAATACCATTGCCATTTGCTTAACAAAAAATCCTATTCAACATTCTAGGAGTAAACACATTGAAATTAGATATCATTTTATTAGAGATCATATTGAAAATAATGATGTTGTGCTTGAATTTATTTGCACTGAATTATAATGAGCTGATATTTTGACTAAGCCTCTTCTGGAAGATCTGTTCTGTAGATTAGAAGAGAACTCGGGATCATTAATCTTTTTAATTAAAATCTTCCAATTTTTGACTCAAAGTAATCAAATTCGACATCAATAATATTCATTTATCATAAATTTCATTGAACTAGCTGTGATTTTGATCAGACCTTCGATCTCTTATTTTTTAGTTTTTAAGTTGTTGTGTCAACACATGCATGTGTCGACACCTGAATGTGTCGACACATTCGTGAGTCGACACATGAATGGCAGCAAACCAAGAATAAGGGCATTCCGAAGCATTTTTCTTCCATTTTTCCTCCCCACTCGAGCCGACACATGCCCTAAGCTTCTCCACACTCCTCCTTCCCTCTAATTTGTGCTCAAAACCTTTCAATTCTTCATTTGAGATGCTATTTGGCTTGGATTGATCGACTTTCCGCTTCCCATTTCCAAATTGAAACCTATAAACCTTAGGTTTCTCCTCCAAATTTGTTCAAATCCTTATTCTGTGCAATGGGTCCCCGGAAATAAGTAGTCCATCGCCCTCGGCCATCCAATAGGAGGAAGAGCGAAGAACCAAGGTCAGACACGAAGCTAGAGCTCCAGATCTGCCTACTCGACCTCTTTTTGTAGATTTTAGCTAGATAAGTTTGAAGACGGCTGTCAGAGGATGCCTGGACTTCAGTTTCATCGACCAGTAGCACTTCATGATTGGTCAATGGATCAAAGATGCTGATTTGACATTTTTATGTTCTCTGAGCGAGAGATCTACCCATGGCTCATACAAGAGTTTTATGGATCATTAGCCTGTGGGAGTGATGGTTGGCTAGCTCAGGTCAGAGGCAGGGATATCCTCATTACTTCAGAGATATTAAGCAGAGTATGGGATATTCCTATGACTGGGTCAGTTGTCGATAGTTTGATTGATAGAGTGAGTGGTTTCTAGTGTGTATTCAAGTCAGACATTTTGCCTAAGGGAGCCACCATGCCTGCATCTTGTTTGTCTACAAAGATAAGATTTCTGTATCACATTGTCGCCCAGATCCTTCTACCGAAGACCAGATGTTTTGATTACATCACCAAGCGAGAGTTGCTCGTGATGGTCCCATTGGTACAGCGCACACTCGTCTGCCTTTCGATGCTTATGGTTCATCAGATGATGGAGGCTTCGACGAGTCAGCGACTCTGCTTACCCTACGGGATGGGGTTGACATTATTGTTCAGGGAGTATGGTATTAGTTTTGAGGACGAGCCCTTCCATATGCACCTACATAGTGATGTTTATGACATCAGGTCATTACATCAGATGAGTTATCAGCTGTTCAGAGGCCAGTGGAGATGCAGAGTATCTAGTTAGGCCGATGACAGAGATGATGATGATGCTGCAGAGGAGGAGTGCATTCTTTTCAGCAAGGCAGGACCTATAGAAACATCTCTTCCATAGAGTCAACCTGAGCGAGCAGCGCAGCCAGAGACTGCTTCTCAGTCTGAGCCTACTTCTCAGCCTCAAGAGTTCAGTCGAATATCTAGGAGTTCCAAAGATTTTGATGGACAGAGTCAGTCATATAGAGACAGATATATTGACCATTGATAGCGACTTGACTACTTTATTGTTTAGACCAGAGAAAGCCATAGATGACTAAGTGATGGCATCTCAGCTATTCTGACTGCACTGTCCAGACCTTCTACAGGGAGTACTCCAGTTTCTGATATAGCTCTACCTCCTCCAGCACCAGTTGTTGATGATAGTGATGATGAGGAGATTGACTCTGATGGATTCGACTTCCCATATTTGATTTCAGAGCCAGTGGAAGAGGTGATAGCAGACTTGCATAGGAGTCCCATTTGTGACCCTTCCAGCTCACCTACTTAGACTCCTGTCCTATCTACTCCTTCTAGATCTGATGATCATGTTCCTATTCCTATTCTTTCCCTATTGTTGATTCACCTGTTGATGATTCACCTGTTGTTGATTCACCTATTATCAATACACCCATTATTGACACTCCTATTATTGACTCACCGATTGTAGATTCACCCATTCATTCCTTAGCTGATACACCTACCATCCATACATCCACTCTTATTCGAGAGCTAGGTTTTTACACACCTGGCTTTCAGAATCTTGATTCTGGTCCATCTTTTGATCGTACACCACATCCGACAATTGCAGAGACTGTCACCTCGATCTACTCTATTCATGCTAAGGACATAGCCTCCACCTCTTCTACTCCTGCTAGAGGTTGGACGTATGCTCGATGTAGAGGACGTGGTCGTCGTACTCCTCCATGACCGACAAGGACTCGCCTTCGAGATCTCAGATCGATGTGGCCCCGAGCTCGCTCTTTTACTGATACTGGTCAATTAAGATTGGATCTTCCAATGATGATGAGGATGAAGATTAGGATATCTTTATATGTTTAGATAGTTTACTTCTTATACATCTTTTGTATGTTTTGTTATTGTACAAATTCTGAATTTAAGTGAAATATTATGTTGTACTTCATGATTATAACTTCAAATGAGTGAAATACTTTAACTTTCCTTTAGTACTTCATTATCTTCATTATCTTCAGTTTTATTATACTTCAATGCTATATCTTGAATGACTTGCCTATTTTTATTCCTATCTTTTTAATGATAACAAAAAGGGGGAGTAATAAGACTAAAGTATAAATGTGCAAGGGAGTAATAAGAGTAATAGTGTAAATATGCTTGAAAATTTATGGAAATTTGAAAATTATTTTGAAAACTTAGTTGAACTTGAATTGAAAATTATTTACAAATTTCTTAAGGGGGAGCAATACCTTCTTTATTTTGAAAATCTATTTTGAATTAAATTTTATGTTAAATCCCTTCTTTAGATGTTTGAGAAGATATTTACAAACTCTTTTATGAATCATCAATTTAGGGGGAGCCTTGTTTATTGCTGAATTTTTGCCTCTCCTAAAGCATGTTTTCTTGTAGAGCATCACAATACATGAGTTTATGTCTTATATATCCCAAAGCTCTGATACTCTTAATCATTATAACAAGCTCTAATACTCTTAATCATTATATCACTCTTGCTCTGATACTTCATATCAATGTTGCAAATTACTTTGATACACCTATGGCATTTAGCTCTTTGCACCTTGAAAAATACTTTTAAAAGCTATTTATGCAATTTATACTTAAAGATTTTGTCATCATCAAAAAGGGGGAGATTGTTGACTTCGTTATTGATTTTGATGATAAGCAAAATGGTTAAGTATAAGTTGAGTACTAATGATTCTTTTGAAGTGGTTTTTATAGAAAAAGGTGCTCATCAATTTGAAAAAGTTTGTTTGATTGAAGAAGCCAAGTTTAGATGAAAGATCTGCCCAAAGAAGACTTGGACAGTCAACGTTTGCTTGAATGGATACTTGAGTGAGATATAAATTTGGTTTAGCACAAGTTCAAGTATTTTTGTGAAGATCTCACAATAAGGTGTCGACTCAAACTGTCGATACATAACACCAAATATCGACATATGATAGTGAAGTATCGACTTAAGCCGGTATGCAAAGAAAGTTTCAGATGGCACGGTTGAAGTGTCAACACATGGACTTGAAGTGTCGACTCAAAGTGTCGACACATGGATCAGCTCATCGCCTGAGACTTTTAGATCACAGAACTTCAAGAAGATGAAGAACTGTAGAAGTGTTGACACATAGATATGAAGTGTCGACTCAAAGTGTCGACTCACCTGAAGAAGTGTCAACACATTTGAGATTTCCAGGAAGCCAGATTGAGGATATTTGAACTGGGTGTCGACTCAAGAAGTTCAAGTGTCAACCTGAAGTGTCGACTCGTAACCTGAAGTGTCAACACATGAAGTTCTGGAAACAGTAACGGCTAGTTTTTCAAATTCAGATTTGCCTTTTTTCACCCCCAGCAGCTAGATTTTCGAGTCTAATAGCAAGAAACTAGATTTGAGGCCTTGGAAAAGTATTTATATGCTCCAAATCAAATCTAAAGATATATTATTGATGGAAATAAAATAGAAATGTCCAATAGAGAAGAAAAGAGAGCATTCACTCCTATTCATTAAAGTTCAACGACTCTCAAGCAAAAGATTGCCTCCATGCTTTCAAAGAGCCTTCAAGAGCATTAAAGATCATCCATTCTTGAGCAATCAAGAGGCTTCATCAAGTTGAAAGCATCACTACATCGAGCTTCAAAAAGGTACCCGCTTTTTACTAGAAAGCTTTTATTCTCTTTACTTCAAACTATCATTTGTTCTAAGGGTTCTTGGTTAGCCTATTGCAAAACCAAGGAAGGTTATTGATGAGCCTTTGAAAACCAATTAGGTTCTTGGTTAGCCTGAAAAACCAAGGAAGGTTGGTGGTGAGCCTTAAAACCATTTAGGTTATTGGTTAACCCGTAAAACCAAGTGAGGTTTTGACTTGTGAGCCTTGTGAAAACAAGTCGGGTTTTGATTATTGAGCCAGAAAAACTAATCGACTGTAATCGGTTGAGAGTATAGTGAATTTCCAAGGAGATCTTGGAGAGTGGATGAAGGTGCATTGGATAGCACCGAACCACCATACTTCTTTGTCTTTGTGGTTGCTTGTCTTCTCTACTTGCTCTTACATTTATTGCTCTTTATTTTTGCTGCACATTTACTTAAGAACATTATATTTGAATGCATTATACCTTGATTAATTATTGGATTGGATTATATACTATTTCATTGCATCAAGTAATTATTTTTTAGAGATCCAATTCATCCCCCCTCTTGGGTTGCTTACTGGACAATACACTTTTTCCAATAAAAGGTGACTTGGTCATTTTTCCAAGAAGACAAGATTTATAAGTTGGTAAAGATTCACTCTCAATGATATCTAACAGACCTTCTCCCACCAACTTATTTATCCTATTCTTGCTTATATGACCTAGCCTATAGTGCCAGAGATAAGTGTCGCTGACTTTATCTAACCTAGGGCATTTATAAGTAGTGTACAATACAGTATCAAGCTGTGACAGTACATATACACCATTCTCCATTTGTCCAAACATCACATTAGAACCATTCAATATGACTTTGCAAATATCATTCTTTATAGATAATTCATAACCATCTTTGGCCATCAGGCCTACAGAAGTGATATTCACTAAAAAAGAAGGACAAAAATGACAATCATTAAGAATGACAGTACAAGACTCGAAATACAAAGAAATAGTTTCCAATGTCAGAACTGGAGCTTGACTTCCATTGCCAATGTTCAGAAACCTTTCACCACTTTCAAATCTTCTACTAACTTAAAGTCCCTACAAAGAATTACAAATGTGGTAAGGGCTTCCGGTATCAAATACCCAGCAAGTAGTATCACAAATAGAGAAACTACAAGGATTTATCATATAAATATCTTGACCAGCAATAGTTTGCTGCTTTCCCTTTCTTTGCTAGTTTGGGTCTAGAGTAGCAAGGTATGCAGAATAATTTCACTTCCAGTGACCTGACATCTTACAGAAGAAGCACTCTGCCAGACTCTTGTCAGCCTTCACCCTCTTAGTCTGACTAGGCCCAGCACTTTGCACCTTCTTATTTTTCTTATTCTTTCTCTTCATCCCTTTTCCAAAGGGACAATGCCCTGCTCCAGAACCTCCCACCAAATTCACCACTCCTTTGTTAAGGTTGTGATCTCTCTCATAAATTTGTAATAACCCTAACATCTCATGGTAGTTTACTGCGGGCATATTCATTCTAAAATTATCGAGAAAGACCTGGTAGGAAGTGGGCAGAGAATTCAGTATGATGTCCTTGTCGAGCTGCTCATGCAAAGGACATCCAAGTTTGTCCAAATGCTCAAATAACTCGATCATGTACATTACATGATCAATTACCGGAGCTCCATCATGCATACGCATGTTGTAGATGGTGGAAGAGATTCGGTATCTCTCCGTATCATATAAAGTGCTAAAAGACTCCTTCAACCTTTGAAGGATCTCCTCTGGTTGGGCCTCCTCAAATTTGCAACTGAACTCTTCATTCATCATAGCCAACATAATGCAACATACTATTATGCGGTCAGAGATCCATTTCTAATATGTGTCCCTGATAGTGCCATGGGTATTGGGGGCTGGGATCTCAGGTACCGGATCTATTATCATATAGATGATCTGCTCGCACTCCAAGACTATCCTGAGTCTTGGATACCAGCTATCGAAGTTGGATCCAGAAAGTTTATCATTATCCAATAATGATCAGAGCGACAAAGTGGTCGACATTATCTGAAAGAGAACAAGACCTATCAGTATATGAATCATTTTAAAAATCCTAAAGATATGGATTTTAGTCTAAAGATTTCTCCCACTATTATATTCAGACCGGTAGCCCTTACACTCCAATCTGAAGGATAACATTTATCCTTTAGCAGATACTAGGAACTAATAGACTACACATGAGCCCGACTTTGGCTGGCCAACCCACATGCATCTAAAGGTGGTACGATACCAATTGCTTCTTAAAGCAATTCCTAATATTCATTTTGCCCCAGGGGTCCTCACAATCAGCCTTTAGGCCTCTTATTGAAGGTTCTGGTTAGGTCCAACCATTAACATGATCAAATTCAATGCTTCAACTTAACCCATGATCAAGCCTGACTTTGGCCGGCCCACCTAACAGTGTGTTAAGATAGTCAATCTTAGCCAACATATGTTGAACGGCAATTCCATTCACCTGATGACTACTTGTTCTTTGGAACTATCGATAATCACCAACCTTATGGACTCATTACCAATCCAACTTAATGGGAGGCTGTTTTCCAGGTGGCTTTCCCAAGAGGGGGTTGAATTACAAATTTAAAGAATTTAACAGAGTATGTGCCTTTTTGAAAACTTCTTTGATGTGGTAGGTGCTGTGATTCAGAAATTTAAAGCTGAAGTAATTAAAAGAAGAAGTAAAAGCACAATCACAAACACAGTAATTTAGAGTGGTTTGGAGACCCTAGCTCCTACGTCCACTATCCAAGATCCATTTGGGATTTCCACTATATTCACTACCGTAATATAGTCGGATTGTTTTACCGGGCTCACAATCCAAACCCAACTTGGTTTTTCAATCGGGCTCACCAAAAACCCAACTATTGATTTTAAACAGGATCACCAAGAACCCAACTTGGTTTTACCAGGATCACCGAAACCCTTACACAGTTAGTTTTGAACAGGATCACTAACAACCCACTTGGTTTTTTAGACCAGGTTAACCAATAACCCAACTCAATAAGAGTAGAAGAAAGTAAGCAACAATAATGACAAACTATATTGTCAAATGGTTGCCGATGCAGCTCGAGAAAAGCCTTCTTGATTGTACTTTAATAGTTTCTTTAACTTATTCAATAAGTGCTTCAAGCTTTTTATTGGAGTTGGTGAAAAGGCTTAAAGTCTATCTTGAATGCTCTTGCAGTGCTCTCTAGCTCACAAGCTCAAGTAAGCATTAATCATTCATTCACCTTTTCAAAAGTTGTCCCAATCCCTCTTTTATAGAATCTTGTACTATTCTCAGATGGTTTTAGTCATTTTAGACCATTGGGATATGATACTTGACCATTGGAATACTTTTTAAATTCAAAAATGGAGTTCTAGAACTAGACGTTACTTGCCTAAAATTGACCTTCGAGTCAGTCAGATCTTCTCGAGTCGGCTTGGATCCAAAGAGTAGTTCTGGTCGAGTCACCTTGCTTCATTTGGGTCGGCTCGGTTTCTTAGTAGTTTGATTCCTTATCTGGAAGAGTTGTCTCGCCTTACTTTGAGTCTGCTTGGATTCTTAGGCTTTCAAAACTGTACTCTGGAAGAGTCGGCTCGGGTTCCTCCGGGTCAGCTCTCCTGGCTGTTCACTCAGAACGATTCTTTCTAGACTTTAGAGGAGTCGGCTCGGATGCTGAAGAGTTGACTCGAATGCCAGACTGAAGTACTTAGTCGGCTTTGATTTCCTTTGGGTCGGCTCACCTATCTAATTCAATAATTGATACTCTAGATGAGTCGGCTCGACTATCTGCATGCTAGAAACCTTCAGTCATGCCAAAGATCAGAGTCGGCTCTGATAGATCTTCAGTAAAAAACTTGAACTTCTCTCCAGAAGTTTTCCAGCAAGTCTTCAACACTTCAAACTTTACAAACTCAACTTGCAAATGAATTTAAGAAATTTAAAGCTTGAAAAATATATAAGCAACCCATTTTTCATGATTTTCTTTTAACTTTTTCTATGGTTCTTTACATGAGATAATTACAACACAACTCATGACATAAAATAAGAATGTAGGAGATGAAAATGAACAGTGAAACCGTCCTACAAAAACTTATAAAGTACTTGAAGAGTTGTTAGTAACACAAATACATGCTCCAATATTTTGTTATCATCAAAATCACTCAAGGGGTCAACAATCTCTTCCTTTTTGATGATGACAAAATACTGGGCATGGAAAAACTTTACATGTACAATTGTATTTGAAAGTAAATATTAACATGTATCAGAGCTTTTGATGTATTAATGTATCAAAGCTTGCATATAGACAAAGTATCAGATCCTTTGAAATAGAAGGATTAAAGTGTATCAAAGCTCTCGAGAATATGTTCAATATATATCAAAGCAAATAAGGTTGTATTTCAGAGCATTTAAAGCTATATTAGTTAAACTTTTAGTCAAAGTCAAAGCAATATAGAGCAGTATTCATCAGAGAAAATATGATATATGTATATATCAGTCTCCCCCTTTCTCATATATTTTCATGCACAATTCTACATACTCCCCCTTTTTGTCAACAATCAAAAAGGTTTTCAAAAGATTTCTCCCCTTTTGTAATACACCAAACTTGATTTTAAAATAGAAAGAGAAGATTGAAAATATTTGTTTGAGATAATTTCACTTATAACAAGATTTAACAATCTATTTTCAAAGTCATTAGAACTAATGTACCATTGCAAAGTGATGTGCAAACACATTTCACAAACACATTGAGTGAGATAAGGAAGCTTTCATTCATTCACAAAATTTTTGATACAAATTACAAAAGATTGAAAGCAAAGATACAACCAAAAGTCTATTCACTATCACTAGGCAATTTTATAATAGGTTCTACTGGTTCTTCCTTAACCTTGGCACTAGTGCTAGTGGATGGTCCAGGTGGTGGCATGGAAGATATAGGCTCAACAAACTATGGCTGAGAAGTTTGAGGTCTAAGGTGTGGTGCAGGCTACCTTGGGTGTGGTGCAATCTAATTAGGAGGTGGTATAGGCTGAGTTGTAGCAGGTGTTGGCTGAGACTATCTAGGGGAAGCAAAGATGCAATGACTAAAGTGTGAAGCTCAGTGAGGGTCACCCAAACAAAACTAAGCTCTTCCTCCATCTTTTTTATCCCAGTATTCAGTGCAATCAACTCACTAGACCGAGCATTTGCAAAAGCTTTAGCTGAGCCTCTAAGTCTCTCAAACTCAGATCTCAGAATGCCAATCCCTCGAGTATAGTCTTCTTCCATTCTCTTGCCTTGTTCCAATCCACCCATCTTGAAGTTCACTTCTTTTAGTTCAGCCCTGAATTCTTCTATGCTTTGGTAAACTGATTTTTTGATATTTTCAATGGATGTCCCGAGGGTATCAGATAAATGCTGGGTGTCAATCTATGGTGTATAGGTCTAGTAGACTCAAGGGTGTTGACTCTAGATCGCAGATATCTAACCTCACCATTGATCTCCTCAAGTCTGTAATCGACTAATTGGCAAAGCACACCAAACATCGAACTCATAGAGCTAGTCAGTGACTTAGTGAGTGATCTTATCTGCTTAGTAATAAAATCCTGTGACACTGAAGGCCCTGAAGAACCAACAAATGGTCCTTGAGTAGAAGGTGTTGGTGGAGAAGCTAGTGATGGAATGGTCTTGGGACTCCCATAAGCTGTATGCTTAGTCTCCATAGTGTTATGAGTAGCAAGCTAAGTAACAATAGCAGCAGGCTCAGCAGCAAACTCAGCATCAACAAAGGCAATGTCAGTAGTAGCAACAGCAGGAGGCTCCACAAGGGTAGTAGTATCAGCAATGGTATTAGAGATAATCTCCTTAGGCAACTCTTTCTCATCATCATCATCCTCACTGCTCGAAGATCCTAAAGCTCTTATATTTGTTCCTTTCTTCCTCCATGTTCCTTCTTAAAGTTTATAACCCATTCACTGCAAGGATTTGGAGGTGTAGGTGTCTGTATGGTGAAGGGGTCTGCCATCTTCACCTTCAAGATTCACTCTAGATGCCTGGAAGAGTAGAGTAAGAACCATACTGTAGGGAAGATAGGCCTTTACCTTTCTCACAGCCTCTTTCATTTCCATCATCATGATGTGAGGTAAGTTGAGGGCCTCCCCCTCAATAACATATCCCATAACCAGCTATCGAAGTTGGATCCAGAAAGTTTATCATTATCCAATAATGATCAGAGCGACAAAGTGGTCGACATTATCTGAAAGAGAACAAGACCTATCAGTATATGAATCATTTTAAAAATCCTAAAGATATGGATTTTAGTCTAAAGATTTCTCCCACTATTATATTCAGACCGGTAGCCCTTACACTCCAATCTGAAGGATAACATTTATCCTTTAGCAGATACTAGGAACTAATAGACTACACATGAGCCCGACTTTGGCTGGCCAACCCACATGCATCTAAAGGTGGTACGATACCAATTGCTTCTTAAAGCAATTCCTAATATTCATTTTGCCCCAGGGGTCCTCACAATCAGCCTTTAGGCCTCTTATTGAAGGTTCTGGTTAGGTCCAACCATTAACATGATCAAATTCAATGCTTCAACTTAACCCATGATCAAGCCTGACTTTGGCCGGCCCACCTAACAGTGTGTTAAGATAGTCAATCTTAGCCAACATATGTTGAACGGCAATTCCATTCACCTGATGACTACTTGTTCTTTGGAACTATCGATAATCACCAACCTTATGGACTCATTACCAATCCAACTTAATGGGAGGCTGTTTTCCAGGTGGCTTTCCCAAGAGGGGGTTGAATTACAAATTTAAAGAATTTAACAGAGTATGTGCCTTTTTGAAAACTTCTTTGATGTGGTAGGTGCTGTGATTCAGAAATTTAAAGCTGAAGTAATTAAAAGAAGAAGTAAAAGCACAATCACAAACACAGTAATTTAGAGTGGTTTGGAGACCCTAGCTCCTACGTCCACTATCCAAGATCCATTTGGGATTTCCACTATATTCACTACCGTAATATAGTCGGATTGTTTTACCGGGCTCACAATCCAAACCCAACTTGGTTTTTCAATCGGGCTCACCAAAAACCCAACTATTGATTTTAAACAGGATCACCAAGAACCCAACTTGGTTTTACCAGGATCACCGAAACCCTTACACAGTTAGTTTTGAACAGGATCACTAACAACCCACTTGGTTTTTTAGACCAGGTTAACCAATAACCCAACTCAATAAGAGTAGAAGAAAGTAAGCAACAATAATGACAAACTATATTGTCAAATGGTTGCCGATGCAGCTCGAGAAAAGCCTTCTTGATTGTACTTTAATAGTTTCTTTAACTTATTCAATAAGTGCTTCAAGCTTTTTATTGGAGTTGGTGAAAAGGCTTAAAGTCTATCTTGAATGCTCTTGCAGTGCTCTCTAGCTCACAAGCTCAAGTAAGCATTAATCATTCATTCACCTTTTCAAAAGTTGTCCCAATCCCTCTTTTATAGAATCTTGTACTATTCTCAGATGGTTTTAGTCATTTTAGACCATTGGGATATGATACTTGACCATTGGAATACTTTTTAAATTCAAAAATGGAGTTCTAGAACTAGACGTTACTTGCCTAAAATTGACCTTCGAGTCAGTCAGATCTTCTCGAGTCGGCTTGGATCCAAAGAGTAGTTCTGGTCGAGTCACCTTGCTTCATTTGGGTCGGCTCGGTTTCTTAGTAGTTTGATTCCTTATCTGGAAGAGTTGTCTCGCCTTACTTTGAGTCTGCTTGGATTCTTAGGCTTTCAAAACTGTACTCTGGAAGAGTCGGCTCGGGTTCCTCCGGGTCAGCTCTCCTGGCTGTTCACTCAGAACGATTCTTTCTAGACTTTAGAGGAGTCGGCTCGGATGCTGAAGAGTTGACTCGAATGCCAGACTGAAGTACTTAGTCGGCTTTGATTTCCTTTGGGTCGGCTCACCTATCTAATTCAATAATTGATACTCTAGATGAGTCGGCTCGACTATCTGCATGCTAGAAACCTTCAGTCATGCCAAAGATCAGAGTCGGCTCTGATAGATCTTCAGTAAAAAACTTGAACTTCTCTCCAGAAGTTTTCCAGCAAGTCTTCAACACTTCAAACTTTACAAACTCAACTTGCAAATGAATTTAAGAAATTTAAAGCTTGAAAAATATAAAGCAACCCATTTTTCATGATTTTCTTTTAACTTTTTCTATGGTTCTTTACATGAGATAATTACAACACAACTCATGACATAAAATAAGAATGTAGGAGATGAAAATGAACAGTGAAACCGTCCTACAAAAACTTATAAAGTACTTGAAGAGTTGTTAGTAACACAAATACATGCTCCAATATTTTGTTATCATCAAAATCACTCAAGGGGTCAACAATCTCTTCCTTTTTGATGATGACAAAATACTGGGCATGGAAAAACTTTACATGTACAATTGTATTTGAAAGTAAATATTAACATGTATCAGAGCTTTTGATGTATTAATGTATCAAAGCTTGCATATAGACAAAGTATCAGATCCTTTGAAATAGAAGGATTAAAGTGTATCAAAGCTCTCGAGAATATGTTCAATATATATCAAAGCAAATAAGGTTGTATTTCAGAGCATTTAAAGCTATATTAGTTAAACTTTTAGTCAAAGTCAAAGCAATATAGAGCAGTATTCATCAGAGAAAATATGATATATGTATATATCAGTCTCCCCCTTTCTCATATATTTTTCATGCACAATTCTACATACTCCCCCTTTTTGTCAACAATCAAAAAGGTTTTCAAAAGATTTCTCCCCTTTTGTAATACACCAAACTTGATTTTAAAATAGAAAGAGAAGATTGAAAATATTTGTTTGAGATAATTTCACTTATAACAAGATTTAACAATCTATTTTCAAAGTCATTAGAACTAATGTACCATTGCAAAGTGATGTGCAAACACATTTCACAAACACATTGAGTGAGATAAGGAAGCTTTCATTCATTCACAAAATTTTTGATACAAATTACAAAAGATTGAAAGCAAAGATACAACCAAAAGTCTATTCACTATCACTAGGCAATTTTATAATAGGTTCTACTGGTTCTTCCTTAACCTTGGCACTAGTGCTAGTGGATGGTCCAGGTGGTGGCATGGAAGATATAGGCTCAACAAACTATGGCTGAGAAGTTTGAGGTCTAAGGTGTGGTGCAGGCTACCTTGGGTGTGGTGCAATCTAATTAGGAGGTGGTATAGGCTGAGTTGTAGCAGGTGTTGGCTGAGACTATCTAGGGGAAGCAAAGATGCAATGACTAAAGTGTGAAGCTCAGTGAGGGTCACCCAAACAAAACTAAGCTCTTCCTCCATCTTTTTTATCCCAGTATTCAGTGCAATCAACTCACTAGACCGAGCATTTGCAAAAGCTTTAGCTGAGCCTCTAAGTCTCTCAAACTCAGATCTCAGAATGCCAATCCCTCGAGTATAGTCTTCTTCCATTCTCTTGCCTTGTTCCAATCCACCCATCTTGAAGTTCACTTCTTTTAGTTCAGCCCTGAATTCTTCTATGCTTTGGTAAACTGATTTTTTGATATTTTCAATGGATGTCCCGAGGGTATCAGATAAATGCTGGGTGTCAATCTATGGTGTATAGGTCTAGTAGACTCAAGGGTGTTGACTCTAGATCGCAGATATCTAACCTCACCATTGATCTCCTCAAGTCTGTAATCGACTAATTGGCAAAGCACACCAAACATCGAACTCATAGAGCTAGTCAGTGACTTAGTGAGTGATCTTATCTGCTTAGTAATAAAATCCTGTGACACTGAAGGCCCTGAAGAACCAACAAATGGTCCTTGAGTAGAAGGTGTTGGTGGAGAAGCTAGTGATGGAATGGTCTTGGGACTCCCATAAGCTGTATGCTTAGTCTCCATAGTGTTATGAGTAGCAAGCTAAGTAACAATAGCAGCAGGCTCAGCAGCAAACTCAGCATCAACAAAGGCAATGTCAGTAGTAGCAACAGCAGGAGGCTCCACAAGGGTAGTAGTATCAGCAATGGTATTAGAGATAATCTCCTTAGGCAACTCTTTCTCATCATCATCATCCTCACTGCTCGAAGATCCTAAAGCTCTTATATTTGTTCCTTTCTTCCTCCATGTTCCTTCTTAAAGTTTATAACCCATTCACTGCAAGGATTTGGAGGTGTAGGTGTCTGTATGGTGAAGGGGTCTGCCATCTTCACCTTCAAGATTCACTCTAGATGCCTGGAAGAGTAGAGTAAGAACCATACTGTAGGGAAGATAGGCCTTTACCTTTCTCACAGCCTCTTTCATTTCCATCATCATGATGTGAGGTAAGTTGAGGGCCTCCCCCTCAATAACATATCCCATAAAACTAAGACCTTTTTCACTTACTCAGTCGAATCTTTCTATCCTTGGAAGAAAGATCCTACTAATGAAATTATGCAATAACCTCATCTCAAATGATAAAGTATTAGCCATTACATTGCCAATACCACTCACATCCTCTCTATTCAAAATCTTGAGGGTTTTCTCTCTATCCTTCAGAACCAGATGTTTCAATCCCTCATTTGGCATTTCTAGTAGATTGCAAATCCTTTCTTCGGTGACTATAATTTTTTTTCCCTTTAACTGAGGATTCCACATGTTGTTCTTCTAGTATCAGATTTTCATAAATTGTCTTACCAGAGCTGGATAGGTTGGTACATTCAATGAGCAAAAGAAGCTCCACCATTGATCTTCAATTAGATCACCTATTCGTAGCCCTAGTTCCTTAAAAAATTAGAAAATAATCCTTCGTCCGCTGGTCACAGGTTGATTGATTGGACATGGAGATCGGTTGTCTTGGAGAAGAGGTAGCAGCCATTTGTTGAATTTCTTCTTCTTCTTCCCTTTCCATGGACCAAGTCGGCTCTTCCTATCTTTGTCCGTTTTTCCCTTTCTATAGAAGGTACAGCCCATTTGGATCTCTTGCCAACCACCATCTTGGGTGCCATTGCAATCCTTAGCAAGAAAAGAGCAAAAATTGAAGCTCGAAAAGTAGGTTTGGATGAATGGAGTTGATGTCCGAGTGGAGAGTAAGGGTTGAGAGCCAAAATAAAGAACATAAAATTTCAGAGTAGGCTTTATGGATATATTAAAAAATGGCTTGCCCGACATCCGAGTTGGCTCGACAAGCCCTAAATTGCTCGAGTTGGCTCGAGCAGAAAAAATCAGACTTAATCAGAAATCCGAGTCGGCTCGATTCGAGTACAAAAGCCTGAGTCGACTCAAATAAAGATTCTTCAAAAGAGTCAAAAAGAGATTAAAAAAAAAAGAATTTATTATAGAAAATCACAAGGAGAGATAGTCAAAGAGCTTAAATCAATGTAGGTGGCTTTCTAGATAATGTTTCCTTAGATTTGAGGAAATTTAGGTCAAAAGAATCCTAAAGAGGGTCACAAAGTCCTAGTTCTCCTCTAATCATTTCAAGTCTATCTTTATCAAGAGGTTTAGTAAAAATATCAGCAAGTTGATCAACAGTTGAAACAAATATAAGCACAACATTATCATTTAAAACATGATCTCTAATAAAACGATATCTAATTTTTATGTGTTTTGTTCTAGAATGCTAAATCGGATTCTTAGACAAATTAATAGCACTTGTATTATCACACCTGATAGAAATTTTAGATTGTGTAATACCAAAGTCTTCTAGTTGTTTAATCCATAATAATTTTGCATAACAACTCCCTACAATAACATACTCTATCTCGGCAGTAGATAGTGCTACTGAGTTTTATTTCTTACAGTGCCATGAGATTAAATTCAACCCTAGAAATTAGCATATGCTACTAGTACTTTTTTTATCTATTTTGCGTCCACCATAATCAGCATCAGAATAACCAAGTAAATTCAATGAAGAATGTTTTGAATACCATAGACCTAAATTACTTGTTCCTCGTAGATATCTTATTATTCTTTTCACAGCAAGCATATGTGATTCTTTTGGATTAGATTGAAATCTGGCACAAACACATACGTTAAACAAGATATTAGGTCTACATGCAGTTAAGTACAACAAAGATCCAATCATACCTCGATATAGATTTTGATCAATGTTGTTGCCTTCTTCGTCTTTAACCAATCTGCAGGTTGAGCTCATGGGTGTGCTCATTTATTTGCTTGCCTTCATACCAAACTTCTTGATGATTTCATTGATGTACTTGGCTTAGTTTATAAAGATCCCTTCCTTTGTCTATTTTACTTGGAGTCCAAGGAAGTAGTTTGGTTTACCCATTAGACTCATTTCAAATTCACCCTGCATCAACTTAGCAAATCCTTCACAAAGAGTTTCATTAGTTGTACCAAATATAATATCATCAACATAAATATGTACAACTAATATATCATTGCTTTTGTTTTTGATAAAAAAAGTTTTATCAACATTTTCTCATGTAAAATCATTTTCAAGCAAGAAAGTGCTAAGTCTATCATACCAGACCCTTGGTGCTTGTTTCAAACCATATAGAGCTTTATTGAGTTTAAAAACATGATTTGGAAAAGCGTGGCTTTCAAAACCTAGTGGTTGTTCTACAAAAACTTGTTCAGAAATATGACCATTTAAAAATACACTATTCACATCCATTTGAAAGAGTTTAAAATTCATGTAGCAAGCAAATGAAAGAAGTAATCTAATGGCTTCTGGTCTTGCTACGAGTGCATAGGTCTCATCAAATTCTATACCTTCTTCTTGGTTATATCCTTTAGCTACTAGTTTAGCTTTGTTTTTAACTACATTTCCTTGTTCATCTAATTTAATTCTATAGACCCATTTGGTTCCTATGATGGGATGGTCTGATGGTCTTTCAACTAAAGTCCATACACTATTTCTTTCAAACTGGCTTAGTTCTTCATGCATGGCCATCATCCAATTTGGGTTAGATTTTGCCTTTCTAAGCTATGTGGTTTTATTTGGGATACAAAGGCTAGGTAATTATGTGCATCTCTATGTGATGACCTAGTCCTAACACCTTATGAAGGATCACCAATAACTAAGTATCTTGGATGAGAAGTTACATACCTCCTTTCTCTTGGTAGATCTGTGTGATCCTTGCTTACCATTTTTTCTCCTTCTTGTGTCGATCTTTCTTGTATGCTCATATCCTCCAATTCTTTTTGAAGTGTACCTACATTATTATCTATACACTCTTCTTTCCTAGAAGGTCAGGGATTAGTTTCATCAAAAACATGTATAGATTCTTCCACGGTCAATATTCTTTTGTAAAATACTTTATATGCTTTTCTATGTATAGAATAACCACGAAAATTGCTTCATCATATTTAGCATCAAATTTTCTTAGATTATCATTACCATTATTTAGCACAAAGTATTTACAGCCAAGTATATGAAAGCAATTGATATTGGATTTCTTTTCATTCCAAAGCTCATAAGAGGTTTTCTTCAAAATTGGACGAATCAAAACACGGTTTAAAATAAAACAAGCAGTGTTCACTACTTCTGTCCAAAAGTACCTTGGAAGATTGCCTTCACATAATATTATTCCGGCCATCTCTTCCAAAGTCCTATTTTTATTTCTACAACACCATTTTATTATGGTATTCTAGGAGTGGAGAAGTTGTGATCAATGATGTTTTCTGTACAACAATCATCGAAAACTTGATTTTCAAATTCTGTGCCATTATCACTTCTGATAGAAATAATTAAAAGAATTTTCTGATTTAAAACATTTTTGTGAAATTTTTGAAAAGCTTTAAAAGTTTTATCTTTGTATGTGATAAACAAAATCCATGTAAATCTAGAAAAATTATCTACTATCACAAGAGCATATTTCATACCACCTAGGCTTGTAGTCCTAGGTGGTCTGAATAAGTCCATGTGAAGTAGCTCAAGGGGTCTAGAAGTAGAAATCATATTTTTGATTTAAGAACCTCCTTGTTTGTTTACCTAATTTACAAGCATCACAAACATGTTCAAAATCTACTTTAAACTTAGGCAAACCTCTAACAATATTCTTTGAAATTAACTTGGCAATAGTATGTGTTGTACCCTGACGGCTCACCCTCAAGCGGAACCAGCCCATTCTTGCGGTCAGACTGTGCCACCCCTTTAGAGCTCCGACTGTTCTCCTTCAGCGGTCCGACCCACTGGAGCTGAGGTCCGAACGACCCTCTCCGGCTGGGGTCTGGCCCGTCGTTCTCCTTCAGCGGTCCAACCCACTGGAGCTGATGTCCGAACGACTCTCTCCTGCTAGGGTCCGGCCCATCGCTCTCCTTCAGTGGTCCGACCCACATGAGCTGAGGTCCGAACGACCCTCTCCTGCTGGGATCTGGCTCGTCGCTCTCCTCCAGCGATCTGAACGACCCTCTCTTGCTAGGGTCTGGCCGGTCGCTCTATTCCAAAGGGTTGGCCTTTAGTCCGGCCAACCAGCTTTCCCCCGATCGACATCCGACATGCAAGCCTTACCATCCAAGGAGTTCCAGAAGCACCTTTCTTTATGGCAAGATCCTATTATCCCAACAGCCCTGCTCCACTACTTCCATGGTGTCGCCGTATCTGCACGCCACGTGACCAATCTCCAGATTCTCCTAGGGGCATATCGGTCATTCTCAGCCTCTCCCCTAATGGATTTTGGACTGTTCTGTGCCTATATAAGGTACCCGGGGGACCCCGCTTGGAGGTATGAGAACTCTTCCCTCTCCATATGCTGTTCTTCGCTGGCTCCTCCATTATGTTGCCATCAACCCCTTGCTAACTTAGGCATCGGAGGGTCCCCTGCCGGAACACCACTGGCGCCCTTGGGGACTTCCTTGCAGGTTCGTCCGGGAGAGGAGCACTCCAGCACATCCAACCGCCCCCGATCCCTGGTCCAGGAGTTGACACCGTAATAGATTGGTGCTAGAAGAAGGGCCTAAACTCTATCTATAAAAGGAGGAATCCATCGTCCCTGCTACAAAATGGTTAAGGGAATAGCTCCAAATGCCACTGCTAGAAGTGGTATCTCCCCTCCTAGGTTTGAGGAACCTCCAAGGGAAAATGATGTCGCCGCCACCGCCACTACTACCGCAGAACCCACCATCACACTGGGGTTGCAACAGTTCCAAACTTTGGTGAATCGCATTGAAACACTTACTACTGCAGTTCAGCATTTCCAGGAAGCAGTCGACAACCATTAGCAACTACCAGCTATTTCCTGCACCAACCCTCCAACTGCCGCTGAGGGAAGCTGACAGCTGGAGGTCCCCTAGCATTATTCTCGCATCATCACGGAGCACCGGAGGTCATTGGGCGACCGCGCCGATGTCAAAAGGGTGAGGTATACTTCGCCTTCCTACGTCGAATCTGTCCCGGTCGGCGGTCGGCCTGCTGTCGAACCATCGAGGGACTATTTAAGCAAGATCATGCGCATTGCCAAAATTGCCCTCCGATAGAAGGTCGAAGGGCGATAGGTATATGACTCCCGTCCCCCATTTTTGGATGAGATTCTGGCAGAGATGATTCCCCGCCATTTCAAGATTCCACAAGTGGACCCCTGCGATGGTACCACTGAACCGATGGACCATCTGGGCATGTACAAAGCCCGTATGTAGTACAAGATGCCTCTGATGCCCTCCACTGCATTGCCTTTTTCACTACCCTTAAGAAGATCGCTCGGATGTGGTTCTCCACCATCCAGCCAGGTATGATCCATTCCTTTTCTCAACTCAAATCACTTTTTCTTTCACATTTCAGGACTTGCAATCGGACCCCGAAGAATATCGACTGCCTCTTCCTCGTGCTGCAAAAGGAGGGAGAGACCCTTCGGGATTTCCTGGCTCGTTTCAACTCAGCGACCATGGAAGTCCTGGACATAAATGAGGAAGTGGCCATGTTAGCCTTCAAGCGAGGACTCCGCTCATCCAGGCTGACCTTCTCCCTAGACAAGAAACATCCGACAAGCTACAACAAACTCTTGGCCATAGCACAGAAGTACGCCTTGGCGAAAGAACATGCGACCGGCCAACATCAAGCTAAAGGAAGGCCGACCTCCAAGAAGCGAAGTGATAAAGCTCCCGAAGTCTGAACTCCAAGTGATAATCAACGGTCGGCCCAACATCGAAGTTCAAAGTCGAGGGACTTCCCCCAGAGGTTCGAGACTTACGCACCTCTGTCCCTGCCAAGAGAGAAGATCCTTATGGAGATTGAGAATGAGACCTTTCTGCAAAGGCCTCGGCTGATGAGGGGCCCTCCAACCCTAAGAAATAAAGACAAATTCTGTCGGTTCCATAGGAATCATGGGCACAGTACTGAAGAGTGCCTGCAGCTAAAAGACACCATTGAAGACCTCATCCGGAGGGGATACTTGCGCAAGTATGTCCGACCCCATTGGGACTGAGCTGAAGCATCAAATGCCCGAAACCCTCCAGAGGAGATGGAGCTCCCCAATCAGAGGCCGACCGACGGGGATGTTGGCATGCTGCATCGTTGATCCGGAGGAAGTTATGAGGATAGGACCAATATTGCTAAAAGGTGCAGGGGCTCCAATCTAATCACCTTCTTCGATGAAGATCTTTTGGAGACTCATGTTTTTTAGAATGATCCTGTAGTCGTGTCAGTAGTGATTGCCAATTACGATGTAAGGAGAATACTTATAGATAATGGAAGCTCAACAAGGGTATTGCTGTATGATGCTTTTGTGAGAATGAATCTATCCAAGTCCATGCTGTAGGAATCCCCCGCACCGCTGACAGGTTTCGAAGGTAACTCCATCGGAGTGGAAGGGGAGATAGTTCTCCCTGTGACTATCAGGATGGAGCCTTTCCAAAAAACCCTCCCCATCAATTTTGTGATCGTTCGGATGACCTCACCTTATAATGCTATCCTGGGCCGACTGGCCCTCAACAAATTTAGAGCCATCGTGTCCACTTACCATTTGTTGATGAAATTTCTGACCAGGAGCGGGGTCGGAGTGATGAGGGGAGACCGTTAGATGGCCAGGCAGTGTCTGACCATTATGAACCAACAGTCAGAGGTACGTCCGACTCTGGAGCAACTTGATCCGAGAGCTGAGGCCGATGGCCTTGGTCAGCCAGGAGAAAAGATTCTGTTTGTTCCCCTTCGAGAGGATGATCCCACCAAGGTCCTCCAGATTTGAGGTTCCCTCAGCAAGGATATTAAGTCAGAACTGATCTGCTTTCTTAGTAGTAACGCCGACGTCTTTGCTTGGTCGACATCGGACATGCTCGGAATACTAATGTAGGATGAGTCTAAGATTACTAAACATGCAAGAAAAATAGTAAAATAATTTTTGGTGATTTTTATAATTTTAATTGTAAGCTAGATTCCCAAAATACTGTAAAAACCAGTAGAAGGACTTGCAGTGCAAAGAATCATCGGGTCACAGGCATACCCATGCAAACAATGAAATATCCAATACCCGAGAGTTGAGAAACTCCTAGTTTAGGATAGCTTTTCTTCATTAAATCAGATAATAAGAGAAGCAATGGTCTCTTACTAGTCAGAGATTGAAATTCAGTAGCAGCAGGGTTCACACGAACTCTGATCGGAGCCTGGATGAAGAAGCCTCGATTTCCTTAAATTTTATGGCTGATCTTGGCAGTCTGCACAGCAAAGAAGGCATCCTCCAGGGAGGGGAAGCACCTCGGGGATCTTACAAGTGTCAGGGTTAATCAAAACAGTAATTAAAAAAATAAGAAAGGAACTATGGGTTGAAAGGAATCAGGATTAGAGTTAGAAGATGCCTGTTTGAAGCTTGTTGAAGATCTCCTCGGTTGGTGGCCTAGGGCACTTCTTCTTTGACGTGTGAAGGCTTGGATGGCAGTGAGTTAGGGTGTAGAAGGAAGCTAGGGCAGCAAGGAATTCATCCAAGCAAAAGAACACAAACCAAAGAACAAAAACAAAACACCAACACAAGGCAATAACTCAAATTTTAGCAAATTGTATTCATAAGAAAGAGATGCTTACAATAGGGGGAGGGGTGGGGTATTTATAGAGTTCCCATGCCCTCACTTACCATGGTTACACTTGGGTTACAAGACCTCTTCCCAATTGGAATGCAAGTCCTTTCCTAACTAGGTTAAAAAACAAATCCCCGTTAGGTTAGGAATTGACCTAATCTTCTCCTTTTTCCTTCATGCTTTGACTATTCCACTCAAGGACACCTCTTGAACTTGGTCAATACTTCAAGGATGCCTGGGGGGCATGTTAGGCCTCTAGAAGCAGCAAGGGGCCGGCCTAAAGGGGCTTTGGTGCATTGGTTTGGGCCTCTGGAAGCTGGGGTGGCCTGTTAGCCTGGTAGCAGGAATATTCCCTGAAATCTTGCTTTTTAAGGGCTTAGGCTTGGCACCTGGACTTGATTTCATTGGGCTTGGAATCAAGTGGACCTCTGGAATCTTGGGTGTCCTATTCTAAGAATATTCTCTGGCATCTGGAAGGGAATTTGGGCATCTGGAGGGCATTTGGAAGGAATCAAGATTTCCGGAAGCATCTTGGATCCTGGGTTGTCACACAAAATTCAATGGGCTGATGTAGTGGCCTCTGACTCCTTGATGTGGCCTGGTGGAACTCTAAAATATGGTAACCTCCTCTCTTGTACAAAAATTGAGCTCATATTGGACTCATAACTGATATACAGGACTCAAAACAATGACTAGATTGAGGGTTGAGACAAATCAACTAACCTCAACTTATTACAGGACTCAATTCTAATTGATTACAAAATTTGACATATGGCTAGGTAAACCAAATAGGGCCCAATAATCTGTGTCTGATCCTGGTGCCCCCACCAATTCTCCCGGGGTGGGAGGAACTCGATCTCGTCGAGTGTGGGATAACTTGGCTCTCATAGTGCTCGAGTAGGTCTGGGTTGAGGTGTTGCAGATCCTCACGGGTGATCCACAAGTCCTCAGATTCTGGCCGACCTTGCCACCGGACCAAGTACCTCTGATAGCCACAATTCTGGGTACATATGGCTTGATCATCCAGGATTCTCTTAATCTTTTTCTCATTATTTGGCCAATTATACGTGGACACTCTAGGATGGGTTCTCTCTCAAAGGGAGGGATAAGCTCAAGATGCTCGCTAGGTATCGCTGCTAGCTCCATAGACTTTATAAGATCTGAGATGATGAAGGTGGAGCTAATACCTAAATCAGGTAGTATCTCACGCACATAGGCATTGGGTCCACAGATATTCATTATCTTAGATGGGCCAGCTTTACGAGCAGAAAATTCTTTACAACTACAAAATTCCCTGCATAATTCTTTATCTCTTTTGGGAATTAGCCAAGTTGTTTGTTGGTTCATTAGTTACGTTCAGCTTTTGACTAATTTCCATATGCATATACTGTGTAGAGGGTAGTGCAGGTGTAGACATGTAATTTTGGCTGTGCATTTATTGGACTCAACTAATACCTAATAGACTCGACTAGACATCCCTATCAAAGGATGTTTTATTGGACTCTAAGGGACAAAACCTAACAGACTATAAACTCTTTAGATTTGATCCTATCATGGCATGCACATGAAAATTTATTATGTACTCCTAGCAAATGCCACAAAGTATACCAAAAGTAATATGCAAACCTAACATGGGTAATAAATGAATGCAACATGCAAACCTCTACATGATGCAGGTGAATGGTTAAGGAAATACAAGAAAACTCAAGAAAAGGCAAAAATATGAGGTGGACTCAAGGTTAGTCTGATAGGGTAAAAAGTAAGAAGAAGGTTCTGGGTTGATCGGGTTGAATAGGACATAAGAAGGAATTTCAGGGATGAGGCCTATACTAATGAGATTGACCTTATGGGTTTGAGGTAGTCCTATAGGGTTTATAGTATGGAAGAGTGGGTCACTAATCTCAAGAAAGAGATAATTAATGGGAACTATAGGATGGGATTCTTCCTGAGGGTACTGATAAGCCAAATCCTTAATAAAGTCATCGGGTTCAAGAAATTTTGGATTGGGCTTTCTAATTGGGCTTTCTTCTAGTGGCTCCTCAGGTAGGATTCTAACCGTAGGATTGGGTTCCTCATGGTCTTCTTCCTTTAAGGGTTCTTTCACTAAATGGTCATCTAACTCTATGTTGGTTACTATTTGGGTATGGCTATGGTTGGCTAAATCTAGATCGGCTCCTACTTGGGTATGGTTGGGGTCAACTAATATTGGATGGTCTTCTACCTGGTCATCTACTTGGTCGACTAACACTGGATTGGTTGCGATCTGGGTTTGGTCATGGTCAACTACTTCTGGGTCTTCTATAGGTGGGTCTTCCTCTAATTCTTCATGGACTCATCATCTTCATACTCCTATACCAAACTTGGATCAGCCTCATATATTTCTTCTTCTAAGTCATCGTGGTGAACCAATGGGGTGGTAAGAGGGATTTGGTTAATGGGAAACTGACTAAGGTTTGGGGTAACAGGGGTGGGTAAACTAAGGGTTTTGGGTTCAAAGGCTATGGGTTTAAAGGTTATGGGTTCAAAGATTATGGGTTCAAATCTAGGAGTATCAATCTTATAGGGTTTAGGTTGACTGAGGCATGGTTGGTTACTACTGGGTTCATATCTAGGGACTATGGGTTCCTGGGGTCTATAGGGCAAGGGTTCAACTCTATGGGTCTTGACTAGGGTTCCTACTTGGTTGAACCTATATGTTGGCTCCACCTAGTGATTTTGATGAATAACAAAACATTGAGTGCATATTGTATACTAATGTAGATTTCAAGCTATGAGTTTTCAGGAAGAAAGTACCTCAAAATCTCAAAAACTTATGGTTCATGGCACGTAATGGCATGGAGCATTTCTCATGAATTCGGACATCCTCTTTATTGAAAAAGGGCATCTAAATGATTAAATATTATGTGTTTATGATTCATTTAAATTTCAAGAATTATATTTATGTTTTCGAGGCAATTTATACTTGAATCTGAGCTTTTTCAGTAACAAGTGTCGACACCTGGAAAGTCAAGTGTCGACACTTCAACATTTGGCACGGACAAAAATCCTTGGTACGCCAAGTGTTGACACCTAGAACCAAGTGTCGACACCCAGAACCAAGTGTCGACACCAAGTGTCGACACTTAGGTTTCTAAGTATCGACTCAAGGCCTGAGAATTTTGAAAATACAGAACTTTGTCATTTGAGGATTTTTGTGTCAAGTGTCGATACCTGTGCATCAAGTGTCGACACTTGAAAGTTCAAGTGTCGATACCTAGAGATCAAGTGTCGACACTTGACAGCCAAGTGTCGACACCTGATAGCCAAGTGTCGATACTTGCAGCCTGACAGCTCTAACGGATCTATTTTTCTAGCTTGCAGAACATGCTTTTCGAGCTCCAAAAAGCTATTTCTGAGGTTCCAACGATCATAAACTATTTTTTGAAAGGTTCTTGGTATATTTAACCTCCACCAACCTCATTTTAAAGATAAGGAAGTGTATTGAAGTGCATTCAAGTCTACTCAAAAGCCAAAAAGCCTATATTCTCTCAAATACTTCACATCAAAAACCTCTTGTAGTTTGATTCCTTGAAAAGCCTACAAGCTCATCCTTACTTCATTCCAAAAGAGGCACTTTGAAGGAGATTCCAAGGAAGAGTCAAGACAAAGCATCAACTTGAGCTTTAAAGATTCCATTCTACTCTTGAAGAGAGTTTGTTTTAGTTTTAAAATTGTATATCTGTTTTTACATTATGATTTGACCTTGATTTCAAGGGTGTCTTGAAAGAAGGTTATTGTGGTTTGTTGGTGAGCCAAAGGGACAAAACCAACTAGGGTTAACTTGTGAGCCCGAAGACAAAACAAGTGTTATAGTTTGTTGGTAAGCCTAAGTGATAAAACCAACTTAGGTTTTGACTTGTGAGCCTTGTGAAAGACAAGTCAACTGTAATCTTGTTTGGATTATAGTAAAATTTCCAAGGGTGGCTTGGGAAGTGGATGTAGGTGCTAGGTTTGTACCGAAGCACTATAAACCTTATGTTTGTGTGTGATTGCTCTCTTCCTCTCTTGCTCTTTTGTTTATTGCTATCACTTTGAATATCTTGCATTGAATTCATCATTTTTCACTAGCACCACTAGTCCCTCTCATTATTGTCTTAAATTTTTTAAAAGATCCAATTCACCCCCCCTATTGGGCTCCATTTCTGGGCAACAAGTGGTATCAGAGCACCGGTACTCTCTTGTATGTCCAAGGATCTTGAGTAAAAGATCATGGCAGCCCCAATAGGAATGGGTATTGTTGAAGGTCAAGCTTCAAATCGCCCCCCACTTTTTAATGGCACAAATTATACATACTGGAAGACACGCATGCGCATATTTATTCAAGCTCTTGATTATAATTTATGGAGGACAATTGTAAAAGGTCCTCATCAGCCTACGATGTTGATTAATGGCATTCTCACCCCAAAGTTGGAAGATGATTGGGATGAGGATGATATTAAGCAAATCGAGCTTAATGCGAAGGCTATGAATCTATTATTTTGTTCTCTTGATCAAAGTAAATTTAATAGAATATCTAATTGTCTCTCTGCCAAGGAGATTTGGGATACACTTGAGGTTACCCATAAGGGTATACACTAAGTGAAAACCACCAAGGTCAACATGCTTATTCACACATATGAAATGTTTAAAATGAAACCTACTGAGTCTATTAGTGAAATGTATACTAGGTTCACAAAATTGTGAATGGCATGAGAAGCCTAGGAAAAATTATCTCTAATGGTGAACTTGTGAACAAACTTCTCAGGTCTCTACCAGCTTTGTGGGATGCAAAAGTAACAGCGATTAAAGAAGCTAAGGATGTCAACACTCTCCCACTGGAACAACTGTTGGGTTCTCTAATGACCTATGAGCTCTCCCTCAAACAAAAGAATGGAGAGGTCGACAAAAAGAAGAAGGTAGTCGCATTCAAATCTACTGCTAGAGAGGAATCAAGCAAAGACTCCGAAGAAGATGATGAAGAAGATGAGACGGCTCTATTGGCAAGAAAATTCAGAAGGTTCATGAGGAAGAAAAAGTTCAACTTCAAAAAGAAATCTCTGAAAGGTGAGCCAAGCAAAGAGAAGGACAAAGAAAAGTAAAAGGAGTAGCCTACGTGTTTTGAGTACCAAAAACCTGGCCATTTCAAGGTAGACTGCCACTTGCTGAAGAAAAGTAGAAGAAACCTAAGAAAGAAAGCCATGATGGCAACCTGGAGTGAAAGTAAAGACTCTAGTTATGAGGAAGAACAGCAGGAGGTGGCAAACTTCTGTCTGATGGCTGATCATGATGAGATATGTTCCGAAACAGAAAATGAATTTACTTTTGATTAGCTTCATGAAGTTTATGACGAATTAGTCACAGAATTTCAAAAATTAAAATCAAAACATAAAGATTTAAAGAAGCAAAATTTGGATCTAGCCAAAACAAATAACAAGCTTTCAAATAAAAATGAATGCCTTCTTATTCAAAATAAAAAATTAAATAATAAGATTGTAGCACTTGAAAAAGAAAAAGATGTCTTGAAAATGAAAAGTTACTCACTTTCAAATAAAAATTTGTCAAAACAAAGCAAAGAAGTTTTAAATGAAAACAAAAGATATAAAGAGGAAATTGATAAATTAAAACCTTTTGTAGAAAGATTTACTTATAGTTCTGAAAAATTGAATTTTCTTTTAAATAACCAAAGAGCAGTATTTGATAAAGCAGGTTTAGAATTCAGAACTCATAAGAAACAAAAACTTTTTAAAAATTTCTTTGTGCCTGCATCTTCATCCATTACTTGCTATACTTGTGGTACTAAAGGACACAAATCTTATATGTGCAACGAAAGAAGGTTAAGTAACACTAAGAAAGTTTGGGTTCCGAAAGGAATCAATGCCACTAACCAAAAAGGACCCAAGATGGCTTGGGTACCTAAAGTCTCCACTTGATCTTTATTGCAGGTATGCCTCGCAACCAATAAGAAAAGGATGTGGTACCTTGATAGCGGTTGCTCAAGGCATATGACTAGAGATGTGGAGCAGTTCTCTTCACTCGTATATCAAAATGGTGGCAATGTAACTTTTGGTGATAATGGAAAGGGCAAAATTATCGATATTGGTAAAGTCCATATCACCCCTACCTCTTATATTGATAATGTTTTATATATTGATGGTATGAAACATAACTTGCTTAGCATTAGTCAGTTTTGTGACAAAAATTTTAGAGTTGTTTTTGAATCTTCTTTGTGCATTGTTTCTAGTCTAGATGACAATGGCATTAAGTTCATTGGTCATAGGCATGGGAATATTTATATGGTTGATCTTGATGATCTTCCTATTCAAAAAGGTCAATGCCTAGTGGCAATGGAAGCCAAGATCGATGAAACTAGTTATCTTTGGCATCATAGACTAGGACATGCAAGCATGCATTTAATTTTAAAACTTAGCAAAAAGAACTTGGTAAAAGATTTGCCTAAACTCAATTTTGAAAAAGACAAGATCTGTAGTGCATGTCAACTTGAAAAACAAACCAAATCCTCTTTCAAACCAAAAGGAGTAATCTCTACATCTAGACCTTTGGAATTGCTTCACATGGACCTCTTTGGGTCAACTAGAACATCTAGTTTGGGAGGTAAGAAGTATGGTCTAGTCATTGTAGATGATTTCTCATGATTTACATGGGTCATATTTTTAGCACATAAAGATGAAACTTTTTCTGAATTCATTAGATTTCATAAAAGAGTTTTGAATGAAAAAGGTGTTTCAGTCGTATCTTTGAGAAGTGATCATGGAACTGAATATGAAAATGTTGATTTTGATAAACTTTGTATTGAAAATGGCATTCATCACAATTTTTCTGCACCTAGGACACCTCAACATATTAGGGTAGTAGAAAGAAAAAATAGAACTCTTGAAGAAATGGCACGCACCATGCTTTATGAAAATGATTTACCTAGATATTTTTGGACAGAAGCCATAAATACTGCATGCTAAGTTTTAAATCAAGTTTTAATTCAACCGATTTTAAGGAAAACACCTTATGAGCTTTGGAAGGGTAGAAAATCCTCAATTCGTTATTTTCATGTTTTTGGATGCCGTTGTTTCATCTTAAACAATGGTAAAGATAATTTAAGTAAATTTGATGCCAAATTAGATGAGGGAGACTTTCTAGGCTACTCCACATCTAGTAAGGCATATAGGGTCTTCAACAGAAGAACACTTGTTGTTGAAAATCCATACATGTGGTATTTGATGAATCTGACAAAAAATCTTCAAGAAAAGAATATGTACTTTCTAATAAAATAGGTAGAAAGAAAACTGAAGGAATAAACAACAATGAAGGGCTTACCAAGGAACAGAACGAAGATCAAAACACTGAAGGAGATCAAGCACAAAGTGATGAAAACACATCAACTGTTGATCCATTACCAAAAGAATGGAGGTATGCTCATGGACACCCAAAGAACTTATTATCGATGATCCATCTAAAGGTGTAAGTACTCGATCATCCCTTAGAAATATCTGTGATTACTTAGGTTTTGTTTCTCAAATTGAACCTAAAACTATTGAGGAAGCTGAATGTGATAGTAATTGGATAAATGCTATGCAAGATGAACTTAACCAATTTAAAAGAAACAATGTTTTGACTTTAGTAGATAGGCCTTCAAACACTTCAATTATTGGTACAAAGTGGGTTTTTCATAATAAACTTGATGAAAATGGAGTAGTTACTAGAAATAAGGCTAGACTAGTTGCCAAAGGATACAATCAGGAGGAAGGAATAGATTTTGATGAAACCTTTGCTCCTGTAGCTAGACTTGATGCAATTAGGCTATTGTTGGCTTTTGCTTGCTTCATGAATTTTAAATTATATCAAATGGATGTTAAAAGTGCCTTTTTAAATGGTCTAATTGAAGAAGAAGTTTACGTTGAGCAACCCCCTGGTTTTGAAAATCTTGAATTTCCAAATCATGTTTACAAACTTCATAAAGCTTTGTATGGATTGAAACAAGCTCCAAGAGCTTGGTATGATCGTTTAAACTCTTTTTTGCTCAAAAATAATTTTACTAAAGGTAATGTAGATAAAACTTTGTTTTTAAAGAAAAAGAATGATGATCTCTAGTAGTACAAATCTATATAGAATATAATATTTGGTGCTACAATGAATGTTTTTGGGCATGAGAGATGGAGAATACTAAGCCTTTAGGTACCCTATGAGCTCTACTTGTAGACTTGACAAAGATGAATCAGGTAAGTCTATTGACCAAAAATTATATCGTGGCATGATCGGTTCATTGTTATATCTTACTACCAGTAGGCCAGATATCATGTTTAGTGTCTGTATGTGTGCTAGATATCAGTCTAATCCTAAAGAGTCTCATCTTTTGGCTGTTAAACACATACTTAGATATCTATCTGGTTCAACTGAAATTGGTTTATGGTACTCTAGAGATTTTTCATTTGAATTGATTGCTTATTTTGATGCTGACTTTGCTGGGTGTAAACTTGATCGTAAAAGTACTAGTGGAACCTGTCAGTTTCTTGGAGTAAATTTGATCTCTTGGAGTATCAAAAAACAGAAATCAGTTGCTTTATCTACGGCGGAAGCCGAATATATAGCAGCTGGAAGCTGTTATGCTCAAATCCTTTGGATCAAACAACAACTCGAAGATTTTGGCATTAAACTAACTAAGATACCTATAAGATGTGACAATACTAGTGCAATCAATCTATCTAAAAATCCTGTGCAACATTCAAGAAGTAAATACATTGAAATAAGAAATCATTTCATAAGAGATCATGTACAGAACTCTAATGTTATTCTTGATTTTGTATGTACTGATGATTAGTTAGCAGATGTGTTTACCAAGCCTTTGAGTGAGGATAGGTTCTGTCTAATTAGAAGAGAGTTAGGTGTCATTGATCCCTTCTCCTAGAACTCTCTTAGTTTTATTTATACCTAAATCATTTCGCTCAAAACCACTTGCTTAAAACCCCAAAAATCTGATTAAATTGTTTCCCATTTTTCTAAATTTTTTTTCCAGATTTTCTCAAATTTTTTTGGCCAAGTGTCGACACTTGAAAATTGTCAAGTGTCGACACTTAGAAATTGTCAAGTGTCGACACTTGGAAATTGTCAAGTGTCGACACTTGACAAATTCTAAGGGTCGACACTTGCGAAACAGAAACTTTTTTTAAATAAGGCCGACCGAGGGTTTTGTCATTTTTCTTCGCCCGTTGATTTCTTGCAACAGTGGTCCCCTCTATCCAAATCCTTCCATTTACCTTTTAACCCATCACAAATCAGGTAATCTTTCTTCCAATTTCACTAATTTCTTTTTTTTTTCTTTTCTTTTTGCGTTTTTCGTTTATTAACCGTCAAACCATGAATAGGGTTTTTCCGAACCTCTTTATGAATTTTAACCAGATTTTCACATGTTTTAGTGGATTTCTAAAGTTCCATTTGAGGGAATGGTAATTTAAAGGTATTTTTCTTGGATTTCCCATGTTTTTTGGTCGTTTTCACGCTTATCTCACCCATTTTTCGGAAAAACACTGTTTTATTGATTTTGGCCAAAATAATTTGGGTTTTCATCTAAACTAAGTATGCTAAATCCATTTATTGTTGTTTTGGAAAGGTTCTTCATAATGTTATTGCGACATTTTTCACCACTTTGCTAAAACCCTAAGTGATTTAGACCCAAATTCCATGGGTTTTGACTTTTTAGCCTTACAAAAAGTATTTTCCAAAAGTTCAAATGTGTTTTGACGAACAAAAATATTTTCTATAATTATATGTTCGGAATATCGTCATTTAATCAAAGTATATGTTGTAAAAATCTCACCTTTAAACTGATTGACAGTTTTTCTAAATGTTGTTTGAGGTATTTTACAACCCAAAATTGGTTTATTTCTGGTTTTCAAAACCTATCTGAACACTTGTTAAGAAATGAAACTCTCCTTATCTCAGCCTATAGCCAGTCCCATAGTTCTAAACTTATCTTCCTTCTTTCCTGTTCAGCTTGCTGTAATGGGTCCCAAGAAGAGACTTGCAGTTAGGGAGAGGCCTAGTCGTGGTGTAGAGAGGAGGTCGAAGGCCAGATTTGACCCTGCTCAGGCTAGCAGTTCAGCCACACCGAGTTCCCCCCCTGCAGAGAGGATGGCAGGGAAGTTAGTAGCCTCTGCGAGGAGAGTCGACCTAAAGTGTTTTGATAGGCACCATTTTAGTTTACGTCAGGTGCTCACTGATGCAGGATTAGTACCATTCTGTACTATGCAGGAGAGGTACTATCCTTACCTAGTGTGAGAGTTCTATGGTGCGTTGGATTGTCGACGACTTCTGTGGACTACGACAGTCAGAGGCATTCAGATTTCACTGATAGATGAGCTTTTGAGCAGAGTATGGGAGATCCCCCGTAGGGGAGTCTGTCTTTTCGGTAGATGACAGAGAGGCTGCCTTTAGGTGTATTCTTGAGAGAGAGGATGCTCGCGGTATATCCATAGTTACTGCGAACCAGTTATCTTTGGAGATGCGCCTATTGCACCACATCACGGCACGTATACTTCTACCGAAGACTGGGAGATTTGACTTCATCACTAAGAGGGAGTTGATGGTGATGACGAGTCTGATTGAGAGGAGACATATTGATCTTCCATCCTTGATGCTAGTGCAGATGCATGATGCTGCGACACAGCACCGTCACTATTTACCTTACGGCATGGCATTGACCAGATTATTCAGAGCTTGTGGAGTATCACTGGAGGGGGAGATCCCCAAGGAGATACTACACACAGATGTTTATGACAAGAGGTCTTTGCACCGTATGGAATACAGATTAGTTGCAGGTCGATGGGTGCGTAGAGAGTTTGGCTAGGAGCCAGATGAGGAGGATGAGCTTCGAGAGGCAGAGGCAGGACCATCTGAGCCAACAGTTTTTCCTCCCATTGATATCCCATCGACATAGGCAGAGCATTCGACTCCTGATACTTCAGCTCCTCCGCCACTTTCTACTGGACTATCTTTTGAGGAGCACGCCAGAGAGCAGTTCACTGAGATCAGGGGTGAGTTGACTCAGCTATGTAGCTAGGTTGAGATTCTTCGAGCACATACTACCTCGGAGCTTGCTGAGATTCGTAGATCTATGGAGGAGGGATTCTCTCATATTGAGGATCTGTTGAGACCCTTATACCTCCTGCAGCCCCTACAGTTGTATCCTCTGATGATGATGATGATGATGATGATGATGATGATGGTGATGATGATGGTGGTGATCACCAGAGTGACCATGCTGATACTGCTGAGGGTGGTGATCGGGCAGATATGGATGATGACAGAGATACAGAGGTTGTTGGCCGTGACAGTGACAGAGATGACAGTGCTGATGATTATGAGGTGGTCAGTCACGATCCTCCCACTACACCAGGTGCTCCTACTGCCTTGGTTGATTCCACACCGGACTTTGTTACACCAGCTGATCTTCTTTCCTCCCCTTCCACTAGATCATCTAGGTTTGTTCCCGCCTTTGGTCCTTCTAGCCGCACTAGGAGTCGTTGAGCTTTAGTACCTCCTTGGGCTTTAGCCACTAGAGCTAGGATCAGTGCCCCTTTTAGTCTTGAGATTCCATCTGATGAGGATTAGCCTCACAGATGTCTGTTATAGTTCATATGTTGTATATTTCTGATATTTGTATGACTCTGATGATATCTGTATGTTTCAGTTCTTGCCGATGACTCAGCAAATTTTTGTACTGAAAACTTGTCTATTATATATATATTTCAGTTTAGTGCTTATTATTTATGCTTGAATGGTTCAATTTACCTTCTTTACCTTTGATACTCTTTTATCTTTGTATATTTTTAGCTCTGATACTCTTTTTATCTTGGTGTATTTTTGGCTCTGATACCTATCTCTACCATCTTTTTGTCTCCATACTCATTATGAGGGGGAGGTTATTCCCCTTTCTAATGATTGACAAAAAGGGGGAGTAATAGTATTGATTGTGTTGATGCATAATTTCTTGAATTTCTGTGGTTTCACTTTATAAGAATCTTTGAAACTTACCTTAATAAAAAGTATCTAATTAAGGGGGAGATTGATTCTTCCTAACTATGAAGTTTTTTGCCTCTCATATGGACATAAATTCATATTCACGAATTATAATAATTAAAGTTTGAAATGTATAGCTATTTTACTCAATGTTTTGTCATCATCAAACAGGGAGAGATTGTTGGCTCCACCCAGTGATTTTGATGAATAACAAAACATTGAGTACATATTGTATACTAATGTAGATTTCAAGTTATGAGTTTTCAAGAAGAAAGCACCTCAAAATCTCAAAAACGTATGGTTCATGGAACATAATGGCACGGAGCATTTCTCACGAATCCGGACATCCTCTTCATTGAAAAAGGTTATCTAAATGATTAAGTATTATGTGTTTATGATTCATTTAAATTTCAAGAATTATATTTATGTTTTCGAGGCAATTTACACTTGAATCTGAGCTTTTTCAGTCTCAAGTGTCGACACCTGGAAAGTCAAGTGTTGACACTTCAGCATTTGGCACGGACAAAAATCCTTGGCACACCAAGTGTCGACACCCAGAACCAAGTGTCGACACCAAGTGTCGACACTTAGGCTTTCAAGTGTCGACTCAAGGCCTGAGAATTTTGAAAATATAGAACTTTGTTATTTGAAGATTTTTGTGTCAAGTGTCGACACCTGTGCATCAAGTGTCGACACTTGAAAGTTCAAGTGTCGATACCTAGAGATCAAGTGTCGACACTTGACAGCCAAGTGTCGACACCTGACAGCCAAGTGTCGACACCTGACAGCTCTAACGGATCTATTTTTCTGACTTGCAGAACTTGCTTTTCGAGCTCCAAACGGCTATTTCCGAGGTTCCAATGGTCACAAACCATTTTTTGGAAGGTTCAAGGTGTATTTAACCTCCACCAACCTCATTTTAAAGATAAGAAAGTGTATTGAAGTGCATTCAAGTCTACTCAAAAGCCAAAAAGCCTATATTCTCTCAAATACATTATATCAAAAGCCTCTTATGGTTTGATTCCTTGAAAAGCCTACAAGCTCATCCTTGCTTCATTCCAAAAGAGGCACTTTGAAGGAGATTCCAAGGAAGAGTCAAGACAAAGCATCAACTTGAGCTTCAAAGATTCCATTCAACTCTTGAAGAGAGTTTGTTTTAGTTTTAAAATTATATATCTATTTTTATATTATGATTTGACCTTGTTTTCAAGGGTGTCTTGAAAGAAGGTTATTGTGGTTAGTTGGTGAGCCAAAGGGACAAAACCAACTAGGGTTAACTTGTGAGCCCAAAGACAAAACAAGTGTTAAGGTTTGTTCGTAAGCCTAAGTGATAAAATTAACTTAAGTTTTGACTTGTGAGCCTTGTGAAAAACAAGTCAACTATAATCTTGTTTGGATTATAGTGAAATTCACAAGGGTGGCTTGGGGAGTGGATGTAGGTGCTAGGTTTGTACCGAACCACTATAAACCTTGTGTTTGTGTGTGATTGCTCTCTTCCTCTCTTGCTATTTTGTTTATTGCTACCGCTTTGAATATCTTGCATTGAATTCATCATTTTTCACTAGCACCACTAGTCCCTCTCATTATTGTTTTAAATTTTTAAAAGACCTAATTCACCCCCCCTATTGTGCTCCATTTATGCGCAACATTATAGTTCATTCGGTCAAGCTTAGTATCGGATTGGTCAAACCTATGTTCTATTTGGATAAGCTGATTTTGAGATTGGACATTGGCTTGGTTAATTTGGGTAGTTAACTAGGCAAGCTGGGCTTGGGTTGGGGTATTGGCTTGGTTCATTTGGGTAAGCTGGGCTTGGGTTTGAGTATTGGCTTGGTTCATTTGGGTAAGCTGTGCAAGGATGGCCTCCAAAGTGGGATTCATGGTTGGGCTGGGTTGAGATTTGGACTTTTGATATTGGGTTCCTAATCTAGTGGTCATGCAACAAATCAAACAATCAAAATAAAATGATGTAACAAAGCATGCAAAAAGAAAAAAGAAAAGGCTAGTACAATCTAGGGTTTCCTAGACCTAGAGCCAGAAACTGGGTGGGTCAGCTCAACTTACACCTAACCCAATGCTAATCCTTCCACTGGCCAGGTAGGGGGTGAGAGTGTGGGAGGCCTCCCCTGCTTTTGCAGGTACCTAATTAAAAACCAGAACACCACTTAGGTCATTTGACTCTGGACCCCCAGCCTTAGACACCAGCTTTCAGTAATAGTTTAAAGGTTAAATACACTAGTTGGCCCACACAACTCGGACCCGACCTGTTGGTGTCTCCTAGTCCACTAGGGCAAATTAGGTCTAATCAATTTTAGTTAAGGCTTGGGTGGAAATGCTTGGTGGTTATTTGGGCCCAGGACAGGTTATGACCTCCGGCCATGATGTTATATAGATTGCCCTTAAGATTAGATTAACAGATGATGAACAATCAATGGTCCTGATGCAATCTAAAGCAATCAAAAAATAAAATGATTTTTAATTAATTTATGAAATGTCAAGTTAAGTTTAAGTTTACTAGGGTTGAAAAACAAGGTTTGGCTTGGGATTGGGGTTTTGGAAGTTGATTAGGTTAGGTTGAGTTAATTATATAGAATGTAGCAGAAATCAGTGAATTAGGGTTTCTATTATTGCAGAGTTTGACATAGATTCCGATGCAAAAAAATTCAATAAAAATCTACAATAGAGGACGGACAGTGTTGATAACTCCTATCAAATTTTATGTAGAAAAAAAATCATATGATGATGCAAACCTAGGGTTTTCTAGACTGCTGCAGAAATTATCTGAAATCTGTTAGGATTTCTAATATACTAAGTTTCTTAAAATTTAGTATTTTGTGAAATTAACTAAAAATTTTTATAAAATAGAGGACTCAATAAAGAACAATTCATTCAAATTTCAAAGAAAAATAAAATTTTTAGATGTTCAAAAATAGATGCAAAACTGATACCTAATGCAGTGGACAGAATGCTGAAATTAGGGTTTGTGATTGCAATGCAGATAAAAACTATCCTAAACCTGCTCTAATATAAAAATAATACAGGATGACTCTAAGACTGCTAAACATGCATGAAAAATAGTAAAATAATTTTTTTGTGATTTTTATAATTTTAATTGCAAGCTAGATTCCCAAAATAAAGTAAAAACTAGCAGAAGGACTAGTAGTGCAAAGAATCATCGGGTCGCAGGCATACTCATGCAAACCAATGAAATATCCAGAACCCGAGAGTTGAGAAACTCCCGGTTTAGGATACCTTTTCTTCATTAAATCAGATAATAAGAGAATTGAAGGTCTCTTACTAGTCAGAGATTGAAATTCAGTAGCAGAAGGGTTCACACGCACTTTGATCGGAGCCTGGATGAAGAAACCTCGATTCCCTTGAATCTGATGGCTGATCTGGGTGGTCTGGGCAGCAAAGAAGGCCTCCTCAAGGGAGGGGAAGCACCTCGGGGATCCTACAAGTATCAGTGTTAATCAAAATATCAATTAGAAAAAAAAAGAAAAGAACTATGGGTTGAAAGGAATCAGGATTAGGGTTAGAAGATGGCTGTTTGAAGCTTGTTGAAGATCTCCTCGGTTGGTGGCCTAGGGCACTTCTTCTTGGACGTGTGAAGGCTTGGATGGCAGTGAGCTAGGGTGTGGAAGGAAGCTAGGGCAGCAAGGAATTCGTCCAAGTACAAGAACACAAACCAAAGAACCAAAACAAAACATCAACACAAGGCAATAACTCAAATTTCAGCAAATTGTATTCAAAAGAAAGAGATGCGCTCACTAACCATGGTTACACTTGGGTTACAAGCCTTCTTCCTAATTGGAATGCAAGTCCTTTCCTAGCTAGGTTAGAAAAACAAATATCCGTTAGATTAGGAATTGACCTAGTCTTCTCCTTTTTCCTTCATGCTTTGACTATTCCACTCAAGGACACCTCTTGGACTTGGTCAACACTTCAAGGATGCCTATGGGGCATGTTGGTCCTCTCGGAGCAGCAAGGGTGGTGCGGGCACCAGACTCAGAAGAAGACTTCAGGGCTCCATCTGGATCTCTGATTGACCTTACCCGAAGAATTAGGGTTTTCTGGTTTTGTAATAAGGGTTGACTTGGTCAACTTAATTTTTTTGAGTCTGTATTTCCCTGCAATTTAAATTTTGTTGAGTCATGTTGACTTAGTACAAGTTCTAGTAAGTGGTCTAGGTCTTCTCCAGGGTGCAACATTTTCTCCCAAGCCCAAGGAAGTGAGCGCCACACACCCAGCCACACGCCAGAGTCTAGGAGGCGCCACCTATATTCCATTTGGAGCCACCAATCAACACTTATGGAAGTTCTTGGCCAGCCATATGAGAAGGATTTGATTCTACAAGCCTAATTTGAAGATCCATCCTATTACTCCCACATGGGAAGATGTAAAACCCTGACCTCTTGTAAAGACCTATAAATTAAACCCCTCTTGTAAGTTTTTGAGAAGAACTGATGAATGAATTCAATTTATGTGTGAGCCGCCCATCATCCTCTTCATTCCACCAAACCCTAGCCTACCCCATCTCTCACGGCCCCTCTCTCCAAGTGGAGGCCGACCACCAGCATCCAGGTCCAGTTTGGCTGCTTCGAATACGGAGCAAATCCCAGAGGAAGCCAGATCAGCATCCAGGAGAATCAGGACTTCAGCAACATCAACTTTCAAGTTCTTCTATCTGGTAAATCCTTCCTTGAGTATCTGGTTCCATAAGTTATTCTTCTTCTTTCCCAGATCTTGAGTTCAAGAGAAGCCAACTCTGCCAAAAGACCAGTATTGGAGGATCCATTGTGAAGATATCTGAATCCGGGGATCCAACAATCTGCTCAAGAGAGTCCTTCCACTAAACTTTGTGAAGATCATTGCCTGGTCTGTAACCCTTCTCTTCTCTTTACTTCTGTCCTGTTGAAAGTTCAGAGCGAAACCCTAGGTCTGGGAGTTTCTCAACATCCAGCGATCCTTTACTTCTGAACTACTCTGATAACCTAGTTTCTTTAAATTGTGCTTTTAATTATTACATAGTTTCTTTCAATTTAGTTTAACTTTCCATAGAGTCAAATCTGACTTTTGAAAATAAAAAAAAAAAAAAAATAGTCTTAATTTACTTCCGCATTGCATAATCTTTTTCGTTCTGCATCATTTTTGGTATCAGAGTATTCGTTCTGCATCAATTTTGGTATCAGAGCTTTCGGTCTGCATCAATTTTGGTATTAGAGCTTTCGTTCTGCATCATTTTTGGTATCCGAGCCCTGTCTAGGGTTTCTGACTTGCTTGCATGTTTTGAGTGTCTCTCTTTTTTACTTTGTCTGCTCGAAGTAGACTCCCCAGGACGTCCGGTCCTAGGAATGAACCGAGGTGCAAGCCTTCTCTTCCCATTCCACGGGGTGTTCCAAGGACGTGTAGGGGATCCGCTGGGTTACAACTTCGTAGTAGGAATTGTAAACGGGGGAAGCATTCTATTTTTAGTCTGTAACTGCCCTATTTCAAGAATTGTTTCTCATTGCAGGTAACTCCAAATTGCATGATTTTTATTTTGCTGGAACCAGTATAATTGAAACTGTTTTAATAAGTTTACTATAATTTATTGGTTTCATTGAAATTTCTGAGAGTTAAATTACAGAAATTCTGTTTCTATGTTTCTGCAATTCAATTTTATTTTTTGAGTGATCATCTCATAATTCATCTTAAGGGCAATTGAGCATCTAAGATAAGGGGAGGAGTTGATAACCTCTCCTTAGCTCAAAACCACCACCCATTCATTTGATCCTAAGCCTAATTTTAAAATTTATTAGACTTAATTTGCCCTAGTGGGCTAGGAACACCAACTGGTCAGGTCCAGCCTAGGGTTTAGTCAGTTTGTCTGGTTACTCTTTGTGTGCTTTGTACTCAGTGTCTAGAATGGTGATTCAGGGACTACATCCCGAAGGGCTTGTGTGCTGGTCCGCCTACCTGGCCAATCACTGATTGGTGTCTAGGATTGGCAATTAGGGACCTAACACTCCCCTTACACCTGCCTGGCTGAGTCCCGAGTTATTACAGGCTAGCTTGCCACTCTAATTGGGCATCTAGTTTGGGCTCTAGGTCTAGTTAGACCATAGTCGTTTCAGTCGAGTCTCATTTGGTGTGCTTGCTTGCATCATCATGTCCACACGGAACGGAGTACCCTACCAACCTGGTCAAACCCAACCTGATTTAGAGGCCATGATTAGAACTCTTACTGAAAGTATGACCAAATTGAGTCAGGATATGAATGAAGGTTTTGCCCAGTTTAGAGACCGAGCCCAGGGACTTGAGAAACGTAGACATTAAAATTTGACCCCTGATCCAAAATTTAATGGGCCCCAACCTCACCCATGCCAGGAGCCTAGGAGGACCTTATACCGTGATCCCGAGCATAACCCTAGGAGCCTATATCCATACTTGGTTGACTCAGAAAAGGGACCCGTTAGGAACACCGAACCATATGCACCCACTTTTGATGGAAGACAAGAGACATATATTAAGTGGGAAGAACAAATGGATCGATATTTTGAGTGCACTAACGTATCGGAATTAGGACAAGTTAGGTTGGCCAAAACCAAGTTCACCAAACATGCTAGGTCACATTGGTATGCTATTGAGCGTTAGTGTTATCAAAGAAAAGAGGAAATATATATTTGGAGAGATATGAGAAGTAAATTGAGAGATAGGTACCTAGGTAGATCCTATGAGAAAAGACTTTTAGACCAATGGTACCAATTACGACAAGGTAATAGGCCTGTGTCTAAATATATCGAGGACTTCCAGTGGTATGACATGAAATGCAATACCATTGAGACCGAAGCTCAGATCACATCGAGGTTTAGGGTTGGGTTACACCCAGACATTTATAGGAAGCTATGCCTTGAAAAGACCAATAAGTTAGACCGAGCCTACCAAGAAGCCCAAGACTATGAGTGGTCTTTAAGATATAACCAATCAAGTACTTTGGACTTAAAGCCAACCTCTTCCAACTCGAGTCAAGTTCTGATTGATCCAACATTCGTAGTGAACCAGACTTTTGTTTGTCAATTCCCACTTGTGTCACCTCTTGACCAGAAGGATAACACTGAGAAGGAGTTAGGCATGGCCATCCCAAAATTAGTTGACCCAACCAGAGCCGTACTTAAAGAGGAATCAAAGGAGAATAGATTAGAACCTTTCAGTGAGATTGAGGAAGAAATATATGAGCCTGACATAAGTTTGATAGATGAATATGAAGAAGAAGAATTTGAGGATATCTCTCCCGATAATTCAATTAACCAACTCCTACCTAATGGGGTTATTGAGGGGACCCCTGCCACTCAAAGAATTCAGGAGCTAACCCTAAGAGAAGACCCTTTTGAGGAAGTTCAGGAAGAGGAAATTACACCAAATGAAAGTTTAAGTGAGAATACCACTGAACTCATTGAGGAATCCAAAGAAGACACCCCTGAGTCAAATCTGGTAGAGAAGTGCGAAGAAGGAAGGGGTTCACAAGAATTGCCCATTGAGAAGGTCTAAGAACAAGAAAAAGACAGTAGCTTAGAGGACTTTCTAGATAAACATTCCAAAGACCTTCCTGATAACCTTCCACCTTCTATGAGCACCCAGCCTATCCTAGAACTTGCACTTGTAGACCCTCCTAGAGCAAATCATGAGGTTTGGATGAGTGCACCTATAGAACAATGTCCTCATTTTAAGGTCGTCCTGAATAACCAAGGTTTGTTTCTTGTTTCCGATAAGCCACCTCAAAACTCTAATTCTTATTTCCTACCCTTCCCTGAATCTTTTCATGTTTCTAGAGCTATGGGATTACACTTTACTGAGATCTCTAGGTTGCAAGACTCCTTAGAATCTATTAGGTTTGCCACCTACTTCTGGAAGACCTTATGGCACCTACTAGGCATCCATAATAAGTTTTCATGCTCTGCATGCCCTCCTCCGACCCAAGGTCAAACCTAGAGAGCCTTAGTTTGTTAGGTTTAGACCTAGGGTTCCTTTGGAATAAAGTCCATTCTTTAGGAATGCGTCGTCAGTCTAGTTTAGTTTTTCTTGACCCTTTACTAGGCTTTGGCTCAGATTTTGGTTTGATTGAGAGCACCAGGAATTGGGATTTGTATTTTGTCCAGGGCTGAAATTGCATTCAATGTTTCGATCAATAGGTCTATAGGCTAGAGTCCCTTTGAAATTGTTCATGGATACAAGCCTCACACACCACTTGATCTGATTTCACTATTAGCCCACACACACAAGTCTCTTGATGCACTTGCATAGCATGTAATGGACTTGCATAAAGAAATTCATGCCAAAATAACTTTAAGTAATGAAACTTATAAGAAGTTGGCTGATTCTCAAAGACGAGTCAAAACTTTTATTGAGAGAGACTATGTAATGATTAGGTTAAGGCCTGAGCTATTTTTTCCTGGAATCGTAAGAAAGTTACATGCTAAAGGAGCTGGACCATTTAGAGTAGTGAAGAGAGTAGGATCCAATGCCTATGTGCTCGAGTTGCCTCCAGAACTAGGCAATAGCTCTACTTTCAACATTACAGACTTAGTAGAGTATAGGGAGCTAGCTGTGATTCCTATTAAGCCTTTGAAACCTAATCCTGTTATTGAGAGTGATCCCGACCCTGTGTGTCCACCAACAAACTGGCCTGTGAGGAAAGAGCAGATTGAAAAGATCCTAGATGATCAGGTTCTCTACTCGTAATCGAGGATACCAAAGTTACCTGGTCCGCTGGCAAGGAAGGCCAGATTCTGATGACTCTTGGATCTCCCGAGAAGAATTACGAGAATTGGACCCAGACCTCTTGGAGAGATACCAGAGCCAGCTTGATCCATACTCGACAAGGTCGAGTTCCTCCCACCCCGGGAGAATTGGTGTGGGCACCAGACTCAGAAGAAGACTTCAGGGCTCCATCTGGATCTCTGATTGACCTTGTCCAAAGAATAAGGGTTTTCTGGTTTTGTAATAAGGGTTGACTTTGTCAACTTAATTTTTTTGAGTCTGTATTTCCCTGTAATTTAAATTTTGTTGAGTCATGTTGACTCAGTACAAGTTCTAGTAAGTGATCTAGGTCTTCTCCAGGGTGCAACATTTTCTCCCAAGCCCAAGCAAGTGGGCGCCACACTCCGAGCCACATGCCAGAGTCTAGGAGGTGCCACATCTCCATCCCAGTGTCTTGGTCCCCACACCCAAGGGAGCAAGAATTTTTCTTGAAGCCAAAATCAAGGAGGCGCCCCATATATACCTTAAAAGGCCAAGCTAAAGGAGGAAAGAGGCATTTCTTGGGGAGCACTTCAAGGGGGCGCCCAATCCATGCCTAAAAAGACCAAAGCAAAGTTGGGAAGAGCCATGACTTGGGGAGAAAGAAAAGGAGGTGTCCAAAAGAGTTGAGCCATGGAAGGAAAAAAAATTTTCTTGAAGAGCAAGGCTAGGAGGCGCCACCAACTTACCATTTGGAGCCACCAATCAACACTTATGGAAGCTCTTGGCCAGCCATAAGAGAAGGATTTGATTCTACAAGCCTAATTTGAAGATCCATCATATTAGTCCCACATGGGAAGATGTAAAACCCTAACCTCTTGTAAAGACCTATAAAATAAACCCAACTTGTAAATTTAGAGAAGAACTGATGAATGAATTCAATTTATGTGTGAGCAAACTTTGTGTTTCTCTCTTCTGCACTTGCATTCAGGTGTTGAGCTCCGTGAGGGAGTAAATCTGGGTTCCTTAGGACCCTTGAGGAGGTGTGAGATCTCCAACCCCAAAACCCTAGGTTAGCCACTTCACTTCCAAACCCTAGCCACCCATCATCCTCTTCATTCCACCAAACCCTAGCCTACCCCATCTCTCACGGCCCCTCTCTCCAAGTGGAGGCCGACCACCAGCATCCAGGTCCAGTTCGGTTGCTTTGAATATAGAGCAAATCCTAGAGGAAGCCAGATCAGCATCCAGGAGAATTAGGACTTCAGCAACATCAACTTTCAAGTTCTTCTATCTGGTAAATCCTTCCTTGAGTATCTGGTTCCATAAGTTGTTCTTCTTCTTTCCCAGATCTTAAGTTCAGGAGAAGCCAACTCTGCCAAAGGACCATTATTGGAGGATCCATTGCGAAGATATCTGAATCCGGGGATCCAACAATCTGCTCTAGAGAGTCCTTCCACTAAACTCTATGAAGATCATTGCCTGGTCTGTAACCTTCTCTTCTCTTTACTTCTGTCCTGTTGAAAGTTCAGAGCAAAACCCTAGGTCTCGGAGTTTCTCAACCCCCAGCGATCCTTTACTTCTGAACTACTCTGATAACCTAGTTTCTTTAAATTATGCTTTCAATTATTACATAGTTTCTTTCAATTTAGTTTAACTTTCCTTTGAGTCAAAGCCAACTTCTGAAAAAAAAAAAAAATAGTCTTAATTTACTTCCACATTGCATCATCTTTTTCGTTCTACATCATTTTTGGTATCAGAGCATTCATTCTGCATCAATTTTGGTATCAGAGCTTTCGTTCTGCATCATAGGTGCTGGCCCAAAGGGGCTTGGATGCATGGGTTTGGGCCTCTGGAAGCTGGGGTGGCCTGTTAGCCTCGTAACAGGAATATTCCCTGGAATCTTGCTTCTTAAGGGATTGGGCTTGGCACCTGGGCTTGATTTCATTGGGCTTGGATGCAAGTGGACCTCATGAATCATGGGTGCCCTATTTTGAGAATATGCTCTGGCATCTGGAAGGGAATCTGGGCATCTGGCGAGCATCTGGAAGGAATCAGGGTTTCCGGAAGCATCTTGGATCCTGGGTTGTCACACAAAATCCAATGGGCTGATGTAGTGGCCTCTGACTCCTGGATGTGGCCTGGTGGAACTCCAAAATATGGTAATCTCCTCTCTTGTACAAAAATTGAGCTCATATTGGATTCATAACTGATATACAGGACTCAAAATAATGACTAGAATGAGGGTTGAGACAAATCAACTAACATTAACTTATTACAGGACTCAATTCTAGCTGATTACAAAATTTGACACATGGCTAGGTAAACCAAATAGGGCCCAGTAATCTGTGTCTGATCCTGGTGCCCCCACAAAATACCGTCAGAGGTCATCACTCACCAGCTCAAGGTGGATCCGACCTACCGACCTGTCCGATAGAAGAAGAGAAGCTTTGCTGCCGAAAGGCAGAAAGCCATCGATGAGGAAGCGAAGAAGCTCTATGATGCTGGCTTCGTCAGGTCAGCTGGGTAGGAACATGGAGGCTTATGTGGATGACATGATAGTGAAGAGTCTCCATAAGGCTAACCACATTAGGGACTTGCAGGAATCCTTCGATGCACTCAGGCGCCATCGGATGAAGCTGAACCCCACGAAGTGTACTTTTGGGACTCTGGCAAGTTCTTTGGGTTTTTGGTCACACAAAGGGGAATCGAAGTGAATCCCGACAAGATATAGGCCGTCACTGAGATGGCAAATCTGACCAACAAAAAGCAAGTGCAAGAACTCATCGGCCAAATCACCTCTCTCAGCCGTTTCATCTCCCATTAGGCTAAGAAATCTCTATCGTTCTTTAAATCCCTACATCGGTCGGAAAGCTTTGTTTGGACTGACGAATATCGGTCAGCTTTTGAAGCATTGAAAAAGTACTTGAAGAATCCCCCATTGCTGGCCAAGCTGATGGAGGGGAAACCTTTGTACCTCTATCTTTCGACATCGGACGAAGCGATCGGTGCCATCCTTGTGCGAGTCGGAGAGGACGGACAATGGAAGCCCATCTATTATATCAGCAAAGTCCTCCACAATGCCAAAACAAGATACCCTAAGATGCAAAAGTTGATATATTTTTTGGTCATGTTCGCCAAGCGGCACCGATCGTATTTCCAGGCTCATCCGATTGTGGTGATGACCGACCAGCCCCTCAAGGCAATCCTTCGGAGCCTAGATACATCCGATTGGCAAAGGCTCTAGGGCAGCCCACTTCCAAAAGTCCAACTCTGGTTAGCAAAAGCTCTAGGGTAGCCCACTTCCAAAAGTTCGACTCCGGTCGGCAGAGGCTCTAGGGCAGCCCACTTCCGAAAGTCCGACTCCGGTTGACAAAGGCTCTAGGGTAGCCCACTTCAGAAAGTCCGACTCTGGTCGGCAAAGACTCTAGGGTAGGCCACTTCCGAAAGTCCGACTCTGGTCGGCAAAGGCTCTAGGGTAGCCCACTTCCAAAAGTCTGACTCTGATTGACATAGGCTCTATGGCAGCCCAGTCCGAAAGTCCGACACAGTCGACTGAGGCTCTAGGGCAGCCCACTTCTGAAAGTCCAACTCTGGTCGGTAAAGGCTCTAGGGTAGCCCACTTTTGAAAGTCTGACTCCGGTCGGCAATGGCTCTAGGGTAGCTTACTTTCGAAAGTCCGACTCCTATCGGTAGAAGCTCTAGTGCAGCCCACTTCTGAAAGTCTGACTCCGGTCGGCAGAGGCTCTAGGGTAGCCCACTTCTGAAAGTCTGACTCCAGTCGACAAAGGCTGTAGGGCAGTGCACTTCCGAAAGTCTGACTTCGGTTTCCAAAGGCTCTAGAGCAGCCCACTTCCAAAAGTCCGACTCCGGTCGATAGAGGCTCTAGGGCAGCCCAGTCCGGAACGCCGATGGACCGACACTTAGTTTGAAATTCCTAAGCTCGTTGCTCCGGCCTGAGCTAAAATTCGATCGCTGCCTCAACTACTTCCAGATCCAGAAAGTCGATGGACTAACACTTAGGTTGAAATTCCTAAGCTCGTTTCTCCAGCCTGAGCTGAAAAATCCTATCGCTGCCTCAACTACTTCCAGATCCGGAAAGCCGATGGACCAACACTTAGGTTGAAATTCCTATGCTCATTGCTCTGGCTTGAGCTGAAATCCGATCACTGCCTCAACTAGTTCCAGATCCGGAAAGCCAATGGACCAATACTTAGGTTGAAATTTTTAAGCTCGTTGCTCCAGCCTGAGCTGAAGTCTGCACCCCGATCGCTACTTCGATTGATCTTGGTCCTGAAAGCCGACGGACCAATACTTAGAATAGAAATCCTATGGGAATCTAGTTCGGCTTGAGTCAATGTTCGATGCTTACCCTGGAGGTCCGACCACCCACTCAGATCAGCCAACTAGTCCATACTTAGTAGGATCTCAGAGAGAAGGATATGAGACAGTGTAAAAATAAAAAAAAAGTTTTTCATTATTTCCCAAAAGTTTCTTTACAAAAACTGAAGGTCAGACCTTTACAAACAACTAGGTCTAATCCTCGAGAGCTAAATTACCTATGGCTACATCAGACCCCTTGGCAACAATAGCCACTTCAGCACCCTTGGCCTCTCCGACTGCTTCTACTTCGACTCCGACTTGGACATCCGGTCCAGCCACTGCTACGACAGCCTCCACTAGAGAATCGACCGCTCAGGTAGTCGGATCCACTGCCTCCAAGCCCTCCTCTTCCGCTGGCTTCGGTGGCTGAAGGAATGATAAGTCAAAGTCTGGGAAGGCCACGCTAACCTTCCCTAGGCACTCATCGTACCCATAATTGAAGCCGACAGTTCCGACTTCGTTCATCTCCTCGGTAAAGTCCTCAGAGGCTTTATACTCTACGACGGCTTTCTTGCCGGCCATCTTCAGCAAATCTTGAGCCATCTTCAACAAACCCTTATATCTCTCCACCGATGCCTGATAGCCCTGTGCACGGACATCACACTCGGCCAGACGCCCCTCCTCGATGGCCAGTTGATGGGTCAGGGTCTTGATCTTCTTTTTTTTATTTTGTAAACTTGCCTCCCGATCCGCCTTCTGGGTCAGCAAGTTCTCCAGCTACTTTTTCTGGGCCTCCGACTCGGCCCACAGAGTGGACACTTCTGCCGCTTCGGCCCTCAAGCCGAGCACATCTTCTCTAGAGGCCGTCAGTGCCTCCCATGCTGTGTCCCTCGCCAGCTTTGCCGCTTCGGCCCTTTGGGTCAATTGCTCCTTCAGATCGAGCAGCTCGCCCAGGCCGTCGTCCATCAGAAGGTTGTCTTAGACAAGCTGCCGACAAACATGCATAGTTAAAGAATTGCCAATCATGAATTCAAAGTGAATATAGGAAAAGTGATACTCACCCCCAGAAGATGGCGAAGGGAATTCCTTGCGGCCTCATTCACCAACCGCCCGTCGTTGTCAGGAGCGGCCCTCTGAAGCAGCTCCTTAGCCTCCTCGGCATCGCACCACTTTTGGCACTCCTCCTCCTCATGAGTGCCACCAGCCCTCTCATCAACGGCTGATGGCCCCTCCCCTGTAGGGGTTCCCCTGATGGTTGGGGAGGTCACCACAATCAACTCCAACGGTGGGGGCGAAGGGGCTGCATCCGCCCTGGTCGGCATCGGAAGCCTTTTTTTCGATCGGGCGACAGCTGCCCGATCGAAGAGGATCGCTCGGATGCAATCACCCTTCGACGTTCGGTCAGAGGCATGTCATCCTCTGACCCAACCAACACCACCATGGTGGACGGTTCTATCATCCACTATTTCTTCTGCCTTTCAGGCACTGGCTCGATCGCTCACTTCTTTGGCTCTCACGGGGTCGGCTCCGCAATGTGAACAGCCCTCTGCTATGTTGATCATGCCGAAAGGACCGCCCAATCCAGCTTCATCTTCTCGCCTATCAATAAACAAAGTTAAAGTGAGGTACGGTTGCAAAACTGATGGGAAATAAAGTAGCCGATCTCTCTCTCTTCTTCTCTACGGCTCTCGTCCTACCTAACATCGGGTGTCGGCTGAGTCTGGCCTGATGGAGGCTCCCCTCGTGGAGCATGAAGTCGACGAACTTTGGGTCTTCATGATCCAACTTATGGAAGTCGGCCTCGTCGGCCCTCGAGACCTTCCTTCCATTCAAAGCATTCGGCCTTGGCTCCCTCCAAGCTACCTCAAAGCCCCATGGCTCCAGGCTATCTATATAAAAGTATCGGGACTTCCATCCATGAATGGTGGACGGAAGCCCCCCTAGTATCTTCCAGCTAGGGCGTGGACAGAACATCCACCACTCCTGACTCCGGAAGTCCTATTTTAATAAGAAAAAATTGGAGAATAAAGATGCTCTCAGCTCTATGTTGGCCTCCCTACACAAGACTATGAAGCCACACAGGACCCGAATGCTGTTCGGGGTCAGCTGGGAGGGGGTGACTCTATGGTGTTGAAAATCTGAACAAAGAAGCCATGGATCGAGAAACGAAGACTAGCTTTCAGGTGGTCTTCATACATAGGGAGAGCTCCGAAGTTCAAGGACCCATTCACTCTACCCTAGTGGCTAGGGACGGTCAGGTGTAAGGTAGAGGATATATTATATACAATCCTAAGGTTTTTGACCCTCTCTCGGGTCCTGGCTGAAGGGATGTCAAAGGGACCGGGTTCCCTATGACCGCGAGCCAAACTCCAACTCCCAAAAGCCATTCTAAGGTGGGTTACAAAAAGGGAGGAAGACGGGGGAATGTGGAGACAAGACTAACTTGGGTCCTTGGTTCTCTAAGAGAGACTAAAGCAATGCAAGGAGGGAAGAGGCCGCCTTCTCCTCAAGCACAAGCACGGCGAAAGGTTCCTTCTAGGCGCTGCTTCTCCTTTTTTATAGGCATCTGGGGGCAGCTTCCCAATGCCTCACCCGACGTGCCGAGATCCGATGGTTGGCACCTCAGTTCTCGAGTTGGATTGGAATCCGAGGCGATGCGTCGGATCATATCCGATCGTGATCCACATGACAGGTGAAGCAACGGCGGATGGATCACTCCAAGAAGTGCACCAACCACTCTGATGAAGCCACGTGCCCCACATCGCATCCAGGGTCCAAACGGGCAGCTACCATGCACCGTACCGGCAATAACTGCTCCACCTATCTTCGCCAACCAAACACTAACACCTGTACTGGAGCAAGAATTGGAGCAGAAGGCGGCCAGTCACAGCACGCTGGATTGGATTCGCCATCATCTAAAAGATTGAGGTATTTATTGCCATTTAATGCCCTCTCCCTTCGAGCCTACAGGCTCGCTCGAAGTGTAAGGGCAAGGGGGACAGTGATATACCCTGACGGCTCACCCTCAAGCAGAACCAGCCCATTAATGTGGTCCGACTGGGCCACCCCATCAGAGCTCCAACTGTTACTCCTTCAGCGGTCTGACCCACTAGAGCTAAGGTCCGAACGACCCTCTCATGCTGGGGTCCAGCCCATCATTCTCCTTCAGCGGTCCAACCCACTGTAGCTGAGGTCCGAACGACCCTCTCCTGCTGGGGTCCGGCCCTTCGCTCTCCTTCAATGGTCAGACCCACCGGAGCTGAGGTCTGAATGACCATCTCCTGCTGGGATCCAGCTCATCACTCTCCTTCAACGGTCCGAACGACCCTCTCTTGCTAGGGTCCAGCCTATCGCTCTACTCTAGAGGGTTGGCCTTTAGTCCGGCCGACCAGCTTTCCCATGGCCGACATCCGACAAGCAAGCCTTAGCATTCAGGGAGTTCCAAAAGAACCTTTTTGTTATGGCGGGATCCTGTTATCCCAACAGTCCTGCTTTACTACTTCCATGGTGCCGTCGTATCTGCGTGCCATGTGGCCACTCTCCAGATTCTCCTAGGGGTAGATCGGTCTTTCTGAGCCTCTCCCCTAACGGATTTTGGTCTATTCCGTGCCTATATAAAGTACCCAGGGGACCCCGCTTGAAGGTATGAGAACTCTTCCCTCTCCATACGCTGTTCTTCGCTGGCTCCTCCATTCTATTGCCCTCAACCCCTTGCTAACTTAGGCATCAGAGGGTCCCCCGCTGGAACACCACCAGCACCCTTGGGGACTTCCTTGCAGGTTCGTCCGGGAGAGGAGCACTCCAGCACATCCAGCCACCCCCAGCCCCCGGTCCAGGAGTTGACGCCGCAACAGTATGCATGCTAGCATAACTTAATCGTCTATGCCAAAATAAACTGGACTCCTTGGTCTTAGCATTCATTGCTACTAGACTGGAACTACTATACATAGCTAGATCATTAAGATCTACTACATAAACATTTTCAAGTCTATGTCCAATAAACTTGTTACTAGAATCAAGAGTTTTTTACAATGCACATAGATGATTCAAAGACAACCTTGAAGCCTTTATCAGATAATTGACTAATACTTAATAAATTATGCTTTAATTTATCTACTAGCAATACATTTTCAATAAAAGTACAGGGGGTTAATTTGATCTTACCAATACCAATTATTTTCCTCTTGTCATTATCTCCAAAGGTCACCAAACCTCATTCTTTCATTTCTAGGGTGATAAATTGATCATTGTTACCCGTCATATGCCTTGAACAGTCATTGTCGAGATACCATCTTTTTTTCAATTTTTGGGAAGCAAGACATTCCTGCAAAATAGTCATCAAGTTCTTTTAGGTACCCAAGCTACCTTGGGTCCTTGCAGGTTAGCAGAGGTAATTTCTTTGGAAATCCAAATCTTTCTTATTTTACTTTGGAGATTTCTATAAATATTGCATTGAAAAACCTTATGACCTATTCTTTTGCAAGCATAACAAATAATTCTAGAATTCTGAAAGGATGTATGATTTAAAGTTTTAGAAGTAGATGCAGATGCATATGTGGAAACATTTTACTTCAAAGATTTCTGATTTGAAAACATAGGAATATACTTTGAATCTCTTGAAATGGATGTTGCACTTGAAACATAAGCCTTTTGAGATATAACTTTTGGAACATAAGCTTTTGAAGGTACAAGCTGAAATTCCATTTGAATTAGAAGAATTAAAACCAATTCCAGCCTTGTTTCCAGAAATTCTTTGATCTTTTAAAATTAACTCAAGCTTGTTTGAAGATAAAGTAAGTGTTTCAACTAAGGGGTTGCGCTTTTCAACCTCCCTTTTTAAATCAGAATTTTCAAATGTCAAAGCTTTGTTTTTCTCAAGACATGCAATTTTTCTAGATTCCAAAGCTTTGTTCTTTTCAGAAAAGACATGTAAATCTTTTTGCAATAAATTATTCTTTTCTAAAATCTCTTCCTTTTTTTTTTGTAAAGAGTCATTAACTTTATTTAATGATGTAATCTTTACACCAGCCTTTTTGAATTCAGACAATAAGTCATGAAATGAATAATTCAATTCATTGAATGTAAATTCTATTTGAGGTTCGAGGGATGTTACCTCATCTTCAAGATCCATTAGACATAGATTTGCAGTCTTTATGGCCAATTCTTCTTGGGTTGAAGTTGACTCCTCGCTATCGCTCCATTTGGCAACCATTGCTTTCTTCTTCTTTTCCTTAAACATCTTTTTCAATAGAGGACAATCTGGACTGATATGCCCGGGCTTCTTGCATTCATAGCACGTGGGCATCTGTTCTTTTTGTTTTTCTCTTTTTTTGTCCATCTCCTTAGAATGCTCACCTAATTTATGAAATTTTCTATAGTATCTTCTTTTCTTCTTCCCCATAAACCTTGTACGTCCCCTCACGACCATAGCAATATCTTCATCTTCCAAGTCAACTTCAGAGGAGGAGCATTCATTTTCTGATTCCTCATCTTTCTTTGAATCCGATGCTACATTGAAGGCTATTATTTTTTTCTTCCTCTGATCATCATCAATATTATGCTGCATGGCTAGCTCATGTGTGATGAGAGAACACATCAGTTCATCCAAAGGTAAAGTGTTTAGATCTTTCGCTTCCTAGATGGCAGTCACTTTGGGATCCCACTTATCCAAAAGTGATTTGAGAATCTTCTATACTAGATTAGCATTTGAATAGACCCTGCCAAGACTTTTCAAACCATTAATGATATTCATAAAGCAAGAAAACATGGCAGAGATAGATTCATTTTGTTCCATTTTAAATAACTCATAATTATGTACCAGAAGATTAATTTTTAGAGGTCTTCACTTGGAAAGTTCCCTCATAGGTCACTTCGAGTTTATCCTAAATTTTTTTTGCAAAAGAGCAAGTGGAAATTCGATTGAACTCGTTAGCATCCAAAGCACAGTATAATAAATTCATGGCTTTAGCATTCAATTCCCCCATCTTCATGTCATGTTCATCCCAATCCTCTTCAGGTTTTGGGATATCCACGTCATTAATTTTAATCATGGGTATACTTGGACCCTTTAAGATGACCTTCCATAACTGAAAATCTACAGCTTGTATATAAATTTTCATCCGAGCTTTCCAGTAAGAATAATTTGTTCCAAAGAATAGTGGAGGTATATTTATGGATTGGCCTTCGGCCAAAGAGGTAATCATGGGATGAGCCATTTATCTTTACTCTAGATAAATTCAAAGACACTGCTCTGATACTAATTGTTGCCTAGGTGGCTTTTCCAAGAGGGGGTGAATTAAAAATTTAAAAAATTTAATAGAGTATAAGCCTTTTTAAAAACTTCTTTGATGTGGTAGGTGATGTGATTCAAAAATTTAAAGCATAAGTAATTAAGAGAAGTAAAAGCACAATCACAAACACAATAATTTAGAGTGGTTTGGAGTATCCCAGCTCCTACGTCCACTATCCAGGATACCACTTGGGATTTCCACTATATTCACTACCGGAATATAGTCGGATTATTTTACCAGACTCACAATCCAAACACAACTTGGTCTATCAATCAGGCTCACCAAAAACCCAACTCTTGGTTTTAAATAGGATCACCAAGAACCCAACTTGGTTTTACCAGGATCACCAAGAACCCTTACACAATTAGTTTTGAATGGGATCACTAACAACCCACTTGGTTTTTTAGATCGGGCTCACTAATAACCCAACTCAACAAGAGTAGAAGAAAGTAAGAAACAATAATGACAAACTATATTGTCGGATGGTTGCCGATGCAGCTCGAGAGATGCCTTCTTGATTGCACTTTAATGGCTTCTTCAACTTCTTCAACAAGTGCTTCAAGCTTTTTATTAGAGTTGGTGAAGGCTTGATGTCTATCTTGAATGCTTTTGCATTGCTCTCTAGCTTACAAGCTCATGTAAGCATTAATCATTCATTCACCTATTCAAAAGTTGTCCCAATCTCTCTTTTATAGAGTCTTGTACTCTTCTCAGATGGTTTTAGTCACTGTAAACCATTGGGACGTGACACTTGACCATTGGAGCACTTTTCAAGTTCAAAAATGGAGTTTTGGAACTAGTCGTTGCTTAACTGAAATCGACCTTCGAGTCGGCTCCTATCTTCTTGAGTCGGCTTGAATTTTTAGAGTAGATCTGGTGGAGTCACCTTGCTTCATTCGAGTCAGCTCGATTTCTTAGTAGTTTGATTCCTTACTCTGGAAGAGTCGGCTCGCCTTACTTCGAGTTAGTTCAGATTCTCAGACTTTCAAAACTGTACTCTGGAAGAGTAGGTCGGGTTCCTCCGAGTCGGCTCTCCTGGCTGTTCACTCAAAATGATTCTTTATATACTCTAGAGGAGTCGGCTCGGATGCTGATGGGTTGACTCGGATGCCATACTGAAGTACTTAGTCGGCTCCGATTTCTTTTGGATCGGCTCGCCTGTCTGATTCAATAATTGATACTCTAGATGAGTCGGCTCGGGTTTCTTCGAGTCGGCTCGGCTATCTGCGTGCTAGAAACCTTAAGCCATACCATAGATCAAAGTTAGCTCTTTCTACTAGAGTCGGCTCGGATAGATCTTCCGTAAAAAACTTGAACTTCTCTCCAGAAGTTTTCCAGCAAGTCTTCAACACTTCAAACTTTTTAAAGTCAACTTACAAATGAATCTATGAAATTTAAAGCTTGAAAAACATAGAAGCATCCCATTTTTCATGATTTTCTTTTATCTTTTTCTTTGGGTTCTTCTTTATATGAGATAATTACAACACAACTCATGACGGAAAATAAGAATGTAGGAGTTGAAAATGAACGGTGAAATCATCCTACAAAAACTTGTAAAGCACTTGAAGAGTTGTTAGTAATAAAAATACATGCTCCAATATTTTGTAATCATCAAAATCACTCAATGGGTCAACAAAGGCTAAGACTTAGGCTATCACATAACTTAGTCTTTTTGTGGACCTAATAATTTAGAGGATTTGAATTTTGTGACACATGAAAAGAAGGCATGGACCTTGATCAAGAAAACTCTCACTTAACTGTTAGACGGTTTCAAGATCAAATAGGTCCATGGGCACCTTAAACCAGTCAAACTGATTAATCCTAGTTGACATAGGTCAACTCGAATCAATAATAATCTAATCAAATCTGATTCACGACATTAGCTAGGTAAGTAAGATAAAGGGATGGGTTATGCCAGGTGAGCCTCTCACCTTAGACACCAACCATAAGTTGGCCAAGTAAGAGTTAACCCTAAAGAACCTTGATCACCAATGTCAAACTTACATTAGACACCAAGTGGTTTACCAAACTCAATTAGACTAACCTAAAGACCCAGGCTCACCACGAAGCCATCAACCAAGTCCATTTAGATGTATGGACTAATCTAACAAACTATTAGAGAGATCTATAGAAAAGAGGCCTAATTCAACTTTTGATTAGTCTTCTTTCTAATTAATACATTCATCTAAACCAAGGTCTAACCCATTAAAGAACCCAATTTTAGCTAACCCAATTAACCCATGGTTTATCAATCATGACTTAAAATTAGAATCACATCCTAAATCTTAAAAGGTTTCAAAACTACAACTTAATTCTCAATTAAGTGTAACATGCCAATTGAAACAGTTTCAATTAACCCAAATTTGAAATAATTTCAAAAAACAAGTGAAACAATTTCACAAAAATTATGAACTTTAAGTTTATTATTTCAAGGATTTCTAGTTGAGTCAGCTGATCCAGAAAACTTTTCCTTTGTTCTCAAATCCAAGTCAACTCCAGCAAGGATGAGTTGACTTAGACAAAACATAAAATAGACAGACCGATCTATCTTCATGAAATGAGTCGGCTCGTTCAGGAAGCGAGTCGGCTCGTCTGACTGGGCAGAAAATAGTAACTTTAAGATTCATTCCTTTTTACTTGAACTTTTCAAAATTTTAGATCATGCACCTTTTAGATCTCATCTAAACATAGCTATAATCAACAAAAATAGATTAAAACTAATTTAACCTATCAAATCCCACACTTTCTTCTTCATAAGTTCATGACGTAGCGGCACCCCTACATGCCATAGGAGAACCCCACCGAATGATAAGAGATGGCCTTTAAACCATACTTCTCTTCTATGACTGGATGGCCATGGCAAATACACCTCAATCCAAGTACTTTGTGAAGGATGTCAAACCAATTTCATACAAAAACATTAAACTACATGTATTCAACCTGGATGCTCTGATACCATTACTGGCAAATCGAGGTAGGGCCGATACATGCAATTTAAAACTTTTCTAAATGACATGACACAGCGGAAGAAGATAAAACTTTTTTATCTAAATATGTTAATCTAATTAACATGGGCCCCAAATAGATCTTTATGCATATAGAGTAATACATGTATGAAATCAAGTATGCAAAGTATGCAACTCATAGAACTATTCTTTGAATCACACAAAAGGGTGCCGAAGAACATATCTTCATCCCATGAGATAGGAGTATGAAAATTATCTGCAAGGCGACAATCACCAGAAAAGGAAGTACTCCAAGGTAGAAGACAAGCACTAGAAGCAGCACAAACATCCTGCCTCTACAGGTAGTTCACATCGGGGTAAGGGGATTCTCCTTCTTCAAGGTGCTAGCCTCTCCACAAACTATGTGGCAACAGCGGACTCCTTTAACACCTTGAGGAACTAGTTACTGAATAGCGATGGAACAAAGCATGCAAGAACCTTTCCCAGAACACTTTATCCCAAACCTTCAACATAAGGTATTAACAAAGTGATCCTAAAACCCAAAACCTCACTCTAACTTGAGATCAAATCTCACAATCCCTCAAAGGTCAAGACTTCTAACCATAAATTTGGCAGTCTCAATAAGAATGATGAAGGAACCATTTCGCTTCTTTTAGTCCTTAAAACCAGTCTTTTATACATAAAACCATAATGGGGAGATGAATGAGACATAAAGAGGGAGTTTTTGGGGTCTCTTGAGATTCAAGGGTGTTACAAATCCTTGGACTTCAGCAACTGATGAGATTAAAACCCTGAAACTTGAAGCATTAAGTGACATAACCCTTACAACTATTAATGAAGTGTTCTCAAATTTTTCAGCAAATCCTGTCGACGGGTTGACTCGCCTCGAATCCACTCACCATGGGTCGACTCACCTCGGATCGACTCACCATGGGTCGACTCACCTCAGGTCCACTCATTTGGCAATTTTGACAACTTCTTATCAAATGGGTCCAAAACGATTCCCAATCATTCTCAAGCCAACAAATGAAGAAGTAACCCCACGGTGTGTGACCTCGTAGGTTTAAACACTAAACCAGTAGCATAGGAACATTCCAGTACCAGCCAAAGATACCATCTAGCAATGACACCCGGCGTCCGGATAGGTTGATGGTTATGGAGCAACAAGAACCTGTAGAATATGGAATACCACTGAACATATTTCTTTAACCTTCTAATGCTCTTGATGGCTTAGGGTTAAACTGCCCAACCCTAATCAGTCCACCTCAATGTCTCAAACAAAGAATCCCTATAACATCTTACAAGGAATGCTGTGGCCAAGGCCTTTCTTAATTGAGGCATATTAAGCATTCAATCCAAACCATTTGGAGAAGTCAATCCTATCTCGATCCTACCACCGCTACATAAGTACTTGACTATACCTAGCAACCTTTCATCACCTGATTAGAAATTCGGGTAGTCCGGCACCTAAGTACAGTGTATTGCTTGCAAGCTGCCATGGTGATCTTAAGTCAGAGAAATAATTCATGTCCATATTCTATTACAAAACTTTTCTTCGGTAAAAAGAGAATCTCGCATGAGAGTCATGCTTAGTGAAGTGTCGAACATAACACTTGATGTCATACGAGCATCTCCATGCTACTTGGTAAGAGGACAACCAACAGACATTATATCAACAACCTACTCTTGACACACCATCATCCCAAAACAGCGTATCCTTAGATCGTGAACTAGTTTATGAACTACACGATGCATCCTCTCTACATCGCACCAAGGTAGCTCAAAAGATATCATCACACAAGAGTTCAATTAGAAAGATGACATGTGATGAACAACCAAAATAAACTTTTTATTCAATTGAATAATTCATATACATGTACATAAGCCATACAACCGTCTACAACCTAGATGATTGGCTTTGGGATACACATTTCCTAACAAAGTTTTGATCTAAGTGTCGACTCATAGGTCGACCACAAATTGACTCATGGCCTGAGATAAAAATGGACAGAATTGTGTTTCCTGAAATTTTACCTAGTGTCAACTCAAGTGTCGATCCAAGTGTCGACTCCCTGTTTGAAGTATGACTCTCAGATCAACTCACAACCTGAGAACAAATTGAAGCATAACCTTAAAAATTCAAATTTATACCTGGTGTTGATCTATGTGTCGGCCCAAGTGTCGACTCATAGATCGACTCATGAACAAATCAAGTGTCGACACTTGGTATAACGACTATATTTTTCAAAAGATTAAAATTATTTCCAAATGGCTAGTTTCTTCACTCTAATGATCTGCAACAATTTTTTGGTGGTTTTTGGACTATTTATCACTCACCAAACTCATTGAAAAAAATAAGAAAAAGTGAGACACAAAAGATAGATCATCTTGTAGGAAAAGCTTTTATAAAGACAAGAGTGAGCTTCAAAGTAGATTCCACCTGAAAAAGTCTTCACTTGTGCTGTTGAGCCTTCAAATCATTTGCCAAAAGTATTCATTGAAGAGCGTCCAAGAAGAAGACAACTCAAGCATTCAAGAAAAGCTTCATCGATATTTATTTATATTCTTTTGAGAGTTCTTTCTTGAGCTTAAATCTATAATTTTTGGCTTGTTGTTTCTAGTTTCAAAGGTATTGAGGATTGTTGGTGAGCCTAAGAGACAAAACCAACTAGGATTTAACTTGTGAACCCAATTTAAAAATATGTTGTAAAGGTTGTTGGTGAGCCTTGGTGACAAAACCAACAAAGGTTTGACTTGTGAGATCTTGAAAACAAGTTATCTATAATCTTGAATAGATTATAGTGAAATTCTCAAGGAATAGCTTATGGAGCAGATGTAGGTGCTTGGAGTGCACCGAACCAATATACATCATTGTATTTGTGATTATTTGCTCTTCCTTTTGCTTCCTCTTATTTAATTTTGTTACATATCATTATTGAACACAATTACATTGTTTCACAAAGTACCTAGTTCAACACATAATTGTTTAAATTTTTAAAAAACCCAATTCATCCCCCTCTTGGGTTGCTACGCTGGGCAACATATATATAGTGAAACAAGAATTTAGAAAGCAATAATTAAATAACTAACTAGAAAGATAATAAATTTTTTAATTTTGTTTTGCTTTCTTAATACAAACATGTCAATGATTCTCAGCAATGGCATCAAAATTTGATCACGTGTAATAGGATAGTCAAAAATAAAAATCTATCTCATTAATTATATAACTAGGATGAATAGAGATCGTATCCTCAAGGATCTTGACTAAGTTATAATTAACAAAGTAAAAGATAAAAGTTTAAATCTTCAAAAAATAGAAATAATTTAATTAAAACTAACTAATTTAAGTTAGTTATGAATTCGACATATTTATATGATAAAAAAGCATTTTCAAGTTTCCAGATGATCACATATATAAATTCTATACCTATTTTAATCTAAGCAACCAAAGTTTGTAATTGTTTCAGAATCTTACAAACTAATATCTAACATAGGTTATTTTATTGAGTAAAAACCATATCCTATCAAAATCATGGCCCGTCTCACAAGTATAGGCTATCCAATGATTTAATTAAAATGATCCTATTAAAATCATAGCCCGTCTCACAAGTATAGGCTATCCAATGATTTAATTAAAGTGATCCTAATAAGATATATAAATAAAAATTTTAAAATTAATTATTTAATTGAGCATAGACCATATCATATTAAGATCATGACCCATCTCATCTACAGATAATTTATTCAGGGAATCAAATATAAAATAAATTGAATAGAAATTGAAAGTATTTATTTAATTACATGGAATAGAAAACAAATACAGAAAATTATATAAGGACAAATATAATTCCCTATGAACTCCATCTTAGCTTAGCATATCTTTTGCATAGATCTTGTTGGGATATGTTGGCCCAAGCATGAGCCGGTCGCCGGTTCGGACCGGTCGAAGACAATTCTTCTGAACCACCAACTTCGGACCCAAGTGTTCAGGATAAACCAAACAACCTACGGGCAAGTCGAAGCTCCTCACAGACCTACAGCATCCGAAGGTCGAGCCTTCGAACTACGCCTTCGGCTTTCATCGAAGATCGAGCCCATCGGCCCTCGAAGACTGACCCTCAGCCTAATATGAGGAACAACTCCCACCAACTCCCTAAGACACGGCACGGTCTCAGGCCCACGACAAAGATCAAGTCCTCGATCTATGCCGAAGATCCTGTCTCGAGTAGATCCGAGGATGAAGATATTCCTGATCTGATTATAGGAAACTCCCTAAAAAGGGAAGTCTGAAGACAGATCCATGATCTGTCTCAAATCACTACAAGCAAGATGAGCAATGGTTACCAACAGTTACTATTGACTATCTCCAGGACATAATCACGGTGCGCAACTCTAGCTGCAATGCCTCCAGACTAGTCGGAATCATACAATGACAACCCATGATTATGAATTATTGGAAATATTTGACTCCCCATTGTAACCGCTGGGGGAGGGCAGAACCGCCAGCCGGACGGCCCCTTTTAAACAATGGTAAGAGGGAAGGCTCGAAGAAGGGGCACAAGATACACTTGAAAACCAGAGAGTCCTTCTCCTCTCCATCGAACTCTCTTTCCCATTCTATGGCTGAAGCCCATCTCTGACTTAGGCATCAGAGTATCCCCTGCCAGAGCCACTCCAGCTAGGGACTTGTTTTGTAGGTGAACCCGGGAGCAACCCCTGTAAACCAGAAGCTCCGTCCGGTCGAAAAGGGACTTTACGCCAACAGATTGACACGCCAGGTAAGAGGCCAACCAAGCAGTTAATGTTAAGCTCCCCTACTTGATAAAGGGGATGTGAGAAACACCTGATGGCGAGAGGAAAGACTTAGATTGTCTCTATGAGATGAAGTCGTGCTCCCTCCCACGGGGATGCACCCCTGGCGGAGAACGACATTCCACACCCCACCATTATAGTGGGACAGCAACAATTCGAAGCCCTCCTGAACCAGGTTACCAACCTCACGGCTATGGTTCTGGACTTCCAGAATAGAGCCTCCCCAATGGATAATCCAATGGCTGCCTTCGGACATAGCTTGCGATCCCGGAGGAAGAGAGCCCCTCAAGAGGGGTCTGCACACCCTTCCCATCATCCTCAGCCCTCACCTGAAGGCCGAAGTTCAAGAATGCCGGGGCCAGCTGATTTCCCATAGAAAGGGAAAAGGCCTAGGCAAATCTCTCCACCCTCTTTTGAAAACTCTACTCCTTTAAAGGAGATGCCGAAGCAAGTCCTTCCCAATTATGATGGGAAACATAAAGCCATCGAGTGAGAAATGGCAAGGATCCGGGAGCAATAGGGTCACAACGATGCAGCAGTATGTGATCTACGCCCTCCTTACACTGATCGCATCATGGACGAAGTCATCCCTCAGTACTTCAGGGTTCCCCAGATGGAATCCTATGATGGCACCTCCGATCCTTTCGACCACTTGGGCAGTTTCAAAGCCTATATAATGATCCAAGGAGCTTCGAACATGATGTACTGCCTCGCATTCCCAGCCACCTTGAAGAAGCTGCTCGGATGTAGTACTCAAGCTTGCACCCAGGTACCATCAACTCCTTCTTCGAGGTAGAAAAATTGTTCATTTTGCATTTCAAGACTTGTCGCAAGACCCCCCGAAATATGGATATACTGTTCCTCCTTCACCAGAATGAAGGAAAAAGTCTGCGAGATTACATCTCCAGATTTAATGTGGCCACGCTCGAGATCCCCGATCTCAATGAGCATGTGGCAAAGTCTGCACTAAAGAAGGGACTTAGGACACTAGGCTCACCTTTTCCCTGGATAAGAAGTTTTCCAAAAGCTATGCTGGGCTACTCGTGAGAGCTCAGAAATTCACCGTTGTTGAAGAGCAGGCGACGAACTGACAACTGATCGAAGGGAAGCCCCCTTCAAAAAAGAAAAATAAAAGGGGACAAGGTCCCCCAATCTCCAACAACAACAAGTATACTGACCGCCGAAGGAGTCCCCCTAGACCCAGAGCATCGGGTGGAAGATTCGACTCCTACACCCCCCTCAACCTTCCTCGAGAAAAAATCCTCATGGAGATAGAGAAGGAAAACTTTCTCCAGCGGTCCCGTCCCATGAAGGCATCCTCTTCCGTAAGGAATTGAAACAAATACTGTCGATTCCACTGGGACTACGGCCACAACACTGAAGAATGCATCCATCTGAGAGACGCAATTGAGGATCTCATCAAAAGGGGGTATCTGGGGCGGTATATTGGTCACCAAGGACATTGGTCAGAAGCTGCTGTTCCCCAACCAACTCCTGAATAGGCCGAATTGCCAAATCAAAGGCCCACCAATGGAGGCGTGAGGATGATACATTGACCTACCAACTAGAGAAGAGACGAAGACAATGTCCCGAAGTGACTCAAGGACAACAACACTATTCTCTTCTCCGATGATGACCTTGCGGGAGTTCGGCTCCCACACGATGACCCTATTGTAATCTCGGCCATTGTGGCCAACTATGATGTACAATGGATTCTAGTTGATAATGGAAGTTCGATTGATGTCTTGATCTACGATGCATTCTCTAAGATGTGTTTGCCTAGACATCGACTACGGAGATCCCCCATACCACTCACTGGCTTCGAGGGTAATCAGGTGATGCCAAGGGAGAAATAGTATTGGCTATAACCCTTGGCACCAAACCCCGATAGAAGACACTGCCGATCAATTTCATGGTGGTCCGAACCCCTTTAGCCTACAATATCATTTTGGGATGGCCTGTCCTTAACAAATTCTGAATCATAGTGTCTTCTTATTATCTCCTGGTATGCTTTCCCACCAGGAATGGTGTCGGAGCAATTAGAGGAGATCAGAGAGCAGCACGACAGTGACTAATGATTCAAGATAAGCACTACAATGATTCTGCAACCCTGGATTAGTTGGATCCGAGGGACTCAACCACAGATTCTGGTGAACCCATGAAAAAAACTGTCCTGGTATCCTTGATGAGAGAGGACCCCACCAAAGTCATGTAGATCGAGAGTATGCTTGATGAAAAAACCAAAATGGAGCTGATCTGCTTCCTCAGAGATAATGCCGATGTCTTTGCTTGGTCAGCTTCGGACATGCCAGGGATTCCCACCAAAGTAATCACTCATCGGCTAGAAGTTACCCCCGGGTATAAACCGATACGATAGAAGAAGAGAAGCTTTGCTCCTGAAAGACAGAAAGCAATAGACGAGGAAGTAAGCAAGCTCCTCAAGGCAGGGTTCATCAGAGAGGCCCACTACCCTGAGTGGTTGGCCAATGTAGTAATGGTGAGGAAAGCTAGTGGCAAGTGGAGGATCTGCATCAATTACACAAATCTCAATAAGGCTTGTCCAAAAGATAGCTTCCCTCTCACAAAAATTGATCAGCTGGTTGATGGCACCGCCAGCCACCAACTACTGAGCTTCATGGATGCTTTCTTTGGCTATAATCAGATCTGAATGGATCCCCAAGATGAGGAGAAGATGGCCTTTGTCATCGACAAAGGTTTGTACAACTACAAGATGATGCCATTTGGGCTCAAAAATGCTCGAGCGATATTTCAAAGATTGATCAACAAGGTGTTCGAGAAGCAAATGGAAAGGAACACGGAGGCCTATGTTGATGATATGATTATCAAAAGCCTCCTCCAAAAAGATCACATCCAGGACCTGAAGGAGTCATTCAGTGCTCTACGATGCTACCGCATGAAGATGAATCCGACGAAGTGTGCCTTTGGGGTCACTTCGGGCAAGTTTCAGGGTTTTCTTGTTACCAAGCGAGCGATTGAGGCAAATCTTGAGAAGATCTAGGCCCTAAAGGATATGAGGCATCCCTCCTGTAAGAAAGAAGTCCAGCAGCTAACAGGGAGAATTGCCTCCCTAAGCAGGTCCATTTATCGCTCAACCGAGAAGTGTCTTCCATTTTTCAAGGTGCTTCGGCAATCAAGGGACTTCGAATGGTCTGAAGACTACCGTACTGCCTTTGAAGAGTTGAGAAATTATTTGGAGACCCCGCCTCTACTTTCCAAACCTGAAGAAGGTGAGGTGCTTTATTTATACCTCTCCGCTTCAAATGAAGCAATCAGTTCAGTTCTTATCTGAAGAGATGAAGACAGCTCCCACAAGCCGATCTGCTACATCAGCAAAGTTCTACATGATGCTGAGACAAGGTATGCAAAAATGTAGAAGGTGATTTACTCCCTGGTGATTGCAGCAAAGCGACTACGACCGTATTTCCATGCCCACGCCATCATGGTGTTGACTGATCAACCCCTCAAGGCCGTTCTCCGATCCCCGACATCTCAGGGAGGAGAGCCTAATGGGTTGTAAAGCTAAGCGAATTTGATATCAGCTTTTGGCCCCGATCAACTATGAAGGCCCAGGTGCTTTCAGATTTCCTGGCTGAGTGCACCTGGAGGTCCGAAGATGAAGTACTTTTAGCAGAAGAAGGGATCTCAAAGGATACAGAGTCTGTTTGGGTGCTCCATGTAGATAGATCTTCAAATGCCACTGGATGTGGAGCCAGTCTTATACTGGCTAAACCCGACGGCAATATTATAGAGTATGCACTTTGGTTCTCCTTCCATGCTTCTAACAACCAAGCCAAAATGAAGATCTGTTCATCGAACTTCGGATCGCCAAGAGTTTGGGAGTTCAGCGACTCCGGGCTTTTTCAGACTCCCATTGGTTGTAAATCAAGTTAAAGGAGAATACGAAGCAAGGGACCCTGCCATGGTGCAGTACCTGGAGAAAGTACAAGTTTTATCTTCTCAACTAGAGCATTTCGAGATTATTCATGTCCCTCGATCAGAGAACTTCTGGGTAGATGCATTATCTCGACTTGCTACTACAACCCCAGAATTTCTCGGACGCACCTTCGTTGAATATCTTGAAACTCCAAGTATAGTCGAAGAGGCTATGGAGGTGCACCAGATTAACACCGAGCCAAGCTGGATGGATCCCATCATCAAGTTCTTAAATGATAGTATGCTACTAGAAGACAAGGCAGAGACCAAAAAGATCTGCTGGATGGCATCCCAATATGTCATCTTGGATGGAACCCTCTATAAAAGATCATTCTCTCAACCTCTGCTAAAATGCTTAGGACCGACAGATATGGATTACGCCCTTAGAGAGGTCCACGAGGGCATATGCGGTGATCACTTAGGGGGCAAGTCTTTAGCATATAAGATCATTCGACAAGGATATTATTGGCCCTCCATCCAGAAGGACTCGGCTGACTTCTTACAAAGATGTGACCAGTACCAAAGGTATGCCAATGTTCAGAGGCAACCTGCAAGTCACTTGACTCAACTTACAACCCCTTGGCCTTTTTCCCAATGGGGAATCGATATTCTCAGTCCATTTCTGCCTGCCTCTGGATACAGAAAGTTCCTCCTTGTAGCCATCGACTACTTCAAAAAGTGGGTCGAAGCCGAACCATTAGCCCAAATCACAGAAGGCAAAGTTGAGAATTTTGTTAAAAATTCCATCATCTTTCGATTCGGGATTCCACATGCAATAATCACGGACAATGAGAGACAGCTCGATAATCTGAAGTTTAAAGACTTCTGTGCTCGGTACCATGTTCAACACAGACTAACTTCCGTTGCCCACGCACAATCTAACGGAGAGGTCGAAGTAACCAATCGGACCATTCTCCATGGTCTTAGACAAGGTTGAATGCCGCCAAAGGACTTTGGACCGAAGAACTAACCTCCGTTCTCTGGGGATAGCGAACTACCCCGAGGATAGCCACTGGTGAATCTTCGTTCAACCTGGCATACGGTACCGAAGCTGTTCTTCCTATCGACGTCTCCCTCCAGTCCTTAAGGATTGACAACTATGAAGAGCCTAAAAACTCCGATCACAGGACCGACCTGGATTTGCTGCCAAGCACCAGGCTTTAGGCCCAGATAAGAATGGCGATGTACCAGCAAAAGGTCATCAAATTTTACAATTCCAAAGTAAAGGAGCAAATCTTTCGCATAGGGGACATGGTGTTGTGAAAGGCAGAAGTATCCAAGCAGGCGGAACATGGCAAATTCTATCCCAACTGGAAAAATCCATACTAGATTAAAGAGGTTATACATCCAGGAACGTATCGGCTCAAGACCTTAGATGGAAAAATTCTATCCCGACCATAGAATGTATAAGACCTTCATTAATACTATTAATAAAATAACCCCTACATTTCTTGTGCAAATTTTCCCCACTCTGAACGGCCTATTATGACAACAAAACGACGACGACTTAAATGGAACGATCTAAGAAATTAGCCAATGGTGCAAAGGAGAGTCTGATCTACTCACCTTATCGGCATGTTTGACGAGCACAATGGATGGCCCCATCGGACCACCAAGAAGATCAAAAGCACAGGGATGGTTCAGGTAACCTACCCAACGAAAAACCCAAAGATGTGCCGGGGTGGGCCTAACCAGCCTACCTTACACTAAAGAAGGCATAGGGATAGTTCAAGTAACCTACCCAACGGAAAATCCAAAGACGTGCCGGGATGGGCCTAACAAGCCTACCTTACACAAAAGAAGGTGCAGGGATGGTTTTCACAGCCTACCCTACGGTAAATCCAAAGAGCGCCAGGGCGGGCTTGAACAACCTACCTTGATAACGACATAAATGCACAGGGACGGTGTGGACACCTTACCCTACGGTAAATCCGAAAATGTGCTTGAACGGACCTATGTCGTCCTTCCTGTCGACAACAAACACTCTTAGAATGGCCCAGCCGATCTCATTTCTTCTTTGTAGAATCATAAGTGATCTGAGAAGTCTACGCTCTCAACATACCATAATGCGACAAATCACAAAGGAGACATGGGAGAAGGTAAGAAAAGTGAAGATACTTCATTTCATTCATAAGTTTTTTACACAAAAAAAAAGAGAGAAAAGAAAATGAATAGAAAGAGGATTGCCGAAAGTTGGAGGGCACATCTAATGACCACCCGCCGATCCTTTACCATGCCGGAGGGGGGAGTTCTGCAAGGAAGAAGAAGGAGCCCCGGGGTTCTCCTCTAGTTCGAATCCAACTCCTCCTCGAAGTCGGAGTTGAATTCGTGCCCAGGGAATGAGACGGAGGGTTTGATGTTGCCAAGGCCCTTCAAGTTATAATACTTGAAGGCCTTAACCCTGCACTCCTGGAATCCTTGGTGATAAGAATCCAGGGTCGCCCCGACGACCTCCTCTATGAAGGCAGAAGATGCCTTGAAGTCTGAGATGGCAGTCGCCACCTTCTTCTTGGCCTCTGCCACCTCCGTGATGGCCACGTTAACCTATGTCCAGGCCTCCTCCAGTTTAGCCTCCAGGACATAGACCTTCCTTTCCAAACAATCAACGATCAGGTCATCATCATCGCTCAACCCAAAGAAACTTGGGCCCCCTATCTCCAGTGCTGATGGCTCACTTTGCCTCCTTTCAAAGCTCGAGAATGCTAAACTTCATTTCGACTGAAGCTTTAAAAGAAAAAGAAGTCTTCAAAGATGAAGTCTGAGAATATGATGACCTTTGACAGCAGAGGACAAGGTTCCATTTATAAAGACCCTGTACCCATGACTGGCCACAGGGAAACATGCTCCACATCTTTTCTGATGTAGGATGACTCTAAGACTACTAAACATGCATGAAAAATAGTTGAATAATTTTTTTTATGATTTTTATAATTTTATTTGCAGGCTAGATTCCCAAAATAATGTAAAAACTAGCAGAAGGACTAGCAGTGCAAAGAATCATCGGGTCGCAGCCATACTCATGCAAACCAATGAAATATCCAGGACCCGAGAGTTGAGAAACTCTCAGTTTAGGATAGCTTTTCTTCATTAAATCAGATGATAAGAGAAGGGAAAGATTCTTACCAGTCAGAGATTAAAATTCAGTAGCAGAAGAGATCACTCACACTCTGATCGGAGCCTGGAAGAAGAAGCCTTGTTTCCCTCAAATCTGATGGCTGATCTGGATGGTCCGGGCAACAAAGAAGGCCTCCTCAGGGGAGGGGAAACACCTCGGGGATCCTGCAAGCATCAAAGGTTAATCAAAGCATCAAATAAAAATTAGAAAAGGAAATAGGTTTGAAGGAAATCAGGATTAGGGCTAAAAGCTGGCAATCGGAGAAGAAGGAGCTCTTGGGCTTGAATGGCAGCAAGGACTCCTGTTCCTTGGATGTGGCTGATCTTCAAGGATGCCAAGGGATGCTAGGGTAGTAGGGTTTCAATCCGGGAATACAAGGAGAGCACTCAAAGAGAGAACCAAAACTCAAACTCAAGATAATCTCACAAAATTTTAGCAAGGTTTATTCATAAGAAAAAGATGCTTACAAGAGTGGGAGGGGTCGGGTATTTATAGATTTTCCATGCCCTCACTAACCATGGTTATACTTGGGTTACAAATCTTCTTCCAAATTGGAGTACAAGTCCTTTCCTAGCTAGGTTAGAATTACAAAGTTTAAAAGGATTAGAAATCCTAACTAGGTTAGGTAAAGGCTTGGTCTTCTCCCACTTTTCATCAACTTGGACCTAGCCAAACCTCTTTGGACATGGTCAACACCTCAAGGATGCCTAGGGGACCATGTTGGGCCTCTAGGAGCAGCAAGGGGCCGGCCCAAATGTTGGGTGCATGGGTTTGGGCCTCTCGAAGCTAGGGTGGCCTGGTAGCCTGGTAGCTAGAATATTCCCTAGAATCTTGCTTCTTAAGGGCTTGGACTTGGCACCTGGGCTTGATTTCTTTGGGATTGGATGCAGGTAGACCTCTGGAATCATTGGTTCCCTATTCTGAGAATATGCTCTGGTATCTGGAAGGGAATCTGGGCATCTGGAAGGAATCAGGGTTTTTGGAAGCATCTTGGATCCTAGGTTGTCACACAAAATCCAATGGGCTGATGTAGTGGCCTCTGACTCCTAGATGTGGCCTGGTGGAACTTCAAAATATGGTAACCTCCTCTCTTTTACAGAAATTGAGCTCATATTGGACTCATAACTAATATACATGACTCAAAATAATGACTAGTTTGAGGGTTGAGACAAATCAACTAACCTCAACTTATTACATGACTAAATTCTAGTTGATTACAAAATTTGACACATGGCTAGGTAAACCAAATAGGGCCTAGTAATCCGTGTCTGATCCTGGTGCCACCACCAATTCTCCCGGGGTGGGAGGAACTCGATCCCGTCGAGTGTGGGATAACTTGGCTCATATAGTGCTCGAGTAGGTCTGGGTTGAGGCGCTGTAGATCCTCACGGGTGATCCACGAGTCCTCAGATTCTGGCCGACCTTGCAACCGGACAAAGTACCTCTGATAGCCAAGATTCTGGGTGCATATGGCTTTATTGTCCAGGATTCTCTCAATCTTTTTCTCACTATTTGGCCAATTGTATGTGGGTACTCTTGGGTGGGGTCTCTCTCAAAGGGAGGGATAGGCTCAAGGTGCTCGCTAGGTATTGCTGTTGGCTTTCTAGACTCTATAAGATCTGAAATGATGAAGGTGGAGCTAATACCTAAATCAGGTAGTATCTCACGCACATAGGCATTGGGTCCACAGATATTCATTATCTTGGATGGGCCAGCTTTGCGAGCAGAAAATTCTTTACAACTACAAAATTCCCTGCAAAATCCTTTTTCTCTCGTTTGGGAATTAGCCAAGTTGTTAGTTGGTTCATTAGTTACATTCAGCTTTTGGCTAATTTCTATATGCATATACTGTGCAGAGGGTAGTGCAGGTGCAGACATGTAATTATGGTTGTGCATTTATTGGACTCAACTAATATCTATTAGACTCGACTAAACCTTCCTATCAAAGAAAGTTTTATTGGACATTCTAGGGTCTAACCTAACACACTATAGACTCTCTAGACTTAACCCTAGCATGGCATGCACATGAGAATTTACTATGTATGCCTACTAAATGCCAAAGGGTATGCAAGAAGTAAGATGCAAACTTAACGTGCAAGAAATGAATATAACAGGCAAACCTCTATGTGATGTAGGTGAATGGTTAAAGAAATATAAGAAAACTTAAGAAAAGGCAAAAAATAAGAGGTGGATTTGGGGTTAGTCTGACAGGAAAAGGGTTCAAGATTGATTGGATAGACTAGGATATAAAAAGGGGTGTCAGGGATTAATCCTAAACTAATAAGATTGACCTTAAGTGGTTGGTGTCTATCTACTGGGTCTGCCTTATAGAAGAATGGGTCACTAATTTTAGGGAAAAGATCTTCAATTGGGATCAAGGAAGTGACTTCATCTTGAGGATACTGGGTGAGATAAGCCAAGTCCTCAATAAACTCTTTTGGCTTAGGAAATTCAGGACTAGGCTCTACAATTAGATCCTCTTCTAATGTCTCCTCTAATTACTCTTCCATTGCAACTTGGGTGTGATCTAGGTTATCTAACTCTGGGTTGGCCACTAACTGATTATGGACAAGGTTAGCTAAATCTAGATTGGCTACTACTTGGGTATGGTCAGGGTCAACTAATTCTAGGGTGGCTTCTACCTGGGTCTCTATTGATTCAACTAACACTGAATTGGCTTCTACCTGGGTTTGGTCATAATCAACTAACACTAGGTCGACTTCTAATTGGGTTTCTACTGGGTTAACTAATTCTGGGTTGACTCCTAACTCTTGGTCACCTATAGGTATCTCTTCTTCTAAATCATCTTGGAGAACCAATGGGATGGTAAGAGGGGTTTGGCTAATGGAAAATTGACTAGGGTCTGGGGTAACAGGGGGGGTAAACTAAGGTTTATGGGTTCATAGGTTATGGGTTTAAAGGATATGGGTTCAAATCTAGGGGTATTAATCCTATAGGGTTCAGGTTGACTGAGGGATAATGGGTTACTACTGGGTTCATATCTAGGGACTATGGATTCCTGGGGTTCAACTCTACAGGTCTTGCCTAGGGTTCCTACTTGGTTGAACCTGTAGTTCATTCGATCAAGCTTAGTATCGGATTGGTCAAACCTACGGTCTATTTGGGTAAGCTGATTTTGAGATTGGACATTGGCTTGGTTCATTTGGATAGTTAACTGGGCAAGCTGGGCTTGGGTTTGAGCATTCATTTGGGCAAGTTGAGCTAGGATGGTCTCCAAAGTGGATTCCATGGTTGGGCTGGGTTTGAAAGATTGTGCCCTGAAAGCCAATTGAAATATTGTAATTTTGATCCCAAAATCAATGAATTGACATTTTATAAAGGCATTAGTTTCATCATTTGCTGTGTCTTTTTGATTTTATGATGAACCCCATAGATTAGGGCTATGGTTCTGGGGCTATGATGAGATCATACCAGTGAGACCTAAAGCCTTAAAACCCTAATCTAAAATATTCCTGGTCGATGGGACATTGAGTTGGGGATCAATGTTTCCGGCATGACCAGCACATCCTATATATGTTTTGTAATAAGGGTGACTGATCTCACAATCACTTGTGTTTGACACTAATACTAGGATGTGAGTGTTCATTAGAGAATGAGTTCACTGAATTGATCCAGATAGAGAATATCTAATGGAACCTTATCTGTTTGTCAATAGATAATTCTCATAGTGGGAGTAGTGCATGTGGTCCTTTGACCTGAGACTACCATAGTACCTTATATATATGAATCCATACTTTGGTTCGCAATCAATCATGACACTGAGTCATGCACGAGGTGATACTGGTTATGGTGGATTGTATATGGAGGTTGTGAGTAGGTCAACAAGGAATTGATCTGCCCTAGTAAGAGGGAATAGCATCCAGTAAATTTCAAATGATGGATTCAGGAAACCTTTGATCAAAGTATGAACATTAGAGTTATTTTCTAATGGTTCATTACTGAATCATCATTATAAAGATTGAGCTAGGGATGAATATGAAAATTGGATTTGACAAGTATCCATATTCATAATCATATTCGGGATGCAAGTTGATCAAAGGACTGAATTGCCCGGTAACTCACCACTGAAGGGTATTTTGGTAATTCCACCAAAATTCCACATCTTCCGGAAAGACATGATACGTTGCTAGACGTCAATCTTGTCTTGTAGGTATATGATTGAGTCATGGTAATTCAAATCAGTCAATTTGAATTAGATTCTAATTGACCGAGTCGAGCTAGTTTGAGTTGACCTAAATCGGCTTAGTTGAGATCTAACCGAATTAAGTCAAATAGCACTCGGACCTACTGCTGGCTAGGTGTGGAATCCAATGGGTCACACACAAAAGAAAATTGATGAAGGATTTAATTTGGAATTAAATCATGTTTGCAGGATAAACACACTAGCATGTGTTGCAGACCAAATTTCTATTCGAATCAGATTCGAATTTGGTTCCGAATTGGGCTTAATTGGGTTCTAATTGAACCAGATTAAGGTCCAATTTATTTTTTAGGACATTGGGCTAACCCATGGCTGAACCCAAGTGAATTTAGTTCACTGAGACCCTCTCTCCAAGCCGCCCCCTCCCTTTTCTCACCCGCGCACGCCAAGAAAGAGAGTCCACGCGCGTGGACTTCTCTTAAAACGCGTGAGAAGGAAAACGTCGGAGAAAAATCTGAAAAGGGGTGATTCAGATCCTTGTATGGCACCCTTGGATCTGGATCTGATGGCCAGAAAAAATTAAGGAAAAGATCCGTCGCTTTTCGGTCGCAAATCCGTCTCCAAAAGTCGCGATTCTTCCTGAAGTTTTTCCGAGAGTCCTCCTCGTCGGAAAAATGAAAATCAAATCAGAGAATTATGATTTTTGGTTGAGGGGACACGTGAGGAATGAGAGATCGTGATCCCTGGGGTTTCAGAGGGTTGCGTTGTTTCAAGATGACACCCCTCTGAGATCTATAAATAGGGTTGGGGTTCTCGGGGGTTTTCACGTAACATAATTCAGAGATCCAATTCCCTTTCTTCCTCTCCAGAATACTCCTTCCTCTTGTTCTTGTTGGGTATTGTTTCCCTTACAGAGGTATCCTCTGTCGAAACTCTGACCCTAAACAAGAATAAGAAGAAGGTCTTGAACGGTAAAGGAAAGAAAAGGGAAAGGATCTATTCTTCTTTTCCTTCTTGAATTAAGACTTTGACTGTCTTAATTTTTCTTCCAATTCAATTCAAGAAAAGGGATTCAAGAAAGGGAATTCTTGAAGAAAATTCAAGAAGAGGAAAGAAGGAAGAAAAGAAATTTTCAAGAAAGAAAATTTCAGCCTAAAGGTCCAAGAATTGAATTCTTGAAAAAGAATTCAAGAAGAGGAGCCAAGAACTAGAAATTATTGTCTTCATTATTTTTTTGTGTGGATCACCATTGGAGGGTGAACATTTGGGCACCTGGTGGAGATTCAGAGTTTGGATTTTGCGATACAGGTTAGTATCTTAATTTGAGATTAAATCTTATATAAACATCTTATATGTTTTAATTCTTTTAAGGAGATTTTGGGTTGAAGGTTTGTTGAAGATTTCATAAAGATAAAAATTTTCGAAATCTATGATTCTGCCTTGCCACCGAACCCTACAAGGTTGAGGTTTGGACTTTTGATATTGGGTTCCTAATCTAGTGGTCATGCAACAAATCAATCAATCAAAATGAAATGATGCAACCAAGCATGCAAAAGAGAAAGAAAAGGATAGTATAATATAGGGTTTCCTAGACCTAGAGTCAGAAACTGGGTGGGTCAGCTCAACTTACACCTAACCCAATAGCTAATCCTTCCACTGGCCAGGTAGGGGGTGGGAGTGTGGGAGGACACCCTGCTTTCACAGGGACCCAATTAAAAACCACAACACCACTTAGGTCGTTTGACTCTGGACCCCCAGCCTTAGACACCAGCTTTCAGTAATAGCTAAAAGGTTAAATGCACTAGTTGGCCCACACAGCTTGGACCGACCTGTTGATGTCTCCTAGCCCACTAGGGCAAATTAGGTCTAATCAATTTTAATTAAGGCTTGGGTTAGTATGATGATGGTGGTTTTGGGCCCAGGACAGGTGATGAAATCCTGCCCTGATCTGAGATTTTGAGTTGCCCTTAAGATTAGGTTAAAAATTATGGCAATCGATGGCCCTAATGCAATCTAAAACAATCAGAAAATAAAATATTTTTCTAGTGATTTATGATGTTTCAAGTTAGGTTTAAGTTAACTAGGGTTAGCAAACAAGGTTTTGCTTGGGATTGGGGTGTGTGGAAGTTGATTAGGTTAGGTTGAGTCAAGATGCAGAATGTAGCAGAAATTAGTGAATTAAGATTTCAATTGTTGCAGTGTTTGACATAAATCCCAATGCAAAAAAAATCAAAAAAAAATTGGAACAAAGTATGGACACTGATGATTATTCTTTCCAAGTTTCATGTATAAAAAAAATCATATGATGATGCAAACCTAGGGCTTTTTGGACTGCTACAGAAATTATCAGGATTTCTAATATGCAAAATTTTTATGACCTAGGGTTTTTGTAAAATTAATTAGAAATTTTGATAAAATATAGACTCAATAGAGAACAATTCATGCAAATTTTAGAGAAAAATAAAATTTTTAGATGGTCAAAAATGGATGCATAACTGATACCTAATGCAGTGGATAAAATGCTGAAATTAGGGTTTATGAATGCAATGTAGATAAAAACTATCCTAAACTTGCTCTGATACCAAAATAATGTGGGATGACTCTAAAACTACTAAAAATGCATGGAAAATAGTAGAATAATTTTTTTTGTGATTTTTATAATTTTATTTGCAGGCTAGATTCCCAAAATAATGTAAAAACTAGCAGAAGGACTAGCAGTGCAAAGAATCATCGGGTCGCAGGCATACTCATGCAAACCAATAAAATATTCAGGAGCTGAGAGTTGAGAAACTCCCAGTTTAAGATAGCTTTTCTTCATTAAATCAGATGATAAGAGAAGGGAAGGATTCTTACCAATCAGAGATTAAAATTCAGTAGCAGAAGAGATCACTCACACTCTGATCGGAGCCTGGAAGAAGAAGCCTTGTTTTCCTCAAATCTGATGGCTGATCTGGGTAGATCGGGTAGCAAAGAAGGCCTCCTCAGGGATCCTGCAAGCATCAAAGGTTAATCAAAATAGCAAATAAAAATTAGAAAAGGAAATAGGTTTGAAGGAAATCAGGATTAGGGCTAAAAGCTGGCAATCGGGGAAGAAAGAGCTCTTGGGCTTGAACGGTAGCAAGGACTCCGGTTCCTTAGGTGTGGCTGATCTCCAAGGATGCCAAGGGATGCTAGGGTAGTGGGGATTCAATCCGGGAACACAAGGAGAGCACTCAAAGAGGGAACCAAAACTCAAACTCAAGATAATCTCACAAAATTTCAGCAAAGTTTATTCATAAGAAAAAGATGCTTACAAAAGGGGGAGGAGTGGGGTATTTAGAGATTTTCCATGCCCTCACTAACCATGGTTAACTTGGGTTACAAATCCTCTTCCAAATTGGAATACAAGTCCTTTCCTAGCTAGGTTAGAATTACAAAGTTTAAAAAGATTAGAAATCCTAACTAGGTTAGGAAAAGGCTTCGTCTTCTCCCACTTTTCTTCAACTTGGACCAAGTCAAACCTCTTTGGACGTGGTAAACACCTCAAAGATGCCTAGGGGGGCGTGTTGGGCCTCTAGGAGCAGCAAGGGGCTGGCCCAAAGGGTCTTGGGTGTATGGGTTTGGTACTCTGGAAGCTGGGGTTGCCTGGTAGCCTAGTAGCTGGAATATTCCCTGGAATCTTTCTTCTTAAGGGCTTGGGCTTGGCACCTGGGCTTGATTTCTTTGGGCTTGGATGCAGGTGGACCTCTGGAATCATGGGTGCCCTATTCTAAGAATATGCTCTGGCATCTGGAAGGGAATCTGGGCATCTAGAAGGAATCTGGGTTTCCAGAAGCATCTTGGATCCTGGGTTGTCACAAAAAATCCAATGGGCTGATGTAGTGGTCTCTGACTCCTGGATGTGGCCTGGTGGAACCCCAAAATATGGTAACCTCCTCTCTTGTATAAAAATTGAGCTCATATTGGACTCATAATTGATATACAGGACTCAAAATAATGACTAGGTTGAGGGTTGAGACAAATCAACTAACCTCAACTTATTACAGGACTCAATTCTAGTTGGTTACAAAATTTGACACATGGCTAGGTAAACCAAATAGGGCCCAGTAATCTGTATCTGATTCTGGTGCCCCCATCGCTTTCCTAGCCACACCAAAGAGCACCACTTGTCTGAGCGATGCTTCAGGACCCCCGTAGATCGCTTGAGATCTATTCTTGGGATGGAAATAGCCGGCGCTTCGAATCCGGAGGAACCCGTCGTGCAGCAATAGCATTAATGGCTCCTTTTTTGGAAAAGAAAGATTTGGCGGCACCTAAGGTACAAGAAAATGCGACCATTCGAATATCGACACATTCAGCACAAGCAACGGGAATCACGATCAAGGTTCCTTAATCATCGGTCAACAGGAAAATGACACCTGTCCATCAGGTCTATCCCTTGATGGATAGTTTGATTGTGAAAGGAAGGTGACATTAGCTTGGTTGATCGTAGATGACCTTCAGTAACAGCATCCTGACTTGCTCCAGAGTTCGCCTTCGCCAACCACCAACCACCAAACAAATGGCCTTTGGCTTCAGTTGTTCGACTGAACAGAAGAGAGAGTAGTGAAGCACGGACTACAAACTAAGCCGATAACCTTATTCAAGCTATATCCAAAAATACGACATAAGAGAAAGCTACTTTATAGTTCAAAAAGTTGTCATTCAAGATGTTGTCAATTACATTTCGGAGGAATGAGAAAGCAATGCCTAAAGCTACTTAGATCACTCAACACCAGTTGAAGGAGACCCAACACCGCAGGATTGGAGCAACTTATCAATCTGCACAAAAAGAACTTCCTCGACTTGGGTTGAGTCTGGAGAGCCTTTAACTTGGGCTCCCTCCTCAGCCAGAACTCCCTTTCAGGTCGGGACTGGAATCATGTTCGAGTCTTCGACTGTGACTTGAGTCTATTCCCCCAAGATTGGCATCCCTTTAGCTTCTTCGACCTGAGCCGAAATTACACCAAGGTCCTCAACTACAACTGGGATTTTTTCCCTTTGGCTCAATATCTCCTCAACCTCTCCTATGCCCTCATCCTCCTCCTCTCCTTCTTCCATAATATCGAAAGCAGGAACAGAAGAAAGATCAAGGTTAGGGAAGGCCTAGCTGACCTTGACAAGTCCATTGTTAAAGCCGTGCTAGTAGCTGTATAGGATCACCACGTTCATTTCCACCAAGAACCAAGAACCAAGAGGACCTCCTAAAGTTCACCAAAGCCCTACCCGCCAGTTCTTTCTGGACTTCAGAGACCCTCCTGGCTACTTCAGACTCCAGGGTCGCTACTTTAGCCCTTCGAGTTGCCTCCTCGGCCACCCTGGTTAGGTCCCTCATTTTTTCTTGATCCTCCTTGGTGGATTGCTCCAAGGACTTAACAGGCTTCCTATTTTTCCTCAACTCCACCCCTTGCTCGGCAATCGTTATGTGGGCGCTCTTTAGCTCGCCCCTCAGGCTTCGGACTTCAACATCCGTTCTGGCAAGACGGTCCTTCATTGACTGCCTCAACTCTTTGGCCACCTCTTTTTCAGCCCTAGCCATGCGAAGCTCCTCCTTGAGGCCATGGATGAGGCTATCGACATTCCCCAAGCCCTCCTTCATGAAAGTGAAGTCATAGACCAGCTACATTGGCAAAACGGAATTATAGGCTGAATAATCCTCCAGGTAAGAACAATGAGAACAAAAAATGATAAGGTCTTTACCTGCTACAGAGAAGAAAAGGCAGAACGGATATTCTGGCAAGGCTTCGCCTTCGGATAACCGCCAGATCGTGGGGTAACAAAGTAGCCTGCAGCGCCCGCCTGGCAACGGCGGGGATCAACAGTCCCTAATGGGGGTGAACTCTGAAGAGCCCGTGGGACAATGCCCGGCTGGAGACGTTTCCCGGGTGGGCTCCCTTTCGACTTGCACTGCCTTGCCCCTATCCATTGCTGTAGGGCAAGACTGAGGAATTTCAACCACCGGAGAAGGGCTCTCCCCTACATGGATTAGGGAGATGGCCACCGGTGGAGATTCGACCTGCTGAGGCCCTGTGGAGGCCTCCGTCATCAGTGCTGCATCCTCTCCAGAGGTTCCCTGGGAAGATGAAGTGCCCCTGCTCCCCTCAGGACCATCTCGACGAGCCCTCTTTTGAACCGCTGACTCGAAGGAAGACCCTGAGCAGTCCTCTTCTCAGAAGATTGGTGAAGCCAACTCAGGTTGGGCTTCTTTCCATCGCATGCAAACAAGACAAACCTCCTTTGAGCAAATTGAACTACAACAAAAATATGGGAAAAAAGGTGAAAATTTCCCCACTTATACCTAACATGGGGAACTCGTTGATCCCCACGAGATGGTGGTTCCTCTCCTCCAATAATTCATGAATAGGAATAGCCTTCGAATCAAACAACATACTGTAATCAGACTGATTATCCACCAAGACCTTTTTCACATCGTTGGCGACTAAACGTGGCTCATTCCACTCACTGTTGAAATCCCACAGTTTAGTAGATAACACGAAAGTGAAGATAGGTTTCCACCCATGGATGGTGCTGGGCATATCTTTGACGATTTTGCAACCAGGCCGAGGGCCGATTATCCACCATCCTTGACCGTGGAAATCCCTTTTTAGCACAAAGAGGGTGGTAAATAGATTGGTCCCGGGGTTCATATTAGCCATGTGACATCAGACTAAGAACCCACAGATGATCAGAATATTGTTCGAAGTCAACTGCGCCGGCACTACCTGATATAAGTGGAAGATCTTGATGAAGAATGGATGTAGAGGAAATCGAAGACCGGCCTTCAAGTGGTCTTCATATATGGCCAGACACCGGGTGGGAGGCTTGTTCACCCATTCCTCAGCTATTGGAAGGATTAGGAGAAAATCTTCGAGAATGTGATAGCGTTCTCGAAGGTAGGCTATCTTTCCTGGAGAAATGGAGCTGGGGACCAACTCCGGACTCACGACATCATCGAGCCCCGAGGGCCCTATGTTTTCCCTTTGGCTACCTACAAACTCGACCATGATAGAAGAGCAAGACAAGGGAATGAAGGGAAAATTCTACCTACGGAAGGAATGTTGGGACAAGGCTAAAAGTTTGAGGATGAAGAAGCTTCCTCAACCGAACCTTCCCTCTCCTCTTCGAAAGAAGACAGAGAGGGTCCCAAGCAGCATCATAACCTGCCACGAGCCCTCGAGATGGTTGGGCAACCCCAAAATGGCCCTAGAATGTGATTTGACATGGAATGGACTGAGGGTCATAATCAGTATAAAATGATGGTCATGATAGAGCACGCATTTCATCCAAGGGATGGGGTTGTACCACGACTGCCGCCCATATCCTAACCGAAAAATTGGTCAAACCGCTGCACAATGAAAAAAGAGGAACAATCCTTGGTGTGCCCACTCCCTTTTATCCCTTAATCAGGGAGTGACAGCTATCCAACGCCTGATCCTGGAATCAGCAGGCAGTTATGGCAGACAGTCCATTCAAGATTTTTGTAATCATCCAGGAGGAAGATGACAATCCAGAAATACTCTCACTCTTCGAGGCAAATCTTTTGCCTCGAAAACTGAGAGTAGGGGTCTACTGTTGGGATATGTTGGCCCTAGCACAAGCCAGTCACCGGTTCGGACCAGTCGAAGACAATTCTTCTGAACCACCAACTTCAGACCCAAGTGTTCAAGATAAACCAAACAACCTACGAGCAAGCCGAAGCTCCTCACGGACCTACAACATTCGAAGGCCGAGCCTTCAAACTATGCCTTCGGCCTTCATCGAAGACCGAGCCCATCGGCCCCCAAAGACTGACCCTCAGCCTAATATGAGGAACAACTCCCACCAACTCCCGAAGACACGGCACGATCTCCGGCCCATGACAAAGATAAAGTCCTCAATCTATGCCAAAGACAGGATCATGAACTTTTTGATGTCGATGCATGCTAATTTTATTTTTAGCCTATATACTCTTTTTATATCCTATCATGATCCTGTATGGGAGATTTTTAAAATTAATCTATTATATGATTTAATGATTAAAATTATTTTAATCTATTTTGCTTCTACTGGTTTTAAAAAAAACATCCATGAAACCCTGCCCTAGTTCTAACAATAGCAGACCCCCAGGTTCTTGACATGATTTGATTAGATAAAGATATGAATATTAATGAAAGTAACTACTTTGGATTGGGTTGATCACCATGGCCATCTACTCATAGGAGAAAAGTGGGATTTATAGTCTCTCTTTTCCCATTCAATGGGATCTCTTATGGCATATAGGGATGCCGCTTTTGATTATATCCCAAAAAAAAGTGACGTGTAAGAATAATTTTATTAAAATTATTTTGATAATTTAGATTTTATTTTTAGTAGTTTAATCTTAATTATTTTGCTATTATCAATCTGAAATTATGTTATTTACATTAGGCTATTTGTTTAGAACATAAATTGTAGACTTAATTTTAGCAATTGCACTAGACTATGTAGTCTAAATCTAAAATTATTTTATCGTTATATGATGCATATAAAAATATTTAGATCTAATTTTAGCAAAATAAATCATGATTAATTACTATAAATAAGAGTTGATCGGATATAGAATTGTAAATTAAAGATCAAATGTCAATTCATAAAACTTGGGATTTGGGTTAGCTAGAATCAGGTCAAATTACTGGAATAGACCAAGGGTTAGAATTTGATTAATATGGACCTTAGAGAAATTGATTCAAACTATTGGGATATCCTGGTTCAGCTATGAACCAAACACTGGTTCTGCTGGCCGAAGCCCTTTTCTCCGGACCGCGGACTTCAGACCAAGGAAAGGTCAGGCCAACTGCAGGTGACCGAAGGCTTCTCACCGATCCACAACATCCGAAGGTCAGAGCTTTAGATGACGTCTTCGATCCTAACCGAAGACCAGGCTCCTTATCAACTTTCAAAGACACACTCTTCGGCTTCTGCTAGAGACATGATCTCCGACCCTGGATAGATTCCAAGTCTCCGGCCCATGCAAAGGACTAAGTCTCCGACCGAGAATCTCCCTAAATAGGGAAAATCCAAAGATGAGACCACAATCTAGCCCAGATAGGCAACCGTAACCAACGATTACAATCAACAATCTCAATGCCATGATCATCGCGCGCAACTCTAGCTGCCACGCCTCCGGTCTGGCCGGAACTACTCAATGACAACCCACGATCACCAATCATAGGGAGAAATTAACTCCCCATAATCATCGAAAAAAGGGCGGGCCGTAGGCCGAAGGCCTCCTCTTAAATAGTGGTAAGAAGAATGGCTCGAGAGAGGTATGCACAGACACACATATTCATACACTCATACATACTCTAAGAGCCTTTTCCTTATACTCTCGACGCTCTTCCCCATTATATGGCTGTGATCCGCCACTGACATAGGCATCGGAGTGTCCCCCGTCGGAACAACTCTGGCAAGGGACCTATTTTGTAGGTGAACCAGGGAGCGGTCCTGTGGTACAGCAGCTCCGACTGGCTGATATAGGGACTCCACGATAATAGATTGGCGCACCAGGTAGGAGGGCAACACAGCACTCTTTAGGCTCCCTCCTAAACAAGGGAAAGTAAGAAATTTCCAATGGCAAGAGGAAAGACTCAGATAGCCTCCACAAGTCGAAGTCATGCTCCATCCAAAGGGGGCGCGCCCCCGGGGGAGAACGATGCCCCACCTCCCATAGTTGTTGTGGGATTATAGCAGTTTGAAGCCCTTGTGAACCAGGTCACTAACCTCACGGCCATGGTTCAGGACTTCCAGAACAGAGCTTTTCTGGTGGGAAACCCATCGGCCTCCTCCAGAAATAGCTCTCGGTCCTGAAGGAAGAGAGCTCCACGGGAGGATCCCACACATCTCTCCCCTCGTTCTCGGCCCTCTCCTAAAGGCCGAACATCGAAATCGCCTAGGTCCACCGATTCCCTACAGAAAGGGAAGAGGCCTAGGCAAACTCCCTTACCCTCCTCCGAAGACTCCACCTTCGTGGAGAGGGCACAGAAGCAGACTCTCGATTATGACGGGAGATTCAGAGCCATCGAATTGGAGATGGTGAAGGAGTGGGAACAGAGAATGCTTGATCTGAAGGATCCCGACGATTTGATTGTGGGTGATCAACGCCCACCGTACACCGACCATATCATGGCTGTAGTCATTCCTCGGTACTTCAGGGTTCCCCAGATGGAATCCTACGATGGCACCTCCGATCCCCTTGATCACTTGGGCAGTTTCAAGGCCCATATGATGATCCAAGGAGCTTCGGACGTGATGTACTGCCTCGCGTTCCTCGCCACCTTGAAGAAAGCTGCTCGGATGTGGTACTCGAGCCTACGCCCAGGTGAAAGGGACATGCCCTACAAGCCAATCTATGTTGTATCTCCCAAACCATTGTAATTGATAATTTTCTAAATAAAGGCATTATTTTTCATCATACGCTGTGTTTATATTATATGATGAACCCCATAGATTAGGGCTATGATTTTAGGGTTCTGATGAGATCATACCAGTGAGACCTAAAATCTTAAAACCTTAATCTAAAGTATTCCTAGTCAAAGGAACCCTGAGTAGGGTATTAGGGTTTTCTGGTAAGACTAGCACATCCCATATATACTGGAAAGGGTGACTGCTCTCACAGTCACTTGTGTATGACACTAATACTGGGATGTGGGTGCTCATTGGAGAATGAGTTCACTGATATGATCCAACATGAGAACATCTAATGGAGTCTTAGCTACATGTCAATAGAAGGTTCTCATAGTGGGAGTGGTACAAGTAATCTTTTGACCTGAGACTGCCATAAGTACCTTATGTACATGAACCCATTGTTTGGTTCAATCCTAATCATGACACTGAGTCATGCACAGGATTGATACTGGGAATGGTGAATTGGATATGAAGGTAATGAGTAGGTCAACAAGGAATCGATCACTCTAAGTAAGAGGAGATTGCATCCAGCTAGTTAACAATCGGATGATGATTTAGGGAATCTTTAATCAAAGTAAAGATATTAGAGATGGTTTCTAATATCAAGATAATTGAATCATCGATATATGATTGAGCTAGAAATAAATATAATATTGGATTTGACATATATCCATATCCATAATTATATTTTTGGGTACAGGCTGATCGAAAGATTTAATTGTATGGTAACTCTCTACTGAAGGGTAATTTTGATATTTCACCAGAATTTCCATATCTTTCGGGTAGACATGACAAGTTGCTAGACGTCAATCTTGTCTTGTGTGTTGATCAAATTCAAAGATCATTTATTAGGAAGAGTCCTAATTGATCAAATCAGGTAAGCCCGGTTTGACCTAAATCGATTAGAAAGAGTTCTAATCAAATTAGGTCAACTTGTATTCGAACCCACTGCTGGCTAGATGTGGAACCCAATGGGTCACACACTTAAGATGATTGATCAAGAGTTTAATTTGGATTTAAATCATCTTTGCAGGATAACACTCTAGCAGGTGTTGCAAACCCTAGCTTCTATTCGAATCGGATTCGAATTAGGGTTCCGGATTGGTTCAAATTGGGTTCTAATTGGACCTAATTAGACCCTAATTATGAAAATAGGATTATGGCTAACCCTATTGGCTAGACATGTAACTAGGCTAGCCTCCCCACTCGCCCCCTTAGCTTTTCCATGCCAAATGCCAAGAGTCCATGATCTTATGGACTCTTGGCGCGCCATTTGGAAGAGTCCATGGCGCATGGACTCTTGGCGCGCCCCGCTTAATTCTTCGATGAATTAAGATGGGGCGGCCTCCTTTCTTAATGATTAGCGCACCATCTCTCCCCCCTTGGATGGGAATCCAATGGCTGATGGGATTTTAAGAATGAAGGATTGCGCTAACTCTTCCCGGGCGCGCGAAATAACATCTCTTCGGAGATGAAAAGTCGCGACCCCTTTCTTTTTAAAACACCGTGGCTTTTTCTTTAAGAAAGGCCATGGGATTTGATCTGAAGGGCCGTGAGAAAGTGGGAAGGGGTGTGAGAAATTGAGGAAGGCATGAGAAGGAGTTTACGGAGAGTTTTGAAGGCGCCTCTATGAAAACTATTTATGGCGCATGAAAAATCAGAACTTGGGATAAATGTTTTTCTTTCTTCCTCTCCTGAAGACTCTTTTATTCTTTTCTTGCTCTTGCACTGTTTCCTTTACAGAGTACACCTCTATCGAAACTCTGCTACTGAATAAGAATAAGAGTAAAAGTCTCCGACGGTAAAGGAAAGAAAGAAGTTCTGATTTGTTCCTTTCTTTCTTACATTAAGACATCATTGTCTGAATTTCTCCTCCAACTTAAGACAAGCCTATGTCCTCTTAGGACAAGGTCTTTTCTTCAAGACAAGGGTGTTTAAAGGGCCAAGGTGTTAGTGGAAGGAGGAGAAGAGGTCAAGGAAAGGGAGGCAAGCTCTCGTGTGGAGGAATTCAAGCTATACTCCAAGCAATTGAGTTCTAGGAAGAAGAACTCAATAGAAGGAACCATTGAAAAGAAGATAGAGTTGTCTTGATCATTGCTCTGTGTGGATCACCATCGGAGGGCGGACACTTGGATGCCTGGTGAAATCAATCAGCCTCTTCAACATCAAATTTTGTTGGAATTAGCGATTACAGGTTGGTACCCTAATTCTAACAATGTAAGTTTGTATGTTTATTATATGTTTTAATCCTGAATAAGGAGATCTTGGCTAAGGGATTATGGTGGAAATTTCATCCTTTTGAAATTACACTTCTACTGCAGTGCACTGGATCCCCAACAGTGGTATCAGAGCCATCCTTATTACAGTTAAAATATATGAAAATTATTCATATGTGGTTTTGTTGTAGTATCACTTGTTAGGATTTTAAACCCTTGAATGCTGATACACTTAGCATAATTTATGGGATGCATATATGATAATTAATGTTTTGATGTATGCCACTAGTTAGGGTTTTTCACTCAAACCCTAATTATTATAAAGATATGATTAGTTTTGAAGTCATCATACTGAAATATGGTTGCCCTGGCATCATGGTGGATCCATTATGTGGTAAATGGTTGTCATAGTATGATGACACACTTAGCACATATATGTTTATCAGAATGATATGATTGTGATATGTTCTATAAGAATGTGCTGGCAAATTTATAAAGCCCTCTTCTTAAAATTATATTAAGTCATAGTATATTTAACTAATAAGCATCACTAGTCATGATGAACAATTGATCATTCAGTGTCTAGAAAGGTGGTTCTGGGAATGTAAAGAGAATCGTGGTTTTTAATTGGTTCCGTTGACTGACCTGGCCAATTTTTATTGGTGTCTAGGAAAGCAACGGGGGGACTCCCACATCTCTTCCACTTGCCTGGCCGATTTGATTATATTTAAATCTTGACTTAAATGCTTAGTGTTAAAAAATACTATATATTGGCCTTCCTTCATGCTGGATCATTATTGTGTTATGAACCACATTAGGTTTGTTGTGTTATCTGCAAGACCTAATATGGTGATTGACATAATATTGGTCTAGTTCATAGATTGCTTACAGTATATTCAGTATAATGCCTTGTTGTGTTATCTGCAAGGGCATTATATTTGAATACTGACTGTATAGAAATGAAAGGGTCTTGACCTAACTAGAACATTATGGTTTGTTGTGTTTTCTGCAAGACTTATAATGTTTTAGAGGCCAAGTTATTTTTGAGAATTATATGAGATATAATTGGAAGAGTTTCCTACATTTGAGCTTATAAAAGATTTGTTGTGTTATCTGCAAGATCTTTTATAAGTTATTAGGATCTCAATCTCACTAAGAAAAACCAATCTGGGTTCTTCTCGATTATCATAGTGAGGGCTATGATTTTTGATAAAATAGTGGGAGACATAATTAAATTGAAGACCTAATTTAATTATGTAAGTCATTTCATGGTTGTTTGCTTATGTATTGTTCTTTATTAAATGTAGATAAATGGCATCTTCATTATCACTGCGAAGCATCTTAGATACCAACAAACTGACTGGTCCAAACTATGTGGACTGGTTGAGAAACTTAAAGATTGTACTGAGTTCAGAAAAACTTTCTTATATTCTTGATAACCCTAGTCTTAATCCACTAGGGGATGATGCCACACAGGAAGATATGGCCATATACAAAATGTGGCAGAATGATTCCCTCACTGTCAAGTGTATCATACTGGCCTCTATGACCAATGAGTTATAGAGGCAGCATGAAAGCATGAATACTCAATCCATAATGCTCAATTTAAAAGAGCTTTATGGAGAACAAAGCAGAACTGCTAGATACGAAATATCTAAGCCGTTATTCCATGCTAGGATGACAGAGGGTACATCCGTTCAGGATCATGTCCTGAAGGTAATTGACTTAATCACCAGATTGGATCAATTAGGGTTTATTATGGATGGGGAGCTGAATCAGGATTTAATCCTGCAATCACTCCCGGAGTCATTTTCTCAGTTTGTCTTGAATTATCACATGAACAAACTAAACACTTCCTTGCCTAAGCTTTTAAATATGTTAAAAATAGCAGAGAGCCACGTTAAGAAAGAAAAGGCTCCACTTCTTCTTGTTGATAAGACCAATAAGAAGAAATCAGGCAAAAAGGGTTTTAGTAGGAGGGTAAACCATAAGGGTGGCATCAATAAGAACAAGAAAGGAAAGAAGGCCTCAAAACAGTCAACCTGTTTCTTTTGCGGCAAAGCGGGACATTGGAAAAGGAATCGCAAGGCTTACCTTGCAACTGTGAAGCCTGGTGCGGCAGATGCACCAAAAGGTATGTATGAGATACATACTATATTGACATTAAATTCATCTATATCAAATACTTGGGTATTGGATACCACTTGTGGTTACCATATATGCAAATCTTTGGAGGACCTCCACAAGCTTAAAGTTTTGAAGGAAGGCAACTTCAATCTCTGCGGTGCTAGTGGTGATATCATCCAAGCAGAAGCTGTAGGGACCTATATTCTGAAGTTGCCTTCAGGGAAGATCTTGGAGTTAGAAAATTGTTACTATATGCCAAAGATTATTAGGAACATTATATCTATTCCTTTGTTATTAAAACAAGGATATGTAATGGATGTAACGAGCACTGGTTGCTCGATAATGTTATCTAATAAAATTATTTGTTCTGGCATATTTAGCAATGGGCTCTTAACTCTTTCTTCAAATGATAGTGTTTTTCATGTCTATTATAAAAGGAAAAGAAAAGACTTTAATGATACTTTACTTTGGCATCATCGACTTGGTCATGTTAATGAGTCTAGGATAAGCAAGTTATACAAGAAAAAATTCCTTGATCCTTATGAGTATGAATCATTAGGAACTTGCGAATCATGTCTCATGGGTAAGATGAACAAGACTCCATTCACTGGACATGGAGAAAGGTCAACTGAGTTATTAGGACTTATACATACTGATGTATGTGGTCCAATGACAACTCGGGCCAGAGGAGGACACTCAAATTTTATCACTTTTGCAGATGATTTAACTAGGTTCGGATATGTGTATCTTATGAAACATAAATCTGAAGCCTTTGATAAATTTAAGGAGTATCAAAGTATGGTCGAAAAACAAATCGGGAAAGGTATTAAAGTTCTTCATTCTGATCGAGGAGGAGAATACTTATCCATGAAGTTTTTAGACTATCTTAAAGTTAATGAAATTCTTTCTGAATGGACCCCTCCTTATACACCACAGCTAAATGGTATAGCTGAAAGGAGGAATCGTACCTTATTAGATATGGTACGATCCATGATGTGCTTCATAAATTTATCCATTTCCTTCTGGGGTCATGCCCTAGAATCTGCTGTTCACATTCTGAACAAGGTACCTTCTAAATCCGTTGTTAGTACTCCATATGAAATTTGGAGTGGAAAGAAATCATATCTTAAATATTTTAAGGTATGGGGATGTCCAGCTTATGTTAAAAGAAATTTTGGACATAAGTTGGAACCTAGAGCGGATAAATGTCTATTTGTAGGATATCCTAGAGAAGGTAGAGGATATCTGTTCTACCATCCTACTGAACAAAAGATTTTTGTCAGCAAGCATGCCACTTTTCTAGAAAAGGAGTTCATTTTAGAAAAGGGCAATGGTAGAACTATTGAACTTGAGAAGTACAAGAAACACAGATAGACAATTCTCAACCATTAGAACATATAGTTGGGACAGAACCAGAACACAAAACTCCACCCCGTAGGTCTGATAGAGTGCCATGGGCACCTGAGAGGTATGGGTTTATTATTGAAAATAATGAAGCCCAAGTCATTCAAAATGATGAACCTCTGACCTATACGAAAGCTATCTTGAGTACTGATTCAGATAGATGGCAAGAAGCCATGGAATCCGAAATAGACTCTATGTATGTAAACCAAGTATGGTCTTTGGTTGATGCACCAGAAGGTGTTAATCCTATTGGGTGCAAATGGGTCTATAAGAATAAGATTGGGGCTGATGGCCAAGTTGAAACCTATAAAGCCAGACTAGTGGCTAAAGGATTTAGACAAAAACAGGGAATTGATTATAATGAAACATTCTCACCTGTTGCCATGCTCAAATCAATATGGATTTTACTTGCTATAGCAGCATATCATGATTATAAGATCTGGCAGATGGATGTGAAGACTGCATTCCTCAATGGTTTCCTAGAGGAAGAAGTCTACATGTAACAGCCAGAAGGTTTTATTTCAAAAAATAAACCTAATCAAGTATGCAAGCTAAAGAAATCCATTTATAAATTAAAGCAAGCTTCAAGGAGTTGGAACATCCGCTTTGATGAAACTATTAAAAGGTTTGGTTTTATCAAAAATGTGGATGAACCCTGTGTTTATAAGAAGACTAGTGGGAGTGCCATAGTCTTCTTGGTTCTGTATGTAGATGACATACTCCTCATTGGAAATGATATCCCGATGTTGCAATCAGTCAAGGTTTGGCTATCAAACCAGTTTTCCATGAAAGATTTGGGAGAAGCATCCTATATACTAGGTATTAAGATCTATAGAGATAGATCTAAGAGGATGCTAGGTTTATCCCAATCTAGGTACATTGACTTAGTACTGAAAAGATTCAGCATGGATGGAAGTAAAAGAGGTTATCTTCCTATGAGTCAAGGCATACATCTTTCTAAAAAGATGTCTCCTAAGACACCTGAAGAAAGAAATAGAATGAATTCCATACCCTATGCTTTGGCAATAGGGTCCATAATGTATGCCATGTTATGTACTAGGCCTGATGTGGCATATGCTTTAGGCATTGTCAGTAGGTTTCTGGCTGATCCAGGAGAGGATCATTGGAAAGCAGTTAAAAATATTCTTAAGTACCTAAGATGGACTAAGGATATTTTTCTAGTTTATGGTGGTTTTGATCTTAAACTAGAAGCTTATTCTGATTCTAGTTTTCAATCAGACCCTGATGATAGCAAATCCATTTTGGGATATGTTTTTACCCTAAATGGTGGAGCAGTGAGTTGGAAGAGTACCAAGCAGCAGACTGTAGCTGACTCAACCACAGAGGCAGAATACATAGCTGTTAGTGAAGCCGCCAAGGAAGCAGTCTGGATGAAGAAGTTCATCACAGAGTTGGGTGTTGTTCCTGAAATTGAAAACCCAGTGCCACTTTACTGTGACAACACTGGGGCTGTTGCTCAAGCTAAGGAACCAAGAGCTCATCATAAGTCCAAGCACATTCTGAGACACTTCCATCTCGTCCGAGAAATAGTAGAGAGACAAGATGTCTACATAAATAGAGTTGATACAAAGAACAATGTAGCAGACCCGTTCACTAAGGCCCTACCACAGTGAGATTTTGATCGCCACCTCGAGTGTATGGGATTAAGATTTAAAGGCAATTGGCTTTAGTGCAAGTGGGAGATTGAAAGGGATATGCCCTACAAGCCAATCTATGTTGTATCTCCCAAACCATTGTAATTGACAATTTTCTAAATAAAGGCATTATTTTTTTATCATACGCTGTGTTTATATTATATGATGAACCCCATAGATTAGGGCTATGATTTTAGGGTTATGATGAGATCATACCAGTGAGACCTAAAATCTTAAAACCTTAATCTAAAGTATTCCTAGTCAAAGGAACCCTGAGTAGGGGATCAGGGTTTTCCGGTAAGACTAGCACATACCATGTATACTGGAAAGGGTGACTGATCTCACAGTCACTTGTGTATGGCACTAATACTGGGATGTGGGTGCTCATTGAAAAATGAGTTCACTGATATGATCCAACTTGAGAACATCTAATGGAGTTTTAGCTACATGTCAATAGAAGGTTCTCATAGTGGGAGTGGTACAAGTAATCTTTTGACCTGAGACTGCCATAAGTATCTTATGTACATGAACCCATTGTTTAGTTCAATCCTAATCATGACACTGAGTCATCCACAGGATTGATACTGGAAATGGTGAATTGGTTATGAAGGTAATGAGTAGGTCAACAAGGAATCAATCACTCTAAGAAAGAGGAGATTGCATCCAGTTGGTTAACAATCGGATGAAGATTCAGGGAATCTTTGATCAAAGTAAAGATATTAGAGATGGTTTCTAATATCAAGATAATTGAATCATCGATATATGATTGAGCTAGAAATAAATATAATATTGGATTTGACATATATCCATATCCATAATTATATTTTTGGGTGCAGGCTGATCGAAAGATTTAATTGTACGATAACTCTCTATTGAAGGGTAATTTTGGTATTTCACCAGAATTTCCATATCTTCCGGGTAGACATGACACGTTGCTAGACGTCAATCTTGTCTTGTGGGTTGATCAAATTCAAAGATCATTTATTAGGAAGAATCCTAATTGATCAAATCGGGTAAGCCCGGTTTGACCTAAATCGATTAGAATGAGTTCTAATCAAATTAGGTCAAATTGTATTCGAACCCACTGCTGGCTAGATGTGGAACCCAATGGGTCACACACATAAGAGGATTGATCAAGAGTTTAATTTGGAATTAAATCATCTTTGCAGGATAACACTCTAGCAGGTGTTGCAAACCCTAGCTTCTATTCGAATCGGATTCAAATTAGGGTTCCGGATTTGTTCAAATTGGGTTCTAATTGGACCTAATTAGACCCTAATTATGAAAATAGGATTATGGCTAACCCTATTGGCTAGCCATGTAACTAGGCTAGCCTCCCCACCCGCCCCCTTTGCTTTTCCATGCCAAATGCAAAGAGTCCATGCGCTTATGGACTCTTGGCGCGCCATTTGGAAGAGTCCATGGAGCATGGACTCTTGGCGTGCCCCGCTTAATTCTCCGATGAATTAAGGTGGCGTGGCCTCCTTTCTTAATGATTAGCACACCATCTCTTCCCCCTTGGATGGGAATCCAATGCCTGATGGAATTTTAAGAAAGAAGGAATGCGCTAACTCTTCCCGGGCGCGCAAAATAACATCTCTTCGGAGATGAAAAGTCCTGACCCCTTTTTTTTTAAAACACAGCAGCTTTTTCTTTAAGAAAGGCCATGGGATTTAATCTGAAGGGCCATGAGAAAGTGGGAAGGGGTGTGAGAAATTGAGGAAGGCGTGAGAAGGAGTTTACAGAGAGTTTTGAATGCGCCTCTCTGAAAACTATTTAAGGCGCATGAAAAATCAGAACTTGGGATAAATGTTTTTCTTTCTTCCTCTCCTGAAGACTCTTTTATTCTTTTCTTGCTCTTGCACTATTTCCTTTACAGAGTACACCTCTGTCGAAACTCTGCTACTGAACAAGAATAAGAGTAAAAGTCTCCGACGTTAACGGAAAGAAAGAAGTTCTGATTTGTTCCTTTCTTTCTTACATTAAGACATCATTGTCTTAATTTCTCCTCTAACTTAAGACAAGCCTATGTCCTCTTAGGACAAGGTCTTTTCTTCAAGACAAGGGTGTCTAAAGGGCCAAGGTGTTAGTGGAAGGAGGAGAAGAGGTCAAGGAAAGGGAGGCAAGCTCTTGTGTGGAGGAATTCAAGCCATACTCCAAGCAATTGAGTTCTAGGAAGAAGAACTCAATAGAAGGAACCATTGAAAAGAAGATAGAGTTGTCTTGATCATTGCTCTGTGTGGATCACCATCGGAGGGCGAACACTTGGATGCCTGGTGAAATCAATCAGCCTCTTCAACATCAAATTTTGTTGGAATTAGCAATTACAGGTTGGTACCCTAATTCTAACAATGTAAGTTTGTATGTTTATTATATGTTTTAATCCTGAATAAGGAGATCTTGGCTAAGGGATTATGGTGCAAATTTCATCCTTTTGAAATTACACTTCCGCTGCGGTGCACCGGATCCCCAACACCATGTACCATTGACTCTTTTTCTTTGTTAGAAAAACTATTTGTCTTGCATTTCAGGACCTGCCGCAAGACTCCCCGGAATATGGACACATTGTTCTTCCTTCATCAGAATGAAGGAGAAAGCCTGCGAGACTACATCTCCAGGTTTAATGCGGCCATGCTTGAGATCGCCGACCTCAACGAGCATGTGGCCATGTCTGCATTGAAGAAGGGACTTCGTATGTCTAGGCTTACATTTTCCCTAGATAAGAAGTTCCCCAAAAGCTATGCTGAGCTCTTGTCAAGGGCTCGGAAATATGCTGATGCTGAAGAGTAGGCGGCTAACCGACAACTGATTAAAGGGAAGCCCCGTTCAAAAAAGAAGAACAACAAGGGACAAAGTCCCCCAATTTCCAAAAATAATGGTGGCAAATATACCGACCGTCGAAGAAGTCCTCCCAGGCCTAGAGCATCGGGAGAAAGATTCGACTCCTACACACCCCTCAACATCCCTCGAGAAAAGATCCTCATGGAGATAGAGAAAGAAAATTATCTCCAACGGCCCCGTTCCATGAAGGCCTCCTCTTCCGTAAGGAATAGGAATAAATACTGTCGATTCCACTGGGACCACGGCCTCAATACTAAAGAGTGCATCTAGCTGAAGGATGCGATTGATAGAAAAGTGTCCTAAGAGCCAATCATTATGAGGGCCTTTTTGTAAACTTCCAAATCATGTATGACATATTTTCATATTAAAAAAGGCTTGTGATTCATCATATACTGCTGTATCATATTTCTGATGATTATGATGAACCCCATATAATAGGGCAATGGAATTAGGGTTATGATAAAATAACAGGGAGATGTAATTCCTATAAACCTTAATCTAGAATGTTCCTAGTCGTTGGACCATCGATTCGGGGATCGATGAAACCGGAAAGACTAGCTTATCCTATGTATGCTCAGTTGATGAGGGTGGTTGATCTCATAACCACTTATGTAGAGACACTGATACAAGGATAAGGGTGCTCATCAAAGTATGAGTACACTGGAACTGATCCGCACCGGGACTATCTTATGGAAGTCTTACTACTTGTCAAAAGATGGATCCCATAGTAGAAGTTGTGCATGTGATCTTTAGACCTGAGGTCATCATGGTTCCTTGTGCACACTAAGCCATACTTTGGTTCATACTCATTAATGGCATTGCGACATGTACGTGGTGTTCTGGGTATGGTCGAAGGTGTACGAAGGATGTGAGTGGACCAACAAGGAATCGATCATTCCTAGTAAGAGGAATTGTTATCCCATGCAATCTCTTTGATGAGAGACTCAAGGAGACTTTGATCAAAGCAGGATGAGATTAGTGGAATCTAATCAGTCATCAGCTGAGTCCTCATGATCGAGCTGAAATTCGATATGATTAAGTGTTAGGGTTTGACATCTATCCATACCTATCACTTAATCGGGATAATGGGAGATCGAAATATTGAATTACACGGTAACTTACTACTGAAGGGTATTTTGGTATTTTACACCAAATTCCTCATCTTTCGAGTAGGCATGACATGTTGCTAGACATCAATCTTGTCTTGTAAGTTTTCATGAACTAATTGATTTGGTTTCTTGAGTCAATTCGATGTGTGATTCGAATTGGACAATTAGGTGAGCCAAATTGACCTAATTAGGTCAATCAGGTTCGATCGGATCGAATCGGCTCAAACCTAAACATACTGCTGGCTAGATGTGGAACCCAATGGGTTACACATAATAGAGACTTGGCCAAGGAAGTCATTCATGATTTAATAAGGGTCATAGGATCCTAATTGGTTAGTCATATTACATACTAGCATATGTAGGATAACCTAATTCCTAACCCAATTAGATTGGATTCGGTTGCTTGCTAATTAGGCTAACCTAATTATGAAAAACCTAAATTAGGTTGAGTCCTAAGTGGGGCTAGCCAAATCAGAGCTTGATCTGATTTTTATTTGGATTTTTGGGCATGTTAGGCGCCATATATGAAGAGTCCAAAAGGCATGGGACACTTGGTACCTAAATGATACCTTAACTTCAAAAAAGCACAGAATGAGCTATAGACCTCTGATTTGAAAATAAACTATATGGCCAGAAAGCTTATTTAATTCTATTTCCAATGACACCCATATTGCATATATTTCACTAATCAATATATGCTGCTTTTGGTGGAGAGAGAAGTGGGAAAGGAAAGTGGCGCCCTTTTGGCGCACCCAGGAGAAGTATGGCGCACGCAGAAGGACTAAGAGTCCTTCTGCAGATGAAACTCTAGGAGCTTCATCAATGTGGTGCTTTTTCACTTTATCCCCACACCTCTTGGAGAGGATTGACCGGTCAAAGAAGTGGAAGGGACGGCCTGAAAGCAGAAAGAAATATTGGCGTGCAGATGAAGAGTCGCTTTTCTTCATCTGCGCGTGCACTATTCTAAGGCAGAGTCCTTGTGCCCTTAAGATTCTGCCCATTCCATGCTCTTCAAGATTGAAAGGACGCCTCCTTCCATTCTTCATAACCGGTATATGCCACATGGCATATGGGGAACTGCTCTGGAAAGGGAAAGAACATCAAATAAGACTCTTGAAGCATGAAGAGCCTTATTAGACATGAAGAGTCATATCTGATAAGGAGTCTCAGGATGCTTTTCACACCCCATCTAAATCTATATTAAGGGGGTACGGTGAAATGAGATTTGAGATTTTCGGTCATCAGAAAGAGAAGTCCATTTTCCCGAGAGTTATTTGAGTGCCTCTTTCTGTTGTCTCCCTCCCTCCTTTTAAGACAAGACTTGTCTTGTTAAGACAAGGTCTTATCTTTTAGGACAAGGCTTTGTTTTAAGACATAAGCCTAAGGGGTCCTAGAGGAGGGTTGTCCTAAAGCCAAGAGTGCCTTAGGAGAGTGTCCAGAGAGCCCTACAGTATGACATGGTTTCCTACAGTGGTCAAAGGTCAAAAGGCTATCCTAAGAGTCCTATTGAAGCAAGCAACCCCGGTAAGGATTCTTCCTTGGTTCACGTCTCGTGTGGATCACCGTTGGAGGGCTTGCACTTGTGAGCCTCGTGGAAAACATTGGATTTAGCGATCCAGGTATGTTAGTTGACCTTATTTTATGATTCATTAGTTGTAATTGCCCAAGGGGTTCCTGGGAATTAGGGTTTTCTATACATGTTATACATGTTAGGGTATCATGCTATGAAATTTTATTTTGAAAGTCAATTCCACATGCTGCATGATCCCTGTGACCCTAGGAGAATTCCCATCAGTGGTATCAGAGCCCACCTTGTGACATACCAATTATGAATCTATTTGAAGTTTGATGAAATTTCATTACCGGGCCGACCCGAACCCTGTCGAGTTGACCCGGCCAAATTCATATGCATGATTTCTTGTTTCATTATGAAATGACATGATAATGCAATTATATAAAATTTTACATATTAGGGTAATATGTTTAATTTCAATTTTTATGAAATGCATGGTATTATGTCAAGTATGAAATTATGTATGTTGGTTTTACCCTAGTAACTGCTTTGGATTGGGTTAGTCACCATGGCCGTCCGGTCATAGTTGCCAAGTAGGGTTTAAAGGCCCTCTCCTCCCATTCAATGGATCTCCTATGGCGTGTAGGGGTGCTGCTGTGGCCATATCCCATGAACAAGTGAGGTGAACGGGATATTGAAATATCAAGCCATGTTTTGCATATTAGGGTAATATGCTTGTTGTCATATAATGCTATTCATATTAGGGTAATATGCTTGATGACATGAAATTTTATGCATATGCTAGAGTGATATGTATTGTGTTTGTATAAACTTGGTTATCATGTTCAATGTTTATACTTGTAGTAATAAACATTATTATCATGATAGTATTTAGAATATGTTTTGAGACCATCAAAGCCCTCATCAAAAATAATATTTAGTCATAGTATAAAACTTAGTCAAGATGCAAAACCGGTTAGAGTTTGATCAGCCAATTGGTGTCTAGGCAAGTGGTTCTGGGAAGGTAAAGGGAATGAGGTTTATAATTGGTTCCGTTATCTAACCTGGCCAATCTAATTGGTGGCCAATCTAATTGGTGTCTAAGGAAAGCAACGGAGGGACCCCCTCACCCCTCCCACATACCTGGACAATTTGGTCATATCTAAATCTTAATTTGGTAATGCTAATTGGTTAAGTATACTATAAAGTTGCCTTCCTTCATGCTAAGCCAAATTTATGTCAAAGCAATAGTAGGTTTGTTGTGTACACATAAGGCCTACTCTAGGGTTTGATATAAGATTTGTCTTGGTGCACTTAGTGCTTTATAGCATGGTTGGATATGTTGCTTTGTTGTGTACACACAAGGGCAACATAATTTAATCATGGCTATATGGAAATGATGGGTCTGACTAAACTAAGACTTTATGGTTTGTTGTGTACACACAAGGCCATAAGTGTCTTAGAGGAAAAGATAATTGTTGAGAATTGCACGGGTTGCAATTGGAAAGGTTTTCCTACCATTGAACTCATGTGTGTTTGTTGTATACACACAAGGCACTCATGAGGAATAAGTATCTCAACCCCACTAAGGAAACCAGGAAGGTTTCTCGCTTACCATAGTTAAGGGTTATGATATTTGAAGAAAATAGTGGGAGACATAATTAGATATAAAGTCCTTATCTAATTATGAATGTTATAATTGAGTGGTCTCTAATATTGTTCTTTAATTAAATGTAGGACATTTATTTTAATGGCTTCAAACTTATCACTGAAAGGCATCTTTGATGCCAACAAGTTAACCGGTCCAAACTATGTGGATTGGTTGAGGAAGAAGGCTGATGGAGCCTGTTTCCATTGCAGCATGTTTGAGCATTGGAAGAAGGATTGCAAGACTTGTCTTGCAAATGTGAAGCTAGATGCAAGTGGTGCATCTAGGGGTTTATACATGATACAAACCAATTTATCATTGAGTAATACCATTTCCAATTCATAGGTATTGGATACCGCATGTGGATCTCACAATGCAATTCATTGCATGGACTCCACAGAATTAGAAATATAAAGAAAGGTGACTTCAAATTATATGGGGCAAGTCAAGAACCCATATATGCTGAAGCTATGGGCATCTATATTCTGTTATTACCTTCGGGTAATATTATAATGTTGGAAGAATGCTACTATGTGCCAAATATTGTAAGAAACATTATTTCTATACCCTTGTTATTACAACAGGGATATGAAATAAATGTAAAGAGCACTGGCTGCTCTATTCTTCAAAATAATACAATATTTGGGCATGGTAGTTTTGTTAATGGTCTTTTAACTTTGGAACTCAATGATAAAATTTTTCTTATTGATGATAAGAAGAGAAAAAGAGATAATGACAATATCACATATCTCTAGCACTGCCGATTGGGTCATATCAGTGAGTCAAGGATAATCAAGATAGTCAAAGATAATTACTTTGACTTAGATGATTTTTAATCATTAGGAACTTGTGAATTTTGTCTAAAAGGAAAAATGACCAAGTCTCCATTCACTGGACATGGAGATAGGGCAACTGAATTGTTAGGTCTAGTACATACTGATGTATGTTGACCTATGTCGACTTAGGCCAGAGGAGGATGTTCTTATTTCATCACTTTTATTGATGATTTATCAAGGTACGATCATATGTATCTAATAAAAGTCTGAAGCCTTTGATAAGTTTAAAGAATATCAAAGTATGGTTGAAAAACAAACTAGACTTAGTATTAAAGCTCTTCAGTCTGATCGAGGAGGGGAATACTTGTCTAGTGAGTTTCTAAACCATCTAAAAGACAAAGGCATTATTTTTGAATGGACCCCTCCTTATACACCCCAGTTAAATGAAGTGGCAGAAAGGAGAAATCACACCTTGTTGGACATGGTGAGCTTCACAGATCTTTCTATTTTCTTTTGGGGACATGCCCTAGATACTGCTACATACATATTAAACAGGGTTCCATCTAAATCAGTGAATAGCACTCCATATGAATTATGGAATGGAAAAAGACCAAATCTTAAGTATTTGAAGATTTGGGGTTGCCATGCTTTTGTCAAGAATATCTTTGGACATAAGCTAAGTGCAAGGGCTGATAAATGTAAGTTTGTTGGTTATTCAAAAGAGGGTGTTGGATATCTCTTTTATAATGCTGCTGAGCAAAGATAATTGTCAATAAGCATGCTACATTCTTTGAACAAGAATTTATCCAAGAAGAATGTAGTGATTCTTCACTAGAGTTATGTGAAGAACAAAACCAACAAATCAATGAGCCTTCAAGTAAAATTCCTTAACCAGAGGTTCTTGTGGATCAAGAATAACCACAATACACACCTCCTCTCTGAAGGTCAGAGAGGGTGCGGGAAGCACCTCTCAGGTATGGCTTTGTCATCGAGGATGATAATGAAGCTAGTATCATACAGGATAATGATCCTGTGACCTATTTGGAAGCTATCGAGAGTAGAGACTCCGACAAGTGGCTTGGTGCCATGAAATCTGAAATGGGCTCCATGTATTCCAATCAGGTTTGGACTTTGGTAGATCCACCAAAAAGAATTAACCCAATAGTGTGTAAATGGGTCTACAAGAAGAAGATTGGAGCAAGTGGTCAAGTTGAGACCTACAAGGTTAGACTGGTAGCAAAAGGTTTTAAACAAAGACATGGTGTAGACTATGATGAAACCTTTTCTCTAGTAGCTATGCTCAAGTCCATTCGAATACTGCTTGCCTTAGCAGCATACCATGACTATGAGATCTGGCAGATGGATGTAAAGACTGCTTTCCTCAATGGAAACCTTGAGGAAGAAGTCTATATATCACAGCCAAAGGGTTTTGTCACAAGTGGAAGACCAAATCAGGTATGCAAATTAAAGAAGTCCATTTATGGACTTAAGCAAGCATCGAGGAGTTGGAACATCCATTTTGATGAAACAATCAAAGCATTTGGTTTTGTCAAAAATGTGGATGAACCATGTGTGTATGAGAAGACAAGTGGGAGTGCACTTGTTTTCTTGGTTTTGTATGTGGACGATATACTGAACATTAGGAATGATATCCTTATATTGCAGTCGGTTAAAACTTGGCTATCATCAATGTTTTCCATGAAGGATTTGGGAGAAGCATCCTATATACTGGGTATAAGAATTTATAGAGATAGATCCAAGAGGATGCTGGGCATATCCCAATCTAGGTACATTGACTTGGTGTTGAAGAGATTCAACATGGATGGAAGTAAAAAAGGTTACTTGCCAATGAGTCAAGGCATACAACTCACTAAGAAAATGTCTCCTAAGACATCAGAAGAAAGAGAGAGGATGGCTATGATTCCTTATGCTTCGGCTATAGGATCGATAATGTATGCCATGTTATGTACCAGGCCTGATGTCGCTTATGCCTTGTGAAAGATTGTGCCCTGAAAGCCAATTGAAATATTGTAATTTTGATCCCAAAATCAATGAATTGACATTTTATAAAGGCATTATTTTCATCATTTGCTGTGTCTTTTTGATTTTATGATGAACCCCATAGATTAGGGCTATGGTTCTAGGGTTATGATGAGATCATACCAGTGAGACCTAAAGCCTTAAAACCCTAATCTAAAATATTCCTGGTCGATGGGACATTGAGTTGGGGATCAATGTTTCCGGCAAGACCAGCACATCCTATATATGTTTTGTAATAAGGGTGACTGATCTCACAGTAACTTGTGTTTGACACTAATACTAGGATGTGAGTGTTCATTGGAGAATGAGTTCACTGAATTGATCCAGATTGAGAATATCTAATGGAACCTTATCTGTTTGTCAATAGATAATTCTCATAGTGGGAGTAGTGCATGTGGTCCTTTGACCTGAGACTACCATAGTACCTTATATACATGAATCCATACTTTGGTTCGCAGTCAATCATGACACTGAGTCATGCACGAGGTGATACTGGTTATGGTGGATTGTATATGAAGGTTGTGAGTAGGTCAACAAGGAATTGATCAGCCCTAGTAAGAGGGAATAGCATCCAGCTAATTTCAAATGATGGATTCAGGAAACCTTTGATCAAAGTATGAACATTAGAGTTATTTTCTAATGGTTCATTAATGAATCATCATTATAAAGATTGAGCTAGGGATGAATATGAAAATTGGATTTGACAAATATCCATATTCATAATCATATTCGGGATGCAAGTTGATCAAAGGACTGAATTGCCCGGTAACTCACCACTGAAGGGTATTTTGGTAATTCCACCAAAATTCCACATCTTCCGGGTAGACATGATACGTTGCTAGACGTCAATCTTGTCTTGTAGGTATATGATTGAGTCATGGTAATTCAAATCAGTCAATTTGAATTAGATTCTAATTGACCGAGTCGAGCTAGTTTGAGTTGACCTAAATCGGCTTAGTTGAGATCTAACCGAATTAAGTCAGATAGCACTCGGACCTACTGCTGGCTAGGTGTGGAACCCAATGGGTCACACACAAAAGAAAATTGATGAAGGATTTAATTTGGAATTAAATCATGTTTGCAGGATAAACACACTAGCATGTGTTGCAGACCAAATTTCTATTCGAATCAGATTCGAATTTGGTTCCGAATTGGGCTTAATTTGGTTCTAATTGAACCATATTAAGGTCCAATTTAATTTTTAGGACATTGGGCTAACCCATGGCTGAACCCAAGTGAATTTAATTCACTGAGACCCTCTCTCCAAGCCGCCCCCTCCCTTCTCTCACCCGCGCGCGCCAAGAAAGAAAGTCCACGCGCGTGGACTTCTCTTAAAACGCGTGAGAAAAAAAAAAAAAAAACGTCGGAGAAATTTCTGAAGAAGAGCATTTCAGATCCTTGTCTGGCGCCCTTGGATCTAGATCTGATGGCCAGAAAAATTTAAGAAAAAGATCCGTCGCTTTTCGGTCGCAAATCCGTCTCCAAAAGTCGCGATCCTTCCTAAAGTTTTTCCGAGAGTTCTCCTCGTCGGAAAAACGAAAATCAAATCGGAGAATCATGATTTTTGGTTGAGGGGACGCGTGAGGAATGAGGGATCGTGATCCCTGGGGTTTCAGAGGGTTGCGTTGTTTCGAGATGACACCCCTTTGAGATCTATAAATAGGGTTGGGGTTCTCGGGGGTTTTCACGCAACATAGTTCAGAGATCCAATTCCCTCACTTCCTCTCCAGAATACTCCTTCCTCTTGTTCTTGTTGGGTATTGTTTCCCTTACAGAGGTATCCTCTGTCGAAACTCTGACCCTAAACAAGAATAAGAAGAAGGTCTTGAACGGTAAAGGAAAGAACAGGGAAAGGATCTTTTCTTCTTTTCTTTCTTGAATTAAGACTTTGACTGTCTTAATTTTTTCTTCCAATTCAATTCAAGAAAAGGGATTCAAGAAAGGGAATTCTTGAAGAAAATTCAAGAAGAGGAAAGAAGGAAGAAAAGGAAATTTTCAAGAAAGAAAATTTCAGCCTAAAGGTCCAAGAATTGAATTCTTGAAAAAGAATTCAAGAAGAGGAACCAAGAAATAGAAATTTTGTCTTCATTGTTTTTCTGTGTGGATCACCATTGGAGGGTGAACATTTGGGCACCTGGTGGAGATTCAGAGTTTGGATTTTGCGATACAGGTTAGTATCTTGATTTGAGATTAAATCTTATATAAACATCTTATATGTTTTAATTCTTTTAAGGAGATTTTGGGTTGAAGGTTTGGTGAAGATTTCATTAAGATAAAAATTTTTGAAATCTATGATTCCGCCTTGCCACCGAACCCTACAGTGGTATCAGAGCCTCCTTATTAAGATTAAAATATATATTCTGAATTTTAGATGCATGTTTATAAAAGTAACATGAGATGTAATATATGTTTGTTATAATGTCACCAATTAGGGTTTTCACTCAAACCCTAATTGTTGTAGAGATATGCATAGAGATCTAGTCATCATACTGAAATAAGGTTGCCCTGGCATAATGGTGGATCCATTATGTGGTAAATGTTTGTCCTAGTATGATGACACACTAATCACATTTTTGTGTTAATTATGCATATATGTTTGATGTATGCCACTAATTAAGGTTTTCACTTAAACCGTAATTTGCATAGAGATATGTTTAGCCTTCTAGTCATCATACTGAAATAAGGTTGCCCTGGCATAATGGTGGATCCATTATGTGGTAAATGGTTGTCCTAGTATGATGGCACACTATGGCACATATTTGCTAGAATGTGCTTTGTTTAAATAAAGCCCTCTTTAACAACATATTAAGTTGTAGTGTCATATACCAAAAGCAAAAATAATCAATATGATTAGTTTATCATTCGGTGTCTAGGAAAAGTGGTTCATGATCGGTAAAGAGGACGTGGTTTTTAATTGGTTCCGTTGACTGACCTGGCCAATTCTTATTGGTGTCTAAGGAAAGCAACGGGGGGACTCCCACCACTCTCCCACTTACCTGGCCGGTATGATTAACTTAATTATTGATTAATATGCTCAGTGTAATATTCACTACATATGGCTTTCCTTCATGCCAAGTCATTATTATGTTATGATCCATATTAGGTTTGTTGTGTACACACAAGGCCTTTTCTTTATGGTGACTAACATAATTTTTTCTTGGTACATTTGATGCTTATGGAATGATTTAATATAATACTTTGTTTTGTACACACAAGGGTATTATGATTAATATTATGACTATATAGCAATGAAGGGTCTAACTTAACTAAAATATTATAGTTTGTTGTGTACACACAAGACTATTAATATTTTAGAGGCCAAGATAAGTTGAGAATTATATGAATTACAATTAGAAAGAGTTTTTCCTACCTTTGAACTTATATAAGATTTGTTGTGTACACACAAGGTCTTTTATAAGGAATTAGGATCTCAACCCCACTAAGAGAACCAATTAGGGTTTTCTCGATCATCACATTGAGGGTTATGATGCTTGATAAAATAGTGGGAGACATAATTAAGTTAAAGTCCTAATTTAATTATGTTTTGTCAACATTGATTGTCTGCTTATGTAATGTTGTTTGTTAATGTAGATTAAATGGCCTCTTCACTCTCACTCCGTAGCATTCTTGATGCAAATAAATTGACTGGACCAAACTATGTTGATTGGTTGAGAAACCTGAAGATAGTACTCAGCCAAGAAAGAATTTCTTATATTCTTGATACCCCAACCTTGGAACCATTAGGGGAAGATGCCTCGCAAGAGGATAAGACCACATATAACACATGGCAAAATGACTCACTTACTGTCAAGTGTATAATGCTTGCCTCTATGACCAATGAGTTACAGAGGCAACATGATAGCATGGACACAAACTCCATATTGCTCAATTTAAAAGAACTTTATGGAGAACATAGTCGAACTGCAAGATATGCAATATCTAAGCAGTTATTCCGTGCAAGGATGATAGAAGGTACATCCGTACAAGACCATGTATTAAAGGTTATTGACCTAATCACCCGATTGGGTCAATTGGGTTTTGTTATGGATGGGGAGTTGAATCAGGATTTAATCCTACAGTCACTCCCAGAGTCATTTTCGCAGTTTGTTCTTAATTATCATATGAACAAACTTAACACTTCCTTGCCTGAGCTGTTGAATATGTTAAAAACAGCAGAGAGCCATTTAAAGAAAAATAAGGCTCCACTTCTTCTTGTGGATGGTGTAAACAAGAAGAAAATAGGCAAAAAGGGTTCCAAGAGGAGGTTAAACCCAAAAGGGGGCATCAAGAAAAAGAAAGGAAAGAAGGCCTCCGGACAAATGACCTGCTTTCATTGTGGCAAGCCGGGTCACTGGAAAAGAAACTGCAAGGTTTACCTTGCAAGTCTGAAGCCCGGTGCTAGTAATGCACCAACAGGTATGTATGAGATACATGCAATTTTGTCATTAGACACTTCTAATTCAAACTCTTGGGTATTGGATACTGCTTGTGGTCATCATATCTGCAAATCATTGCAGGGACTACAGAACATTAGAGTTTTGAAGGAAGGCGACTTCGAGCTCTACGGTACTGGAGGAGATTCCATCCAAGCAGAAGCTGTAGGGACTTATATGTTGAAGCTGCCTTCTGGGAAGATTTTAGAGTTAAAGAATTGTTATTTTATGCCTAGAATCATTAGAAACATCATATCTGTACCCTTGTTACTTAAACAAGGATATATTATGAATGTAATGAGCAGTGGCTGCTCAATCAGTTTTTCTAATGAAATAATATTTAATGGCATATTTTGCAATGGTCTCTTAACTTTATCTTCTGATGACAATATACTACATGTTAGTAATAAACGAAAAAGAGATGAAGTAAACAATACTTTACTTTGGCACTGTCGTCTTGGACATATTAGTGAGCAGAGGATTAACAAGTTATACAAGGAAAAATTCCTTAATCCTTATGACTATGAATCATTAGGAACTTGTGAATCATGTCTCATGGGTAAAATGACCAAGACTCCATTTAGTGGACATAATGAAAGGACAACAGAGTTATTAGGACTCATACACACTGATGTATGTGGACCTATGACAACTCAGGCCAAGGGTGGATACTCATATTTCATCACATTCACTGATGACTTTTCAAGGTACGGATTTGTGTATCTAATGAAACATAAGTCCGAAGCTTTTGAAAAATTTTTAGAGTATCAAAGTATGGTAGAGAAACAAACAGGGAAAAGTATTAAGATCCTTCGATCAGATAGAGGAGGTGAATACTTATCCACCGAGTTTCTTGATCACCTTAAACAAAAGGGAATCATCTCTGAATGGACTCCTCCTTACACACCACAATTAAATGGTGTTGCTGAAAGGAGAAATCGTACTTTATTAGATATGGTACGGTCCATGATGTGCTTCACAGACTTACCTATTTCTTTCTAGGGATATGCCTTGGAAACAGCGGCTAATATTTTGAATAGAGTACCATCCAAATCTGTATCTGGCATTCCATATGAGTTATGGAGGGGAAGGAAACCCAATCTTAAGCACCTTAAGATATGGGGATGTCCAGCTTATGTCAAAAGAAATTTTGGACAAAAGCTTGATGCTAGAGCAGAAAAATGTCTATTTGTTGGATATCCCAAAAATAGTATAGGATATCTATTCTACCACCCTACTGAACAAAAGATTTTAGTCAGTAGGCATGCCATTTTTATGGAAAAGGAATTCATCCTACAAAAGGGCAGTGGGAGAAATATTGAACTTGAAGAAGTTCAACAAATAGATACATCTCAACAAAATCATAACACAGTTAGTATAGAACCTGAACACACCACTCCTATCCGTAAGTCTGATAGAGTGCGACATGCACCTGAAAGGTATGGGTTCATTATTGAAAATAATGAAGCCCGAATCATTGATAATGATGAGCCTCTAACATATACGGATGCTGTCATAAGTAGTGACTCAGACAAATGGCTGGAAGCCATGAGATCCGAAATGGACTCCATGCATGTCAACCAAGTCTGGACTTTGGTTGATGCACCAGAGAGTGTTAACCCTATTGGATGCAAATGGGTCTATAAGAAAAAGATTGGGACAGATGGCCAAGTTGAAACTTATAAAGCCAGATTAGTGGCTAAGGGTTTCAGACAAAAACAGGGAATAGATTATGATGAAACATTTTCTCCTGTTGCCATGCTCAAATCTATTCGGATCATGCTTGCTATAGCAGCATATCATGATTATGAAATCTGGCAGATGGATGTGAAGACTGCATTCCTCAATGGTTTCCTTGAGGAAGAGGTTTATATGTCACAGCCAGAAGGTTTTGTCTTGGAGACTAAACCTAATTAGGTATGTAGGCTAAAGAAATCTATTTATGGATTAAAGCAAGCATCTAGGAGTTGGAACATCCGATTTGATAAGACAGTCAAAGAATTTGACTTTATCAAAAATGAGGATGAACCTTGTGTGTACAAGAAGACTAGTGGGAGTGCCATAGTTTTCTTGGTTCTGTATGTAGATGACATACTCCTCATTGGGAATGATATCCCAATGTTACAATCAGTCAAGGTATGGTTATCTAAACAGTTTTCCATGAAAGACTTGGGAGAAGTATCTTATATACTAGGCATCAAGATCTATAGAGATAGATCTAGGAGGATGCTAGGTTTATCCCAGTCTAGGTACATTGACCAAGTGCTAAAAAGATTTAGCATGGAGGAAAGTAAAAGAGGTTACTTACCTATTGGTCATGGCATACATCTTTCTAAGAAGATGTCTCCTAAGACACCTGAAGAAAGAAATAGAATGAATTCGGTACCTTATGCTTCGGCAGTAGGGTCTATTATGTATGCTATGTTATGTACTAGGCCTGATGTGGCATATGCCTTAGGTATAGCCAGCAGGTTTCAGGCTGATCCAGGAGAGGATCATTGGAAGGCTGTGAAAAATATTCTTAAGTACTTAAGAAGAACTAAGGATATTTTTCTAATATACGGAGGATCTGATCTTAAACTAGAAGCTTATTCAGATTCTAGTTTTCAATCAGATCCAGATGACAGCAAATCTATATCTGGGTATGTTTTTACCCTTAATGGAGGAGCTGTAAGTTGGAAAAGTTCTAAACAGCAAACTGTAGCTGACTCAACAACTGAGGCAGAGTACATTGCTGTTAGTGAAGCTGCCAAGGAAGCTGTCTGGATGAAGAAGTTCATATCAGAGTTGGGCGTAGTTCCTGAGATTGAAGGTCCAGTATCACTTTACTGTGATAATACGGGGGCTGTTGCTCAAGCAAAGGAACCAAGAGCTCATCACAAATCAAAGCACATTCTGAGACGCTTCCATCTCGTTCGAGAGATTGTCGAAAGACAAGAAGTCTGCATTAAAAGGGTAGAAACGAAGAACAACATAGCAGACCCGTTCACTAAGGCTCTATCACAACGAGAGTTTGATCGCCACCTTGATTGTATGGGGTTAAGATTTAAAGGCGATTGGCTTTAGTGCAAGTGGGAGATTGAAAGATTGTGCCCTGAAAGCCAATTGAAATATTGTAATTTTGATCCCAAAATCAATGAATTGACATTTTATAAAGGCATTATTTTCATCATTTGCTGTGTCTTTTTGATTTTATGATGAACCCCATAGATTAGGGCTATGGTTCTAGGGTTATGATGAGATCATACCAGTGAGACCTAAAGCCTTAAAACCCTAATCTAAAATATTCCTGGTCGATGGGACATTGAGTTGGGGATCAATGTTTCCGGCAAGACCAGCACATCCTATATATGTTTTGTAATAAGGGTGACTGATCTCACAGTCACTTGTGTTTGACACTAATACTAGGATGTGAGTGTTCATTGGAGAATGAGTTCACTGAATTGATCCAGATTGAGAATATCTAATGGAACCTTATCTGTTTGTCAATAGATAATTCTCATAGTGGGAGTAGTGCATGTGGTCCTTTGACCTGAGACTACCATAGTACCTTATATACATGAATCCATACTTTGGTTCGCAGTCAATCATGACACTGAGTCATGCACGAGGTGATACTGGTTATGGTGGATTGTATATGAAGGTTGTGAGTAGGTCAACAAGGAATTGATCAGCCCTAGTAAGAGGGAATAGCATCCAGCTAATTTCAAATGATGGATTCAGGAAACCTTTGATCAAAGTATGAACATTAGAGTTATTTTCTAATGGTTCATTAATGAATCATCATTATAAAGATTGAGCTAGGGATGAATATGAAAATTGGATTTGACAAATATCCATATTCATAATCATATTCGGGATGCAAGTTGATCAAAGGACTGAATTGCCCGGTAACTCACCACTGAAGGGTATTTTGGTAATTCCACCAAAATTCCACATCTTCCGGGTAGACATGATACGTTGCTAGACGTCAATCTTGTCTTGTAGGTATATGATTGAGTCATGGTAATTCAAATCAGTCAATTTGAATTAGATTCTAATTGACCGAGTCGAGCTAGTTTGAGTTGACCTAAATCTGCTTAGTTGAGATCTAACCGAATTAAGTCAGATAGCACTCGGACCTACTGCTGGCTAGGTGTGGAACCCAATGGGTCACACACAAAAGAAAATTGATGAAGGATTTAATTTGGAATTAAATCATGTTTGCAGGATAAACACACTAGCATGTGTTGCAGACCAAATTTCTATTCGAATCAGATTCGAATTTGGTTCCGAATTGGGCTTAATTGGGTTCTAATTGAACCAGATTAAGGTCCAATTTAATTTTTAGGACATTGGGCTAACCCATGGCTGAACCCAAGTGAATTTAATTCACTGAGACCCTCTCTCCAAGCCACCCCCTCCCTTCTCTCACCCGCGCGCGCCAAGAAAGAAAGTCCACGCGCGTGGACTTCTCTTAAAACGCGTGAGAAAAAAAAAAAAAAATGTCGGAGAAATTTCTGAAGAAGAGCATTTCAGATCCTTGTCTGGCGCCCTTGGATCTGGATCTGATGGCCAGAAAAATTTAAGAAAATGATCCGTCGCTTTTCGGTCGCAATTCCGTCTCCAAAAGTCGCGATCCTTCCTAAAGTTTTTCCGAGAGTTCTCCTCGTCGGAAAAACGAAAATCAAATCGGAGAATCATGATTTTTGGTTGAGGGGACGCGTGAGGAATGAGGAATCGTGATCCCTGGGGTTTCAGAGGGTTGCGTTGTTTCGAGATGACACCCCTCTGAGATCTATAAATAGGGTTGGGGTTCTCGGGGGTTTTCACGCAACATAGTTCAGAGATCCAATTCCCTCACTTCCTCTCCAGAATACTCCTTCCTCTTGTTCTTGTTGGGTATTGTTTCCCTTACAGAGGTATCCTCTGTCGAAACTCTGACCCTAAACAAGAATAAGAAGAAGTTCTTGAACGGTAAAGGAAAGAACAGGGAAAGGATCTTTTCTTCTTTTCTTTCTTGAATTAAGACTTTGACTGTCTTAATTTTTTCTTCCAATTCAATTCAAGAAAAGGGATTCAAGAAAGGGAATTCTTGAAGAAAATTCAAGAAGAGGAAAGAAGGAAGAAAAGGAAATTTTCAAGAAAGAAAATTTCTGCCTAAAGGTCCACGAATTGAATTCTTGAAAAAGAATTCAAGAAGAGGAACCAAGAAATAAAAATTTTGTCTTCATTGTTTTTCTATGTGGATCACCATTGGAGGGTGAACATTTGGGCACCTGGTGGAGATTCAGAGTTTGGATTTTGCGATACAGGTTAGTATCTTGATTTGAGATTAAATTTTATATAAACATCTTATATGTTTTAATTCTTTTAAGGAGATTTTGGGTTGAAGGTTTGGTGAAGATTTCATTAAGATAAAAATTTTTGAAATCTATGATTCCGCCTTGCCACCGAACCCTACACCTTGAGCATAGTGAGCAGTTTTCAGGCAAATCTAGGAGAGGATCATTGGAGAGCTGTGAAAAATATTCTTAAGTACCTGAGAAGGACTAAAGATATTTTTCTAGTATATGGAGGATCTGAATTAAAACTAGAAGGTTATACAGATTCTAGTTTTCAATCAGATCCAGATGATAGCAAATCCACATTAGCATTTGTCTACACCCTGAATGGTGGTACAGTGAGTTGGAAAACTATAAAGCAGCCAACAGTAGCTGACTTAGTCACTGAGGCAGAGTACATAGCTACAAGTGAAGCCATAAGGGAAGCTGTGTGAATGAAGAAATTCATCATGGAATTGGGCATGGCTCATACTATAGAACAACTAGTGTCACTTCATTGTGGAAATACTAGAGTTGTTGTGCAAGTTAAGGAACCAAGGTCTCATAATAAGCCCAAGCACATTCTAAGATGCTTCCACCTTGTTCAAGGACAAGATGTTGTCATGGAATAAGTTGACACAAAAATAATATAGCAGACCTTGATGCAGAATGAATGCTCCGATACCAAAAATGATGCAGCACGAAAGCTCAGATACCAAAAATGATGCAGAACAAAGAACAAAAAAGCGTATGCGAAAGTAAATTTAGGATTAATTTCTTTTTTTTCTCTTTTTTTTTTTATATATTTTTCAGAAATTGGCTTTGACTCAAAGTAAAGCTAAAATAAGTTGAAGGAAACTAGGTAAGGATTGAAAGCACAATTTAGATGAAACTAAATTATCAGAGTAGCTCAGAAGTAACGGATCGCTGGGGGTTGAGAAACTCCCAGACCTAGGGTTTCGCTCTGAACTTTCAACAGAACAGAAATAGAGAGGAGAGATGGTTTACCAACCAGACAGTGATCTTCTCAGAATTTGGGTGGAAGAACTCTCTCGAGCAGATTGTGGGATCCTCGGAGTCGGCTATCATCACAATGGATCCTCCAATACAGGCCTTGTGGTTTGGTCGGCTTCTCCTGGACTCAAGATCTGGGAAAGAAGAGGAACAAGTGATGGAATTCAGATACTCAAGAAAAGATTTACCAGGTTGAAGAACTTGAAAGCTGAAGTTGCTGAAATCAGGATTCTCCTGGAGGCTGATCTGACTTCCTCTTAGAATTGCTGTAGATCTGAAGTATCTGGACTGGAGCTGGATGCTGGTGGTCGGCCTGGACTTGGAGAGGGTGGCCGTGAGAGGTGGATAGGCTAGGGCTTGGTGGAAAGAGAAAGGTGATGGCGGCTAGGGTTTGGGAGTGGAGTGGCTAACCTAGGGTTTGGGTTTTGGAGATCTCACACCTCCTCAAGGTTCCTGGGGAACCCGGATTTACTCTCTCACGGAGCTCAACACCTGGATGCAAGTACAGAAGAGAGAAAACACAAAGTTTTGCTCACAAAAAAATTTGGTTTCATTCATCTAATTCTTTTCAAACTTACATGGGGGTTTAATTTATAGGCCATTACAAGAGAGTAGGATTTTACATCTTCCCATATGGGACTAAAGGAGGGGATCTTCAAATTAGGATATCAATCCCTACTCATATGGCCGGCCAATTAATTCCAAAGTTAATTGAAGCTTCAAAAAGGAAAGTGGGTGGCACCTACTTATCTTGACCTCCAAGAAAATATTTTTTTCCTTCTATGCTTGGCCTTATCTGGAAGTGTTTGGGTGCCTCTTAACCTTGCCCTCCAAGATAAAATTTGTTGCCTTTTATATCTGGCTTTAGTTGGAATGATTAGGGCGCCTCCTAACCTTGCTTTTTCAACAGAAATCTCCTTCCTTCCATGGCTCAACCCTTTTTGGATACCTCCTTTTCTTTCTCCCCAAGTTATGGCTCCTTCTAACTTTGTTTTGAGTATTTCTGGCAGGTAATGGGCGCCTCCTTGAATTCCTCTCCAAGAGAATTTCTTCCCTTTTATAGTTTGGTTCTTTTGGGAAGTCTTGGGCCGCCCCCTTGATTTGTGGACCCCTGGTGGATTTCTCCTCAATTGGCGCATGAAAGAGGGGAGCTGCTATCTGTGGTGTGGGGACCAAAGCCTGCTGGATGGAGATGTGGCGCCCCCTGGACTCAGGCGTATGGCTGGGAGTGTGGCGCCCACTTGCTTGGCCTTGGGAGAAAATGTAACACCCCAGGTTGAAGCCCTAGTCCACTACTGAGTCAACATGACTCAACAAAATAAAAATTGCAGGTAATATAGATTCAAGCTAAAATTGAGTTGATCAAGTCAACCCTTATTACAAGCCAAAAAAATCCTAATTCTTCGGGCAAGGTTAATCAGAGATCCAGATGGAGCTTTGAAGTCTTCTTCTGAGTCTGGTGCCCGCACCAATTCTCCCAGGGTGGGAGGAACTCGACCCTGTCGAGTATGGATCAAGTTGGCTCTGGTATCTCTCCAAGAGGTCTGGGTCCAATTCTTGTAATTCTTCTCGGGAGATCCAAGAGTTATCAGAATCTGGCCTTCCTTGCCAGCGGACCAGGTATCTTTGGTATCCTCGATTACGAGTAGAGATAACTTGATCATCCAGGATGTTTTCAATCTGCTCTTTCCTCACAGGCCAGTTTTTTGGTGGACACACAGGGTCAGGTTCACTCTCAAGAGAAGGATTAGGTTCAAAAGCCTCGCTGGGAATCACAGCTGGCTCTCTATACTCTACTAGGTCTGTAATGTTGAAAGTGGAGCTAATGCCTAGTTCTGGAGGTAACTCGAGCACATAGGCATTGGATCCTACTCTCTTCACCACTCTAAATGGTCCAGCTCCTCTAGCATGTAACTTTCTAACGGTTCCAGGAGGAAACCATTCAGGCCTTAACCTAATCATTACATAGTCTCCTTCGTCAAAAGTTTTGACTCGCCTTTGAGAATCAGCCAACTTCTTATAAGTTTCATTACTTAAATTTATTTTGGCATGAATTTCTTTATGCAAGTCCTTTACATGCTATGCAAGTGCATCAAGAGACTTGTGTGTGTGGGCTAATAGTGAAATCAGATCAAGTGGTGTGTGAGGCTTGTATCCATGAACAATTTCAAAGGGACTCTAGCCTATAGACCTATTGATCGAAACATTGAATGCAATTTCAGCCCTGGACAAAATACAAATCCCAATTCCTGGTGCTCTCAAAATCTGAGACAATGTCCTAAACTCGATTGATGATGCATTCCTAAAGAATGGACTTTATTCAAAGGAACCCTAGGTCTAAACCTAACAAACTACGGCTCTCTGGGTTTGACCTTTGGTCGGAGTATGGCATGCAGAGCATGAAAACTTATCATGGGTGCCTAGTAGATGCCATAAGGTCTTCCAGAAGTAGGTGGCAAACCTAATAGGTTCAGACACATGGTTCACTCTAAAGACTTCGACAAAGTATACTTGGATGGTGTAAGAAGCATTGGAAGTCCTAGAGAAAGGGAGGAAATATGAGGTGGAGTCTCGAATTACCTGCTGGCTAAAGGTGGTGACCTGAAGGTTTGAATGGTGATCTATGAATGTCAACTGGTCATCCTTACGAAAGGAAAAGTTTGCTACTCCCAGGAATGGATCAAGAGATGGTTCGGGGAGTAGCCTAGGACATGTGATTGCAACAGTTAAGGTTTGTTCTCTAAGCAAATAATAATCCACTTTCTCAAGAAATGGATTAGAGAATGATTCATGGAAGGGCCTATGGATGATGACCTCAAGACTTGAAATTTGACCAATGGGTGAGGAAAGGTATACTCTATAGAAGGGTAGGTTAGTCATGCGAAGGAAGGGGTCTGGGGTCATAAGGAGGACTTCTACAGGACTGGGTGAATCAATCCGCTCAAGACAAGGATGTTCAACTGAGATTACGGGAGAGACCTTAGTGGCTGGGCATGGGACAAGGTCCAATTGTAAGAGGCTTGATTCAGTCATCCTAAGGAGAGGATCTACCATAGGGTGGGCAAACTTAAACAGTTCAGTGCAAAGATCTTCAATTGGTACTTGGGGAATGACTGTCATTAGAGGGTACGAACTAATAGCTCGGGCTATGAGTTCTTCCTGGGGGTATTTGGCTAAAGGAACCTGGTTCTCACAAATCTCTTGAATTTCTGAACTAGGTCCTACCAGTTTGTTGCTTTCCAAGATCTACTCAGGTAAGGAACCAATAGTATCAATGTCACATTCTTCAAGTTCTTCCCCCTCATATTCATCAACTAGACTCAAGCCAGCATCATATACTTCCTCGATGCCATCTTCAATGGGTTTCGGGTCAGTGGTAATCGGGTCAACTGATTCTAGGCTTGTCATACCTAACCATTCTTCCTCATTGGTAGGCTTGGGTTCTCCCTCATTAATGTCATCCTTAGGATTCTTACCACTTAGCTGTGCACAAGCCAGTCCTATGCATGGGCACTGACTAGATTTATGGCCTCTTTCTCCACAAAACAAACATTCTTGAGATATAGGAACCTGGGTCACACTGGGTTTCAAGCTAGTAGAGACCTTACTTGGGCATGGGTGTGGATCTAAATGGTTTGATCTAGAAGACTTGGGTTGTTGAGTGACTGGTCTAGAATATTGTAAGGACCTCTCATAGACATGATCCACACTATAGATATCATGGTTAGGCTTCCTAAGGTTATGCTCGGGATCACGGTATAAGGTCCTCCTAGGTTCCTGGCATGGGTGAGGTTGGGGCCTATTAAATTTTGGATCAGAGGTCCAATTTTGATGTCTACGTTTCTCAAGTACTTGGACTTGATCCCTAAACTGGGAAAAACCCTTATTCATGTCCTGACTCAATTTGGTCATACTTTCGGTAAGATTTCTAACCATGGTCTCTAAATCTGGTTGGGTTTGACTAGGTTGGTAGGGTACTCCATTCCGGGTAGACATGATGATGCAAGCAAGCACACAGAATGAGACTCAACTGAAACGACTACGGGCTAACTAGGCCTAGAGCCCAAACTAGATGCCCAATCAGAGTGGCAAGCTAGCCTGTAGTAACTCAGGACTCAGCCAGGCAGGTGTAAGGGGAGTGTTAGGTCCCTAGACACCAATCAGAGATTGGCCAGGTAGGCGGACCAGCACACAAGCCCTTCGGGATGGAATCCCTGAACCATCGTTCTAGACACTGAGTACAAAGCACACACAGAGTAACCAGACAAACTGACTCAACACTAGCCTTGACCCGACTTGTTGATATCCCTAGCCCACCAGGGCAAATTAGGTCTAATTAATTTTAAGATTAAAGGCTTAGGTTCGAATGAGTGGGTGGTGGTTTTGGGCTAAGGGGAGGTTATCAACTCCTCCCCTTATCTTAGATGCTCAAATGCCCTTAAAATGAATTAAGAGCTGAACACTCAAAAAAATGGATTGCAGAACACAAAAATAGAGTTGTAGTAATTTAATTCTCAGAAATCGCACGGAAACCAATAAATCATGAGAAAATTATGCAAATTAGTTTCAATTATATTGGTTTCAGAAAAATAAAAATCACCGAATTTAGAGTTACCTGCAGTGAGAAATAATTCTTGCAATAGGGCAATTACATGCTAAAAACAGAGCACTTCCCCGTTTACAATTCCTGCTACGAAGTTATAACCCAACGGACCCCCTACACGCCCTAGGAACACCCCGTGGAATGGGAAGAGGAGGTTTGCACCTCGCTTCATTCCTAGGACCGTACATCCTGGGGAGTCTACTTCGAGCAGACAAAGTAAAAAGAGAGAGACTCAAACAAGCAATCGAAACAGAAACCCTAGACAGGGCTCTGATACCAAAAATGATGCAGAATGAATGCTCTGATACCAAAAATGATGCAGCACGAAAGCTCTGATACCAAAAATGATGCAGCACGAAAGCTCTGATAGCAAAAATGATGCAGAACAAAGAACAAAAAAGCATATGCGGAAGTAAATTTAGGATTAATTTCTTTTTTTTCTCTTTTTGTTTTTTTTTTTTATATATTTTTCAAAAATTGGCTTTGACTCAAAGTAAAGCTAAACTAAGTTGAAGGAAACTAGGTAAGGATTGAAAGCACAATTTAGATGAAACTAAATTATCAGAGTAGCTCAGAAGTAACGGATCGCTGGGGGTTGAGAAACTCCTAGACCTAGGGTTTCGCTCTGAACTTTCAACAGAACAGAAATAGAGAGGAGAGATGGTTTACCAACCAGACAGTGATCTTCTCAGAATTTGGGTGGAAGAACTCTCTCGAGTAGATTGTGGGATCCTCGGAGTCGGCTATCTTCGCAATGGATCCTCCAATACTGGCCTTGTGGTTTGGTCGGCTTCTCCTGGACTCAAGATGATGCGGCACGCATATGATTAATGTTTTGAATATGGGGTTTGTAGAGCAATGAAACCTAATTATACTTAGCATTGTACTCATCTTAATAAGATTTAAGGATTATATGAAAAGGGACTATTACATGATTAGACACAACTCTAAAACTAAGAAGGAAGAAGATCTAGACAATAGGGGCTAATGATTGAGGACTTACCTTGATGAGTTTTCCAACCTTCCTATGATTCAAAACTTGAAACTACTGATGCTCTGGACTGGAGAACTTGGATAACAGTGATCAGAACCCTGGACTTGGGCTTCAGCTTGTTGGTTCATTGTCAAGGGGAACCCTGTTCACAACTCAAGGACTTCGAAGGACCCTGCAATGAAGATCAAAGTTAAGGTTGAATGATGCAAACATAAAGAAGGGATGGGAGAACTTGTGAACAAAGAAAAGATAATTGAGAAGATCTGGCCGACTCCAATGCCTTTGCCTTGAGCTTGGATGATGAATTGCTAGGGAAGAGAGTGGCTTTGGGCGTGGAAGAAGAAGATAGGAAAAATTTCACACATAAAACTCAAGACAACTTCACTTCAAACTTCATTCATTTTCAAAATCAATCTCTTTTACAATGGGCGTCCAAGGCTTTTAATAGCCTCACAAAGCTAGCTTTTGAAATTTAAAAACTCCCAAAATCAAGGAGGATTACAAGGGGGGTTGGAGGATTTGGTGGAGAGTTTGGAGGGATGTGGGGGGGGTTGGAGGATTTGGTGGAGGACTTGGAGGGATGTGGCCAACCTCCTTGAATTTGAATCTCCCTTGTTGGCGCCCAAAGGGTGATGAGGTGGCTGGTGAAGTGGCACCTGATGATGTGGCATGGTGAGGTGGTCTTCTACTTGGATAAGAATGACATGTGGCACCCAGTGGTCCTAGTTGATTGTCCTTTTCTCTTGCTTGGTTGATGTGTCTTCTCTTCTTCATGTGGTCAAATTCTGGGATCTAGAATTTGAGTCTTGTTGCTGGCTTTCATGGCTTTAAGACTTGATTAGACTTAACTCAACTGAATTAGACTTAACTCAACTGAACTGACTTGACTGACCTAGACTTTAAAACTTGAAATGGACTTACAGGAAATGAAATTTTAAAAGTAATTACAGGACTTAATAAACACTCTTGATTTGAAACTCAAAATTAATTACAGGACTCTTGAAAAGGAAATGACTCTTGAAAATAAAATATTTTTGAACTAAAGGATACAAGGTAACCTAATTATCTTCGATCCTTGTTGGAGTGAAGTTTCTTTTGGCTTCTGGTGTCCACACCAATTCTCCTGGGGTGGGCAGAACTCGACCCAGTCGAGTATGGTTCAGTTTTGCCCTGGTAATGCTCGAACAAGTCTGGGTTAAGTCTTTGCAGGTCCTCTCGAGTAATCCAAGAGTTGTCGGACTCAGGTCGACCTTGCCATTGAACCAGGTATCGCTGATAGTCCTTATTCCTGGTAGTAATGATCTTGTCATCCAGGATTCTCTCAATCCTCTCTCTCTGCTCAGGTAAGGTTGGTGGTGGACACTCGGAAATATGTTCACTCTCAATGAAAGTTTCTGGCCCAAAAGGCTCACTAGGTATTAGTAGTGGTTCTTTGTATTCTACTAGGTCTGAAACATTGAAGGTTGTAGTAATACCCATATCAGGTGGAAGTTCCAAAACATATGCATTAGGCCCTATTTTCTTTAAGATCTTAAAAGGTCCCGCTCCGCGGGCATGCAGCTTCTTTATGGTTCCAGGGGGAAACCGTTCAGGGTTGAGCCAAATCATCGCATAATCCCCTTCACAGAATTCTTTAGCCCTCTTATATGAGTCAGCTAAGTGTTTATAAGTTTCATTGCTCAGGTTGATCTTATTACTGATTTCTTTATGCAGATTTGTGACATGCTGTGCAAAAGACTCAGCAGACTCAGAAACTTACACAAGCACTTACGAAATGCAGACTGAACTAGTTATCTTTATTGAGAGGAATTTTATTGGACTCTCTAGGGCCTAAACCTAACAGATTAATGACTCTCTAGGTTTGACCCTGGTCTGGTATGCACATGAGAATTTACCATGGGTTCCTAGCAAATGCCATAAGGTTTTCCAAAAGTAGGTAGCAAAAGGAATAGGCTTTAAATGCTCATGCAACCTAGTAATCTCATCAAAATGAAACTTAATGGCTCTAAAATTAGGATAAGACTTAAGGAAAGGCAGGAAATAGGAATCCGAGTCTTGGGATAATTTAGGGGAATCTTGAAACAGACCTTGGTCACTCATGATGACCTTAAGATTTGAATATTGATCTACAGGCGGGATGCTTCTAGGTAGTTGAAGGTCATCAGGAAAGTCTTCTAAAATAATGATTGGGTTCTTCTCAGGTACCTGAAGGAGTTCTTGTGTCGAAGCTAAAGTATTGGGTTCTTCCTGAGGGGATTGTCTTACGGGAACCAAGTCCTCACTAAATTTTGGTTGTTCTGATGTTTCAGGACTAGGCTCAATAATCTTTTCTTTACCAAAGGTTTCCTCAGGTAAGGTATTAAAGTTGTTCTCTTCACAGTCTTCCCCTTCATATTCATCTATTAAACTTATGTTAGTCTCATACACATATTTACTAGGTTCAGACTTGCCTTCTCCAAGTTGATGGGGCACGGGATAGGGATAGGATCGTCGGCGAGCTAAGAAGTCGCCGAAGATTAGGGTATCCTATTTTTTTTCTATTTTCTGATTTCTTTATGGTGGTGACGAAGGAAAAAATAGGGATGGAGGATAACGAGGATGGACTACCACGAACCCTGAAACCCACTCTCACAGAGAGACTTCACACCTCTAGGGCATTATACCTACCACCCACCTCACTACATGCAGTCTAGGGTATCTCACCTACAACCCATCTCACTACACGCGGAGCCCAGGGTATTTCACCTGCCACCCAGGTCACTCCTGGAGCCATGAGGGGGATTTCAAAGAACGTGGAGGAAAACGAAGATGGGGGGATAACTAGGGCATCACGCCCCTATGATGTCCCAAAGGACAAAGACAACATCAACACCCGCAGGTGAAGACATAATGGGCCATAGCCCTGAACAACAATTGCCAAACCAACTGACAAACCAAATCCCAAAAATTCAATTTCATCTACCTTTTTACAATAGGAATGAGGGGTTATTTATAAGCTCCATAACCCTCATTTGAATTTGAATACAGGATAGGGATAACTCAAATTTAAATACAAGATAGGATAAGATAAGCCTATCCATATCTCAATCCTAACTAACAAAATCTTAATTTAAATTTTAAATAAAAGATAAATCCTAAATTTATTTTTCAAATTTATTTGCTGCTCTGAAATTTGTGCTGCTCCGAGATTCGTGCAGGCTAATGTCCCCATCATTCCCTTGAAGTGGGGAAAAACTCGACTCCGTCGAGTCAGGCTAGCTTAGGCTCAAGATGCACATGACTTGTAGAATGATTTTTTTTTTTTCTGAATTTTTTTTTTTGTCTTTTTTTTCACTGATTTTCTTTTTTTTTTCTCCTTTTTTTCTCACGGCTGGTGTTTTTTTCTTTTTCCTACGCTTGAAGTCGGCTGCCAACGCCGGTTATGCCTTCACGATCGTGCGAGGCCTCTCCTGATGCTTTAACGGTCGTGCAAGAACGAGGGAAGGTCCCGGACGTGGAGATCTGGCGGGCTTCGTCGGTGACGGAGCTGAGGACGAGGACGACGGCCCGGGGAATGGTGGCGCGGCCTCTCCAATGGGCGGCAGGCGTCATGGCAGCAGGGAATCGGGCGGGTGTCCGTGAGGCATCGCGGGCGAAGATGGGGAGCCGAGCGGGTTTTGGTGGCTCTCTAGCATCGGGCGAATCTGCGACACGGGCGTGCGGCGGCGAGCGTGCGGCGATGGTCTTCCGGCCTAAGACTTTGCGGGCTACACGGGGGTGCCGGCTTGAGGGCGTTGCTGGAGGCATGGGTGTACCGGCTCGGGGGCAACGCGAGCCTTGCTTCCGGTGGCTGGTGATGGTGGAAGGGGCCCACACGGTAGACGGCATCTCAGGCAGCGGGAGGGGCTTCACGGAGGGGTTCGGCTGCAGCGACAATGGTGATGCATGGGGGCCCGATTCCGATGATTGACAGCGGACAAGGGAGGAGCCTGGTGGATCCGGTGTCTTGCTGGGGGAGACGGGAGCGGAGGAGTCCTTCGGTGGGATCGATTGTGATGAAAACAGGGGATCGAAAAAGGGTTTGTTGGCAATGGTGTGCTTGGGAGAATTATTCACAGGATGTTTTGAATGACAGAGATTAAGAGGAAGAAGCAGGAGAGTTAGAGAAGGAAGAGGGAAAGAAGAATCTGAGAAGAGACGGAGAGGGGGATCACGGGACGGAGGTGGAGGGGAGGCTTGATCGGAGGGGTTCGGGCGTGAACTTCTGGATCGGCTGCAGGCGACGGAGACGTTCTTCACGAGCGATGGTAGCAGGGGGTGTCAACACAGAAAAGAGTTAGGAAGAAGAAACGTACCCTAATCCGTCTGGGCTCTGATACCAAGTTGATGGGGCACGGGATAGGGATAGGATCGTCGGCGAGCTAAGAAGTCGCCGAAGATTAGGGTATCCTATTTTTTTTCTATTTTCTGATTCCTTTATGGTGGTGACGAAGGAAAAAAATAGGGATGGAGGATAACGAGGATGGACTACCACGAACCCTGAAACCCACTCTCACAGAGAGACTTCACACCTCTAGGGCATTATACCTACCACCCACCTCACTACATGCAGTCTAGGGTATCTCACCTACAACCCATCTCACTACACGCGGAGCCCAGGGTATTTCACCTGCCACCCAGGTCACTCCTGGAGCCATGAGGGGGATTTCAAAGAACGTGGAGGAAAACGAAGATGGGGGGATAACTAGGGCATCACGCCCCTATGATGTCCCAAAGGACAAAGACAATATCAACACCCGCAGGTGAAGACATAATGGGCCATAGCCCTGAACAACAACTGCCAAACCAACTAACAAACCAAATCCCAAAAATTCAATTTCATCTACCTTTTTACAATAGGAATGAGGGGTTATTTATAAGCTCCATAACCCTCATTTGAATTTGAATACAGGATAGGGATAACTCAAATTTAAATACAAGATAGGATAAGATAAGCCTATCCATATCTCAATCCTAACCAACAAAATCCTAATTTAAATTTTAAATAAAAGATAAATCCTAAATTTATTTTTCAAATTTATTTGCTACTACGAAATTTGTTCTACTCCGAGATTCGTGCAGGCTAATGTCCCCATCACAAGATCTGGGAAAGAAGAGGAACAAGTGATGGAATTCAGATACTCAAGAAAAGATTTACCAGGTTGAAGAACTTGAAAGCTGAAGTTGCTGAAATCAGGATTCTCCTGGAGGCTGATCTGACTTCCTCTTAGAATTGCTGTAGATCTGAAGTATCTGGACTGGAGCTGGATGCTGGTGGTCAGCCTGGACTTGGAGAGGGTGGCCGTGAGAGGTGGATAGGCTAGGGCTTGGTGGAAAGAGAAAGGTGATGGCGGCTAGGGTTTGGGAGTGGAGTGGCTAACCTAGGGTTTGGGTTTTGGAGATCTCACACCTCCTCAAGGTTCCTGGGGAACCCGGATTTACTCCCTCACGGAGCTCAACACCTGGATGCAAGTATGGAAGAGAGAAAACACAAAGTTTTGCTCACAAAAAAATTTGGTTTCATTCATCTTATTCTTTTCAAACTTACATGGGGGTTTAATTTATAGGCCATTACAAGAGAGTAGGATTTTACATCTTCCCATGTGGGACTAAAGGAGGGGATCTTCAAATTAGGATATCAATCCCTACTCATATGGCCGGCCAATTAATTCCAAAGTTGATTGAACCTTCAAAAAGGAAAGTGGGTGGCACCTCCTTGTCTTGACCTCCAAGAAAATATTTTTTTCCTTCTATGCTTGGCCTTATCTGGAAGTGTTTGGGTGCCTCTTAACCTTGCCCTCCAAGAGAAAATTTGTTGCCTTTTATATCTGGCTTTAGTTGGAATGATTAGGGTGCCTCCTAACCTTGCTTTTTCAAGAGAAATCTCCATCCTTCCATGGCTCAACCCTTTTTGGATACCTCCTTTTCTTTCTCCCCAAGTTATGGCTCCTTCTAACTTTGTTTTGAGTATTTCTGGCAGGTAATGGGCGCCTCCTTGAATTCCTCTCCAAGAGAATTTCTTCCCTTTTATAGTTTGGTTCTTTTGGGAAGTCTTGGGCTGCCCCCTTGATTTGTGGACCCCTGGTGGATTTCTCCTCAATTGGCACATGAAAGAGGGGAGCTGCTATCTGTGGTGTGGGGACCAAAGCCTGCTGGATGGAGATGTGGCGCCCCCTGGACTCAGGCGTATGGCTGGGAGTGTGGCTGGGAGTGTGGCGCCCACTTGCTTGGCCTTGGGAGAAAATGTAACACCCCAGGTTGAAGCCCTAGTCCACTACTGAGTCAACATGACTCAACAAAATAAAAATTGCAGGTAATATAGATTCAAGCTAAAATTGAGTTGATCAAGTCAACCCTTATTACAAGCCAAAAAAACCCTAATTCTTCGGGCAAGGTTAATCAGAGATCCAGATGGAGCTTTGAAGTCTTCTTCTGAGTCTGGTGCCCGCACCAATTCTCCCAGGGTGGGAGGAACTCGACCCTGTCGAGTATGGATCAAGTTGGCTCTGGTATCTCTCCAAGAGGTCTGGGTCCAATTCTTGTAATTCTTCTCGGGAGATCCAAGAGTTATCAGAATCTGGCCTTCCTTGCCAGCGGACCAGGTATCTTTGGTATCCTCGATTACGAGTAGAGATAACCTGATCATCCAGGATCTTTTCAATCTGCACTTTCCTCAAAGGCCAGTTTTTTGGTGGACACACAGGGTCAGGTTCACTCTCAAGAGCAGGATTAGGTTCAAAAGCCTCGCTGGGAATCACAACTGGCTCTCTATACTCTACTAGGTCTGTAATGTTGAAAGTGGAGCTAATGCCTAGTTCTGGAGGTAACTCGAGCACATAGGCATTGGATCCTACTCTCTTCACCACTCTAAATGGTCCAGCTCCTCTAGCATGTAACTTTCTAACGGTTCTAGGAGGAAACCATTCAGGCCTTAACCTAATCATTACATAGTCTCCTTCGTCAAAAGTTTTGACTCGCCTTTGAGAATCAGCCAACTTCTTATAAGTTTCATTACTTAAATTTATTTTGGCATGAATTTCTTTATGCAAGTCCTTTACATGCTATGCAAGTGCATCAAGAGACTTGTGTGTGTGGGCTAATAGTGAAATCAGATCAAGTGGTGTGTGAGGCTTGTATCCATGAACAATTTCAAAGGGACTCTAGCCTATAGACCTATTGATCGAAACATTGAATGCAATTTCAGCCCTGGACAAAATACAAATCCCAATTCCTGGTGCTCTCAAAATCTGAGACAATGTCCTAAACTCGACTGACGATGCATTCCTAAAGAATGGACTTTATTCAAAGGAACCCTAGGTCTAAACCTAACAAACTACGGCTCTCTAGGTTTGACCTTGGGTCAGAGGATGGCATGCAGAGCATGAAAACTTATCATGGGTGCCTAGTAGATGCCATAAGGTCTTCCAGAAGTATGTGGCAAACCTAATAGGTTCTGACACATGGTTCACTCTAAAGACTTCGACAAAGTATACTTGGATGGTGTAAGAAGCATTGGAAGTCCTAGAGAAAGGGAGGAAATATGAGGTGGAGTCTCGAATTACCTGCTGGCTAAAGGTGGTGACCTGAAGGTTTGAATGGTGATCTATGAATGTCAACTGGTCATCCTTACGAAAAGAAAAGTTTGCTACTCCCAGGAATGGATCAAGAGATGGTTCGGGGAGTAGCCTAGGACATGTGATTGCAATAGTTAAGGTTTGTTCTCTAAGCAAATAATAATCCACTTTCTCAAGAAATGGACTAGAGAATGTTTCATGGAAGGGCCTATGGATGATGACCTCAAGACTTGAAATTTGACCAATGGGTGAGGAAAGGTATACTCTATAGAAGGGTAGGTTAGTCATGCGAAGGAAGGGGTCTGGGGTCATAAGGAGGACTTCTACAAGACTGGGTGAATCAATCCGCTCAAGACAAGGATGTTCAACTGAGATTACGGGAGAGACCTTAGTGGCTGGGCATGGGACAAGGTCCAATTGTAAGAGGCTTGATTCAGTCATCCTAAGGAGAGGATCTACCATAGGGTGGGCAAACTTAAACAGTTCAGTGCAAAGATCTTCAATTGGTACTTGGGGAATGACTATCATTAGAGGGTATGAACTAATAGCTCGGGCTATGAGTTCTTCCTGGGGGTATTTGGCTAAAGGAACCTGGTACTCACAAATCTCTTGAATTTCTGAACTAGGTCCTACCAGTTGGTTGCTTTCCAAGATCTCCTCAGGTAAGGAACCAATAGTATCAATGTCACATTCTTCAAGTTCTTCCCCCTCATATTCATCAACTAGACTCAAGCCAGCATCATATACTTCCTCGATGCCATCTTCAATGGGTTTCGGGTCAGTGGTAATCGGGTCAACTGATTCTAGGCTTGTCATACCTAACCGTTCTTCCTCATTGGTAGGCTTGGGTTCTCCCTCATTAATGTCATCCTTAGGATTCTTACCACTTAGCTGTGCACAAGCCAGTCCTATGCATGGGCACTGACTAGATTTATGGCCTCTTTCTCCACAAAACAAACATTCTTGAGATATAGGAACCTGGGTCACACTGGGTTTCAAGCTAGTAGAGACCTTACTTGGGCATGGGTGTGGATCTAAATGGTTTGATCTAGAAGACTTGGGTTATTGAGTGACCAGTCTAGAATATTGTAAGGACCTCTCATAGACACGATCCACACTATAGATATCATGGTTAGGCTTCCAAAGTTTATGCTCGGGATCACGGTATAAGGTCCTCCTAGGTTCCTGGCATGGGTGAGGTTGGGGCCTATTAAATTTTGGATCAGAGGTCCAATTTTGATGTCTACGTTTCTCAAGTACTTGGACTCGATCCCTAAACTGGGAAAAACCCTCATTCATGTCCTGACTCAATTTGGTCATACTTTCGGTAAGATTTCTAACCATGGCCTCTAAATATGGTTGGGTTTGACTAGGTTGGTAGGGTACTCCATTTCGGGTAGACATGATGATGCAAGCAAGCACACAGAATGAGACTCAACTGAAACGACTACGGGCTAACTAGGCCTAGAGCCCAAACTAGATGCCCAATCAGAGTGGCAAGCTAGCCTGTAGTAACTCAGGACTCAGCCAGGCAGGTGTAAGGGGAGTGTTAGGTCCCTAGACACTAATCAGAGATTGGCCAGGTAGGCGGACCAGCACACAAGCCCTTCGGGATGGAATCCATGAACCATCATTCTAGACACTGAGTACAAAGCACACACAGAGTAACCAGACAAACTGACTCAACACTAGCCTTGACCCGACTTGTTGATGTCCCTAGCCCACCAGGGCAAATTAGGTCTAATTAATTTTAAGATTAAAGGCTTAGGTTCGAATGAGTGGGTGGTGGTTTTGGGCTAAGGAGAGGTTATCAACTCCTCCCCTTATCTTAGATGCTCAAATGCCCTTAAGATGAATTAAGAGGTGAACACTCAAAATAAATGGATTGCAGAACACAAAAATAGAGTTGCAGTAATTTAATTCTCAGAAATCGCACGGAAACCAATAAATCATGAAAAAATTATGAAAATTAGTTTCAATTATAATGGTTTCAGAAATATAAAAATCACTGAATTTAGCATTACCTACAGTGAGAAATAATTCTTGCAACAGGGCAATTACGGGCTGAAAACAGAGCACTTCCCCGTTTACAATTCCTGCTACGAAGTTATAACCCAACGGATCCCCTACACGCCCTAGGAACACCCCGTGGAATGGGAAGAGGAGGTTTGCACCTCGCTTCATTCCTAGGACCGGACGTCCTGGGGAGTCTACTTCGAGTAGACAAAGTAAAAAGAGAGAGACTCAAACAAGCAATCGAAACAGAAACCCTAGACAGGGCTCTGATACCAAAAATGATGCAGAATGAATGCTCTGATACCGAAAATGATGCAGCACGAAAGCTCTGATACCAAAAATGATGCAGCACGAAAGCTCTGATACCAAAAATGATGCAGAACAAAGAACAAAAAAGCGTATGCGGAAGTAAATTTAGGATTAATTTCTTTTTTTTCTCTTTTTATTTTTTTTTTATATATTTTTCAGAAATTGGCTTTGACTCAAAGTAAAGCTAAACTAAGTTGAAGGAAACTAGGTAAGGATTGAAAGCACAATTTAGATGAAACTAAATTATCAGAGTAGCTCAGAAGTAACGGATCGCTGGGGGTTGAGAAACTCCTAGACCTAGGGTTTCGCTCTGAACTTTCAACAGAACAGAAATAGAGAGGAGAGATGGTTTACCAACCAGACAGTGATCTTCTCAGAATTTGGGTGGAAGAACTCTCTCGAGTAGATTGTGGGATCCTCGGAGTCGGCTATCTTCGCAATGGATCCTCCAATACTGGCCTTGTGGTTTGGTCGGCTTCTCCTGGACTCAAGATCTGGGAAAGAAGAGGAACAAGTGATGGAATTCAGATACTCAAGAAAAGATTTACCAGGTTGAAGAACTTGAAAGCTGAAGTTGCTGAAATCAGGATTCTCTTGGAGGCTGATCTGACTTCCTCTTAGAATTGCTGTAGATCTGAAGTATCTGGACTGGAGCTGGATGCTGGTGGTCGGCCTGGACTTGGAGAGGGTGGCCGTGAGAGGTGGATAGGCTAGGGCTTGGTGGAAAGAGAAAGGTGATGGCGGCTAGGGTTTGGGAGTGGAGTGGCTAACCTAGGGTTTGGGTTTTGGAGATCTCACACCTCCTCAAGGTTCCTGGGGAACCCGGATTTACTCCCTCACGGAGCTCAACACCTGGATGCAAGTACGAAAGAGAGAAAACACAAAGTTTTGCTCACAAAAAAATTTGGTTTCATTCATCTGATTCTTTTCAAACTTACATGGGGGTTTAATTTATAGGCCATTACAAGAGAGTAGGATTTTACATCTTCCCATGTGGGACTAAAGGAGGAGATCTTCAAATTAGGATATCAATCCCTACTCATATGGCCGGCCAATTAATTCCAAAGTTGATTGAACCTTCAAAAAGGAAAGTGGGTGGCACCTCCTTGTCTTGACCTCCAAGAAAATATTTTTTTCCTTCTATGCTTGTCCTTATCTGGAAGTGTTTGGGTGCCTCTTAACCTTGCCCTCCAAGAGAAAATTTGTTGCCTTTTATATCTGGCTTTAGTTGGAATGATTAGGGCGCCTCCTAACCTTGCTTTTTCAAAAGAAATCTCCTTCCTTCCATGGCTCAACCCTTTTTGGATACATCCTTTTCTTTCTCCCCAAGTTATGGCTCCTTCTAACTTTGTTTTGAGTATTTCTGGCAGGTAATGGGCGCCTCCTTGAATTCCTCTCCAAGAGAATTTCTTCCCTTTTATAGTTTGGTTCTTTTGGGAAGTCTTGGGCCACCCCCTTGATTTGTGGACCCCTGGTGGATTTCTCCTCAATTGGCACATGAAAGAGGGGAGCTGCTATCTGTGGTGTGGGGACCAAAGCCTGCTGGATGGAGATGTGGCGCCCCCTGGACTCAGGCGTATGGCTGGGAGTGTGGCGCCCACTTGCTTGGCCTTTGGAGAAAATGTAACACCCCAGGTTGAAGCCCTAGTCCACTACTGAGTCAACATGACTCAACAAAATAAAAATTGCAGGTAATATAGATTCAAGCTAAAATTGAGTTGATCAAGTCAACCCTTATTACAAGCCAAAAAAACCCTAATTCTTCGGGCAAGGTTAATCAGAGATCCAGATGGAGCTTTGAAGTCTTCTTCTGAGTCTGGTGCCCGCACCAATTCTCCCAGGGTGGGAGGAACTCGACCCTATCGAGTATGGATCAAGTTGGCTCTGGTATCTCTCCAAGAGGTCTGGGTCCAATTCTTGTAATTCTTCTCGGGAGATCCAAGAGTTATCAGAATCTGGCCTTCCTTGCTAGGGGACCAGGTATCTTTGGTATCTTTGATTACGAGTAGAGATAACCTGATCATCCAGGATCTTTTCAATCTGCTCTTTCCTCACAGGCCAGTTTTTTGGTGGACACACAGGGTCAGGTTCACTCTCAAGAGCAGGATTAGGTTCAAAAGCCTCGCTGGGAATCACAGTTGGCTCTCTATACTCTACTAGGTCTGTAATGTTGAAAGTGGAGCTAATGCCTAGTTCTGGAGGTAACTCGAGCACATAGGCATTGGATCCTACTCTCTTCACCACTCTAAATGGTCCAGCTCCTCTAGCATGTAACTTTCTAACGGTTCCAGGAGGAAAACATTCAGGCCTTAACCTAATCATTACATAGTCTCCTTCGTCAAAAGTTTTGACTCGCCTTTGAGAATCAGCCAACTTCTTATAAGTTTCATTACTTAAATTTATTTTGGCATGAATTTCTTTATGCAAGTCCTTTACATGCTATGCAAGTGCATCAAGAGACTTGTGTGTGTGGGCTAATAGTGAAATCAGATCAAGTGGTGTGTGAGGCTTGTATCCATGAACAATTTCAAAGGGACTCTAGCCTATAGACCTATTGATCGAAACATTGAATGCAATTTCAGCCCTGGACAAAATACAAATCCCAATTCCTGGTGCTCTCAAAATCTGAGACAATGTCCTAAACTCGACTGACGATGCATTCCTAAAGAATGGACTTTATTCAAAGGAAACCTAGGTCTAAACCTAACAAACTACGGCTCTCTAGGTTTGACCTTGGGTCGGAGGATGGCATGCAAAGCATGAAAACTTATCATGGGTGCCTAGTAGATGCCATAAGGTCTTCCAGAAGTAGGTGGCAAACCTAATAGGTTCTGACACGTGGTTCACTCTAAAGACTTCGACAAAGTATACTTGGATGGTGTAAGAAGCATTGGAAGTCCTAGAGAAAGGGAGGAAATATGAGGTGGAGTCTCGAATTACCTGCTGGCTAAAGGTGGTGACCTGAAGGTTTGAATGGTGATCTATGAATGTCAACTGGTCATCCTTACTAAAGGAAAAGTTTGCTACTCCCAGGAATGGATCAAGAGATGGTTCGGGGAGTAGCCTAGGACATGTGATTGCAATAGTTAAGGTTTGTTCTCTAAGCAAATAATAATCCACTTTCTCAAGAAATGGATTAGAGAATGATTCATGGAAGGGCCTATGGATGATGACCTAAAGACTTGAAATTTGACCTATGGGTGAGGAAAGGTATACTCTATAGAAGGGTAGGTCAGTCATGCGAAGGAAGGGGTCTGGGGTCATAAGGAGGACTTCTACAGGACTGGGTGAATCAATCCGCTCAAGACAAGGATGTTCAACTGAGATTACGGGAGAGACCTTAGTGGCTGGGCATGGGACAAGGTCCAATTGTAAGAGGCTTGATTCAGTCGTCCTAAGGAGAGGATCTACCATAGGGTGGGCAAACTTTAACAGTTCAGTGCAAAGATCTTCAATTGGTACTTGGGGAATGACTGTCATTAGAGGGTACGAACTAATAGCTCGGGCTATGAGTTCTTCCTGGGGGTATTTGGCTAAAGGAACCTGGTTCTCACAAATCTCTTGAATTTCTGAACTAGGTCCTACCAGTTGGTTGCTTTCCAAGATCTCCTCAGGTAAGGAACCAATAGTATCAATGTCACATTCTTCAAGTTCTTCCCCCTCATATTCATCAACTAGACTCAAGCCAGCATCATATACTTCCTCGATGCCATCTTCAATGGGTTTCGGGTCAGTGGTAATCGGGTCAACTGATTCTAGGCTTGTCATACCTAACCGTTCTTCCTCATTGGTAGGCTTGGGTTCTCCCTCATTAATGTCATCCTTAGGATTCTTACCACTTAGCTGTGCACAAGCCAGTCCTATGCATGGGCACTGACTAGATTTATGGCCTCTTTCTCCACAAAACAAACATTCTTGAGATATAGGAACCTGGGTCACACTGGGTTTCAAGCTAGTAGAGACCTTACTTGGGCATGGGTGTGGATCTAAATGGTTTGATCTAGAAGACTTGGGTTGTTGAGTGACTGGTCTAGAATATTGTAAGGACCTCACATAGACACGATCCACACTATAGATATCATGGTTAGGCTTCCTAAGGTTATGCTCGGGATCATGGTATAAGGTCCTCCTAGGTTCCTGGCATGGGTGAGGTTGGGGCCTATTAAATTTTGGATCAGAGGTCCAATTTTGATGTCTACGTTTCTCAAGTACTTGGACTCGATCCCTAAACTGGGAAAAACCCTCATTCATGTCCTGACTCAATTTGGTCATACTTTCGGTAAGATTTCTAACCATGGCCTCTAAATCTGGTTGGGTTTGACAAGGTTGGTAGGGTACTCCATTCCGGGTAGACATGATGATGCAAGCAAGCACACAGAATGAGACTCAACTGAAATGACTACGGGCTAACTTGGCCTAGAGCCCAAACTAGATGCCCAATTAGAGTGGCAAGCTAGCCTGTAGTAACTCAGGACTCAGCCAGGCAGGTGTAAGGGGAGTGTTAGGTCCCTAGACACCAATCAGAGATTGGCCAGGTAGGCGGACCAGCACACAAGCCCTTCGGGATGGAATCCCTGAACCATCGTTCTAGACACTGAGTACAAAGCACACACAGAGTAACCAGACAAACTGACTCAACACTAGCCTTGACCCGACTTGTTGATGTCCCTAGCCCACCAGGGCAAATTAGGTCTAATTAATTTTAAGATTAAAGGCTTAGGTTCGAATGAGTGGGTGGTGGTTTTGGGCTAAGGAGAGGTTATCAACTCCTCCCCTTATCTTAGATGCTCAAATGCCCTTAAGATGAATTAAGAGGTGAACACTCAAAATAAATGGATTACAGAACACAAAAATAGAGTTGCAGTAATTTAATTCTCAGAAATCGCACGGAAACCAATAAATCATGGGAAAATTATGCAAATTAGTTTCAATTATAATGGTTTCAGAAAAATAAAAATCACTAAATTTAGAGTTAACTGCAGTGAGAAATAATTCTTGCAACAGGGCAATTATGGGCTGAAAATAGAGCACTTCCCCGTTTACAATTCCTGCTACGAAGTTATAACCCAACGGATCCCCTACACGCCCTAGGAACACCCCATGGAATGGAAAGAGGAGGTTTGCACCTCGCTTCGTTCCTAGGACCGGACGTCCTGGGGAGTCTACTTCGAGCAGACAAAGTAAAAAGAGAGAGACTCAAACAAGCAATCGAAATAGAAACCCTAGACAGGGCTCTGATACCAAAAATGATGCAGAATGAATGCTCTAATACCAAAAATGATGCAGCACAAAAGCTCTGATACCAAAAATGATGTAGCACGAAAGCTCTGATACCAAAAATGATGCAGAACAAAGAACAAAAAAGCGTATGCGGAAGTAAATTTAGGATTAATTTCTTTTTTTTCTCTTTTTGTTTTTTTTTTTATATATTTTTCAGAAATTGGCTTTGACTCAAAGTAAAGCTAAACTAAGTTGAAGGAAACTAGGTAAGGATTGAAAGCATAATTTAGATGAAACTAAATTATCAGAGTAGCTTAGAAGTAATGGATCGCTGGGGGTTGAGAAACTCCTAGACCTAGGGTTTCGCTCTGAACTTTCAACAGAACAGAAATAGAGAGGAGAGATGGTTTACCAACCAGACAGTGATCTTCTCAGAATTTGGATGGAAGAACTCTCTCGAGTAGATTGTGGGATCCTCGGAGTCGGCTATCTTCGCAATGGATCCTCCAATACTGGCCTTGTGGTTTGGTCGGCTTCTCCAGGACTCAAGATCAGGGAAAGAAGAGGAACGAGTGATGGAATTCAGATACTCAAGAAAAGATTTACCAGGTTGAAGAACTTGAAAGCTGAAGTTGCTGAAATCAGGATTCTCCTGGAGGCTGATCTGACTTCCTCTTAGAATTGCTGTAGATCTGTAGTATCTGGACTGGAGCTGGATGCTGGTGGTTGGCCTCGACTTGGAGAGGGTGGCCGTGAGAGGTGGATAGGCTAGGGCTTGGTGGAAAGAGAAAGGTGATGGCGGCTAGGGTTTGGGAGTGGAGTGGCTAACCTAGGGTTTGGGTTTTGGAGATCTCACACCTCCTCAAGGTTCCTGGGGAACCCGGATTTACTCCCTCACGGAGCTCAACACCTGGATGCAAGTACGGAAGAGAGAAAACACAAAGTTTTGCTCACAAAAAAATTTGGTTTCATTCATCTGATTCTTTTCAAACTTACATGGGGGTTTAATTTATAGGCCATTACAAGAGAGTAGGATTTTACATCTTCCCATGTGGGACTAAAGGAGTGGATCTTCAAATTATGATATCAATCCCTACTCATATGGCCGGCCAATTAATTGCAAAGTTGATTGAACCTTCAAAAAGGAAAGTGGGTGGCACCTCCTTGTCTTGACCTCCAAGAAAATATTTTTTTCGTTCTATGCTTGGCCTTATCTGGAAGTGTTTGGGTGCCTCTTAACCTTGCCCTCCAAGAGAAAATTTGTTGCCTTTTATATCTGGCTTTAGTTGGAATGATTAGGGCGCCTCCTAACCTTGCTTTTTCAAGAGAAATCTCCTTCCTTCCATGGATCAGCCCTTTTTGGATACCTCTTTTTCTTTCTCCCCAAGTTATGGCTCCTTCTATCTTTGTTTTGAGTATTTCTGGCAGGTAATGGGCGCCTCCTTGAATTCCTCTCCAAGAGAATTTCTTCCCTTTTATAGTTTGGTTCTTTTGGGAAGTCTTGGGCCGCCCCCTTGATTTGTGGACCCCTGGTGGATTTCTCCTCAATTGGCGCATGAAAGAGGGGAGCTGCTATCTGTGGTGTGGGGACCAAAGCCTGCTGGATGGAGATGTGGCGCCCCCTGGACTCAGGCGTATGGCTGGGAGTGTGGCTGGGAGTGTGGCACCCACTTGCTTGGCCTTGGGAGAAAATGTAACACCCCAGGTTGAAGCCCTAGTCCACTACTGAGTCAACATGACTCAACAAAATAAAATTGCAGGTAATATAGATTCAAGCTAAACTTGAGTTGATCAAGTCAACCCTTATTACAAGCCAAAAAAATCCTAATTCTTCGGGCAAGGTTAATCAGAGATCCAGATGGAGCTCTGAAGTCTTCTTCTGAGTCTGGTGCCCGCACCAGACCCATTCACTAAAGCATTAGCTAAGCAGCAGTTAGATTGTCATTTAGATTATATGGGCATAAAATACAGGGGCGATTGGCTTTAGTGCAAGTGGGAGTTTGATAGAAAAGTGTCCTAAGAGCCAATCATCATGAGAGCCTTTTTGTAAACTTCCAACTCTTGTATGACATATTTTCATATTAATAAAGGCATATGATTCATCATATATAGCTGTATCATGTTTTTGATGATTATGATGAACCCCATAGAATAGGGCAATGGAATTAGGGTTATGATAAAATAACACTGAGACCTAATTCCTATAAACCATAATCTAGAATGTTCCTAATCATTGGACCATCGATTCGGAGATCGATGAATCCGGAAAGACTAGCTTATCCTATGTATGCTCAGTTGATAAGGGTGGTTGATCTCACAACCATTTGTGTAGAGACACTAATACAAGGAAAAGGGTGCTCATCAGAGTATGAGTACACTGGAACTGATCCGCACCAGGACTATCTTATGGAAGTCTTACTGCTTGTCAAAAGATAGATCCCAGAGTAGAAGTTGTGCATGTGATCTTTAGACCTGAGGTCACCATGATTCCTTGTGCACACTAAGCCATACTTGGTTCATTCTAATTCATGGCATTGCAACATGTACGGGGTGTTCTGGGTATGGTGGAAGGTATACGAAGGATGTGAGTGGACCAACAAGGAATCGATCATTCCTAGTAAGAGGAATTGATATCCCATGCAATCTCTTCGATGAGAGACTCAAGGAGCCTTTGATCAAAGCAGGATGAGATTAGTGGAACCTAATCAGTCATCAGCTGAGTACTCATGATCAAGCTGAGATTCGATATGATTAAGTGTTAGGGTTTGACATCTATCCATACATATCACTTAATCATGATAATGGGAGATCGAAAAATTGAATTGCATGGTAACTTACTACTAAAGGGTATTTTGGTATTTTCTACCAAATTCCTCATCTTCCAGGTAGGCATGACATGTTGTTAGACATCAATCTTGTCTTGTAGGTTTTCATGAACCAATTGATTTGGTTTCATGAGTCAATTCGATGTGTGATTCGAATTGGATAATTATGTGAGCCAATTTAACCTAATTAGGTCAATCGGGTTCGATCAGATCGAATTGGCTCAAACCTAAACCCACAGCTGGCTAGATGTGGAACCCAATGGGTCACACACAATAGAGACTTGGCCATGAAAGTCATTCATGATTTAATTAGGGTCATAGGATCCGAATTGGTTAGCCGGATTACATACTAGCATATGTAGGCTAACCAAATTCCTAACCTAATTAGATTGGATTCGGTTGCTTGCTAATTGGGCTAACCTAATTATGGAAAACCTAAATTAGGTTGAGTCCTAAGTGGGGCTAGCCAAATCAGAGCTTGTTCTAATTTTTATTTGGATTTTTGGGCTTGTTAGGTGCCATATATGAAGAATCCCAATGGCATGGTACTCTTGGTACCTAAATGATACCTTAACTTCAAAAAGGCACAGAATGAGCTATAGACCTCCGATTTGAAAATAAATTATATGGTCAGAAAGCTTATTTAATTCTCTTTCCAATGAGACCCATATTGCATATATTTCACTAATCAATATATGCTGGTTTGGGTGGAGAGAGAAGTGGGAAAAGAAAGTGGTGCCCTTTTGGTGCACACGAGATAAGTATGGCGTGCGCAGAAGGACTCTTAGTACTTCTGCAGATGAAATTCTGGGAGCTTCATCAAAGTGGTGCTTCTTCACTTTATCCGCACACCTCTTAGAGAGGATTGACCAGTCAAAGAAGTGGAAGGGGTGGCATGAAAGCAGAAAGAAATATTGGTGCGTAGATGAAGAGTCGCTTCTCTTCATCTGCGCACGCACTATTCTGAGGCAGAGTCCTTCTGCCCTTAAGACTATGCCCATTCCACGCTTTTCAAGATTGAAAGGACACCTCCTTTCATTCTTCATAACCGGTAATTGCCACATGGCATATGAGGAACTGCTCTAGAAAGGGAAAGAACATCAAATAAGACTCTTGAAACATGAAGAGCCTTATCAAACATGAAGAGTCATATCTGATAAGGAGTCTCGGGATGCTTTTCACGCCCCATCTGAATCTATATAAAGGAGGTATGGTGAAATGAGATTTGAGATTTTCGGTCATCAGAAACCGAAGTCCATTTTCTCGAGAGTTATCTCAGTGCCTCTTTCTGTTGTCACCCTCCCTCCTTTTAAGACAAGACTTGTCTTGTTAAGGCAAGGATTTATCTTTTAGGACAAGGCTTTGTTTTAGGACATAAGTCTAAGGGATCCTAGGGGAGGGTTGTCCTAAAGCCAAGAGTGCCTTAGGAGAGTGTCCAGAGAGCCCTACAATAGGACAGGGTTTCTTACAGTGGTCAAAGGTCCATAGGCTGTCCTAAGAGTCTTATTGAAGCAAGCAACCCCGGTAGGGATTCTTCCTTGGTTCAAGTCTCGTGTGGATCACTATTGGAGGGCTTGCACTTGTGATCCTTGTGAAAAGGATTGGATTTAGCGATCCAGGTATGTTAATTGACCTTATTTTATGATTCATTAGTTGTAATTGCCCAAGGGGTTCCTGGGAATTAGGATTTTCTTTACATGTTATACATGTTAGGGTATCATGCTATGAAATTTTATTTTGAAAGTCAATTCCGCATGCTGCATGATCCCCATGACCCTGGAAGAATTCCAATCAGTGATTGAGGTCTTTTCAAGAGAGGGTATTTGGGACGGTACATTGGTCACCAAGGATCTCGGTCGGAAGCAACTGTTCCCCAACCACCTCCCGAAGAGGCCGAACTGCCAAATCAAAGGTCCACCAACAAAGGTGTAGGGATGATACACCGACCCACCAACTGGAGAAGGGATGAGGATGATGCTCCAAAGATACTCAAGGACAACAACGCTATCCTCTTCTCTGACGATGACCTTGCGGGAGTTCGGCTCCCACATGATGATCCCCTTGTAATCTAGGTCGTAGTGGCCAATTATTATGTACAGCGAATCCTTATTAATAATGGAAGTTTAACTGATATCTTGATTTATGATGCATTCTCTAAAATGTGTTTGTATAGACATCAACTATGAAGATCCCCCATACCGCTCACCAGTTTTGGGGGCAATCAAGTTCATACCGAGGGAGAGATAGTGTTGCCTATAACCTTTGGCACTGAACCTCAACAAAAAACACTACCGATCAACTTCACGGTGGTTGGTATCCTTCAGCATACAACATCATTCTGGGATGGCCTACCTTGAACAGGTTCCAAACCATGATCTCCTCTCACTACCTCTTGGTGCGCTTCCCCACCAGGAACGGTGTTGGAGAAGTTAGAGGAGACCAGAGGATAGCGCGGCAGTGCCTGATGATCCAAGACAGGCATTTCAAAGATTCAACAACTTCGGATCAACTGGATCCGACGAATACAACAACAAGCCTTGGTGAACCCATAGAGAAGACTGTCCCAGTAACATTGACAAAGGAAGACACCTCCAAAGTTGTGCAGATCGGGAGTGCACTCGATGAGAAAACAAGAATGGAGTTGATCCAATTCCTTAGAGACAACGCTGACGTCTTCGCCTAGTAAGCTTCGGATATGCCAGGGATTTCTACCGAAGTAATCACTCATCGATTGGAAGTTATCCTTGGGTACAAGCCAGTGCGGCAGAAGAAAAGGAGCTTCACTCCTGAAAGATAGCAAGCAGTGGACGAAGAAGTTGACAAGCTCCATAAAGCAGGGTTCATCCGAGAGGCCCACTACCCCGAGTGGTTGGCCAACATGGTAATGGTGAAGAAAGCCAGCGGCAAGTGGAGGATATGCATCGATTATACAGACCTCAACAAGGCTTGCCCAAAAGATAGCTTCCCTCTCCCGAAGATTAATCAGCTGGTCGACGCTACTGCCGGCCACCAGTTGCTGAGCTTTATGGATGCTTTTTCCGGCTATAACCAAATTAGAATGGATCCACAGGACGAGGAGAAGATGGCTTTCATCATTGATAAAAGTCTCTACTGCTACAAGATGATGCCGTTCGGCCTCAAGAATGTCGGAGCAACATTTCAAAGACTGATCAACAAGGTATTCGAAAAGCAACCGGGAAGAAACATGGAGGCCTACGTTGACGATAAGATCGTCAAAAGCCTTCTCTAGAAAGATCACATCCACAACTTTGAAGAGTTATTTAGTGCTCTACGGTGCTACCGCATGAAGCTAAACCCGGCAAAGTGCGCCTTTACGGTCACTTCGGGTAAGTTCTTGGACTTTCTTGTCACTAAACGAGGGATTGAGGCAAACCCTGAGAAGATTCAAGCTCTAAAATATATGAGACATCCCTCCTGTAAAATGGAAGTCCAGCAGTTAACATGGAGAATTGCCTCCCTAAGGAGATTCATTTCTCGATCAGCCGAGAAATGCCTCCCATACTTCAAGGTACTCCGACAGTCAAAGATCTTAGAATGGTCCGAAGACCGTCGCACTACCTTTGAGGAGTTAAAGAAGTACATGGAAACCCCGCCACTACTCTCCAAACCACAAGAAGGCGAGGTTGTCTACCTATAACACTCTACTTCAAATGAAACCATTAGTTCGATCCTTGTTCGGAGAGATGAAGACGGATCCCACAAGCCGATCTACTATATTGCAAGGTCCTATATGATGCTGAAATGCGATATGCGAGGATACAAAAGTTGATCTACTCTCTGGTGATTGCGGCGAAGCGACTGCAGTTGTACTTCCACACCCATGCCATTGTGGTGCTGACCGATCAGCCCCTCAAGGCCGTTCTCTAATCTTCGGACACCTCTGGAAGGATAGCCAAGTGGGCTGTGAAGTTAAGTGAATTTGATATCAGTTTCCAGCCCTGAGCGGCTATGAAGGCCCAGGTGCTCTCCGATTTCTTGACTGAATGCACCTGGAAGTCCGAAGACGAAGCATCTTCGATAGAAGACGAAGTCCGTCTGGGTGCTTCATGTGGATGGAGCTTCCAATGCTATTGGATGCGGGGCTGGACTTTTGCTGGCCGAACCTAACGATCACACCATAGAGTACGCACTTCGATTCTCCTTCCACGCTTCTAACAACCAGGTCGAATATGAAGCCTTGCTCGCCGGACTTCGAATTGCCAAGAATCTGGGAGTTCAGCAACTCCGAACCTTCTCAGACTTCTAGCTGGTTGTAAATCAAGTTAATGGATAATATGTAGCCAAGGATCCAACCATGGTGCAGTAACTAGAGAAGTTACGGGCCTTATCCTCTCAACTGGAACATTTTGAGATAAACCATGTCCCATGATCAGAGAATTCCTGGGCAAATGCTTTGTCTCGACTGGCAACTACAGTGCCAGAATCTCTCGGACGCACATTTGTTGAACATCTGAAAACTCCAAGTATAGCCGAAGAGGCTGTAGAGGTGTGCCAGATCAACACCGAGCCAAGCTGGATGGATCCTATCACCAAATTTTTAAATGAAGGTGTACTGCCAGAGGACAAGGCAGAGGCCAAGAAGATCCACTGGATGGCATCTCAGTATGTCATCTTAGACGGGACCCTCTATAAGAGATCATTCTCTCAGCCACTGCTAAAATGCATGGGACCGATAGATGCGGATTATGCCCTGAGAGAGGTCCACGAGGGCATATGCGGTGATCACTTGGGAGGTAGATCACTGGCATACAAGATCATTCAACAAGGATATTACTGGCCCTCCATCCAGAAGTATTCGGCTGACTTTGTGCGAAAGTGCGACCAGTGCCAGCAGTACGCCAATGTCCAGAGACAGCCTGCGAGTCACCTGATCCAACTGGCAGCCCCAAGGCCTTTTGCCCAGTAGGGAATGGACATTCTCGGCCCATTCCCGCCGGCATCAGGGCAAAGGAAGTTCCTTCTTGTGGCTATCGACTACTTTATAAAATGGGCAGAAGCCGAACCACTGGCCCAAATCATAGAAGGCAAGGTGGAGAATTTTGTAAAAAATTTCATCATATTCTGGTTTGGCATCCCACATGTCATAATCATGGACAACGGGAGATAGTTCGACAACCCGAAGTTCAAGGACTTCTGTGCTCGGTATCATGTTCAGCATTGGCTGACTTCCATTGCTCATCCATAGTACAACGGAGAAGCCGAAGACACTAATCGGACCATTCTCCAAGGTCTGAAGACGAGGTTGAACACCGCCAAAGATTTTGTGCTGAAGAACTGATCTCCGTTATCTTGGCATACCGAACTACCCCGAGAACGACCACCGGCGAGTCTCCGTTCAACCTGGCATACGGTACCGAAGTAGTACTACCTATTGAAGTCTCCTTGCAATCCCTAAGAATTGTCAACTATGAAGAGCCTAAGAACTCTGATCATAGAAGGATCGACCTGTATCTGCTGCCAAGCGCCAAACTTCAAGCCCAGATAAGAATGGCGGCGTACCAACAAAAGGTCACAAAATACTACAACTCAAGGATGAAAGAGTAGATTTTCTGCATAGGGGATATGGTACTACGAAGGGCAGAAGTATCCAAGCCAACGGAACAGGGTAAACTCTCCCCCAACTGGGAAGGTCCATATCAAGTCGAAGAAGTCATTCGATCGGGAGTATATCGACTTAAGACCCTAGATGGGAAGACTCTGTCCCGGCCATGGAATGTACAAAACCTTCACAAATATTATCAATAAATGAGTTCCTAAATTTCCTATTCAAGATTGTTCAACCCTACTCAACTCAGAATGGCTAGTTGTATCTACTGAATGACGATAGCCTAAGTAACCTGATCTGAAAAATCAGTCAACTGCATAAAGGGGAGTCTGATCCACTCACCTTATCGGTATACCCGACGAGTGCAACGGATGGCCCGACCAGGCCACCAAGAAGATCAAAGGAATAGGGATGGTTTTCGTAACCTACCCTACAGTAAACCTGAAGATGCACCGGGGCGGGCCTGAACAGCCTACCTTGATCACGACAGATGTGCACAAGGATAGTGTAAGCACCGTACCCTATGGTAAATCCGAAAACATGCCTAAAAGGACCACTGTCTTCCTTTCTGTTGACAACAGATATTCCGAGAACGGTCCAACTGACCTCACTTCTTCTCTAAAGATCGAAAATGGTCTGAGGAATCTACATTGCAGACAAAATATGATACAACATATCGCAGAAAGCACAAGGGAAGAGGTAAGAAAAATATATTTCATTTCTTTTTTGATTTTTACAAGAAAAAAAAGAGAGAAAAACAGACTCTCAAAAAGAGAGACAAAAAAAAAAAAAGAAGTGAAATGAGTAATATTGGAAAGATGCGGGAAATTTTTCAATAATCTCCCACCGAATTTTTCCTGTACCGATGGGGGGAGATCTGGAGGGACGATGAAGGGGCCCCGAGGTTTCCGTCCGATCCAGAATCCGATCCCTCATCGGAGTCAGAATCAAATTCATGCCCGGGAAAGGGAACGGAGGGCTTGATGTTGTCCAGGCCCTTCAAGTCATAAAACTTGAAGGCCTTCCCTCTACATTCCCGGAACTCCTGATGGTAGGAGTCCAGAGCTGCCTCGGCGACCTCCTCCCTGAAGGTAGCAGATGCCTTGAAGTCTAAGACAGCCTTCACCGCCTCCTTCTTGGCCTCCTATACCTCCGTGGCTGCCACCGCGACCTGGGCCCTGGCCTCCCTTAGTTGGGCCTCCAACAGGCGGACCTTCTCCAGATGGTCCACGAGAGGCTCCTCATCATTCCCTGACTCGAAGAACTCCAGACTCCTCTTCCTCTTTGGGTCGACAGCCCTTCTCTTCGTGGCCCGACGAAGCTTGGCAGTGCTGAACCTCATTTTCAGTTGGAGGGAAGAGTCTACGAGAGTAGTGGCCCTTGACAATAGAAGGCAAGGTCCTATTTATAGAGACCCTACACCCACGACCCACTGCGAGGAGGCGTGCTCCACATCTTTTTCCAGCCGCATCAGAAAGTGCCACGTGTCCGAGCAATGCTTCGAGAACCAGAAGGCCACTCGTGGGTCATTCCCGGGACAACAACTGCCGGTGCTTCGAATTCAGAGAAATTCCCATCGTGCGACGGCAACATTAATGGCTCCTTTTTGGAACAAGGGGACCTGGTGGCATACAAGGTGCAAGAAATCATGACTGTACGAGTATCGATATGCCGCGTGGACAACGAGAAATGCGATCAAACTTTCCTAATCAATGCATGATAGGATGTTGACACCTATCTACCACAACGGATAGATTTAGTATCAAAAGGAAGGTGACACCTGCCTGACCAATCATAGACTATCTTCAGAAACGGAGTTCTAATCTGTTCTAGAGTTCGTCTTCATCAACTACCAATTAAATGGCCTTCGGCCATGGCCATTCCACCAAGCATAAAAAAGAACGGTAAAACTAGTTCAAGCTACATATGAAATGCAACATTTCATATGCAAAAAAGAAAAGTCATTTCAAGATCTGGAAAGTTGTCATACAAAATCAATTGACAATACAAAGGGAAAAAGAAGAAAATACATCCAAATCAACTCGAATCACTTAATATTAATAGGAGGAGACCCCACACCACATGACTGAAGTAACTTGTCAACCTGTGCTCAAAGGATCTCATCAATCTGGGCCGGGACCGGAGAACCTTCGACTTAGACTCCCCCAGCCTGAACCTCCTCTTGAACGAGAATTGGAGTTGGGGTCACCCCCAGATTTTTGACTGAGCCAGAGGCCTCCCCACCCGAGCATGGTGCCTCTTCGACCTTTGCTGCAGCTTCGGCCTCTTCTACCTCCTCCTCTTCTTCTTCGGCTATGTTGAAGGGAGGGATGCCGGAAAGATCAAGGTGAGGAAAGCCCTCCTTTACCTTGGAAAGTCCGTCGTTAAAGCCATGCTGTTAGCCGTACAAAGATGCTTCATCCATTTCCTCTTGGAATTATGAAGACTTCTTGAAGTCTACTACAGCATCGTCCACCCGCTTTCTCAGGGATACAGATTCCCTCTTGGCCACTTCGGACTCCAGAATTGCCTCTTCGGCCCTCTTAGAAGCCTCCTCCACTGCCTTGGTAAAGCTTTCTATCTTCTCCTGATTCTTCCTGGCAGCTTGCTCCAAGGAGTCAATCTGTTTCCTACTTTTCCTCCACCCTGCCCCTTGCTCCACGATTGTTAGATGGGCATTCTTCAATTAACCCTTCAGGTCATGAACCTCATCATTCACCCGGACAAGGAGGTCCTCCATAGACTGTCTCAACTCTTCGGTCACTTCTTTTGCGGCCCTGGCAGCATGGAGCTTTTCCTTGAGGCCATGGATGAGGCCGTCAACATTTCCTAGGCCCTCCTCCATAAAGGTAAGCTCATAGACCAACTACATAAAAAATGCGGAGTTATGGAGTGAACAGTTCTCAAAACAAAGGAAACGATAAGAATCATACCTGTTGCAGGGCGGAAAAGGTAGAATCAGACACCCTAAGAAGGTTCCGATTCTGAAGAACTACCAAGTCATGAGGCAGCAGCGTACCCTTCAATGCCTGCCTGGATACAGCGGGGATCAGCAGTCCCCCAGTAGATGAAAGCTTCGAAGAGTTCGCCGAATGGCTTCCAGCTGGGGAGGCCCCGTGAACGAACTCTCCCTTGACTTGCCACGCTTTGCCCCTATCAACCACAGGGGGGCAAAATGGTGGCACCTCCACTGCCTTAGGTGGACTCCCTGTTGTGCGAACCAGGGAAGTAGCCGCCGGTGGAGTTTCGACTAGACAAGGTCTCGACGGGGCCCCTTTTGCGGGTGCCACATCTTCCCCTGGGGTTCCCTGGAAAGATGAAGTGCTCAGGTCCCCCTCAAGACCATCCCTTTGAGCCTTCTTCCGAACCGCCGACCTGGTGAGAGGGGCTTGTGCTACCCTCTTCTCAGAGGTCTAACGGAGCCAGCTCACACCGGGCTTTATTCCACCACCTACAAGTAAAAGAATTTATTTCAATTGACTGAGCTGCAACAGAACCGGGCGAAGGGGAGTAGAAATTCCCGTCACTATACCTAATGTGAAGAATTTGCTAATTCTCGCAAGATAGAGATTTCTCTCCTCCAACAACTCCCAGATAGGGGCAACATCCGAATCGACCAAGAGATCATAATCCGATTGATCAGCCACCAAGATCTTGTTCCCGTCATTGGCAGTTAAACGAGGCTTCTTCCAAATAGTGTCGAAGCCCTATGGATCAAAAGACAATACAAATAGAAAAATGGGTTTCCACCCGTGGATGGCACTAGGCATGTCCTTGATAACCTTGTGGCCTAATAAAGGGCCAATCAACCACCATCCATTGCTGTAAAAATCCCTCTTGAGTACGAAGAGGGCCGTGAATAAATTGGTCTTAGGTTCTATGTTCGTAATGCTGCACAAGACCAGGAACTCGCAGATGTTCCAGGTGCTATTCGGGGTCAACTGCACTAGCACCACTTGGTATAGGTGGAAGATCTCGACGAAGAAGGGGTGCAGGGGAAACCGAAGACCAGCTTTCAGATGATCTTCATACATAACTAGACACCCTGGGAGAGGTTGGTTCACCCATTTCTCGAGTGCGGGGAGAACAAAAGCGAACTCCTCGGGAATGCAATAGAGTTCCCAAAGAAGGGCCGCCTTTCCCTGAGAAACTAAACTGGAGATTGACTCCGGACCTACTACATCGTCGGCCCCCAAGGGCCCAACTTTTTCCCTAACTTTCTACGTTTTTTTCCATGATAAAAGAATGAAGCAAGGGGCCAGAAGGAAGATTTTACCTGCAAAATAGACTGGTAGTCCAGAACAAGGAAAGCTGGACGAAGGATGAGACACGGTTGAAGAAGCTTCCTTAGCCGGACCTTCTCCCTTTTCAAGAGGAAAATAGGGGTCTCTGAAGCCCTACAAGGTTGATTTGACCCAAGGTTACCCAGGGAGGTAACCCGCCTTTAACTAATCGCCAAGATAAGGCGCATCCATCATCCAACGGACAAAGGAAAGCCACCACAATCATCCAAATCTCAACCGAAAGATTGGTTGAAACATCATGCAATGAGAAAAAGAGAGACAGTCCCAGGGCCGCCCGCTTTTTCCTTCTCCCCTAACCTGGGAGTGACAGCTGTCCACCACCTGATTCCCAGATCAACCAGCAGTCATGATGGATAGTCCAATCTGAGATCCCATAATCATCCACTAAACTATCCCCTGGGAGGAAAACGACAAAGCATTAGTACTCTCACTTCTCGAGGCAAACCTCTGCTTCAAAAACTGAGAGTAGGGGGGCAACTATTGGGATATCCTGGTTCAGCTACGAACTGAACACTGGTTCGGCTGGCCGAAGCCCTTTTCTCCGAACCACGGACTTCGAACCAAGGAAAGGTCAAGCCAACTACAGGAGACCCAAGGCTTCTCACCGATCCACAACATCCGAAGGTCAGAGCTTCGGATGATGTCTTTGGTCCTAACCGAAGACCAGGCTCCTCATCAACTTCTGAAGACACACTCTTCAGCTTCTGCCAGAGACATGATCTCCGGCCCTGGATAGACTCCAAGTCTCCGACCCACGCAGAGGACCAAGTCTCCGATCGAGAATCTCCCTAAACAGGGAAAACTCGAAGATAGGACCACAATCTTGCCTAGATAGGCAACTGTAACCAATGGTTACAATCGACATTCTCCATGCCACGATCATGGCATGCAACTCTAGTTGCCATGCCTCTGATCTGGCAGAACCGCTCAATGAAAACCCACGATCACCAATCATGGGAAGAAATTGACTCCCCTTAATCACCGAAAAATGGACGGGCCACAGGCCGGAGGCCTCCTCTTAAATAGTGGTAAGAAGAATGGCTTGAGAGAGGTACGCGCAGACACACATATTCACACACTCACACGTACTCTAAGATCTTTTCCCTTATACTCTCGACGCTCTTTCCCAATCTGTGCTAGGATCCGTCACTGACTTAGGCATCAGAGTGTCCCCCACCGGAACGAGTGTCCCCCGTCAGAATAACTCCAGCAAGGGACCTGTTTTGCAGGTGAACCAGGGAGCGGTCCTGTGGTGCAGCAGCTCTGACCGGCCGATACAGGTACTCCACGCCAACACAAACTAACCAAGAATTGATTTGGTTTAGGTCAAAGGGTCTCTAGATCAATCTATAGTGGTAGGTTGATCAAGTCCATATTTTCAATTGGACCTAATGTTGGAGTTCTACCAGGAACAGTATATTGTATTAATTCAGTAATCAAAAGCCTGATGCAGCGGAAGTAGATGTAAAAAACTATTTTATATCTAGCATGCAATTTATAGATAAATCTAATTTATTCATAATAAATTCTAAACATGCTATCATAGATGAGAAAAATATCAAATCTAAAAAAAATTATTTTAAATAAAATAACTTACCTGGATCGGTATCTTAGCTTGCTCTGAAAACTGTGCCGATCCACTTTTGAACCAGGATACTACTGGAGCCCCGTAATCGCCCGGCCTCTACTGGTATCTACATATAGCTCACATAACCGAGTCGTAGAGAGCACTGGACTATTAGATCCTTGTAGCCCTCTCCTCTTTCAGAAAATCAGATGCTTTAAAAACTATACCAATCCGAAACTGGACTGGCCTTTCTTGAACTGGCTTCTATCTTGCAAACTGAGATTTGCAAGACCTAGGACCTCTTTCCTTTTTCTTTCTCTTGTGAAGAAGATCTTTCCAGACTCTTAAACCTCGCACAAGGAAGGAGAAAACATATAAAAGGGAGAGGACACCTTGACACCCCAAAAGAGAGAAGCTCTGTGTTGATGCCTAAGAGATGTTCATGCCCAAGAGAGAAATATTTCTTTCCAAGAAAAGAAGTCCTTTGGTCAGCCATCCCCTATCCCCTTTTATGATTTATTTCTCCCATCCCTCCAAGCCAAAATACTATAATTTAATCTAATCTAGTTTAGGTTATAAGAGGAGTAGAAGAGGACTCTTCCCTCTCTCATTCATTCTCCATGCCAACTCCTTTTTGCACCCACCTATTTTTCACGCCAACTCCTTTGTCGCACAAAATACTTGGGCCCACAAGCCAGGCATGTGGAGACATGGAGAGGTAAGGAGAGAGAATCCTAGTCTAATAGGACTCTAAGTCATGGTCCAAATAAAATGATTTGATAGTCAAATCAAAGCCAATTTTAAATCCAATCGAACCCATTTTGAAAAGGCTATTGATCCAACTCAATTAAGATCAAATAACTGAGTCTAACTCAATTAAATTAAATCTAATTTAATTCATTTAATAACTAATCCATAATATATTAATTGTAACATTTATAATTTGGTCCAAATGTACTAAAATTGGGAAGTGCCAAATTTAGAAACATTTTGATTTGCTGATTAGTTACTTAAGCTCCTAATGTATGTGAACAATCAGGTCCTATCCGGTCTGGTAATGAGACATGATATAATCTCCATTATACATCATCGAAACTCCTTTCGATAGATAGAAAAAATTTTTGCTCAACCCTAATCAGGATCATCGATCCGAGAGTGATCCTAATAGGCTCTCACAATCCACCAGTGATACCTTGCAAGATGTGGTGGTAACCCAATATAATAAGATTGGAACCCCTAGATGTAGTTATCATATGATTTGGTTCCTCTATTAAAAATCCCGACATGATGTTGGTTACGGATACTCGTCAAACCCATCAGCATATGCTTAACATAATCGACTCAAGTCCAATTATGATACTAATGAAAACATCATTTCATTATCACCTTGCTATGGCCATAGACTTCTGGACTTAGTCACATTAAGCTAATAGGATTACTCCTTACTACTAAAGCTGATAGATCCCTATAAGTGAACACCCTACTCCTACAATAAACTTACTACAGCCAACGAACATTGTAAGGTCCCGAATGAAAGGGATATGCCCTACAAGCCAATCTATGTTGTATCTCCCAAACCATTGTAATTGACAATTTTCTAAATAATGGAATTATTTTTTCATCATACGTTGTGTTTATATTATATGATGAACCCCATAGATTAGGGCTATGATTTTAGGGTTATGATGAGATCATACCAGTGAGACCTAAAATCTTAAAACCTTAATCTAAAGTATTCCTAGTCAAAGGAACCCTGAGTAGGGGATCAGGGTTTTCCGGTAAGACTAGCACATCCCATGTATACTGGAAAGGGTGACTGCTCTCATAGTCACTTGTATATGACACTAATACTGGGATGTGGGTGCTCATTGGAGGATGAGTTCACTGATATGATCCAACTTGAGAACATTTAATGGAGTCTAAGCTACATGTCAATAGAAGGTTCTCATAGTGGGAGTGGTACACGTAATCTTTTGACCTGAGACTGCCATAAGTACCTTATGTACATAAACCCATTCTTTGGTTCAATCCTAATCATGACACTGAGTCATGCATAGGATTGATACTGGGAATGGTGAATTGGATATGAAGGTAATGAGTAGGTCAACAAGGAATCGATCACTCTTAGTAAGAGGAGATTGCATCCAGCTAGTTAACAATCGGATGATGATTCAGGGAATCTTTGATCAAAGTAAAGATATTAGAGATGGTTTCTAATATCAAGATAATTGAATCATCGATATAAGATTGAGCTAGAAATAAATATAATATTGGATTTGACATATATCCATATCCATAGTTATATTTTGGGTACAGGCTGATCGAAAGATTTAATTGTACGGTAACTCTCTACTGAAAGGTAATTTTGGTATTTCACCAGAATTTCCATATCTTCCGGGTGACATGACACGTTGCTAGACATCAATCTTGTCTTGTGGGTTGATCAAATTTAAAGATCATTTATTAGGAAGAATCCTAATTGATCAAATCGGGTAAGCCCGATTTGACCTAAATCGATTAGAAAGAGTTCTAATCAAATTAGGTCAACTTGTATTCGAACCCACTGCTGGCTAGATGTGGAACCCAATGGGTCACACACTTAAGAGGATTGATCAAGATTTTAATTTGGAATTAAATCATCTTTGCAGGATAACACTCTAGCAGGTGTTGCAAACCCTAGCTTCTATTCGAATCGGGTTCGAATTAGGGTTCCGAATTGGTTCAAATTGGGTTCTAATTGGACCTTATTAGACCTTAATTATGAAAATAGGATTATGGCTAACCCTATTGGCTATCCATGTAACTTGGCAAGCCTCCCCACCCGCCCCCCTTGCTATTTCACGCCAAATTCCAAGAGTCCATGCGCATATGGACACTTGGCGCGCCATTTGGAAGAGTCCATGGTGCATGGGCTCTTGGCGCGCCCCACTTAAATCTTCGATGATTTTATTTGGGGCGGCCTCCTTTCTTAGTCATTAGCGCCTCACATACCTCCCTTTGGATGGGAATCCAACGGCTAGAAATCTTTTAAGAAAGACAAAAGTCGCTGTTTCCTCCTGGGCGCGCGAAATAACATCTCTTCGGAGATGAAAAGTCGCGACCCCTTTTCTTTTTAAACACTGCGGTTTTTCCTTTAAGAAAAGCTGTGGGATTTAATCTGGAAGGCCGTGAGATGGGAGGATGGGGCGTGAGAAATTGAGAAGGGCATGAGAAAGTGTTTACGGAGAGGTGTGTAGGCGCCTATCTGAGAATTATTTAAAGGGTCGGGTAAATCAGAACGGGGTTAATCATTTTTTTTCTTCCTCTCCTGAAGACTCTTTTATTTTTTCTTGCTCTTGCATTGTTTCCTTTACATAGCAAACCTCTATCGAAACTCTGCTACTGAACAAGAATAAAAGTAAAAGTCTCCGACGGTAAAGGAAAGAAAGGAGTTCTGATTTGTTCCTTTCTTTCTTACATTAAGACATCATTGTCTTAATTTCTCCTCCAACTTAAGACAAGCCTATGTCCTCTTAGGACAAGGTCTTTTCATCAAGACAAGGGTGTCTAAAGGGCCAAGGTCTTAGTGGAAGGAGGAGAAGAGGTCAAGGAAAGGGAATCAAGCTTTTGTGTGGAGGAATTCAAGCCATAGTCCAAGCAATTGAGTTCTAGGAAGAAGAACTCAATAGAAGGAACCATTGAAAAGAAGATAGAGTTGTCTTGATCACTGCTCTGTGTGGATCACCATCGGAGGGCGGACACTTGGACGCCTGGTGAATTCAATCAGCCCCTTCAACATCAACTTTGTTGGAATTAGCGATTACAGGTTGGTACTCTAATTCTAACAATGTATGTTTATATGTTTAATATATGTTTTAATCCTGAATAAGGAGATCTTGGCAAAGGGATTATGGTGCAAATTTCATCATTTTGAAATTACACTTCCGCTGCGGTGCATCGGAATCCCAACAGTGGTATCAGAGCCACCCTTATTATAGTTAAAACATATGAAAATTTTTATGTGTTTTTGATGTAGTGTTACTTGTTAGGGTTTTTTAAATCCTTGATTGCTGATAACACTTAGCATATTTTTGTTGCAAATATGTTTTGGTGTATGCCATTAGTTAGGATTTTTCCACTCAAACCGTAATTATTATAGAGATATGATTAGTTTTGAAGTCATCATACTGAAATAAGGTTGCCCTGGCATAATGGTGGATCCATTATGTGGTAAATGGTTGTCCTAGTATGATGACACACATAGCACATATTTTTTCTATCTGTGTGATATGTTCTATAAGAATGTGCTGGCAATTTTATAATGCCCTCTTCTTAAAATTATATTAAGTCATAGTATATTTAACTAATAAGCATCACTAGTCATGATGAACAATTGATCATTCGGTGTCTAGAAAGGTGGTTCTGGGAAGGTAAAGAGAATCGTGGTTTTTAATTGGTTCCGTTGACTGACCTGGCCAATTTTTATTGGTGTCTAGGAAAGCAACGGGGGGACTCCCACATCTCTTCCACTTGCCTGGCCGATTTGATTATATTTAAATCTTGACTTAAATGCTTAGTGTTAAAAAATTGCTATATATATTGGCCTTCCTTCATGTTGGATCATTATTGTGTTATGAACCACATTAGGTTTGTTGTGTTATCTGCAAGACCTAATAGGGTGATTGACATAATATTGATCTAGTGCAAAGATATGCTTACAGTATATTCAGTATAATGCCTTGTTGTGTTATCTGCAAGGGCATTATATTTGAATACTGACTGTATAGAAATGAAAGGGTCTTTACTTAACTAGAACATTATGGTTTGTTGTGTTTTCTGCAAGACTTATAATGTTCTAGAGGCCAAGTTATTTTTGAGAATTATATGAGATATAATTGGAAGAGTTTCCTACATTTGAGCTTATAAAAGATTTGTTGTGTTATCTGCAAGATCTTTTATAAGTTATTAGGATCTCAATCTTACTAAGAAAAACCGATCTGGGTTCTTCTCGATAATCATAGTGAGGGCTATGATTTTTGATAAAATAGTGGGAGACATAATTAAATTGAAGACCTAATTTAATTATGTAAGTCATTTCATGGTTGTTTGCTTATGTATTGTTCTTTATTAAATGTAGATAAATGGCATATTCATTATCACTGCGAAGCATCTTAGATACCAACAAACTGACTGGTCCAAACTATGTGGACTAGTTGAGAAACTTAAAGATTGTACTGAGTTTAGAAAAACTTTCTTATATTCTTGATACCCCTAGTCTTAATCCAGTAGGGGATGATGCCACACAGGAAGATATGGCCATATACAAAATATGGCAGAATGATTCCCTCACTGTCAAGTGTATCATACTGGCCTCTATGACCAATGAGTTTTAGAGGCAGCATGAAAGCATGGATACTCAATCCATAATGCTCAATTTAAAAGAGCTTTATGGAGAACAAAGCAGAACTGCTAGATACGAAATATCTAAGCCATTATTCCGTGCTAGGATGACAGAGGGTACATCCGTTCAGGATCATGTCCTGAAGGTAATTGACTTAATCACCAGATTGGGTCAATTAGGGTTTATTATGGATGGGGAGCTGAATCAGGATTTAATCCTGCAATCACTCCCGGAGTCATTTTCTCAGTTTGTCTTGAATTATCACATGAACAAACTGAACACTTCCTTGCCTGAGCTGTTAAATATGTTAAAAACAGCAGAGAGCCACGTTAAGAAAGAAAAGGCTCCACTTCTTCTTGTTGATAAGACCAATAAGAAGAAATCAGGCAAAAAGGATTTTAGTAGGAAGCTAAAACCTAAGGGTGGCATAAATAAGAACAAGAAAGGAAAGAAGGCCTCAAAACAGTCAACCTGTTTCTTTTGTGGCAAAGCGGGACACTGGAAAAGGAATTGCAAGGCTTACCTTGCAACTGTGAAGCCTGGTGCGTCAGATGCACCAAAAGGTATGTATGAGATACATACTATATTGACATTAAATTCGTCTATATCAAATACTTGGGTATTGGATACCGCTTGTGGTTACCATATATGCAAATCTTTGCAGAACCTCCACAAGCTTAAAGTATTGAAGGAAGGCAACTTCAATCTCTACGGTGCTGGTGGTGATATCATCCAAGCAGAAGCTGTAGGGACCTACATTCTAAAGTTGCCTTCGGGGAAGATCTTGGAGTTAGAAAATTGTTACTATATGCCAAAGATTATTAGGAACATTATATCTATTCCTTTGTTATTAAAACAAGGATATGTAATGGATGTAACGAGCACTGGTTGCTCGATAATGTTATCTAATAAAATTATTTGTTCTGGCATATTTAGCAATGGGCTCTTAACTCTTTCTTCCAATGGTAGTGTTTTTCATGTCAATAATAAAAGGAAAAGAAAAGACTTTAATGATACTTTACTTTGGCATCATCGACTTGGTCATGTTAATGAGTCTAGGATAAGCAAGTTATACAAGGAAAAATTCCTTGATCCTTATGAGTATGAATCATTAGGAACTTACGAATCATGTCTCATGGGTAAGATGACCAAGACTCCATTCACTGGACATGGAGAAAGGTCAACTGAGTTATTAGGACTTATACATACTGATGTATGTGGTCCAATGACAACTCAGGCCAGAGGAGGATACTCATATTTTATCACTTTTACAGATTATTTATCTAGGTTCGGATATGTGTATCTTATGAAACATAAATCTGAAGCCTTTGATAAATTTAAGGAGTATCAAAGTATGGTCGAAAAACAAACCGGAAAAAGTATTAAAGTTCTTCGTTCTGATTGAGGAGGAGAATACTTATCCACGGAGTTTTTAGACTATCTTAAAGTTAATGGAATTCTTTCTGAATGGACCCCTCCTTATACACCACAACTAAATGGTATAGCTGAAAGGAGGAATCGTACCTTATTAGATATGGTACGATCCATGATGTGCTTCACAAATTTACCCATTTCCTTCTGGGATCATGCCCTAGAAACTGCTGTTTACATTCTGAACAATGTACCTTCTAAATCCATTGTTAGTACTCCATATGAAATTTGGAGTGGAAAGAAATCATATCTTAAATATTTCAAGGTATGGGGATGTCCAGCTTATGTTAAAAGAAATTTTGGACATAAGTTGGAACCTAGAGCGGATAAATGTCTATTTGTAGGATATCCTAAAGAAGGTAGAGGATATCTATTCTACCATCCTACTGAACAAAAGATTTTTGTCAGCAGGCATGCCACTTTTCTAGAAAAGGAGTTCATTTTAGAAATGGGTAATAGTAGAACTATTGAACTTGAAGAAGTACAAGAGACACAGATAGACAATTCTCAACCATTAGAACACATAGTTAGGACAGAACCAGAACACAAAACTCCTCCCCGTAGGTTTGACAGAGTGCCACGGGCACCTGAGAGGTATGGGTTTATTATTGAAAATAATGAAGCCCAAGTCATTCAAAATGATGATCCTCTGACCTATACGGAAGCTATCTTGAGTACTGATTCAGATAGATGGCAAGAAGCCATGGAATCCGAAATAGACTCTATGTATGTAAACCAAGTATGGACTTTGGTTGATGCACCAGAGGGTATTAATCCTATTGGGTGCAAATGGGTCTATAAGAAAAAGATAGGGGCTGATGGCCAAGTTAAAACCTATAAAACCAGATTAGTGGCTAAAGGTTTTAGACAAAAACAGGGAATTGATTATGATGAAACATTCTAACCTGTTGCCATGCTCAAATCAATATGGATTCTACTTTCTATAGCAGCATATCATGATTATGAGATCTGGCAGATGGATGTGAAGACTGCATTCCTCAATGGTTTCCTAGAGGAAGAAGTCTACATGTCATAGCCAGAAGGTTTTATTTCAAAAAGTAAACCTAATCAAGTATGCAAGCTAAAGAAATCCATTTATGGATTAAAACAAGCTTCAAGGAGTTGGAATATCCGCTTTGATGAAACTATTAAAAGGTTTGGTTTTATCAAAAATGAGGATGAACCCTGTGTTTATAAGAAGACTAGTGGGAGTGCCAGAATCTTCTTGGTTCTGTATGTAGATGACATACTCCTCATTGGGAATGATATCCCAATGTTACAATCAGTCAAGGTTTGGCTATCAAAACAGTTTTCCATGAAAGATTTGGGAGAAGCATCCTATATACTAGGTATTAAGATCTATAGAGATAGATCTAAGAGGATGCTAGGTTTATCCCAATCTAGGTACATTGACTTAGTGCTGAAAAGATTCAGCATGGATGGAAGTAAAAGAGGTTATCTTCCTATGAGTCAAGGCATACATCTTTCTAAAAGGATGTCTCTTAAGACACCTGAAGAAAGAAATAGAATGAATTCTATACCCTATGCTTTGGCAATAGGGTCCATAATGTATGCCATGTTGTGTACTAGGCCTGATGTGGCATATGCTTTAGGCATTGTCAGTAGATTTCAGGCTGCTCCAGGAGAGGATCATTGGAAAGCAATTAAAAATATTCTTAAGTACCTAAGAAGGACTAAGGATATTTTTCTGGTTTATGATGGTTCTGATCTTAAACTAGAAGCTTATTCTGATTCTAGTTTTCAATCAGACCCTGATGATAGCAAATCCATTTCGGGATATGTTTTTACCCTAAATGGTGGAGCAGTGAGTTGGAAGAGTACCAAGCAGCAGACTATAGCTGACTCAACCACAGAGGCAGAATACATAGCTGTTAGTGAAGCCGCCAAGGAAGCAGTCTGGATGAAGAAGTTCATCACAGAGTTGGGTGTTGTTCCTAAAATTGAAAACCTAGTGCCACTTTACTGTGACAACACTGGGGCTGTTGCTCAAGCTAAGGAACCAAGAGCTCATCATAAGTCCAAGCACATTCTGAGACGCTTCCATCTCGTCCAAGAAATAGTAGAGAGACAAGATGTCTACATAAATAGAGTTGATATAAAGAACAATATAGCAGACCCGTTCACTAAGGCCCTACCACAGCGAGATTTTGATCGCCACCTCAAGTGTATGAGATTAAGATTTAAAGGTGATTGGCTTTAGTGCAAGTGGGAGATTGAAAGGGATATGCCCTACAAGCCAATCTATGTTGTATCTCCCAAATCATTGTAATTGACAATTTTCTAAATAAAGGCATTATTTTTCATCATACGCTGTGTTTATACTATATGATGAACCCCATAGATTAGGGCTATGATTTTAGGGTTATGATGAGATCATACCAGTGAGACCTAAAATCTTAAAACCTTAATCTAAAGTATTCCTAGTCAAAGGAATCCTGAGTAGGGGATCAGGGTTTTCCGGTAAGACTAGCACATCCCATGTATACTGGAAATGGTGACTGCTCTCATAGTCACTTGTGTATGACACTAATACTGGGATGTGGGTGCTTATTGGAGAATGAGTTCACTGATATGATCCAACTTGAGAACATTTAATGGAGTCTAAGCTACATGTATATAGAAGGTTCTCATAGTGGGAGTGGTACACGTAATCTTTTGACCTGAGACTGCCATAAGTACCTTATGTACATAAACCCATTCTTTGGTTCAATCCTAATCATGACACTGAGTCATGCACAGGATTGATACTGGGAATGGTGAATTGGATATGAAGGTAATGAGTAGGTCAACAAGGAATCGATCACTCTTAGTAAGAGAAGATTGCATCCAGCTAGTTAATAATCGGATGATGATTCAGGGAATCTTTGATCAAAGTAAAGATATTAGAGATGGTTTCTAATATCAAGATAATTGAATCATCGATATAAGATTGAGCTAGATATAAATATAATATTGGATTTGACATATATCCATATCCATAGTTATATTTTGGGTGCAGGCTGATCGAAAGATTTAATTGTACGGTAACTCTCTACTGAAGGGTAATTTTGGTATTTCACCAGAATTTCCATATCTTCCGGGTAGACATGACACGTTGCTAGACGTCAATCTTGTCTTGTAGGTTGATCAAATTCAAAGATCATTTATTAGGAAGAGTCCTAATTGATCAAATCGGGTAAGCCCGATTTGACCTAAATCGATTAGAAAGAGTTCTAATCAAATTAGGTCAACTGGTATTCGAACCAACTGCTGGCTAGATGTGGAACCCAATGGGTCACACACTTAAGAGGATTGATCAAGATTTTAATTTGGAATTAAATCATCTATGCAGGATAACACTCTAGCAGGTGTTGCAAACCCTAGCTTCTATTCGAATCGGATTCGAATTAGGGTTCCGGATTGGTTCAAATTGGGTTCTAATTGGACCTAATTAGACCTTAATTATGAAAATAGGATTATGGCTAACCCTATTGGCTAACCATGTAACTTGGCTAGCCTCCCCACCCGCCCCCCTTGCTATTTCATGCTGAATGCCAAGAGTCCAAGCGCATATGGACTCTTGGCGCGCCATTTGGAAGATTCCATGGCGCATGGACTCTTGGCGCGCCCCACTTAAATCTCCGATGATTTTATTTGGGGCGGCCTCCTTTCTTAGTCATTAGAGCCTCACATACCTCCCTTTGGATGGGAATCCAACGGCTGGAAGTCTTTTAAGAAAGACAAAAGTCGCTGTTTCCTCCCGGGCGCGCGAAATAACATCTCTTCAGAGATGAAAAGTCGTGACCCCTTTCCTTTTTAAACACCGCGGTTTTTCCTTTAAGAAAAGCCGTTGGATTTAATCTGGAAGGCCGTGAGATGGGAGGATGGGGCGTGAGAAATTGAGAAGGGCATGAGAAAGTGTTTACGGAGAGGTGTGTAGGCGCCTATCTGAGAATTATTTAAAGGTTCGGGAAAATCAGAACGGGGTTAATCTTTTTCTTTCTTCCTCTCCTGAAGACTCTTTTATTTTTTCTTGCTCTTGCATTATTTCCTTTACAGAGTAAATCTCTGTCGAAACTCTGCTACTGAACAAGAATAAAAGTAAAAGTCTCCGACGGTAAAGGAAAGAAAGGAGTTCTGATTTGTTCCTTTCTTTCTTACATTAAGACATCATTGTCTTAATTTCTCCTCCAACTTAAGACAAGCCTATGTCCTCTTAGGACAAGGTCTTTTCTTCAAGACAAGGGTGTCTAAAGGTCCAAGGTCTTAGTGGAAGGAGGAGAAGAGGTCAAGGAAAGGGAAGCAAGCTTTTGTGTTGAGGAATTCAAGCCATGGTCCAAGCAATTGAGTTCTAGGAAGAAGAACTCAATAGAAGGAACCATTGAAAAGAAGATAGAGTTGTCTTGATCACTGCTCTGTGTGGATCACCATCGGAGGGCGGACACTTGGATGCCTGGTGAATTCAATCAGCCCCTTCAACATCAACTTTGTTGGAATTAGCGATTACAGGTTGGTACTCCAATTCTAACAATGTATGTTTATATGTTTAATATATGTTTTAATCCTGAATAAGGAGATCTTGGCTAAGGGATTATGGTGCAAATTTCATCATTTTGAAATTACACTTTCGCTGTGGTGCATCAGAATCCCAACACCGAATGGATAGGAACCATGTGTTTGTGCAATCAAACTACAGCAACTGATGGGGATCCAGGGCAGGTTCGGATATTTTTTTATTTTTTCTTATTTTTTCACATTTTATATTTTTACTTATTCCCGCTATTCCACCTATTCCCACTATTCAAGTTATATCCCGATCTTATTTGCACCTTATTCCAGTCTTATTCCATCCTCTTCCCGTGATTTTTAAAAATTTTCAAAACCATAGCCCACTGCCCCGTCGGCCCAAGATCTGGGCTACCAGACCCCCGGTCGCCCCCGCCGACCCCGCCCTCGCCGAAAATCCAGCTGCCGCCCACGTCCGTGGGAAGACGAACGGACGTGGGATGCGTCCTTCCGCCCACGCGCCATCGCCGCCGTCTGCTGCCATTGACCTGCCATCGGTCGCCCGCCCGCAGTTCGCCGGCCCATGCCCGACCGCCGCCGCCCTCGCCGACGGCCTTTGGCCATACGCCTGTGGGAAGATGAACAGACGCGGGAGACATACGTCCGCCCCTGCACCGCCGTCACCTGCCGCCGCCACCCGCCTGCTGCCGCCCGTCGCCGGTCAGCCGCCAGATCGTCCACTAGAGGCCACAACGATGCCCAGGGGGTCTTCCACAGCCGTGGGAGACCATACGGCATGCCCAGCATGCCGTGCCCCCCGTGCCACCGCCCTGCCTGCAGCCCGCAACCGGCCATCCGCCGGCCCCATCCATCGCCCGCTTCCCGACCACCGACCATCCACCGGTGCTTAATGGAGATCACTTCCCCTATGAACAGCCACGAGAAGATTTTTCATGGATTTTAGAGCAGTGCAGTTTTTTAGTGCAGCATGCTTTCTGGAGCAGATCATCAAGCCAACTTGCTTTCTAGAGCAGATCAGCACCAATATTGATGTAGCACTGATTTTGATGTAATTTATTTTTCTTTTTTGGATTTCTTGTAGGCCAAGTAAGTGAGGGTTTTGGTTTTTCTATATAAAGGCCCCCTCTTCCCCTATAATAATTATGTTTTGATATAAATTTTTGGGTTTTCCATGGGTTTTGGTTCTGGGCTGAGGCCCGTTTTTTCTTCACCAGCGGGTGTCGATGGGTGTGAGACCCCACTTCCTTCGCTCGCATGGGAGTGTCGAGGGGCGCGAGGCCCTAGTTATCCCCCTTTTCCATCGAGTCCCCCTCTAGGTCTAGGGATTTTTCTTTACGGTCCCAGGTAGCGATTTGGGTGGGATGCCCTAGGCTCCGCGTGTAGTGAGATGGGTGGGACGCCCTAGACTACATGTAGTGGGGTGGGTGAGATGTCCTAGAGGTGCGACGTCTCTCCATGAAGGTGAGTCCCTGGTCCTAGAGTGTCCATGTTTCCTATCCTCCATCCCATGTTTCTCCACCAAGAAAACTGAAAATCAAAACAGTTCAGCTATTTTAGGTTTTAGTGTCAGCTCACTCTAGTCCCAAGAGGCTTCTTATCCCTCCCACTGTCCTAGTTTGTTTAGGTTTTTTCCTGTTTTTCCAATAAATCAGGTTATGTCTCAGCCATCCCGCATCAGCAACCTTATTATAAGTAGTTGAGATACTCTAGGTCAAAGAACAATTCACACAACTACAGCATCAAGAAGTTATTGATGACTGAGTAGTCATCCGTATAACTTCTTGTACTTGGTCATGCTCAGTACCATTGATCTCTATCAAGTACCTGCATTCTCACTCCAATGTCACCACACTATAGGTTAGAGACTCATCTATCTAGAAAGGGAAGTGATATGTGCATCGATTTTAACTGATCAATCATCATCCTCATGATATTCCAATAATCGGGAGCTTTTAGGAGTTAATCTATAAAGACACATGCCTTAGATTCTCAACTCTTGAGAAAATGTGCCAATATTGCCCTTTTTATTCATAAAAAAAATTAAGTACAAAGTTCATGCCCTAAAAATTACAATGTGTTAAGCCAACTTGGTTTTTAGGGCATACATCTAATAATCTCCCACTTGCACTTAAGCTAATTGGCTACAGATCTAAGTCCCATCTTCTCAAGGTGGACTTCAGCCTTTTGTTGGCTCAAAGACTTAATTAGTGGGTTTGCCATATTGTCCATGAAGTCTACTCTTCGCACCTCAATATACTTCTTCTCGAGGTAGTTGCGTATGATATGAAATCGCCGGTTAATATGCTTAGACTTCTGGTGAGATCTGGGCTCCTTCGCAAGAGCTATTGCACCATTATTATCACAATATATGGGGATGGCATTAGATGGCATCCCTCCAAGCTCCACAATGAACTTTTTGTACCATAAGGCTTCTTTTGCAGCTTTAGAAGCAGCGATGTACTCTGCTTCAATTATTGAATATGCAATGATGGGCTGCTTGGAACTTTTTCAACTAGTTGCCCCACCATTGCACAAAAACACAGATCCTGATGTAGACTTTCTATCATCAAGATCAGACATAAAGTCTGAGTCTGTATATTCCTTTATCCCTAATTTTGAACTCCCTCGAAAGACTAAAAACAAATCTTTAGTCCTTCTCAAGAATTTAATAATGTTCTTTATAGCTATCCAGTGTTCTTCACCTGAATTTGACTGATATCTGCTCGTGATACTCATAGCAAGAGCTATATTTGGTCGAGTAAGCAACATGACATACATAAGGCTTCCAATTATCGAAGCATATGGAATCTTGCTTATGCGTTGAATCTCTTCAGGTGTGTTAGGACACATTTTTTTGGAGAGATTAATGCCATGCCAAAGAGGTAACAATCCTCTTTTAGAGTCTCCATGCTGAACCTTTTCAGCACTTCCTCTATGTATAATTTTTGTGAAAGGCCATGTATCCGATTAGATCTATCTCTATAGACCTTAATTCCAAAAATGTAAGATGCTTCACCTAAGTCTTTTATAGAGAATTCTTTAGATAACCATCTTTTGACTGAAGTCAACATGAAAATATCATTCCTAATAAGGAGGATGTCATCCACGTACAATACGAGGAATGTCACCGCTCTCCCACTGGCCTTCCTGTAAAGACATGGCTCATCCACATTTTTGATAAAATCAAATGATTTGATTGCATCATCAAAATAAGTATTTTAACTCTGAGAAGATTGCTTTAATTCGTAGATTGATCTATGCAGCTTGCAGACCTTTTGATCTTTATCATTGGAAGTGAAACCCAAAGGCTGCTCCATATAGATATCTTTCTCAAGATATCAATTCAGGAATACAGTTTTCACATCCATCTACCATATCTCATAATCATGATATGCTGCAATTACAAGCAATGTACTGATGGATTTTAGCATAGCTACTGGTAAAGAGGTATCATGATAGTCAATGCCTTCATGTTGACTATACCCATTCGCCACTAACCTAGCTTTAAAGGTCTCTACCTTACCATCTGCACCTATTTTTCTTTTGTAGATCCATTTACAACTAATAGGTACAATACCATCTAGTGAATCCACTAAGGACCATACTTGGTTAGAATGCATTTATTGAATTTCTAACTTCATAGCATTCAACCATTTCTCGGAGTTGATGTCTGACATCGCCTCGTCATAAGTATTGGGATCAATTAATTGATCCTTATCCCCAACTAGAAACATTTCCTTTATATCCTCTGTAAGCATACCTAAGTACCTTTCAGGAGATTTGGAGACTCTAGTAGACCTACAAGGTGAAGAGCATTTATGTGAATTGGTTGATTATATTCAATATGATCTCTAGCTAGCTGCTTTTTAGAGACTTTCTTATTGAGCTCAATTAGCCTCCCACTACCACCTGCTTTTTAGAGACTTTCTTATTGAGCTCAATTAGCCTCCCACTACCACCTTCCTGAATAAAATATTTTTAAAGAAATGTGGCATATCTGCTCACAATCACATTATGATCTTCTGAAAGGTAAAAGTAATATCTTAAAGTTTCTTTAGGATATCCTATAAACTAAGCTTTCACAGATCTAGATTCTAACTTATCCGTCATTAGTCTTTGGACATAGGCTGGACATCCCCAGATCTTGAAATGAGCAAGACTTGGTTTCTTACCATGCCAAATCTCATATGGTATGGTAGGAACAGATTTAGATGGAACTCTATTTAGAATATAGATGAAGTTTGTAGGGCATATTTTCAAAGAAATAAAGGCAAGTCAGTGAAGCTCATCATGGATCGGACCATATCTAATAATGTCATGTTTATCCTCTCAAACACCCATTAAGCTAAGGCATACCAGGTGGAGTCCATTGTAAGACTATGCCATTGTCCTTAAGATAACCTAAGAATTCCCTACTAAGGTATTCATCTCCCCGATCTGATCGAAGAACCTTAAGGGTTTTACCTGTTTGTTTTTCTACCGCATGTTTGAATTCCTTAAAATTTTCATAAGCTTCAGATTTATGTCTCATAAAAAATACATAACCAGACCATGAATAATCATCAGTAAAGGTTATGATGTAGTAAAAACCATCCTTGGACTGCACATCAAATGGACCATATACATCAGTGTATACCAGGGCAAGTAATTCTATGGCCCTCTCCCCATGTCCTACAAAGGGTAACTTGATCATTTTTCCTTGAAGACATGACTCACAAGGTGGATATGATTCAGAATTAACTGAATCCAGGATCCCATCCCTTTCAAGTTTGTTAATTATGTCCTCACCTATACGACCAAGCTTTAGATGCCACGTATATTTATCATTTAGGTCATCTCTAGCATGTTTATATCCTATGGCATTCACTTTAATTTTCTCGTTAATATTTAAAGATGTATCGGCATGCAAATGATAAAGACTGTCAATTAAAATAGCTTTTACAACCAATTTATTTCTTAAATAAATATTATAAATGTCTTTATTGAATGTATATTCAAGACCCTTGTTGACCCCATAAGTGATTTTGATGATAACCAAACATTGAAGCATGTACATTTATTTCTAACAACTCTTCAAGTATTTTCCAAGTTTGTGTAGCATGAGTTAATTGTTCAAACTTCAACTCCTACACCTTTGTTTCTTGTTTGAGTTGTGTTGTAATTTATTTTTGTGAAGAAGAACCCAATGAAAAAGCTAAAAAAAAATCATGTAAAAAGGGTTACTTGTGTGTGTGTGCGCCTTAGAATTATCTTGAGTTGGTTTGCTTAAAAAATTATAAGAGTGTTGGTTAGAGTTTTTCTTTGAGTTCAATTGTAAAAATCCTGAAGAAAATACTCGAGCCGACCCAGCATGTTGAAGAGCCGACTCATCCTACTGGCACGCAGCAAGAATTCTGGTATGCAGTAATCTGAGCCGACTCGAATGTAACCGAGCCGACTCCAGTGAATCCGAGTTGACTGGAATATGTCCGAGCCGATTCCTCCAGAGTCCAGTTTTTGAAGATTTTTGAGAACAGCCAGGCGAGCTGACTCGAACCAGAAAGAGCCGACTCTGCCAGACCTAATTTTGAAGACCTAAGAAAGCGAGCTGACCCGAATGTATCGAGCCGACTCTTTTAGAGTGATGAATTCAAAACCTGAGAAGAAGAGCCGACCAAAGATCAAAAGAGCCGACTCCTCAAGTTCAAGTTTTTCAAAGATATAAGTTCGAGCCGACCCGAGCTATCAAGAGTCGACTCGTCTAGAGTGAAGTTTTGTACCCTGAGATAAAGAGCCGACTACATTGAAGATTTGGCGACTCGATCTATTGACTCGAAGGATCCGAGCCGACTCAAAGGAATCCGAGCCGACTCGAACATCACTTTCAGGTATCCAATGGCAAGTTCCAAAATTTATTTTTGAATGCCAAAAAGTGCTCCAATGGTCATAAATCACTTTCCAATGGTCTACAATGGCTAGAATTACCTTGGAGTGATGGAAGACCTTATATTTGAAGGATTTGAACTTTCTTGAAGCAATTTTTAAAGCATTCTTCAAAGTTTTGAGAGCTTCATTGAATATCCTACCTACCACAAGCAAAAGAGCACAAGAGCAATCAAGTCAGCCTTCAAGTCTTCTCCAATTATGATCTGAAGCTTGAACAATTTTGAAAGAAGCCACTAAAGCAATTAAAGCTCATTCAAGTGTATTCAAGTGGACTTCTATCAAGCTGCACTGGAAACTATCTGATAAATTGAGTTTGTCACTTTTTGTTGCATTTATTTCAATTCATTTTTGAATTGTTGGGTTATTGGTGAGCCCGGTTGAAAAACCAAATAGATTCTTAGTGAGCCTTGATAAAAACCAAGTGTTAGATTCTTGGTAATTCTGGTAAAATCAAGTTGGGTTTCTTTGGTGATCCTGTTTAAAACCAAAGGGTGCTGGGTTCTCTTGGTGATCCCGTTAAAACCAAAGTATAGAGGTTTTGGATTGTGATCTCGCAAAACAATCCTACTGTATTTGGGTATGAATATAATGAAAATCTCAAGTGGTATCTTGGGTAGTGGACGTAGGAGCTGGGTAACTCTAAACCACTATAAACTTTGTGTTTGTGTTGTGCTTTCTTGATTTCATTTAGCTTCTGCAACTTTTATTTTACCACAGCACCTAACACTTATAAGGGATATTTTTAATTGCACATTATCTGCTTTAAATTTTTAAATTCTCAATTTACCCCGCCTCTTGGGTATCCACCTAGGTAACAACTGGTATCAGAGCAGTGTCTCTGAATACATAAGAGCAGTGCCTCATCCATGAGTACGTCCTTGGCGGAAGGCTAATCAACCAATAGACCTCCACTCTTCACTAGTATAAATTATGTATATTGGAAAGCTAGAATGAAAATTTATATTCAAGCAGATGATTTTCAATTATGGAAGGTCATTCTAAAAGGTCCTTATATTCCCATGATTAAAATTCATGGAGTGGACTTTCCAAAACCTGAAAAGGATTGGGATGAACATGACATGAAGATGGGTGAGTTAAATGCCAAAGCAAGGAATCTCTTATACTATGCTTTGGATAGTAATGAGTTTAATTGAATTTCTATTTGTTCCTCTACAAAGGAAATTTGGGATAAACTCAAGATGACCCATGAAGGAACTTCTCAAGTGAAGTCTTCTAAAATTAATCTTCTTGTGCATAGTTACCAATTATTCAAAATGAAACCTAATGAAACAATCTCTGCCATGTTTTCACGTTTCACTGATATTATTAACAGCTTAAAAAATCTTGGCATGGTATATACTAATGCAGATCTTGTACAAAAGATTTTAAGATCTCTTCCGAATAAATGGGATTCGAAAGTGACAGCCATCCAGGAAGCAAAAGATTTGAATACCTTACTGCTAAATGAACTATTAGGATCTCTCATCACACATAAACTGACCATGTAGCACCGAACTAAATATGATCAAAAGATGAAGAAATCTATTGCCTTCAAAGCTGCTATGGATTCAAGAAAGGATGAAGAATCGAAAGAAGAATACTCCTCTATTGAAAGCGATATGGAAGATAAAGATGTTGCCATGGTCATCAGGAAATTCAGAAGGTTCTTGGGAAGACGAAAAGGAAGAATTTTTAGAAAATTCCACAAGAACAAAGAATTCAGTAAGGAGAAGGATAAGGAAAAGGAGAAAGAAAATGAAGTGCTCACCTGCTAAGAATGTAAAAAACCAGAGCACATCCAACAGATTATCCTTTATTGAAGAAGGGACTTATGAAAAAGAAAAAGAAAGCTATGGTAGTGACGTGGAGTGATAGCGAAGCATCCTCATCTACTGAAGAAAAAGGGACCACAAAATCTATGAACTTATATATGATGGGTCTTGAAAATGAGGTATCATCCCCTAAGCTTCAAACTGAATTTATATATGATGAATTGAATTCTGCATTTCATGATTTACTTATTGAATTCAAGAAAGCTGGGGTTAAAATTAAATCTTTGAAGAAACAAAATGATGTTTTATTAAAAAACAAGGATGAAATTTCTGAAAAGAATAACTTTTTACATAAAGAATTGAATATCTTTTCTGATAATGTTATTGTGTTGAAAAATGAGAAAAATGCTTTGAATGAGACAAACAAAGTTTTAGTTGGTGAAAATGTATATTTGAAAAAGGAGGTTGAGAAGCTTAAGCCTTTAGTAGAAAAACTTACCTTGAGTTCTAATAAGCTTGAGCTAATTTTGAAAGAGCAAAAATATTCAAAAAGTAAAGCTAGAATTGGATTTAATGCCTTAAATGCTAAAGGAATTTCAGCAACAAAATTTATATCTTCAAAAGCTTCAACTTCAAATACTAAATTTCAAAAAGCTCTTCCATCAAAATCTATTTCAAATGGCTTGAAGTATGTTCTAAAGAATTCTATTCAAAAATCTTTCAAACCAAATATTTCTATTTCTGCATCTTTTAAAGCTTCAAAGAATGCATCATTCAAAAATGATAAAATTATTTATTATGCATGTCATAGATTTGGGTATAAATCTTATCAATGCAATTCCTTGAAAAATTCCATGATTGGTGCATTGAAATATAGAATCATTTGGGTTCCAAAAGGAACCAATTTTGCTAACCCGAAAGGACCCAAGTTAGCTTGGGTACCTAAAATCCCTCATTGACTATTTTGCAGGACTGTCTTGCAGCCCATAAATTAAAGAAAAGATGGTATCTTGATAGCGGTTGTTTAAGGCATATGACGGGTGATAAAGATCAGTTCATCACCCTACAAATGAAAGAAGGAGGATTGATTACTTTCAGAGATAATGGCAAGGGAAGAATAATTGGAATTGGTAAGATCAAAATAACCTCATGTACTTTTATTGAAGATGTGCTGCTAGTAGATAAATTGAAGCATAATTTGTTGAGTATTAGTCAACTTTGTGATAAAGGCTTCAAGGTTATCTTTGAATCATATATGCATGTAGTAACTAACTCTCTTGATTCTAGCAACAAATTCATTAGTCATAAACTTGGAAACATCTATGTGGTAGATCTAAATGAATTAGCCATGACTAGTAGTTCTAGTCTTGTAGCAATGAATGCTAAGACCAAGGAGTCATGTTTATTATAGTATAGATGATTAGGTCATGCTAGCATGTATACAATTGCTAATTAATTTCAAAGAATCTAGTTAAAGGTTTGCCATATTTTAAAGTTGATCTTGATTATGTATGTGATGCTTGTCAATTAGGAAAACAAACTAGAGGGAGTTTTAAATCAAAAAATATTATTTTAATAACTAGACCCCTTGAGCTACTTCACATGGACTAATTTGGACCAACTAGGACCACAAGCCTAGGAGGTATGAAATATGGCCTTGTGATTGTAGATGACTTTTCTAGATTCACATGGGTATTATTTATTTCACATAAGGATGAAACTTTTGATGTATTTCAAAAATTTCATAAGAAAGTTTCAAATGAGAAAAATCTTTCTGTTATTTCTATAAGAAGTGATCATGGAACTAAATTTTAAAATCAATTTATTGATGAATATTGCACTGAGCACGGCATTGATCATAACTTCTCTGCTCCTAAAACACCACAACAAAATATTTTTGTAGAGAGAAAGAATAGGACTTTGGAAGAAATGGCTCGAACTATGTTGTGTGAAAGTAGTCTTCCAAGATACTTTTGGGTAGAAGCGGTGAACACTGCCTGTTATATATTAAACCGAGTTTTAATTAGACCAATTTCTAAGAAAATCCCCTATGAGCTTTGGAATGGAAGAAAATCGAATATTAACTATTTTTATGTTTTTGGGTATAAATGCTTTGTGTTAAACAATGGTAAAGATAACCTAGGAAAATTTGATGCAAAATATGATGAATCTATATTCTTTGGTTATTCCTTACATAGCAAAGCATATAGAGTGTTTAATAAGAGGACTCTCGCTATAGAAGAGTCAATTCATGTTATTTTTGATGAAGCTAACCCCTCACCATCTAGAAAAGATGAGTGCATAGATAATGATGTAGGTACATTATAAAAGAAAATAGAAGATCTAAGCATTCAAGACAAGCCAACACAAGATTGAAATGAAGTGGTAAGCAAGGATCATACTGATTTACCAAAGGAATAGAGGTATGTAACTTCACATCCTAAAGATTTAATTATTGGTGATCCTTCTCATTATGTTAGGACTAGGTCAGCACATAGAGATGCACATGACTACCTAGCCTTTGTCTCACAAATTGAACCATATAGTATAGAAGAAGCTGAAACTGATCATAACTGGATGATGGCCATGCATGATGAATTAAACCAGTTTGAAAGGAATAATGTTTGGACACTAGTTAGTAGACCTACAGACCACCCAATCGTACAAACCAAATGGGTCTATAGGAACAAACTAAATGAGAATGGTAAGGTTATAAGAAATAAAGAAAAGTTGGTAGCAAAAGAGTATAATCAAGAAGAGGGCATTGATTTTGATAAAACATATGTTCCTGTAGCAAGACTAGAAGCCATCAGATTACTTTTTGCATTTGCTTGCTACATGAACTTTAAATTCTTTTAAATGGATGTTAAAAGTGCTTTTCTAAATAAATTTATTTCTGAACAAGTTTTTGTAGAATAGCTACCAGGTTTTGAAAATCATACTTTTCCAAATCATGTGTTTAAATTGAACAAAGCTTTATATGATTTGAAATAAGCGCCTAGGGCCTGGTATGATAGACTAAGCAAATTTTTAATTAAAAATGAATTCAAAAGAGGAAATGTAGATAGAACTCTTTTTATTAAGAACAAAGAGAATGATATCTTAATTGTATAAATTTATATTGATGATATTATATTTGGTGAAACTAATGAATATCTTTATAGAGAGTTTGCTGAGTTGATGCAGCGTGAGTTTGAAATGAGCCTTATGGGTGAACTCAACTACATCCTTGGATTGCACGTCAAACAAATGAAGAAGGAATCTTTATAAACCAAGCCAAATATATAAAAGAAATAATCAAGAAGTTTGGTATGGAAATAAGTAAAGAGGCTAGCACATTCATGAGCCCTACCTGGAGACAAGACAAAGATGAAAGTGGATCCAATGTTGACCAAAAGCTATATAGTAGTATGATCGGATCCCTACTATATCTTATAGCCAGTAGACCTGATATCTTATACAGTGTTGTTGCCCAGATATGGTGCCCAAGAGGGGGGGTGAATTGGGTATTTAAAAAGTTTAAGGCAATATATATGTGCTATCAGGTTTTAAGGTGAAGAGTGATAGTGCTTTAATAATTGTGCAACGGAAGCAACGAAATAAAATGACAATTAACGAGCTAAAGAAGCTAAAGAGCAAACCAATGCAAACACACAAGAAATATAGTGGTTCGGTGCACCCAGCACCTACATCCACTCCCCAAGTTCCACTTGGGAATTTCCACTATAATCTTTGGATTACAGCCGACTTGTTTTACCAGGCTCACAAGTCAAAACCTTACACACTTGTTTTGGCTTCGGGCTAACAAGCAACCCTAGTTGGTTTTATCAATTGGCTCACCAACAAACCTCACTCACTTGTTTTGGCTTTGGGCTTACAAGCAACCCTAGTTGGTTTTATCAATTGGCTCACCAACAAACCTCACTCTAGTTTCAAATTCCCTTGAAACTAGCTAAAGACAAAAGTGTATGAATACAAGTAATGAAAACTAAACAAACTCCTTTTGAGCAAAAATAAATTCGTTGAAGCTCTTGATGGAAACTCTTCAAGCCTTTTGTCTTGGAATCTTGGACCTCACTAAATGCCAAACACTTGAATGTTGGATTCCTCAAAAAATGGAAAGCTTTTGGGAAGGGAATCTCTTGGTTTTCTCACACTTTTTGGCTTTGGAAGTGATTGAAGGCTTTGTACTTTGAACCTATACTTTTTCACTTTGTCTCCTTGTCTTTTTTGAAGTTTGGTGGAGGTTAAATACCTCATTCATGCTGAAACAACTCCACAAGACCGTTAGATTCAAAAATATGGCCGTTTATGGCCGTTAGAAATCAAATCAGAAGTTCAGAAAAACTAGCCGTTATGCCATGAGTCGACCTCATGAGTCGACCTCTGGATTAAGTGTCGACCTCATGAGTCGACCTCCAGTATATTTTAGGCAAAAGTTCAGAGTACCATAGTTCTGCCCATTTTGAGTTCTCAGGCTATGAGTCGACCTCTGGTGTCGACCTCTGGACAGGTGTTGACCTCTGGTGGTCGACCTCTGGAGCGTGCCACTGAGATTTTGCCGTGCCGGCCATGCTGAACTTTTCTTCTCTTCATGAGTCGACCTCTGGTGATCGACCTTTGACAAGGTGTCGACCTCTGGTGGTCGACCTCTGATCTGAATTTTTCTGAAACTCTTTGAGATGTGCGTGCCATGCTTGAGTTTATCTAAGCCTTTGTTTCTTTTGTCAATAATTTCTTAACAAGAAGGTCCAATTTGATTATTTTGATCTTGTCCAAGGTAGAAGAGCTCTTTTCCAAATCAGGCAAACTTAGTTTCATCAATGTACTTTTGATACTCTTTTTGAATAACCTATGTCCTGAAACTTTTATCTAGAGATGAAACATTAGTCCAAACATATACTCAACCTTTTGTTAATCATCAAAACTAAGGAGTCAAAGCCAACAATCTCCCCCTTTTTGATGATGACAAAACCTTGAGTATATATGCAATTAAGTCCAAGAGCAAAATATAGTAATAATAAAAATTTTCAAAGTATCCTTTCATGCAAGAGTGTTCATGCAAGAGTGTATCATAAAAATTTTGTGAAAATATTCTCAAGAGTCAAAAAGATTTTACTTTTCATTTATTTCTTTCTTTTTGTGAAAACATTCTCATAAGCCCAAAAAGATAAGAATCATATTAACTTTTCTACTCATAAGATGGAGTCTCATAAATACATATATACTTTTCTACTCCCCCTTTTTGTCAAGAATCAAAACGTCATTTTTGTAGTGAAAGATATATTAATGAAACTTATGTTGATTTACAATAAAGTATAAAAAGATATGCTCCCCCTCAATTTGTGCATACCACAAAATATTCTAACTTGAGGGTTTAAGAAGATAAATGCTAAGAGCTGGTATCAGATAAAATGGCACAATATAGATAAAAGCAAATGTATTCAGTTACAAAATTGCTTACAAGGTAGGCACAAAACACTGATACAACAAACCATACAAAGCAAACTAAATACAACAAGTAAATCTATGAGGCTACTCCTCATCAGAAGGTATGTCAAAAGATACAGGAGCCATGATCCTAGATGAGGATTTTGGAGTCCTATGAGGGGAACTCCGAGTCCTCAGAGAGGGACCAGACCTAGGGGTAGTCCTACGAGATCTATAAGTCCTAGGTAAGGGCTCCACAGAAGTCGAGACAGAGGCAGTAGCTGAAGGAGTGGACGGATCAGCATGCTGAGTAGACTGAGCTGGAGTCTGCCTGCTGACTAGCTCATAAGCTGTGGGATCATCGATGTCTGTCTCTGTATGCTCATCTATGTCATCCGGAATCCCAGTGATAGTCTCAAATAGTGACTCTGTAGGCTCAATATCAACTGGCACAGCTGTGGCTGGAGGATCTGAACTCTGAAAATCAGTGGAAGGAAGATCAGCTAAAGGGGGAATCTCTGGAATCGGCTCTGCAGGTGGAACATCAGATCTACCTGCTCCAGGCTGATCTCCATCACTGTCACTGTATCCACTAGAGTCATCAGCATCATCATCACCATCATCATCATCATCATCATCATGTGGAGGAGATACTGTCGGATCTGCAGTCCCTGATGGCAGTGCTTATCTCAATAAGCTGAGGATCTGTCTGAATCCTGTATCCATACTAGCTGAGAGAGTACTAATGCGTGTGTCTGTGTGTATCCGCAGATCATGAATCTCCTGCCGTACACCAGTGATCTCTGTCCGGACCTCTGAAATCTGATCTGTCACTCGCTGCTTGAAGTTCGATATCCTCACTGAAGTCCTCCGTGGTGTAGCAGTAGGTACCGGAGCTGATGAAGGTGGTGGCGTGAATGGCTCAGGCTCCGTAGTCTCTGTCTCCGGTGCTGGGCGAGGAGGTGTACCATGATCAGTAGGCCCTGAAGGCCCTGCCTCAGCAGCTCGGATCTCATCCTCCTCATCTGGCTCCTGGCCAGACTCTCGTCGTACCCATCGGTCGCCAATCAGTCGAAATCCCATTCTATGTAGGGATTTCTCTCCATAAGTATCTGAGTGCTGTAGCTGGCTGAAGGGTATGCCGTCGAATGAGACACCATGCTCTCTGAATATCTGAGTCAGTCCCATCCCGTACTGCTGCACAAGTCTCCTGTGAGAAGCTGCCTCACCCATCTGCTGAAGCATGATCTTGGGAAGGTTGATGGGAGTCCGCTGGCTCAGGGACACCATCAACACTAGCTCACGCTCAGTGATAAAATCAAATCTCCTGCTCTTCGGAATCAAGATACGGGCGATGATGTGATGCAGCACTCTCATCTCCAGTGAAAGCTGGTTAGCGAATACTGTGGAAATGCCGCTAACATCCTCACGCTCTAGGATACACCTGAAGGCGTGCTCTCTGTCGCTGATCGTAGTGGCAGCAGTGCCATGAAGTGGAATCCTCCAGATGCGACTTATGACCTCAGGTGTCACTGGAATCTCAATCCCTCGAACTGTAGCGGACCATCCAATGCCATCAGTGGCCATGGATCCATAAAACTCTCTGATGAGGTCTGGGTAGTATCTCTCGGACATGGTACAAAAATGAACCAGACCTGCATCTCTCAGTACATCTCCAATGAAGAAGTGATGCTGATCCCAGAATGGAATATCTATGCGCCTGCCACTAGCAATGCTCTTTCGGACTAGGCTGGCTGGCACTGGTGCAGGTGGCTCTGGGGTCGGCTCACGCTCATGTCTTACTTTCCTTCGCCGCTCAGTACTACCCTGCCCCTGTTCCAATCTCCTTTTCCTTACTACCTGGTGTTTTCTCGGACCCATGTGTGAGGATGAGGGGTAACTTAGGGAGTAAGGCTAAGAGAGGTTCACTAATTGGGAAAAAGAGGAGAATGTGAAATAGTGAAATAGGGTTTGTGAGATTGGAGGAAATCGAGAGTAAATGAGGAAAAGGTAAGAAACGGACGAAAGAAATACGTGTTTTCAATTGAAAAACAGCCGAGATTTGAGGGTAGAAAGATTCGAGGGCTTTCGGTTGTCCAAAATCAAGAAAACGGTCAAATAGAAGGTTGATTCCAAGAAAAGCAAGAGAGGAGGTGAGGATTTCCCAAAAAGATCGAGGATAGGGGTGGAAATCCACTATTTGGAGGTTTAGGGAAGTTGTAGGGGGACCACACGAAGAAGAGGTAAAGAAAACAATGGGAAAAAAAGGCTTGCGGACGGGTTTTTAAAAAGCAGGTTTTCGTTCAAGTGTCGACCTCTGAGAATTTTCAGGGGTCGACCTTAAGTGTCGACCTCCAAAACTTAAGTGTCGACCTCAAGTGTCAACCACCGAAAATATCAAGTGTCGACCTCCAACAATAAATCACCCAAAATAAAATTCTGTAAAATTTTAAAAAATTGATAAAATTTAGAAAAATAACCTTTAAACATATTTGAGAATTTATAAATTATTTTTGAGGAATTTTGATGAAAATTGAAGAGTTTCAAGCAAAAGGATCAATGACTCCTAGTTCTCTTCTAATCATACAAAATCTTTCTTCATTCATTGGTTTTGTGAATATATCAGCCAATTGATAATCAGTACATATAAATTCTAACAATACATTAGAGTTTTGAACATGATCTCTTATGAAGTGATGTCTTATTTCAATATGTTTGCTTCTTGAATGTTGAACAGGATTTTTCGTTAAATTGATTGCACTAGTATTATCACATCTTATGGGTGTCTTAGTTAGTTTGATGCCAAAGTCCTCGAGTTGTTGTTTAATCCATAAAACCTGAGCACAACAGCTTCCAGCTGCTATATATTCGGCTTCTGCCGTAGATAGAGCAACCGAATTCTGTTTCTTACTGCTCCATGAAATCAAATTAACTCCTAGGAATTGACAAGTTCCACTAGTACTTTTTCGATCAAGTTTACACCCAGCAAAATCAGCATCAGAATATGCAATTAATTCATATGATGACTCCCTAGAGTACCAAAGACCAATTTCGATTGACCCAGATAAGTATCTAAGTATACGTTTTACAGCTAAGAGATGTGATTCTTTAGGAGCAGACTGAAAACGTGCACACATACAAACACTAAACATTATATCTGGTCTACTGGCAGTTAAATATAGCAAAGAACCAATCATGCCTCTATATAATTTTTGGTCTACTGATTTACCACATTCATCTTTGTCTAATTTACATGAAGAGCTCATAGGGGTACCTATTGGTTTTGTGGTCTCCATCCCAAACTTTTTCAAAATTTCCCTTGTGTACTTGGCTTGGTTGATGGAGATCCCCTCTTTGATTTGCTTAATTTGGAGTCCGAGGAAGAAATTGAGTTCTCCCATCATGCTCATTTCGAACTCACTCTGCATTAACTTCGTAAATTCTTGACAAAGACATTCGTTAGTAGCACCAAAAATAATATCATCTACATATATTTGTACTACTAAGAGATCATCATTTTTCTTTTTCAAAAATAATGTATTATCTACATTACCTCTAGAAAAATCATTTTTCATCAAAAATGAACTTAATCTATCATACCAAGCTCTAGGAGCTTGCTTTAAACCATACAATGCTTTATGCAATTTAAAGACATGATTAGGAAATTCATGATTTTCAAAACCAGGAGGTTGTTCAACATAAACTTCCTCTTCAATAAATCCATTTAAAAAGGCACTCTTTACATCCATTTGAAATAACTTGAAATCCATAAAACAAGCAAAAGCAAGTAAAAGTCTAATTGCTTCTAACCTAGCAACAGGAGCAAAGGTTTCATCGAAGTCGATTCCTTCTTCCTGGTTGTAGCCTTTAGCAACAAGTCTAGCTTTGTTCCTAATTACAATACCATGTTCATCAAGTTTATTTCTAAAAACCCATTTTGTGCCAATTACAGAAACATTAAGGGGTCTTTCAGTTAAAGTCCAAACATTATTTCTTTTAAATTGATTTAATTCATCTTGCATAGCATTAATCCAATTACAATCTTTTTCAGCTTCTTCTATTGACTTAGGCTCTATCTGAGATACAAAAGCTAAATAATCACAAACATTTCTAATAGAAGAGCGTGTACTTACCCCCTTTGATGGATCACCTATTATTAGCTCTTTAGGGTGTCCATGTGCATACCTCCATTCTTTAGGTAATGGTTTTGGTGAAGTTGCATTGATTTCTTGAATTTGATCTTGACTTTCTTGATCATCATCTCCTTTGGGCTCATCTTCATTGATTTTCAATTGTTCAAGTTTCTTTGTACCTGTTTCAACATCAATAGAATCTTCTTTTCTAGAAGATTTTTCGTTAGATTCATCAAACACTACATGAATTGATTCTTCAACCAGAAGTGTTCTTCTGTTGAAGACCCTGTATGCCTTGCTAGAAGTAGAGTATCCTAAAAAGATACCTTCATCTGACTTGGCATCAAATTTACTGATATTGTCTTTGCCATTGTTTAATATGAAACAACGGCAACCAAACACACGAAAATACTTGAGATTAGGTTTTCGATTTTTCCAAAGCTCATATGGTGTTTTCTTCAAAATAGGTCGAATTAAAACACGATTTAAAATGTAACAGGAAGTATTAATGGCTTCTGTCCAAAAATATCTAGGTAAATCATTTTCGCAAAGCATTGTGCGTGCCATTTCTTCAAGTGTCCTATTCTTTCTTTCTACCACCCCATTTTGTTGAGGTGTCCTAGGTGCAGAGAAATTATGACTAATACCATTTTCATTACAAAAAGCTTCAAAATCATGATTTTCAAATTCAGTTCCATGATCACTATGCAAAGAAACAATAGTGAGATCTTTTTCGTTTGAAACCCTTTTATGAAATTTAACAAAAGCTGAAAAAGCTTCATCCTTATGAGATAAAAACATTATCCAAGTAAATCGTGAGTAATCATCTACAATTACTAGCCCATATTTTTACCTCCCAAACTAGTTGTTCTGGTTGGTCCAAAGAGGTCCATATGCAATAATTCAAGGGGTCTAGTAGTAGATACTACTCCTTTAGGTTTGAAAGTAGACTTAGTTTGTTTTCCAAATTGACATGCAGCACAAATTTTATCTTTTTCAAAAGTGAGTTTTGGCAATTCTTTTACAAGATTCTTTTTGCTTAATTTTGAAATCAACTGCATACTAGCATGCCCTAGCCTACGATGCCAAAGCCAACTAGTTTCACTTGCCTTGGCTTCCTTAGCCACTAGGCATTGACCACTTTCCATGGATAGATCATCAAGATCAACCATGTAAATGTTTCCATGTCTAAGACCAGTGAACTTGATGCCATCGACATCTAGACTAGATACCATGCACAAAGATGATTCAAAAATTACTTTAAAACCTTTATCACAAAACTGACTAATGCTAAAAAGATTATGCTTCAATCCATCAACAAATAATACATTATCTACATAAGCATTAGGGGTGATATGGATTTTACCAATTCCGACGATTTTGCCTTTTCCATTATCACCAAAAGTGACATTTCCACCATCAATTGCAGCTAGTGATGAGAATTGCTTCACATCCCCAGTCATGTGCCTTGAGCAACCACTATCCAGATACCACATTCTTCTTTTATTTTTGGTTGCAAGGCACACCTGCAAAAAAATGATCAAGTTGAAACTTTAGGTACCCAAGTCATCTTAGGTCCTTTAGGGTTAGTCAAATTGGTTCCTTTTGGAACCCAAATCTTTCTAAAGGTATTTGATTTTCTTCTGTTACAAACATATGATTTATAACCTACTTTACCACATGCATAGCAGGTAATATTAGAAGATGCAGGTATGAAAAAGTTTTTGTAAAGCTTTTGCTGATTGTGTGGTTTAAATCCAAGTCCAGCTTTATTAAACACTGCATGTTGGCTATTTAAAAGCATATTTAGTTTTTCTGAACTAAAGGTAAACTTTTCTACAAAGGGTTTTACTTTTTCTAACTCTTCCTTGTAATTCTTATTTTGAAGCAATAGTTCTTTATTTTGTTTTTCAATGTTCTCATTAGTTTTAAGACTTCTATTATTTTTGAAAGAATTATTTTCTTTAAAAAGATTATCTTTATCATTTGTCAAAGTCTTTACATGTTCTTTTAATTTCTTGTTTTCTTGAGTTAAATTTTCAATTTCACTTGAAAACTTTTCTGAATTTTTGGTAAGCTCAAAATTTTGCTTTCTTAATTTCTTATTTTTTAATTCTAATTTTTTATATTCCATTACTAAGTCATCAAAAGCATCATGCAGTTCATTGAAAGTAAATTCAGTTTCAGGTTCAGAATTTACCTCATTATCTTCATTGGCCATGAAACATAGGTTGGCGACTACCTGCTGCTCTTCTTTACTGCTGGAGTCCTCACTCTCACTCCAGGTATCCATCATGGCCTTCTTTCTCAACATCCTTCTACTCTTTTTAAGCAAAGGGCAATCTGTTTTGTAATGTCCAGGCTTCTTGCACTCGAAGCAGATGGGTGGATCCCTTTCTTTCTCTTTCTCCTTCTCCTTGTTGTGATCACCTTTTTGTGGCCTTTTCTTGTAGAAGCCCTTCTTCTTTCTCATGAATCTTTTAAATTTTCTTGTAATTAGGGCTGTCTCATCATCATCATCTTCTTCTTCAGATTCATCACTTGACTCTTCTTTTGTAGTGGACTTGAAGGCTATGGCTTTCTTTTTCTTGTCATTGTCCACTGTTTTCTGCTTTAGTGAAAGCTCGTAGGTCATCAGTGATCCAAGAAGCAGATCGAGAGGTAGAGTGTTGACATCCTTGGCTTCTTCTATGGCTGTAACTTTCGCATCCCATGAAGCCGGAAGAGACCTGAGAAGTTTGTTAACCAGTTCACCATTAGATATAATTTTTCCCAAACTCCTTATACCATTTACTATATTGGTAAATCTAGTATACATTTCACTTATGCTTTCAGTTGGTTCCATCCTGAACATCTCATACGTATGAATGAGCATGTTCACCTTAGTGGTCTTCACTTGGTGTGTACCCTCATGGGTAACCTCAAGTATATCCCAAATTTCTTTGGCGGAAATATAATTTGATATTCTGTTGAATTCACTAGGATCAAGTGCACAGAATAACAAATTCATCGCCTTAGCATTTAACTCAGCTTGTTTGATGTCATTGTCATCCCATTCTTCTTCAGATTTTGGGGTGATAATGCCATTAACCAAGTGAGTGGGCTGATGAGGCCCTTTAGTGATTACTCTCCAAATATGATAATCTACAGCTTGTAAATAAATACGCATACGAGTTTTCCAATAAGTGTAGTTTGTGCCATTAAAGAAAGGAGGACGATTTGATGCTTGTCCTTCAACTATACCCATTCCAATTGGGGCGGCCATGATCTTTCACTCAAGATCGTTGGACCTACAAGAGAGTACCGGTGCTCTGATACCACTTGTTGCCCAGATATGGTGCCCAAGAGGGGGGGTGAATTGGGTATTTAAAAAGTTTAAGGCAATATATATGTGCTATCAGGTTTTAAGGTGAAGAGTGATAGTGCTTTAATAATTGTGCAACGGAAGCAACGAAATAAAATGACAATTAACGAGCTAAAGAAGCTAAAGAGCAAACCAATGCAAACACACAAGAAATATAGTGGTTCGGTGCACCCAGCACCTACATCCACTCCCCAAGTTCCACTTGGGAATTTCCACTATAATCTTTGGATTACAGCCGACTTGTTTTACCAGGCTCACAAGTCAAAACCTTACACACTTGTTTTGGCTTCGGGCTAACAAGCAACCCTAGTTGGTTTTATCAATTGGCTCACCAACAAACCTCACTCACTTGTTTTGGCTTTGGGCTTACAAGCAACCCTAGTTGGTTTTATCAATTGGCTCACCAACAAACCTCACTCTAGTTTCAAATTCCCTTGAAACTAGCTAAAGACAAAAGTGTATGAATACAAGTAATGAAAACTAAACAAACTCCTTTTGAGCAAAAATAAATTCGTTGAAGCTCTTGATGGAGACTCTTCAAGCCTTTTGTCTTGGAATCTTGGACCTCACTAAATGCCAAACACTTGAATGTTGGATTCCTCAAAAAATGGAAAGCTTTTGGGAAGGGAATCTCTTGGTTTTCTCACACTTTTTGGCTTTGGAAGTGATTGAAGGCTTTGTACTTTGAACCTATACTTTTTCACTTTGTCTCCTTGTCTTTTTTGAAGTTTGGTGGAGGTTAAATACCTCATTCATGCGGAAACAACTCCACAAGACCGTTAGATTCAAAAATATGGCCGTTTATGGCCGTTAGAAATCAAATCAGAAGTTCAGAAAAATTAGCCGTTATGCCATGAGTCGACCTCATGAGTCGACCTCTGGATTAAGTGTCGACCTCATGAGTCTACCTCCAGTATATTTTAGGCAAAAGTTCAGAGTACCATAGTTCTGCCCATTTTGAGTTCTCAGGCTATGAGTCGACCTCTGGTGTCGACCTCTGGACAGGTGTTGACCTCTGGTGGTCGACCTCTGGAGCCTGCCACTGAGATTTTGCCGTGCCGGCCATGCTGAACTTTTCTTCTCTTCATGAGTCGACCTCTGGTGGTCGACCTTTGACAAGGTGTCGACCTCTGGTGGTCGACCTCTGATCTGATTTTTTCTGAAACTCTTTGAGATGTGCGTGCCATGCTTGAGTTTATCTAAGCCTTTGTTTTTTTTGTCAATAATTTCTTAACAAGAAGGTCCAATTTGAGTATTTTGATCTTGTCCAAGGTAGAAGAGCTCTTTTCCAAATCAGGTAAACTTAGTTTCATCAATGTAATTTTGATACTCTTTTTGAATAACCTAAGTCCTGAAACTTTTATCTAGAGATGAAACATTAGTCCAAACATATACTCAACCTTTTGTTAATCATCAAAACTAAGGAGTCAAAGCCTACAAGTGTATGTGTATGTGCTAGATTTCAATGTAATCCTAAAGAAACACATATGCTTGCTGTTAAAAGAAATTTCAAATATTTGAAAGGTACAAGCAATTTAGGTCTTTGGTATTCTAATGAATCATCATTGAATTTAATTAGTTTTTCTGATGCTGACTATGCTGGTTGTAAAATTGATGAAAGAGCACTAGTGGTACATGCCAATTTCTAGGGTTGAATTTAATTTCATGGCACTGTAAGAAGCAAAACTTCATAGCATTGTCCACTGCTAAGGCAAAGTACATTGCTGTTGGTAGTTGTTGTGCTCAAGTGTTATGGATTAAACAACAGCTAAAAGACTTTGGTGTTACACAATCTAAAATTCCAATCAAATTTGATAACACAAGTGCTATTAATTTGACAAAAATCCTTGTTCAGCATTCACGAACTAAGCACATTGAAATTAGGCATCATTTTATAAGAGATTATATATTGAATAACGGTATTGCACTTGAATTCGTGCCAACTAAAAACCAACTTGCAGATATTTTTACCAAACCCTTGAATTTTGATAGATTTGCAATGACTAGAAGTGAACTAGAATTATGTGACCCACTTTAAAAACACTCCCATAATCTTAAGGATAAATTATCTTGGTGACCTCCTTGTCCAAATTTTTGTTAAAATGACTTTGATTAAAATACAAAAATCTCTTTTATGCTCCCTCTGCTCGAGCCAACTCGAGCAGATGACCTATTGGTCGAGCAGGCTCGGATGTCGAGCCGTCTCTTTTTAGTTCGAGCTGTAGGATTTTTCTTTCCCATTTCTATTCCTTAACCTTACACTCTTTCCCTCCAAGAAACTTTCCAAATACCTGTTCCTTCCAAAAATTGCTTCGGAACACAAGTGTATCTGTGCAAATGGCTCCAAAAAGGGGAGTTGGGAAGAAATCGAGACGGGATACTGAAGCTGCTCTGCAAGAAAGAAGAACAAAGTTCCAAGAAGATACTTCCTCTCAAATTCCACCTTAATCAGATGAAGAGCAAAGCCCAGTTTCACCAAGCCATCAGATTTCCTTAGGTATGTGACCTATTACTACTGGAAGAAGGATTTTGTTTGAATACCTAAAGGAAATAGGATTTGTTATTGGAGATTTTATTGAGAATCAGGGTTGGAGAAACATGTGTTCCTTGGATATCAAAACCTACCCAAATCTAGTTAGAACCTTCTATGAAAACTTAAGATTTGGTGAAAATTTTATTAAATCTTCAGTCAAAGGGAGAAGAATTATCATATCTGCAGAAATCCTTGGAAATGTTCTAGAAATGCCATTTGAGGGCACTGAGTACTTGGTCCTAAAAGACAAAACTAAAGCATTGCAAACTGTACTGGAAAGGACTGAAGTTGATGAAATTGGAATTCTCAAGGCCAGCACATTGTCCATTGAAATGAGAATACTTTACAGTTTTATTAATAGGATCTTTCTACCCAGAACATGCCACTTTGACTCGGTAAGTGAGTGAGATCTTTGTTTCATGGAGCTTCTGATAAATGGTGACAAAATTAACCTACATGCTATCATGATTAGTCAGATGAAAGAGGTAGTGAGAAAAGTAAAGGCATGTTTGCCTTACGAAATGGTCCGCTCACTTTTCTTCCAAGGTGCAAACATTGACTTATCAGGAGAGGATAGCAAAATCCTCCTTCATACCAATACTTATACAGCCAAAACTCTACAAAGGATGGGTTGCTTTCAGAAGGAACTTGGAAAAAGAAGTTTGATGCTCCAATAATTGAAGAAATTGAGGAAATACAAGAGCAAGCTGAAATGGAGACTGGTGAAGGAGCTTCAATTCAAATTCTAGAGTCACAACCACAACTAGGGTCTCCAGTCCAAATAGATTTTGATGTTCCCTTTCTAGATGTTTTAGTGCCTGATATATCTTCTAGTACACCTATTTATACTCAGTCCACTGACTGGTGAGGACACAAGAGCTAGGAAGAGGAAGCAAACCTTTTCCAATTCAATTTGGATCACCAATGAGTAAGTCCATGTGTTCTTCACAAAGGACACTCGAGTTCCAGTTATTTTGAGTTATAATTAGGTCAAATTAAGTTGCAATTTGATCAATTTAAGTGTGATTTGGTCAATTATGGTTGCTAGGTTACCAATTGAGTCCATTGAGTCCATCAATTGATTTAAGACTCTTGTAAATAGCATTAATTTACTTTGTTTCATGAATTATCTAGTTTGAGTCATGTAATTAGTGTTTGAATAAGTTAAGAGGTCTCATAAGTACCCAAGACCCAAGTTGTCATTACCTTGGTAGGTCAATTCTAGGTAAAAAAAAGGTTTTCCAAATTTTCATTCAGACATTCAGACATTCAGACATTCAAACATCCAGACATTGGGACATCAAGACATTGGGATATCTAGACATCAAGACAAGAAGACAATTTGAATGTCTTTCTTATCCAAGAGAGGCGCCCATCGCATCCTATTTTTCATCGTATATTCTAATTTCAAGGAGGCGCCCATTTAAGAGGAGTAAAGCAGAAGGACTCTGCTTTACATTTAGCGCCCCCTCATATTTTTGTCACCCACTCCAAATGATGACCATCCATTCAAAAAATTAAATGGAAGGAAGAGTCCAAGATAGGTGGAGATATCTTCATTCAAATTCAAAGAAGATTTCATATTCAAAAGGAGTTTCATCCAAAAATCAAAGAGTTCTCTCTTATCGAGTTATATCCCTTCATCTTATCCAAGTATCAAGGGAGGATTGAGCAAATCCCTTTTAAATTCAAATAAGGGTTCAAATTCAAATCTTATCCTATCAAGGAGATGAGACGCCAAGTGAAAGAAGGTTAGCGCCAAATGAGAAAAAAAATTAGTGCCAAGGAAGGATTAGCACCCCATCTTCCTTTTCTCGAATACATTTTCTCAAGTTGTCACCCAAGTCAATTTAAATTTCAAATTCAAGGTGTGTTTGAGTTTAAATGTAATTTAAATTTGAAAGAGTCCTTTGGTATCTTCATGTGTGAAGAACTCAATAAATAGGACCCCATACACTTTGTAATTATTGATTATTGAATTATGAAATGAAATGCTGTCTTTTTCCGCAAAGCTGGGTAGGCTTAGTGATTTTCTCTAAGAGCGGGGAGGTTCATAAGAGCTTAAGGCAGGGAGGTCTTTGAGAGCTCAAGGCGGGGAGGTCTTTGAGAGCTCAAGGTGGTGAGGTCCTTGAGTGGAGGTTCTGCCTGATTTGACAATTGCTACCGATCTTCTTCAAGCTCTTCGAATCCAACCTTTCTATTTTCCCATTTCGGATCTAAATTACATCAATCTTAAGTTTTGTTTGCTGCCTTCTTTGTGGATCCCAGGTGTTCAAGGATCTTAGAGGACGGATCCTTTGCTTCCAAACCAAGATCTAAAGGTGGATCTGTAATTTGGAGTCCTGATCTTCATCCTACTGTGAAATCTGAGCGACCGAGCAGCAGATCCAACTCAATTCAAAGTGAATCTCCATTGGGGTAAGTAACCAACCATTTTCTAATTAGATTTGGTAATTGAATTATGGAATTGCCTGACCTAAGATTGTTTCCTAGCAGTCGGGTCCATATTCTTCATAGCTTGCAGAGCGGATCGCGGGTAAGTGGTTAATTGCCTTCTTTATTCTTTCAATCTATTATGTTAGTTGCTTCACTATGATCATTGCTCTCTTAAATTATCTAGGCTTAAATTGAATCATCTTACACCATATCGTAACTATCCCACATCATCTTTATTGATATCAGAGCTAGCATTCTGCATCATTATTGGTATCAGAGCATTATGTTAGATTAGGGTTTCATGCCTGCTGAATTCTGCACATACCTGAACTTGATCTGCGTAGAACACCATGTTAGATTCGTTATTTTCATTTGAAATTAGTTTTCTGTTTATCCCCAGTAAGTCAGTAATTAGCATCTCAAATTTTATTAAAAAATAATAAAAAAAATATTTTTCTGTAATTTTTTTAATCTCTGCTGCATAGTTTAGGTCTGCTGCAATTTTTGACCAAGTTTTGATAGCTTTCATCATAGCTATCTGAAACTTAGTTCCTTTGATTTCTTTTTCATTAATCTAAGCCAAAACAAACTCAGATCTAAATCTTCCTTATAGATTTCAGATCTGAGGGTTTAAAATAATAATAATTATTATTATTTTAGAGTACTTTGGTGGAAGGAAATCACGCCTCCTGAGCGAATATACGAAAGTATAATTATAATCCATGGGAGTAATGAGCTACGGACGGACATGATAACCTGAGATTGAAGTTTGTTTTGTGCTTGAGTGTATGCTTGCTTGCTGGAATTTTGGTGATTTGTGTGTTTAAGATTGCTTGGTTAATTTCTTAAGCACAAATTAGGGTTTCTTTGGCACATTCAGATTCCACTAAAAAATTAATTCCTGCAATTTAAATCTAAAATCTAAAATTTAAAATTTAAAATTTTAATTTGGAATCTAAATTTAAATTTCAAAATTTAATGTTTAAATTTTGAGTTGTTAGTGGTATCTTATTTTATCTTGGTAACTAGAATTGATTGTGCATTCATATTTTAAACCAATTCTAAGGGCAAGCAATATAATATAAGGAAAGGATTGAGACCCTTTCCTTAGTCCAAAACAACCAACCCCATTTGCATAGTCCTAAGCCTTAATTAAAATCGAGTAGCACTTAAAGCTAGGGACAGCAACAGGTCGGGTTTTATATACGTGTTAACCCATTGTAGTAGTCACTTTTGTGTGTGCTTCTGAGAATTGGTGTCTAAGGCTAGAGGTCCAAGGGCAAACGCCCTAAGCGGACTGGTGGTTCTTTAATTAGGACTTCATGAAAGTATGGGGAGCCTCCCACCACCCCACCTCTTACCTGGCCAATCGAGGAGTTACTACATTCTTGGTTATTACCTTGACTAAGCAATATATTGGCCCCTAGATCTAGGAACCCCAAACTTAGGTTGATTTGTAATGTTTGCATTGCATGATCACTAGAGCATGCCAAACCCAACCCAGTCTGATCATGGAGTCCACTATAGAAATTTTACTGAGGACCTTCAACGAATAATGTGCCTTGATGGACAATAGGTATGACCGACTAGATAAGCGACTTGACAACCTAGAAAGAACCCGTAGGGCCCGAACTAACCCTGGTTCACCTAAACCGACTTTCCTTGGACCCAGAATTCATTTGCCATAATCCATTTGGATTAGTGCCCCTTATCAAAAATCAGGATCTAGCCTAGTCCACCCGAGTCAACCCATTCAACAATAGAGTCAACCCAATTTTCATCAGAGCCGACTAGACCCTAATTTGAGCCAACCCATTCCTGTGACCCCGTTTGTACCTAGGAATGACCCTGAAGAGGAAATATCTATTGCAGACTTAGAGTTAATTGACCAGAAGGCTACTCAAGCTGAAACCGTAGTGGAAATATATGAAGCTAGAAAAATCCTGATGGATGAATACGAAGGAGAAGACTTCGAGGAGGACAACTCTAGTACCTAACCTGAGGAAACCCTTGGAAAAGAAAAGATTATTGAACCTAGTCCTGAAACATCAGAACAATAGGAAATTAGTGAGGACTTGGTTCCCATAACTCAAAGCCCTCAGGAAGAACCTAATCTTTTAGCCTCGACACAGGACCTCCTTCAAGTCCTTGAGGAACAACCCCAGGAGGTCGACATTATTCAAGATGAACTTCCTGAAGACCTTCCATGATGGGGGACTAATATGCATGTCATTTTTTTTGTATGTTTTACATGTTGAGTTAGGTGATTAATTCCCGGATTTCATATCAAAATTATTTGTAGGGAATTTTGTATGAATTTTTGAAGATCAGCATGCAGATTAGGACCTAGAAAAGTAGCAAAGAAGGACCACCGGGGCTGAGAAGCCTCGGTTAGGGCAAGTTCTCCTATAATAAAACTACTGGAGGTAGAGGGGTGTACCTGACAACGTCTGGGACGATCGCAGCGAAGGGGTCTCTCGTTCCTCGACGGATGCGGCCTGGAAAACAGAGCCAAAGACCCGCGGATACCCGGCTTTCTGCTCGGTGATCCGATTGAGGCTTGGCTGGAGTCGTTGGATTCGTAGGAACTCGGGGACCTGTAAATGACCTGTCAGGATTAGAAAATTCACAAAGGAACAAGAAAACAAAGGAAAAATAGCAAGGGAAGGCTTCTTTTGGAGTGGGCGTCCAGGGATCTGAGAGGCTTGTTGGTGGCAGGAAGATGATTGCAGCACTGGGAAGAAAAACTCTCACAAACCCCTTTATACACATAGCAGGGTATCACACAACTCAATAGAAGAACTCAAGGTTCTTATTCATCAAAAATTCTCCTCATACAAGAGGCTAGGGTCCCTTAAATAGACCCTTAACCTTGGGCTCTTAGTAAGGGTACATAAGTCTTTACATAAGAATCCTTTTCCCTCTCAAACCCTAGCTAGAAAATAAAGAAATATTAGGTAGAAAAATCCCTAAAAATTTTCTTGACTTGGTCAACACTCCAAGGATGTCTATGGAGTCATGTTGGGCTTCTAGGAGCTGCAAAAGGCTGGCCCAAAGGGGCCTGGGTGCATGGGTTTGGGCCTCTGGAAGCTGGGGTGGCCTGGTAGCCAGGTAGCAGGAATATTCCCTGGTATCTTGCTTCTTAGGGGCTTGGGCTTGGCACCTAGGCTTGATTTCTTTGGGCTAGGATGCAGATGGACCTCTGGAATCATGGATGCCTTGGTATATGAATATATTTTGGCATCTGGAAGGGAATCTGGGCATCTGGAGGGCATCTGCAAGAAATCAGGGTTTTCTGAATTTTCCACCTGGGGTCTTCAAATCTTCAATCTGGGTTGGACTTGGGATATACTTCCATGTCTTCAATCTAGTTGGACTTGGTCTTTACTTGTATGATATAGTCTTGAGTCTTCAGTATGCTTGGACAGGACTCAAAAAAATAAAATTAGCTCAACATGAGTTGATTAGCATTGGACTGAACTAGCTCAATATGAGCTGACTAGTACAGAACTGAAATAATAACTAAAAATACTCAAATAATGACTAAAATGGACTCAGATAAGCTAAGCCCTTATTACAGATGGACTCATAAATTATTGATCAATTTACAGAGGGTTGAGAAGCCTCTACCTTATTCTGGTGCCTTTGGTGTCCGCACCAATTCTCCCAGGGTGGGAGGAACTCGACCCTGTCGAGTGAAGATCAGACTGGCTCACATATCTCTCGAGAAGGTCTGGGTTGAGGCGTTGCAAGTCCTCTCGAGAAATCTACAAATCATCCGACTCTGGCTGGCCTTGCCATCGAACCAGGAAGCATTGATAGTCATGGCCCCGGGTCGTGATGGCTTGATCGTCCAGGATACGCTCGATCAGTTCTCCTCTCTCAGGCCAATTTGTTAGTGGACACTCTGGGTTAGGGTCACTCACAATGAAAAGGAATAGGTTCAAAGGCCTTACTAGGTATCGCTGCCGGTTCCCTATACTCAACCAGGTCTGTAATATTGAAGGTAGAACTAATGCCCAAATCCGAAGGCAAGTCTAACACCTGGGCATTTGATCCAATCCTTCTCTATCACTTTAAAAGGTCAGGCTCTGCGAGCATGAAGCTTCTTTTAGGCCTAAGCCTAACCAAGATAGAATCCACTACATCAAATTCTTTGACCCTTCTTCGGGAATTAGCTAGTTGTTTTAAGATTAGTGCGGGTGGTGAACATGTTAGGCACATGCAGACTCCTAACAAATGATGCAAAGGACTCATACTGACACCTAACAGACTCGACTATGCATTCCTATCGAAGGAAGTTTTATTGAACTCTTTGGATCTAAACCTAATAGATTATATGTTCTCTAGGTTTGATCCTAGCTTGACATGCACATGAAAATTTACAGTGAACTCCTAGCAAATTCCAAAGAGTATGCCAGAAGTAAGATGCAAACCTAACATGCATGATGAATGCATGCAGTATGCTAATCTCAGCTAAATGCAATCTAATGTTCCTAGAAATGCTAGAGGTGTCAGGAAAGGGCAGAAAATTGGAAGTGGGTTCAGAATTAGTTTGGTAAGGTAGAGAAAAAGGTTCATGGTTAGTTGGATAAAGTAGGATAAATGACGGGGTGTCAGGAACTAATCCTATACTAATGAGGTTAACCTTACGGGGTTGTGATATATCTATGGGGTTTGTATAATGGAAGGATGGGTTATTAATCTCAGGGAAGAGATCCTTAATAGGAACTATAGGAGGAGGCTCATCCTGAGGGTACTGATTCAAAGAGATCAGGTCCTTAATAAATTCTTCAGGTTCTTGTATTTTAGGACTAGACTCTATAATTTGGCTCTCCTCTACAGTTTCCTCAGGTAAGGCTTTAACAGCAGTACCTAGGTTCTCTTCATCTATTTGTTCTTCCACTATAGCTTTTGTTTGGATGTGGTTAGGGTCAACTACCTCTAGGTTGGCTTCTACCTGGGTATTTACTAGGTCAACTATTTCTAGGTTATCTATAGGTGTCTCATCTTCTCCCTCATACTCATCCACTAGGCTCGCATCAACTTTATACACTTCCGCATTGATGTAAGCCTTGTCAATCTCAGGAATGGTTGGAGAAGGTCGGTTAGGGGAAAATTGGCTAGGTCCTAGTTTCTGATTATGGACACTAATCCTAGTAGGTTCAAGTTGCCTAAGAGATAGTGGCTCACTACTGGGCTCATATTTAGGGGTGCTAATCCTATGGGGTTCAAGTTGACTAAGGAAAACTTGACTAGTACTAGATTGATTCTTAGGGGTTATGGGTTCTCTGGGCTCATAGGACAAGGGTGCAAATCTATGGGTCATGGGATTATAGGATCTGGGGTCATAGAATTTTGGGTCAGCTCTATGGTCAGGTTCTAAGGATGGATCATGGTATGGGGTCCTCCTAAGGATGGGCTCTCTATATGGGTCAGGATATTGGGTCCTATTAGGATTGGACTCCCTATATGGGTCAGAATACTGGGTTCTCCTAGGGTTGGACTCCCTATATGGGTCAGAATATTGGGTCCTCCTAGGGTTGTACTCCCTATATGGGTCAGAATATTGGGTGTTGGGTCTACTTGGCTCATAGGGTGTGGGTGCATAGGATCTATGATCATGGGATCTAGAGTCATAGGATCTAGGTTAATAGGTTATGGATTCATGGTTCTAGGTTCATAGGATTTGGAGTCATAAGATCTATAGGTTGTGGGTATACTAGGCTTGTAGGGAGAGGCTAAATAGGATCTATCTTCCTGGTCTATAAAATCCTGATTGGGTCATCTAGGACTAACCTTAGGGATTGGGTCATGATGATGGGCTCTCCTAGGTTCAGCCTCAAGGTATGGATCAGGGTTTGGGATCCTCCTAGGTTGAGGATTGTAGTACGGGTCAGGATAAGGGGCTCTCCTAGGTTCGACCTCATGGTATAGATCAGGGTTTGGGATCCTCCTAGGTTGAGGGGAATCAGGATTTGGCTCAGACTGTGACCCATGGGTTTTTCTTGGGGTCCCTACGCGGACTTGTAACTGATCAAACCTATTGTCAAGATGGTCAATTCTATCATTGGTTTGAATACGAGACTGAGTTAACTGGGTCATCTGGGTAGTCATCTGGGTAGTTATCTAGGCCATTTGATCAGCTAGGGCTTTTATTTTGGCTTGTAAATTTTCCATGGGTTCAGACATTTGTGAAGGAGGTGGGTGATATGAAACTCCTGATCTAGTGCTCATGCAAGATTCGATCAGACCGACTATAGCTGACTAGACCTAGAGTCCAAACTAGATGCTCAATAAGGGTGGCAAACTAGCCTATAGTAACCCTGTACTCAGCCAGGCAGGTGTAAGGGGAGTGTTAGGTCCCTGATTGCCAATCCTAGACACCAATCAGAGATTGGCCAGGTAGGCGGACCAGCACACAAGCCCTTCGGGATTGAATCCCTAAACCATCTTTCAAGACACTGAGCACAAGGCACACACAGGTTAACTTGACACAGTGATCTAACACTAGCCCGGACATGACCAGTTGGTATCCCTAGCCCACTAGGGCAAATTAAGTCTAATTAATTTTAGGTTAAGACTTGGGACCGAATGCAAGGGATGTGGTTTTGGGCTAAGGAGAGGAGATCAAATCCTCCCCCCATCTGATATAGCAAGAGTGCCCTTAAAAGTAAATTATGCAATGATGGCAGGCAGATGAGGATGCAAATTAGGGTTTAGATATTTTTTTTGGTATTTTTGGAGAATATGTAATTTTTTTTGTATTTTTTAAATAGAAGAAAACTTGCAAATCATGGCCTAATATGCAAGAAATATACTAAAATTAAAAGATATGCAAAAGATGCTAAACAAAACCCTAAAACTTCCAAACTTGTCTTCCTGAAAAAAAAACAGGGCCAAAAATTTGCATGCTGTATTTCAGCTTGCAGAAAATTCACATGCTATAATAAAATCTACAAAAATTCTTAAAATTACTGAGAATTATGATGAATCCATAAAAATAAATTTCATAATTTTTTTAGTTTTTATCAGGAAGAAATAATTAAAATAACAAAGTATATATGGACTGAAAAATTACAGAAAATAAGCCCTAATCTTAGCTCTGATACCAAATGATGGGGAACTAATATGCATTCCATTTTTTTTGTATGTTTTAAATGTTGAGCTTGGTGATCAATTCCTGAATTTCAGATCAAAATTATTTGTAGAGAATTTTTTATGAATTTTTGAAGATCAGCATGCAGATTAGGACCTTGAAAAGTAGCAAAGAAGGACCGCTGGGGCTGAGAAGCCTCGGTTAGGGAAAGTTCTCCTACAATAAAACTACTGGAGGTAGAGGGGTGTACCTGAGAATGTCTGTGAAGATCGCAGCGAAGGGGTCTCTCGTTCCTCGATGGATGCGGCCTGGAAAACCGAGCCAAAGACCCGCGGATACCCGGCTTTCTGCTCGGTGATCCGATTGAGGCTTGGCTGGAGTCGTTGGATTCGTAGGAACTCAGGGACCTGTAAACGACCTGTCAGGGATTAGAAAACTCATAAAGGAATAAGAAAATAGCAAGGGAAGGCTTCTTTTGGAGTGGGCGTCCAGGGATCTGAGAGGCTTGTTGGCAGCAGGAAGATGATTGCAGCACTGGGAAGAAAAACTCTCGCAAACCCCTTTATGCACATAGCAGGGTATCACACAACTCAATAGAAGAACTCAAGGTTTTTATTCATCAAAAATTCTTCTCATACAAGAGGCTAGGGTCCCATAAATAGACCCTTAACCTTGGGCTCCAAGTAAGGGTACATAAGTCTTTACATAAGAATCCTTTTTCCTCTCAAACCCTAGCTAGAAAATAAAGAAATATTAGGTAAAAAAATCTCTAAAAATTTTCTTGACTTGGTCAACACTCTAAGGATGCCTAGGGGGGCGTGTTGGGCTTCTAGGAGCTGCAAAAGGCTGGCCCAAAGGGGGCCGGGTGCATGGGTTTGGGCCTCTGGAAGCTGGGATGGCCTGGTAGCCAGGTAGCAGGAATATTTCCTGGTATCTTGCTTCTTAAGGGCTTGGGCTTGGGCTTGGCACCTAGGCTTGATTTCATTGGGCTAGGATGCAGATGGACCTCTGGAATCATGGATGCCTTGGTATATGAATATATTTTGGCATCTGGAAAGGAATCTGGGCATCTGGAGGGCATCTGCAAGAAATCAGGATTTTCTGAATTTTCCTCTTGGGGTCTTCAAATCTTCAAGCTAGGTTGGACTTGGGCTATACTTTCATGTCTTCAATCTAGTTGGACTTGGTCTTCACTTGTATGATATAGTCTTGAGTCTTCAGTATGCTTGGACAGGACTCAAAAAAATAAAATTAGCTCAACATGAGCTGACTAGCATTGTACTGAACTAGCTCAATATGAGCTGACTAGTACAGAACTGAAATAACAACTAAAAATACTCAAATAACAACTAAAATGGACTCAGATGAGCTAAGCCCTTATTACAGATGGACTCATAAATTATTGATCAATTTACAGAGGGTTGAGAAGCCTCTACCTTATTCTGGTGCCTTTGGTGTCCGCACCAATTCTCCCGGGGTGGGAGGAACTTGACCCTGTCGAGTGAAGATCAGACTGGCTCACATATCTCTCAAGAAGGTCTGGGTCGAGGCGTTGCAAGTCCTCTCGAGAAATCTACGAATCGTCCGACTCTGGCTGGCCTTGCCATCGGACCAGGAAGCATTGATAGTCACGGCCTCGGGTCGTGATGGCTTGATCGTCCAGGATACGCTCGATCCATTCTCCTCTCTCAGGCCAATTTGTTAGTGGACACTCTGGGTTAGGGTCACTCACAATTAAAAGGAATAGGTCCAAAGGCCTTACTAGGTATCGCTGCCGGTTCCCTATACTCAACCAGGTCTATAATATTGAAGGTAGAACTAATGCCCAAATCCGAAGGCAAGTCTAACACCTAGGCATTTGATCCAATCCTTCTCTATCACTTTAAAAGGTCAGGCTCTGCGAGCATGAAGCTTCTTTTAGGCCTAAGCCTAACCAAGATAGAATCCACTACATCAAATTCTTTGACCCTTCTTCGGGAATTAGCCAGTTATTTTAAGATTAGTGCGGGTGGTGAACATGCTAGGCACATGCAGACTCCTAACAAATGATGCAAAGGACTCATATTGACACCTAACAGACTCGACTATGCATTCCTATCGAAGGAAATTTTATTGAACTCTTTGGATCTAAACCTAATAGATTATAGGTTCTCTAGGTTTGATCCTAGCTTGACATGCACATTAAAATTTACAGTGAACTCCTAGCAAATTCCAAAGAGTATGCCAGAAGTAAGATGCAAACCTAACATGCATGATGATTGCATGTAGTATGCTAATCTCAGCTAAATGCAATCTAATGATCCTAGAAATGCTGGAGGTGTCAGGAAAGGGCAGAAAATTGGAAGCGGGTTCAGAATTAGTTTGGTAAGGTAGAGAAAAAGGTTCATGGTTAGTTGGATAAAGTAGGATAAATGACGGGGTGTCAGGAACTAATCCTATACTAATGAGGTTAACCTTACGGGGTTATGATATATCTATGGGGTTTGTATAATGGAAGGATGGGTTATTAATCTCAGGGAAGAGATCCTTAATAGGAACTATAGGAGGAGGCTCATCCTGAGGGTACTGATTCAAAGAGATCAGGTCCTTAATAAATTCTTCAGGTTCTTGTATTTTAGGACTAGACTCTATAATTTGGCTCTCCTCTACGGTTTCCTAAGGTAAGGCTTTAACAGCAGTACCTAGGTTCTCTTCCTCTATTTGTTCTTCCACATAGCTTTTGGTTGGATGTGGTTAGGGTCAACTACCTCTAGGTTGGCTTCTACCTGGGTATTTACTAGGCCAACTTTTTCTAGGTTATCTATAGGTGTCTCATCTTCTCCCTCATACTCATCCACTAGGCTCGCATCAGCTTTATACACTTCCGCAATGATGTAAGCCTTGTCAATCTCAGGAATGGTTGGAGAAGGTCGGTTAGGGAAAAATTGGCTAGGTCCTGATTTCTGATTATGGACACTAATCCTAGTAGGTTCGAGTTGCCTAAGAGCTAGTGGCTCACTACTGGTCTCAAATTTAGGGGTGCTAATCCTATGGGGTTCAAGTTGACTAAGGAAAACTTGACTAGTACTAGATTGATACTTAGGGGTTATGGGTTCTCTGGGCTCATAGGACAAGGGTGCAGATCTATGGGTCATGGGATTATAGGATCTGGGGTCATAGGATTTTGGGTCAGCTCTATGGTCAGGTTCTAAGGATGGATCATGGTATGGGGTCCTTCTAAGGTTGGGCTCTTTATATGGGTCAGGATATTGGGTCCACTTAGGATTGGACTCCCTATATGGGTCAGAATACTGGGTTCTCCTAGGGTTGGACTCCCTATATGGGTCAGAATATTGGGTCCTCCTAGGGTTGGACTCCCTATATGGGTCAGAATATTGGATGTTGGGTTTACTTGGCTCATAGGGTGTGGGTGCATAGGATCTATGATCATGGGATCTAGAGTCATAGGATCTAGGTTCATAGGTTATGGATTCATAGGTTCAAGGTTCATAGGATTTGGAGTCATAAGATCTATAGGTTGTGGGTATACTAGGCTTGTAGGGAGAGGGTAAATAGGATCTATCTTCCTGGTCTATATTATTCGGATTGGGTCTTCTAGGACTAACCTTAGGGATTGGGTCATGACGATGGGCTCTCCTAGGTTCAGCCTCAAGGTATGGATCAGGGTTTGGGATCCTCCTAGGTTGAGGATTGTAGTATGGGTCAGGATAAGGGGCTCTCCTAGGTTCGACCTCATGGTATAGATCAGGGTTTGGGGTCCTCCTAGGTTGAGGGGAATCAGGATCTGGCTCAGACTGTGACCCATGGGTTTTTCTTGGGGTCCCTACTCGGACTTTTAACTGATCAAACCTATTGGCAAGATGGTCAATTCTATCATTGGTTTGAATATGAGACTGAGTTAACTGGGTCATCTGGGTAGTCATCTGGGTAGTTATCTGGGCCATTTGATCAGCTAGGGCTTTTATTTGGGCTTGTAAATTTTCAATGGGTTCAGACATTTGTGAAGGAGGTGGGTGATATGAAACTCCTGATCTAGTGCTCATGCAAGACTCGATCAGACCGACTATAGCAGACTAGACCTAGAGTCCAAACTAGATGTTCAATCAGGGTGGCAAACTATCCTATAGTAACCCTGTACTCAGCCAGGCAGGTGTAAGAGGAGTGTTAGGTCCCTGATTGCCAATCCTAGACACCAATCAGAGATTGGCCAGGTAGGCGGACCAGCACACAAGCCCTTCGGGATTGAATCCCTATACCACCTTTCTAGACACTGAGCACAAGGCACGCACAGGTTAACTTGACAGAGTCATCTAACACTAGCCCGGACATGACCAGTTGGTGTCCCTAGCCCACTAGGGCAAATTAAGTCTAATTAATTTTAGGTTAAGGCTTGGGACCGAATGCAAGGGATGTGGTTTTGGGCTAAGGAGAGGTGATCAAATCCTCCCCCCATCTGATATAGCAAGAGTGCCCTTAAAAGTAAATTATGCAATGATGGCAGGCAGATGAGGATGCAAATTAGGGTTTAGATATTTTTTTTGGTATTTTTGGAGAATATGTAATTTTTTTTATATTATTTTTAAATAGAAGAAAACTTGCAAATCATGGCCTAATATGCAAGAAATATAATAAAATTAAAAGATATTCAAAAGATGCTAAACAAAACCCTAAAATTTCAAAACTTGTCTTGCTGAAAAAAAAACAGGGCCAAAAATTTGCATGCTTTATTTCGGCTTACAGAAAATTCACATGCTATAATAAAATCTACGAAAATTCTTAAAATTACTGTGAATTACTGTGAGTCCAAAAAAATAAATTTCAGAATTTTTCAAGTTTTTATCAGGAATAAATAATTAAAAAAATAGAGTATATACGGACTGAAAAATTGCAGAAAACAAGACCTAATCTAAGCTCTGATACCAAATGATGGGGAACTAATATGCATGCCATTTTTTTTGTATGTTTTACATGCTGAGTTAGGTAATTAATTCCCAAATTTCAGATAAAAATTATTTGTAGGGAATTTTGTATGAATTTTTGAAGATCAGCATGCAGATTAGGACCTAGAAAAGTAGCAAAGAAGGACCGCCGGGGCTGAGAAACCTCGGTTAGGGCAAGTTCTCCTACAATAAAACTACTGGAGGTAGAGGGGTATACCTGACAACATCTATAAAGATCGCAGCAAAGGGGTCTCTCGTTCCTCGATGGATGCGGCCTAGAAAACCGAGCCAAAGACCCGCGGATACCCGGCTTTCTGCTCGATGATCCGATTGAGGCTTGGCTGGAGTCGTTGGATTCGTAGGAACTCGGAGACCTCTAAACGACCTGTTAGGGATTAGAAAACTCACAAAGGAACAAGAAAACAAAGGAAAAACAGCAAGGGAAGGCTTCTTTTGGAGTGGGCATCCGGGGATCTGAGAGGCTTGTTGGCAGTAGGAAGATGATTGCAGCACTGGGAAGAAAAACTCTCACAAACCCCTTTATGCACACAGCAGGGTATCACACAACTCAATAGAAGAACTCAAGGTTTTTATTCATCAAAAATTCTCCTCATACAAGAGGCTAGGGTCCCTTAAATAGATCCTTAACCTTGGGCTCCAAGTAAAGGTACATAAGTCTTTACATAAGAATCCTTTTCCCTCTCAAACCCTAGCTAGAAAATAAAGAAATATTAGGTAGAAAAATCCCTAAAAATTTTCTTGACTTGGTCAACACTCCAAGGACGCCTAGGGGGGCGTGTTGGGCTTCTAGGAGCTGCAAAAGGCCGGTCCAAAGGGGCCCGGGTGCATGGGTTTGGGCCTCTGGAAGCTGGGGTGGCCTGGTAGCCAGGTAGCAGGAATATTCCCTGGTATCTTGCTTCTTAAGGGCTTGGGCTTGGCACCTAGGCTTGATTTCTTTGGGCTAGGATGCAGATGCACCTCTGGAATCATGGATGCCTTGGTATATGAATATATTTTGGCATCTGGAAGGGAATCTAGGCATCTGGAGGGCATCTGCAAGAAATTAGGATTTTCTGAATTTTCCTCCTGGGGTCTTCAAATCTTCAAGCTGGGTTGGACTTGGGCTATACTTCTATGTCTTCAATCTAGTTGGACTTGGTCTTCACTTGTATGATATAGTCTTGAGTCTTCAGTATGCTTGGACAGGACTCAAAAAAATAAAATTAACTCAACATGAGCTGACTAGCATTGGACTGAAATAGCTCAACATGAGCTGACTAGTACAGAACTGAAATAATAACTAAAAATACTCAAATAACAACTAAAATGGACTCAGATGAGCTAATCCCTTATTATAGATGGACTCATAAATTATTTATCAATTTATAGAGGGTTGAGAAGCCTCTGCCTTATTCTGGTGCCTTTGGTGTCCGCACCATTCCAGATGACCTTCCGCCACCTAGAAGCATCCCGCCTGCCATAGATCTTACACCAATAGATCAATTTTCAAATCTTAAGGTCATCCTGAGTAACTAAGGTCTGTTTCATGCTTCTCCTAAGTTATCCCAAGACTCCGATTCCTATTTCCTACCCTTCCCTTATCATGCTTCTAAAGCCATTAGGTTTCATTTTGAAGAGATTACCAGGTTGCATGAGCCCTTAAAGCCTATCCCTTTTGCTACCTACTTTTGGAAGACCTTATGGCATTTGCTAGGGATCCATGATAACTTTTCATGTGCATACCAGACCAGGGTCAAACCTAGAGAATCAATCATCTATTAGGTTTAGACCCAAAGAGTCCAATAAAATTCCTCTCGATAGGCTTACATAGTTGAGTTTGTTTTTTGTCAAGTGTTAGTCTGAGTCCTAGAGTCCACAGAGTCATTTGCACAGCATGTCAAAGCATTGCATAAAGAAATTAGTAACAAAATTAAAAAGAGCAATGAATCATATGAGAACGAGGCTAACTTACATAAGAGATTTACAGAGTTTAACGAAGGGGACTTCGTCATGATCAGGTTACGACCTGAACGATTTCTAGTCGAAACCATGAAGAAACTACATGCTCGTAGTGCTGGACCCTATAGGATTATAAAGAAGATTGGACCTAATGCTTATATGCTAGACTTACCATCTGAGTTAGGTATTAGTCCAACCTTCAATATATCTGATCTAGTCAAGTTTAAGAAACCAATGGTGATATCTAGTGACCCATTTGAGCCTGATCCCACCTTTGAGAGTGACCCTATCCCAGAATGTCCACCAGCCAAATTACTAGAGAGGAGAGAAAAGATTGAGCAGATCATGGATGATAAGATCATAACTACTAGAAATAAGAACTACCAAAGATATCTAGTTCGTTGGCAAGGGAGACCCGAGTCTGAGGATTCTTGGATCACCAGAGAGGATCTTCAAAAATTGAACCCTGACTTGCTAGAACATTATCAGAGTTGAATTGACCCATACTCGACAGGATCGAGTTCCTCCCACCCCGGGAGAATTGGTAAGGACACAAGAGCTAGGAAGAGGAAGCAAACCTTTTCCAATTCAATTTGGATCACCAATGAGTAAGTCCATGTGTTCTTCACAAAGAACAATCAAGTTCCAGTTATTTTGAGTTGTAATTAGGACAAATTAAGTTATAATTTGATCAAATTGAGTGTGATTTGGTCAATTAGGGTTGCTAGGTTACCAATTGAGTCCATTGAGTCCATCAATTGATTTAAGAGTCTTGTAAATAGCATTAATTTACTTTGTTTGATGAATTGTCTAGTTTGAGTCCTATAATTGTTGTTTGAATAAGTTAAGAGGTCTCATAAGTATCCAAGACCCAAGTTGTCATTACCTTGGTAGGTCAATTCTAGGTAAAAAAAGGATTGTCTAAATTTTCATTCAGACATCCAGACATCTAGACATCCAGGCATCCTGACATCCAGACATCAAGACATTGGGACATCTAGACATCAAGACAAGAAGATAATTTGAATGTCATCCTTATCCAAGAGAGGCGCCCATCCCATCCTATTTTTCATCGTATATTCCAATTTCAAGGAGGTGCCCATTTAAGAGGAGTAAAGCAGAAGGACTCTGCTTCTCATCTAGTGCCCCCTCATATTTTTATCGCCCACTCCAGATGACGCCGATCCATTCAAAAAATTAAATGGGAGGAAGAGTCCAAGATAGGTGGAGATATATTCATTCAAATTCAAAAGGAGTTTCATCCAAAAATCAAAGAGTTCTCTCTTATCAAGTTATATCCCTTCATCTTATCAAAGTATCAAGGGAGGATTGAGCAAACCCGTTTTAAATTCAAATAAGGGTTCAAATTCAAATCTTTGAAGATGTTCTTGTCCTATCGAAAAGATGAGATGCCAAGTGGAAGAAGGTTAGCGCCAAATGAGAAAGAAAATTAGTGCCAAGGAAGGATTAGCGCCCCATCTTCCTTTTCCCGAATACATTTTCTTAAGTTGTCGCCCAAGTCAATTTAAATTTCAAATTCAAGGAGTGTTTGAATTTAAATGTAATTTAAATTTAAAAGAGTCCTATGGTATCTTCATGTGTGAAGAACTCTATAAATAGAACCCCATACCCTTTGTAATTATTGATTATTGAATTATGAAATGAAATGCTATCATTTTCCACAAAGTTGGGTTGGTTTAGTGATTTTCTTTAATGGCGTTGAGGTCCTTAAGAACTCAATGTGGGGAGGTCCTTGAGAGCTCAAGGCAGTGAGGTCCTTGAGTGGAGGTTCTGTCGGATTCGACAATTGCTACCGATCTTCTTCAAGCTCTTCGAATCCAACCTTTCTGTTTTCCCATTTCAGATCTAAATTACGTCAATTCTTAAGTTTTGTTTGCTACCTTCTTTGCAGATCCCAGGTGTTCAAGGACCTTAGAGGATGGATTCTTTGCTTCCGAACCAAGATCTTATGGTGGATCTAGAATTTGGAGTCCTGATCTTCATCCTACTGCGAAATTTGAACGACCGAGCAGCAGATCTAACTCAATTCAAAGTGAATCTCCATTGGGATAAGTAGCCAACCCTTTTCTTGTTATATTTGGTAATTGAAGCATAGAATAGCCTGATCTAAGATGGTTTCCTAGCCGTCGGGTCCATATTCTTCATAGCTTGCGGAGTTGATCGCGGAAAGTGGTTAATTGCCTTCTTTATTCTTTCAATCTATTATGTTAGTTGCTTTACTATGATCATTGATCTCTTAAATTATTTAAGTTTAAATTGAATCATCTTACACAGTATCGTAACTATCTCGCATCATCTTTATTGATATCAGAGCTGGCATTCCGCATCACCGACACTCATGTTCATAGTCCTAGTATTCCTGCTCCTGTTGTGGATACTTCAATATTACAAGATTTCATTGCACAGCACATAGGTAACTTGACTGAAACCATCAATTCCTCTATGTATACTATGTTTGGCGAACTTCGCCAATCTGTTGATGAAAGACTTAATCAGTTTGGAGGGCAAATTGATAATCTAAGAAGCAGAATTGATACACTTGAAACCTCCAAGACTACAGCATATGCAACTAAAACAAATTTGCAACCCATTCTTCAATTGATTACCACAAGTTCTGAAAAGATTGAGAAATCTATTACTCAAGTACTTGAAACATATAGAGCTGAGATGGATAACCTAAGAATCAAAGTGTGTTCAGTGGAAGAAGGCAGGAGAATGGAGGAAGACAATACAAAAGGAATTGGAATAATTAGAAGTGAATTTGGAAGACTAAGAGGTTCGGCTAAGGCCTTTGCAAATGCTCAAGCAACTGAATTTGTTGAAATACATAAAGGTATAAAAAAGGTTGATGAAGAAGTGGACTCAGTTCAGTTCAAGTTGGATAAGCTCTCGAGCCGAGTCATTGCTGCACTTAGTGTTACACACTCTAGACCTTTTGCTGGTCAGTCTGTTCATCCAAGACAACCTGCTCCGCACTTTAGGGCACAGGGATCCTATCCTACTCCACAGTCTCATGTTTTAGATCCTGACCTAGTTGCTTCCATGCCTGCGGGCATCCAAATTCCTAGTCGTTCTACAAACACTACTATAGATATAGATAGTGACTAGATGTATTTTCGTTCATTTTGAACTTTGTATTGAACATCTTGAAATGAAATGAAAATACACATTTTGTCTCTTGAATTGTTCTATCTCTTTATGCAAATGAAAGTTTATGTTGAATTGTTCATACAATGACTGATACAATGACTGATTTTTAATTAGAACATCAAGATGAATATGAGAAAGTAAAATTATCTCAAACAAATTTTAAATACTTTCTCATTCTATTTTAAAATCTGAGAGAAAAAGTTATGAAGTTATTGCATGAAAAGGATAAAATGTGTTCATGTTTGCATGATTGTTCTGATACATAAAGCTTGAAAGCTCCGATACATAATACATATGAAAGCTCTGATACATAATGTTTTTAATGCTTTAAGCTTTGATACTTAATAAGCTCTGAATATTTAAAGTTCTGTTAGAAACTTTTAAGCTTTGAAATATGAAATTGCATAGAAAGTCTGTCAAAACATGGAGTATCTTATTGAGGGGGAGATTACCTTTCATTGCCCTATTTCTCCTTCCATAGTTTGACACTAATTAAAATCAATTCTTTTTACTTGTTCATATTTTCTTGCAAATACAGTTATACAAGTAATTGTAAAGCTTTATCTTGCTTTCTCATGCCCAGTGTTTTGTCATCATCAAAAAGGGGGAGATTATTGATCCCATAAGTGATTTTGATGATAACCAAATATTGGAGCATGTACATTTATTTCTAATAACTCTTCAAGTATATTACAAGTTTTTGTAGGATGACTTAATTGTTCAAACATCAACTCCTACACCTTTGTTTCGTGTTTGAGTTGTGTTGTAATTTATTTTTGTAAAGAAGAACCCAATGAAAAAGCTAAAAAAAAATCATGTAAAAAGGGTTACTTCTGTGTTTGTGCCTTAGAATTATCTTGAGTTGGTTTGCTTGAAAAATTGTAAGAGTGTCGGTGAGAGTTTTTCTTTGAGTTCAATTATAAAAATCATGAAGAAAATACTCAAGTCGACCCCGCATGTTGAAGAGCTGACTCCTCCTACTGGCACGCAGCAAGGATTCTAGTATGCAGCAATCCGAGCTGAGTCGAAGGTAATTGAGCTGACTCCAGTGAATCTGAGTCGATTGGAATATGTCCGAGCTGACTCCTCCAGAGTCCACTTTTTGAAGATTTCTGAGAACAGCCAGGCGAGCCTACCCGAACCAAAAAGAGGCGACTATGCCAAACCTAATTTTGAAGACCTGAGAAAGCGAGCTGAACTGAGTTGTATCGAGTCGACTCTTCTAGAGTGATGGTTTCAGAACCTGAGAAGAAGAACCGACCAAAGATCAAAAGAGTCAACTCCTCGAGTTCAAGTTTTTTAAAGATATAAATTCGAGCTAACCCGAGCTATCAAGAGCCGACTCATCCAAAGTGAAGTTTTGCACCCTGAGATAAAGAACCGACTGTACTAAAGATTTGGCAACTCGATCTATTGACTCGAAGGATCCAAGCCGACTCGAAGGAATCTGAGCCGACTCGAACATCGCTTTCAGGTATCCAACAGCTAGTTCCAGAATTTATTTTTGAATACCAAAAAGTGCTCCAAAGGTCACAAATCACTTTCCAATGGTCTACAATGGCTAGAATTGCCTTGGAGTGATGGAAGAACTTATATTTGAATGATTTGAGCTTCCTTGAAGCAATTTTTAGAGAGTTCTTCAAAGTTTTGAGAGCTTCATTGAATATCCTACCTACCACAAGCAAAATAGCACAAGAGCATTCAAGTCAACCTTCAAGTCTTCACCAATTCTGATCTGAAGCTTGAAGCAATTTTGGAAGAAGCCACTGAAGCAATTAAAGTTCATTCAAGTGCATTCAAGTAGACTTCTATCAAGCTACACCAGCAACTATCCGATAAATTGAGTTTGTCATTTTTTGTTGCATTTGTTTCAATTCATTTTTGAATTGTAGGGTTATTGGTGAGCCTGGTTGAAAAACCAAATAGGTTCTTGGTGAGCCTTGATAAAAACCAAGTGTTGGGTTCTTGGTGATCTTGGTAAAACCAGGTTGGGTTTCTTTGGTGATTCTATTTAAAACCAGAGGATGTTGGGTTCTCTTTGGTGATCCCATTAAAACCAATGTGTAGAGGTTTTGGATTATGATCCTGTAAAACAATCCTACTGTGTTTGGGTGTGAATATAGTGGAAATCCCAAGTGGTATCTTGGGTAGTAGACGTAGGAGCTAGGTTGCTCCGAACAACTATAAATTTTGTGTGTTTGTGTTGTATTTTCTTGATTTCGTTTAGCTTCTGCAACTCTTTATTTTCTCACAGCACCTAACACTTATAAGGGATATTTTTAATTACACATTATCTGCTTTAAATTTTTAAATTTCCAATTCACCCCCATCTTGGGTAGCCACCTAGGCAACATCCTTCCTATGCTAGCATAAAGACAGAAATCAAATTTCTACTAGCTCCAGGTACAAATTAATAGTCACTAAGTACTAATCTAAACCCTAAAGGTAACACTAGAGAATATGATCCAATGGCTTGTAAAGCAACTTTTGCTCCATTTTCGATATATAGGACCATCTCACCTTCTCTCAGCAATCTACTTCTTTCCAGACCCTACATTGAAATGCATATATGAGCACTTGAGCCAGAGTATAAAATCCAACTGGACATAGATGAAATAGTTAGGTTAGATTCAATAACAAGTATGGACTTACCTTCAGAAGGTGCATCCTCCTTCTATTTCTTTAAGCTTTCCAGGTAGAGAGGACAATTTCTTTTCTACTGGCCATCTATATTGCATTGGAAACATTTTCCTTTGCTAATCTTGGCTTTCTGGGAGTGTCCTTCTATTTGTTCTCCTTCTTCTGTTTCTTTGTGTGTTTCTTCTTCTTCCAAGTAGACTTTCTTTTGGAGGAAAACTGCTTCACAAAGAAAACAGAGCCCCTTGAACTCTTCAGGGTCCCCTCATTGCTTACCAACATGTGCAATAATTCAGGTAAGGTGTAATTCAACTTGTTTATATTATAGTTCATAATAAATTGAGCATATGAATTAGTCAAGGACTGGAGGATCAAATCAACTTAAAGCTCCTTGTGAATAGGAATGCCCAGCTTCTCAAGCTATTCGATGTCTTTGATCATTGACAAATAATGATCACGGATTGACTGCCCTTCATGCATCTTGTTGTTGAAAAGCCTTTTTGACACTTCAAAGTGCGCAATCCGACTTTGTTCACTATATAACTCTTGTAGGTGAATCAGAATCGACTTAGCAGTTGGCATATCCTTATGTTGGCTCTGCAATTCATTTGACATTGAGGCCAACATGTAACACTTAACCTTATTATAATCTTCCATCCATTTTTTATGTACAGTCGTCTAACGAGCATTTGGATGGTCAGGTAAGGCAGGAGGTTCTTGGTCAAGCACATAGCCCAACTTCATAGAATTCAAAACAAATTTGATATTTCTTAACCAATCTTTGAAATTAAGGCCTACAAGTTGGTTTGTCTCTAGAATACGGGATAAGGGATTTGATGTAGACATGGTTAACTGCAAGAATAGAAAATTCAAATTAGATGTTTATACTTAATTATGAAAATTATTCTAGGATTTTTAAGAAATAATTTTAGAACTCTCATATTTTCTCGAATCTCTCATACTCCCTGTGGAGATGTGGAAACCATGCGACTCTAGATTTCTAGTGGGTGCTACGGTCCCATCGATGTGCATCACCACACCGTGCCCGGTTATTAGTAACATGCTACACCAATAAGTGGACAACTCTTATCCAATGTATCTAATACAAGTTGTAGCATCTTGGTCTCTAAATCATGGAACCTCAACGTGCCCATTTATTAGTCCAATTATTAGTTAAGTCAAACCCACCATTCTTGCTAAACAAAGCCATCAGTGAGTCCCTCAACATGCCCATTTATTGGGCCCAACCCCATCAGTGCCTAGCAACATCTAATGCTTAATAGGGTGATTGTGTCTTCCCAATGCAACTAGACCACTGTAACCAGCCGAGAATAATCAACACCAGTACGACACCTGCACACCTACAATGGTGGAAGACCCAAGACTTAATATTTATGGAGAGCTAAGATTCAATCTCTTCTAAATTGATCAGGCAAATCATGTCTAACCAATTATATCAAGTCAGCACAATGTCATGTCTGACATAAAAAAGCTACTATGGGTGAACTCAAATCAAAAGTGACCCTATTAAAAATATAATCAACCAAATTGGTCAGGTTAGTTTGATACTGTTAGGAATTGTGTTCCAAAGCCAATCACCTAGCCTGTAGGCGGTTGTGCTAAGTATTGTAATTTGTATATGAATTAATAAAATTTTATTTTGACAGCTCATCACATTATTCATTTTCCTGTAATGAACTCTATTTATGTGATGGAGTCCTTAGGACTACATTGACTTCGATATAGAAAGGATATATCGAGTGGTCCTTTCAAAAGGTTCGCAACCAAAGGATACATTATACAGGACGGCAATGTATCAAGTGTAGGTCATTGTGGTTCACATCGTTTGGTTGTCCTCTTGACTAAAGGAGTGTGGTGACACTGATGTGATCTGCAAGTGGGATGTGTGACATCTCATTGAATGTGACTCCGTGAAGCTCCTTTCTGCCTAAGGATTGCTCGTGATTGGATATGGGTATATGTGTCCCTCTGACCTCAGGTCACCATGGTAGCTTGCAAGCAACTCCCTATGCTTTGGTGCCAGACTACCCGAATTTTTAATCCGGTGATGGAAGGTTTCTGGGTACAGGCAAGTACTTATGGAGCAGTGGTGGACCATGATGGAGTTGACCTGTCCAAATTGTTTAGATTGAATGTCTCGCAGTGTCTCAATTTAGCAAATCCTCGATTGGGGTAGTCCTAGTGAGGAGTCACTGGACTTGCGATATTGAGACATGTTATGGATTGACTCAGTTAGGGTTGGCAGTATAACCCTAGGTCATCTTTTGCATTGGAGGTCAAAGAAATGAATTATACAATAACCATATGCCAGAGGTTCGATAGATTGCTCTCGCATCTTTGGCCTATCTGGACACTGGGATCCATTGATAGATAGTATCTTGTGCTAGTACTGGAAGTGTTCCTGTGCTACCATTTAGGTTCGAACCTATGAGGTCAGACGTCATAGAGGATTTCTTCATGATCCGGGAACCAATCAACGATTATGAATCATTTCGGTATTAAGGTCAAACGATCTGATTGAGCACACATTGATTTTTTTCTGGTCAACCTGGTCTGATTTGGATCGACCAGGATTGGTTTGGGTCAACCAGGAATTGTTCCTGGTAGACCAAGACTGGACCCATCTTTCTTGCTGATCGAGTTTGGTCGGACTGGGGTTTTTTTTTTTGGCTGAACCAGTTTTTGGTTTTAATGAACCAGTTTATTCATGTTTTGATTATGCAGTATTTTTGGTTCACTGTTTTATTCTTTCTTCCCCTCACCGTTTCACCGTTTAAATGGTATATGGTTCACGATGTTTGTTTATCCCATTTCCCCTGTTTTTACCGTGTGGAGGGATAAGAACATCTTGTGATCGGATGCAGCATGGGTTATCTGATTATCTTCATTTGCACCGTGAATTGGATGAGATCGCATCATGTTTTTCTCCCTCACGTTTTCATTTCTCTTGGACTCTGGTTTTCATGATGTTTTAGCCAGCGGTTCACAGCATTTGAAACCCATTCAAAAGAGTTTGGATTTAAGCTGTTCTCTTCCAGCGAGTTCCCATGCTTTAAATCGAGATTTTGCTTGTGGTGAATGGGTTGTAACAGGGCATGAGAAGTTTTCTTTTTGAACAAATTTCTGTGTACAGAAAATTCGTTGGGTGTCCATGTCTTCCTCCCCTATTTTGTTTTCTTTTGTATGCTCTTGGTGGGGTAAAGACAATCTTGGAGAAGACTGTCCATGAAGATCTCTTTGGTCTTCCCTGCTCCATACGACCGTGACCTGTTCGTTGATTCCTGGAGGACTAGCATCCTTCCGGGAGTTGGATCAGTGAGAGCCCGCATGTGGATACTCTAAAGGGTGGACATTTGGATACCTTGAGAGATTGGATCAATCTCTTCCAAATATGGTTTGCTATTGAAGGAATTCTACCAGCTGTCTTAATTTGCTGCTGATCTGTTCTGAAGACTGAGGGAGTCGGCTTCTTCCTGCTTTGATCAGGTATATTATTTATTTTTGTTATCATGCATGTTTAAATCTAGATTTTATCACATTATTTATAATTATTGCACTTGTCTTTACATGCCTCTGTATCTATTTCACGCATCATGTTTATGTTAGATCCTGTGCATGAGTAGGTTTTTCCGTATGCATGTTTAAAATTTTTTAATTATGCAATACCTGCTCTCTAGTGTAGCGTGCCTAGCGTAGGCCTCCGATGCACTGATTTTCCTTCAGTGGTATCAGAGCACAGGTTCCTATGTAGCATATGATGATTTTATGGTTTTGGATCTGTATCTAGATTAGGGATTACTTTTAGGAACCTAGTGGAGACTTCACCATGGCCGTGTGTTCATAGAGATTAATTAGGGTTTAAAACCCCTAAATTTCTGTGGCACGATGTGGTTCGTTTGTGTTGGCCTTTTAAGAAGGATCCTAAAAAGAAACCTATGGTATTAAAAATATTTTAATCCTGATACATGATTATGTATTGGCATCTCTAAGTTATTAAGGCTTGCAATATTATAAATGATATGATAGGACTAGATATGATGCATGAAGGATGTAAAAAGATTTTATATTAATCGAATCAAAATTTTTTTAATTAAATGTTGCCTTATAATCTAACAATTATGAATTGAAAGATTAATTAAATGACAAGCTAGATTAGGGTTTATGAAATCTAATATCATTTCAATAAGCCATCCAGGTTAATTGGGTTAGCTGTATGATTGGATCCATTTATTGGGTTAGACCTAAGGTTAGTTGAATTGGACTTAAGAGAACTAATCAAATGTTGATTAAGGACCTTCTCTTTAGTATTTATCTAATAGTTAGATGGGTTAGTTCATTCTTCTAAAATGGATCTAATTAGTGACTCTGTGGTAATCCCGAGTTCTTAGGCTGGTCTAATCTAGTCTGGTAAATCGATTGGTGTCTAGGCAGGTTTGGCATTTTGGATCATGGCTGCATGAGGCTACCTCTTTCCTGCCAACTTGGTTGGTGTCTAGGAAAGATAATGACGGATACTCACCCATGATCTCACCTACCTGGCCAATCTGGTCAACCAAAACAGATTAGAAAAGCTTATTGATTCGAGTTAACCCATGTCACCCAAGTTAATCAGCCTGTCTAATTTCTAGGTGCCCATGGACCAACTTGTTGATTTAATTCAACCCTCCTGAGAATTGATTTGATCAGTGGGAGGTTGATCCATGTTCTTCTCTCAATTCTTCTGTCATAATTTAATTAAAACTCTTTAAAATTATTAGGTCCTAGAAAAGACTAAGTCAATGAGTTGATGGTGTTAAGTGGTTAGTAATTAGTCCTTTAGCTTGGTGCATATCAGCAGTTCAAAAAAATGGGTGTGCATCAGGTTGCTGGGATTACTCTCCCATAGATGATGATTCAGTGCAACCTTCTTAACGGTGATTAGGTGGGCCGAACATAGTCGGGCTTGGTCATTCATTAGCTAGAAGCATCAAGTTTTTCGTATTAATGGTTGGACCTAACCAGAGACCCACAATAGGAGGCCTCTAGGCTGATTGGGGGGTATGTGGGGCAAAATTTACTACTAGAAGTTGCTTAGGGAAGCAATTGGTTAGAGAACCTACCTTTAGGTGTGTATGGGTGAGCCGGCCATAGTCGGGCTCATACATGGTCTATTAGATTTCAGTACCACTATGAAATGATGATTTCATGGATTGGAGTTAGAGTCTCCTAATCTGAAAAATTAATGGGAGGGACCTTTAGACTAAAGTCCAAATCTTTTGGTTTAATTGATTAATTCATATACTGATTTGGTCTTAATTTTCGTTTCAGATGTCATCAAACCTTTCGCTCCGGTCACTTCTCGATAGCAAGAAGTTAAAGGTCCCAATTTTGATAGCTGGAATCAAAAATTGAGGATAGTCCTGGAGCACGAGCAGATCCTTTATGTGATAACGGATCCAGCACCCAAAATCCCTCATACCAATGCTCAGAGTTCAGTTAGGGACACTTATTTGAAGTGGGTTTCTGATTGGACTACTGTCCGATGCATAATGTTGGCGGCGATGAATGACGAGTTCAGTCTCAAATTCGAGGAGGCCCAACCAGACGAGATTCTTCAAAAGTTGAAGGAATCTTTTGGCACGCCATATGATGTGGAGCGGTACAAAGTGTCTTGTGCCATCTACAATGCTAAAATACGGAATGACGGTTCGGTTACTGATCATGTATTGTACATGATCGAGATGATCGAACTATTAGACAAGCTCGAATGTCCCTTGCACAAGAAACTCGGCAAGGATGCGATCCTAAATTCTCTACCCTCATCCTATCTTGACTTTCTTAATCATTATAGAATGAATAAGCTTGCAGTCAATTACCATGATTTGATGGGGTTGCTGCAGACTTACGAGAAGGACCACCAACTAAATAAGGGGATGGTGAATTTAGTGGGAGGTCTTAGAGGTCTTCGTCCCTTTAAGAAAGGGAAGAAGAATGGTAAGGTAAAGAAGGTGCAGAGTGCTCCTGGCCCAAGTCAGACCAAGAAAGTAAAAGCTGATCAAGCTGGTGTAGAGTGCTTCTATTGTAAGAAGTAGAAGCAGGGACACTAGAAGAGGAACTATCCTCTTTATCAGGCATCCTTAGATCCAAACAGGACAAGGAATGGAAAGCAGCAAGGTGCTGGACAAGGTATTTATATGATAAAACCTTATAATTTCTCTATTTGTGACACTGCTAACTGGATATTGGATACTGGTAGTCCTATTCATGTTTGCAATTCGTTGCAAGGACTGTAGGTTAGCAAGAGATTCGAAGATGGGGTGTAGTTCATGATCGTCGAAAATGGAAATCGTGTTCCAGTGTTGGCGGTCAGAGTTCTGAGTCTTGTATTTGAGTCTAGTACTATCGAATTAGTTGACTGTCATTATTGTCTTAGTTTTATTATGAGTCTTATCTCTGTAGGCCTATTGGCCAATTGTGGTTATGAACTTTCAATAAAAGGAGATTTTTTCCAAGTTATTGTGAATAACTTTGCGATAATGAAAGCTAAGTTAAATAATGGCATTTATGTTTTGTCACGGCCTGTTAATGTAATGTACACGTCTAGCAAATGCCTAAGAATAGAAAATGTCAGTGACTTGTATCTATGGCACTATAGGCTAGGTCATGTAAACCATAATAGGATAAACAAGTTGCGAGGAAAAGGCCTCCTCGAGGTCAGTGATTCTGACTCATTGCCTACTTATGAATCATGTTTGCTTGGTAAAATGACCAAGTCACCTTTTACTGGAAAAGGTGAACGAGCTACAGAACTTCTGAGTCTCATAATACTGATGTATGCGGATCCAAGATAGTTAGTGCTAGAGGTGGATACAAATATTTCATTACATTTACAGATGACCTTTCTAGGTATGGTTATGTCTTCTTGATAAGACATAAATTTGAGTCATTTGAAATGTTCAAACGATATCGTAATGAAGTGGAGAAACATATTGGAAAGAGTATTAAAACCCTTCGATTTGATCGAGATGGTGAATACATATCCTGTTAGTTCATGACATATCTTGAGGAGAATGGGATTCTCTCTCAATGGACTCCTTCAAGATCACCCCAGTTGAATGTTGTGTCCGAAAGGAGGAATCGAACCCTATTGGACATGGTTCGATCCATGATGGGCTTTGCAACTCTGCTACCGTCCTTCTGGGGATATGCACTTGAGATAGCTTATTACTTGCTGAATAATGTACTGAGTAAGTCTGTTGTCTCTACTTCATATGAGTTATGGACTGGACATAAGCCCTCAATTTCACACCTTTGGGTCTGGGGTTGTCTGGCTTATGTAAAGTATTTAGACTCAGATAAACTTGGTCCTAGGTCTGATCGGTGCCTATTTATTGGGTACCCTAAGGAAATAAAAGGATATTTCTTCTACTTGGAGGACGAATAGAAAGTGTTCGTTGCTCTTAGGGCTATCTTTTTGGAAAAGGAGTTCCTTGGAGAAGGAATTGTAGTGTCTAAGATTGAACTTGATGAAGTTCAACCAGTGAAAGAACCTGCACACTTTAAGGACATCATAGAACCGGCTATGATTGAATCATACCTGGAACCCATTATTAGGAGATCCGGTAAAGTATTGTATCAGCCGGACAGATATTATGGTTTCTTGGTCCGAGACGGTGATCCTATTGAATATGATGAGAACGATGAGGATACGATCACCTATATGGATGCACTTCAGAGATCTGACTCTGAGGCATGGCTTGGTGCCATGCGATACGAGATGGAGTCCATGGAGATCAATAATGTATGGACATTGGTTGATCCACCTGAAAGGATAAAACCCATCGGGTGCAAGTGGATTTTCAAGGGAAAAGGGGGCGCAGATGGGAAGGTGGAGACCTATAAAGCCCGTCTGGTTGCCAAGAGGTATCGTCAATGATATGATATCGATTATGATGAGATGTTCTTCCCTATGGCAATGCTCAAGTCCATTCGAATCATGCTTGCTTTGGCAGCCACTTTCCTAAATGGGGAGCTGGATGAGGAGGTGTATATGATACAACCTAAAGGGTTCACATCCACAGACGAGTTAAAAGTATGCAAATTGCAAAGGTCCATTTACGGACTCAAGCAAGCATCTCGAAGTTGGAACATACGATTTGATAGATGTATCAAATCATATGGCTTCTTAGGAATGGAGAGAAACCCTGCATCTATAAGTGGGTTAATGGTTTTATGATTGTATTCCTAGTACTGTATGTTGATGACATTCTCTTAATCGGGAATGACATTGCAGCTTTGCAAGGAATAAAGATCTGGTTGTCATCTTAGTTCTCCATGAAGGACTTGGATGAAGCTTCTTACATACTGGGTACGAAGATCTATAGAGATAGATCTAAGAGACTTCTAGGATTGTCCCAGTCTATGTACATTGATACTGTGCTGAAACAATTCAGCATGGAGAATTCCAAGAAAGGCCATCTCTCGATAGGTTCTGGAATTATTCTTTCCAAGAAGGATTGTGCGACAACTCCTAAGGAAAGAGAGTGCATGAGTAGAGTTCTTTATGCTTCTGTAGTGGGCTCTATCATGTATGCTATGACATGTACGAGACCAGACATTGCATACTCACTAGCAGTGGTGAGCAGATACTAGTCTGACCCAGGTGAGGTGCATTGGAAGGTGGTGAAGACCATCTTGAATTATTTGAGAAATACTAAAGACTAATGGCTGATTTATGGAGAACCTGACTTGAAACTTATGGGGTATACTAACTCCAGTTTCCAGTCAGATAGAGATGATAGCAATAGTGTGTTAGGGTTTGTGTTTGCCCAGAATAAAGGAGAGATCTACTAGAAAAGTTCCAAGCAGGCAACATTTGTAGAATCGGTATGCGAAGTATAGTATATTGTAGCATCAGATGCAGCAAAGGAAGCCGTGTGGTTGTAAAAGTTCCTTGGAGAGCTACGGGTGGCACCTTTCCTAGATGGTCCTGTTCTTGTGTATTGTGACAGCACAGGAGCCATTGCTCAAGCTAAGGAGCCAAAGTCTCATCATCGCACCAAGCACATTCTGCGGCGCTATCACCTTGTGCGAGAGATCGTGAAATGAGGTGACATCAATCTTATGAATATTGATGGAAAGGAGAATTTGGCCAACCCCTTCACTAAAGTCCTTGAAATCAAGGAGTTCGACTATTGTAAAAGGGAAATGGGTATTAAATAATGTTCTTATTGGCTTTAGTACAAGTGAAAGTTGTTGGAAATTGTGTCCCAAAGCCAATCACCTAGGCTGTAGGCGGTTGTGCTCAGTATTGTAATTTGTATATGAATTAATAAAACTTTATTTTGTCAGCTCATCATATTATTCATTTCCCTATAATGAACTCTATTTATGTGATGAAGTTCTTAGGACTGCACTGACTTCGATATAGAGAGGATATATCGAGTGGTCCTTTAAAAAGATTCACAACCAAAGGATATATTGTACAGCACGGTAATGTATTAAGTATAGGTTATTGTGGTTCACATCGTTTGGTTTTCCTCTTGACCAAAGGAGTGTGGTGACACTGATGTGATCTGCAAGTGGGATGTGTGACATCTTATTGAACGTGACTCTTTCTGCCAAAGGATTACTCATGATTGGATAAGAGTATATGTGTCCCTCCGACCTGAGGTCACCATGGTAGCTTGCAAGCAACTCCCTGTACTTTGGTGCCAGACTACTCGGATTTCTAATCCGATGATGGAAGGTTTCTGGGTACAGGCAAGTACTTATGAAGCAGTGGTGGACCAAGATGAAATTGACCTACCCAAATTGTTTGGATTGAATGTCTCGCAGTGTCTCAATTTAGCAAATTCTCAGTCGGGGTAGTCCTAGTGAGGAGTCACTGGACTTGCGAGGTTGAGACATGTTATGGATTGACTCAGTTAGGGTTTGCAGTCTAACCCTAAGTCATCTTGAGCATTGAAGGTCAAAGGGATAAATTATATAGTAACCATATGCCAGAAGTTCGATAGATTGCTTTCGCATCTTCGGCCTATCCGGATGCCGGGACCCATTGCAAGATGGTATCTTGTGCTGGTACTGGAAGTGTTCCAGTGCTACCATTTTGTTTCGAACCTATGAGGTCACATGCCATAGAGAATTTCTTCTTGATCCGGGAACCGATCAACGATTGGGAATCATTTCAGTATTAAGGTCAAACGGTCTGATTGAGCACACATTGGATTTTTTCTGGTCAACCTGGTCTGATTTGGATCGACCAGGATTGGTTTGGGTCAACCAGGAATTATTCCTGGTAGACCAGGACTGGATCCATTTTTCTTGCTGATCGTGTTTGGTCAGACCAGGATTTTATTTGGCTGAACTGGTTTTTGGTTTTAATGAACCAGTTTATTCAAGTTTTGGTTACACGATTTTTTTGGTTCACCATTTTATCCTTTCTTCCCATCACTGTTTCACCGTTTAAATGGGATATGGTTCACGGTGTTTGTTTATCCCATTTTCCTTGTTTTTACCACGTGGAGGGATAAGAACATCTTGTGATCTGATGCAGCATAGGTTATCCAATTATCTTCGTTTGCACCGTGAATTGGATGAGATCTCATCATGTTTTTCTCCCGCACATTTTCATTTCTCTCGGACTCTAGTTTTCACGGTGTTTTAGCCAGCGGTTCACGGCATTTGAAACCCATTCAAAAGAGTTTGGATTTAAGCTGTTCTCTTCCAGCGAGTTCCCATGATTTAAACCTATCAAAAGCCAGTTCAAAATAGAGATTTTGCATTGGGGTTTTATATGGACTTTCTTAACGGATTGCCCTCTTCTCTCACGCGTCTTCCCTCTTTTATGGGTGACCTCGCCTCAGGTTTTTGTATTGCAGGACGTGGCTTGCGATATTAGTGGCTGGCTATGAGGGGAAGTAACAGGTGAAAGAGAGGAGAATAGAAGGACGTGCGTTGAGGGAGAAGAGTGGAACAGGGCATTTGGCGAGTTGGGGAGAAAACAGTGCTTGCTGTGAATGGGTTGTAATGGCGTGAGAAGTTTTCTTTTGGAACATATTTCTGAGTATAGAAAATTCGTTGGGCGTCCGTGTCTTCCTTCCCTGTTTTGGAGAAGACTGTCCGTGAAGATCTCTTTGATCTTCCCTTTTCCATATCACCATCACTTGTTCGTTGATTTCTTGAGGACTAGCATCCTTCTGGGAGTTGGATCAGTGAGAGCCCGCGCATGGATACTCTAGAGGGTAGACATTTGGACACCTCGAGAGATTGGATCGATTTTTTCAGATCTGGTTTGCTGTTGAAGGAATTCTACCGGCTGCCTTTGGATTTTTTGTTGATCTATTCTGAGAGGGAGTCGGCTTCTTCCTGCTTCGATCAGGTATATTATTTATTTTTGTTATCATGCATATTTAGATCTAGATTTTATCACATTATTTATAATTATTGCACTTGCCTTTACATGCCTCTGTATCTATTTCATGAATCATGTTTATGTTAGATCCAGTGCATGAGCAGGTTTTTCCGTATGTATATTTGAAATTTTTTGATTATGCAATACCTGCTCCCTAGTGTAGTATGCCTAGTGTAGGCCTCCAGTGCACTAGTTTTCCTAAGGGTTGTACCATATACCCTCTTTTCGCCAAACTAATTGGTTGAGAAAGAGTTAGCCCCAATTAAAAACCATGATCAAAACTTTCCTTAGACACTAATTGATTGATAAGATTCAATTAGGTTAATACAGTGATTTGGGCTCGTCACTAAGCCAAATTAGGTCTTAACTTATCAATTCACAATTAGGTCTTAACTTATCAATTCACAATCAAATGAATTGATCTGACCAGACATCATCTAAAAATAATTTTAAGGTGACTAGACCTAATTTGTTCAATCAAAATCCTCATGCACCTAATTTGATTTTCTGGATCAAATCAATTTTAAAATAGGTTCAAGTGCATGATATTAAAGGCTTATGATCATGAATCAAATTTAAGATCTAAACCTGTTTTGGTGCATCACATACATCAATATGTTAGATCATATAATTAAACTACATCTAATGTAATTAAATAAATCTAAAACATGCATAACAATATATCACATATGTAATCATAAATCGATCAAAACCTTTTGAAAACCTTTTTTCAAAATAGGTTTACATCAAAGTAGGACAACCTTTGCACAATAGGGGGCAAACCCTATAGCAGGACAACCTTATAATCACCTTATGCAACCTTTGATCAATTAATTTTTAGATAATAACATTTAATTTCAGATCTAAAAATTATGATTTTAATTTTGAAAACAATTTTCAAAACATAAAAATTCTTTGCTATAACAACATTATATTCAGCATAGATTTGATACAATTATCATCTAACTTTCTGATCTGAATATGTTTCAGATCTGATTCTCATCCATGCATGTTAAAGAAAAGAAAACCATGGCTCTGATACCACTGTTGGAGTTCTCCCAAGAATAGTATATTGCATTAAATCAAAAATCAAAAGCCTGACGCAGTGGAAGTAGATATAAAAAACTATTTTATATCTAGCATGTAATTTACAAATAAATCTAATTTATTCATAATAAATTTTAAACATGCTGCTATAGATGAGAAAAATATCAGATCTAAAAAAATTATTTTAAATAAAATAACTTACCTGGATCGCTATCCTGGCCTACTTTGAAAACTGTGCTGATCTGCTTTTGAACTGGGATTCTACAAGAGCCACGTTATCGCCCGACCTCTGCTGGTATCCATATAGAGCTCATATAATCGAGTCGTAGAGAGCACTGGATTGCTAGATCCTTGTAGCCCTCTCTTCTTTCAGCAAATCAGATGCTTTTAAAACTATGACAATCCAAAGTTGGACTGGCTAGTCTTGAACTGGCTTCTAACTAGCAAACTGAGATTTGCAAGACCTAGGACCTCTTTCCTTCTTCTTTCCTATGAAGAAGATCTCTATAGACTCTTGAACCTCATACAAGGAAGGAGAAAACACATTAAAGGGAGAGGACACCTTGATGCCCCAAGAGAGAGAAGCTCTGCATTGATGCCCAAGAGATGTTCACACCCAAGAGAGAAATATTTCATGCCAAAAAGAGAAGTCCTTTGGTCAGCCATCCCCTCTCCCCTTTTATGATTTATTTCTCCCATCCCTCCAAGCCAAAATACTAGAATTTAATCTGATCTGGTTTGGGTTTTAAGAGGAGTAGAAGAGGACTCTTCCCTCTCTCATTCATTCTCCACACCAACTCTTTTTTGTGCCCACCTATTTTTCATGACAACTCCTTTGTTGCACAAAATACTTGGGCCCACAAGCCAAGCATGTGGAGACATGGAAAGATAAGGAGAGAGACTCCCAATCTAATAGGACTCTAAGTCATGGTCTGAATAAAATGATTTGGCAGTCAAATCAAAGCCAATTTTAAACCTAATCAAATCCATTTTGAAAAGGCTATTGACCCAACTCAATTAGAATCAATTAATTGAGTCTAACACAATTAAATTAAATCTAATTTAATTTAATTAATAACTAATCCATAATTTATTAATTGTAACATTTATAATTAGGTCCAAATATACTAAAATTGGTAAGTACCAAATTTAGAAACATTTTGATTTGCTGATTGGTTACTTAAGCTTCTAATGTATGTGACCCCTTGGTCTTATCCTGTCTGGTAATGAGACATGCTATAATCTCCATTATACATTATCGAAACTCTTTTCGATGGACAGAAATAATTTTTGCTCAAACTAAATCAGGATCATTGATCCGAGAATGTTCTTAGTGGGCTCTCACAATCCACCGGTGATATCTAGTAGTATATAGTGGCAACCTAGCAGAATAAGATTGGAACCCCTATATATGGTTATCATGTGATTCGATTCTTCTATCAAAAATCACGACATGATGTTGGTTATGGATACTCATCAAACCAATCAGTCATATGCTTAACTTAATCGAGTCAAGTCCAATTATGATACTAATGAAAACACCTTTTAATTATCACCCTGCTATGTCTATAGACTTCTAGACTTAGTCACATTAAGCTGCATAGGATTACTCCTTACTACTAAGGCTGATAGATCCCTACAAGTGAACACCCTACTCGTATAATAAACTTGCTATACCCAACGAACACTGCAAGATCCCGATGGATAGGAACCATGTGTTTGTGCTGTCAAACTATAGCAACCTTGTTGTGAGTAGTTGAGACACTATAGTTCAAAGAACTATTCACACAACTATAGCATTAGGAAGTTATTGATGAGTGAGTAGTCATCCGTATAACTTCCTATACTTGTTCACGCTCAGTATCATTGATCTCTATCAACTACTTGCACTTTCACTCCAGTGTCACCATACTGTAGGTCAGAGACTCATCCACCTAGAATGGGAAGTGATATGTGCATCGATTTTAATGGATCAATCACCGTTCTCGTGATATTCAAACAATCAAGAGCTTTTAGGAGTTAATCTATAAAGACACATGCCTTAGATTCTCAATTCTTTAGAATACGTGTCATTGCCCATTAACTCCATGGACGATTCATAGACACATCAATATGAATAAAAATATTGCCCTTTTTATTCATAAAAAAAATTAAGTACAAAGTTCATGCCCTAAAAATTATAATGTGTCAAGCCAACTTGGCTTTTAGGGCATACATCTAACACCTAATTCTGGATCAGTGGTTAGACCCGAGTCCTTAGGCTAGTCTAATAAAAATTGATGAACAATTGGTATCTAAGGTAAGTTTAGTATTTGATCATGGTCATTAATTAGGGCTACCTCTTACTTGGCTAACTTATTTAGTGTCTAAGAAAAGAGGTTAATGGCGGAACCCTCCCAACGATCTCACTTACTTGGCCAATTTAGTTAATTGAATTTTGATTAGATAGCTCATCGATTCAAGCAAACCCACGCCAGTAAAAAAGATCATTTTAACTCATATAGGTACCCTTGGACTAATGTGATTTGACCCTCGTCACTTAATAAAATCAGTGGGAGAATTGTTGATTAGTCCATGTCTTCTTTTCTTTTCTCAAATTAAATCCTCTAAAATTATTAGGTCTCATAAGTGATAAAATTATGGAGATAATTGAGTCATGGCCTCCTATTAAGAGAGTGATAATTAGTCTAATAGCTAAGATGATCATTGGAGTTCCAAAGACTAGGTGCTCATCGGGTTATTGGAATTATTATTTATATTATGATGACTTAGTAACATCTTTTTAAATGATGGTTAGTGTTGCCGCCATGATTGTCGTGGCCCATAGCTGCTGTCGATGTCGGATCGCCCCTCTTGTCTTCTGGACTGTCTAGCTTCTCTGGACCTACAGAACAGGGTTAGTCACCTGGGCCAGGGATTCCGGCGGGGGCACTCCGACGGTCAAGTCAGTGACAATCCACGGGAACAGATCCTCCTTGTCGAGCCCCTCTTGATGGACTCCATGCTACGAGGAGTGAATGGTGTAAGAGTGTAATGCAAGTGTGTTGGGAGGGTGGTGGCCGAGGTGAGATAGTTCTCCCATGTGGCCTCTTCTCCCTTACTTGCTTGAATCTGGTGTTGTGTTTATGGTTGCTGTGTCGCTGAGAGTTTCTGAGGTTTGAATTTAGTTACCTCCGCAACTAGGGGTGCCGATGGCTCTTTTAAGCCCAGGTGTTTGTTGGGCACCTACCTCGGGATCTCTCCCATGTCAGCAGACATGTGCAACGATGTCTCATACTATGGATGGGATGCCTTTCCTGGTTCATGATTGGAGAACCTGCCATGCACTCTAACATTCCTTCCGGTCACTTTATTCCAGAAAACATGACAGTGCCTCGATCGTGGGGCCGTTGCCTCCTGGATTCGAATCTCCTGGTTGACTTCCTCTTCCGGGTGGTTCAGGAGGTTGGTGAAGAGTGTGGTGCGTCGATCATAGAGCTTCTTCCTCTTCTAGTGTAAGTGGTAGCCGTGGGAAGCTATTGCAGCCTGGTGGGCATCTCTTTGTGACCCTCGAGAAGCTTGCTGGTGTCATGGGATGACGGTGTTGCCCCTTCGCTTGCTGGTGTCTTCGCTCAAGCTGGAGGTCGAGCTGGAGAGGCAGGGCTCGACTCCGAGGGGCTCGGCCTCGAAGTGGCTCCATCGGGTGGAGGAGGGCAGAGCTCGATGTCGGACCAAGGGGCTCAGCTTCGGGCAAGCTCGACCTGATATAGAAGGGCAGAATGTGACTCCAACCCAGAAGACCCTACCTCGAAGGGGCTCCATATGGCGGAGGAGGGTTGAGCTTGACTCTGGATCATGGGGCTCAACCTCGAGGGGCTTGCTCTTGGGGATGCCACTTGGCTCCGGCCTAAGCATCCCAACCTCGCAGGGGCCGACATGGCGGAGGACGTAGCTCGGCTTCGACAGGCCATGTTGACTTTTTGGTGGAGCTCAGCCCAGTGAAGTAGTACGAATAGAGTATCCGACATGGCATCTTCTCTGACATGGCATCTGACAGTTGCTCCATGTTAGCGATCCTGCCACATCACTTTCCCCCCACTCCCGAGGCTCATTAGTGCACGATGCTAAGGTCGAAGGGAGTAATTGCGGTGCTGACATGGAAAGGCAAAGATCCGGTGCAATAATGACCATGATCGCCGGTGCTTTGTGAGGTGGTTCCCCGAGCCAGCCAGAGGTTCCACATGGCCACGTCCGAGGAGTAGTTATTATCGGTGTAGAATTTGGAGCCGCTGGGGCATCTCACTCGTCGATGGCCAGCACATGGGATGAATCCAAAATATCTACTATTTCGAATTTTGCATGCCTGCCACCGTACCCAAGCTTCCTCTTCTTCTCAATTGCCTTAGACCCTCTCAGGAACCCGGTTCATCTTCTTCTTCTTCCTTTCTTAGTCAGAGTAGGGTTCTTTTCTCGGAGTTAGGGTCTTCTCTGGACTGAGTCCATCCTCTTCTTATCCTTGAGTTTTTTGCTTTCTCCACTTCCGTAGATGTCCCGCTTCAATCTGGGCTTCCATCCCTCCACCAACTAGGGCGAGGTGGGTCCTTCCACGACCCGACCAACTTCTTCTTCCTTCAATGAGGAGGGGGAGGAGGTACGTCTTGAGTTCTGTAGGAGACATCCTCTAGGTGGCATAGCTATTGGGGAACCCAGGTCTAGTCCTTCTCATCCTCTTTCTCCAATTGAACTTGTCCCCGAGTCCGTCCGGTCATCAAGCCCTGGCGGGATTGCTTCAATAATCTCTACTGTGGAACTGGGACCATCCGGGATGTCTATGATATCCCGTACTCCGTCCAGCTTTTGATCCCCTGACCAAGGGACCGGGTTACTTATAGTGGCCTAGGCCGAATTGCCTTCTATGAGGTGACCTTCTCAGGAGGTCTCCACTTCCCTTTCCATCCATTCTTCTTATCGATGTTGGATAACTACCGCCTTGTCCTTGTTCAACTTGTCCCAAACACCATAAAAACCATCTTCTCCTTTATTGTGCTCTCCCATTTCCATGGGATCGTTGCCCGGTTTTTCCTGTTCAAGGCATTCTTGATGGGGGACTAATATGCATGCAATTCTTTTTGTATGTTTTATATGTGGGGTTAGGTGATTAATTCCCGAATTTTAGATCAAAATTAGTTGTAAGGAATTTTGTATGAATTTTTGAAGTCAAGCATGCAGATTAGAACCTAGAAAAGTACAAAAGAAGGATCGCCGGGGCTGAGAAGCCTCAGTTAGGACAAGTTCTCCTATAATAATAAGACTGGAGGTAGAGGGGGTGTATCGGACAACGTCTGAAGTACCCGGTGAAGATCACAGCGAAGAGATCTCTCGTTCGTCGATGGATGCGGCCTGGAAAACCGAGCCAAAGACCCGCGGATACCCAGCTTTCTGCTCGGTGGTCCGATTGAGGCGTGGCTGGAGTCGTTGGATTCGTAGGAACTCGGGGACCTGCAAACGACCTGTCAGGGATTGGGAAAATCACAAAAGAACAAGAAAACAAAGAAAAAATAGCAAGGGAAGGCTTCTTTTGGAGTGGTCATCTAGGGATCTGGAGGGTTTGTTGGTAGCAGGAAGATGATTGCAAACACCGGGAAGAAGAACTCTCACAAACCCCTTTATGCACACAGCAGGGTATCACACAACTCAATAGAAGAACTCAAGGTTTTAATTCATATCAAAAAAGTGTGTTTCATACAAGAGGCTAGGGTCCCTTAAATAGACCCTTAACCTTGGGCTCCAAGTAAGGGCACTTTAGACTTTACAAAGGACTCCTTTTCCTTTTCAAACTCTAATTGGAATACAAGGCAAATAGGTAGAAAACTTCAACTCAAACACTCTCCTCTTGTCCTTCTCTTGGTCGGCCAAGGTGGTGACCATAAGTGGCCGACCAAGAGGGGAGGTGACCCTAGGGAGGGGTGCCCTAAATTCTACCTGGGCCTGGGCTGGACCAAATTCCTTCTGGCTGGTCCAGGGTTTCGAATTTGTTCCTGATTTTGTCTTCTCTTCCTGGACTCTTCAAGTCTTCAAGCTGGGTTGGACTTGGGCTTAACTTTTATGTCTTCAATTAGGTTAAACTTGGTCTTCACTTGTATGATGTGGTCTTGAGTCTTCAATCTGATTGGACAGGACTCAAAAATTGAAATTAGCTTAACATGAGCTGACTAGTACTGAACTGAACTAGCTCAACAAGAGCTGGACTAATTACGGTACTCAAATGTAGCTGGACTAAGCTTTATTACAGGAGACTCAAATATTAACTAAGTGATCCATGGAGGGTTGAGAAGCCTTTGACTTATTCTGGTGCCTCTAGTGTCCGCACCAATTCTCCCGGGGTGGGAGGAACTCGACCTTGTCGAGTGAAGATCAGACTGGCTCACATATCTCTCAAGAAGGTCTGGGTTGAGGCGTTGTAAGTCCTCGCGAGAAATCCACGAATCGTCCGACTCTGGCCGGCCTTGCCATCAGACTAGGAAGCGTTGATAACCATGGCCCCGGGTCATAATGGCTTGATCGTCCAGGATATGCTCGATCCGTTCTCCTCTCTTAGACCAAATTTATTAGTGGACACTCTAGGTTAGGGTCACTCACAATAAAAAGGAATAGGTTCAAAAGCCTCACTAGGTATCGCTGCCGGTTCCCTGTACTCAACTAGGTCTATAATATTGAAGGTAGAACTAATGCCCTAATCCGAAGGCATGTCTAACACCTAGGCATTTGATCCAACCTTCTCTATCACTTTAAAAGGTCCGGCTCTGCGAGCATGAAGCTTCTTTTAGGCCTAAGCCTTACCAAGATAGAATCCACTACATCAAATTCTTTGATCCATCTTTTGGAATTAGCCAGTTTGTTTAAAATTAGTATAGGTGGTGAACATGCTGGGCACATGCAGACTCCTAGCAAATGATTCAAAAGGACTCAATCCTACACCTAACAGACTCGACTAAAGATATTTATTAGGTCTTAACTACCACTTGGGCATGGGAGCATGAGTTATGGTTGATGGGTGACATGCAGAAGAAAATTTGCTAGTAACTCCTAGTAGGTGCCAGAGGGTCTGCCAAAAGTAGGTAGCAAATGGGATGGGCTCTATGGATCCTTGCAACCTAGTAACCTCAACAAAATGTAACCTAATAGTTCTAGACACATGAGAAGACTCAGGAAAGGGTAGGAAATAGGAAGTGGGTTCAGAATTAGTCTGGTAGGGTGGAGAAAATGGTTTAGTTGTATAAAGTAGGATAAAAGATGGGGTGTCAGGAACTAATCCCATACTAATGAGGTTAACCTTACGAGGTTGTGCTATATCTACAGGGTTTACATAATGGAAGGATGGGTTATTAATCTCAGGGAAGAGGTCCTTAATTGGAACTATAAGAGGAGGCTCATCCTGAGGGCACTTATTCAAAGAAATCAGGTCCTTAATAAATTCTTCAGGTTCTTGTATTTTAGGACTAGACTCTATAATTTGGCTCTCCTCTATGGTTTCCTCAGGTAAGGTTCTAGCAGTAGTACCTAGGTTCTCTTCCTCTAATTGTTCTTCTACTATAGCTTTAGGTTGGATGTGGTCAAGGTCAACTAGCTCTGGGTTGGTTTCTACCTGGGTATCTACAGGGTCAGCTAATTCTAGGTCTACTAAAGGTGTCTCCTCTTCTCCTTCATACTCATCCACTAGGCTCGCATCAGCTTCATACACTTCCGCGTTAATGTAAGCCTTGTCAATCTCAGGAATGGTTGGAGAAGGTCAGCTAGGAGAAAATTGGCTAGGTCTTAGTTTCTGATTATGGACACTAGTCCTAGTAGGTTCAGGTTGCCTAAGGGGTAGTGGCTCACTACTGGGTTCATATTTAGGGGTACTAATCCTATGGGGTTCAAGTTGATTAAGGAAAACCTGACTAGTACTAGATTGATACTTAGGGGTTATGGGTTCTCTGGTCTCATAGGACAAGGGTGCAGATCTATGGGTCATGGGATTATAGGATCTAGGGTCATAGGATTTTGGGTCAGCTCTATGGTCAGGTTCTAAGGATGGATCATGGTATGGGGTCCTCCTAAGGTTGGCCTCCCTATATGGGTCAGGATATTGGTTTCTCCTAGGGTTGGACTCCCTATATGGGTTAGAATATTGGGTTCTCCTAGGGTTGGGCTCTCTATATGGGTCAAAGTATTGGGTTCTCCTAGGATTGGACTCCCTATATGGGTCAGAGTATTGGGTTCTCCTAGGATTGGACTCCCTATATGGGTCAGAGTATTGGGTTTTCCTGGGTTCAGTATCATAATAAGTGTCATGATAAGGGGTTCTTCTAGGTTCATTATTATAGTATGGGTCAGGCTGAGGGGCTCTCCTAGGTTCAACCTCTCGGTATGGATCAGGGTTTGGGGTCCTCCTAGGTTGAGGATTGTAGTACGGGTCAGGATAAGGGGCTCTCCTAGGTTCGACCTCATGGTATAGATCAGGGTTTGGGGTCCTCCTAGGTTGAGGGGACTCGGGATCTGGCTCAAACTGTGACCCATGGGTTCTTTGTATGGTCCCTACACGGCCTTCTAACTGGTCAAACCTATTAGCAAGATGGTCAATTCTATTATTGGTTTGGGTACTAGATTTAGTTAACTGGATAGTCAACTGGGCCATGGATTGGGTTAGATGCTCAGTTAGTGCTTTTATTTGGGCTTGCAAATTTTCCATGGGTTTAGACATTTGTGAAGGAGGTGGGTGATATGAAACCCCTGATCTAGTGCTCATGCAAGACTTGATCAGACCGACTACAACTGACTAGACCTAGAGTCTAAACTAGATACTCAATCAGGGTGGCAAACTAGCCTATTACTCCTGTACTCAGCCAGGCAGGTGTAAGGGGAGTGTTAGGTCCCTAATTGCCAATCCTAGACACCAATCAGAGATTGGCCAGATAGGCGAACCAGCACACAAGCCCTTCGGGATTGAATCCCTAAACCACCGTTCTAGACACTGAGCACAAGGCACACACAGGTTAACTTGATACTGTGATCTAACACTAGCCCAGACCCGACCAGTTGGTGTCCCTAGCCCACTAGGGCAAATTAAGTCTAGTTAATTTTAGGTTAAGGCTTGGGACCTAATGCAAGGGATGTGGTTTTGGGCTTAGGAGAGGTTATCAACTCCTCCCCTTATCTAATATAGCAAGAGTAAACTTAAAAGTAAATTATGCAAAGATGGCAGGCAGATGAGGATGCAAATTAGGGTTTAGATGTTTTTGGTATTTTTGGAGAATATGTAATTTTTTTTTTGGTATTTTCTTAAATAGAAGAAAACTTACAAATTATGTCCTAATATGCAGGAAATATACTAAAATTAAAAGATATGCAAAAGATGCTAAACAAAACCCTAAAACTTCAAAACTTGTCTTTCTAAATAAAAATAGAGCCAAAAATTTGCAGGCTGTATTTCGGCTTGCAGAATATTCACAGGCCATAATAAAATCTGAAAAAACTTTGAACATTACTGTAAATTATTATGAATCCAACAAATCAAATTTCAAAATTTTTGAAGATTTGATCAGGGAGGAATAATTTAAATAACAGAGCATATACAGACTGAAGAATTACAGAAAACAAGCCCTAATTTAAGCTCTGATACCAGATGATGGGGGACTAATATGAATGCAATTCTTTTTGTATGTTTTATAAGTTGGGTTAGGTGATTAATTCCCGAATTTTAGATCAAAATTAGTTGTAAGGAATTTTGTATGAATTTTTGAAGTCAAGCATGCAGATTAGAACCTAGAAAAGTACTAAAGAAGGATCGCCGGGGCTGAGAAGCCTTGGTTAGGGCAAGTTCTCCTACAATAATAAGACTGGAGGTAGAGGGGGTGTACCTGACAACATTTGAAGTTCCTGGTGAAGATTGTAGTGAAGAGATCTCTCGTTCCTCGATGGATGCGGCCTGGAAAACCGAGCCAAAGACCCGCGGATACCCGGTTTCTGCTCGGTTGTCCGATTGAGGCATGGCTGGAGTCGTTGGATTCGTAGGAACTCGGGGACTTGCAAACGACTTGTCAGGGGTTGGAAAACTCATAAAGGAACAAGAAAACAAAGGAAAAATAGCAAGGGAAGGCTTTTTTTGGAGTGGGCATCCAGGGATCTGGAGGGTTTGTTGGCAGCAGGAAGATGTTTGCAAACACCGGGAAGAAGAACTCTCACAAACCCCTTTATGCACACAGCAGGGTATCACACAACTCAATAGAAGAACTCAAGGTTTTAATTCATATCAAAAAAGTGTGTTTCATACAAGAGGCTAGGGTCCCTTAAATAGACCCTTAACCTTGGGCTCCAAGTAAGGGCACTTTAGACTTTACATAGGACTCCTTTTCCTTTTCAAACTCTAATTGGAACACAAGGCAAATAGGTAGAAAACTTCAACTCAAACACTCTCCACTTGTCCTTCTCTTGGTCGGCCAAGGTGGTGACCATAAGTGGCCGACCAAGAGGGGAGGTGACCCTAGGGAGGGGCGCCCTAAATTCTACCTGGGCCTGGGCTGGCCCAAATTCCTTCTGGCTGGTCCAGGGTTTTGAATTTGTTCCTGATTTTGTCTTCTCTTCCTGGACTCTTCAAGTCTTCAAGCTGGGTTGGACTTGGGCTTAACTTTTATGTCTTCAATTAGGTTGAACTTGGTCTTCACTTGTATGATGTGGTCTTGAGTCTTCAATCTGATTGGACAGGACTCAAAAATTGAAATTAGCTCAACATGAGCTGACTAGTACTGAACTGAACTAGCTCAACAAGAGCTGGACTAATTACAGTACTCAAATGTAGCTGGACTAAGCTTTATTATAGGGGACTCAAATATTAACTAAGTGATCCACCGAAGGTTGAGAAGCCTTTGCCTTATTCTGGTGCCTCTGGTGTCTGCACCAATTCTTCATCCTGAAGCACCACTCGACCAAGTACGGGTGGTGGTCCCTTTCTTCTCGCCCAAAGGGAATTAAGTTCGAGCTCTCCTCTTCCATCAAGAGATGGAAGAGCAAATTTTTCTTTTCTATGGTTAAGGGAGTTGACAGGGTCTGGAGCGACCCAAATCAGTCTCCCACGCAGAATTCTATGGTTGAGGTAGCTGACCTAGAAGTCTATGACCAGCTTTGCACTGCCCATATTCCTTCTCTCGAGATTCTGTTGTCAGAGCAGAACCTCTTCGAAGAAGGGATCGACCCAACGAGGGGGTTGGGTGAGTTTGGCTTAACCTTTTCTCCTTGTACTTTCCATCTTGCCTCTTCTAGGCTTGGAACTAACATTGTATCCTCTTTATGCAGGTATGAGGTTTTCAGAGAGTGACCTACTCTCAATCACTAGGAAGAGGCCGCTGCCTGGACTGGTTGAAGAGCCTTCCTCAAAAAGGGCTCGAGATGAGAGCACGTTGACGGCTTCTCCCGCCATGCTGACTGAACCGAGCAGGAGGGATGTCGATGCCACTTTTGCACAAGGAGGGAGGGTGGCCACCATGATGCCAAAGCCGAGCCAAAGGGTAGCTAGACCTACGTCAGAGTGGTCGAGGTAGCAAGAACCGGTCCCCACCTTGGAGCTTAAGGTGGTCGTCCGGGCCAGGGCCATAGCCATTGCCGTCATGTCTCCTCCTTCCCCGAGGCTTGTTATTGTCGAGGTCAAGGAGGAGGAGGTGCAAGGGGGAGCCAAAATAGTGTCCGAGGTGCCGTCTAAAGGGGTACCGAGCTCCCATCCTACCCCCGAAGACAATTCCACCGGTGGGGCAGGTGATCCTGCTCCCAGGAGGGAAATGGAGCAACCTTGGGTCCCGTTCAAACTAGGACCGGAGAGCTCTCTACTTCAGAACTAGAGGCTGGTAGAGCGCATGATGGACTTCTCGATCCAGCAATGCAATCGAAAGGAAAGGACCGGAAAGCTGCTGAGGGATGAGATTTGCAGCATCTTTTCCCAGCTCCTCTCGATAAGTCATTTTGCCTTCTTTGTTCTCTTCTTTTTTAGTTCTTTGTTGCTGATATTTTGCTTGGTGCAGATCGGTGCCGAGACCCTCTTGATCAGAGACTACTGCTAGAACTGGCTGAAGAACGACCAGCAACGAGCAGCGGAGATCAAGTCTTTGAGGGCCGAGTTGAAGGAGAAGACCAGTGCCTATTGGGAGCTTGGCCTAAAGAATAAGGAGCTCGAGAAATGGCTTGCCAATGTCGAGGGGCAAGCGAAGGAGCTCTAGAAGAGCCTTGACCATGAATGGGGCCAGTCAAGGAGCAAGGCCGAGGAGCTCACGACCACTAAGAAGAGGCTGACCTCGTTCAACGCCGAGGTAGTCTGGCAGAAGGGGATCGCTCAGTCGCTTCAGATCGAACTGGATGCGTCGAAGGCAAGGCTAGCTGTGGCTGAGAAGGAGGCCGCGGAGGTGGCCAAGTCGGTGGAGGTGGGAAAGGAGCAGGTCACCGATGTGAAGAAGGAGGCGAAAAAGGCCGTGATGAGGTACAGGGCCTCGGAGGAGTTCGTCGTCGAATTCTGGGAAATAGCATCGGACTCCTTCTACAAAGGCTTTATGTACCTGTGCAACTGAATCGAGGTGTTCATTCTTGACGAGGGCCGCAGCCACCTCAGATATCCCCATGCTTCGGACATGGAGCCGGGCACAAATTCAGATGCTGTAGAGGAGTCAGTCACCGTCCCTAAACCTTCCTCGCCGGTGGAGGTTGCCGAGGCTGGAGTTGCACAACCCGAGGCTCTGGGTGGTGAAACTTCACAGCCACACAGCCCTGCCAACGGGGACGTCTATGTAGGGTAGATACTATCTTTTGTTTTCTTCTTTTTTTGTACTTGATCTTGGTCACCCGACATGTCGGGGACCCAAGGATACTTGTAAATGAACGACAAGTTTTCAATGAAATGAAATTTCTCAACTGTCCTCTCCCCTCTTTCCTTCTCTCCCTCTTTTCCTTTTCTTCTTTTCTCTTTCTTTCTCTCTCTCCCCCCCCTTTTTTTTGAGGTATGTAATGAGGTTAGAGAGGAGGGTTCCACTTTGTTTGAGAGTTCGTCTTCAAGCATAAGTGCCGCAGAGCTGGGTTCGGAGGCGTGGAAGCCAGAGAGCTCGACTCCGAGCATGGATGTCTTGGATCTAGGCTTAAAGGCTTGGTGGCCAGAGAGCTTGGCTTCTGGTTGATGGCCTGAGAGCTGGGCTTAGATATTTGATGTATTAAAGCTAGGCTCGAAGACTTGGTTGCCGAAGAGCTTGGCTCCGGGCTTTGATGGCTTTAGAGATGGGCTCAGGGCTTTGATGTCTTGGAGCTGGGCTCGATGACTTGGTGGTCAGAGAGCTTGGCTCGGGCTTTGATGGCCCTAAAGCTGGGCTCAAGGCTTTGATGTCTTGGAGCTGGGCTCGAAGACTTGGTGGCTGGAGAGCTTGGCTCTGGGCTTTGATGGCCCAAGAGCTGGGCTCGAAGACTTGGTGGCCGGAGAGCTTGGCCCCGGGCTTTGATGGCCTGAGAGTTAGGCTCTAGGCTTTGATGTCTTAGAGCTAGGTTCGAAGACTTGGTGGCCGAAGAGCTTGGCTCCGGTCTTTGATGGCCTGAGAGTTGGGCTCAGGGCTTTGATGTCTTGGAGCTGGGCTCGAAGACTTGGTGGCTAGAGAGCTTGGTCCCGGGCTTTGATGGCCTGAGAGCTGGGCTCAGGGCTTTGATGTCTTGGAGCTAGGCTCGAAGGCTTTGTGGCCGGAGAGCTTGGCTACGGGCTTTGATGGCTTGAGAGCTAGGCTCCAGGCTTTGATGTCTTGGAGCTGAGCTCGAAGTCTTGGTGGCCGGAGAGCTTGGCTCCGGGCTTTGATGGCCGAGAGCTGGGCTCAGGGCTTTGATGTATTGGAGCTGGGCTCGAAGGCTTGGTGGCTATAGAGCTTGGCCCCGGGCTTTGATGGCCTGAGAGCTGGGCTCAGGGCTTTGATGTCTTGGAGCTGGGCTTGAAGACTTGATGGCCGGAGAGCTTGGCCTCGGGCTTTGATTGCCTGAGAGCTGGGCTCAGGGCTTTGATGGCCTAAGAGTTGGGCTCAGGGCTTTGATGTCTTGGAGGTAGGCTCGAAGACTTGGTGGCCGGAGAGCTTGGCTCCAGGCTTCGGATGCCAAACCTGGGGTCGGGCGATGATCCTCCTACAAGGAAAAAGTGTTTGCGCAAAGAGAAACCTTGATCTTTAGCAGGTAAGGTCCTTACACTATTGACACCGAAGAGCTGAGCTCCGGGCTTTGACGTGCCTGAGAACATGGCTTCGGGCTTGACTGCACCGCAGAGCTGGGCCCCCATGCTTGATCATGCCAGACCTTGGGCCGGGTAGTGATATTTTTATAAGGTAGCGAGCCACTTATGCAAAAGAGAATCTTTATTATTTTTGGAAGAAGGCCTTATACTATTGATAATATCTTCTCATGTTACAGGCATTCCATGTCCGAGGGAATCTGGCACCATCCAAATCCTCAAGGTAGTAGGCCCCATGCAAGAGGGCTTCAACCACCTTATATGGGTCCTCCCAGTTTGGTGAGAGTTTGCCGCATTCCCGGGGTTGAGATGCTTCGGCATAACGTAGCACCAGGTCATCAGGTCAAAAGATCTTCAGTCGCACCCATGTGTTGTAGTACTGGGCCACCCATTGCCGGTATGCTATCATCCAGAGCCAAGCTTTGTCCCTCATTTCTTCGAGGAGGTGCAAGTTGAGTAGAAGGTGTGTTGAGTTCTACGCTTTGTCATACTACTACACCCTTAGCATGGGCATGCCGAGCTCAACTGGGATGACTGCCTCGGCACCAAAGACAAGGTTGAAGGGTATTTTGTCCGTCACCATTCTGGGCATTATGTGGTAGGCCCATAGAATACTTGGGAGTTCTTCCACCCATCTGCCCTTGGCTTGGTCTAGCCTGGTCTGAGTCCTTAAAGGATGGTTCGATTCGTGACCTTGGCCTCCCCATTTGTTTGGGGGTGAGCTACCGAGGTGAAGCGGTGTTGGATGCCGTGCTCGATGCAGAACCCTTCGAACTCCTTGTTGTCAAACTATCACCCATTGTCAGTGATGATGCAATGGGGGAGTACGAAGTGGTAGATGATTGACTTCCTAAAGAATTGGCAGACATTGGCTTCAGGGATCCGAGCTAGTAGCTCTGCCTTGACCCAGTTGGTGAAGTAGTCAATCGCCACAAGAAGGAACCTCTGTTAACCCGGTGTAGGGGGAAATGGCCCCAGGATGTCCATTCTCCACTGGATAAAGGGCCAAGGTGATGAAAGCTGGGAGATCGACACCATCGGTTGGCGCTATATGTGAGCATGACACTGGCATTTGTCACACTTCTTGATGAAGTCAATGGTGTCCTCCCTCATAATCTCCCAGAAGTATCCCTGATGGAGAGCTTTGTATGCTAGCATCCTTCCTCCAACATAGTTCCCACAGAGGCCTTCATGTATCTCCTGGAGTACGAAGGTGGCCTCCGTTGGCCTGAGGCACTTTAGGAGTGGGTAGGAGTGAGATCGGTGATAGAGTTGGCCTTCCATTAAAACAAACCATGAGGCCTTCTTCTTGATGAGGCTGGCTTTTGTGCGGTCCTCTGGCAAGGTGCCAACAGTAATGTATCTGACATTCTTGTCCATCCAGCTCGGCTCTGGGATGATTGCTGCGCCTCCTCTTGGCCTTCATAGCTTGGATTCTCGAGGTACTCGATATAGGCACGCCCCAGTGATGAGTCTGGCAAGGTCACGAGTCTTGATAGCGCATCCATGCGAGCAATCATCCCACGGGGGATGTAGAAAATGCTGAAGCATCGGAAGCCTGCCATGCTCGAGCGAACCCATTCCAGGTACTTCAACATCTGGGAATCTCTGGCCTCGTACTTTCCAGAGACTTGTCCGGTAATGGTGTGGGCACCAGACCTCTGATTAGTGTTTAATTTTTGGGACTTGTAATAAGGCTTCAAGCCTAAACCTTGCAATTTTCTTTAGCTTTGAATTGAGTCTTATGTGTTTGTGTCTAGTCCTGTACTTTGACCAATTGGATCAAATTGTGTCCTGTATTGAGTCCAGTCCTGTATTGAGTCAATTATGTCCTGTACTGAGTCCAGTCAGAGATGGTTTGAATTATGCGTCCAAGCAAGATTGGTCTTAAAAATCTAGTCACATTGGAGCCTAGCCTGGAAGGAAGCCAACTAAGCTCAGGGGCCCATCTCTTCATCCTATGTGCTGCCATGTCAACATGCCAAGTGGGCAAAAAATTTCAGATTCTTGAATGCCCAAAGGGGGGACACATCACTTGATACACTCCCTTTTCCCTTCCCCCTATCAAGCTTGTTTCTACATATGGGTGGCCGGCCAAGAGAAGGTCAAAGGGGAGTTAAAGTTTGGAAATCTAATCCCTTGCTTCAAGCCCTCCAATCAAGCTTTCTTCCTAAACTACTTGAACCTCTTTGGAAGGAATGGCAAGATCTATAGGCGCCTCCACTTCCCACTCCCCATATCTTGCTTTGTACCAAAGATGGATGCACAACCAAGGAAAGGAGGAGGACACAAGCCTTGCTCCAAGCCTCACTTCATGTCTTCTTCCAAAAATGAAGGACCAACATTCCAAGTTCAAGGGCACCAAGATCCCTCTTCCAAGCCTCACATCATCCCATTCCCAATCAAGTCCAACTTCATGGTCGGCCAAAGCAGAGAATTCTGAAATTTTTTTGGGCGCCTCTTCAAAGAGGACTTTGTATTTTCATTTGAAATTCAAATGCGGTCCTAAGGTGCCTATAAAAAGGACCTTACCCCTCCTTTATATTCGTGATTGATATTGAATGAAAAAAAATACAAGTTTGTGAGAGCCAATTTCTCTTTAGTTGCCTTCGTTCAATAGGAACGTCAATCTCTGTGAGGGAGAGCCTTCGCCTTCGGGCGTCGAGAGGTGTGAGGCCTCAAGTTACCGTCTCTTCTGCAACTCCATCCTCCAACTTCGAATCAGAGCACATTGGAATCATCCACCCGGGCACCTAGCAAGAAGACTCCACCCAGCACCACCTCAACTCTCTTTCCTTCTTCTATTGCTTTCTTTGATCAAAACCTAACTCTTCTTCTGAATGCTCGCAGGTCCTCCAGGTGCCATGAACACAAAATCAGTCTCCTTTGCCTTCATGACCTTCGGACCAAAAACCGGTGCATCCGCAGGGTTGAGGGCTCGATCATCCATGCCGCATCCATGAGAGTGAGTGATCTCGGCAATGGGCGCTTCAGATCTTTGAGGTTTGCAATCCTAGACTCCTAAGTAAGTATTGTTTTAAGAGCTAAGTCCTACAAGGTTTCTCAACCCCGGGGTCCTCTATTTATCATTGCTTAGGGACTACTTGCTTGCCTGAGGTTCTTTTTAATATAGAACCCTAGATCTACTCTTACTTATTTTTGGTAATCCAAAGAAAATCATTAAAACCTAAAAATCATAAAACAAACAAATCACTTGCATCATCCTTCATCTTTGCATCTAGTTAGTCCCTTATCATTTCTGGTATCAGAGCCAGGTTAGGACTTAGCACTTCTTAAAGTACTTGGATAAGGTGCTTCACCAGGACGTCCGGTCTTAGGAGAAAAGTAGGGTTTCAAGATCCTCTCCTCCCATTCCACGGGGTCTCCTAAGGTGTGTAGGGGTTCCACTGTGATAGGCCTTTGAAGAGGAACACAAGAAGATAAGTGTTTAAAAAAAAAAATTTTTTTTTTGCATCTTAGATCTCATCTTTCAATTTCTGCATTTTTTCCTTGCCATATATGGTCTGTTGTTTTTCATATTTCTATTTGTAGGAATCCCTAATTTCTCTAATTTCTATTTTGTTAGATCACCCGTAATTTGTAATATTTTTTATATTTTTTCAGATTTTATTGGAGCTTGTAAAATTTCTACAAGCCAGAATACTACTTCAAAAGAAGTTCTATTCTGAGAATTTCAGCAATTGCATTTTCTTATGTTTAGATTTCTTAGATAGTTTAATTTGCATTTAGCTTCATCTCAAGTCATTTCCATCATCTTATTTCTATTATCATACATCAAAACTCCAAAAAAAAAAAATAATAATAATAATTAGAGACATCTCATTAGAGCATTTGCTTGCAATCATTTTCATAAATTGTTTTAAAGGCAGTAATTTAACATAGGGTCAGGATTTCATTACCTGTCCCTAGCCTAAAAATCACTAACATGCATCACGAACCCAAGCTCTAATTAAAATCGAGTAGACACTAATTTTGCTCTAGAGAGTTTAGGGACACCAACTGGTCGAGTCAAGACTAAGTGTCTATTCTTGGTGTCAGCCCTTCTGTGTGTGCTGCTGCTCTTGGTGTCTAGGCTTGGTGATTCAGGGCTTGTGAGTTTGGTCCGCCTACCTGGCTAATCCCAGATTGGTGTCTAAGGTTGGCGTTCAGGGACCTCCACTCCCCTACACCTACCTGGCCAAGCACAGAGTTACTACAAACTGGTTTGCCACCCTGACTTAGGCAACTGGTTGAGATTCTAGGTCTAGTAGATCATAGATGATTTTACGTGCTTGACTTATGTCGACTAGATCAGGAGTCCCTTATTATCCCCACCATTCCAAATCAAGTGAACCTATGGAGAATGAAAGAGAAGATCAACTCAAGGTTATTCTTGAGCAATTGGCTAAGATGAACAGTAAGCTTGATAAGCTTGATGAAAGAGTTGGATCCTTAGAAAAGAATAGTCCTAGACCATCTATTGAACCTGAGTCTAAGTCGCCCTTTCCCCCTAGGGATTACCCTCATCATGAACCATCCGTAGAGGCTGAGCCCAGAAGAGTTCCCTATTTTAACCCAGCCCAAGAGTTTGAACCTAGGAGACCCAATCCAGAGATCATGGACCAGGAAGAATAGTTTGAATTTGAAGACCTTCTAGGAGTAGTCAGATGCATTCTTACCCAAAACCTAGTACAAGAAGATTGGCATAGGAAAAACATCCTACAAATCTTTGTCAAACTAGGAGATAGGGTGTGCAAAATCATAATTGATAGTGGGAACTGTGTCAATGCCATCTCTTCAAGTACTGTCAAAGCCCTAAGATTGACCCCAGTTCCTCACCCCAACCCGTATAATGTCTCTTGGGTAGATTCAACTCCCATACCCATAATGTCTAGGTGCCAAGTCTTGATCAAGTTGCAATCTTGTGAAGAGATGATTTGGTGTGATGTCCTTCCCATGGGCGTCAATAGTATTATCTTAGGACAACCTTGGCTGTATGATCATAATGCCACCCTTCATGGCCGAACCAATACCTGTGCCTTTGACCACCATGGGAAGAAATTTACAATCAACCCAGTTCAGCCTAAGGATCAGGTAAAAAGAGAATCAAGTAGTCTAAAGGAAAAGAAGCCAGAAGTTAACCTGATCAAGTACAATGAGTTAGAAGAAGAGATTACCAGGAAAGGACCCTTTAAAGAATTTTAAGGAGAGAAGGATGAACAATCTGAGAATTTGAATATAAAAACCCCTGAGCCCATTGAAGACTTTAAGGTTGAACCCATTGAAAATTTAGGGAAAGAAACTCCTGAGCCCATTAAAGAATTGAAAGAAAACATCTATGAACTAAGTTTAGTAGAGGAGTGTGATGTAGATGAACCCAAGGTTGAAGTCATCAAGGAATCAAAGGATAATGATTCTGAACCCACCATAGGATTTAAAGAAGAAATGACCAAGTCAGGATCAAACAAAGTCGATGATAGTGAAGGTTCTCAAGTATCGCCCATAGAGAAGGTCTAAGAACAAGAAGAAGACAGTAGTTTAGAGGACTTTTTAAATAAACTTTCCAAAGACTTTCCTGATAACCTTCCACCTTCTAGGAGCACCCAGCCTATTCTAGAACTTGCACCTATAGATCCTCCTAGTACTAATCATGAGGATAGGACGAGTGCACCCATAAAATAATGTCCAAATTTTGAGGTTATCCTGAATAACTAAGGTCTGTTTCATGCTATCCATAGGTTGCCCCAAGACTCTGACTCCTATCTCCTACCCTTCCCTGAGACTTCTCACATTTCTAGAGCCATGGGGTTGCATTTTGTTGAGATTACTAGGCTGCATGACTCCTTAGAACCCATCCCTTTTGCCATTTACTTATGGTATACTTTATGGCATTTGCTAGGGATCCATTGTAAATTTTTATGTACATACCAAACCAGGGTCAAACCTAGAGAGTCATTAGTCTATTAGGTCTAGACCCTAGAGAGTCCAATAAAATTTTGCTCTATAGGAATGCATCGTAATGTCTACATTTTGCATCATGCATGAAGTATAAATTTTAAAATAATTTGACTGATTCCCGAAAGTGAACCAAAGAGTTTGATCAAAGGGATTTCCATATTGGTTAGGCTTAGGCCTGAATGGTTTCCACCCAAAATCGTTAAGAAACTTCATGCTCATGGAGCTGGCCCGTTTAGAGTGATAATGAGAGTTGGCCCTAATGCCTATGTGCTTTAATTATCCCGGATTATGGCATTAGCTCGACTTTCAATACCCCGTACTTAATTGAGTTTAGGGAACCAGCAAACATACCCAATGAGTAATTTGGGCCTAACCTTTCATTTGAGAGCGAGCCCGACCCAGAGTGTCCACCTTCAATTTTACATGAGAGAGGAAAGCAGATCGAGCGTGTCTTGGATGATCAAGCTATTACCACCCGGGGCAATGGCTTTCAACGTTACTTGATTCGATTGCAAGGTTGATCGTAGTCTGATGATTCGTAGGATACCCGAGAGGACTTGCAGCATATCGACCCCAACCTTCTGGAAATATATCAAAGCCAAATCAACCCTTACTCGACAGGGTCAAGTTCCTCCCACCCCGAGAGAATTGGTGTGGGCTCCAGACCTCTGATTAGGATTTAATTTTCGGGACTTATAATAATGCTTCAAGCCTAAACCTTGTAATTTTCTTTAGCTTTGAATTGAGTCTCATGTGTCTGTGTCTTGTCCTGTACTTTGACCAATTGGGTCAAATTGGGTCTTGTACTGAGTCTAGTCCTGTATTGAGTCAATTATGTCCTACACTAAGTCTAGTCAGAGTCGGTTTGAAGTATGGGTTCAAGCAAGATTGGTCCTAAAAATCTAGTCACTTTGGAGACAAGCCTGGAAGGAAGCCAACTCAGCTCAGGGGCCCACCTCTTCATCTTATGTGGCACCATGTCAACTTGCCAAGTGGGCAGCAAATTTCAGATTCTTGAATGCCCAAAGGGGGGACACATCACTTGATACACTCCCTTTCCCTCCCCCTTATCAAGCTTGTTTCTACATAGGGGTGGTCGGCCAAGAGAACGTCAAAGGGGAGTTAAAGTTTGGAAATCTAATCCGTTGCTTCAAGCCCTCCAATCAAGCTTTCTTCTCAAACTACTTGAACCTCTTTGGAAGGAATGGAAAGATCCATGGGTGCCTCCACTTCCCACTCCCCATATCTTGCTTTGTACCAAAGATGGATTCACAACCAAGGAAAGGAGGAGGACACAACCCTTGCTCCAAGCCTCACTTCATGTCTTCTTCCAAAATGAAGGCCCAACATTCCAAGTTCAAGGGCGCCAAGATCCCTCTTCCAAGCCTCACATCAAGCCACACCCAATCAAGTCCAACTTCATGGTCGGCCAAAGGAGAGAATTCTCACATTTTTTTGGGCGCCTCTTCAAAGAGGACTTGTATTTTCATTTGAAATTCAAATGGGGTCCTAAGGTGCCTATAAAAAGGAACTTACCCCTCCTTTGTATTCTTGACTGATATTGAATGAAAAAAAACAAATTTGTGAGAGCCAATTTCTCTTTAGTTGCCTTTGTTCACTAGGAACGTCGATCTCCATGAGGGAGCACCTTCGCCTTCGAGCATCGAGAGGTGTGAGGCCTCTAGTTACCGTCTCTTCCGTAACTCCATCCTCCAACTTCGAATCGGAGCCCATTGGGATCATCCACTCGGGCACCTAGCAAGAAGACTCCACCCATCACCACCTCAACTCTCTTTCCTTCTTCTATTGCTTTCTTTGATCGAAACCTAACTCTTATTCGGAATGCTCGTAGGTCCTCCAGGTGCCATTAACACGGAATCGATCTCCTTTGCCTTCGTGACCTTTGGACCAAATACCGGCGCATTCGTAGGGTTGAGAGCTCAATCATCTAGGCCGCATCCATGAGAGTGAGTGATCTCAGCAATGGGCGATTCAGATCTTTGAGGTTTACAACCCTAGACTCCAAAGTAAGTATTGTTCTGAGAGCTAAGTCCTACGTGGTTTCTCAACCCCGGGGTCCTCTATTTATCATTGCTTAGGGACTACTTGCTTGCCTGAGGTTCTTGTTAATACAGAACCCTAGATCTACTCTTGTTTTTGGGAATCCAAAGAAAATCATTAAAACCTAAAAATCTTAAAGTAAACAAATCACTTGCATCATCCTTCATCTTTGCATCTAGTTTGTCCCCCATTAGGTAACCAGTTATGAGTCAGTAAAGACTTTCATGCTCTACACGCCCAGCTTGTGTGAGACTTTTAGACCCGCGAGGAGCACCTCGTACTTTGCCTGGTTTTTCATCGCGGTGAACTTGAAGCGGAGGACACATTCCGTCACCACCCCGTCGCTATTGGTGTGGATGAGGCCTGCTCTGCTTTCGCCAGAGTTGGATGCGCCATCCATGTGGAAGATCCAGGGCTCCTCCTCTAGTCTAGGCTCAGTTTGAGGCTCCGCTATTGTCTGCTCTGGCTCCTCGGTGAGTCCTGTGGACTCGACCACGAAGTTGGCTAGGACTTGGGCCTTCTACAATGACCTCAGCCGATATGCTATGTCAAACTTGCTCAGCATCAGGGACCACTTGGCCAGCCTCCCGAAGGTCTCGGGGTGGCTAAGTATGGTCCTCAATGGCTGATCTATCATGACTGTGATAGGGTGTGCTTGGAAGTAGGGCCTGAGGTGCTTAGCAAACATTATTATAGCAAAAATAAGTTTCTCGGAGTGAGTATACCTGATCTTCGTATCACGGAGGATCTTGCTGGTGTAGTACATCGACTTCTGGGATCCGTCCTCATCTTCATTGATGAGGACCGAGCTGATGGCTCTAGGTGTGACCGCCAGGAAGAGCAGAAGCTCCTTTCCCTCTTCCGGTCTGGAGAACAGCATAGGAAAGGCCAGGAACTCCTTCAGATCTTCAAAGGCCGTTCCGCACTCATCCGTCCAGTTGAAGTCATGCATCTTGCACAACGCCTTGAAAAATGGAAGGCAACAGTTGGCCGATCTCGAGATGAACCAGCTCAGAGCTGCAATCCGCCCTATTAGGCACTGGCCTGCTTCTTGGATGTCGGGTGATCCATGTCGATGATCGCCTGAACCTTCTCCAGGTTTTCTTCAATGCTCATCTGGGTGACCATGAAGTAGAGAAATTTTCCTGCGGCCACTCTAAAGGTGCACTTTATCGGGTTTAGCTTCATCTAGTGTTTCCAAAGGTTATGGAAGGCTTTGACGAGGTTGATGATATGGTCAGAGCTTGTCTTGCTCATGACATGCATGTCATCCACGTACACCTGCATGTTCTGGCTAATTTGATCTTTGAAGATCCTATTGACCAGATGCTGGTACGTGACCCCAGCATTCTTCAGACCAAAGAGCATCATCTTGTAGTAGTATGTCCCTTGGTCGGTGATGAAGGTGGTGTGCTCCTCATCCTCTGGGTGCATCCAAATATGATTGTATCCAGAGAATGCATCCATGAAGGAGAGCAGCCTGTGTCCTGAGGTGGCATCCACCAACTGATCGATCATCGATAGAGGGAAGCTATCCTTCGAGCACGCCATGTTGAAGTCAGCGTAGTCTACACAGATCCTCCATTTGTCGATGCTTTTCTTCACCATCACTATATTTGCTAGCCAGCTTGGATACTGCACCTCATGAATGAAGCCAGCGGCGAGGAGCTTGTTAACCTCTTCATTGATTGCTGTCTACCTCTTCGGGGCAAAGCTTCTCTTTTTCTGCCAAACTGGTCGATGCTTTGGGTCAATACATAGCTTATGGGTGATGATGTTAGGGGGAATACCTGGCATGTCTGCCACCATCCAGGCGAACACATCTGCATTCGCCCGCAGGAACTCCAACAGGTAGGCCCTCTCCTCATCTTGTAGTTGGGCCCTGATCTGCACTATCTTCTCCTGGTCAGCTCCTAGTGGATAAGATAGCAGGCGCTCGACTAAGCCACCTCTGGGATCTTGAGCCCTTGGGTCGAGATCGTCTGCCCTGGGGTTATCCTCGGGGACCTTGGCCCCAGGAAGAGTTTGGAAACAATGTTTCACCAGCTGGGGTGCTCCTCTCATTTCCCCGTTGCCGTAAGTATTTGGAAACTGCACAAGTAGTCTCTTGGTGGAGATGACGGCGTCGAGCAGGTTGAGCCCGGGTTGGCCAAGAATCATGTTGCAGGCTGAAGGGAGCCTGACAACCTTGAAAGTTATCATAACGGTGCTCTACCAAGGTGGGGTCTCTGTAGTTACTGGGAGTGTAATTTCTCCTTTGACCCTTATAGAATCACCTATGAAACCGATAAGGAGAGTGTGTACAGGTTTGAGCTGAGTAGGAGAACGATTCATCCTGGAGAAAGCATCATAGAAAAGCACATCTATGGAGCTTCCACTATCAACCATGATGTGTCTTATAGGATGCTTCATGATCGTCATCTCGATGATCATCATTATTTATATTTCCCCCCCCCCCCGTTTTCCCCTTCCCTTATAAATAGGAGTACATTTTTAGACTACCCTACCCCTCGGGCCTTCTTGGATGTGTGCTTGGCCCCCTAGCATATCATCCCCATCGGCTTCTTAGTAGGGCGGTTGTCGACTGCTGGAACTGGCATGGGAGCAACGAGTACCTGAGGCTTTGCTTGAGGTCTGCCCCCATGAACCATCCGAGGTAGCCCCTCTTGATGAGTTTCTTGATCTCCTTCTTAAGGTTGTGGCATTCCTCAGTATCGTGGTTGTGGTCGCAATGGTAGCGACAGTACTTTGTTTTGTCCCGGCCAGTGGACGGACTCATCGGAGGTGGGCGCTTCAAGTAGCGCTCACCTTTGATCTCCATAAGGATCTTTGTCGTCGAGGCGAGGAGAGGGGTGTACCTCTCTTCAGGAATGGGAGCGCTCTTCAATCTTGGCCCTTGCTAGAAGCTCGGAGCTGGGGATCCCAGCTTCCATGTCCCAGAAGTCTCGACGGGAGTTGGCTTCTTTTATGGCTTCCTGTCGAGCTCCCATCTCGTACGATCTGCCTCCTCGACATAGATGTACTTTTAAGCTTGGAGGAGGAGCTTGGAGTAGGTCTTGTGGGGTTTCTTGTCGAGTGAGTAGGTTAGGCAGGAGGTCCTAAGCCCTCGCTTAAGTGCCAGCATGGCGACTAGCTCATCAAGATTATAGATCTCCAATGCGGCGACCTTGAAACAGGCCATGTTGTTATGTAGGGGCTCGTGATTCTGTTACCTGATGGAGAAGAGGCTGCCCACCTCTCATGACACCTTCTCACAAGCATTGAAATGGGCCACAAACTTCCACTCCAGCTGAGCAAAAGAGTTGATGCTTTCGAGCTCGAGGTGGGTGAACTAGACTCGAGCCACCTTCTAGAGGGTTGCTAGGAAGGCAATGCAAAGGAGTGCATCGGTGGCCCCGTGGACGCTCATGAGGGCCTTGTTGCTTTTCAGGTAGTCCAGGGGGTCGGTGGTCCTATCACAGGGATCCACTTGTGGCATATGGAACTGATCTGGGATCAGCTGCTCTTGGACATCTCGGGAGAATGGAGGACGGGTATTATAGCCCACCGGCTCGCTAGTGGAGCCATGTAGATTGGAAAACTGGTGGGATAACTCTGCTAGCTTGCTGTCATGCTCTTCCAGGCGCTTCTCTGCCATGCGCCTGATGGCTTTGTTAGTACACCCCTACATCAAAGGAGATGGAGAAGGTGACATGGGTGCATGGTGTCCATGACAGGGTGTCTTGCTTTTTCTACCTTGATGGGGCTTGGACGTCACCCGCTCAATGTTCGGGGAGTGACTCTCCCTGTCGGCAGAACCGGCTCATTGTTTCTTCGCTAAAGTTGGGTGACTACCCCGGTGGTCGAAGGTGGCCCGCGGCTGCGATGGCCTTCCTTGGAAAAAGTGCAGACTGTCATGGGGTGCTGCGCTATGGACCGCGGGGGTCCCTGGCTGCTAGTGGGTAGCCAAGGACAGTTGTTGGTGCTAGAGCTGGCATACTGCCGTAGTGAGGATTTGCATCTGCTGGGTGAGTGCGGCTAGCTGGGTGTCCATCGGAGGCGGTTGAGTTGGAGCGGGGCGTTCCCCCTCCAGACTGTGAGGGTCTCCATGTGAAGGGGGGTCTTCCGCATGGTTGGTGGAGACTTCTCTCGCTCGCGTCGTCACCATCCTCCATGAAAACTTCTTGTAAGGGGCTTAAGTTGGATCAAAGATCATTCTGCCCCCTTCCTAGCATGCCATCTGTTGCCGCCAAGATTGTCATGGCCCATAGCAACTGTTGATGTTGGATCGCCCCTCTTTTCTTCTATGTCGTCCTACTTCTCTGGACCTGCAAAATAGGGTTAGTGACCCAGGCCGGGGATTATAGTGGTAGTGCTCCGACGGTCAAGTCAGTGACGATCTAGGAGAATAGATCCTCCTGGTCGAGCCCCTCTTGATGGACTCCATGCTAGGAGGAGTGAATGGTGTAAGAGTGGAATGCAAGTGTACTGGGAGGGTGGTGGCCGAGGTGAGATAGTTCTCCCGAGTGGCCTCTACTCCCTTGCTTGAATTTGGTGTTGCGATTGTGGTTGCTGTGTCGCTGAGAGTTCTAAGGTTTGAATTCAATTACCTCCCCCACTGGGGGTGCCGATGGCTCTTTTAAGCCCATGTATTGGGCGCCTACCTCGGGATTTTCCCCATGTTAGTAGATACGTGCGTGGTGTCTTGTGCCATGGACGGGACACCTTTCATGGTTCGTGATAGGAGAACCTGCCATGCGCTCTGACATTTCTTCTGGTCACTCCATTCTGGAAAACTTGGCAGTGCCTCAATTGGTGCCGCCGCCCCTGGAATTCGAATCTCCTGGTTGACTTCCTCTTCTGGGTGTTTTAGGTGGTTGGTGAAGAGTGTGGTGCCTTGGTCATAGAGCTTCTTCCTCTTCTAGTGTAAGTGGTAGCCATGGGTAGTTATTGCAGACTGGTGGGCATCTCTTTGTGACCCTCGGGTGGCTCGTCGGTGTCATGGGATGATGGTGTCGACCCTTCACTTGTTGGTGTCTGCATCCGAGCTGGAGGCCAAGCTGGAGAGGCAGGGCTCAACTCCGAGGGGTTCAGCCCCGAAGTGGCTCTACCGGGCGGAGTAGGGCTGAGCTTGATGCTGGACCAAGGGGCTTGGCTTTGGGCGAGCTCGACCTGACGGAGGAGGGCAGAACACAACTCCAACCCTGAGGACCCAACCTCGAAGGGGCTCCACATGGTGGAGGAGGGCTGAGCTCAACTCCGGACCATGAGGCTCGACCACGAGGTGCTCGCTCTGGGGAATGTCGCTCGGCTTCGGCCTAAGCATCCTGGCCTCATGGGGGCCGACCTGGTGGAGGACGGAGCTTGGCTTCGATGGGCCATGCCAACATTCTGGTGGAGCTCAGCCCTGTGAAGGAGTCCGAATAGAGTATCCGACATGGCGTCTTCTCCGATGTGGTGTCTGACAGTTGCTCTATGTCAGCCATCCTGCCACATCAATTAGGTTAGCTGTGAAGGGTAAACATGAAAGGAAAAAAAAATGTATTTTAATATAATTCTAAAATAAATAGTGGAAGGCTTGGTATATCGATCAAAATGATCTACCAATCTACCAGCAACAGGATCTAGTAAAATAATACATCATGCAATATACATCAAGAGCAAGAAAAATAATCAAAGATATAAAAGTACCTTACTGTTATACCTTTGAAATGCTGTGCAAAAGGGAAAAGCACTCGAACCATACACGTGTCTGGCCTCTACAAGTAATCTACACCGGGGCTCAACTTTGATCAACTCTCTTGGAGTGCTAGCTCCTTGGGATCCTTCGGGCCGATCTTCTTCTTCTCGAAAGACAAGGAGGAGAGGTGGAACCCTTCCTAACTATCTCTCTTCCCAAGACCTAGCTTGAATGTTAGGTATTCTCACACCCAATCACAAGTCCTCACAAAACACCTTTTCTCTTCTAGTTCTTCAACCTTTTTTTCTCAACCGACCAGCAGCCCCTAAAACAACCTTCATTTATAGAGGTAGCCATGTGAGGGAGAAAGAAGAAGGAGGAGTTATTGGGGGAGAAGGTCAAGGGCATACCAATTTGGGTCTTACCACATTAGAAAAGAATGAAAATCATTCCATGAAAGTTTGGAGCCAAAATAGCTTGAATTCGAAATTCAAACTAGGTCAAAACCTTCCTCAAAAACTTTTCAGAAAATCAATCCAGGGGTTGCTGGTTGAGCAAGGACGAGTCGACTCGAGCAAGGGTTGAGTCGGCTCATCCAGAACATAGAATAGTTGGACTGTTCTTTCACTATGAACTGTCGGCTCGAGTAGGGGTTGAGTCAACTTGCCCAAAAATAGAACGAGTCAGCTCGAGCAAGGGTTGAGTCGGCTCATCTAAAAAATCTTTCAAAGATAATTCTTGTCACAGCCAAGTGTCGACCTCTTAAGTGTCGACACATAGTCAATCATATTGACCACCAATGAAAGCAAACGATTCTTAATCATCGATCAGCCTTTAGATCATATAGAAACCCCTATGGTGTGTGACCCCATAGGTTCGAACACTAAGCCTGTAGCACTGGAACACTTCAAGTTCCAATCAAAATCCTCATTTAGCAATGATACCTGACATCCGGATAGGTCAAAGATTGCAAAGCAACTTTCAAGAACCTCTGGCATATGGTTACTGCATAATTCATTTCTTTGACCTCATAATGCTCAGGATGACCTAGGATTTGATTGCCAACCCTAATTTGGTCCATCCAGATTGTATCTCAACTCTACAAGTTCTGTGACTCCTTATAAGAACTACCCTAGCTAAGGTTTTTCTAAATTGAGACAGCGAGTCATTCACTCCAAACTATTTGAAGGGGTCAATTCTGTAGGATTGATGCCCCTAACCATTCTTACAAAAGGAACATCCCTATTATAAGAGGCAGGTTTATCTCTCTTAAACTAGCAGTGCAGCAACCCCAAAAAACTCGAGCCGACCTAGCCGACCCCCGCAGGAGCAACCTAGCATACTAGCCTCCTCGAGTCGGTTCCCTATGGACGAGCACCGCAGCACCGACCAAGGGGTGTTGACATGGCATCAAACCCACCTTAACAGTGGCACACACATTCCGTGGGTCCAGACCCCCCATCCAAACAAACCAAGAGGGTGTGAGCTGGCCCACCCAACAAATTTCATCTTGATCCACCACCGCTCCACATGTACTAACTACACCCAAAAAATCTTTCATCACTAGATTAGAAATTCAGTAGTCCGGCACCAAATTATAATGAGTTTCTTGCAAGCTACTATGGTGACTCAGGTTTGAGGGACACATATACCCATATCCCTTCACAAGCAACCCTTTGGTAGAAGGGAGCTCCGTACATGGTCACGTTCAATGAGATGTCATACATTTCACTTGCATGTCACACTAATATCTCCACACTTCATGGTTAAGAGGTCAACCAACAAATGTGACATACAACAATCTATACTCGATACATCGTCATCCAATAAAAATGTATCTTTGGTTATAAACCAGTTTAAGAACTACTTGATATATACTCTCTATATCAAATAATGTAGTTCCACGGACTCCATCATACAACAGTTCATTTTAGAAAAATATAAATATGATGAACAACCAAAAGAATAACTTTTATTCATTAAAAATTCATATACAATTATAAAATTAGTACAACCATTTACAGCCTAGATGATTGGCTTTAGGACATAATTTCCAACAAGCTGGCTAAAGTCAATGGTGGGGGCACTAGGATCAGACACAGATTACTGTGCCTTATTTGGTTTACCTAGCCATGTGTCAAATTTTGTAATCAACTAGAATTGAGTTCTATAATAAGTTGAGGTTAGTTGATTTGCCTCAACCCTCAACCTAGTCATTATTTGAGACTTGTATATCAGTTATGAGTCCAATATGATCTCGATTTTTATACAAGAGAAGAGGATACCATATTTTGGAGTTCCACCAGGCCACATCTAGGAGTCAGAGGCCACTACATCAGCCGATTGGATTTTGTGTGACAACCTAGGATCCAAGATGCTTCCGAAAATCCTGATTCCTTTTAGTTGCCCTCCAGATGCCCAGATTCCCTTCCAGATGCCAGAGCATATTCTCAGAATAGGGCAGCCATGATTCTATAGGTCCACCTACATTCAAGCTTAAAGAAATCAAGCCCAGGTGCCAAGCCCAAGCCCTTAAGAAGCAAGATTCCAGGGAATATTCCTGCTACCAGGCTAATAGGCCATCCCAGTTTCCAGAGGCCCAAACCCATGCACCCAAGCCCCTTTGAGCCGGCCCCTTACTGGTCCTAGAGGCCCAACACACGCTTCTAGGCATCCTTGAAGTGTTGACCAAGTCCAAGAGGTGTCCTTGAGTGGAATAGTCAAAGCATGAAGGAAAAAGGAGAAGACTAGGTCAATTCCTAACCTAATGGGGATTTGTTTTTCTAACCTAGCTAGGAAAGGACTTGTATTCTAATTGGGAAGAGAACTTGTAACCCAAGTGTAACCATGGTTAGTGAGGGCATGGAAACACTATAAATACCCCACCCCTCCCACTCTTGTAAGCATCTTTTTCTTGTGAATATAACTTGCTAAAATTTTGAGTTATTACCTTGTGTTGGTGTTTTGTTTTGGTTCTTTTGTTGGTGTTCTTGTGCTTGGACGAATTCTTTGCTGCCCTATCTTCCTTCCACACCCTAACTCATTGCCATCCAAGCCTTCACACGTCCAAGAAGAAGTGCCCTAGGCTGCCAAGCAAGGAGATCTTCAACAAGCTTCGAACAGCCATCTTCTAACCCTAATCCTGATTCCTTTCAGTCCATAGTTTCTTTTCTTACTTTTTAATTGCTATTTTGATTAACCCTGATGCTTGTAGGATCCCCGAGGTGCTTCCCCTTGAAAGGATTATGCCCTATAAGCCAATATCTGTATCTCCCAGACCATTGTAAATTCACAAATTAATAAAGGCAATAACTTTTTCATCATTCGCTGTGTCATTATATGATGAACCCCATAGATTAGGGCTATGGTTGTAGGGCTATGATGAGATCATACCAGTGAGATCTAAGGCCTTAAAACCCTAATCTAGAATATTCCTAGTCATAGGAACCCTGAGTTGGGGATCAGGGTTTCCGGTAAGACTGGCACATCCTATGTATGCTGAAAAGGGTGACTGCTCTCACAGTCATTTGTGTAGGACACTAATACAAGGATGTGGGTGCTCATTAGTGAATGAGTTCACTGAATAGATCCAGTTTGAGAACATCTAATGGAGCCTTAGCTGCTTGTCAATAGATGTTTTCTCATAGTGGGAGTTGTACAAGTAGTCCTATGACCTGAGACTGCCATAATACCTTATGTACATGAACCCATGCTTTGGTTCAATCTCATTCATGACACTGGGTCATGCACAAGGTTGACGCTGGGTGTGGTGAATTGTATATGAAGGAAATGAGTAGGTCAACAAGGAATTGATCACTCCTAGTAGGAGGAGAATGCATCCAGCCAAATTAGGTCAGATGATGATTCAGGAAATCTTTGATCAAAGTACAGATATTAGAAATGATTTCTAATATCGAATTAATTGAATCATTAGTGTATGACTGAGCTGGGAATGAGTATAAACTGGATTTGACATGATTCCATATCCATAGTTATATTCGGGATGCAAGATGATTGAAGGATCGAATTGTACGGGAACTTTCCACTGAAGGGTAGTTTTGGAATTACACCAGAATTTCCATATCTTCCGGGTAGACATGACACGTTGCTAGACGTCAATCTTGTCTTGTGGGTTGATCAAATTAAATGGTTTAATTGGATCACAAATTAGGAGGAGTCCTAATTGACTGACTCGAGTTAGCTCGATTTGACCTAAATCGATTAGAATGAGTTCTGATCAGATTAGGTCAACTTGCACTCGGACCCACTGCTGGCTAAGTATGGAACCCAATGGGTCACACACTTAGGACAGATAATCAAGGTTTTAATTTGGAATTAAATCTCGTTTGCAGATGAACACACTAGCACGTGTTGCAAACCATGGCTTCTACTTGAATCAGATTCGAGTTAGGGTTCCGATTTGGTCTTTTATAGATCCAAATTCATTCCGGTTTGAATCTAATTGAAGATTCAACACTTTGGGCTAATAGTAGGCTAGCAATTGGGCTAACCTAAGAGGCTAAACCCCTTTCCCACATTGCCTAAGTCCCTCCGCTTCTTTTCCCACGCGCGCGCGCAAGGAGAAGAGTCCACGCGCGCGTGGACTCTTTCCAAGACGCGTCTTTGCGTGAAAAGAAAGAAAAAAGGCCGGTGATTTTTGAAGAGGCGTGGAAGAGAGTCCACCTAGGCATGGACTCTCCAAAAAGGGGAAAAATACCGTGAAAAAGAAAAGAGAAACACCGAAGGGGCGCGACTCTTCCTTCTGCGCGCGCCCTTCTGTGTTTTTCACGATCCTTCTTCGCGTCTTCCCATCCCAAAGGCCGTGAGATTAATCCCAAGGGCCATGAGATAAAGACAGAAGACGTGAGAAGGGAGAGAGGGACGTGAGAGGATGTTTTCAGATGAGAAGGCGCCTCTCTGTCGCCTATTTAAGAAGAAGGCTTCACCGTAAAAATTATTCCAGATTTTCTACGGCGAAGCCTTGCTTCTCTTTCCTTCTCCCTCTCCAGAAGATTGTTTCCCCCTCCTCTCTTTCCTCTTTGATTCCTTTACAGAGCCTAGGCTCTGTCGAATCTCAGAACAGAAGGAGAGTCAGAGAGAGAAACTCTCCGACGGTAAAGGAAGAAGGCGCCTCTTTTTCTTTCTTTCTTACATTAAGACAATTTTGTCTTAATTTTCTTCTCCCTCCAAGACAAGCCTTGTCTCATTTTAGGACAAGGGCTTATTCTTAAGACAAGAGTGTCTTAAGGGGCCAAAGTTGCTAAAAACTAGGAGAAGGGTAAGAGAGAAGGTCATAGTCCCCGTTTGGCTAGAGGAGTCCTAGCCAATAGCCAATATATCAAGTTCTTGGGGTAGAACTTGATTGGAAGGAACCCAATTAAGGAGTCACTGTCTTGATCATCTGCCCGTGTGGATCACCATCGGAGGGCGGACAAGTGGACGCCTAGTGTGTTCAAAAGGTTACTCAATTTGGAGTTTATTTCTACATCAGACTGGATATAGCGATCTGAGGTTAGTATCTAAACTATGTTTAAATTTGGACATGCATGTAGTCATAAGTTTTAATTGTTAATAAGGAGATTTTGGGATTAGGGTTCGGACCTGATTTCATAAAAATTTTGAAATCCACGCTTCCGCACTGGTTCCCGAACCCAACAGTGGTATCAGAGCATCCTTATTAGGATTAAAACTTATGCAGTTCAATTCATGATGTAGTATCATGTTAAAGTTTTTATATTGATGCACAATGCATATCTTTGATTGAACATGAGTTTGATGAGTGCCACCAGTTAGGGTTTTCCACTGAAATCCTAATTGTCTTAGAGATATGATTAGCCCTGGAGCCATCATACTGAAATAAGGTTGCCCTGGCATAATGGTGTATCCATTATGTGGTAAATGGTTGTCCTAGTATGATGGCACACATTTCACATATTTGCTTAGTTTAAAGAATGTATTAATATATGTGATAGCTTTTAATTGAATGTGCTGGCATTGCATAAACCCCTCTTAAAATTATATTAAGTGGTAGTATAGTTAACCGATAAGCATTATTAGTCATGATGGATAATTAGTCATTTCGGTGTCTAGAAAGGTGGTTCTGGGAAGGTAAAGGGAATCGTGGTTTTTAATTGGTTCCGTTGACTGACCTGGCCAATTTTAAATTGGTGTCTAGGAAAGCAACGGGGGGACCCCCACATCTCTTCCACTAGCCTGGCCGATCTGATTGATTTAATTCTTGACTAACATGCTTGGTGTTAAAATACTATTATTGGCCTTCCTTCATGATAGGTCATCATTGTGTTACGATCTATACTAGTTTTGTTGTGTACACACAAGACCTAATATGGTGACTAACACAATTTTTGGCCTAATACAATTATTTGTTTATGGCATGATTTAAAGTAATATTTTGTTGTGTACACACAAGGGTATTACTATTAAAGTCATGACTATATGGCTATGAAGGGTCTTACTTAACTAAAATATTATAGTTTGTTGTGTATACACAAGGCTATTAATATTTTAGAGGCCGAGATAAGTTGAGAATTGTACAGGTTACAATTGGAAAGAGTTTTCCTACCTATGAACTTATATAAGATTTGTTGTGTACACACAAGGTCTTTTATAAGGGATTGGGATCTCAACCCCACTAAGAAAGATCAATTAAGGTTTTCTCGATCATCGTATAGAGGGTTATGATGCTCGATTAAATAGTGGGAGACATAATTAAATTAAAGTCCTAATTTAATTATGTGTTGTCATTTCATGGTTGTTTGCTTATGTTTTCGTTCTTTGTTTAAATGTAGATAAATGGCCTCTTCACTCTCACTCCGTAGTATTTTAGATGCCAACAAATTGACTGGGCCTAATTATGTTGATTGGCTGAGAAATTTGAAAATAGTACTCAGTCAAGAAAGAATTTCCTATATTCTTGATACCCCAATTTTGGAACCACCAAGGGAAGATGCCTCGCAAGAGGAGAAGACCACATATAATATGTGGCAAAATGACTCACTTACTGTCAAATGTGTTATGCTTGCCTCCATGACTAACGAGTTGCAGAGGCAGCATGATAGCATGGATACTAACTCCATACTGCTAAATTTAAAAGAGCTTTATGGAGAACACAGTAGAACTGCTAGATATGAAATATCTAAGCAGTTGTTCCATGCAAGGATGACAGAAGGTACATCAGTACAAGACCATGTATTAAAGATAATTGATCTAATCACTCGATTAGGTCAATTAGGTTTTGTAATGGATGGGGAGTTGAATCAAGACTTGATCTTGCAATCACTCCCAGAGTCATTTTCACAGTTTGTTCTTAATTACCATATGAACAAACTTAATTCTTCCTTGCCTGAGCTGTTGAATATGTTGAAAACAGCAGAGAGCCATGTAAAGAAAAATAAGGCTCCAGTTCTTCTTGTGGATAAGAAGAAGACAGGCAAAAGGGGTTCTAGTAAGAGGATGAATCCCAAAGGGGGCATTAAGAAGAAGAAAGGAAAGAAGGCCTCCGGACAGATGACCTGCTTTCATTGTGGCAAGCCGGGTCATTGGAAAAGGAACTGCAAGATTTACCTTGCAAGTGTGAAGCCTGGTGCATCAGAGGCACCAAAAGGTATGAAAGAAGTTCATACTATTTTGTCATTGGATTCTTCCATTTCAAATACTTGGGTGTTGGATACCGCCTGTGGTCATAACATCTGCAAATCATTGCAGGGACTTCAGGGGCTTAAAGTATTGAAGGAAGGTAACTTTGAGCTCTACGGTGCTGGAGGGGACCCCATCCAAGCAGAAGCTGTAGGGACTTATGTTTTGAAGTTACCTTCAGGGAAGATCTTGGAGCTAAGGAATTGTTACTATATGCTAAAAATCATTAGAAATATCATATCTGTACCCTTGTTACTTAAACAAGGATATACTATGAATGTAATGAGCAGTGGCTGCTCAATTTCTTTATCTAATGAAATTATATGTTATGGCATATTCTGCAATGGTCTCTTAACTCTTTCCACTAATGACAATATTTTTCATGTTTCTAACAAACGGAAAAGAGATGATGTTAACAATACCTTACTTTGGCATTGTCGACTTGGACATATTAGTGAGACTAGGATTAACAAGTTGTACAAAGAAAATTTCTTTGATCCTTATGACTATGAGTCATTAGGAACTTGTGAATCATGTCTCATGGGTAAGATGACCAAGACTCCATTTAGTGGACATGGAGAAAAGACAAAAGAGTTATTAGGACTCATACACACAGATGTATGTGGGCCTATGACAACTCAAGCCTATGGTGGATACTCATACTTCATCACATTTACTGATGATTTTTCAAGGTATGGATTTGTGTATCTAATGAAACATAAGTCCGATGCTTTTGAAAAATTTTTAGAGTATCAAAGTATGGTAGAGAAACAGACAGGAAAAAGTATAAAGATCCTCCGATCAGATAGAGGAGGTGAGTACTTATCCACTGAGTTTCTTGATCACCTTAAAGATAAGGGGATCATCTCTGAATGGACTCCTCCTTACACACCACAATTAAATGGTGTTGCTGAAAGGAGGAATCGTACTTTATTGGATATGGTACGGTCCATGATGTGCTTCACGGAGTTACCTTTTACTTTCTGGGGATATGCTTTGGAAACAGCAACTTATATCTTGAATAGAGTACCATCTAAAACTGTCTCTAGCACTCCATATGAATTATGGAGAAGTAAGAAGCCCAATCTTAAGTATATTAAGATATGGGGATGTCCAGCCTATGTAAAAAGAAATTTTGGACATAAACTAGATGCTAGAGCAGACAAATGTCTATTTATCGGATATCCTAGAGATAGTATAGGATATGTGTTCTACCACCCTACTGAACAAAAGGTTTTGGTCAGTAGGCATGCCACTTTTATGGAAAAGGAATTTATCCTACAAAAGGGCACTGGTAGAAAAATCGAACTTAATGAGATTCAACAAATAGACACTTCTCAGTCAAGTAACAACATAGTTAATATAGAACCTGAACACACTCCTATCCGTAGGTCTGATAGGGTGCGACAGGCACCTGAGAGGTATGGGTTCATAATTGAAAATAATGAAGCCCAAATCATTCAAAATGATGAGCCTCTAACCTATACGGAAGCAGTCATGAGTAGAGACTCAGACAAATGGCTGGAAGCCATGAGATCCGAGATGGACTCCATGTATGTCAACCAAGTATGGTCTTTGGTTGATGCACCAGAGGGTATTAACCCTATTGGGTGTAAATGGGTCTATAAAAGGAAGATTGGGGTAGATGGCCAAGTTGAAACTTATAAAGCCAGATTGGTGGCTAAGGGTTTCAGACAAAAACAGGGAATAGATTATGATGAAACATTTTCCCCTGTTGCCATGCTCAAATCTATTCGGATTATGCTTGCTATAGCAGCTTATCATGATTATGAGATCTGGCAAATGGATGTAAAAACTGCATTCCTCAATGGTTTCCTTGAGGAAGAGGTTTATATGTCACAACCAGAAGGTTTTGTCTTGGAGACTAAACCTAATCAGGTATGTAGGCTAAAGAAATCCATTTATGGATTAAAGCAAGCATCCAGGAGTTGGAACATCCGATTTGATAAAACAGTCAAAGAATTTGATTTTTTCAAAAATGAGGATGAACCTTGTGTGTACAAGAAGACTAGTGGGAGTGCCATAGTTTTCTTAGTTCTATATGTTGATGATATACTTCTTATTGGGAATGATATCCCAATGTTACAATCAGTCAAAGTGTGGTTATCGAAACAGTTTTCCATGAAAGACTTGGGACAAGCATCCTATATACTGGGTATAAAGATCTATAGAGAAAGATCAAGAAGGATGCTTGGCTTGTCCCAGTCTAGGTACATTGACCAGGTGCTAAAGAGATTTAGCATGGAGGAAAGTAAAAGAGGTTACTTACCTATTGGTCATGGCATACGTCTTTCTAAGAGGATGTCTCCTAAGACACCTGAAGAAAGAAATAGAATGAATTCTATACCTTATGCTTCGGCTATAGGGTCGATTATGTATGCTATGATATGTACCAGGCCTGATGTGGCATATGCCTTGGGTGTAGCCAGTAGATTTCAGGCTGATCCAGGAGAGGATCACTGGAAGGCTGTGAAAAATATTCTTAAGTACCTGAGAAGGACTAAGGATATTTTTCTTATATACGGAGGATCTGATCTTAAACTAGAAGCCTATTCAGACTCTAGTTTTCAATCAGACCCAGATGATAGTAAATCCATTTCAGGGTATGTCTTTACCTTGAATGGTGGAGCAGTAAGTTGGAAGAGTACTAAATAGCAGACTGTAGCTGACTCAACTACCGAGGCAGAGTACATAGCTGTCAGTGAAGCCGCCAAGGAAGCTGTCTGGATGAAGAAATTCATCACAGAGTTGGGAGTAGTTCCTGAGATTGAGAACCCGGTGCCACTCTATTGTGATAACACTGGAGCAGTTGCTCAAGCTAAGGAACCGAGAGCCCATCACAAGTCCAAGCACATTCTGAGACGCTTCCATCTTGTCCGAGAGATAATCGAAAGACAAGAAGTCTGCATCAATAGAGTAGATACAAAGAACAACATAGCAGACCCGTTCACTAAGGCTCTACCATAGCGGGAGTTTGATCGCCACCTCGATTGTATGGGGTTAAAGAATAAGAGCGATTGGCTTTAGTGCAAGTGGGAGATTGAAAGGATTATGCCCTATAAGCCAATATCTGTATCTCCCAGACCATTGTAAATTGACAAATTAATAAAGGCAATAACTTTTTCATCATTCGCTGTGTCATTATATGATGAACCCCATAGATTAGGGCTATGGTTGTAGGGCTATGATGAGATCATACCAGTGAGATCTAAGGCCTTAAAACCCTAATCTAGAATATTCCTAGTCATAGGAACCCTGAGTTGGGGATCAGGGTTTCCGGTAAGACTGGCACATCCTATGTATGCTGAAAAGGGTGACTGCTCTCACAGTCATTTGTGTAGGACACTAATACAAGGATGTGGGTGCTCATTAGTGAATGAGTTCACTGAATAGATCCAGTTTGAGAACATCTAATGGAGCCTTAGCTGCTTGTCAATAGATGTTTTCTCATAGTGGGAGTTGTACAAGTAGTCCTATGACCTGAGACTGCCATAATACCTTATGTACATGAACCCATGCTTTGGTTCAATCTCATTCATGACACTGGGTCATGCACAAGGTTGACGCTGGGTGTGGTGAATTGTATATGAAGGAAATGAGTAGGTCAACAAGGAATTGATCACTCCTAGTAGGAGGAGAATGCATCCAGCCAAATTAGGTCAGATGATGATTCAGGAAATCTTTGATCAAAGTACAGATATTAGAAATGATTTCTAATATCGAATTAATTGAATCATTAGTGTATGACTGAGCTGGGAATGAGTATAAACTGGATTTGACATGATTCCATATCCATAGTTATATTCGGGATGCAAGATGATTGAAGGATCGAATTGTACGGGAACTTTCCACTGAAGGGTAGTTTTGGAATTACACCAGAATTTCCATATCTTCCGGGTAGACATGACACGTTGCTAGACGTCAATCTTGTCTTGTGGGTTGATCAAATTAAATGGTTTAATTGGATCATAAATTAGGAGGAGTCCTAATTGACTGACTCGAGTTAGCTCGATTTGACCTAAATCGATTAGAATGAGTTCTGATCAGATTAGGTCAACTTGCACTCGGACCCACTGCTGGCTAAGTATGGAACCCAATGGGTCACACACTTAGGACAGATAATCAAGGTTTTAATTTGGAATTAAATCTCGTTTGCAGATGAACACACTAGCATGTGTTGCAAACCATGGCTTCTACTTGAATCGGATTCGAGTTAGGGTTCCGATTTGGTCTTTTATAGATCCAAATTCATTCCGGTTTGAATCTAATTGAAGATTCAACACATTGGGCTAATAGTAGGCTAGCAATTGGGCTAACCTAAGAGGCTAAACCCCTTTCCCACATCGCCTAAGTCCCTCCGCTTCTTTTCCCACGCGCGCGCGCAAGGAGAAGAGTCCACGCGCGCGTGGACTCTTTCCAAGACGCGTCTTTGCGTGAAAAGAAAGAAAAAAGGCCGGTGATTTTTGAAGAGGCGTGGAAGAGAGTCCACCTAGGCGTGGACTATCCAAAAAGGGGAAAAATACCGTGAAAAAGAAAAGAGAAACACCGAAGGGGCGCGACTCTTCCTTCTGCGCGCGCCCTTCTGTGTTTTTCACGATCCTTCTTCGCATCTTCCCATCCCAAGGGCAGTGAGATTAATCCCAAGGGCCATGAGATAAAGACAGAAGACGTGAGAAGGGAGAGAGGGACGTGAGAGGATGTTTTCAGATGAGAAGGCGCCTCTCTGTCGCCTATTTAAGAAGAAGGCTTCACCGTAAAAATTATTCCAGATTTTCTACGGCGAAGCCTTGCTTCTCTTTCCTTCTCCCTCTCCAGAAGATTGTTTCCCCCTCCTCTCTTTCCTCTTTGATTCCTTTACAGAGCCTAGGCTCTGTCGAATCTCAGAACAGAAGGAGAGTCAGAGAGAGAAACTCTCCGACGGTAAAGGAAGAAGGCGCCTCTTTTTCTTTCTTTCTTACATTAAGACAATTTTGTCTTAATTTTCTTCTCCCTCCAAGACAAGCCTTGTCTCATTTTAGGACAAGGGCTTATTCTTAAGACAAGAGTGCCTTAAGGGGCCAAAGTTGCTAAAAACTAGGAGAAGGGTAAGAGAGAAGGTCATAGTCCCCGTTTGGCTAGAGGAGTCCTAGCCAATAGCCCATATATCAAGTTCTTGGGGTAGAACTTGATTGGAAGGAACCCAATTAAGGAGTCACTGTCTTGATCATCTGCCCGTGTGGATCACCATCGGAGGGCGGACAAGTGGACGCCTGGTGTGTTCAAAAGGTTACTCAATTTGGAGTTTATTTCTACATCAGACTGGATATAGCGATCTGAGGTTAGTATCTAAACTATGTTTAAATTTGGACATGCATGTAGTCATAAGTTTTAATTGTTAATAAGGAGATTTTGGGATTAGGGTTCGGACCTGATTTCATAAAAATTTTGAAATCCACGCTTCCGCACTGGTTCCCGAACCCAACACCCCTCCCATGAGGAGGCCTTCTTTTCTGCTCGGACCACCCAGATCAGCCATCAGATTTGAGGGAAACAAGGCTTCTTCTTCCAGGCTCCGATCAGAGTTGCGAGTGATCTCTTCTGCTATTGATATTATCATCTCTGACTGGTATGAAACCTTCCTGATGTAGAACGAAAGAGATGATGCGATGCGGAAGTAAATTAAGACTAATTCTTTTTTTGTTATGATTTTTTTATTAATATTTTCAGAAGTCGGCTTTGACTCAAAGGAAAGTTAAACTAAGTTGACAGAAACTATATAATAATTGAAAGCACAATTTAAAGAAACTAGGTTATCAGAGCAGTTCAGAAGTAAAGGATCGCTGGGGGTTGAAAAACTCCCAGACCTAGGGTTTCGCTCTAAACTTTCAACAGGATAAAAGTAAAGAGAAGAGAAGGGTTACAGACCAGGCAGTGATCTTCACAAAGTTTAGTGGAAGGACTCTCTTGAATAGATTGTTAGATCCCCGGAGTCAGATATCTTCACAATGGATCCTCCAATACTGGTCCTTGACAGAGTTGGCTTCTCCTGAACTCAAGATCTGGGAAAGAAGAAGAACAATTTATGGAACAAGATACTCAAGGAAGGATTTACCAGATAGAAGAACTTGAAAGTTGATGTTGCTGAAGTCCTGATTCTCCTGGATGCTGATCTGGTTTCCTCTGGGATTTGCTCCATATTCGAAGTAGCCGAACTGGACCTGGATGCTGGTGGTCAGCCACTACTTGGAGAGAGGGACCGTGAGAGATGGGGTAGGCTAGGGTTTGGTGGAATGAAGAGGATGATGGGTGGCTAGGGTTTGGAAGTGAAGTGGCTAACCTAGGGTTTTGGGGTTGGAGATCTCACACCTCCTCAAGGTTCCTAAGGAACCCGGATTTACTCCCTCAAGGAGCTCAACACCTGAATGCAAGTGCGGAAGAGAGAAACACAAAGTTTGCTCACACATAAATTGAATTCATTCATCAGTTGTCCTTTAAAACTTACAAGAGGGGTTTATTTTATAGATCTTTACAAGAGGTCAGGATTTTACATCTTCCCATGTGGGACTAATAGGATGGATCCTCAAATTAGGCTTGTAGAATCAAATCCTTCTCATATGGCCAGCCAAGAGCTTCCATAAGTGTTGATTGGCGGCTCCAAATGGTAAGTAGGTGGCGCCTCCTAGCCTTGCTCTTTAAGAAAAAAATTTTTCCTTCCTTGCTTGGTTTTATTTGGAAGTATTTGGGTGCCTCCAAGTTTTGCTCCCCAAGTTTTGGCTTCTTCCTTTCATGGCTCTACTCTTTTGGATACCTCCTTTTCTTTCTCCCCAAGTCATGGCTCTTCCCAACTTTGCTTTGGTCTTTTTAAGCATGGATTGGGCGCCCCCTTGAAGTGCTCCCCAAGAAATGCCTCTTTCCTCCTTTAGCTTGGCCTTTTAAGGTATATATGGGGCACCTCCTTGATTTTGGCTTCAAGAAAGATTCTTGCTCCCTTGGGTGTGGGGACCAAGACACTGGGATGGAGATGTGGCACCCCGTGGACTCTGGCGTGTGGCTGGGAGTGTGGCACCCACTTACTTGAACCTGGGAGAAAAATGTGGCACCCTGGACCTTGACTTGAAAAAGGTGGCACCAACCTGGAGAAGACCTAGGCCACTATTAGGACTTGTACTGAGTCAACATGACTCAACAAAATTTAAATTACAGACTCAAGACTAAAATTGAGTTGACCAAGTCAATCCTTATTACAAAACCAGAAAATCCTAATTCTTCGGGCAAGGTCAATCAGGGATCCAGATGGAGCCCTGAAGTCTTCTTTTGAGTTTGGTGCCCGCACCAATTCTCCCGAGGTGGGAGGAACTCGACCCTGTCGAGTATGGATCAAGTTGGCTCTGGTATCTCTCCAAGAGGTCTGGGCCCAATTCTTGTAATTCTTCTCGGGAGATCCAAGAGTCATCAGAATCTGGCCTTCCTTGCCAGCGGACCAGGTATCTTTGGTATCCTCGATTATGAGTAGAGATAACCTGATCATCCAGGATCTTTTCAATCTGCTCTTTCCTCGCAGGCCAGTTTGTTGGTGGACACATAGGGTTGGGTTCACTCTCAAGAGCAGGATTAGGCTCAAAAGGCTCACTAGGAATCACAGCTGGCTCTCTATACTCTACTAGGTCTGTAATGTTGAAAGTGGTGCTAATGCCTAGTTCTGAAGGCAACTCGAGCACATAGGCATTGGATCCTACTCTCTTCACCACTCTAAATGGTCCAGCTCCTCTAGCATGTAACTTTCTAACGTTTCCAGGAGGAAACCGTTCAGGCCTTAACCTAATCATTACATAGTCTCCCTCAACAAAAGTTTTGACTCGCTTTTAAGAATCAGCCAACTTCTTATAAGTTTCATTACTTAAATTTATTTTGGCATGAATTTCTTTTTGCAAGTCCTTTACATGCTATGCAAGTGCATCAAGAGACATGTGTGTGTGGGCTAATAGTGAAATCAGATCAAGTGGTGTGTGAGGCTTATATCCATGAACAACTTCAAAGGGACTCTAGCCTATAGACCTATTGATCGAAACATTGAATGCAATTTCATCCCTGGACAAAATACAAATCCCAATTCCTGGTGCTCTCAATCAAACCAAAATCTGAGCCAAAGCCTAGTAAAGGGTCAAGAAAAACTAAACTAGACTGATGATGCACTCCTAAAGAATGGACTTTATTCCAAAGGAACCCTAGGTCTAAACCTAACAAACTAAGGCTCTCTAGGTTTGACCTTGGGTCGGAGGATGGCATGCAGAGCATGAAAACTTATCATGGGTGCCTAGTAGGTGCCACAAGGTCTTCCAGAAGTAGGTGGCAAACCTAATAGATTCTGACACGTGGTTCACTCTAAAGACTTCAACAAAGTATACTTGGATGGTGTAAGAAGCATTGGAAGTCCTAGAGAAAGGAAGGAAATATGAGGTGGAGTCTCGAATTACCTGCTGACTAAAGGTGGTGACCTGAAGGATTGAATGGTGATCTATGAGTGTCAACTGGTCATCCTTACGAAAGGAAAAGTTTGCTACTCCTAGGAATGGATCAAGAGATGGTTCGGGGAGTAGCCTAGGACATGTGATTGCAACAGTTATGGTTTGTTCTCTAAGCAAATAATGATCCACTTTCTCAAGAGATGGATTAGAGAATGATTCATGGAAGGGTCTATGGATGATGACCTTAAGACTTGAAATTTGACCTATGGGTGAGGAAAGGTATACTCTATAGAATGGTAGCTCAGTCATGCGAAGGAAGGGGTCTGGGGCCATAAGGAGGACTTCTACTGGACTGGGTGAATGAATCCGCTCAAGAAAAGGATGTCCAACTGAGATTACGGGAGAGACCTTAGTGGTAGAGCATGGGACAAGGTCCAATTGTAAGAGGCTCGATTCAGTCATCCTAAGGAGAGGATCTACCATAGGGTGGGCAAACTTAAACAGTTTAGTGCAAAGATCTTCGATTGGTACTTGGGGAATGACTGTCATTAGAGGATACGAACTGATAGCTCGGGCTAACACTATGAGTTCTTCCTGGGGGTATTTAACTAAAGGAACCTGGTTCTCACAAATCTCTTGAATTTCTGAACTAGGTCATACCACTTGGTTGCTCTCCAAGGTCTCCTCAGGTAAGGAACCAATAGTATCGATGTCACATTCTTCAAGTTCTTCCCCCTCATATTCATCAACTAGACTCAAGCCAGCATCATATACTTCCTCGATGCCATCTTCAATGGGTTTCAGGTCAGTGGTAATCGGGTCAACTGATTCTGGGCTTGTCATACCTAACCCTTCTTCCTCATTGGTATCCTTCTGGTCAAGAGGTGATACAAGTGGAAATTGACAAACAAAAGTCTGGTTCACTACATGTGTCGGATCAATCGGAACTTGACTCAAGTTGGTAGATGTTGGCTTTAAGTCCAAAGTACTTGATTGGTTATATCTTAAAGACCACTCATAGTCTTGGGCTTCTTGGTAGGCTCGGTCTAACTTATTGGTCTTTTCAAGGCATAGCTTCGTATAAATGTCTGGGTGTAACCCAACCCTAAACCTCGATGTGATCTGAGCTTCGGTCTCAATGGTATTGCATTTCATGTCATACCACTGGAAGTCCTCGATATATTTAGACACAGGCCTATTACCTTGTCACAATTGGTACCATTGGTCTAAAAGTCTTTTCTCATAGGATCTACCTAGGTACCTATCTCTCAACTTACTTCTCATATCTCTCCAAGTATATATTTCCTCTTTTCTTTGTTAACACTCATGCTCAATAGCATACCAATGCGACCTAGCATGTTTGGTGAACTTAGTTTTGGCCAACCTAACTTGTCCTAATTCCGATATGTTGGTGCACTCAAAATACCGATCCATTTGTTCTTCCCACTTAATATATGTCTCTTGTCTTCCTTCAAAAGTGGGTGCATAAGGTTCGATGTTCCTAATGGGTCCCTTCTCTGAGTCAACCAAGTATGGGTATAGGCTCCTAGGGCTAAACTCAAGGGCAAGATCATGGTCATAGGCTCTTAGATCAAACCTCCAATGATTAGGTTCAGGATTCTTGTATAAAGGTCTCCTAGGCTCTGGGTGTGGGTGAGGTTGGGGTCTACCAAATTCTGAGTCAGGGGTCCAATTTCTATGCCTAGGTTCCTCAAGTCCCTGGGCTCGGTCTCTAAACTGGGCAAAACCCTCATTCATATCCTGACTCAATTTGGTCATACTTTCGGTAAGAGTTCTAATCATGGCCTCTAAATCAGGTTGGGTTTGACCAGGTTGGTAGGGTACTCCATTCCGGGTGGACATGATGATGCAAGCAAGCACACCAAATAAGACTCGTCTGAAACGACTACGAGCTAACTAGACCTAGAACCCAAACTAGATGCCCAATCAGAGTGGCAAGCTAGCCTGTAGTAACTCGAGACTCAGCCAGGCAGGTGTAAGGGGAGTGTTAGGTCCCTAAATGCCAATCCTAGACACCAATCAGTGATTGGCCAGGTAGACGGACCAGCACACAAGCCCTTCAGGATAGAATCCCTGAACCACCATTCTAGACACTAAGTACAAAGCACACACAGAGTAACTAGACAAACTGACTCAACATTAGCCTAGACCCGACTTGTTGGTGTCCCTAGCCCACTATGGAAAATTAAGTCTAATAAATTTTTAAAATTAGGCTTAGGATCGAATGAATGGGTGGTGGTTTTGGGCTAAGGAGAGGTTATCAACTCCTCCCCTTATCTTAGATGCTCAATTGCCCTTAAGATGAATTAGGAGATAATCACTCAAAAGTTGAATGGCAGAAACATAGAAACAGAATTTCTGTAATTTAACTCTCAGAAGTTTCACAGAAACCAATAAATTACGGTAAAATTATATAAAATAGATTCAATTATACTGGTTCAAGAAAAATAAAAATCATGAAATTTGGAATTACCTATAATGAGAAACAATTCTTGCAACAGGGCAGTTACAGAAAGAAAACAGAATGCTTCTCCCGTTTACAATTCCTGCTACGAAGTTGTAACCCAGCGGATCCCCTACATGCCCTAGGAACACCCCATGGAATGGGAAGAGGAGGCTTGCACCTCACTTCGTTCCTAGGACCGGACGTCCTGGGGAGTCTACTTCGAGCAGACAAAGTAAAAAAGAGAGACACTCAAAACATGCAAGCAAGTCAGAAACCCTAGACAGGGCTCTGATACCAAAATGATGCAGAACGAAAGAGATGATGCGATGCGGAAGTAAATTAAGACTAATTAATTTTTTGTTAATTTTTTTTTTAATATTTTCAGAAGTCGGCTTTGACTCAAAGGAAAGTTAAACTAAATTAACAGAAACTATGTAATAATTGAAAGCATAATTTAAAGAAACTAGCTTATCAGAGTAGTTCAGAAGTAAAGGATCGCTGGGGGTTGAGAAACTCCCAGACCTAGGGTTTCGCTCTGAACTTTCAACAGGATAGAAGTAAAGAGAAGAGAAGTGTTACAGACCAGGCAGTGATCTTCACAAAGTTTAGTAGAAGGACTCTCTTGAACAGATTGTTGGATCCCCGGAGTCAGATATCTTCGCAATGGATCCTCCAATACTGGTCCTTTGGTAGAGTTGGCTTCTCCTGAACTCAAGATCTGGGAAAGAAGAAGAACAATTTATGGAACCAGATACTCAAGGAAGGATTTACCAGATAGAAGAACTTGAATGTTGATGTTGCTGAAGTCCTGATTCTCCTGGATGCTGATCTGGCTTCCTCTGGGATTTGCTCCGTATTCGAAGCAGCCAAACTGGACCTGGATGCTGGTGGTCGGCCACTACTTGGATAGAGGGGCCGTGAGAGATGGGGTAGGCTAGGGTTTGGTGGAATGAAGAGGATGATGGGCGGCTAGGGTTTGGAAGTGAAGTGGCTAACCTAGGGTTTTGGGGTTGGAGATCTCACACCTCCTCAAGGTTCCTAAAGAACCCGGATTTACTCCCTCACGGAGCTCAACACCTGAATGCAAATGCGGAAGAGAGAAACACAAAGTTTGCTCACACATAAATTGAATTCATTCATCAGTTGTCCTTTAAAACTTACAAGAGGGGTTTATTTTATAGATCTTTACAAGAGGTCAGGATTTTACATCTTCCCATATGGGACTAACAGGATGGATTCTCAAATTAGGCTTGTAGAATCAAATCCTTCTCATATGGCCGGCCAGGAGCTTCCATAAGTGTTGATTGGCGGCTCCAAATTGTAAGTAGGTGGCGCCTCCTAGCCTTGCTCTTCAAGAAAAAATTTTTTCCTTCCTTGCTTGGTTTTATTTGGAAGTATTTGGGCGCCTCCTAGTTTTGCTCCCCAGGTTTTGGCTTATTCATTTCATGGCTCAACTCTTTTGGACACCTCCTTTTCTTTCTCCCTAAGTCATGGCTCTTCCCAACTTTGCTTTGGTCTTTTTAGGCATGGATTGGGCGCCCCCTTGAAGTGCTCCCCAAGAAATGCCTCTTTCCTCCTTTAACTTGGCCTTTTAAGGTATATATGGGGCGCCTCCTTGATTTTGGCTTCAAGAAAAATTCTTGCTCCCTTGGGTGTGGGGACCAAGACACTGGGATGGAGATGTGGCACCCCCTGGACTCTGGCTTGTGGCTGGGAGTGTGGCGCCCACTTACTTGAGCCTGGGAGAAAAATGTGGCACCATGGACCTTGACTTGAAAAAGATGCCACCAACCTGGAGAAGACCTAGGCCACTACTAGGACTTGTACTGAGTCAACATGACTCAACAAAATTTAAATTACAGACTCAAGACTAAAATTGAGTTGACCAAGTCAACCCTTATCACAAAACCAGAAAACCCTAATTCTTCGAACAAGGTCAATCAGAGATCCAGATGGAGCACTGAAGTCTTCTTCTGAGTCTGGTGCCCGCACCACTTCCCTTCTCTTATTATCTAATTTGCTTGAAGTTAACTATCCTAAGCTGGGAATTCCTCAATTTTCAGGTCCTGTCTTTTAGTTATCTTGCATGATTCAGCCTGCGACAAGTTGATTGTTAGAATTGTTGAATACCTGCTAGTTCTTTACTTTGCTTTGAGAAATTAGCCATCAAACCTAAATCTAAAAACCACAAAAAAAATTAGTTTACTACTTTTGCTACATATTTAGCATTCTTAGAGTCATCCTGCATTAGTTTGATATTAGATCAGGTTTAGGATAGTTTTTTATTTGCATCGCATTCATAAACCCTAATTCTGTATTCTATCCACTGCATTAGTTGTCTAAGATTCATCTGATTTTGATAACATAAACAATTTGTTTTTTTGTGAAATTTACACTGCATGTCCTTTGTTATGTCCTAGTAATTATCAAAATTTTTAATTATTTTTACTAAAACCCTAAATCTCTAGAATTTGGCATAATGGAAACCCTAATAGAATCTTGATAATTTCTATAGTAGTCTAGAAAACCCTAGGTTTGCATCATCATATGATTTTTTTCTATATAAAATTTTGTAGGTCTTATTACAACTATCCATCCTCTATTCCAGATTTTTTTTGATTTTTTTATGCATCAGGATCTGTGTCAAATTTTGCATCATTTGATCCATAATTTTTTTGATTTCTGCCATTTCTGCATACATAACTCAACCTAACCTAATCAACTTCCAAACCCCCAATCCCAAGCCAAACCTTGTTTGCTAACCTTAGTTAACTTAAATTTAATTTGACACATGATAAAATAATTAAAAAATATTTTATTTTTCTGATTGTTTTTAGATTGCATCAAGTCCATTGATTGCCATCATTCTTAACCAAGTCTAAAGGGAAACTCTCTATCTCATATTAGGGCAAGATTTCATCACCTATCCTGGGCCCAAAACCACCATCATCATACTAACCCAAGCCTAATTAAAATCAATTTGACCTAATTTGCCCTAGTGGGCTAGGAGACATCAACAGGTCAGGTCGAGCTATGTGGGCCAACTAGTACATTTAACCTCTTAGCTATTACTGAAAGCTGGTGTCTATGGCTGGGGATCCAGAGTCAAACGACCTAAGTGGTGCTGTAGTCTTTAATTGGGTCCCTGCGAAAGCAGTGGGGGCCTCCCACACTCCCACTCCCTACCTAGCGAGTGGAAGGATTAGCTATTAGGTTAGGTGTAAGTTGAGCTGACCAATCCAATTTTTGTCTCTAGGTCTAAAAAACCCTAGATTATACTAGCATTTTCATTCTCTTTTGCATGCTTGGTTGCATCATTTCATTGTCGTAATTCTAAGAATCAACTTGTCGTAGGCTGAATCATGAAAGATAACTAAAAGACAGGACCCAAAAATTGAGAAATTCTTGGCTTAGGATAGTTAACTTCAAGCAAATCAGATAATAAGAGAAGGGAAGGTTTCATACCAGTCAGAGATAATAATATCAGTAGTATAAGAGATCACTCACAACTCTGATCGGAGCATGGAAGAAGAAGCCTTGTTTCCCTCAAATCTGATAGCTGATCTGGGTGGTCCGGGCAATAAAGAATGCCTCCTCAGGGGTGGGGAAGCACCTCGGATATCCTACAAGTGTCAGGGTTAATCAAAATAGTAATTTAAAAATAAGAAAAGGAATTATGGATTGAAAGAAATTAGGATTAGGGTCAGAAGATGGCTGTTCGAAGCTTGTTGAAGATCTCCTTGCTTAGCGGCCTAGGGCACTTCTTCTTGGATGTGTGAAGGCTTGGATGGCAGTGAGTTAGGGTGTGGAAGGAATCTAGGGCAGCAAGGAATTCGTCGAAGCACAAGAACAACAACCAAAGAACCAAAACAAAATACTAACACAAGGCAATAACTCAAAATTTCAGCAAGTTGTATTCATAAGAAAAAGATTCTTTCAAGAGGTGGAGTGGTGGGGTATTTATAGAGTTCCCATGCCCTCACTAACCATTTTAACTTGGATTACAAGTCTTCTTTTCAATTGGAATACAAGTCCTTTCCTAGCTAGGTTAGAAAAACAAATCACCATTAGGTTAGGAATTGACCTAGTCTTCTCCTTTTTCCTTCATGCTTTGACTATTCCACTCAAGGACACCTCTTGGACTTGGTCAATACTTCAAGGATGCCTAGGAGGGCATGTTGGGCCTCTAGGAGCAGCAATGGGGCAGCCCAAAGGGGCTTGGGTGCATGGGTTTTGGCCTTTGGAAGCTGGGGTGGCATGTTAGCCTGGTAGCAGGAATATTCCCTAGAATCTTGATTCTTAAGGGCTTGGGCTTGGTACCTGGGCTTGATTTCTTTAAGATTGGATGTAGGTGGACCTCTGGAATCATGGGTGCCCTGTTATGATATTATGCTCTAGCATCTGGAAGGGAATCTGGGCATCTGCATGGCATCTGGAAGGAATCAAGAATTTCGGAAGCATCTTAGATCCTGGGTTGTCACACAAAATCCAATGGGCTGATGTAGTGGCCTCTGACTCCTAGATGTGGCCTGGTGGAACTGCAAAATATGGTAACCTCCTCTCTTGTACAAAAATTGAGCTCATATTGGACTCATAACTGATATACAGACTCAAAATAATGACTAGGTTAAGGGTTGAGACAAATCAACTAACCTCAACTTGTTACAAAACTCAATTCTAGTTGATTACAAAATTTGACACATGGATAGGTAAACCAAATAGGGCCCAGTAATCTGTGTATGATTCTAGTGCCCACATCAATTCTTCCGGGGTGGGAGGAACTCGACCCTGTCGAGTGTGGGATAACTTGACTCTCAAAGTGCTCGAGTAGGTTTGGGTTGAGGCACTGCAGATCCTCACGGGTGACCCACGAGTCCTCAAATTCTGGTCGACCTTGCCACCGGACCAAATACCTCTGATAGCCTCTATTTTGGGTACATATGGCTTGATCATCCAGGATTCTCTCGATCTTTTCCTCACTATTTGGCCAATTGGTTGGTGGACACTCTGGGGCAGGATCACTCTCAAAGGAAGGGATAGGTCCAAAAGGTTCACTGGGAATCACTACTGGCTCCCTATACTCTATAAGATCTGAGATGTTGAAGGTGGAACTAATGCCTAATCAGGTGGTAACTTAAGCACATAGGCATTGGATCCAACTCTCTTGATTATCTTAAATGGGCCAGCTCCACGAGCATGAAGTTTCTTTACGGTCCCTGGAGGGAACCGTTCAGGCCTAAGCCTGATCATCACAAAATCTCCTTCAGAAAACTCTTTAGCTCCTTTTCGAGAATTAGCCAAGTTCTTATATAGTTCATTACTTAGGTTTATCTTTTGGCTAATTTCTTTATGCAGTTCTCTATCATGCTGTGCAAAAGACTCTGCTAACATAGAAACTCGTGCATGTGAGGGTAAGGGGATCAAATCAAGAGGTTTATTGGGTTTGTATCCATGCACAACCTCATAAGGACTCTTCCCTATGGACCTATTAACAGAACTATTGTATGAAAATTCTGCTCGGGGTAACAATAGGTCCCAATTTCCCGTGTGTTTACCTACGATGCATCTAAGAAGGTTTCATAAGCTTCTGTTCACTACCTCGGTCTGACCATCAGTCTGTGGGTGGTAAGCGGTGGAAAATTTCAATTTGGTTCCTAATAGGTACCAAAGGGTCTTCCATAAGTAACTAGTAAAGCGGACATCCCTATCCGTCACTATTGTTTTAGGTAATCCATGTAATCTAACCACCTGGTCAAGGAAAAGACGGGCTACTATAGATGCGTCAAAGGATTGATAGCAGGGTATAAAATGGGCTATTTTAGAAAACCTATCGACCACTACAAATATTGAATTATGTTTCCCGAGGGTCTTAAATAGGCCTAAAACAAAGTCCATGCTTAAGTCTTGCCATGGACGGTCTGGTACGGGTAGAGGGGTATATAATCCAGTATTTTGTTTCTACTATTTTGCAACATCACAGGTTCTACATCTGGACACTATATTGGCAACGTCCCTCTTCAAACTAGGCCAAAAGAACAAGTCCTCTACAGTTGAGATAGTCTTATTTCTTCCAAAATGACCAGCAAGGCCTCCAGCATGGGTTTCCCAAACTAAGAATTCTCTAAGTGAGGTTCTGGGAATACAAAGTCTATTATTCTTAAACAGATAACCATCTTGAAGGGTGTCTTCACTATGGGTACAAGATGGTCCCTGGGTTAAGGATTAGACAATGTCAATAAAGTCTAGACAGGTAGTGTATTCGTCTTTTAACCTATCAAATCCAATGACTTCAGTGCTAATGGTGTTCAACAGTAAGGCTCGTCTACTAAGGGCATATGCTACCTTGTTTTTAGATCCAGCTTGGTGTTTAAGTACAAAGGTATAGGCTTGTATAAATTCTACCCACTTAGCATGCCTAGGATTTAGTTTCTTCTGGGAGTTCAAAAATCGGAGTGCCTCATGATCAGAATATAAAACAAACTCCTGGGTTAGTAAATAATGTCTCGAGTATCTAAGAGCTTGTACTACCGCATAAAACTCTTTGTCATAGGTTGAGTACTTTAATTTAGCCTCATTAAGTTTCTCACTGAAAAAGGCTACTGGGTGATTCTCTTGGTTCAGAACTCCTCCTATGCCTACTTTCGAAGCATCACAAGCTACCTCAAAAACTTTGGTGAAATCGGGTAACCTCAATATGTGTGCTTGTGTCATCTTAGCTTTAATCTCTAGGAAGGCTCAATCTACAGATTTTATCCATTCAAAATTATCCTTCCTAATACAGTCAGTGATTGGTGCTACTATGGTGCTAAATCCTCTAATAAATCTTCTGTAGAAAGTGGCTAGGCCCTGGAAACTTCTAACTTCATGGACACTAGTGGGTACTGGCCATTCTAAAATGGATATGACCATTTCAGGGTCAGCTACTACGCCTTTAGGGGTCACCACAAAGCCTAGGAAGATAACTCTATGGGTCATGAATCACACTTCTTTAAATTTGTATAGAGGCTCTTTTTCCTAAGGGTTAATCAAACTTATTTTAGATGTTCTATATGATCTTCCTTGGTTATGCTATAAATCAGGATGTCATCAAAATATACTACAACAAATTTACCTATGAACATCCTAAGGACTTGGGTCATAATTCTCATGAAAGTTCTAGGGGCATTGGATAACCCAAAAGGCATTACGGACCACTCATATAGACCATCATTCATTTTAAAAGCTGTTTTCCATTCATCCCCAGGTCTAATTCGAACCTGATGGTAGCCACTCTTAAGGTCTATCTTTGAAAAGATTGTGGCTCCTGCCATTAATCCAACATATCATCCAAGCGAGGGATGGGAAACCTATATTTTACAATGATTTTATTTATGGCATGTTTATCAACACACATTCTCCATGTGCCATCTTTCTTAGGGGTTAATAGGGCTGATACAGCACAAGGACTTAGGCTCTCCCTAATAAACCCTTTTCTAAGAAGCTCACCTACCTGTCTTTGAAGCTCTAAGTGTTCAGCTGGGTTCATCCTATAATGAGGTAGGTTGGGCAAGGTAGCTCCTGGGACTAAATCAATTGCATGTTGGACATCCCTAAGAGGTGATAAGTGGTCAGGTAAATCTTCAGTAAATATATCATTAAATTCATTCAACACTCCCTTGACCTCCTGAGGGTACTCTCTATTAATAGGATTAGATACTTCCTTCACAGCTAACATCCACATAGTAGTGCCCTCAGATATCTCCTTCTCTAGCTCTTTTGCAGTGATTAGGTTAATTCCAGACTTTTTCTCCTTAAGTGAGCTAGATCCTTTCTTAATTAACTCCTGAGGTGGGGTAGGGTTTATGGTGATCTTCTTCCCATGGAAAGTAAACATGCAAGCATTAGTTCGACAATAAAGAGTGGCATCGTGATCATGAAGCCATGGCCATCCTAGGATGATACCACTTACCCCCATGGGCACAACATCACACCACACTCTATTTTGATAGCATTGAAGTTGAAGTTGGACTTGGCATCTGGATTTAATGGGTATAGAGGTGGAATCTATCCACGATACCTTATAGGGGCTTCGGTGAGGAACTGGGTGTAATCTTAGGGTTTTGACAGCCTTATGGGATATGGCATTCACACAGCTCCCACTATCTATGATTATTTTACACACCTTATCTCCAATTTTCACTAAAGTCTGTAAGATATTGGTCCTACGCCAATCTTTCTGGGTTTTATTCTGGGACAAGATGCATCTAACTACCCCTATGAGGTCTGTTTGTTCAAAGTCCTCCTCATCTCCTTCATATTCTTCAATTAAGTCTGGTTCAGCTTCATAGACCTCTTCCTCTTCTTCCTCATTGGGTTCAGGCTCATCTTCTACAAGCTCCCCTATGTGCAAAGTCCTGGTGGGACACTGGCTAGCAAAGTGACCTACCTTATTGCACCTAAAACAAGCATTGGGACTAGGGTTTGGGTTCTTCTGAAAAACTGGTGCCTTACCTTTATCATTCTTTAAAGATGCAGAGTTACTTGAGCTAGCCTAACTCGGACTTGGGTTAGGACGAGGTGGGTTAGGGTTGGGATGGGTTGGATTGGGTTTAGGTTGACTTAGGTTTGGGTTTGGCTGACTTTGGTTAAGGTTGGGGCGAGTCTGGTTGTAGCTAGGTCAGTTTGGGTAGAACTAGTTCTGGTTGGATCTAAAGTTTGGAGTGTTGGACCTAAAGGGGTTCAGGTTTCCTAACTACAGGTGCTTTATGGAACCTTTCAAAGTTTTCAGCTACCCGATAGGCATGGGCCATGCTATCAACAGCCTTAAGATACAGCTCCTTTTGGATCTCCGCTCTGAGACCATTCCTAAACCTAGAGAGGATAATTGATTCATGTTCATCTATGTCGCATCTTAGGGCACACTTATCAAACTGGGCTATGTATTCACTCACAGATTTGGTCCCTTGTTTTGATTTCTGCCATTGATCTAAGAGATACTGTTTATAGTATGGGGGAACATACTTAGCCCTAAGCTTTAATTTCATGGCTTCCCAGGTGGTAATGGGTAGGTTGCCTATTTGATTATTGAGTCTTTCTACTTGGTCCCAGTATAATCTAGCTTGATCAGTTAGCCAGAGCTAGACAAATTGACACTTTTTCTCATCACTCAAGCAATAAAATTTGAAGTACCTATCCAAACCTCCCTCCCAATCTATATAGACTTTTGGATCTAGGTTGCCATTGAAGGTAGGTGCATCTATCCTAATGCTCCTAAGAAGCCTATCATCCTAGTCTTGGTCCTCATGATTGGGTCTCCTATGGTCGGGGTCATGATATTGATCCTGGTGTTGGTTTCCCCTATGGTAAGGCTCCCTAAATTGATCTTGGTTTTGGGGTCTCCTAGGGTTATGTTCCTTAAAGGGTTCATGGGTTTGGACTCTTCTAGGGTTTTGAGGGGCAGAAGGGATGGAATCCAGGTCTGGTTCAGTGTTAGACTCTTTGGTTTTCTTTACAGTCTCCAGTCGGTTCTCAACTTGGTTAAGCCTATTGGTTAATTGGATGATCCTAGTGGTTGCTTGTTCAAATTGTTTGTCCACTTGATTTAATCTTTGGTTCATTTGGTCAAGCTTAGTATCGGATTGGTCAAACCTATGTTCTATTTGGGCTAACTGATTTTGGGTCTGGGCTAACTGATTTTGGGTTTGGGTGTTGGACTGGTTTATTTGGTTAAGCTGGGCTTGGGTTTGAGCATTCATTTTAGCAAGTTGAGCTAGGATGGTCTCCAAAGTGGGTTCCATGGTTGGGCTCGATTGAGATTTGGACTTTTGATATTGGGTTCCTAATCTAGTAGTCATGCAACAAATCAATCAATCAAAATGAAATGATGCAACCAAACATGCAAAAGAGAAAGAAAAGGCTAGTATAATTTAGGGTTTCCTAGATCTAGAGCCAGAAACTGGGTGGGTCACCTCAACATACACCTAACCTAATAGCTAATCCTTCCACTGGCTAGGTAGGGGGTGGGAGTGTGGGAGCCCCCCTGCTTTTGTAGGGACCCAATTAAAGACCACAGCACCACTTAGGTTATTTGACTCTGGACCCCCAGCCTTAGACACCAGCTTTCAGTAATAGCTAAGAGGTTATATGTACTAGTTGGCCCACACAGCTCGGACCTGACCTGTTGATGTCTCCTAGCCCACTAGGGCAAATTAGGTCTAATTGATTTTAATTAGGCTTGGGTTAGTATGATGATGGTGGTTTTGGGCCCAGGACAGGTGATGAAATCCTGCCCTGATCTGAGATAGAGAGTTGCCCTTAAGATTAGATTAAGAATGATGGCAATCAATGGACTTGATGCAATCTAAAAACAATCAAAAAAATAAAAAAATTTTTAATTATTTTATGATGAGTCAAATTAAATTTAAGTTAAATGGGGTCAGCAAACAAGGTTTGGCTTGGGATTGGGGATTTGAAAGATGATTAGGTTAGGTTGAGTTAAGTATGCAGAAATAGCAAAAATCAAAAAAATTAAGGTTCAAATGATGCAGAATTTGACACAGATCTCGATGCATAAAAAAATCAAAAAAAATCTGGAATAGAGGATTGACAGTTATCATAAAACCTACAAAATTTCATACAGAAAAAAAAATCATATGATGATGCAAACCTAGGGTTTTCTAGACTGCTATAGAAATTATCAGGATTCTATTAGGGTTTCTGTTATGCCAAAATTTAGAGATTTAGGGTTTTAGTAAAATTAATTTAAAATGTTGATAATTACTAAGACGGAATAGAGGACATATAGTGTAAATTTCACAATAAAATAAATCATTTATGATATCAAAATCAGATGAATCCTAGACATCTAATGCAGTGGATAGAATGCAGAATTAGGGTTTGTGAATGCAATGCAAATAAAAAACTATCCTAAACCCGCTCTGATACCAAACTAATGTGGGATGACTCTAAGTAAGCTAAATATGTAGTAAAAGTAGTAAAATAATTTTTTTTGTGATTTTTAGATTTAGGTTTGCTGGCTAATTTCTCAAAGCAAAGTAAAGAACTAGTAGGTATTCAGCAATACTAAGAATCAACTTGTCGCAGGCTGAATCATGCAAGATAACTAAAAGATAGGACCCAAAAATTAAGGAATTCCTGGCTTAGGATAGTTAGCTTCAAGCAAATCAGATAATAAGAGAAGGGAAGGTTTAATACCAGTCAGAGATGATAATATCAATAGCAGAAGAGATCACTCATAACTCTGATCGAAGCCTGGAAGAAGAAGCCTTGTTTTCCTCAAATTTGATGGCTGATTGGGCAGTCCGGGCAGCAAAGAAGGCCTCCTGAGGGGAGGGGAAGCACCTTGGGGATCCTACAAGCATCAGGGTTAATCAAAACAGCAATTAAAAAATAAGAAAAGGAACTATGGATTGAAAGGAATCAGGATTAGGGTTAGAAGATGGCTGTTCGAAACTTGTTGAAGATCTCCTTGCTTGGTAGCCTAAGGCACTTCATCTTGGACATGTGAAGGCTTGGATGGTAGTGAGTTAGGGTGTGGAAGGAAGCTAGGGCAGCAAGGAATTCATCCAACACAAGAACACCAACCAAAGAACCAAAACAAAACACCAACACAAGGCAATAACTCAAAATTTCAGCAAGTTGTATTCATAAGAAAAAGATGCTTACAAAAGGGGGAGGGGTGGGGTATTTATAGAGTTCCCACACCCTCACTAACCATGGTTACACATGGGTTACAGGTCCTCTTCCCAATTGGAATACAAGTCCTTTCCTAGATAGGTTAGAAAAACAAATCCCCATTAGGTTATGAATTGATATAGTCTTCTCCTTTTACCTTCATGCTTTGACTATTCCACACAAGGACACCTCTTGGATGTTGGGGATTCCGGTGCACTGCAGCGGAAGTGTAATTTCAAAAATGATAAAATTGGCACCATAATCCCTTAGCCAAGATCTCCTTATTCAGAATTAAAACATACAAACTAACATTGTTAGAATTAGGGCACCAACCTTTTAATGCTAAGTCCAATTTGATGTAGAATCAGAACTTGGTGTTGAATGCTTCTTTTGATTTCACCAGGCGTCCAAATGTCCACCCTCCAATGGTGATCCACAAGATGATTGATCAAGATGCAAGCTTCTTCAAAATTCCTTCACTTGAATTCTTATCCTAGAACTCAAGAGGACTATGGCTTTAAAACTGCAGGGTAGGGGCTCCTTACTTCCTTTCTTTCTTCTTCCTCTCCCTTTCTTAAGACCTTGTCCTAAGAATAAAACTCTTGTCTTGAAAGAGGAGATGGATTTAAGACACTAATGTCTTAAAGTAAAGGAAATAGAAACAGAGTAGGAGTTCCTTTCTTTTATCGATCAAGAGATTCTTCCTATCTCTTGTTTTGGACTTGAGTTTCAATAGAGAAGAGAACTCTGTAAGAGGGAAACTCTCCGTGTCCTAAACAAGCTAAGGAGGAATCAGTTTCCTGGAAAGAAAAGACAATAAATAAACTCTGTCGTTCATTGGTCCAAACACCCGAGACCTCTGTTGTTTAAATAGATTACAGAGAGATGTCTTCTCAAAAGAACACAACTCTCCATAAACCCCATTCCACTTTGTCTCACGCCCCTTCCCTATTTCTCACGCCCTATCCTCCCATCTCACGGCCTTCCAGATTAAATCCCATGGCTTTTCTTGAAGGAAAAATCGCGGTGTTTTAAAAGGAAGGAAGTCGCGACTTTTCATCTCCGAAGAGATGTTATTTCGCGTGCCCGGGAAGAGTTAGCGCATTCCTTCTTTCTTAAAATCCCATCAGCCATTGGATTTCCATCCAAGGGGGGACAGATGAGGCGCTAATGAGTAAGAAGGAGGCCGCCCCAAATAAAATCATCGGAGAAATATTTGGGGGGTGCCAAGAGTCCATGCGCCATGGACTCTTCCTAATGGCACGCCAAGAGTCCATAAGCGCATGGACTCTTGGCATTTGCCGTGGAAAAACAAATGGGGCGGGTGGGGAGGCTAACCAAGCTACATGGCTAGCCAATAGGGTTAGCCATATTCCTATTTTCTCAATTAGGGTCTAATTAGGTCCAATTAGAACCCAATTTGAACCAATCTGGAACCCTAATTCGAATCCGATCCGAATAGAAGCTAGGGTTTGCAACACCTGCTAGAGTGTTATCTTGCAAAGATGATTTAATTCCAAATTAAACTCTTGATCAATCCTTTTAAGTGTGTGACCCATTGGGTTCCACATCTAGCCAGCAGTGGGTTCGAAAACAAGTTGACCTAATTTGATTAGAACTCTTTCTAATCGATTTAGGTCAAACCGGGCTTACCCGATTCGATCAATTAGGACTCTTCCTAACATGTGATCTTTCAACTTGATCAACCTACAAGACAAGATTGACGTCTAGCAACGTGTCATGTCTACCCGGAAGATATGGAAATTCTGGTGAAATACCAAAATTATCCTTCAGTAGAGAGTTACCGTATAATTAAATCTTTCGATCAGCCTGCACCCAAAATATAATTATGGATATGGATATATGTCAAATCCAATATTATATTTATTTCTAGCTCAATCTTATAATGATGATTCGATTATCTTGATATTAGAAACCATCTCTAATATCTTTACTTTGATCAAAGATTCCCTGAATCATCATGCGATTGTTGACTAGCTGGATGCAATCTCGTCTTACTAAGAGTGATCGATTCCTTGTTGACCTAGTCATTACCTTCATATCCAATTCACCATTCCCAGTATCAATCCTGTGCATGGCTCAGTGTCATGATTAGGATTGAACCAAAGAATGGGTTCATGTACATAAGGTACTTATGGCAGTCTCAGGTCAAAAGATTACTTGTACTACTCCCACTATTAGAACCTTCTATTGACATGTAGCTAAGACTCCATTAGATGTTCTCAAGTTGGAACGTATCAGTGAAACTCATTCTCCAATGAGCACCCACATCCCAGTATTAGTGTCATACACAAGTGACTGTGAGAGCAGTCACCCTTTCCAGTATACATGGGATGTGCTAGTCTTACCGGAAAACCCTGATTCCCTACTCAGGGTTCCTTTGACTAGGAATACTTTAGATTAAGGTTTTAAGATTTTAGGTCTCACTGGTATGATCTCATCATAACCCTAAAATCATAGCCCTAATCTATGGGGTTCATCATATAGTATAATCACAGTGTATGATGGAAAAATAATGCCTTTATTTAGGAAATTGTTAATTACAATGCTTTGGGAGATAGATTATAGAATGGCTTGTAGGGCATATCCCTTTCAATCTCCCACTTGCACTAAAGCCAATCGCCTTTAAATCTTAATCCCATACATTCGAGGTGGCGATCAAAATCTCACTGTGGTAGAGCCTTAGTGAACGGGTCTGATACATTGTTCTTTGTATCAACTCTATCTATGTAGACATCTTGTCTCTCTACTATTTCTCGGACGAGATGGAAGCATCTCAGAATGTGCTTGGACTTATGATGAGCTCTTGGTTCCTTAGCTTGAGCAACAGCCCCAGTGTTGTCACAGTAAAGTGGCACTGGGTTTTCAATTTCAGGAACAACACCCAACTCTGTGATGAACTTCTTCATCCAGACTGCTTCCTTGGCGGCTTCACTAACAGCTATGTATTCTGCCTCTGTGGTTAAGTCAGCTACAGTCTGCTGCTTGGTACTCTTCCAACTCACTGCTCCACCATTTAGGGTAAAAACATATCCCGAAATGGATTTGCTATCATCAGGGTTTGATTGAAAACTAGAATCAGAATAAGCTTCTAGTTTAAGATCAGAACCACCATAAACCAGAAAAATATCCTTAGTCCTTCTTAGGTACTTAAGAATATTTTTAACTGCTTTCCAATGATCCTCTCCTGGATCAGCCTGAAACCTACTGACAATGCCTAAAGCATATGCCACATCAGGCCTGGTACATAACGTGGCATACATTATGGACCCTATTTCCGAAGCATAGGGTATAGAATTCATTCTATTTCTTTCATCAGGTGTCTTAGGAGACATCCTTTTAGAAAGATGTATGCCTTGACTCATAGGAAGATAACCTCTTTTACTTCCTTCCATGCTGAATCTTTTCAGCACTAAGTCAATGTACCTAGAATGGGATAAACCTAGCATCCTCTTAGATCTATCTTTATAGATCTTAATACCTAGTATATAGGATGCTTCTCCCAAATCTTTCATGAAAAACTGGTTTGATAGCCAAACCTTGACTGATTGCAACATTGGAATATCATTCCCAATGAGGAGTATGTCATCTACATATAGAACCAAGAAGACTGTGGCACTCCCACTAGTCTTCTTATAAACACAGGGTTCATCCACATTTTTGATAAAACCAAACTTTTTAATAGTTTCATCAAAGCGGATGTTCCAACTCCTGGAAGCTTTCTTTAATCCATAAATGGATTTCTTTAGCTTGCATACTTGATTAGGTTTATTCTTTGAAATAAAACCTTCTGGCTGTGACATGTAGCTTCTTCCTCAAGGAAACATTGAGGAATGCAGTCTTTACATCCATCTGCCATATCTCATAATCGTGGTATGCTGCTATAGCAAGTAAAATCCGAATTGATTTCAGCATGGCAACAGGTGAAAATGTTTCATCATAATCAATTCCCTATTTTTGTCTAAAACCTTTAGCCACTAATCTGGCTTTATAGGTTTCAACTTGGCCATCAGCCCCAATCTTTTTCTTATAGACCCATTTACATCCAATAGGATTAACACCCTCTGGTGCATCAACCAAAGACCATACTTGGTTTACATACATAGAGTCTACTTCGGATTCCATGGCTTCTTGCCATTTATCTGAATCAGTACTCAAGATAGCTTCCATATAGGTCAGAGGTTCATCATTTTGAATGACTTGGGCTTCATTATTTTCAATAATAAACCCATACCTCTCAGGTTCCCATGGCACTCTATCAGACCTACGAGGAGGAGTTTTGTGTTCTGGTTCTGTCCTAACTATATGTTCTAATGGTTGAGAATTGTCTATCTGTATTTCTTGTACTTCTCTAAGTTCAATAGTTCTACCATTGCCCTTTTCTAAAATGAACTCTTTTTCTAGAAAAGTGGCATGCCTGCTGACAAAAATCTTTTGTTCAGTAGGATGGTAGAACAGATATCCTCTACCTTCTTTAGGATATCCTACAAATAGACATTTATCCACTCTAGGTTCCAACTTATGTCCAAAATTTCTTTTAACATAAGCTGGACATCCTCATATCTTGAAATATTTAAGATATGGTTTCTTTCCACTCCAAATTTCATATGGAGTACTAACAACGGATTTAGAAGGTACCTTGTTTAGAATGTAAATAGCAATTTCTAGGGCATGACCCTAGAAGAAAATGGTTAAATTTGTGAAGCACATCATGGATCGTACCATATCTAATAAGGTACGATTCATCCTTTAAGCTATACCATTTAGCTGTGGTGTATAAGGAGGGGTCCATTCAGAAAGGATTCCATTAACTTTAAGATAGTCTAAAAACTCCATGGATAAGTATTCTCCTCCTCGATCAGAATGAAGAACTTTAATACTTTTCCCGGTTTGTTTTTTGACCATACTTTGATACTCCTTAAATTTATCAAAGGCTTCAGATTTGTGTTTCATAAGATACACATATCCGAACCTAGATAAATCATCTGTAAAAGTGATAAAATATGAGTATCCTCCTCTGGACTGAGTTGTCATTGGACCACATACATCAGTTTGTATAAGTCCTAATAACTCAGTTGACCTTTCCCCATGTCCAGTGAATGGAGTTTTTGTCATCTTACCCATGAGACATGATTCGCAAGTTCCTAATGATTTATACTCATAAGGATCAAGGAATTTTTCCTTGTATAACTTTCTTATCCTAGACTCATTAACATGACCAAGTCTATGATGCCAAAGTAAAGTATCATTAAAGTCTTTTCTTTTCCTTTTAGTATTGACATGAAAAATACTATCATTGGAAGAAAGAGTTAAGAGCCCATTGCTAAAAATGCTAGAACAAATAATTTTATTAGATAACATTATTGAGCAACCAGTGCTCGTTACATCCATTACATATCCTTGTTTCAATAACAAAGTAATAGATATAATATTCCTAATAATCTTTGGCATATAGTAACAATTTTCAAACTCCAAGATCTTCCCTGAAGGCAACTTCAGAATATATGTCCCTACAGCTTCTGCTTGGATGATATCACCACCAGCACTGTAGAGATTGAAGTCGCCTTCCTTCAATACTTTAAGCTTGTGGAGGTCCTGAAAGGGATATGCCCTACAAACCAATCTCTGTTGTATCTCCCAAACCATTGTAATTGATAATTTTCTAAATAAAGGCATTATTTTCATCATACGCTGTGTTTATTATATGATGAACCCCATAGATTAGGGCTATGATTTTAGGGTTATGATGAGATCATACCAGTGAGACCTAAAATCTTAAAACCTTAATCTAAAGTATTCCTAGTCAAAGGAACCCTGAGTAGGGGATCAGGGTTTTCCGATAAGACTAGCACATCCCGGGTATACTGGAAAGGGTGACTGCTCTCACAGTCACTTGTGTATGACACTAATACTGGGATGTGGGTGCTCATTGGAGAATGAGTTCACTGATATGATCCAACTTGAGAACATCTAATGGAGTCTTAGCTACATGTCAATAGAAGGTTCTCATAGTGGGAGTGGTACAAGTAATCTTTTGACCTGAGACTGCCATAAGTACCTTATGTACATGAACCCATCCTTTGGTTCAATCCTAATCATGACACTGAGACATGCACAGGATTGATACTGGGAATGGTGAATTGAATATGAAGGTAATGAGTAGGTCAACAAGGAATCGATCACTCTTAGTAAGAGGAGATTGCATCCAGCTAGTCAACAATCGCATGATGATTCAGGGAATCTTTGATCAAAGTGAAGATATTAGAGATGGTTTCTAATATCAAGATAATCGAATCATCATTATAAGATTGAGCTAGAAACAAATATAATATTGGATTTGACATATATCCATATCCATAATTATATTTTGGGTGCAGGCTGATCGAAAGATCTAATTGTACGGTAACTCTCTACTGAAGGGTAATTTTCGTATTTCACCAGAATTTCCATATCTTCCGGGTAGACATGACACGTTGCTAGACGTCAATCTTGTCTTGTGGGTTGATCAAGTTCAAAGATCACATGTTAGGAAGAATCCTAATTGATCGATTCGGGTAAGCCCGGTTTGACCTAAATCGATTAGAAAGAGTTCTAATCAAATTAGGTCAACTTGTATTCGAACCCACTGCTGGCTAGATGTGGAACCCAATGGGTCACACACTTAAGAGGATTGATCAAGAATTTAATTTGGAATTAAATCGTCTTTGCAAGATAACACTCTAGCAGGTGTTGCAAGCCCTAGCTTCTATTCGGATCGGATTCGAATTAGGGTTCCGGATTGGTTCAAATTGGATTCTAATTGGACCTAATTAGACCCTAATTAAGAAAAACGGGAATGTGGCTAACCCTATTGGCTAGCCATGTAGCTTGGCTAGCCTCCCCACCCGCCCCCTTTTATTTTTCACGCCAAACACCAAGAGTCCATGCGCATATGGACTCTTGGCGCGCCTTAAGGAAGAGTCCATGGCGCATGGACTCTTGGCGCGCCCCAAATAAATTCTCCGATGTTTTTATTTGGGCGGCCTCCTTCTTAAGTGATTAGCGCACCTTCTCTCCCCCCTTGGATGAGAATCCAATGGCTGATGGGATTTTAAGAAAGAAAGAAAGCGCTAACTCCTCCCGGGCGCGCGAAATAACATCTCTTCGGAGATGAAAAGTCGCGACTTCCTTCCTTTTAAAACACCGCGGTTTTTCCTTTAAGAAGAGCCGTGGGATTTAATCTGGAAGGCCATGAGATGGGAGGATGGGGCGTGAGAAATTGGAAAGGGCGTGAGAAAGAGATTACGGAGAGGTGTGTAGGCGCCTATCTGATTTCTATTTAAAGGGTCGGGAAAAATCAGAACATTATGTAATCTTTTTCTTTCTTCCTCTCCTGAAGACTCTTTTATTTTTTCTTGCTCTTGCATTGTTTCCTCTACAGAGTAAACCTCTGTCGAAACTCTACTACTGAACAAGATAAAAGTAAAAGTCTCCGATGGTAAAGGAAAGAAAGAAGTTCTGATTTCTTCCTTTCTTTCATACATTAAGACATCATTGTCTTAATTTCTCCTCCAACTTAAGACAAGCCTATGTCCTCTTAGGACAAGGTCTTTTTCTTCAAGACAAGGGTGTCTAAAGGGCCAAGGTCTTGGTGGAAGGAGGAGAAGGAGTCAAGGAAAGGAAAGCAAGCCTTTGTGTGGAGGAATTCAAGCCATAGTCCAAGCAATTGAGTTCTAGGAAGAAGAACTCAATAGAAGGAACCTTTGAAAAGAAGATAGAGTTGTCTTGATCACTGCTCTGTGTGGATCACCATCGGAGGGCGGACACTTGGACGCCTGGTGAATTCAATCAGCCCCTTCAACATCAACTTTGTTGGAATTAGCGATTGCAGGTTGGTACTCTAATTCTAACAATCTATGTTTGAATGTTAGTATGTATGTTTTAATTAGTAAAAGGAGATCTTGGCTAAGGGATTTCGGTGCAAATTTTATCATTTTGAAATTACACTTCCGCTGCGGTGCACCTGAAACCCCAACAGTGGTATCAGAGCCATCCTTATTACAGTTAAAACATATGATATGCATTTTTGTTGTAGTATCGAAATTAGGGTTTTAAACCCTTGAATGCTGATACACTTAGCATAATTTAAGGAATGCATATATGATAATTAATGTTTTGATGTATGCCACTAATTAGGGTTTTTCACTCAAACCCTAATTATTATAGAGATATGATTAGTTTTGAAGTCATCATACTGAAATAAGGTTGCCCTAGCATAATGGTGGATCCATTATGTGGTAAATGGTTGTCCTAGTATGATGACACACTTAGCACATATATGTTTATCAGAGTGATATCATTATGATATGTTTTTTTGTAAGAATGTGCTGGCAATTTTATAAAGCCCTCTTCTTAAAATCATATTAAGTCATAGCATATTTAACTAATAAGCATCACTAGTCATGATGAACAATTGATCATTCGGTGTCTAGATAGGTGGTTCTGGGAAGGTAAAGAGAATCGTGGTTTTTAATTGGTTCCGTTGACTGACCTGGCCAATTTTTATTGGTGTCTAGGAAAGCAACGGGGGGACTCCCACATCTCTTCCACTTGCCTGGCCGATTTGATTATATTTAAATCTTGACTTATATGCTTAGTGTTAAAAAATGCTATATGTTGGCCTTCCTTCATGCTGGATCATTACTGTGTTATGAACCACATTAGGTTTGTTGTGTTATCTGCAAGACCTAATAGGGTGATTGACATAATATTGGTCTAGTGCAAAATATGCTTACAGTATATTCAGTATAATGCCTTGTTGTGTTATCTACAAGGGCATTATATTTGAATATTGACTGTATAGAAATGAAAGGGTCTTGACTTAACTAGAACATTATGGTTTGTTGTGTTTTCTGCAAGACTTATAATGTTCTAGAGGCCAAGTTATTTTTGAGAATTATATGAGATATAATTGGAAGAGTTTCCTACCTTAGAACTTATAAAAGATTTGTTGTGTTGTCTGCAAGATCTTTTGTAAATTATAAGGATCTCGATCTCACTAAGAAAACCGATCAGGGTTCTTCTCGATTATCATAGTGAGGGCTATGATTTTTGATAAAATAGTGGGAGACATAATTAAATTGAAGACCTAATTTAATTATGTAAGTCATTTCATGGTTGTTTGCTTATGTATTGTTCTTAATTATATGTAGATAAATGGCATCTTCATTATCACTGAGAAGCATCTTAGATACCAACAAATTGACTGGTCCAAACTATGTGGACTGGTTGAGAAACTTAAAGATTGTACTGAGTTCAGAAAAACTTTCTTATATTCTTCATACCCCTAATCTTAATCCACTAGGGGATGATGCCACATAGGAAGATATGGCCACATACAAAATGTGGCAGAATGACTCCCTCACTGTCAAGTGTATCATACTGGCCTCTATGACCAATGAGTTACAGAGGCAGCATGAAAGCATGGATACTCAATCCATAATGCTCAATTTAAAGGAGCTTTATGGAGAACAAAGCAGAACTGCTAGATACGAAATATCTAAGCAGTTATTCCGTGCTAGGATGACAGAGGGTACATCCGTTCAGGATCATGTCCTGAAGGTAATTGACTTAATCACCAGATTAGGTCAATTAGGGTTTATTATGGATGGGGAGCTGAATCAGGATTTAATCCTGCAATCACTCCCGGAGTCATTTTCTCAGTTTGTCTTGAATTATCACATGAACAAACTGAACACTTCCTTGCCTGAGCTGTTAAATATGTTAAAAACAGCAGAGAGCCATGTTAAGAAAGAAAAGGCTCCACTTCTTCTTGTTGATAAGACCAATAAGAAGAAATCAGGCAAAAAGGGTTTTAGCAGGAGACTAAACCCTAAGGGTGGCATCAATAAGAACAAGAAAGGAAAGAAGGTCTCAAAACAGTCAACCTGTTTCTTTTGCGGCAAAGTGGGACATTGGAAAAGGAATTGCAAGGCTTACCTTGCAACTGTGAAGCCTGGTGCGGCAGACGCACCAAAAGGTATGTATGAGATACATACTATATTGACATTAAATTCGTCTATATCAAATACTTGGGTATTGGATACCGCTTGTGGTTACCATATATGCAAATCTTTGCAGGACCTCCACAAGCTTAAAGTATTGAAGGAAGGCGACTTCAATCTCTACGGTGCTGGTGGTGATATCATCCAAGCAGAAGCTGTAGGGACCTATATTCTGAAGTTGCCTTCAGGGAAGATCTTGGAGCTAGAGAATTGTTACTATATGCCAAAGATTATTAGGAACATTATATCTATTCCTTTGTTATTAAAACAAGGATATGTAATGGATGTAACGAGCACTGGTTGCTCAATAATGTTATCTAATAAAATTATTTGTTCTGGCATATTTAGCAATGGGCTCTTAACTCTTTCTTCCAATGATAGTATTTTTCATGTCAATACTAAAAGGAAAAGAAAAGACTTTAATGATACTTTACTTTGGCATCATAGACTTGGTCATGTTAATGAGTCTAGGATTAGCAAGTTATACAAGGAAAAATTCCTTGATCCTTATGAGTATGAATCATTAGGAACTTGCGAATCATGTCTCATGGGTAAGATGACAAAAACTCCATTCACTGGACATGGGGAAAGGTCAACTGAGTTATTAGGACTTATACATACTGATGTATGTGGTCCAATGACAACTCAGGCCAGAGGAGGATACTCATATTTTATCACTTTTACAGATGATTTATCTAGGTTCGGATATGTGTATCTTATGAAACACAAATCTGAAGCCTTTGATAAATTTAAGGAGTATCAAAGTATGGTCGAAAAACAAACCGGGAAAAGTATTAAAGTTCTTCGTTCTGATCGAGGAGGAGAATACTTATCCACGGAGTTTTTAGACTATCTTAAAGTTAATGGAATCCTTTCTGAATGGACCCCTCCTTATACACCACAGCTAAATGGTATAGCTGAAAGGAGAAATCGTACCTTATTAGATATGGTACGATCCATGATGTGCTTCACAAATTTGCCCATTTCTTTCTGGGGTCATGCCCTAGAAACTGCTGTTTATATTCTGAACAAGGTACCTTCTAAATCCGTTGTTAGTACTCCATATGAAATTTGGAGTGGAAAGAAACCATATCTTAAATATTTTAAGGTATGGGGATGTCCAGCTTATGTTAAAAAAAATTTTGGACATAAGTTGGAACCTAGAGCGGATAAATGTCTATTTGTAGGATATCCTAAAGAAGGTAGAGGATATCTATTCTACCATCCTACTGAACAAAAGATTTTTGTTAGCAGGCATGCCACTTTTCTAGAAAAAGAGTTCATTTTGGAAAAGGGCAATGGTAGAACAATTGAACTTGGAGAAGTGCAAGAAATACAGATAGACAATTCTCAACCATTAGAACATATAGTTAGGACAGAACCAGAACACAAAACTCCTCCTCGTAGGTCTGACAGAGTGCCACGGGCACCTGAGAGGTATGGGTTTATTATTGAAAACAATGAAGCTCAAGTCATTCAAAATGATGAACCTCTGACCTATACGGAAGCTATCTTGAGTACTGACTCAGATAAATGGCAAGAAGCCATGGAATCCGAAGTAGACTCTATGTATGTAAACCAAGTATGGTCTTTGGTTGATGCACCAGAGGGTGTTAATCCTATTGGGTGTAAATGGGTCTATAAGAAAAAGATTGGGGCTGATGGCCAAGTTGAAACCTATAAAGCCAGATTAGTGGCTAAAGGTTTTAGACAAAAACAGGGAATTGATTATGATGAAACATTTTCACCTGTTGCCATGCTAAAATCAATTCGGATTTTACTTGCTATAGCAGCATACCACGATTATGAGATATGGCAGATGGATGTGAAAACTGCATTCCTCAATGGTTTCCTTGAGGAAGAAGTCTACATGTCACAGCCAGAAGGTTTTATTTCAAAGAATAAACCTAATCAAGTATGCAAGCTGAAGAAATCCATTTATGGATTAAAGCAAGCTTCCAGGAGTTGGAACATCCGCTTTGATGAAACTATTAAAAGATTTGGTTTTATCAAAAATGTGGATGAACCCTGTGTTTATAAGAAGACTAGTGGGAGTGCCATAGTCTTCTTGGTTCTGTATGTAGATGACATACTCCTCATTGGGAATGATATCCCAATGTTGCAATCAGTCAAGGTTTGGCTATCAAACCAGTTTTCCATGAAAGATTTGGGAGAAGCATCCTATATACTAGGTATTAAGATCTATAGAGATAGATCTAAGAGGATGCTAGGTTTATCCCAATCTAGGTACATTGACTTAGTGCTGAAAAGATTCAGCATGGAAGGAAGTAAAAGAGGTTATCTTCCTATGAGTCAAGGCATACATCTTTCTAAAAGGATGTCTCCTAAGACACCTGATGAAAGAGATAGAATGAATTCTATACCCTATGCTTCGGCAATAGGATCCATAATGTATGCCATGTTATGTACCAGGCCTGATGTGGCATATGCTTTAGGCATTGTCAGTAGGTTTCAGGCTGATCCAGGAGAGGATCATTGGAAAGCAGTTAAAAATATTCTTAAGTACCTAAGAAGGACTAAGGATATTTTTCTGGTTTATGGTGGTTCTGATCTTAAACTAGAAGCTTATTCTGATTCTAGTTTTCAATCAGACCCTGATGATAGCAAATCCATTTCGGGATATGTTTTTATCCTAAATGGTGGAGCAGTGAGTTGGAAGAGTACCAAGCAGCAGACTGTAGCTGACTCAACCACAGAGGCAGAATACATAGCTGTTAGTGAAGCCGCCAAGGAAGCAGTCTGGATGAAGAAGTTCATCACAGAGTTGGGTGTTGTTCCTCAAATTGAAAACCCAGTGCCACTTTACTGTGACAACACTGGGGCCGTTGCTTAAGCTAAGGAACCAAGAGCTCATCATAAGTCCAAGCACATTCTGAGACGCTTCCATCTTGTCCGAGAAATAGTAGAGAGACAAGATGTCTACATAGATAGAGTTGATACAAAGAACAATGTAGCAGACCCGTTCACTAAGGCTCTACCACAGCGAGATTTTGATCGCCACCTAGAATGTATGGGATTAAGATTCAAAGGCGATTGGCTTTAGTGCAAGTGGGAGATTGAAAGGGATATGCCCTACAAACCAATCTCTGTTGTATCTCCCAAACCATTGTAATTGATAATTTTCTAAATAAAGGCATTATTTTCATCATATGCTGTGTTTATTATATGATGAACCCCATAGATTAGGGCTATGATTTTAGGGTTATGATGAGATCATACCAGTGAGACCTAAAATCTTAAAACCTTAATCTAAAGTATTCCTAGTCAAAGGAACCCTGAGTAGGGGATCAGGGTTTTCCGATAAGACTAGCACATCCCGGGTATACTGGAAAGGGTGACTGCTCTCACAGTCACTTGTGTATGACACTAATACTGGGATGTGGGTGCTCATTGGAGAATGAGTTCACTGATATGATCCAACTTGAGAACATCTAATGGAGTCTTAGCTACATGTCAATAGAAGGTTCTCATAGTGGGAGTGGTACAAGTAATCTTTTGACCTGAGACTGCCATAAGTACCTTATGTACATGAACCCATCCTTTGGTTCAATCCTAATCATGACACTGAGACATGCACAGGATTGATACTGGGAATGGTGAATTGAATATGAAGGTAATGAGTAGGTCAACAAGGAATCGATCACTCTTAGTAAGAGGAGATTGCATCCAGCTAGTCAACAATCGCATGATGATTCAGGGAATCTTTGATCAAAGTGAAGATATTAGAGATGGTTTCTAATATCAAGATAATCGAATCATCATTATAAGATTGAGCTAGAAACAAATATAATATTGGATTTGACATATATCCATATCCATAGTTATATTTTGGGTGCAGGCTGATCGAAAGATCTAATTGTAGGTAACTCTCTACTGAAGGATAATTTTGGTATTTCACCAGAATTTCCATATCTTCCGGGTAGACATGACACGTTGCTAGACGTCAATCTTGTCTTGTGGGTTGATCAAGTTCAAAGATCACATGTTAGGAAGAATCCTAATTGATCGATTCGGGTAAGCCCGGTTTGACCTAAATCGATTAGAAAGAGTTCTAATCAAATTAGGTCAACTTGTATTCGAACCCACTGCTGGCTAGATGTGGAACCCAATGGGTCACACACTTAAGAGGATTGATCAAGAATTTAATTTGGAATTAAATCGTCTTTGCAAGATAACACTCTAGCAGGTGTTGCAAGCCCTAGCTTCTATTCGGATCAGATTCGAATTAGGGTTCCGGATTGTTTCAAATTGGGTTCTAATTGGACCTAATTAGACCCTAATTAAGAAAAACGGGAATGTGGCTAACCCTATTGGCTAGCCATGTAGCTTGGCTAGCCTCCCCACCCGCCCCCTTTTATTTTTCATGCCAAACACCAAGAGTCCATGCGCATATGGACTCTTGGCGCGCCTTAAGGAAGAGTCCATGGCGCATGGACTCTTGGCGCGCCCCAAATAAATTCTCCGATGTTTTTATTTGGGCGGCCTCCTTCTTAAGTGATTAGCGCACCTTCTCTCCCCCCTTGGATGAGAATCCAACGGCTGATGGGATTTTGAGAAAGAAAGAAAGCGCTAACTCCTCCCGGGCGCGCGAAATAACATCTCTTCGGAGATGAAAAGTCGCGACTTCCTTCCTTTTAAAACACCGCAGTTTTTCCTTTAAGAAGAGCCATGGGATTTAATCTGGAAGGCCATGAGATGGGAGGATGGGGTGTGAGAAATTGGAAAGGGCGTGAGAAAGAGATTACGGAGAGGTGTGTAGGTGCCTATCTGATTTCTATTTAAAGGGTCGGGAAAAATCAGAACATTATGTAATCTTTTTCTTTCTTCCTCTCCTGAAGACTCTTTTATTTTTTCTTGCTCTTGCATTGTTTCCTCTACAGAGTAAACCTCTGTCGAAACTCTGCTACTGAACAAGATAAAAGTAAAAGTCTCCGACGGTAAAGGAAAGAAAGAAGTTCTGATTTCTTCCTTTCTTTCATACATTAAGACATCATTGTCTTAATTTCTCCTCCAACTTAAGACAAGCCTATGTCCTCTTAGGACAAGGTCTTTTTCTTCAAGACAAGGGTGTCTAAAGGGCCAAGGTCTTGGTGGAAGGAGGAGAAGGAGTCAAGGAAAGGAAAGCAAGCCTTTGTGTGGAGGAATTCAAGCCATAGTCCAAGCAATTGAGTTCTAGGAAGAAGAACTCAATAGAAGGAACCTTTGAAAAGAAGATAGAGTTGTCTTGATCACTGCTCTGTGTGGAACACCATCGGGGGGCGGACACTTGGACGCCTGGTGAATTCAATCAGCCCCTTCAACATCAACTTTGTTGGAATTAGCGATTGCAGGTTGGTACTCTAATTCTAACAATCTATGTTTGAATGTTAGTATGTATGTTTTAATTAGTAAAAGGAGATCTTGGCTAAGGGATTTCGGTGCAAATTTCATCATTTTGAAATTACACTTCCGCTGCGGTGCACCTGAAACCCCAACAGGTCCTGCAAAGATTTGCATATATGGTAACCACAAGCGGTATCCAATACCCAAGTATTTGATATAGACAAATTTAATGTCAATATAGTATGTATCTCATACATACCTTTTGGTGCGTCTGCCGCACCAGGCTTCACAGTTGCAAGGTATGCCTTGCAATTCCTTTTTCAATGTCCTGCTTTGTCGCAAAAGAAACAGGTTGACTATTTTGAGGCCTTCTTTCCTTTCTTGTTCTTATTGATGCCACCCTTAGGGTTTATCCTCCTATTAAAACCCTTTTTGCCCGATTTCTTCTTATTGGTCTTATCAACAAGAAGAAGTGGAGCCTTTTCTCTCTTAATGTGGCTCTCTACTATTTTTAACATATTTAACAGCTCAGGCAAGGAAGTGTTCAGTTTGTTCATGTGATAATTCAAGACAAACTGAGAAAATTACTCCGGGAGTGATTGCAGGATTAAATCCTGATTCAGCTCCCCATCCATAATAAACCCTAATTGACCCAATCTGGTGATTAAGTCAATTACCTTCAGGACATGATCCTGAACGGATGTACCCTCTGTCATCCTAGCACGAAATAACAGATTTGATATTTCGTATCTAGCAGTTCTGCTTTGTTCTCCATAAAGCTCCTTTAAATTGAGCATTATTGATTGAGTATCCATGCTTTCATGCTGCCTCTGTAACTCATTGGTCATAGAGGCTAGTATGATACACTTGACAATGAGGGAGTCATTCTGCAACATTTTGTATATGGCCATATCTTCCTGTGTGGCATCATCCCCTAGTGGATTAAGACTAGGGGTATCAAGAATATAAGAAAGTTTTTCTGAACTCAGTATAATCTTTAAGTTTCTCAACCAGTCCACATAGTTTGGACCAGTCAATTTGTTTGTATCTAAGATGCTTCTCAGTGATAGTAAAGATGCCATTTATCTACATTTAATAAAGAACAATACATAAGCAAACAACCATGAAATGACTTACATAATTAAATTAGGTCTTCAATTTAATTATGTCTCCCACTATTTTATCAAAAATCATAGCCTTCACTATGATAATCGAGAAGAACCCTGATCGATTTTCTTAGTGAGATCGAGATCCTTATAATTTATAAAAGATCTTGCAGATAACATGACAAATCTTTTATAAGCTCAAAGGTAGGAAACTCTTTCAATTATATCTCATATAATTCTCAAAAATAACTTGGCCTCTAGAACATTATAAGTCTTGCAGAAAACACAACAAACCATAATGTTCTAGTAATGTCAAGACCCTTTCATTTCTATATAGTCAGTATTCAAATATAATGCCCTTGCAGATAACACAACAAGGCATTATACTGAATATACTATAAGCATATTTTTGCACTAGACCAATATTATGTCAATCACCCTATTAGGTCTTGCAGATAACACAAAAAACCTAATGTGGTTCATAACACAGTAATGATCCAGCATGAAGGAAGGTCAACATATAGCATTTTTTTAACACTAAGCATTTAAGTCAAGATTTAAATATAATCAAATCGGCTAGGCAAGTGGAAGAGATGTGGGAGTCCCCCCGTTGCTTTCCTAGACACCAATAAAAATTGGCCAGGTCAGTCAACGGAACCAATTAAAAACCACGATTCTCTTTACCTTCCTAGAACCACCTTTCTAGACACCGAATGATCAATTGTTCATCATGACTAGTGATGCTTATCAGTTAAATATACTATGACTTAATATAATTTTAAGAAGAGAGCTTTATAAAATTGCCAGCACATTCTTATAAAACATATCACACTGATAAACATATATGTGCTAAGTGTGTCATCATACTAGGACAACCATTTACCACATAATGGATCCACCATTATGCCAGGGCAACCTTATTTCAGTATGATGACTTCAAAACTAATCATATCTCTATAATAATTAGGGTTTGAGTGAAAAACCCTAACTAGTGGCATACATCAAAACATTAATTATCATATATGCATCCCTTAAATTATGCTAAGTGTATCAGCATTCAAGGGTTTAAAACCCTAATTGCGATACTACAACAAAAACGCATATAAATAATTTTCATATATTTTAACTGTAATAAGGATGGCCCTGATACCACTGTTGGGGATTCCGGTGCACCGCAGCGAAAGTGTAATTTCAAAAATGATGAAATTGGCACCATAATCTCTTAGCCAAGATCTCCTTATTCAGAATTAAAACATACAAACTAACATTGTTAGAATTAGGGCACCAACCTTTTAACGCTAAGTCCAATTTGATGTAGAATCAGAACTTGGTGTTGAATGCTTCTTTTGATTTCACCAGGCGTCCAAATGTCCACCCTCCAATGGTGATCCACAAGATGATTGATCAAGATGCAAGCTTCTTCAAAATTCCTTCACTAGAATTCTTATCCTAGAACTCAAGAGGACTATGGCTTTAAAACTGCAGGGTAGGGGCTCCTTACTTCCTTTCTTTCTTCTTCCTCTCCCTTTCTTAAGACCTTGTCCTAAGAATAAAACTCTTGTCTTGAAGGAGGAGATGGATTTAAGACACTAATGTCTTAAAGTAAAGGAAATAGAAACAGAGTAGGAGTTCCTTTCTTTTACCGATCAAGAGATTCTTCCTATCTCTTGTTTTGGACTAGAGTTTCAACAGAGAAGAGAACTCTGTAAGAGGGAAACTCTCCGTGTCCTAAACAAGCTAAGGAGGATTCAGCTTCCTGGAAAGAAAAGACAATAAATAAACTCTGTCGTTCATTGGTCCAAACACCCGAGACCTCTGTTGTTTAAATAGATTACAAAGAGATGTCTTCTCAAAAGAACACGACTCTCCGTAAACCCCATTCCACTTTATCTCATGCCCCTTGCCTATTTCTCACGCCCAATCCTCCCATCTCACGGCCTTCCAGATTAAATCCCATGGCTTTTCTTGAAGGAAAAATCGCGGTGTTTTAAAAGGAAGGAAGTCACGACTTTTCATCTCCGAAGAGATGTTATTTCGCACGCCCGGGAAGAGTTAGCGCATTCCTTCTTTCTTAAAATCCCATCAGCCATTGGATTCCCATCCAAGGGGGGACAGATGAGGTGCTAATGAGTAAGAAGGAGGCCACCCCAAATAAAATCATCAGAGAAATATTTGGGGCGCGCCAAGAGTCCATGCGCCATGGACTCTTCCTAATGGCGTGCCAAGAGTCCATAAGCGCATGGACTCTTTGCATTTGGCATGGAAAAACAATGGGGGCGGGTGGGGAGGCTAGCCAAGCTACATGGCTAGCCAATAGGGTTAGCCATATTCCTATTTTTTCAATTAGGGTCTAATTAGGTCCAATTAGAATCCAATTTGAACCAATCCGGAACCCTAATTCGAATCCGATCCGAATAGAAGCTAGGGTTTGCAACACCTGCTAGAGTGTTATCTTGCAAAGATGATTTAATTCCAAATTAAACTCTTGATCAATCCTCTTAAGTGTGTGACCCATTGGGTTCCACATCTTGCCAGCAGTGGGTTCGAATACAAGTTGACCTAATTTGATTAGAACTCTTTCTAATCGATTTAGGTCAAACCGGGCTTACCCGATTCGATCAATTAGGACTCTTCCTAACATGTGATCTTTCAACTTGATCAACCCACATGACAAGATTGACGTCTAGCAATGTGTCATGTCTACCCGGAAGATATGGAAATTCTGGTGAAATACCAAAATTACCCTTCAGTAGAGAGTTACCGTACAATTAAATCTTTCGATCAGCCTGCACCCAAAATATAACTGTGGATATGGATATATGTCAAATCCAATATTATATTTATTTATAGCTCAATCTTATAATGATGATTCGATTATCTTGATATTAGAAACCATCTCTAATATCTTTACTTTGATCAAAGATTCCCTGAATCATCATGCGATTGTTGACTAGTTTGATGCAATCTCCACTTACTAAGAGTGATCGATTCCTTGTTGACATACTCATTTCCTACATATCCAATTCACCATTCCCAGTATCAATCCTGTGCATGGCTCAGTGTCATGATTAGGATTGAACCAAAGAATGGGTTCATGTACATAAGGTACTTATGGCAGTCTCAGGTCAAAAGATTACTTGTACTACTCCAACTATTAGAACCTTCTATTGGCATGTAGCTAAGACTCCATTAGATGTTCTCAAGTTGGATCATATCAGTGAAACTCATTCTCCAATGAGCACCCACATCCCAGTATTAGTGTCATACACAAGTGACTGTGAGAGCAGTCACCCTTTCCAGTATACATGGGATGTGCTAGTCTTACCGAAAAACCCTGATCCCCTACTCAGGGTTCCTTTGACTAGGAATACTTTAGATTAAGGTTTTAAGATTTTAGGTCTCACTGGTATGATCTCATCATAACCCTAAAATCATAGCCCTAATCTATGGGGTTCATCATATAGTATAATCACAGCGTATGATGGAAAAATAATGCCTTTATTTTGGAAATTATTAATTACAATGGTTTGGGAGATAGAACATAGATTGGCTTGTAGGGCATATCCCTTTCATTGGACTTGGTCAACACTTCAAGGATGCCTAAGGGGGCATGTTGGGCCTCTAGGAGTAGCAAGGGGCCAGCCCAAAGGGGCTTGGGTGCATGGGTTTTGGCCTCTAGAAGCTGGGGTGGCCTGTTAGCCTGGTAGCATGAATATTCCCTGGAATCTTCCTTCATAAGGGCTTGGGCTTGGCACCTGGGCTAGATTTCTTTGAGCTTGGATGTAGGTGGACCTCGAGAATCATGGGTGCCCTGTTCTGAAAATATTCTCTGGCATCTGGAGGGCATCTAGAAGGAATCTGGATTTTCGGAAGCATCTTGGAACCTAGGTTGTCACACAAAATCCAATAGGCTGATGTAGTGGCCCCTGTCTCCTGGATGTGGCTTGGTGGAACTCTAAAATATGATAACCTCCTCTCTTGTGCATAAATTGAGCTCATATTAGAGTCATAACTGATATATGGATTCAAAATAATGACTAGGTTGAGGGTTGAGACAAATCAACTAACCTCAACTTATTACAGAACTCAATTGTAGTTGATTACAAAATTTGACACATGGCTAGGTAAACCAAATAGGGTCCAGTAATCTGTGTTTGATCCTGGTGCCCCCACCAATCAAGCTTGGGCATCATTAGCTAGAGTACTCAATCTTGTTATGTTAATGGTCGGACCTAACCAGGACTTCCACTGGTAGCCCAAAGACTTATTGATTAGTTAATGGGGCAAAATTATTACCAAAATTTTTTAGAAAAATAATTGGTTAAGAACCTACTTTTAGATGTACCTGGGTTAGCCAGCCAAAGTCGGGCTCACATGCAGTCTATTGGATTCTTATACCTACTATGGAATTGGTGTAATTCCTCAAATTAGAGATATCAAAAATAGTGGAAGAACCTTTAGACTAACATTCAAGTCTTTAAGATTAAATGATTTATATACTAATTAGATCTTGTTCTCCATTTAGATATATATGGCACTACTTTATCTCTCCATTAATTGCTAGATAATGAAAAATTACTAAGACTGAATTTCGATAGCTAGCATCAAAAGCTAAAAATAGTTTTGGAGCATGAATGGATCTTGTACATGCTAACAATCTGGCACCTGAGGAGCCTGCCTAGAATGCTTATGGTGTAGTCCGAGACACTTACCAAAAGTGGCTTAGTGACCCAACCACAATATGTTCTATTATGCGAGCATCCATGAACGATGAATGAATTGCAAATTTGAGGATGCTCAACCGGAGGACATACTTTAAGAGTTGAAAGAATCCTTCAACATTTTCAATGATGTTGAAAGGTACAAAATATCTTATGCCATTTTCAACACAAGGTTGAGGAAAGGGGCCTCGATCATTGATCATGTATTGTACATGATCAAATTGATTGAGCACCTGAGCAAACTTGAGTTTTTCTTGCATGAATAGCTGGGAAGGAAGAAATTCTTAATTCTTTATCAAACTCCTACATAGATTTTCTTAATTATTATAGAATGACTAGGCCTACAGTAAACTATCCTAGTCTTTTTGGTTATTGCAGACCTACAAGAAGGATCATTAGCTCCATAAGGGTTTGGTGAATGTAATGGGAGGTTTGCAAGGCATAGTCCCTTTAAGAAAGGGAAGAGGAAAAATAAGAAAAAGGTGTAAAGTGCTTCATGACTAAGCCAGGTCAGACCAAGATGTTAAAAGCTGATAGACTCAAGCTAAATGCTTCTATTGTAAGAAGTAGGGACACTAGAAAAGAAATTATCCTTTTTACATTACCTCACCAATCTCAAACTAGCCAAGCTCGTAAATATAATGTACATATCCAATAAATATCTTGGGATAGAAAATGTATTTGATGTCTACCTTCGGCATAGTAGGCTAGGTCATATCAACAAGAATATGATGAATAGGTTATCTAATGAGGAAATCCTCGAGATCAATGATTTTGAATCATTGCCGACCTATAAATCTTGTCTTCTCGGAAAGATGACTAAGTCACTTTTTACTAGAAAGGGTGAAAGAGTTATTGAGATTCTGAGTCTAATACAATTGATATATGTGGACCCATGAACTCTTTAGCCATAGGTGGATATCACTACTTCATCGCATTTACTGATGACCTATTGAGGTATGGGTATGTCTACTTAATAAGATATAAGTCTGAGTCCTTTAAATGATTTCGTAATGAAGTAGAGAAATAAACTAGTGAGTATATCAAAACTCATAGATCTGATCAAGGAGGTAAATATCTTATTAGTGAATTTATGACATATATGTAAGAAAATGAGATTCTATCATAATAGACTCCTCCCAGGATACCTCGGCATAATGGAGTCTTTGAAAGGAGGAATCGAACCTTCTTGACATGGTTTGGTCCATGATGGGGTTTGCAAGTCTGCCTATCTCCTGCTAGGGGTGTATATTAAAGTTGGCTTGTTATATTCTAAATAAAGTTTCTAGCAAGTCTGTAGACAAAACTTCATATAAAATATGGATAGAGTGTATGCCGATACTCTCATACCTTAATGGTATGAGGATGTCTAGCTTATGTCAAAAATTTAAAAATAGACAAGCATAGGCCTGGGTCAGATAGGTGTATATTCATAAATAGGATACTCAAATGAAACTAAGGGTTGTTTTTTCTATCATACTGATGAACATAGTGTTTGATAGTAATAAGATAGTCTTTTTAGAAAGAGAGATCCTCGAAAAAGGAACTAATGCCTCTAAGTTCAAACTTGAAGAAGTTCGACAGGTAGAAAAATCAACAACTTAATCATATACGGAGCCTATTATAAAGGCAACCATTAGGAGATTTGGTAGGGTACCGCATCAACTAGATAGATACTACGGTTTCATGGTCTGGGATGGTTATCCTATTGAACTTGATGAAAATAATGAGGGTTTGATCACCTATATGGATGTAATGCAAAGGTCCAACTCTAAGAAATGACTTAAAATCATGTAATTCGAAATGGAGTTCATGAAAATCAATGATGTATGGACACTCATTGATCCACCTAATGGGTTAAAACTTATTGGGTGCAAGTAGATTTTCAAAGAAAAGGGTCATAGACTAGACGATGGAGACCTATAAAGCCCATCTGGCTACCAAAGGATATCGTCAGCATTATGGTATTCACTATGATGAGATGTTTTCTTCCATGGCAATGCTCAAGTCTATTCGGATTATGCTATAATAGCAGTGCATCTTGATTTTGAGATCAAGCAAATGGATGTCAAAATTGCTTTCCTAAATGGAGATTGCAAGAAGAGGTGTATATGATTCAACCTAAATGGTTCACATACACAAATGAATCAAAGGTGTGCAAGCTTTAAAGATCCATTTATGGATTAAACTAAGCATCTTGAAGTTGGAACATGCATTTTGATAAGGTGATCAAAATGTATGGCTTCATTAAGTATGTAGAAGAACCCTATATATATAAATGGGCTAATGGTTTAGTAATTATATTTCTTGTTTTGTATGTGGAGGACAATCTCTTAACCGGGAAAGACATTCCTGCAATGTAGGGAATAAAGGTTTGGCTATCATCCAAATTCTCTATGAAGGACCTAGAGAAGCAACTTACATCCCTGGGATGAAGATCTATAAGGATATATTTAAAAGATTGCTAGGATTATCCTAAATGACGTACATTGATACTATGCTGAAGCAGTTTAGTATAAAAAATTTCAAGAAATGCTATCCTCTGATAGCCCAAGGAATTACTCTCTCTAAGAAAGATTGTTCGACAACTCCTTAAGAGAGAGCATATTAGTTAGATCCATATGCTCGAAGTGGGATCCATTATGTATGCCATGATATGTACGTGACCAGATGTGACATACTCACGAGGAGTAGTATGTAGATACCAGTCTAATCCAGGTGAGAACTATTGGAAGGTCATATAAACTATCCTTAGGTATTTGAGAAATACTATGGACCAATGGTTGTTGTATGGAGATACTGACTTGAAACTAGTCAGTTATATTGACTATAGTTTTTAGTTAGATTAGGATGATAGAAAAAGTATATCGAGTTATGCCTTTATCCTTAATGGAGGAGCTATTTGCTAAAAAAGTTTCAAACTGCATACTGTGGCTGATTCCATATGCGAGGTGGAGTATATTATGGCATTTACGCTACAAAGGAAGCTGTATGGTCATGGAAGCTCATATTGAGGTTGGATTGGCACCCTCCATTCATGGTCAAGTTGTTTTGCATTATGAGAGCACTAGAGCCATTGCTTAAGAGAAGGAATCGAAGGCACATCAATGGACCAAGCATGTTTTGTGTCTCTACCACCTTACCTAAGAGATTGTGGAATGAGGTGATGTCGACCTAAGAAGATCAAAGGAGAACCTAGTTGACCCATTTACTAAAGCCCTCAAAATCAAAGAGTTTGACAATCACAAGTGGAAGATGGGTATACGATAATATTATGATTTGCTCTAGTCTAACTGGGAGTTATTGGAGAAAGTATCCTAAAAGCCAATCATCTGGGTTGTAGACGATTAAGCAATCTTGTAATGTATATGAATTATTAATAAAATAAAATTTATTTTTAGTAGCTCAATATTATTTCTCATCTTTCTATGAACTCTAATGTGTTGAAGTTTTTAAAACTATATTAATTCAATAAAGGATGATTTATTGAGTGGTTCTTAAATGGTTCGCAACCAAATGATATGTTTTCACCTAGGACAACAATAATTATCGATACTAGATCATTGTGCATCATATAGGTTGGTTGTCCTCATAGCCAAAAAGTGTGGAGATACTGCTATGGCATGCCGGTAAGTGTAAGAGTACATCTCACTGAATAGTAACCAAATCTATGGAGTACTCTACTATCAAGAGTATCTCATAAAAAGGGTATGGGTATAAATATCCCTCCGACCTAAGACTATCACGGTGACTTAGCAAGCAACTCACTGTACTTTGGTGTTAAACTATCTGCATTTCTAATTTAGTAATGAAATGTTTTTAGGTGCAGTCAAGTACTTGTTAAGTCGGTATTGAATCATGAAGGGATTGACCACACCAAGTTACTAGAGTAAATGCTCGATAATGTTTCAATTTAGCAAAACTTAGACCTTGGTAATCTGGTAAGGAGTCATAGTGTTTAGTAGGTTAAGACACATTTAGATGCACTTATTTAGAGTTGATGGTAGACTCTAAATTCATCCTGAGTATTAGATCAAAGGGATGAATTATACGGTAACTATAGCCTAGGTTCTTGAATGTTGCTTTGCCAATTTGACCAATCCAGATATTTGGCACTATTGCAGATGGTTGCATCGATTAGTTCAAAGAATATTTCATAGCTACTGGCTTAGGGTTTAAACCTATGAGGTCATATACAATAGAGGTTTTTGATTGATCATGATGGATGATTGGTAATTGACAATCATCTAGTGGCAAAATTATAAATATGATCAACAATTTTCCCTATACAAAAGTTGTAAATCAATAATTAATCAATTGTTAATTAATTTTAGAAGGATTAATTATCAATTGGATTGCTAATTGGGTGGATTAATTGAGTCAAATAATTTGGTCAAATCTAATTGAATTTGGTTTAATAAGATTTCACTCGATTAGGTCATTTAATGACCCAATTACTAAGAAATTTTAATCTTAATTTAATTTATATTTAAACTTAATTAATTATATGATTAATTAAGTTTAATTGGATCCTAATTATATTAGGTTCAAGCTCTTTGAATTTGTCAAACAAAATTAAATCAAAATTAGAATTAAGTTTGACCAAGTCAAACCTAAGAACCTAGTTTCTTTCCCTGAGTCACTTTGTTCTCAATGCTAAAATGAATTTTTTAATGAAGAATATCAATGTAAAAATATTATTAGAACCCTCCCTATTATCCATTCTGATTGGTATTAAGTCAAAATATTTTTTCAAAGGAGTTTTACTATTGTTTTGTATCTAGTTTTACCGAGTCAAAACTGGATAATGTGCCCCTTGTTCTCCATGAATTTTCTAATTTTATCATTTATTTTTCTTTATAAAAAATTTGTTTTGATACCTTCTCTCAGTTTCTTTTGGGTTAGGATAGCTTTAGATAAATTTTGAAATTTATTTGAATTGATTTGAATTTAATTTGGATAGGTTTTGAATGAGTCAAACTTCTAGTCCAAATAGAACTTCTAAACCTATCCTAATATCATATCCTAATCCCCATCCCACTAGTTTTATTGGATTCTTCTTGGTTTTCACAAGAATAAGAGAAGGATTTTCATAGGTTTTCAAAGGAGAATCACTATAAAAAAAACTGGGGGTGGGGCATGAAAACTAGTGGAGCATGGGAGTTCCTTCTTGGTGCTAAAGAGAAGAGAGAAAGAAAAGAAAGAAAATAAAATAAATAAAATTGGTTTTGGGTTTCTTTTTTTTCTTGACCTGATCCTCCTCATCCTCTATCTTCTCATATTTTTCTAGGAATTAAAAAAAAAATTGATAATTTCTAGATCAGCCATCCATAGCCTTCACATGGAGCTAGTACTCTAGGAAAGGTAATTTCTCGGGACTACGTGTGGACTTTTTGTAAAGGCCAAATATCCTATGTGGCTATAAGGCAATGTCTAGACCTTCTGTCATGATCCATCAGTAGTGGTGTTCATTGACCCCTGATGAGATATATGATTCAATCTTATTTATGGTTGTAAATTAGATCTACAGCATGTATCGATTTGATCGATGCATGATAATTTTATTTTCAGCATCTATACTCTTTTCATATTCTATCATGATCCTGTATAGTAGGTTTTTAGAAATATTCTGATGCATGATTTGATGATTAAAATTATTTTAATCTATTTTGCTTCATTGTTATAAAAAAAACCATGTAGGAAAACCTGCCCTAGTTTCCAACAACCAGTGCCAACGATACTCCAATGTGCAATGATGGCCGGCTGCTTAGTTGACTCTAATTAGCACCTCATGGCCCTTTTCCAAATGGGGGATCGACATACTTGATCCTTTTTCACAATCTTCGGGATAAAGAAAGTTCTTGCTCTAGGCCATAGATTACTTCATGAAGTGGGTAAAGGCCGAGCCTCTTGCCAAAATCACCAAGGCTCGAATGAAGGACTTCATATGGAAGTTTATGATATACCATTTTGGCCTTCCAAAAGTTTTCATTACTGAAAATAGATAATAATTTAGTGGCTTTAAGTTAGCTAAACTTTGCAAAAATTTGGACATTATACATTTTTTCACTTCTGTCGGTTATCCTTAGGCTAATGGGGAGGCCAAGATCATTAATAGAACTCTTTTGCAAGGACTGAAGACTCGACTTGACTAAGTAAAAGGGGCATGGTCTAAAGAGTTGTATCATATTCTCTGGGCCTATCAAACTACACAAAGTGTACTGATTGGTGAAACCCCCTTCAACCTAGCCTTCAATACCAAAGTGGTGATCCCACCAGAGTTGAGCCTTCCCTCTTTTCAAGTCAAGACCTTCAATGAACTTTGAATGCCTACAACAAATCTGGATCGATTAAAAGAAGTCCGAGAGTGAGCCATGGTAGGAATTGTGACCTATCAGCAATGAGTCACCATATACCACAATGCAAAAGTCCGAGGTAAGTATTTATGGGTTGGAGATTGGTGGAAATGGTAGGGGGTTACATGCATACATTTTGAAACTTTTTCAAAAATCAAGCAATGGAAGGCATAAAAATTAATCTTTTTAATCAAAATATACATAAGATCTAATCTAGAAATTTCCTACAATAGGATTTATGATATGATAATGATGCATATATATGAAATATGAAAATAAGTGATAACAAACATAGATCATATTTATGATATTAAAATAATGCAACAGATCACATCAACTACATGAAAGTGTCAAAACACTTTACTTGAGCATAGGTTGAAGAACTTCATAGTTGATATCCATGGAATAAAGGTTCTTTCATGCCACATACATGAATGGCTTCTACAAGATGTCTACATAAAGTCCTGCACTGATCAAACTCCTTGGAGTGCTAGCTCCTTGCAGAGACCTTTGATGGTTGACCAAAGCTCCATCCTTTAGATCACTTGGACTCTCCAAGATGTGAAACAAGAGGGCTTAAAGGATATGACATGGAGGATGAAGTACAAGAGGAGACTAGAAACCCTTTTCCTTTCTCTCTTTCGAAAACCTAGAAAAACACTTGGATTCCAATGCCCAAAAGCAAACCCATTTGCTAAGAAACCCAAGACCCCTCTATTTCTTTTTGATCAAAATTTTTTCATCTCACTTTTAATAGGAAATGTATCTTGAAACCAATCATCTGAGTTGTAGATGATTAAACTTATTATAATTTTTACATGAATCATTAATAAATAAAAAATTTTTTGGCTGTTCATCACAATAGGTCCATCTTCCTTTTGAATTCTTTTATGATAAAGTCCTTATAACTACTTCTATTTGACAAAGAAGGATTTATCATGTAGTTCTTAAATATGTTCACAATCTAATGATACGTTATTTTCTATGATGATAATATTTATCAAGTATAGGTTATTGTATACCATATGGATTGGTTATCCTCATAACCAAGGAGTGTAAAAATACTAGTATGGCATGCAGGTGAGTGTAGGAGTATATTCATTGAATGTGAGAAACTCTATAGAGTACTCTCTTATCAAGAGTATCTCTCAAAAAGGTATATATATAAGTGTCCTACTAACCTGAGATCACCATGATGACTTGCAAGCAACTCATTGTATTTAGGCCAGACTACCTATATTTCAAATACAGTAATAAAAGGTTTCTGGGTATCGTCAAGTACTTGTAATATTGGTGTGTGAGTCAAGATGAGATTGACCACATCATGGTGTTAGAGAAAATGCTTTGCAGTGTTTCAATTTAGCAAAACCTTGGCTAGGATAATCCTTATGAGAAGTCATAGGATTTATAAGGTTGAGAAACATTTGGATGTATTGATTAAGAGTTGGCAATTAACTTATAAGCCATCTTGAGTATTGGGTCAAAAGGATGAATTATACAGTAGCCATATGCCTGGGTTCTTAAATGTTTCTTTGCAATTATTTGAACAATCAGATGTCGAGTACCATTATAGATGGTCACATCGATTGGTAGATGGTCACAATGATTAGTTCTAAAATTTATTCTTATGCTACTAACTTAGTATTCAAACCTATGAGGTCACACATAGAATTCTCTAACCAATTATGATGGCTGATTAACAATTAAAAATCATTCAAGAGTATAATTATCAATTCGATGATAATTAATCTAATACAAATGTTGTAAAGAAATAATTATTTAATTTTTAATTAATTATAAGAGGATTAATTAGTAATAAGATTGCTAAATGGCTCAATTTGATTAAGCAAAGAGGTTTTGGTCAAGTCTAATTGAATTTGGTTCAATTAGGTTCCACCCAATTAGGTTATATGTTGACCAATTACGAAGGAGTTTTAATCCTGGTTTGATTCAGACTTAGGCACAATTAATTTTTGATTTAATTGAGAATTAATTAAGTTAATTGGGATCTAATTAGATTAGGTTTAGATATATTAATTGGGTTTAACCAAATTTGATTTGGCTAGAAATCAATTCAAATGAAATTAGGATTCCAATACCTAGCCTAGCACTATCTTCTATCTCTGCCAAAAGTTACTTCATGCCCCATAAGGATTTGCTTGAACAATTCTCATGCTAAATCTGAGATTATTTGCCCTCCCTCTTTCCTATTCTAATTATGATAAAATATGGTATAAATTTAAAATGGTTTTGAATTTAAATCGATGGATTTTAAATAGGATTTGAACTCCTAATCGTATTATAACCTGATCTCCCTATCCTCATCCAATTTCCCTGCCACCTATTTTTATTTGATTTTTTAGATGTGCATGAAACATTAGAGGCTCTTTACCATGATTTTAAGAGGGGGATTTTGTGAGAAAAAAATTAAGAGAGGGTGCGAAAAAAGGTAGGGGCATCTCTCTTCGAGGTGCTAGGGTTCTAGGGTTTTAAGGAGAGAGGAAGGAAAAATTGTTGGGATCTGGTGCAATGCAGCGGAAGGGTAATTTCAAAATATAGAAATTAATATGCACCAAAACCCTAAACCAGGAGCTCCTTAATAAGACTAAAATGTATGAAGACTAACATTCTTATGCAAATTAGAATTAGAGTACTAACCTGTAACCGCTAATTCCAATTTGATGAAGATTTAATCTTAAAGATGAACGGGCTATTTGAGTTCACCAGGCGTCCAAGTGTCCGCCCTCCGATGGTGATCCACACAAAGCAATGACCAAGATCCTAACTCCTTGTTCCAATGGTTCCTTCAATTGAATTCTTCTTCCAGGAATTCAATACTTGGATTATGGCTAGAAATCTTCCACTCAAAGGTGTGTCTACTTCCTCTTACCCCTTCTCCACCTTCTACCGAGACTTAGAACCTTTAGGACACCTTTGTCTTGAAAGTAAGACCTTGTCCTAAGAAAATTTAAGCTTTTCTTTAATTGGTGGAGAAATTAAGACAAGGATGTCTTAATGTAAGGAAGAAAAGAATTGAATCAGAACTCTTCTTTTCCTTTACCGTCGGAGACTTTCTCTCTTAACATTGTTTAGTAGCAGTGTTTCGACAAAGTTTTACTCTGTAAAGGAAACAATGCAAAAACAAGAAAGGGAGAAAGAGTCTTCAGGAGAGGAAGGAAGAAAAAAAATCACATCACGGAGTTCTGATTCCCACCCCCTTTTTTTATAGTTTTCGGAGAGGCGCCCTCACAACTCTCCGATAACAATTTCTCATGCCATTTCCCTTCTTTCCATGCCCCTTTCCCTTCTTCCCATGCTCTTTCCTTTTTCTCACGGCCTTCTGGATTATTTCTCATGGCCTTCCAGATCAATCCTCACAACTTTTCCATGAAGAAGTCGCGACAATTGGGAGATAGAAGTCGCGAAACATGAATCTCCGAAGAGATCTGATTTCGTGCTCCCGGGAAGAAATTGCGCTTTCTTTCTTTCTTAAAAACCTCTCCACCCATTAGATTATCATCCAAGGGTGGACAAATGAGGTGCTAATACTAAGAAAGAAGGCCGTCCCATCTTAATTCATCGGAGAATTAAGTGGGCGCGCGCCAAGAGTCCATGCGCCCATGGACTCCTCCAAATGGCGCGCCTAGAGTCCATAAGCGCATGGACTCTTGGTGTTTTTGGCGTGCAAGGGAAAGGGGGCGGGTGGGGAAGTGGCCTAGCTAATAGGTTAGCCAATTGGGTTAGCCATAATCCCTAAATTCTCAATTAAGATCTAATTAGATCCAATTAGAACCCAAATCGTGTCAATTCGGAACCCTAATTCGATTACGATTCGAATAGTAGTTAGGATTTGCAACACTTGCTAGAGTGTCTTCATGCAAATGACTCTTGATCAATTCTTTTAAGTGTGTGACCCATTGGGTTCCACATCTAGTCGGCAGTGGGTTCGAATACAAGTTGACCTAATTTGATTAGAACTCTTTCTAATCGATTTAGGTCAAATCGGGCTTACCCGATTTTGATCAATTAGGACTCTTCCTAATAAGTGATTATTCAAATCAACCCACAAGACAAGATTGACGTCTAGCAACGTGTCATGTCTACCCGGAAGATAAGGAAATTCTGGTGAAATACCAAAATTACCCTTCAGTAGAAAGTTATCGTATAATTAAATCCTTCGATCAGCCTGCACCCAAAATATAATTATGGATATGGATATATGTCAAATCCAATATTATATTTGTTTCTAGCTCAATCATATATTGATGATTTAATTATCTTGATATTAGAAACCATCTCTAATATCTTTACTTTGATCAAAGATTCCCTAAATCATCATCCAATTGATAACTAGCTAGATGCAATCTCCTCTTACTTAGAGTGATCGATTTCTTTGTTGACCTACTCATTACCTTCATATCCAATTCACCATTCCCAGTATCAATCTTGTGCATGACTCAGTGTCATGATTAGGATTGAACCAAAGCATGGGTACATGTACATAAGGTACTTATGGCAGTCTCAGGTCAAAAGATTACTTGTACCACTCTCACTATGAGAACCTTCTATTGACATGTAGCTAAGACTCCATTTGATGTTATCAAGTTGGATCATATCAGTGAACTCATTCTCTAATGAGCACCCACATCCTAGTATTAGTGTCATACACAAGTGACTGTGAGAGCAGTCATCCTATTCAGTATATATAGGATGTGCTAGTCTTATCGGAAAAACCATGATCCCCTACTCAAGGTTCCTTCGACTAGGAATATTTTTTATTAAGGTTTTAAGACTTTAGGTCTCACTGGTATGATCTCATCATAACCCTAAAATCATAGCCCTAATCTATGGGGTTCATCATATAATAATAATCACAGCATATGATGAAAAATAATGCCTTTATTAGAATATTGTCAATTACAATGGTTTGGGAGATACAACATAGATTGGCTTGTAGGGCATATCCCTTTGAATCTCCCACTTGCACTAAAGTCAATCGCCTTTAAATCTTAACCCCATACTCTCCAGGTGGTGATCAAACTCTCGATGTGGTAGAGCCTTAGTGAACGGGTCTGCTACGTTGTTCTTTGTATCTACTCTATTTATGTAGACATCTTGTCTTTCTACTATTTCTCATACGAGATGGAAGCGTCTCAGAATGTGCTTGGACTTATGATGAGCTCTTGGTTCCTTAGCTTGAGCAATAGCTCCAGTGTTGTCACAGTAAAGTGGTACTGTATTTTCTATCTCAGGAACAACACCCAACTCTGTGATGAACTTCTTCATCCAGACTGCTTCCTTGGCGGCTTCACTGACAGCTGTGTATTCTGCCTCTGTGGTTGAGTCAGCTATAATTTGTTGCTTGGTACTCTTCCAACTTACTGCTCCACCATTTAGGGTAAAAACATATCCCGATATGGATTTGCTATCATCAGGGTCTGATTGAAAACTAGAATCAGAATAAGCTTCTAGTTTAAGATCAGAACCACCATAAACCAGAAAAATATCCTTAGTCCTTCTCAGGTACTTAAGAATATTTTTAACTGCTTTCCAATGATCCTCTCCTGGATCAGCTTGAAACCTACTGACAATGCCTAAAGCATATGCCACATCAGGCCTGGTACATAACATGGCATACATTATGGACCCTATTGCTGAAGCATAAGGTATAGAATTCATTCTATTTCTTTCTTCAGGTGTCTTAGGAGACATCCTTTTGGAAAGATGTATGCCTTGACTCATAGGAAGATAACCTCTTTTACTTCCATCCATGCTGAATCTTTTCAGCACTAAGTCAATGTTCCTAGATTGGGATAAACCTAGCATCCTCTTAGACCTATCTCTATAGATCTTAATATCTAGTATATAGGATGCTTCTCCCAAATCTTTCATGGAAAACTGGTTTGATAGCCAAACCTTGACTGATTGTAACATTGGGATATCATTCCCAATGAGGAGTATGTCATCTACATACAAAACCATGAAGACTATGGCACTCCCACTAGTCTTCTTATAAACACAAGGTTCATCCACATTTTTGATAAAACCAAACCTTTTAATAGTTTCATCAAAATGGATGTTCCAACTCCTTGAAGCTTGCTTTAATCCATAAATGGATTTCTTTTGCTTGCATACTTGATTAGGTTTATTCTTTGAAATAAAACCTTCTGACTGTGACATGTAGACTTCTTCCTCAAGGAAACCATTGAGGAATGCAGTCTTCACATCCATCTGCCAGATCTCATAATCGTGGTATACTGCTATAGCAAGTAAAATTCGAATTGATTTGAGCATGGCAACAGGTGAGAATGTTTCATCATAATCAATAGCCTATTTTTGTCTAAAACCTTTTGCCACTAATCTAGCTTTATATGTTTCAACTTGGCCATTAGCCCCAATCTTTTTCTTATAGACCCATTTGCACCCAATAGGATTAACACTCTCAGGTGCATCAACCAAAGTCCATACTTGGTTGACATACATAGAATCTATCTCGGATTCCATGGCTTCTTGCCATCTATCTGAATCAGTACTCAAGATAGCTTCCGTATAGGTTAGAGGTTCATCATTTTGAATGACTTGGGCTTCATTATTTTCAATAATAAACCCATACCTCTCAGGTGCCTGTGACACTCTATCAGACCTACGGGGAGGAGTTTTGTGTTCTGGTTCTGATCAAACTATATGTTCTATTGATTGAGAATTGTCTATCTGTGTTTCTTGTACTTCTCCAAGTTCAATAGTTCTACCATTGCACTTTTCTAAAATAAACTCTTTTTCTAGAAAAGTGGCATGTCTGCTGACAAAAATCTTTTGTTCAGTTGGATGGTAAAACAGGTATCCTCTACCCTCTCTAGGATATCCTACAAATAGACATTTATCCGCTCTAGGTTCCAACTTATGTTCAAAATTTCTTTTAACATAAGATGGACATCCCCATACCTTAAAATATTTAAGATACGGTTTCTTTCCACTCTAAATTTCATATAGAGTACTAACAACGGATTTAGAAGGTACTTTGTTCAGAATGTAAACAACAGTTTCTAGGGCATGACTCCAGAAGGAAATGGGTAAATTTGTGAAGCACATCATGGATCGTACCATATCTAATAAGGTACGATTCCTCCTTTCAGCTATACCATTTAGCTGTGGTGTATAAGGAGGGGTCCATTCAGAAAGAATTCCATCAACTTTAAGATAGTCTAAAAACTCCGTGGATAAGTATTCTCCTCCTCGATCAGACCGAAGAACTTTAATACTTTTCCCGGTTTATTTTTCGACCATACTTTGATACTCCTTAAATTTATCAAAGGCTTCAGATTTATGTTTCATAAGATACACATATCCGAACCTAGATAAATTATCTGTAAAAGTGATAAAATATGAGTATCCACCTCTGGCCTGAGTTGTCATTGGACCACATACATCAGTATGTATAAGTCCTAACAACTCAGCTGACCTTTCTCCATGTCCAGTAAATGGAGTCTTGGTGATTTTACCCATGAGACATGATTCGCAAGTTCCTAATGATTCATACTCATAAGGATCAAGGAATTTTTCCTTGTATAACTTGCTTATCCTAGACTCATTAACATGACCAAGTCGAAGATGCCAAAGTAAAGTTTCATTAAAGTCCTCTCTTTTTCTTTTATTATTGACATGAAAAACACTATCAATGGAAGAAAGAGTTAAGATCCCATTGCTAAATATGCTAGAACAAATAATTTTATTAGAAAACATTATCGAGCAACCAGTGCTCGTTACATCCATTACATATCCTTGTTTTAATAACAAGGAAACAGATACAATGTTCCTAATAATCTTAGGCATATAATAACAATTATGTAGCTCCAAGATCTTCCCTGAAGGCAACTTCAGAATATAGGTCCCTACAGCTTCTGCTTGGATGATATCTCCACTAGCACCATAGAGATTGAAGTCACCTTCGTTCAATACTTTAAGCTTGTGGAGGCCCTGCAAAGATTTGCATATATGGTAACCACAAGCGGTATCCAATACCCAAGTATTTGAAACTGAAGAATTTAATGTCAGTATAGCATGTATCTCATACATACCTTTTGGCGCATTTGATGCACCAGGCTTCATAGTTGCAAGGTAAGCCTTGCAATTCCTTTTCCAATGTCCCGCTTTGCTGCAAAAGAAACAGGTTGACTGTTTGGAGGCCTTCTTTCCTTTCTTATTCTTATTGATGCCACTCTTAGGGTTTAGCCTCCTATTAAAACCCTTTTTGCCTGATTTCTTCTTATTGGTCTTATTAATAAGAAGAAGTAGAGCCTTTTCTTTCTTTATGTGGCTCTCCACAGTTTTTAACATATTTAACAGCTCAGGCAAGGAAGTGTTCAGTTTGTTCATGTGATAATTCAAGACAAATTGAGAAAATGACTCCGGGAGTGATTGCAGGATTAAATCCTGATTCAACTCCCCATCCATGATAAAACCTAATTGACCCAATCTGGTAATCAAGTCAATTACCTTTAGAACATGATCCTGAACGGATGTTCCCTCTGTCATCCTAGCATGGAATAACTGCTTAGATATTTCATATCTAGCAGTTCTGCTATGTTCTCCATAAAGCTCTTTTAAATTGAGCATTATGGATTTAGTACCATGCTTTCATGCTGTCTCTGTAACTCATTGGTCATAGAGGCTAGTATGATACACTTGATAGTGAGGGAGTCATTCTGCCACATTTTGTATGTGGCCATATCTTCCTCTATGGCATCATCCCCTAGTGGATTAAGACTAAGGGTATCTAGAATATAAGAAAGTTTTTCTGAACTCAGCACAATCTTTAAATTTCTCAACCAGTCCACATAGTTCAGACCAGTCAGTTTGTTGGTATCTAAGATACTTCACAGTGACAATGAAGATGCCATTTATCTATATTTAACAAAGAACAATACATAAGCAAACAACCATAAAATGACTTACATAATTAAATTAGGTCTTCAATTTAATTATGTCTTCCACTATTTTATCAAAAATCATAGCCCTCACTATGATAATTGAGAAGAACCCTGATCGATTTTTCTTAGTGAGATTGAGATCCTAATAACTTATAAAAGATTTTACAGAAAACACAACAAATCTTTTATAAGCTTAAAGGTAGGAAACTCTTCCAATTATATCTCATATATTTCTCAAGAAGTAACTTGGCCTCTAGAACATTATTAGTCTTGCAGAAAACACAACAAACCATAATGTTCTAGTTAAGTCAAGACCCTTTCATTTCTATACAGTCAATACTCAAATATAATGCCCTTGCAGATAACACAACAAAGCATTATACTGAATATACTGTAAGCATATCTTTGCACTATACTAGTATTATGTCAATCACCATATTAGGTCTTGCAGATAATACAACAAACCTAATGTGGTTCATAACACAATAATGATCCAGCATGAAGGAAGGCCAATATATAGTATTTTTAACACTAAGCATTTTAGTCAAGATTTAAATTTAATCAAATCGGCCAGGCAAGTGGAAGAGATGTGGGAGTCCCCCCGTTGCTTTCCTAGACACCAATAAAAATTGGCCAAGTCAGTCAACGAAACCAATTAAAAACCACAATTCTCTTTACCTTCCCAGAACCACCTTTCTAGACACCGAATGATCAATTGTACATCATGACTAGTGATGCTTATTAGTTAAATATACTATGACTTAATATAATTTTTTAAGAGGAGGGATTTATAAATTGCCAGGACATCCTTATAGAATGTATCACAATCAACATATCACTCTTATAAATAAACAAATATTTGCTAAGTGTGTCATCATACTAGGACAACCATTTACCACATAATGGATCCACCATTATGCCAGGGCAACCTTATTTCAGTATGATGACTTAAAAACTAAACATATCTCTATAATAATTAGGGTTTGAGTGAAAGACCCTAACTAGTGACATAATTCAAAACATATATGCAATCAAGGATATGCTAAGTGTAGTAACATATTAGGATTTAAAAACCCTAAGATGTGACATACAAACTATCATAAATTATAGTCCTTATTAAGGTGGCTATGATACCACTGTTGGGATCTGGTGCAACACAGTGGAAGGGTAATTTCAAAATATAAAAATTAATATGCACCAAAACCCTAAACCAGGATCTCCTTAATAATACTAAAATGTATGAAGACTAACATTCTTATGCAAATAAGAATTAGAGTACTAACCTGTAATCGCTAATTCCAATTTGATGAAGATTCAATCTTAAAGATGAATGGGCTATTTGAGTTCACCAGGCGTCCAGGTGTCCGCCCTCTGATGGTGATCCACACAAAGCAATAACCAAGATCCTAACTCCTTGTTCCAATGGTTCCTTCAATTGAATTCTTCTTCCAGGAATTCAATACTTGGATTATGGCTGGAAATATTCCACTCAAAGGTGTGTCTTCTTCATTCTTACCCCTTCTCCACCTTCTACCAAGACATAGAACCTTTAGGGCACCTTTGTCTTGAAAGTAAGACCTTGTCCTAAGAAGATTTATGCTTGTCTTTAATTGGTGGAGAAATTAAGACAAGGATGTCTTAATGTAAGGAAGAAAAGAATTGAATCAGAACTCTTCTTTTCCTTTACCATCGGAGACTTTCTCTCTTAACCTTGTTTAGTAGCAGAGTTTCAACAGAGTTTTACTCTGTAAAGGAAACAATGCAAAAACAAGAAAGGGAGAAAGAGTCTTCAGGAGAGGAAGGAAGAAAAAAAATCACATCACGGAGTTCTGATTCCCACCCACTTTTCTTATACTTTTCGGAGATGCGCCCTCACAACTCTCCGATAACAATTTCTTATGCCATTTCCCTTCTTTCCACGCCCCTTTCCCTTCTTCCCACGCTCTTTCCTTTTTCTCACTACCTTCTGGATTATTTCTCATGGCCTTCCAGATCAATCCTCATGACTTTTATCAGAAGAAGTGGCGACGATTGGGAGAAAGAAGTCGCAAAACTTGAATCTCCGAAGAGATCTGATTTCGCGCTCCCGGGAAGAAACTGCGCTTTCTTTCTTTCTTAAAAACCTCTCCACCCATTAGATTATCATCCAAGGGTGGACAAATGAGGTGCTAATACTAAGAAAGAAGGCCATCCCATCTTAATTCATCGAAGAATTAAGTGGGCGCGAGCCAAGAGTCCATGCACCCATGGACTCCTCCAAATGGTGCGCCAAGAGTCCATAAGCGCATGGACTCTTGGTGTTTTTGGCATGCAAGGGAAAGGGGGTGGGTGGGGAAGTGGCCTAGCTAATAGGTTAGCCAATTGGGTTAGCCATAATCCCTAAATTCTCAATTAAGGTCTAATTAGATCCAATTAGAATCCAAATCGAGTCAATTCGGAACCCTAATTCGATTATGATATGAATAGGAGTTAGGATTTGCAACACCTGCTAGAGTGTCCTCATGCAAATGACTCTTGATCAATTCTTTTAAGTGTGTGACCCATTGGGTTCCACATCTAGCCGGCATTGGGTTCGAATACAAGTTGACCTAATTTGACTAGAACTCTTTCTAATCGATTTAGGTCAAATCGGGCTTACCAGATTTTGATCAATTAGGACTCTTCCTAATAAGTGATCATTCAAATCAACCCACAAGACAAGATTGACGTCTAGCAACGTGTCATGTCTACTCGGAAGAAATGGAAATTCTGGTGAAATACCAAAATTACCCTTCAGTAGAAAGTTATCGTATAATTAAATCCTTCGATCAGCCTGCACCCAAAATATAATTATGGATATGGATATATGTCAAATCCAATATTATATTTTTTTCTAGCTCAATCTTATATTGATGATTTAATTATCTTGATATTAGAAACCATCTCTAATATCTTTACTTTGATCAAAGATTCCCTGATCCGATTGATATCTAGCTAGATGCAATCTCCTCTTACTAAGAGTGATCGATTTCTTTATTGACCTACTCATTACCTTCATATCCAATTCACCATTCCCAGTATCAATCCTGTGCATGACTCAGTGTCATGATTAGGATTGAACCAAAGCATGGGTTCATGTACATAAGGTACTTATGGCAGTCTCAGGTCAAAAGATTACTTGTACCACTCCCACTATGAGAACCTTCTATTGACATGTAGCTAAGACTCCATTTGATGTTCTCAAGTTGGATCATATCAGTAAACTCATTCTCTAATGAGCCCCACATCCTAGTATTATTGTCATACACAAGTGACTATGAGAGCAGTCACCCTATTCAGTATACATAGGATGTGCTAGTCTTACCGGAAAAACCTTGATCCCCTACTCAAGGTTCCTTCGACTAGGAATATTTTTGATTAAGGTTTTAAGACTTTAGGTCTCACTGGTATGATCTCATCATAACCCTAAAATCATAGCCCTAATCTATGGGGTTCATCATATAATAATAATCACAGCGTATGATGAAAAATAATGCCTTTATTAGAATATTGTCAATTACAATGGTTTGGGAGATACAACATAGATTGGCTTATAGGGCATATCCCTTTCAAAAATAAGAGATTTGTCTCCTTCCTTTTCTTAGTTCTACCTCTTTGACCTTCATGTTCTCCTCTTCTTCTTGTTTTTGGAGGGTCCAAGCCATTCCAAAGGAGAAATCAAATCAACCATACTTTGGCCTTCATGCAAAGCTAGCACTCCAAGGAGGTTGATCGTGTTTAGGGCTTTGTGTAAATGATCTATAGAGGTTGGACATCCAGTGCAACTACGAGGTGACCTGAAGACCCATTTCCTTGTACCATCAGTAATTGAGATTAATAACGCATGATTAGGCATGAGGTTCAATCTCATAGTAAAAGTAGATTTGATTTACAGTATGCATCGATAGATTGATGCATGCTGATTTTAATTTATGCATTGTATATCTTATCTAGATCTTTCAATAAGATTTTTAATTTGTTCTTATGATTATATTTTTTATTAAAATTAGTTTAATCTATTATTCTTCCATTATTAATTTTAAAAAAATTAAATTACATGCATGAAATCATACCCAATTTCCAATAGTGGTATCAAAGTGAGATTGCATGACATGATTTGCAATATAGGATGTTACATATTTGATATGTTTTTATCCTAAGTAACTGCTTAAGATTGGGTTAATCACCATGACAATTGGGTCATAGGATGAAAGTATGGTTTAAAGGCCATCTCTTCCCATCCATGGGATCTCCTATGGTGAGTAGGGAGGTCGCTATGATCTCATCCCATAAACAAGTGAGATGAAAAGATTTTTATTAAAATTATTTCAATTTTTAGATTTAATTTTTAGTTATTTAATATTGATTAATTTACTATTTATGATCTAAAATTAAATTATTAGAATTTATTTTTATGTTTAGAATATAAATCATAATTTAATTTCAACATAATAATTATATTATATAGTGTAGATTTAAAAGTATTTAATATGTATAAGTTCCATGTAAATTGTTTAGATCTAAATTTAGCAAAATTAAACTTGATTAATTGATATAATTAAGAATTGAAAGATTAGGTCTAGAATTGTTAATTGAAAATCTAATATCAATTCATAAAACATTGGGCTATAGGTTAGCTTGAATCAAGTCAATTAACTAGGTTAGACCTAGGGTTAGAATTTTGATTAATATGGACCTAATAGAGAAATGGATTTAATCTAACCAAAAGTTGATTAGGATGAGGTCAAGGATTCTTTAGATCAATTCCATAGTGATAGCTTGATCAAGTTTCTATTATATCAAATGGACTTGATATGGCTTAGTGGTTAGATCCAAGTCATTAGGCTAGTCTAATCAAATATGATAAATCAATTGGTGTATAAGATAAGTTAGGCATTTGATCATGATTATTAATTAGGGCTACCTCTTACTTGGCTAATTGATTGGTATCTAAGGAAAGAGGTTAATGGCAGAACCCTTCTATTGAACTCACTTACCTGGCTAATATGGTCAATCTATTTTTGATCAGTCAGCTTATTGACTTAAGTTAGCCCTTGCCAGTAAGGTCGATTAGCATGATTGATCTAGGTACCCTTAGATCAATTATCTTCAACCTTCATCATAGGCTTGGTTAAGTTAGTGGGAGCATTGTTAATTGATTCATAACTTGTTCTCTATTCTTCACCATTTAATAAAATTCTCTAAATTATTAGGTCTCTAAAATGATAAAGTTATAGAGATAATCAAGTCACAGCCTCCTATGAAGAGGATGGTAATGGATTAAATAGCTAAGATGATCATTGGAGGCCCAAAGGCCTAGTGCTCATTTGGCTACTAGAATTATTATTTATATTATTATTATTAAATTATGACTTTCTTAACAATGGTCAGGTGAGCTAGCCAAAGATGGGCTTAGCCATTTGTTGGTTAGAAGTACAGAGCATGTCATGTTAATGGTTGAATCCAACCAGGACTTTCAGTGGAGGAATAAAGGCATATTGAAGAGGTACTTAGGGCAAAACCATTACTAGAATTTATTAGGCGAAATAATTGCATATTGATGTGGTGGGATCGCTCACATGGAGGAGCCTGCAAGCGCCACGTCAAGAAAGGATGCCATGTCAGATGTCGCGTCAACTCTCCAGCCCGGGCTCCACTACCGAGCTGAGCTGAGCTCCCCCAAGACAACGAGTCATGCTCTGTCCTCCTCCAGGTCGGGCCCACGAGCTCGGGACACCTAGGTTGGAGTCATATTCTACCCTTCAGAGCGAGACCCTCAGAGGTTAGTGCACTGTGGTCGAGATCGAGCACATCACTCACCCGCCAATATGGAGCCTCTCTGAGCACGCGTCCTCTGGACTGGGTCCGCCATCTGCCCTTCGGAGTGAGACCCTCGGAGGTTAGTGCCCTGTGGTCGAGGTCGAGCATGGCACTTACCCGCCAATGTGGAGCCTCTCCGAGCGCGTGCCCTCTGGACCGGGTCCACCTTCCGCCCTCCGGAGTGAGACCCTCGAAGGTTAGTGCCCTGTGGTCAAGGTCAAGCACAGCACTCACCTGCCAATGTGGAGCCTCTCCAAGTGCACGCCCTCTGGACTGGGTCCGCCATCTGCCCTCCGGAGTGAGACCCTAGGAGGTTAGTGCCCTGTGGTCGAGGTCGAGCTCAGCGCTCACCCGCCATTGTGGAGCCTCTCCGAGCGTGCGCCCTCTGGACCGGGTCTACCTCCTATCCTTTAAAGCGAGACCATCGAAGGTTAGTGCCCTGTGGTCGAGGTTGAGCTCAGCGCTCACCCGTCAATGTGGAGCGTCTCCGAGCGCGCGCCCTCTGGACCGGGTCCATCTCCTGCACTCTAGAGCGAGACCCTCGGTGGTTAGTACCCGGAGGTCGAGGTCGAGCTCAGCACTCACCTGCCAATATGGAGCCTCTCCGAGCACGCGCTCTCCGTACCGGGTCCACACTCCACCCTGCTCCACCTAGACGCCCCCGCAAGCTCGGAGCGTCTAGGCCCGAGCGAGCCTTGCCGTTCCAGCTCAGCCCCAGCTCAGACGAGGTCCTCACCAGCCAGGGAACCGGCGAGCCACCCGATGACAGCACTGGAGTGCCTTCCAAGCCGTATTGACCACCTGCAACCACAAATTACATTGGAAAGGAAAGAAGCATGCTGATTAAGGTGCCACACTCCTCACCAGCCACCCGAATCACCCAAGAGAGGAAGCCAACCGATAGATTCGAATCCCGTGGGTTGCGGCCCACCATTCAAGGCACTGCCAGGTTTCCCGGTATGAGGCGACCAAGTGGAGTGTCAGAGTGCTTGACAACTCTCCTTATCATGAACCAGGAAAGACTCCTCGAGATACCGCCGCACGCACCTGGCAGCCCGACGGGGATCCCGAGACAAGAGCCCAACGATAACCTAGTTGCAACAAACTCGGAGGTAACACAACAACAAACATAACACAGAAAAAAAAGAGACAAGCAAGAACAAAAAAAAAAGAGAAAAAAGAAGGGTGCAACCCCCACCAGGAAGAGGGGCATGGCATCACCAATACAAGTGCAAGCTCGACCAAGAGGGCAAAGTGTCACCAAAACCACAACCATCGATGGAAAACGAGGAAAACAAGGAGAGGCAGAGGAACAGGGAACCCCTCTGTCCCAGCTATCATTCTCCCCCTACAACATTTCGATCTACACACACATTTTTTACTCCTCCTAGTGCGAAGTCCATCAAGAGGGGCCCGACCAGGAGGATCTGTTCCCCTGGATCATCACTGACTTGATCATCGAAGTGCCCCCGCTGGAAATCCCAACCTGGGTCACTAACACCTGTTTTGCAGGTCTGTGACAAGAGGACCACCAGGCAACTAGGAGAGCGAACTCCAGCACCAACAGCATCTATAGGCCATGGCGATCCTGGTGGGAACAGATTGGCATGCGTGGAAGGGGGGAGGACGGGCGTGATCAAGCCCTCCACCTCTTTACAAAGCAACACCCCATGGAAGAATTATGATGACATGAACTCGAAAGGCCTCTATCAGCCATGCAAGGGGTTCGCCCTTCTCAAGGGCACCCACATCACCTTCTCCATCCCCTTCGGTGAAAGGATCCATTGACGAAGCCATCAGGCACGCAGCGAAAGCACGCTTGGGGAAGCATGAGCACAAGTTGGTGGAGCTTTCCTGTCAGTTCGTCGGTATGCAAGGCTCAACCAGCGAGTCACCGGGCTGCGATTCCCGCCACCCTTGAAGCCCTTCACCGGTCGTGACGAGACGAAGTTGTGTCGCCCTCACTGCGATCACAGCCATGACACCAGGGGATGTCGCAATCTCAAGTAAGAGGTCGAGAAGCTCATCAAGAAAGGCTACCTCCAAAGGTTTGCGGGGGGCAGACCTCAAGCAAGGTCCCAAGTGCTTGCCGCTCTCCCACCGGCTCCAACCAACAAAGGATTCCCCACCATGAAGTCGGTGGGCATGGTCACTGGGGGGGCTGCGCGCGTGTCCAAGGAAACCTGGGAGGCACGGGATCCTGAGAATGTACTCCCCATTGTGCTGGAAGGGGAAAGGTAAGTAAAGATGTCGGGTTCGTCAGGATGACGATTGCGAACCACCACGGACAGGCCCCTACAAGGTGGCCGAAGCTCCATCACAAGGGGCTTCTTACCTCGAAGATCCCAATAGCATCAGGCTCCGCCGAAAGAGGATGGTTCACGGCCCGCGAAGATGCTAACAACAAGGTAAGGTATCTTATCGATAATAATGATAACGATTTTTCCTTGCACGAGTATCCATGTGTCTAGCAAGGAAGAATCAACGGCACCCCCGAGCCCAGCTCCAGGATGTCGAAGGATCTTCGAGCCATGTAGCTCCCAACTTGAAGCATTCTCGAGCCCATCTCCAGGATGTCGAAGGATCTTTGAGCCATGCAGCTCCTAACCTGAAGCATCCCCGAGCCCAGCTCCAGGATGTTAAAGGATCTTCGAGCCATGCAGCTCCCAATCTCAAGCATCCCCGAGCCTAGCTACAGGACGTTGAAGGATCTTTGAGCCACGCAGCTCTCAACCTCCAACGTCTCCGAGCCCAGCCCCAAGATGCCTGCCCAAGATCAGAGCTCAGATCTCCGGCCAAGGGACCTTCGAGCCAAGCTGCTCTCAATCTCAATCATCTCCGAGCCCAGCTCCGAGATCTCAAGAGATCATGGGTCCAAGTAGCTCCCATTAATGCCTCGAGCCTAGCTCCAAGGCACCAAAGACCTGAGCCAAGCCCTCAGGCAACCCCTGGGCCCGATCCTAGCTCCACGTCTAAGAAGGCCTCGAGCCTGGATCCAAAGAAATCAAGTCTGGTAACCCTCTTCTCTGATCTCCCTACTCAAAAGAAAGATGAGAGGGGAAGGAAAGAAAGAGAACGAGAGGGGAACATGGCAAGCACCCTCTTCTCTGATCTCCTCACTCGAAAAGAAGATGAGAGGGGAAGGAAAGAAAAAGAACGAGAGGGGAAAATGGCAAGAACCCTCTTCTTTGATCTCCCAACTCAAAAAAAAAAAAAAAAAAAACAAAAAACAACAACAAACAAAAAAAAAAATGAAGAAAGAAGAAAAAGGAAAAAAGGAGGGGGAATGAAAGAGAGAGAATGAGAGGGGAAGAAGCCGCCATTTCACAGTCAACAACGTCCCCGAGCCCAGCTCCAGGATGCCAACTCAAGACCAGAGCTCAGATCTCCGGCCAAGAGAATTTCGAGCCACACAGCTCTCAGACAACAACGTCCCCGAGCCTAGCTCCAAGATGCCTACTCAAGATCGGAGCTCAGATCTCCGGCTAAGAGAACATCGAGCCACACAGCTCTTAGTCAACAACGTCCCCGTACCTAGCTCCAGGATGCCTACTCAAGATCGGAGCTCAGATCTCTGGCCAAGAGAACTTCAAGCCACGCAGCTCTTAGTCAACAACATCCCCTAGTCCAGCTCTAGGATGCCTACTCAAGACAGGAGCCTAGATCTCCGGCCAAGAGAACATTGAGCCACGTAACTCTCGGTCAAAAATGTCCTCGAGCCCAGCTCCAGGATGCCTACTCATGACTGGAGCTCAGATCTCTGGCCAACAGAACATCGAGCCATACAGCTCTTAGTCAACAACGTCCCCGAGCTCAGCTCCAGGATGCCTACTCAAGATCGGAGCTTAGATCTGCGGCCAAGAGAACTTCGAGCCACGCAGCTCTCAGTCAACAACGTCCCCGATCCCAGCTCCAGGATGCCTACTCAAGACCGGAGCTCAGACTCCGGCCAAGAGAACTTCGAGCCATGCAGCTCTTAGTCAACAATGTCCCCGAGCCTAGCTCCAGGATGCCTACTCAAGATCGGAGCTCAGATCTCCGGCCAAGAGAACTTCGAGCCACGCAGCTCTTAGTCAACAACATCCCTGAGCCCATCTCCAGGATGCCTACTCAAGACCGGAGCTTAGATCTCCGACAGAGAGAACTTCGAGCCACGCAGCTCTCAGTCAACAACGTCCTCGAGCCTAGCTCCAGGGTGCCTACTCAAGACCATAGCTCAGATCTCTGGACAAGAGAACTTCGAGCCATGCAGCACTCAGTCAACGTCCTCGAGACCTGCTCCAGGATGCGTACTCAAGATCGGAGCTCAGATCATCAGCAAAGAGAACTTCGAGCCATGCTGCTCTTAGTTAACAACATCCCCGAGCCCAGCTCCAGGATGCCTACTCAAGATCGAAGCTAAAATCTCTGGCCAAGAGAATTCCGAGCCATGCAGCTCTTAGTCAACAACATCCCCGAGCCCAGCTCTAGGATGCCTACACAAGATCGGAGCTCAGATCTCCGGCCAAGAGAACTTCGAGCCAGGCAGATCTCAGTCAACAACATCCTCGAGCCCAGCTCCAGGATGCCTACTCAAGACCGGAGCTCAGATCTCTGGCCAAGAGAACATCGAGCCACGCAGCTCTCAGTCAACAACGTCCCCGAGCCCAACTCCAAGATGCCTACTCAAGACTGGAGCTCAGATCTCCAGCCAATAGATCTTCGAGCCACGCAGCTCTCAGTCAACAACGTCACCGAGCCTAGCTCTAGGATGCCTACTTAAGACCAGAGCTCAGATCTCCGTCCAAGGGACCTTCGGGCTGCATGGCTCTCAATCAACAACACCTTCGAGCCCAGCAGCCCTCAGGTGTCATAACTCAACCCCAAGCAAGGCAAGTCCCTTCTCTTTGATCTCCCCGCTCATACACAAAAAAAAAGGAGGAAGGAGGGAAGAGAAAAAAGGGGGAAGAGCCAGGCAAAGAAGATAGATAGTAAAGGAACTCAAGTTTCATTGATTGAACACAAGTTACAAGTGTCTAGCGGGGCCCCAACATGCCAGGTGACCTTGACTAAGTACAAGAAACAAAAATGCAAAATGAGGCAAGAAAGAAAAGGCCTATTCTATGCCAGTCGATTTCCTTGCTGAGCTAGAAGGCTAAGAATTCCTGCCTTCAGGAGCTTCCGACTGAGCAGCCCTAACCTCAGATGGATCAGCCTCGGCTGACGTTGAAGGCTCTGAGGCCACGACCACCTCATCAGGCTTCGCATCTGAGGCTGAAGGATATCAAAGTCAGTTGTGGTTCTTCTCGAGGACAAGCGCCTCACCCGGCCGCGCAAAAACATGAAGCCCTTATAGAAGGAGTCCGATGCCATCTACTAGATTTCGATGATGAACTCCTCCAAGGCCTTGAATTTTGTGACGACGTCGTCAGCACCCTTGTTGTCCTCAGCAGCCACCCTCCTTGACTCGGCGGCCTCCAGCCTAGTAGCCTTTGCCGACCTGGCAACCTCCTCTGGCGCCTACTCGGCTGTGGCAAGCTTCTTCGTCCCAGTTGCCAGCTCCGCCTAGGCTGCTCGGGAGACCTCCTTGTGCTAATCAACTTCGATACTGTACCAATTCAACTTTTTCTCGATGATGGAGTGATCGTCGATGGCTTTCTTCGCACGGCCTCGCACCAGGTCGCGGGCCTCCAGAAGTCTCTTCGCTCGTCCCTCGATGTTGGTGAGCTGTGCCTCAAGGTCTTTGACGTTCAATTCAAGGGCCTCGTTCGCTCTGACCTTCCCCTTCAGGTCAGCTTTCAAGGACTTGATCTTGGCAGCCTGTTGCCGCTCGAGATGCTCCCAGCTCTAGTAGCAGCCCTTGATGTAGAGGGTCTCAGCACCGATCTGCACCAAGATAAGAGGTCAGACCAAAAAAAAAAAAAAAGAATAAAAGAAAAAGAAAAGAGAGGAAGGAATAGCTCACCGAATAGAGTTGGAGGAAGATGGTGCTGATGACGTCGGCCAGCTGCATTCCAGCCATGTCCTGCTGGTCACATGTCTAGATCGAGAAGTCTATCATGCGCTCAGCCAACTCGGGGCTCCGGAGGAACGAGCTTTCTGCCCCCATCTTAAAGGGGAGATGGCATCGTCCCTCCTCCCTTCGACCTTCTGCCGGAGTGGGCGGCCTTGTCCCGGTAACTGCAGGGCCACAGGGGGTAGGCTGAGAAGCTGGTGCCGTATAGGTGGCACCTCGATCGTGACCCTAGTCAAAGCCCGGACCTCCTCATCCCTGGTATTGATGATGGGTAGACTTGGAAGATGGTGGGGTGCTGCAGCAACAGCTGCGGCCCTCGCCCGGACCACTACTTCGAGTTCCATAGTAGGGGCCTCCTGGACTAGTCTGGGCACCATGGAAGCTGCCCTCTCCATAGATGAAGGAGCTGCGTGAGTCACCTCTGAGCTCGACCAGCTAGAGTAGCTGAGCTCAGATCGATCACCATAGTGGGGGCGGCTACAGGAGTGCTCTCGCCCTAGACTCATCTCAACGAAGGTTCCCCGGCTAGCTCAGTCGACGGCCTCTTCCGGGTGATCGCCAGCAGATTATTTTCGGAGAAAATCATTCCTGCATGCAAGCCACACAACAGTTAGAGTCCATGGGAAGTAGTGCAAGAAATGCAAATAAAAAGAAAGAGGAAAGTTCAGGTAAAACTCACCCAACCCATTTGTTGGGTCCACCCTGGAGTTGGTAAGGTTCTGCTCAGATAACGGGACCTTGAGGGAAGGAATCTGGGTGTTGCGGAGCTGTTCGTAATCATCACAATCAACCGCATCGACCACGGAGTTTTAGTTGGGGGACTTGTCCAGATTACTCCAGACCCAGTCGACCCCCTCAACCTTAACAAAGAATAACTTACTCTTCCATCCCCTGATGGAAGAGGGGAGCTCAAACTTGATGCCCTTCGGGCGGGAGGACAAGGACCACCACCCATCCTCAGTTGGATGGTGCGTTAGGACGAAGAAGGCCCTGAACAAGGAAAACCGGGCAACAAACCTGTGGAGATGGCAGAGCACAATGAAAGAAAAAATAACCCTATTGGCATTTGGCACTGACTGAGCTGGGACTGAACGGTAATTGTCCAAGACGGACAGGAAGAAAGGGTGGAAAGGAAATCGGAGACCCCCCGGAGAAGGTCTCCTCATAAAAAGCAAGATGGCCTAGGCCAACAGAAGTGACCCGTTCCCCTGGATGAGGGATCATGAGCCGGACAGAAGGCGGGATGCCATAGACATCCCGAACAGTTCTCAGTTCCTCGGTGGTGATCATCGAGGCAACCCCAACAGGACTTGAGGACCGAATGGACTCAGAAGCGGGAACATAAGGAGGAGGGAGAGAAGAACTGGATCCCGGTTACCTGATGAGTACTGGACTGGGAGGACACCTCCTACTGAGCTCAAAGCGAGTTGCATCTCCCTCCCCGTCAGAAGAAGAAGAAGACGCCGGCCTTCGTTATGAAGGATTGGCCTCACCCTGATCAATGGAGAGGCGGAAGCCCGGACCAAAATGGGACATCCTCAAGAACAAAAGGAATGAGGGACTCGAAGTGGGGAACATGAGAGGAGACTCAACCTGAAGAAGACTCCAGACTCGAAGAAAAAAAAACCCTATTCTAGCACGGGGAGAAGGAAGAAGAAACTGACCTGGTTCCTTAGAAAACTCGGGGCAACTGGGAGGAAGAAGGAAACTTGGGCACAGCAATAGCAGGCATAGAGAATTCAAAAAGAATAGATGTTATGGGTAAGGCCCTCTTTTCATTTTGAAATGACCCGATGGATTCATACCGATTCAACCCCTCCGCCAACGAATCCATGCCATGTGCTGCCCATCGGCAAAAACGGCATCCCAGCCACTCTGAATTCTGCACCAACATTAACTGCTCCACAGACATGGCCACGTGGCACCCTCGGATAGGTCTGCAGGGTCATTCATCGAAGCACCTGCAACATGGCCATCATCGTGCCAGATTTCTGCTCATACACGTCAGCATCGCAATTGCTCCCTTCGACCCGAGTGCCGTGCACTAACGAGCCTCGGGAGTGGGGGGCAAAAGATATGGTGGGATCACTGACGTGGAGGAGCCGGCAGGTGCCACATCAAGAAAGGACGCCGCTTCGGACACCGCTTCGGACGCCGCATCAACTCTCCAGCCCGGGCTCCACTACCGAGTTGAGCTGAGCTCCCCCAAGATGGCGAGTTGAGCTCTGTCCTCCGCCAGGTCAAGCCCACGAGCTCGGAATGCCTAGGTCGGAGCCGTCTTCTGCCCTCCAGAGCAAGACCCTCGATGGTTAGTGCCTTATGGTCGAGGTCGAGCATAGCACTAACCCGCCAATATGGAGTCTCTCCGAGCGCACGCCCTCTGGACCGGGTCAGCCTTCTGCCCTTCGGAGTGAGACACTCAGAGGTTAGTGCCCTGTGGTCGAGGTCGAGCATAGCACTCACCCGCCAATGTGGAGCCTCTCCGAGCACGCACCCTTTGGACCGAGTCCACCTTCTACCCTTCGGAGTGAGACCCTCGGAGGTTAGTGCCCTGTGGTCGAGGTCGAGCTCAGTGCTCACTCGCCAATGTGGAGCCTCTCCGAGCATGCGCCTTCTGGACCGGGTCTGCCTCCTGCCCTCCAGAGCGAGACCCTCGGAGGTTAGTGCCTTGTGGTCGAGGTCGAGCTCAGCACTCACCTGCCAATGTTGAGCCTCTCCAAGCGTGCGCCCTCTGGACCGAGTCTGCCTCTTGCCCTCTAGAGCGAGACCCTCGGAGGTTAGTGCCCTGTGGTCAAGGTCAAGCTCAGCGCTCACCCGCGAATGTGGAGCCACTCCGAGCGCGCGCCCTCCGGACCGTGTTCGCACTCCGCCCTCCTCCACCTAGACATCCCAGCATGCTCGGTGCATCTAGGCCGGAGTGAGCCTTGCCATTCTAGCTCAGCCCCAGCTCGGACGAGGTCCTCACCAGCCAGATGCCGGCGAGCCACCCAAGGACTGCACTGGAGTGCCTTCCGGCTGTACTGACCACCTGCAACCATCAGTTATACTGGAAAGGAAAGAAGCATGTTGATCGAGGGACCACACTCCTCACCAACCACCCGAATCACCCAAGAGATGAAGCCAACAAGGAGATTCAAATCCCATGGGTGGTGGCCCACCATTCAAGGCACTGCCAGGTTTCCTGGAATGAGGCAACCAAGAGGAGTGTCGAAGCGCCTGACAACTCTCCTTATCATGAATCAAGAAAGACTCCTCGGGACACTGCACCACATGCCTAGCAGCCCGGCGGGGATCCCGAGACAGGCACCCAACGGTAACCTAGTTGCAACAAACTCGGAGGTAACACAACAACAAACACAACACAGAAAAAAAGAGACAAGCAAGAACAAGAAAAAAAGAGAGAAAAAAGAAGGGTGTAACCCCCACCAGGAAGAGGGGCATAGCATCACCAATACAAGTGCAAGCTCGACCAAGAGGGTGAAGCATCACCACCACCACCATAGTCGACGGGAAACGAGGGAAACAAGGAGAGGCAGAGGAACAGGGAACCCCTCTGTCCCCGCTATCATTCTCCCCCTACAACGTTTCCATCTACACACACATTTTTCACTCCTCCTAGTGCAGAGTCCATTAAGAGAGGCCTGACCAGGAGGATCTATTTCCCTGGATCATCACTGACTTGACCATTAGCGTGCCCCCATCGGAAACCCCAGCTCAGGTCACTAACCCCTGTTTTGTAGGTCCGGGACCAGAGGACAACAAGGCAACTAGGAGAGCGCACTCTGGTGCAGGTAGCAACTACAAACCACGGCGATCTTGGTAGCAATAGGTATGAACCTATCTTTAGATGCACATTGGTGGGCCAGCCAAAGTTGAGCTCATGTGCAGTCTATTGGATTCTGGTACTTGCTAATAAATTAATGTAATTTCTCAAATTAGAGATAGAGACTACTGATTTATTCAAAATAGTGGGATAACCTTTGGACTAAAGTCCAAGTCTTTAGGATTAAATGATCCAAGTCTTCAAGATTAAAAGATTCATATACTAAGGTCCTTAGACTAAGGTCTTGTTTTATTTTGTTTTCTGTTAATATGGCCACTTCTTTGTCATTTCAATCATTGTTAGATAATGAGAAACTAACGAGACCTAATTTTGATAGTTGGTATTGAAAACTTAAGATCATCTTGGAGCATAAGCGAATCTTGTACGTGATAACAGATCCGAAGCCTACTTTTGAATGCTCGTAGTGCGATCTAACATACTTACCAAAAGTGGCTCAATGACCAAACAATGGTCCGTTGCATTATGTGGGCACCCATGAATGATAACTTCAATCACAAATTTGAGGATGCTTAACTGGAGGATATGCTTCAAGTATTGAAAGAATCCTTTGGTACTCTTGATAATGTTGAAAGGTACAAAACATCTTGTACTATTTTTAATGCTAGGATGAAGGAAGGAGCATCGATCACTGATCATGTATTATATATGATCGAACAAATTTAGCACCTAAGCAAACTTGGATTTTCTTTGCATGAGTAGCTAAGGATGCAATCTTAAATTTCCTATCAAAGTGCTACCTTAACTTCCTTAGTCATTCTAGAATGGCTAATCCTATAGTCAACTACCACAATCTATTAGGATTGTTGCAAACTTATGAGAAGGATCATCAGTTCCATAAGAGATTGGTAAATGTAGTGGGAGGTTCTACTTCGATCGGGCATCATTCCTTTAAGAAAGGGAAGAAGAAAAATAAGAAGAAGATGCAATATGCTCAGCCTAATCATACCAAGAAGATCAAGTCTGACCAAAGTTAGACAAAATACTTCTACTGTAAAAAGTAGGGTCACTGGAAGAGGAACTATCCTCTTTAAATCACCTCTTAGACCTAAAAGTGAAAAGGAAGAAGAAGAATCAACAAGTTATTGCTGGACAAGGTACTTATATTATAACACCTTGTAACTTCTCTATATATGATAGTACTCCTAGGTATTAGACGTTAGAAGTCCAATTAATATTTGCAATTCATTGCAGGGATTTCAGGTTAGTAGGAAATTTAAAGCCAGCAAGAGATTCCTGAATGTTGGAGATGGAAGGGTAGCTCTAGTTCTAGCTTTAAGAGTTATCAAGCTTATTTTCAATGATAATGCCATTGTTTTAGATGATTGTCATTATTGTCCTAGTTTTATGATGAATATAATTTCTGAAGGTCTTTTAGCTAAGAATGATTTTCATTTATCAATAAAAAATGATTATTAGATATCATTATGAATGGTGTTGCTATAAAGTATGGACAATTGAAAAATAATTTTTATATTATATCATAGCCTGTTAGTGTAGCATAGAAAATATATTTGATGTCTATCTCTGGTACTATATGTTAGGTCATATTAACAAGATAAGATAAACATGTTAATTAAAGATGGTATCCTTGTGCTCAATGATTCTGAATCATTGTCAACTTGTAAATCATGCCTTCTTGGTAAGATGACTAAGTCACTTTTTAGTAGAAAAAGTGATAGAATCACTAAAGTTCTAAGTCTAGTACATAGTGATGTATATGGACCCATGAATACATCTACCATAGGTGGATATTATTATTTCATTATACTTATTATTGACTTATCTAGGTATGGATATGTCTACCTTATGAAGCATAAGTAAGAATTATTTAAAATATTCAAATGAAACCATAATGTAGGAGAAAAACTAATTCGATAAGTATTAAAACGCTTCGATCTAATAAAGGAGGAGAATATTTTACTTATGAGTTTTTGATATATTTAGAAAAGAATAGGATTCTCTCATAGTGGACACCTCAACATAATGGAGTGTTTAAAAAGAAGAATCAAATCCTGTTAGATATGGTTTGATCCATGATGGAATTTATGAATCTACCAATCTCCTTTTGGGGATATGAACTTGTGTCAGCTTGTCATGTTCTCAATAAAGTTTTTAGCAAGTCTGTAGATAAAATACCATATGAGATATGGATTGGGTGTAAGCTAGGACTCTCACACCTTAGGGTTTGGGGTTGTTCGACTTATGTTAAATATTCGAAAATGGATAAGCTCGAACCTAAGTCTGACAAATATGTGTTCATAGGGTACCCAAAAGAAACTAAAGGCTATTTCTTCTACCATACTAATGAACACAAGGTCTTCGTCAGTTATAGGGTAGTATTTTTGGAAAAGAAGTTTCTTGGAGATGGAACTAATGCCATTAAGATTGAACTCGAAGAAGTTTGATAGGTAGAAGAACTGACACTACTGACTTAATCCTTAGAACCAAATTTGATTAGTTCAAACCTGGAGCCCATTGTAGACGCACCCTTAAGGAGATTCGGTGAGTACCATGTTAGCTGAACAAATACTATGGTTTTTTGGTTTGGGATGATGATCTAGTTAAACTTGATAAAAATAATGATGATCTAATCTCCTATATGGATGTTGTATAGAGTTCCAACTTTGATAAATAGCTTGAAGCCATGATCTCCAAAATGGAGTCCATGAAGGTCAACAATATATGGATACTCATTGATCCACTTGAAGGGGTAAAATTCATAGGATGTAAGCAAATTTTCAAAAGAAAGAGAGGTGCAGATGGGAAGGTGGAATCCTATAAAGCCTATCTAGTTGCCAGAGATATCATCAACATTATGATATTGACTATGATAAGATATTTTTACTTATGGCAATGGTCAAGTTTATTCAAATTATACTTGTGATAGTGGCATATCTTTATTATGAGATTTGGCAAATGGATGTCAAAATCACTTTCCTAAATGGAGAGCTAGAAGAAGAGATGTATATGATAGAACCTGAAGGGTTCACATCCATAGATGAATCAAAGGTATGCAAGCTTTAGAAAGTATTTATGAATTAAAGCAGTCATCTCGGAGTTGGAACATGCATTTTGATAAGGTGATTAGAACGTGTGGCTTCATTAAGAACTAGAAGAACCTTACATATACAAATGGGCTTATGGTTCATTGGTCATATTTTTGATTTTGTATGTGGATGACATTCTCTTAATCTGGAATGACATCCCTGTATTGCAAGGAATAAAAGTATGGCTGGCTTCTTAATTCTTCATGAAAGACTTGGGAGAAGCATCCTACATCCAAGGGATGATGATCTATAAGGATAAATCTAAAAGGTTGTTTGGGTTAATCCAATCCACGTACATTGAAACCGTGCTGAAGTAGTTCAGCATGAAAAATTTCAAGAAAGGCTATCTTTGACAGGCCATGGAATTACTCTCTCAAAGAAGGATTGTTCAACAATTCCTCAAAAGAGAGCATATGTGTAGGATTCCATATATCTCTGCAGTGGGATCTATTATGTTCTCCATGACATGTATGAGATTGGATTTAGTATACTCACTAGGGATAGCGAGTAAATCTGATCCAAGTGAGAACTCTTAGAAGGTTGTAAATACTATCCTTAAGTATTTGAGAAATACTAAAGATCAATGGCTCATTTATTAAGATTTTGACTTGAAACTAGTAGGTTATACTAACTCTAGTTTTTTGTTAGATAGAGTTGATAGCAAGAATAAATCAAGATATATCTTTACCTTGAATGAAGGAGCAATCTGCTAAAAAAGTTCTAAGCAGCACATAGTAGCTGATTCTATATGCAAGGTAGAGTACATTACGGCATCTGATACTGCAAAAGAAGAAATTTGTCTATGAAAGTTTATCAACGAGCTTGGAGTGGCACCCTCCATCGATAGTCCAGTCCTCCTATTTTGTGACAGCACTAGAGTCATAGCTCAAGTGAAGGAACCAAAGTTGTATTAGTGGACCAAGCACATTCTATGTCGCTACCACCTTATCTAAGAGATCATGGATTAAGATGATGTTCACCCTCGAAAGATTGATAGAAAGGAGAACTTGGCCGACCTATTTACTAAATCCCATAGAATCAAAGAGTTTGATGATCAGAAGTGGAAGATGGGTATTCGATACTGTTCTGATTGACTCTAGTCCAAGTGGGAGTTATTAGAAAATATATCCTAAAGCCAATCATTTGAGTTGTAGACGGTTGAGTTCAATATAATTTTTATTTGAATCATGAATAAATAAAAATTATTTTTGATAGTTTATTACATTGTATGCATATTTTTTTTGAACTCTTTTATGATAAAGTCCTTAGAACTACTACTATTCGATAAAGGATGATTTGTCGTATAGTTCTTAAACCTATTTACAGTCAAATAATACATTGTTACCTAGAATGACAACATTTATTGAGTATAGGTCATTGTATACCATGAGGGTTGGTTTTCTCCTAACCAAGGAGTGTATAGACACTGGTATGACATGTACGTGAGTGCAATAGTACATTCACTGATCATGACCAATTTTATAGAGTACTCTACCATCTCTTAGAAGGGTATGGGTATAAGTATCCCTCCGACTTGAGATCACCACGGTGACTTGCAAGCAACTCATTATACTTTGGTATCAGACTACCTATATTATAATATAGTGATGAAAGATTTTTCAGTGTAATCAAGTACTTGTAATGTCAGTATGTGAGTCAATATTGGATTAACCACACCAAGGTGTAAGAGAAAAAGCTTTGTGATATTTCAATTTAGCAAAACCTTGGCCAGGATAATCCTTGTGAGGAGTCACAAATTTATTAGGTTGAGATACATTTGGATATACTAGTTAAGAGTTGGTAGTTAACTCTTAAGTCATCTTGAGTATTAGATCAAAGAGATAAATTATAAGATAATCATATACCTGGGTTCTTGAATGTTGCTTTACAATCATTTGACCTATATAGATGTTGGGTACCATTGCTAGATGGTTACATCAATTAGTTCAAGAATTTAATCCTATACTACTGACTTAATATTTAAACCTATAGGGTCATGCATAATAAAAGTTTTGGACTGATCATGATGGCTAATTATTGATTAAAAATCATTCAAGGGTATAACTATCAATTCGATTGACAATTAACCTAATATAAATATTGTAACGAAATAATTATTTAATTATTAATTAATTATATGAGGATTAATTAATAATTATGTTTCTAAATGGCTTAATTTAATTGAACAAAGAGTTTTAAGTTAAGTCTACTTAAATTTGGTTCAATTAGGTTTCACCTGCTTAGGATATACGATGTGACCTAATCACTGAGTTTTAATCCTAGTTTGATTTGAACTTAGACTCAATTAATTTATAATTTAATTAAGAATTAATTAATTTAATTTAGATCTAATTAGATTTGGTTTAGATGTTTTAATTGGATTTAAAAAAAAAAAATTTATTGGAAATCAATTCGAATCAAATTAGGATTGCTTTTCCTAGCCTAGCACCATCATCTATCTCTCCCTAAATTTTTTCCATTCCCCATATGGATTTGCATGAATAAATATTATGCCAAATTTGAGATTATTTTCCCTCCCTCTTTCCTATTCTCATTAGGATAAAGTATGGTTTAAATTTAAAATGGTTTTGAACTTAAATTGATCGACTTCAAATAGGACTTGAACTCCTAATCCTATTCTAACTTGATCTCCCTATCCTCATCCAATCTCCATGCCACCTATTTTTATTGGACTTTTTAGATGGGTGTGAAACATTAGAGGCTCTTTACCATGATTTTTAGAGGGGGATTTAGTGAGAAAAAAATTGATAGAGGGCATGAAAAAGGGTTGGAGGGTCATCTCTTCTAGACAATAGGGTTCTAGGGTTTAAGCGAGGGAGAAAGGAAAAGTAAGAGTGTTGTCTCCTTCCTTTTCCATCTTCTATCACTTGGGCTCCTCTTCTTGTTCTTAGAGGGTTGGAGAAGTTCCAAATAACAAATCAAATCAGCCATCCTTCTGTAGGTGTGCCGAGGTAGGGCCAATACATGCAATTTAAAAACCCTTTTAAATTATATGATGCACAGGAAGAAGATAAAACATATTTATCTAAACATGTTAATCTAATTAATAGAGACTCTACATAGATCTTTATGTATATAGAGTAATACATGTATGAAATCAAGCATGCAAAGTATGTAACTCATAGAACCTTTCTTTGAATCACGTGAAATCGTACTGAGGAAAGTTTCATCATACCCAAAAGATAGGAATTCAAGCCTTACCTGCAAGGTGACGATCACCAAGAAGGGAAGTACTCCAAGGAAGAAGACCAGTTCTGCAAGCAGCACAAATATCCTGCCTCTATAGGTAATTCACACCAGAGTAAGGGGATTATCCTTTCTCGGAACACTCTGTCCCAGGCCTTCAATAGAAGGTATGCGCATAGCAATCCCAAAATCCAAAACCTCACACTATCTTGTTGGAACCCTTTTGACAAAATGAGATCAGATCTTACACTCTCTCAAAGGTGAAGACTTCTAACTAGGAGAAAAAGGGGAGAATCTCTTCCTAGCTCAAGAATGAATCATCCTTTTCAGCCCACCCAAAACAGGCCTTAAATAAAACTTCAAAGGGGAGGTAATGAGAGATTAATTAGGGGTTTTGGAGTCTCTTGGGGTTCAAGGGTGTTACAAACCCTTGGACTTTAGCAATTGATGTGATTAACACCCTGAAATGTGAAACATTAAGTGCAACAGCAATTACAGCCATTAATGAAGCATTCTCGAAATTTTCAGCAAAATCCATCAGATGGGTCGACTTGCCAAGGGTCGACTCTCCACGGGTCAACTCATTTGTTAGTTTTGACAACTTCTTGTCAAATGAGTCCAGAACGATTCCCAATCATTTCCAAGCCAATAAACCAAGAAGAAACCCCATGGTCTGTGACCCCATAAGTTCAAATACTAAATCGATAGCAAAAAACATTTCTAGTACCAGCCAAAGTTGCCATGTAGCAATGACACCCAGCATCCGGATATGTTGAAGGTTGCAGAGCAACAAGAACCTATCGAATATGTAATATGATTGAACTTATTCCTTTAACCTTCTAATGCTCTGGATGGCTTTGGGTTAAACTACCCAATCCTAATCAGTCCATCTTAATATGTCTTAAACAAAGAATCCTTGTAACTCCTTACAAGGAATGCCCTGGCCAAGGTCTTTCTCAATTGAAGCATATTAAGCATTCAATCCAAACCATTTGGAGTGGTCAATCCTATCTTGATCCTACTACCGCTACACAAGTATTTGACTGTACCCAGCAACCTTCCATCATTGAATTAAAAATCCAGGTAGACTGGCACTTAAGCACAGTGAGTTGCTTGCAAGCTACAATAGTGATCTCAAGTCATATAAATAATTCATGTTCTCATTCTAATGCAAAACTTCTCTTTGGCAGAAACAGAATCTCGCATGAGAGTCATGCTCAATGAAGTGTCGAACACAATACCTGATTCATACTAGCATCTCCATGCTACTTAGTCAAGAGGACAACCAACAAACATGACATCAATGACCTACTCTCGATACACCATCATCGTGAAATAACGTATCCTTTGGTCATGAACTAGTTTATGAACTAGATGACGTATCCTCTCTACATCGCATATAAAGTAGCTCAAAGGATATCATCACATAAGAGTTCAATTAGGAAGATGACATGCAATGAACAACCAGAATAAACTTTTTATTCAATTGAATAATTCATATAGATGTACATGAGTCGCACAACCATCTACAACCTAGACGATTGGCTTTAGGATAGATATTTCACAACAACTCCAACTTGGACTAAAGCCAATCAAAACAGAATCTGATTCCCATTTTTCATTTATAGTTGTCAAACTCTTGCACTCCAATGGCTTTAATGAAGGTGTCGGCCAGGTTCTCCTTACCATCGATCTTCAGAAGTTCAATGTCACCTCGTTCAATAATCTCCCAGATAAGGTGATAACGATGTAGAATATGCTTGGTCCATTGATTTGATTTTGGCTCTTTGGCTTGAGCTATGGCTCTAGTGTTGTCATAATACACCGAAATAAGACCATCCAAGGAAGGTCCACTCCCACCTCGCCTAAGAACTTCTACAACCACATAGCCTCCTTTGCTGCATCTGATGCTGTAATATACTCCACCTCGTAAATAGAATCAGCCACTGTATGCTGCTTGGAACTTTTCCAATAGACTGCTCCACCATTAAGAGTAAACACAAAACCAAACACACTCTTACTATCATCACTATTTGATTGAAAACTAAAGTTAGTGTACCCCACAAGTTTTAATTCAGAATCTCCATAAATAAGCCGTTGGTCCTTAGTATTTCTCAAATACTTAAGGATATTTTTAACAACTTTCCAATGAGCTTCACCTAGGTCAGACTGGTATCTACTCACTACCCCTAGTGAGTATGCCGCGTCAGGTCTAGCACATAACATAACGTACATAATAGAACCCACTGTCGAAGCATATAGAATCCTACTCATATACTCTCTTTCCTCAGGAGTTGTCGCACAATCCTTCTTGGAAAGAGTAATTTCATGACCTATTGGAAGATAGCCCCTTTTAGAATTCTTCGTGAGAATTCTTCGTGCTGAACCACTTTAGTACAATATCTATGTACATGATTGGGACAGTACTAGAAGCCTCTTAGATTTATCTTTATAGATCTTCATACCTAGTATGTATGAGGCTTCACCCAAGTCTTTCATAGAGAATTGAGATAGAAGCCATACCTTTATTCCTTGCAATGCTGGAATGTTATTCCCGATTAAGAGAATGTCATCCACATACAAAACAAGAAATATAACTACAGAACCTTTTGCCTATTTATATATATAAGGTTCCTCTCCATTCCTAACGAAGCCATACATCTTGATACACTTATCAAAATGCATGTTCCAACTTTGAGAACCTGTTTCAGTCCATAAATGGACCTCTGAAGCTTTCACACTTTAGACTTATCTATGGATGTGAACCCTTTAGGTTGCATCATATACACCTCCTCTTCTAGCTTACCATTCAGGAAAGCTTTTCGAACATCCATTTGCCAAATTTCATAATCTAAATGTGTTGCTATAGCAAGCATAATTTGAATGGACAAGAGCATTTTCATAAGAGAAAACATCTCATTATAGTCAATACCATAACGTTGACAATACCCCTTGGCAACCAAACAAGCTTTATAGGTCTCTACCTACCCATCTATGCCCCACTTCCTCTTGAAGATCCACTTACACCCAATGGATTTTATCCCTTTAGGTGGATTGACCATTGTCCTACATTATTGATTTCCATGGACTCCATTTCGGATTTCATAGCTCCCAGCCATGACTCAGAATCATACCTTAACATTGCATCTATATAGGTAATCGGGTCCTCGTTGTCTTCATCGAGCTCAATATGATCACCATCTCGAACTAAGAAGCCCTAGTATCTATGCGGTTGACATGGTACTCTACCAGATCTTCTTAATGGTTGCACTATGGGTACTAGATCTGATCTAATCAAATCCAATTCTATAGTGGCCTTAGAGTGAGAAGGTTCTTCTATCTATTGAACTTCTCCAAGTTCAATCTCAGCAACTTGAGTTTCTTCACCAAGGTACTCCCTTTTTAAAATGGTTGCCCTAAGACTGACGAACAACTTTTGTTCCTCAGGTAGATAGAAATAATACCCTTTGGATTCTTTGAGATACCGAACAAAAAGATACTTATCAAACTTAGGTCCTAGCTTATCCATCTCTAAATGTTAGACATAAGCCGGACACCCCCAAACCCGAAGGTGAGAGAGAGCTAGCTTACATCCTTTACATATCTCATATGGTGTTTTATCATTGGATTTACTTGGGACCCTATTTAGAAGGTAAGACGTTGACTCAAGAGCATATCCCCAAAAGAATTTAGGCAGACTTGGTAAGCCCACCATGGATCAAACCATGTCCAATAGAGTTCGATTCTTCATTTCAGACACAATTTAACTGAGGTGTCCCCGGAGGAGTCCATTGAGACAGAATCCAATTCTCCTCAAGATAAGTAAGAAACTCACTGGAAAGATACTCACCATCTCAATTTTATCGAAGGGTTTTTATAAACTTCCCAGTTTATTTTTCAACTTTATTACGATAACGTTTGAACATTTCAAACGAATCAGATTTATGTCACATCAGGTAGATATAACCATACCTCGAAAGGTCATCTATGAATGTAATGAAATAATTATACCCATCTTTTGCACTAATATTCATAGGTCCACATACATCAGTACGTAGTAGATTTAGAATATCACTGGCTCTTTCACCTTTTCTAGTAAAAAGTGACTTGGTCATTTTTCCAAGAAGACAAGATTCAAAAGTTGGTAAAGATTCACTTTCAGTAATATCTAGGAGACCTTCTTCTACCAACTTATTTATCATGTTCTTGTTTATATGACCTAGCCTACAGTGTTAGAGATAAGTATTACTGACTTTGTCTGACCTAGGGTGTTTATTAGTAGTGTACAATATAGTAATAGGCTGTGACAGTACATATATACCATTCTTTACTTGTCCAATCATCACATTAGAACCATTCAACATGATTTTGCAAACATCATTCTTTAAAGATAATTCATAACCATCTTTAGCCATCAGGCCTACAAAAATGATATTCACCAAAAAGGAAGGACAAAAATGATAATCATTGAGAATAACAGTACAAGACTTGAAATACAATGAAATAGTTCCCATTGCCAGAAGTGGAGCTTGACTTCCATTTCCAACATTCAGAAAACTTTCACCACTTTCGAATATCCTACTAACTTGAAGCCTCTACAAATAATTGCAAATGTGGTAAAGGCTTTCTGTATCAATACCCAGCTAGTAGTATCACAAACAGAGAAACTACAAGGATTTATCATATAAATACCTTGTCCAGTAATAGCTTGCTGCTTTTCCTTCCTTTTCCTGTTTGGGTATAGAGTACCAAGGTAAGCAGAACAGGGGACATCGACCAGCCTAGCCCAGAGCCAACCCAGAACCTAAAGCCCAGCCCAGTCAAGAACCTAAAGCCCAGCCCAGCCCAGACTTGAAGCCAGCCCAGCCCAAACCCTGAAGCTTCAATCGATGCAGCACATATCCCAGAGCAACATGCATCCCGGAGCAGCATGAATCCCGGAGCACATCCAAATGAAGATAAGCATAATTTTTTTATGGGTGTACGAGAGATTGGAATAACTTATTTTAGGATTAGTTTCCGTATATTGTTTTAGAATTTATTTTATCATTATTTTTAGTTTAACCATTAGTTAGGATAGAGTTTTGGTTAGGATGGTTCTCAACTAACGGGGGACTATGAAATTTATTTAAGATCCTTTCTCATGGAAATAAAAAAAAATATACGATGAATTTTTGGGATGGAAAAATAAGAACTCCTGGTTAAGGAGAGGATGCATCACTCCTGGTTAAGGAGGGTGCTGATGCCCTACATGGTCACTCTGTTAAGAGTGGGTGCTGAAGCCTGGGTGGGGAACCCAACCATGATTTTTACTTTTTTTCTTTCCAAATTTCCATTTCGTCTTTCTTCTTCATGTACATTATTCCCCTTTCTCTTCTCTGTTTCCTTCTCCTTCAAACCTTAAAACAAACACCAAACCATCAATCTTCCGGATCCTACTTCTGCCAAACACTAGAGATTCTCCATAGTTCCAAGCCAGCCATTGCCCTCAACATCTCTATCCCCTATTTCCCATGGCAATCCCATCTTCGTGCCGACCCACCTCCACCCGTGAGCCGATTTATATGCAAAGCCACCGACTCTACTTCCTTCCAGCTTCCTGTCGGTCGTCTGACACCTTCGTCGTCCATTAGATCAAGTCCATTGCTGTCCACCAGCCAAACCAAGGGAGCGACCCTCTCTCATTTTCGTCCGTCCCTACGAAGATCCGCCTGAGAATCAAGCATCGAGCATCTCCCAAGATCCGCCCGACCGAGCCAACCACCCCGCTGCCAGTCATCGCTGTCGTTCCCAAATGCTGCCATCGTCCTACTCCGCCTGACCACCATCTTCCGGATCACCGATCACCACCTCTTCCATCTATGAAAAACCACCACTTGGCCACATCACGATCAGATCTCGTTGGATCCATCTTTGTCGAATCTCCCTCCTGGAGTCACCCACGGTCAGACCGACATCCACCTCCCTGATGGATCTCGAGCCACCATATTCCTTCCCCGCCGCCGTCGCCAGTGGGGATCCCACCAAAATACCCGTCGAAGACCTCCCCTGTTTCAATCCTTAGGGGGTGAGCTTTTGCATGATCGTGAATGCGCACGATCGTCAAGGCAAGCCAGCTTCCCAATGTCGACTTCAAGCTAGGAAAAAAAAAGTATGGGATTATTAGTATAAAAAAAAGTGAAAAAAAATAAAAAAGGAGAGAAAATATGGAAAAAAAGAGTTTATTTGAATAAAAAAAATTTGGGCAAAAAATAAATTCGGTTTGACCTAGCCTAATGGTCATTTCTTAATGACCAATAGTCTGAACTTCTTAAACCAATTTTGATCGAGGCTGTCCTACATCAATTTTTGGTATCAGAGCAAGGGTTAAGTTAGGTTAGTCATTTTCATTTTAATTGCACTATTTGTATATATAAAAAAATTTCAGTCTACAGATCACGTGCATCCTGGAGATAGAAATTGCTGAAGCGTGACTCGATGGAGTCGAGTTCTCCTCACCTCAAGGGAATGATGGGGCCATCGACCAGCCCAGCCCAGAAGCCAGTCCAGAACCTGAAGCCTGTCCAGAACCTGAAGCCTAGCCCAGCCGAAAACTTGAAACCCAGCCCAGCCCAGACCTAAAGCCTAGCACAGAACCTGAAGCTAGCCCAGTCCAAATTATGAAGCCTCAGTCGATACAGCACATATCCTAGAGCAGCATGGATCCTGGAGCAGCACAAATCTCGAAGCACTTCCAAATGAAGATAAGCATAATTTTTTTATGGGTGTACGAGGGATTGGGATATCTTATTTTAGGATTAGTTTCCATACATTATTTTAGAATTTATTTTATCATTTTTTTTAGTTTAGTTTATCTCATTGGTTAGGATAGAGTTCTGGTTAGGTTGGTTCTCAACCAATCGGGGACTATGAACTTTATTTAAAATCCTTTCTCATGAAAATAAAAAAACTAGATGATGAATTTTTGGGATGGGAAAATAAGAACTCCTTGTTAAGGAGAGGGTGCATCACTCCTAGTTAAGGAGGGTGCTGATGCCCTACATGGTTAGTCTATTTAAGAGTGGGCGCCGAAGCTTGGGTGGGGAACCCAACCGTGATTTTTACTTTTTTTCTTCCCAAATTTCCATTCCATCTTTCTTCTTCATCTACATTATTTCTCCTTTCTCTTCTATGTTTTCTTCTCCTTCAAACCTCAGAACAAACACCGAACCATCAATCTTCTGGATCCCGCTTTCGCCAAGCACCAGAGAGTCTCCACAATGCCAAGCCACCCGTTCCCTTCAACATCTCTATCCCCTATTTCCCGTGACAATACCATCTTCGTGCTGACCCACTTTTGCCCGTAAGCAGATTTCTATGAGACACCGCTGACTATACTTCTTTCTAGCTTCCCGTCGACCGTCTGATGCCTCCATCATTCGTTAGATCAAGTCCATCACTATCCACTGACCAAATCGAGGGAGAGACCCTCTCTCATTTTCATCCATCTGTGCAAAGATCCGCCCGAGAATCAAGCATCGAGCATCTCGCTAGATCCGCCCGACCAAGCTAACCACCTCACCGCCCTCATCGCTACCATTCCCCAATGCTACCGCCATCCTGCTCCGCCCGACCACCATCTTCAGGGTTGCTAATTACCATCTCTTCCATCCATGAAAAACCATCGCTCGGCCGCACCACGATCGGATCCCGTTGGATCCATCATTGCCGAATCTCCCACCTGGAGTCGCCCATGATCAGACCGACATCCACCGCCCTGATTGATCATGGGCTGCCGTCTTCCTTCCCCACCACCATCATCGGTGGTGAGCCCGTCAGAATCCTCGCTGAAGACCTCCCTTGTTTCAATCCACAGGGGGGAGCTTCCACACGATCGTGAATGTGCATGATCGTCAAGGCAAGCCGGCTTCCCAATGCCAACTTCAAGCCAAAAAAAAAAAATTGAAAAAAAATGTATGGAATTTTTAGTATAAAAAAAGGAAAAAAAAAAGGAGAGAAAATATTGAAAACAAAGAGTTTATTTGAATAAAAAAATTGGAAAAAAATAAATTGGGTTTGACCTAGCCTAATGGTCGTTTCTTAATGACCAATGGTCCGACCTTCTTAAACCAATTTTGATCAGGGCTGTCCCACATCAATTCCACTTCTAGTGACCCAGGTCTTGCAGAAGAAGTACTCTGCCTGACTCTAGTTAGCCTCACCCTCCTAGTCTGACCTGGCCCAGCACTTTGGACCTTCTTATTTTTCTTATTCTTTCTCTTCTTCCCTTTCCCAAAGGGATAATGCCTTGCTCCAGAACCTCCCACCAAATTCACCAATCCCTTGTTGAGGTTGTGGTCTCTCTTATAAGTCTGCAATAACCCTAACATCTCATGATAGTTTACTGCGGGTCTATTCATTTTGAAATTATCGAGAAAGACCCGATAGGAAGGGGGAAGAGAATTCAGTATCGCGTCCTTGTCGAGCTGCTCATGCAAAGGACATCCGAATATGTCTAAATGCTCAAATACCTTGATCATGTACATTACATGATTAGTTACTGGAGCTCCATCATGCATACATGTGTTATAGATTGCGGAATAGATCTAGTATCTCTCCATATCATCTAGAGTGCTAAAAGACTCCTTCAATCTTTGAAAGAACTCCTATGGTTGGGCCACCTCAAATTTATGACTGAACTCATCGTTCATCGCAGCCAACATAATGCAACGCAACATGGTGCAATCAGAGATCCACTTCTAGTAAGTGTCCCTGACAGTGCCATGAGTGTTGGAGGTTGGGATCTCAGGTGTCGAATCCGTTATCACATAAAGGATTCGCTCATGCTCCAGGACTATCCTAAGTCTTCGATACCAATGCTCAAAGTTGGGTTGATCAGAGCAACAAAGTGGTCGACATTATCTGAAAGAGAACAAGACCTATCTGTATATGAATCAATTTAAACATCCTAAAAACATGGATTTTAGTCTAAAGGTTTCTCCCACTATTTTATTCTATCTAGTAGCTTTTACACTCCAATCCGATGAATAACATTTATTCTTTAGCGAGTACTGGACCAAATATACTACACGTTAGCCTGACTTTGACCGGCCAATCCACATGCATCTAAAGGTAGGTACAATACCAATTGCTTCTCAAAGCAATTCCTAGTATTCATTTTGCTTTAGGGGTCCTCACAATCGGCCTTTAGGCCTCCTATTGAAGGTCCTGGTTAGGTCCAACCATTAACATGATCGAATTCAATGCTTCTAAATAATCCATGATCAAATCGGACTTTGGTCGGCCTACCTGACCACTTGTTAACATAGTCGCACCGAGCCATCATATGTTGAATGGAAATTCCACTCACCTAATGACCACCCGTTCTTTGAAACTGTCAATGATCACCTAACTTTTGGACTCATTACCAATCCAACTTAATGGGAGGTTAGGACTTAAGCTATCACATAACTTAGTCCTTTTCATTGACCTAATAATTTAGAAGATTTAAATTTTGTGACACATGAAAAGAAGGCATGGACCTTGATCAAGAAAACTCCCACTTAACTCTTAGAGGGTTTCAAGATCAAATAGGTCCATAGGCACCTTAAACCAGTCAAACTGATTAACCTTAGTTGACATGGGTCAACTCGAATCAATAAATAATCTAATCTGATTTGATTCACCACATAAGCCAGGAAAGCAAGATCAAGGGATGGGTTAAGCTAGGTAAGCCTCTTACCTTAGACACCAACCATGAGTTGGCCAGGTAAGAGTTAGCCCCAAAGAACCTTAATCACCAATATCAAACTTACCTTAGACACTAAGTGGTTTACCAAACTCAATCAGACTAACCTAAAGATCCGGGCTCACCACAAAGCCATCAATCAAGTCCATTTAGATGTATGGATTGATCTAACTAACTATTAGAGAGATTTATAGAGGAGAGACCTAATTTAACTTTTGATTAGTCTTCTCTCTAATTAATCCATTCATCTAAACCTAGGTCTAGCCCATTTAAGGACCCAATTCTAGCTAACCCAATCAACCCATGGTTTATCAAACATGACTTAAGATTAGAATCACATCCTAAATCTTAAAACGTTTCAAAAATACAACTTAATTCTTAATTAAGTATATCATGCCGATTGAAATAGTTTCAATTAACCCAAATTTGAAACAATTTCAAAAATAAGTGAAACAATTTTACAAAAATTATAAACTTTAAATTTACTATTTTAAGATTTTCTAGTCAAGTCGGCTCATACAGGATACGAGTTGGCTCGTCTAGAAAACTTTTCCTTCAGTCCACAGAGACGAGTTGGCTCGTTGCTTGGATAGAAAATAGTAACTTTAAAATTCATCCCTTTTCACTTGAACATTTCAAGTTTTTTTATATCATGCACCTTTTATATCTTATCTAAACATAGTTATGATCTATAAACATAGATTAAAACTATTTTAACCTATCAAATCCCTCACTTTCTTCTACATAAGGTCATGACACAGTAGCACCCTACACACCATAGGAGAACCCCAACGAATGGAAGGAGATGGCCTTTAAACCAAACTTCTCTCCTATGACCAGACGGCCATGGCAAATACACCTTAATCCAAATATATGTGAAGGATGTGAAACCGATTTCATACAAAAGCATTAAAGTAAACATGCATTCAACCTGTCTCTGATACCACTGTAGGAGTGCTGAGGTTGGGCCAATACATGCAATTTAAAAACCCTTTTAAATTACATGATGCATCGGAAGAAGATAAAACATTTTTATCTAAACATGTTAATCTTATTAATAAAGGCCCTTCATAGATCTTTATGCATGTAGAGTAATACATGTATGAAATCAAGCATATAAAGTATGTAACTCATAGAACCTTTCTTTGAATCACATGAAATGGTATTGAGGAACATTTCATTATACCCAAAAGATAGGAATACAAGCCTTACCTGCAAGGTGACAATCACCAGGAAGGGAAGTACTCCAAGGAAGAAGACCAGTTCTGCAAGCAGAACAAATGTCCTACCACTATAGGTTGTTCACACCGGGGTAAGAGGATTCTCCTCATTCATTCTAGGTGCTAGCCTCTCCGAAAACTATGTGGCAATGGTAGACTGCTTCAATACATTGAAGAACCAGTTACTGAACTGAGATGGAACAAAGCACCCAAGAACCTTTCCCAAAACACTCTATCCCAGGCCTTCAACAGAAGGTATGTGCACAGCAATCCCAAATCCCAAAACCTCACATTATGTTGTTAGAACCCTTCTGATAAAATGAGATCAAATCTTACAATCTCTCAAAGGTCAAGACTTCTAACAAGGAGAAAAAGGGGAGAATCTTGATCTAGGTGAAGAATGAATCATTTTTTTTAGCCCACACAAATCATGCCTTAAATAAAACCACAAAGGGGAGGTAATGAGAGATTAATTAGGGGTTTTGGAGTCTGTTGGGATTCAAGGGTGTTACAAATTCTTGGACATCAGCAACTGATGTGATCAAAACCCTGAAATGTGAAACATTAGGTGCCACAACAATTACAGCCATTAACGAAGCATTCTTGGGTTTTTCAACAAAATCTGTCAGACAGGTCATCTCACCATGGGTCAACTTGCCACGGGTCGACTCACCATAGGTCAACTCATTTGTCAATTTTGATAACTTCTTGTCAAATGTGTCAAGAACGATTCCCAATCATTCCTAAGCCAATAAACCAAGAAGAAACCCCATGGTATGTGACCCTATAGGTTCAAACAATAAACCGATAGCACAGAAACATTTTCAGTACAAGCCAAAGTCGCCATCTAGCATCGACACCCGGTGTCTGGATAGGTCGAAGGTTGTAGAGCAATAAGAAACCATCGAATATGGAATATGACTGAACTTATTCTTTTAATCTTCTAATGCTCTGGATGGCTTAGGCTTAAACTATCCAACCCTAATCAGTCCATCTCAATATGTCTCAAACAAAGAATCTCTGTAACTCTTTACAAAGAATGCCTTGGTCAAGGTCTTTCTCAATTGAGGCATATTATGCACTTAATCCAAACCATTTGGAGAGGTCAATCCTATCTTGATCCCCCACTACCACTATGCAAGTACTTGACTATACCTAGCAACCTTCCATCATCGGATTAGAAATCCACGTAGTCTAGTACCTAAGCACAGTGAGTTGCTTGCAAGCTACCATAGTGATCTCAAGTCAAAGGAGTAATTAATGTCCACATTCTAATACAAAACTTCTCTTTGGTAGAAAGAAAATCTCACATGAGAGTCACACTCAGTGAAGTGTCAAACACAATACCTGATGTCATACTAGCCTCTCTATGCTACTTGATCAAGAGGATAGCCAACAAACATGACATCAATGACCTATTCTTGATATACCATCATCCTGAAATAGCATATCCTTTGGTCGTAAACCAGTTTATGAACTGCACAACATATCCTCTCTACATCGCATACAAAGTATCTCAAAGGACATCATCACATAAGAGTTCAATTAGGAAGATAACATGTGATGAACAACCAGAATAAACTTTTTATTCAATTGATTAATTTATTTACATGTACATGAGTCGCAAAACCATCTACAACCTAGATGATTAGCTTTGGGATAGACATTTCCCAACACCTTCAGCTTTCACATGGAGCAAGCACTTTAGGGAGGTTGATCATGTTCAAGGCTTCATGTGGAGATCTATAGAGGCTAGACATCCTGTGCGGCTATGAGGTGACTTGAAGACCATTTTTCACATGCCATAAGTAATGAAGATCAGTGACCCATGATCAGGTATGAGATTTGATCTCATAGTAATGCAAGCATAAGACCAAATCTAAAAACCCTACTGAAAGATCTAGACTAGATATGTAATGCAGAAATTAAAATCAACATGCATCGATCTCATCGACGTATGCTGTAGATCAACGTATGCTGTCGATTTGATCTACAGCATACATCGATGAGATCGATGCATATTGATTTTAATTTCTGCATTACATATCTAGTCTAGATCCTTCAGTAGGGTTTTTAGATTTGATCTTATGCTTGCATTTCTAATTAAAAGTAATTTAGTCTGATTATGCTTCCACTATAAATTTAAAAAAATAGGCATAAATCCCTACTTGATCTCCAACAACTTCTCCCCACACACCACCCATCAATTAGATTAATAGGTGGGCATCCTGAAAGAATGGTTCTCTAAAAGCCAATCATTGTAAAGGCATTTCTATGATCTTCCAACTCATGTATGATATTATTTATCAATAAAAGGTATCTTTTGATTCATCATACTGTTGCATCTTATCAAGATTATGATGATAGGTTTGGGTAATGGAATTAGAGTTTTGATGGAAATCATAATGGCAAGACCTAAGTTCCTTTAAACTCTAATCTAAAATGTATCTAATCATTGGATAATCAATTCAGGGATCGATGAATCTAAAAAGACTAGCACATCCTATGTCTGCTCGATGGAAAGGGTGGTTAGTCTCACAACCACTTGTGTAGAGATACTAATAAAAGGATGTAGGTGCTCATTAGGTTGTGAGTCCACTGAACTGATTTGACAAGAGAACATCAAATGGAAGTCTTACTAACTTGTCAAAAGAATATTCTCTTAGTGGAAGTTGTGCATATGATCCTTAGACCTGAGACTACCATAGTATCTTGTGCACATGAACCCATGTTTTGGTGCATTGTCACTCATGGCAATTAAGTCATGTACGGGATATTTTTGGATCTGGTGTATTGTATATGAAGGCAATGAGTAGGCCTACAAGAAATCGATCACTCCTAGTAAGAGGAGAAGTCTTCCCGTGTGATCTCTTCGAATGATGACCCAGGAAGTCTTTGGCCAAAGCATGATGAGATTAGATAGGGTTTCTAATCATTCATCGATCAAATCTTCATTATTGAATTAAGATTCAAAAGGATTAAGTACTAGGATTTGATATTTATCCATGCCCATCACTTAATCCGGATATAGTGAGATTTAAAGATTGAGGTAACTTTTCACTGAAGGATATTTTAGTACTTTACATCAAATTTCTCATTTTTCGAGTAGGTATGACACGTTGCTAGATGACAATCATATCTTGTGGATTTTCATGAATCAATTGGATTGAATTCATGAGTCAATTCAAAAGCTAGTTTTAGTAAGCAACTTAGGTTAGCTTAATTTGACCAAATTTGGTCAATCAGATTTGATTGGATCGAATCAGCTCAGACCTAGACCTATTGTTGGCTAGATGTGGAATCCAAAGGGTCACACACATTAGGAAATTGACCTAGGAAGTCAATTAGAATTTAATTAGGGTCATGGGATCCTAATTGGTTAGCTAGATTGCACACTAGCAAGTATATGCTAACCTAACTCCTAACCCAATTGAATTGGGTCTAAAAGGTTGCTAAATGGACTAACCAATTTATGGAAGACCTAAATTGGGTTGTGTCCTAAGTGAAACAAATTTATTATAATTTATCTTATATTTTTCATTGCTTTTATGTGCCAAATACCAAGAGTCCCAAGGGCATTGAACTCTTGGCGCCAAAAGGAATGGTCGGCATTTAAAGGGGCATAGAAGGACGAAGAGTCCTTCTGACTATTAATCACTTATATTGTGATAAAGTAGATTTAATTCTCTTTTTTTTGACACCCATATTGTATATACTTCGACTAGGTCAAAGGTGAAATATGGTATGGAGAAAGTTGATCGACAAGTGAAGAGTAGCGACTCTTCACTATTGGCGCCAACTTATTTTGTACACAAATGGGCATAGAAAGGACTTGGTGTCCTTCTACTTTGGGACTTTGATTCCAGATAAAGCAAGGCACCTCTTAGCCTCATCTCCATGATATTTAATTTAATCTTGACCGGTCAACCAAAGGAGAAATGCGGTGGAAGGAAGTTGGCACACATGAAGAGTTGAGACTCTTCATGTTTGGCACAAATTTAAGAAGCGGAGTCCTTCTGCTTTGGATAACTTCTTATCACCAATTTTTTTTGGTGAAAGGCCATGTCCCTTGGCCTTATTACAACCGGTGATGTCCAGGTGGCAAGTGGAGAAGTTGGCCAAAGGAGTGAAGGGACTTGAATATGGACTTTGGTGCAGGAAAAGTCAAGAGGCTTTAAAGATAAGACTCCTTCTCATTGAAGGGTCTTATTTGATCTGTTGGTTGATAGATCAAAGGCTGTTGAAGACCCTTATCTGGCGCCTCCCCCTCTCCTATGAATAGCCTTCTATGTTTAGGCTAAAGGTATCATATTTTGATATCCTTTCTTTCTTACATTCTTACACTATGCCACACTCCCCTGTCACTTTCATCCCTTGTTAGAGTTTAGGTCTTGTCTTAAGACAAGTCCACCATTTTAAGACAAGGGTTTAGGAAGAAATTTAGGAAGTGGAAAAGAGAGTGAAGAGTGGATTTGGAGAGGGTTCAGAGTGCTCTACTGGAGGGCAAGGGTCTAAGCAAAGAAGCAGAGGCTGCCAAAGGAAGAAAGGCCATCAGAAGAGTTCTAATGGCTTAAGCAACCTACTGAGTGATGTAGGGTTCGTGAACCAGTGCGGAAGCGTGGATTTCAAAAATTTATGAAACCAGGTCCGAACCCTAATCCCAAATCTCCTTTTTAGCAATTAAAAACTATGACTACATGCATGTCCAAATTTAAACATTGTTTAAATACTAACCTCAGATCGCTATTACCAGTCTGATGCAGAAATGAACTCCAAATTGAGTAGCCTCTTGAACACACCAGGCGTCCACTTGACCGCCCTCCGATGGTGATCCACACGGGCAGATGATCAAGACACTGACTCCTTAATTGGGTTCCTTCCAATCAAGTTCTACCCCAAGAACTTGATACATGGGCTATTGGCTAGGACTCCTCTAGCCAAACTGGGACTAAACCTTCTCTCTTACCCTTCTCCTTGTCTTCTAGCAACTTTGGCCCCTTAAGACACTCTTGTCTTAAGAATAAGCCCTTGTCCTAAAATGAGACAAGGCTTGTCTTGGAGGGAGAAGAAAATTAAGACAAGATTGTCTTAATGTAAGAAAGAAAGGAGAGGCGCCTTCTTCCTTTACCGTCGGAGAGTTTCTCTCTGACTCTCCTTCTGTTCTGAGATTCGACAGAGCCAAGGCTCTGTAAAGGAATCAAAGAGGAAAGAGAGGAGGGGGAAACAATCTTCTGGAGAGGGAGAGGGAAAATAGAAGCAAGGCTTCGCTGTAGAAAAACTAGAAGAATTTTTACGGTGAAGTCTTCTCCTTAAATAGGCGACAGAGAGGCGCCTACCCATCTGTAATCACCCTCTCACACCCCTCTCTCCCTTCTCACGTCCTTTCCCTTCATCTCACGGCCCTTGAATTAATCTCACGGCCTTTGGGATGGGAAGATGCAAGAAAGAGTCGTGAAAAACACAGAAGGGCGCGCGCAGAAGAGAAGAGTCGCGCCCCTTCGGTGTTTTTTTTTCTTTTCATTCACGGTAATCCCATTTTTTTGAAGAGTCCATGCCTAGGTGGACTCTCTTCCACCCCCCTTCAGCCAAAACGCCGACCCCTTTTTCTTTTCTCACGCAAAAACGCCGCTTGGAGAGAGTCCACGCGCGCATGGACTCTTTTCCTTGCGCGCGCGCGTGGGAAGAGAGGGGAAGGGGCTTAGGCGATGTGGGAAAGGGGTTTAGCCTCTAAGGTTAGCCCAATTGCTAGCCTACTATTAGCCCAATGTCTTGAATCTTCAATTAGATTCAAACCGGAATGAATTTGGATCTAAAAAAGACCAAATCGAAACCCTAACTCGAATCCGATTCAAGTAGAAGCCATGGTTTGCAACACATGCTAGTGTGTTCATCTGCAAACGAGATTTAATTCCAAATTAAATCCTTGATTATCTGTCCTAAGTGTGTGACCCATTGGGTTCCATACCTAGCCAGCAGTGGGTCCGAGTGCAAGTTGACCTAATTTGATCAGAACTCATTCTAATCGATTTAGGTCAAATCGAGCTAACTCGAGTTAGTCAATTAGGACTCCTCCTAATTAGTGATCCAATTAAACCATTTAATTTGATCAACCCACAAGACAAGATTGACGTCTAGCAATGTGTCATGTCTACCCGGAAGATATGGAAATTCTGGTGAAATTCCAAAACTACCCTTCAGTTGAAAGTTCCCGTACAATTCGATCCTTCAATCATCTTGCATCCCGAATATAACTATGGATATGGAAACATGTCAAAACCAGCTTATACTCATTCCCAGCTCAGTCATACACTTGATTCAATTAATTCGATATTAGAAATCATTTCTAATATCTGTACTTTGATCAAAAATTTCCTGAATCATCATCTGACCTAATTTGGCTGGATGCAATCTCCTCCTACTAGGAGTGATCAATTCCTTGTTGACCTACTCATTACCTTCATATACAATTCACCATACCCAGCATCAACCTCGTGCATGACCCAGTGTCATGATTGAGATTGAACCAAAGCATGGGTTCATGTACATAAGGTATTATGGCAGTCTCAGGTCATAGGACTACTTGTACAACTCCCACTATGAGAAAAATCTATTGACATGCAGCTAAGGCTCCATTAGATGTTCTCAAACTGGATCTATTCAGTGAACTCATTCGCTAATGAGCACCCACATCCTTGTATTAGTGTCCCACACAAGTGACTGTGAGAGCAGTCACCCTTTTCAGCATACATAGGATGTGCCAGTCTAACCGGAAAACCTGATCCCCAACTCAGGGTTCCTATGACTAGAAATATTCTAGATTAGGGTTTTAAGGCCTTAGATCTCACTGGTATGATCTCATCATAGCCCTAGGACCATAGCCCTAATCTATGGGGTTCATCATATAATGATACAGCGAATGATGAAAAAATATTGCCTTTATTAACTTGTCAATTTACAATGGTCTGGGAGATACAAATATTGGCTTATAGGGCATAAACCTTTCAATCTCCCACTTGCACTAAAGCCAATCGCTCTTATTCTTTAACCCCATACAATCGAGGTGGCGATCAAACTCCCGCTGTGGTAGAGCCTTAGTGAACGGGTCTGCTATGTTGTTCTTTGTATCCACTCTATTGATGCAGACTTCTTGTCTCTCGATTATCTCTCGGACAAGATGGAAGCGTCTCAGAATGTGCTTGGACTTGTGATGGGCTCTCGGTTCCTTAGCTTGAGCAACTGCTCCAGTGTTATCACAATAGAGTGGCACCGGGCTCTCAATCTCAGGAACTACTCCCAACTCTGTGATGAATTTCTTCATCCAGACAGCTTCCTTGGCAGCTTCACTAACAGCTATGTACTCTGCCTCGGTAGTTGAGTCAGCTACAGTCTGCTGTTTTGTGCTCTTCCAACTTACTGCTCCACCATTCAAGGTAAAGACATACCCTGAAATGGATTTACTATCATCTGGGTCTGATTGAAAACTAGAGTCTGAATAGGCTTCTAGTTTAAGATCAGACCCTCCGTATATAAGAAAAATATCCTTAGTCCTTCTCAGGTACTTAAGAATATTTTTCACAGCCTTCCAGTGATCCTCTCCTGGATCAGCCTGAAATCTACTGGCTACACCCAAGGCATATGCCACATCAGGCCTGGTACATAACATAGCATACATAATCGACCCTGTAGCCGAAGCAAAAGGTATAGAACTCATTCTATTTCTTTCTTCAGGTGTCTTAGGAGACATCCTCTTAGAAAGACGTATGCCATGACCAATAAGTAAGTAACCTCTTTTACTTTCCTCCATGCTAAATCTCTTTAGCACCTGGTCAATGTACCTAGACTGGGATAAGCCTAGCATCCTTCTTGATCTTTCTCTATAGATCTTTATACCTAGTATATAGGATGCTTCTCCCAAGTCTTTCATGGAAAACTTTTTCGATAACCACACTTTGACTGATTGTAACATTGGGATATCATTCCCAATAAGAAGTATATCATCAACATATAGAACTAAGAAAACTATGGCACTCCCACTAGTCTTCTTGTACACACAAGGTTCATCCTCATTTTTGAAAAAATCAAATTCTTTGACTGTTTTATCAAATCGGATGTTCCAACTCCTGGATGCTTGCTTTAATCCATAAATGGATTTCTTTAACCTACATACCTGATTAGGTTTAGTCTCCAAGACAAAACCTTCTGGCTGTGACATATAAACCTCTTCCTCAAGGAAACCATTGAGGAATGCAGTTTTTACATCCATTTGCCAGATCTCATAATCATGATATGCTGCTATAGCAAGCATAATCCAAATAGATTTGAGCATGGCAACAGGGAAAAATGTTTCATCATAATCTATTCCCTGTTTTTGTCTGAAACCCTTAGCCACCAATCTGGCTTTATAAGTTTCAACTTGGCCATCTGCCCCAATCTTCTTTTTATAGACCCATTTACACCCAATAGGGTTAATACCCTCTGGTGCATCAACCAAAGACCATACTTGGTTGACATACATGGAGTCCATCTCGGATCTCATGGCTTCCAGCCATCTGTCTGAGTCTCTACTCATGACTGCTTCCGTATAGGTTAGAGGCTCATCATTTTGAATGATTTGGGCTTCATTATTTTCAATTATGAACCCATACCTCTCAGGTGCCTGTCGCACCCTATCAGACCTACGGATAGAGTGTGTTCAGGTTCTATATTAACTATGTTGTTACTTGACTGAGAAGTGTCTATTTGTTGAATTTCATTAAGTTCGATATTTCTACCAGTGCCCTTTTGTAGGATGAATTCTTTTTTCATAAAAGTGGCATGCCTACTGACCAAAACCTTTTGTTCAGTAGGGTGGTATAACAGATATCCTATACTATCTCTAGGATATCCCATAAATAGACATTTGTCTGCTATAGCATCTAGTTTATGTCCAAAATTTCTTTTTACATAGGCTGGACATCCCCATATCTTAATATACTTAAGATTGGGCTTCTTACCTCTCCATAATTCATATGGAGTGCTAGAGACAGTTTTAGATGGTACTCTATTCAAGATATAAGTTGCTGTTTCCAAAGCATATCCCCAGAAAGAAAAAGGTAACTCCGTGAAGCACATCATGGACCGTACCATATCTAATAAAGTACGATTCCTCCTTTCAGCAACATCATTTAATTGTGGTGTGTAAGGAGGAGTCCATTCAGAGATGATCCCCTTATCTTTAAGGTGATCAAGAAACTCAGTGGATAAGTACTCACCTCCTCTATCTGATCGGAGGATCTTTATACTTTTTCCTGTCTGTTTCTCTACCATACTTTGATACTCTAAAAATTTTTCAAAAGCCTCGGACTTATGTTTCATTAGATACACAAATCCATACCTTGAAAAATCATCAGTAAATGTGATGAAGTATGAGTATCCACCATAGGCTTGAGTTGTCATAGGCCCACATACATCTGTGTGTATGAGTCCCAAAAACTCTTTTGTCCTTTCTCCATGTCCACTAAATGGAGTCTTGGTCATCTTACCCATGAGACATGATTCACAAGTTCCTAATGACTCATAGTCATAAGGATCAAAGAAATTTTCTTTGTATAACTTGTTAATCCTAGTCTCACTAATATGTCCAAGTCGACAATGCCAAAGTAAGGTATTGTTTACATCATCTCTTTTCCGTTTGTTAGAAACATGAAAAATATTGTCATTAGTGGAAAGAGTTAATAGACCATTGCAGAATATGCCATAACATATAATTTCATTAGATAAAGAAATTGAGCAGCCACTGCTCATTACATTCATAGTATATCCTTGTTTAAGTAACAAGGGTATAGATATGATATTTCTAATGATTTTTGGCATATAGTAACAATTCCTTAGCTCCAAGATCTTCCCTGAAGGTAACTTCAAAATATAAGTCCCTACAGCTTCTGCTTGGATGGGGTCCCCTCCAGCACCGTAGAGCTCAAAGTTACCTTCCTTCAATACTTTAAGCCCCTGAAGTCCCTGCAATGATTTGCAGATGTTATGACCACAGGCGGTATCCAACACCCAAGTATTTGAAATGGAAGAATCCAATGACAAAATAGTATGAACTTCTTTCATACCTTTTGGTGCCTCTGATGCACCAGGCTTCACACTTGCAAGGTAAACCTTGCAGTTCCTTTTCCAATGACCCGGCTTGCCACAATGAAAGCAGGTCATCTGTCCGGAGGCCTTCTTTCCTTTCTTCTTCTTAATGCCCCCTTTGGGATTCATCCTCTTACTGGAACCATTTTTGCCTGTCTTCTTCTTATCCACAAGAAGAACTGGAGCCTTATTTTTCTTTACATGGCTCTCTGCTGTCTTCAACATATTCAACAGCTCAGGCAAGGAAGAATTAAGTTTGTTCATATGGTAATTAAGAACAAACTGTGAAAATGACTCTGGGAGTGATTGCAAGATCAAGTCTTGATTCAACTCCCCATCCATTACAAAACCTAATTGACCTAATCGAGTGATTAGATCAATTATCTTTAATACATGGTCTTGTACTGATGTACCTTCTATCATCCTTGCACGGAACAACTGCTTAGATATTTCATATCTAGCAGTTCTACTGTGTTCTCCATAAAGCTCTTTTAAATTGAGCAGTATGGAGTTAGTATCCATGCTATCATGCTGCCTCTGCAACTCATTAGTCATAGAGGCAAGCATAACACACTTGACAGTAAGTGAGTCATTTTGCCACATATTATATATGGTCTTCTCCTCTTGCGAGGCATCTTCCCTTGGTGGTTCCAAAATTGGGGTATCAAGAATATAGAAAATTCTTTCTTGACTGAGTACTATTTTTAAATTTCTCAGCCAATCAACATAATTAGGCCCAGTCAATTTGTTGGCATCTAAAATACTACGGAGTGAGAGTGAAGAGGCCATTTATCTACATTTAAACAAAGAACAATACATAAGCAAACAACCATGAAATGACAATACATAATTAAATTAGGACTTTAATTTAATTATGTCTCCCACTATTTTATCGAGCATCATAACCCTCTATACGATGATCGAGAAAACCCTAATTAGTTTTTCTTAGTGGGGTTGAGATCCCAATCCCTTATAAAAGACCTTGTGTGTACACAACAAATCTTATATAAGTTCATAGGTAGGAAAACTCTCTCCAATTGTAACCCGTACAATTCTCAACTTATCCCGGCCTCTAAAATATTAATAGCCTTGTGTATACACAACAAACTATAATATTTTAGTTAAGTAAGACCCTCCATAGCCATATAGTCATGACTTTAATAGTAATACCCTTGTGTGTACACAACAAAATATTACATTAAATCATGCCATAAACAAATAATTGTATTAGGCCAAAAATTGTGTTAGTCACCATATTAGGTCTTGTGTGTACACAACAAACCTAGTATAGATCGTAACACAATAATGACCTATCATGAAGGAAGACCAATAATAGTATTTTAACACCAAGCATGTTAGTCAAGAATTAAATCAATCAGATCGGCCAGGCTAGTGGAAGAGATGTGGGGGTCCCCCCGTTGCTTTCCTAGACACCAATTTAAAATTGGCTAGGTCAGACAACGGAACCAATTAAAAACCACGATTCCCTTTACCTTCCCAGAACCACCTTTCTAGACACCGAAATGACTAATTATCCATCATGACTAATAATGCTTATCGGTTAACTATACTACCACTTAATATAATTTTAAGAGGGATTTATGCAATGCTAGCACATTCAATTAAAAGCTATCACATATATTAATACATGCTTTAAACTAAGCAAATATGTGAAATGTGTGCCATCATACTAGGACAACCATTTACCACATAATGGATACACCATTATGCCAGGGCAACCTTATTTCAGTATGATGGCTCCAGGGCTAATCATATCTCTAAGACAATTAGGGTTTCAGTGGAAAACCCTAACTGGTGGCAATCATCAAACTCATGTTCAATCAAAGACATGCATTGTGCATCAATATAAAAACTTTAACATGATACTACATCATTTAATAAAACATGAATTGAACTGCATAAGTTTTAATCCTAATAAGGTGGCTCTGATACCACTGTAGGGTTCGTGAACCAGTGCGGAAGCATGGATTTCAAAAATTTATGAAACCAGGTCCGAACCCTAATCCCAAATCTACTTATTAGCAATTAAAAACTATGACTACATGCATGTCCAAATTTAAACATTGTTTAAATACTAACCTCAGATCGCTATTACTAGTCTGATGCAGAAATGAACTCCAAATTGAGTAGCCTCTTGAACACACCAGGCGTCCACTTGTCCGCCCTCCGATGGTGATCCACACGGGCAGATGATCTAGACACTGACTCCTTAATTGGGTTCTTTCCAATCAAGTTCTACCCCAAGAACTTGATACATGGGCTATTGGCTAGGACTCCTCTAGCCAAACTGGGACTAAACCTTCTCTCTTACCCTTCTCCTTGTCTTCTAGCAACTTTGGCCCCTTAAGACACTCTTGTCTTAAGAATAAGCCCTTGTCCTAAAATGAGACAAGGCTTGTCTTGGAGGGAGAATAAAATTAAGACAAGATTGTCTTAATGTAAGAAAGAAAGGAGAGGCGCCTTCTTCCTTTACCGTCGGAGAGTTTCTCTCTGACTCTCCTTCTGTTCTGAGATTCGACAGAGCCAAGGCTCTGTAAAGGAATCAAAGAGGAAAGAGAGGAGGGGGAAACAATCTTCTGGAGAGGGAGAGGGAAAATAGAAGCAAGGCATCGCTGTAGAAAAACTAGAAGAATTTTTACGGTGAAGTCTTCTCCTTAAATAGGCGACAGAGAGGCGCCTACCCATCTGTAATCACCCTCTCACACCCCTCTCTCCCTTCTCACATCCTTTCCCTTTATCTCACGGCCCTTGAATTAATCTCACGGCCTTTGGGATGGGAAGACGCAAGAAAGAGTCGTGAAAAACACAGAAGGGCGCGCGCAGAAGAGAAGAGTCGCGCCCCTTCGGTGTTTTTTTTTCTATTCTTTCACGGTAATCCCATTTTTTTGAAGAGTCCATGCCTAGGTGGACTCTCTTCCACGCCCCTTCAGCCAAAACGCCGACCCCTTTTTCTTTTCTCATGCAAAAACGCCGCTTGGAGAGAGTCCACGCGCGCGTGGACTCTTTTCCTTGCACGCGCGCGTGGGAAGAGAGGGGAAGGGGCTTAGGCGATGTGTGAAAGGGGTTTAGCCTCTTAGGTCAGCCCAATTGCTAGCCTACTTTTAGCCCAATGTCTTGAATCTTCAATTAGATTCAAACCGGAATGAATTTGGATCTAAAAAAGACCAAATCGGAACCCTAACTCGAATCCGATTCAAGTAGAAGCCATGGTTTGCAACACATGCTAGTGTGTTCATCTGCAAACGAGATTTAATTCCAAATTAAATCCTTGATTATCTGTCCTAAGTGTGTGACCCATTGGGTTCCATACCTAGCCAGCAGTGCGTCCGAGTTCAAGTTGACCTAATTTGATCAGAACTCATTCTAATCGATTTAGGTCAAATCGAGCTAACTCGAGTTAGTCAATTAGGACTCCTCCTAATTAGTGATCCAATTAAACCATTTAATTTGATCAACCCACAAGACAAGATTGACGTCTAGCAACGTGTCATGTCTACCCGGAAGATATGGAAATTTTGGTGAAATTCCAAAACTACCCTTCAGTGGAAAGTTCCCGTACAATTCAATCCTTCAATCATCTTGCATCCCGAATATAACTATGGATATGGAAACATATCAAAACCAGCTTATACTCATTCCCAGCTCAGTCATACACTAATGATTCAATTAATTCGATATTAGAAATCATTTCTAATATCTGTACTTTGATCAAAGATTTCCTGAATCATCATCTGACCTAATTTGGCTGGATGCAATCTCCTCCTACTAGGAGTGATCAATTCCTTGTTGACCTACTCATTACCTTCATATACAATTCACCATACCCAGCATCAACCTCGTGCATGACCCAGTGTCATGATTGAGATTGAACCGAAGCATGGGTTCATGTACATAAGGTATTATGGCAGTCTCAGGTCATAGGACTACTTGTACAACTCCCACTTTGAGAAAAATCTATTGACATGCAGCTAAGGCTCCATTAGATGTTCTCAAACTGGATCTATTCAGTGAACTCATTCGCTAATGAGCACCCACATCCTTGTATTAGTGTCCCACACAAGTGACTGTGAGAGCAGTCACCCTTTTCAGCATACATAGGATGTGCCAGTCTAACCGGAAAACCTGATCCCCAACTCAGGGTTCCTATGACTAGGAATATTCTAGATTAGGGTTTTAAGGCCTTAGATCTCACTGGTATGATCTCATCATAGCCCTAGGACCATAGCCCTAATCTATGGGGTTCATCATATAATGACACAGCGAATGATGAAAAAATATTGCCTTTATTAACTTGTCAATTTACAATGGTCTGGGAGATACAAATATTGGCTTATAGGGCATAAACCTTTCAAGTGATTCCTAGGATCAATTCCTGTGTGGATCACCTCTGGAGGGCATGCACTTGTGTGCCTAGTGGAGAGAAGAAGGAATTAGCATTACAGGTATTTTTCCAAACCCTAATTATATTGATGTGGGACAAATATGAAAACCTAATCTACTGATAATTAACCTAATTAATAGAGAAAAAAATAGAGATTAATTTTTTTATAATTTTCAATTTTTTTAGAGATTCAAAGAGAGTAATTAAGGAAACTAGTCAACTAGTTTATGCCCGCACGAGTTGATCTAACAAAGCAACTAGAAAATTAGGATTTGATGGCTAAGAAACCACCGTAAACTAGGGTATAATTTCAAGATAAAAAACTAAAGAGTAGGAAAAGGTTTTTCAAATTTTCCAACAAAGAATTTTTCTTCTAAAGTTGATCTATTGGAACTCTCAAGATCTCATGGCAGGGCTTCAAGATTTCGATCTTCGGGCTCCGATCTTCCATGATATCTATTCCAAGGCAAGAACTCCTAACTTTAATCCTTGATCACCTGTAATCGCTCAACAAATGAAGATCGATCAGTTAGAAAAAAGTAATAAAAGGAAGAGAATGGAAAAAATGAAAGGAAAAGGGAAGGAAGTAGTCAGCTAGGGATTTTCCAATGTTTGGATAAGTAGGGCCTTACACCCTTTGACATTCCGAGGAACAAAGGAAAGGGCCTCACACCTCGTGATGCACACAACAAAGAAAAAAATTGGATAGAATGTCATTGTATTTCATTAATAATCATTAATTATATAGGGAGATTGATGGAGTATTTATAGACCAACAACCAGAGGTGTATAGGTTACAAAGACTAGTGTCTGTTTTCCTTAGGGAACAACTCCTGGAAACCTTGCTCTAGGCATCTTGGACTCCTACTCTTGGGCTGATCTAGGACTCTATCCAAGGTGGGCGATATCAAAGGATCTCCATCCAAGTTGGGTGCCAAGATGGGGATTGGTGAGGTGTCATGATGAAGGGCCAAGATTGCTTCATGGATTGGCCCTGATTGCTGGACTCTGGAGTCTGGATGATGTGGGCTCCTGCAAGATGGTGGACTCTCTAGTCTAGATAGAAGAAAACTCAAGAGTTTTTTCTGGATTCTTGAGTTTGGAACTTTGAAAGGGATATGCCCTACAAGCCAATCTATGTTGTATCTACCAAACCATTGTAATTGACAATTTTCTAAATAAAGGCATTATTTTTCATCATACGCTGTGTTTATATTATATGATGAACCCCATAGATTAGGGCTATGATTTTAGGGTTATGATGAGATCATACCAGTGAGACCTAAAATCTTAAAACCTTAATCTAAAGTATTCCTAGTCAAAGGAACACTGAGTAGGGGATCAGGGTTTTCCGGTAAGACTAGCACATCCCATGTATACTGGAAAGGGTCACTGCTCTCACAATCACTTGTGTATGACACTAATACTGGGATGTGGGTGCATATTGGAGAATGAGTTCACTGATATGATCCAACTTGAGAACATCTAGTGGAGTCTTAGCTACATGTCAATAGAAGGTTCTCATAGTAGGAGTGGTACAAGTAATCTTTTGACCTGAGACTGCCATAAGTACCTTATGTACATGAACCCATTCTTTGGTTCAATCCTAATCATGACATTGAGTCATGCACAGGATTGATACTGGGAATGGTGAATTGGATATGAAGGTAATGAGTAGGTCAACAAGGAATCTTAGTAAGAGGAGATTGTATCCAGCTAGTTAACAATCGGATGATGATTCAGGGAATCTTTGATCAAAGTAAAGATATTAGAGATGGTTTCTAATATCAAGATAATTGAATCATCGATATAAGATTGAGCTAGAAATAAATACAATATTGGATTTGACATATATCCATATCCATAGTTATATTTTGGATGCAGGCTGATCGAAAGATTTAATTATACGATAACTCTCTACTGAAGGATAATTTTGGTATTTCACCAGAATTTCCATATCTTACGGGTAGACATGACACGTTGCTAGACGTCAATCTTGTCTTGTGGGTTAATCAAATTCAAAGATCATTTATTAGGAAGAGTCCTAATTAATCGAATCGGGTAAGCCCGGTTTGACCTAAATCGATTAGAAAGAGTTCTAATCAAATTAGGTCAACTTATATTCGAACCCACTGCTGGCTAGATGTGGAACCCAATGGGTGATACACTTAAGAGGATTGATCAAGAGTTTAATTTGGAATTAAATCATCTTTGCAGGATAACACTCTAGCAGGTGTTGCAAACCCTAGCTTCTATTCGAATCAGATTCGAATTAGGGTTCCGGATTGGTTCAAATTGGGTTCTAATTGGACCTATTTAGACCCTAATTGAGTTAATTGGGATTATGGCTAACCCTATTGGCTAGCCATGTAACTTGGCTAGCCTCCCCACCCGCCCCCCTTACATTTTCATGTTAAATGCCAAGAGTCCATGCGCATATGGACTCTTGGCGTGCCATTTGGAAGAGTCCATGGTGCATGGACTCTTGGCGCCCCCACTTAATTCTCCGATGATTTTATTTGGGGCGGCCTCCTTTCTTAAGAATTAGCGCCTCACCTGTGTGCCCTTGGATGGGAATCAAACAGCTGGAAAGTTTTTAAGAAAGAAGAAAAATGCTAACTCTTCTCGGGCACGCGAAATAACATCTCTTCGGAGATGAAAAGTCGCGACCCCTTTCTTTTTAAAACACCGTAGCTTTTTCTTTAAGAAAGGCCATGGGATTTAATCTGAAGGGCCATGAGAAAGTGGGAAGGGGCGTGAGAAATTGAGAAAGGCATGAGAAGGAGTTTACAGAGAGTTTTGAAGGCGCCTCTCTGAAAACTATTTAAGGCGCATGAAAAATCAGAACTCTGGAGTAATGTTTTTCTTTCTTTCTCTCCTGAAGACTCTTTTATTCTTTTCTTGCTCTTGCACTATTTCCTTTACAGAGTACACCTCTGTCGAAACTCTGCTACTGAACAAGAATAAGGGTAAAAGTCTCCGACGGTAAAGGAAAGAAAGATGTTCTGATTTGTTCCTTTCTTTCTTACATTAAGACATCATTGTCTTAATTTCTCCTCCAACTTAAGACAAGCCTATGTCCTCTTAGGACAAGGTCTTTTCTTCAAGACAAGGGTGTCTAAAAGGCCAAGGTCTTAGTGGAAGGAGGAGAAGAGGTCAAGGAAAGGGAGGCAAGCTCTTGTGTGGAGGAATTCAAGCCATACTCCAAGCAATTGAGTTCTAGGAAGAAGAACTCAATAGAAGGAACCATTGAAAAGAAGATAGAGTTGTCTTGATCATTGCTCTGTGTGGATCACCATCGGAGGGCGGACACTTGGACACCTGGTGAAATCAATCAGCCTCCTCAACATCAAATTTTGTTGGAATTAGCGATTACAGGTTGGTACCCTAATTCTAACAATGTAAGTTTGTATGTTTATTATATGTTTTAATCCTGAATAAGGAGATCTTGGCTAAGGGATTATGGTGCAAATTTCATCCTTTTGAAATTACACTTCCACTGCGGTGCACCGGATCCCCAACAGTGGTATCTGAGCCATCCTTATTACAGTTAAAACATATGAAAATTATTTATATGTGTTTTTGTTGTAGTATCCCAATTAGGGTTTTAAACCCTTGAATGCTAATACACTTAGCATAATTTATGGGATGCATATATGATAATTAATGTTTTGATGTATGCCACTAGTTAGGGTTTTTCACTCAAACCCTAATTATTATAAAGATATGATTAGTTTTGAAGTCATCATACTGAAATAAGGTTGCCCTGGCATAATGGTGGATCCATTATGTGGTAAATGGTTGTCCTAGTATGATGACACACTTACCACATATATGTTTATCAGAGTGATATGATTGTGATATGTTCTATAAGAATGTGCTGGCAATTTTATAAAGCCCTCTTCTTAAAATTATATTAAGTCATAGTATATTTAACTAATAAGAATCACTAGTCATGATGAACAATTATCATTCGGTGTCTAGAAAGGTGGTTCTGGGAAGGTAAAGAGAATCGTGGTTTTTAATTGGTTCCATTGACTGACCTGGCCAATTTTTATTGGTGTCTAGGAAAGCAACGGGAGGACTCCCACATCTCTTCCACTTGCCTGGCCGATTTGATTATATTTAATTCTTGACATAAATGCTTAGTGTTAAAAAATACTATATATTGGCCTTCCTTCATACTGGATCATTATTGTGTTATGAACCACATTAGATTTGTTGTGTTATCTGCAAGACCTAATATGGTGATTGACATAATATTGGTCTAGTGCATAGATATGCTTACAATATATTCAGTATAATGCCTTGTTGTGTTATCTGCAAGGGCATTATATTTGAATACTGACTGTATAGAAATGAAAGGGTCTTGACTTAACTAAAACATTATGGTTTGTTGTGTTTTCTACAAGACTTATAATGTTCTAGAGGCCAAGTTATTTTTGAGAATTATATGAGATATAATTGGAAGAGTTTCCTACCTTTGAGCTTTTAAAAGATTTGTTGTGTTATCTGCAAGATCTTTTATAAGTTATTAGGATCTCAATCTCACAAAGAAAAATCGATCAGGGTTCTTCTCGATTATCATAGTGAGGGCTATGATTTTTGATAAAATAGTGGAAGACATAATTAAATTGAAGACCTAATTTAATTATGTAAGTCATTTCATGGTTGTTTACTTATGTATTATTCTTTATTAAATGTAGATAAATGGCATATTCATTATCACTGTGAAGCATCTTAGATACCAACAAACTGACTGGTCCAAACTATGTGGACTGGTTGAGAAACTTAAAGATTATACTGAGTTCAGAAAAACTGTCTTATATTCTTGATACCCCTAGTCTTAATCCACTAGGGGATGATGCCACACAGGAAGATATGGCCACATACAAAATGTGGCAGAATGACTCCCTCACTGTCAAGTGTATCATACTGGCCTCTATGACCAATGAGTTACAGAGGCAGCATGAAAGCATGGATACTCAATCCATAATGCTCAATTTAAAAGAGCTTTATGGAGAACAAAGCAGAACTGCTAGATACGAAATATCTAAGCAGTTATTCCATGCTAGGATAACAGAGGGAACATCCGTTCAGGATCATGTTCTGAAGGTAATTGACTTAATCATCAGATTGGGTCAATTAGGGTTTATTATGGATGGGGAGCTGAATCAGGATTTAATCCTGCAATCACTCCCGGAGTCATTTTCTCAGTTTGTCTTGAATTATCACATGAACAAACTGAACACTTCCTTGCCTGAGCTATTAAATATGTTAAAAATAGCAGAGAGCCACGTTAAGAAAGAAAAGGCTCCACTTCTTCTTATTGATAAGATCAATAAGAAGAAATCAGGCAAAAAGGGTTTTAGTAGGAGGCTAAACCTTAAGGGTGGCATCAATAAGAACAAGAAAGGAAAGAAGGCCTCAAAATAGTCAACCTGTTTCTTTTGCGGCAAAGCAGGACATTGGAAAAGGAATTGCAAGGCTTACCTTGCAACTGTGAAGCCTGGTGCGTCAGATGCACCAAAAGGTACGTATGACATACATACTATATTGACATTAAATTCGTCTATATCAAATACTTGGGTATTGGATACCGCTTGTGGTTACCATATATGCAAATCTTTGCAGGACCTCCACAAGCATAAAGTATTGAAGGAAGGCGACTTCAATTTCTACGGTGCTGGTGGTGATATCATCCAAGCAGAAGCTGTAGGGACCTATATTCTGAAGTTGCCTTCATGGAAGATCTTGGAGTTAGAAAATTGTTACTATATGCCAAAGATTATTAGGAACATTATATCTATTCCTTTGTTATTAAAACAAGGATATGTAATGGATGTAACGAGCACTGGTTGCTCGATAATGTTATCTAATAAAATTAATTGTTCTGGCATATTTAGCAATGGGCTCTTAACTCTTTCTTTCAATAATAGTGTTTTTCATGTCAATAATAAAAGGAAAAGAAAAGACTTTAATGATACTTTACTTTGGCATCATCGACTTGGTCATGTTAATGAGTCTAGGATAAGCAAGTTATACAAGGAAAAATTCCTTGATCCTTATGAGTATGAATCATTAGGAACTTGTGAATCATGTCTCATAGGTAAGATGACCAAGATTCCATTCACTAGACATGGAGAAAGGTCAACTGAGTTATTAGGACTTATACATACTGATGTATGTGGTCCAATGACAACTCAAGCCAGAGGAGGATACTCATATTTTATCACTTTTACAGATGATTTATCTAGGTTCGGATATGTGTATCTTATGAAACATAAATCTGAAGCCTTTGATAAATTTAACGAGTATCAAAGTATGGTCGAAAAACAAACTGGGAAAAGTATTAAAGTTCTTCATTCTGATTGAGGAGGAGAATACTTATCCACGGAGCTTTTAGACTATCTTAAAGTTAATGGAATTCTTTCTGAATGGGCCCCTCCTTATACACCACAGCTAAATGGTATAGCTGAAAGGAGGAATCGTACCTTATTAGATATGGTACGATCCATGATGCACTTCATAAATTTATCCATTTCTTTCTGGGGTCATGCCCTAGAAACTGCTGTTTACATTCTGAACAAGGTACCTTCTAAATCCGTTGTTAGTACTCCATATGAAATTTGGAGTGGAAAGAAACCATATCTTAAATATTTCAAGGTATGGGGATGTCCAGCTTATGTTAAAAGAAATTTTGGACATAAGTTGGAACCTATAGCGGATAAATGTCTATTTGTAGGATATCCTAGAGAAGGTAGAGGATATCCGTTCTACCATCCTACTGAACAAAAGATTTTTGTCAGCAGGCATGCCACTTTTCTAGAAAAGGAGTTCATTTTAGAAAAGGGCAATGGTAGAACTATTGAACTTGGAGAAGTACAAGAAACACAGATAGACAATTCTCAACCATTAGAACATATAGTTAGGACAGAACCAGAACACAAAACTCCTCCCCGTAGGTCTGATAGAGTGCCACGGGCACCTGAGAGGTATGGGTTTATTATTGAAAATAATGAAGCCCAAGTCATTCAAAATGATGAACCTCTGACCTATACGGAAGCTATCTTGAGTACTGATTCAGATAGATGGTAAGAAGCCATGGAATCCAAAATAGACTCTATGTATGTAAACAAAGTATGGTCTTTGGTTGATGCACCAGAGGGTGTTAATCCTATTGGGTGCAAATGGGTCTATAAGAAAAAGATTGGGGCTGATGGCCAAGTTGAAACCTATAAAGCCAGACTAGTGGCTAAAGGTTTTAGACAAAAACAGGGAATTGATTATGATAAAACATTCTCACCTGTTGCCATGCTCAAATCAATACGGATTTTACTTGCTATAGCAGCATATCATGATTATGAGATCTGGCAGATGGATGTGAAGACTGCATTCCTCAATGGTTTCCTTGAGGAAGAAGTCTACATGTCACAGCCAGAAGGTTTTATTTCAAAAAATAAACCTAATCAAGTATGCAAGCTAAAGAAATCCATTTATGAATTAAAGCAAGCTTCAAGGAGTTGGAACATCCGCTTTGATGAAACTATTAAAAGGTTTGGTTTTATCAAAAATGTGGATGAATCTTGTGTTTATAAGAAGACTAGTGGGAGTGCCATAGTCTTCTTGGTTCTGTATGTAGATGACATACTCCTCATTGGGAATGATATCCCGATGTTGCAATCAGTCAAGGTTTGGCTATCAAACCAGTTTTCCATGAAAGATTTGGGAGAAGCATCCTATATACTAGGTATTAAGATCTATAGAGATAGATCTAAGAGGATGCTAGGTTTATCCCAATCTAGGTACATTGACTTAATGCTGAAAAGATTCAGCATGGATGGAAGTAAAAGAGGTTATCTTCCTATGAGTCAAGGCATACATCTTTCTAAAAGGATGTCTCCTAAGACACCTGAAGAAAGAAATAGAATGAATTCTATACCCTATTCTTCGGCAATAGGGTCCATAATGTATGCCATGTTATGTACTAGGCCTGATGTGGCATATGCTTTAGGCATTGTCAGTAGGTTTCAGGCTGATCCAGGAGAGGATCATTGGAAAGCAGTTAAAAATATTCTTAAGTACCTAAGAAGGACTAAGGATATTTTTCTGGTTTATAGTAGTTCTAATCTTAAACTAGAAGCTTATTCTAATTCTAGTTTTCAATCAGACCCTGATGATAGCAAATCCATTTCGGGATATGTTTTAATCCTAAATGGTGGAGCAGTGAGTTGGAAGAGTACCAAGCAGCAGACTGTAGCTGACTCAACCACAGAGGCAGAATACATAGCTGTTAGTGAAGCCGCCAAGGAAGCAGTCTGGATGAAAAAGTTCATCACAGAGTTGGGTGTTGTTCCTGAAATTGAAAACCCAGTGCCTCTTTACTGTGACAACACTGGGGCTGTTGCTCAAGCTAAGGAACCAAGAGCTCATCATAAGTCCAAGCACATTCTGAGACGCTTCCATCTCATCCGAGAAATAGTAGAGAGACAAGATGTCTACACAAATAGAGTTGATACAAAGAACAATGTAGCAGACCCGTTCACTAAGGCTCTACCACAGCGAGATTTTGATCGCCACCTCGAGTGTATGGGATTAAGATTTAAAGGCGATTGGTTTTAGTGCAAGTGGGAGATTGAAAGGGATATGCCCTACAAGCCAATCTATGTTGTATCTCCCAAACCATTGTAATTGATAATTTTCTAAATAAAGGCATTATTTTTCATCATACGCTGTGTTTATATTATTTGATGAACCCTATAGATTAGGGCTATGATTTTAGGGTTATGATGAGATCATACCAGTGAGACCTAAAATCTTAAAACCTTAATCTAAAGTATTCCTAGTCAAAGGAACCCTGAGTAGGGGATCAGGGTTTTCCGGTAAGACTAGCACATCCCATGTATACTGGAAAGGGTCACTGCTCTCACAGTCACTTGTGTATGACACTAATACTGGGATGTGGGTGCTCATTGGAGAATGAGTTCACTGATATGATCCAACTTGAGAACATCTAGTGGAGTCTTAGCTACATGTCAATAGAAGGTTCGCATAGTGGGAGTGGTACAAGTAATCTTTTGACCTGAGACTGCCATAAGTACCTTATGTACATGAACCCATTCTTTGGTTCAATCCTAATCATGACACTGAGTCATGAACAGGATTGATACTGGGAATGGTGAATTGGATATGAATGTAATGAGTAGGTCAACAAGGAATCTTAGTAAGAGGAGATTGCATCTAGCTAGTTAACAATCGGATGATGATTCAGGGAATCTTTGATCAAAGTAAAGATATTAGAGATGGTTTCTAATATCAAGATAATTGAATCATCGATATAAGATTGAGCTAGAAATAAATATAATATTGGATTTGACATATATCCATATCCATAGTTATATTTTGGGTGCAGGCTGATCGAAAGATTTAATTGTATGGTAACTCTCTACTAAAGGGTAATTTTGGTATTTCACCAGAATTTCCATATCTTCTGGGTAGACATGACACGTTGCTAGACGTCAATCTTGTCTTGTGGGTTAATCAAATTCAAAGATCATTTATTAGGAAGAGTCCTAATTAATCGAATCGGGTAAGCCCGGTTTGACCTAAATCGATTAGAAAGAGTTCTAATCAAATTAGGTCAACTTGTATTCGAACCCACTGCTGGCTAGATGTGGAACCCAATGGGTAACACACTTAAGAGGATTGATCAAGAGTTTAATTTGGAATTAAATCATCTTTGCAGGATAACACTCTAGCAGGTGTTGCAAACCCTAGCTTCTATTCGAATCGGATTCGAATTAGGATTCTGGATTGGTTCAAATTGGGTTCTAATTGGACCTAATTGAGTTAATTGGGATTATGGCTAACCCTATTGGCTAGCCATGTAACTTGGCTAGCCTCCCCACCCACCCCCCTTGCATTTTCATGCCAAATGCCAAGAGTCCATGCGCATATGGACTCTTGCCGCGCCATTTGGAATAGTCCATGGCGCATGGACTCTTGGCGTGCCCCACTTAATTCTTCGATGATTTTATTTGGGGCGGCCTCCTTTCTTTTGAATTAGCGCCTCACCTGTATGCCCTTGGATGGGAATCAAATAGCTGGAAAGCTTTTAAGAAAGAAGAAAAACGCTAACTCTTTACGGGCGTGCGAAATAACATCTCTTCGGAGATGAAAAGTCGTGACCTCTTTCTTTTTAAAACACCATGGCTTTTTCTTTAAGAAAGGCCGTGGGATTTAATCTGAAGGGCCGTGAGAAAGTGGGAAGGGGCGTGAGAAATTGAGAAAGGCATGAGAAGGAGTTTACGGAGAGTTTTGAAGGCGCCTCTCTGAAAACTATTTAAGGCGCATGAAAAATCAGAACTCTGGAGTAATGTTTTTCTTTCTTCCTCTCCTGAAGTCTCTTTTATTCTTTTCTTGTTCTTGCACTATTTTCTTTACAGAGTACACCTCTGTCGAAACTCTGCTACTGAACAAGAATAAGAGTAAAAGTCTCCGACGGTAAAGGAAAGAAAGATGTTCTGATTTGTTCCTTTCTTTCTTACATTAAGACATCATTGTCTTAATTTCTCCTCCAACTTAAGACAAGCCTATGTCCTCTTAGGACAAGGTCTTTTATTCAAGACAAGGGTGTCTAAAGGGCCAAGGTCTTTGTGGAAGGAGGAGAAGAGGTCAAGGAAAGTGAGGCAAGCTCTTGTGTGGAGGAATTCAAGACATACTCCAAGCAATTGAGTTCTAGGAAGAAGAACTCAACAGAAGGAACCATTGAAAAGAAGATAGAGTTGTCTTGATCATTGCTCTGTGTGGATCACCATCGGAGGGCGGACACTTGGATGCCTGGTGAAATCAATCAGCCTCTTCAACATCAAATTTTGTTGGAATTAGCGATTATAGGTTGGTACCCTAATTCTAACAATGTATGTTTGTATGTTTATTATATGTTTTAATCCTGAATAAGGAGATCTTGGCTAAGGGATTATGGTGCAAATTTCATCCTTTTGAAATTACACTTCCGCTGTAGTGCACCGGATCCCCAACAAACTTGAGTAGCTTGAACTCTGAAGTAGGAAGTTCTGTTGAACCTTCTCCAACTTGGGCATCTCAAATTGAAATGCTTCTTAGATATAGGTGATAAAAGAGTGGGAGATGGGTTGGCCGACTCCTTTGATTTTGGCATCAAATAATTGAGTGGGAGGGTGCCAATTTAGAGACTCCTGCTTTACTCTTCTTAAAAAAAGTGGCGCTAATTCATGAAAAGATGCTGACCAAGGGAGTGACATGAAAAGTATTGTGTTGTCCCGATGAAGTGGCAAGTGGTGTTGCCCTGATGAAGTGTCACGTGATGTCCAAAAGTCATGTGATATTATCCAAATTCTGGAAAAAGTTGGTACCAAGAAATGCTTGCATATGACAAGTGACTTGGGCTAGCACATGGACTCACTTGGTTTGTCTTGACTTGGGTCCCCCTTGTATTACAAGACTCAACTAACTAACTAATCACATGATTTAACCAACTAAAACCCAACTCTAAGCCTAATTTGATCAAATTGATCAAAAGGTATAGACATGTAAACAAGTGGATCAACTTGGTAAAAGGGGTTTGGCTCAAAAGGCTAAAAAAAATAAAAATCCTAATTAAAGTTGGTCCGTCAACTTTCGGACCAAGATCAATCGAAGTAGCGGTCGGGGTGCGGATGGACTTCGGCTCAGGCCGGAGCAACGAGTTAGGAATTTTAACTTAAGTGTTGGTCCATCGACTTTCCGGATCCAGAAGTAGTTGAGGCAGCGGTCGGATTCAGCTCAGGCCAGAGAAACGAGCTTAGGAATTTTAACCTAAGTGTTGGTCCATTGGCATTTTGGACCCGGAAGTAGTTGAGGCAGCGGTCGGATTTCAACTCAGGCCGGAGCAAGGAGCTTAGGAATTTTAACCTAAGTGTTGGTTCGTCGGCTTTCCGGACCCAGAAGTAGTTGAGGCAGCGGTCGGATTTCAGGTTAGGCCGGAGCAACGAGCTTAGGAATTTTAACATAAGTGTTGGTCTGTCGGCTTTCCGGATTGGGTTGCCCAAGAGCCTTTACTGACCGGAGTCGGACTTTTGGAAGTGGGCTACCCTAGATCCTCTGCCGATCGGAGTCGGACTTTCAAACATGGGCTGCCCTAGAGCCTTTGCCAACTGGAGTCAGACTTTCGGAAGTGGGCTGCCCTAGAGCCTCTACCGATCAAAGTCGGACATTTGGAAGTTGGCTATCCTATAGCCTCTACCGACTGGAGTCTGACTTTCGGAAGTGGGCTATCCTAGAGCCTCTACCGACTGGAGTCAGACTTTCGAAAGTGGGCTGCCCTCAGACTTTCGGAAGTGGGTAGCCCTAGAGCTTCTGCCGATCGGAGTCGGACTTTTGGAAGTGGACTGCCCTAGTGCCTCTGCCGACTAGAGTCAATCTTTCGGGTCCTAGAGCCTCTGCCGACCAGAGTCGGACTTTCAGAATTAGGCTATCCTAGAGCCTCTACCGACCGGAGTCGGACTTTCGGAAGTGGGCTTCTCTAGAGCCTTTGCCGACCAGAGTTGGACTTTCGAAAGTGGGCTTCCCAAGAGCCTTTGCCGACCAGAGTCAGACTTTCGGAAGTGGGCTGTCCTAGAGCCTTTACCGGCCGGAGTCGGACTTTTGGAAGTGGGCTGCCCTAGAGCCTTTGCCGACCGGAGTCGAACTTTTGGAAGTGGTTCATAGAAGAAATATGGACTTCATTGATAATACTTACGGAGGTTGTCTATACTCCACAGACGCGCCATCTATCGTCCGTCTAAAAATTCAAGTCGATAGGTGCTAGCTCGAACCACTTCAATGACCCAATAAAGTCCCTCCTAATTTGGGTAAAGCTTGCCTTGCTCGGTCGGTCTCAAAATTTTGATCCTCCGCAAGACCAGGTCTCCGACTCGGAAAGCTCATGCCTTGACTCGCGAGTTGTAATATTTCGTCATCTTTTGGTGGCATAACGCCATCTTCATGCTTGCCCGAAAGTCTAGTTTCTTTAAGCAAGTCCAGGTCAGCCCTTCGCCGTTCGGAGTTGGCCGGTTCGACATAGTGGTCAATCCAGAGAGATTGAAGAGAGGTCTTAATAGGGATGACAGCTTCACATCCATAAGTGAGGTTAAATGGAGTTTTGTCGGTCGACGTTCTGGCAGTCATCCGATATGCCAATAATACTGAGTGGAGTTCCTCCGCCCAAAGTCTCATTGCCTCATCGAGCCAGGTCTTCAGCCTGTGTAGGATTGTCCGATTTGTGACTTCAGCCTCTCAATTGCACTGGGGGTGACCAACCGATGTGAGTCGGTGAGAGATGTGATATTACTGATAGAAACCTTGAAATTTAGAGTTGTCAAACTATCTTCCATTATCAGTAATAATCATCCGGGGAATGCCAAATCGAAAGTTGATATTATTCTGGATGAAGTTCTCCACCTTGGCCTCCGTTATCTGTGCCAATGGTTCGGCCTCCACCTACTTGGTGAAATAGTCGATGGCCACAAGCAAAAATTTTCGTTGCCTGGAAGCCGGGAGAAAAGGTCCCAATATATCCATTCCCCACTATGTGAACGGCCATGGGGCGGTGATCGGAATCAGCTCACTGGCGAGCCTCCTTTGAATGACGGAGTACCTTTGACATGCGTCGCACCTTCGGACGAAGTCCGACACATCCTTCTGAATGGTAGGCCAGTAGTATCCCTGCCAGATGATCTTGTAAGCTAAGGATCTTCCCCCGAGGTGGTCACCACAGATGCCTTCATTGACTTCTCTGAGGGCATAGTCGGCATCTGTCAGCCCCAAGCACTTTAATAGTGGCTGTGAGAATGATCGCTTATACAGGATGTTATCAAGGATGACGTACTTAAAGGCCATCAAGCACACCCGCTTGGCCTCCGCCGGATCTTCCGGAAGTGTTCCTTTAGCTAGGATAGTAAGGATCGGATCCCCAAGAAGTTTCATGATCCACCTGGTGGACCTCGGTCGGCTCTTCCGCAATACTGGGGTGCCACAGATGCTTCACAAAAGTTCGGTCAAAAGTCTCGCTGGCGGCTGTAGCCAACCTTGACAGAGTGTTCGCTCGAGAGTTCTACAGACGAGGTCTGTGGAGGATTTTGAAAAATCTGAATTGAGAAATGAGGTTTTGTACCTTGTTTAAGTATTTTGCCAGGGTCGGATCACTTACATCAAACTCCCCTTTTACTTGACTAACCATCAGTTGGGAGTCGGAGAAGACTCTGAGTCGGTCGATGCCCAGTTCATTTGCAATTCGTAGTCCCGCGAGGAGGGTTTCGTACTTCGCTTGATTGTTCGACACCTGAAATAAAAAATGTAATGCATATTCTAGGTTTTCCCCATCTAGGTCGACCAAGATCAGTCCAGCCCCACAGCCTGCAAGGTTAGACGCTCCGTCCACGTGGAGGGTCTAGGCTGGTTTGGCTTCGTAGATGGCATTGGCTTCAGTTACTTCGGCCATTTGAGGAGGTGTTTCATGTCTCCATGTGCACTCTGCAATGAAGTCAGCAATTACCTGGGCCTTCAAAGTGGATCATGGCTGGAAAGAGATGTCGAATTCACCTAGCTTGATAGCCCACTTGGTGAGCCGACCGGATGTATCTGGGCTCCGAAGGATTGCCTTGAGGGATTTGTCGGTCATCACCATAATCAGATGTGCCTAGAAATACGGTAGGAGCCGCTTGGCCGACGTGACCAAAGAATATATCAGCTTTTGCATTTTGGGGTATCTTGTTTCAACATCGTGGACTTTCCTGATATAATAGATGGGCTTCTGCTATCCATCTGCTCCGACTCGCACGAGGACGGTGCCGATCGCTTCGTCCGACGCTGAAAGATAGAGGTACAAAAGTTCTCCCTCCGTTGGCTTGGCTAGTAATGGGGGATTCTTCAAGAACTTTTTCAATGCTTCAAAAGTTGACCGACATTCATCAGTCCAAACAAAGCTTTCCGATCGACACAGGGCTTTAAAGAATGGCAGAGATTTCTCAGCCGAATGGGAGATGAAAGGGTTGAGAGAGGCAATTCGACTGGTGAGTTCTTTCACCTGCTTTTTGTTGGTCGGATGTGCCATCTCAGTGACAGCCCTTATTTTGTCAAGATTCACTTCGATTCCCCTTTGTGTGACCAAAAACCCAAGGAACTTGCCATAGGTTATCCCAAAAGTATATTTCATGGGGTTCAGCTTCATCCGATGGTGCTTGAGTGCGTCGAAGGATTCCTGCAAGTTCCAAATATGGTCGTCCTTATGGAGAATCTTCACTATCATGTCATCCACATAAGCCTCCATGTTCCTGCCCAGCTGACCTTCGAACACTCGGTTGATCAGCCACTGAAAAGTGGCACCAACATTCTTCAAGCCGAAGGGCATCATTCGATAATAGTACAGACCCTTGTCAGTGACAAATGCGGTCTTCTCCTCATCTTCCGGATGCATCTTTATTTGGTTGTAGCCGAAGAAGGCATCCATAAAGCTAAGAAGCTAGTGGCCGACCGTGGCATCCACCAGCTGATCAATCTTGGGTACTGGAAAGCTGTCCTTCGGGCAGGCCTTGTTAAGATTGTTGTAATCTACACAAATCCTCCACTTCTCGTTGGCTTTCTTCACCATAACCACATTCGCTAGCCACTCAGGGTAGTGGACTTCCCTGATGAAGCCAGCATCATAGAGCTTCATCACTTCCTCATCGATGGCTTTCTGCCTTTCGGCAGCAAAGCTTCTCTTCTTCTTTCGGACAGGTCAGTATGTCGGATCCACCTTGAGTGAGTGATGACCTCTGACGGTATTCTGAGCATGTCCGATGCTGACCAAGCAAGGACATTGACGTTACTCCTAAGAAAGCCAATCAGTTTTGTCTTAATATCCTCGTTGAGGGAACCTCCAATCTGGAGGACCATGGTGGGATCATCCTCTCAAAGGGGAACAAACAGAATCTTTTTTCCTAGCTAACCAAGGCCATCGGCCTCAGCTCTTGGGTCAAGTTGCTCCATAGTGGGATAGCCTTTTGACTATTGGTTTATAATGGTCAGACACTGCCTGGCCATCCGATGGTCTCCCCTCATCACTCCGACCTTGCTCCTGGTCAGAAATTTCACCAACAGATGGTAAGTGGACACGATGGCTCTGAATTTGTTGAGAGCTGGTTGGCCCAGGATAGCATTATAAGGTGAGGTCATCTGAACGACCACAAAATTGATGGGGAGGGTTTCTTGGAAAGGCTTCGTCCCGATAGTCACAGGGAGAACTATCTCGCCTTACACTCCGATGGAGTTACCCCCGAAGCCTATCAGCGGCATGGGGGATTCCTGCAGCATGGACCTGGATAGATTCATTCTCATAAAAGCATCGTACAGCAATACCTCTGTTGAGCTTCCATTATCTATATGTATTCTACTTACATCGTAATTGGTAATCACTGCCGACACGACTACAGGATTGTTCTCAAAAACATGAGTCTCCAGAAGATCTTCATTGGAGAAGGTGATTGCATTGGATCCCCTGGACCTTTTAGCAATATCGGTCCTTTCCTCATAGCTTCCTCCTGATCGTCGATACAGCATGCCGACATCCCCAATGGTTGGCCTCTGATTAGGGAGCTCCATCTCCTCTGGAGGGTTTCGGATGTTTGATGCTTCAGCCCGGTCCCGATGGGGTTGGACATACTTGCTTAAGTATACCCTCCAGATAAGGTCTTCAATGGTGCCTTTCAAGTTGCAGGCACTCTTCAGTATTGTGCCCATGATCTCTATGGAACCGACAGAATTTGTCTTTATTTCATAGTGTTGGAGGACCTCTCATCGGTCGAGGCCTTTGTAAAAAGGTCTCGTTCTCAATCTCCATAACGATATTCTCTCTTGGTAGGGACAGAGGTGCGTAAGTCTCGAACCTCCAGGGGAAGTCCCTCGGCTTTGGACTTCGACGTTGGGCTGACCGTCGACTATCACTCAGAGGTCAAACATTGGGAGCTTTATCGCTCCGCTTCTTGGGGGTCTGCCTTCCTTCAGCTTGACATCACCGACTGCTTGTTCTTCTGCCAGGAAGTACTTCTGTACTCTGGCCAGGAGTTCACTATAGCTTGTTGGATGTTTCTTGTCCATGGAGAAGGTCAGCCTGGATGAGCGGAGAAGGCTGACATGGCCGTAGCCTCATTTAAGTCCAGGACTTCCATGGTCGCTGAGTTGAAACGGGCCATGAAATATCGAAGGGTCTCTCCCTTCTTTTGTAGCACGAGGAAGAGGCAGTCGGTATTCTTCGAGATCCAACTGCATGTCTTGAAATGAGAAAGGAAAAGTGATTCGAGTTGAGAAAAGGAATAGATCGTATCTGGCCGGATGGCAGAGAACCACATCCGGGCGATCTTCTTAAGGGTAGCGAGGAAGGCAATGCAGTGGAGGGCGTCGGAGGTGCCTTGTACCATCATAAGGGCTTTGTACATGCCTTGATGGTCCATCAAATCAGTTGTACCATCGTAAGGGTTCACTCGTGGAATCTTTAAATGGCGAGGAATCATCTCCTCCAGAATCTCGTCTGAAAATGGGGGACGGGAGTCGTATACCTGTCCCCCTTCGACCTTCTGCTAGAGGGCAATTTCGTCAATGCGCTCCTCCATGTGCATGATCTTGCTGGCATAGCCCCTCGGTGGTTCGGCAGCAGGCCGACCACTGATCGGGATAGATTTGGCATAGGAAGGTGAAGCAGACCTCGTCCTTTTGCCATCGGGACGGTCGCCCAATGACCTCCGGGGCTCCGTGATGATGCGAGAATAATGCTGGGGGACCTTCGATCGTCGGCTTCCCTCAGTGGCAGTTGGAGGGTTGGTGTAGGAAACAGCTGGTTATTGCTGACGATTGTCGGCTGCTTCCTTGAAACGCTGAACTGCAGTAGTAAGTGTTTCAATGTGATTCACCAAAGTTTGGAACTGTTGCAACCCCAGTGTGGTGGTGGGTTCTGTTGTAGTAGTGGCAGTGGTGGCGACATCATTTTCCCTGGGAGGTTCCTCAGACCTGGGAGGGGAGATACCTCTTTTGGCAGTGGCATTTGGAGCTCTTCCCTTAACCATTTTGTAGCCAAGACGATGGATTCCTTTTTTTGAAGAAAGAGTTTAGGCCCTTCTTCTAGTGCCAATCTGCTGCAGCGTCAACTCATGGACTAGGGACCAAGGGTGGCTGGATGTGCCGGAGCGCTCCTCTCCCGGATGAACCTACAAGGAAGTCCCCAAGGGCGCCGGTGGTGTTCCGTTGGGAGACCCTCCGATGCCTTTGTTAGCAAGGGGTTGAAGACAATAGAATGGAGGAACCAGTGAAGAATAGCATATAGATAGGGAAGAGTTCTCATACCTCCAACCGGGGTCCCCTAGGTACCTTATATAGGCACGGAACAGTCCAAAATCCGTTAGGGGAGAGGCTGAGAAAGATCGATCTGCCCCTTGGAGAATCTAAAGAGTGGCCACGTGGCGCGCAGATACGACAGCACCATGGAAGTAGTGGAGCAGGGCTGTTAGGATAACAGGATCCCGTCATAATAGAAAGGTGCTTCTGGAACTCCCTGGATGCTATGGCTTGCTTGTCGGATGTCAGCCGTGGGGATGCTGGTCGGCCGGACTAAAGGCCAACCCTCTGGAGTAGAGCGACAGGCCGAACCCTAGCAAGAGAGGGTCGTTCGGACCGCTGGAGGAGAGCAATGAGCCGGATCCCAGCAGGAGAGGGTCATTCGGACCTCAGCTCCGGTGGGTCAAATCGCTGTAGGAGAGCAACGGGCCGGACCCCAGCAGGAGAGGGTCGTTCGAACCTCAGCTCCAGTGGGTCAGACCACTGAAGGAGAACGATGGGCCAGACCCTAGCAGGAGAGGGTCGTTTGGACCTCAGCTTTAGTGGGTCGGACCGCTGAAAGAGTAACAGGCGGAGCTCTGAAGGGGTGGCCCAATCGGACCGCAAGAATGGGCCAGTTCCGCTTGAGGGTGAGCCATCAGGGTACAACAATACCCATCCATCCTAGACTCCAATGCCAGGAACATACTCCTGACCCACACCAATGAAGGCCACACTATGATTATGTTGATCAGGATGAGAAAGCCCTAAGAAACATTCATCTAGATGCACCCGTATTCGATGGAAACTTGAATCCTAAGGTGTATATAGACTGGGAAAGTGATATGGATCAATACTTTGATTGGTATGAAATGTAAGAAGATAAAAAATTTAAGTTTGCCAAACTTAGATTTGTCCGTCATCCTAGATTGTATTGGGATAATGTTGAGCGCATTAGTCGACAGAGAGGTGACATGCCTATAGCCACTAGGAGAGCTATGAAGGTAAAGCGGAGGGAGAAGTATTTACCCATATCCTATGAACAAAGACTCTTGGATCAATTGCAATGATTAAGTAAAGGAAATAAGATGGTGTCAGAGTATATTTCCAAGTTTAATGAGTTCGTCATGAGATGCAATGTGGTTATGTTGGAAGCTGTGACCTTGTCTAGGTTTAGAGCAGGTCTCCGAGAAGAAATCCAGAGAGAGTTTTTTCTTAGAGAGGTCCATGATCTAGACCAGGACTACCAAATTGCTAGGGACTATGAGAGATTTTAAAGAGAACCCATTTTTTGTCGTCCCGAACCTAATAGGATTAATTTCCCTAGAAGTAGGCCCAGCCCAAGCCCAAATCCATCCAACAGACCCAATCCTACTACACCATTAGCTTGCAGAGATGACAAAAGAAAGAGCCCTGAAGTTTGAAGAGAAGGTAATGTCCATTGTTTCAGGTTCCATAAGGTATGGGGCATATCAAGCCAATGTCCCACCAGAGCATTACACATAGGAGAAGTTGAAGAGGAAGGCCCCGAACCCATAGAAAATTGTGAGGAAGAAGAAGTATATGAGGCAGGTGTGAAGTATATGAGGCAGGTGTGAACCTAGTTAATGAGTATGAAGGGGATGAAGAGATCATTGACTCATCAAAATTTCTAGGGATAGTGAGATGTATTTTGACCCAGGCTAAGGAGCAAGAAGATTGGCGTTGGACTAGCATCCTACAAACCTTTGTTAAGATAGGAGAGAAAGTTTGCAAGATCATTTTAGATAGTGGAAGTTATATCAATGCCATATCAACTAGTACAGTCAAGAGCTTAGGATTGTCCACCGTACTCCATCCCAATCCATATAAGGTATCCTAGATAGATTCGACCTCGATTGAAATCAAATTTAGGTGCCAATTCACAATCTAAATATAGTCATACCAAGAAAAGGTTTGGTGCGATGTTCTTCCTATGGGAGTAAGCAGCATCATATTTGGCTGACCATGGTTGTATGATCATGATGCTATACTCTATGGTCTTTCTAATTCTTGCTCTTTTACTCATAATGAAAAGAAGATTGTAATCAATTCTTCACCACCTAAGGACAATGTTAAGAAAGAATCAAGTCACCTAAGGGACAAGAAACAAGAAATAAACATGATCAGTGCTATGGAATTGGAGCAAGAGCTTAACGATGGTTCACCTATTTGGATTTTGTCAACTAACGAGTTCAAAATCAAACCCATAAGGAACAGCTGCAAGAAGTGTTAAGTTTTCTAGAGGAGTTTCAAGATGTATTTCTAGAAGACCTTCCCAATCACCTTCCACCCTTAAGAGATATTCAACATGTCATAGATTTAGTCCCAGGATCCACATTACCTAACCTTCCCCATTATAGGATGAATCCTACCGAACATTCTGAGTTACAATGACAAGTTGGAGAACTTCTCCAAAAGGGATTCATTAAAGAAAGCCTGAGCCCATGTGTGGTACCTGCCCTTCTGACCCCTAAGAAAGATGGGACATAGAGAATGTGTGTAGACAGTCGAGCCATCAATAAGATTAAACAATTAATTATCATTTCCCTATTCCCCGTTTGGATGACATGTTGGACATGATGGTCGAAGCCAAGATTTTCTTCAGAAATCAACCTTAAGAGTGGCTATCATCAAGAAGAATTAGACCCGAGGATGAAGGTTTTCTTCAGAAATCAACCTTAGGAGTTGCTATCATCAAGAAGAATTAGACCCGAGGATGAATGGAAAATGCCTTCAAGACTAAGGATGGCTTGTATGAGTGGGTAGTAATGCCTTTCGGTCTGTCCAATGCACCTAGCACCTTCATGAGGATCATGACCCAAGTTTTAAGGACATTCATTGGGAAGTTCGTAGTGCTTTATTTTGATGACATTCTCATTTATAGTAGAACGAAGGAAGACCACTTGAATCATCTTAGGCAAGTTTGTCAAGCCCTTAGACAAGATAATCTTTATGCTAACCTTAAGAAATGTAAATTCATGACCCATAGAGTTATCTTCTTAGGATTTGTTGTCACCATTGAAGGAGTGTCTGCCGACCCCAAGAAGGTCAAGTCCATAGTTGTGTGGCCAGTACCCAAAAGTGTTCATGAAGTTTATAGTTTCCATGGCCTAGCCACCTTCTATAGGAGATTTATTCGAGGATTCAGTACCATAGTAGCACCCATTACCGACTGTATTAGGAAAGGAACCTTTGAATGGACAAAAGTCGCTAATAGAGCCTTCATGGAAATCAAGGAGAGAATGACCCAAGCACCTCTTTTAAGATTACTTGATTTTTCAAAAGTATTTGAGGTTGCTTGTGATGCCTCTGGAGTAGGAATTAAAGGAGTTTTGAGTTAGGAGAGTCATCCAGTGGCATTCTTTAGTGAAAAGTTGAATGAGGTGAAAATGAGATATTTGACTTCTGATAAGGAACTGTATGTGGTAGTTTAAGCACTGAGGTATTGGAGACATTCCTTGCTATCGCAAGAGTTCTTTCTTTATTTCGATCATGAAGCCTTATGATTCCTTAATTTTCAAAAGAAATTGAACCCTAAGCACGGGAAATGGGTAGAATACATTCAAGCATATACTTTTATTCTGAAACACCATGTCGGCACTGAAAATAGGGTTGTAGATGCACTGAGCCAATGATCCATGCTTTTGACCTCAGTTAGCACTGAAGTTATAGGTTTTGATAGACTGAAAGAAGAATACCCTAAGTGTCCCGACTTAAGTGTCCCGACTTAAGTGTCATTAATCAATCCTTTCCACAAGGACCATCTAGTGTACATAATGATTATACCATTCATGATGGATTCCTTTTCAAAGTAAACCAGTTGTGTGTCCCTCAAACTACTATTAGAGAGTTTCTGATCTGGGAAGTTCATGCTGGAGGCCTAGTAGGTCATTTTGGTAGAAATAAAACTATCCTAGTAATAGAAGAGCAATTCTTTTGGCCTGGCCTCAAGAAGAATGTAGCCCATGTTGTGGCTCAATGTCGAACATGTGCTGTTGCCAAACAGCAAAAGTAGAACACTGGTCTATACACCCCTCTACCGGTTCTTCATTGTTCCTAGCAAGATCTTAGTATGGACTTCGTACTAGGACTACCAAAGACCTAAAAAAGATAGATTCAATCTATGTTATAGTTGACCAATTTTCTAAGATGGCTGACTTCATACCATGCTCTCAAACTTTAGATGCTTCAAGAATGGCTAAGCTTTTTCTTGACAAAATTGTTAGGCTACATGGTTTTCCCAAAACCATTGTATTAGATAGGGATGTTAGGTTCACTAGCTACTTTTGGAAGATCCTTTGACATATGCTAGGAACCAGACTGAAATTCTCTACTACCTACCATCCTCAGACTGATGGCCAAATAGAAGTTATTAACTGGAGTCTAGGAAATTTGCTGAGATGTCTAGTTGGTGATAGTATGAGAAATTAGGATCTCTTACTATCTCATGCTGAGTTTGCTTATAACAGCTCAATCAATAGATCTACTAGAATGTGTCCATTTGAGGCGGTCCATGATTACAAACCTAGGAAGCCCATAGATCTCATTCCATTATGATGCGGACATCGCAGCACTGATCTCGAAGCAAGCACGAATCTTAGAGTTGCATGAATCTCGGAGCATATCCAGAATAAAATAGTTTAATATATATCTTTTGTTTGAAATTTGAATTAGGGTTTGGTTGGTTAGGATTAAGATATGGATAGGCTTATTTATCCTATCTTGTATTTCAATTTGAATCATCTATATCTTTTTATCTTATATTCAAATTCGAATGAGGGTTTGAAATGTCTATAAATGCCACCCTCAGTCCTTTGTAAAAAAATAGTTTGGTCAATAAAGAGGAGTTTTTAGAAAAGAGTTTTTTTCTTTTCATTAGCCCCGAATGGGGAGGGTGAGAGGCCCGTCTTTCCTTCGCCTTTGGGTATCGAGGGATGAGAGACCCTATTCCTTCGCCTTTGGGTGTCGAGGGGTGTGAGACCCTATGCCTTCGCCTTGGGGCATCGAGGGATGAGAGACCCTATTCCTTTACTTTCGAGCGTCGAGAGGCATGAGGCCCTTGTTATCCCCTTCCCCGTCGAGTCTCCTCTATGGTCTTAGGGATTTTTTTTTACGGCCCTAGGTAGCGATTTGGGTGGGATGCCCTTGGCTCCGCATGTTGTGAGATGGGTGGGATGCCATAGGCTACATGTAGTCGGGTGGGTGAAATTCCCTAAAGGTGAGATTTCTCTCCGTAAATGTAAGTCCCTAGTTCGTAGAGTGTCCAATTTTTCTATCCTAACTCTATTTTTCCTTCGCCACCACCATAGAAAAAAAAATAAATTAAAAAAAAATAGGATACCTTAATCTTCGGTGGCTTCTTAGCTCGTCAACGATCATACCATGATCCGTACCCTATCAAATTGGTATCAGAGCCATAGGTCAGGTTAGGGGACATTTCTTTCTCGATCCTATATTCCCTCACTAGTTCGACCATTCTCTTTCTTCCCTGTTCTTGCTCCGCTTCCCATAGCCACCGCCTTCCTCTACGACCAAAGTTCCTCAGATCGGTGCCACCACTAGATCTTCCAGACATCAATAACCCCTGCGTCAACATAACTTCCTTTTCTATAGCGATCAACCCTTCCCAAGACCACCGGCCACCATCTCATCTCCGATCCACCATAGACCTCTGCCCAGACACTTCCAGACCCTGCCGCACGATCTCCCATACTATAGACATCCATCCAAGAAGCCGATCCTCTATTCATCTCCACACGCGATGCCTCACCGACCAGAGGACACTGTCAAACTCCATTGTCCACCCAACCGAGAGCACCTCCGATCACTGACTGATGCCCTGTCGACCATTTCTCCAACCAAGTCGGGCCTCCCTCCCTCCAACTAGTCACTTACCAACCGGGCTTCCCTTCCATCACTGCCATTCACTGGAGCCGAGCCAAGTGCCATCATCTCCCTACCATCTGGAGACATCCATGTCTACCGTAACATCCGACCGTCAGTCTCATCGAGGCACGTCCGATCCCTCAAATCCCCATAGGATTTTTTCCCTCACATCCTTGTCCCCTCGACCTTCCAACGATGACCAAAGCCGACGATGACCCACTGCTGCCAACCATCGGAGCAAAGCCCTGGCTCTGCCAAATCCCCTAAAGCCGATGCCTCACCGCCTCATCACCCCTTTCATCGCCCTCCTATCCACCTTCTCTTTCCCTGATCCCGGACTCCACCTCCACCATCCTCTCCACCAATTAGAACACCTCCATCGCAATCCAGCCCATCGGACCTCCATCTTTCGATCTACCGACCTCACCGGAAAGACCACTGCCAAGCCTAGCTATGCCGTAGTCCCCTTCGTGGGATCTGCCTCCATCCGTCGCACTTCTCCCAGCTGCACCGTCTTCCTCCTCCCCAGCACCGTCTTCTTCCTCCCCAGCCACCGTCCTCCTCCCTAGCACCGTCGCCAGCCGCCGTCTTCCTCCCTATCACCATCGCCGGTGAACGCCCACCGGTGACACCCCTTCGTGAGCCACTATTCTAGTTTCGATGTAAGGAGAAAAAGGGGAGGGATTGCACGAACGTGAGAGCAATTCCCCCTTTGTTGTCGACTTCACTTAAGGAACCGCACGTTTCTTAAAGGAAGGTGCTTCCCTTATTGCTAATTCAAGATTCCACATGCTCCTCAAAGCTACTGCACACTCTTCAAAGTGCATGATCTTCAGAGCCATACGATTTCAGAGCTATATAGATTTCAGAGTAGAGTCTTTGGATGTGGTTCATCAAAGCCTCCCGTTGATCTTGACTCGATAGAGTCAAGTTCTCCCCACCTCAGGAAAATGATGGGGACATCGCAGCTCTGATCCTGGAGTAAGCACGAATCTTGGACTGGATGAATCTCAGAGCATATCCAGAATAAATTAGTTTGAGAATTATCTTTTATTTTAAATTTGAATTAGGATTTGGTTGGTTAGGATTAAGATGTGGATAGGCTTATCTTATCCTATCCTCTATTTGAATTTGAATGATGGGAACTCGCAGCACTGATCTCGGAGCAAGCATGAATCTCGAAGCATATCTAGAATAAATTAGTTTGAGATTTATCTTTTGTTTGAAATCTAAATTAGGATTTGGTTGGTTAGGATTGAGATATGGATAGGCTCAACTTATCAAATCTTGAATTTGAATTTGAATCATCTCTATTTTTTTATCTTGTACTCAAATTCAAATGATGGTTGGAAATGTCTATAAATACTACCCTCGGTCCTTTGTAAAAAAATAGTTTGGTCAATAAAGAGGAGTTTTTCGAAAAGAGTTTTTTTCTTTTCTTTCACCCCGTATGGGAAGAGTGAGAGGCCCATCTTTCCTTCGCCTTCAGGCATCGAGGGATGAGAGACCCTATTCCTTCGCTTTCGGGTGTCGAGGGGTGTGAGACCTTATGCCTTTGCCTTCGGGCGTCGAGTGGTGAGAAAACTTATTCCTTCGATTTCGAGTGTCGCAAGGCGTGAGGCCCTAGTTATCCCCTTCCATGTCGAGTTCCCTCTATGGTCTTAGAGATTTTCTTTTATGACCCCAGGTAGCGATTTGGGTGCGATGCCCTAAGCACCGCATGTTGTGAGATGGATGGGATGCCCTAGGCTACATGTAGTGGGGTGGGTGAGATGCCCTAGGGGTGAGATGTCTCTCCTTGAATGTAAGTCCCTAGTCCGTAGAGTGTCCAACTTTTCTACTCTTCATCTCTTCTTTTCCTTCACCACCACCATAGATAAAAAATAAAATTAAAAAAAAATAGGATACCCTAATCTTCGATGACTTCTTAGCTCGTCAACGATCCTACCATGATTCGTCCCCCATCACATTGTCCACAAATGCATGAGTTTCTGAGTTAGCTGAGTCACACAGTATATTAAGGATTGTATAAAGAAATCAGTAAAACAATCAACATGAGCAGTGAAACCTACAAGCATATGGCTAATTCACGTATGAGGATCAAAGAATTCTATGAAGGAGACCACATAATGATTAGACTCAGACATGAATGGTTCCCATCTAGAACCATTAAGAAATTACATGCCCGCGGTGCAAGCCTATTCAAAATCATAAAGAAGATTGGACCTAATACGTATATACTTGAGTTACCATCTGACCTAGGTATTAGCTCGACCTTCATTGTTTCAGACTTGATAGAGTATAAGGAGCTAATGATGATACCTAGTGAGCCTTTTAGGCCTAACCCTATTTTTGAGAATGAGACTACCCTTGAGTGTCCACTAGCAACTTTTCCAAAGTGGCGAGACAAAATTGAGTGAATTTTGGATGACAAGACGATCACTACCAAGAACAAAGACTACCAACGCTATCTGGTCATTGGCAAGGTTGGCCAGAATCTGAAAACTCATAGATCTCTAGGGAAGACCTGCAACGAATCGACCTAGACTTATTAGAGCATTACCAGAGTCAGGTTGACCCATACTCGATAGGGTCAAGTTCTTGCCACCCCAGGAAAATTGGTGCAGACACCAACAATGGCCATCAATCAAATTCTTTATGGATTGAATGACAAATTTGAAGCCCCAACAAGTCAGTTCAACTACAACCTAAAGAGCTGACTCGAGCATTGGAGTTGACTCAAAAAGAGAATTTTGCTACTTCAATTTCTACTTCAACATTTCAGCTATTCAGCACTTATTTAGCTACTTAGAATAACTCAACACTTCAATACTTATTCAACTACCTGGAATAATCTCAGCTATTTGGGGTAACTCAGCACTTCGGATAAATCAGCAAGTCAACTACAAGACCAAGTTGTACCACCACATTGTCGTGACACCCCGGATGAGATCACCCCATCCTGACCACTTGCACCATCTCAAACATGAAGCACCATGAAGAAACAATAGCGGAAGCAACAAGCCTGACGTGAACACTATACCACGAATCTTAGGAGATGGGGGTAAAGAAGATCAACCAAAGAATATATCAAGATTAAGAAGAAGTTTTGGGAGAACACAAGGGTTTATATTATCTCCTATTTGAATAGCTTACAGGACCTCTTGAAAGACTCAAGCCTCTTTCTCTCTCGAGGCCATACAATATATATATACTTAGGTTAAACCAAACCTAGCCCATTGAACCAACTCCCAATCAGCACATCGTCAAAACAGCTAACCCATCATCTGAGTCGACTCAAATCAATCCAAGTCGACTCGTCCAGACAATAGGTTTCCTGACTGTGCCTCCAAGTCGACTCTAATCCATCAAAGCTGACTCGACCAGAGTATCTTCATACCTACCCTGAGAACTAGAGTCGACTCCTGGAAATCGAGTTGACTCGAAAGACCATCGAGCCGACTCGAAGAACCATCGAGCCGACTCGAACAGACAAACTGAATAATAACCATTGTAACATAGTCTATCACCTAGGACTCTTATTGAACTCACTCCTAGCCCTAGTTACATCATGACCAACATGACAAAGACCCAAAACTTGATTCCAGATGCCTTGGATACACCACATGAGACTCAACAATCTCCATCTTGGTGTTTCAAGGCTTCAGTTAACTCCATTTTGTCTATCAACCGCATCAATCCAATACACTTATGAAAGTTGTCCCTTGGAAGAACCTTCAACAGTGCATCAGCTAGATTCTCCTTGGTATAAATCTTTTCCAACTCCACCTCGCCTTCCTCCACCAGCTCTCTAATCGATGGTATCTGATGTCAATGTGCTTCATCCTGGCATGATATACTGAATTCTGTGCAAGTAACAATGCACTCTGGCTATCAAAATACACCTTGATAGCCTCCTGTTTGTAGCCCATCTCCATAGCCAATCCATTCAACCATAAAGCCCCCTTTGCTGCCTCTTTGATGCCAATATATTCTGCATTAGTGGTGGATAACACCGTTATAGACTGCAAACAAGACCTCCAAGACACAGGTCCCCCATTAATGCTGAATATGAAACCTATTGTGGAACAATGGGTATCCACATCTCCACCAAAGTCTGCATCCACAAAGCCTTCCATCTTCCCCTTGGCAATCTTGATTATGTTAGAGTGTTCCACTGCACCTCCACACTATTCGTAGTAGATGCCCACTCCAACTGATCCCACCAAGTATCTGAAGATCCCCTTCAGTGCTTGCTAATGTTCCTTGCTGGGCTGTGCCATGAATCTGCTCACCTGACTCACTGCATGGGCTAGATCTGACCTAAACACACCATAGCGTACATTAGGCTTCCCATGCCAGATGCATAAGTCACCCTCTCCATTTCTTGAGCCTCCACCTCAGTCTGTGCTGACATACTCTTCGAAAGTCTGAAATATCCTGCAAGTGGCAGCGCTGTTGGTTTGGCCTCCTTCATTCCAAACCTCTCTAGCACCTTTCGAATGTATCCTCCCTGAGATAAATGCAGCTACTTCTTAGCTCAATCTATAAAAATCTCCATGCCCAAAATCTTTTGTGCAGCCCCCAAGTCCTTCATCTCAAACTCTCGAGATAGGCTTGCCCTCAAATCCTGCCCTGTCCTCTTACTCTTGCATGCTATCAATATGTCATCAACATACAAGAGTAGATATATCTTGGATCCATCCTCTAGAGATTTTATATACACACATGGATCAAAACACCTAGAAAGTCCAATGCTTCTCATGAAAGTATCAAACCGCTTGTACCATTATCTTGGTGACTACATCAACCCATACAATGATTTCTTCAACAAGCATACCTTCTCCTTTGATCCAGGTTCCCTGAACCCCTATGGCTACTCCATGTAGAAACTTCTCTTAAGATGTCCATGGAGAAATGCTGTCTTCACGTTCATCTGCTCCAGCTCCAAATCCTGAGCTGCTACAATGCTTAACAGCACCCTGATAGACGTATGCCTGACAATAGGAGAGAAGATCCCAGAGTAGTCAATGCCTTCTTTCTGTGAGTATCCCTTGGCTACCAACCTAGCATTGTACCTCAATCCACCTTGCTCTGAATTTTCCTCCTTTGTAAAGACCCATTTGGAGCCAATGGGTCGACTCCCACTTGGTAGATCCACAAGCTACCATGTCTTGTTCTTCCGAAGAGAGTCCATCTCCTCCAACATGGCTTGCATCCATGATCTCGCATATGAACTATCCATGGCCTCCTCAAATGTCTCTAGATCTCCACTCGTAGAAATGAGAGCATATGAGATGGTCTCATCTATGCCATAATGCACTGGTTTCTGGATGTTCCTCTTGGGCTTGTGCAGTGCTACACCTCTTAAATTATCTTGCAAATCTATATTTTCTGGATCCTCTTGCACATCCTCCTGGTCAGAAGTCCCCCCTCGCTATTCCTCTGCATGTGTGGGAATGTAACTGTGACTCACCACCTCAAAATGAACTTGTTTTGAGGCTAAAACTGATGGCTCATCTCTTGACTGCAAAAATCGAGATCTGTTATCCTCCTTAGATCTATCAACTCCAGTTGCAACACCCGGCTTCCTTAGAAGGCTCCTCTCATCGAAGATAACATTCCTACTAATTGAGAACCACGAAGAGTGAAAATCCACCTGTAGGTATCCTTTAACACCCCTTGGGTATCCAATGAATACTAGTTTGCATGACTTTGGATCGAATTTATTCCTTTCAACTCCTTCCACCAGTGCATATGCTGGACTGCCGAAAACTTTTAGGTAACCAAGCTCCACCTTCTTTCCACTCTAGACCTCCTTTGGGATGCCTCCATCGATTATTCTATTTGGGTAACTATTTACAAGAAAACAAGAAAAAGTTATAGCATCATCCCAAAAAACTTTGTGCAGTGATGCTTGCAACCTCAAGCTCCTGGCCTTCTTTGTTAATGTCCGGTTCATTCTTTCAGCTACACCATTTTGTTGGGGAGTCATCTTTATTGTGAATTGGTGTTTGATGCCATTCTCCTCACAGTAACTTCTAAAATCAAAGCTTGTGTACTCTCCTCCATTATCAGACTGCAGACACTTGACTGGTTTTCCTATTTTCTTTTCCACTTCAGTTCTCCAGGCCTTGAATCAGGCAAAGACCTCTGATTTTTCCCTGATCAGATATACCCACACCTTCCTGAAGAAGTCATCGATGAATGTAAAAAAGTATTTTTCTCCACCCCTAGCTGATACGAGTGCCGGCCCCCAAACATCCGAGTGAACTAACTCCAAAACTCATTCACTCAGCTTGGTACTCCTAGCAAACGTTACTTTGTGCTGTTTGCCATAAATACAAGGCTCACATAGATCATCTCCCTCTTTCCTATGTTCTGGAATTAGACCCTTCTTGGAGAGTTCCATGAGTCCTCAGTCACTCATGTGACCCATCTGATAGTGCCATAGCTGGTAGGTAAGCTGCTCCTCCTGTGCTACAGCAAGGATTTCCGCACTATCACAACTGAGCCTTCCATCCTATAAAGTTTGTTGCTCAGTCTCCTTCCTCTCATCACCACCAAGGTACCCTTGGTTATCTTCAAGCATCCACTACCCGGTGAACAGCTAAAGGCATACCCCTGCTTTTCCAAATAACCTAGAGAAATCAGGTTCTTCTTCAGCTCCGGCACATGCTTGACATTGGTAAGCATCCATATGACTCCATCATACATTCTTACCATGACTGTACCAATACTAGCAACCTTACATGGGTGATCATCCCCGAGACTCACACTTCCACCATTTGCTTTTGCATAAGAAGCAAACCAGTTCCTGTGTGAAGTTTAATGAAAAGAGCAGGTTGAATCTAATGTACATTCACTATCATACTCCATGGATCCATCTGATACAACCAGTAAATCACCATCACTGTCCTCAGATGAATGTGCACCACTCCCACTAGTCGAATCTTCTTTGGAAAAGCCCTTCCCCTTCTCATTCTTCAGAAGTGGACAGTTCCTCTTCAGATGACCAGGCTGATGACATTTAAAACACCTCCAACCCTGCTGACTATCTCGAGATTTGGACCTACTTTTTGATTTTCCTCGAGTCCTATCCCTTGGCCTTCCTTGTCTTTCATTCATGGCAAGAACCTCTAAACTTGAACTCCCTTTACATAGCTTTTCCCGCTGTTCATTTGACCTGAGAACTCCAACCACCTCTTCGAAGTTTAATGTCTCCTTTACATACAGCAATGTTGTAATGAGACCATCATATGATACTGGAAGTGAACATAGTAACAGGAGAGCTCTATCCTCTTTATCTATCTTCACATCAAGACTCATAACATCTGAGCACACTTGATTGAATTTCTATATATGAGCAATCAGATCTCCTCCCACAGGCATCCACAAGCTATACAGCTGTTTCTTTAACCATAACTTGTTCATCATATTCCTACCCAAGTATGTGTTCTCCAACTTCCTCCAAAGACCCTTCATTATGGTTTCTCCATTGATCTCAGGTAGAACCTGATCAGCCAAGCACATCCTGATTATGCTGAAAGCTATCTCTTATAGTTTCTCCCATTCTTCTAGACTAACCTTCTCTGGCTTCTCTCATACTAACACCTTATAGATCTGGTTCTGTATGAGTAAATCCTTCATCCTTTACTGCGAAAGGGTGATGTTTCCCTTGCCATCGAATTTTCTAAAGTTTGTCTTGATACTACTAGATGCCAAATCAACAGATTTTATCAAATCAACAACACCAACTACTCACCTTGATGTTTCGATCTAAAACTGTTCCGCACTTGATCCCAGCAGTGACCTTCTTTCCTTCACGCAACCTAGGCTCTAATACCAAACTATCGTTACACCCCGGATGAGATCACCCCATCCGAACCACTTGCACCGTCTCAAACACGAAGCACCATGAAGAAATAATAGCAGAAGCAACAAGCCTGACGTGAACAATATACCACGAATCTTAGGAGATCGGGATAAAGAAGATCAACCAAAGAATATATCAAGATTAAGAAGAAGTTTAGGAAGAAAACAAGGATTTATATTATCTCCTGTTTGAATAGCTTACAAGACCTCTTGAAAGACTCGAACCTCTCTCTCTCTCGAGGCCGTACAATATATATATACCTAGGTTAAACCAAACCTAGCCCCTTGAACCAACTCCCAACCAGCACATCATCAAAACAGCTAACCCATCATCCGAGTCGACTCAAATCCATCCGAGCTGACTCGTCCAGACAATAGGTTTCCTGACTATGCTTCCGAGCTGACTCTAATCCATCCGAGCTGACTTGACCAGAGTGTCTTCATACCTACCCTAAGAACTAGAGTCGACTCCTGGAAATCGAGTCAACTTGAAGGACCATCGAGCCGACTCGAAGAACCATCGAGCCAACTCGAACAGATAGACTAAACAATAACCATTATAATACAGTCTATCACCTAGGACTCTTACTGGACTCACTCTTAGCCCTAGTTACATCATGAACAAAATGACAAAGATCCAAAACTTGACTCCAGATGCCTTGGATACACCACACGAGACTCAACAATGCCAAATCACCAAGCCTAGGTGGCAACCATGCCAACATGGAGGACACCTCACACCCCCCCTCCACTTGGGTGCCTACTTTCAAATTCTAATTAGAGTGGCCGGCCCTTAATCCTCTCCTTTAATCAAGCCTGGTTGTAATTTTCTACCATCTTCTCCATGTAATCCCCCATGAAATTCAAAGTTTCAAAATTGCTTTGGGAGGTCTAATAATATCTCTCCATAGCTCCTTGTAATGCACCTTATGAATGAAAAATTTTGAGTTCCAAATTTCAATCCATTTATGTGATGCAAATGTCCTCTATGAGGGAGTGAGAGTGAGGCTCAATCTAGCAATTTTATAGTTTTAGTTTACCATAGCAAAGCCTTCTTCCTGTTGACCCCATAAGTGATTTTGATGATAACCAAACATTGGATCATGTATATTTATTTCTGACAACTCTTCAAGTGTTTTACATGTTTTTGTAGGATGGATTAAATGTTCAAACTTCAACTCCTACACTTTTATTTCTTGTTTGAGTTGTGTTGTAATGTGTTTTTTTAAAGAAGAACCCAATGATAAAGCTAAGAAAAAATCATGTGAAAAGGGTTACTTCTGTGTATGTGTACCTTGAAATTAGTTTTGAGTTTGTATGTTTGAAAATGTAAACTGTTGGTAACAGTTTTTCTTTAAGTTCAACTGTAAAAATCTTGAAGAAGATACTCGAGCCTACCCAACTTGATGAAGAGTAGACTCCACTTATAAGCTTGCAGCAAGGATTCTGGAATGCAGCAATCTGAGCCACTCGATGGAAAGCGAGCCGACTCTAGTGAATTCGAGTCGACTGGAATTAGTCCAAGCCGACTCCTTTAGTGTCCCATTTTTGAAGATTTCTAAGAACAGCTAGGCGAGCCTACCCGAACCAGAAAGAACCGACTCTGCCAGACCTAATTTTGAAAATCTAAGAAAGCAAGCCTACCCAAACTACATCGAGCCGATTCTTCCAAAGTGAGGTTTTTTGGTGCGGGCACCAAACTCAGAAGAAGACTTCAGGGCTCCATCTGGATCTCTGATTGACCTTGCCCGAAGAATTAGGGTTTTCTAGTTTTGTAATAAGGGTTGACATGGTCAACTCAATTTTAGTTGAGTCTGTATTTCCCTGCAATTAAAATTTTGTTGAGTCATGTTGACTCAGTTCAAGTCCTAGTAGTGGTCAAGCTCTTCTCCAGGGTGTCACATTTTCTACCAAGACCAAGCATTTGGGCGCCACACTCCCAGCCACACTCCCAGCCACACGCCTGAGTCCAGGGGGCGCCACATCTCCATCCAGTATTCTTTGGTCCCCACACCACAAGATAGCAGGTCCCTTCTCTCATGCGCCACTTAAGGAGAAAATAATCTGGGATCCACAATTCAAGGGTCGGCCAAAACATTTCCATAAGAGTCAAGCTATGTAAAGAAAGAAGCACTTCTTGGGGAGCACTTCAAGGGGGCGCCCAATCCATTCCAAAAATGCCCAAAGCAAAGATGGGAAGAACCATGACTTAGGGAGAAAGAAAAGGAGGTGTCCAAAAGAGTTGAGCCATGGAAGGAAAGAAATTTTCTCTTGAAGAGCAAGGCTAGGAGGCGCCACCTACTTACCTTTTGGAGCTACCAATCAACACTTTAGGAACCTCTTGGCCGGCCATATGTGTGGGAATTGATTCTACAAACCTAATTTGAAGATCCATCCTATTAGTCCCACATGTGAAGATGTAAAACCCTGCTCTCTTGTAAAGTCCTATAAATTAAACCCCTCTTGTAAGTTTTAAAAACATCTGATGAATGAATTCAAATTTCTGTGTGAGCAACTTTATGTTTCTCTCTTCCGCACTTGCATCCAGGTGTTGAGCTCCGTGAGGGAGTAAATCCGGGTTCCCCAGGAACCTTGAGGAGGTGTGAGATCTCCAACCCCTAAACCCTAGGTTAGCCACTTCAACTCCAAAACCCTAGCCGCCCATCATCCTCTTCTTCCACCAAAAACTAGCCTACCCCCATCTCTCACGGCCTCTCTCTCCAAGTGGAGGCCGACCTTCAGCATCCAGGTCCAGTTCGGCTGCTTCAAATATGGAGCAAATTCCAGAGGAAGCCAGATCAGTATCCAAGAGAATCAGGACTTCAGCAACATCAACTTTCAAGTTCTTCTATCTGGTAAATCCTTCCTTGAATATCTGGTTCCATAAATTGTTCTTCTTCTTTCCCAGATCTTGAGTTCAGGAGAAGCCAACTCTGCCAAAGGACCAGTATTGGAGGATCCATTACGAAGATATCTGAATCCGGGGATCCAACAATCTGCTCAAGAGAGTCCTTCCACTAAACTTTGTAAAGATCATTGCCTGGTCTGTAACCCTTCTCTTCTCTTTACTTCTGTCCTGTTGAAAGTTCAGAGCGAAACCTTAGGTCTGGGAGTTTCTCAACCCCCAGCGATCCTTTACTTCTGAACTACTCTGATAACCTAGTTTCTTTAAATTGTACTTTCAATTATTACATAGTTTTTTTCAATTTAGTTTAACTTTCCTTTGAGTCAAAGCTGACTTCTGAAAATATTAAAAAAATAAAAAATAAAAAGAATTAGTCTTAATTTACTTCCGCATCACATCATCTCTTTCATCCTGCATCATTTTTGGTATCAGAGCCCTGTCTAGGGTTTCTAACTTGCTTACATGTTTTGAGTGTCTCTCTTTTTTACTTTGTCTGCTCGAAGTAGACTCCCAAGGACATCCGGTCCTAGGAACGAAGCGAGGTGCAAGCCTCCTCTTCCCATTCCATGGGGTGTTCCTAGGGCATGTATGGGATCCGCTGGGTTACAACTTCGTAGCAGGAATTGTAAACGGTGGAAGCATTCTATTTTCAGTCTGTAACTTTCCTGTTGCAGGAATTGTTTTTCATTGCAGGTAACTCCAAATTGCATTATTTTTTTTTGATGGAACCAAGATAATTGAAACTATTTTACATAATTTTACTGTGATTTATTAGATTCCATAAAATTTCTGAGAGTTAAATTACAGCAACTCTGTTTCTGTGTTTCTGCATTACAATTTTTTTTTGAGTGATCATCTCCTAATTCATCTTAAGGGCAATTGAGCATCTAAGATAAGTGGAGGAGTTAATAACCTCTCCTTAGCCCAAAACAACCACCCACTCATTCGATCCAAAGCCTAATTTTAAAACTTATTAGACTTAATTTGCCCTAGTAGGCTAGGGACACCAACAAGTCAGGTCTAGGCTAGTGTTGAGTCAGTTTGTCTAGTTACTCTGTGTGTGCTTTGTACTCAGTGTCTAGAACGGTAGTTTTGGGATTCTATCCCGAAGGGCTTGTGTGCTGGTCCGCCTACCTGGACAATCACTGATTGGTGTCTAGGATTGGCAATTAGGGACCTAACACTCCCCTTACACCTGCCTGGCTGAGTCCCGAGTTACTACAAGCTAGCTTGCCACTTTGATTGGGCATCTAGTTTGGACTCTAGGTCTAGTGAGCCAGTAGTCACTTTAGTCTAGTCACATTCTGTGTGTTTGCTTGCATCATCATGTCTACCCACAATGGGATACCCTACCAACCTGGTCAGACCCAACCTGATTTAGAGGCCATGGTTAGAGCTCTTACTGAAAGTATGAACAAATTAAGTCAGGATATGAATGAGAATTTTACCCAGCTTAGGGATCGAGTCCAAGTAGTTGAGAAATGTAGACATCAAAATTGGACCCCTGATCCAAAATTTAATAGGCCCGAACCTCACCCATGCCAGGAGCCTAGGAGGACCTTATACCGTGATCCCGAGCATAACCTTAGGAAGCCTAACCATGATATCTATAGTGTGGATCGTGTCTATGAGAGGTCCTTACAATATTCTAGACCAGTCACTCAACAACCCAAGTCTTCTAGATCAAACCATTTAGATCCACATCCATGCCTAAGTAAGGTCTCTACTAGCTTGAAACCCATTGTGACCCAGGCTCCCATATCGCAAGAATGTTGCTTTTGTGGAGAAAGAGGCCATAAATCTAGTTAGTGCCCATGCATAGGACTGGCTTGTGCATAGCAAAGTGGTAAGAGTCCTAAGGATGACAATAATGAGGGAGAACCCAAGCCTACCAATGAGGAAGAAAGGTTAGGTATGACAAGCCTAGAATCAGTTGACCCGATTATCACTGACCCGAAACCCATTGCAGATGGCATCGAGGAAGTATATGATGCTAGCTTGAGTCTAGTTGATGAATATGAGGGGGAAGAACTTGAAGAATGTGACATCGATACTATTGGTTCCTTACTTGAGGAGACCTTGGAAAGCAACCAAGTGGTAGGACCTAGATCAGAAATTCAAGAGATTTGTGAGAACCAGGTTCCTTTAGTCAAATACCCCCAGGAAGAACTCATAGTGTTAGCCCGAGCTATCAGTTCGTACCCTCTAATGACAGTCATTCCCCAAGTACCAATTGAAGATCTTTGCACTGAACTGTTTAAGTTTGCCCACCCTATGGTAGATCCTCTCCTTAGGATGACTGAATTAAGCCTCTTACAATTGGACCTTGTCCCATGCCTAGCCACTAAGGTCTCTCCCGTAATCTTAGTTGAACATCCTTGTCTTGAACGAATTGATTCACCCAGTCCTGTAGAAGTCCTCCTTATGACCCCAGACCCCTTCCATCGCATGACTGACCTACCCTTCTATAGAGTATACCTTTCCGCATCCATATATCAAATTTCAAGTCTTGAGGTCATCATCCATAGTCCCTTCCATGAATCATTCTTTAATCCAGTTCTTGAGAAAATGGATCATTATTTGCTTAGAGAACAAACCTTAACTATTGCAATCACATGTCCTAGGCTACTTCCCGAACCATCTCTTGATCCATTCCTGGGAGTAGCAAACTTCTCCTTTCGTAAGGATGACCAGTTGACACTCATAGATCACCATTCAAACCTTCAGGTCACCACCTTTAGTCAACAGATAATTCGATACTCCACCTCATATTTTCTCCCTTTCTCTAGGACTTCCAATGCATCTTACACCATCCAAGAATACTTTGTCGAAGTCTTTAGAGTGAACCACGTGTCAGAACCTGTTATGTTTGCTGCCTACTTCTGGAAGACGTTATGGCACCTACTAGGCACCCATGATAAGTTTTCATGCTCTGCATGCCATCCTCCGACCCAAGGTCAAACCTAGAGAGCCTTAGTTTGTTAGGTTTAGACCTAGGGTTCCTTTGGAATAAAGTCCATTCTTTAGGAATGCGTCGTCAGTCTAGTTTAGTTTTTCCTGACCCTTTACTAGGTTTTGGCTCAGATTTTGGTTTGATTGAGAGCACCAGGAATTGGGATTTGTATTTTGTCCAGGGCTGAATTTGCATACAATGACACAGTCAATAGCTCTACAGGTAAGAGTCCATTTGAAATTGTGCATGGTTACAAACCTCATACACCTCTTGACCTAGCTCCTTTACCAGTCCACACACGAGTCTCCGAGTCTGCTGAAGTTTTTGCACAGCATATAAAAGACTTGCATAAAGAAATTCATGCCAAAATAAATTTAAGTAATGAAACTTATAAGAAGTTGGCTGATTCTCAAAGGCGAGTCAAAACTTTTGTTGAGGGAGACTATATAATGATTAGGTTAAGGCCTGAACGGTTTCCTCCTGGAACCGTTAGAAAGTTATATGCTAGAGGAGCTGGACCATTTTGAGTGTTGAAGAGAGTAGGATCCAATGCCTATGTGCTCGAGTTGCCTTCAGAACTAGGCATTAGCTCCACTTTCAATATTACAGACCTAGTAGAGTATAGAGAGCCAGCTGTGATTCCCAGTGAGCCTTTTGAGCCTAATCCTGCTCTTGAGAGTGAACCCAACCATGTGTGTCCACCAACAAACTGGCCTGTGAGGAAAGAGCAGATTGAAAAGATCCTGGATTATCAGGTTATCTCTACTCGTAATCGAGGATACCAAAGATACCTGGTCCGCTGGCAAGGAAGGCCAGATTCTGATGACTCTTGGATCTCTCGAGAAGAATTACAAGAATTGGACACAGACCTCTTGGAGAGATACCAGAGCCAACTTGATCCATACTCGATAGGGTCGAGTTCCTCCCACCACGGGAGAATTTGTGCGGGCACCAGACTCAAGAAGACTTCAGGGCTCCATCTGGATCTTTGATTGACCTTACCCGAAGAATTAGGGTTTTCTAGTTTTGTAATAATGGTTGACATGGTCAACTCAATTTTAGTTGAGTCTGTATTTCCTTGAAATTTAAATTTTGTTGAGTCATGTTGACTCAGTTCAAGTCCTAGTAGTGGTCTAGGTCTTCTCCAGGGTGTCACATTTTCTACCAAGACCAAGCATGTGGGTGCCACACTCCCAGCCACACCGCTGAGTCCAGGGGGCGCCACATCTCCATCCAGTATGCTTTGGTCCCCACACCACAAGATAGCAGGTCCCTTCTCTCATGCGCCACTTAAAGAGAAAATAATCTGGGATCCACAACTCAAGGGGGCGGCCAAAACATTTCCATAAGAGTCAAGTTATGTAAAGAAAGAAGCACTTCTTGGGGAGCACTTCAAGGGGGCGCCCAATCCATGCCAAAAATGCCCAAAGCAAAGATGGGAAGAACCATGACTTAGGGAGAAAGAAAAGGAGGTGTCCAAAAGAGTTGAGGCATGGAAGGAAAGAAATTTTCTCTTGAAGAGCAAGGCTAGGAGGCGCCACCTACTTACCTTTTGGAGCTACCAATCAACACTTTAGCAACCTCTTGGCCGGCCATATGTGTGGGAATTGATTCTACAAACCTAATTTGAAGATCCATCTTATTAGTCCCACATGTGAAGATGTAAAACCCTGCTCTCTTGTAAAGTCCTATAAATTAAACACCTCTTGTAAGTTTTAAAAACATCTGATGAATGAATTCAAATTTCTGTGTGAGCAACTTTATGTTTCTCTCTTCCGCACTTGAATCCAGGTGTTGAGCTCCATGAGGGAGTAAATCCGGGTTCCCCAGGAACCATGAGGAGGTGTGAGACTCCAACCCCTAAACCCTAGGTTAGCCACTTCAACTCCAAAACCCTAGCCGTCCATCATCCTCTTCTTCCACCAAAACCTAGCCTACCCCCATATCTGACGACCTCTCTCTCCAAGTGGAGGCCGACCTTCAGCATCCAGGTCCAGTTCGGCTGCTTCAAATACGGAGCAAATCCCAGAGGAAGCCAGATCAGCATCCAAGAGAATCAGGACTTCAGCAACATCAACTTTCAAGTTCTTCTATCTGGTAAATCCTTCCTTGAATATCTGGTTCCATAAAATGTTCTTCTTCTTTACCAGATCTTGAGTTCAGGAGAAGCCAACTCTGCCAAAGGACCAGTATTGGAGGATCCATTGTGAAGATATCTGAATCCGGGGATCCAACAATCTGCTCAAGAGAGTCCTTCCACTAAACTCTGTAAAGATCATTGCCTGGTCTGTAACCCTTCTCTTATCTTTACTTCTGTCCTGTTGAAAGTTCAGAGCGAAACCCTAGGTCTGGGAGTTTCTCAACCCCCAGCGATCCTTTACTTCTGAACTACTCTGATAACCTAGTTTCTTTAAATTGTGCTTTCAATTATTACATAGTTTCTTTCAATTTAGTTTAACTTTCCTTTGAGTCAAAGCCGACTTCTGAAAATATTAAAAAAAAAAAAAAAAAAATTAGTCTTAATTTACTTCCGCATCGCATCATCTCTTTCGTCCTGCATCATTTTTGGTATCAGAGCACTGTCTAGGGTTTCTGACTTGCTTACATGTTTTGAGAGTCTCTCTTTTTTACTTTGTCTGCTCGAAGTCGACTCCCCAGGACGTCCAGTCCTAGGAATGAAGTGAGGTGCAAGCCTCCTCTTCCCATTCCACGGGGTATTCCTAGGGCATGTAGGGGATCCGCTGGGTTACAACTTCGTAGCAGGAATTGTAAACGGTAGAAGCATTCTGTTTTCAATCTGTAACTACCCTGTTACAGGAATTGTTTCTCATTACAGGTAACTCTAAATTGCATGATTTTTATTTTGCTGGAACCAATATAATTGAAACTATTTTACATAATTTTACTGTGATTTATTGGTTTCTGTTAAATTTCTGAGAGTTAAATTACATCAACTCTGTTTCTATGTTTCTGCATTATAATTTTTTTTTGAGTGATCATCTCCTAATTCATCTTAAGGGCAATTGAGCATCTAAGATAAGGGGAGGAGTTATTAACCTCTCCTTAGCCCAAAACCACCACCCACTCATTTGATCCAAAGCCTAATTTTAAAACTTATTAGACTTAATTTGCCCTAGTGGGCTAGGGACACCAACAAGTCGGGTCTAGGCTAGTGTTGAGTCAGTTTGTCTAGTTACTCTGTGTGTGCTTTGTACTCAGTGTCTAGAATGGTGGTTCAGGGATTCTATCCCGAAGGGCTTGTGTGCTGGTCCGCCTACCTGGCCAATCACCTATTTGTGTCTAGGATTGGCAATTAGGGACCTAACACTCCCCTTACACCTGCTTGGCTGAGTCCCGAGTTACTACAGGCTAGCTTGCTACTCTGATTGGGCATCTAGTTTGGACTCTAGGTCTAGTGAGCCAGTAGTCACTTTAGTCTAGTCATATTCTGTGTGTTTGCTTGCATCATCATGTCTACCCGGAATGGAGTACCCTACCAACCTGGTCAGACCCAACCTGATTTAGAGGCCATGGTTAGAGCTCTTACTGAAAGTATGAACAAATTGAGTCGGGATATGAATGAGAATTTTACCCAGCTTAGGGATCGAGTCCAAGTAGTTGAGAAACGTAGACATCAAAATTGGACCCCTGATCCAAAATTTAATAGGCCCCAACCTCACCCATGCCAGGAGCCTAGGAGGACCTTATACCGTGATCCTGAGCATAACCTTAGGAAGCCTAACCATGATATCTATAGTGTGGATCGTGTCTATGAGAGGTCCTTACAATATTCTAGACCAGTCACTCAACAACCCAAGTCTTCTAGATCAAACCATTTAGATCCACACCCATGCTTAAGTAAGGTCTCTACTAGCTTGAAACCCATTGTGACCCAGGCTCCCATATCGCAAGAATGTTGCTTTTGTGGAGAAAGAGGCCATAAATCTAGTCAGTGCCCATGCATAGGACTGGCTTGTGCACAGCTAAGTGGTTAGAGTCCTAAGGATGACATTAATGACGGATAACCCAAGCCTACCATTGAGGAAGAAAGGTTAGGTATGACAAGCCCAGAATCAGTTGACCCAATTATCACTGACCCGAAACCCATTGAAGATGGCATCGAGGAAGTATATGATGCTGGCTTGAGTCTAGTTGATGAATATGAGGGGGAAGAACTTGAAGAATGTGACATCGATACTATTGGTTCCTTACCTGAGGAGACCTTGGAAAGCAACCAAGTGGTTGGACCTAGTTCAGAAATTCAAGAGATTTGTGAGAACCAGGTTCCTTTAGTCAAATACCCCTAGGAAGAACTCATAGTGTTAGCCCGAGCTATCAGTTCGTACCCTCTAATGACAGTCATTCCCCAAGTACCAATTGAAGATCTTTGCACTGAACTGTTTAAGTTTGCCCACCCTATGGTAGATCCTCTCCTTAGGATGACTGAATCAAGCCTCTTACAATTGGACCTTGTCCCATGCCTAGCCACTAAGGTCTCTCCCATAATCTCAGTTGAACATCCTTTTCTTGAGCGGATTGATTCACCCAGTCCTGTAGAAGTCCTCCTTATGACCCCAGACCCCTTCCTTCGCATGACTGACCTACCCTTCTATAGAGTATACCTTTCCGCATCCATATATCAAATTTCAAGTCTTGATGTCATCATCCATAGGCCCTTCCATGAATCATTCTTTAATCCAGTTCTTGAGAAAATGGATCATTATTTTCTTAGAGAACAAAACTTAACTGTTGCAATCACATGTCCTAGGCTACTTCCTGAACCATCTCTTGATCCATTTCTAGGAGTAGCAAACTTCTCCTTTCGTAAGGATGACCAGTTGACACTCATAGATCACCATTCAAACCTTCAGGTCACCACCTTTAGTCAACAGGTAATTCGATACTCCACCTCATATTTCCTCCCTTTCTCTAGGACTTCCAATGCTTCTTACACCATCCAAGTATACTTTGTCGAAGTCTTTAGAGTGAACCACGTGTCAGAACCTGTTAGGTTTGCCACCTACTTCTGGAAGACGTTATGCCACCAACTAGGCACCCATGATAAGTTTTCATGCTCTGCATGCCATCCTCCGACCCAAGGTCAAACCTAGAGAGCATTAGTTTGTTAGGTTTAGACCTAGGGTTCCTTTGGAATAAAGTCCATTCTTTAGGAATGCGTCGTCAGTCTAGTTTAGTTTTTCTTGACCCTTTACTAGGCTTTGGCTCAGATTTTGGTTTGATTGAGAGCACCAGGAATTAGGATTTGTATTTTGTCCAGGGCTGAATTTGCATACAATGACTCGGTCAATAGGTCTACAGGTAAGAGTCCATTTGAAATTGTGCATGGTTACAAACCTCATACACCTCTTGACCTAGCTCCTTTACCAGTCCACACACGAGTCTCCGAGTCTGCTGATGTTTTTGCACAGCATATAAAAGACTTGCATAAAGAAATTCATGCCAAAATAAATTTAAGTAATGAAACTTATAAGATGTTGGCTGATTCTCAAAGGCGAGTCAAAACTTTTGTTGAGGGAGACTATGTAATGATTAGATTAAGGCCTGAATGGTTTCCTCCTGGAACCGTTAGAAAGTTACATGCTAGAGGAGCTGGACCATTTTGAGTGTTGAAGAGAGTAGGATCCAATGCCTATGTGCTCGAGTTGCCTTCAGAACTAGGCTTTAGCTCCACTTTCAACATTATAGACCTAGTAGAGTATAGAGAGCCAGCTGTGATTCCCAGTGAGCCTTTTGAGCCTAATCCTGCTCTTGAGAGTGAACCCAACCATGTGTGTCCACCAACAAACTTGCCTGTGAGGAAAGAGCAGATTGAAAAGATCCTGGATGATCAGGTTAACTCTACTCGTAATCGAGGATACCAAAGATACCTGGTCCGCTGACAAGGAATGCCAGATTCTGATGACTCTTGGATCTCCCGAGAAGAATAACAAGAATTGGACCCAAACCTCTAGGAGAGATACCAGAGCCAACTTGATCCATACTCAACAGGGTCGAGTTCCTCCCACCCCGGGAGAATTGGTGCGGGCACCAGACTCAGAAGAAAACTTCAGGGCTCCATCTGGATCTCTGATTGACCTTGCCCAAAGAATTAGGGTTTTCTAGTTTCGTATTAAGGGTTTACATGGTCAACTCAATTTTAGTTGAGTCTGTATTTCCCTGCAATTTAAATTTTGTTGAGTCATGTTGACTCAATTCAAGTCCTAGTAGTGGTCTAGGTCTTCTCTAGGGTGTCACATTTTCTCCCAAGACCAAGCAAGTGGGCGCCACACTCCCAGCCACATGCCTGAGTCCAGGGAGTGCCACATCTCCATCCAGTATGCTTTGGTCCCTACACCACAAGATAGCAGGTCCCTTCTCTCATGCACCACTTAAGGAGAAAATAATCTGGGATCCACAATTCAAGGGGGCGGCCAAAACATTTCCATAAGAGTCAAGCTATGTAAAGAAAGAAGCACTTCTTGGGGAGCACTTCAAGGGGGCGCCCAATCCATGCCAAAAATGCCCAAAGCAATGATGGGAAGAACCATAACTTAGGGAGAAAGAAAAGGAGGTGTCCAAAAGAGTTGAGCCATGGAAGGAAAGAAATTTTCTCTTGAAGAGCAAGGCTAGGAGGCGCCACCTACTTACCTTTTGGAGCTACCAATCAACACTTTAGGAACCTCTTGGTCGGCCGTATGTGTGGGAATTAATTCTACAAACCTAACTTGAAGATCCATCCTATTAGTCCCACATGTGAAGATGTAAAACCCTGCTCTCTTGTAAAGTCCTATAAATTAAACCCCTCTTGTAAGTTTTAAAAACATCTGATGAATGAATTCAAATTTCTGTGTGAGCAACTTTATGTTTCTCTCTTCCGCACTTGCATCCAGGTGTTGAGCTCCATGAGGGAGTAAATCCGGGTTCCCCAGGAACCTTGAGGAGGTGTGAGATCTCCAACCCCTAAACCCTAGGTTAGCCACTTCAACTCCAAAACCCTAGCCGCCCATCATCCTCTTCTTCCATCAAAACCTAGCCTACCCCCATCTCTCACGGCTTCTCTCTCCAAGTGGAGGCCGACCTTCATCATCCAGGTCCAGTTTGGCTGCTTCAAATACGGAGCAAATCCCAGAGGAAGCCAGATCAGCATCCAAGAGAATCAGGACTTCAGCAACATCAACTTTCAAGTTCTTCTATCTGGTAAATCCTTCCTTGAGTATCTAGTTCCATAAATTATTCTTCTTCTTTCCCAGATCTTGAGTTCAGGAGAAGCCAACTCTTCCAAAGGACCAGTATTGGTGTATCCATTGCGAAGATATCTGAATCTGGGGATCCAACAATCTGTTCAAGAGAGTCCTTCCACTAAACTCTGTAAAGATCATTGCCTGGTCTGTAACCCTTCTCTTCTCTTTACTTCTGTCCTGTTGAAAGTTCAGAGCAAAACCCTAGGTCTGGGAGTTTCTCAACCCCCAGCGATCTTTTACTTCTGAACTACTCTGATAACCTAGTTTCTTTAAATTGTGCTTTCAATTATTACATAGTTTCTTTCAATTTAGTTTAACTTTCCTTTGAGTCAAAGCAGACTTCTGAAAATATTAAAAAAATAATAAAAAAAAGAATTAGTCTTAATTTTCTTCCGCATCGCATCATCTCTTTCGTCCTGCATCATTTTTTGAACCTGAGACGAAGAGCCGACCCAAGCTAAAGAGAGCCAACTCCTTGAGTTCAAGTTTTTCAAAGATTCAAGTTCGAGCTGACTCGAGCTATCAAGAGCCGACTCGTCCAAAGTTATGTTTTGCACCTTGAGACAAAGAACCGACTGCACTAAAATTTTGGTGACTCGGTGTATCAACTCAAAGGATCCAAGCTGACTAGAAGGAATCCGAGCTAACTCGAACATCATTTCTAGGTATCTAGTGGATAGTTCCATAATTTATTTTTGAATGCCAAAAAGTACTCCAACGGTCCCAAGTCACATCCCAATGGTCAAAAACATCTCTAACTACCTTGGAGTGATGGAAAACCTAATATTTGAAGGATTTGAATATCCAAAAGATAATTCTTGACAAGTTTTTAAAAGTTCTTCAAAGAAAAGAGAGCTTCATTGAATATTCTACCTACCACCAGCAAAAGAGTACAAGAGCATTCAAGCTAGTCTTCAAGTCTTCTGGTGCGGGCACCAGACTTAGAAGAAGACTTCAGAGCTCCATCTGGATCTCTGATTAACCTTGCCCGAAGAATTAGGGTTTTTTAGTTTTTAATAAGAGTTGACTAGATCAACTTAATTTAGCTTGAGTCTACATTACCTGCATTTTATTTTGTTGAGTCATGTTGACTCAGTAGTGGACTAGGGTTTCAAAATGGGATGTTACACTTTCTTCCAAGACCAGGCAAGTGGACACCACACTCCCAGCCACACTCCCAGTCCAGGGGGCGCCATATCCACATCCAGCAGCTTTTGGTCCCCACTCCACAGATGGCAACCTCCTTCTCTCATGCGCCAGATAAGGAGAAGTCCACCAAGAGACCACCAATCAAGGGGGCGGCCAAGACTTTCCCAAGAATTCCAAAACAAAGAAGGGAAGAAATTCTCTTGGAAGAGAACTTCAAGGGGGCGCCCACTACCTGCCAAAAACAATCAAAACAAAGATGGGAAGGACCTTGACTTAGGGAGGAAGAAAAGGAGGAGTCCAAAAGAGTTGATCCAAGGAAGGAAGAAGATTTTTCTTGAAAATCCAAGCAAGGTGGCGCCATCTACCTGCCATTTATAACCCAAATCCTATTTTTTTTGGTATTTTGGCCGACCATATGTAAGGGATTTGCCCTAATTTTGAGATCCCCTCCTTTAGTCCCACATGGGAAGATGTGAAACCCTCCTCCCTTGTAATGCCTTATAAATTAAACCCCTCTTGTAAGTTTACAACAAACAGATGAATGAAACCAAATTTTTTTGTAAGCAAACTTTGTGTTTTCTCTCTTCCGCACCCGCATCCAGGTGTTGAGCTCCGTGAGGGAGTAAATCCGGGTTCCCCAGGAACTTTGAGGAGGTGTGAGATCTCCAAAACCCAAACCCTAGGTTAGCCACTCCACTCCCAAACCCTAGCCGCCCATCATTCTTTTCTTTCCACCAATCCCTAGCCTATCCCACTTCTCACGGCCTCTCTCTCCAAGTCCAGGCCGACCACCAGCATCCAGCTACAGTCCGGATACTTCAGACCCAAAGCTCTTTCCAGAGGGAGTCGAATCAGCCTTCAAGAGAATCCGGATCTCAGCGACATCAGCCTTCAAGTTCTTCGAACTGGTAAATCTTTCCCCGAGTCTCTGAATCCATCACTTGTTTTTCTTCTTCCCAGATCTTGAGTCCAGGAGAAGCCGACCCAGCCACGAGACCAGTATTGAAGGATCCATTGCGAAGATAGCCGAATCCGAGGATCCAACAATCTGCCCGAGAGAGTTCTTCCACCCAAATTCTGTGAAGATCACTGTCTGGTTGGTAACCCATCTCTCCTCTCTATTTCTGTCCTGTTGAAAGTTCAGAGCGAAACCCTAGGTCTGGGAGTTTCTCAACCCCCAGCGATCCGTTACTTCTGAACTACTCTGATAACCTAGTTTTTCTAAATTGTGCTTTCAATCATTACCTAGTTTCCTTCAACTTAGTTTAACTTTACTTTGAATCAAAGCCAATTTCTGAAATATAAAAAAAAAAAAAAAATTAATCTTAATTTTTACTTCCTTATATGCTTCTTTGTTCTTTGTTCTGCATCATTTTTGGTATCAGAGCTTCCGTTCTGCATCATTTTTGGTATCAGAGCCCTGTCCAGGGTTTCTGTTTTGATTGCTTGTTTGAGTCTCTCTCTTTTTACTTTGTCTACTCGAAGTAGACTCCCCAGGACGTCCGATCCTAGGAACAAAGTGAGGTGCAAACCTCCTCTTCCCATTCCACGGGGTGTTCCTAGGGCGTGTAGGGGACCCGTTGGGTTACAACTTCGTAGCAGGAATTGTAAACGGGGAAGTACTCTGTTTTCAGCCCGTAATTGCCCTGTTGCAGGAATTATTTCTCATTGCAGGAAACTCCAAATTCGGTGATCTTTATTTTTCTGAAACCAGTATAATTGAAGATATTTTTCGTAATTTTCCTGTGATTTATTGATTTCCGTGAGATTTCTGAGAATTAAATTACTGCAACTCTGTTTTTGTATTTCTGCAATTCAATTATTTTTGAGTGATCATCTCTTAATTCATCTTAAGGGCATTTGAGCATCTAAGATAAGGGGAGGAGTTGATAACCTCTCCTTAGCCCAAAACCACCACCCACTCATTCGAACCTAAGCCTTTAATCTTAAAATTAATTAGACCTAATTTGCCCTAGTGGGCTAGGGACATCAACAAGTCGGGTCAAGGCTAGTGTTGAGTCAGTTTGTCTGGTTACTCTGTGTGTGCTTTGTACTCAGTGTCTAGAACGGTGGTTTAGGGATTCCATCCCGAAGGGCTTGTGTGCTGGTCCGCCTACCTGGCCAATCACTGATTGGTGTCTAGGATTGGCATCTAGGGACCTAACACTCCCCTTACACCTACCTGGCTGAGTCCTGAGTTACTACAGGCTAGCTTGCCACTCTGATTGGGCATCTAGTTTGGGCTCTAGGCCTAGTTAGCCCGTAGTCGTTTCAGTTGAGTCTCATTCTGTGTGCTTTCTTGCATCATCATGTCTACCCGGAATGGAGTACCCTACCAACCTTGTCAAACCCAACCAGATTTAGAGGCCATGGTTAGAAATCTTACCGAAAGTATGACCAAATTGAGTCAGGACATGAATGAGGGTTTTTCCCAGTTTAGGGATCGAGTCCATGTACTTGAGAAACGTAGACATCAAAATTGGACCCTTGATCCAAAATTTAATAGGCCCCAACCTCACCCATGCCAGGAACCTAGGAGGACCTTATACCGTGATCCCGAGCATAACCTTAGGAAGCCTAACCATGATATCTATAGTGTGGATTGTGTCTATGAGAGGTCCTTACAATATTCTAGACCAGTCACTCAACAACCCAAGTCTTCTAGATCAAACCATTTAGATCCACACCCATGCCCAAGTAAGGTCTCTACTAGCTTGAAACCCAGTGTGACCCAGGTTCCTATATCGCAAGAATGTTTGTTTTGTGGAGAAAGAGGCCATAAATCTAGTCAGTGCCCATGCATAGGACTGGCTTGTGCACAGCTAAGTGGTAAGAATCCTAAGGATGACATTAATGAGGGAGAACCCAAGCCTACCAATGAGGAAGAATGGTTAGGTACGACAAGCTTAGAATCAGTTGACCTGATTACCACTGACCCGAAACCCATTGAAGATGGCATCGAGGAAGTATATGATGCTGGCTTGAGTCTAGTTGATGAATATGAGGGGGAAGAACTTGAAGAATGTGACATCGATACTATTGGTTCCTTACCTGAGGAGACCTTGGAGAGAAACCAAGTGGTAGGACCTAGTTCTGAAATTCAAGAGATTTGTGAGAATCAGGTTCCTTTAGTCAAATACCCCTAGGAAGAACTCATAGTGTTAGCCCGAGCTATCAGTTCGTACCCTCTAATGACAGTCATTCCCCAAGTACCAATTGAAGATCTTTGCACTGAACTATTTAAGTTTGCCCACCCTATGGTAGATCCTCTCCTTAGGATGACTGAATCAAGCCTCTTACAATTGGACCTTGTCCCATGCCCAGCCACTAAGGTCTCTCCCGTAATCTCAGTTGAACATCCTTGTCTTGAGCGGATTGATTCTCCCAGTCCTATAGAAGTCCTCCTTATGACCCCAGACCCCTTCCTTCGCATGACTGACCTACCCTTCTATAGAGTATACCTTTCCTCATCCATAGGTCAAATTTCAAGTCTTGAGGTCATCATCCATAGGCCCTTCCATGAATCATTCTTTAATCCATTTCTTGAGAAAGTGGATCATTGTTTGCTTAGAGAACAAACCTTAACTATTGCAATCACATGTCCTAGGCTACTCCCCGAACCATCTCTTGATCCATTCCTAGGAATAGCAAACTTTTCCTTTCGTAAGGATGACCAGTTGACACTTATAGATCACCATTCAAACCTTCAGGTCACCACCTTTAATCAGCACGTAATTCAAGACTCCACCTCATATTTCCTCCCTTTTTCTAGGACTTCCAATGCTTCTTACACCATCCAAGTATACTTTGTCAAAGTCTTTAGAGTAAATCACATGTCAGAATCTATTGGGTTTGCCACCTACTTCTGGAAGACCTTATAGCACCTACTAGGCACCCATGATAAGTTTTCATGCTCTGCATGCCATCCTCTGACCCAAGGTCAAACCCAGAGAGCCATAGTTTGTTAGGTTTAGACCTAGGGTTCCTTTGAATAAAAGTCCATTCTTTAGGAATGCATCGTCAGGCGAGTTTAGGACATTGTCTTAGATTTTGATTAAGTGAGAATACCAGGAATTGGGATTTGTATTTACCCAGGGCAAAATTTGCATATAATGAATCGGTCAATAGGTCTACGAGTAAGAGTCCATTTGAAATTGTGCATGTTACAAACCCCACACACCTCTTGACCTAGCTCCTTTACCAGTCCACACACGGGTCTCTGAGTCTGCCGAAGTTTTAGCACAGCATATAAAAGACTTGCATAAAGAAATTCAAGCCAAAATAAATTTAAGTAACGAAACTTATAAGAAATTGGCTGATTCTCAAAGGCGAGTCAAAACTTTTGACGAATGAGACTATGTAATGATTAGGTTAAGGCCTGAACGGTTTCCTCCTGGAACCATTAGAAAGTTACATGCTAGGGGAGCTGGACCATTTAGAGTGGTAAAGAGAGTAGGATCCAATGCCTATGTGCTCGAGTTGCCTCCAGAACTAGGCATTAGCTCCACTTTCAACATTACAGACCTAGTAGAGTATAGGGAGCCAGCTGTGATTCCTAGTGAGGCTTTTGAACCTAATCCTGCTCTTGAGAGTGAACCTGACCCTGTGTGTCCACCAACAAATTGGCCTGTGAGGAAAGAGCAGATTGAAAAGATCCTGGATGATCAGGTTATCTTTACTCGTAATCGAGGATACCAAAGATACCTGGTCCGCTAGCTAGGAAGGCCAGATTCTGATGACTCTTGGATCTCCCGAGAAGAGTTACAAGAGCTGGACCCAGACCTCTTGGAGAGATACCAGAGCCAACATGATCCTTACTCGACAGGGTCGAGTTCCTCCCACCCTGGGAGAATTGGTGCGGGCACCAGACTCAGAAGAAGACTTCAGAGCTCCATCTGGATCTCTGATTAACCTTGCCCGAAGAATTAGGGTTTTTTGGTTTTTAATAAGAGTTGACTAGATCAACTTAATTTAGCTTGAGTCTACATTACCTGCATTTTATTTTGTTGAGTCATGTTGACTCAGTAGTGGACTAGGGTTTCAAAATGGGATGTTACACTTTCTTCCAAGACCAGGCAAGTGGACACCACACTCCCAGCCACACTCCCAGTCCAGGGGGCGCCATATCCACATCCAGCAGCTTTTGGTCCCCACTCCACAGATGGCAACCTCCTTCTCTCATGCGCCAGATAAGGAGAAGTCCACCAAGAGACCACCAATCAAGGGGGCGGCCAAGACTTTCCCAAGAATTCCAAAACAAAGAAGGGAAGAAATTCTCTTGGAAGAGAACTTCAAGGGGGCGCCCACTACCTGCCAAAAACAATCAAAACAAAGATGGGAAGGACCTTGACTTAGGGAGGAAAAAAAGGAGGAGTCCAAAAGAGTTGATCCAGGGAAGGAAGAAGATTTTTCTTGAAAATCCAAGCAAGGTGGCGCCATCTACCTGCCATTTATAACCCAAATCCTATTTTTTTTGGTATTTTGGCCGACCATATATAAGAGATTTGCCCTAATTTTGAGATCCCCTCCTTTAGTCCCACATGGGAAGATGTGAAACCCTCCTCCCTTGTAATGCCTTATAAATTAAACCCCTCTTGTAAGTTTACAACAAACAGATGAATGAAACCAAATTTTTTTGTAAGCAAACTTTGTGTTTTCTCTCTTCCGCACTTGCATCCAGGTGTTGAGCTCCGTGAGGGAGTAAATCCGGGTTCCCCAAGAACTTTGAGGAGGTGTGAGATCTCCAAAACCCAAACCCTAGGTTAGCCACTCCACTCCCAAACCCTAGCCGCCCATCATTCTTTTCTTTCCACCAATCCCTAGCCTATCCCACTTCTCACAGCCTCTCTCTCCAAGTCCAGGCCGACCACCAGCATCCAGCTACAGTCCGGATACTTCAGATCCAAAGCTCTTTCCAGAGGGAGTCGAATCAGCCTTCAAGAGAATCCGGATCTCAGCGACATCAGCCTTCAAGTTCTTCGAACTGGTAAATCCTTCCCCGAGTCTCTGAATCCATCACTTGTTTTTCTTCTTCCCAGATCTTGAGTCCAGGAGAAGCCGACCCATCCACGAGACCAGTATTGGAGGATCCATTACGAAGATAGCCGAATCCGAGGATCCAACAATCTGCCCGAGAGAGTTCTTCCACCCAAATTCTGTGAAGATCACTGTCTGGTTGGTAACCCATCTCTCCTCTCTATTTCTGTCCTGTTGAAAGTTCAGAGCGAAACCCTAGGTCTGGGAGTTTCTCAACCCCCAGCGATCCGTTACTTCTGAACTACTCTGATAACCTAGTTTTTCTAAATTGTGCTTTCAATCATTACCTAGTTTCCTTCAACTTAGTTTAACTTTACTTTGAGTCAAAGCCAATTTCTGAAATATAAAAAAAAATAATAATAATAATCTTAATTTTTACTTCCGTATATGCTTCTTTGTTCTTTGTTCTGCATCATTTTTGGTATCAGAGCTTCCGTTCTGCATCATCTTCACCAACTCTGATTTGATGCTTGACGGAACTTTGGGAAGAAACCACTATAGCAATTAAAGCCTAACAAGCTGCATCGACAACTATCCGACAAATTGAGTTTATCATTTTTGTTGCATTTATTTCAATTCAATCTTTGAATTGTTGGGTTGATGGTGAGCCCGGTTGAAAAGCCAAATATATTCTTGGTGAGCCTTGATAAACCAAGTGTTGGGTTCTTGGTGATCCTGATAAAATCAAGTTAGGTTTCTTTGGTGAACCTGTTAAAACCAAAGGGAGTTGGGTTTTTTTTGGTAATCCCGTAAAACCAAAGTGTAGAGGTTTTGGATTGTGATCCTGCAAAATAATCCTACTGCATTCGGGTGTGAATATAGTGAAAATCCTAAGTAGTATCTTGGGATAGTGGACGTAGGAGCTAGGTTGCTCCGAATCACTATAAATTTGGTATGTTTGTGTTGTGCTTCTTTACTTTTTTTTAGCTTCCGCAAGTTATAACTTTATCACAGCACCTAACACCTTCTAAGAGATTTTTAATTACATATTATTTATTTTAAATTTTTAAATTTTCAATTCACCGCCCTCTTGGGTAGCCACCTGGGCAACAACTGGTATCAGAGCTGTGTCTTTGAACATAATAGAGAAAAGATTGATGGCTCATCCCATGAGTACATCTTTTGTGAAAGGCCAATCAACTAATAGACCTCCACTCTTTGTAGGTACAAATTATTCTTATTGGAAAGCATGAATGAAAATCTATATTCAAGCTATTGATTTTTAATTATGGAAGGTCAATCTTAAAAGGCCAAATATCCCCATGATCAAAGTTGATGGCATGGATGTCCCTAAGCCTAAAGAGGACCGGGATGAACATGACATGAAATTAAGAGAATTGAATGCCAAAGTAATGAACTTGCTTTACTGTGCTTTGTATTCAAATGAGTTTAATCAAATTTCCATTTGCTCTTCAGCAAAAAAAAATTGGGATAAACTTGAGGTGGCCCACAAAGGAACTTCTCAAGTGAAAACTTCAAAGATTAATCTTTTAGTGCATAATTATGAACTATTTAAGATGGAACCTAATGAAAGTATTTCTGTCGTGTACACTAGATTTATAGATATTATTAACGGTTTGAAAAGTCTTGGTACGGTATACTCATATGCTAATTTAGTATAGAAAATTTTGAGATCACTTCTTGACAAATTGGATCCTAAAGTCACTGCCATCCAGAAAGCCATAGACTTGAACATTATATCAATGGATGAATTAATGGGATCTCTCAACAAACATGAACTAGCCACGCAACATAGAATGGATGATGATAAGAAAAAGAAGAAAATAATTGCATTCAAGGCTAGATTAGAATCAAAAGATGATAAAGAGACAAAAGATGACTCCTCCTCCGAAGACGATCTTGAAGATGAAGACATTGCAATGGTCATGAGAAAATTTAGAAAGTTTATGGGATAGAAGAAAGGAAGGTTTAACAGAAAATTTCATAAACGAGGAGAAAATTCCAAAGAAAAGGACAAGGACAAAGATAAAGATAATGAACGAGTCCCCACCTGCTATGAATGTAAGAAACTGGGGCACATTCATCCAGACTGTCCTCAATTAAAAAAATTTTTTAGAGAGAAGAAAAAGAAAGCGATGGTTGCCACATGAAGCGATAGTGAAGACTCCACTTCGATTGAAGAAGAAGAGACCACGAAAATAGCTAACTTATGTCTAATGGGTCTCGAAGATGAGGTAAATTTCCCTGGCACATAAATTGAATTTATATTTGATGAGTTAAATTCTACATTTCATGATCTTTTATCTAAATTTAAAAAGGTAGGAGTAAAGATTAGATCATTAAAGCATATCAATGATTCTTTACTCAAAGAAAGAGAAGGAATTTCAGAAAAGAATTAATCATTGGTGATCCTTCTCAAGGCATTAGGACTAGGTCTGTAGATAGGACTGTACATGATTACCTAGCCTTTGTATCTCAAATAGAGCCTCAGACTTTAGAAGAAGTAGAAAATGACCCAAACTGGATGTTAGCCATGCATGAAGAACTGAACCAATTTGAATGAAATAAGGTTTGGATACAAGTTGATAGACCTAAAGACCACCCAATTATAGGAACCAAATGGGTCTATAGGAATAAACTAGATGAACAAGGAAATGTCATTAGAAACAAAGCTAGATTAGTGGCTAAGGGATATAGTCAATAAGAAGGTATTGATTTTGATAAAATCTATGCACCCGTAGCAAGACTGGAAGGCATTAGATTACTTCTTGCATTTACTTGCTACGTGAATTTCAAACTTTTTCAAATGGATCTGAAAAGTGCATTTTTAAATGATTTTGTCATTGAACAAGTTTTTGTAGAACAACCACCGGATTTTGAAAATCATGCTTTTCCAAACCATGTGTTTAAACTTAATAAAGCTTTATATAGTTTGAAACAAGCCCCTAGAGCTTGGTATGATAAACTTAGCACTTTCTTGATTGAAAATGATTTTTTTCAGAGGAAATGTTGATAAAACTCTTTTTATCAAAAAGAAAAACAACGATATATTAGTTGTACAAATTTATGTTGATGATATTATCTTTGGTACAACTAATAAAAATTTTTGTGAAGAATTTGCTAAGCTAATGCAGGGAGAATTTGAAATGAGCCTAATGGATGAACTTAATTACTTTCTTGGACTTCAAGTAAAGCAAACAAAGGAATGAATATTCATCAACCAAGCCAAATACACCAAGGAAATCATCAAAAAGTTTGGTATGTAGATGAGCAAATAAATGAACACACCCATAAGCCCATCCTGCAAATTAGACAAAGATGAGAGTGGATCCATTATCGATCAAAAGCTATATAGAGGTATGATTGGATCTTTATTATATTTAACTACCAGTAGACCAGATATCTTGTATAGTATATGTGTATATGCTAGATTTCAATGTAATCCAAAAGAAATACATATGCTTGCTGTTAAAAAAATATTGAGATATTTAAAAGGTACAAGTAATCTAGGTCTTTGGTTTTTAAAAGAATCATCTTTAAATTTAATCGGATTCTCTGATGTTGATTATGCTGGTTATAAAGTTGATAGAAAAAGGACTAGCAGCACATGTCAATTTCTAGGATTGAATTTAATCTCACGGCACTGTAAGAAGCAAAACTCGGAAGTACTTTCTATTGCTGAGGCAGAGTATGTTGCTATAGGGAGTTACTGTGCAAAAGTGTTATGGATTAAACAACAACTAGAATATTTTGGTATTACACAATACAAAATTCCTATCAAGTGTGATAACACAAGTGCCATAAATCTAACAAAAAATCCTATTTAGCATTCCAGGACTAAGCACATAGAGATTAGACACCATTTTATTAGAGACTATGTTTTGAATGGTGACATTGAACTAGAATTTATCCCAACAGAAAAATAATTAGCTGACATCTTTACTAAGCCATTGAATCAGGATATATTTGAATTGCTTAGAGGAGAATTAGGGCTTTGTGACCCCTTCTAGATTTAGACAACCTAATTTCTTTCAAAATTTAAGAAATAATTATCTAGAAAACCTCCTATAATTATTCATGATTTCTTGAACAACTTTCCTTGAATTTTCAATTGTACCAAATTCAATTTCTAAATCACTTTATTCTATGTGGAAAGTTTCTGTTCGAGTCGACTCGAGCAATTTTGCTCTGGTCGAGCCTGCTCGAATGTCTGAGTTCTCTACCTATTGCTCTGGTTGAGCTAAGTCTTTGCCTAGTCGACTCGTTGTTCTATTTGTTCTGAGTTCACTCTGGTCGAGCCGACTCGGATGTTTCTAGGATTAGGTGAGCCGACTCGAAAGTCAGGAAATTTCTATTTAGGTAGTTCTAAACTGTCTTTTCTAAGTACTTCACTCTTCTTACTTTACTTCAAACTCACTCCACTTCTCTCAGAAACTTTACCAAACTCCCAAAAATCATTGTTTAAAGCCTAAAATTCCTTAATCCCTCTGCAATGGCTTCTCGAAAATCAGCAAGGAAGGTTCTTAAGATTGGTGAATCAAGTGCTCGTAGTGAAGATGCAAAGGAAAAAGGGGAAAAGAGGAAAATATTTGCTACAATGCAACAAGATGAAGAAACTCCTCCTCCTGGATAGCGTGCCTCAATGGTCAATCGGCCTATCACTTGCAGAAAAAGGATCGACTTTGCATTCCAAGAAGAAATAGAAATGAGAATTGGAAAATAGATATAGAGTCAAGGCTGGAAGCACTTCTGTTCTTTGGACATCTTGACCTACCCTTCACTGGTATGGATTTTCTATGAAAATATAGTCATTAAAGAATTTCACTTGGAATCTACTGTCAAGGGAAAGGTAGTAATGGTGGATGAAGAAAAATTGTGCAATTTGTTGCAAATGCCTACGAACGGTGCCACTGAGCTTCTTCTACCAGACAAGGAACATATTCTAAAGCTAATTTTAGAAAAAGAAGATGTGAGCTCCATCTAGCATGTGCAAGCCAATTTATTGTTGAAGGAATGAGGCTTCTGCACAGTATGATCAGCAGGATATTTCTTCCCAGAACTGGCTACTTTGATTGGGTAAGTGAGAAAGATATGATCATTATGGGACACTTGATTGAAGAAAGCCCTCTCAACCTTCCTTATATAATGATGATTCAGATTACTGAAGCAGCAATGAAAGTCAAAGCCTGTCTACCCTATGGTTTGGTTTTCACTTTATTGTTTGAAGAGGTAGGAGTTGACCTAACCGATGAAATAGGCAAGCCATTACATCACTTTGATATCTACTCCTTTAATTCAATGAAAAGTATGGGTTATAAGCAACAAGAAGGAGCATGGATAAAGAAGATGCCTAATCAGGTCGCTGCTATCTTTTCTGATGATGATGAAGCTACTGAAAGTACAATGATTACTCCATCTGACCTAAAGAAGCTAATATTTCAAAAGATGGAAGCTATTTCAAGTTCATTGACAGATCATATGAATTCTACAATTGTAGAAATAAGAGATTCAGTTGACATCAGCTTGCAGGATTTGAGATCAGAACAAAAGCTTCACCAACAGAAAATTGAAAAAGAAAAGAAGGATTTTATGGAAGTGATCAGAAGCATCCTACTGCAATCCTAGAAGGAAACATTTCCCACTAAAGTGTTGGGGTTTCAGGTGCACCGCAGCGGAAGTGTAATTTCAAAATGATGAAATTTGCACCGAAATCCCTTAGCCAAGATCTCCTTTTACTAATTAAAACATACATACTAACATTCAAACATAGATTGTTAGAATTAGAGTACCAACCTGCAATCGCTAATTCCAACAAAGTTGATGTTGAAGGGGCTGATTGAATTCACCAGGCGTCCAAGTGTCCGCCCTCCGATGGTGATCCACACAGAGCAGTGATCAAGACAACTCTATCTTCTTTTCAAAGGTTCCTTCTATTGAGTTCTTCTTCCTAGAACTCAATTGCTTGGACTATGGCTTGAATTCCTCCACACAAAGGCTTGCTTTCCTTTCCTTGACTCCTTCTCCTCCTTCCACCAAGACCTTGGCCCTTTAGACACCCTTGTCTTGAAGAAAAAGACCTTGTCCTAAGAGGACATAGGCTTGTCTTAAGTTGGAGGAGAAATTAAGACAATGATGTCTTAATGTATGAAAGAAAGGAAGAAATCAGAACTTCTTTCTTTCCTTTACCGTCGGAGACTTTTACTTTTATCTTGTTCAGTAGCAGAGTTTCGACAGAGGTTTACTCTGTAGAGGAAACAATGCAAGAGCAAGAAAAAATAAAAGAGTCTTCAGGAGAGGAAGAAAGAAAAAGATTACATTACGTTCTGATTTTTCCCGACCCTTTAAATAGAAATCAGATAGGCGCCTACACACCTCTCCGTAATCTCTTTCTCACGCCCTTTCCAATTTCTCACGCCCCATCCTCCCATCTCATGGCCTTCCAGATTAAATCCCACGGCTCTTCTTAAAGGAAAAACCGCGGTGTTTTAAAAGGAAGGAAGTCGCGACTTTTCATCTCCGAAGAGATGTCATTTCGCGCGCCCGGGAGGAGTTAGCGCTTTCTTTCTTTCTCAAAATCCCATCAGCCGTTGGATTCTCATCCAAGGGGGGAGAGAAGGTGCGCTAATCACTTAAGAAGGAGGCCGCCCAAATAAAAACATCGGAGAATTTATTTGGGGCGCGCCAAGAGTCCATGCGCCATGGACTCTTCCTTAAGGCGCGCCAAGAGTCCATATGCGCATGGACTCTTGGTGTTTGGCGTGAAAAATAAAAGGGGGCGGGTGGGGAGGCTAGCCAAGCTACATGGCTAGCCAATAGGGTTAGCCACATTCCCGTTTTTCTTAATTAGGGTCTAATTAGGTCCAATTAGAACCCAATTTGAACCAATCCGGAACCCTAATTTGAATCCGATCCGAATAGAAGCTAGGGCTTGCAACACCTGCTAGAGTGTTATCTTGCAAAGATGATTTAATTCCAAATTAAATTCTTGATCAATCCTCTTAAGTGTGTGACCCATTGGGTTCCACATCTAGCCAGCAGTGGGTTCGAATACAAGTTGACCTAATTTGATTAGAACTCTTTCTAATCGATTTAGGTCAAACCGGGCTTACCCGAATCGATCAATTAGGATTCTTCCTAACATGTGATCTTTGAACTTGATCAACCCACAAGACAAGATTGACGTCTAGCAACGTGTCATGTCTACCCGGAAGATATGGAAATTCTGGTGAAATACCAAAATTACCCTTCAGTAGAGAGTTACCATACAATTAGATCTTTCGATCAGCCTGCACCCAAAATATAACTATGGATATGGATATATGTCAAATCCAATATTATATTTGTTTCTAGCTCAATCTTATAATGATGATTTGATTATCTTGATATTAGAAACCATCTCTAATATCTTCACTTTGATCAAAGATTCCCTGAATCATCATGCGATTGTTGACTAGCTGGATGCAATCTCCTCTTACTAAGAGTGATCGATTCCTTGTTGACCTACTCATTACCTTCATATTCAATTCACCATTCCCAGTATCAATCCTGTGCATGTCTCAGTGTCATGATTAGGATTGAACCAAAGGATGGGTTCATGTACATAAGGTACTTATGGCAGTCTCAGGTCAAAAGATTACTTGTACCACTCCCACTATGAGAACCTTCTATTGACATGTAGCTAAGACTCCATTAGATGTTCTCAAGTTGGATCATATCAGTGAACTCATTCTCCAAAGAGCACCCACATCCCAGTATTAGTGTCATACACAAGTGACTGTGAGAGCAGTCACCCTTTCCAGTATACCCGGGATGTGCTAGTCTTATCGGAAAACCCTGATCCCCTACTCAGGGTTCCTTTGACTAGGAATACTTTAGATTAAGGTTTTAAGATTTTAGGTCTCACTGGTATGATCTCATCATAACCCTAAAATCATAGCCCTAATCTATGGGGTTCATCATATAATAAACACAGCGTATGATGAAAATAATGCCTTTATTTAGAAAATTATCAATTACAATGGTTTGGGAGATACAACAGAGATTGGTTTGTAGGGCATATCCCTTTCAATCTCCCACTTGCACTAAAGCCAATCGCCTTTGAATCTTAATCCCATACATTCTAGGTGGCGATCAAAATCTCACTGTGGTAGAGCCTTAGTGAACGGGTCTGCTACATTGTTCTTTGTATCAACTCTATCTATGTAGACATCTTGTCTCTCTACTATTTCTCAGACAAGATGGAAGCGTCTCAGAATGTGCTTGGACTTATGATGAGCTCTTGGTTCCTTAGCTTGAGCAACGGCCCCAGTGTTGTCACAGTAAAGTGGCACTGGGTTTTCAATTTGAGGAACAACACCCAACTCTGTGATGAACTTCTTCATCCAGACTGCTTCCTTGGCGGCTTCACTAACAGCTATGTATTCTGCCTCTGTGGTTGAGTCAGCTACAGTCTGCTGCTTGGTACTCTTCCAACTCACTGCTCCACCATTTAGGGTAAAAACATATCCCGAAATGGATTTGCTATCATCAGGGTCTGATTGAAAACTAGAATCAGAATAAGCTTCTAGTTTAAGATCAGAACCACCATAAACCAGAAAAATATCCTTAGTCCTTCTTAGGTACTTAAGAATATTTTTAACTGCTTTCCAATGATCCTCTCCTGGATCAGCCTGAAACCTACTGACAATGCCTAAAGCATATGCCACATCAGGCCTGGTACATAACATGGCATACATTATGGATCCTATTGCCGAAGCATAGGGTATAGAATTCATTCTATCTCTTTCTTCAGGTGTCTTAGGAGACATCCTTTTAGAAAGATGTATGCCTTGACTCATAGGAAGTTAACCTCTTTTACTTCCTTCCATGCTGAATCTTTTCAGCACTAAGTCAATGTACCTAGATTGGGATAAACCTAGCATCCTCTTAGATCTATCTCTATAGATCTTAATACCTAGTATATAGGATGCTTCTCCCAAATCTTTCATGGAAAACTGGTTTGATAGCCAAACCTTGACTGATTGCAACATTGGGATATCATTCCCAATGAGGAGTATGTCATCTACATACAGAACAAAGAAGACTATGGCACTCCCACCAGTCTTCTTATAAACACAGGGTTCATCCACATTTTTGATAAAACCAAATCTTTTAATAGTTTCATCAAAGCGGATGTTCCAACTCCTGGAAGCTTGCTTTAATCCATAAATGGATTTCTTCAGCTTGCATACTTGATTAGGTTTATTCTTTGAAATAAAACCTTCTGGCTGTGACATGTAGACTTCTTCCTCAAGGAAACCATTGAGGAATGCAGTTTTCACATCCATCTGCCATATCTCATAATCGTGGTATGCTGCTATAGCAAGTAAAATCCGAATTGATTTTAGCATGGCAACAGGTGAAAATGTTTCATCATAATCAATTCCCTGTTTTTTGTCTAAAGCCTTTAGCCACTAATCTGGCTTTATAGGTTTCAACTTGGCCATCAGCCCCAATCTTTTTCTTATAGACCCATTTACACCCAATAGGATTAACACCCTCTGGTGCATCAACCAAAGACCATACTTGGTTTACATACATAGAGTCTACTTCGGATTCCATGGCTTCTTGCCATTTATCTGAGTCAGTACTCAAGATAGCTTCCGTATAGGTCAGAGGTTCATCATTTTGAATGACTTGAGCTTCATTGTTTTCAATAATAAACCCATACCTCTCAGGTGCCCGTGGCACTCTGTCAGACCTACGAGGAGGAGTTTTGTGTTCTGGTTCTGTCCTAACTATATGTTCTAATGGTTGAGAATTGTCTATCTGTATTTCTTGCACTTCTCCAAGTTCAATTGTTCTACCATTGCCCTTTTCCAAAATGAACTCTTTTTCTAGAAAAGTGGCATGCCTGCTAACAAAAATCTTTTGTTCAGTAGGATGGTAGAATAGATATCCTCTACCTTCTTTAGGATATCCTACAAATAGACATTTATCCGCTCTAGGTTCCAACTTATGTCCAAAATTTCTTTTAACATAAGCTGGACATCCCCATACCTTAAAATATTTAAGATATGGTTTCTTTCCACTCCAAATTTCATATGGAGTACTAACAACGGATTTAGAAGGTACCTTGTTCAGAATATAAACAGCAGTTTCTAGGGCATGACCCCAGAAAGAAATGGGCAAATTTGTGAAGCACATCATGGATCGTACCATATCTAATAAGGTACGATTCCTCCTTTCAGCTATACCATTTAGCTGTGGTGTATAAGGAGGGGTCCATTCAGAAAGGATTCCATTAACTTTAAGATAGTCTAAAAACTTCGTGGATAAGTATTCTCCTCCTCGATCAGAACGAAGAACTTTAATACTTTTCCCGGTTTGTTTTTCGACCATACTTTGATACTCCTTAAATTTATCAAAGGCTTCAGATTTGTGTTTCATAAGATACACATATCCGAACCTAGATAAATCATCTGTAAAAGTGATAAAATATGAGTATCCTCCTCTGGCCTGAGTTGTCATTGGACCACATACATCAGTATGTATAAGTCCTAATAACTCAGTTGACCTTTCCCCATGTCCAGTGAATGGAGTTTTTGTCATCTTACCCATGAGACATGATTCGCAAGTTCCTAATGATTCATACTCATAAGGATCAAGGAATTTTTCCTTGTATAACTTGCTAATCCTAGACTCATTAACATGACCAAGTCTATGATGCCAAAGTAAAGTATCATTAAAGTCTTTTCTTTTCCTTTTAGTATTGACATGAAAAATACTATCATTGGAAGAAAGAGTTAAGAGCCCATTGCTAAATATGCCAGAACAAATAATTTTATTAGATAACATTATTGAGCAACCAGTGCTCGTTACATCCATTACATATCCTTGTTTTAATAACAAAGGAATAGATATAATGTTCCTAATAATCTTTGGCATATAGTAACAATTCTCTAGCTCCAAGATCTTCCCTGAAGGCAACTTCAGAATATAGGTCCCTACAGCTTCTGCTTGGATGATATCACCACCAGCACTGTAGAGATTGAAGTCGCCTTCCTTCAATACTTTAAGCTTGTGGAGGTCCTGCAAAGATTTGCATATATGGTAACCACAAGCGGTATCCAATACCCAAGTATTTGATATAGACGAATTTAATGTCAATATAGTATGTATCTCATACATACCTTTTGGTACGTCTGCCGCACCAGGCTTCACAGTTGCAAGGTAAGCCTTGCAATTCCTTTTCCAATGTCCCACTTTGCCGCAAAAGAAACAGGTTGACTGTTTTGAGACCTTCTTTCCTTTCTTGTTCTTATTGATGCCACCCTTAGGGTTTAGTCTCCTGCTAAAACCCTTTTTGCCTGATTTCTTCTTATTGGTCTTATCAACAAGAAGAAGTGGAGCCTTTTCTTTCTTAACATGGCTCTCTGCTGTTTTTAACATATTTAACAGCTCAGGCAAGGAAGTGTTCAGTTTGTTCATGTGATAATTCAAGACAAACTGAGAAAATGACTCCGGGAGTGATTGCAGGATTAAATCCTGATTCAGCTCCCCATCCATAATAAACCCTAATTGACCTAATCTGGTGATTAAGTCAATTACCTTCAGGACATGATCCTGAACGGATGTACCCTCTGTCATCCTAGCATGGAATAACTGCTTAGATATTTCGTATCTAGCAGTTCTGCTTTGTTCTCCATAAAGCTCCTTTAAATTGAGCATTATGGATTGAGTATCCATGCTTTCATGCTGCCTCTGTAACTCATTGGTCATAGAGGCCAGTATGATACACTTGACAGTGAGGGAGTCATTCTGCCACATTTTGTATGTGGCCATATCTTCCTGTGTGGCATCATCCCCTAGTGGATTAAGATTAGGGGTATCAAGAATATAAGAAAGTTTTTCTGAACTCAGTACAATCTTTAAGTTTCTCAACCAGTCCACATAGTTTGGACCAGTCAATTTGTTGGTATCTAAGATGCTTCTCAGTGATAATGAAGATGCCATTTATCTACATATAATTAAGAACAATACATAAGCAAACAACCATGAAATGACTTACATAATTAAATTAGGTCTTCAATTTAATTATGTCTCCCACTATTTTATCAAAAATCATAGCCCTCACTATGATAATCGAGAAGAACCCTGATCGGTTTTCTTAGTGAGATCGAGATCCTTATAATTTACAAAAGATCTTGCAAACAACACAACAAATCTTTTATAAGTTCTAAGGTAGGAAACTCTTCCAATTATATCTCATATAATTCTCAAAAATAACTTGGCCTCTAGAACATTATAAGTCTTGCAGAAAACACAACAAACCATAATGTTCTAGTTAAGTCAAGACCCTTTCATTTCTATACAGTCAATATTCAAATATAATGCCCTTGTAGATAACACAACAAGGCATTATACTGAATATACTGTAAGCATATTTTGCACTAGACCAATATTATGTCAATCACCCTATTAGGTCTTGCAGATAACACAACAAACCTAATGTGGTTCATAACACAGTAATGATCCAGCATGAAGGAAGGCCAACATATAGCATTTTTTAACACTAAGCATATAAGTCAAGATTTAAATATAATCAAATCGGCCAGGCAAGTGGAAGAGATGTGGGAGTCCCCCCGTTGCTTTCCTAGACACCAATAAAAATTGGCCAGGTCAGTCAACGGAACCAATTAAAAACCACGATTCTCTTTACCTTCCCAGAACCACCTTTCTAGACACCGAATGATCAATTGTTCATCATGACTAGTGATGCTTATTAGTTAAATATGCTATGACTTAATATGATTTTAAGAAGAGGGCTTTATAAAATTGCCAGCACATTCTTACATAAAAACATATCATAATGATATCACTCTGATAAACATATATGTGCTAAGTGTGTCATCATACTAGGACAACCATTTACCACATAATGGATCCACCATTATGCCAGGGCAACCTTATTTCAGTATGATGACTTCAAAACTAATCATATCTCTATAATAATTAGGGTTTGAGTGAAAAACCCTAATTAGTGGCATACATCAAAACATTAATTATCATATATGCATTCCTTAAATTATGCTAAGTGTATCAGCATTCAAGGGTTTAAAACCCTAATTTCGATACTACAACAAAAATGCATATCATATGTTTTAACTGTAATAAGGATGGCTCTGATACCACTGTTGGGGTTTCAGGTGCACCGCAGCGGAAGTGTAATTTCAAAATGATGAAATTTGCACCGAAATCCCTTAGCCAAGATCTCCTTTTACTAATTAAAACATACATACTAACATTCAAACATAGATTGTTAGAATTAGAGTACCAACCTGCAATCGCTAATTCCAACAAAGTTGATGTTGAAGGGGCTGATTGAATTCACCAGGCGTCCAAGTGTCCGCCCTCCGATGGTGATCCACACAGAGCAGTGATCAAGACAACTCTATCTTCTTTTCAAAGGTTCCTTCTATTGAGTTCTTCTTCCTAGAACTCAATTGCTTGGACTATGGCTTGAATTCCTCCACACAAAGGCTTGCTTTCCTTTCCTTGACTCCTTCTCCTCCTTCCACCAAGACCTTGGCCCTTTAGACACCCTTGTCTTGAAGAAAAAGACCTTGTCCTAAGAGGACATAGGCTTGTCTTAAGTTGGAGGAGAAATTAAGACAATGATGTCTTAATGTATGAAAGAAAGGAAGAAATCAGAACTTCTTTCTTTCCTTTACCGTCGGAGACTTTTACTTTTATCTTGTTCAGTAGCAGAGTTTCGACAGAGGTTTACTCTGTAGAGGAAACAATGCAAGAGCAAGAAAAAATAAAAGAGTCTTCAGGAGAGGAAGAAAGAAAAAGATTACATTATGTTCTGATTTTTCCCGACCCTTTAAATAGAAATCAGATAGGCGCCTACACACCTCTCCGTAATCTCTTTCTCACGCCCTTTCCAATTTCTCACACCCCATCCTCCCATCTCATGGCCTTCCAGATTAAATCCCACGGCTCTTCTTAAAGAAAAAACCGCGGTGTTTTAAAAGGAAGGAAGTCGCGACTTTTCATCTCCGAAGAGATGTCATTTCGCGCGCCCGGGAGGAGTTAGCGCTTTCTTTCTTTCTCAAAATCCCATCAGCCGTTGGATTCTCATCCAAGGGGGGAGAGAAGGTGCGCTAATCACTTAAGAAGGAGGCCACCCAAATAAAAACATCGGAGAATTTATTTGGGGCGCGCCAAGAGTCCATGCGCCATGGACTCTTCCTTAAGGCGCGCTAAGAGTCCATATGCGCATGGACTCTTGGTGTTTGGCGTGAAAAATAAAAGGGGGCGGGTGGGGAGGCTAGCCAAGCTACATGGCTAGCCAATAGGGTTAGCCACATTCCCGTTTTTCTTAATTAGGATCTAATTAGGTCCAATTAGAATCCAATTTGAACCAATCCGGAACCCTAATTTGAATCCGATCCGAATAGAAGCTAGGGCTTGCAACACCTGCTAGAGTGTTATCTTGCAAAGACGATTTAATTCCAAATTAAATTCTTGATCAATCCTCTTAAGTGTGTGACCCATTGGGTTCCACATCTAGCCAGCAGTGGGTTCGAATACAAGTTGACCTAATTTGATTAGAACTCTTTCTAATCGATTTAGGTCAAACCGGGCTTACCCGAATCGATCAATTAGGATTCTTCCTAACATGTGATCTTTGAACTTGATCAACCCACAAGACAAGATTGACGTCTAGCAACATGTCATGTCTACCCGGAAGATATGGAAATTCTGGTGAAATACCAAAATTACCCTTCAGTAGAGAGTTACCGTACAATTAGATCTTTCGATCAGCCTGCACCCAAAATATAACTATGGATATGGATATATATCAAATCCAATATTATATTTGTTTCTAGCTCAATCTTATAATGATGATTCGATTATCTTGATATTAGAAACCATCTCTAATATCTTCACTTTGATCAAAGATTCCCTGAATCATCATGCGATTGTTGACTAGCTGGATGCAATCTCCTCTTACTAAGAGTGATCGATTCCTTGTTGACCTACTCATTACCTTCATATTCAATTCACCATTCCCAGTATCAATCCTGTGCATGTCTCAGTGTCATGATTAGGATTGAACCAAAGGATGGGTTCATGTACATAAGGTACTTATGGCAGTCTCAGGTCAAAAGATTACTTGTACCACTCCCACTATGAGAACCTTCTATTGACATGTAGCTAAGACTCCATTAGATGTTCTCAAGTTGGATCATATCAGTGAACTCATTCTCCAATGAGCACCCACATCCCAGTATTAGTGTCATACACAAGTGACTGTGAGAGCAGTCACCCTTTCCAGTATACCCGGGATGTGCTAGTCTTATCGGAAAACCCTGATCCCCTACTCAGGGTTCCTTTGACTAGGAATACTTTAGATTAAGGTTTTAAGATTTTAGGTCTCACTAGTATGATCTCATCATAACCCTAAAATCATAGCCCTAATCTATGGGGTTCATCATATAATAAACACAGCGTATGATGAAAATAATGCCTTTATTTAGAAAATTATCAATTACAATGGTTTGGGAGATACAACAGAGATTGGTTTGTAGGGCATATCCCTTTCATAAAGATGCTCTAGAACAAATCATCAAGGAGTCACTTGATATTCCTACTCCTATTCCCTCATCAGATCCACCCAAACCTGTTAAGACCAAGAAGAAAACTAAAAAGACTAAGATTCTTAGAGCCCCTGTTAGAACTGGATTCAGGGATTTCAGGTTTAAACCCCTGAAAACTAAGACCTCTGATAAGGTTATAGAGGTAGGCTCCTCTTCTTCAACTGAAGAAGAAGAAGAATACTTTATTTTGTTACTCTTTTGGTTGCCTGTCTAACTTTGTCAATGGTTTACTTTTTATCTTTCACAATATGAATGTACTTTCTTTCATACATTGTATGCCAAACTTTTCAATGAAATGAAAGTTTCTTTAGCAATTTCATATGTTGTCATATCCAATATTTTGATACAACTATGATGAAATTTTGATTAGAATTTTAAATTTGAGAATGTGAAATTATCTCAAACAAATATTAAAAACTTTCTCAATCTATTTTAAAATCTGAGCATTATTTGAAACCACCTTTTTGATTGATTGACAAAAAGAGGGAGAAATATGAAAAATGTGAAATGAAGCATGGGAGAAATATGAAAAATGTGAGAAATAGGAAATCAATAGTTGAGCCTCCTACCAACTATTCTTAAAGTGCAAAAAAAGAATATAAAAAGGGGGAGCACAAAAATGATAGTATTCAAAAAGACTTAATGCTTAAAGTGTTTTAAAACCTAGAGAAAGGGGGAGATTCTCTTGAAATGATTTTCCTCTAATTGATATTCAAATTAATTTAAATGCTCTGATTACTTTTGTCAATTTTTTTTAATTCTCTGATACTCCATGTTTTGTGCTAATGATACCATTATGAAACATGAAAAGTTTAGCACTATGATGATATACAATAATATCATCTCTTGAGCTCTGATACTTATTTATCAATTCAATTAGCTCTAATACATGTGAATATTTAATTTTCAAATATTTTTATACATGTAAAGTGTAAAGAATTTTTCATGCCCAGATTTTATCATCATCAAAAAGGGGGAGATTGTTGACCCCATAAGTGATTTTGATGATACCAAACATTAGAGCATGTATATTTATTTCTGACAACTCTTCAAGTATTTTACAAGTTTTTGTAGGATGGATTAAATGTTCAAACTTCAACTCCTACACTTTTGTTTCTTGTTTGAGTTGTGTTGTAATATGTTTTTGTAAAGAAGAACCCAATGAAAAGCTAAGAAAAAATTATGTGAAAAGGTTTACTTCTGTGTATGTGTGCCTTGAAATTAGTTTTGAGTTGGTATGTTTGAAAATGTAAAGAGTTGGTAAGAGTTTTTCTTTAAGATCAAATGTAAAAATCTTGAAGAAGATACTCAAGCCGACCCAACTTGATGAAGAGCCGGCTCCGCTTACTGGCACGCAACAAAGATTTTAGAACACAGCAATCCGAGCTGACTCAATGGAAAGCAAGCTGACTCTAGTGAATTCAGGTCGACTGGAATTAGTCCGAGCTGACTCCTCTAGAGTCCCATTTTTGAAGATTTTTGAGAATAGCCAGGCTAGCCGACCCGAACAAGCAAGAGCCAACTCTGCCAGACCTAATTTTGAAGACCTGAGAAAGCGAGCTGACTCGAACTGCATCGAGCCGACTCTTCGAGAGTGAGGTTTTCTGAACCTGAGAAGAAGAGCTGACCCAAGCTGAGGACAACCGACTCCTCGAGTTCAAGTTTTTCAAAGATTCAAGTTCGAGCTGACCTGAGCTATCAAGAGCCAACTCGTCTAGAGTGATGTTTTGTGCCCTGAGACAAAGAGCCGACTGCACTAAAGTTTTGCTAACTCGACCTATAGACTCGAAGGATCCGAGCCACTTGAAGGAATCCGAGCCGATTAGAACATCCTTTCTAGATATCTAATGACTAGTTCCAGAATTTGTTTTTGAATGCCAGAAAGTGCTCCAACGATCACAAGTCACATCCCAACGGTCAAAAACGTCTCTAACTGCCTTGGGGTGATGGAAGACCTTATATTTGAAGGATTTAAATTTGAAAAAGATAATTCTTGACAAGTTTTTGAAAGTTCTTCAAAGGAAAGAGAGCTTCATTGAATATTCTACCTACCAACAGCAAAAGAGCACAAGAGCATTCAAGCTAGTCTTCAAGTCTTCACCAACTTTGATTTGAAGCTTGAAGCAACTTTGGGAAGAAGCCACTATAGCAATTAAAGCCTATTCAAGTGCATTCAAGTGGACTTCCAACAAGCTGCACCGGCAACTATCCGACAAATTGAGTTTATCATTTTTGTTGCATTTATTTCAATTCAACCTTTGAATTGTTGGGTTATTGGTGAGCACGGTTGAAAAACCAAATAGGTTCTTGGAGAGCCTTGATAAAACCAAGTGTTGGGTTCTTGGTGATCCTTGAAAAACCAAGTTAGGTTTCTTTGGTGAGCCTATTAAAACCAAAGAATGTTGGATTTTCTTCGGTGATCCCGTAAAACCAAAGTGTAGATGTTTTTGATTGTGATCTTGTAAAACAATCTGACTATTTTCGGGTGTGAATATAGTAGAAATCCGAAGTGGTATCTTGGATAGTGGACATAGGAGCTGGGTTGCTCCGAACCATGATAAATTTGGTGTGTTTGTGTTGTGCTTCTTTACTCCTTTTTAGTTTCTACAATTAATAACTCTGTCATAGCACCTAACACCATCTAAGAGATTTTTATTTGCACATTACTTGCTTTAAATTTTTAAATTCTTAATTCACCCCCCTCTTGGGTAGCCACCTGGGCAACACTTCCATCATTCCAAAATGCCAACTCCAGCAAGCCTTTAAAGATGCCATCTCCAAGGAGCCTTCTCCAACAATCCTTCCAAGATCACCTTCTTCATCTTCCTTCCAAAGATGTCCACCAACATAAAGGGAATCATTCATCCATTCTTCTTTAAAGGCGCCAACCATCCACATCCACACTGAGTCATTACAACTTCAAGGATGGCATCTTCTTGGGCCCTCATCCTTCCAAATCAAAAATGCCAACCACTCACTCTTCCTTTTGATCACTTCTTTCAACTTTCCCCAACTTTGCCATGTAATTAATCTCATTCATTGCAGGGTTCCCTACAATTTTGAGTTAAAGAAGAGGTTTTACTTTTCCTTGCAACCCAGTCATGGAGGGAGTTTCCATTATGGAAGTGGTAGTCTTTAAGTCCAGTTGCAGCTCTATGGAGTGCTAAAAATTGATCTACCATCAAAGGAGGGAGAGCACATCATTGGTTAGTAAACCCATCCGAGTCTCTTAGGTCTGTTCATATGAAGGTTTATGTCCTAGTTAGAATGGTTTCTCAACCATTAGGACCATTCTTCCTTGATAAAAATTTAACTACATTACGGGTGAGTTTCATTTCATTAAGTAGTCTCATCATATAGTTTACTTTGAACTTTTCTTATGCTTAAACTTTGCTAATACAAGTAGGTGTCATTGCAAAATTCAAATTACTAAATTGTTAAGCTAGAATTTCTCTTTGCATCGCGCATCAGCGAGCCCTCTGGCTGAGGTCAACTCTCGGTAGGGGTAAAGCCCGTGCCTCCAAAATGAGCCCTCCTACCTAGGTCAGCTTCCAGCCGGGCCGAGCTTACAAGGCGAGCCCTCCAGTTGAGGTTAGCTCATGATAGGGGTCGAGCCCATGCCTCTAAGTTGAGCCCTCCTACTGAGGTCAGCTCCTAGCCGAGGCCAAGCTCACAAGGCGAGCCCTCTAACTAAGGTTAGCTCCCGATAGTGATCGAGCCCGTACTTCCAAGAGCCAAGTCTCTAAAGCACGGCTTCACCCGCCACCTAGTGGGGGCCAAGGTTCCCACCAGTGGAATGAGGAGGACCAATAGAAGTTCAAAATTATGGCGGGGAGGAGACTGAGCATCCATAGCCTCTTGGAGGTGGTGCATGCCCTGCCATGAGTGTAGGTAATGTGGATAAAGGGGGCGGTAGGGATGCTAGGATGGATGCTTATGATGCAAAGGATTTTTTTTTTTTTTTAGGTGATGAGTTTTAGATGTTTTTTTTTCTTAGGGTTTTGATTCCCGATCACAAGCAAAGACTAGAAATAAGAGAAGTGAATAACAAAAGCTTACACTAGCAGTTCATGTCCCTAAATAGTAAAAATGAGAATAGGATCCCTAGATTAAGAAATCCCGGTAGGACTAAGCTCGAAACACAATACCTTCTTAGGAGATAGGGGGCAAACCTCAAATGTCCGAAGTGCCCGATGCAGAGATCGCTCAACTCGACGGATGTGGCCTGGATGCCCGAGTAATCGAACCCGCAGATGCACTGGCTTTCAGTCGGATGGTCGCGATGGCAAAGCAGACTATCTCCAGTGCCCGAGATACCAGGGAGGTCCTGTTGGCAATCAAAGTAAGGATTAGCAAAATGGAGAGATGTATTGAAATGGACTAAGATAGGGTTGAGAAGGGGCTTCGAGCCCGGTGTCCAGCTAGATTCTGAAGTAGAAGAAGGAGATAACTTGGGGCCTCGCACCCTGCGACGTCCAGGAGGATGAAGGATTGTGGCCTCACACCACTCGACGTCCAGGAGGACGAAGGACTTGCGACGCCCTGGGGAGATAGAAAGGTGGCCTCACACCACTAGACATCCCTGGGGATGAAGGAAACTTCACTCAAACCTAGTCTAGGAGATAGTGGTTGGAGGATAAATAAAACTCAAACTCTCTTTTTCATTCAATCATTCAATACACTTACAATGGAGGGATTGGGTCCTTTAAATAGGCACCCATGGCCCGTTCGAAATTCAAATGAAACAAAAATTACAAACTTTCTTGGGTGGGCACCAAAAGCCTTGTCTTTCTCCTCTCTTTAGCTGACCAAAGGTACCTTGGATTGGGCATGGCATGATGCATGGCTTGGAGTGAGGTTCTTGGCGCCTTGAACTTGGTAAGAATCTCCTTGGTTTTGGAAGAAGGCATGAAGAGGGGCTTGGAGCAAGGCATATGTTCTTCCTCCTTCTTTTGTTGGTGTTCTTTCTTTGGTACAAGGCTTGACAAGGGGAGTGTTAGGTGGAGGCATCCAAGGCTCTTGTCTTTCCCTTCCAAAGAGGTTGAAGCAAATTGGGAAGAAGGCTTGATTGGAGAGCTTGAAGTAAGGGATTTGGATTCCCTCCATTATCTCCCATTGAATTCTTCCTTGGCCGACCACCCTTACATAGAAATGAGCTTGATGGGGGGAAGGGACAAAGGCTTGAACCAAGTGAAGTGGTCCTCCCCATTGGGCATCCTTGCATGCCATGTGTGCTGCTCACATGGCGAGATGTTATGGCACCATGTAGGATGCATAAGTGGGCCCTGAGTTGTCTTGGCTTCTTTTTTTACTTGCTTCCAAGGAGACTAAATTTTAAGACCCACTCTTACAATGGACCTATACTTTTGAGAGACTCAGACTGGACTCGATTTATGACTCGACTTAGTACAGGACTCAAATTGATCTAATTGGTCAAGGCACAGACTCAATTCAAAGAAAAAGACAATAACAAATTTGAGGCTTGAAGCCTTATTACAAGACATAAAGAAGTGGAACCCTAATCTAAGATCCACAGAGGGTTAAGGAGCCTCTGTCGGATCCAGGTGCCTACACCAGTTCTCCCGGGGTGGGAGGAACTTGACCCTATCGAGTAAGGGTTAGTTTGGCTTTGTTACCTCTTTAGGATATCGAGGTCGATGCACTGCAAGTCTTCCTGTGTGATCTACGAGTCATCGGATTCGGGTCGGCCTTGCCATATGACCAAGTAACATTGATAGCCTTTGCCCCCGGTAGTGATGGCTTGGTCATCCAGGACAGCTCGATCCGCTCTCCTTGCTTAGGTATATTTGGATGTGGACACTCAGGTTCAGGTTCACTCTCAAAAGGGAGGTCAGGCACAAATGGCTCACTGGATATGTTTGCGGGTTCCCTATACTCGACTGAGTCAGAGATATTGAATGTCAAGCTAATTCCATAATCCGGAGGTAATTCTAGCACATAGGCATTAGGGCCTATTCTCCTAATCACTTTAAAGGGACCCGCCCCACGAGCATGAAGCTTCATAACGGTTCTCGGTGGAAACAATTCAAGCCGGAGCCTAATCATTACAAAATCCCCTATTTCAAACTCTTTTGCTCGCTTTCGGGAATCAGCCAGCCTTTTATATGTGTTATTACTTATATTAATTTTCTGGCTAATTTATTTATGCATGTCCCTAATATGCTGTGAAAGTGAATCAGCGGACTCGGAGACACGTGCATGGATGGGTAGGGGAATCAGGTCAAGAGGTCGGTTAGGCTTGTATCCACAGACAACTTCAAAAGGACTCTTCCCGGTGGTCCTATTCACAAAACTGTTGTAGGCGAACTCAGCTCGAGGTAAAAGAAGATCCTAATTTTCTGTATATTCGCCTATCAAGCACCTAAGAAGGTTTCCTAGGATGTGGTTGACTACCTTAGTTTGTCCATCGGTTTGCGGGTGGTAGGCAGTGGAGAACTAGAGCTTGGTGCCTCGGAGGTGCCAAAGGGTTTTCCAGAAATATTTAGTGAAGCGGACATCCCTATCAGACACTATGGTCTTGGGTAGGCCATGTAACTTAACCACATGTTCAAGAAAAAGCTTGGCAACCTTGGAAGCATCTAGGGTCTGGGAGCAGGGTATAAAATGAGCCATTTTGGAGAACCTATCCACTACTACAAAGATAGAATTGTGCTTCCTTGCAGTCTTGCGTAATTCTACCACAAAATCCATACTGAGGTCTTGGCAAGGGTGACTAGGTACGGGCAAGGGTGTGTAAAGGCCAGTATTCAGTTTCTGTTGCTTGGCCACAGCACAGGTCCGACACATAGAGACAATGTTGGTGACATCTTTCTTAAGGCCAGGCCAAAAGAACTGGTCTTCAACAGCTAAAGTGGTCTTCTCCCTACCAAAGTGACTAGCTAGGCCTCCCGCATGGGTTTCCCACACTAAAAAATCTCGGAGTGAAGTCTTGGGAATGCACAACTTATTACCCTTGAAAAGGTAACCATCCTGTAAGGTATAGTCACTATAGGCACTAAATGGTTCTTGAAGCATAGACTGGAAGATCTCACTAAAGTCAGGACAAGATCATATTGCTCCTTAAGTCGGTCAAATCCTACAACCTCAGTCCTATCTGTGTTTAAAGATAGGGCATGACAGCTAAGGGCATCAGCTACCTTATTCTCAGTACCGGCTTGTTGTTTAAGCACAAAGGTATAGGCTTGGATATACTCAACCCACTTAGCGTGCCTAGGGTTCAATCTTTTCTGGGAGTTCAGGTTCCGAAGGGCTTCATGGTCTGAATATAGAACAAACAAATGGGGTAATAGGTAGTGCCTCCAATACCTAAGGGCTTGGACGACTGCATAAAACTCTTTATCGTAAGTCGAGTACTTAATTTTGGCCTCATTAAGTTTTTCACAAAAGAAGGCCACGGGTTGATTTTCCTGACTAAGTACCACACCAATCCCAACTCCCAAAGCATCACAAGCAACCTCGAAAACCTTAGAAAAATCTGGCAATCTTAGGACGGGTGCTTGTATCATTCTATCCTTTATTTCAAGGAAAGCTTTGTCTACAGCTTTAGTCCATTGAAAACCTCCCTTCCTGATGCAGTCAGTTATAGGTGCTACAATTGAACTAAATCCCCGAATGAAATATCTATAAAATGTGGCTAGGCCATGGAAACTACGTACATCGTGGATACTAGCAGGGACAGGCCACTCAACTATAGCTCTAACTTTTTTGAGGTCGGTGGAAACTCCTTTAGGGGTAACTACAAAGCCTAAGAAGATAACCCTTGTTGTCAAAAATTCACACTTCTTAGGGTTGGCATAAAGGCTTTTCTCCCAAAGGGTTTGGCAGACTAACATTAAGTGGTTAAGACGGTCCTCTTTGGTCTTGCTATATATCAAGATGTCATCAAAATATACTACTAGGAATTTTCTAGTGAACTCGCACAAGACTTGGGTCATTGCTCTCATAAAGGTACTATGTGCATTAGACAACCCGAAAGGAATCACTACCCACTCGAACAGACCATCCTTAGTCTTAAACTCCATCTTCCATTCATCCCCCGGTCGAATCCTAATTTGGTGGTAACCACTCTTGAGGTCTATCTTGGAAAAGATTGTGGCACCGGCCATCATATAGAGCATATCATCCAGCCGGGGAATAGGAAACTTATATTTGATTGTAATTTTGTTGATAGCCCTGCTATCAACACACATTCTCCAGGTCCCGTCTTTCTTAGGGGTAAGTAGGGCAGGGACGGCATAAGGACTTAAACTCTTCCTAAGAAAACCCTTCCTAAGCAACTCTCCCACTTGTTTCTGAAGTTCCTGGTATTCAGTGGGGTTCATCCTATAGTGGGGAAGGTTGGGCAAAGTGGATCCTGGGACCAAATCTATAGCGTGTTGGATGTCCCTAAGGGGTGGCAATTGATCAGGTAATTCTTCCGGGAAAACATCCTCAAATTCTTTTAGAGTCTGTACTACCTCTTGGGGGTGTTCTATGTTGGTTGGTTCATGACTCTCCTTGGTGGCTAGAATCCAAACAGGGGCTCCCTCTAAAATCTCTTTCTCTAGCTCCTAAGGTGTGATCAGGTTGACTCCTGTTTTCCTCTCTATAAGGCTATTAGATCCTTTCTTGATGGGGTCCTTAGGTTGGATTGGGTTGATTGTGATCTTTTTCCCCTGGTGGAAAAAGACACAGGTATTGGATCGACCATAAAGGGTGGCATCATGGTCGACAAGCCAGGGTCGTCCTAGGATGATACTAACCACACCCATGGGTAAGACGTCACACCAAATCGATTCTTCATAGGAACTCATTTTTATCTTGATTTGGCACCTAGATTTTACTGGGATTGAAGTTGAATCAATCCAGGAGACTTTGTAAGGGTTGGGGTGGGGAACTGTGCCTAGTCCTAAAGATTTGACTGTACTCAAGGAAAGGGCATTAACACAGCTTCCACTATCGATGATGACCTTACATGCCTTATCTCCTAGCTTGATTAGGGTCTGTAGGATGTTGGTCCTATGCCAGTCTTCCTGCACTACATTTTGGGCTAAGATGCATCGGACTACTCCTACAAGGTCTTCAAATTCATACACTTCTTCCTCTCCCTCGTACTCTTCCAACAACTAATTTTCAGGATCATAGACTTCCTCCTCAGGTTCAACAATTGGTTCAAGTTCAGTCTCAGTTGGTTCATCTATAAGTAGGGCAGGGGCAGTGTACTGACTAGCAAAATGATCAGGTTTATGACACCTATAGCATTTACCTTGGGGATCGGGTCTCCTCTGGACTTCGATAGCCTTACCCTTTTCCTCTCTACTATATTGGGGTCGGTTCAGGCTAGGATGACTAGGACTGGGTTAGGCTAGGTTTGGTCAACTTGGGTCAGTTCGGTTTGGGCTTGGTCGACTTGGGTAAGCCTGGCTATAACTTTGGGTGGATCCAGGGATACGGCTCTGGTTCCTAATGGGCTCAGGTCTTTTGCAGGTGGGAGCTCTCTAGAAATGCTCACAGAGCCTAGCAACTTGGTAAGCTTCTTCCAAGGTTCTAGTTGCTCTAAAGTACGGCTCTCTCTGAATGTCTGGGTGTAGGCCCGCCCTAAACCTAGACAGGGTTACCTCAGGTGACTCTACAACCTTACATCGCATAACATATTCATCAAACTTGGCGATGTAATCGGCCACACTCTTACTCCCTTGACTTAGGGTTTGCCATTGGTCCAACAGTTTCTGGATGTAGGATGCAGGTAGGTATTTTCTTCTAAGCTTATCTCTCATTTCCCCCCAGGAGGTTATGGGTAATTGTCCTTTCTGCTTTATGTAATTTTCAACGCTATTCCAAAACCACCTAGCTTGGTGAACCAACCTAAGCTTGGCAAACTTAAACTTAGTCCTTTCTGACATAGAGTACCAGTCAAAATACTGTTCCATAGCAGACTCCCAATCTTCATACACCCTGGGATCTAAACTTCCATCGAAAGTGGGTGTAGGGTTTGGTGGCAAGGCGAAAACATAGATTTCAAAATTTTTATCTTTATGAAATCTTCACCAAACCCTTAACCCAAGATCTCCTTAAAAGAATTAAAACATATAACATGTATATATAAGATTTAAACTCATATTAAAGTACTAACCTGTATTGCTAAAATCCAAACTTTAAATCTCCACCAGGTGCCCAAATGTTCACCCTCCAATGGTGATCCACACAGAAAAAGATGAAGACTACACTTTCTTGTTCTTGGCTCCTCTTCTTGAATTCTTTTTCAAGAATTCAATTCTTGGACTTTTAGGCTGAAATTTTCTTTCTTGAAAATTTCTTTTCTTCCTTCTTTCCTCTTCTTGAATTCTTTTCTTGAATTTGCTTTCTTGAATTCCTTTTCTTGAATTGAATTGGAAGAAGAAACTAAGACAAATAAAGTCTTAATTCAAGAAAAAAAAGAAGAAGAACAGACCCTTCCTTTTCCCTTTCCTTTACTGTTCAAGACCTTCTTCTTATTCTTGTTTAGTGTCAGAGTTTCGACAGAGATTATCTCTGTAAGAGAAATAATACCCAACAAGCATAAAGGGAAGGAGTATTCCGGAGAGGAGGAGAGGAATATGATCTCTGTATTTGATTATCTAAAAAAAAAAACCCCGAGAACCCAAACCCTTTTATATATTTCAGAGGGGCATTTTCTCAAAACATCGCAACCCTCTAAAACCCCAGGAATCACGATCCTTCATTCTTCACACGTCCCCTCAACCAAAAATCATGATTCTCCAATTTAATTTTCATTTTTTCGACGAGGAGGACTCTCGGAAAAACTTCAGGAAGAATCGCGACTTTTGAAGACGGACTTGCGACCAAAAAATGACGGATCTTTTTCCTTAATTTTTCTGGCCATCAGATCCAGATCCAAGGATGTCAGACAAGGATCCAAATCGCCCCCTTTTCTTGATTTTTCTCCAATGGAATTTCCTTCCCACGCGCGTGAAGAGGAGTCCACACGCGCGTGGACTCTTCTTCTTGGCGCACACGGGTGAGGAACGGTGTTGGCAGCTTGGAGAGAGAGTCTCAGTGCACTTGATTCACTTGGTTCAGCCATGGGTAAGCCCAATGTCCTAAAATTTAAATTAGACCTTAATCTGGTTCAATTAGAACCCAATTAAGCCCAATTCGGAACCAAATTCGAATCTGATTCGAATAGAAATTGGGTCTGCAAAACATGCTAGTGTGTTTATCCTGCAAACATGATTTTATTCCAAATTAAATCCTTCATCAATTCTCTTTTGTGTGTGACCCATTGGGTTCCACACCTAGCCAGCAGTAGGTCCGAGTGCTATTTGACTTAATTCGGTTAGATCTCAACTAAGCCGATTTAGGTCAACTCAAACTAGCTCGACTCGGTCAATTAGAATCTAATTCTAATTAACTGATTTGAATTACCATAATTCAATCATATACCTACAAGACAAGATTGACGTCTAGAAACATATCATGTCTACCCGGAAGATGTGGAATTTTGGTGGAATTACCAAAATACCCTTCAGTGGTGAGTTACCGGGCAATTCAGTCCTTTGATCAACTTGCATCTCGAATATGATTATGAATATGGATACTTGTCAAATCCAATTTCATATTCATTCATAGCTCAATCTTTATAATGATGATTCATTAATGAACCATTAGAAATTAACTCTAATATTCATAATTTGATCAAAGATTTCCTGAATCCATTATTTGATCGAAATTAGCTGGATGCAATTCCCTCTTACTAGGGCTGATCAATTCCTTGTTGACCTACTCACAACCTCCATATACAATCCACCATACCCAGTATCACCTCGTGCATGACTCAGTGTCATGATTGATTGCGAACCAAAGTATGGATTCATATATATAAGGTACCATGGTAGTCTCAGGTCAAAGGACCACTTGCACTACTCCCACTATGAGAATTATCTATTGACAAACAGATAAGGTTCCATTAGATATTCTCAATCTGGATCAATTCAGTGAACTCATTCTCTAATGAACACTCATATTCTAGTATTAGTGTCAAACACAAGTGACTGTGAGATCAGTCACCCTCATCACAAAGCATATATAGGATGTGCTGGTCTTACCGGAAACATTGATCCCCAACTCAATATCCCATCGACCAGGAATATTTTAGATTAGGGTTTTAAGGCTTTAGGTCTCACTGGTATGATCTCATCATAACCCTAGAACCATAGCCCTAATCTATGGAGTTCATCATATAATCAAAAAGACAGCGTATGATGAAAATAATGCCTTTATTATAATAATGTCAATTCATTGATTTTGGGATCGAAATACAATATTTCAATTGGCTTTCAGGGAACAATCTTTCAGTGGGTGCCTCAAGCTTGATGCTCCTAATGGCCCTTTCTTCACGGTCCTCCATATTGGGTCTCCTAGGACGGGTATCAACAAAGGGATCAGGGACTCTCCCAAAGTCATCCTCAAAGTAAGGGTCTTGTTGCAGGTTTCTCCTGGGATGAGGGGACTCAGGACCGGCTTCAGGTCGGGGCCTAGCAGCTTTCTCTAGGGGTCTTAGTTTGGCCTCTATTTGATCTAGTATATTGGTCAACTTGTTACCTAAATGGGACTTGGATTGAGTAATGGATTGAGTTAGGGCTCCAATATCAGCTCCAAGTTGGTCCATGGTTTCGGTAGGGGGTGGAGAAGGAGGGTGAAAAAAGGTTCCTGATCTAGTGCACATGTAACACACACACAGAACGGTGCTACGGTTTGCTAGACCTAGGAGATCTCTCCAAATGTGAAGTCAAGAAGATGAACCTATAAGTAGTAATTTGGCACCTGGCCAGGTAAGTTTAAGGCTAATGGTGGTTCCTCTTTGCTTGCCTAGACACCAATTAGAAATTGGCCAGGTAAGCAAACCATCCCACTTCCCTTTGGGATCTAGTCCCTAAACCACTTTCTTAGACACCAGCAACTCAAGCACACACCAACAAGTGATCTAACTTGGTTCGGCACTTGGGTCGACCCGACTTTGTAGGTGTCCCTAGCTCACTAGAGCAGATTAAGCATCTAATCAATTTTAGTTAATGGCTAGGGTTCGATATGTCGGGTGGTGATTTTTGGGCTAGGGACAGGTAATGAAATCCTGACCCTATGTTAATTTGATGCCCTTAGGATAAGTTATGGAGAATAATGCACAAAAATGACTAATGAAATGACTTAAAATTTTCTTGTTTTTTTTTGTGTCTTTCAGATGTGTGAATGCTAAACAAAATGCAGGAATTAAAATATACCCCTATATGCAAGAAATAAGCTAGATGGATGAATGAAGCAAGAAATGAGATGCTTGCTGAAATTTCAGACCTGAGATTTTCTCAGGTAGTATTTTGGCTTGTAGAAATTCTACAAACTGAAATAAAATCTAAGAAAATAGAAAAAAATACTCTGAATTAAATGCGATCTAATAGAATAGAAATCACAAAATTTGGAGTTCTCTATAGAGAAAAACAATCCAATAATCAGACCATATACGGGCTAACCAGAATGCAGTAAATGAAAGAAAACAAAATGCACTAGTCCTAGCCTTGCTCTAATACCAAAAATGATGTGGATAAAGGTGGGGGTAGGGATGCTAGGATGGATGCTTATGATGCAAAGGAATTTTTTTTTTTTAGGTGATGAGTTTTATATTTTTTTTTTCTTATGGTTTTGATTCCCGATATCAAGCAAAGACTAGAAATAAGAGAAGTGAATGACAGAAGCTTACACTAGCAGTTCAAGTCCCTAAATAGTGAAAATGAGAACAGGATCCCGGGATTAAGAAATCCCGGTAGGACTAAGCTCGAAACACAATACCTACTTAGGAGATAGGAGGAAAACCTTACACGTCTGAAGCGCCCGATGCAGAGATCGCTCAACTCGACGGATGTGGCCTGGATGCTCGAGCAGTCGAACCCGCGGATGCACTGGCTTTCGGTCGGATGGTCACGATGGCAAAGCAGAATGTCTCTGGTGCCCGAGATACCAGGGAGGACCTGTAGGCAATCAAAGTAGGGATTAGCAAAATAGAGAGATGTATTGAAATGGACTAAGATAGGGTTGAGAATGGGCTTCGAGCTCGGTGTCCGGCAGGATTCCGAAGTCGAAGAAGGAGATAACGTGGGGCCTCGCACCCCGTGACATCCCGGAGGATGAAAGATTGTGGCCTCACACCACTCGACATCCAGGAGGATGAAGGACTTGCGACGCCCTGGGGCGACGGAAAGGTGGCCTCACACCACTCGACGTCCTTGGGGATGAAGGAAACTTCACTCAAACCTAGTCTAGGAGAGTGGTTGGAGGATAAATAAAACTCAAACTCTCTTTTTCATTCAATCATTCAATACCCTTACAATGGAGGGATTGGGTCCTTTAAATAGGCACCCATGGCCTATTCGAAATTCAAATGAAACAAAAATTACAAACTTTCTTGGGTGGGTGCCAAAAGCCTTGACTTTAACCTCTCTTTGGCCGACCAAAGGTACCTTGGATTGGGCATGGCATGATGCATGGCTTGGAGTGAGGTTCTTGGCACCTTGAACTTGGTAAGAATCTCCTTGGTTTTGGAAGAAGGCATGAAGAGGGGCTTAGAGCAAGGCATGTTTTCTTCCTCCTTCCTTTGTTGGTGCTCTTTCTTTGGTTGAAGGCTTGACAAGGGGAGTGTTAGGTGGAGGAGTCCAAGGCTCTTGTCTTTCCATTCCAAAGAGGTTGAAGCAAATTGGGAAGAAGGCTTGATTGGAGAGCTTGAAGTAAGGGATTTGAATTCCCTCCATTATCTCCCAATGAATTCTTCCTTGGCTGACCACCCTTACGTGGAAATGAGCTTGATGGGGGGAAGGGACAAAGGCTTGAACCAAGTGAAGTGGTCCTCCCCATTGGGCATCCTCGCATGCCACGTGTGCTTCTCACATGGCGAGATGTTATGGTGCCATGTAGGATGCATAAGTGGGCCCTGAGTTGACTTGGCTTCTTTCCTTACTTGCTTCCAAGGAGACTAAATTTTAAGACCCACTCTTGCAATGGACACATACTTTTGAGAGACTCAGACTGGACTCGATTTACGACTCGACTTAGTACAGGACTCAAATTGACCTAATTGGTCAAGGTACAGACTCAATTCAAAGCAAAAGATAATAACAAATTTGAGGCTTGAAGCCTTATTACAAGATACAAAGAAGTGGAACCCTAATTTGAGATCCACAGAGGGTAAAGGAGCCTCTATCGGATCCTGGTGCCTACACCAGCAGGACCTACGGCACACCTCATGCATGACCTGCATGATGCAAGCTCCATCAGGTCCTCAATCCTGTAGCATGCCACCTGTCGATGATCGCATAACTAAAAGACCACAACCTCCATAACAGGGGCCTGCACCTTTCCCAAAAAGGGTGTTCCACTAAGGCCCCTAGCCCTGCGACACTCCGACGATCCCCCTGAAATGGAAACATTCCATCAAGGATCGATGCTTGGCGAATGCCCATAATAGGAGGCTTTCTCCTGAAAGATTGGTCCGATAGGGAGGTGACAACAAATAATAGAAAGCCCCAAACCTTGTCTGGGCCACTTCATCTATATAAAATCAATCAGAAAGGTAAGTAAAGAAGGTAAGCCACAGACACGCTATCATGCTTTTCCATTTTCTTCCTTTATAGAATTCATCTTATTCTCTTTCACCCTCTTGATGTAGAGAGTCCCCAATGTTGACCCCTCGAGTGATTTTGATGATAACAAAACATTGGAGAATGCATTTGTCTTACTAACAACTCTTCAAGTGAATTACAAGCTTTTGTATGATGATCTTTATGCCCAATTGCAACTCCTACAACCTTATTATATATTATATGTTGTGTTGTAAATGTTTCATGTAAAGAAGAATCCAAAGAAAAATTGATGTCATTTTCATGAAAAAGGATTACTTCTATGTGTTTCTCAAGCTTAAATTTTTTAGAATTTGTTGTTAATTGAGTTGGGAAGAGTTTTAAGTGCTGAAGAGTTGCTGGAAAAATTATGGAGAAAAGTTGAACTTTTATTGAAGATTCACTCGAGCCGACTCGCATGAAGAGAGCCGACTTTAATCCTTGGCACAGTTGAAGGATTCTGGCATGCAGAGATCCGAGCCAACTCATAGGAACCCGAGCTGACTCGTCTAGTGCATCATTTCTTGAATTAGATAGGTGAGCCGACCCGAAGGAAGTCTAAGCTGACTCATCCATTCAGTCAAGCATCCAAGTTGACCCTTCAGAAGTTCGAGCTGACTCCTCCAGAGTCTAGAAAAATTTGTTCTGAGAGAATAGCACGGAGAGCTAACTCGAAGGAATCCAAGCTGACTCCTCTAGAGTATAGTTTTGAAGACCTGAGAATCCGAGCAGACTCAACCAGATTAAGGAATCTTTGACACTATGGATCTGAGCTGACTTAATTGTGGTGAGCTAACTTGATCAGAGTTAAGAATCAACTCTCTAAGAATCCAAGCCGACTCGAGACATTCGAGCCAACTCGAACGTCGATTCCAAGCAGGTAACGGCTAGTTCCAGAACTTTATTTTTGAATTTAAAAAGTACTCCAATGGTCAAATATTAAATCTCAATGGTCTACAATAACTATATCCACCTAAGAAGAGTACAAGACTATAAATGAGGGATTTGGACAACCTTTGAAGAAAAAAATGCTTAATTGAACATTAAAAGAGCTTGTGAGCAAGAGAGCACTAAAAGAACATTCAAGTTAGCCTTCATGTCTTCACCAACTCCTACTAGAAGCTTGAAGCATTTATTGAGGAAGAAGAGGAAGCCATTGAAGTGCATTAAAGCCCATTTAAGAAGGTTTCACTTGAGCTACAATTGCAACCATTAGACAACTTCAATTTGTCATTAGTTGCTTTCTTTCTTTTAACTCTTTATGAGTTTGTGGGTTATTGGTGAGCCTGATTTAAAAACCATTGTGGGTTGTTAGTGATCTCGTTTAAAACTAATAGTGCAAGGGTTCTAGGTGATCCTATTCAAAACCATGTGTAGGGTTTTTGGTGAGCCTGGTTGAAAAACCAAGTTGGGTTTTGAATTATGAGCCTGGTAAAATAATCCGACTATATTCTAGTAGTGAATATAGTAGAAATTCCAAGTGGTAACTTGGATAGTGGATGTAGGAGCGAGGGTGCTCTGAACCACTATAAATTTGCTATGTTTGCATTATATTTTTTTTGTTTGCATTTGCTTCCACTCTTAATTATTTGAAACACAACACCTACCACTAAAGTAGATTTAAAAAGAGGACATATCTGATTAATTTTTTAAATTCGAATTCACCCCCCTCTTGGGAAGGCCACCTGGGCGACAACTGGTATCAGTGTGGAGTCTCTGAACTTATTTAGAGTAAATATTAATGGCTCATCTCACGAGTCCTTTGGCCGAAGGCCAATCTACTAATAGACCTCCACTATTCACTAGAATGAATTATTTATACTAGAAAGCTAGAATGAAGATATACCTTCAAGCTATTGATTTTCAGTTGTGGAAGTTCATTCTTAAGGGTCCACAAATATCTATGATTAAAATTGATGGCATGGATGTCCCAAAACCTAAAGAGGATTGGGATGAACATGACATGAAAATGGGGCAATTGAATGCCAAAGCCATGAACTTACTATATTGTGCTTTGGACACAAATGAGTTCAACTGAATTTCTATTTGCTCTTCTGTAAAAGAAATCTAGGATAAACTCGAAGTGACCCATGAAGGAACTTTCCAAGTGAAGACCTCCAAAATCAATCTTATGATATATAGCTATGAATTATTTAAGATGGAACAAACTGAAACTATCGTTGCCATGATTTCATAATTTATAGATATTAATAATGGTTTGAAAAGTCTTGGCAGGGTTTATTTTAATGCTGATTTTGTATAGAAGATTCTAAGATCACTTCCGGACAAATGGGACTCTAAAGTAATTGCCATCCAGGAAGCAAAAGATCTAAACACACTGACTCTGGATGAACTGCTGGGTTCTCTCATCACTGATGAATTGACCACGTAGCAAATAAATGAAGATGATCAGAAAAAGAAGAAAACAATTACCTTCAAAGCTGTATCAGATTTAAAGAAACAAGATGATGAATCGGAAGATGAATGCTCTTCCTCCGAAGATGAAGATATCGCTATGGTTGTGAAGAGATTTAAAAGATTTATGAGAAAGAAGAAAGGAAGATACTTCAGAAAGTTTCCAAGAGAGGCGAACATAGTAAGGACAAAGAAAGAGAAAAAGAGAAGGAACAAATGACAACATGTTATGAGTGTAAGAAACCAAGGCATATACATCCCAATTGTCCTTTACTAAAGAAAACATTGAAGAAGAAGAAAAAGAAAGTGATGGTTGAAACATGTAGAGACAGTGAGGAGTCAACTTTAGCAAAAGAAGAAGTGACCACAAAAACTGTCAATCTATGTCTTATGGGTCTCGAAGATGAGGTAATGCCCCCTAAACCACAAGCTAAATTTACTTTCGATGAATTGAATTCTGCATTTCATGATTTACTTTTTGAATTTAGAAAAGCTGGAACAAAAATTAGAGCTTTAAAGAACATTAATGATTCTTTAGTAAAAGAAAAGGAAGAGATTTCAGAAAAGAACAAATTATTACAAAATGAATTAACTGTCTTTTCTGAAAACAAGCTTTGAAAATTTAGAAAAATATATATTTTGAGAAAAACAAAGCTTTGATTGATGAAAATAATGATTTAAAAAAGGAGATAGAAAAACTCAAGCCTTTGGTTGAAAAGCTTACTTTAAGTTCAAATAAGCTTGAGTTAATTTTAAAAGAGCAAAGAATTAAAAGTAACAAGGCTAGAATAGGTATAATTCTTTGAATTCCAATGGAATTTCAGCTACTATATTTATATGTTCAAAAGCATTTGTACCAAGCTCTATTTCTCAAAATACTTTTATGTCACATGGTTCTACATCTACATCGCATGCTTCTACATCTAGAACTTCAAAGCATACTTCTTTTCAAAATAATAGAATTGTTTGTTATGCATGTCATGGGGTTGGACATTCTTTTCAATGTAATCTATTAAAGAAAAATATAAATGGAAAGAATAAAATTAGAAAGATTTGGGTTCCTAAAAGAACCACCTCAGCTAACCTACAAGGATCCAAGGTAGCTTGGGTATCCAAAAGAACTCGTTGATTATTTTGCAGGAATTTTTACAGCCCAAAATATGATGAAAAGATAGTATCTCGATAGTGGCTATTCAAGATATATGATGGGTGATAAGGATCAATTCATCACCCTAGAGATGAAAAAAAGAGGTTTGGTAACCTTTGGAGATAATGGCAAGGGAAAAATAATCAGTATTGGTAAGATTAAATTAACCCCCTTTACTTTTATTGAAAATGTATTGCTAGTAGACAAATTGAAGCATAATTTGTTGAGTATTAGTCAATTATATGATAAAGGCTTCAAGGTTGTCTTTGAATAATCTATGAGTATTATAACAAACTCTCTTAATTCTAGCAATAAATTTATTAGACATAGACTTGGAAATATTTATATGGTAGATCTTAATAATCTAGCCATGTCTAGTAGTTCCAGTCTAGTAGCAATGAATGCTAAGACCAAGGAGTCTTGTTTACTATGGCATAGATGATTAGGTCATGCTAGTATGCATACTATTGCCAAATTAATTTTCAAAAATATTGTTAGAGATTTTTCTAAATTTAAAATAGATTTTGAACATGTTCGCAATACTTGCAAAATGGGTAAACAAACTAAGGAGAGTATTTAATCCAAAAATATAATTTCAACTTCTAGATCCCTTGAGCTACTTCACATGGACTTATTTGGACCAACTAGGACTACAAGTCCAGGCGGTATGAAATATGCTCTTGTGATAGTAGATGATTTTTCAAGATTTAATTGGATCTTGTTTATTGCACATAAAGATGAAACTTTTAAAGTCTTTCGAAAATTTCACCAAAAAGTTTCAAACCATAAAAACCTTTCAGTTATTTCTATTAGGAGTGATCACAGCACAAAATTTGAAAATCAATTTTTTGATGATTATTGCACAGAAAATGGCATTGATCACAACTTCACTGCTCCTAGAACACCACAACAAAATGGTATTGTAGAAAGAAAAAATAGGACTTTGGAAGAGATAGCATGAATAATGTTATGTGAAGGCAATCTTCCAAGGTACTTTTAGATAGAAGCGATGAACACTTCTTGTTATATTTTTAACCATGTTTTGATTAGTCCAATTTTAAAGGAAACCACCTATGAGCTTTGGAATGAAAAGAAAACAAATATTAACTATTTTCATATTTTTGGTTGTAAATGCTTTGTCCTGAATAATGGAAAGGATAATCTTAAAAAATTTAATGCTAAATCTGATGAAGCAATTTTTCTTGGTTATTCAATATATAGCAAAGCATATAGAGTATTTAATAAAAGAACATTGACTGTAGAAGAATCAGTACATATTATATTTGATGAAACTAACCCCTCACATTCTAAGAAAGAAGAATGCATAGATAATGATACAGGTACACTTCAAAAGGAAATGGAAAATATGAGCATTCAAGAGAGACCAACTCAAGAAAGAGAAGAAATGGTAAGTAAAGACCATGCTGATCTACCAAGAGAATGAAGGTATATAACTTCTCATCCTAGAGACTTAATTATTTGTGATCCCTCTCAAGGTTTTAGGACTTGGTCATCACATAGAGATGCACATGATTACCTAGGTTTTGTATCACAAATAGAGCCACATAGTTTAGAAGAAACTGAAAATGATCCAAACTAGATGATGGCCATGCATGAAGAACTAAACTAGTTTGAAAGAAATAATGTATGGACTTTGGTTGATAGACCTTCAAACCATCCCATTATATGAACCAAATGAGTCTATAGAAATAAATTAGATGAAGAAGGTAATGTAGTTAGAAACAAAGCTAGATTAGTAGCCAAAGGGTACAACCAATAGGAAGGAATAGACTTTGATGAAACCTATGCACATGTAGCTAGACTATAGGCCATAAGATTACTTCTTGCATTTGCATGCTACATAAATTTCAAACTTTTTCAAATGGATGTAAAAGGTATATTTTTAAATGGTTTTACATCAGAACAAGTTTCTATAGAACAACCACTAGGTTTTGAAAATCATGCTTTTCCAAATCATGTTTTTAAACTCAATAAAGCATTATATGGTTTAAAACAAGCACCTAGGGCCTGGTATGATAGACTAAGCAAATTCTTGCTTGAAAATAATTTTATAAGAGCAAATGTTGATAAAACTTTGTTTATCAAAAAAAATAATGATATGTTAGTTTTATAAATTTATGTTGAGATATTATATTTGGTGCAACTAATAAAACACTTTGTAGATAATTTACTAAGTTGATACAGGGTGAGTTTGAAATGAGCCTTATGGGTGAACAAAATTACTTCCTTAGACTTCAAGTAAAATAAACAAAGGAAGGGATCTTTATAAACCAAGCTAAATACATCAAAGAAATTATCAAGAAGTTTGGTATAGAGACAAACAAAGAAAGCAAGCACACCCATGAGTCCTATGTATAGATTAGATAAAGATGAAGATGGCAACAACATTGATCAAAAGCTCTATGAAGGTATGACTGATCTTTGTTGTATTTAACAGCTAGCAGACCTGATATCTTATTTAGCAATGTGTTTGTGCTAGATTTCAATATAATCTAAAATAATCAGATTTGTTTGCAGTAAAAAGGATCATAAAATATTTAAGAGGAACAAGTAATTTAGGTCTATGGTATTCAAAATAATCTTCATTGAATTTAATTGGATTTTCTGATGCTGATTATGTTGGTTTTAAAATTGATCGAAAGAGCACTAGTGGTATATGCCAATTTCGAGGGTTGAATTTAAACTCATGGCACTATAAGAAATAAAACTTAGTAGCACTATCTACTACTGAGACAGAGTATGTTGCTGCTGGGAGTTGTTGTGCACAAGTGCTTTGGATTAAACAATAACTAGAAGATTTTAGTGTTACACATTTCAAAATTCCTATCAAATGTGATAATACAAGTGCTACTAATTTTTCTAAAAATATAATTCAGCATTCTAGAACAAAGCACATAGAAATTAGACATCATTTTATTAGGGATCATGTTTTGAATGGTGATATTATGCTTGAATTTGTTCCTACTGAAAATCAACTTACTGACATTTTCACTAAACCTCTTAATTTAGATAGATTTCAGTTGATTAGAGGTGAATTAGGTCTATGTGACCCTTTTTAGAAAACTTAACCCAATTCTTCAAAACTAAGGAAACACTATCTAGAAAGCCTCCAATTTCAAATTAAGGATAAGTACTCTTAGTGTATACCATTCATTTGAGACCATTTTTGAATTATTTTAAACCTTGTATGAAGTTTTGGTTTGAGTCGACTCGAGCTACAGTGCTCAAGTCGAGCCGACTCGAATTGTGGGTTAAGCATTTTTATATAAAATCGCATAACCTTTCTTATAGCTTTATATTCATTTAAACCCTAGCAGAGCTCACTTTCACTCTCTCAAACCTTTGATTTAGAAAATCCTACCCTACATTCTTCCAAAATCAATCCTACCCTAACCTAATTGGTGCTAATGGCTCTGAAGAAAGATGTTGCCAAGAGAACTCTACGAGTTGAGCCCACTGTGGAAAGAGAAATAAGAACAAAGAGATGACAAGAAGAGTTGATTTGGACTAATGAAGTGGAAGAACTAGATGTCAATGAGGAAGATCGAAATCCATCCCCTGTGCAACCTCGATCAATCATTCTGATGGGAAACCGACCGGTGACTACTGGTAGGAAAATCAATTTCACTTTTCTAGAGAACCACGGTTTCTGGATTGGTAATTGGATTGAGTCTCAAGGATGCGAAATTTTCTGCACTTTAGATTTGCCTACATACCCTAGCCTTGTCAGATCATTCTATGAAAACCTAACCCTAGAAGAAAATGGAGTTAGATCGACTGTGAAAGGGGTTAGAGTGACTGTGAATGAGGAATGTTTGAGTCAAATTCAGCATATGCCAAGTAAGGGGAGCTGTCATCTGGTTATGAGGGAAAGACAAAGGACTTTAAGACTAATTTTGGAGAGCAACAGTGTAGATGAAATTTCTAATGTAAAGGCTAATGTCCTTTCCCTTGAGATAAGGCTACTTCAAAATATTGTCAGCAGAATATTTTTGCCTCACACTGGTAGATTCAACTGGGTCAATGAGAGAGATTTAGTCTTTATGAGATATATGATTGAAGGGGAGGCCCTCAATCTCCCATACATTATGCTAACGCAGATGAGAGATGCAGTTAGGAAGGCCAAGGCATGCTTATAGTATGTGGCCTACACACTTATATTCAGACACTATGGTGTTGTGATTGATGGGGAGGATAGCAGGTTGTTACACCACATTGATACCTACTCAGCCAAATCACTTCAATGTATGGGTTATCATCAAGTTGAAGGGGCTTGGTTGAAGAAAGGTTCAGATCAGAGGGCTGAAGGATCTTCAGATGATGATGATGATGAGAAGCTACCTGAGGAGAGTAGGACTGCTACTGAGCCCTCTACACTTGAAGAGACTGCCATTACTACTACTGTTGTTGAGCTTATTATTATAGATGCTGAGGAGTTAGAGCATTGAGAGAGGAGTCCTAGGACTTTCTCATGATCTCCACCAGCACTAGCATCTCCACCAGCACTAGCATCTCGACCAGCACCAGCATCTCCACTAGCACCAGCTTCTCCACCAGCACCAGCTTCTCCACCTGCTTCAGTACCTGACATCCTATGCCAGCACATGCAGTGACAGATACACATGTTCCTGGTCCATCTACTGATACTCCAAGACCTCTGCTGATATTCCTGCACCTTCAGTGTCTCATGCATTTTTTGCCCAGTAGAAAAGGGAGCTATCTCAGACTCTAACAAGCTCCTTTGGTTCGATGTTTGGTGAGCTTCGCCAAACAGTCGACACCAAACTTGAGGAGATCTGTGGTGAGATTAGACAATTGCACTCCACGGTAGATAGTATTGAGTCTACTGGACCACAGCCACAGATTGCTATTCAAGCACTTTCTGACTCTTTCAGATTAGTTTTAAATTAGATAGACTGTAGCTCATAACATAGATGATTTCAAAACTGAATTGAGAGAAATGATCTATAAAATGGGTTCACTGGAAGCAATGAGAGGATCAGCTGAGGCATTTACTAAAGCTCAGGCTAGTGAGCTCATTGCTCTACAGGAAGGGAATAAGAAAATTCAAACCAAGCTGAGCGTTGTGTGGATCTTTCTAGCCCAGCTATCTTCAGACATTCAGGCTCTTGGGGCAGCTAGATCTTCAGCTAGTCAGTCTACACCTCATCCTAGTCAGCCTGCACCGCATCCTAGATAGCCTGCCCATACTTTAGACAGCCTCCACCTCAGTCTACTCAGCCACCACCTTTTGTTCCTCCTGGTCTATTTGATCTAGGTCCTATCTCTTCTAGACCACCACCTAAAACATCCACTAGTACTAGAGGACCTTCTGATATACCTAAATCTTGGCTAGGTAGATCTGAAAACATTAAGGCAGAACCTATTGATAGTGGCTAGACTAAAGTTTGTATATATGCTTTCAAACTTTTGTAATCTATATTGAAAATCCTTGAATGCAATGAAAATATATATTTCTTATGTTTGCAGTGTGATTTGTGGAATGAATGGTATTATTAATATGATTTGTGTATGCAACTCAAGATAAATTTAAATTAGAATATCAAAATTTCTTTAAGAAAGTGAAATTATCTCAAACAATATTTTCAATCTTTTCATTCTATTTCAAAAATCAAGATTTATGTACTTAATAAAGGGGGAGAGTGATTCTAATTGAATACCTTTTTGATTATTGACAAAAAGGGGGAGAATGATATTGATATTAAATGCATGAAAATTTAGTAGAAGAAACAAATGAAAAATAATGCTTTTATTGAAAATCATGTCGTTTCAAAATTTTCAGAACATACAACAAGGGGGAGAAAACATTGTTTAATGGCTTAAATTTATTTACAATTGCTCTCAACAAATTTGCTTTGATTAGATCTTGCTACAAGCATTTTATTAATATCTCAAGATTTGAAACCTTTTGCCAACATAAAATTCTGATACTTTTCTGGCAAAAATAGCTTTTGATAACTATTTCTTATGATACATATTGATCTTATTTCAAAAGCTCTTATACATTGTCCATATGCAAGCTCTTATACATTGATTTCAAATACATTCTTAGCATATAGTTCATACATGTTAATATTTACTTCCAAGTATACTTATACATATAATTGTAAATTTTTCTATGCCCGGTGTTTGTCATCATAAAAAAGGGGGAGTTGTTGACCCCTTGAGTGATTTTGATGATAACAAAATATTGGAGCATCCAATTGTCTTACTAACAATTCTTCAAGTGAATTACAAGTTTTTGTAGGATGATCTTTATGCCCAATTGCAACTCCTACAACCTTATTATATATTATGTGTTGTGTTATAAATGTTTCATGTAAAGAAGAATCCAAAGAAAAATTGATTTCATTTAAATGAAAAAGGATTACTTCTATGTGTTTCTCAAGCTTAAATTCTTTAGAATTTATTGTTAGTTGAGTTGGGAAGAGTTTTAAGCGTGAAGAGTAGCTGAAAGAATTCTGGAGAAAAGTTGAAGTTTTTATTGAAGATTCACTCGAGCCGACTTGCATGAAAAGAGTCGACTCTAATCCGTGGCATGGTTGAAGGATTCTAGCACTCAGAGATCCGAGCTGACTCGTAGGAACCTGAGCCGACTCGTCCAGTGCATCATTTCTTAAATCAGACAAGCAAGCCAACCCAAAGAATGTCTAAGCCGACTCATCCATTCAGTCAGGCATCCGAGAGACCCTTCAGAAGTTCGAGCTGACTCCTTTAGAGTCTAGAAAAATCAGTTCTGAGAGAACAGCCCGAAGAGCCAACTCGGAGGAATCCGAGCTGACTCCTCTAGAGTATAGTTTTGAAGACCTGAGAATCCGAGCCGACCTGATTGAGGTGAGCTGACTCCACTAGAGTGAGGAATATCAACACTAAGGATCCGAGCCGACTTAATTATGACGAGTTGACTCGACCAGAGTGAAGAATCAACTCTTTGAGAATCCAAGCTGACTCGAGGAATCCGAGCCGACTTGAACATTGATTCTGGGCAGGTAACGGCTAGTTCCAGAACTTTATTTTTGAATTGAAAAAGTGCTCCAATGGTCAAATATCAAATCCCAATGGTCTACAATGACTATATCCATCCAAGAAAAGTACAAGACTTTATAAATAAGAGAGATTTGGACAACCTTTGAAGAAAAAAATGCTTAATTGAATATTAAAAGAGCTTGTGAGCAAGAGAGCACTAAAAGAACATTCAAGTCATCCTTCAAGTCTTCACCAACTCCTACCAGAAGCTTGAAGCACTTATTGAAAATGAAGAGGAAGCGATTGAAGTACAATAAAGCCCATTTAAGAAGGCTTCACTTGAGTTGCAACTGCAACCATCAGACAAGTTCGGTTTGTCATTAGTTGCTTTCTTTCTTTTAACTCTTTGTGAGTTTATGGGTTATTGGGTGAGCCCAGTTTAAAAACCATTAAGGGTTATTAGTGATCCCATTTAAAACAAATAGTGTAAGGATCCTTGGTGATCCTATTCAAAACCAAGTGTTAGGTTCTTAGTGATCCTGTTCAAAATCAAGTGTTGAGTTCTTGGTGATCCTGTTGAAAACCAAGTGTTGGATTTTTGGTGAGCCCGGTTAAAAAATCAAGTTGGATTTTAGATTGTGAGCCTGGTAAAATAATCTGACTGTATTTTGGTAGTAAATATAGTGAAAATTTCAAGTGATATCTTGGGTAGTGGACGTAGAAGCGAGGGTGCTCCGAACCACTATAAATTAGCTATGTTTGCATTGTGCTTTTTTTGTTTGCATTTGCTTCCACTCTTAATTTTTTGAAACAGGGTGCCTACCTCTAAAGTAGACTTAAAAAGAGTACATATCTGATTAATTTTTTAAATTTCCAATTCACCCCCCTCTTAGGAAAGCACCTGGGTAACACCCATGCTCTCCACCACAGAGGTTCTGCTCTCCTCGATCGTCCCACTGACATGATCATCAGAGTGTCCCCGTCAGAGTCCCCGGCATGGGTCTCCTCTATTTTTAGGGCCTCCAGACGAGGGAGCCAGCGGATAAGAGAATAAGCGAGCACATCGTGGGAGCTCGACGTGTCAAAGCTACGGGCCACAACGATCTTGGCTGCAATAATTAGGATACCTAATCAACTTCAAATCGAGATAAAATTTGGATACAAAACTAATTACTTCTAGTCATACTTGAGAACTTAATTAGATTGGTTATTCTTCCTCCCAACTTAATCGACATTGTCCTTAATGGAGAACGAAAATAAAGGGTGCAATATATAAAAAGGAATAAGAAAGAGTACAGCTGGAGTGAATGTGCTTTGGAAGTTAAAGAAGGCTTCATGAAGTAGCAGGTTCTTTTACTTCCATCTAAGTTCATATAATTATACTAAAAAAATATAGGATTGTTAGGTTGCCTCCTAACCAGCACTAAGTTTAACATCTTCAGCTAAACTTTATGACGAAGTCCAATAGATAATGCACTTTAATGTGTCCCTCATAATATCAAAAGAGTATGGCCAATCAGGTGGCCTTGCCATCATGGCAAAAAAATATTCATAGAGTACTCTATGATGATTAGCTCAAATAATAAAATACACTGGGCAAGCATGTTATTCCAGGATTTAAAAATATTATTATAGTTTATAAAATACTTAGAAAGGGATTGTGTTAGTTGGGCCAAAATTGGAGGTGGTAGTTTAAAAATATCTTCAATTATGGGTTGGTCTACCCTACTCCCCTTCTCAGATATGGTGTGCTTAGTCAACATCCCTTCCCATTTTTAATTTAGGCACCTATTCTAGACTAATACTAACCCTTTCTCCATACATTATTTTAATACCATGGAAAGATTTCGGAGGCAATTCTCAAAATTTGTGTCGAATATGGAGAAATCAATTATAAAATTTCAAAGATCATGATCCCTCATTCCAGTAACATCCCACCCGATAGCTTCTTATGTGCTTTTAGAATACCACTAAGTTGGACTTCCTGGGTAAGGTTCACTGGAAAAGTCTCAATGGCTACATCAAGAAATGGCTTCAGTTCTAGATTAGGTGGTAATTCTAACAAAGGGGCTATTGGTGGGATAAGTGATGGCTCTTGTTGTTTATCAATCAAAAGTGGGATGGTTTCAAAGTAGGGTGTTTGTATTGGGTCATTTACTTATGAGGTATACTCATCTATACTAAAATCATTTACTTTGAGCTAAGCTAGATAAGGATCTAACAAATCTTGGGAAAGAATTGTGGGGGTGGCCTCCTCTATTGAGTTATGCATTTATGGTTCTTTGAAGGTCTCTACAAGTTTTATCATTATATCTATTTGTTCTCCCATCCTATTGAAAGGCATGGATGATTCTAGGGTACTAGGGAATGGGGTCATAGGTGAGTGGGATAATGATGGAATTGGTTCATTCCATAAGTTTAATATCTCCATATATTTTTTTGTCTTAGCCAAGTTATCTATATTGGTCTTTATAGTTGTGCAGAGTTGTTCTAAGACCAGTTCATTCCTAGGAGCCAGAGTTGATTGTTCAGGAAAGCTAGAGGATCATTAAAGTTTTGAGCTAGGTATGGTCTTTCTAGGTTATTCTTGGGTTGACTAGGTAGTTCACCTCCCTCTTCTCTATTAAGCTTAATTAATCATTGGTCAGTTTGATCATTAGCTTATTGATAGCTTATTGTTGGGCTATAATAATTTGCTGAAATTGATCAAACCTATCAACATCTAGGTTGTTCTATAAGGGAGGTGGGTATGGTGCTTGCTAAACTTTCTCTTCAAATATTGGACTATAATTAGTTGGAGAAGGTTGATAATGGGGATAGGGATAATCATAATATGATGTCTCTATGATCATGGATCCTTGGGTTGCCGGGGTAACCACTAGGTGTGGTTGTCATGAAAATTCTGGTTGAGCTCCCAACCTTAATTATAGGCATTGAGGTAAGGTTACCTTTAGAGTTGTAGGCCATTTAGGTTTGATCTAGATAAACTTGGTGATACATAGACTCAAAAGGTTGGTACATGGTGAGTAGGGCTCGAAAAAACTTGGTGTGCTAGGAGAAATGGTACTCTACCATGAGGATTCATTCTCCTGGTACTGATTCAGTCTATCGAATTATTCTAAATATTTAAATATACAATCAAAGTTTTAGATCAAAGCAATCCTTATTTATTTATATTTTTATTTATTATTATTATTACTATTTTTTTAAGAGGAGTGGTGAGATGAAAAAGAAGAAGAGTTCGAAAGAAAAGAGCCTATGAAGTCCTACAGCTAAGAGAGAAGAATTATTAGTTAGGGTTTGGCATTATTTACTAACAAGTTACCATACGTGAACTCTCTATCCTAGGGTTATCCTAAATCTAGATAGTCCTAACTGCCAAGGCAACCTTGGCACTCTCCAAGTCAAAAACTGACTAATCAACATGATAGGTAAGGATAAGATCGGTGGGGGCCCCCTCGTTACTTTTCTTAGACACCAATTAGATTGGCCAGGTCAGTCAACAAAACCAATTAAGAACCACCTTTCTTCAAGGCTACATCATCCTTCAACTTCTTTCTTATACACCAGGTAATCAGCAAATCCTGGCTCGATCCAACTCTTTTGGATGCCTTATCCTATTGGGCTTGAGTTCCATAGGGGCTGGCATCAAATTGATTTGAATTAATAGGCTTGGGTCAATGCAAGATACAGGGTGGTGGTTTGTGGCCTAAGGAAGGGTGATCAAATCCCCACCTTATGTTGTTTATAGGATAATTCCCTAAAGATATTTTATGAAAATATGCTATAGAATACAAGAAGATGTCCAAAACAAGTAAGAATCCTTTAATTTTTAATTAGTTACTCTATTTAAGTTAAATATTATGTGGTGTTTTTTTATTTTTTTTATATTATGTTATTTCAAGCAAGAGACCTAAAAGGTAGCTTTAAATCTTGGTTAATTAGGTGTGAAAACTAAAATTAGGTTAAAGCAAATAAAGAAACTATAGTTCTTATAATTAAGGCAAGAAATCAAATCGGTATTTTAGCAGTTAATTAAAAAGATAAGTAAAATTTTCTTCGAATAATTTTTGAAAAGGAAGAAATAAAAAAAGGGAATTTTTTTTGGTTTGTTTGAAAAGATAGAACTACTTAAAAGGAAGACACCAAAAAAAGGAAATTTTTTCTTTTATGTTAATTTGAAAAGGATGATAGCAATAAAAAAGAAACAAATATAAAAAAATTAAGTTTAAAAAAAGGAGACTAACCAAAGGAAACCAAAAAAAGGAATTTTTTTGGTTAATATATAAAGGAAAAAATTAATTAGAAGCAACTAAAAAAGAAAATTAATCTAGGGTTAGGATTATTGACTCTCCAAAATTGTAGAAATTTCCTTCTCCTCTTTTTTATCCTTTTTCTTTTTTTTTGGATTTTTTGATCTGCATAAAAAATAATAAGAAAAAATTAGTACACTGAATTTATAAAAAATCAAAGAGATAAAAAATGTTGGCATTCGTGCCTTCCTTGGCAACGGTGCCCAAAACTTGATAGACCATGATGTTGTCATTAAGACACCATGGTTAACCATTTAATTAATTAACTTTTAAATTAAATAGGAATACATAGAAAGGGTGAGTTGGGTCGAATCCACAAAGAAGGCTGTGTGCATAGAATAATTCTGAATTCTTTGATTTATAAAATAAAAGAAAATATTTTGAAGTGAAAAAAATAGAAACTAAAAGTGTAAAAGAAAAAAAAGATCGGGTACTTTCAATATGCTAATCAAATCTTAGCATCTACTTGCAATAAAATTGAAAATAAGAATTTAAAGTGCGCAAAAATAAATACTGTAATAATTAAAGAGAATTCTATTACAAGAAAAAAAAGGATAATTTAATAACAAAGAAAAAAAAACTTTAAAAAAAATAGTAATAAAGACTAGTAGACCGGCACAGTCTCATCAGGAAGATGGTCAACAAACTCCCTTCTTCCTTCGTACTCCTCAAAGCAAGCTGATTTTCTCTGCTTCTTCCTCCTTGGATATTGATCTGAAGATTAGTGTAGGCAAAAAGATGGCATGGAAGATAGCTTCTCATCTAAGAAACCGCACTCTTAGAGGCCAACCCGCAATCCAAAGCTAGACCTCCTACCCTATAACGTACTCCTCTCTCCAATATGACTTTTTCTTATAGCAGGCTTTTTTAAATAGAGCTCCTCTAAGGCTTGATCCCGGTCAAATTTGAAGTAAATCAGGCTTAAGATTGGCTAGATATCGCATGGGGAATTCTTGATCATCTGATGTTTTCATGATGGATCAAGGTAGCTCCTTCCTTCTCGGGCAAATGGAGTTCGGTCTAGACTCCTATCGCTTCCTAGATTCTGGAGATCCCCCTCTTCCACTAAAACTTGCACTTGCTCTTCGATGGGGTGGATAGCGACGATGAAGAACAGTGGATGGCAATGGTGGATGGTGATCGGATAGCATTGTTTGATAGGGGCAGATGGTGGTCGGCTACAGGGATCTATTGGCAATGCTTGGATGGCAATAGGATAGCCTGCAACAAAGGAGACGGCGATGAGGATGGCGAGCATGGGCGGACAATGGTGGTGGTGCTGTGGTTTGCACAGTAGCAAGGGTGGTGTTGGAGAAGGGACATGGGCTTGGGAATGGCTAGATCCTAGCCTTTTCGGCCGGCAACAAGTCCTCGGCATTCCTCCAACCACAGGTGGTGGTCGGTGGTGAGGAAGGAGATGCTCGACGATGATGGGAATTGTTGATGGGTGGTGGTGAGCAACCAAGCGATCAAAAGAAATGGTGAAGGGGGGTGGCTGACTAGAAAAAGACAACATTTCAGTGTGCTCTTCGGTGAGGACGAGGCTCCCAGCAACTCCTCTGGTGATGGGTGGCATAAAGGATTGTGGATCGGGTGGCAGATTGATGAAAATCTTCCCATGGTGGGGTGCCAGATTGTGGACCACCCAGACATCCATAGACCAAGCAGCCGGTCCATGGTGGACCAGCTATTTTAAAATCTATGTTTTCTTAATAAACTTCAAAATTAAATTCTGGGCTCGTTCGAACTCTAATTCGTGTTTCGTTTACATCGTTGGACTCCAAAAATCAAGATCTTCATAATGATGGTCTTCTTTCCTATAAATGATGTATAAGAATATTAATTTGATATAAATAAAGATTGTTTAATTATTAAATTAATGCTTTTATTTGTGTATATAATATAATTATCACACTTCCTGTACTGCACAATGCCCCTATAGGCATCAAGTGTTCTATATACCTTGCCAACAAAATTATTCTTTGGACCCTCTAGTTAAATCTTCGGGTAAATCCTTACATGAAGGCAATCCCTAAGCAAGCATCTCTAAAGATCCTAAGCCCCCTAAGAACCTTAACAGTTCTCTTAAAGTCACTCAAAAGCTCCAAAAGCTACAAACCACTATTCGGGCAAGGGCTAAGACTACCTTGCCTTGCCTAAGCCTCGCACATTCTCTTGAGCCTCGCCTATGCCCATTTACACTGCCTTGCTTATACTCTACTGCATTTGCCTAACATTTCTACTACCTCTCTTGCTCCCACTCCATCATTACACCACCCACCTAGAAGCTACAGTTTCCTCTAACTATTTGCTTCCATGGGAGACTGATATATTAGAGGGTTCACCATGAGGAACCATCCAACCATGACCAGACTTCCATGTCTATTACATTTTACAAGTTCCAAAATGCCTGCATTCAATAGAGGGAAACCTGAAGCCATCCGAATCAATAAACATCTCTAGCCATATCAGCAACTCTCAAGCAAAATTATAATAGATTGGTGCAAGAGGAAGGGCATTTAACCTAAATAACTATTGAGAGGACCTAAGTTTCTCTTTTCCTTAAGAAATTATAGCAAAAATGAAGGTAGTTACAAGATCGCCGCTCCCTCGCCTAGAGGATCCGGTAGCCATGGTGGATCATCCCAAAACTCTCCCAGACCAAAGCACTAGTGATCCTTCGACCATCCCTTTGATTATTGCTGGGCAGTTCCATCAACTCTTATCCTATGTTGAATCACTTGAAACTATAGTACATGATATATAGCAACCTCCGACCTAGCCTACCTTGAGGCTAGCCGAGCATCAGCCACTAGATGCTCCCCCTCTGATATAGCAGGTGGATCAGGACAACGTAACCCATCCCACTGAAATAGAGGAACTCTTAGTGGCCCCTTAGCTAGTCAGTTTCCCCAAGCGGGATCCCCATCATCACCCATCATAGCTATCAGGACCCTAGGAGTTATCTCACGCTTATCACTCCCATCGCTAAGAGGGTTGTTGAGGTACGAATCAAGGATGATATTTCCTTATTTCACTTTCTTCTTCTTCTTCATCGTAGGGTTCATCGATGGAGGGACCATCATACCAGGATGGTGTGGGCACCATAATCCAACAGAGGCTCCTCAACCCTCTATGGATGTCCAATTAGGGTTCCAATTTTTCAAGTCCTATAATAAGGCTTCAAGCCTAAGCATTGTATTTTTTAGTCATGATTTAGTCTCAATTACTTTTGTATTGTCCTGTACATTGACCAATTTGGTCATGTTGTGTCCCGTATTGAGTCCAGTCCAGTATTGAGTCCAGTCCGAGTCTGGGTCCAAGCCAGAGTGGTCTTTGAGTTCAGCTCAACTACTATTAGGCCAAGCCTTGAAGGTCAACATTTCAACCCTATGGCGCCATTTCACCATCCCATGTGGCACCACTTCACCATCCCATGTGGTGCCACCTCATCTTGCCAAATGGAGACACATCAAATATTCTTTCCTCCTTTCCCTCCCTCCATCAAGCCACTTACTAAAGGAGTTTTTGGCAACCAAGGAAAGGTTGAAGACAAAGGCCTTGATCTAAGCCTCATTTCAAGCTTCTCTCAAAAGAAGGGTGAGCAACCAAGGAAAGAGGGAGACACAAGCCTTGCATCATGCCTTCTTTCCAAAATTGAAGGTCAACTTTCCAAGTCCAAGGGAGAAAAATTCCTTCTTCCAAGCCCATTATCAAGCCACGCACAATCAAATCCAAGTGAAGGTCAGCCAAAGGAGAGAAATCTGATTTTTTAAAAAATTTTATGGAACCTCTCCAAAGAGGACTCGTATTTTTCATTTGAATTTCAAATGGGATCCAAAGGTGCCTATAAAAATGACCTTACCCCTCCTTTGTTTGGGAATTGCTATTGAATAGAAAATCACAAGTTTCTTGAGATCCAGTTTTCTGTTTAGTTGCCTTCGTTCACTAGGAATGTCGATCTCTGTGAGGGAGCGCCTTCGCCTTCGGGTGTAGAGTGGTGTGAGGCCTCAAGTTACCGTCTCTTCCACAACTCCATTCTCTGACTTCGAGTCAGGTTCCATTGGGATCAACCAACCGGGTGCCTCGTAAGAAGAACTCCACCATCACCACTTCAACTTTCACCCCTCTTCTATTTGTTTTCAATTTGATCAAATCTTAACTCTCCTTGAATTCTCGCAGGTCCTCCAGGTGACATGAGCACAGAGTCGGTTGCCCTTGCCATCGATACCTTCGGATAGCAAGCCAGCACATCCACAGGGTGGAAGGCTCGATTATCCAGGCCGCATCCACCAGAGTGAGTGATCTCGGCATCAGGCGCTTCAGATCTTTGAGGTTTGCCTCCCTAAACTCCTAAGTCAATATTGTTCTTAAAGCTAAGTCCTACGGGGTTTCTCAATCCCGCCGTCCTCTTTTTATCCTTGTTTAGGGGCTAATCTACGTGCTTGTAGTCTAAACTTTATTGAATCCCCAGATATGCTTTTGTCGTGTTTCTCGGGAATCCTCAAGAAAGTCAATAAAACCTAAAAATCACAAAAATAACAAATCACCTGCATTCATTTTATCTTGTATTTAGTTAGTCTCCCATCATTTCTGGTATCAAAGCATGGTTAGGACTTTTGCATTCTTAAGTACCTGGATTTGGTGCTTCACCAGGCCGTCCGGTCTTAGGAGAAAAGTAGGGTTTCAAGACCCTCTCCTCTAATTCCATAGGGATCTCCTAAGGCATGTAGCGGTACCATTGTGATTGACCTCTGAAAGGGAACCCAAGAAGAATAGATTAAAAGAAAAAACAAAAAAACAAAAAACAAAAAAATATTGCATCATTAGATCTCTGTCTTTCAAGTTCTGCATTTTTTCCTGTCCAAATATAGTCTGCTATTTTGATTATTTCTTCCTATAGGAACTTTGGATTTTTATGATTTTTGTTTTTCTGGACTTTTCATAATTGGAAGTATTTTGCAGAATTCTCTCATATTTTATTGCAGCTTGTAAAATTTCTACAAGCCTGAATACTAATTGAGAGCAAATTCTGCTCTGAAATTCAGCAAGCACATCTCATCTCATCTTCAATCTTTTCATATAGCTTAACTTTGTATTAAGGGTCATATTCTTTTTCATTTCCATCATCTTAATTCTGTTATCAAACATCAAAATCCAAAAACATAACTTAGTGACATTTCATTAGATCATTTGTTTGCCATCATTCTTATAAATCATCTTAAGGCCAGCAATTTGACATAGGGTCAAGATTTCATTACCTGTCCCTAGCCCAAAATTTACTAACCTGCATAACAAACCCAAGCTCTAATTAAAATCGAGTAGACACTAATTTTGCTCTAGAGAGCTTAGGGACACCAACTGGTCGAGTCAAGACTAAGTGTCTATTCTTGGCGTCAGTCCATTCTGTGTGTGCTGCTGCTCTTGGTGTCTAGGCTTGGTGATTCAGGGTTTGTGAGTTTTGTCCGCGTACTTGGCAAATCCTAGATTGGTGTCTAAGATTGGCATTCAGGGACCTCCACTTCCCTACACCTACCTAGCCAAGCACAGAATTACTACAGACTGGTTTGCCACCCTGACTTAGGCAACTGGTTGAGATTCTAGGTCTAGTAGATCTTAGATGATTTTGCATGCTTTACTTATGTCAACCAGATTCAGAGACCCTTATCACCCCCATCTTTCCCAACCAAGTGAACCCATGGACAACACCGGAGAAGATTCACTAAAGGTCATCATGGAATAGTTAATTAGGATAAACAATAGGTTAGATAAGCATGAGCAAGAGAGGACCCGGAAGCCCCACACTAGACCTGAGTTTGATTCACTTCCCAATCCTAGGGGATTCCCTCAACATGAGCCCTCCATAAAGGATGAGTCTAGAAGAATCCCACCCCCTAAACCAGCCTGAGAGTTTTACCCTAGGAGACCAAATCTAGGGATCATAGACCATGAAGAAAGGGCTATTAGAAATATCAAGCTAGAAGCCCCTACCTTCGATGGTAGTCTAGATCCAAAGGTGTACATAGATTGGGAGGAGGACATGGAACAATATTTCGACTGGGACACAATGACGGAAAGGATGAAGTTTAAGTTTGCCAAGACTAGGTTGGTTCGCCATGCTAGGTTATTTTGGAATAATGTTGAAAGGCTGATAGTGCAAAGAGAACAAGAACCTATAGCAATGTGGAGGGACATGAAAGCCAGACTTAGAGAGAAGTACAGACCTCTATCTTGCACCCTTTATGGTCGGACCAATAGCTACACCTTTAGTCACCATGAGAAGAAATTTACAAACAATCTAATTCAGCCTAAGGACCAGGTTAAAAGAGGATCGAGTAGCCTTAAGGAAGAGAAGCTGGAAGTTAACCTGATCAAGGCCAAAGGGTTAGAAAGAGAGATGACTGAAGGAACCCCTGCCACAAAAGAGACTCATGAACCAACCCAGAGAGAAGAACCTTCTGACAAATTTCAAGAAAAAAAGGTTGAATCCATTGAAATTCTAGAGAAAGAAACTCCTGGGCCCATTAAACAATCCAAAGAAAACATATGTGAATCAAGTTTAGTAGAGGAATATGGTGAAGATGGGCCCCAGGTAGAAATCATCGAGGAACCAAAAGAAAAGGATCCTGAACCCACTAAAGACTGTGAAGGAGTAATTGAGCCAGGATCGAACACTATAGAGGAAGGTGAAGGTTCACAAGTATTGCCCTTAGAGGAGGTCTAGGAACAAGTCCCTATGGAACCACCCCAGGAGGTAGACATTAGTTTTGACGACTTTCAAGATAACATTACCAAAGATCTTCCTAATGACCTTCCACCATCTAGGAACACCCATCTAGCCTTGGAACCTGCATCTATAGAACAATGTCCAAATTTTAAGGTCATCCTGAATAACCAAGGTCTGTTTCATGTTTCCTATAAGCCACCCCAAGACTCTGATTCTTATTTCCTACCCTTCCCTGAGCCTTCTCACATTTTTAAAGATATGGGGTTACATTTTGTTGAGATTTCTAGGTTACATGAATCCCTAGAGCCCATCCCATTTGCTACCTACATCTGGTATACCATATGGCATATGCTAGGGATCCTTGATAATTTTTCCTGTACATACCAGACCAGGGTCAAACCTAGAGAGTCAGTGATCTATTAGGTTTAGGCACTAGAGAGTCCAATAAAACACCTCTCAATAGGAATGCATAGTTAAGTCTACATTTTTCATCATGATAGAATTCTACATTAAATATAAATTTTAAAATAATTTGGCTGATTCCTGGAAACGAGCCAAAGAGTTTGAAATTAGGGATTCTATAATGGTTATGCTTAGGCCTGAACGGTTTCCACCTGGAACCATTAAGAAACTTCATGCTCGTGGAGCTGTTCCCTTTAAAGTGGTAAAGAGAGTTGGCCTTAATGCCTACGTTCTTGAGCTACCCCCAGACTATGGCATTAGCTCAACTTTGAATATCTCAAACTTAGTCGAGTACAAGGAATCAAAAAACATACCTATCAAGCCATTTGGGCCTAACCTTTCTTTTGAGTGTGAACCCGATCCTGAGTATCCACCTCCAATTTTATAAGAGAGGAGAGCGGATTGAGCGAGTCCTGGATGACCAAGTTATCACTACCTGGGGCAAAGGTTATCAACATTTCCTAGTCTGATGGCAAGGCCGACCTGAGTTCGATGACTCGTGGATTACCCGGGAGGACTTGCAGCGCCTCAACTCTGACCTTCTAGAAGAGTACCTAAGCCATCTCAACTCTTACTCGATAGGGTCGAGTTCCACCCACCTCAGGAGAACTGGTGTGGGCACCAGAATCCGACAGAGGCTCCTCAACCCTCTGTGGATGTCCAATTAGGGTTCCAATTTTTCATGTCCTGTAATAAGGCTTCAAGCCTAAGCATTGTATTTTTTAGTCATGAAGTTTGTCTCAATTATTTTTGTTTAGTCCTGCACATTGACCAATTTGGTCAAGTTATGTCCCGTATTGAGTCCAGTCCTATATTGAGTCCAGTCCGAGTCTGGGTCCAAGCCGGAGTGGTCTTTGAGTTCATCTCAACTACTATTGGGCCAAGCCTTGAAGGTCAACATTTCAACCCTAGGGCGCCCTTCACCATCCCATGTGGCACCACTTCACCATCCTATGTGGTGCCACCTCATCTTGCCAAATGGAGACACATCAAATATTCTTTCCTCCTTTCCCTCCCTCCATCAAGCCACTTACTAAAGGAGTCTTGGGCAACCAAGGAAAGGTTGAAGACAAAGGCCTTGATCCAAGCCTCATTTCAAGCTTTTCTTCAAAGAAGGGTAAGCAAACAAGGAAAAAGGGAGACATAAGCCTTGCATCTTGCCTTCTTCCCAAAATTGAAGATCAACTTTCCAAGTCTAAGGGAGACAACTTCTTTCTTCCAAGCCCATTATCAAGCCATGCACAATCAAATCCAAGTGAAGGTCTGCCAAAGGAGAGAAATCTGATTTTTCTTGAAATTTTTTGGAACCTCTCCAAAGAGGACTTGTAGTTTTCATTTGAATTTCCAATGGGGTCCTAAGGTGCCTATAAGAAAAACCTTACCCCTCCTTTGTATGGGAATTGCTATTGAATTAAAAACCACAAGTTTCTTGAGATCCAGTTTTATCTTTAGTTGCCTTCGTTCACTAGGAACGTCGATCTCCGTGAGGGAGCACCTTCACCTTCGGGCATCAAGAGGTGTGAGGCATCAAGTTACCGTTTCTTCCGCAACTCCATCCTCCTACTTCGAGTTAGGGTCCATTGGGATCAACCAACCAGGCACCTCGCAAGAAGAACTCCACCATCACCACTTCAACTTTCACCCCTTCTTCTATTTGTTTTCTCTTTGATCAAATCCTAACTCTCCTTTAATTCTCGCAGGTCCTCCAGGTGACACGAGCACGGAGTCGGTTGCCCTTGCCATCGAGACCTTCAGACAGTAAGCCGGTGTATCCGTGGGGTGGAAGGCTCGATCATCCAGGCCGCATCTGCCAGAGTGAGTGATCTCAGCATCGGGCGCTTCAGATCTTTGAGGTTTGCCTCCCTAAACTCCTAAGTTGATATTGTTCTGAGAGCTAAGTCCTACGAGGTTTCTCAATCCTGGGGTCCTCTTTTTATCCTTGTTTAGGGGCTAATCTACGTGCTTGTAGTCTTATCCTTATTGAATCCCTAGATCTACTTTCGTCTTGTTTTTTGGGAATCCTCAAGAAAGTCATTGAAACCTAAAAATCATAAAAATAACAAATCACCTGCATTCATTTCATCTTGCATTTAGTTAGTCCACCATCAAAGGAGTTATCTCATTCTTATCACTCCCATCACTAAGAGGGTTGTTGTGGTACGAATCAAGGATGATGTTTCCTTCACTTTCTTCTTCTTCTTCATTGTAGGGTTCATCATTGGAGGGACCATCATTCCATCATCTGGCAAGTCATGCCCAGTGATAAGATGAACTGGACTAGAAGCTTCATCAAGTGGATGGTTTTTTGGAGGCCCTCCAATAGCAGTATATGATGCCAGTTGAAGAGCCGCTCTTCTCCATGCATTCGCCCTTCACCTAGACCATTATGGAGGAGCCCCCCATTGATTCAAGGTATCCTCCATGGAGATCTATGATGGTTTTGCTGATCTTTGTGATCACCTAGAGAGATTTAAAGCACTCATGATTCTATAAGAGGCATTCGACACCTTGATGTGCAAACCCTTTCCAGCCACTTTCAAAGATGCTGCTCGAGCTTGGTGCACTAGGCTCCCGCTAGTTCCTTTATGAAGTTTGGCTGAAAGTTTATCACCCAAATCCAAAGCAGCTAAAGGCCCAGGAAGAACTTCAACTTCCTCTTCTCAATCCAACAAGAGGAAGGGGGGAGTCTCTCCAAAACTTTATAGGTAATTCAGGGTGGCTATGTTAGAGGTTCGTGACCTAGAAACAACAATTGTGATGTCAGTGTTAGGACCACCAAACTTCCTGTGGACCTTCAAAGCTTAGCAGTGGATGCCTCCACCAAGTTTTACATCGATCTGATGTCATTTGGATAGCCAAATGCTAATCCCTAGTAGCCTTTCATGTCCTACTTAGGTGCATAAATTTTATGTAGCCTAGTACTTTATGCACCAGTCTCCAAATCACACCCACCTGAACCCTTAACCCTCTAGGATGTGTCTCCCTTGGTTTCAAACTAGAAACCCTTCTTTCTACATCCTGGAGGAAGCCAAAAGAAAATTAGGATAGTAGATCAAACCTAATCCTATTCAAATTAGGATTCCCAAGCGGCTAGGACTTCCACCCACCACTTCTTTTTGCACCCAACACATATCACCACTCCAAAATCTTTTGGGATGATGAATCCTTCTCAAAGAAGGATCTTGAAGTGCCCCTTGATTACTGGATACCTAGGTTTGGAATAGTGTTGCCCAGGTGGCTTACCCTAGAGGGGGGGTGAATTGGATATTTAAAAAATTATTGCAAGTATGTACTCCTTTTTATGTTTTTAGTGTGGTATTTGCTATGAGTTAAGTTAACTATTGCAAAAGCAAGTAAGAACAGGAAACACAATCACAAACACAGCAAATTTTATAGTGGTTTGGAGAACCTCGCTCCTACGTCCACTATCCAAGATACCACTTGGGATTTCCACTATATTCATCCTTGGAATATAGCTGGATTGTTTTCATGGGCTCACAATCCAAAACCCAAACGTGGTTTTTTCTCGGGCTAACCAAAATTCCAATACAAAATTAGTTTTAAACGGGATCACTAACAACCCACTACACTTGGTTTTTAAGGCTGACCAATAACCTAACAAACTCCAAGTTATAGCCCCTTCCTATACTTGGTACAACTTAAATGAAGAGTTAAAAGAATAAAGCAACAATATGACAAACCGAAGTTGTCGGATGGTTGCAGTTGCAGCACTTGAGAAGCCTTCTCGATTGCACTTTGAATGCTCTTCAAGGCTTCTTTACTTCCTCAATGAATGTCTTAACATTCTGATAAGAGTTGGTGAAGTCTTGACTGCTTGCTTTGAATGCTCTCTAGTGAGTTCTTTTGAGTGTTTAGTGAAAGCTCTTTTAATTTCTCATTCCTTTCTCATTAACTTCTCCAAAGTGGTTCATATCACTTATAAATACTCCCTCAAACTGATTTCAAGTGATTTTAGCTATTGTAGACTATTGGGATTTGAAATATAGCCGTTGGAGACCATTTTGGATTCAAAATAAGAGTTCTGGAATTAGCCATTACTAACCTGAAACAGTTACTCAAGTCAGCTCGGATAGCTCGAGTCAGCTCGGATAGCTCGAGTCAGATCTAAACTTCACTCTGGTCGAGTCAGCTCTTTTGCTTCAAGTTAGCTCCGATTCTCAGTTAGGTCAAAATGACACTCTGGTTGAGTCGGCTCTTCTACATCGAGTCGGCTCATCTGGCAGGTTCTTTAGAACTGAGATTTTCAGCATTCTGGAAAAGTCGGCTCTTCAATACTCAAGTCGGCTTGGTTGTCAATCTGAGAAAATCTTCACTTTGGTTGAGTCAGCTCGGATGCTCTCGGGTCGGCTCAAATTCTTAGAACTTCATAATTGACTCTGCCCGAGTCAGCTCAATTGTCTATATACTAGAAAACTTCTTTGCCATGCCAAACATTGAGTCGGCTCACCAGTCTTGAGTTGGCTCTTGAGACTTAGTTCCTCAATTATTCAATTTTCATCAGACTTCTTCCAATGACTTCAAAACAGCTCAAAGAATTTGCAATTACTTCAAATATTGATCTTGAGAAAATTAAGCTAGAAAACTACATAGAATAGCCCCATTTGTATGAATACATGATTGATTTTTCTTAGGGCTCTTCTTTGCATTATATTTCAACAACAATTAACTTGACATTCTACAATGTTGTAGGGAAGAAGGTTGTTTAATGAAAACATCCTACAAAAACTTTGAGAACACTTGAATGATAGTCAATAATTAAATGCATGCTCCAATGTTTGGTTATCATCAAAATTATTCTAGGGGTCAATAATCTCCCGCTTTTTGATAATGACAAAATATTGGACATGGAAAAAATTTATACATAAAAAAAACTTGTGTATGACATTCAAATTGAGATATATTCATGTGTATCAACAAGTATCAACAAAGTATTTACAGTATTAGAAATTATCAACAGAGTATCAAATCTTTTAAATAAGATTTAATGAATATCAGAGATAATATCTATCAAAAGCTTCTTTTGCCTAAAATTAGTTAAAGTCAATAATATATCATAGCTTAAAAAATATCAAGACACAATGTATCAAAGTTTAGAAAAATCAAGACACAATGTATCAGAGCACAATTTATCAAAGCTTAGACAAAAATTATCAAGCCAAACAAAATGCATCAGAGCTTGATTATCAAAGAATATCAGAGCTATTATAATAGGATTATATTAGAGCTGTTATTAAAGCAAATTGTGAACAACAGGGATGACTCCCCCTGTTTCATTCAAACCAAGCACAGTTTCAATAGATTTTGCAAGTTTTCTGTGCACATACAAGTACTCCCCCTTTTTGTCATTAGTTAAAAAGGTGGTTAGAAATAAATTACTTTATCTTTTTAAATAGAATAAAAACATTGATAACATAATTTCACTTTCTCATAGAATATTTTCAATTTAAAATCTTCATTAACACTCTGATGAGGTATTTCTCCCCCTCATTAGGTTAATTAAAGAGATTAAGGATTGAGATCACTTAAAGAAGCATCATTATTCACAAAGTACACAAAGATTTGTAAAAAAAGCATTTCATTATTTTGAATGAAAGTACAATACATCCAAAAGATACATCAAAAAGAAACAACACCAAGACATAAACTAGTCATCTTCCTCACTAGAGGAAGATCCAATGTCTAAAACTACAGATGAGGTTTTGGTTTTCATAGGTTTAAATCAAAGATCCCTATTTCTAATCCTAGTAGGGGTCTTAGAAGCTTTATTTTTCCTTTAGCCCTAGCTTTAGGGTTGGCTCTGGTGGGTGTGAGCACTACTTTAACATCAGAAGGTGGCACACTAGGTTCTACTAGAGCTGGTAAAGCAGGTAGTAAAGAGATAGGTGTGGGATCAAATAATCCAGGTGGTACAAAAGGTGGTGCCTGAGCTGGTGGTGGAGAAGGTGAGTGTGCTGGTGGCTGAATGGAGGAAGATGCTCCAAAACTGGATAAGAAGACCCAAACAGTGAAAATAAGCGCTAAATCGATCTTACGGGTTTTATATAAAAAGCCCTAACCCGACAATCGAGTCGACTCGGCCAGAGGCATGTCTGCTCGAGTCAGCTCGAACAAAAATGCTTGAAATGGCTCTAAAAACCTACCAAAAAGATTCTTAAGGATAGTAAAACTTTAGATAAAGTGGTCATTGTCCTTAAATTGATGTTGGAGGTCTTCTAGATAATTTTTCTTAATTTTTGAAGAAATTAGATTAAAAAAATCTAAAAAGGTTCACACAATCCTAATTCACTTCTAATCATTTCAAATCTTTCTTCAATTAGATGCTTAATAAATATTTCAGCAAGTTGGTTATCAGTTAGAATGAATTCAAGTTCAATATCTCTATTTTGTACATGATCTCTAATGAAGTGATGTCTAATTTCAATATGCTTTATTCTTGAATGTTGAATAGAATTTTTTATAAGATTAATAGAACTTGTGTTATCACATTTGATAAAAGTTTTAGTCTGTGTAACACCAAAAGTCTTCTAGTTGTTGCTTAATCCATAATACTTGTGCACAACAACTCCCTGCAGCTACATACTCTACCTCAGCAATAGATAGTACTACGGAGTTCTGTTTCTTATAATGCTATGAAATTAAGTTCAATCCTAAAAACTGGTAAGTACTACTAGTGCTCTTTCTATCAATTTTACATCCACCATAATCAGCATCAGAAAAGCCAATTAAATTTAATGAAGATTGGTTAGAATACCATAGACCAAGATTACTTGTTCCTTAAAGATATTTTATGATTCTTTTAAAAGCAATCAAATGTGATTCTTTAGGATTAGATTAGAATCTAGCTTATATGCATACACTGAACAAGATATCAGCCTACTAGCTTAAGTACAATAGTGATCTAATCATACCTCGATAAAGCTTTTGATCAATGTTGTCGACATCTTCATCTTTATCTAATCTACATGTAGGGCTTATGGGTGTGCTCATTTCTTTGGATGACTCCATACCAAACTTCTTAATAATTTCCTTGATGTACTTTGCTTGGTTGATAAAAATTTCTTTCTTTGTTTGCTTAATTTGGAGTCCAAGGAAGTAGGTCAGTTCACCACCCATCAAGATTGTTGACTTTGGCTCCTTAGTTTTGATGATTAACAAAAGGCTGAGTATATGTTTGGACTAATGTTTCATCTCAAGATAAAGTTTCAGGACTTAGGTTATTCAAAAAGAGTACTAAGAGTACAATGATGAAACCAAGTTTGCCTGATTTGGAAAAGAGCTCTTTTACCTTGAACAAGATCAAATTTCTCATATTGGACCTTCCTGTTAAGAAATAATTGACAAAAGAAACAAAGGCTTAAAGAAACTCAAGCATGGCATGCACCTCTCTAGAGTTTCAGAAAATTTCAGATCAGAGGTTGACCACCAGAGGTCGACACCTTGTCAAAGGTCGACCACCAGAGGTCGACTCATGAAGAGAGGAAAAGTTCAGCATGGCTGGCACGGCAAAATTTCAGTGGCACGCTCCAGAGGTCGACCACCAGAGGTCAACACCTGTCCAGAGGTCGACACCAGAGGTTGACTCATAGCCTGAGAATTCAAACTGGGAAGAACTATGGTTTTCTGGATTTTTGCCTAAGATAAACTGGAGGTCGACTCATGAGGTCGACACTTGATCCAGAGGTCGACTCATGAGGTCGACTCATGGCATAACGGCTAGTTTTTCTGAACTTTTGATTTGATTTCTAACAGCCATAAACGACCATATTTTTTATTCTAACGGTCTTGTGGAGTTGTTTCAGCATGAATGAGGTATTTAACCTCCACCAAACTTCAAAAAAGACATGGAGACAAAGTGAAAAGGATTAGAGTTAAAGTAAAAAGCCTTCAATCAATTCCAAGCCAAAAAGAGTGAGAAAACCAAGAGATTCCTTAGCCAAAAGCTTTCCATCTTTGAGGAATCCAATTTTCAAGTATTTGGCATTTAGTGAGGTCCAAAGATTCCAAGAGAAAGGCTTGAAGAGTCTCCATCAAGAGCTACATCGAATTACTTATTGCTCAAAAGGAGTTTGTCTTGTTTTATTCATTGTATTCATATTCTTTTTGTCTTTAGCTAGTTTCAAGGGAATTTGAAACTAGTGTGAGGTTTGTTGGTGAGCCAAGTGATAAAACCAACTAGGGTTGCTTGTAAGCCCGAAGCCAAAACAAGTGAGTGAGGTTTGTTGGTGAGCCAATTGATAAAACCAACTAGGATTACTTGTAAGCCCAAAGCCAAAACAAGTGTGTAAGTTTTGACTTGTAAGCCTGGTAAAACAAGTCGGCTGTAATCTAAAGATTATAGTGGAAATTCCCAAGTGGAGCTTGGGGAGTGGATGTAGGTGCTAGGTGCACCGAACCACTATACTTCTTGTGTGTTTGCATTGCTTCACTCTTTATCTTCTTTTGCTCTTTAATTGTTGATTTATTTCATTGCTTCCGTTGCACAATTACTTGAGCACTATCACTCTTCACCTTAGAACTTGTTAGCACATATATTGCTTTAATTTTTAAAATACCCAATTCACCCCCCCTCTTGGGCACCATTTCTGGGCAACAAGTGGTATCAGAGCGCCGGTACTCTCTTATAGGTCCAACGATCTTGAGTGAAAGATCATGGCCGCCCCAATTGGAATGGGTGTAGTTGAAGGACAAGAATCAAATTGCCCTCCTTTCTTTAATGGCACAAACTACACATACTGGAAAACTCGTATGCGTATTTATTTACAAGCTGTAGATTATCATATATGGAGAGTAATTACTAAAGGGCCTCATCAGCCCACTCGCTTGCTTAATGGCATTATCACCCCAAAATCTGAAGAAGAATGGGATGACAATGACATCAAACAAGCTGAGTTAAATGCTAAGGCGATGAATTTGCTATTCTGTGCACTTGACCCTAGTGAATTCAACAGAATATCAAATTGTATTTCCGCCAAAGAAATTTGGGATACACTTGAGGTTACCCATGAGGGTACACACCAAGTGAAGACCACAAAGGTGAACATGCTCATTCATACGTATGAGATGTTCAGGATGGAACCAACTGAAAGTATAAGTGAAATGTATACTAGATTTACCAATATAGTAAATGGTATGAGGAGTTTGGGAAAAATTATATCTAATGGTGAACTGGTTAACAAACTTCTCAGGTCTCTTCAGGCTTCATGGGATGCGAAAGTAACAGCCATAGAAGAAGCCAAGGATGTTGATACTCTACCTCTCGAGCAGCTTCTTGGATCACTGATGACTTACGAGCTTTCACTAAAGCAGAAGATAGTGGACAATGACAAGAAAAAGAAAGCCATAGCCTTCAAGTCCACTACAAAGGAAGAGTCAAGTGATGAATCAGAAGAAGAAGCTGATGATGATGAGACAGCCCTCATTACAAGAAAATTCAAAAGATTCATGAGAAAGAAGAAGGGCTTCTACAAGAAAAGGCCACAAAAAGGTGATCACAATAAAGAAAAAGAAAAAGAAAAAGAAAGGGATCCACCCATCTGCTTCTAGTGCAAGAAGCCTGGACATTATAAAACGGATTGCCCTTTGCTTAAAAAGAGTCGAAGGATGTTGAGAAAGAAAGCCATGATGGCTACCTGGAGTGAGAGTGAGGACTCCAGCAGTGATGAAGAGCAGCAGGTAGTCGCCAACTTATGTTTCATGGCCAATGAAGATAATGAGGTAAATTCTGAACCTGAAACTGAATTTACTTTCAATGAATTGCATGATGCTTTTGATGATTTAGTTATGAAATATGAAAAATTAAAACTGAAAAATAAGAAATTAAGAAAGCTAAATTTTGAGCTTACCAAAAATTCAGAAAAGTTTTCAACTGAAATTGAAGATTTAATTCAAGAAAATAAGAAATTAACTGAACATGTAAAGACCTTGACAAATGATAAGGATAATCTTTTAAAAGAAAATGATTCTTTGAAAAATAATAGAAGTCTTAAAACTAATGAGAAAATTGAAAAACAAAATAAAGAACTATTGCTTCAAAACAAGAATTACAAGGAAGAGTTAGAAAAAGTAAAACCTTTTGTAGAAAAGTTTACTTTTAGTTCAGAAAAACTAAGTATGCTTTTAAATAGTCAACATGCAGTGTTTAACAAAGCTGGACTTGGATTTAAGCTACACAATCAGCAAAAACTTTACAAAAACTTTTTCATACCTGCATCTTCTAATATTACCTGCTATGCATGTGCTAAATTAGGACATAAATCATATATTTGTAATAGAAGAAAATTGAATACCTTTAAAAAGATTTGGGTTCCAAAAGGAACCAATTTGACTAACCCTAAAGGACCCAAGATGACTTGGGTACCTAAAGTTTCAACTTGATTAATTTTTTGCAGGTGTGCCTTGCAACCAAAAATAAAAGAAGAATGTGGTATCTGGATAGTGGTTGCTCAAGGCACATGACTGGGAATGTGAAGCAATTCTCATCACAAACAGCTATTGATGGTGGAAACGTTACTTTTGGTGATAATGGAAAAGGCAAAATCGTCGGAATTGGTAAAATCCATATCACCCCTAATGCTTATGTAGATAATGTATTATTTGTTGATGGCTTGAAGCATAATCTTTTTAGCATTAGTCAGTTTTGTGATAAGGGTTTTAAAGTAATTTTTGAATCATCTTTGTGCATAGTATCTAGTCTAGATGTCGATGGCATCAAGTTCACTGGTCATAGGCATGGAAACATTTACATGGTTGATCTTGATGATCTAGCCATGGAAAGTGGTCAATGCCTAGTGGCTAAGGAAGCCAAGGCAAGTGAAACTAGTTGGCTTTGGCATCGTAGGCTAGGGCATGCTAGTATGCAGTTGATTTCAAAATTAAGCAAAAAGAATCTTATAAAAGAATTGCCAAAACTCATATTTGAAAAAGATAAGATTTGTGCTGCATGTCAATTTGGAAAATAAACTAAATCTACTTTCAAACCTAAAGGAGTAGTATCTACTACTAGACCCCTTGAATTATTGCATATGGACCTCTTTGGACCAACCAGAACAACTAGTTTGGGAGGTAAAAAATATGGGCTAGTAATTGTAAATGATTACTCACGATTTACTTGGGTGATGTTTTTAGCTCATAAAGATGAAACATTTTCAGCTTTTGTTAAATTTCATAAAAGGGTTTCAAACGAAAAAGATCTCACTATTGTTTCTTTGCGTAGTGATCATGGAACTGAATTTGACAATCATGATTTTGAAGCTTTTTGTAATGAAAACGGCATTAGTCATAATTTTTCTGCACCTAGGACACCTCAACAAAATGGGGTGGTAGAAAGAAAGAACAGGACACTTGAAGAAATGGCACGCACAATGCTTTGCGAAAATGATTTACCTAGATATTTTTGGGCAGAAGTCATTAATACTTCCTATTACATTTTAAATCGTGTTTTAATTCGACCTATTTTGAAGAAAACACCATATGAGCTTTGGAAAAATCGAAAACCTAATCTCAAGTATTTTCGTGTATTTGGTTGCCGCTGTTTCATATTAAACAATGGCAAAGATAATATCAATAAATTTGATGCCAAGGCAGATGAGGATATCTTCTTAGGATACTCTACTTCTAGCAAGGCATACAGGGTCTTCAACAGAAGAACTCTTCTGGTTGAAGAATCAATTCATGTAGTGTTTGATGAATCTAACAAAAAATCTTCTAGAAAAGAAGATTCTATTGATGTTGAAACAGGTACAAAGAAGCTTGAACAATTGACAATCAATGAAGATGAGCCCAAAGGAGATGATGATCAAGAGAATCAAGATCAAACTCAAGAGATCAATGCAACTTCACCAAAACCTTTACCTAAAGAATGGAGGTATGCACACGGACACCCTAAAGAGCTAATAATTGGTGATCCATCAAAGGGGGTAAGTACACGCTCTTCTATTAGAAATGTTTGTGATTATTTAGCTTTTGTATCTCAGATAGAGCCTAAGTCAATAGAAGAAGCTGAAAAAGATTGTAACTGGATTAATGCTATGCAAGATGAACTAAATCAATTTAAAAGAAATAATGTTTGGACATTAACTGAAAGACCCCTTAATGTTTCTGTAATTGGCACAAAATGGGTTTTTAGAAATAAACTTGATGAACATGGTATTGTAACTAGGAACAAAGCTAGACTTGTTGCTAAAGGCTACAACCAGGAAGAAGGGATAGACTTTGATGAAACCTTTGCTCATGTTGCTAGGCTAGAAGCAATTAGACTTTTACTTGCTTTTGCTTGTTTTATGGATTTCAAGTTATTTCAAATGGATGTTAAGAGTGCCTTTTTAAATGGATTTATTGAAGAGGAGGTTTATGTTGAACAACCTCCTGGTTTTGAAAATCATGAATTTCCTAATCATGTCTTTAAATTGCATAAAGCATTGTATGGTTTAAAGCAAGCTCCTAGAGCTTGGTATGATAGATTAAGTTCATTTTTGATGAAAAATGATTTCTCTAGAGGTAATGTAGATAATACATTATTTTTGAAAAAGAAAAATGATGATCTCTTAGTAGTACAAATCTATGTAGATGATATTATTTTTGGTGCTACTAACGAATGTCTTTATCAAGAATTTGCAAAGTTAATGCAGAGTGAGTTCGAGATGAGCATGATGGGAGAACTCAACTTCTTCCTCGGACTCCAAATTAAGCAAACCAAAGAGGGGATCTCCATCAACCAAGCCAAGTACACAAGGGAAATATTGAAAAAGTTTGGGATGGAGACTACCAAACCAATAGGTACCCCTATGAGCTCTTCATGTAAATTAGACAAAGATGAATGTGGTAAATCAGTAGACCAAAAATTATATAGAGGCATGATTGGTTCATTGCTATATCTAACTGCCAGTAGACCAGATATAATGTTTAGTGTTTGTATGTGTGCACGTTTTCAGTCTGCTCCTAAAGAATCACATCTCTTAGCTGTAAAACGTATATTTAGATACTTATCTGGGTCAATCGAAATTGGTCATTGGTACTCTAAGAGTCGTCATATGAATTAATTGCATATTCTGATGCTGATTTTGCTAGGTATAAACTTGATCGTAAAAGTACTAGTGGAACTTGTCAATTCCTAGGAGTTAATTTGATTTCATGGAGCAGTAAGAAACAGAATTTGGTTGCTCTATCTACGGCAGAAGCCGAATATATAGCAGCTGGAAGATGTTGTGCTCAGATTCTATGGATCAAACAACAACTCGAGGACTTTGGCATCAAACTAACTAAGACACCCATAAGATGTGATAATACTAGTGCAATCAATTTAACGAAAAATCCTGTACAACATTCAAGAAGCAAACATATTGAAATAAGACATCACTTCATAAGAGATCACGTTCAAAACTCTAATGTGTTGTTAGAATTTATTTGTACTGATTATCAATTGGCTGATATATTCACAAAACCATTGAATGAAGATAGATTTTGTATGATCAGAAGAGAACTGGGAGTCATTGATCCTTTTGCTTGAAACTCTTCAATTCTCATCAAAATTCCTCAAAAATAATTTATAAATTCTCAAATATGTTTAAAGGTTATTTTTCTAAATTTTATCAATTTTTTAAATTTTACAGAATTTTATTTTGGATAATTTATTGTTGGAGGTCGACACTTTAATTTTCGGAGGTCGACACTTGAGGTCGACCCCTAAGGTTTTTGGAGGTCGACACTTGAGGTCGACCCCTGAAAATCTTTAGAGGTCGACACTTGAACGGAAATCTCCTTTTTTAAAAACCCGTCCGCAAGCCAATCTTTTCTCCATTTTTTTCCATTTCTCCTTCGTGTGGTCCCCCTCCAACTTCCCTAAACCTCTAAACAGTGGATTTCCACCCTTCTCCTTCATCCTTTTGGGTAATCCTCTCCTCTCCTCTTGCTTTCCTTGGAATCAAACCTCTTTTTGACCGTGTTCTTGGTTTTGGACAACCGAAAGCTTTTGCATCTATCTACCCTCAAATCTCGGTTGTTTTTCAATTGAAATCATTTATTTCTTTCCTCCGTTTCTTACTTTTTCTCCATTTACTCTTGATTTTCTCCATTCTCACAAACCCTATCTCACCATTTCACCATCTCCTCTTTTTTTTTCTCAATCCGTGAACCTCTCTTTCCCTCTCCTTTCCTCTTAGCCTTGCTTCATTGTACTTCTCCCTAAGTTACCCCTCTTGCTTTCATATGGGTCCAAGAAAGCACTTGGCAGTAAGGAAAAGGAGATTGGAACAAGGCCAAGGTAGCACTGAGCGACGAAGAAAGGACAGACATGAGCGTGAGCTGACCCCAGAGCCACCTGCACCAGTGCCAGCCAGCTTAGTACAGAAGAGCATTGTGAGTGGGAGGCGTGTGGATATACCATTCTGGGATCAGCATCACTTTTTTATTGGAGATATGCTGAGAGATGCAGGTCTGGTTCATTTCTGTATGATGTCTGAGAGATTCTACCCAGACCTCATTAGGGAGTTCTATGGATCCATGGCCACTGATGGCATTGGATGGTCAGCTACTATACGTGGGATCGAGATTCCAGTGACACCGGAGGTCATCAGTCACGTTTGGAGGATTCCACTTCATGGCACTGCTGCCACTTCGATCAGCGACAGAGAGCATGCCTTCAGATGTATTCTAGAGCGTGAGGATGTTAGCGGCATTTCCACAGTAGCCGCTAACCAGCTTTCACTGGAGATGAGAGTGCTGCATCATATCATCGCCCGTATCTTGATTCCGAAGAGCGGGAGATTCGACTTTATCACTGAGCATGAGCTGGTGTTGATGGTGTCCCTGAGACAGCGGACTCCCATCAACCTTCCCAGGATCATGCTTCAGCAGATGGGTGAGGCAGCATCTCACAGGAGACTAGTTCAGCCATATGGCATGGGGCTGACTCAGCTATTTAGGGAGCATGATGTTTCATTTGATGGTATACCCTTCAGTCAGCTGCAGCATACTGATACATATGGAGAGAAATCCCTGCATAGGATGGGATTTCGACTGATTGGTGACCGTTGGGTGCGACGAGAGTCTGGCCAGGAGCCAGATGAGGAGGATGAGATCCGAGCAGCTGAGGCAGGGCCTTCAGAGCCTACTGATCATGGTACACCTCCTCGCCCAGCACCAGAGTCAGAGACTGCGGAGCCTGAGCCATTCACGCCACCACCCTCATCAGCTCCAGCACCTACTACTACTGCTACACCACGGAGGACTACAGCGAGGATATCGGACTTTGAGCAGAGAGTGAATGATCACATTTCAGAGGTCCGGATAGAGATTACTGGTGTACGACAGGAGCTACATGATCTGCGGATACACACAGATATGCGCATTGGAGCTCTCTCAGCTAGTATGGATACAGGATTTCGACAGATCCTCAGCCTACTAAGATTAGCACTGCCATCAGGGACTGCAGATCCGACAGTATCTCCTCCACATTCAGATGATGATGATGATGATGACTCCAGTGGATACAGTGACAGTGATGGAGATCAGCCTGGAGCAGGTAGTTCTGATGTTCCACCTGCAGATCCGATTCCAGAGATTCCCCCTTCTACTGATCCTCCTTCTACTGATATTCCGAATACAGATCCTCCAGCTACAGATATGCCAGTAGATACTGAGCTTACAGAGTCACTTTTTGAGACTATTACTGGGATTCCGGATGATATAGATGAGCATACAGAGATAGATATTGATGATCCCACAGCTTATGAGCTAGTCAGCAGGCACACTCCAGCTCAGTCTACTCAGCATACTGATCCATCTACTCCTTCTGCTACTGCTTCAGTCAGGACACCTGTGGAGCCCTTTCCTCGGACCTATAGATCTCGTAGGACTACCCCTAGGTCTGGTCCCTCTTTGAGGACTCGGAGTCACGCTCATAGGACTCCAAAATCCTCATCTAGGATCTTGGCTCCTATCTCCTTTGATATACCTTCTGATGAGGAGTAGCCTCATAGATTTACTTGTTGTACTTAGTTTGCTTTGTATGGTCTGTTGTATCAGTGTTTTGTGCTTACTATGTAAGCAATTTTGTAACTGAATACATTTGTTTTTATCTATATTGTGATATTTTACTGTCTGATACCAGCTCTTAGCATTTATCTTTTTAAACGCTCAAGATAGAATATTTTTGTTATATTGAATGCACAAATTGAGGGGGAGCATGAATTTTATGCAACTAAATACTTCATAGTAATGGAACATAAGTCTCTTTAATATATCTTTCACTACAAAAATGGACTTTTTGATTCTTGACAAAAAGGGGGAGTAGTAAAGTATATATGAGACTCCTTCTTATGAGTAGTAAAGTATATATGATTCTTATGAGTAAAGCTTGTTTGTTTCTTATCTTTTTGACTCATGAGAATGTTTTCACAAAAAGAAAGAAGTAAATGAAAAGTAAAATCTTTTTGACTCTTGAGAATGTTTTCACAAAAAAGTAAATGAAAAGTAAAATCTTTTTGACTCATGAGAATGTTTTCATAAAAAGAAAGAAGTAAATGAAAAGTAAAATCTTTTTGACTCATGAGAATGTTTTTACAAAAAGAAAGAAGTAAATGAAAAGTAAAATCTTTTTGACTCTTGAGAATGTTTTCACAAAAAAGTAGATGAAAAGTAAAATCTTTATGATATACTCATGCATGTAAGGATTCTTTGAAAATTTTTATTGCTATATTTTGCTTTTGGACTTAATTGCATATATACTCAAGGTTTTGTCATCATCAAAAAGGGGAAGATTGTTGACTTTGGCTCCTTAGTTTTGATGATTAACAAAAGGCTGAGTATATGTTTGGACTAATGTTTCATCTCAAGATAAAGTTTCAGGACTTAGGTTATTCAAAAAGAGTACTAAGAGTACAATGATGAAACCAAGTTTGCCTGATTTGGAAAAGAGCTTTTCTACCTTGAACAAGATCAAATTTCTCATATTGGACCTTCCTGTTATGAAATAATTGACAAAAGAAACAAAGGCTTAAAGAAACTCAAGCATGGCATGCACCTCTCTAAAGTTTCAGAAAATTTCAGATCAGAGGTCGACCACCAGAGGTCGACACCTTGTCAAAGGTCGACCACCAGAGGTCGACTCATGAAGAGAGGAAAAGTTCAGCATGGCCGGCACGGCAAAATTTTAGTGGCACGCTCCAGAGGTCGACCACCAGAGGTCAACACCTGTCCAGAGGTCGACACCAGAGGTCGACTCATAGCCTGAGAATTCAAATTGGGCAGAACTATGGTTTTCTGGATTTTTGCCTAAGTTAAACTGGAGGTCGACTCATGAGGTCGACACTTGATACAGAGGTCGACTCATGAGGTCGACTCATGACATAACGGCTAGTTTTTCTGAACTTTTGATTTGATTTCTAATGGCCATAAACGGCCATATTTTTGATTCTAACGATCTTGTGTAGTTGTTTCAGCATGAATGAGGTATTTAACCTCCACCAAACTTCAAAAAAGACATGGAGACAAAGTGAAAAGGATTAAAGTAAAAGTAAAAAGCCTTCAATCAATTCCAAGCCAAAAAGAGTGAGAAAACCAAGAGATTCCTTAGCCAAAATCTTTCCATCTTTGAGGAATCCAATTTTTAAGTATTTGGCATTTAGTGAGGTCCAAAGATTCCAAGAGAAAGGCTTGAAGAGTCTCCATCAAGAGCTACATCGAATTACTTATTGCTCAAAAGGAGTTTGTCTCGTTTTATTCATTGTATTCATATTCTTTTTGTCTTTAGCTAGTTTCAAGGGAATTTGAAACTAGTGTGAGGTTTGTTAGTGAGCCAAGTGATAAAACCAACTAGGGTTGCTTGTAAGCCCGAAGCCAAAACAAGTGAGTGAGGTTTGTTGGTGAGCCAATTGATAAAACCAACTAGGGTTGCTTGTAAGCCCGAAGCCAAAACAAGTGTGTAAGGTTTTGACTTGTAAGCCTGGTAAAACAAGTCGGCTGTAATCTAAAGATTATAGTTGAAATTCCCAAGTGGAGCTTGGGGAGTGTGAAAGATTGTGCCCTGAAAGCCAATTGAAATATTGTAATTTTGATCCCAAAATCAATGAATTGACATTTTATAAAGGCATTATTTTCATCATTTGCTGTATCTTTTTGATTTTATGATGAACCCCATAGATTAGGGCTATGGTTCTAGGGTTATGATGAGATCATACCAGTGAGACCTAAAGCCTTAAAACCCTAATCTAAAATATTCCTGGTCGATGGGACATTGAGTTGGGGATCAATGTTTCCGGCAAGACCAGCACATCCTATATATATGTTTTGTAATAAGGGTGACTGATCTCACAGTCACTTGTGTTTGATACTAATACTAGGATGTGAGTGTTCATTGGAGAATGAGTTCACTGAATTGATCCAGATTGAGAATATCTAATGGAACCTTATCTGTTTGTCAATAGATAATTCTCATAGTGGGAGTAGTGCATGTGGTCCTTTGACCTGAGACTACCATAGTACCTTATATACATGAATCCATACTTTCGTTCGCAGTCAATCATGACACTGAGTCATGCACGAGGTGATACTGGTTATGGTGGATTGTATATGAAGGTTGTGAGTAGGTCAACAAGGAATTGATCAGCCCTAGTAAGAGGGAATAGCATCCAGCTAATTTCAAATGATGGATTCAGGAAACCTTTGATCAAAGTATGAACATTAGAGTTATTTTCTAATGGTTCATTAATGAATCATCATTATAAAGATTGAGCTAGGGATGAATATGAAAATTGGATTTGACAAATATCCATATTCATAATCATATTCGGGATGCAAGTTGATCAAAGGACTGAATTGCCCGGTAACTCACCACTGAAGGGTATTTTGGTAATTCCACCAAAATTTCACATCTTCCGGGTAGACATGATACGTTGCTAGACGTCAATCTTGTCTTGTAGGTATATGATTGAGTCATGGTAATTAAAATCAGTCAATTTGAATTAGATTCTAATTGACCAAGTCGAGCTAGTTTGAGTTGACCTAAATCGGCTTAGTTGAGATCTAACCGAATTAAGTCAAATAGCACTCGGACCTACTGCTGGCTAGGTGTGGAACCCAATGGGTCACACACAAAAGAAAATTGATGAAGGATTTAATTTGGAATTAAATCATGTTTGCAGGATAAACACACTAGCATGTGTTGCAGACCAAATTTCTATTCGAATCAGATTCGAATTTGGTTCCGAATTGGGCTTAATTGGGTTCTAATTGAACCAGATTAAGGTCCAATTTAATTTTTAGGACATTGGGCTAACCCATGACTGAACCCAAGTGAATTTAATTCACTGAGACCCTCTCTCCAAGCCGCCCCCTCCCTTCTCTCACCCGCGCGCGCCAAGAAAGAAAGTCCACGCGTGTGGACTTCTCTTAAAACGCGTGAGAAGAAAAAACGTCGGAGAAATTCTGAAGAGGAGCATTTCAGATCCTTTTCTGGCGCCCTTGGATCTGGATCTGATGGCCAGAAAAATTTAAGAAAAAGATCCGTCGCTTTTCGGTCGCAAATCCGTCTCCAAAAGTCGCGATCCTTCCTAAAGTTTTTCCGAGAGTTCTCCTCGTCGGAAAAATGAAAATCAAATCGGAGAATCATGATTTTTGGTTGAGGGGACGCGTGAGGAATGAGGGATCGTGATCCCTGGGGTTTCAGAGGGTTGCGTTGTTTCGAGATGACACCCCTCTGAGATCTATAAATAGGGTTGGGGTTCTCGGGGGTTTTCATGTAACATAGTTCAGAGATCCAATTCCCTCACTTCCCCTCCAGAATACTCCTTTCTCTTGTTCTTGTTGGGTATTGTTTCCCTTACAGAGGTATCCTCTGTCGAAACTCTGACCCTGAACAAGAATAATAAGAAGGTCTTGAACGGTAAAGGAAAGAACAGGGAAAGGATCTTTTCTTCTTTTCTTTCTTGAATTAAGACTTTGACTGTCTTAATTTTTTCTTCCAATTCAATTCAAGAAAAGGGATTCAAGAAAGGGAATTCTTGAAGAAAATTCAAGAAGAGGAAAGAAGGAAGAAAAGGAAATTTTCAAGAAAGAAAATTTCAGCCTAAAGGTCCAAGAATTGAATTCTTGAAAAAGAATTCAAGAAGAGGAACCAAGAAATAGAAATTTTGTCTTCATTGTTTTTCTGTGTGGATCACCATTGGAGGGTGAACATTTGGGCACCTGGTGGAGATTCAGAGTTTGGATTTTGCGATACAGGTTAGTATCTTGATTTGAGATTAAATCTTATATAAACATCTTATATGTTTTAATTCTTTTAAGGAGATTTTGGGTTGAAGGTTTGGTGAAGATTTCATTAAGATAAAAAAAAATTTTGAAATCTATGATTCCGCCTTGCCACCGAACCTTACAGTGGTATCAGAGCCTCCTTATTAAGATTAAAATATATATTCTGAATTTTAGATGCATTTTTATAAAAGTAACATGAGATGTAATATATGTTTGTTATAATGTCACCAATTAGGGTTTTCACTCAAACCCTAATTGTTGTAGAGATATGCATAGAGATCTAGTCATCATACTGAAATAAGGTTGCCCTGGCATAATGGTGGATCCATTATGTGGTAAATGGTTGTCCTAGTATGATGACACACTAATCACATTTTTGTATTAATTATGCATATATGTTTGAAGTATGCCACTAATTAAGGTTTTCACTTAAACCTTAATTTGCATAGAGATATGTTTAGCCTTCTAGTCATCATACTGAAATAAGGTTGCCCTGGCATAATGGTGGATCCATTATGTGGTAAATGGTTGTCCTAGTATGATGGCATACTATGGCACATATTTGCTAGAATGTGCTTTGTTTTAATAAAGCCCTCTTTAACAACATATTAAGTTGTAGTGTCATATACCAAAAGCAAAAATAACCAATATGATTAGTTTATCATTCGGTGTCTAGGAAAAGTGGTTCATGATCGGTAAAGAGGACGTGGTTTTTAATTGGTTCCGTTGACTGACCTGGCCAATTCTTATTGGTGTCTAAGGAAAGCAACGGGGGGACTCCCACCACTCTCCCACTTACCTGGCCGGTATGATTAACTTAATTATTGATTAATATGCTCAGTGTAATATTCGCTACATATGGCTTTCCTTCATGCCAAGTCATTATTATGTTATGATCCATATTAGGTTTGTTGTGTACACACAAGGCCTTTTCTTTATGGTGACTAACATAATTTTTTCTTGGTACATTTGATGCTTATGGAATGATTTAATATAATACTTTGTTGTGTACACACAAGGGTATTATGATTAATATCATGACTATATAGCAATGAAGGGTCTGACTTAACTAAAATATTATAGTTTGTTGTGTACACACAAGACTATTAATATTTTAGAGGCCAAGATAAGTTGAGAATTGTATGAATTACAATTGGAAAGAGTTTTTCCTACCTTTGAACTTATATAAGATTTGTTGTGTACGCACAAGGTCTCTTATAAGGAATTAGGATCTCAACCCCACTAAGAGAACCAATTAGGGTTTTCTCGATCATCACATTGAGGGTTATGATGCTTGATAAAATAGTGGGAGACATAATTAAGTTAAAGTCCTAATTTAATTATGTTTTGTCAACATTGATTGTCTGCTTATGTAATGTTGTTTGTTAATGTAGATTAAATGGCCTCTTCACTCTCACTCCGTAGCATTCTTGATGCAAATAAATTGACTGGACCAAACTATGTTGATTGGTTGAGAAACCTGAAGATAGTACTCAGCCAAGAAAGAATTTCTTATATTCTTGATACCCCAACCTTGGAACCATTAGGGGAAGATGCCTCGCAAGAGGATAAGACCACATATAACACGTGGCAAAATGACTCACTTACTGTCAAGTGTATAATGCTTGCCTCTATGACCAATGAGTTACAGAGGCAACATGATAGCATGGACACAAACTCCATATTGCTCAATTTAAAAGAACTTTATGGAGAACATAGTCGAACTGCAAGATATGAAATATCTAAGCAGTTATTCCGTGCAAGGATGACAGAAGGTACATCCGTACAAGACCATGTATTAAAGGTTATTGACCTAATCACCCGATTGGGTCAATTGGGTTTTGTTATGGATGGGGAGTTGAATCAGGATTTAATCCTGCAGTCACTCCCAGAGTCATTTTCACAGTTTGTTCTTAATTATCATATGAACAAACTTAACACTTCCTTGCCTGAGCTGTTGAATATGTTAAAAACAGCAGAGAGCCATTTAAAGAAAAATAAGGCTCCACTTCTTCTTGTGGATGGTGTAAACAAGAAGAAAATAGGCAAAAAGGGTTCCAAGAGGAGGTTAAACCCAAAAGGGGGCATCAAGAAAAAGAAAGGAAAGAAGGCCTCCGGACAAATGACCTGCTTTCATTGTGGCAAGCCGGGTCACTGGAAAAGAAACTGCAAGGTTTACCTTGCAAGTCTGAAGCCCGGTGCTAGTAATGCACCAACAGGTATGTATGAGATACATGCAATTTTGTCATTAGACACTTCTAATTCAAACTCTTGGGTATTGGATACTGCTTGTGGTCATCATATCTACAAATCATTGCAGGGACTACAGAACATTAGAGTTTTGAAGGAAGGCGACTTCGAGCTCTACGGTGCTGGAGGAGATTCCATCCAAGCAGAAGCTGTAGGGACTTATATGTTGAAGCTGCCTTCTGGGAAGATTTTAGAGTTAAAGAATTGTTATTTTATGCCTAGAATCATTAGAAACATCATATCTGTACCCTTGTTACTTAAACAAGGATATATTATGAATGTAATGAGCAGTGGCTGCTCAATCAATTTTTCTAATGAAATAATATTTAATGGCATATTTTGCAATGGTCTCTTAACTTTATCTTCTGATGAAATATACTACATGTTAGTAATAAACGAAAAAGAGATGAAGTAAACAATACTTTACTTTGGCACTGTCGTCTTGGACATATTAGTGAGCAGAGGATTAACAAGTTATACAAGGAAAAATTCCTTAATCCTTATGACTATGAATCATTAGGAACTTGTGAATCATGTCTCATGGGTAAAATGACCAAGACTCCATTTAGTGGACATAATGAAAGGACAACAGAGTTATTAGGACTCATACACACTGATGTATGTGGACCTATGACAACTCAAGCCAAGGGTGGATACTCATATTTCATCACATTCACTGATGACTTTTCAAGGTACGGATTTGTGTATCTAATGAAACATAAGTCCGAAGCTTTTGAAAAATTTTTAGAGTATCAAAGTATGGTAGAGAAACAAACGGGGAAAAGTATTAAGATCCTTCGATCAGATAGAGGAGGTGAATACTTATCCACCGAGTTTCTTGATCACCTTAAATAAAAGGGAATCATCTCTGAATGGACTCCTCCTTACACACCACAATTAAATGGTGTTGCTGAAAGGAGAAATCGTACTTTATTAGATATGGTACGGTCCATGATGTGCTTCACAGACTTACCTGTTTCTTTCTGGGGATATGCCTTGGAAACAGCGGCTAATATTTTGAATAGAGTACCATCCAAATCTGTATCTGGCATTCCATATGAGTTATGGAGGGGAAGGAAACCCAATCTTAAGCACCTTAAGATATGGGGATGTCCAGCTTATGTCAAAAGAAATTTTGGACAAAAGCTTGATGCTAGAGCAGAAAAATGTCTATTTGTTGGATATCCCAAAAATAGTATAGGATATCTATTCTACCACCCTACTGAACAAAAGATTTTAGTCAGTAGGCATGCCATTTTTATGGAAAAGGAATTCATCCTACAAAAGGGCAGTGGGAGAAATATTGAACTTGAAGAACTTCAACAAATAGATACATCTCAAAAAAATCATAACATAGTTAGTATAGAACCTGAACACACCACTCCTATCCGTAAGTCTGATAGAGTGCGACATGCACCTGAAAGGTATGGGTTCATTATTGAAAATAATGAAGCCCGAATCATTGATAATGATGAGCCTCTAACATATACGGATGCTGTCATAAGTAGTGACTCAGACAAATGGCTGGAAGCCATGAGATCCGAAATGGACTCCATGTATGTCAACCAAGTCTGGACTTTGGTTGATGCACCAGAGAGTGTTAACCCTATTGGATGCAAATGGGTCTATAAGAAAAATATTGGGACAGATGGCCATGTTGAAACTTATAAAGCCAGATTAGTGGCTAAGGGTTTCAGACAAAAACAGGGAATAGATTATGATGAAACATTTTCTCCTGTTGTCATGCTCAAATCTATTCGGATCATGCTTGCTATAGCAGCATATCATGATTATGAAATCTGGCAGATGGATGTGAAGACTGCATTCCTCAATGGTTTCCTTGAGGAAGAGGTTTATATGTCACAGCCAGAAGGTTTTGTCTTGGAGACTAAACCTAATCAGGTATGTAGGCTAAAGAAATCTATTTATGGATTAAAGCAAGCATCTAGGAGTTGGAACATCCGATTTGATAAGACAGTCAAAGAATTTGACTTTATCAAAAATGAGGATGAACCTTGTGTGTACAAGAAGACTAGTGGGAGTGCCATAGTTTTCTTGGTTCTGTATGTAGATGACATACTCCTCATTGGGAATGATATCCCAATGTTACAATCAGTCAAGGTATGGTTATCTAAACAGTTTTCCATGAAAGACTTGGGAGAAGCATCTTATATACTAGGCATCAAGATCTATAGAGATAGATCTAGGAGGATGCTAGGTTTATCCCAGTCTAGGTACATTGACCAAGTGCTAAAAAGATTTAGCATGGAGGAAAGTAAAAGACGTTACTTACCTATTGGTCATGGCATACATCTTTCTAAGAAGATGTCTCCTAAGACACCTGAAGAAAGAAATAGAATGAATTCGGTACCTTATGCTTCGGCAGTAGGGTCTATTATGTATGCTATGTTATGTACTAGGCCTGATGTGGCATATGCCTTAGGTATAGCCAGCAGGTTTCAGGCTGATCCAGGAGAGGATCATTGGAAGGCTGTGAAAAATATTCTTAAGTACTTAAGAAGAACTAAGGATATTTTTCAAATATACGGAGGATCTGATCTTAAACTAGAAGCTTATTCAGATTCTAGTTTTCAATCAGATCCAGATGACAGCAAATCTATATCTGGGTATGTTTTTACCCTTAATGGAGGAGCTGTAAGTTGGAAAAGTTCTAAACAGCAAACTGTAGCTGACTCAACAACTGAGGCAGAGTACATTGCTGTTAGTGAAGCTGCCAAGGAAGCTGTCTGGATGAAGAAGTTCATATCAGAGTTGGGCGTAGTTCCTGAGATTGAAGGTCCAGTATCACTTTACTGTGATAATACGGGGGCTGTTGCTCAAGCAAAGGAACCAAGAGCTCATCACAAATCAAAGCACATTCTGAGACGCTTCCATCTCGTTCGAGAGATTGTCGAAAGACAAGAAGTCTGCATTAAAAGGGTAGAAACGAAGAACAACATTGCAGACCCGTTCACTAAGGCTCTATCACAGCGAGAGTTTGATCGCCACCTTGATTGTATGGGGTTAAGATTTAAAGGCGATTGGCTTTAGTGCAAGTGGGAGATTGAAAGATTGTGCCCTGAAAGCCAATTGAAATATTGTAATTTTGATCCCAAAATCAATGAATTGACATTTTATAAAGGCATTATTTTCATCATTTGCTGTGTCTTTTTGATTTTATGATGAACCCCATAGATTAGGGCTATGGTTCTAGGGTTATGATGAGATCATACCAGTGAGACCTAATGCCTTAAAACCCTAATCTAAAATATTCCTGGTCGATGGGACATTGAGTTGGGAATCAATGTTTCCGGCAAGACCAGCACATCCTATATATATGTTTTGTAATAAGGGTGACTGATCTCACAGTCACTTGTGTTTGACACTAATACTAGGATGTGAGTGTTCATTGGAGAATGAGTTCACTGAATTGATCCAGATTGAGAATATCTAATGGAACCTTATCTGTTTGTCAATAGATAATTCTCATAGTGGGAGTAGTGCATGTGGTCCTTTGACCTGAGACTACCATAGTACCTTATATACATGAATCCATACTTTGGTTCGCAGTCAATCATGACACTGAGTCATGCACGAGGTGATACTGGTTATGGTGGATTGTATATGAAGGTTGTGAGTAGGTCAACAAGGAATTGATCAGCCCTAGTAAGAGGGAATAGCATCCAGCTAATTTCAAATGATGGATTCAGGAAACCTTTGATCAAAGTATGAACATTAGAGTTATTTTCTAATGGTTCATTAATGAATCATCATTATAAAGATTGAGCTAGGGATGAATATGAAAATTGGATTTGACAAATATCCATATTCATAATCATATTCGGGATGCAAGTTGATCAAAGGACTGAATTGCCCGGTAACTCACCACTGAAGGGTATTTTGGTAATTCCACCAAAATTCCACATCTTCCGGGTAGACATGATACGTTGCTAGACGTCAATCTTGTCTTGTAGGTATATGATTGAGTCATGGTAATTCAAATCAGTCAATTTGAATTAGATTCTAATTGACCGAGTCGAGCTAGTTTGAGTTGACCTAAATCGGCTTAGTTGAGCTCTAACCGAATTAAGTCAAATAGCACTCGGACCTACTGCTGGCTAGGTGTGGAACCCAATGGGTCACACACAAAAGAAAATTGATGAAGGATTTAATTTGGAATTAAATCATGTTTGCAGGATAAACACACTAGCATGTGTTGCAGACCAAATTTCTATTCGAATCAGATTCGAATTTGGTTCCGAATTGGGCTTAATTGGGTTCTAATTGAACCAGATTAAGGTCCAATTTAATTTTTAGGACATTGGGCTAACCCATGACTGAACCCAAGTGAATTTAATTCACTGAGACCCTCTCTCCAAGCCGCCCCCTCCCTTCTCTCACCCGCGCGCGCCAAGAAAGAAAGTCCACGCGCGTGGACTTCTCTTAAAACGCGTGAGAAGAAAAAACATCGGAGAAATTCTGAAGAGGAGCATTTCAGATCCTTGTCTGGTGCCCTTGGATCTGGATCTGATGGCCAGAAAAATTTAAGAAAAAGATCCATCGCTTTTCGGTCGCAAATCCGTCTCCAAAAGTCACGATCCTTCCTAAAGTTTTTCCGAGAGTTCTCCTCGTCGGAAAAACGAAAATCAAATCGGAGAATCATGATTTTTGGTTGAGGGGACGCGTGAGGAATGAGGGATCGTGATCCCTGGGGTTTCAGAGGGTTGCGTTGTTTCGAGATGACACCCCTCTGAGATCTATAAATAGGGTTGGGGTTCTCGGGGGTTTTCATGTAACATAGTTCAGAGATCCAATTCCCTCACTTCCTCTCCAGAATACTCCTTTCTCTTGTTCTTGTTGGGTATTGTTTCCCTTACAGAGGTATCCTCTGTCGAAACTCTGACCCTGAACAAGAATAAGAAGAAGGTCTTGAACGGTAAAGGAAAGAACAGGGAAAGGATCTTTTCTTCTTTTCTTTCTTGAATTAAGACTTTGACTGTCTTAATTTTTTCTTCCAATTCAATTCAAGAAAAGGGATTCAAGAAAGGGAATTCTTGAAGAAAATTCAAGAAGAGGAAAGAAGGAAGAAAAGGAAATTTTCAAGAAAGAAAATTTCAGCCTAAAGGTCCAAGAATTGAATTCTTGAAAAAGAATTCAAGAAGAGGAACCAAGAAATAGAAATTTTGTCTTCATTGTTTTTCTGTGTGGATCACCATTGGAGGGTGAACATTTGGGCGCCTGGTGGAGATTCAGAGTTTGGATTTTGCGATACAGGTTAGTATCTTGATTTGAGATTAAATCTTATATAAACATCTTATATGTTTTAATTCTTTTAAGGAGATTTTGGGTTGAAGGTTTGGTGAAGATTTCATTAAGATAAAAAAAAAATTTTGAAATCTATGATTCCGCCTTGCCACCGAACCTTACAGAGTGGATGTAGGTGCTAGGTGCACCGAACCACTATACTTCTTGTGTGTTTGCATTGCTTCACTCTTTATCTTCTTTTACTCTTTAATTGTTGATTTATTTCATTGCTTCCATTGCACAATTACTTGAGCACTATCACTCTTCACCTTAGAACTTGTTAGCACATATATTGCTTTAATTTTTAAAATACCCAATTCACCCCCCCTCTTGGGCACCATTTCTGGGCAACAAAGATCATCTCAAATTCACCCTACATTAACTCAGCAAATTCTCTATAAAGATTCTCATTAGTTGCACAAAAAATAATGTCGTCTAGATAAATCTGTACAACTAACATATCATTCTCTTTCTTCTTGATAAACAAAGTTGTATCTACATTACCTCTAACAAAATTATTTTCAAGTAAGACTTGCTTAATCTATCATACCAGGCTCTTGGTGCTTATTTCAATCCATACAATGCTTTATTAAGTTTGAAAACATGATTTGGAAAAGTATGACTTTCAAAACCTGGTGGTTGTTCAATAAAAACTTCTTCAGATATAAAACCTTTGAAAAATGCACTCTTTAAAACTATTTTAAATAGTTTGAAATTTATGTAGCAAGCAAATGCAAGTAATAGTCTAATGGCTTCAAATCTTGCTACAGGTGCATAGATCTCATCAAAATCTATTCCTTCTTGATTATAAATTTTGCCACTAATCTTTCTTTATTTTTAATTACTTTTTCTTGTTCATCTAGCTTATTCCTATAAACCCATTTGGTTCCTATTACTGGATGGTCTGAGGGTCTATTTACTAAGGTCCATACATTATTTCTCTCAAATTGATTAAGTTCTTCATGTATGGCCATCATCTAATTGCGGTCATTTTCAGTCTCTTCTATACTATGTGGCTCTACATATGAGACAAAATCTAGATAGTCATGTGCATCTCTAAGTGAAGACCTAGTCCTAACACCTTGAAAGGGATCACCAATAATTAAATCTCTATGATATGAAGTTACGTACCTCAATTCCTTTGGTAGATCACTATGATCTTTACTTACCATTTCTTCTCTTCTTGAGTTGGTTTGTCCTTTAAGCTCATATCCTCCATTTCTTTATCAAGTGTACCTACATCATTGTCTATACACTCTTCTTTTCTAGAAGGTGAGGGGTTAGATTCATCAAAGATAACAAGAACATATTCTTCTACTATTAATGTTCTTTTATTAAACACTCTATAAGCTTTGCTATAATTGAATAACCAAGAAAGATAGCTTCATCCGATTTAGCATCAAACTTTCCTAGGCTATCTTTTCCATTATTTAACACAAAGTATTTACAACCAAAAACATAAAAGTAATGAATGTTAGGCTTTTTGTCATTTCAAAGTTCATGGGGGGTTTTCTTTAAAATTGGCATTATCAAAACATGATTTAAAATATAGCATCCAGTGTTCACCGCTTCTTTCCAAAAGTACCTTGGAAGATTGCCTTCATATAACATTATTCGGGCCATCTCTTCCAAAGTCCTATTCTTCCTCTCTACAACACCATTTTGCTGTAGTGTTCTAGGAGTGTAGAAGTTGTGATCAATGGCGTGCTCAGTGCAATAATCATCAAAATATTGATTTTCAAATTCTATACCGTGATCACTTCTTATTGAAATAACTAAAAGATTTTTCTGATTTGAAACTTTCTTGTGAATTTTTTGAAAAACTTTAAATGCTTCATCTTTGTGTGCAATAAATAAAATTCAAGTAAATCTCGAGAAATCATCTACTATCACGAGTTCATATTTCATACCACCTAGGCTTGTAGTCCTAGTTGGTCTAAATAGGTCCATGTATAGTAGTTCAATAGGTCTAGAACTTGAAACCATATTTTTTGATTTAAAACTCTCCCTAATTTGTTTACCTAGTTGACAAGTATTACAAAATGTTCAAAATCAACTTTTAATTTAGGTAAACCTCTAACTAGATCTTTGGAAATTAACTTAGCAATTGTATGCATGCTAGCATGACCAAATCGTCTATGCCAAAGTAAGCTAGACTCCTTAGTTTTAGCATTCATTGCCATGACTTGTACTACTAGTCATGGCTAGATCATTCAAATCTACCACGTATATGTTTTCAAGTCTATGACCAATAATCTTGATGTTAAAATCAAGTGACTTAGTTACAATACACATAGATAATTCAAAGACAACCTTGAAGCCTCTATCAAATAATTGAGTAGTACTTAGCAAATTATGCTTTAATTATCAACTAGCAATACATTTTTAATGAATGTAGAAGGGGTTATTCTGATCTTACCGATGTCAATTATTTTTTCCTTATCATTGTCACCAAATGTGACCATTCCTCCATCCTTCATCTCTAGGGTGATGAATTGATCCCTATCATCCATCATATGTCTTGAACAACCACTATCCAAATACCATCTTTTCTTTATGTTATGGGCTACAAGACATTCCTACAAAATAGTTATGGAGTTCTTTCTTGGGTCCTTACAGGTCAGTAGAATTGGTTTCATTGGGAATCCAAATCTTTCTAATCTTACTTTTAACATTTCTTTTGAAATTGCATTGAAATGACTTGTGACCAACCCCATTGCATGCATAATAAATAATTCTTAAATTTTGCAAAGGTACAAAAGTTGAAGCTCTAGATGCAGATGTAGAAGCATTTGAAACAAATGACCTTTGATTTGAAAACTTATGTGCATAAGCTTTTGAGGGTATAAACTTTGTTAATGAAATTCTATTTGTTTGCAAAGAATTATAACCAATTCTAGCTTTATTACTTGTGTCTCTTTGATCTTTCAAAATCAATTCAAGTTTATTTGAACTCAATGTTAGCTTTTCAACTAAGGGTTTAAGGTTTTCAACTTCTTTTTGCAAGCCAACATTTTCTTCATGCAAAACTTTGTTTTTCTTAAGGAAATCATATTTTTCAATTTCCAAAGCAATATATTTTTCAAAAATAGTGTTCAATTCTTTTTTAAGATCTTATTCTTTTTTGAAATCTCTTTTTTTTCTTTCATCAAAATAACACTACTATTTTTCAAAGATTTTATTTTTAAACTGGCCTTTTTATATTCAGCCAACAATTCATGAAATGCATTATTTAGCTCTTCAAAAGTAAATTCTTCATGAGGATCAGGGGACATTACCTCATCTTTATGATCCAATAAACATATATTCATTATTTTTGTGGTCTCTTCTTCTTCATTTGAAGTAGACTCCTCACTATCGCTTAAAGTTGCAACTATAGCTTTCTTCTTCTTCTTTTTGAAAGATTTCTTCAAATTTAGACAGTCTGATATAAAATGCCCAGGTTTCTTGCATTCATAGCAAATGGGCTATTGCTCTTTATCCTTTTCTATTTTCTTTTCTTTGTCCTTGCTGTATTCTCCTTTCTTATGGAATTTTCTCCAATATCTTTCTTTTTTCTTGCCCATAATCATCCTAAATCTCCTCACTATAAGTGCAATGTCTTCATCTTCAAGATCATCTTCGGAGGAGGGGATTTCATCATCAATTTCTTCTTCTTGTTTCTTCATCTTTGCAGCAGCTTTGAAGGCAATTGACTTTTTCTTTTTCAGGTCATCTTCACTTCTATGCTACATAGCTAGCTCATGAGTAATTAGAGATCCTAATAGCTCATCCAGTGGTAGAGTATTTAAATCCTTTACTTCCTAGATGGCAGTTACTTTCGGGTCCCACTTATCTGGAAGTGATCTTAATATCTTTTGAACAAAATCTGCATTAGAGTAAGTCCTGCCAAGACTTTTTAAACCATTAATAATATCTATAAAATAGAGAACATGGTAGAAATAGTCTCATTGGGTTCCATCTTGAACAGTTCATAATTATGTACAAGAAGATTAATCTTTGAGATTTTCACTTAGGAAGTTCCTTCGTGGGTTACCTCGAGTTTATCATAAATTTCTTTTACTGATGTGCAAGTAGAAATTTGATTAAACTCATTGGTGTCCAAAGCACAATATAACAAGTTTATGGCTTTGGCATTAGCTCACCCATTTTCATGTCGTGTTCATCCCATTCCTCTTCTGGTTTTGGGACATCCATGCCATCAACTTTTATCATGGGTACTTGAGGTCCCTTAAGAATGACCTTCCATAATTGAAAGTCCACAGCCAGAATATATATTCACATTCAGGCTTTCCAATAAGTATAGTTAGTGCTTATGAACAGTGGAGGTCTATTAGTGGTTTGGCCTTCGACCAAAGAGGTACTCATATTCAGAGAGACTGTTGTGATACCAGTTGTTGCCTAGGTGGCTTACCCAAGAAGGGGGGGTGAATTAGGTTTTTAAAAAATTATTTCAAGTATGTGCTCCTTTTTAAGTTCTTAGTGTGGTATGTGCTGTGAATTAAGTTAACTATTACGGAAGCAAGTAAGACAGAAGAAACACAATACAAACACAGGAAATTTTGTAGTGGTTCGGAGCAACCTCGCTCCTATGTCCACTATCCAAGATACCACTTAGAATTTTAACTATATTCACCCTCAGAATACAGCCTGATTATTTTCACGAGCTCACAATCCAAAACCCAAACTTGGTTTTATCCCGGGCTAACCAAAAATCCAATACAAAGTTAGTTTTAAACGGGATCACTAACAATCCACTACACATGGTTTTTAAGGCTCACCAATAACCATACAAACTCCAAGCTATAGCCCCTTGCTATATTTGATACAACTCAAATGAAGAGTTAAAAGAATAAAGCAACAATATGACAAACCGAAGTTGTCGGATGGTTGCAGTTGCAGCACTAGAGAAGCCTTCTTGATTGCACTTTGAATGCTCTTCAAGGCTTCATTACTTCCTTGATGAATGTCTCAAGATTCTGATAAAAGTTGGTGATGTCTTGAGTGCTTGCTTTGAATGCTCTCTAGTGTGTTCTTTTGAGTGTTCAGTGAATGCTCTTTTAATTTCTATTTCTTTCTTATTAACTTCTCCAAAAGTGGTTCATATCACTTAGAAATACTCCCTCCAACTGATTTCAAGTGGTTTTAGCTATTGTAGACCATTGGAATTCAAAATATAGCCGTTGGAGATCATTTTCGATTCAAAATAAGAGTTCTAGAACTAGCCATTACTAACCTGAAATAGTTACTTGAGTCGGCTTGGATAGCTCTAGTCGGCTTGGATTCTTAGTTAGGTCAAAATGCAACTCTGGTTGTGTCAGCTTGGATAGCTTTGAGTCGGGTCACCTAGCTAGTTCTTTAGAATTGTGATTTTCAGTACTTTGGAAGAGTCGACTCTTCAATACTCGAGTTGACTTGGTTGTCAGTCTTAGAAAATCTTCACTCTGGTCGAGTCAGCTCGAATGCCCTTGAGTTTGCTCGAATTCTCATAACTTCATAATTGAACTCTGACCGAGTCGGCTCTTCTGACTCGAGTCGGCATGAATGTCTACGGCCAGAAACTTCTTGCCATGCCAAACTTCGAGTCGGCTCGCCAGTCTTGAGTCGGCTCTTAAGACTTAGTTCCTCAATTGTTCAATTTTCTTCAGACTTCTTCCAGTGACTTCAAAATAGCTCAAAGACTTTCCAACTACTTCAAATACTAATCTTGAAAAAATTAAGCTAGAAAACTACATAGAAGTAGGCCCCTTTCAAGAACACATGATTGATTTTTCTTAGGGCTCTTCTTTTCATTGTATTTCATCAAAAATTAACTTGACATCTACAATGTTGTAGGGAAGAAGGTTGTTCAATGAAAATATCTTATAAAAACATTGAGAACACTTGAAAGATAGTCAATAATTTAATGCATGCTCCAATGTTTGGTTATCATCAAAATCATTTCAGGGGTCAATAAATAGGATTAGAGGGATAACGAAAAGTAGCCGCAAAATGCCCTAGCACAAATCTCCTTTAGTTCTCCCCATATTTGTGACAAGAAGTCCTCCTTGCTTGGTTCTCTTGGGCATGCTGGTGTGGACACCAGGGCCAGAAGGAAATGACAGGTCAATCCCACATCTCTGTGGATTACCTATGAATAAACCCTAAGCCCTAAGCCCCACATTACTTGTAAATAGTCAATTTTAAATTCTATTATTTTAGCCTAGTTGGATTCAGCCCTAAACACCAAATTCAATCGAGACTTGTACATATACAAACAAACCCTTTTTACCAAGTTGAGTCGATATTTAATTTTTGTGAGATTATGCCTTTTGATCAAATTGGGTTCAATTTGATCAGGTTTCGGTTTAGAGTTAGCCCTTTAATTATTTAGTTTACTGAGTCCTGTAATTAGTTATTGGGTCTTGTTTTCAAGAGGGGACCAATTCAAGATACCATGTGCCAACCCAATTCAAGTCATGCCAACTAGTTCTTGGCGCCACACCATCATATGCCACATCACCTTGGACATCTATGCCACATCACTATATCTTGGTCGGCCACAAGAAGAATTAATTTTTGTCGCCCATCCAAGAGAAGTCGGCCAAGGAGGTGGGGCACAACATCTCTTCTCATCACCCATCATAAAGGAATTCCATTTCAAGGGGACGCCTATCAAGAAGAGTTTAAAGATCACAAAGAGATGGGAGTCCACCTCTATCCTCTCTCTTATCTACCTTTCAGGTTTGAAATACAAGAAGTTCAAGATCGACTCTAGGAGAAGGATTGATGCCAATCAAGAAAGAAGGGAGGGTGCCAACTTCTCATAAATTGTCGACACTCATATTTAAATTCAAAAGGACCAAAATCAAGGAAAGAAGTCTTGTCGCCCACCTTATTTCAAGATTTGTCGCACACATAATTTCAAGATTTGTCACCCAAATGGATAAAGCTCCTCACTTGTTGTCGCCCAAGTGGAAGAAGCTTAAGAAATCCATATGCCAAGAAGCCATGTTGCCAAGATAGGGATTCAAGATGAGTTTGCTTCCCAATAAAAGCTAATTCCAAGAAGTTCTTGCCTCTTCAACAATAACTCAATAATTTGTAACCCACACTTATCTTGTATATGGTCTATAAATACCACCTCCAAATCCCCTTCTTATTTTTATGTAATAAAGTGAGATTATTCTCTTCAATTCCTTTGCCGTGAGGGCATCGAACTCCGTGAGGGAGGGGGCATGAGGTCCATCTATCCATCCAACAATCCAAAACCCTAGCCGCCACCTTCAACCTTCCTTCTTCCCTTTTCTCTTCCATCAATCTTCTTCTTTCCAATACGCCATCTAACTTGAATTTTTGTGAGTGATTGTAGGTGATCAAGATCTGAAGTGAAGGTGATCCTTGCTTTGGAACCAACTTCATTGCAGATTGGAGCATGAGGAATGATAACCTTAAAGTCCTGCCGTGAAATCCTATAGTGCCAGCCAAATCAGATCCACTTCAAGAGCGCTGAAAATCCTTGTTGGTAACTAAAACCCTTCCTTCTCTCTTAGTTCTGATTCTTTGAAAGTAGGAACCATAGTTTAGGTGATTTCTTAATCACCAAGTCCTGTTATTTAGTTAGTTTTGTTTGATTTATATTGTGGGTAGCGTAACTAGTTGACTTGTCTAGCTCAGGTAATTACTTTGACTCTGATTTCCTAAATTAAATCACTGCATAATTATTGTTAATTGAACATTAAATCAGTAGATTAATTTTGCATCTTGTATCCCACATCATATGCCACTTTGGATATGCTTTTAAACATGAAATACCATATGAGAACACCTTCATTATTGCTTCAAATCAATGCACAAAGATCTGGAACAAGGGATTCTAAGTGAAAGAGAGAGAGCCCCAGGAATTGGGGACTCTTTACACTTAAACTTGTCTAGTAATAAACTCTTCTTGGCATGTTTCTTCTATAAGGTGTGAAATCTCTTTGGGGCACAAGGAGATAGGAAGAAAGAGGAGAGAGAGAGGGATTTAAGGAGAATAGAGCTTACTTTGATTCCTCACCAAATCTTAGGTTACGTGGTGAGCCCTTTTATATACCAAAGGGCCCTCCTAATCCAATTAGGAATAGAACACATGAACATAACTCTAATTCATCCAAGGCTAATCCAATTAGGAAGCACTCATAAAAGCCCATGTAGACCTATGAGTTGACCCACTCTCATACCCACTTGGACTAAAACCCAATCCAAAATTTAATTAGGCCTTTTAAGATCCAAAATCCTAGATTTGAGCCCATATAGGGCTAAACCTCCAACCTAAGACCAGACCAATCTTAGTCCTAGAATCCAAATTGATGCTAGACACTTGGAGCCATTGCCATAACTCCTCTTCTAGCTTGTCAAGGCTTGGGAGCACCATACCAAAACCAAAAATCTCTACCTTGGTATCCACAAGTCATGTCATGCTCCATGCAAACCGTTTGCACCAACCTACTACCACTGCACTACTATTGCACTTCTTAATAGCTCCCTATGCAAATGCTAATGCCAATGCCGAACCCTTTGACCCTGGAGGTCTTTAAAAGGACTATCTCAACTTGGGCTTAAGCTCCTTGCTTGTATTCGAGCACCCTCCTATGTCTTGTTGGTATCTTCCTCTTCTACACTTGCACCAATTGTTGCTTCAGTTTCTTCTAGAGGGACTATAACTCCACTATCCTAGCTTTGACCCACCTATCTCTCCCAGGGTTTGCCTTAGCCTTCTCATAGAGATATCTAGGGTCCTATTCTCACTGCAACCGAATCATTTGACATAATCTCCCTAGAGCCATGCCTCTCTAATGCCCATAAATCTTGCATCAACCTGTGTAGTGCATCATTGTTGCTGGTACTGGAATTTGGTGCCTTCCCCTGCACCCTTAGCTCTAAAGTTATGCTAAACCTCCCTCCACCTTTAAAGGCATCACTAGTCAGTGCTCCACCTAAATGATAATTGCTCCTAGTCCTCCTATAGAAGAAAAAAATCAAAATCTAGATCAACTACCCAAAGTTGTCCTTCTAGGCTCCTATTGCACCTCCACCATTGCTGCTCCTAATTTTGACCCTCTACTCTCCGCAGACCACTTTGAAACACCAAAGAGGACCTTCTAATCCTCTGAACTAGTAGCGATACTCTAGAAATCAACCATCTCCATCATCTCAAGGCTTTGCAAATCTTGCTTTGGTCGAATTCTTGAAGATACCCCAATTTCTTCCTTACCTTCCTGCATCTGAATGACGTATAGTTGCTTCTTCAGCTCCACCTCGATCATGATCCCTTGGGTGACCTCTCATCTAGATTCACTTCTAGGGACTTGTTCTTATGTGCATGGGCATCCTTCTACTAGTAACCAATCCCAGAAAATAGCCTTGACAACAACACGGCCTTGATGCATAAGAGCCTTCCAAGTGATCCATCATCCTCCATGCCTTCTAGACCTTAACCAGTTCTAAAACTCCTTGATTGGTCCTCAAACTAGGGTGGAGTCATCCCTCAAATGCTCCTAGTCAAACTCCAAACAGAAGGGACAAGGGATAGCTCCAAATTATCTAGGAATTATGATTCATACTAGGACTAGGAAACCATAGCAATCTTTCTCCAACACAATCCAATCCTTCCTAATCTCTTTTAGATCTAATCCTCATCCTATTAGGACCTAGAACCAACCTGGAATAGGCTTGAGATCACCAAGTTTGATAAGGAATAGGAGCAGCAAGTGGGCGGCCCAAAATCTCCTAGGTGCTAGGGGATTCCTACTTTGACTAGGAATCCCTAGCGCTAATGGTTTGCTTCTTCTTCCTTGATGTAGCAACCTGATCAGAGCTTTTCCCCTAGTAGGGGGTGGCAACTAGAGAGGGAGACAGAGGGGGAGAATGAGGATATGAGGAAGAAAGGGATTTTCAATTATACTTGGCTTTTCAATCATCCCCAAATACATAATATATACAAGGTCACTTTGACCTAAACGTATAAACTCTCCATGGCTAACCTGATGTATAATTGAGATTCTCAAGCCCAAATATAACCTTGACTCAGCCCAATCATACATACCTAGGACACAAAACTAGCCGAATATAAGCTAACCCCTCGAGGCTCAAGTCCATTTAAGTCCATTGAATCTCAAGACCCAAAAAGCTGACAATTTTTTGCCCTAAGGACCAAACTAGTCCTAGAAGCCCCATAAACACATCATGAACCTTGGGCCTTGGACTTGGCCTTAGTCCCTTGAGCCTTGGGAGCACCACATGAGGCCTAATATCAGCGCATATGAGGGGGCTTTGAGTTGGAGGCTTGTACCACTCCATCTCCAAGAGGTTCCCTTGCAATCTTTTGGAGCTCCTGTCTAACTCCGAAAAGTACATCAATGCTGAAAGAGATATGGCAGTGAAGAGAAATGAGAAGGAAGAGTGTAGGTGCCTCTAGGAGACTCACTCTCTCCCTTCTCCTTATCCCAAGAGGTGGAGCAAGGGAGAGTGTAAGTCCCCAAGAGGTATGGCAATGAAGAGAAATGAGAAGGGAGAGTGTAAGTGCCCCAAGGAGACTCACTCTCTCCCTTCTCCTTAGCCCAAGAGGTGGAGCAAGGCTAGACCCCATTGCCATTCTAGAAGCTCATGCCATCACCATGGAAAGATTTCACACTATTGAACATTCCCCGGAAGCATATCCCGATGAAGGTCAAGAACTAGGATACCATCCACTAGCCCAGGAAGATGAGTAAGAGGTCCAAAAAGAATCTCATAAAATATAATCATTTTCATGAATAGTACAGATATTACATTGAGGACTTCCTCACGTTGAAGGAGATCGAAGCATTGGTTCTCAAGAGAATTTGTGGATTTATGTCAACCAACCCAAAGGCACAAAGACTTTCGGTGACCAATCCTAACTTGCCATAGAGACACCCTTGGACAATCATCCCATTAGTGGCTTGATAAACACCATCACTAGAGGATTTCCTAAGAAATATACATCCAGATGTAGACCTTCTATCATCAAGATCAGATATAAAGTCTAAATCAATGTATCCCTCCACCTACAACTCAAAACTTTCTCCATAGATAATAAATAAATTCTTAGTTCTCCTCAAGTACTTAAGGATTTTCTTCACGGTAGTCTAGTGCTCTTCGCTTGGATTTAACTAATACCTCCTCATGACACTCACAGCAAGGTCTATATCAAGTTGTGTGTACAACATAGCATACATGAGGCTTTCTATTACCAAAAAATAAGGGATCTTGCTCATCAACTGAATCTCCTCAAGTATGCTAGGATACATCTTCTTTGAGAGACTAATGCCATGCCTAAGGGATAGACCTCCCCTTTTATACTTTTCAGCACTTCTTCTATGTACATCTTTTGTGAAAGGCCAAGCATCATATTCAGTCTATCTCTATAGACATTAATTCCTAAAATATAAGATGCTTTACCTAGGTTTTTCATGAATAACTCTCTAGACGACCAACTCTTAATTGAAGTTAGCATGGAAATGTCATTTCCAATCAAGAGGATGTCATCTACATACAATACAAGGAATGTGATAGCCTTCCTACAGATGTCTTGTACATACCATTTTGTATACAAGGTTGCTCCTCATTTTTAATAAAATCAAATGATTTGATCGTATCATTGAAATAAGTGTTTCAACTTTGAAAAGATTGCTTTAATCCATAAATGGACCTATTTAGCTTTCAAACTTTGTGATCTTCATCACTAGAAGTGAAATCCAAAAGCTACTCTGTTGACTCCTGTCTTAATTTTGATGAATAACAATATACTTAAGTATATTTGAGTACTAATTGTGTACTAAAAGTGTGTTTGCAAGATCATTACAGATAGTATAAGTTGTGTTAATGCCATATCTACAAATGCTACTAAGAACTTAGGCTTACCTATAGCACCACATCCTATCCCATATATGGTATCCTGGATTGATGCAACATCTATTCCTATTAGATTACAACGGTAGGTCCCAGTCCAAATTCAATCCTACCAAGAGAAAATTTGGTATGATATGATTCCAATATGGGTTAGTAGCATTATATTAGGTAGACCTTGGTTGTATGACCACGATGCTATCCTTTTTGGCCGAACTAATTCATGTTCCTTTAACCATCTTGGAAAGAGAATCATCATCAATTTGATTCCACCTAAGGACAATATCAAAAGAGGGTCTAGAAATTGAGGATAAAGGAACCAGGATGGCTAAGGAATTAGAGCATAAAATTACTAAAGGTTCAATAGTCTGGATTTTGACCACCAAGGAAGTTCATGACTAACCCCAAAAGGAATACCCTAAGGAGATTTTAGAATTTTTGAAGGAGTTTAAGGATGTGTTCCTAGAAGACCTCCCAAATTGCTTACAACCATTAAGGGACATACAACATGCTATTGACCTAGTCCCAAGAGCGACCTTGCCAAATTTAACACACTATAGGATGAACCATACTAAACATAAGGAATTACAGAGGGAAGTTGAGGACCTTCTTAGAAAAAGATTTAGAGAAAGTTTAAGCCCATGTGCCATCCTAGCTCTTTTGACCCCTAAAAAAGATGGTACTTGGAGATTGTGTGTCGATAGTAGAGTCATCAACAAGATAACCATAAAATATATATTTCCAATACCACAACTTGTTGATGTTAGATATGATGGTTGGTGCTACCATTTTTCAAAGATTGACATGAAGAGTGGATATCATCAAGTTAGAATTAGACCCGGGGATGAAGACCAGGGAATGAATGGAAAACTACATTTAAGACTAGGGATGGCTTATATGAATGGTTAGTGATGCCTTTTGGCCTATCAAACATACCTAGTACTTTTATGAGGGTCATGACTCGAGTTCTGAAAGCTTTTATTTGAAAATTCATAGTAGTTTATTTTGATGACATCCTCATATATAGTAAAACTAAGAAGGCTCATCTAGACCAACTTTGACAAGTGTGCCAAGCCCTTGGAGAGAATAGTCTTTATGCAAACTTGAAGAACTATAGTTTCATGACCCCAAGGATTATTTTTCTAAGCTTTGTAGTAACTGCTGAAGGCATGTCTGCTGATCTTGAGAAGATCAAGTCCATAGTCGAGTGGCCCATACCCAAGAATGTATATGATGTTCATATTTTTCATGGATTAGCCACCTATAAGAGATTTATTCGAGGGTTTAGAATAATTTTAGTGCATATTACTGTCATAGGAAGGAAACTTTTGAGTGGATCCAGAATACTAATAAAACCTTCCTAGAAATCAAAGATAAGATGACCCAAGCTCCAATTTTAAGGCTACCTCACTTTTCTAAAGTTTTTGAAGTAGCTTGTGATGCCTCTGGTGTAGGAATAGGAATCATGAGTCAAGAGAATCACCCAATTGCTTTCTTTAGCGAGAAGTTGAATGATGCTAAATTGAAGTATTCAACTTATGATAAGAAGTTATATGCGGTGGTCCAAGCCTTAAAGGTACTGGAGACACTATTTGCTACCGTAGGAGTTTATTCTTTACTCATACCATGAAGCACTCTAATTCCTTAACTAGCAAAAGAAATTAAATCCAAGGCATGGTAAATGGGTAGAGTATATCCAGGCTTATACTTTTGTCTTAAAACACCATGCAGGTACTGAGAATCGAGTCCCGGATGCACTTAGTAGATGATTTATGCTCTTGAATTGTGTTAGCACTAAAGTCAGTGGGTTGAAAAGTTAAAGGATGAGTATGAGAATTGCATTGACTTTGGTGAAATTTATAAGGCTGTTCAACAAGGACCATAGTTGATATAGTGAATATATTATTCAAATGGTTATCTTTTTAGGGAGAGTAAGCTATGTATTCATAATACTTCCCTTAGAGACTTCCTAATTTGGAAAACATATGCTGGAGATTTAGTTGGACATTTTGGTAAAAATAAGACCATTTTAGCAATAGAGGACCAATTTTATTATTGGCCCAATCTGGTGCGGGCACCAGACTCAGAAGAAGACTTCAGGGCTCCATCTGGATCTCTGATTGACGTTGCCTGAAGAATTAAGATTTTCTGGTTTTGTAATAAGGGTTGACTTGGTCAACTCAATTTTAGTTTGAGTCTGTATTTCCCTACAATTTAAATTTTGTTGAGTCATGTTGACTCAATACAAGTCCTAGTAGTGGTCTAGGTCTTCTCCAAGGTGCCACATTTTCTCCCAGGACCAAGCAAGTGGGCGCCACACTCCCAACCACACGCCAGAGTCCAGGAGGCGCCACATCTCCATCCAGTGTGCCTTGGTCCCCACACCACAAGAAAGTAGGTCCCTTCTTTCATGCGCCACTTGGGGGAGAAATCCATCAAGATACCTCAATCCAAGGAGGAGCCAACTTCTTTCCAGATAAACCCAAGCCAGGATGGCAAGAGTTTTCCTTGAAGAGAGGATCAAGGAGGTGCCCCACAATGTTCCATAAAAACCCAAGTTATAAAAGGGAAGAGAGCATGTCTTGGGGAGAAAATCAAGGAGGCACCCAAAAGTTTCTTAAAGTGCCAAAGCCATGAAAGGAAGAAGCCTAAACTTGTGGAGCAAGACTAGGAGGTGTCCAAAAGAGCCAAACCATGAAGGGAAATCCTTGATTCATGGAGAGATACTAGGAGACACCCCCACTACCTGCCAAAAATGTCCAAAACAAAGATGGGAAGGGCCTTGACTTAGGGAGGAAGAAAAGGAGGAGTCCAAAAGAGTTGATCCATGGAAGGAAAGAAATCCTCTCTTGAAGACCCAAGCAAGGAGGCGCCATCTACCTGCCTTTTATAACCCAAATCAAATTTTTTTGGTACCTTGGCCGACCATATGTGTATGGATTATCCTGATTTGTAGATCCCCTCCTTTAGTCCCACATGGGAAGATGTAAAACCCTACTCCCTTGTAAAGCCCTATAAATTAAACCCCTCTTGTAAGTTTAAAGGAATAAGATGAATGAAACCAAATTTTTTTGTGAGCAAACTTTGTGTTTTCTCTCTTCCGCACTTGCATCCAGGTGTTGAGCTCCATGAGGGAGTAAATCCAGGTTCCCCAGGAACCTTGAGGAGGTGTGAGATCTCCAAAACCCCAACCCTAGGTTAGCCACTTCACTCCCAAACCCTAGCCGCCCATCACCCTTCTCTTTCCACCAAGCCCTAGCATATCCCACCTGTCACGGCCATTCTCCCCTAGTCCAGGCCGACCACCAGTATCCAGCTACAGTCCGGATACTTCAGATCCAAAGCTCTTTCCAGAGGGAGTCGAATCAGCCTTCAAGAGAATCTGGATCTCAGTGACATCAGCCTTCAAGTTCTTCGAATTGGTAAATCCTTCCCTGAGTCTCAGAATCCATCACTTATTTTTCTTCTTCCCAGATCTTGAGTTCAGGAGAAGCCGACCCAGCCACGAGACCAGTATTGGAGGATCCATTGTGAAGATAGCCGAATCCGAGGATCCAACAATCTGCCCGAGAGAGTTCTTCCACCCAAATTCTGTGAAGATCACTGTCTGGTTGGTAACCCATCTCTCGTCTCTATTTCTGTCCTGTTGAAAGTTCAGAGCGAAACCCTAGGTCTGGGAGTTTCTCAACCCCCAGCGATCCATTACTTCTGAACTACTCTGATAACTTAGCTTCTTCTAAATTGTGCTTTCAATCTTTACCTAGTTTCCATCAACTTAGTTTAACTTTACTTTGAGTCGAAGCCAATTTCTGAAATAAAAAAAAAAAAGAATTAATCTTAATTTTACTTCCGCATACATTTTTTTGTTCTTTGTTCTGCATCATTTTTGGTATCAGAGCTTCCATTCTGCATCATTTTTGGTATCAGAGCTTCCGTTCTGCATCATTTTTGGTATCAGAGCCCTGTCTACGGTTTCTGTTTGATTGCTTGTTTAAGTCTCTCTCTTTTAATTTGTCTGCTCGAAGTAGACTCCCCAGGACGTCCGGTCCTAGGAACAAAGCGAGGTGCAAACCTCCTCTTCCCATTCCATGGGGTGTTCCTAGGGCGTGTAGGGGATCCGTTGGGTTACAACTTCGTAGCAGGAATTGTAAACGGGGAAGTACTCTGTTTTTAGCCTATAACTGCCCTATTGCAGGAATTATTTTTTACTGTAGGTAACTCCAAATTTGGTGATTTTTATTTTTCTGAAACCAGTATAATTGAAGATATTTTTCATAATTTTCCTATGATTTATTGGTTTCCGTGAGATTTCTGAGAATTAAATTACTGTAACTCTATTTTTATGTTTCTGCAATTCAATTATTTTTGAATGTTCAACACTTAATTCATCTTAAGGGCATTTGAACATCTAAGATAAGGGGAGGAGTTGATAACCTCTCCTTAGCCCAAAACCACCACCCACTCATTCGAACCTAAGCCTTTAATCTTAAAATTAATTATACCTAATTTGCCCTAGTGGGCTAGGGACATCAACAAGTCGGGTCAAGGCTAGTGTTGAGTCAGTTTGTCTAGTTACTCTGTGTGTGCTTTGTACTCAGTGTCTAGAACGGTGGTTCAGGGATTCCATCCCGAAGGGCTTGTGTGCTGGTCCGCCTACCTGGCCAATCTTTGATTGGTGTCTTGGATTGGCAATTAGGGACCTAACACTCCCCTTACACTTGCCTGGCTGAGTCCCGAGTTACTACAGGCTAGCTTGCCACTCTGATTGGGCATCTAGTTTGGGCTCTAGGTCTAGTTAGCCCGTAGTCATTTCAGTTGAGTCTCATTTGATGTGCTTGCTTGCATCATCATGTCCACCCAGAACGAAGTACCCTACCAACCTGGTCAAACCCAACCTGATTTAGAGGCCATGATTAGAACTCTTACCGAAAGTATGACCAAATTGAGTCAGGATATGAATGAGGGTTTTGCCCAGTTTAGAGACCGAGCCCAGGGACTTGAGAAACGTAGACATCAAAATTGGACCCCTGATCCAAAATTTAATAGGCCCCAACCTCACCCATGCCAGGAGCCTAGGAGGACCTTATACCGTGATCCCGAGCATAACCCTAGGAGCCTATATCCATACTTGGTCGACTCAGAAAAGGGACCTGTTAGGAACACCGAACCTTATGCACCCACTTTTGATGGAAGACAAGAGACATATATTAAGTGGGAAGAACAAATGGATCGGTATTTTCAGTGCACTAACATATCGAAATTAGGACAAATTAGGTTGGCCAAAACCAAGTTCACCAAACATGCTAGGTCGCATTGGTATGCTATTGAGCATGAGTGTTATCAAAGAAAAGAGGAAATATATACTTGGAGAGATATGAAAAATAAGTTGAGAGATAGGTACCTAGTTAGATCCTATAAGAAAAGACTTTTAGACCAATGGTACCAATTGCGACAAGGTAATAGGCCTGTGTTTAAATATATCGAGGACTTCCAGTGGTATGACAAGAAATGCAATACCATTGAGACCGAAGCTCAGATCACATCAAGGTTTAGGGTTGGGTTACACCCAGACATTTATAGGAAGCTATGCCTTGAAAAGACCAATAAGTTAGACCGAGCCTACCAAGAAGCCCAAGACTATGAGTGGTCTTTAAGATATAACCAATCAAGTACTTTGGACTTAAAGCCAACCTCTACCAACTTGAGTCAAGTTCCGATTAATCCGACACCCGTAGTGAACCAGACTTTTGTTTGTCAATTCCCACTTGTGTCACCTCTTGACCAGAAGGATAACACTGAGACGGAGTTGGGCATGGCCATCCCAAGATTTGTTGACCTGACCAGAGTCGTACTTAAAGAGGAATCAAAGGAGAATAGATTAGAACCTTTCAGTGAGATTAAGGAAGAAATATATGAGCCTGACATAAGTTTGATAGATGAATATGAAGAAGAAGAATTTGATGATATCTCTCTCGATAATTCAATTAACCAACTCCTACTTGATGGGGTTATTGAGGGGACCCCTGCCACTCAAGGAATTCAGGAGCTAACCCTAAGAGAAGACCTTTTTGAGGAAGTTCAGGAAGAGGAAATTGCACCCAATGAGAGTTTAAGTGAGAATACCTCTGAACTCATTGAGGAATCCAAAGAAGACACCCCTGAGTCAAATCTGATAGAGAAGTGTGAAGAAGGAAGGGGTTCACAAGAACTTCCCATTGAGAAGGTCCAAGAACAAGAAAAAGACAGTAGCTTAGAGGACTTTTTAGAAAAACATTCCAAAGACCTTCCTGATAACCTTCCACCTTCTAGGAGCACCCAGCCTACCCTAGAACTTGCACTTGTAGACCCTCCTAGAGCAAATCATGAGGTTTGGATGAGTGCACCTATAGAACAATGTCCTCATTTTAAGGTCATCCTAAATAACTAAGGTTTGTTTCTTGTTTCTGATAAGCCACCTCAAAACTCTGATTCTTATTTCCTACCCTTCCCTGAATCTTCTCATGTTTCTAGAGCTATGGGATTACACTTTTCTGAGATCTCTAGGTTGCAAGACTCCTTAGAACCTATTAGGTTTGCCACCTACTTCTGGAAGACCTTATGGCACCTACTAGGCATCCATAATAAGTTTTCATGCTCTGCATGCTCTCCTCCGACCCAAGGTCAAACTTAGAGAGCCTTAGTTTTTTAGGTTTAGACCTAGGGTTCCTTTGGAATAAATTCCATTCTTTAGGAATGTGTCGTCAGTCTAGTTTAGTTTTTCTTGACCCTTTACTAGGCTTTGGCTCTGATTTTGGTTTGATTGAGAGCACCAGGAATTGGGATTTGTATTTTGTCCAGGACTAAATTTGCATATAATGTTTCGATCAATAGGTTTATAGGCTAGAGTCCCTTTGAAATTGTTCATGGATACAAGCCTCACACACCACTTGATCTGATTTCACTATTAGTCCACACACACAAGTCTCTTGATGCACTTGCATAGCATGTAAAGGACTTGCATAAAAAAATTCATGCCAAAATAAATTTAAGTAATGAAACTTATAAGAAGTTGGCTGATTCTCAAAGGCGAGTCAAAACTTTTGTTGAGGGAGACTATGTAATGATTAGGTTAAGGCCTGAACGGTTTCCTCCTGGAACTGTTAGAAAGTTACATGCTAGAGGAGCTGGACCATTTAGAGTGGTGAAGAGAGTAGGGTCCAATGCCTATGTGCTCGAGTTGCCTTCAGAACTAGGCATTAGCTCCACTTTCAATATTACAGACCTAGTAGAGTATAGAGAGCCAGCTGTGATTCCCAGTGAGCCTTTTTGAGCCTAATCTTGCTCTTGAGAGTGAACCCAACCCTGTGTGTCCACCAACAAACTGGCCTGTGAGGAAAGAGCAGATTGAAAAGATCCTGGATGATCAGGTTATCTCTACTCGTAATCGAGGATACCAAAGATACCTGGTATGCTAGCAAGGAAGGCCAGATTCTGATAACTCTTGGATCTCCCGAGAAGAATTACAAGAATTGGACCCAGACCTCTTGGAGAGATACCAGAGCCAGCTTGATCCATACACGACAGGGTCGAGTTCCTCCCACCTCGGGAGAATTGGTGCGGGCACCAGACTCAGAAGAAGACTTCAGGGCTCCATCTGGATCTCTGATTGACATTGCCCGAAGAATTAGGATTTTCTGGTTTTGTAATAAGGGTTGACTTGGTCAACTCAATTTTAGTTTGAGTCTATATTTCCCTACAATTTAAATTTTGTTGAGTCATGTTGACTCAATACAAGTCCTAGTAGTGGTCTAGGTCTTCTCCAAGGTGCCACATTTTCTCCCAGGACCAAGCAAGTGGGCGCCACACTCCCAACCACACGCCAGAGTCCAGGAGGCACCACATCTCCATCTAGTGTGCCTTGGTCCCCACACCACAAGAAAGCAGGTCCCTTCTTTCATGCGCCACTTGGGAGAGAAATCTATCAAGATACCTCAATCTAAGGAGGAGCCAGCTTCTTTCCAGATAAACCCAAGACAGGATGGCAAGAGTTTTTCTTGAAGAGAGGATCAAGGAGGTGCCCCACAATGTTCCATAAAAACCCAAGTTATAAAAGGGAAGAGAGCATGTCTTGGGGAGAAAATCAAGGAGGCACCCAAAAGTTTTCTAAAGTGCCAAAGCCATGAAAGGAAGAAGCCTAAACTTGTGGAGCAAGACTAGGAGGTGTCCAAAAGAGCCAAACCATGAAGGGAAAATCCTTGATTCATGGAGAGATACTAGGAGACACCCCCACTACCTGCCAAAAATGTCCAAAACAAAGATGGAAAGGGCCTTGACTTAGGGAGGAAGAAAAGGAGGAGTCCAAAAGAGTTGATCCATGGAAGGAAAGAAATCCTCTCTTGAAGACCCAAGCAAGGAGGCGCCATCTACCTGCCTTTTATAACCCAAATCAAATTTTTTTGGTACCTTGGCCGACCATATGTGTATGGATTATCCTGATTTGTAGATCCCCTCCTTTAGTCCCACATGGGAAGATGTAAAACCCTACTCCCTTATAAAGCCCTATAAATTAAACCCCTCTTGTAAGTTTAAAGGAATAAGATGAATGAAACCAAATTTTTTTATGAGCAAACTTTGTGTTTTCTCTCTTCCGCACTTGCATCCAGGTGTTGAGCTCCGTGACGGAGTAAATCCGGGTTCCCCAGGAACCTTGAGGAGGTGTGAGATCTCTAGAACCCCAACCCTAGGTTAGCCACTTCACTCCCAAACCCTAGCCGCCCATCACCCTTCTCTTTCCACCAAGCCCTAGCATATCCCACCTGTCACGGCCATTCTCCCCAAGTCCAGGCCGACCACCAGCATCCAGCTACAGTCCGGATACTTCAGATCCAAAGCTCTTTCCAGAGGGAGTCGAATCAGCCTTCAAGAGAATCTGGATCTCAGTGACATCAGCCTTCAAGTTCTTCGAACTGGTAAATCCTTCCCTGAGTCTCTGAATCCATCACTTGTTTTTCTTCTTCCCAGATCTTGAGTTCAGGAGAAGCCGACCCAGCCACGAGACCAGTATTGGAGGATCCATTACGAAGATAGCCGAATCCGAGGATCCAACAATCTGCCCGAGAGAGTTCTTCCACCCAAATTCTATGAAGATCACTGTCTGGTTGGTAACCCATCTCTCCTCTCTATTTCTATCCTGTTGAAAGTTCAGAGCGAAACCCTAGGTCTGGGAGTTTCTCAACCCCCAGCGATCCGTTACTTCTGAACTACTCTGATAACTTAGCTTCTTCTAAATTGTGCTTTCAATCTTTACCTAGTTTCCATCAACTTAGTTTAACTTTACTTTGAGTCGAAGCCAATTTCTGAAATAAAAAAAAAAAAAGAATTAATCTTAATTTTACTTCTGCATACGTTTTTTTGTTCTTTGTTCTGCATCATTTTTGGTATCAGAGCTTCCGTTCTGCATCATTTTTGGTATCAGAGCTTCCGTTATGCATCACAATCTTAAGAAGAATGTTTCCCAAATCATGGCTAGATGTCAAACTTGTGCTATTGCTAAACAGCAGAAGCAAAACACTGGCCTATATACCCTACTTCCTATTCCGGATTGTCCTTGGCAAGATCTTAGCATAGATTTTGTTCTTGGATTATCTAAAACCATAAGGAAACATGATTTCATTTTTATTGTGGTTGATAAGTTTTCAAAAATGGCAGATTTTCTTCCATGTTCCCAAACCTATGATGCCTCTAAGGTAGCCAAGTTTTTTTCTGAATGAAGTAGTGAGACTACATGGTTTACCTAGGACTATAGTATCTGATAGAGACACATGATTCACTAGTTATTTCTAGAAAACTTTCTAGCATTTGTTAGGGACAAAACTTAAATTTTCTACTTCTTATCATCCTCAAACTGATGGCTAGACTGAGGTCATGAATTGAAGTTTAGGAAACCTACTTAGATGTCTAGTGGGCAACAATACTGCAAATTGGGATCTATTACAATCTAGGGCTGAATATGTATATAATAGCTCAGTTAACAGATCCACTAGAAAAAGCCCTTTTGAAATTGTTCATGGATATAAATCGAGAAAACCTTCAGATCTTATTCCTTTGCCCATCTATGAATGCATCTCAAAGTCTGTAGAGTCATATGCATAACACATTAAAGAATTGCATAAGGAAATAAATAAAAAAATCAAAGAAAGTAATGAATCATATAAAGATATGGCTGATTCAGGAAAAGACTCAAAGAATTTGATGAAGGAGACTTCATCAAGATCAGGCTTCGACCTGAACGGTTCTCACCTGGAACCATAAAAAAGTTACACACCTGTAGTAGTGGACCATACAAAATAATTAAGAAAAGTATACCTAATGCCTATGTGCTTGAGTTACCACCTGAGTTAGGTATTAGTTCTACTTTCAATGTTTCAGACCTTGTAGAGTATAAGGAGCCAATGTTGATACCTAGTGAGCCTTTTGGGCCTGATCCTATCCTTAAGAGTGAGCCAACCCATGAGTGTCCACCAGCCAAACTACTAGAATGGAGAAACAGGATTGAGCAGATCTTGCATGACAAGATTATCGCTACTCTGAGCAAAGACTATCAACGATATCTGGTTCATTGGTAAGGATAACTTGAGATTGAAGATTTTTGGATCACTAGAAAGGATTTGCAAAGGATTAATCCTGACTTACAAAATATTATCAAATCAGAGTTGTCCCATTCTTAGCAAGATCGAGTTTCTCCCACCCGGGAAGAATTGGCATAGACACCAGGGCCAGAAGGAAATGATAGCTCAATCCCACATCCCTGTGGATTACCTGTGAATAAACCCTAAGCCCTAAGTCCCACATCACTTGAACATAGTCAATTTTAAATTGTGTTATTTTAGCCCAGTTGGATTCAGTCCTAAACACCAAATTCAATCGAGTCATGTATATATACAAACAAACCCTATTTACCAAGTTGAATCAAAATTTAATTTTTGTGAGATTATGCCTTTTGTTCAAATTGGGTTCAATTTGATCAAGTTTAGGTTTAGAGTTAGCTCTTTAATTATTTAGTTGACTATGTCCTGTAATTAGTTATTGAGTCTTGTAATACAAGAGGGGCCAATTCAAGATACCATGTGCCCAACCCAATTCTAGTCATGCCAACCAGTTCTTGGTGCCACACCATCACATGCCACATCACCTTGGACATCTATGCCACATCATCTGCCATATCACCTTATCTTAGTCGACCATAAGAAGAATTAATTGTTGTCGCCCATCCAAGAAAAGTTGGCCAAGGAGGGGGGGTGCAACATCTTTTCTCATCGCCCATCATAAAGGAATTCCATTTCAAGGAAACGCCTATCAAGAAGTGTTTAAAGTTCACAAAGAGATGAGAGTCCACCTCTATCCTCTCTCTTATCTACCTTTCAAGTTTGAAATACAAGAAGTTCAAGATCGACTCTAGGAGAAGGATCGATGCCAATCAATAAAGAAGGGAGGGTGCCAATATCTCATAAATTGTTGACACTCATATTTGAATTCAAAAGGACCAAAATCAAGGAAAGAAGTCTTGTCACCCACATTATTTCAAGAATTGTCGCACACTTTATTTCAAGAGTTGTCGCCTAAATGGATAAAGCTCCTCACTTGATGTCACCCAAGTGGAAGAAGCCCAAGAAATCCATATGCCAAGAAGCCATGATGCTATGAGAGGGATTCAAGAAGAGTTTGCTGCCTAAGAAAAGCCAATTCCAAGAAGTTCTTGCCACTTCAACAAGAACTCAACAATTTGTAACCCACACTCATCCTGTATATGGTCTATAAATACCACCCCCAAACCCCCTTCTTATTTTTATGAAATAAAGTGAGATTATTCTCTTCAATTTCTTTTCTTTGAGGGCATCGAACTCCATGAGGGAGGGGGCATGAGGTCCATCAATCCATCCAACAATCCAAAACTCTAGCCGCCACCTTTAACCTTCCTTCTTCCCTTTCCTCTTCCTTCAATATTCTTCTTTCCAATACACCAACTAACTTGAAATTTTGTGAGTGATTGCAGGTGATCAAGATCTGAAGTGAAGGTGATCCTTGCTTTGGAACCAACTTCGTTGCAGATTGGAGCCCGAGGAACGATAACCTTGAAGTCCTGCCATGAAATCCTAGAGTGCTAAATCAGATCCACTTCAAGAGCACTGAAAATCCTTGTTGGTAACTAAAACCCTTCCTTCTCTCTTAGTTCTGATTCTTTGAAAGTAGGAACCTTAGTTTAGGTGATTTCTTAATCAACAAGTACTATTATTTAATTAGTTTTGTTTGATTTATATTATGGGTAGGGTAACTAGTTGACTTGTCTAGTTTAGATAATTACTGAGTCTGATTTCCTGAATTAAATCACTACATAATTACTATTAATTGAACATTAAATCAGTAGATTAATTTTGCATCTTATATCCCGCATCACATGCCTCTTTAGATAAGCTTTTAAACATGAAATCCCATATGAGAACACCTTCATTATTGCTTCAAATCAATGCACAAAGATCTGGAACAAGGGATTTTAAGTGAAAGAGAGAGAGCCCCTGGAATTGGGGACTAATTACACTTAAACTTGTCTAGCACTAAACTCTTCTTGGCATGTTTCTTCTATAAGGTATGAAATCTCTTTAGGGCACGAGGAGATAGGGAGAGAGAGGAGAGAGAGAGGGATTTAGGGAGAATAGAGATTACTTTGATTCCTCTTCAAATCTTAGGTTATGTGGTGAGCCCTTTTATATACCAAAGGGCCATCATAATCCAATTAGGAATAGAATAAATGAACATAACTCTAATTCTTCCAAGGCTAATCTAATTAGGAAGCACTCGTCCAAGCCCATGTACACCCATGAGTTGACCCACTCTTATACCCACTTGGACTCAAACCCAATCCAAAATTTAATTAGGCCCCTTAAGATCCAAAATCCTGGATCTGAGCCCATAAAGGGCCAAACCTCCAACCTAGGACCAAACCGATCTTAGTCCTAGAATCCAAATTGATGCTAGACACATGGAGCCATCACCATAACTTCTCTTCTAGCTTGTCAAGGCTTGGGAGAACCATACCTACACCAAAAATATCCACCTTGGTATCCACAAGTCTTGTCATGCTCTATGCAAACCGTCTGCACCAGCCTACAATCGCTGCACTACTACTGCACATCTTAATAGCTCCCTATGCAAATGCCAATGCATGCCAAACCATTTAACCCTGGAGGTCTTTAAGAGGACTACCTCCACCTAGGCTAAACCTCCTTGCTTGTATTCGAGCACCCTCCTATGTATTGTTGGTATCTTCTTATTCTACACTTGCACCAACTGTTGTTTCAATTTTTGTTAAAGGGAATATAACTCGACTATTCTAGCTTGGACCCACCTATCTCTCTTGAGACTTGCCTCAGCCTTCTCATATAGAAATCTAGGTCCTATTCTTACTACAACCAAATCATTTGACATAATCTCCCCAAAGCCATGCCCTCCAATGCCCGTAAATCTTGCATCAACCTGTGTAGTGCATCATTATTACTGGTACTGGAATCTGGTGCCTTCCCTTGCACCTCTTGGCTCTGAAGTTATGCTAAACCTCCCTCCACCTTTAAAGGCATCTCTAATCAGTGCTCCACCTAAATGATAATTGCTCCTAGTGCTCTTGTAGAGGAAAAAAATCAAAATCTAGATCAACTACCCAAAGTTGTCCTTCTAGGCTCCTGTTGCACCTCCACCATAGCTGCTCTTAATTTGGACCCTCTACTCTTCGCAGACCTCTTTGAAACACCCAAGAGGACCTTTTCATCCTCTGAACTAGTAGCGACACTCTAGAAATCAACCATCTCCATAATCTCAAGGCTTTGCAAATCTTTCTTTGGTCGAATTGCTGAAGATACCCTAACTCCTTCCCTACCTTCCTGCATCTGAATGCCGTATAGTTGCTTCTTCAGCTCCACCTTGACCATGATCCCTTGGGTGACCTCTTCTCTAGATTCACTTGTATGAACTTGTTCCTATGTGCATGGACATCCATTTACCAATAACCAATCCCAGAAAATTAATTTAAGGTAGCAGCTATAAGGGATTGAAACAAATAGCCTTGACAACCACAAGGCCTTGATGCGTAGGAGCCTTCCAAGAGATCCAACATCCTCCATGCCTTCTAGACCTTAACCAGGTCTAAAACTCCTTGATTGGTCCTTAAACTAGGGTGGAATCAACCCTCAAAAGCTCCTAGTCAAACTCCAAACAGAAGGGACAAGGGATAAGTCCAACTTATCTAGGCATTAGGATTCCTACTAGGACTAGGAATCCTTAGCAATCTTTCTCCAACACCTACCAATCCTACCTGATCTCTTCTAGATCTAATCATCCTCCTATTAGGACATAGAACCAACTTGGAATAGGCTTGAGATCACCAAGTTTGATAGGGAATAGGAGCAGCAAGCAGGCGGCCCAAAATCTCTTGGGTGCTAGGGGATTCCTACTTTGACTAGGAACCCAAGCGCTAATAGATTTCTTCTTCTTCCTTGATGTAGCAACCTGATCAGAGCTTTTCCCCTAGTAGGGGGTGGCAAATAGAGAGGGAGAGAGAGGGGGAGAAAGAGGATATGAGGAAGAAAGGGATGTTCAATTATACTTGGCTTCAATCAGCCCCAAATACATAAAGTATATATATATATAAGGTCACTTTGACCTAAACATATAAACTCTCCTTGGCTAACTTGATGTATAATTGAAATTCCCAAGCCCAAATATAACCTTGACTCAGCCCAATCATACATACCTAGGACTCAAAACCAGCTGAATATAACCTAGCCCCTCGATGCTCAAGTCCACTGAAGTCCACTGAAACTCAAGACCCAAAAAGCTGACAATCTTTTGCACTAGGGCCCAAACTAGCCCTAGAAGTCCCATAAACACATCATTAACCTTGGACCTTGGACATAGCCTTAGTCCCTTGAGCCTTGGGAGCACCACATGAGGCCCAATATCATCCCATATGAGGGGGCTTTGAGTTGGAGGCTTGTACCACTCCCCTCTCCTAGAGGTTCCCTTGCAATCTTTTGGAGCTCCTGTCTCACTCCGAAAAGTATATCAATGCTGAAGATAAATGAAAAGGAAGAGTGTACGTGCCACTAGGAGACTCACTCTCTCCCTTCTCCTTATCTTAAGAGGTGGAGTAAGGGAGAGTGTAAGACCCCAAGAGGTATGGCAGTGAAGAGAAATGAGAAGGGAGAGTGTAAGTGCCCCTAGGAGACTCACTCTCTCCCTTCTCCTTAGCCCAAGAAGTGAAGCAAGTCTAGACCCCATTGCCATTCTAGAAGCTCATGCCATCGCCATGAAAAGAGTTCACACTATTGAACATTCCCGGGAAGCAGGTCCTGATGAAGGTCAAGAACTAGGACACCATCCACTAGCCCAGGAAGATGAGCAAGAGGTCCATAAAGAATCTCATAAAATATTATCATTTTCATCAAGAGTATAGATATTACACTAAGGACTTCCTCACAATGAAGGAGATCAAAGCATTGGTTCTCGAGAAAATCTGTGGATTTATGTGAAGCAACCCAAATGCACACAGACTTTCGGTGACCAATCCTGACTTGAAATAGAGCCTCCCTTGGACAATCATCCCATTAGTGGCTTGATAAATGCCATTACTAGAGGATTTCCTAAGAAAGATACATCCTGATGTAGACCTTCTATCATCAAGATAAGATATATAAAGTCTAAATCAATGTATTCCTCCACCTACAACTCAAAACTTTTTCCAAAGATAAAGAATAAATTCCTAGTTCTTCCCAAGTACTTAAGAATGTTCTTCGTGGTAGTTTAGTGTGCTTTGCTTGGATTCAATTGATACCTCCTCATGACACTCACAGCAAGGTTTATATCAAGTTGTGTATACAACATAGCATACATGAGGCTCCCTATTACCAAAATATAAGGGATCTTGCTCATCCACTGAATCTTCTCAGGTGTGCTAGGATACAACTTCTTTGAGAGACTAATGCCATGCCTATGGGATAGACCTCCCCTTTTATACTTTTCTATACTAAACCTTTTCAGCACTTCCTCTATGTACATCTTCTATGAAAGGGCAAGCATCCTATTCAGTCTATCTTTATAAACCTTAATTCCTAGAATATAAGATGCTTCACCTAGGTTTTTTATGAATAACTCTCTGGATAACTAACTCTTAATTGAAGTTAGCATGGGAATGTCATTCCCAATCAGGAGGATGTCATCTACATACAATACAAGGATTGTGATAGCCTTCCTACTGACCTTCTTGTACATACCTTTTTGTATACAAGGTTCCTCCTCATTTTTAATAAAATCAAATGATTTGATCGTATAATTGAAACAAGTGTTCCACCTCTGAAAAGCTTGTTTAATCCATAAATGGACCTATGTAGCTTGCAAACTTTATGATCTTCATCACTAGAAGTGAAATCCAAAAGCTACTCTATTGACTCCTGTCTTAATTTTGATGATTAATAAAATACTTAAGTATATTTGAGTATTAATTATGTGTTAAAAGTATGTTTATCAGAACAGGGTACTTACTTGTTGAAAGTCTAAATTGCTTGTCATCTTGTTGAAAAAGACAGTTTTATGGATGAAGTTTCAAGTTAAATGGACCTTGGTACATGAGAATGACCTTGAAGGATTCAAATCTTAGATTTGGAAAAGTTTTATTAGAGTTTTAGAAGAATTTCAAGAAAGTTTTAGCCGACACTCATGGAATGAAGTGTCGACTCATAGTGTCAACTCACAGAGACTTGAGCTGATACACAGAAGAAATTTTAGATGGCACGCATGAAGTGTCGACTCATGGAGCTCAAGTGTTGACTCAAGGGTTGACTCAAGGCCTGAGACAAAAATGATACAAAACATGCTAAAATCAAGCCTTCTTTAAGTGTCAACTCATAGAGATAAAGTGTCAACTTACCAAAAAAAGTATCGATACCATTACATTCTAAAGGGCTTCAGAAGACTTTTTTGAACTAGTATCGACTCATGTGTCGACTCATGACCTAAAGTGTCGATACTCGAAGTTCTGATAAATAGTAATGGCTAGTTTTTTTAGGTACAAAATTGATCCTTTACACCCCTACCGGCTACTTTCACTTCTCCAATAGTCAAAAATGGTCATTTAAGGCTTGAAAAGGTATTTAAAGTGGATCAAATTCAAGAAAAAAGTAACTAATGAAGTTTTATTGATTATCCATTAAGAGTTCATTAATTTTGAGGGAAGTTGAGCCTTCAAGCATTCAAGAGCATTCAAGAAGCATTCAAGTCCATCCTCCAAGCATTGATTAAGGCTTCAACAACTTGAAGACAAGCATCTTCAACATCTTCAAAGAGCTTCAAAGAGATATTTGCTTTTGTTTTAGAAAGCTTATTGTATTCTTTACTTGTACTTGAATACTTTGTTTTTCTTAGCTTCAAGAGGATTGAAGTTAGAGATTTGGTTATTGGTGAGCTTTGAAAACCAACTTAGATTATTGATGAGCCCGAAAAACCAACTAGATTTTTGGTTAGCCTTGTAAAAATCAAAGAGGTTTTTGGTAAGCCTTGTGAAAACCAAATGATTGTGATTAGTAAGCCCGAAAAACTAATCAGCTATAATCAAGTGGATTATAGTGAATTCCCAAGAAAAGCTTGGAGAATGGATGTAGGTGCTATGGTATGCACCGAACCATTATATATCTTTGTGTTTGTAGTTGTTCTTTGCTCTACTTGAAATTATCTTATTATTTTTGGTGCATATTATTATTAAGCACACAAACACTTTGGAAAAAAACAAGCACTTGATTTGAATTGGCACATACTTGTTTAAATCATTGCAAAAGTTTTTGAAACCCAATTCACCCCCCCTCTTGGATTGCTTATCTATGCAACAAGTGGTATCAAAGCCACATTCTAAGTTTATAGGTTTAATCACCTTAAGTCAAAGATCTATGGCAGCCCCTTTAGATTCTGGTATTGTTGAGGGACAAGCCTCAAATAGACCACCTTATTTTAATGGCACAAATTACACATATTGAATAACCTGCATGAGAATATTTATATGCATTTTAATCTTTGGAAAGTTATTGAAAAAGGTCCACATATTCTTTTAATTATCTTTAATGCATTTCCATTCCAAAACTCAAAGAGGATTGGGATGAAAAAGATATTAAGCAATCCGAGATTAATGCTAAGGCAATGAACTGGCTTTATTGTGCATTGAATCATAGTGAATTTAATAGGATTTTTGCATGCATCTCTGTGAAGGAAATATGAGATACACTTGAGGTTACTCATGAGGCTACCAATCAAGTGAAAAATACTTAAGTAAATATGCTTGTACATACTTATGAGATGTTTAGAATGGAGCCCAAGGAATCTATTATTGATATGTATACTATATTTACTAATGTTGTAAATGGTATAAGAAGTCTTGGAAAGGTCATGTCTAACGCTTACCTTGTAAAATAAAATTCTCAAGTCTTTGCCAACATCTTGGGATCCAAAAGCCACAGCAATTCAAGAAGCCAAAGATGTTGAGACACTTCCTTTAGAATAACTTGTTGGTTCACTCATGACTTATGAGTTGAACATGAAGCAAAAGGCAATTGATGCGAATAGAAAGAAAAAGCAGATATCATTCAAATCCACTATACCAGATGAGCCTTCAAGTTAAGAATCTAAGAAAGAAGAAAATGAGGATGAAGAAGCACTTATTGCAAGAAAATTTAAAAGATTCATGAGAAGGAAAAAAATTTTCTACGAAAAGAAAGCCTCATCCTAGCAAGGAAAAGAGAAAAGAAAAAGAAAAAAGAAGAAGGATCAACCAATTTGCTTCGAATTCAAGAAGCCAAGAAACTTCAAGGCTAATTGTCCTCTCCTAAAGAAATTCAAAAAGAAGTTTAGAAAGAAGGCAATGATGTCTACATGGAGTGACAGTGAAGACTTCAGCTCAGAGAAAGAATAATCAGAAGTTGCCAATCTTTGCCTCATGGATCAAGAAGATAAGCTACAATCTGAATTTGAAATTGATTTTACTTTTGATGAGCTTAGAGATGCCTTTGATATGCATGCATACAAATTATTGAAAATTGAGAATAAAAAGTTGAAAAAGCATGCTAGTTCATTTTCTCATGAAAATACCAATCTTACAAATAAAAATAGTAATTTAAAAACTAAGATTGATATTTTAGAAAAATAAAAGAATGCCTTATCAATGAAAATAGAGGTTTTGAAAAGACCCAAGGCTATTATTTCAAACATTGAACTTTTTAAGAAAAATAAAGACCCTAAGATAGAAAATAAAAAATTCAAGGAAGAGCTCAACAAAGTTAAACCTTTTGTTGAAAAATTTACTTTTAGTTCTGAAAAGTTAAATTTATTATTGAACAATCAAAGAGCTATATTTGATAAAACAGCACTTGGTTATAAGCAACAAAAGAAACAAAAATTTCTCCAAGAATTTTTTGTTCCTACATCATCTAATGTTACATGCTTTAGTTGTAGAAAATTCGAGCACAAATCATATCAATGTGACCTAAGAGAGATAAACAATTCTAGAAAAGTTCGGATTCCAAAAGGAACCATCCTTAGTACTAATCCTAAAGGATCCAAGATGGCTTGGGTACCTAAAATGAACACTTGATCTGTTTTGCAGGTATGTCTTGCAACCAAAAAAAAGAAGAGATTATGGTATCTTGATAGTGGTTGCTCAAGACACATGATAGGAGATGTAAAGAAATTCACATCTCTTGAGGCTCAAAATGAAGGGAGTGTAACTTTTAGAGATAATGGTAAAAAAAATTATTAGTATCGATAAAGTTTATATCTTTCTTCTACTTTTATTGATAATGTTCTATTAGTTGAAGAATTAAAGCATAATCTACTTAGTATTAATCAGTTTTGCGATAAAGGTTTTAAAGTAATTTTTGAATCATCTCTTTGCAAGGTCTCTAGTCCTGATAATAATGGAGCAAAATTCATTGGAAATAGGCATGGTAACATCTATCTTGTTGATCTTGATAATTTACCTTTACATGATGGTGAATGCCTAGTTGCAATGAATTCCACAATTAATGAGACTAGTTGGCTTTAGCATCGTATATTAGGTCATGCAAGCATGCATCTACTTTATAAATTATGCAAAAAGAATTTAATAAGAGATTTACTAAAACTTATATTTGAAAAAGATAAGATTTGTGAAGCTTATCAATTTGAAAAATAGACAAAAACATCCTTCAAAACTAAAGGAATGTTTTCAACATCTAGGCTACTATAACTACTTCTTATGGATCTCTTTGGACCAACTAGGACCACAAGCCTAGGAGGTAAGAGATATGGATTGGTCATAGTGGATGATTTTTCAAGATTTACAAGGATTTTATTTTTAGCACATAAAGATAAATCCTTCTTAGCTTTCTTGAAGTTTTATTGAAAAGTTTCAAATAAAAAAGGTACTTCAGTTATTTATATTCAAAGTAACCATGGAACTAAATTAAAAATCAAGATTTTAAAAATTTTTGTAATGAAAAAGGAATTGAACATAATTTCTCTGCACCTAAGATACCTCAATAAAATGGGATGGTAGAAAGAAAAATCATACTTTAGAAGAAATGGCATGCACTATGCTTTGTGAAAATGATCTTCCAAGGTACTTTTGGACGGAAGCTATTAATACTGCCTGTTATATTTTAAATCATATTTTAATTTAGCCAATTTTAAGGAAAATACCTTATGAGCTTTAAAAAGAAAGAAAACCTACTTAGAAATATTTTCTGGTTTTTGGCTATAAAAATTTTATTTTGAATAATGGAAAAGATAATTTGGATAAATTTGAATTTCAAGTCAGATGAAGGTATCTTTCTATGATACTCTACATCTAGCAAAGCATACAGGATTTTTAACAAAAGAATATTAGTTGTAGAAGAGTCTGTGCATGTTATATTTGAAGAGTCTACAAATAAATCCTTTAGAAAAGAGGATGCTTCTAATGAGTATGTAGGTATTGAAGGACTTAAGAAGCTAACATTAGATGATCCCGCTTCCAAAGAAAATTGAAGATCAAAATAAGGAGAATGAAGAAGAAGTCACAAGATCTTCATCGAAGCACAAAGATCTACCAAAAGAATGGAGGTATGCTCATGGACATCCTAAGAAATATTAAATCTTAGGTAATCCATCGAGAGGGGTAAGAACTAGATTCTCTATTAGAAATGAATGTGACATAGCTTCTGTATCTCTAATTAAATCTAAATGCATTGAAGAAGCTGAAAAGACCCTAATTGGATAATTGTTATGCAAGAGGAACTAAATCAATTTAAAAGAAATAATGTTTGGACATTAATATAAAGACCATCTAATATTTTTATAATTGGTGCAAAATGGGTATATAGAAATAAATTAAATGAAAATGGTATAGTAACTAGAAACAAGACTATAAACTTGTAGCCAAGGATTATAAATAAGAAGAATAAATAGATTTTGATGAAATCTTTGCTCCAGTAGCTAGACTTGAAGCTATTGGATTACTTTTAGCATTTACATATTTTATGGATTTCAAACTATTTCAAATGGATGTTAAAAGTACATTTTTAAATGAATATATTATTGAAGAAATTTATGTTGAACAACCACCTAGCTTTGAAAATCATGCACATCAAGATCATGTTTTTAAATTTCACAAGGTACTTTATGGTTTAAAACAATCCCATCGTGCATGGTATGAAAGACTCAATAATTTTTTGATTGAAAATGATTTTACTAGAGAAAATATAGATACTACACTATTTTTGAAAAAGAAAAATAATAATTTCTTAGTAGTATAAATTTTTGTTGATGATATCATTTTCGGTGCTACTAATGAAATACTTTGTCAAGTGTTTGCCGAGCTAATGCAAGGAGAGTTCGAGATGAGTATGATGGGTGAACTAAACTTCTTCCTCGAACTCCAAATCAAGCAAACTAAAGAAGGGATCTTCATCAACCAAGAGCTAACTATACAAGAGAAATCTTAAAGAAGTTTGGAAAGAAGACAACCAAGCCAATAGGTAGTACAACTATGATCCCTTCTTGCAAACTTGAAAAAGATAAATCAGGTAAAAATGTTGATAAAAAATTATGTAGAGGTATCATTGGTTCACTATTGTACTTAAATTCTTCTAGACCAGATATTATATTTAGTATATGTATGTATGCTAGATATCAGTCTACTCCTAAAGAATTTTATTTAATGGCTGTTAAACATATACTTAGATATTTATCTGGCTCTATTGATATTAGACTATGGTACTCTAAGAATTCAGCTATTGATTTGATTGTATATCTGATGCTGACTTTGCAGGGTGTAATTAGATAGAAAAAGTAATTCTGGAACTTGTCAGTTTCTTGGAGTTAACTTAATCTCATGGTTTAACAATAAATAAAATTTAGTTGCATTACAACAGCTGAAGCTAAATATATTGCAGCTAGAAGTTGTGCTCAAATCTTGTAGATTAAGCAATAACTTAAAGATTTTGGCATGAAACTAACTAAAACACCAATAAGATGGACAATACTAGTACTATAAACTTAACTAAAAATCCTATTCAACACTCTAGAAGTAAATACATTGAAATTAGAAATCATTTTATTAGAGATCATAATCAAAATAATGATGTTTTGCTTGAATTTGTTTGCATTGAAATAAAATTGGCTGATATATTGACCAAGCTACTTAATGAAGATCGGTTCTGTATGATTAGAAGAGAATTAGGGGTCATTAATCCTTTTGATTAAATCTCGATCTATTCATGATCTTTCAAATTCACCATGAGAAGTTTTTGATCAAATATCCTTGAATATCATGTTTAATCCTTCATATATCATTGAAATCATTTTCTATGATTTTCTGGCTTTTTTTTTATTTTTTTAGATTTTTGTTGAAGTGTGAATACTTTGAAGTGTCAACACCTCCAAGTATCGATACTTGGCCTATAGTCATGAGTCGACACTTGAGTAGCAGGAACCCGAGCACAAATAAGGAAAACTGATCATTTTTGGCCATTTCTCTTCCAAACCATTAGGTCGACTCATCTAAAATCAATATCCCAACCCTTATTTAACTCAAATCACCGATCTAATCACCCAAATTCTTGCTTGAACCTATTTCTCTCCCATTTTTCATTGTTCCTCGCTGATTTCCCATGATTTATCAAGAAATTCCTATCCATTTTATCCTAGATTGCTTCATTCCCTATTTCTCTGATAGATGGGTCCTAGGAAGCAAGGTGTCAGGAGACCGCATCCATCTGCAAAGGATATAGAGTGGCAAACGAAGGCATGCCATGAGGATCAGGTAGTGGAGCCACCTTATTCAGCCAGATATTACTGTAAAATTGACCACCCATGCACCAAATAGGATGGCCTCCAAGGCCATAGTTGGAGGATGGTGGGTTGATTTTGATTTCATGGACCAGCACCACTTTTACATTAGAGATTGGTTGAGAGGGCTAGCCCACTTCTACTCATTATCAAAGAGATTTTATCCTGGCCTGATATGAGAGTTTTATGGTATGTTGGCTAGAGAAGCAGATGGATGGATCACTGAGGTATGAGGGACAGAGATTCTACTCACCACTGAGATTCTGAGTAAAACTTGGGAGATTCCCATGAGAGGTTCAGTGGCAGATTCTTTAGTGGACCATATGAGCGGACTTCATTATATCTTTGAGACTGATGATCTAAGGGAGGGAGCCATAGTGGTAGCCTCCAGACTCTCACCGGAGATGAGACTGTTACACCACATCGTCACCCGGATCCTTCTGCTGAAGTTGAACATTTTGACTTCATCATGGATGAGAGCTGCTGGTTATGGTTTCATTGATTCAGTGGACTATGGTATGCCTCCTTATCCTTATGGTACACCAGATAACTAAGGTCGCTTCTAGTCAGAGACTGTGCTTGCCATATGGCATGGGTTTGACCATCCTCTTCCGAGCTTACGACATAATCATAGATGGAGTGCCTTTTAGGCAGTTACTACATACAGACATCTACGATGAGCAATCATTGCATAGCATGGGATATCATCTGCATAGAGGATAGTGGGATGCAGGATCTACGGACAGAATACTGATGCAGATGAGGATGCAACTGAGAAAGAGTGGATCTATACTGATGAGGCCGGGCTATCTGAGCCATAGAGGGACATTCTAGATACTCGGCCCAAGCCTTCCATTCCAGCATAGACTGAAGTGCCAGCTCCTGGAGACTCCATTAAGGATAGGATTGCCCGACTGGAGATAGAAACTATGATCATCAGATAGCGGGTCGATCTAATGCACTTGGAGATGAGAGCAAGTCATAAGGACTTTAGGGATGGGTTTTTCAGCTATTCTAGCCATGCTTGAGAGGTTGACTTCTGCTTGAGCACCTTCACCTCCTTCATCATCAGACTCCCCACTAGCAAAGCTAGCACCTCCAGCCCCACCACCAGACACAGCAGATGGCTAGGGTGACTCTTTCGTAGAGTTTGATGTTGTAGATTATATGGTGGAGCCCGAGCCGGATGTTGCTGAGGATGTATCGAGGACTCCTATACCAGATTCCTTCTAGATCATCAATCCAAACACCTGTCCTATCCAGCTCACCCACCTAATACTTTTATTTCCACACCTATTATTCATACTGACCCCCTTGACATTTCTATTGATTTACCGACTCCTATTCTTAGTATCCCTACTAGGACTCCACCTATTCCTTCTACATCCTCTTTGATCCGGGAACTAGGAATTTATACACCTAGTTTCCATGTTCTTGATTCAGGTCCTATTTTTGATGACACACCCTCGATCACTGATACAGCTACTGATCCCATCACAGTTGATGCTCTTGCTCTTGATGTTGCCTCCTCATCTTCAGCACCAGCTAGAGGACGAGCATATACTAGACACAGAGGCCGAGGCCATGGCAATGCACCCACACCTACTAGGACTAGACTTTTAGATCTTTAACCGATGTGGCCGTGACCCTAACCTTCTATTGTTACCGGGTCGATTATTCTTGAGATTAGGTCTTCCTTTAATGAGGAAAGTACTTCTTAGGGTTGGTCTATATGCTAGTCAGTCTATATTTCAGTGCTCTTTATATTTTTTATATTTGCATCTATATTAGTTCTCTATTTTATGTATCAAATTCTGAATCTAATGTATCAAATTCTTGAAATTTATATATATATTGACTCTTTTAGACATTATCTATGTGCATTCTTAATTTAATGCAATGTATTATATCTACCATTGTTCCCTTTCCTACCTTTTTAATGATGACAAAAAGGGTGAGAATAATTCGAAGAATCAATGGAAAGTGTAGAATTAATGAGAAATAGTATTAGAGAGAATTAATGAAACTATTAATGAATTGGAAAGAAATGAAGCAAAGAAAGAATCAATGAGTAAGGGAGAGAGTACGAAAGAAAAGTACCAAAGTAGTAATTTTTAAAAATTTTTCTCAAAAAAATCTCTTTTTGAATGAAAATTAGTTTTCAAATCATATATTGAGGGGGAGTGTTTTGCCTTATCACTTTTGTTCTATACCCTTAAATTCTATGCTTTAACACTCATTATTAACCTTATTTGTTTTAGTTTTTATGTTCTGATATTCCTTATGCCTATTTTTTAATATGCTCTAATACTTTTTGATACTTTTCATTCTCTAACAATTTGCTCTCATACTTTCCAACTTTTTGGTATATTATTTGCTCCGATGTGCTCTAACATGGTTCATACCTTGATACTCTTTATGATTCTATCTATCTTGTTCTACTACTTATTTCTTAAATTTATTTTAAGCTCTGATACACAAGGAAAACCTTTAGTATGCGTACATAATTCGATTTATTTCAATTTTCAGCTCTGATACATTATAATTATTGCTCTGACATATGAATTAAATTCCTTTTCATACATACATATAGCTCAGATGCATTGTAAATGAGTCTCAGCTCTTAACAATCTCTAAAAATTTAGACTCTGATACTCTCATTATTAGCTCTGATACTTCCAAATGCTCTCTACTGCAAGTCTTTATTAATGCTCCAATACTTATTGCAAATTTTTTGAGCTTACCATATATACTTAAAGTTTTTGTCATCATCAGAGAAGGAAAGATTGTTGACTACTATCTTGATTTTGATGAATAACAAAATACTTAAGTATATTTGAGTACTAACTGTATACTAAACGTGTGTTTATCAGAACAGGGTACTCAGTTGTTGAAAGTCTAAATTGCTTGTCATCCTGTTGAAGAAGTCAATTTTATGGATGAAGTTTCAAGTTAAATGGATCTTAGTACATGAGAATGACCTTAAATGATTCAAATCTTAAGTTTGGAGAAGTTTTAGCAGAGTTTCAGAAGAATTTCAAGAAAGTTTTAGCCAAGTGTCAACTTATAAAAGTGAACTGTCGACTAATAGAGGCTTGAGCTGATACGCAGAAGAAGTTTTAGATGGCATGCATGAAGTATCGACTCATAAAGCTTAAGTGTCAACTCATTTGTTGACTCAAGGGTCGACTTAAGGCTTATGACAAAAATGATACAAAATATGTTGAAATCAAGCCTTCCTCAAGTATCGACTCATGGAGATGAAGTGTCGACTCAAAGTATCGACTCACCAGAAAAAGTGTCGACACACCAGTGCAATTCTAGAGGTGTTCAGAAGACTTTTTTGAACTAGTGTCGACTCATAACCTGAAGAGTCAACACTTGAAGTTTTGATGAATAGTAATGGCTAGTTTTTTTAAGCACATAATTGGTCCTTTTCGCCCCCAATGACTATTTTCACCTCTTCAATGGTCAAAAATGGTCATTTAAGGCTTGGAAAGGTATTTAAAGTGGATCAAACTCAAGAGAGAAGTAGCTAATGAGATTTTACTGATTATCCATTAAGAGTTCAATACTTTTGAGGGAATTTGAGCATCAAGCATTCAAAAGCATTCAAGAGCATTCAAGAAGCATTCAAGTCCATCCTCCAAGCATTGATTAAAGCTTCAACAACTTGAAGACAAGCATCTTCAACATCTTCAAAGAGCTTCAAAGAGATATTTGCTTTTATTTTAGAAAGCTTATTGTATTCTTTACTTATACTTGAATACTTTGTTGTTCTTAGCTTCAACAGGATTGAAGTTAGAGATTTGGTTGTTGGTGAGCTATGAAAACCAATTTATGTTGTTGGTGAGCCCAGAAATCCAACTAGGTTTTTGGTTAGCCTTGTGAAAACCAAAGAGGTTTTTGTTGAGCCTTTTGAAAACCAAAGGATTGTGATTAGTGAGCCCGAAAAACTAATCGACTATAATTAAGTGGATTATAGTGAATTCCAAGGAACGCTTGGGGAGTGGATGTAGGTACTTTGGTGTGCACCAAACCACTAAATATATTCATGTTTGTGGTTGTTCTTTGCTCTACTTGTATTTATCTTATGATTTTTGCTGCATATTACTATTAAGCATACAAACACTTTGGAAAAATTCAAGCACTTGATTTGAATTGGTTCATACTTGTTTAAATCATTGCAAAAAATTTTGAAACCCAATTCACCCCCCTTCTTGGGTTGCTTAACTGGGCAACATACTCTATATAGATATCTTTCTCAAGATATCCATTAAGAAATACATTTTTCACATCCATCTATCATATCTCATAATCATGATATGGTGCAATAGCATGCAATATATGGATGTATTTCAGCATGGCTAATAGTAAAAATATATTCTTATAATTAATGCCTTCACACTAAATATACCCTTTTACTACTAACCAAGATTTATAGGTCTTTACCTTACCATTTGCACCTATCTTCCTTTTGTACATCAATTTACACCTAATGGGTACAATACCCTCTAGTGAATCCACTAAGGACTAGACCAAGTTCAAATACATTGAATCAATTCTTTATTTTATAGCAGTCAACCATTTCCTAGAGTTGATGTCTAACATCACCTCGTCATAGGTCTTAGGATCAACTACTTGATTCCTATCTTCCACGAGGTACACTTTCTTAATATCCTTTGTAAGAATATATAAGTACCTTTAAGAGTACGGAAGAGTCTACTAGACCTACGAGGTGGTGGAGCAACTACATCTACTAGTTCAATGGATTCAACCTAATCTCCAGTAAGCTACTCTTTAGAGACTCTCTTTGAGCTCAATTAATCTTTCAATACCATTGTCCTGAACAAATTATTTCTCTAAAAATGTAGCATGCCGGCTCACAATCATATTGTGATCCTCTAAAAAGTAAAAGTAGTACCCTATTGATTATTTAGGATATCTTATAAAGCGAACTTTCAAAACTTGTCTCTAACTTGTCCATGATTAGTCTCTTGACATAGGCTAGATATCTCCAAATCTTTAGATGAACAAGTTGGTTAACTAAAAAGAATTGTGCTTTAAAAGCCAATTTTTGTATGGACATTTTTATGATCTTCCAACTCATGTATGATATTATTTACTAAAAAAGATAATTATTAATTCATCTTATTGTTGTATCTTATCAAGATTATGATGAACGCCATAGGTTAGGACAATGGAATTAGGGTTATGATGGAGATCATAATGGTGAGACATAAGTTTTTATAAATTCAAATCTAAAAATGTTCCTAGTCATCGATTCGGGGATCAATGTTTCTGGAAAGACTAGCACATCTTATGTATGCTCGATGGAGAGAGTAGTTGGTCTCACAGCTACTTGTACAGGGACACTAATATAAGGATATGGGTGCTCATTAGGATATGAGTTCACTGAACTGATCTACCTTAAGAACATCTGATGGAGGTCTTACTACTTGTCAAAATATGGTTCTCATAATGGGTGATGTGCAAGTGATCCTTAGACCTGAGATCAACATGGCTCCTTATGCACATAAAGCCATATTTTGGTTCATACTCATTCATCGCAAAGAGTCATGTACGGGGTGTTCTCAAATATGGTTGATTGTGCATAAAGGATGTGAATGGATCAACAAGGAATTGATCACTCCTAGTAAGAGGAGGACGTATCCCATGTAATCTCTTCGATTGTTGACTCAAGAAGTCTTTGATCAAAGTAGGATGAGACTGATAGGATTTTTAATCTTTCATCGATCAAATCTTCGTTATCAAATTGAGATTTAAAAATATTAAGTACTAGAGTTTGACAATTCTCCATACCTATCACTTATTTGGGATAAAGGGAGATCGAAGGATTGAATTACATAGTAACTTTCCACTGAAAGGTATTTTGATAATTTTCATCAAATTTCACATCTTCTAGGTAGGCATGACATGTTGTTAGGCATCAATCATGTCTTGTAGGTTTTTATGAATCAAATTGATTGGATTCATAAGTCAATTCAGAAGCTGGTTCGAATTAGCAACATAGGTCAACTTGATTTGACCTAATTAGGTCAATCAGTTTCAATTGAAACAAAATGGCTTGGACCTAGACCTACTGCTTGCTAGATATGGAATCTAAAGGGTCACACACATTAGAGAATTAGCCAAGAAGTTCAATTGAATTTTTATTAGGATCACAGGATCCTAATTGGCTAGCTAATTGATATACTAGTATATGTTGGCTAGCCCAACTCTTAACCTAATTGGATTGGGTCAGTTAGCTTGCTATTTTGGCTAACAAATTTAAGTAGAACTTAGATTGGGTTGTGTCCTAAGTCGGGCATCCTTAATCAGTATTTATCTAGATTTTATTAGGCTTTGTCCTTTGTTTATGGTAGAGTCCAAGATGGAAGGGACACTTGGCACAATATTAGCATGCACCAAGAATAAGGGGCACAAAATGACCAAGAGTCCTTCTGCTTCTAACTCACCTTTTTCAAATAATTTCTAAGCCCCTCTCCCTTATCTCCATGCCCAAATGGATAGGTGTTGACCGATCAAATAATGAGAAAATGGCGTGAGAAGGTTGGTGCACAAGATGAAAGGGTCACATCCCTTCATGATTTGGTGCTAATTCAAAAGGCCAGAGTCCTTATGTTTGAAGGCATCTGGTTTCTCTGCTATGCCTTTCTGGATCCCACCCCCCTTGGCCATTTATCTAACCAACAACTTGCCACATGTTAAGTGGAGAAATTGGTTGGAAAAATAAAGAGACTTATATATCTCGTGCATGAAAGGAAATTTCATGACAAGTCTACTCAGCCAAGAGACTCCTTCTGATTGAAGGGTCTTATTAAGGGTCAGGGAAAGACTTATCAGGCACCTCATCCATCTCTATAAATAGGCATCGATAATCTGATGCCAGGTATTATTATTCCATTTTGATCCAAAGTACTTTCTATTTTCTCTTCCTCTTTAAGACAAGGCACCTTTTAAGACAAATCTTATCCTTTTAAGACAAGGCTTATCCTTTTAAGACAAGGATTGTCTATTTAAGACAAGAGCCTAAGAAGAGATATAGAAGAGATATCTGGATTCTGGGAGAGGATTTAGAGAGGTCTTTGAGTGCTCTATATGAAGGTAGGGGTTCTAGCAAAGAAAGAAAGTCGAAAAGGTTGCCGGAAGAGTCCTAGTCAAATAAGTACGCTTGGTTGAGTGCTTCCTTAGTCAAGTTCCTATGTGGATCACCTTTGGAGGGTATAATTGTATGCCTCATGGAAATTAAGAAGTATAGCACTCCGGGTATTCTTCTATAATCCTAAAATTTTGATTTATACATGGTCATGTGGTCCTAGGTTTAGGGTTTCGATAGATTAGGGTTTGAATAATGAAAATTTTGAAACCTGGTCTTCAGTTATGCCGTGCTTGGAACCCAATACTTACCATGCCATATCTCATATAGTGTGATAGAAACAGACTTAGAAGGAACCCTATTTAAAATGTAAATCAAAGTTTGAAGGGCATGTCTCTAAAGAAACAAATATTGGTCAATGAAGCTCATCATGGACTAGACCATATCCAAATAGGCTCATATTCCTCCTTTTTGATATCCCGTTGAATCAAGGCATGCCAGAGGAGTCCACTGTGAGACTATGTCATTGTTCTTGAGATAACCTAGAAATTTCTCACTAGGGTATTCCTCCCCTTGATCTGATCAAAGAACTTTAAGGAGTTTTTCTATTTATTTTTTACTTCATATCTAAACTCCTTGAACTTTTTAAAGGATTCCAACTTGTGTCTCATAAGAAACACATACCCATACCTTGAATAATCATCGTAAAAATAATGAAGTACTAAAAACCATCCCTAGCCTAAACATCAAACGGCCCACACAAGTTAGTGTGTACTGTTAGAACTTGGTATATCTCACCAATACAACTCAAGGACAGATCTCTTGCTTGAAAACCTAGGTGTTAAACTAGAAAAACAGAGAAAGACAAAGGAAAGCATGAAGCTGATTAGATGCACCTCCAATCTATTTCTATAAAAATTTGCATAGTGCCTCTCTTAGGATCCAAGACACTATGCACCTCTCCTCATATCTAAGACACTATGAAACTTCACTAGATGGGATGCCCCTCTCCTATTGCTTCAACACCCAATAACCTGCTTTAGGGCATGGAAAAGGATTATGATCGATACCAAACCCAAATGCTGAAACTCCTTAATGCAGAAATCTTTTTTGGCAACAAGCTTGATGTCAATCACTTAAGCACTCCACTTGGTGTTTTAGGTGATCTATCAAGACATTAACATCACCTGGTAGAGCCCTCCTTGCTATTTCAACCAGCACCCAAAACTAAAATGATGGAGAGAGATGGAGACCAAAGAAACAGGGACTCTTAGCATGGAAACCTGATTTGCTACTGGCATCCCTTCCACTTGTTGGCTTGAAGCCTCTTGGATGCATGAGGAGAAAGGAAGAAAGAGGAAGAAATATGGCTAGGGTTTGAGGAGAAAATGGCTATATTTATTCCACCCTTTGCTTGGTATTACAAGACCTTATATACCAATTATAATGGTTAAACAATCCAAGCCCAAAAAAACTCCCTAAGCTAACCCATACATGAGTGCACTCATCCAAACCTGAGTACATAATGTGTTCTCACCCTCTTGGACCCAAACCTTGTCCAAAACAAAATTAGCTCCCCTCAATATCCAAATCTTTTTGGCCTCGAGCCCTTAAGGCTCCAAATCCGAGGCCGCAAGACCATGGAGGCTGAACCTCCACCCTAGTACAAAACCTATCCTAGCTCTGGACCCAAACAAGTCCTAGAATCCTAGAGCCAAGCCCATGGATCCTCTCCTAGCCTTCCAAGGCTTAGGAGCACCACACATGCATATACCAAGGCAAGAAATTTAGTGGCCCTCTCCCCATGTCCCACAAAGGGTAACTTGGTCATTTTCCTTAAAGGCATGACTTAAAAATTGGGTATGACTTAGAGTTAAATGAGTCTACGATCCCATCCTTTTTTAGTCATTAATCTGTCCTCTCCAATGTGACCAAGTATAAGGTGCCACATGTACATTTAATTTAGTCTCTAGGTCTCTTATATTCTATGGCATTCACTAATTGCTCATTAATATTTACAGATACATCAGCATGTAAATGATAAAGACTGTCAATCAAAGATCTCGTGCAATCAATTTATTTATGACATAAATGGAACAAAAAGTCTTTATTGAAATTGAATTCATAACCTTTTTATGCTATCATATAGATATAGAAATCAAATTTTTGCTAGCTACAAGTAGATGATAATAGTCTTTTAGAATCAAACTAAATCCTAATGGTAAAGATAAAGAGTATGTTCCAATGGTGACTGTAGCAACTCTTGCTCGATTACCAATATGCAATATCATTTTTCCTTCCCTTAGCCTTCTACTTTCTATCAGATCCTATATTAAAGTACATATGTGAGCACTTGAACCAAAGTCTAATATCCAACTAAAAGTAGAAGATACCATAAGATTTGATTCAATAACGAGTATGGACATACCTTTCGAAGGTGCATCTGCCTTCTATTTCTTCGGGCTCTCTAGGAATAGTAGATAATTTCACTTTCATTGGCCATCTATGTTATAGTGGAAACACTTTCCCTTGCTAGCAGTAGCCTTCTTTGGAGTGTCCTTCTTCGACTTGTTCTCCTTTTTCTACCTCTTTGCAGGCTTCTTCTTTTTCTTCCAAGTAGACTTTCTATTGGAGAAAGATATATGCTCCATAGCTAGAATAGAGTTTCTTGAACTCTTTAATGTCCCCTCATTATTTACCAACATGTTCAACAACTTAGGTAAAGTGTAGTTTAACTTATTCATATTATAGTTCATAATGACTGTGCAAATAAACTAGTAAGGGACTAGAGGATCAAATCTACTTGCAATTCCCTATAAATCGGAATGCTCAAACTCTCTAGCTATTTAATTTCTTGATCATTGTCAAACAATGATCATGGACAGACTACCTTTTATATATTTTGGTATTAAAAAATCTTTTAGAGACCTCAAAATATGCTATATAGCTCTACTCACCATACAACTCTTGCAGGTGAGTAATCATGCCCTAGGCAGTAGGCTATCCTCATGCTGACTCTACAACTCATTTGACATGGAAGCTAGCATGTAAAACTTCACTTTGTTATCATCTTCCATTCATTTCTCATGTGCTGCTGATTGACAAGAACTAGGATGGTCAGGTAAGATGAGAGATCCTAGTCCAAGCACATACCAAACTTCTCTGGACTCAAGACTATCTTAAGATTTCTAAACCAGTCTTTGTAGTTTAAGGCCAATTAGTCAGTTGGACTCAATGATGTGAGCTAATAGGTTGGAGACTGACATGGTTCAAAATAGATATTTGTACTCAATTTAATTATTCTATAAATTTTAAAAAATAATTTAGACTCCCATAATTTTTACAAATCTCATAAACTACCTCGTGGAGATGTAGGAACCCCTACATGACTAAGATTTCCAGTGCATACTACAGTCCCATCGATATGCAGTACCTTACCATGCTCAGTTATTGGTGACATGTTATACTAATGAGTAGACAACTCTTATCCAATACTTCTCAAGCATATTACGATGACTCGATCTCTAAGTCATGAAGCCTTATCATGCTTGGTTAATAGCCCAATCTTTAGTTAAGCTAGATCCAGCATTAATGCATAGGAAAAGCCATCATTGGGACCCTTACCATGCCTGATTATTAGGCCCAACCCCATCAATACCTTGCAATAACTCATGCTAATGTGGTGGTTGTATCTTTCCAGTATAACTAACCTCTATAACTAGTCGAGAATAATCAACACAGTAGGACACCCGCACACCTACAATGGTTGAAGCCCTAAGAGTTAATATTTGTAGGGAGGTTTGGGTTTAAGTCTCATCTAGATCAATCAACACAATCTCATATTTGACTAACCAGTTCAAGTTAATCCAATCTTATGTCTAGCAAACCTAGTCAGTATACATGAACATGAATCAATAAGCAACTATATTCAAAAATTAATCAACCAAGTTGGCTAAGTAAATGAGATAGATAGAAGACAACCCATTGCTTGCCTTTGACACCAAGTTGGCCAAGTTAGCATGGTCCCATATAAAAACCATCATTCAAGACCTGCCTTAGACATATTGGTCAACAAGAATTGAATAGATCAGCCTAATGACTCAGGCTTGATCCATTTGTTGCCTAGCTAGACAACCTAAAAGAGGAGGTGAATTGGATTTTTTAAGAATTAAAACTCAAATATGTGTTTCTTGTAAAGTGAAGGTGTGTAGAATTGTGTGCAAAAAGTACTACAATTAAAGTAAATGCATAAGACAATAATCATAACATAATAAATTTTATAGTGGTTCGGTGCCCTCGGCACCTAGTCCACTTTTCAAGTCTTCCCTAGGAAATTATTATTATAATCTTTTTCAAAGATTATAGTCAGTTTATTTTCTCGGGCTTACAAACCAAAACACTTACAAATTATTTTTTAAGGCTCACAATTCAAAACCTCACAAGCTAATCATTGGCTTAAACCTCTAACTTTAGTCGCCAACTGAAGCTAAGAAAATAAGAACAAAGAAAGAACAGTTAGAGTACAAACAACTTCTTGAAAAGAATAAGAATAAATACTTATGGTCAAAAGAGGAGACACTAAGGAATCTTTGGAAGCTTCAATACCTGTCTCCTTATTGGGAAGCCAATGATTGATAGAATCACTTCTGGTGGTTGGAAGTGGGAGCTCTTAAATCAAGAATTTTTGTTTTCTCTTTGTTCTTGATGATACTTAGAATATTCTAAGATTGATTGATGGTAGTAGTTATCTTCAATGAGTTTGGTAGCCTTTGAGTATGCTTCTAAGATAAAATTAGTTATTTTTATCCATTGGAGAATAAAATATAGCCATTTGAATCAAAACTAGATCAATCTGAACTTTCTGTAGAACTAGTTATTATGCTTGTCAATAGTTCTCGAGTCGACTCAGATCACTATTAAGTTGACTCGGATCATATCTGAGTTATTTCAATTCTCCGTTGAGTGACTCGGTCTTCTTTCTCTAAAAAATTACTTTCTATTTTTCACTATTGAGTTGTCTCAAATATGTGGAGTCAACTTAGATTCCATCTAAGTTGACTCAATTGATATTTTAGTTGGCTTATCAGTTAGCCTCCATAATTTAGCTTTCTATATAATTAGCTCCCCCTATCGACTCGACTCAAATTCCATTTGAGTCAGCTTGGCAATGTATCGACAGAAACTCTATAGTCCCAAGCTAAAACTCTTCCAATATGAGCTAAAACTTTGATTTTCCAAAAGAATTTTAATTCCAAGTCCCAACACACTATTTTCACATAAAATTCAAGTACTTTTTAACATCTTTTTATCTTAAAAATCTTATATTTTAAATTAATTATTGTTACCCTTAACTTTTTTCTAAAACATTACTCCAAGTAGTTCATTAGTAACATTATATACTCAAATATTTTATTATTCATCAAAATCAATCATTGGGATCAACAATCTCTCCCTTTATGATGGTAATGATAAAACTTTGACTATATAAGTAGATAAAATTAAACCTAATATAATACTCTTTAAAAGATTGTTAGAGCAAACTTAGAGTGTTTTAAAAATATTAGAACAACTTTTTTAAGGAATTAAGGTTTGAGTATCAAAGCATATGGATTGTAGAAAGATTATTAGAGCAAGTAAATTGCAAATTAAGTATCAAAGAAAATTAGATGGATTATGAATCAAAGTATATAAATTTTGGAATAAGTATCATATCATGTATTATATGAGTTATGAATCAAGTATTAGAGCAAGCAAGGAGTATCAGAGCAAATAGTTGAAGTATCGGTGCATGCTTTCACTTTTAATTGATCATTGCCAACATATTAAAGAGTATCAAATAGAGTTTCAGAGCAAAGTATTAAAATAATAATATTATTCCATGGTATTAGAATATAATGTATTAGAGTAAAGTAAAATGATAATATCAAAGCAAAATAATAGATAATTTCAGTATGATAGGTATTGAAAATATCAGAGTCAAAATGATAAGTATCAAAGCAATCAAAATAATGAGTATCAGAGAAATATAGTTTCATATGTTTCAAAAATATTAGAGTGATATATTAACATGAAAGTACTAGAGCAAAATTTTTAAAAGTATAAGTGAAAAGAATCATAGCAAATTTAAAAATATAAGTGAAAGTATTAGAGTTTTGAAGGTATCGGAGTATTTAAATATATATATATATATATATATATATATGAAAGTTTCAGAGCATTTTTCAAAGCATGTTAAAAAATTTAGAAGTATATTATCAGATCAAGAAATTTCTTGAAATTTCAAAGTTAGAGCAAAAATTTTCAAAATATTTTCATACAATTCTCATAAAGTTCTTTCTTTTGTCTCACAATAATTTTTCATTATTTATAATTTTTTATTATTTTATGTATTATATTTCTTCATTTATCTTATTTTTCCTATTTTACTTCCCATTTTAGTCATCATCAGCAAAAAGCATTAGGGAGATAGCTCCCTCTATGTAAAACAATTAATGTAATTAAACAATATTAAAGTAAATAGGAGAAAATAGATGTCATCCATAAATAAATAAAAGTTTTGTAATACAAACAAGTGTATGCCATACAAAAAAATGATGCATTAAATGGTACACCTAGATACATCATAGTCAACATACAATATATTATTGAAATATACAAAAAAACTAATTATTGCCGCCCAGATCGTCGTGGCTCGTAGCTGCTGATGGCGTCGGGTGTTTCGCGTCCGCCCGCTTTGGAACGCCTCCGGTGCCTCGGCACCTCCAAGGAAGCAACGTCAGTAACCTGGACCAGGAATTCCGGTGGGGGCACTCCGATGGTCAAGTCAGTGGCGATCCAGGAGAACAGGTCCTCCTGGTCGAGACCCTCTGGATGAGCTCCATGCTAGGAGGAGTGAGTGGAGTGTATGAGAGTGCGAGTGAGCTGGGTGATGTGGTGGCCGAGGTGATCTTGCCCTCCTCTCTGGCTTCTCCCCCCTCTCATCTTTCCCTTTGTGGTGGATATGTTGTTGGAAAATTGTGTGTTCTCTCGTGGAGAGAGTGTTGCACTTGCTTGGAAATTGGAAAAATGAGCGTTGTTACCTCCCTTTTGCTTACACTGGCTGGGTCCTTTTTTGTGGCTTGCCTCGGGGTCCTCCCATGTTGGCAGATGGGTGTGACATGATGTCGTGCCATCAACAGTATGCCTTCTTTATTAGATATCTGGAAAAGCTTCCACAAGCTTCTGACATTCCTTCGATTTGTCCCTCCCTGGAAACCTGGCAGGTCCTCGACTGTCGTGCCACCGCTCTTGGGGATCGCGCTCCTTGGTGTCTTTTTCCCAGTCGTACAGCAAGCCGGTATGGTGCACAGTGCCTTGATGTGAGCTTTCCTTCTTCCTGGTGTGAATGGCGGCCGTGGGCATTAATGGTGACATGGCGGTGTTGTCGTACGGTCCTCGGGGGGTCCGCCACTGTCTTCGATAGGGAGGTGCTGCTCCCTTGGCAGTTGACATCTTGACTTGCATTGGAGACCGAGCTTGGATGATGGGGCCCACCTACAGGGGACCCGCCTTGCAGTGGCTTAGTTGTGCGGAGAGGGGCAGAGCTCGGTACCAGGCCAGAGGGGCCTAGCTTTGACCGAGATTGGGCTGGCTGAGGTGGACGAGGCACACCCAGGCCAGGGGACCCGGCCTCGAGGGGGCTCCTCGTGGCGGAGGAGGCTTAAGCTCGACTCCGGACCATGGGACCCGAGCTCGGGCTCGAGAGGTCTGCCTCTGGTGGGCTTTGAGCTCGGCTCCGACCTTGGCATCCCGACCTGGAGGGTACCAACCTGGTGGAGGACGGAGCTCGGCTTCGAAGGGCAGCCCTGTTGGCATCGGAGAGCTTAGCTCGGCGAAGGGACCTGTGGTGGTAATCCGGTGTGGCATCCAATGAGGGCTCCACGTCAGGCTCCTTGCTCCATGTCAGTGATCTGGCCACATCATTTGCCCCCCACTCCCGAGTCCTATTGTCGTGTTGTGCTCGGGGCGAACGGAGTAATTGCAGTGCTGACATGGACAGGTGAGAAATCTGGTGCAATAATGACCGATATTGACGATGCCTTGCTCGGCGATCCTTCACGCCTGTGCGGGGGCATCGCGTGGCCATGTCTTGGGAGCAGTTATTGCGGGCACAGAAGCTGAAGCGGCCGCGATCGGGTGGGGGCGCTGCCCCCGTTTATCAGCGACACGTGGCATGACTTTTGGGGAAGTCGTAACGGTATGGTCGGATGCAGGTTGTCTCGAAGGGATGGGTAAGTCCTTTCAAGACATTCATTTTCCAAATTCTTCATGCCCGGAGCCGCACGGAAGCCTTCCTCTTCTTCTTCTTCTCTGGCCGTCGATGTTTTCTTTGAGCTTCAGCAGGTTAGCTCTTCCTTCTCTGCATATTAGAAGTCACCGTAGGCCTTCCTTCATTCACTTCCCCCCTTTCGTTATTTAGGAGTTGCTTTGTCCTCTCCCTTTCTCTTCCATGGACTGCTTCAGGCCCAACTCCCATCTCTCTTGCCAGACCGAGGCCGGACCTTCCCGACCGAGAACTCCTTCTTCTTCTGAAGAGGAAATGGAGGTGATGAGGTACGAGCTTAGTAGAAGGCCTTTCCATGGCCTGATGTCTATTAGGGAACCCGAGTCTTCTCCTTCTCCTCGTTTGGCTTCTCCCCCTGCTCCTGCTCCTACTTTTGCTTCTGTTTCTGTTCCTCTTCCCGAGCCTGAGCCTTCTCTGTCGATAGGTCCCAGAGGGATCACTTTGGTGATTACTGCTGAGGACCTCATGTCTATCCGGGAAGCTTATGGCATCGACGAATCCATCTGGCTCTCCGTCCCTCATCCCAGAGAGCAAGTCACCTCCAATGGTCCTCGGCGGATTGCCCTCTATGAGGAGACCTTCGCTGGGGATCTCCGCCTCCCTATACATCCTTTCTTTGTTTCTTTCTTAGCCAACTACAGACTTGTTCCTGCCCAGTTGGTCCCCAATGCCATCAAAATGATATTTTGCTTCATCGTTCTATGCCACTTCCATGGGATTGTCGCTTGTTTTTCTTTTTTAAGGGCCTTCTTCACCCTGAAATGCCACCCCACCGAGGATGGGTGGTGGTCCCTTTCTTCCCGCCCTCGGGGCATCAGGTTTGTACACCCCTCTTCCATCAAAGGATGGAAGAGTAGGTTCTTTTTTGCTTCAGTAGAGGGGATCGACTGGGTTTGGAGTGACCCAGATCGATCTTCGAACAGGAACTCCTCTGTCGAAGCTGCCGACCTCGATATGTATGACCTGCTAGATCGGCCGAGATCCCATCACTGGAGGTCTTACTGTCAGAGCAGAATCTTCGTGAGGCTGGGGTCAGCTCGATGCAGGAGCCGGGTAAGTTCGACTTGGCCACCCCACCACCGTTTCTTATTTATTTTTCTTTCTTCATTTCATTCATCATTTTCATTTCATTTCATTTTTCATCATTTTTTTTTTGCTGTTGTTGCTGGGTTGACCTCGTTCCCTCTAGTGCAGAAATGAAGTTTTCGATGGATGAGCTGCTCTCATTTTTTGAGGAACGAGAGCAGGCTGCTGAGGCAAGTGAGCCCGCTCTGAAGAGGGCTCGAGTTGAAGATGAGGCAAGGCCGGTGTAGGCCGGGGTAGATGCGCCGGTTCAGGAATAATGATGGAAAAGGGCAGTTGAGCCCATTCCCGCACCTGCCGGGCAGTGTGAGCCAATGGTGGTGCCCGAGCTTGAGATGGTGGCCCGTGCGAGATCGACTGCCGCTGCCACCAGGTCGGCACCCCCGACCCCGGAGGTCGTTAACATTGAGGAGGAGGAGGGCCCAGAAGAGATCAGGCCAGTGCCCCAAGTGCAGTCTGATACTGCACCAGTCTCGTCGTTAGTGCCGAGGGCGCCACCCACTGATGAAGGAGCTGAGACAGCGAGGACTAGAGACAGAGATTACGGGCAGGACCCCTTCAAATTGGGGCCAAACATATCTATGGTGAAGGATCCCAACCTCGCAGAGCGGATGATGGACTTCTCCATCCAGTCCTACGACAAGCGAGACAGAAGCAGGAGGCTCCTGGGCGATATCATCGGTGCGACGTTCACGAACCTCTATGCTGTAAGTCCTTCGCTCGTCATTGCTTTTTCAAATTACTTATTTTTCTTCTTGCTTGACAGCTGACACCCCTTCCTCGATGCAGCAAGGCAGAGAGCTCCTCCTCATCCGGGACTTCTACCGGAATTGGGCCAGAAGGGAGAAGGAGCAACTGGCCGAGCTTGAGTCTCTACGAGCTGAGGCGAGAGAGAAGAGCCAAGATGCCCAGGATGCCCACGTCAGAAATAAGAGTCTCACAGTCGAGGTTAGTGACCTCGTCCAGGCAAAGAAGGAGCTCGAAAGTGAGCTCGAATCGAAGAGGACTTGGCTGAAGGAACTCCAGGTTGAGTCTGAGAGGAAGGTGGCGGCCGCAAAAAAGATGGCAGGTGAGGCTGAGGGGATGGCTACTGAGGTCGAGAAGAAGGTTGCTGATGCCAATCATGCCGCTGAGGTCGCCAGAAAGGGAATGGCGACGGTAATCTGTCAGGCCGAGCACGTAGAGGACCTGGTGGCCATCGAAAGAAGCAAGGCGCAGGGCACCAGAATGGATGTTGCTGGTGCTGTGGCCGCCTTCAAAGCTTCTCCTGAGTACCTCAAAGATTTCAAGGAGGCGGCGATGGACTCCTTTGCTAAGTGGTTCGCCTATTGCCACCAGCAGCTGTCGGGTATTCTATCTGAGGAGCGGTTGGCCGTGCTCTAGACTCTAGGAAAGAAAGCTTCCACCGCAACGAAGATGGTGGTGGCAGGGCAGGAAGCTACTCCAGCCGAGGCTAGCATCCCAGCGACCTCGACGGTGCCCGGCCCCAAGGAGCTGACATCGACGGTAGCGAGGGCAGCACCTGCACCATAGTCGGGGGTTGCTGATCCGATCCTAATGGCTTCAGTAGCTGAACCTACTCATCTAGTAGAGGTTGCCCAGGAACATGCCCAAGCGATGGAGGTGGAGGAGGGAGAGGTCATAGCCGTGCAATGCTGGGAAAAGGAGCTGGCTGCTTAGGATAGGATTTCCTCCTTTTTTTTTTTTTGATAAGGTCACCCGGCCTGTCGAGGCCCAGAAAATAGTGTAATCAACTCTTCCAGTAATGAAATGCACTTTTGTAATCATGGTGTCTCCATCATCTGCAATGTGGAATGTCCCCTTTCTCTCTTCTCTCCCCTTTCTTTGCTACTTTTTTCTTCTCAGGGTAGGGAGGTCCGAGATGGGAGTCAGGAACTTCGATTGGCACGGACACGGCATTGAGCTAGAGGTCACACCATCGATGAGTGTTGGCTTTGGACCCAGTTGCTCAGGGACATAATTCAATGGTCGCCGTCTTGGAGCTAGGCTTGGCGGTGCCAAAGGCTGAGATCCTAGATATCAGAAGCCTGAGTCTTGGAACTTAGTGTCTCGGAGCTAGTTCCAAGGATGCCGATGCTTGAGAATTGCAGTGTTGGAAATTTGAGTTCTAGGCCTTGGCATCTTGCAGTTGGGCTCGGAGGCACTAAGTGCTTGGGGTCTTCATAGGTCCTTTGCCGGGGAGCTAGGCTCGCCAGTGCCGGAGGGTCATCCGGTCTTTAGTGCTGAGGAGCTAGGCTCGCCGGTGCTTGGGGGCTTCCCGGGTCTTTGTGCCAGAGCCCTCTTCTCTGGTCTTTGATGTCGAGGAGCTAGGCTTGCCGATGCTGGAGGTCGTCCGATCTTTGATCGGCGATGATGCCGCCTAGCCCAGGGGACTTGAGCTTGGAGGGGCACCTTGCGGCGGAGGATGCTAAGCTTGACTCCTGACCACAGGTCCCGATCTCGAGGGGTCCGCCTTCGGTAGAAGCTCGCGCTCGGCTCCGGTCTAGGCATCTTGGGCTTGTGAGAGCGGACTTGGCAGAGGACAGTGCCCGGCTTCGGCTGTCATCATGAGGCCAAGCTTGGGGGTGTTGTAGGTGATGAGTTGCGTGGCTCGGGTGTGCCCTTGGCCGGAGTTCGAGCTCTAGTCTTGAGCAGGCATCTTGGAGTTGGGCTCGTAGGTGCTGAGTTCCTGGGGGTTTCACAGGTCATTTGCCGGGGAGATGGGCTCACCGGTACCAGAGGATCATCCGGTCTTTGATGCCGGGGAGTTGGGCTCGCCGGTGCTGGAGGTCGTCAGGTCTTTGATGCCAGGGAGCTAGGCTCGTCGGTACCGGAGGTCGTCCGATTTTTGATGAAGTGAAGCTAGGCTTGCTGGAGTGGAGGTCATCCAGTCTTTGATGCCAGGGAGCTAGGCTCACCGGTGCCGGAGGTCGTCTGGTCTTTGATGCTGGGGAGCTGGGCTCGCCGATGCCTAAGGTCATCCGATCTCTGATGCCAAGGAGCTAGGCTAGCAGGTGCCGGAGGTCATTCGATCTTTGATGCCTGGGAGCTGGGCTCGCCGGTGCCGAAGGTTGTCCGGTCTTTGATGCCTGGGAGCTGGGCTCGCCGGTGCCAGAGGTTGTCCGGTCTTTGATGCTGGGGAGCTTTGCTCGCCGGTGCCGGAGGACGTCCGGTCTTTGATGCCGGGGAGCTAGGCTCATCGGTGTCGTAGGTCGTCCGGTCTTTGATGCCTTGGAGCTAGGCTCGTCGGTGCTGGAGGTCATCCGGTCTTGATGCCGAGGAGCTAGGCCGTCGGTGCCAGAGGTCGTCCGATCTTTGATGCCAAGGAGCTGGGCTCGCCGATGCCGGAGGTCGTCTGGTCTTTGATGGCGAGGAGCTAGGCTCGTCGGTGCCGGAGGTCATCCGGTCTTTGATGCCGGTGAGCTAGGCTTGCAGGTGCTAGAGCTCATCCGGTCTTTGATGCCGAGGAGCTAGGCTCACCGGTGCCGGAGCTCATCCAATCTTTGATGCCGAGGAGCTAGGCTCGCCAGTGCCGGAGGTCATCCGGTCTTTGATGATGGGAAGCTAGGCTCGTCGATGCCGTAGGTCATCCGGTCTTTGTTGCCGAGGAGCCAGGCTCGCCGGTGCCGGAGGTCATCCAGTCTTTGATGCCGGGGAGCTGGGCTCGCCGGTGCTGGAGGTTATCTAGTCTTTGATGCCGAGGAGCTAGGCTCGCCAGTGCTGGAGGTCGTCCAGTTTTGTTTCTTGGAAGGCAGGTAAACTGTGTTGCGGAAAGAAATCTTCATTTTTCATGGAGGGAGTACTTACATTACTGATAGTATCTCCTCAAATTACAAGCGTTCCAAGTCCGGGGGAACCTGGCGCCATCCAAGTCTTCCAAATAGTAGGGCCCCTGCGACAGGGCCTCGACAACATTGTAGGGGCCCTCCCAATTTGGTGAGAGTTTGCAGCCCTCCTACGGCTGGGATGCTTCTACTCGGTGCAGCACCAGGTCTCCAAGTCAGAAGTTCTTCTGCTTCACTTGTGTATTGTAGTATCGAGCGACCCGTTGTTGGTATGTAGCCATTCACAGTTGGGCTTTGTCCCTTGTTCCTTCGAGGAGGTCCAGGTTGAGGAGGAGGTGTGCCAAGTTTTGTGCTTCGTCATACTACCGCACGTGGAGCATGGGCACACCGAGCTCAACTAGGATTACCGCTTCTGACCCGAAGGCCAGGTTGAAAGGTGTTTCGCTCGTTGCTATCCTGAGCATTGTGTTGTAGGCCCACAGGATGCTTGGGAGTTCTTCTGCCCATCTTCCCTTCGCTTGGTCTAACCTGGTGGGGAGTCCTTGAAGAATGGTTCGGTTGGTGACCTCGGCTTTCCCATTCATTTTGGAATGGGCGACCGAGGTGAATCGATGCTGGATCCCGTGATCAGCGCAGAACCCCTCCAACTCTTGATTATCGAACTGCCATCCATTGTTGGTGATGATGCGATTGGGCAGTGCGAAATGGTAGATGACAGACTTCCAGAAAAATTATCAGACATTGGCCTCTGTGTCCGAGCTAGCGGCTCTGCTTCGATCCATTTGGTGAAGTAGTCGATCGCCACCAGCAGGAACTTCCGCTGCCCTGGAGCAGTGGGGAACGGTCTCAGAATGTCTAGCCCCCACTGCGCAAAGGGCCAAGGAGATGACAGCTGGGAGATCGGTGCAGCCGACAAGCACTGGATGTGGGAGTGGCGCTGGCACTTGTCACACTTCTTAATGAAGTCGGCGACGCCCTCCTTCTTTCTTTCCCAGAAATATCCCTGGTGAAGTTCCTTGTATGCCAGGGTCCTCCCTCCTACATGATTCCCACAGAGGCCTTCGTGCATCTCCTGGAGCACGAAGGCTACCTCTGTGGGCCTAAGACACTTCAGGAGAGGGTAGGAATAGGAATGGTGGTAGAGCTGGTCGTCCATCAAGACAAAGCTAGCGGCTTTCCTTCTAATGAGGCCAGCCTCCTTGCGGTCTTCCGGTAGCAGGCCATCCTGGATGTACTTGACATACTTGTCCATAAAGCTCGGCTCGGGGGCTACTTGTTGCATCTCTTTGAGGCTTTTGTAGCTCGGGCTCTCGAGATATTCGATGTAGGCATGCCCTAGTGATGAGTCTGGTAGGGTCGCAAGCCTTGATAGTGCATTTGCATGAACATTTTCTCCATGGGGAATGTGGGAAACGCGGAAGTAATGGAAACCTGCTGTGCTTGAGTGGACCCTCTCCAGGTACTTCATCATCTGGGGATCTCGGGCCTCGTACTCTCCAGAGACTTGTCCGGCAACCAACTGGGAGTCAGTGAAGACCTTGAGGTTCTGTACGCCTAACTCGCTTGACACCTTCAAGCACGCGAGGAGTGCCTCATACTCCGCTTGGTAATTTATGGCGGGGAACTTGATGCGAAGCGCACACTCCGTCACCACTCCATCGTAATTGGTGAGGATGAGGCCTGCTCTGCTCCCGCAAGAATTGGAGGTGCCATCCATGTGGAGGATCCAGGGGTCCTCCAATAGGGCTGTCTCAGCTTGGCTCTCTGGGACCATCCGCTCTGGTTCCTTAGGAAGCCTTGTACATTCGACCATGAAGTCGGCTAGGACTTGGGCCTTCTGCGATGACCTTGGTCGATATGTGATGTCATACTCACTCAGCATCAAGGACCATTTGGCTAACCTTCCAGAAGTCTCGGGGTGGCTTAGCATGGTCCTCAGTGGCTGATCAGTCACAACCACAATGGGGTGCGCTTGGAAATAGGGCCTGAGGCACTTAGCAGACATTATTAGTGGAAAAATGAATTTTTCGGAGCGGGTATACCTGATCTCCGCATCATGGAATATTTTGCTGGTGTAGTACACCAGCTTTTGCATTCCGTCCTGGTCTGTATGGATGAGGACCGAGCTGACGGCCCCCGGGGTGACTGCTAGGTAGAGCAGGAGCTCTTCTCTCTCTTTGGGTCTGGACAGCAGAGGCGGGGAGGTCAGGAACTCCTTCAGCTCTTCGAAGGCCGTCCGGCATTCTTCAGTCCAAGTGAACTCATGCATCTTGCACAGCTCCTTGAAGAAGGGGAGGTAGCGGTCAGTCGATCTCGTAATGAACTGGCTCAGGGCTGCGATCCTTCCCGTCAGGCGCTGAACCTGCTTCTTGGATGTAGGGTGCTCCATGTCCAAGATTGCTTGGACCTTCTCTAGATTCTCCTCGATGCCTCTCTAGGTGACCATGGAGCCGAGGAATTTCCTGGCCACCACCCCGTAGGCGCACTTCACCAGGTTGAGCTTCATCTGGTGCCTTCGGAGGTTGTAGAAGGCTTCAGCGAGGTTGGCAATGTGGTCCGAGCTCGGTTTGCTCATGACGAGCATGTCATCCACGTATGCTTGCACGTTCCAGCCAATCTGGTACTTGAAGGCCTTGTTGACCAGGCGTTGGTACGTGGCCCTAGCATTCTTCAGGCCAGAGGGCATCATTTTGTTGCAGTACATCCCCTGGTCAGTGATGAAGACAATGTGCTCCTCGTCCTCCGAGTGCATCCGGATCTGATTATACCCGGAGAATGCATCCATGAAGGAGAGTAGCCTGTGCCCTGAAGTGGCATCCACCAGCTGGTCTATCCTTGGCATAGAGAAGCTGTCCTACGGGCATGCCTTGTTGAGGTTGGTGTAGTCTACACAGATCTTTCACTTGCCGTTATTCTTCTTCAGCATCACCATATTCGCCAGCCAGCTTGGGTATTGCACCTCTCGAACGAATCTGGTGGCGAGGAGTTTCTCAACTTCCTCGTTGATGGCCGCTTGCCATTCCGAGGCAAAGCTTCTCTTCTTCTATTGAACTAGCCTGTACTATGGATCAACACTAAGTTTATGGGTGATGTCTTCAGGGGGAATACCTGGCATGTCGACCGCCATCCAGGTGAACACAACTGCATTTGCTCGCAGGAACTCCAATAGCGGAGCCCTATCCTCCTCAGGCAGTTGGGCTCCGATCTGCATGATTTTAGCCTGGTCGGCTCCGAGCTGATAGGAAAGTAGGCACTCGGCCGGGCCTCCTCAGGGGTCTTGGGCCCTCTAGTTGAGCCTGTCCCCCTGGAATCCTCCTCGGGCACTTGGGCCCCAGGGAGTGTTTGGAAGCAGTGCTGAACTGGCTGGGGCATACCCCTCATCTCCCCCATACGGCAAGGGGTTGGGAATTGGACAATCAACCTCGTAGTAGAGATGACAGCATCGAGGAGGTTGAGCCCAGGTCGGCCCATGATCACGTTGTAAGGCGAAGGAACCCTGACAACCGTGAATGTCATCATGATGGACTCTACCAAGGTGGGTTCCCGGCAGTGACTAGGAGAGTGATTTTCCCCTCTACTCTTGTGGAGTATCCCGTAAAACCAACAAGGGGATTATATACTGGCTTGAGTTGAGTGGGGGTGAGATTCATCCGGAAGAAAGCATCATAAAATAGTACATCCGTAGAGCTTCCACTATTTATCATGATGCGCTTTACAGGATGCTCTGCGATCGTCATCTCAACGACCACAGCATCATTATTTACATTTTTCTCCCCATTATCTCCTTCCCTCATAAAGGGGAGTACATTCTCAGAGTTCCCTGCCCCCAGGGTTCTCTTGGATGCGTGCTCCGCTCCCCTGGAGATCATGCCCACCGGCTTCTCGGTGGGGCGGTTGTCGATGGCTGGAGCTGGCGGGAGAGCAACGATCACCTGGGACTCTGGTTGAGGTCTGCCCCCCACATATTTTTCGAGGTAGCCCCTCTTAATGAGCTCTTCAATTTTCCACATGAGATTGCGGCATTCCTTGGTGTCATGCCCGTGGTCATGGTGGAAGCGGCAGTACTTCATCTTGTCACAGGTGAAAGATGGCTTCAATGGTCGAGGACACCTCAGATATGTCTCGCCCTCAATCTCCATGAGGATCTTCATTCTTGGGGCGAGAAGGAGAGTGAAGTTTTCCTGAGGGACGGGAGCATTCCTTGGCCTTGCCACCGATCGGGAGCTTTGAGCTAGTTGTCCCGGCCTCCGTATTTCAGGCTTCTCGATGGGTGCCGGCCTCCTTAGTGGCTTCCTGTCAAGCTCCCGCCTCGTGTGATCCACCTCCTCGGCACGGATATACTTCTGGGCCCGGAAGAGCAGCTCGGTGTAAGTCTTCGGGGTCTTCTTGTGGAGCGAATAGGTCAGGCGGGAAGTCCTAAGCCCTCGCTTTAGAGCCAGCATCACCACCGGCTCCTCTAGGTTGTAGATCTCTAAGGCAGTAGCTTTGAAGTGGGCCACGTAGTCTTGTAGTGGCTCATGGTCTTGCTGCCTGATGGAGAAGAGACTATCTGCCTCACGTGGCATCTTCCGGTAGACGTTGAAATTGGCCACGAACTTCTGCCCTAGCTGGGCAAAAGAACTGATACATTCCGGCTCGAGGCAGATGAACCACACTCGAGCGGCCTTCAAAAAGGTAGCAGGGAAGGTGATGCACAGAAGGGCGTCAGTGACCGCCTGGACCCTCATGAGGGCTCGGTAGCTTTCGAGGTGGTCCAGGGTGTCGGTGGTCCCATTGTAGGGATCCACCTGCGGCATGCGGAACCAACGAAGAATTGGCTTCGTTTAGATCTCCTGGGAGAAAGGAGGGAGGGCGTCATAGCCCGCTGGCTCACTAGTGGAGCCAGGAAAGTTGGCGAACCAGCGAGCAAACTCCTCTAACTTGCGGTCGTGCTCCTCTAGGCGCTTCTCCGCCATGCGCCTGATGGCTTCGTCTGTGGACCCCTTTGCTGAGGGGGGCGGAGATGGTGATGCGGAGGTGCAGCACCCATGGTGGGGAGCCTTGCCTTTCCGGTCTTGGCAGGGTTAGGGTGCCCCCCGGCCAAGATGCGGTGAGCAGCTTTCTTCTTCGGTGGAGCTGGCTCGCTGTCGCTTCCCTCGGGCTTGATGGGTATCCCGTGGGTCCGTAACTGCCCACGGCTGCGAGGTCCTCCCGTGGAAGGAACGCAGGCTATCGCGGGGTGCTGCGGCATGGGTTATGGGGGTCTCTGACTGTTGGTGAGTGGCCAGGGACCGATGTTGGTGCTGATATTGGATCTGGCGCACCGTCACAGTGATAGTGTACAGCTGCTGGGCGGATGCGATCAGCTAAGTCTCCAGTGAGGGTGGCTGAACTGGGGTAGGCACTTCCATCTCCGGTCCGTGCAGGTTCTCGTGAGAAGGGGATGCCTCCGTACGGCTAGGAGAAGCTCCCCTTGTCCGGGTGGTCACCATCCTCCCGGTGGACTGGCTAAGCAGGGTTTGAACTGGATCAAGTGTCATTCTCGCCCCTTCCTAGCGCACCAATCTGTTGCCGCCCAGATCTTCATGGCCCGTATCTACTGATGGCGTCGGGTGTTTTGCGTCCGCCCGCTTGGGAACGCCTCCGGTGCCGTGGGACCTGCAAGGAAGCAACGTTTGTGACCCGGGCCGAGGTTTCCAACGGGGGCTCTCCGATGGTCAAGTCAGTGGCGATCTAGGGGATCAGGTCCTCCTGGTTGAGCCCCTCTGGATGAGCTCCATGCTAGGAGGAGTGAGTGGAGTGTATGAAAGTGCGAGTGAGCTGGGAGATGTGGTGGCCGAGTTGATCTTGCCCTCCTCTCTGGCCTCTCCCCCCTCTCCTCTTTCCCTTTGTGGTGGATATGTTGTTGGAAAATTGTGTGTTCTCTCGTGGAGAGAGTGTTGCACTTACATGGAAATTGGAAAAATGAGCATTGTTACCTCTGTTTTGCTTACACTGGCTGGGTCCTTTTTTGTAGCTTGCCTCGGGGTCCTTCCATGTTGGTAGATGGGTGTGATGTGACATCGTGCCATGAATGGTATGCCTTCTTTATTGGATATCTGGGGAAGTTTCCACAAGCTTCTAACATTCCTTCGATTTGCCCCTCCCTAGAAGCCTGGCAGGGCCTCGACTGTCGCGCCACCACTCTTGGGGATCGTGCTCCTTGGTATCCTTTTCTCGATCGTACAGCGAGCCGATAGGGGGCACAGTGCCTTGATGTGAGCTTTCCTTCTTCCTGGTGTGAATGGCGGCCGTGGGCATTAATGGTGATGTGGTGGGTGCTGTCGTATGGTCCTTGGAGGGTCTGCCACTATCTTCGACTGGGAGGTGCTGTTCCCTTGGCGGTTGACATGTTGACTTGCATTGGAGACCTAGCTGGGAAGATGGGGCCCACCTGCAGGGTACCTGCCTTGTGGCAGCTCGGCTATGCGGAGAGGGGTCGAGCTCGGTACCAGGCCAGAGGGGCCTACCTTTGACCGAGATTGGATCGGCTAAAGTGGACGAGGCGCACCCAGGCCAGGGGACACGACCTTGAGGGGGCTCCTCGTGGTGGAGGAGGCTTGAGCTTGACTCCGGACCACGGGACCCGAGCTTGGGCTCGAGAGGTCTGCCTCTAGTGGGGTTTGAGCTCAGCTCCGACCTAGGCATCCCAACCTGGTGAAGGACGGAGCCCGGCTTTGACGGGCGACCCCTTTGGCATCTGGGAGCTCAGCCCCACGAAGGGGCCTATGGTGGTAATTCGGTGTGGCATCCAATAGGGGCTCCACATCAGGCTCCTTGCTCCACGTCATCGATTCGGCCACATCACTAATATATATAAGTTAGTCTAAACATAACAACTAATATGGATAGATCAGCCTAGGACATATGTATGAACTAAGCTCCTAAAAGACTAATACTAGTCATTAGAAGGGAGATCTAAGGTGACTGTAGAACCTCCATAAGAACCAAAGGGATGGGCAGTCTGATAACTAGCCCTGGTGACTTGTCTTGTAGTAGGAGGTGGCCGCCTACCAGATTTATGATAGATCCTTGTGATACGGACCAATGGTCTTGCTGAGTAGCAAGCTGAGAAGCTCTTATTAGGAAATATTTCCTAAAGCCAATCATCTAGGCTGTAGATGGTTAAGCTTCTTATAATTTATACATGAATCATTGATAAATAAAAGTTGTTTTAACAGTTCATCACATTTTTGTATATTTTTCTTTATGAACTCTTATATGATGAAGTCCCTATAACTACTTCTATTCGATAAAGAAGGACTTGTTATGTAGTTCTGAACTTGTTTGTGACCAAATGATATGTTGTTACCTAGGATGATAATATTTATCAAGTATAGGTCATTATGTGCTATATGGGTTGGTTGTCCTCATAACCAAGAAGTATTGAGATACTTGTATGGCATGCAGGCTAGTGTAGGAGTACATTCACTGAACATGATCAATTTTGTAAAGTACTCTACTATCAAGAGTATCTCTCAGAAGAATATGGGTACAAGTGTCCTCCAACCTGAGATCACCATGATGACTTCCAAACAACTCACTTACTTTGATGCTAGACTACTTGAATATCTAATTCAATGATGGAATGTTTCTGGATGCAGTCAAGTACTTGTAATGTCAGTATGTGAGTGAAAAAGGGATTAACCACTCAAAGGTATTGGAGATAATGCTCTATTGTATTTAAATTTAGCAAGACCTTGGCCAAGGCAATCCTTATGAGGGGTCATAGGATTTGTCATATTGAGATACATCTAGATGCACTATTTAAGAGTTTATGGTTGACTCTAATATCATCCTAAGCATTAGGTCAAAGGGATGGATCATACAGTAACCATATGCATTGGTTCTTGAATATTGCTTTGAAATCATTCGAACTATCCGGACATCGGGTATCATTACTGGATGGTCATATTGATTAGTTTAGTAATTAGTTTCTGCATTATCAGCTTAGTGTTCAAACCTATAGGGTCATGCATAATAGAAGTTTTTGATCCATCATGATGGCTAATTGACAATTAAGAATCATTCGATGATACAATTATCAATTCGATTAATAATTCACATTATACAAATATTATAAATAATTAATTAATTACAAGAAAATTAATTAGTAATTAGATTACTAATTATCTTAATTTGATTGAGCAAAATAGTTTAGGTCAAGTCTAAATGAATTTGATTTAATTATATTTCATCCAATAGGTTATATGACGACCTAATCACTAAGTGGTTTTAATCGTAGTTTGATTTGAACTTGAGCCCAATTAATTTCTAATTTGATTAGAAATTAATTAACCTTTTAGGAACCTAATTAAATTAGGTTCAAATGTTTAACCAAATTTGATTTAGTTGGAAATCAATTAGAATGAAATTAGGAATCCTAAAATCCCACCTAGCGACCTAAATTTTCTCCATGCCTCAAACTCCATGAAAAACTTGGATTTGCATGAAGGTTTCTCATGCCAAAAAATGTTTGTTGCCCTCACCTTTCTCTCTTCTAGAGTAGGATGATGTTTGGATTAGTTTGGATGATACTTGAATTGGTTTTGATAAGAGTTTCTGTCAGATTGAAACTCTTAACCTTATCCATATTCATTTAGTCTTTATCCCTTTTTATCTTCATCCAATCTCTACACCACTTTTTATTTTGATTTTCCCTTGGGGTGTGTGACCATTGGGAATGAATTTACCATGAAAAATCAGAGAGAAGCCATTGGAAAAAAAATAAGAAAGGGATTTTGGCTTAAGGGACATGGGTTCTTTCTTCTTGGGCACTAGGGTTGTAAAGGGAGAAGAAGAAAAAATAAAAAGGTCTTCATATTATATTTTGTATCTCCCACCTTTTGATCTTAGGTACTTCACTTCCTAATTCTTGGAGGGTTCAAGAAGATCCAAACAAAAAAATTATTTCAGTCATGCTATGGCCTTTTGCGTGAATCTAGTAGTCCAAAGAAGTTGATCACATTGGAGCTTCGTGTGGACAATCTGTAGAGGCCAAACACCCTACATACCCACGAGGCAACATGAAGAGCCCATACCATATGCCATCAGTAGTGGCGATCAACAACCCATAATCAAGTATGAGATCTGATCTCATGATAGAAGTAGTTTAATCTATAGTATCCATCGATTAGATTGATACATATTGATTTTATTTTCTACATTGCATATCCTATGAGGATCATATATAGGGTTTTTAAAATTATTCTTTTGCATGATTTTCTAATTCAAAAGAATTTTTAATCAAATTTGCTTCCTCTATATTTTTTTTAAAAAAATTAAATTAAATACATGCATGAAATCCTATACAATTTTCAATAGTGGTATTAGAGCGATCGGTTGCATGACATGATATGAATATATGTAGAACCTTGCATATTAGATGTATTTCAATCCTAGTAACTACTTTGGATTGGATTGATCATCATGGTCATCTGGTCAAAAGAGAAATGTAGGGTTTAAAGGCCCTCTCTTTCCATTCCATGGGATCTCCTATGGCATGTAGGGGTGTTGCTTGTGGTTATAGTCCATGAATAATAAGTAAGGTAAAAAAATTATTAAAATTATTTTAATTTTTAGATCTAGTTTCTAGTAATTTAATCTTTATTAATTTACTTTTATTCAAAATTTTTTTTTTATAATATATTTTTATATTTAGAACGTGAAACATAACATTAATTTCAGCATTGGAAATATATTGTATAGTTTAGATCTAAAAGTGTTTAATATGTATAAGATGCATGTAAATTATTTAGATCTAATTTTTTGCATAATTAATCTTGATTAATTACTGCAATGAAGATTTAAATGATTGGATCTAGAATTGTAAATTAATGATCTAGTGTTAGTCATAAATCTTTGATTTTAGGTTAGCTTGAATTAGATCAATTAATCGACTTAGACCTAGGATTAGAATTTTGAATATTATGGACCTAATAGTGAATTAGATTTAATCTAATAAAAAATTGATTAGGATTAGGTCAAGGATTCTCTAGATCAATTCTATAGTGATAGCTTGATCAGGTCCATATTATATTAAATAGACCTGATTGTGGCTCAGAGGTTGGGCCCGAGTCGTTAGACTAGTCTAATCAAATATAATGAACCAATTAGCTATCTAAAATAAGTTTGGCATTTGATCATAGTTATTAATTATGGCTATCTCTAACCTGACCAACTTAGTTGGTGTTTAAGGAAAGAGGTTAATGGTGGAACACTCCTATCGATCTCACTTACCTGGCCAATGTGGTCAATTAGAATTTGATCAAATAGCTCATTAATTCGAGTTAACCCATGCTAATAAGGATTATGAGCATGATGCCCTTAGACTAATTTGTTTTCAACCCTTATCACAAACTTGGTTAAGTTAGTGGAAAGATTGTTAATTGGTTCATGTCTTTTTCTTCTCTCTTCTTGACCATCTAATAAAATCCTATAAATTATTAAGTCCCTAAAAAGATAAAATTCTAGAGATAACTGAATCATAGCCTCCTATTAAGAGGGTGGTAATGGGTCCAATAGTCAAGATGATCATTGGAGGTCCAAAGACCTGGTGCTTATTTGGTTATTGGAATTATTATCCATATTATGATGATTCAGTTGTAAATTTCTTGCCAATAGTCAAGTAGGTCGGCCATAGTTGGGCTTGGCTATTTATTGGTCGAAGCACTGAATCTTGTCATATTAATGGTTGGACCTAATTAGGACTTTCAATGGATATCCAAAGACCTACTGAAGAGGTGCTTGGGGCAAAATTAATACTAGAAATTATCTAAAGAAACAATTGATTAGAAACCTACCTTTAGATGCACATAGGTGGGCGGCCAAAGTTAAGCTTATGTGTAGTTTATTGGATTCTAGTACCCACTAACAAATTAATTTAATTTCTCAAAATGGAGATAGAAGCTACCAATGTGAACAAAATAGTGACAGAACCTTTTAGACTAAAGTCCAAGTCTTTTAGGATTAAATAATTCATATACTAATAGGTCTTTATTCTCTTTTCAATTAAAATGACCAATACTTTATCACTCCATTCATTATTGGATAATAAAAAGCTGATGGGATCCAATTTTGATAAGTGATATCAAAAGCTGAGCATAATCCTTGAGCATAAATAGATCTTGAACATGCTGACAGATCTGACATCTAAGGAGCCCACTCCTAATGCTCGAGGTCCAGTCTGAGACACTTATTACAAAGTAGCTCAATGATCAAGTTATGGTGCGATGCATTATGCGGGCATCCATGAATGATAAACTCAATCACAAATTCAAGGATGCTTAGCTACAGGATATACTTCAAGTGTTGAAAGAATCCTTTGGCACTCCTAATGATGTTGAAAGATACAAAACATCTTATATCATTTTTGATGCCAAGATGAGGGAAGGGGTGTCGGTCACTGATCATGTATTGTACATGATCAAACTGATTGAGTACCTAAGCAAACTTAGGTTTCCCCCCTTCATGAGAAGCTAGGGAAAGATGTGATTTTAAATTTCCTATCAAAATTCTAACTCAACTTTCTTAGTCATTATAGAAAGACTAAGCCTACAGTTAACTATCACGGTCTACTAGGATTTCTGCAAACTTATGAGAAGGATCTTAGATCTACAAGGGGTCGATGAATATAGTGGGAGAATCTACTTCGACAAGGCATCATCCCTTTAAGAATGGGAAGAAGAAAATAAAAAGGTGCAACATGCTCAGCTTAGTCAAACCAAGAAGATCAAGCCTAACCAAATTAGGGAAATTGCTTCTTCTATAAGAAGCAAGGTCACTAGAAGAGGACTGTCCTCTTTACATTGCCTCTCTAGATCCGAACAGGCCAGAGAAGAAGAATTAGCAAGGGGTTGCTAGATAAGATACTTATATAATAATACCTTATATATTCTCTATATGTAATACTTAACCTAGGTATTAGATACTAAAAGTCTAATTAACATTTGCAATTCATTGCAGGGACTTCAGGTTAGTAGAAGATTTAAAGATGGCGAGGATTCTTGAATGTTGGAGGTGGAAGAGCAGTTCCAATTCTAGCTTTAAAAATTATCAAGTTTATTTTCAATAATAATATCATTGTTTTAGGTGATTATCACTATTTCATAATGAATATAATTTTTATAGGCCTTTTGATCAGGAATGATTTTTATTTATTAATAAAAGATAACTATTATGTTATCATTATGAATAATATTACTGTAATGCATGGATAATTAAAAAATAATATTTATATTTTACACAACCTATTAGTGTAGTATACATGTCTAGCAAATACCCTAGAATAGATGACGTGTCTGATATTTATCTTTAGCATTGTAGGTTAGGTCATATTAACAAGAATAGGATAAGTAGATAAATTTAAGAGTGTTCTCAAGCTTAATGATTTTGAATCATTTCCAACATATAAATCCTGCCTTCTTGGTAAGATGACTATGTCACCTTTTCCTAGAAAAAGTGAAAGAGCCACTAAGGTTCTGAGTCTAGTACATAGTGATGTATGGACCCATGAACACTTCTACCATAGGTGGTTATTATTACTTCATCACCTTCACTAACAATTTATCTAGGTATGGGTACATCTATCTTATGAGACATAAGTCAGAATTATTTAAAATGTTTAAATAATTCCATAATGAAATAGAAAAATAAACTAGGAAGAGTACTAAAATTTTTTGATCTGATCGAGAAGGTGAATACCTCCTAGTAAGTTTTTTGACATATTTAAAAGAGAATAGGATTTTCTTTCAATGGACACCTCCTGGGACATCTCAACATAATGGAGTGTGTGAAAGGAGAAATCTAATTCTGTTAGACATGGTTCGATCCATGATGGGGTTCATGGGTTTGTCGATCTTCTTTTAGAGATTTGCACTCAAGTCAGCTTGTTACATCCTAAATGGGTTCCTAGCAAATCTATAGATAATATACAATATGAGATATGGATAGGGTGTAAGTCAAGACTCACACACCATAGGATCTAGGAATGTCCAGCTTATGTCAAACATTTAAAAATGGATAAGCTTGGACCTAGGTCTAGCAAATGCATTTTTATAGGGTACCCAAAAAAGACTAAGGGTTATAATTTCTACCATGTAGATGAGCAAATGGTGTTCATCAATAATAAGGCAGTCTTTCTAGAAAAGGAGTTCCTTTGGGAATGAACTAATGCCTCTAAGGCTGAAATTAATGAAGTTCGATAGGTAGAATAATTGACACAAATAACTAAACCTCTTGAACCAGATTTTATTAGATCAAGCCCAGAGCCTATTATAGGTCCATCCTTAAGGAGATTTGGTAGAGTAACGTGTCAACCTGATAGATTCTATGGTTTCTTGGTCCGGGATGATGATCCTATTGAACTTGATGAAAATAAGGATCCAATCACCTATATGGATGCAATGCAGAGTGTCGACTCTGATAAATAGCTTAAAGCCATGAAATTTGAAATGAAGTTGGAACATGAAATTTAATAATATGATCAGAATTTATGGCTTCATTAAGAATGGAGAAGAGCCCTACGTGTACAAATGGGCAAACAGTTTGTGATAGAATTTCTTATTTTGTTTTATAGATGATATTTTCTTAATCTGGAATGACATTCCTACATTGCATAGAATAAAAGAATGGCTTTCATCTCAATTATCCATGAAGGACTTAGGAGAAGCATCGTATATCGTTGGGACAAAGATTTATAATGATAGATCTAAAAGGTTGCTAGGGTTAAAACCAATCCATGTACATTGAGACTATGCTGAAACTGTTCAGCATGGTGAATTTCAAAAAAGGCTATTTTTTGATAGGCCATGGAATTACTCTCTCCAAGAAGGATTTCATATATCTCGATAGTGGGATCTATTATGTATGCCATGATATGTATGAGACTAGATATGGCATACTCAATAAGGGTATTGAGTAGATACTATCTAATCAAGGTGAGAACCATTTAAAAGTCATAATGACCATCCTTATGTATTTGAAAAATATTAAAGACCAGTGGCTCATTTATTGAGATTCTAATTTGAAATTTGTCAATTTACTGACTCTAGTTTTCAGTTAGATAGAGACGATTGCAAGAAGTGTGTTAGGATATATATTTGTCCTAAACAAAGAGCAATCTATTGGAAAAGTTTCAAGTAGCACACTATGGCCAATTTAGTATACAAGGTAGAGTATACTATGTTATCCAATGCTGCAAAGAAAGTTATTTGGCTATGAAAGTTCATTAGTGAGCTAGGAGTGGCACCGTCCATTGATGGCCTAATTCTCCTATATTGTGATAGCACTAGGGCCATAGCTCAAGCAAAGAAACCAAAGTTGCATCAGCAGACCAAGCATATTCTATGCATTATTGCCTTGTTTGAGAGGTCGTAGATCAAGGTGATGTTGATCTTCAAAAGATTAATCGAAAGGAGAACTTGGCTGACCCATTTACTAAAAGCCCTCAGAATAAAAGAGTTTGATGATCATAAGTGGAATATGAGTATTCCATACTATTTTGATTGTGTCTAGCCTAAGTGGGAGTTGTTACAAAATGTATCCTAAAGCAAATTATCTAAATTATAGATGATTGAGTTCCTTGTAATTTATATATTAATCATTAATAAATAAAAGTTATTTTTGGAATTTCATCATATTTTTGTATATCTTCCTTTATGAACTTTTCTATGATGAAGTCCATAAAACTACTTCTAATCAATAATGGAGGATATGTCATATAGTTCTTAAACCTGTTCGTGAACAAATGATACATTATTATCTAGGATAATAATGTTTATTAAGTATAGGTCATTTATGCCATATGGGTTGGGTGTGCTTATAACCAAGGAGTGTGGAGATAATAGTATAGCATGCAAGTGAGTGTGGGAGTACATTCATTGAATTGACCAACTCTATAGAGTAGTACTCTACTATCAAGAGTATCTCTCAAAAAGATATGGGTATAAATATCCCTCCGACCTAGGATCACCGTAGTGACTTGTAAGCAACTCAAAGTACTTTGGTGCTAGACTACCTGAATTTTTAATTTAGTGATGAAAGGTTTCTAGGCATAGTCAAGTGCTTGTAATGTTGGTATGTAAGTCAAGAAGGGATTGACCACTCCAAGGTGTTGTAGATAATACTCTATTATGTTTTAATTTAGCAAGACCTTGGACAGGGCAATCCTTGAAGGAGTTATAGAATTTATTAGGTTGAGACACATTTGGATGCACTATTTAAGAGTTGGCAGTTGGCTATAATATCATCCTGAGCATTAGGTCAAAGGAATGAATTACATGGTAACCATATGCTTGGGTTTTTGAATGTTGCTTTGCAACCAATCGACCTATCTAAACGTTGGGTATCACTATTAGATGGTCATATCAATTAGTTTAGGAATTAGTTTCGGGCTATTAGCTTAGTGTTCGTATAGGGTTATACAATAGAAGTTTCTGACCAATCATGATATTAACGATAAAGAATCATTCAAGAGTATAATTATCAATTCGATTAATAATTATTTTATACAACTATTATAATTAATTAATTAATTAATTATAGAAGGATTAATTAATAATTAGATCACTAATTGGTTCAATTTAATTGAGCAAAGAGGTTTAGGTCAAGTCTAATTGAATTTGGTTCATTCAGGTTTCATCCAATTAGGTTATACGATAACTTTATCACTAAGGCTTTTAATCCTAGTTTGATTTGAACATGGGCCAGATTAATTTTTAATTTGATTATGAATTAATTAACCTATTAAGATCTAATTAGATTAGGTTTAGATGTTTAACCAAATTTGATTTGGTTGGAAATCAATTAGAATCAAATTAGGAATTCTAAAATCCCACCTAGTGTCCTAAACTTTTTTCATGCCTCATACTCCATGCAAAATTCAGATTTACATGAAGGTTTCTCATGCCAAAACATGTTTTTAACCCTCCACTCTCTCTCTTCTAGATTAGGATAAAGTTTGGATTAGTTTGGATAACATTTGAATTAGTTTTGATAAGTGTTTCAGTGGGATTGAAACTCTTGACCTTATCTATATCGATTTAGTCTTTATCCCTTTTTATCTTCATCCAATCTCCACACCAATTTTTATTTTGATTTTTCCTTGGGATATGCAACCATTGGGAAGGGAATTACCATGAACAATGAGAGAGAAGCCATAGAAAAAAAAAAGAAAGGGATTTTATGTGTAAAAAGCTTAAGATTGCATTTGGGAGACGGTAATCTCTCCAGATTATCGATAATTTTAAACTGGGCCCACCAGATAACCTTGTTTGGTATTTTTTTAAATCGGTAATCTTTGTTGTGGTGCTAATCTGGATTACCTATTATGTGGTAATCCAGATTACCTCAGAGAGAGGTGGCTATCTAGATTACCGGAGATGTGGTAATCTGGTATTTTTTTACTTTTACAAAATTGCCCCGTCTCTTTCGCTTCGATGAGAATGAAATATTTCTCTTCTCCCTATCATCTAGGTCCTCTACATGTTGGTTGGGATCTCTCCTTAAATCTATATTTTATTTATAAAAATATATTTTTTATATTTTAACTATTTATTAAAAATATAATTTTTAAATATTATATATTTTTAAATATAAAATATTTAATATTTTTATATTAAAATTAAAAAATTGAAAAATATTTTTTATGCTAAATAAATATTAAAAAATTATGTATAATCTTATAAATATATTAAATAATATATTAAATATATATATTATATTATTAAATTTAAAATAATATATTTATATTCTAAATAAATATGTAATTTAAATATATATTATATTATATATAAATATATAAATATATTTTAAATAAATATACTATGTTATATAAATATATTATATTATTTTAAATAAGATATAATTTAATGTATCTTTTTAATAAAAAATAAAATATAATATGTTATATTATATTAATATTGTAATATTATATAATATATTGTATAATATTATGTTTTGTAGTATAATATAATATAATAATTAATGTTTTATATTATAAAATCAAAAATAAAATGTTCTATAATATTATAGTATATATAATGATATTATTCAAATTCATTAATATATTTTATTTTATTTTATTTGTAATATTAGAAAATATAATATTTTAAAATATATATTATATAATAATACAGTCTAATATAATATAATTTAAATTCTATATTACATTTTATAACATAACATAACATATATTATATTATATTAAATATAGTATAATATATTTAATATGATATAAGATATAATAATATTATACAATACATTATTAATTATATAATTTTATAAATAGTTAAATTGAAAAATATCAGAAAATATAATACTATATTACATTACAAAATATCAAATAGTATATTATATTAATGTAGTATTATATTATATTACTATAATGCATTATAATATATTTTTAATAAATTTGACTTAGGGATATTTTTGAAATTTGAGCTTAGATTACTGGTAATCTATTTATCATACCAAATACAGTAATCAATTTTACTGATAAATTACCTGTGTATACCAAACACGGTAATCAGCATTACTAGCAATCTATCCAGTGGTAATCGATCTTGCAAGTAATCTAGATTACCATTCAGGATTCCTTGGCGATCTTCCAAATGCAACCTTTGATTGCGTTTGGTAGACGGTAATCTATCCAGATTACAGATAATTTTAAGCTGGACCTACCAGATAACCTTGTTTGGTATTTTTTTAAACTGGTAATCTATGTTGTAGTGATAGTCTGGATTACCTATTATATGGTAATCTAGATTGTCTCAGGGAAAGGTGGCTATCCAGATTACCGAAGATATGGTAATCTGGTATTTTTTATTTTTACAAAACTACCCCGTCCCTTTCAGTTCAGTAAGAATGAAACATTTTCCTTCTCCCTCTCATCTAGGTCCTTAACGTGTTGGTTGGGATATCTTCTTAAATTTATTTTATTTATAATTTTTTTTTTTTACATTTTAACTATTTATTAAAAATTAAATTTTTAAATATTTTATATTATGAAATAAAAAATATTTAATATTTATATATTAAAATTGAAAAATATTTTTTATACAAAATAAATGTAAAAAAATTATATATAATCTTTTAAATATACTAAATAATATATTAATTTTGTATATATATATTATATTATTAAATTTAAAATAATATATTTATATTCTTCATACATACATAATTTAAATAAATATTATATTATATATAAATATATAAATATATTTCAAATAAATATACTATGTTATCTAAATATACTATATTACTTCAAATATGATATAATTTAATGTATTTTTTTGATAAAATATAAAATATAATATGTTATATTGTATTAATATTATAATATTACATAATATACTATATAATATTATATTTTGTAGTATAATATAATATAATAATTAATATTTTATATTATAAAATATAAAACTAAATGTACTATAATATTATAGTATATATAATGATATTATTCTAAATTACATTAATATAATATTACATTAATATATTTTTATTTTATTCTAAACTACATTACTATATTTTATTTTATTTTATTTGTAATATTAGAAAATAGAATATTTTAAAATATATATTATATAACAATAGAGTGTAATATAATATAATTTAAATCATATATTACATTTTATAACATAACATAACATATATTATATTATATTAACTATAGTATAATATATTTAATATAATATAAGATATAATAATATTATATAGTACATTATTAATTATATAATTTTTTAAATAGTTACATTATAAAATATCAAATAATATAATACTATATTACATTACAAAATATCAAATAATATTTTATATTAATGTAATATTATATTATATTATGATATTATATTATAATATATTTTTAATAAATTTGACTTAGGGATATTTTGGAAATTTAAGCTTAGATTACTTGTAATCTATTTATCATACCAAACACTGTAATCAATATTACTGATAAATTACCTGTGTATACCAAATACAGTAATTAGCATTACTAGCAATCTATCCAGTGGTAATTCTATCATGCAAGTAATCCAGATTACCATTCAGGATTTCCTGGCGATCCACCAAATGCAACTTAAGGGGCATGGTTCTTTCTTATTGGGTGCTAGGGTTTTAAAGGGAGAGCAAGAAAAAATAAAAAGGTCTTCATTTTTTTTATCTCCTACTTCTTGATTTCAGGTCCTCCAATTCTTGATCTTCTTGGATGGTTCAAGAAGAGCCAAATGAAAAATTTATTTCAACCATCCTATGGCTTTTCGTTTAGATCTATCAAGATCTTGCTTTGGATTTTTAGAATTGTTCTTATGCATGATTTTCTAATTCAAAAAGGTTTTTTATCAAATTTTCTTCTACTAGATTTTTTTTAAAAAAATAAATTAAATATATGCATAAAATCCTACACCAATTTCCAACCATCTAGGAAGAGATGTCTGAGGAGGGGGATGACTCGACATAGCTATGACCGATGAAGACGTAGGTGGAGAGGCTGGGGTGTTGTTGCCACTTGCTCAAAGACTACCTCAGACAAGCAAGATACCATACGATTGACAATGCCAAAGATCACTACTTGAGACATCTTGAGCCTATCAATAATCGATCAAATGTCTACAAAACAATCATCCCATCTCCTCATCAATCTATCAAAAGCATCTAATGTTGAAGAGCATTCGATAGCTTCTCAATGAGTCATTGTATGTCTGTTATCTTGATTTATAGCCAGTCCACTCTACCAGATAGCATCTAAGACTCTGCTCTGACAAAACTAATGACTATCCTGCCAATCCTCTACATTGAAATGTCATCCAACCTGGTTCGAGGGTGAGAAGTGCTGGGTGTCCTTAGTGATGGAACTCAAATGTCAAAAGGTCCTACTACTACCTTAGGTACCTTGGATGGTGAAGATAGCTATACTCTTTATGCTGGAGACTTTGGTCTCTCCTGTGGCTCCAAACTAGAGATTCTCCTCATCTAGTGACCTCAAACCATTCGGTACCCCATCCAATGATAGGTCTAGTCATAATACTCATCATGACTTTGGAGTTTCTTGAAAGTCTCCTCTTTAAGAGATACTCCAAAGGCCTTAAAAACTCAAGTCAGCAACATCTCGTAGGGTAGGCAAGCCTTGACTCTCTATGTTGCCTCCCTTATCTAAACAAGCATCATCCCTGGTAGGTTCAGAAGGATACTCTTAATCAAGTGGTATATGATGGCTAGCTCCCTCTTAGAAACAAATCCGAACCTAGTAGTCTTCGGGAGAAGGATCCTTCAAACAATGTGGTGCAATAGCATCATCTTAGTGGATAGGGTATTTGACATGAACTCCCCTTTCCTTCCAATATCTAACCTATCAAGGATACATATCAATCCTATTTTTTGGTCAACTAGTCTATCAGTAACTATACCCTTAGATAAAATGCTCAAGTTCTGACCTAAAGTAGCATCACTCGGTGTAATCCCTATGCCTTTCACAGTTGAAGAAATACCATTAGATATGCTACTTAGATTTCTATAGAACTCTCTAACCCATCTAGGATATGTCAATATATTGATTTTACAAAAATCTTCCCTACCTTGCCTACAAATCCATTCTCCAAAAACAAATCTATTTTCATCAAACAACTTGAAGTAAACCCATCTACTCGTAGTTACTACTCTACCTGCCATTCTTTCATTTTGGGGAAGAGGGGAAGGTTGAACCTATGTCAGGATAGATGGCTTGGTAGGGTTGGTTTGAGATGGTGGAGCTTCTTCTCTATCTTCCTTGGCTCTCTTCTACCTCTCTAAATTGAGTAACATGTGTCCACTTGATTTTGGGTCTTGGCCATTTCAACCATTGAGCAAGCATCTTCCTTGGACACATACTCCTAGGAAATGGGATAAAATCAAGGGAAAATAAGGAAAACGGGGTAGATCTGGAGGATGGTGGGAAAGATAGAGGATTTGGATGAAAGGATTCACTATTCCAAAAGGTAGGAGATGACCTAACTTTCTAAAATCAAACTTGCAGGTCCTATTTTAAAAAACTCAAACCCATGCTCGAGTCAACTAGAAGAATCTATCGAATTGACTCGAACTCGAGTCAACCTAGATTCAATCCGAGTCAAGGAAAATTCAAAAAAAAATGGATCAAAAACTATTCTATAGGGATTTTAAAGATGATTTTAGAGATTCTAAGAGAGTCAAAATCATAAGAATACCTCTAGATAACATTGATCCTTAAGATGTGATGAAGAGATTTAATCAAGGAATTTATATATGTCTAATTCTCTTCTAATCATACTAAACCTATCCTCACTTAAGGGCTTAGTAAAGATATTAGCTAATTGCCTATCAGTACTAACAAAATCAAGCATAACATCATTTTGTACAGGTCTATTATGAAATGGTATCTTATTTTGATATATTTATTCTTGAATGTTGAACTAAATTCTTAGTTAAATTTATGGCACTACTGTTATCACATCTTATAGAAATGTTACTAAATTTAATACCAAAATCTTCAAGTTATTACTTAATCCATAAGATTTGAGCGCAATAACTTCTGGTTACTATGTATTCAACCTCAACCGTAGACAATGCCACCAAACTTTATTTCTTATTAAATCATGAGATTAAGTTGACTTTGAGAAATTGATAAGTTATACTAGTACTTTGTCTAATAAGTTGATGCTGAGATTAAGATAAATCATAAGATTTCTTCACTTGTTTGCTTAAGTTGGAGTCCATGAAAGAAATTGAATTCTTCCATCATGCTCATCTCAAACTCTCCCTACATTAGCTTGGCAAATTTTTGACAAAGAAGCTAATCAGTAGCACCACATATAATGTCATCTATATATATTTGAACCACTAACATATCATTATTTTTTTTCAAAAATAATATAATATCGATATTTTCTCTTATAAAATCATTTTGAAGTAAAAACATACTTAATCGTTCATACCATGCATGAGGACCTTATTCCAGACCATGAAGTGCTTTATGTAGTTTATAGGTATGATTTGAAAATTTATGATTTTTAAAACAAGGTGGTTATTCTATATAAATCTCTTTAAAAATAAAACCATTCAAAAATACACTTTTAACATCTATTTGGTAGAGTTTAAAATTTATATAGTATGCAAAAGCAAGAAGAATAGCCTAATAGCTTCTAATCTAGCTACAGCTACAAAGGTTTCATCAAAATTAATTCCTTCATCTTGACTATAACCTTTTGCAGCTAACTTACCTTTATTTCTTATAACTTTACTTTTGATAATAATTTTGCTTAGACCAAGAATATGAAGCCAAGATAACAAGTTTGGCTAGTCCTTGATTAACCAATAATTTTTTTTGGTTTCAACATTATTGCATCTATAAGGTAGGGCTCTTCTAGTAGGCTAAAGCATGAAGAAATGACTAAGCCATGCAGTTATCAGATCCCAGGAGCAGTTAATCCAACCCTACGAGCGGTTAATTTGACCTTAGTAGCGGTCATCTGACCCTAAGATCGATCTGAAGAGTAGTCAATCCAACACCAAGAGCGGTCATCGATACTAGCAATCATCAATGCGACCCCAAGAGCGATCATTTAATACCAAGAGAGGTCATTCGACCCCATGAATGATCATTCGACCCCATGATTGATCAATCCGACCCTAGGAGAGATCAATTCAACCCCTAGAGCAATCATCCAACCCCAGGAGTGGTCAATCCAACCCTAGAAGTGATCATCCAATCCTAGGAGTTGTCAATCCAATCCTAGGAGCAATCAATCTAACCCCAGGAGTGGTCACCCAATCCTAGGAGCGGTCAATTCGACCCTATGTGCAGTCTAGCTAAGCATTCCTTTTCTAGCAAATGTTCTTCTTTTGGCTAAGTGTTCCTTTTCCAACAGGCTAAAGCATCCAGAAATGTCCAAGGCTCAACCAGGCCAATGCTCATCCAGGCAGACCGAGGGTCATCCAGAAATGACCAAAGCTTATCAAGGTCAATGCTCATCCAGGCTGACAAAGGGTCATCAAGAAATGACCAATGCTCATTCAGGCCGACCAAGGGTCATCCAGAAATGACCAAGGCTCATCCAAGCCAACGTCCATCTACGCCAATCAAGGGTCATCCAAAAATGATCAAGGCTCATCCAGGCCAATACTCATCCAGGCCTATCGAGGGTCATCCAGAAATGACCAAGGATCACCATGCCAATGCTCATCTAAGCTGATCGAGGGTCATCCAAAAATTACTAAGGCTTATCCAACCAAGCTAATGCTCATCCAGGTCGATCAAGGGTCATCCAAAAATAACCAAGGCTCATCGAGGCCGATGCTCATTCAGTCCAACCAAGCCTCTTCAAGCCATCCTTAGAACTCTATACAAGTTGAGGCATGTAATCTATCCGACCTTGGCTCTTCAAGCCATATGGCTAGGCCTCTTCAAGTTGGCCAAGCCTATTCAAGCAGCCTACCTCAGTCAAATAAGAGCTAACTAATTTTCATCTCCATACCCAAATGTCCTAACAAGTCACATCATCTCTTATGACTGCTAGCTACTTTCAAATCCTTACATTTAATAGGAGCACTGAAGTAATCTTCATGTTGCAGACACCAGAGGAACCAGAATAAGGCAAAGGCTTCTCAACCCTCTATGGATTACTTAAATGACATTCGAGTTCACTGTAATAAAGCTTAGTCCAGCTGAGTTGTTTTATGTGAGTCTGTATTAGTCAGCTCATGTTGAGCTAGTTCAATCAAGTGTTAGTCAGCTCATATCGAGCTAATTTTATTTTTTGAGTCCTGTCCAAGCATATTGAAGACTCAAGACCACATCATACAAGTGAAGACCAAGTCCAACCTAATTGAAGACATGGAAGTTGAGCCCAAGTCCAACCCAGCTTGAAGATATGAAGACCCTAGGAGAAAAATTCAGAAAACCTTGATTCCTTGCAGATGCCCTCCAGATGCCCAGATTCCCTTTCAGATGCCAGAATATATTCATAGACCAAGGCATCCATGATTCCAGAGGTCCACCTGCATCCTAGCCCAAAGAAATAAAGCCCAAGCGCCAAGCCCAAGCCCCTAAGAAGCAAGATACCAAGGAATATTCTTGCTACATGGCTACCAGGCCACCCCAACTTCCAAAGGCCCAAGCCCATGCGCCCAAGCCCCTTTGGGCCGGCCTCTTATTGCTTCTAAAAGCCCAACATGCCCCCCTAGGTGTCCTTGGAGTGTTGACCAAGTCAAGAGAATTTTTAGGGATTTTCTCTACCTAATGTTTTTTTATTTTCTAGCTATGGTTTGAGAGGGAAAAGGATTCTTATATAATGTCTAATGTACCCTTACTTGGAGCCCAAGGTTAAGGGTCTATTTAAGGGACCCTAGCCTCTTGTATGAAACTTGATTTTGATATATGAAATAATCCTTGAGTTCTTTTATTGCTTTGAGTGTTACCCTGCTATGTGCATAAAGGGGTTTGAGAGTGTTCTTCTTCCCGGTGTTGCAACCATCTTCTTGCCGCCAGCCAACCTTCCAGAACCCTAGCCGCCCACATCAAAAGACACAATTTCTTTGCTATTTTCATTTATTTCTTTGCTTCCTTATGAGTTTTCTAACCCTTGATAGGTTGTTTGCAGGTCCCCGAGTTCCTACGAATCCAACGACTCCAGCCAAGCCTCAATCGGACCACCGAGCATAAAGCCGGGTATCCGAGGGTCTTTGGCTCGATTTTTCAGGCTGCATCCATCGAGGAACGAGAGATCCTTGCACTGCAATCTTCACCAAGCACTTTAGACATTGTCAGATACACTCCCTTTACCTCCAGTAATTATATTGTAGGAGAACTTGCCCTAATCGAGGCTTCTCAGTCCCGACGATCCTTCTTTAGTACTTTTCTAGGTTCTAATCTGCATGCTTGGCTTCAAAAATTCATACAAAATTTCCTACAACTAATTTTGATCTGAAATTCGGGAATTGATCACCTAACCCCACATATGAAACATACAAAAAGAATTGCATGCATATTAGTCCTGCATCAACTATGGATCTCTCGCCCTCTCCCTCGGAGCAATCACACCATACATGGTGAAGAAAAAAATATATCAATAATTTTTATTGATTTAATAGCTTGAGTACATCACCTTTTATAGATCCATGAAAGAGTCTTAGTCCAAGTAGGAATATAAGTCCCAAACCTAAAACAAATCTATAATGACTAAAGACCTGTCTTATGAGGAGTTCTAAGTGTGGAAGGTCACCTAGTGGGCACCACATTATTGCCCATACCATAGAAAAAGGGGGCGGCGTAAATATGGGTTAGCAAGAATAGGGCAGGCAGCTACATCACTTTTTATAGATCCATGAAAGAGTCTTAGTCGAAGTGGGAATATAATTCCCAAACCTAAAACAAATCTATAATGACTAAAGACCTGACTTGTGAGGAGTTCTAATTATGGAAGGTCACCTAGTGGGCACCAAATTATTTCCCATACCATAAAAAAAGGGGGCGGCATAAATATGGGTTGGCAAGAATTGGGGAGGCACCAACCTAAGTGATATTCAAATTGGTTTCACCAATAAGTCATATTCATACTTTGGTTCTAGTACTTAATTAAAATAACTTAATTAAATCAAGCTAATTAGGGGATTAGACTTGATTTAACTCAAAATACAAATTTAATTGGCTTAATTGACTAAAATAGAAATAAAATTGATTTTGACTTGACAAGACAAGATTGAAATTAAATTGGAGGGCTTTAATTGACTATTTATGGGTTCCAAGTATGTTGCTTCCTCAATCCAGATAGGTTGAAACTTTGATGATTTCTTTTTGGTTGCTATGATGTCCACACTAATTTCCTTGCAGTATGGAGAACTCGATCCCATCATGTATGGATGGACATTGCTCTAATTTCGATCGAGTAAATCTGGGTTGATGTGCTACAGCTCCTTTCATGATCCAAGTGTCTATTGACTCTAATCATCGTCACCACCAAATCTTGTACTATTGATAGCCTCAACTCTTAATAGAAATGATTTGCTCGTTCAAGATTCTCTCAATCTAGTTTTGTTTTATTGAGGTTTTTATTTATGGACAATCAAGGATAGGTTCTCTCTCTCAAAGGGTGTATTAGGCCCAAATAGCTCACTTAAAATTATTGCTAGCTCTTTTTAAGAAATAAGATAAAATATATTAGAAATAGAATTGATTCCTAATTTTGTGGGCAAGTCCAAAACATATGCATTTGATCTATTTTTCTTTTTAATTTTAAAAGGACCTGCTCCTTGAGCATCCAATTTCTTAAAGGTCCCTGGCAAGAACTGCTCAAGTCTAATCCTAATCATCACTTCATCTCCTTCTATAAATTCTGACTTGCTTATGCATATCAACCATTTGCTTATATGCTACATTACTTGCATTAATTCTTTTACTAATCTCATTATGTAGACTCTTAACATACTAAGCAAATGACTCTGTGGATTTAGCCACTCTAGCATACATGGGCAAAGGAATGAGGTCAACTAATTTTCTTGGCTGATAAACCATGAATTACCCCAAATGGATTCAAACATATATAAACTTATTTACACAAACTACTATATGCAAATTCAACTCGAGGTAGTAAAAGAATCCAATTTCTAGCATGCTATCCAATTAGATAGCATAATAGGTTTCCAATGCTCCTATTTTCTACTACTTCAATTTGGCCATTTATTTGTAGATGGTAAGTGGAGGAGTTTTGGCCTAATGATGCTAATAGATTTTCCAAAAATAGGTCATAAATCTAACCTCTCTATTTTCCATTATAGTTTTGGGAAGTCCGTGTAGTTTGATAAATGCATTGGATGACATTTGGGAACAAGAGATAAAATGGGCCATTTTAGAGAACCGGTTTACTATCACTAAAACTAAGACGAAGTTGTAGGGTTTGTTGACCAAGGCGGAAACATAGATTTCAAAATTTTTATCTTATGAAATCTATACCAAACCCTTTAGCCCTAGATCTCCTTAAAAAATAAAAAAATAAAATATATATCATTCATATACATGATTTAAATATATATATATATGTAAGTACTAACCTGTACCGCAATATCCAAAATGCAAATCTCCACCAGGTGCCCAAATGTTCACCCTCCAATGGTGATCCACACGGAGAAGAGATGAAGACAACAACTTCTTGATTTTGGATCCTCTTCTTGAATTATTTTTCAAGAATTCAATTATTGGACTTATAGGCTGGAATTTTCTTTCTTGAAAATTCCCTTTCTCCCTTCTTTCCTCTTCTTGATCCTTTCCTCAACTTCAATCCTTGTAGAAAATTCTTATTTGAAGTGGAAGAAAAATTAAGACAAGTAATGTCTTAATTCAAGAAAGAAAAGAGACCCTTCCTGTTTCTTTCCTTTACCGTTCAAGACCTTCCTCTTATTCTTGTTTAGGGTCAGAGTTTCGACAGAGGATACCTCTGTAAGGGATACAATACCCAACAAGAACAAGGGGAAGGAGTATTCTTGAGAGGAAGAAAAGGAATCTGATCTCTAAATTATCTTACATGAAAACCCCCGAGAACCCAACCCTATTTATAGATATCAGAGGGGTGTCTTTTCAAAAACAACGCAACCCTCTGCTATCCCAAGAATCATGTTCTTTCCATCCTCACGCGTCCCCTCAGATTTTTCACGCCTTTCCTGATTTATTTCAAGATTTTTCGATGAAGAAAAACCTCGAAACAAACCTCAGAAAAGTCGCGATGTCCTGAGATGGAGTTGTAACCGAAAAGCAACGGATTTCTTCTAGCCATCTGATCTTGATCCAAGGGACTCCAGATGAGATGCCTAAAGAAAAGATTTCTGCCCCCTCCCATCTGGTTTTCACAATAAAAGAAGTCCCCACGCGCGTGGACTCTTCCTTTGGTGTGCGGGCGTGGGAAAGATGGCTTGGGCGGCCTTGGGAAAAGGGTTTAAATTGATTTTTAATCAATGGGTTTAGCCACGGGTTAGCCCAAAGTCCCAAAACTTAAATTAGACTCTAATTAGGTTCAATTAGAATCCAATTAAGCCCAATTCAGAACCAAATTCGAATCCAATTCGAATAGAAGTTGGGTCTGCAACACATGCTAGTGTGTTTGTCATGCAAACATGATTTATTTCTAAATTAAATCCCTCATCGACTCTCTTTTGTGTGTGACCCATTGGGTTCCACATCTAGCCAGCAGTAGGTCCGAGTGCTATTTGACTTAATTCGGTTAGATCTCAACTAAGCCGATTTAGGTCTACTCAAGCTAGCTCGACTTGGTCAATTAGAATCTAATTCTAATTAACTGATTTAAATTATCATAATTTAATCATTTCCCTACAAGACAAGATTGACGTCTAGCAACGTATCATGTCTACCCGGAAGATGTGGAATTTTGGTGGAATTACCAAAATACCCTTCAGTGGTGAGTTACCGGGCAATTCACTCATTTGATCAACTTGCATCCTGAATATGATTATGGATATGGATACCTTGTCAAATCCAATTTCATATTCATCCCTAGCTCAATCTTTTTAATGATGATTCATTAATGAACTATTAGAAACTACTTCTAATGTTCATACTTTGATCAAAGATTTCCTGAATCATCATTTGATCGAAATTGGCTGGATGCAATATCCTCTTACTAGGGCTGATCAATTCCTTGTTGACCTACTCACAACCTTCATATACAATCCACCATATCCAGTATCACCTCATGCATAACTCAGTGTTATGATGGAGTGTGAACCAAAATGTGGATTCATGTATATAAGGTACCATGGCAGTCTCAGGTCAAAGGAGCACATGCACTACTCCCACTATGAGAAATATCTATTGACAAACAGATAAGGTTCCGTTAGATATTCTCAAACTGGATCTATTCAGTGAACTCATTCTCTAATGAGCACCCACATCCTAGTATTAGTGTCAAACACAAGTGACTATGAGATCAGTCACCCTCATACATAGGAAGTGCTGATCTTTAACAGAAACATTGATCCCCTACTCAATGTCCCATTGACTAGGAATATTTTAGATTAGGGTTTTAAGGCATTAGGTCTCACTGGTATGATCTCATCATAACCCTAGAACCATAGCCCTAATCTATGGAGTTCATCATATAATAATTAAGACACAGCGTATGATGAAAATAATGCCTTTATTGAATGATAATGTCAATACATTGATTTTTGGGATGGATAAGGAAAAATCCCAACGAAATATAATATTTCGATTGGCCTTTAGGGCATAATCCTTTCAAAAGTCCATGCTAACATCCTGCCAAGTAAACCTAAGACAAAGTCCATGCTAACATCCTACCAGGGATAGTTATTAAGTATCAGAAGTGGTGTGTATAGACCAATACTCTATTTTGGATGCTTGACCATGGTACAAGTTCTACATTGAGCAACTATCCTAGCTACATCTCATTTAAGCAAGGCTAGAAGAATTGGTATTCCATAGATTCAATGGTTTTATTCTTACCCAAGTGTCTAGCAAATCCTCCTACATGTACTTCTCAAACAAGGAAATCCCTAATGGAAGTATGGGGTACATTATTTGGTTCCTTTGAATAAGTAACCACCTTGAAAGGCAAATTTGCTATAATCTTTAGACAATCCTTAAAGCAAAGTGGAATAAATTTCCTTGAAGTCTAGACACTCTTCATAGCTCTTTTTTAACTTATTGAACCCAGTCACTTTTGCACTAATGGTAGATAAAAGGGTATACCTATAGCTAAGAGCATCAACAGCTTGGTTTTTAATACCTTCATGATGTTTATGTACCAAAGTATATGCTTGCAAAAACTTGACCCTTTTTTTATGCCTATAGTTTAGTTTCTTTTGGAAGTTCAGGAATCGGAGGGCCTCATAGTAAGAGAACAAGATAAATTCTTGTAGTAGCGAGTAGTGCCTCCAATATCTTCGGGCTTATACAATCGCATAGAATTCCTTATCATAGGTAAAGTACCATAGGTTGGCATTTTTCAGTTTCTCACTGAAGTATGCTACCGGATGACCTTCTTGACTAAGGAGACGGCCTATGCCTACAGCTGAGGCAACACATATAACTTCAAATACTTTTGAGAAATTTGGTAGTCACAGGACAAGAGCTTTGATCATCTTGTTATTAATATCTTAGAAAGCTTTATTTGTGGCTTTGGTCCATTCAAGGTCTCACTTGTGGATACAATTGGTGATTGGAGCTACGATGTTACTAAATCCCTAAATGAACCTATGGTGAAAGGTCAGTAGTCTATGGAAGCTATGTATATCATGGATGCTTTAGGGTATAGAACACTCGACTATTGATCTTACTTTTAAGCATCTATGGATGCTCTATTAGGGGTGATGACAAAGCCTAAGAAAGTAACTCAATCAATCATGAAATTACATTTCTTAAGGTTGCATATAGAATTTCCATCCTTAGGATTTGGCAAACTTGTTAGAGATGGTCCAAATGTTCTTCTTTAAATTTATTATAGATTAGGATGTCATCAAAGTATATGACTACAAATCATCCCATAAATTGGTCATAACACTTGATTCATCGGTCTCATGAAGGAACTAAGGGAAATTTATAGTCCAAAGGGCATGACCATCTACAAATACAAACCATCCTCCATCTTGAAGGTGTTCTTTCACTCATCTCCCATTCTGATTCTAACCTCTTAAGATCTACCTTAGAAAAGATTGTGGCTCCAGCCATCTTGTCATGCATGTCATTTAGTCCAGGGACGGGGAATCAATATTTGATAATAATTTTGTTTATTGCATGGCTATCCATGCACATCCTCCAAGTTCCATTTTTTTAGAGTTATTATGCAGGGACTATGTAAGGGCTAAGGCTTACCCTAATAAACCCTTTCCATAAAAGTTCTCCAACTTGTCTTTGTAACTCAGCATGCTCAATAGAATTTAGCCTATAGTGTGTTAAGTTGGGTAGAGTTGATTCGAAAACTAAATTTGTTGCATGCTAGATATCCCTCATGGGTAGTATATGGTCAAGGAAATCCTCAAGAAAAATATTCTTAAATTTGCTAAGAAGGGCTGCTACTTCAGAGGGATATTTGGATGGTGAATTCTTATTGGCTTTTACAACAGTCAACATGTAGACAAAAGTTTCCTCGACTAACTCTTTCTTTAACTACTTAGCACTAATCTGATTAAGGATTTTTTACTTATACTTCAATCCACTGGATTTTTTAGTCTCATTTTTCTTAGATCCTGTATGATTTATGGTAATCTTCTTGGAAGAATTGTGCCCTAAAAGCCAATCTTTATACGGACATTTCTATAATCTTTCAACTCATGTTGACATTATTTATTAATAAAAAGTAATTATTGATTCATCATACGGCTACATCTTATCAAGATTATGATGAATCCCATTGGTTAGGATAATGAAATTAGGGTTATGATGGAGATCATAACGGTGAGACCAAATTCTTACAAACCCTAATCTAAAATGTTTCTAGTCAATGATCATCGATTAGGGGATCAATGTTTCTGGAAAGACTAGCACATCCTATGTGTGCTCGATGGAGAGGGTGGTTGGTCTCATAACCACTTGTACATGGACATTAATACAAAGATATTGGTACTTATTAGGATATGAGTTCACTAAACTGATCTGCCTTGAGAACATCATATGGAGGTCTTATTACTTGTCAAAAGATGGTTCTCATAGTGGGAGTTGTGCAAGTGATCCTTAGACCTGAGATCACCATGGTTTCTTATGAACATAAAGCCATGTTTTGGATCATACTCATTCATGACAAAGAGTCATGTATGGGGTGTTCTTAGATATGGTGGATTGTACATGAAGGATATGAGTGGGTCAACAAGGAATCAATCACTCATAGTAAGAGGAGGACTTATGCCATGTAATATCTTCTATTGTTGACTCAGGAAGTCTTTAATCAATGCAAGTTGAGATTAGATAGGGTTTCTAATCTTTCGTTGATCGAGTCTTCATTATTAAATTGAGATTCAAAAGGATTAAGTGCTAGGATTTGACAATTCTTCATACCTACATTTATTCGAGATAAAGAGAGATCGAATGATTGAATTACACGGCAACTTTCCTTTGAAGGGTATGTTGATAATTTCTACCAAATTCCTCATCTTCCAGGTAGGCATGATATGTTGCTAGATGTCAAACATGTCTTGTAAGTTTTCATGAATCAAATTAATTGGATTCATGAATCAATTTGGAAGTTAGTTCGAATTAGCAACTTAGGTTAGCTCGATTTGACCTAAGTCAATCAATTTCGATTGAATCGAAATGGCTTGGACCTAGACCTACTGCTAGCTATATGTGGAACCCAAAGGTCATACACATTAAAGAATTGGCCAAGAAAGTTAATTGGATTTTTATTTGGATCATAGGATCCTAATTGGCTAGCTAATTGACATACTAGCATATGTTGGCTATGATAGAAAAGTGCCCTAAGAGCTAATCATTATGAGGGCCTTTTTATAAACTTCTAGCTCATGTATGACATACTTTCATATTTATAAAGGCATTTGATTCATCATATACTGATGTGTCATATTTTCTTATTGATTATGATGAACCCCATAAATTAGGGCAATGGAGTTAGGGTTATGATGGAGTTCATAACAGTGAGACCTAATTCTTATAAACCCTAATCTAGAATGCTCCTAGTTGTTGGACCATCGATTCAGGGATGGATGAATCCGGAAAGACTAGCTTAACCTATGTATGCTCAGTTGATGAGGGTGGTTGATCTCACAACCCTTACGTAGAGACACTAATACAAGGATAAGGGTGCTCATCAGGGTATGAGTATACTGGACTCATCCTCACTGAGACTATCTTATGGAAGTCTTACTACTTGTCAAAAGATAGATCCCAGGGTAGAAGTTATGCATGTGATCTTTAGACCTGAGGTCACCATGGTTCCTTGTACACACTAAGCCATATTTTGGTTCATACTCTTTCATGCTATTACGGCATGTACGGGATGTTCTGGGTATGGTGGAAGGTGTACGAAGGATGTCAGTGGACCAACAAGGAATCAATCATTCCTCGTAAGAGAAATTGTTATCCCATGCAATCTCTTGGATGAAAGACTCGAGGAGCCTTTGATCAAAGCAGGATGAGATTAGTGGAATCAAATCAGTCATCAGTTGAGTCCTCATGATCGAGCTAAGATTCAATATGATTAAGTATTAGGGTTTGACATATATCCATACCTATCACTTAATCGGGATAATGGGAGATCGAAAGATTGAATTGCACGGTAACTTACTACTGAAGGGTATTTTGGTATTTTCGATCAAATTCCTCATCTTCCGGGTAGGAATGACACATAGCTAGACATCAATCTTGTTTTGTAGGTTTTCATGAACTAATTTGTTTGGTTTCATGAGTCAATTCGATATGTTATTCGAATTGGACAATTAGGTGAGCCAATTTGACCTAATTAGGTCAATCGGGTTTGATCGGATCGAATCGGCTCAAACCTAAATCTACTGCTGGCTAGATGTGGAACCCAATGGGTCACACACAATAGAGACTTGGCCAAGGAAGTCATTGAAGATTTAATTAGGGTCATAGGATCTTAATTAGTTAGCAAGATTTCATACTAGTATATGTACGTTAACCTATTTCCTAACCCAACTGGATTGGGTTCGATTGCTTGCTAATTGGGCTAACCTAATTATGAAAAACCTAAATTAAGTTGAGTCCTAAGTGGGGCTAGCCAAATCAGAACTTGATCTGGTTTTAATTTGAACTTAAGGGCATTTTTGGCACCATATATGAAGAGTCTTAATGGCATGGGACTCTTGGTACCTAAATGATACATTAACTTCAAAAGGGCATAGAAAGGCCTACAGACCTTTGATCTGAAAATATTAGATATGGTTAGAAAGCTTATTTGATTCCCTTTACAATGACACCAATATTGCATATGTTTGACCAAGTCAAATTGATACTTTGGGTGGACTAAATGGAAAGGGAAGAACTATTGGAGCCCTTTGGCGCACCCGGGAGAAAGTATGGCGCGCAGATGGACTGAGAGTCCTTCTGCACATGAGACTTTGGAAGCTTCATCAGGAAGGGGCCTCTTAGCTCAAACCCCATTCCTTGACAAGTCAAAAGACCGATTTAAAGTTTGAATGGGATGGTTTTGAAGAGGAGTGAAAAGGTGGCGTGCACATGAAGAGTCTTGCCTCTTCATATGCGCGCGCACAATAGAGGGCAGAGTCCTTCTGCCTTTGAAACTCTTCAAGCCTCGTATTACTTCGATTAAAAGAGGCATCTCCCTATCTCAAAAACCTGTATTTGATGCATGGCATGATGGGGATTGATTTGGTAAGTGAAAGAACACAGATATGACTCTCCATTCCTGAAGTCTTATCAGATATGATGTTTCATATCTGATAAGTGTTGTCGGGATGCATTTCATGCCCCATCTGAGATTATAAATAGGGGGTACGGTGAAATGAGAAACACTACTACTTCTTCTTCTTCGGCCTTCTGAGATCAGTGTTTTTATTTTCTCGAGAGTCTGTTTGAGAGTCTTCCACTTTCTCCTCCCTCCTTGTTTTAGGATAAGACCGGTCTTGTCAAGACAAGTTTTTCTACACTATGACAAGGCTTGGTTTTAGGACATAAGCCTATAGGGTCCTAGTGGAGGGTAGTCCTAGAACCTAAAGTGGTTTAGGATAGTGTCTTGAGTGCCCATCAGTAGGACAGGGTATCCTACAGTGGTCAATAGACCAAAGGTTGCTGAAAGAGTTCCACTTCTCCAAGCAACTTGATGAAGAAGTTCTTCCTTGGTCCGAGTTTCATGTGGATCATCGTTGGAGGGTTTGTGCTTGTGAACCTTGTGAAAAGTTGGGTTTTAGTAATCCAGGTATTTTTCTTGACTCTATTTTATGATTCATTAGTTGATATTGCACAAGGGGTTCTTGGGAATTAGGGTTTTCTATACATGTTATACATGTTAGGGTATCATGCTATGAAATTTTATTTTGAAAGTCAATTCTGCATGCTGCATGATCCTCGGCACCCTGAGAAAGTTCCCATCAGTGGTATCAGAGCCATCCTTATGGCATTCCAATTATCAATCATTTTGGAGTTTGATTAAATTCCACTACCGAGCCGACCCGAACCTTATCAAGCCGACTCGACCATGTTCATATGTATGATATTATGTCAATATGAAATTATGCATGAACCAAGTAACTTCTTTGGATTGGGTTAGTCAACATGGCCGTCCGGTCATAGGAGCCAGGTAGGGTTTTAAAGTCCCTCTCATCCCATTCAAAGGGTCTCCTATGACGTGTAGGGGTGCCGCTGTGGCCATATCCCATGAAAAAGTGAGGTGAAAGGTATTTTATCATGTCTTGATTTGCATATTAGGGTAATATGCTAATTGTCATATAATGCTATACATATTACGGTAATATGCTTGATGACATGAATTTTAATGCATATGCTAGAGTGATATGCATTGGGTTTATATTTTGTTACAAACTTGGATATCATGTTTATGTTTATACTAGTAGTAATAAACATTATTATCATGATAGTTTTAGAATGTGTTTTAAGACCATCAAAGCCCTCATCAAAAACCATATTTAGTCATAGTATAAAACTTAGTCAAAAAGCAAAACCGGTTAGGGTTTGATCAGCCAAGTGGTGTCTAAGCAAGTGGTTCTGGGAAGGTAAGGGGAATTTTTAATTGGTTCCGTTGACTGACCTGGCCAATCTAATTGGTGCCTAAGGAAAGCAACGGGGGGACCCCCTCACCCCTTCCACTCACCTGGCCAATTTTGTCATATCTAAATCTTAATTTGGTAATGTTAATTGGTTAAGTGTACTATATTTTGCCTTCCTTCATGCTAAGCCAAATTTATGTCAAGACTATAGTAGGTTTGTTGTGCATACACAAGGCCTACTCTAGGGTTTGATATAAGATTTATCTTGATGCCCTTAGTGCTTTATGGCATGGTTGGAAATGTTGCTTTGTTATGCATATACAAAGGGTAACATTATTCAATCATGGCTATATGAAAATGAAGGGTCCGACTAAACTAAGACACTATGCTTTGTTGTGTATACACAAGGCTATAAGTGTCTTGAAGGCAAAGATAATTGTTGAGAATTGCATGGATTGCAATTGGAAAGGTTGTCCTACCTTTGAACTCATATGTGTTTGTTGTGCATACACAAGGTACTCATGAGGAATAAGGATCTCAACCCCACTAAGGAAACTAGGAAAGGTTTCTCGCTTACCATAGTTAAGGGTTATGGTATTTGAAGAAAATAGTGAGAGACATAATTAGATAGAAAGTCCTTATCTAGTTATGGATGTCATCTTGAGTGGTCTGCTGATATTGTTCTTGGTGTGGAGTAAGGGGCAGGGATTCTAGGATGGATGCTTATGATGCAAAGGAATTTTTTTTTTTTGGTTGATGAGTTTTATATGTTTTTCTTAGGGTTTTGATTCCCTATCACAAGGAAAAACTAGAAATAAGAGAAATGAGTAACGGAAGCTTACACTAGCAGTTCAAATCCCTAAATAGTGAAAAAGAGAACAGGATGACGGGATTTAGAAATCCCAGTAGGACTAGCTCGAAACACAATACCTACATAGAAGATAGAGAGAGCAAACCTCACACATCTGAAATGCCCGATGCAGAGATCGCTCAACTCGACGGATGCGGCCTAGATGCCCGAGCAGTCGAACCCATGGAAGCACTGGCTTTCGGTCGGAAGGTTGCGATGGCAAAGCTGACTGTCTCCGATGCCCGAGATGCCAAGGAGGACCTGTAGGCAAACAAAATAGGGATTAGCAAAATGGAGAGATGTACAGAAAGGGACTGAGATAGGGTAGAGAAGGGGCTTCGAGCCCGGTGTCCGGCTGGATTTCGAAGTCGAAGATGGAGATAACTTGGGGCTTCGCAAAACGCAACATCCCGGAGGATGAAGGATTGTGGCCTACACCACTCGACGTCCAGGAGGACGAAGGACTCGGGATGCCTTGGGGCGACGGACAGGTGGCCTCACACCACTCGACATCCCTGGGGACGAAGGCAACTTCACTCAAACCTAGTCTAGGAGACAATGGTTGGAGGACAAACAAACTCAAACACTCTTTTCATTCAATCATTCAATAGCTTTACAAAAGAGAGTTGGGTCCTTTAAATAGGCACCCAAGGCCCATTTGAATTTAAAAATATTCAAAACCCTTGAACCCAAATTACAACCCCAAAAGTTGGCACCCACATGGATGTGTAAGATTCTTCATGGCCGACCAAATGGAGGAGAGGATGGGTGTGGCATGTGGGAGGGCATGGAGAGGGGGATTGGCCTCTTGACTTCCTTCATTTGCATGCTCATTTTTGGAAGAAAATGTGGAACAAGGCTTGCTTGAAGGGATGTGCTTCCTTGGATCCTTCAACGCCCACTTTGGAGTGATTCATGGCCGACCAAATGGAGGGAGCTTTGGGCATTGCATGGTTGAAGGCTTGGAGAGGGTAGTGTGTCCTTTGACCTTCCATTCTTGCATGAACACTTTGAGAAGAAGGCTTGGAAGAGGGCTTGCTTTGTGGCTTGGTCTCTTCAAGGATCTTCAACGCCCCATATTTTGATGGATCATGGCATGATGTGGCAGAGGGAAGAGGGGGATGATGTCTCCTCCTTCCAAGGTCGCCTAAGAGAAAAAGGCATGGAGAGGGCTAGTGGAATGCATGAGGGCCCCACCTTGTTTCCCTCCATGGATGCCCAAGTTGCAACTGATGTGGCGCCACATAGGTGGCAAGGTGGCACCTGAATTGGCTTCTTTCCGAGTGAAAGAGGTGGGTTGGCCCATAAGGATTTGACTTGGTCTTGAAAGCCAGGTTGACTTCAATTGGGCTTGGGCCAAATCCAAACTCAGACTCGAACGAAAAATAAATACAGGACCCATGACCTAGACTTGACCCAAATTTGTCAAGGTACAAGACTAAAATTATAAAATTACTTTGCCTCATAGCCTTATTACAGGACTCACAGAAGTGGAACCTTAATCTGAGATCCACAGAGGGTTGAAGAGCCTCTGTCAGATCCTGGTGCCCACACCAGTTCTCCCGGGGTGGGAGGAACTCGACCCTGTCGAGTAAGGGTTAGTTTTGCTTTGGTACCTCTCCAGGTTGTCGGGGTCGATGTGCTGCAAGTCCTCCCGTGTGATCCACGAGTCATCAGATTTGTATCGGCCTTGCCATCGGACCAAGTAACGTTGATAGCCCTTGCCCCATGTAGTGATGGCTTGGTCATCCAGGACACGCTCGATCCGCTCTCCTCGCTTAGGTTCAATGATTTGTTCGGGTTCAGTCTCAGTTGGTTCATCTATGGTAGGGCAGGGGCAGTGCACTGACTAGCAAAATGTCCAGGTTTATGACACCTAAAGCATTTACCTTGGGGATCGGGTCTCCTGTGGAATTCAATAGCCTTACCCTTTTCCTCTCTACTGTATGGGGTCGGTTCAGGATGGGACGACTAGGACTGGGTTGGGCTAGGTTTGGTCGACTTGGATCAGTTTGGTATGGGCTTGGTCGACTCGGGTAAGCCTGGCTAAAACTTTGGGTGGATCCAGGGATACAACTCTAGTTCCTAAATGGCTTAGGTCTTCTATAGGTGGGAGCTCTCTTGAAATGCTCATAGAGCCTAGCAACTTGGTAAGCTTCTTCTAAGGTTCTGGTTGCTCTAAAATACAGCTCTCTCTGAATGTCTGGGTGAAGGCCAGCCCTAAACCTAAACAGGGTTACCTCAGGTGACTCTACAACCTTACATCGCATAACATATTCATCAAACTTGGCGATGTAATTGGCCACACTCTTACTCCCTTAACTTAGGGTTTGCCATTGGTCCAAAAGTTTCTGGGTGTAGGATGTTGGTAGGTATTTCCTCCAGAGCTTATCTCTCATTTCCCCCTAGGCGGTTATGGGTAATTGACCTTTCTGCTCTATGTAATTTTGAACACTATTCCAAAACAACCTAGCTTGGTGAACCAATCTAAGCTTGGCAAACTTAAACTTAGTTCTTTCTGACATAGAGTACCTGTCAAAATAGTGTTCCATAGCAGACTCCCAATCTTCATACACCCTGGGATCTAAACTTCCATCGAAAGTGGGAGCCTCAAGCTTGATGCTCCTAAGGGCCCTTTCTTCACGGTCCTCCAGATTGGGTCTCCTAGGACGGGTATCAACAAAGGGGTCAGGGTCTCTCCCAAATTCATCCTCAAAGTAAGGGTCTTGTTGCAGGTTTCTCCTGGGATGAGGGGACTCGGGACTGGGTTCAGGTCGGGTCCTAGTAGCTTCCTCTAGGGGTCTCAGTCTGGCCTCTATTTGATCTAGTCTATTGGTCAACTGGTTGCCTAACTGGGTCATGGATTAAGTCATGGATTGAGTTAGGGCTCCAATGTCAGCTCGCAGTTGGTCCATGGTTTCGGTAGAGGGCGGAGAAGGTGGGTGAAAAGAGGTTCCTGATCTAGTGCACATGTAACAAAACGATGCTACGATTTGCTAGACCTAGGAGATCTCTCCAAATGTAAAGTCAAGAAGATGAACCTGAAAGTAGTAACTTGGCACCTGGCCAGGTAAGTGTAAGGTTAGTGGAGGTTCCTCTTTGCTTGCCTAGTCACCAATTAGAAATTGGCCAGGTAAACGAACCAACCCACTTCCCTTCGGGATCTAGTCCCTGAACCACTTGCTTAGACACCAGCTACTCAAGCACACACCAAGTAATCTAGCATGGCTCGGCACTTGGGTCGACCCGACTCGTGGGTGTCCCTAGCTCACTAGAGCAGATTAAACGTCTAATCAATTTTAGTTAATGGCTAGGATTCGATATGTCGGGTGGTGGTTTTTGGGCTAGGGACAGGTAATGAAATCCTGACCCTATGTTAATTTGACGCCCTTAAGATACGTTATAGAGAATGAAGCACAAAAAAATGATTAATGAAATGACTTAGAATTTTTTTGTTTTTTTGTGTCTTTTAGATGTGTGAATGCTAAACAAAATGCAGGAATTAAAATATGCCCCTAAATGCAAGAAACAAGCTAGATGGATGAATGAAACAAGAGATGAGTTGCTTGCTGAAATTTCAGACCTGAGATTTTCTCAGGTAGTATTTCGTCTTGTAGGAATTGTACAAACTGAACTAAAATCTAAGAAAATAGCCAAAAATACATTGAAAAAGATGCAATCTAATAGAATAGAAATCATGAAATTTGAAGGTCTTTACAGAGAGAAACAATTCAATGATCAGACCATATACGGGCTAACCAGAGTGCAGAAAATGAAGGAAAACAAAATGCACTAGTCCTAGCCTTGCTCTAATACCAAGAATGGTGTGGAGTAAGGGGTAGGGATGCTAGGATGGATGCTTATGATGCAAAGGAATTTTTTTTTTTTTTTTTTTTTTTTTTTTTTTTTTTTTTTTTTTTTTTTTTTTTTTATGGTTGATGAGTTTTATATGTTTTTCTTAGGATTTTGATTCCCGATCACAAGCAAAAACTAGAAATAAGAGAAATGAGTAACGAAAGCTTACACTAGCAGTTCAAATCCCTAAATAGTGAAAACGAGAACAGGATCCTGGGATTAAGAAACCCTGGTAGGACTAGCTCGAAACACAATACCTACTTAGGAGATAGAGAGAGCAAACCTCACACGTTTGAAGTGCCCGATGCAGAGATCGCTCAACTCGGTGGATACGGCCTGGATGCCCGAGCAGTCGAACCCATGGAAGCACTGGCTTTCGGTCGGAAGGTCGCGATGGCAAAGCTGACTATCTCCGATGCTCGAGATGCCAGGGAGGACCTATAGGCAAACAAAATAGGGATTAGCGAAATGGAGAGATGTATAGAAAGGGAATGAGATTGGGTAGAGAAGGGGTTTCGAGCCCGGTGTTCGACTGGATTCCGAAGTCGAACACGGAGATAACATGGGGCATCGCATCCCATGATGTCCCGGAGGATGAATGATTGTGGCCTCATACCACTCGACATCCAGGAGGATGAAGGACTCGCGACGCCCTGGGGGGACGGACTGGTGGCCTTACACCACTCGACGTCCCTGGGGACGAAGGCAACTTCGCTCAAACCTAGTATAGGAGACAATGGTTGGAGGATAAACAAACTCAAACACTCTTTTCATTTAATCATTCAATTGCTTTACAATGGAGGGATTGGGTCCTTTAAATAGGCACCCAAGGCCCATTTGAATTCAAAAATATTCAAAACCCTTGAACCCAAATTACAACTCCAAAAGTTGGCGCCCACATGGATGGGTAAGATTCTTCATGGCCGACCAAATGGAGGAGAGGATGGGCATGGCATGTGGGAGGGCTAGGGGAGGGGGATTGGCTTCTTGACTTCCTTCATTTGCATGCTCATTTTGGGGAGAAAACATGGTACAAGGCTTGCTTGAAAGGATGTGCTTCCTTGGATCCATCAACGCCCACTTTTGAGTGGTTCATGGCCAACCAAATGGAGGGAGATTTGGGCGTTGCAAGGTTGAAGGCTTGGAGAGGGGAGTGTGTCCTTTGACCTTCCATTCTTGCATGAACACTTTGGGAAGAAGGATTGGAAGAGGGCTTGCTTTATGGCTTGGTCTCTTCAAGGATCTTCAACGCCCCATATTTTGATGGATCATGGCATGATGTGGGGGAGGGAAGAGGGGGATGAAGTCTCCTCCTTCCAAGGTCGCCCAAGAGAAAAAGGCATGGAGAGGGCATGTGGAATGCATGAGGGCGCCACCTTGTTTCCCTCCTTGGATGCCCAAGTGGCAACTGATGTGGCACCACATAGGTGGCTGAGGTGGCACCTGAGTTGGCTTCTTTCCATGTCAAAGAGGTAGGTTGGCCCACAAGGATTTGACTTGGTCTTGAAAGCCAGGTTGACTTTAATTGGGCTTGGGACCAATCCAAACTCAGACTCAAACCAAAAATAAATACAGGACCCATGACCTAGACATGACCCAAATTGGTCAAGGTACAAGACTAAAATTATAAAATTACTTTGCCTCATAGCCTTATTACAGGACTCACAGAAGTGGAACCTTAATCTGAGATCCATAGAGGGTTGAGGAGCCTCTGTCAGATCCTGGTGCCCAATCCAGTTCTCCCAGGGTAGGAGGAACTCGACCTTGTCAAGTAAGGGTTAGTTTGGCTTTGGTACCTCTCCAGGATGTCGGGGTCGATGCACTGCAAGTCCTCCCGTATGATCCACGAGTCATTGGATTCGGGTCGGCCTTGCCATCGGACCAAGTAATGTTGATAGCCTTTGCCCTGGGTAATGATGGCTTGGTCATCCAGGACACGCTCAATCCGCTCTCCTTGCTTATGTTCAATGATTTGTTCGGGTTCAGTCTCAGTTGGTTCATCTATGAGTAGGGCAGGGGCGGTGCACTGACTAGCAAAATGTCCAGGTTTATGACACCTAAAGCATTTACCTTGGGGATCGGGTCTCCTGTGGACTTCAACAGCCTTACCCTTTTCCTCTCTACTGTATTGGAGTCGGTTCAGGATGGGACGACTATGACTGGGTTGGGCTAGGTTTGGTCGACTTGGGTCAGTTCGGTTTGGGCTTGGTCGACTCGGGTAAGCCAGGCTATAACTTTGGGTGGATCCAGGGATATGGCTCTGGTTCCTAAAGGGCTCAGGTCTTCTATAGGTGGGAGCACTATGGAAATGCTCACAGAGCCTAGCAACTTGGTAAGCTTCTTCCAAGGTTCTGGTTGCTCTAAAATACAGCTCTCTCTGAATGTCTGGGTGTAGGCCAGCCCTAAACCTAAACAGGGTTACCTCAGGTGACTCTACAACCTTACATTGCATAACATATTCATCAAACTTGGCGATGTAATCAGCCACACTCTTACTCCCTTGACTTAGGGTTTGCCATTGGTCCAACAGTTTGTGGGTGTAGGATGCAGGTAGGTATTTACTCCTAAGCTTATCTCTCTTTTCCCCCTAGGCGATTATGGGTAATTGACCTTTCTGCTCTATGTAATTTTCAACACTATTCCAGAACAACCTAGCTTGGTGAACCAACCTAAGCTTTCCAAACTTAAACTTAGTTGTTTCTGGCATAGAGTACCAGTCAAAATACTGTTCCATAGCAGACTCCCAATCTTCATACACCCTGGGATCTAAACTTCCATCGAAAGTGGGTGCGTCAAGCTTGATGCTCCTAAGGGCCCTTTCTTTACGGTCCTCCAAATTGGGTCTCCTAGGACGGGTATCAAAAAAGGGGTCAGGGTCTCTCCCAAATTTATCCTCAAAGTAAGGGTCTTGTTGCAGGTTTCTCCTAGGATGAGGGGACTCAGGACTGGGTTCAGGTCGGGGCCTAGAAGCTTCTTCTAGGGGTCTCAGTCTGGCCTCTATTTGATCCAGTCTATTGCTCAACTGGTTTCCTAACTGGGTCATGGATTGAGTCATGGATTGAGTTAGGGCTCCAATGTCAGCTCGCAATTGGTCCATGGTTTCGATAGAGGGTGGAGAAGGTGGGTGAAAACAGGTTCCTGATCTAGTGCACATGTAACAAATCGATGCTACGATTTGCTAGACCTAGGAGATCTCTCCAAATGTAAAGTCAAGAAGATTAACCTGAAAGCAGTAACTTGGCACCTGGCCAGGTAAGTTTAAGGTTAGTGGCGGTTCCTCTTTGCTTGCCTAGACACCAATTAGAAATTGGCCAGGTAAGCAAACCAACCCACTTCCCTTCGGGATCTAGTCCCTGAACAACTTGCCTAGACACCATCTACTCAAGCACACACCAAGTAATCTAGCTTGGCTCGGCACTTGGGTCGACCCGACTTGTGGGTGTCCCTAGCTCACTAGAGCAGATTAAACATCTAATGAATTTTAGTTAATGGCTATGGTTCGATATGTCGGGTGGTGGTTTTTGGGCTAGGGACAGTTAATGAAATCCTGACCAGAATGTAGAAAATTAAAGAAAACAAAATGCACTAGTCCTAGCCTTGCTATGATACCAAGAATGGTGTGGAGTAAGGGGTAGGGATGCTAGTATGGATGCTTATGATGCAAAGGAAATTTTTTTTTTTTTTTTTTTTTTTTTATGGTTGATGAGTTTTATATGTTTTTCTTAGGGTTTTGATTCCCGATCACAAGCAAAAACTAGAAATAAGAGAAATGAGTAACGGAAGCTTACACTAGTAGTTCAAATCCCTAAATAGTGAAAACAAGAACAGGATCCCGGGATTAAGAAACCCTGGTAGGTCTAGCTCGAAACACAATACCTACTTAGGAGATAGAGAGAGCAAACCTCACATGTCTGAAGCGCCCGATGTAGAGATCGCTCAACTCGACGGATGCAGCATGGATGCCCGAGCAGTCGAACCCATCGAAGCACTGGCTTTCAGTCGAAAGGTCACGATGGCAAAGCCGACTATCTCCGGTGCCCGAGATGCCAAGGAGGACCTGTAGGCAAACAAAATAGGGATTAGTGAAATGGAGAGATGTACAGAATGGGACTGAGATGGGGTAGAGAAGGGGCTTCGAGCCCGATGTTTGGCTGGATTCCGAAGTCGAAGACGGAGATAACTTGGGGCCTTGCATCCCGTGATGTCCCGGAGGACGAAGGATTGTGGCCTCACACCACTCGATGTCCAGGAGGATGAAGGACTCGCGACGCCTTGGGACGACGGACAGGTGGCTCACACCACTTGACATCCCTGGGGACGAAGGCAACTTCACTCAAACCTAATATAGGAGACAATGGTTGGAGGATAAACAAAGTCAAACACTCTTTTCATTCAATCATTCAATAGCTTTACAATAGAGGGATTTGGTCCTTTAAATAGGCACCCATGGCCCATTTGAATTCAAAAATATTCAAAACCCTTGAACCCAAATTTCAACCCCAAAAGTTGGGGCCCACATGGATGGGTAAGATTCTTCATGGCCGACCAGATGGAGGAGAGGATGGGCATGGCATGTGGGAGGGCTTTGAGAGGGGGATTGGCCTCTTGACTTGCTTCAAACTTTTCACTAAGTAGCATCTTGGATGCTAATAAGTTAACCGGTTCAAACTGTGGACTGGTTGAGGAAGAAGGCTGATGGAGCCTGTTTCCATTGCAGCGTGTGTAGGCATTAGAGGAAGGATTGCAAGACTTGTCTTGCAAATGTGAAGCTAGATGCAAGTGGTGCATCTAGGGGTTTGTACATGATACAAACCAATTTATCATTGAGTGAATCTATTTCTAATTCATGGGTATTAGATACCACATGTGGGTCACATATTTATAAATCTTTACAAGGACTCCACATAATTAGAAATTTGAAGAAATGTCACTTCAAATTATATGGGGCAAATGGAGAACCCATATATGTTGAAGCTGTGGGCACCTATCTTCTGTTATTACCTTCAGGTAATATCATAAGTTTGGAAGAATGCTACTATGTGCCAAATATTGTAAGAAATATTATTTCTATACCCTTGTTGTTACAACAAGGTTATGAAATAAGTGTAAAGAGTAGTGGCTACTCTATTCTTCATAATAATACAATATTTCGGCATCGTTGCTTTGTGAATGGTCTTCTAACTTTAGTACTCAATGATGAAATACTTCTTGTAGATGACAAGAAGAGAAAAAGAGATAATGTCAATATCACATATCTTTGGCATTGCCGGTTAGGTCATATCAGTGAGTCAAGGATAAACAAGTTAATCAAAGAGGATTACTTTGACCTTGATGATGTTCAATCATTAGGAACTTGTGAGTCTTGCCTCAAAGGAAAAATGACCAAGTCTCCATTCACTAGATATGGAGAAAGGGCAACTGAATTGTTAGGTCTTGTACATACTGATGAGTGGACCTATGTCAACTCAGGTTAGAGAAGGATATTCCTATTTCATCACTTTTATTGATGATTTATCAATGTTCGATTATGTGTATCTTATGAAAACAAGTCCGAAGCCTTTGATAAGTTTAAAGAATATCAGAGTATGGTTGAAAGACAAACTAGACTTAGTATTAAAGCACTTCGGTCTGATCGAGGAGGGGAATAATTGTCTAGTGAGTTTTTGAACCATCTCAAGGACAAAGGCATTATTTTTGAATGGATCCCTCCTTATACACCCCAGTTAAATGAAGTGGCAGAAAGGAGAAATTGCATCTTATTGGACATGGTAAGGTCCGTGATGAGCTTCACAGATCTTTCCATTTCCTTCTAGGGACATGCCTTATAGATTGCTGCATACATACTAAACAGGGTTCCATCTAAGTCAGTAAGCAGCACTCCATTTGAGTTATGGAATGGTAAAAGACCAAGTCTTAAGTACTTAAAGATTTGGGGTTGCCATGCTTATGTCAAGAATAACTTTGGGCATAAGTTAAGTGCTAGGGCTGACAAGTGTAGGTTTGTTGGTTACCCAAAAGAAGGTAAGGGATACCTCTTTTATAATGCTACTGAGTAGAAGATAATTGTCAGTAGGCATGCTACATTCTTGGAACATGAGTTTATCCAAGAAGGATGTAGTGATTCTTCACTTAAGTTGTGTGAAGAACAGAACCAACAAACTGATTAGCTTTCAAGTGAAGTTCCTCAACCAGAGGTTCTTGTGGATTAAGAACAGCCACAATACACACCTACACTTCGAAGGTCAGAGAGGGTGCAGGGAGTACCTCTCGGATATGGCTTTGTCATCAGGGATGACAATGAAACTAGTATCATACAGGATGATGATCCTGTGACCTATTCGGAAGCTGTCGAGAGTAGGGACTCCAACAAGTGGCTTGGTGCGATGAAAACTTAAATGGCTCCATGTATTCCAATCAGGTTTGGACCTTGGTAGATCCACCTGAAGGAATTAACCCGATAGGGTGTAAATGGGTCTTCAAGAAGAAGATTGGAGCAGATAGTCAAGTTGAGACCTATAAGGCTAGGCTGGTAGCAAAAGGTTTTAGACAAAAACATGGTATAGACTATGATGAAACCTTTTCTCTAGTAGCCATGCTCAACTCTATTTGGATACTGCTTGTCATAGCAGCATACCATGACTATGAGATCTGGCAAATGGATGTAATGACTACTTTTCTCAATGGAAACCTTGAGGAAGAAGTCTATATATCACAATCAGAGGGGTTTGTCTCAAGTAGGAGACCAAACTAGGTATGCAAGTTAAAGTAGTCTATTTATGGACTTAAGCAAGCATCGAGGAGTTGGAACATCCATTTTGATGAAACAATCAAAGGATTTGGTTTTATTAAAAATGTGGATGAACCATGTGTATATAAGAAGACAAGTGGGAGTGCCATTGTTTTCTTAGTTTTGTATGTGGATGACATATTGATCATTGGGAATGATATCCCAATGTTACAATCGATTAAAACTTGGCTATCATCAAAGTTTTCCATGAAGGATTTAGGAGAAGCATCCTATAGACTAGGTATAAGGATCTATAGAGATAGATCCAAGAGGATGCTAGGCTTATCCCAATCCAGGTACATTGACTTAGTGTTGAAGAGATTCAACATGAATGAAAGTAAGAAAGGTTACTGACCTATAAGTCAAGGCATACATCTCTCTAAGAAAATGTCTCCTAAGACATCAAAAGAAAGAGAGAGGATGGCTATGATTTCTTAAGCTTCAACCGTAGGATCGATAATGTATGCCATGTTATGTACCAGACCTGATGTTGCATATGCCTTGGGCATAGTGTGCAGGTTTCAGGCAGATCCTGGAGAGGATCATTGGAGAGCTGTGAAAAATATTCTTAAGTACCTGAGAAGGACTAAAGATATTTTTCTAGTATATGGTGGATCTGAGTTGAAACTAAAAGGTTATACAAATTCTAGTTTTCAATCAGATCCAGATGATAGCAAATCCACATCGGGGTATGTCTTCACCCAGAATGGTGGTGCAGTGAGTTGGAAGAGTACAAAGCAGCCAATAGTAGCTGACTCAATCAATGAGGCATAGTACATAGCTGCTAGTGAATTATGAAGGAAGCTGCCTGGATGAAGAAATTCATCATGGAATTGGGCGTGGTTCCAGATTTACAATAGCTAGTGCCATTATACTGTGATAACACTGGGGCTATTGCACAAGCTAAGGAACTAAGGTCTCATCACAAGTCCAAGCATATTCTAAGACGGTTCCACCTCGTTCGAGAGATTATTGAAAGACAAGATGTCGTCATTGAACGAGTTGACACAAAGAACAATATAGCAGACCCATTCACTAAAGCTTTAGCCAAGCAGCAGTTAAATCGTCACTTAGATTATATGGGAATAAAATACAAGGGAGATTGGCTTTAGTGCAAGTGGGAGTTTGATAGAAAAGTGTCCTAAGAGCCAATCATTACGAGTGCCATTTTGTAAACTTCCAGCTCATATATGACATACTTTCATATTAATAAAGGCATTTGATTCGTTATCTACTGCTGTGTCATATTTTCTTAATGATTATCATGAACCCCATAAATTAGGGCAATGGAGTTAGGGTTATGATGGAGTTCATAATAGTGAGACCTAATTCCTATAAATCCTAATCTAGAATTTTCATAGTCGTTGGACCATCGATTCGGGGATCGATGAATCCGGAAAGACTAGCATATCCTTTGTATGCTCAGTTGATGAGGGTGGTTGATCTCACAACCACTTGTGTAGAGACACTAATACAAGGAAAGGATGCTCATCAGGGTATGAGTACACTGGACTGATCCGTACTAGGACAATCTTATGGAAGTCTTACTATTTGTCAAAAGATTGATCCTAGAGTAGAAGTTGTGCATATGATCTTTAGACCTAAGGTCACCATGGTTCCTTGTGCATACTAAGCCATATTTTGGTTCATACTCATTCATGCCATTGCGGCATGTACGGGGTGTTCTGGGTATGGTGGAAGGTATACGAAGGATGTGAGTGGACCAACAAAGAATAAATCATTCCTAGTAAGAGGAATTATTATCCCATGCAATCTCTTCGATGAGAGACTCAAGGAGCCTTTGATCAAAGCAGGATGAGATTAGTAGAATCTAATCAGTCATCAGTTGAGTCCTCATGATCAAGCTAAGATTCTATATGATTAAGTATTAGGGTTTGACATATATCCATACCTATCACTTAATCAAGATAATGGGAGATCGAAAGATTGAATTGCATGGTAACTTACTACTAAAGGGTATTTTGGTATTTTTCACCAAATTCCTCATCTTCCTGGTAGGCATGACATGTTGCTAGATGTCAATTTTGTCTTATAGGTTTTCATGAACAAATTGGTTTGGTTTCATGATTCAATTCGATGTGTGATTCGAATTGGATAAATAGGTGAGCCAATTTGACCTAATTAGGTCAATCGGGTTCGATCGGATCGAATCGATTCAAATCTAAACCAACTACTGGCTAGATATGGAATCCAATGGGTCACACACAATAGAGACTTGGCCAAGGAAGTCATTCTTGATTTAATTAGGGTCATATTATCCTAATTGGTTAGCCAGTTTGCATACTAGCATATGTAGGCTAACCTAATACCTAACCTAATTGGATTGGGTTCGGTTGCTTGCTAATTGGGCTAACCTAATTATGGGAAGGAAACCTAAATTAGGTTGAGTCCTAAGTGGGGCTAGCTAAATCAGAGCTTGATCTGATTTTAGTTTGAACTTAAGGGTATTTTAGGTGCCATATATGAAGAGTTCAAATGGGGTGGGACTCTTGGTACCTAAATGATACCTTAACTTCAAAAGGGCACAGAAGGGCCTACAGACCTTTGATATGAAAATATCAGATATGGTTACAAAGCTTATTCGATGCCCTTTCCAATGACACCCATATTGCATATATTTGACCAAGTCAATTTGATGCTTTGGGTGGACTAAATGGTAAGGGAAGGACTATTGGCGCCCTTTAGCGCACCCGGGAGAAAGTATGGCACGCATATGGACTGAGAGTCCTTCTGCAGATGAGAGTCTATGAGCATCATCAAGAAGGCACCTCTTAGCTCAATCCCTATGCCTTGACAAGTCAAAAGACCGATTTAAAGTTTGAATAAGATGGTTTGAAGAGGAGTGAAAAGGTGGTGCGCACATGAAGAGTTGCACCTCTTCATATTCACGTGCACAACAGAGGGCAGAGTCCTTCTGCCTCTGAAACTCTTCAAGCCTTGCATTACTTCGGATTAAAAAAGGCATCTCTCTATCTCAGAAATCAGTATTTGACACATGGCACGATGGGGATTGATTTGGTAAGTGAAAGAACACAGATTCATGACTCTCCATTCCCGTAGAGTCTTATTAGATATGATGTTTCATATCTGATAAGTGTTGTCGGGATGCACTTCACACACCATCTGAGATTATAAATAAGGGGTACGATGAAATGAGAAACACTACTACTACTTCTTTGGTCTTCTGAGATCAGTGTTTTTATTTTTTCGATAGTCTGTCTGAGAGTCTTCCACCTTCTCCCTCTCTCCTTGTTTTAGGGCAAGACTTGTCTTGTCAAGACAAGTTCTTCTACACTAGGACAAGGCTTGGTTTTAGGATATAAGCCTATAAGGACCTGGTGGAGGGTAGTCCTAGAACCTAAAGTGGTTTAGGATAGTGTCTTAATTGCCCTTCAATAGGACAGGGTGTCCTACAGTGGTCAATAGACCAAAGACTGCCGAAAGAGTTCCACTTCTCCAAGCAACTTGAAGGAGTTCTTCCTTGGTCCAAGTTTCATGTGGATCACCGTTGGATGGTTTGCGTTTGTGAACCTTGTGAAAAGTTGGGTTTTAGCGATCCAAGTATTTTTCATAACTCTATTTTATGATTCATTAGTTGATTTTGCACAAGGGGTTCCTGGGAATTAGGGTTTTCTATACATGTTATACATGTTAGGGTATCATGCTATGAAATTTTATTTTGAAAGTCAATTCTGCATGCTGCATGATCCCAGGCACCCTAGGAGAATTCTCATCAGGCTAGCCCAACTCCTAACCCAATTGGATTGGGTCAGTAAGCTTGCTACTATGCTAACTAATTTAAGTGGAACTAAGATTAGGTTGAGTCCTATGTTGGACAGCCTTAATCAGTATTTATCTAGATTTTATTGGGCTTTATCCTTAATTTATAGTAGATTCCAAGTTGGAAGAGACACTTGGCACCATGTTGGCTACCTCTAAATCACATTCTCCAGATAATCTCTAAACCCCTCTCCCTTACATCCAAATAGATGGGTGTTGACTGGTCAAAAGATGGAATTTGGCATGAGAAATATGGAGCTCAAATTGAAGGGTCACGTCTTGGTGCCCATAAATGGAGCCCACGAGGGGGTGCGAATTGGGTCTTTTAAAAATTTAAAGCAATAATGTGCATGCCTTGTGGTGTTTGTGAATAATGAAATTGATGCACTAGAATATATGCAGCGGAAAGCAATAAATAGAGTGCAAGAAGTAAAGAACAAGAGATAGAAGAGATAATCATACACAAACACAAGGTTTATAGTAGTTCGGTGAAAACCTAGCACCACATCCATTTCCCAAGCCATCCTTGGGAATTCCACTATAATCTCTTTAAGATTATAGCTGACTTGTTTTTCCAAAGCCTCAGAAGTCAAAACCGATGTTGGTTTTATCACCTTGGCTCACCAACAAACCTTTACACTTGTTTTATCTTCGGGCTCACAAGTCAACCCTAGTTGGTTTTGTCCCTTTGGCTCACTAACAATCACAACAACCTACTTTCAAAAAACCCTTGAATGCTAGGTCAAAACACAAGAGAATTTCATATATACAATTCAAATAAACAAAACAAACTCTCTTCAATAGTAGAATGGAAGCATTGAGGCTCAAGTTGATGCTTTGTCTTGTCTTCACCTTGAAATATTCTTCAAGCTCTCTTTCTGGAATGATGAAAGGATAGGCTTGTATGCTTTTTCATGGAATCACTCTTTAAATGGCTTTTGAAGTGAAGTTCTTGAGAGAATATTGACTTTTGGGCTTTGAATGGACTTCAATGCTTCAACAATGAGTTTGGTGAAGCTTAAATACTTCAAAAACTTCCAAAAAATAGTTTGTGACTATTGGAGCTTCGAATCTAGCCATTTGAAGCTTGAAAAGATGTTTCTGCACTTAAAAAAAATAGATCCGTTAGGGCTGTCAGAACTCGAGTGTCGACACTTGGCTGTCAGGTGTTGTCACTTGACTTCCAGGTGTCGACACATGAACATTCAAGTATCGACACTTGATTCACAGGTGTCGACACTTGACATAAAAATACATCATTAGCCAAGTTCTGGATTTTCAAAAAGTCTCGGGCCTTGAGTCGACACTTGGAAACTTAAATGTCGACACTTGAGTTTCAGATGTCAACACTTGAATTCTGGGTGTCGACACTTGGCATACCAAGGAGTTTTTCTGCATGCCAAATGCTGAAGTGTCGACACTTAGCCTTCCAAGTGTCGACACTTGGTTCTGCAAAATTCAAAATTAAGTGCAATTCAAGCCAAAAACACAAGTGTTGATTATGAAACTTAAATGCAATGTAATTAAGCAATAATTGAACTCGTTTAACCCCTTTTTGCATGGAAAAGACTCCTCAAAATGCAAAGGATGCTTCATGCCATAGCGTGCCACGATACCTTAATTTTGAGAATTTGAGATGCTTGTATCCTGAAAACTCATAAATAGAAATAAATATTAGTACACAATATGTACTCAACGTTTTGTTATTCATCAAAATCAGTAGGTAGAGCCAACAATCTTCCCTTTTTTGATGATGACAAAATCTTGAGTATATCAACATTTAATTTCAAATTTCAGATATGATATTTCATTAATATGATTTTAAGCTCATACATCCACAACTTACAGTATCAAAGGATGAATCTCTCCCTTAGCAAGACAATCTAATTAGAACAAGTTTTGAGGAACAGTATGCAATATTAAATTTGAAATTTAGATTAATCACAATTATATAATTCTACTCTCCCTTTTTGTCAATTATTAGAAAAAGGAAGTAAGCTCCCCCTCAAAACGAGCATGGAGACAAAAAGTAGTAGAGTATCAGAGTTGATAAAGAAATAGTTTTTTCAAAAGTTAGCAGGTATCAGAGCCAAAAAGTAAACGTAGTGCATCAATTTCAAGAGTATCAATGTCAAAATCAATCATAGTGAATTCAAAAATTGTAAACATCAAGCTGAAATGCATATATATATATATATCAAGTAATGTTTTCAGTACAAAATTTGCTGACTCATCAGCAACATTAAAACAATCAAAATACATAATGAGACAGAAATCATAAACAACATACAACATCTATGAGGCTAGTCCTTATCAGAAGGAAGCTCAAGAGTAAAGGGTGCGCTAATCCTAGATCTAGGAACTAATGCCTTAGGAGGTCCTTGGGCTAAGGCCCTATGACTCCTAGTATGGCCAGAAGGTCCTAGTAAGGGTATAACCCTAGAAGATCTAGTAGGAGGGGATAGAATCTCAGTCGGTGTAATGAAATCTGGTGTGGAATCAACTAAATCAGCTAGAGGAGGAACTGCGGAGTAGCTGGAGGATCATCTCTACTAAGCACCTGATAATGACCAGCACGATCCAACTGCCATCTGAACTCTCATCACTGGGATCACCATCACCCTCTCCATCATCACCATCATCAGCATCAGTACCACCCTTATCAGTGTCATCATGTCTGTCTGGGTGGTCATCATCATCGTCATCAGTCGGTGGAGCTGCAGGAGCTGCTGGTGGAACAAAAGATCTGAGTAACTCCTCGATACATGCAAATCCAGCCTCCATGATGTGTCGTAACTCAGCTTGCTCAGAAGCTGTGTGGGCTCTAAGGCCCTCTATCTCAATCCTTAGCTTAGTTGACCGCACCCTAAGTCCGACTAACTCGTTCTGTACCTTAGCAAACTGCTGTCTGGAATACTCCTCAAAGGATAACTCTATAGACGACGGGGGAGGAGCTGAAGGTGTAGCTATATGAGTCATCGACTGTACCTCTCATGCTGGAGCAGCCTGAAAAGGTGTACTGACTGGCCCTAATGGCCCAGCCTCAGCCTCCTCGTCTAGCTCCTGTCCAAACTCTTTCCAAACCCAACGAGCTGCGACCAACTGATATCCCATGCGGTGTAGCGATTGCTTGTCATATACATTAGTATGTAGAATCTCCTTGGGGATCTCCCCCTCCAAAGGAACACTACAAGCTCTAAATAGATGGGTCAGTGCCTTCCATATGGTAGACAATGTCGCCTCTGTGTCATTGCATCACGCATCTGAACCAACATCAGCGAGGGTAACTCCATCAATCTCTTCTGGGTCAGACTAACCATTAGCATCAGCTCCCTCTCTATGATGAAGTCAAATCGTCCAGTCTTTGAAAGTTGAATACGGGCGGTGATGTGATGTAGAAGGTGCATCTCCATTGACAACTAGTTCGCGGTGACCACAGTCACTCCACAAACATCCTATTGCTTAAGGATGCACTTAAAAGCTGCCTCTCTATCCTCTACTGAGAAAACATTGATGCCTCGATGAGCAAACTCCCATACTCTGATCATTAGCTCCTCTATCAATGAGATCTCCACACCCCTGACGGTGGTGCTCTATAATAGTCGACGGTAATCCAAAGCACCATAGAACTCCCTTACTAGATGGGGATAGTAGCTCTCCTGCATGGTGCAAAAGGGTACTAATCTGGCATCTATGAATGTCCTCCAATTCTGGAAGTGCTATCTATCGAAGAACTCTAAGTCGATCCGTCTACCAGCTGCCACGGCCTTCCATGCCATCCTCTCTACAGCGGGAACCTAGAGCTGCTGAATTACTAGACTGTCTTGCATCATGTCTGGCCTTAGTCCTCCTCTGAGAACCTTGATTGGATCTCCTCCTAATAGCTAGTCTCTTCCTCGGACCCATCACAACAAGCTGAGCAAGAAGGGAAGAAGGTAAACAGACTAAAGTGGGGACAGGATTCAATCAGGTTGAGAACTATAGATCGGCCATAGGTTAGGCTAAAGGAGACTAAGTTTTCCTAAAAGAGGATACTGGTTAAAGAAAAGCTAGAATTTGTTTTGAAAAATAGGGATAAAAACCAAAATGATTTTCTCCAAAAAACATGAAATCGAAGGTCAAAAATACTTTCAACAGTTTGAAAAGTGAGAGATTTATGCCATACAAAACACATTTGGGTTATAAAACATATGTGGGTTATAAGACATATTAAGGTTATAAAGTTAATCCCAACATATAAAATATATTTTGGTTATAAAATATTTATAAAACATATTTTTCCAGTTTATAAAATTAGTAAACTGGGACAAGTTAAAACATATAAAATAAACCGATGGGATTAGGGTTAAAAACAAAACACATTTGGGTTTTAGTTCAAAAACAAGTAATCAAACAGCAAAATAGTGGAAAGAGGAGCAAAATACCATGAAATCAATACAAATATCCCTTCCACATGAATGAAAACTGAGAATAAATAACAAATAGCTAAGAAATCTAAATTTAGAATGAAAACCATGAACTTTTCAGCCAAAAAACCCAATGCAACAATGAAATCAACAAAATTGGACAGATTGAGTGTGAAATCAATCAAAATCCGAGGGAAATCCAAGATAAATGCGTTCAAACACGGTTTTCTCAAAAAGGAGACTTCCAAATGATACAAAACGTCAAAAAATCCAAGTTAAATACATTAAAAAGGATGAAAATTAGGGAAACAAGGTTACACGGTTTCAAAAATGAGAAAAAGTGAAGGGGATTACCTGATTTCAATGGGGTAATGAGGGAAATTGATGATTTGGAAGGTAAAAGAGTTTTTGTGGACCACAGGAATCAAGAAAAAATGGGGGAATGTAAAATACAAAACCTTGGTTTAACCTAAAAAAGTCAGACTTTTCTGCGAGTGTCGACACTTGGAATTTATCAAGTGTCGACACTTGGTCAGGTGTCGACACTTCGCAAAATCCAAGTGTCGACACTTGGATAATAAATTTCAAAAAAAATTTGAAAAAATCTTCAAAAAATCAAGGATGTTTTTAAAAGCTTTTGGGACTTAACAAAAGTGATTTATGAGTAAAAATAACATGGGAATGATGGAATTTGAGAGAGTTCTAGGAGAATGGATCAATGATACCTAACTCTCTTCTAATCATACAAATCTCTCTTCACTCAAGGATTTGGTAAACACCTCAGCTAATTGATCATTAGTACACATGAATTCAAGTACAACATTTGAGTTTTGTACATGATCTCTTAAAAAATGATGTCTTATTTCAATGTGTTTACTTCTTGAATGTTGCACAGGATTCTTAGTTAGATTGATTGCACTTGTGTTGTCACATCTTATGGGTATCTTAATTAGTTTAATGCCGAAGTCTTCAAGCTATTGTTTGATCAATAGGAGTTGAGCACAACAGCTTCTAGCTGCTATATATTCGGCTTTCACCATAGATAGAGCAACCGAATTCTATTTCTTGCTACTCCAAGTGATCAAATTTACTCCAAGAAACTGACAAGTTTCACTAGTACTTTTACGATCAAGTTTACTGGTGCGGACACCAGGCATAAGAAGAGACTTCAGCAAGCTTAGCTAGGTTCTTATTTGAGTCTTGTAATAATTTAATTTTGCATTTGTTTTCTTTTAAATTGAGTCATGAGTCAAGTCTCATTGAGTCTTGTTTAAATCAAATTTCATTGAGTCTTGTTTAAGTCAAGTTTGGGCCAGTACAATTGCAAAATCTTGAAGGGTTAGTGTCTAGTCAAAAGTCAAAGGGAGCATGGTCCATGGGTTCACCACCAAAGAAGCCACATCATCACATGGAAGCCACTTCCTTGCCATATCACAAGGAGGTTCAAATTCAAGGAAATTCGGCCAAAGAAGAGGGAATTTTGAATTGGCCAACCTCCCCACCCATCTCTCCTACATTCATGGGGATGTCCCACCTTTTTAGGAGTTACATTTTGAATTCAAAAACAAACAAGGCTGCAAAGAAATTCTTATAAGAGTCCTTGGTTTTTGTAAAAAGAGTAGATGATGATGAATGAAGAAAATAGCCTTTCTTTTCAAAAGAAGTTCTCTTGCTTGTGATGTTTGGTACCCTATAAGAGTGTAAAGTGAGGCCTTGAAGTTCTGATATCCTGTAATCTACAACTCTCCCTCTCCACTCCAAGATCTTGCATGAATTCGGCTTAGAGGAAATCTTCCAAGAGCTTGCCAAGGGTTGCCTCATCAACAACTAGTGCAACAAGGGTTTCTACAACAAACCTTAAAGTCATCCTGCTAAGGAGCCATGGAAGATTCAAGACAAACCTCCACAACCTCTTCCCATCTTGTTTATTTATTTCTTTTATCCCAATCATTAATTCTTCTCCTAATCCCTCCATCTAATTTTGTTGCAGGATCCCTGGGTTTATTCTTGAGTTCCAAAGAAGGAGGTTGGATTTGCTAAGAACTAGAAAACCTATCTAGGGTAATTTCCTTATCATCTAGAATCCCCCCTGAGTGTGTTATTCAAGAGAGTAGTTTAATGCCTGGAAGCCCTCTTATGAATTCTTTCAGATCTGAAATTGGTAAGGTGAATTAGCTCTAATCTGAGTGGTTTCCTAACCACTAAGATCCTTCTCTCTTAATTATCTTGAATAGAACAAATTTCATGGTTTTGTATGACATTTCAGAATTTCCTTTATTTACATCTAGGTTCTTTGCTTTGGATGGCTAACTCTTATTGCTATTTTTTCATTTGAGTTTTACTAATTTGATTAAGAGCATGTCATTCCCATTATTTTCCCACATCATTTGGTATCAGAGCAGGTTAGATTAGAGCATCATAGTTAAAAACCCTGTTTTTCTGGTTTGCATGATATTTTCTCTTGTGCTGTAAGATTATAGCCAAATCTTTGCATTGTAATACCAAGGTGAAATCAGGTTGTCCTACTATAAGGTGGATCCTTATAGTATAAGGTTGTCCTATCCTGGTTATTGCTCATTGACCACATAGAAGAAATCTATGTAGGTCCGATTTCCCTGCTTGCTGTAATTCTGTGCAGGCTGACTGTAATCCGCCTGCAACTCCAAAGGCAAGTAGTGAGTTTTGCATTGAAACATTTTTTTTATTGTTCCATTTCAAGTTAGTTGTCAACATACTAGATTTCATCATCATGAAAAAATCACAAAAATAATGAAAATTACTGCATTCCATCACTGTTGCTAAAATTCCTGTATGTTCTGTTATGATCCTTTTCACATTATTTAACTTTAATGATCTGCTCAGCACAATATAGATTTTATCTTCTAATTTCCTTTCATATGGCATATCCTCTATCATTTAGAAATCTTTTGTGAATTTTTCAAATTTTTTTGAAACTGTTATACAGCACTTCTCAGCCCCACTTTGAACTGCAACACACAATATTTCTGCTGCTGAGATTAGCATTTATATGCATGTTTTGCATCATCTCATGATAAATCAATTAAGGGCATCATTATGACATGGGGGAAGGAATTAATCACCATTCCTTAGCCCAAAACCACAACCCGTCATCTCGATCCCAACCCCTTAATTAAAATCAATTAGACCTAATAACCCAAGTGGGTTAGGGACACCAACGGGTCGGGTTCAGATTAGGGTCAAGTTAATTGTCAACTAATTGGTGTGTGCTTATGGGCTTGGTGTCTAGGATTGGTGCATTAGAACTTGTGGTTTGGTCCGCCTACCTGGCCAATCTCAGATTGGTGTCTAAGGATTGGCAAAATAGGGACCTCCACTCCCCTTTCACCTACTTGGCCAAGTCACATAAGTTACTACTAGCTAGTTGGTCCTTTTAATTAGATCTCTAAATTGTGCTCTAGGTTTAGGAGCCTTAGTCATCTTGGTTTGAGTGCATTATTTCATGAAAACTAGATCAGGAGCTTCATATTCACGAGTCCAAACCCAATCCAGTGTAGCCATGGACCCGAATCTTGAAACCCTGATGAAAGCCCTAAATGACCAAATGGCCCAACTCAACCAAAATTTGACTGATCAGTTGGCCCAAAACAACCAGAGCATGAGGGAGCAAATGTCCCACATTACTACTAAGCTTGACCAACTAGAGTCTAGAACCCCTGGAGGAAATCAAGATGCCCAGAATGAGCTAGACCCTGAGCCTGAATTTTAGACACCAGCCAACCCTAGAATGATCCCAAGACAATGCCTTTTCCGAGAGCATGATCCTAATCAAATCTATGAACCAAATCCTAGGAGACCCAAACCAGCCCAATTGGACCAAGATGATTGAACCTTGAAGAACATTAGGTTGGAAGCCCTCACTTTCGATGGAATTTTAGATCCCAAAATCTACATTGATTGGGAAGGTGAGATGGACCAGTACTTTGACTGGTATGAGATGAGTGAGATAGGAAGTGTGAATTTGCAAAGCTTAAACTTGGGTGTCAATCTAGGTTATATTGGGGAAATGTTGAGAGACTAGCTAGACAAAGAGGAGATGTCCCTATAGTAACTTGGAGAGCAATGAAACTTAGGTTGAGAGAGAAATACCTTATATGTCCGACTATCAGAGATTGTTAGATCAATGGCAGAGACTGACACAAGGGAACAAAAGTGTGGCTGAGTACATTACAAAGCTCGATGAGTTTGTAATGAGATTGTTGAGGGAAGTCCATGATTTGGAGCTAGCATACCAGATAGCGCATGATGCAGAACGATTCCATAGGGGTCCAATTTTTCATCGACCTGAAACCCCTAGGCCTAGTGTTTCTAGTCAGCAACCAGGACAAAACCAGTTAAGGTATAATTGACCCAATTACAACACCCCTCAGACCCGAAGAGATGATAAAGGGAAAGCACCTGAAGTCCAAAGGAATCCAAATGCATGCTTCGAATGTCAAAAGGTAGGTCACTATGCTAGCAACTTTCCAAATAGAGCCTTATACATAGGAGCAGTAGAGGAAAATGAATCTGAGCCCATAGAGCCCTTAGCAAATTGTGTGGAAGAAATATATCAGGCTGATAATTGTTTAGCTGATGATTATGAAGGGGATGAAGAGATTATTGACTCATCAGAAATGCTAGGAGTCGTCAGATGTATTTTGACCCAAAATAAGGTACAGGAAGATTGGCGAACGACTAGTATCCTACAGACTTTTGTCAAGATAAGGGAGAAAGTTTATAAAATCATAATCGATAGTGGTAGCTGTGTCAATGCAATTTCAACAAGTGCAGCCAAGAGTCTAGGATTAACCACTGTCCCTCATCCCAACCCCTACAAATTTTCATGGATAGATGCTACCTCGATACCTATCAAATTTAGATGTCAGGTCCAGATCCAATTCCAATCCTATCAAGAAAAGATCTGGTGTGATGTGCTCCCTATGGGAGTAAGTAGCATCATCCTAGGTAGGCCATGGCTATTTGACCATGATGCGACCATTTTCGGTCGATCAAATTTATATGCCTTCACTTTTAATGACAAGAAAATTGTCATTCACCCTACTCAGCCTAAGGACAACATTAAGAGAGGGTCGAGCAACCTGAAAGACAAGAGACCGGGATTGAACCTAATAAATGAAAAAGAATTAGAACAAGAAATCAATGGAGGCTCACCCATTTGGATGCTAACTGTTAAGGAAACCCAAAGTCGAAACCTTGTAGAACAACCTAAGGAAGTGATCAAGTTGTTAGAGGAATTTAAAGATGTCTTTCCTGAAGAATTACCTAATCACTTACCACCATTAAGGGATATTCAACACGCCATAGATTTAGTCTCTGGAGCCACCCTACCCAACTTACCTCACTATAGGATGAACCCTACCGAACACTTAGAATTGCAACTAGTAGGGGACCTTCTTAGAAAAGGATTCATCAAAGAAAGTCTAAGTCCCTATGCAGTACCTGCACTCTTAACCCCTAAGAAGGATGGCACGTGGAGAATGTGTGTCGATAGTCGTGCCATAAACAAAATTACGGTGAAATATAGATTTTCCATCCCCCGTTTGGATGATATGTTGGACATGATGGCCGGAGTAAATGTGTTTTCTAAGATTGACCTGAAGAGCGGCTATCACCAGGTTAGAATTAGACCAAGGGATGATTGGAAAACAACATTCAAAACTAAGGACAGATTATATGAATGGGTAGTAATGCCTTTTGGATTAACCAATGCGCTGAGTACATTTATGAGGATGATGACCCAGGTCCTACGAGCTTTTATGGGAAAATTTGTGGTGGTATATTTTGATGATATCTTGATATATAGTAGGACCAAAGAAAACCATGTGGACCACCTTAGACAAGTCTGTACAGTCCTTAGGAATGAAGAACTCTTTGCTAATTTAGAAAAATGTGAATTCATGACCCAAAGAGTTACCTTCCTAGGTTTCATTGTCACCCCTGATGGAGTTTCAGCCGATCCTAAAAAGATAAGATCCATAGTTGAATGGCCCGTCCCCAAAACCGTTCATGATGTTCGTAGCTTCCATGGATTGGCCATTTTCTATAGGAGATTTATTAGAGAATTTAGCTCCATTGTTGCCCCGATAATGGATTGTATTAGGAAGGGAAGTTTTGAATGGACAAAAGCAGCTGACTAAGCCTTCCTAGATATTAAGAAAAAGATGACACAAGCACCTATCTTAAGACTGCCAGATTTTTCTAATATTTTCGAGGTAACTTATGATGCCTCTAGAGTAGGTATTGGAGGAGTATTGAGTCAAGAGAATCATCTAGTGGCATTTTTTAGTAAAACGTTAAATGAGACTAGGGCAAGATATTCAATGTATGACAAAGAGTTGTATGCGGTATTCCAGGCTTTGAGATATTAGAGACACTATCTGATACTGCAAGAGTTTGTCCTCTTTTCTGATCACGAAGCCCTTAGATTTCTGAGCTCCCAGAAGTAACTGAATCCTAGGCACGCCAAGTGGGTAGAGTTCATCCAAGCCTACACTTTTGTCCTGAAACACCGTGCCGGAACTAAAAATAAGGTTGCTAATGCTTTGGGCCATAGAGCCTTGTTTATAAATTCAATTAGCACTAAAGTCGTGGGTTTTGAAAGAATTAAGGATGAATATGACACCTATCCAGACTTTAGTGAAACTTTTCAGGCTTTAAAACAAGGACCATCTTCTAATCATAGTGAATACACCCTTTTAGATGGATACCTATTCAAAGAAAACAAACTCTGTATTCCCAAAACATCTTTAAGGGACTTTCTAGTTTGGGAAACCCATGTTGGAGGCTTAGCTGGTCATTTTGGTAGAAACAAAACCATCATAGCTATAGAAGACCAGTTTTATTGGCCAGGACTGAAATGACAAGTTGCCCAAATAGTGGCCAGATGTCGAACTTGTGATGTTGCCAAACAGCAAAAGCAAAACACTAGACTCTATACACCCTTACCTGTACCTGATTGTCCCTGGCAGGACCTGAGCATGGACTTTGTGTTAGGTTTACCTAAGACCCAAAGGAGACACGATTCAATTTTTGTTGTGGTCGATAGGTTCTCAAAAGTGGTCCATTTCATCCCATGTTCGCAAACATTCGATGCATCCAAGGTAGCCAAACTTTTTCTAGACAAAGTGGTCAAGTTACATGGGCTACCTAAAACCATAGTGTCTGATCGAGATGCTAGGTTCACCAGCTACTTTTGGAAGATGTTATGGCATTTGCTAGGTACCAAACTAAAATTTTCCACTGCCTATCACCCACAGACTGATGGACAAAGTGAGGTAGTCTATCGAAGCCTAGGGAATCTGTTAAGATGCTTAGTTGGTGACAATATAGGTAATTAGGATCTTCTCCTTCCTCATGCCGAATTTGCTTACAACAGTTCGATCAATAGGTCTACGGGCAGAAGTCCTTTTGAGATAGTCCATGGTTATAAACCTAGGAAGCCTTTAGATCTTATTACGCTGCCCACACATGCACGAATTTCTGAGTCTGCCGAGTCATATGCACAGCATATTAGAGAATTGCATAAAGAAATTGGAAAAAAAATTGAAATGAGTAACGAAGTATATAAGCATATGGCTAATTCACGGAAAAGAACAAAAGAATATAATGAAGGTGATTTTGTAATGATTAAACTAAGACCTGAAAGGTTTCCACCAGGAACTATGAAGAAACTACATGCCCAGGGAGCCGGACCTTTCAAAATAATTAAAAAAGTTGGACCTAATGCATACATGTTAGAGTTGCCACCAGAATATGACATTAGTTCAACCATTAATATTTCTAATCTGAAAGAGTATAAAGAACCTGCATTAATTCCTAGTGAGCATTTTGAGCCTTGTCCTATTTTTGAGAGTGCAGCCTTACCTGAATGTCCACCAGCAAAGCCACCAGACTGGAAAGATCGAGTTGAAAAAATTTTGGATGATCAGGCAATTACCACTAGGAATAAAGGTTATCAATGTTACCTGGTTCGTTGGCAAGGACGACCTGAATTGGTGCGGACACCAGGCACAAGAAGAGACTTCAGCAAGCTTAGCTAGGTTTTTATTTGAGTCCTGTAATAATTTAATTTTGCATTTGTTTTCTTTTAAATTGAGTCATGAGTCAATTCTCATTGAGTCTTGCTTAAATCAAATTTCATTGAGTCTTCTTTAAGTCAAGTTCGGGCCAGTCCAATTGCAAAATCTTGAAGGGTTAGTGTCTAGTCAAAAGTCAAAGGGAGCATGGTCCATGGGTTCACCACCAAAGAAGCCACATCATCACATGGAAGCCACTTCCTTGCCATTTCACAAGGAGGTTCAAATTCAAGGAAATTCGGCCAAAGAAGAGGGAATTTTGAATTGGCCAACATCACGACCCATCTCTCCTACATTCATGGGGACGTCCCACCTTTTTAGGAGTTACATTTTGAATTCAAAAACAAACAAGGCTGCAAAGAAATTCTTATAAGAGTCATTAATTTTTGTAAAAAGAGTAGATGATGATGAATGAGGAAAATAGCCTTTCTTTTCCAAAGAAGTTCTCTTGCTTGTGATGTTTGGTACCCTATGAGAGGGTAAGGTGTGAGGCCTTGAAGTTTTGATATCTTGTAATCTACAACTCTCCCTCTCCACTCCAAGATCTTGCATGAATTCGGCTTAGAGGAAATCTTCCAAGAGCTTGCCAAGGGTTGCCTCATCAACAACTAGTGCAACAAGGGTTTCTACAACAAACCTTAAAGTCATCCTGCTAAGGAGCCATGGAAGATTCAAGACAAACCTCCACAACCTCTTCCCATCTTGTTTATTTATTTCTTTTATCCCAATCATTAATTATCCTCCTAATCCCTCCATCTAATTTTGTTGCAGGATCCCCGGGTTTATTCTTGAGTTCCAAAGAAGGATGTTGGATTTGCTAAGAACTAGAAAACCTACCTAGGGTAATTTCCTTATCATCCAGAATCCCCCCCTGAGTGTGTTATTCAAGAGATTAGTTTAATACCTAGAAGCCCTCTTATGAATTCTTTCAGATCTGAAATTGGCAAGGTGAATTAGCTCTAATCTGAGTGGTTTCCTAACCACTAAGATCCTTCTCTCTTAATTATCTTGAATAGAATAAATTTTAGGGTTTTGTATGACATTTCAGAATTTCCTTTATTTACATCTAGGTTCTTTTGCTTTGGATGGCTAATTCTTATTGCTTTGTTTTCATTTGAGTTTTACTAATTTGATTAAGAGCATGTCATTCCTATTGTTTTCCCGCATCATTTACACCCAGCAAAGTCAGTATCAGAATAAGCAATCAATTCAAATAAAAAATCTCTAGAGTACCAAAGACCAATTTCAATTGAGCCAGATAGATATCTAAGTATGCGTTTAACAAACATAAGATGAGACTCTTTAGGATTAGACTGATATCTAGCACGTTTAACAAACATAAGATGAGACTCTTTACTGATATCTAGCACACATGATATTTAGCCTATTGGAAGTGAGATATAATAATGAACCAATCATGCCATGATATAGTTTTCGGTCAATAGATTTACCTGATTCATCCTTGTCAAGTCTACAAGATGAGCTCATAGGCATACCTAATAGCTTAGTGTTCTCCTTCTTTAGTATTTCTTTTGTGTACTTAGCTTGGTTAATGAAGATCCCCTATTTATTTTGCTTTATCTAGAGTCCAAGGAAGAAGTTAAGTTCTCCCATCATGCTCATCTCAAACTCATCTTGCATTAACTTTGCAAACTCTTGACAAAGAGATTCGTTAGTAGCACCGAATATGATATCATCTACATATATTTGTACTACTAAGAGATCATCATTCTTTTTCTTCAAAAATAATGTTTTGTCAACATTACCTCTAGTAAAATCATTTTTGAGCAAGGAAGAACTTAAACGATCATACCAAGCTCTAGGAGCTTCTTTCAAACCATACAAAGCTTTTTGAAGTTTGAAGACATGGTTTGGAAATTCATGATTTTCAAAACCAGGTAGTTGTTCAACATAAACCTCTTCTTCGATAAAACCATTCAAAAAGGAATTTTTGACATCCATTTGAAATAATTTAAAATTCATAAAACAAGCAAAAGCCAATAATAGCTTAATTACCTCAAGTCTAGCCACAGGAGCATAGGTTTTATTAAAATCAATCCCTTCCTCCTGATTGTATCTTTTGGCAACTAGTCTAGCCTTATTTATTGTAACAATATCATTTTCATCAAGTTTGTTTCAAAAAACCTATTTAGTGCCAATAATTGAAATATTTGAAGGCCTATCTACTAAAGTCCAAACATTATTTCTTTTAAATTGGTTAAGTTCATCTTGCATAGCATTAATCCAATTGTAATCATTTTTAGCTTTTTCTATAGTTTTAGGTTCAATTTGAGATACAAAAGTTAAATAATCATAAACATTCCTAAGGAATGATCGAGTACTTACACCTTTAGATGGATCACCAATGATAAGTTCCTTAAGATGTCCACGAGCTTACCTCCATTTTTTAGGTAAAGGATCGACTGTAGATGTGTTTTCATCACCTTGTACTTGATCACCTTTATTATTTTGATCAACTTCTTGTTCATTTATAGGCTCTTCATTGTTGTTCACCCCTTCAGTTCTTTTGGTACCTGTTTCATCATTAAGCACATCTTCTTTTCTAGAAGATTTCTGGTTAGATTCATCAAACACAACATGTATGGATTCTTTAACAACAAGTGTTCTTCTGTTGAAGACCCTGTATGCCTTGCTAGATGTAGAGTAGCCTAGAAAGACACCCTCATCTGACTTGGCATCAAATTTGCTCAAATTCTCTTTACCATTGTTTAAGATGAAACAATGGCATCTAAAAATACAAAAATATCGAATTGAAGGTTTTTTATCCTTCCAAAGCTCACACAGTGTTTTCTTTAAAATTGATCGGATTAAAACATGATTTAAAATATAGCATGCAGTGTTTATGGCTTCCGCCCAGAAATATCTAGATAAGTTATTTTCACAAAGCATGGTGCGTGCCATTTCTTCAAGATTTTTATTTTTCTTTTCTACCATTCTGTTTTGTTGAGGTGTCCTAGGTGCTAAAAAATTATGATGAATGCCATTTTCAATACAGAATTTATCAAAATCAGAATTTTCAAATTCGGTTCCATGTCATTTCTCAAAGTTACAATTGAAACACCTTTTTCATTTAAAACTCTTTTATGAAATCTAATGAAATCAGAAAACGTTTCATCCTTGTGTGCTAAAAACATGACCCATATAAATCATGAGAAATCGTCTACAATAACTAGACCATACTTTTTATCTCCCAAACTAGATGTTCTAGTTGGTCCAAAGAGATCCATATGAAGCAATTCTAAGGGTCTAGATGTAGAGGTTACTCTTTTTGATTTAAAAGAAGATTTGGTTTGTTTTCCAAGCTGGCATGCACTATAAATCTTGTCTTTTTCAAAACTAAGTTTTGATAAATCTTTTATCAAATTCTTTTTGCTAAATTTTAATATTAAATGCATACTACCATGTCCTAGTCTACGATGCCAAAGCCAACTAGTTTCATTGATCTTGGCTTCCATTCTCACTAGGCATTGACCATTTTGAACAGGAAGATCATCAAGAATAACCATATAGATATTGCCATGCCTATGACCATTGAACTTGATGCCATTGTCATCTAAAATAGAAACAATGCACATAGAAGATTCGAAAGTAACTTTAAAATCCTTGTCACAAAATTGACTAATGCTAAGTAAATTATGTTTCAATCCATCAATATATAATACATTATCAATGTAAGTAGAAGGGGTGATATGGACTTTACCAATTTCGACAATCTTGCCCCTTTCATTATCACCAAATGTCACATTACCATCATTTTGATATTCGAGTGTTGAGAACTATTCCACACCTCCAGTCATATACCTTGAGCAACCGCTATCAAAGTACCATATTCTTTCCTTATTAGTTGCAAGGCATATCTATAATAAAAATCAAGTGGAGATTTTCGGTACCCAAGTCATTCACATTAATCTGAAGACTATGCCTAAAATATACGGTTTCGTATCTATGATCCAGGATGCTTTCTCTATTTCTTCGACTTCGTATTATTATTTTGGTCTGGAGACCATGCTTATTATCTTTAGCCTATTATCTAAAGGATATTAAACTATGGGTCTTCGGCTTCGTATTATTATCTCAGTCCGAAGATGATGTTGAATGTCTTCAGCTTCGTGCAATTGTCTTGATCCGAAGACTTGATCTCTCGGGCAAATATCTTTGACTTTATTTCTTCAACCTAAAGATTGTAAGTGTTTATTTTTATCACATCTAAGAAAGACCCGAAGTGTGAAGCTAACATTCCCTTCAGGAGTGCTACTAAAGAGAATGTAAAGATCACTTCGGATCTATGCTTAAAGAAGGAGGATTCTGAAGCACGTGGGTTTCTTGGACAAACAGTTGAAATCTGTTTGGGTTGTTGCAACCGTCCACATGGTTTGAAGCCTCAGATTGAACAAACCTCGGGTGTAATATCTTTTTTGATAGCCACTACTTGCAGTTAAGAAGTAGTTGCACTTGTCAACCTCCATAACCGTAAGTAGTTATGTTGGTGCCTATAAATACTGGTAAGAGGGGACACTCAGGGGATCCAGGCTCTTTTCTTAGACATTTTTGAATTCTTTCTTTCCCATCCTTGCTTCTATAAGCTTTCTATTATGTTGTTGCTTGAGTCTCTTCTAACTTTGGCATCGGAGTGTCCCCCACTGGAAAACCTCCTATCAGGGATCTGTTTTGCAGGTTCTGGTTCGTAGCGGCCCAGCAGAAGGACCACTCCATCCTGTCGATGGAGGTTCAGCGTTAACAGATTGGCATGCCAGGAAGGGGAACGATTTTTCTCCTTAATCAAAGGAAAGCTTTACTCGAGCAAAAATGGTGAAAGCGAAAGCTCAAAATGCTTCCACAATCCAGGAGCAACCAGGAAATGACCTTCCAATAGGTAATTTCCCGGCATATCAAGGAGGGCGTCACATGATAATGGTGGGCCAGCAACAGTTCGAGGATCTTTAGAACAAAATTGAAGCCCGACAACTTTGGTTCAACATCTACATGAGGCTGCAGCTCAAAGGCAGCAACCATCCCCAGCAGTTTCACCCTCCGGTCATCAATCTTTGAAGGAGGGTCGACATCAAGAAATCACTCCCAGCTTTTCACAATTCTGGTCATCCCGTTGTCGCAATGTCTCCATCAGATTGACGAGCCTGGGATCACAATGGGAAGAAAAGAGTTTGGTGATCTCCCTCTATTTCTTCTAGAAATCTTGCTTTGAAGGAGGATAGGCAGAAGGAGATCAATTGCGAATTTAAGGAGAGGTTTAAATCCATGCAAGCACAGATTGCGAGAGTAGTGGATCTAAGAAGCGATGAGGTCACATCCTTCAACTCATAATCCCCTTTTTCTGATCATATAATGGCAGAAGTTATTCCTAAGATTCCACAGTTGAAAGCTTACGATGGGACCTCAGACCCTCTTGACTATTTGGGGAGCTATAAGGTTCATATGATGGTCCAAGGAGCTACGGATGCTCTTTAATGCCTTGCCTTTCCTGCAACTTTAAAGAGGTCTGCTCGAATATGGTACTCAAGCCTTCCACCAAAGACCATTCATTTCTTTGAGTTAGAGCGGCAGTTCGTCTCGCACTTCAGGACATGCCAGAAAATGCCTCAGAATACCGACAGCTTGTTTCTTCTCTAGTAGCATTAGGGAGAAAATTTGAAGGACTTTGTTCACCATTTCAACTCAGCCACATTGGAAATCCCTAATCCGAATGAGCACGTGGCAATATCTGCCTTGAAAAAAGGCTTGAAATCATCCAGGTTTACTTTCTTCCTAGATAAGAGGTTTCCACAGAGCTATGCCGAACTATTGGCAAGAGCTCAGAAGTATGCAGCCGCTGAGGAGCAAGTGGCGTGCCGAAGAATGACAGAAGAGAGATTCCCTTAGGACCAAATATGCCTAGTTCATCTAATAACTCTTCGGCCCCTAGGCGTAGTCTTAGGCCCAGGCAGCAGAACAATCGCTTTGATACTTATGCTCCCCTCAACTTACCTAGGAAGAAGATTCTGCTGGAAATAGAAAAAGAAAAGTATTTACAGAGGCCACGTCCCCTGAAGACACCAGCAAAAACGAGAGAAAAAAGCAAATACTGTAGATTCCACCGGGATCATGGCCATAACACTGAGGATTGCTTTCAGCTTCGAGATGCCATTGAAGATCTCATAAAGAGAGACTATTTGGGAAAGTATGTCAACCGCCCTGAGCCTCAAGCCGAAGCCATTACTATTCCCAGGATATCTGATGAAGCCGACTTGCCACATCAGAAGCCAACTGGTGGAGATGTTAGAATGATCCATCGACCATCAACATGGAATGCTGAAGCTAAAGAGAATGTTCCGAAGAGATTGAAAGGAAAAAACTTCATCACATTTTCTGATAAGGACATTCAAGGAGTTCAACTCCCCCATGATGACCCTGTAGTAGTCTCAGCAGTCATTGCCAACTTTGATGTAAAACGAATTTTGATTGATAATGGAAGCTCGGTTGATGTTTCGCTGTATGATGCATTTGTTCGAATGGGGTTATCTGTGCATAGATTGCGAAACTCTCTTATTCCAATTACGGGCTTCGGCGGAAATCAAGTTGGGGTAGAAGGAGAAACAATTTTACCTGACTTTTAGGTCTAAACCACACCAAAGGACCCTTCCCATCAAATTTATTGTGGCTAGAACCTCTTCGGCCTATAATGCAATATTGGGGCGTCTGGCACTAAACAAATTCCGAGCTATTGTTTCCACATACCATCTTTTGGTATGATTTCCTACCATAATGGGCATCGGGGAAGCAAGAGGAGATCAAAGTGTTGCTCATCAATGTTTGACAATTCAAGACAAACAACTGGCAAATCGCTAACACTTAATCAGCTAGATCCTTGAGATGAGTCCGAAGACGGTGGAGAATCTGTGGAAAAAACACTCTTCATCCTTTATCCGAAGATGATCCTACCAAGCTACTACAAATTGGCCGTTTGCTTGATGAAGAATCGAAGGTAAAATTAATTTCCTTTCTTCGAGATAATGCTGATATTTTTGCTTGGACAGCTTCGGATATGCCCGGAATCCCATCCAATGTAATTACACATTGCTTAGAAGTCTCTCCCAATTACAAACCCGTTCGGCAGAAGAAGAGGAATTTTGCTCAAAAAAGGCAGAGGGTTATTGATGAAGAGGTTGATAAATTATTAAAAGCTAACTTCATAAGAGAGGTTCAATACCCAAGTTGGCTTGCTAATGTAGTCATGGTGAAGAAGTCAAATGGCAAGTGGAGAATTTGCATAGATTACACTGATCTCAATAAAGCATGTCTAAAGGATAGTTTTTCATTGCCAAAAATTGATCAGCTGGTTGATGCTACCGCCGATCATCAGTTATTGAGCCTCATGGATGCTTTCTCAGGTTATAATCAGATCCAAATGAACCCTGAAGATGAAGAGAAGATGGCTTTTATGACTGAAAAGGGACATTACTGTTATAAGGTAATGCCATTCGGCTTGAAGAATGCTGTGGCAACTTTTCAAAGGCTCATCAACAAAGTTTTCAAGAACCAGATTAGGAGAAATATGGAAGCTTATGTTGATGATATGATTGTGAAAAGTCTTCACGAGTCCGATCACATCTCAGATCTAAAAGAGTCTTTCGATGCTCTCAGATGCCATCAGATGAGACTAAACCCAACCAGATGCATCTTCGGTGTAGCCTCAGGGAAGTTCCTGGGATACATGGTTACCAAGCGAGGAATAGAGGCTAACCTATAGAAGATACAGGCTATTTGAACTATGAGGCATCCTACCTGCAAGAAAGAAGTTCAAAGGCTGATAGGAAGAATTGCCTCTTTGAGTTGTTTCATTTCTCGCTTTGTAGAAAGGTGTTTACCCTTCTTCAAAGTTCTACGTCAGACTCAGAATTTTGAGTGGACAAAAGACAGCAGAGTCACCTTTGATAAATTGAAGGAATATTTGGAAAGCCCACCATTGCTTTCTAAGCCCTATGAAGGAGAAACACTCTACTTATATCTATCCGCCACTGACGAAGCAGTTAGTTTATTTTTGGTGCGGAAAGACACCAAGCATGTACAGATACCAATCTACTACACTAGTAAAGTATTACATGAGGCAGAGGTCTGATACCCTAGAGTGCAAAAGATTATCTTTTCACTTGTGGTAGCAGCAAAGCATCTTCGGCCTTATTTTCAAGCTCATTCTGTCGTGGTTTTGACGGATCAGCCTTTGAATGCCATTCTTTGTTGTCCTGATACCTTTGGGAGGATAGCCAAGTGGGTTGTTAAATTGGGGGAGTTTGATATTGATTATCAAACTAGATCAGCAATGAAGGCACAAGTTTTGGCTGATTTTATAGTTGAGTGCACATGGGGATCTGAAGAGGATCAATCAAAGGCCAAAGAGGAAAAAGCCGAAGACGATCCAGAGTTCATTTGGATGTTACATGTTGATGGTGCTTCAAACATCGACGGTTGTGGTGCAAGTTTAATTCTTACTGGTTCGAATGGGCAGGTTATTGAATATGCTCTTCGATTTTCTTTCCAAGCATCAAATAATCAGGCAAAGTATGAAGCACTCATTGCTGGACTTCGAATCTCCAAAAAATTGGAGATCAAAAGAATCAAAGTTTTTTTCCGATTCACAGCTGGTAGTGAATCTAGTGAAAGGTGATTTTGAAGCTCGAAATGCAAATATGATTCAATACCTAGAAAAGGTTCGAAGCCTAATATCTGAGTTGGAGTACTTTGAAATTGTTCATGTGCCAAGAACAAAGATTTCTCGAGCAGACACTCTTTCAAGACTTGCAACCACCACACCAGATTCTCTTGGGAGAACCTATATGGAATATCTTGAAGATCCTAGTATATCGGAATCCCCAACTGAAGTTTGTCAAGTTGAACATGAACCTTCATGGATGGATCCGATCCTCAAATTCTTAAAGGATGGCATCTTGCCTGAAGACAAGTTAGAAGCTAAACGGCTTTGGTGGACAGCCTCTCAATATGTCATCCTGAATGAAGCATTGTATAAAAGGTCTTTCACATAACCTTTGCTAAAATGCTTAGGCCCATCTGATGCAGATTATGCACTCAGGGAAGTGCATGAAGGGATATGTGGAGATCATCTGGTGGGTAGGTCTTTGACATACAAAATAATCCGTCAAGATTATTATTGGCCAACTATCCAGAAGGATTCTGTAGAATTTGTGCGAAGATGTGATCATTGCCAGAGATATGCCAATGTACAAAGATGGCCTGCTAGTCAATTGACTCCGTTGATAGCTCCTTGGCCTTTTGCACAGTAGGGAATGGACATTCTTGGTCTATTTCCTCCAGTCTCCGGGCAGCGAAAGTTTCTCATTATGGCTATTGATTATTTCACAAAATGGGTCGAGGCCGAACCATTAGCACAAATTACAGAGGCAAAAGTTAAAAATTTTGTAAGGAACTTCATTATCTTCCATTTCGGAATTCTATATTCTATCATAACTAACAATGGAAGGTAGTTTGATAATCCGAAGTTCAAAGATTTTTGCACTCAGTATCATATTCATCATAAACTTACTTCGATGGGGCATCCTCAATGCAATGGAGAGGCTGAAGTAACAAACAGGACTATCCTTCATGGTCTGAAGACCAAACTAAATGATGCTAAGGGATCGTGGGCTGATGAGTTGAACTCAGTTCTCTGGGTGTATCGGACCACTCCTCGAACAGCCACTAGTAAATCTCCGTTTCACCTATCCTATGGCACCGAAGCGGTTCTTCCCTTAGAGGTTTCTTTACATTCTCTTCAGATTGATCAGTTTAAAGAGCCCGAAAATTCTGAACGCCAAAGAATTGACCTGGATTTATTGCAAGGCACACGGCTTCAGGAACAGATAAAAATGGCTATGTAGCAACAAAAAATTGCAGGATACTACAACTCTCGTATAAAAGAATAGGTCTTTCTCACAGAAGATTTAGTTTTACGAATGTCTGAATAATCAAAGACAACAGAATAAGGTAAACTTTGTCCTACCATGGAAAGGCCATACCGGATCAAAGTGGTCATTAGACCTGGGACCTATCGGCTTGAAACTTTAGAAGGGGTTTTATTACCTCGACCATGGAATGTACAAAGCCTTCAAAAGTATTATCAATAAAGGTTTCGTTCAAGGTCATTATACAGATTCAATCTATTTCTCTTCACTCTATTTTTCTTAAAGGCATTATGGTAATCTATGTGATCTACTATATGAACTGCCAAGGTAAGCATACCTAGCCTATCTTATTTCTTTTAAAGGTATAAGGATGGTCTCCAGATCTACCTCACGAAGTGCCGAGTTGGGCTCAAAATAGTCCATCTTAATCTAAAAGGCATGAAGATGATCTCCGGATCTGCTTCCCGAATGCCGAGGTGGGCTTGATCAGCCTGTCTTAATTATAATACAAAAAGGTATAAGGATAATCTCCGGATCTACCTTACAAAGTGCCGAGATAGGTCCGATCAGCCTATCTTAACCTCCAAATGATTCAAGGGAATATTATATCCTTAGTCCGAAGACTTAGTATAAATTCAAGTCTAAGAGACTTGATTATTCTTTTGATTTCTTGTATCCTAAGTCCGAAGACTTAGTGTAAATTCAAGTCCAAGAGACTTGATTATTATTTGGATTTCTTATATCCTAAGTCCAAAGACTTAGTGTAAATTCAAGTCCAAAAGACTTGATTATTCTTTGGATTTCTTGTATCCTTAAGTCCGAAGACATAGTGTAAATTCAAGTCCAAGAGACTTGATTATTATTTGGATTTGTTATATTCCAAGTTTGAAGACTTAGTGTAAATTCAAGTCCAAGAGACTTGATTATTATTTGGATTTCCTGTATCCTAAGTTCGAAGACTTAGTGTAAATTCAAGTCCAAGAGACTTGATTATTATTTGGATTTCTTATATCCTATGTCCGAAGACATAGTGTAAATTCAAGTCCAAGATACTTGATAATTCGTTGGACTTCCCATATCCTATGTTCGAAGACTTAGTGTGAATTCAAGTCCAAAAGACTTGATTATTCTTTGGATTTCTTATATCCTAAGTCTGAAGACTTAGTGTGAATTCAAGTCCAAAAGACTTGATTATTCTTTGGATTTCTTATATCCAATGTGCAAAGACTTAGTATAAATTCATGTCCAAGAGACTTGATTATTCTTTGGGTTTCTTATATCCTAAGTCTGAAAACTTAGTACAAATTCAAGTTTGAGAAAATTATTATTTGGATTTCATGTACTAAGTTCGAAGACTATGTAAAGGACATATTTTCTTGCATTATGTGCTTCAGAGTTCTTATTCGTCTGAAGACCTTGTACTTAAAAAAAATTTTATTCTATCACATGCAGGTGAAAATTCCAAAAAGTTTTCATTGATAACGATTCTCTTACATTCCAAAAAGAATGAAAAATTACAAATTTCTTGAGGGAGCTTCATCGATTAAATCTCTCGGACCCGTTGCTTCTTCAGCCATTGCTGGTGCTTCGGAGTCTGCTTGGAGTTTATGTGTAATTGGACTCTCAAGATCAAATAGCTGGATGCTTGATATGTCCAAGTCTAGATTAAGCTTTTGCACCTCTTCTACTCCGTCATTGAAGCCTCCTCGATAGCCATGAGTCCCGGCTTCAACCATTTCAGCTTCAAAGGCCGGAGATGATTTATAGTTTTCTATGGCTTTCTCCAATTGATCTTTTAGAGATTGGTTTTCCTCAATGGCCTCTTCTTTTCTTTTGGAAGCTTCTTCAGAACGTTCGTTCGCTTCCTTAAGTGAGGCCTCCAAGGACCGAATCTTGGTCTTCCTCTTCTTGGATCTCGCCTCTTATTCAGCACGTTCTAATCGGATTTTATCCACTTCAGTTTTCAAACATTGAACCGAAGCATCATTTTGGGTGAGTTTCTCCTCCATAGCTTGTCTTTTCTCCTCGGCTATGGTTTTTTCGGCTTTGGCCATTTTTATCTTTTTTCATCTTTCTATAAGTTATTCGAAAATCGATGATGCTCTCTTCCATGTAAGTAATGTCATGCATCACCTGCAATAACAAAGAGAAAGCTTAGTAATTGTAATCCTAAATGCAACACAGTATGAGTATTTACCTTCAAAGCGGAGGAGAACACCGAGTCCGAGATTTCTTCGATGCATCGGGACTTGACGTTATCCCAGTCCTTTAGAAGAAGAGTGCGCTTTAATAACTCTCTCGCCAGTTCAAGATTTTTTAAACCATCTCGATACGAGAAGGTAGTAAAATCTACGTTGCACCCTCCCTCCGAAGTGGCATTCCATGCAGGATCCTATTCGGATCGGTATTTTGACCTCTCTTGACTTCTATCTCCTGGAAGGGCAATCACAGATTCTTTGTTAAAGTTTATATCTTGCTGGCCCGTGGATGGCGCGTGTTGAGGGCTTCTCGGAGGGGATGTCCTCGGAGGCAAGCTTCTGGAGGAACCAACTAGCACCGGAGAAGCCGAGGGAGTGTCTTCATCTAGTATGTGCCTTATCGGAGGCGCGCTAGAACCCTCTTCCGCCCTTCTTTTCTTTTGGACTTCGATTGTTGCGGGAGTGGCTACTGCCCTTTTTCTAGAGGCTTGCCTAACCTTGTCAAGTTGAGGTTTCATTTTCTTACCTGCAATTGGAAACAAGAAGATTATAATGCATGTACATATAAAGAAGAGAAGCAAGAAAAATCCAAAGACCACTTATTCTATACCTAACATCGGGACTTCGCTAATATGAGTGCGATAAAGATTCTCTTCCCTCAGCAGCTCCTTAAGGGAAGGGATCTCCTGTTCTGACAAGGTCTCAAAATCTTTAGCATTGGCCTTTAATATCCTTTTAGCAGCGTTCGCATCCAAACGTGGAGCCGACCACTCAGTATTGAAACCCCAGTGAGTATAATACACGAATAAGAAGCAAGGCTTCCATCCATGTATCGCACTGGGGATTCCCTTCAGCAGTCTTCGCCTGGCCGAGGACCTATGACCCACCACCCTTTGCCATGAAAGTCTTTTTTCAACATAAATAAGGAAGTGAACAGGGATGTCTTCAGGTCTACATTCCTATGTTTGCAAAGCACTAAGAACCCGCAGATGTTCCTAAAACTTTCGAGGGTCAGCTGGGCCGGGACTATCTGATACAAGTTAAAAATTTTCACGAAAAAAGGATTTAGAGAAGCCGAAGACCCGCTTTGAGGTGGTCTTCGTATATGGCTATAGATCGAATGGAAGGCTTATCTACCCTCTCCTCGAGTTGTGGAAGAATCATGTTGATGGTACGTGGAATGTGGTAACACAGTTTTATTTCTTCTATTTTGGCAAGGGTAAAGAAGCTTTAAACGGAATCCGGTGATCGTTTCGAACTCCATTTCCTACGGGAACTTCTCCACCTACTGGTTTCACCTTGAAGGTTCCTACTAACACCACCTCCCGATGGGATCCTAGTGGCCTCTCTTTCGGGTAGAACCCTATTAGCTTCAACTACCGGTGAACCATTGCCGGAAGTGGAGGAAGAAGTCCAAGAGGACCCTGATATTGAAATGAATGAGGAAATAGGAGGGAAGAAGGACCTCTAACCTGTAAAAGAACAAAAATGGTGGACCAGACCACTGGGGAAGATGATGGACTGTAGAAAGAACTGGAAATCAAAGAGCATGGGCGCGAAAGAAAGTTTTTCTTTCAAGTTCTCCTGTCTTTTTGTACGTGAAGAAGGGGGGGTCTTTGAGACAGTTCGGAGGAGTAAACGGTCGTGCGCCGTATCGATGGTTTCGATCGTGGGTACGGTTCATTAATGGGACAAGTTGTGGTGATCTGCGTGAAACCTCGGTATTGGCTGAGATCATGCAAACGAGATCTCCGCGTTCTGGATGACCACCACGTGTCCAATCCCTATCAAATATAAACCACTTTTCTAGGAATTTTCTGAGATTTTTCAGAATTGAGGCGTTTTCTTTTGAGGCCGCCTGTGGTAGGGTGATGCTTGTCCTTGCCACGTCTTATTGCGCCACAATGCAGTTATGGTGAAAAGACGCATCAGGGTTCTGCCATCATTGTTCAACGGTTATCGCTAGAAAACAAAATTGAAATACTCCTATTTTTTGAAATATAATCATTTCGAAACTGGGAGTAGGGGACAACTATATGATATCCCTATTTAATTTCAATTAATTAATTATTTTTTATTTTATAAGTTATATCATATGGCAAGAGGAGTCTTCGGCTTCACACTGTTGTCTTCTCATTATTAACACTAAGTCTTTGTCTTCGTATCATTATCTTGACCCGAAGACCATGCTTGACTTTCTGGGAAGCAAACTATTTATTATCTTCGATTTCATGCATTCATATTAATCCGAAGACTATGCCTAAAATATACGATTTCATATCTATGATCCAGGATGCTTTCTCTATATCTTCGGCTTCGTATTATTATTTTGGTCCGAAGACCATGCTTATTATCTTTGGCCTATTGTCTAAAGGATATTATACTCTGGGTCTTCGGCTTTGTATTATTATCTCAGTCCGAAGATGATGTTGAATGTCTTCAGTTTCGTGCAATGGTCTTGATCCGAAGACTTGATCTCTCGGGCAAATATCTTCGACTTTGTTTCTTCAACCTAAAGATTGTAAGTGTTTATTTTTATCACATCTAAGAAAGATCCGAAGTGTGAAGCTAACATTTCCTTCAGGAGTGCTACAAAAGAGAATGTAAAGATCACTTCGGATCTATGCTTAAAGAAAGAGGATTCTGAAGCACGTGGGGTTCTTGGACAAACAGTTGAAATCTATTTGGGTTGTTGCAATCACCCGCGTGGTCTGAAGCCTAAAATCAGATGGCAAGAGGAGTCTTCAGCTTCATACTGTTGTCTTCTCGTTCTAACCCTAAGTCTTCGACTTCATATCATTATCTCGACCCGAAGACCATGCTTGACTTTCTGGGAAGCAAACTGTTTATTGTCATCGATTTCGTGCATTCACATTAACCCGAAGACTATGCCTAAAATATACGGTTTCGTATCTATGATCCAGGATGCTTTTTCTATATCTTCGGCTTCATATTATTATTTTGGTCCGGAGACCATGCTTATTATCTTTGTCCTATTATCTAAAGGATATTATACTCTGAGTCTTCGGCTTCGTATTATTATCTCAATCCGAAGGCGATGTTGAATGTCTTTAGCTTCGTGGAATTGTCTTGATCCAAAGACTTGATCTCTTGGGCAAAAATCTTCGACTTTATTTCTTCAACCTAAAGACTGTAAGTATTTATTTTTATCACATCTAAGAAAGATGTGAAGCTAACATTCCCTTCAGGAGTGCTACTAAAGAGAATGTAAAGATCACTTCGGATTTATGCTTAAAGAAGGAGGATTGTGAAGCACATGGGGTTCTTGGACAAATAGTTGAAATCTGTTTGGGTTGTTGCAACCGCCCACGTGGTTTGAAGCCTCAGATTGAACAGACTCCGGGTGTAACTGCTTTTCTGACAGCCACTACTTGCAGTTAAGAAGTAGTTGTGCTTGTCAACATCCATAACCGTAAGTAGTTACGTTGGAGACTATAAATACTGGAAAGAGGGGACACTCAGGGGATCCGGGCTCTTTTTTTTGGACATTTTCGAATTCTTTCTTTCCCATCCTTGCTTCTATAAGCTTTCCATTATGCTGTTACTTGAGTTTCTTCTGACTTTGGCATCGGAGTGTCCCTCGCCGGGAAACCTCCGGTCAGGGATCTGTTTTGCAGGTTCTGGTTCGTAGCGGCCCAGCGGAAGGATCACTCCATCTGGTCGACGGAGATTCAGCATCAACAGTTCCTTTTGGAACCCAAATTTTCTTATCATTATTCAATTTTCTTTTATTGCATAAGTAAGATTTATGCCCTAAGGTGCCACAAGCATAACAAGTAATGGATGATGATGCAGGCACAAAGAAATTTTTGAAAAACTTTTATTTCTTTTGAGTTCTAAAACCTAAACTTGCTTTGTCAAAAACTGTTATTTAATTATTTAAAAGCATATTTAACTTTTCAGAACTATATATAAATTTGTCAACAAAAGGTTTTAACTTTTCAATTTCTATTTTATATTTTTTTTTTCTTCTAAATATTTTTTGCATTGTTTTGAAAGATTTTTATTTGATACAGAAAAGTTTTTCTTTTTCAAAACTTCCTTTTCTTTTTCAAGACTAACAATCTTATCATTTAACTTTTTATTTTGAAGAAGTAGGCAATCATTTTTATTTGAAAACTTGCCATTAGCTTTAACTAAATCCAGATTTTGCCTTTCTAGTTCTTTAAGTTTTGATTTTAGTTTTTGAAATTCTATACCTAACTCATCAAAAACTTCATGCAGTTCATCAAATGTGAAAGGATTATGCCCTAAAGGCCAATCGAAATATTATATTTCGTTGGGGTTTTTCCTTATCCATCCCAAAAATCAATGTATTAACATTATCATTCAATAAAGGCATTATTTTCATCATACGCTGTCTTAATTATTATATGATGAACTACATAGATTAAGGCTATGGTTCTAGGGTTACGATGAGATCATACCAGTGAGACCTAAAGCCTTAAAACCCTAATCTAAAATATTCCTGGTCAATGGGACATTGAGTAGGGGATCAATGTTTCTGGTAAAGATCAGCACTTCCAATGTATGAGAGTGACTGATCTCACAGTCACTTGTATTTGACACTAATACGAGGATGTGGGTGCTCATTAGAGAATGAGTTCACTGAATAGATCCAGATTTAGAATATCTAATGGAACCTTATCTGTTTGTCAATAGATATTTCTCATAGTGGGAGTAGTGCATGTGGTCCTTTGACCTTAGACTGCCATGGTACCTTATATACATGAATCCACATTTTGGTTCACACTCAATCATAACACTGAGTTATGCATGAGGTGATATTGGATATGGTGGATTGTATATGAAGGTTGTGAGTAGGTCAACAAGGAATTGATCAGCCCGAGTAAGAGGATATTGCATCCAGGCAATTTCGATCAAATGATGATTCGAGAAATCTTTGATCAAAGTATGAACATTAGAATTAGTTTCTAATAGTTCATTAATGAATCATCATTAAAAAGATTGAGCTAGGGATGAATATGAAATTGGATTTGACAAGGTATCCATATCCATAATTATATTCAGGATGCAAGTTGATCAAAGGACTGAATTGCCCGGTAACTCACCACTGAAGGGTATTTTGGTAATTCCACCAAAATTCCACATCTTTAGGGTAGACATGATACGTTGCTAGACGTCAATCTTGTCTTGTAGAGAAATGATTAAATTATGATAATTTAAATCAGTTAATTAGAATTAGATTCTAATTGACCAAGTCGAGCTAGCTTGAGTTGACCTAAATTGACTTAGTTGAGATCTAACCGAATTAAGTCAAATAGCACTCAGACCTATTGCTGGCTAGATGTGGAACCCAATGGGTCACACACAAAAGAGAGTCGATGAGGAATTTAATTTAGAATTAAATCATGTTTGCAGGACAAACACACTAGCATGTGTTGCAGACCCAACTTCTATTCGAATTGGATTCGAATTTGGTTCTGAATTGGGCTTAATTGGGTTCTAATTGAACCTAATTAGAGTCTAATTTAAATTTTGGGACTTTGGGCAAACCCGTGGCTGAATCCTTTGATTAAAAATCAATTTAAACCCTTTTCCCAAGACCGCCCAAGCCATCTTTCCCACGCGTGCGCACCAAAGGAAGAGTCCACGCGCGTGGACTCCTCTTCACGTGCGTGGGGACTTCTTTTACCGTGAAAACCAGATTGGAGGGGGCGGAAATCTTTTCTTTAGGTGTCTCATCTGGAGTCCCTTGGATCAAGATTAGATGGCCAGAAGAAATCTGTTGCTTTTCGGTCGCAACTTCGTCTCAGAACATCATGACTTTTCTGAGGTTTCTTTCGAGGTTTTTCTTCATCAAAAAATCTTGAAATAAATTAGAAAAGGCATGAAAAATCGAGGGGACGTGTGAGAATGGAAAGAACATGATTCTTGGGATAGCAGAGGGTTGCGTTGTTTTTGAAAAGACACCCCTCTGATATCTATAAATAGGGTTGGGTTCTTGGGGGTTTTCATGTAAGATAATTCAGAGATCAGATTCCCTTTCTTCCTCTCCAGAATACTCCTTTTCCTTGTTCTTGTTGGGTATTGTTTTCCTTACAGAGGTATCCTCTGTCGAAACTCTGACCCTAAACAATAATAAGAGGAAGGTCTTAAACGGTACAAGAAAGAAACAGGAAGGGTCTCTTTTCTTTCTTGAATTAAGACATTACTTGTCTTAATTTTTCTTCCACTTCAAATAAGAATTTTCTACAAGGATTGAAGTTGAGGAAAGGATCAAGAAGAGGAAAGAAGGGAGAAAGGGAATTTTCAAGAAAGAAAATTCCAGCCTATAAGTCCAAGAATTGAATTCTTGAAAAAGAATTCAAGAAGAGGATCCAAGATCAAGAAGTTGTTGTCTTCATCTCTTCTCCGTGTGGATCACCGTTGGAGTGTGAACATTTGGGCACCTGGTGGAGATTTGCATTTTGGATATTGCGGTACAGGTTAGTACTTACATATATATATATTTAAATCATGTATATGAATGATATATATATTTTAATTTTTTTTTTTTTTAAGGAGATCTAGGGCTAAAGGGTTTGGTATAGATTTCATAAGATAAAAATGTTGAAATCTATGTTTCCACCTTGGTCAACAAACCAAACATTGGTATCAGAGCCTCCTTATCAAGATTAAAATATATATGCTGATTTTTATAGGCATATGTAGATAATTTACATATGATGTGGTTTGTGTTTGATGTATTGTCACCAATTAGGGTTTTCAATTAAACCCTAATTGTTGTAGAGATATGTTTAGTAATCCAGTCAACATTCTGAAATAAGATTGCCCTGGCATAATGGTGGATTCATTATGTGGTAAATGGTTGTCCTAGAATGATGACACACTAATCACATATATGTTCCGACTGAAGAAGCTCCGTAAATAGACTCTCCTTCGACTTGCCGCACTTTACCCCTATCGGCAGCAAGGGGCAAACCGGCGGCACATCTACTCCTTGAGGCGGGTCCCCCGTTGTGTCGACTGGGGAGGCGATCATTGTTGGAGTCTTGACTAGGCAGGGCCTCGCTAGAACCCCTTCCGTGGCTGCTACATTTTCTCCCGAGGTGCCTCGAGAAGACGAAGTGCTTTGGTCCCTTTCGACATCATCTCTCCGAGCTTTCTTCCGACCTGCAGACCTGGTGGAAGGGGCCTATGCCACCCTCCTCTTCGAAGTCTAGCAAAGCCAACTCAAATTACGCTTCATCCCACCACCTGCAGGCAAAGGGGATCATCTCAGTTAAATGAACTACAATGAAACCTAAAGACGAAGAGCAGAAATTTCCGCTACTATACCTAGTGAGGGAAATTTATTGATTCCCGCTCGATGGAGGTTCTTCTCCTCCAACAACTCCTGGATAGGAGCGACTTCCGAGTTGGTCAGAAGATCATAGTCCGACTGATCGGCAACCAAGACTTTCTTTCCATCATTGGCGGTCAGGCGAGGCTTCTTCCACTCAGTGTCGAAGCCCCACAGGTCGAAGGATAACAAAAACACAAAGATAGGTTTTCACCCATGGATGGCACTGGGCATATCCTTAATCATCCTGCGGCCCGATCTAGGACCGATCACCCACCATCTGTTGCTGTGGAAGTCCCTCTTGAGGATGAAAAGGGCCAAGAATACGTTGGTCCTAGGATCTACATTGGCAATGCTACACATGACCAAGAACCCGCAGATGTTCCTGATGCTGTTTGGGGTTAACTGCGCTGGCACCACTTGGTACAAGCAAAAAATCTTAACAAAGAAGGGGTGTAGGGGAAATCGAAGACCAGCCTTCAGGTGATCTTCGTATATAGCTAGGCACCCAGGGGGAGCTTTGTTTGCCCACTCCTCGGGTGCGGGGAGGATAAAGGAAAATTCCTCAAGAATGCGGTAGCGTTCCAAAAGAAGGGTTGCCTTGCTCTGAGAAACTGAACTGGGGACCGACTCCAGACCTACTATATCTCTGGCCTCTGAGGGCCCAACCTGCTTCCCCTGACTCTCTACGGTCTCTTCCATGACAAAGGAATGAAGCAGAGGGGCGGAAAGAGGATTCTACCTGAAGAATAGACTGGTACTCCAGAATGGTTTGGGCGGAGAATGAGACGAGGTTGAAGAAGCTTCCTTGCCAAGACCGTCACCCTTCCCCAAAAGAAAAGTAAGTCTAGACCCCCGCAGAGGGTTAATTTGACTCAAGGTTACCCTGGGAGGTAACCCACTTACGATTGACCACCAGGATAAGATCTATCCTTCATCCAATGGGCGGAGAACAGTCACCATAACTATCCAAATCCCAACTAAATGATTGCCTCAACCACTGCACAACGGGACGAGGAGAAATATCCTCAGGGCCACCAACTTTTTTCCAATCCGGGAATCACACCTGTCCACCATCTGATTCTCAGATCGCGATGGGCAGCCCAATAGAGGTCCCGTAATCATTTACTGCACCGTCTCTCAGGAAGAAAGCGACAAGGCCATAATACTCTCACTTCTCGAGGCAGATCTTCGCTTCAACAATTGAGAGTAGGGGGAAATTGTTGGGATATCCTGGTTCAGCTACGAACCATGCTCCGGTTTGACTTATTGAAGCCCCGATTTTCTAGACTATGGATTTCGGACTAAGTGAAGGCCAACCGCAAGCAACTCAAGGCTTCACATCGAACTACAACATCCAAAGGCCAGTCCTTTGGGTGGCACCTTCGGCCTCGGCCGAAGTCTGAACTACTCATCGACTTCCAAAGAGACGAAATTCGGTCTCCACCATAGACATGATCTCCGGCCTCGGGGAAACATCAAGCCTTCGGCCCATGCAAGGGGAAACCCGAAGCTTGAACCATAATCTGTTCCAAAAAGAAAATTGTAACCAACAGTTACAATCGACACTCATCTTGCCATGATCATGGCACGCAATTCCTGCAGCCACGCCTCTGATCTGGCAGGAACTGCTCATTGACAACCCACAATCGCCAATCATGGGAGTGAATGGCTCCCCATGATCTCCGGGAAAAGAGCGGGCCATAGACCAGAGGCCATCTTTTAAATATGGGTAAAGAAGATGGCTCGAGAGGGATGCGTGAATAATCTCGCACATACACATTTTCAATCTCCAAGAGCTCTTTTTCTCTTCCACTCTCGACATCTTTCCCATTCTGTGGCTGGAATCCGCCACTAACATAGGCATCGAAGTGTCCTCCGCTGGAACAACTCTAGCAAGGGACCTGTTTTGTAGGTAAACTAGGGAGCGGTCCTGTGATGCAGCGGCTTCGACAAGTCGATCCAGGGACTCCACGCCAACAACTCTCAAGAGAAGGGATAGGTCCAAAGGCCTCACTGGGTATCGCTGTCGGTTTCCTGTACTCAACCAGGTCTGTAATATTGAAGGTAGAACTAATGCCCATATCCGAAGGCAAGTCTAATACATAGGCATTTGATCCAACCTTCTTTAACACTTTAAAAGGTCCCGCTCCACGAGCATGAAGCTTCTTAACAGTCTCAGGTGGAAACTACTCAGGCCTAAGCCTAATCATGACAGAATCCACTACATCAAATTCCTTGGCTCTTCTTCGAGAATTAGCCAGTTTGTTTCTAAATTAGTGCAGGTGGTGAACATGCTGGGCACATGCAGACTCCTAACAGGTGATGCAAAGGACTCATACCAACACCTAATGGACTCGATTATGTATGCCTATCGAAAGAGGTTTATTATGCCTTAACTATAACTTGGGTATGGGGCATTAGTTGAGGTTGATGGATGACATACAGAAGAAAATTTGCTGGTAACTCCTAGATGCCAGAGGGTTTGCCAAAAGTAGGTTGCAAATGGGATGGGCTCTATGGATTCTGGCAACCTAGTAACCTCAACAAAATGTAACCTAAAAGTTCTAGACACATGAGAAGACTCAGGAAAGGGTAAGAAATAGGAATGGGATTTAGGGACTCGTTCTGGGCTTAAGAGATTGACCTTAATGTATGAATATGGAGTTATATCTATGGGCAAGAAAAGGTCCATGCTATGGAAGGATGGGTCAACAATTTCTGGGAAGAGATCATCAATAGGAATGGCAGGAAGGGATTCATCATGAGGGCAATGGGTTAAGCCAAATCCTCAATATTGTCTTCTAGTTCATGGAATTTAGGACTACGCTCTACAATTAGGCCCTTTTCAAGTGTTACCTCAGGTAAAATCCTAGTATCAGAGTTCTCTTTAATTGGTCCTCTATTATAGGTTCAATCTGGGTGCGGTCAGGGTTAGCTAACTCTAGATTGGCTTCTACCTAGATACCTACGGGGTCAAATAATTCTAGGTCTTCTAGAGATTCTCCTCTTCTCCCTCATACTCATCCACTAAGTTCACATCAGCTTCATACGCTTCTGCTTTAATGTAAGCCTTGAGAATCAAAGGGGTGGTAGGGGAAGGTCGGCTAAGGGAAAATTAGCTAGGTCCTGGCTTCTAATTATGGGCACTACTCCTAGTAGGTTCAGGTTGTCTAAGGGATAGTGGCTTACTACTGGGTTCATATTTAGGGGTACTAATCCTATGGGCTTCAAGTTGACTAGGGGAAACATGACTAGTATTAGGCTGATACCTAGGGGTTATGGGCTCTCTAAGCTCATCGGACAAGGGCGTAGATCTATGGGTCTACTGGGCTTATAGGATATGGGCTCATAGGTTCTAGAGTCATAGAATTTGGAGTCATAAGATCTATAGGTTGTGGGTATAATAGGCTTATGGGGAGTGGGTGCATAGGACCTATGTTCATACGTTTTGGGTTGTGTGGGTAAAGGTGGCTCAAGTTTGGAGCTAGTCTGGGTCCTACGGATTTTCTCTAGGGTTCCTAGTCGGGCATCTAGTTGATCAAGTCTATGGGTCAACTGGGCATTTGATTGATCAAGCCTAAGATTGATGGATTGGGCTATCCTCTCTCCAAGGGCATCAATTTTGGCATCTAGATGATCCATGGGTTCAGCCATTTGTGAAGGTGGTGGATGATATGAAACCCTTGATCTAGTACTCATGCAAGACTTGATCAAACCAACTATAGCTCCGTAGACCTAGAGTCCAAAACTAGATGCTTAATCATGGTGGCAAACTAGCCTATAGTAACCCCGTACTCAGCCAGGCAGGTGTAAGGGGAGTGTTAGGTCCCTGAATGCCAATCCTATACACCAATCAGAGATTGGACAAGTAGGCAGACCAGCATACAAGCCCTTCAGGACTGAATCTCTAAACCACCATTCTATACACTAAGCATAAGGCGCACACAAGTTAGCTTGACATATTGATCTGACACTTAGCCCGGACCCGACCAGTTGGTGTCCCAGCCCACAAGGGCAAATTAAGTCTAATAGATTAGAAGTTAGGCTTGGGACCGAATGCAGGGGATGTGGTTTTGGGCTAAGGAGAGGTGATCAAATCCTCCCCCCATCTGACATAGCAAGAGTGCCCTTAAAGGTAGTTTATGCAATGATGGCAGGCAGATGATGCAAAATTAGGGTTCAAGTATTTTACGTAGCTTTTATATATGTAATTTTTTTTTTATTCTTTTGCAGAAATATGATTTGCAGCCAATGACTTAATATTCTAGAAACATACTAAAATAAAAAATATGCAAAAAAAATGCTAAACAAAACCCTAAACCTTCCAAAATTGTCTTACTAAAAAATAGAGCTGAAAATTTATAGGTTGTATTTCGGCTTGCAAAAATTGCTTAGATCGTTATAACATCTACAAAAATTCTGTAAAATACTTTGAATTAATTTGAATCCAAAAAAATAAAAATCAGAATTTTTGAAGTTTTGAGTAGGGACAAACAATTAAAAGAACATTATATATACAGACTTTGACGGGTGCAGAAAATGAGCCCTAATCTATGCTCTGATACCAGATGATGCGGAACTAATATGCATGCGATTATTTTTTTGTATTTTATATGTGAGGTGAGGTGGTTAAATCTTTAATATCAGATCAAGATAAGAAGCAGAGAGTTCTATATGAATTTTAGAAACTATGCATGCAGATTAGGACCTAAGAAAGCAGTAAAAAGGGGATCGTCGGGACTGAGAAGCCTTGGTTAGGGCCAGTTCATCTACAATAAATTTACTGGAGAATATAGTGGTGTAACTGGGAACATCTGATGCACCTGATGAAGATCGCAGTGAAGAGAACACTCGTTTCTCGATGGATGCGACGTGGAAAATCAAGCCTGAGGCCCGCGGATCTCAGCTTTCTGCTCGGTGGTCCGATTGTGGCCCGGCTAGAGTTGTTGGATTCGAATGAACTTGGGGACCTGCAAACAACTGTCAAGGATGAGAAAACAAGGCTAGAAACAAGAAAAATTATAAAAAAGTTAGCAAGGGGCATGTTGGAAGAAGTGGCTTGGAGGCTTGGAAGTAGGTTGGTCGGCTAGGATTTCTTTGGGCAGCACTTCGGCAGGACTTCAGGCTCACACAAGATCCCTTAATGCACATAGCAGGGAGGCACACAGCAAGAAAAGAACTCAATAGAATTTTTAATCATAAAAAATAATCAATCTCATACATGAGAAGGGGTCCTCTTTAAATAGGCCCAAGCAAGGACACATATGTCATTACAAATGAATATCATTTCCACACAAAGTCCTAATCCTAGCCCACTCTCCCTCAAACTCTCTCCATATGACACTAGGACACTCTCTCCCTCTCCTTTGGTCAACCAAGGGAGGTGACCATAGGGGAGGCCGACCAAGGGGGGTGTCCATAAGCTGGTTTGGCTCCTTGGTTCCCTCCTGGGCCTTCATCTGGCCCAATTAGCTATGGGCTGCAGTTCTGGGCTCCCAGTTTTCTGATTTCTCCTCCTGAGATCTTCAAATCTTCATGCTGGGTTGGACTTGGGCTTCACTTCCATTTCTTAAAACTGGTTGGACTTGGTCTTCACTTGTACGATATGGTCTTGAGTCTTCAGTATACTTGGACAGGAGTTGACTAGCACAACATGAGCTGACTAGCACTGGACTGAACTAGCTCAACATGAGCTGACTAATATTGAACTGAAATGACAACACAAAAGACTCAAATGACAAACTACAATGGACTTAGATGGACGAAGCCCTTATTATAGATGGACTTATATATTATTAATCAATCCACAGAGGGTTGAGAAGCCTCTATCTTATTCTGGTGCCTCTAGTGTCTGGACCAATTGGACTTTATCTTTGGATTATGGAAGAGTCTAAGTTGGATGGACTCTTGGTGCCATATTGGCATGCACCAAAATTAAGGGGCACAAAAAGACCAAGAGTCCTTCCGCCACTTAGTCACTTGTTCCAAATAAATATTAGAACATTCTTCCTTACCCTCACGCCCCTTTAAATTGGGTTTGACCGGTCAAAAAGATGGGAATTGGCATGGAAATTATGGCATGCATAATGAATAACTTCACATTCAAAAATCTAGAAGTCCTTTTGCCTGAAAGCTTCTTGTTCTCCAGTACATCCACTAGAATCCCATGCCCCTTAGCCAAATATTGACTATTAATTGCTACATGGAAAATAAGAAAAATGTTGGAAAATTGAAGAGACTCTTGTATGTCTCTTGGTGCATAATATGGCATATTATGATAAATCATTCCACTCAAGGGACTCCTTCTACTTGAAAGGTCCTATCTGAACATTAGATAATCAGATCAAGGGCTGAAGAAAGGGTTTATCAGGTGCCCCCTCATTTATGATAAATAGGCATTGGTAATCTGATGCGATAAAATCCAAAACTATCTGAAAGTAAACTTTCCTATCTCTCTTCCTTCTCTTAGGACAAGAAGTCTTCTTTAAGACAAGACTTGTCATTTTAAGACAGAAGCCTATGAAGAGAAATAGGAGGGATAATCAGATTCTGAGAGAGTATTCAACGAGGACTTTGAGTACCCTACAGAAAGGTTGGGGTTTTGGTAAAGGGAGGAATTCCACTGAAGGTAGAAAGGCTGCCAGGAATAGTCCTAGTTAAATAAGCAAGCTTGATAGGAGTGCTTCCTTGGTCTGGTTCCTGTGTAGATTACCTCTAGAGGACATACACTTGTGTACCTTATGAAAAAAAAAAGTATAGCACTCTAGGTATTTCTTTATAATCATAAATTATGATTTATTAGTTGTCATGGTCAAGTGGTCCTTGGGTCTAGGGTTTTGACCGATTAGGGTTTCAAAAATGAAAATTTTGAAATCCAGTCTTTTGCCATGCTAGCCCAAAACCCAATAGATTTATCATAGAGAATTTCTAGAAAGGCTATATCTTCTGATAGGCTATGGAATCTCTCTCTCTAAGAAGGATTATGCATCAAGTGTTTGAGTAGGATCTCATATGCCTTGATAGTGGGGTCCATCATGTATGCCATGATATGTATAAGACTAGACGTGGCATACTTACTAGGGTTAGTGAGCAGATACCAATCTGACACAAGTGAGGCCCATTGGAAGGTAGTAAAAACTATCCTCAAGTATTTGCTAAATACTAAAGACCAATGGCTTGTTTATGTAGAACCTGACTTAAAACTAATAGGATATACTGACACTAGTTTTTAGTTAGATATGGATGACAGTAAGAGTATGTCAGCTTTGTCTTTATCTTGAATAGTGAAGCGATCTACTAGAAAAGTTCCAAGTAGCACACTATGGCAAACTCAGTTTGCAAGGCGGAGTATATTGCAACATCATATATGGCAAAGGAAGATGTGTGGTTACTAAAGTTCCTTAGCGAGCATGGAGTAGCACCTCCCTTGATGGTCTAGCTCCCATGTATTTTGATAGCACTAGAGCCATTGCTCAAGCCAAAGAGCTGAATCCCATTAGCACACCAAGTATATTCTGCATCATTATCATCTTGTATGAGAGATCGTGGAATGAGGTGATGTTTAGCTTTAGAAGATTGACAAAAAGGAGAACCTAGCTAACCAATTTACTAAAGCTCTCAGAATCAAAGAGTTCAATGATCACAAATTTGAAGATGGGATTAGATACTATTCAGATTGGCTTTAGTCTAAGTAAAAGTTGTTGAAAATTATGTCTTAGTGCCAATCATCTAACTTCTAGATGATTGATTTTGTATATGAATTATTATAAATAAATATTATTTTTCGGTAGTTCATCATATTGCATCTTCTTGTAATGAGCTCTTATGTGATGAAGTCCTTAGAACTCCTTATACAATAAAGGGGATTTATTATATGGTTCATAAACCTATTCATAATCAAATGATATAATGTTATATGATGATAATGTATCAAGTATAGGTCCTTGTGTGCCATATACATTAGTTATCCTCTTAAACAAGGAGTGTGAAGATACTGGTATGGCATACAAGTGAAGTATACGACATTTTGTTGAACATGACCTACTTGTGGAGCACACTTCTGTCAAGTGTTGCTCGTGAAGGGATACAAATATAAGTATCCCTAAAACATGAGATCATCATGTTGATTTGAAAGCAACTCACTATACTTCAGTTCTAGACTACCTAGATTTATAATCTAGTGATGGAAAGTTTCTTGGTGTAGTCAAGTACATGTGAAGTGAGTGTGTGAGTTATGATAGGATTGACCACTCCAATTGTTAGAGTGAATGTTTTAAAATTTTTAATTTAGCAAAACCTTAGCCGGGGTAGTTCTTGTGAGGAGTCACAGGACTTATAAAGTTGAGAAACATTGTAGATGTACTGTTTATGAGTTGGGTTAAACCCTGAAGTCATCTTTGAGCATTGAGGGTTAAAGAGATGAATTATATTGTAACTATATGCTAGAGATTTCTGATTATTGCTCTACAACTTTTGACCTATCTAGACATCAGGTATCATTGCTAGATAGTGACTTTGATTGGTACAAGAAGTGTTCCTATCCTATCGACTTAGTATTTGAATCTATGGGGTTGGAGTTTTTACCTAATTTGATGGCTCATCAGTGATTATGAATCATTCCTATAACTAATTATCAATGATAATTGACCTTGAGTTGACACTTCCAAATATCAATACTTCAATAAGTCAGCACTTAAGGTTTTTCAAAGTAGCCCCACTCATCTATGTTACAAATGTTGTAACAGGATTTTGAGAGGATTAATTAATAATTAGATTAACAAATATCTTAGTTTGATTGAGCTATGAATTTTGGTTCAACCAAATGCGAATTGGTTTAGGCTCAAGTTTGGATCCAATTAAATTGGACCTAACCCATACACCTAAGCCACTTGATTTGAATTTTAAATTCTGAATTTAAATTTTGTTTAAGTTTGAATTTAAATTTAAATAGGTTGCATTTGAATTCAGATTTTGAATTTGAATGCAAATAGGTTGGGTTTAACTCCCTAACTACTTTCCCCTTATCTCTCCTTATTCTACTATAATTCCATAACTCCTTAACTCCCTTTGGTTTAACTCTCTAATCTCTTTCCCTTATCTTATTCTACTCTAACTCCTAACTCCTTAACTCCCTTTGGGTGGCTATTTAGAATGGGTGGATGGTGGGTGTGAGTAGTGATCAGAAATTAATCTAAGTTAGAGAGAAGGAAAGGCTAGCAAAAGGTTTTCTACTTAAAATAAAGCTAGAGTGGGGAAGAGAGAAAAGGACTTTGGGTGTGTATTCCCTAGTACCTCTACTTGGGTTTGGAAAGACAGAAAGGGAATGGGGTTTCTAGTGCATCTTCTCCACCACCTCTATCTTCTCATAATTTCATCAACTCCAGGAGTGTCCGACATCTAGAAAGAGGAAGGAAGATCAGCTATTGAGGCTCCAGAGGAGCTAGCACTCTAAAGGGACTAGTCAAGATAGAATTTCCATGTGGATTACTTGTAGAGGCCAAACACACTGAATGACTAGTAGGGTCTTCATACCTCCACCTCTCAGTAATAGCAAGTGTCATCTACTATTGAAAGGTGATGTGCTGTTGAACTCTTTGGCTATAGAAGCTGATGCGGGATGACTCTAAGTTTGCTAAACATGCAGGAAAAATAGTAAAATAATTCTTTTATGATTTTTATAATTTAGTTTGTAAGCTAAATTCCCAAATAAAAGTAAGAACTAGCAAGAAGAAGAGCAATGCATAGAATCATCGTATCGCAGGCAAACTCATGTAAAATAATAAATTCCAGGACCCGAGAATTGAGAAACTCCTGGACTAAGATAGCTTATCTTCATCAAATCAAAAATTAAAAGAAGGGAAGGATGTTACCAATCAGTGACTTGAAGAACGTCCGATGAAGAGATCACACTGCTTCTTGGACGATGAAGTTTGGTTCCCTTGATTAGATGGCTGATTTGGATGGTTCCGGATGCAAGGAAAGAAGGCCTCCTCAGGGGAGGGGAAGCACCTCGTGGATCCTACAAGCATCGGGGTTAATCAAAATAGCAATTAAAAACATAAGAAAAGGAACTATGGATTGAAAGGAATCAGGATTAGGGTTAGAAGATGGTTGTTCGAAGCTTGTTGAAGATCGCCTTGCTTGGCAGCCTAGGGAACTTCTTCTTGGACGTGTGAAGGCTTAGATGGTAGTGAGTTAGGGTGTGGAAGGAAGCTAGGGTAGCAAGGAATTCGTCCAAGCACAAGAACACCAACCAAAGAACCAAAACAAAACACCAACACAAGATAGTAACTCAAAATTTTAGCAAGTTGTATTCATAAGAAAGAGATGCTTACAAGAGGGGGAGGGGTGGGATATTTATAAGGTTCCCATGCCCTCACTAACCATGGTTACACTTGGGTTACAAGTCCTCTTCCAAATTGGAATACAAGTCCTTTCCTAGCTAGGCTAGAAAAACAAATCCCTGTTAGGTTAGGAATTGACCTAGTCTTTTCTCCTTTTTCCTTCATGCTTCGACTATTCTACTCAAGGACACCTCTTGGACTTGGTCAACACTTCAAGGATACCTAGAGGAGCGTGTTGGGCCTCTAGGAGCAGCAAGGGGCCGGCCCAAAGGGGTTTGGGTGCATAGGTTTAGGCCTTTGGAAGCTAGCGTGGCCTGTTTGCCTGGTAGCAGGAATATTCCCTGGAATCTTGCATTTTAAGGGCTTGGGCTTGGCACCTGGGCTTGATTTCTTTGGGCTTGGATGTAAGTGGACCTCTGGAATCATGGGTGCCCTAGTTTAGGAATATTCTCTGGCATCTGGAGAGGAATCTGTGCATTTGGAGGGCATCTAGAAGGAATCAGTGTTTTTGGAAGCATCTTGGATCTTGAGTTGTCACACAAAATCCAATGGACTGATGTAGTGGCCTCTGACTCCTGGATGTGGCCTGGTGGAAATACAAAATAGGGTATCCTCCTCTCTTGTACAAAAATTGGGCTCATACTGGACTCATAACTGATGTACAGGACTCAAAATACTGACTAGGTTGAGGGTTGAAACAAATCAACTAACCTCAACTTATTACAGGACTCAATTCTAGTTGATTACAAAATTTGACACATGGCTAGGTAAACCAAATAGGGCCCAGTAATCTGTGTCTGATCCTAGTGCCCCCACCAGAAGTGTCAGGTTTGTAGCATAGACATGATCTATGCTTCTTCACTTTTATTTCAGTATATGTTTATATGCATTATACCATGTCAGGATTGTATTGTTGGTGCTTTATGATTAAATCATTTGCTTGCATAGGTTAATTTGATTAATCCATTGCATTTGATTTTTATATTAATTTCAAAAAGCTTGAAAATGCATTCAAGAATCCTATATTTTTCCTTCATCGATATGTTGCTTCCTCAATCTAGATAGACTGTAACATCGATGATTTCCTTCTAGTTGCTCTGGTGCCTCACTAGAGTACCTTGTAGGTAATGCATGGTGTCAGTTGCTAGGGCAAGCTAGTTTGCCCCATGGCAAGCAAGGTAGCTGGGAGCAAAGAAGGGCTGCAGACGACGTGGTGGTCCAATTGAGACTATGTTGAACTACTTTAAGAGATAGACTTAATCCAAACCACCATCATTCTAGAAAAAAGCGAGGCTACATGGTCTTTGGCTAGAGCATAGGTAGAACTATGCAAGTCCTTGCACAAGGTTGACCACCCAAGAGTCATGCTAGAGAGATGGCCCGATCCTAGTGTTGTGAGGCCAGAGGTGGGTCACTAGGTTTAGCATCCCATGATATCCCTAGAGTTGAGCCAACCAACTCCTTCGAGCAGGGCTTTGCATGTTGTGAGTTGATCCTCTACAAGTGCTATCCAAAGAATGAAATAATAGTACCCTGAAAACCAATCATATTTCTTATGTAAAGGGGCATTGCTATATAAATTCTTCTGACTCATATATGATATTAATAAAAGGCCTTTATTTCATCATATGCTATTTGTTGTTTAAAGATTATGATGAATTCCATAGATTAGAGCAATGATTTTTGGATTATGATGGAGTACATCATAATAGTGAGATCTAAGATCTTATAAACCCTAATCTAAAATATTTTCAATCATAGGATCATCGAGTCGAGGATAGATATTTCTGAAGAGACTGGCACATCCTATGTATGCTCGATGGAGAGAGTAGTTGGTCTCATGACCACTTATGTTGGGACACTAATACAAGGATGTGGGTGCTCATTAGGGTATGAGATCATCGAATGGATCTTGCATGAGAATATCTTATAGAAGTCTTCTTAATTGTCAAAAGATGATTCTCCTAGTAGGAGTTGTTCAAGTGATCCTTAGATCTGAGATCATTATGGTATCTTATACATATGAATCCATATTTTGGTTCATACTCATTCATGACTTAGTCATGTATAGAATGTTCATGGATATAGTGAATAATTGTCTATAAAGATTATGAGTAGGTAAATAAGGAATCGATTACTCCTAGTAATATGAGTATTTATCCTATGTAATCTCATCAAATGATGACTCAAGAAGTCTTTGATCAAAGTATAATAAAATTAAAAAAAGATTTCTAATCTTTCATCAATCGAGTCTTCATTAGTGATTTGAGATTCGAATGAATAAAATATGAAGTTTTGACAATTTTCCATACCCGGCACTTATTCGGGATAAGGAAATATCAAAAAATTAAATTGCACAATAATTTGCCACTGAAGGATATTTTGATAATTTTAATGAAATTCTCATCTTCTAGGTAGGCGTCAATAATGTCTTATAGACTTTATGAACTAAATTGATTTAATTCATAAGTAAATTTGAAAGGTGGTTCAAATTGGCAGCTACGGTTAGCTTGATTTGACCTAATTCGATTAGTTCACTTCTAATCAAATTAAATGAACATGAACCTAGACCCACTGCTAGCTAGATGAGGAACCCAAAGGATCACACATGTTATGAAATTGATCAAAGAAGTTATTTATATTTTTATTAGGATCATAGGATCCTAATTAGCTAGCTAATTAACATATTAGCATATGTTGGCTAGCCTGACTCCTAACCTAATTAGATTAGGTTTAATGCTTTCTATTTTGGGCTAACTAATTTTATTAGAACTTAAATTGAGTTGATCCTTATAAGTGGAGCATCCAAATTGGGATTTATCTAATTTTATATCCTTTATCCTTATCTTAAATCAAGGTCCCAAGGGCTTGGGACTCTTGGTGCCATTATTGACGTGCGCACTAATTAAGAGGTGTAGAAGGACTAAGAGTCCTACAAATAAATCACTTATTTGTTGATAAACCTTAACCCCTATTTTCTTTTATCAATGCCCATTTAGATTGGATTTGACTCGTCAAATGAAAGAAATGTGGGTGTGATTTTGTTGGCACATGAAGGGATGCGATGTTTGAAATATATGGCTCCTGGGATGGAATAGAGTCCTTCTGCTTATCAATCACCTTTTCCAGATAAGCCTCTCTCTAGTTTATATGCCTATTGGGATATTGGATCAAGTCTTTAATTTTTAAATTAAAGAAAAATTATCTGATTTTTCTCATAGAGTTGTGATAAGCAACTCTTGGAGCAAAATATTTGTGAAACACCTTATGTTTACGGTTTCACTAAGTACCTTTTTGCCTAGAGACTCCTTTTGCTTGAAGGGTCATTCTTATCTGATATGATAAACATCAAATTAAGGGTGATAAAAAGGTGCTTTAAGTGCCTCCTCTATTCTTATTCAAAGGCTTCGATGATTGAAACCAAATCATCTGATGTTTATCCCGACAATTCTCTTCCTATCCTTGTTAGGACATGTCTTTTATTTTAAGACAAGTCTAACATTTTAAGATAAGGACCTAAGAAGATAATTAGATAGGATAATAGGATAGTAAAAAAGTTTTCAAAGAGATTTTGAAGTATTTTTCAGAAGAAAAAAGCTCCCAGAAAAAGGAAAGGTTGCTAAAGGAAGAAAGGCTACTGGGAGGAGTTTCTAGTCAAGCAAGCAAAAAAGAGGAGTGCTTTCTTGATCAAGTTCCTATGTGGATCATCTCTGGAGGGCATATAATTGTGTACCTAGTGTAATAAAGGATATTCTTCTATATCCTAATATACTGCCTTGTTATTTGATAAAATCAAGGGGGCCTGGATCTAATATTTTGATTAAATAGGATTTCAAGGATTAAAATTTTAGAATCCAATCTTTTGCTACATAACAATAACCCAGTAGTGGTACAAAGCCACCTTGATTCATTCAATTAATAGTCAATTAAATGTTTGAATGGTTATTGCTATTTATTTATATCTATCATGATAGTTATAGCATATATTGGTTGATGTATGCTATTGATTAGATATTTTGCTTAAACCCTAATTAACATAGAGATATGTTTAGATTATTCAATCATCATTCTGAAATAAGGTTGTCCTAATATAGCAGTGGGCGTTTACTATATTGTATGGTTATCCTAGAATGATGATACGCTTGGCACATATGATGTTGCGGTGTAATATGACTGTTAGATTGTTTGTAGTATTAGGATATCCCATGAGACCATGAAAGGCCACTTAAAAAATTATATTTAGTCATAGTGTTATAAAATTATAATACAAATCCATTAAGGATTCGATTGATCAATTGGAATCTAGGAAAGTGGTTCTGGAAAGGTAAAGAGAACATAATTTTTAATTGGATCCTTCGCTTACCTAGCCAAATTTTTGGTGTCCAAGGCAAGCACGGGGGACTCCTACCTCTCTTTCCATTTACCTGTCAATTCGATTGATTTAGACCTTGAATTGGAAATACTAATTGATTAAAATATTATAAATTACCTTCCTTCATGCAAAGCCAAATTCATGTCAAAAACTATTGTAGGTTTGTTGTGTAACACAAGACCTACTCTAGGGTTTGACACAATTTATCTTGGTGCATCTAATGCTTTATCGATTGATAGTATTGCTTTGTTACACACAAGGGCAACGTTATTCAAACATGACTACATACAAATGAAGGGTACGACTAAACAAGACATTATGGTTTGTTGTGGTTAACTCTATAAGTGTCATAGAGGCAGCTATCATGTTAAGAGTTGCATGGGTTGCAATTGGAAAAGAAAATTTCCTATCCTTGAACTCATAAGTATTTTTTGTATAACACAAGGCACTTATGAGGAATTGGAGTCTCAACCTTACTAAAAAAATCCTTTTAGAGTTTCTCGCTTACCATAGATAAGGGATATGTTATTCACAGGAAAATAGTATGTCACTTGATAAGTCCTTATCTAGTTGTGTACATCACTTGAGTGGTCAACTTATACTTTGTTTTTAATTTTAGTATTGTCTAATATTATGGCTTCTACTTTATCACTGCGGGATATTTTAGATATCAATAAGTTGACCGGACCAGAGAGTTGTCATAACTCAGGAGAAGGTCTCCTACTCTTTGATTCTCCTAATCCAAATCTGGTTGAAGATGCTACGGAGGAGGAAAGGGCCACATATAAAATGTGGCAGAATGATAGTTTAACTATCAAGTGCATTATGTTGGCCTCTATAAGTAATGAATTATAGAGGTAACATAAGAAATGGAACCTCAGTCCATACTGCTCAATCATATAGAGCTTTATGGAGAGCAAAGTAGGTTGCCCGATATAAAATATCGAAACAGTTATTCTTAGCTTGTATGAGTGAGGGCTCATCTATTCAAATCCAAGTATTAAACATAATTGACTCGGTCACTCGATTAGGTCAATTAGGAATTGTTATGGATAAAGAGCTTAATCAAGACTTCATCTTGCAATCACTTCTTGATTCTTTCTCTCAGTTTGTCATAACATAAATAAATTAAACCTTTCATTACCTGAGCTGCTTAACATGCTTAAGATTGCTAATTGATGGGAAGAAGAAAATAATAATGAAGAAAAGTTCAAAGAAAAAATGGAATCCTAAGAAAACATCCAAAAAGGAAGAAGGCAAAGAAGCCCTCTATTGATGGAACCTGCTTTCATTATGGCAAGCAGGGATACTAGAAGAAGAACTGCAAGTCATATCTTGCTAGTCTGAAGCCTGATGCTGATGGATCTTATCTTTCACTCAATGATAAAGTTTTACTTGTTGAAAACAAGAAAAGAAAGAGAGAAAATATCAATGTCACTTTTCTCTGGCATTGCCGATTTGGTCATATTAGTGAGCCTAGGATAAATAAGTTATACAAAGATAAATTCTTTGATCCTTATGATTATCATCAATCATTAGGAACTTGTGAGTCCTGTCTCATGGATAAAATGACCAAATCTCAATTTAGTAGTTATGGAGATAGGGTAGCTGAGTTATTAAGGCTAATACATACAGATGTATATGGACCTATGTTTACTCAAGTTAGAGGAGGATACTCTTATTTCATCACCTTTACTGATGTTTTACCTAGGTTTGGATATGTGTATCTTATAAAACATAAATTCAAAGCCTTTGAAAAATTTAAAGAGTATCAAAGTTTGGTTGACAAGCAAACTAAAAAAGTATTAAAATCCTTTGATCAGATTGAGAAAGAGAATGCCTATCTAGTAAATTTCTTGATCATCTTAAGGACAAAGGAATTCTATTAGAATGGAGACCTTCACTATAAGCACGACCCTGGCTAAGAGCTGACCTCGATAGGAGAGCTAATTATGGAAGCATGAGCTCGACCCCGGCCGGGAGCTGACCTCAGTCGGAGGGCTAGCTTTGGCTCTTTACCTAGCCATCATGGGTCCCCCAATAGCATGGCCGCCTGTATACTCCATGTCAACATATGTACTACATCAGATGCCCCCCACTCCTGAGCTTGGAGAATGAAGCGACACTCCTGGCAAGGGGAGTAATTGTCATGTTCACGTGGAGGGGTGGCGCGTCTTGTGCCATCAATGCCTCATGCACCATCACACTGAGGATTGGGCCTTTGTGCTAATGGAGCGAAGAAGCTACAAGATCTTCACCAAAGGATCTACCCAAAGAATGGAGGCATGCTTATGGACATCCTAAGGAATTAATCTTAGGAGATCCATCAAGAAGGGTAAGAACTAGATCCTCTATTAGAAAGGAATGTGATTATATGGCTTTTGTTTCATAAATTGAACCTAAAATATATTGAAGAAGCTGAAAAAGATCCAAACTGGATGTTTGCTATGCAAAAGAAACTAAATCAATTTGAAATAAATAAAGTTGGGACACTAATATACTAAATGGTTATATAAAAATAAATTAGATGAAAATAAAATAGTAACTAGAAAAAAGGCTAGAATGGTAGCTAAGGATTACAATCAAGAAGATGGACTTGAATTTTATGAAACCTTTACTCCAGTAGCTAGACTGGAAGCTATAAGATTACTTCTAGCTTTTGCATGTTTTATGGATTTCAAACTATTTCAAATGGATGCCAAAAGTGCATTTTTGAATGATTATATAATTGAAGAAGTTTTTGTTGAACAACCATAAGATTTTGAAAATCATGCACATCCTGATCATGTTTTCAAATTACACAAAGTACTTTATGGTTTAAAACAAGCCCTTTATGCATAGTATGAAAGACTTAATAAATTTTTGATTAAAAATGGTTTTACTAGGGATCATGTTGATACTACTCTATTTTTTTAAAAAAAGGCTGATGATCTCTTAGTAGTATAGATCTATGTCGATGATATTATCTTTTGTGCGACTAATGAATCTCTTTGTCAAGAATTTGCAAAGCTAATGCTGGGAGAGTTTGAGATGAGCATGATGAGAGAATTAAGCTACTTTCTCAGACTCTAGATTAAATAAACAAGTGAAGGGATCTTCATCAACCAAGCTAAATACACAAACAAGATTCTGAAAAAGTTTGGGATAAAAAAGACTAAACCTATCGATACACCTATGAGCCCTTTATGTAAGCTTGATAAGGATGAATTTGGAAAGAAAGTTAAATAAAAATTTTATAGTGGCATCATTGGTTCTTTATTATACTTCACTGCTACTAGACCAGATATTATGTTTAATGTATGCATGTGTGCAAGATATCAGTCTGAGCCTAAAGAATCATATTTATTGGCTGTTAAATGCATACTTAGATATTCATCTAGCACTGTTGATATTGGATAGTAGTACTCTAAGAATTTAGCTATTGATTTAATTGCATATTATGATACTGATTTTACTGGTTATAAGCTAGATAGAAAAAGTACATCTAGAACTTGTAGTTGGAAGTTGTCATGCTCAAATCTTGTGGATTAAATAATAACTTGAGGACTTTGGCATTAAATTAACTAAGACACCTATAAGATGTGATAACACAAGTACTATAAACTTAACAAAGAGTTCAACACTCAAGAAGTAAGTACATAAAAATTAGACATCATTTTATTAGAGATCATATTCAAAACAATGATGTTATGCATGAATTTATTTGTACCGAAATGCAATTAGCTGATATACTGACCAAGCCACTCAATGAAGATAGGTTCAGTATGATTAGAAGAGAATTAGGGATCATTAATCCTTTTGATTAGATGTCGATCACTCTTCATAACCTTTCAAATTTTCTTTGAGAATTTCTTGATAAAAATAACCTTGAAAATCATATTCAATCATCAATTGGATATTTAAATCAATTACCTTGATTTTCTATGATTTTTTCCAATTTTCCTGATTTATTTCAAAGTGTCAACACTTGGACTTATCCTGTGAGTTGACACTTGACCTGCGGGAACCAATGATTAAATAAGGAAATCGATCTGATTTCTTTCATTTTTCTTCCAAATCCCTTGAGTCGACACTCCTTCAATAGTAACCCAACTCTTTAAATCCCATTCACTTTCTATTCTTAACTTTGAGCCCTTTTTTCCCTCTCTTCTTTACTGTTGTTCATGATTTTGCCATGATTCTTTTGTCCATTCCTCTTCCATTCATCTATTTCCTCTTTTTCTTAGTTGATGGGGCCCAGGAAACAGTTAGTTAGGAGACCTTGACCTTCCACTCTAGATGCATAGCACTGCATGAAGGCTCATCATGAGGATCAGGTAGCAGAGGCGGCAGCTCAGCAAGAGATTCCTATTTGACCATCAATCCCTGGATTTGATCGGATGGCCTCCAAGGCCATTATCAAAGGACGGAGGGTGGATTTTGAGTTTATGGACCAGCAAAATTTTTGGATAGGCGACTAGCTGAGGGATGCAAGGCTTGCTCACTTCTGTTCACTAAGAGATTCTACCCAGCTTTGATATGAGAGTTTTATGGTACATTGGCCAAAGGAGCTAATTGGATAATATAGGTCAGAGGAACTACTATATCGTTGACAACAGAGATACTGAGTAGAGCATGGGAGATTCCGATGAGCGGTACAATATCGGACTCCCTGGTTGATAGGATCAGTAGATATAGATGTATTTTTGAGAGAGAGGATATTGGAGAGGGAGCCACCTTGTAGCATCATAACTTTCTCCAGAGATGAGACTTCTACACCATATAGTCACCCAAATTCTTCTACTGAAGATAGTTTGCTTCAACATCATCACTGAGAGAGAGCTGGTTGTGATGGTTTCCCTGATTCGGAGGACTCCTATCTACCTACCAGTACTCATGATTCATCAGATGACGGAGGTAGCTACTAGCAGGAGATTATGTCTGCCTTATGGGATGGGTCTCACTGTATTATTTAGAGCTTATGGAGTAGACCTAGATGGAGAGCCTGACAGATAGCTGCTTCACATGAACATATATGATGAGAGGTCATTGCATAGGATGGGCTATCAAAGACACAAAAAGAGATCAATGGAGGCACATGATCTCAAGGCAAGCACCTAACACTGATTATGAGGATGCAGATGAGGAGAAGCAGACACGTATAGACAAGGCCAGGCCATCTGAGCCATCCAGGGATATACTTGAGACACAGCCCGAGCCCTCCATTTTAGCACATGCAGAGGTGCCACCTCCTGCAAACTCTACAGTGAGAGGATCACTTGCCTGGAGATCAAGATGATGACTATTAGGCAGAGCGAGTAGATCATATTTACATGGAGATGAGAGTAGTCTTTCAGGAGATGAGAGAGGAATTCTCCGCTGTCCTGGCTATATTAGAGAGATTATCTTCTACTAGGCCACCTTAACCTCCATCATCGGATTCTCCACCAACTCCACCAGCACCTCTAGCTCTAGCTACAGACACTGAGACAGGAAACGGCCAGTGCAATTCTTCTGTAGATTTTGATATTATTGGCATCATGCTAGACCCTGAGCTGGATGATATTGCTACTGATTAGGATGCAGTGCCTGTAGCTGACGAGACGAGGACTCCAGAGACAACTATCCACCTAGTTCTTCGATCCAGACTCCTATTTTTCCTGGCACACCCATTATTCCTGATCCATCAGACACTTTAGTTTCCACTCCTGTTCTTCATACTGATCCTCTTGATACTCATACTGATTTACCTATGCCTTTATTTACTATACCCCCTAGGACACCTCAGTACTTTCCACTTCTTCCTTGATTAGGGAACTAGGATTCTACACACCTAGTTTCCACATTCTTTCATCTAGTCCCATCTTTGATATTACTCCATCTATCCTTATTACTGATACTGATCCTGACAATGTCCCATCTCCAGTTCTTGCTCCTGATATTACCTCTTCTTCAGCACCATCCAGAGGGAGAGCACGAGCCAGAAGCAGAAGCAGAGGACAAGCGATGTTCATAGAGCTGTTCAAACCAGACTTGCAGTTCTCCGGCCAATGTGGCCACGACCCCATCCCTCTAGGATTACCGGACTGTTCATTCTAGAGATTGGATCTTTCTCTGATGAGGATAGTACTCCTTAGGGTTGATCGGTATATCAGTGTATCTGTATATTAGTCTCTCAATGTATCAGTCTTTTAGTTATATCTTGTTTGTATCAAACTATGTATCAGTGTTTGAACTTTTAGACATCATGACCATTTTAGCATTTATCTGTGTACTTCTACCTCTTACTATACTGAATGTTTTATCTCTACTTTGTCCTATTTTCTCACCCTTTTCATTATGATAAAAAGGAGGAGCATTAATGAATAAAAAAAGGGGAGAATGAGTAATGGCAAAAGGGGGAGAATGATAAACGAAAAGAGAGAAAATGAATGTTTAAGTAAAAAAGAGAGAGAGAAGAAGAAAGCCACAAGTAAGGGAGAGAGAGAAAAGTACTAAGAAAGGAAATTTTGAAAAATTTTAAAATCTCTAAACCTTCTAGAAATATTTTTGAAAAATATTCTAAGTTTTGAAAAATATTTTTAGATTATATATTGAGAGAGAGCTTTTGTTCTATGCTCTGATATTTTTCAGTTTTATGATATGATACTTCTTACTTTTATCTTTTATGCTCTAATACTCCTTATTCTTATTTTTATATGCACTAATACTCTTTATGTTCATACTCTGATACTCTTCATGCTCTAATATTTTTACTCTGATACTCTCTATCTTAATGATATATTATTTGCTCTGATATGCTCTGACATTTTTTTTTATACTTTGATACTCTTAAAGTTTTCACTTTGATGCTCTTCATTATTCAACCCACTTTTGCTCAAATGCTTATTCTTCGAATCTATTTTAGCTTTGATATACACCTCTTGAGCATCTCATAGATACAACTTAGCTCTGATATATTTTAAGTATTGCTTGATACATTATAGCTACATCTTTGATACATTGAAACTATATGAATTGAATTCCTTCTTATTATATTGCTCTAATATATTGTAGATGAGTTTTTGCTCTTGATAAAATATTACAACTTAGACTCTGATACTTATTATCAATAGCTCTGATTTTTATAGTCAATTGCTTTATACTTAGTGCAAATCTTTTGAGCTTACTATGTGTATATATTTGAAAGTTTTGTCGTCATCAAAAAGGAAGAGATTGTTGACTTCTATTTTGATTTTGATGAATAACAAAATACGTAAGTATATTTGAGTACTAACCATGTTAAAAGTGTGCTTATCAGAACAAAGTACTTATCAAACTTGTCATATGTTGAAAGTTCAAATGCTTGTTATCCTGTTGAAAAGTCACTTAAATTAATGAAGATTCAAGTTAAATGGACCTTGACACATAAGAATAAGCTTGAAGAACTCAAACATTGAATTTAAAAATTTTTCAGCAGAGTTTCAGGAGAGTTTTAGCCAAGTGTCGACTAATGGAAGTGAAGTATCGACTCATAGAAGCTTGAGCTAATATGCAGAAGAAGTTTCAGCTAGCACACATGAAGTGTCGACTCATAAAGACCAAGTGTCGACTCATATATCGAATCAAGTATCGACTCAAGGCCTGAGACCAAAAATAATACAGGACATGCTGAATTTAAATTTTTGCTTAAGTGTCAACTCATGAAGATGAGGTGTTGACTCAAGTGTCGACTCACCAGAATAAGTGTCAATGCACTAGTGCATTCCAGAGAGCTTCAAAAAGTATTTTTGACCTAATGTCGACTCAAGTGTTGACTCATGTGCCGACTCATGTATCAACACATGCAGGCTTGGATGAATAGTAATGGCTAGTTTTTTTAAGCACAAAATTGGTCCTTTTTATTTCTAACAACTATTTCTCCTCTCCAACAATCATAAAAGGTCATTTAAGGCTTGGAAAGGTATTTAAGGTAGACCAAACTCAAGAAGGAAGCAACTAATGAGCATTCATTAATTTTGAATGAAGTTGAGCCTTCAAGTATTCAATAGCATTCAAGAAGCATTCAAGTCTAACTCTTAAGCATTGATTAAGGCTTCAACAACTTGAAGACAAGCTTTTTCTATAGCAATCAAGAGCTTCAAAGAAATATTTGTTTTTATTTTGAAAGCTTATTGTATTCTTTCATTGTACTTGAATTATCTTGTTGTTCCTAGTTTCAAGTGAATTGAACTAGTGATTGGGTTATCGGTGAGCCTTGTTTAAAAAAAATCAACTTGGTTATTGGGGAGCCTTATAAAAACCAACTAGTTGTTGGTGAGTCTTGTGAAAACAAACTAGATTTTTGGTTAGCCTTGTAAAAAACAAGGTGGTTAGTGAGCCCGAAAAACTAATATATTGTAATCAAGGAAGGATTATAGTGAATTATCCAAGTGGACCTTGGAAAGTGAACATAGGTGCTTTGGTGTATACCGAACCATTATAAATATTTTGTGTTTGTGATTGCTTTTACTTTTATTGCATTTACTTTATTAGTTTTGCTATATTTTATAATCAAGCACACATACACTTGAAATCACACTAGCAACCTCATTGTTTTTTAATTGGCACATACTTGCAACAAGTTTTAAAAACATAGAAATCCAATTCATCCCCTCTCTTGGGTTGCTTCGCTAGGCAACAGGATGGTTTCGTAATATGTGATCATAGAAGGGCTCTTTAGAAAAGGTCTTTTATACAACCTCTATTGAAATGCCCTTCAGAGTCTTATTATGCTCTGAAAGAAGTGAATGAGGGTATATGTGGTGATTACCTGGGGGTAGATCTTTGGCTAACAAAATAATATGCTAAGGGTACCATTGGTTAATCTAAAAGGATGTGGTTGACTTTCTCAAAAGGTGTGATCCATGCCAAACGCATTCCAATATCCAAAGGTGTCTTAAAAGCTAGTTGACTCAATTAATTGTCCCTTGCCTGTTTGCTTAGTGGAGAATGGATATTTTCGATCCATTTCTCCCAACTTCTGGTTAGAAAAAATTCATTATTTTAGCCATCGACTACTTTACCAAATGGGTCGAAGTTGAACCTTTGGCTCATATAACTGAGGAGAAGGTCGAAGGCTTTGTCATAAATTATATAATCTATCAATTAAAGATATCATATGCAATTATCATCAATAATGCGAGGTAATTTTATAATCAAAGATTCAAGGATTTCTGCACTCAAAGTATGTAGGTACTTCCTTCTCCTTTTTCTTTTCTTTTTCTTTCTCTTTTTCTTTTTCTTTTTTCTTTGATTGATATTTCTTTTTGTAAGGAAATTTCATCCTCTTCATGAATCTTCTAAATTTTCATGCAAGGAGGGCTTCTTCACCTTCATCTTCCTTTTCATCTTTGGACTCATCTATTGAGGATTCTTCTTGTATGTTTGATTTGAAAGCAATCCCTTTCTTCTTCTTGTCCATGTCCATTGATTTTTGTTTCAGATTAAGCTCATAAGTCATGAGCGATCCAACCAGCTGCTCAAGAGATAACTTGTCAATGTCCTTGGCTTCTTGAATTGCGGTCACCTTTGGATCACATGATGTTGGAAGTGACCTGAGAATTTTATTTACAAGATCAGGTTAGACATAACTTTTCCAAGACTTCTCATACCATTAACAATATTTGTGAATCTTGTATACATATCAGTGATTGATTCATCAGATTTTATTCGGAACATCTCATAAGTGTGCACTAACATATTTATTTTAGTATTTTTCACTTGATTGGTACCCTCATGGGTAACTTCAAGTATATCCCATATTTCTTTTGCAGATATGCATGTAGATATTCTATTGAATTCACTAAGATCTAATGCATAATAGAGGAGATTCATTGCCTTGGCATTGATCTCGGATTGCTTAATGTCATTTTCATCCCAATCCTCTTCGAGCTTTGGGATGGAAACACCATTAAGCACTACTGAAGGAATATGAGGACCCTTATCTACAACTTTCCATAAATTGAAATCAATAGAATACATATAAATTCTCATCCTAGTTTTTCAATAAATATAATTTGATCCATTGAAAAATGGAGGTCTATTTGAGGCTTGACCCTCAACTATGCTAGTACCAATTAGGGCTGCCATAGATCTTTACTCAAGGTAGTAAAGCCTATACACTGAAAACAGGGCTCTGATACCACTTGTTGCCTAGTAAGCAACCCAATAGGAAGGGTGAATTGGGTCTCTAAAAATTAAAACTTAAGATTACTTGATACTAAGCAATGCAATCCAATTCAACAAATAAATTAGCAAGGTACTATTAATTCAATTGTAATGCTCTGAAATTAAAGTGTAGTAGAAATAAAGAGCAATAAGTAAATATCAAGAAGAGAGATCAAGCAATCACAAAGACCAACAAATATAATGGTCCGGTGCTATCCAATGCACCTACATCCACTTTCCAAGATTCTCTTAGGAATTCACTATAATCATACCCGATTACAGTTGATTAGTTTTACGGGCTCACTAATCAAAAACCTAACTTGCTTTTACAAGGCCAACAAGTCAAAACATCACTTGGTTTTATGGGCTAACCAAGAACCTAATTGGTTTTCAAAGGTTAACCAATAACCTCCCTTGGTTTTTCGGGCTAACCAAGAACCTTAGGGGTTTTGCGGGCTAACCACCAATCTAATTAGTTTTGCAAAGGCTCTGCAATAACCTTCCTTGGCTTTCCAATAGGCTAACCAAGAACCCTTACAACAAATCAGGTTTAGAAATAATGAACCAAAGTAAGCTTTCTAAAACAAAATGGGTATCTCTTTGAAGCTCGATATAGAGATGCTTTGAACTTGTTGAAGCCTCTTGAATGCTCATGAATGGATAATCTTTAATGCTCTTGAAGGCTCTTGAATGCTTGGAGGCTTGCTTTAGCTTGAGAGTGGTTGAAACTTCAAAGAATAGGAGTTAAAGCTCTCTTTTCTTCTCTCTTCTTAATGGTATTCAATAATATTCAATATGTTATCATTTGATTTGATTTGGAGCATATAAATACTTTTTCAAGGCCTCAAATCCCATTTCTAGTCGTTAGACTTGAAAAACTAGCCATTGGAGGGCAAAATGGGCAAGTTCTGAGTTTAAAAATCTAGACATTACTGTTACCAGAACTCCATGTGTTGACACTTCAGGCTGCGAGTTGACACATAAGGTCAACACTTGAACTTCTTGAGTCGACACCCGGTCCAAATTGCTCCAGTCTGAATCTCTGGAAATCTCAGATGTGTCGACACTTACTCGGTTGAGTCGACACCTTGAGTCGACACCTTGAGTCGACACCTTGTTTCTATGTATTGACACTTCAGCTATTCCTTCAATTTCTACAAGTTCTATAGCTTGAAAATCTCAAGCAATGTGTTGATCCATGTGTCGATACTTTGAGTCAACACTTCAGGTCCATGTGTTGATACTTCATTTGTGCCATTTGAAACATTTTTGTATACCAGCCTGAGTCGACACTTCACTTCCATGTATCGACACTTCATGTCATGTGTCGATACTTTGAGTCGATACTTCTCTGAAAACTTTACAGAATGGCCTGAACTTTAGTTGAAACATATTTCCATTTAACTTAACCATCCAATCAACCAACTCTTGAGTGTCCAAGTCTTCTTTGAGCAATCTTTTCATTCAAACTTGGCTTCTTCAAACAAATGAGCTTCTTCAAATTTGTAAACACCTTTTTCAATGAAAACATACTTAAAGCAAATCATTAGTTCTCAACTTGTACTTAACTATTTTGCTTATCATCAAAATCAATAATGGAGTCAACAATCTCCCCCTTTTTGATGATGATAAAACCCTTAAGTATAAATTGCTTAAAAAGGCTTTTAAAAGAAATCATCAAGGTGCATAAAATTGAAAGCATTAAGTGTGTCAACATAATTTGCATTAATAATATAGCAATTCAGAACAAAAGTAATAGTGCCAGAGCTTGTTATAATGATTGAGAGTATCAGAGCTTTAGGATATATTTAAAATATAGAAAACATGTATCATGATACTCTGCGAGAAAAGTTCAACAAAGAACAAAGCTCCCCCTGAATCGATTATCCATAAAATAATTTGTAAATATTTTTTCAAACATTTAAAGAGGGGTTTTAAGATGAAATTCATTTTGAAAGGATTTTCAATCAAAAATAAAGTAAAGCTCCCCCTTTCTTAAGGAATTTTTGTAAACATTTCTCGATTCAAGTTTTCAAAATTTTGTTTATCCCTTGCATGCATATCACAAATATATCACAAATTATATTGCATTTAGTTCATTATTCTAATTTTATACTCATTTATACTTAAATTTCATTATTCTACTCCTTTTTGTTATCATTAAAAAGGTAGGAAAACAAATAGATTGAGTAGTCAAGATATAGCAGTGAGTTATTTTACTCATCCTTTAATAAATTCATTCATTTAAGAGTGAAGACATTGAAGAACAATTTAAGATATATCATTCATTTGCATTAAAGACATAAAGATGAAGAACAACAAAGTTTTTCATTTAAAGTTAGAACTTGTGCAATAGATACATAACAAAGATAAAGATACATAGAACCATAAAAAACAAACTATCTAAAAATACAGAAATGTCCTAATCCTTATCCATGTCAATATCATCAGAAGATGAACCGATCTCAATCGGTACTGTATTAGTGAAGAATCGAGCTCGCGACCATCTCAATCTAAGATCTCTGAGATGAGTCCTGGTCGACTGTGGAGGGGTACGATGACCACATCCTCTAGATGAGCATATATCCAACCTCTGGCTGGAGTAGTAGAGGTAGAAGCAATGTCCTCTATAGGAACGGAACTGATCGGGTCAACAATCTTAGCAACCGCTGGAAGAGGTGTGCAATCAAATGAAGGACCTGAGTCAAGATACTGAAAGCTGGGTGTATAAAATCCAAGCTCTCAGATAAGTGAGAATGTGTGAAGTGTAGGAGTATCAACAATCTGTGTGTCAAAGATAGGGGTAACAGCTGATGATATAACAGGCATATCAAGAATAGAAGTACCAGCTGTAGAATGAACTGGTATGTCTATAATCGGTGTCTCAACAATGGGGGTCCCAACAATAGGTGAATGCATAACAAGAGTATCAATATCAGGGGAATCAATAATAGGTGTCAGGATAGGAGTATCGATAACTAGAGAAAGAATAGGAATAGGAACAGGAATGCGATCATCCGATCTAGAAGGAGAAGATGGAAAAAGATTCTAGGTAGGTGAATAGGAAGGGTCATGAACAGGACTCCTAGGCAAGTCAGCGTCACCTTCGCTACTGGCTCTAAAGTAAGATCTGTGAAATCAAATCTATCTAAGTCAGTCTCCTCATCGTTTCCATCATCATCTCCAACAACAGCATCACCAATAGTAACACCATCTTTAATAGTAGTATCAACACCAGTATCAATATCATCAATATCATTAGCAGGTGTAGGGCAGTATTAGCAACCGGAGCACTCGATGAAGATCTGGACAGTGCAAAAAGTATAGCTGAGATGCCATCACTATGTCCAGCATGACTCTCTCTCGTCTCAGCAATGAAACAGTCAAGACGCTGCCTCATGATAAACACATCAATCTCGATGCATCTAACTCTATCCAATAATCTATCTGAAGTGCCTAGAGTCTCTGTCCAAGCTGGTTGAGGCTGTGCTGATGCAGAAGGATCAGACTGAGAAGCAATCGCTGGATACATTGCCATCTCAGGCTGACTCTCCTGGGTCTTGCCTCGCCGGAGATGATGCGCTCTTTCTCTACTGCATCATCATCATCAACTCTGTCCTCGGCCTGACCAGATATCTTGCGAGTCCACTGGCCTCAGAACAAATGATAGCCCATCCAATGTAATGACCTAATGTCATACACATCAGTATGAAGTAATGTGCGGTAGGGCTCATCTTCAAAGCTAACACCATACTTCCAAAATAGAATAGTCAATCCCATACCAAAAGGTAGGCAGAGTCACTGGCTAGTCAACGCCTCCGTAATCTGGTGAACCATAAGCACTGGAATGCAGACGACCATGCGCTGAACCAAAGAGACCATCACGAGTAACTCCCGCATAGTGATATAGTCGAAACATCCAGTCTTTGACAGAAGTATCCGGGTAATGATATGATGCAATAGTCTCATCTCTGTAGATAATCTGGATACTGGTATAGTGCCTCCCTCTGGTTGAATGTCTGACTCAAAGATGCACTGAAGTCCACTGACTCTATCCATCAAACTGTTTACAATAGATCCTGTCATCGGTATATCCCAAACTCTGCTAAGAATCTTTGAAGTAACAGGGATATCTCATCCTCTGACCTGTGCTAACCATCTATCTATCCCATGGGCGAGTGATCCATAAAACTCTCGCATAAGCCCTGGGTAATACCTCTCGTTGAGTGAACAGAATGTAGTCAGACCAGCCTGTCGAATCCACTTTCCAATCTAGAAATGCAGCTGATCGACAAAGTAAAATCTACTCGCCGTCCTCTAATGATGGTCTTCGAGCTCATCCGACTAGATGGTATAAATAGTGGTCGTGCGGGTGGATCAGGAGCTCTAAACTCTTGTCTGGCCTTTGTCCTTCACTCTTCTTCTTAATTTGACTGATGAGGTTGACAGACAACTTGCTTGCGAGGTCCCATTGCTTGGATTGAAAGATTGGGCAAGGTTTTGGTTGAAATCTAGGGTTTCTAGGGCTTAAAATCTAAATGTAAGAAGAAATCCAACCAAATCCAAACAACCGGGCATCCATATCAAGGAAACAATGGGTATAAAGCACGAAACAGTGGCAAGAACAGTGAGAGTACCTTTGAATCGTTGTGTCGGCTCGAAGAAGAGAAAAAAATGGTTCAGAAAACCCTTTGTTCTCAGTTCGCTATCGTTCATGTGTGGACTCATGCATGTGTCGACACATTCAGGTGTCGACACATCCACACATCGACATAAAAATAAAAAATTTAGGGATTTCAAGGGCAGATCAAAATCACTAGAAATATGATAATTTTAAAGTGAAATCAACAATGATTGAGTAAGATTTATTATGATTAAGGTTGAATTGATCTAGTTTGAGTCAAATATAGGAAAATTTAATCAAAAGGATTGATGATCCTGAGCTCTTTTCTAATCATACAAAATCGATCTTCCAGAAGAGGTTTAGTCAAAATATCAGCTAATTGAAACTCAGTACTAATAAATTCAAGCAAAACATCATTATTTTTCACATGATCCCTAATAAAATGATATCTTTTTTTAATATGTTTACTCCTAGAATGTTGAACAGGATTTTTAGTCAAGCAAATAGCAATAGTATTATCACATTTAATAGGTATACTAGCCAACTTGATTCCAATGTCTTCAAGTTGTTGCTTAATCCATAAGATTTAAACACAATATCTTCCTACTGTAATATACTCAACCTCAGTTGTGGATAATGCAACTGAAGTTTGTTTCTTGTTAAACCATGAGATTAAGTTAACTCTAAGAAATTGGCAAGTACCACTAGTACTCTTTCTATCCAATTTACAACCATCAAAATCTGCATCAGAATATCCTATCAATTCAGCAAATGAATTTCTTGAATACCATAAACTATTATCAATAGTACAAGATAGATATCTAATAATGTGCTTAACAGCGATAAAATATGATTCTTTAGGTTCAGACTGATATTTAGCACACATGCAAATATTTAATATTATATCTGGTCAACTAGCAGTTAGATACAATAAAGAGCCAATTATATCTCTGTATAACTTTTGATCTACTGATTTACCATGTTCATCTTTATCAAGTCTACAAGAGGGGCTCATAGGCATACCTATTGCTTTAGTAGTCTCCATCCCAAACTTCTTGATAATTTCTCTTGTATACTTAGCTTGGTTGATGAAGATACGATATGTAGTTTGCTTGATCTGGAGTCTGAGAATGAAATTGAGTTCTCCCATCATACTCATCTCGAACTCACCCTGCATTTGCTTAGCAAACTCTGGACAAAGAATTTCATTAGTTGCACTGAAAATGATGTCATCAACATATATTTGTACTACTAATAAATCATTATCCTTCTTTTTCAAAAATAGTGTTTTATAAATATTTCCTCTAGAAAATTTATTTTCAATCAGAAATTTGATGAGTCTTTCATACTAGGCTCGAGGTGCTTGCTTTAATCTATAAAGTGCTTTGTATAATTTAAAAACATGGTCAGGATGTGCATGATTTTCAAATCCAGGTAGTTGTTCAACAAAAACCTTTTCAGTTATAAAAGCATTTAAAAAAGCACTCTTAACATCCATTTGAAATAATTTGAAATTCATAAAATAAGAAAATGCTCATAATAGTCTAATTGCTTCAAGTCTACCAACAACAGCAAAAGTTTCATCAAAATCAATCCCTTCCTCCTGATTGTAGCCTTTAGCAACTAGCCTAGCTTTATTTCTAACAACAATATCATTTCCATCTAATTTATTCCTAAATATCTATTTAGTGCCAATAATTGAAACATTAGATGGACTTTCTATAAGTTGTGTCCAAACATTATTTCTATCAAATTGAACTAGTTCATCTTACATAGCATTGATCCAGTTAGGGCCTTTTTCTGCTTCTTCAAAATATTTAGGTTCTACTTGAGATACAAAAGCAATATAATCACATTCATTTCTAATTGAGGCTCGAGTTCTTACCCCTTTAGATGGATCACCTAGGATTAATTTCTTAGGATGTCTATGAGCATACCTCTACTTTTTAGGTAGATCTTGATGCTTTGGAGTGTCATCACCTTTCTCATTCTTGTTTTGATCTTCTTCATTTGGCTGAGGTTGATCATTCAATGTCAGCTTCTAAAGCTTGTCAGCTTCTGAAGCTTGTCAGCACCTACGCATTCATCAAATGTATCCTCTTTTCTAGAGGATTTGTTAGTAGATTCTTTAAAAATAATATGTACTGACTATTCTACAATGAAAGTTCATTTATTGAAAACTCTGTAAGCCCTGCTTGATGTAGAGTATCCTAAAAAGATACCTTCATTAGACTTGGCATCGAACTTTCGAAGATGATGTTTTCTATTGTTCAAAATAAAACATTTACAACCAAAAACTCAAAAATATTTCAAACTTGGTTTTCTTTGGTTCTAAAGTTCATATAGAGTTTTCTTTAAAATAAGACAGATTAAAACTCAATTTAAAATGTAACAGGCTGTATTAACAGCTTCAACCCAAAAATATCTTAGCAATTCATTTTCACAAAGCATAGTGCATGCCATTTCTTCTAAAGTACAATTTTTCTTTCTACTATCCCATTTTGCTGAGGTGTCCTAGGTGCATAATGTTGCCCAGCTGGCTACCCAAGAGGGGGGTGAATTAGATCCTTTAAAAATTTGAAGCAAATAATGTGCAATTCAAAATCCTTTGCAAGAGGTAAGTGCTGTGATAAAATTATAAAATGTAAAAGCTAAACAGTGTCGAGAAAGCACAACATAAACACAACAAATTTATAATGGTTCAAAGCAACCCAGCTCCTACATCCACTATCCAATATACCACTTGGAATTTTCACTATATTCACACCCGAATACAGTAGGATTGTTTTACAGGATCACAATCCAAGAACCTCTACACTTTGGTTTTACGGGATCACCAATGAAAACCCAACACTCTTTGATTTTTATAGGCTCACCAAAGAAACCCAACTTGGTTTTCACAGGATCACCAAGAACCTAACCCTTGGTTTTAACAAGGCTCACCAAGAACCTAATTGGTTTTTCAACCGGGCTCACCAATAATCCAACAATTCAAAGATTGAATTGAAAAATAAATGCAACAAGAATGACAAACTCAATTTATCGGATAATTGTCGGTGCAACTTGTTTGAAGTCCACTTTAATGCACTTGAATAAGCTTTAATTATTTTAGTGGCTGCTTCCTAAAGTTGTTTCAAGCTTCAGATTGGAGTTGGTGAAGACTTGAAAACTTGACTTGAATGCCCTTGTGCTCTTTTGCTGTTGGTTGGTCGGATATTCAATGAAGCTCTCTTTTCTTTTAAGAACTCTCTAAATCATTACTTCAAGAAAGTTCAAATCCTTCAAATTTAAAGTCTTCCATCATCCCAAGGCAATTCTAGCCATTGTGGATCGTTGGGAAATGATTTTTGACCATTGGAGCACTTTTTAGCATTTAAAAAATAAATTTTGGAACTAGCCGTTGGATACCTGAAAGCGTCATTTGAGTCGGCTCGGATTCCTTCGAGTTGACTTGAATTCTTCGAGTTAATAGGTCGAGTCGCCAAATCTTCAATGTAGTCAGCTCTTTGACTAAGGGCGCAAAACCTCACTCTAGCGAGTCAGCTCTTTGTAGCTCGTGTCGGCTCGAACTTTAATCTTGAAAATCTTGAACTCGATCAGTCGGCTCTTTTCATTTTGGATCGGTTCTTCTACTCATGTTCGAAAAACTTTACTCTGGAAGAGTCGGCTCGATACAGTTTAGGTCAGCTCGCTTTCTCAAGCTTTTAGAATTAGATCTAGTAGAGTCAGCTCTTTTTGGTTCGGGTTGGCTCGCTTGGCTGTTCTCAGAAATCTTTAGAAAATGGACTCTAGATGAGTCTGCATGGACTAATTCCAGTCGACTCGAATTCACTGGAGTCGGCTCGCTTACCATCGAGTCAGCTCGGATTGCTGCGTTCCAAAATCCTTGCTATGTACCAGCAGGTAGAGTTAGCTCTTCATCACTTGGGATCGGCTCGAGTGTCTTCTTCAAGATTTTTATAATTGAACTTAATGAAAACTCTCACCAACTCTTTTATAATTTCACACAAACCAACTCAAACTAAAATTCATGGCACGCACATACTCACAGAAGTAACCCTTGTAATTGATTTTTCTTAGCATTTTGATTGGGTTCTTCATTACAAAAATATTTTCTACACAACTCAACCAAGAAAACATAATTGTAGGAGTTGAAGTTTGAACATGTTATTCATCATACAAAAACTTGTCAAACACTTGAAGAGTTGTCAGAAATAAATATACATGCTCCAATATTTAGTTATAATCAAAAACACTTATGCGGTTAACATAAAAAAATTGTGTTATATTCCTTTTTCATTACAAAAGTTTTTGAAATCTTGATTTTTAAATTCAGTTCATGATCACTACGAATGCAAACAACTGAAACACCATTTTCATTTGAGACTTTTCGATAAAACTTTATGAATGCTGAAAATTATTCATCATTTTGGGCCAAAAAGAAAACCCATATAAATATCAAAAAACCATCAACTATGACTAATCCATATCTCTTGTCTCCTAGACTTGATGTTCGAGTTGGTTCAAAGAGATCCATATAAAGTAGTTCAAGTGGCCTACTAGTAGTTACAAAACCATTTGGTTTTAAAGAAGTTTTAACTTGTTTACCAAATTGACATGCTTGGCAAATTCTATCTTTTTCAAAATAAAATTCAGGTAAATCTCTAACTAAATTCTTTTTGCAAAGTTTTGAAAGAAGATTTTTACCAGCATGCCCTAATCTTCTATGCCGTAGCCAACTAGTCTCATCTTTCGTAGAATTTACTGCAACAAGGCATTCTCCATTGGGCAAAGATAGATCATCTAGGTCTACCAAATAAATATTTCCATGCCTTTTTCCAATGAATTGTACTCCATTTATATCCGGACTAGCAATCATGCAATATGATGATTTAAAAACTACTTGAAAATCTTTATCGCAAAACTGACTAATGCTAAAAAAATTATGTTTCAAACCATTGACTAGAAGTACATTACTAATACTACTAGAAGGAGTTATGTGAACCTTACCAATACCAATAATTTTTTCTTTACCATTATCACCGAAGGTCACACTCCCTCCTTTCAAAGCTTAAAGAAAAGTGAATTGCTTCACATCTCCAATCATGTGCCTTAAGCAACCACTATCAAGATACCAAAGTCTTTTGTTCTCCTTGGTTGCGAGATACACCTGCAATAAAATCAAGCTTTGTTTTTAGGTACCTAAGCCAACTTGGATCCTTTAGGTTTAGCATTCAAAATGGTTCCTTTTGGAACCCACACATTACCAAAAGAATTAATTTTTCTTAAATTACATTGAAATAATTTATGTCCTAACTTTTTGCAAGAGAAACAAGTAATGCAAGATGATGCAGGTATAAAAAAGTTTTTGAAAAATTTTTGTTGCTTTTGTGGTTTATATCCTAATCCTGCCTTATTAAAATTGGCTCTTTGATTTTTCAAAAGTAGGTTTAACTTTTCTAAACTATAAGTGAATTTCTCAACAAAAGGTTTTATCTTTTCAAGTTCATTTTTGTACTTAACATTTTCAAGTTCTAAATCTTTGTTTTTCTTTACAAGATCATTATTTGAGATAACATTTTTAGGTCTTTTCAAAACTTCATTTTTCATAGATAAAGCATTGTTTTTCTTTTCTAAAACATCCAATTTAGATTTCAAAATACAAACATCATTTAGTAAAGAATTGTTTTCAAAAGAGAAACTATTTGCATGCTTTTTCAATTTCTTGTTTTCAGGTAAAATTAGTGTATAATCATGCATGAGTTCATCAAAGGCATTCTTAAGTTCATCAAATGTAAAATCAATTTCGGTGTCGGAATTTATCTCATCATTGTCTTGATGTGCTATTCAGCAGAGATTTGCAACTTCGGTCTGCTCTTCTTCAGAACTGGAGTCTTTGCTGTCACTCCAAGTGGCCATCATTGCTTTCTTCCTTAATTTCTTTCTAGATTTTTTAAGGAGAGGACAATCAAACTTGTAGTGTCTCGGCTTCTTGCACTCGAAGTATGTAAGTACTTCCTTCTCCTTTTCCTTTTATTTTTCTTTCTTTTTTTTTTCTTTTTCCTTTGATTGATATTTCTTTTTGTAAAGAAATTTCCTACTCTTCATGAATCTTCTAAATTTTCATGCAAAGAGGGCTTCTTCACCTTCATCTTCCTCTTCATCTTCGGACTCATCTATTGAGGATTCGTCTTGTATGTTTGATTTGAAAGCTATCCCCTTCTTCTTCTTGTGCATGTCCATTGATTTTTGTTTCAGATTAAGCTCATAAGTCATGAGCGATCCAACCAGCTGCTCAAGAGATAACTTGTCAATGTCCTTGGCTTCATGAAATGTGGTAACCTTCGGGTCCCTTGATGTTGGAAGTGACCTGAGAATTTTATTTATAAGATCAGTGTTAGACATAACTTTTCCAAGACTTCTCATACCATTAACAATATTTGTGAATCTTGTATACATATTAGTGATTGATTCATTAGGTTCCATTCGGAACAACTCATAAGTGTGCACTAACATATTTACTTTAGTATTTTTCACTTGATCGGTATCCTTATGGGTAATTTCAAGTGTGTCCCATATTTTTTTAGCAGACATGCATGTAGATATCCTATTTAATTCACTAGGATCTAATGCACAATAGAGAAGATTCATTACCTTGGCATTGATCTCGGATTGCTTAATGTCATTTTCATCCCAATCCTCTTCGAGCTTTGGGATGGAAACACCATTAACCACTACTGAAGGAATATGAGGACCCTTATCTACAACTTTCCACAAATTATAATTAATAGAGAATAAATATAAATTCTTATCCTAGTTTTCCAATAAATATAATTTGATCCATTAAAAAATGGAGGTCTATTTAAGGCTTGACCCTCAACTATGCTAGTACCAATTGGGGCTGCCATAGATCTTTACTGAAGGCGGTAAAGCCTATGCACTGAGAACAAGGCTCTAATATCACTTGTTGCCCAGTAAGCAACCTAAGAGGGGGGGTGAATTGGGTCTCTAAAAATTAAAAGTTAAGATTACTTGATACTATGCAATGCAATCCAATTCAATAAATAAATTAGCAAGGTACTATTAATTCAATTGTAATGCTCTGAAATTAAAGTACAGTGGAAATAAAAAGCAATAAGTAAAGAGCAAGAAGATAAATCAAGCAATCTCAAAGATCATGAAATATAGTGGTTCGGTTCTATCTAATGCACCTACATCCACTCTCCAATATCTCCTTGGGAATTCACTATAATCACACTCGATTATAGTTGATTAGTTTTGTGGGCTCACTAACCAAAAACCCAACTTATTTTCACAAGGCCAACAAGTCAAAACCTCACTTGGTTTTATGGGCTAACCAAAAACCTAATTGGTTTTCAAATTCTAACCAATAACCTTCCTTGGTTTTCCGGGCTAACCAAGAACCTTAGTAGTTTTGCGGGCTAACCACCAACATAATTGGTTTTGCAAAGGCTCACTAATAACCTCCCTTGGTTTTTCAATAGGCTAACCAAGAATCCTTACAACAAATAAAATTTAGAAATAATGAACCTAAGTAAGCTTTCTAAAACAAAGCGGGTATCTTTTTGAAGCTCGATGTAGAGATGCTTTGAACTTGTTGAAGCCTCTTGAATGCTCAAGAATGGATGATCATCAATGCTCTTGAAGGCTCATGAAAGCTTGGAAGCTTGCTTTAGCTTGAGAGTAGTTGAAACTTCAAAGAATGGGAGTTAAAGCTCTCTTTTCTTCTCTCTTCTCAATGGTATTCAATATGTTGTCATTTGATTTGATTTAGAGCATATAAATACTTTTCCAAGGCCTCAAATCCCGTTTCTAGCTATTAGACTTGAAAAACTAGTCGTTGGAGGGCAAAATGGGTGAGTTCTGCGTTTGAAAAACTAGCCATTACTGTTGCCAAAACTCTATGTGTCGACACTTCAGGCTATGAGTTGATACATAAGGTCGACATTTGAACTTCTTGAGTTGACACCTAGTCCAAATTGCTCCAGTCTGATTCTCTGAAAATCTTAGATGTGTCGACACTTACTCAATTGTGTCGATATCTTGAGTCAATACCTTTCTTCCATATGTCGACACTTCAGCTATTCCTTCAATTTCTTCAAGTTTTGTGGCTTGAAAATCTCAGGCGATGTATTGACCATGTGTCGATACTTTGAGTCAACACTTCAAGTCCATGTGTTTACACTTCATCTATGCCATTTGAAACATTCTTGCATATCGGCCTGAGTCGACACTTCACTTTCATGTGTCGACACTTCATGTCATGTGTTGACACTTTGAGTCGATACTTCTCTGAAAACTTCACAGAAAGGCCTAAACTTTAGTTGAAACATATTTTCATTTAACTTAATCATCTAATCAACCAACTCTTGAGTGTCTAAGTCTTCTTTGAGCAATCTTTTCATTCAAACTTGGATTCTTCAAACAAATGAGCTTCTTCAAATTTGTAAGCACCTTTTTCAATGAAAACACACTTAAAGCAAATCATTAGTCCTCAACTTATACTTAACTATTTTGCTTATCATCAAAATCAATAATGGAGTGAACAATATGTCTGACAAATAAAAGGTTGTTGGCCTAACCAACCAATTCAATTGATATATCTAACAAAAGGAGTACTTGTCAAAAGATTGACATATTACTATCTACTAAAAATTGAATATCCAATCTCATAAATTTGCCAAAGATTCGGTGCTTGTCTCTACTCGAAAGCTATTAAGAGCTCGACACCTAAGTTTGTCAATGATTCATATCTTTTCAAGCATTTATTTTGCTAAGGGCCTATTTTTTTGAAGGATTGTACTTGGCAAAAAGAGGCTATCATGAAGGATATGGTATAAAATGCTAAAAGTTTACTACTTGGAATTTTTTGCACACAAAGACAACAATGCAAAGGATACATTTTATGAAAAAGAGATTTCATTGATACCTCAAATGTTTGATACATACATACATATGTTCATACAAAAGGAAGTTCATACAAAAATAAAAGGAAAAGTTACAATCTATTGCTGATCTTCAGTGGTATTCGGCTCGGTATCAATACTCCCATGGACTCACTTAGCCTGTTTGATGACTAAGGGAGGGGCAATGGTTTCGAGCTGTTTTGCTGCTTGTTCATCACCCTCCTCTTGAGTTTCTTCATCCATGTTGATGCTAGAGAGATCCAAATGGGGGTAGAGCTTTGAGACTCTCTTCTGACAATAAGAGAAGCCCATCTAGTAGCTAACCACCCTCGCCTATATCATTTCATTATCAAAGGTGGAGGACTTCTTGTAGTCCTCGACTGATCGACAGGCTTTCTCCCCTATGAGCGCTGCCCTCTCTTAAACCATGGACTGTAATGCCATGGCTTGGCCTTCGACATCAGCTCCTTCATTAGCATCACTGAAGAATGGAGCTTTTTCTTTTTCTTTCTTAATTTGGCTTCAGTCTCGACCACTTTATTTTGCATCACCTTCAAATTTTTCTCCAAAGGCAAATTATCGGTGAAGCTTTTCTCCAGTTTCTCCTCTAGTTTCTTCCTTAGTTCCTTGGCAACTTCTTTCTCAGCCTTAGCCATCTCAAGTTGCTTATAGAGATTGTGGCTGAGCTCAGGGAAGCCAAATACACTCTCCTCAATCAATGAAATTTCATGAATAAACTAAAAGGCAAAAGTAATAGAAATCAGTTGATAAAATGTTCATATAAAAGAAGAAGAAGGAGAAATGGAGAAAAAACTACCTAGAGGAGACTTGGGTAAAGGGAAGGAAGAACCTCGTTCAGACGACGAGCCTTGGTCATCTCCTAATCTCTCGAGAGAATGATGAACTTCAATAGTCGACGGGCCAGTTCAGGGTTCTCCAACCTCGAGTCATCGAAAAAAACATTGAAGTCTACAAACTACTCTAGCTCCCTTTCGACTTGCTAGCCTCCAAATTTTGCATCAATTCAAGGGGCTTTGCCTTTATCCTATTGACTGACTTGTGATGAGGAAGCATTGATAGAAGTAGGTATTGATGGCTACTCAGAAGGTCATCCAACAGATGGAGGAGCTCTTGGCTGGAGATTTGCAAGTGGGATGTTGTCATTATTCGAGCCCATCCTCACCATGATTGGAATGATTTCTCTTGCTGGGACCTCTGAAGGAGCAGCGACTATCCGTGCCCTCTTTGGACCTTCATGTTTCCCTGATGGGGTAGCAGCCTACCTCTTTTGGATCGCTTGGTGGAGCTTCCTTGCATCCGGTCTCATTATTTCATTTACAAAAAATGCAAAGAGAAAAAGGGTTTGTTAGTTAAAAGAAGTAAATGAAGAGGAAAGAAAGAAAAATATGACTCATCCATAGGAAAGTACCTAAACTAGGAAACATGCTAATTCGGGTGAGGTAGAGGCTTTATTCATTTAATAACTCCTTCATCAGCGAGACTTCAACCCCAAGAAGCCTCTCATATAGTCCTCTTTGTAAGCTACGAGGACCTTTTTTCTATCATTTAGAGTCAGACGGGGCTCCCTCCACCTGGTACAGAAGCCCCGAAATGAACCTTCATTCATGACAGGTGCCAATGACCTAGTATCCTTGGCAATGAAAGTCCTTTAAGACAATAAAAAAGCAAAAAAGGGAAGTCTTGGGTTCGTTTTGAAAATCATGACAAAGGATAAAGAAGGCATAGATAATCTGAATACTATTTGGAGTCAACTGTGCAGGGACTATGTGGTACAAGTTAAAGAACCAAATGATAAAGGGATGAAGGGGGAAACGAAGACTTGCCTTAGGTATTCTTCATATAAATATCTATGCTACTAAGAGGAGACCTATATATCCTATCATTAGACTGGGGGGCAAATTGAATCTGTCCCCCATCAAATTGATGGGGACCTCACCAGCATGGATCCCAGAGCAAGCATAAATCTTGAAGCCACACGAATTTCGAAGCATATCCAGAATAAATTTAAGATTTATCTTTTATTTGAAATTTGAATTAGGATTTGTTTGGTTAGGATTGAGATATGGATAGGCTTATCTTATCCAATCTTGTGTTTGAATTTGAATTATCTCTATCTTTTTATCTTGTATTCAAATTCAAATGAGGGTTGGATAGGTCTATAAATACCACCCGCAGTCCTTTGTAAAAAAAAAGTTTTTGAAAAAAAAAATTTGAGTTTTTAGAAGAGTGATTCTTCTTGCCTTCAGGCATGGGCGTGAGGCCCTAGTTATCCCCCTTCCCAATCCATTTTCTTTAACCCCTCATGACCTTTGAGATTCAACCTAGCACCTTCAAGTATCGAGGAGGGTGTAATGCCCTAGAGGTAAGAGGTCCTTCGTTAGAGTGAGTCCCAAAGTCCTTGAGATCTAGATCCCTGTCCTCCATCCCCACTATTCCTTCGCCATCCTTAGAAAAAAAGAAAAAATACCAAACAAAATAGTACCCTAATTTAAGTGACTTCTAGGCTCACCAACGATCCTACCATTTGTCCCCCATTACAAATGCTAGAAAATCCTGCAGAATCTTATAGTAATCTCGCAGGATAGCTAACCTAGACTCATTGAGAGAACTCCTAACTAGATCAGGATGGAGGTCCTTCCTGTGAGGACCTCCCACCTTTAAAGAACTATAATTACTGAAGGATTGCTTCTTAAGGGTTGAGGATCTGCCAACAACAGAGACCTCTAAGATCCTAACCATGGTAGGAAAGAAAAAGGGAGGAGACGATAGCTGACTTGTACAAAGAAAACTTAAAGGAGGAAGAAAGAGCTTGAGAAGAAGATGGAGACCCTAAATTGGAGAAAACTCGAATGATGGAAAGCTCAAACCCTAAAAGAGGGAAGCTCGTTATATCAAGGATGACAACGTCTATGATCCCCTCCTCGAGCAGCATGAGACACCCCTAATCATGCCTTGTATCCGGATCCTAACCAAAGATAAGAAGCTGACTAGAGAAAAATTGATGCGACATCTTGATCCGAGAGAACGGTGCTGTCAATAATGAAAGATAATTATGGCTATGATTTCTTCCTTGAACAACATGGGATGCCTTTGATCATGCTAAGAAACAGGATTCCAACTGAAGATGCGAAGCTGACGGGATAAAAATCGATGCGACATCTTGATCCATGAGAATGCTTCTATCGATAATAGAAATTTGACACCTAGCAATGGCGTAGTGCCCAAAAGAAAACATATCAATTCAGCTACAACTCCCATCTTTCAAGATGACAGCACATCTTGAAATTAGGAGTCTTGAGCAAGTGTTACCACGGGATAGTCGGATTGACTAGCAAAAGGCTAAAAGAATAGAAGTAAGCTAGAATTATAAAATCTGACCGACTCATCTTTGAGGCATAACTATCTGACCAACTCATAAAGTCTGAACAACCCAGACTTAAGAAATAGTGGGTGAACCATCCCCAAATGAATCGTTGACTATATTTCGCGAACCAATTCAAGAAATAGTTATTATAACTGAATAACATTATAATGACTGTCCATTATGACAGTTCAAGTTATTTTCAATGGAATGATGTTGAGATTAACTATATGAAACTTCTTCCAACTAACTTCTGTTAAGTTGAATTCTTATAAATACGGGTAAGAGGAGACCCTCATAGGCAAGCTAAGCTAGAAAAGTGAAGTATCCTTAACTTTGCTTCTCTTGAGATTCCCTATCTATTGCTTGAATTTGATTGACTTAGGCATTGGAGTGGTCCCAAACTATAAAACCTCCATTCAGGGACTTATTTTGTAGGTGTTCAAAGTGACCATCCAGTGGTTCTCTATGGTCCGAAAGTCGATCAAGGGTTCAGCATCAACTACTTATTGGTTCTTTTATTCTTTCTTGGCTTGTTTGGGTCTAGTGAGGCAATGTAAAGAGGACAATTCCTCTTTTAATATCCATGCTTCTTACAAAAGAAGCACTTTGCCTGGCTCTAGTTGGGCTTGTTTTTCTTGGTCTAGCTTAGCTGAGCTTATTTCACCTTCTTGTTATTTTTCTTCTTCCTTTTCTTGGCATTGAATATGGCACAAGATATTTTATACTTTTCAACATCATTGGGAGTGCCAGGAGATTCTTTCAATACTTGAAGTATATCCTCCAGCTAAGTATCCTCAAAATGTGATTGAACTCATCATTTATAGATGCCCACATAATGCATCGAACTATGGTTGGGTCATTGAGCCACTTTTAGTAAGTTTCTCTAACTAGACCATGGGATTTAGAGCGGGCTCCTTGGCTACCAGATCTATCAACATGTACAAGATCTGTTCAAGCTCTAAGACTATTTTCAGCTTTCGATATCAATTTTCAAAATTAGATCTCATCAGCTTTTCATTGTCCATAGTGAATGGAGCGACAATGTACTGGCCATGTTTAACACTAAAAAAGAAAAGAGACCAAAACTTACTAGTATATGAATCATTTAATCCTAAAGACTTGGATTTTAGTCTAAAGGTCTGTTGACTCCTGTCTTGATTTACTTAAGTATATTTGAGTACTAATTGTGTGTTAAAAGTGTGTTTATTAGAATAGAATACTCATTAAAATTAAAATGTGCTGAAAGTTTAATTGCTTGTCAGCTTGTTGAACAAGCCACTTATATTGATGAAATTTCAAGTTATATGGAGCTTCATACATATGAATGACCTTGAAGAACTCAAATTTTGAAGTTAAAGAAAATTCAGCAAAGTTTCAGTAGAGTTTCAGTCAAGTGTCAACTCATGGAAGTGAAGTGGACTCAAAGTGTCGACTCAGAAACTTGAGCTGATATGCAGAAGAAGTTTTAGCTGGCATGCATGAAGTGTCTGTACGGTTTGATGGCAAGGCGGAAACATAGATTTCAAAATTTTTAATTTTATCTTTTGAAATCTTCACCAAACCTTTAACCCAAGATCTCCTTAAAAGAATTAAAACAAATAAAATGCATATATATAAGATTTAATCTCAAAGTAAGATACTAACCTGTATCGCAAAATCCAAACTCTGAATCTCCACCAGGTGCCCAAATGTTCACCCTCCAATGGTGATCCAAACAGAAAAAGATGAAGACAACAATTCCTAGTTCTTGGCTCCTCTTCTTGAATTCTTTTTCAAGAATTCAATTCTTGGACTTTTAGGCTGAAATTTTCTTTCTTGAAAATTTCTTTTCTTCCTTCTTTCCTCTTCTTGAATTTTCTTCAAGAATTCCCTTTCTTGAATCCCTTTTCTTGAATTGAATTGGAAGAAAAAAAATTAAGACAGGCAATGTCTTAATTCAAGAAGGAAAAGAAGAGGAACAGATCCTTTCCTTTTTCTTTCCTTTACCGTTCAAGACCTTCTTCTTATTCTTATTTAGGGTCAGAGTTTCGACAGAGGATACCTCTGTAAGGGAAACAATACCCAACAAGAACAAGGGGAAGGAGTATCCTGGAGAGGAGGAAAGGGAATTGGATCTCTGAATTATGTTACGTGAAAACCCCCGAGAGCCCAACCCTATTTATAGATCTCAGAGGGATGTCATCTCGAAACAACGCAACCCTCTGAAACCCCAGGGATCACGATCCCTCATTCCTCACGCATCCCCTCAACCAAAAATCACGATTCTCCAATTTAATTTTCATTTTTCCGACGAGGAGGACTCTCGGAAAAATTTCAGGAAGAATCGCGACTTTTGGAGACGGATTTGCGACCGAAAAGCGATGGATCTTTTCCTTAATTTTTTCTGGCCATCAGATCCAGATCCAAGGGCACCAAACAAGGATCTGAAACGCCCCCTTTTTTTCAGATTTTTCTCCGACATTTTCCTTCTCACGCATTTTAAGAGAAGTCCACGCACGTGGACTCTCTTTCTTGGCGCGCGCGGGTGAGAAAAGGGAGGGGGCGGCTTGGAGAGAGGGTCTCAGTGAACTAAGTTCACTTGGGTTCAGCCATGGGTTAGCCCAATGTCCTAAAAATTAAATTGGACCTTAATCTGGTTCAATTAGAACCCAATTAAGCCCAATTCGGAACCAAATTCGAATTTGATTCGAATAGAAATTTGGTCTGCAACACATGCTAGTGTGTTTATCCTGCAAACATGATTTAATTCCATATTAAATCCTTCATCAATTTTCTTTTGTATGTGACCCATTGGGTTCCACACCTAGCCAGCAGTAGGTCCGAGTTTTATTCGACTTAATTCGGTTAGATCTCAACTAAGCCGATTTAGGTCGACTCAAACTAGCTCGACTCGGTCAATTAGAATCTAATTCAAATTAACTGATTTGAATTACCATGACTCAATCATATACCTACAAGACAAGATTTTCGTCTAGCAACATATCATGTCTACCCGGAAGATGTGAAATTTTGGTGGAATTACCAAAATACCCTTCAGTGGTGAGTTACCGGGCAATTCAGTCCTTTGATCAACTTGCACCCCAAATATGATTATGAATATGGATACTTGTCAAATCCAATTTCATATTCATCCCTAGCTCAATCTTTATAATGATGATTCATTAATTAACCATTAGAAAATAACTCTAATGTTCATACTTTGATCAAAGGTTTCCTGAATCCATCATTTGAAATTAGCTGGATGCTATTCCCTCTTACTAGGGCTGATCAATTCCTTGTTGACCTACTCACAACCTCCATATACAATCCACCATAACCAGTATCACCTCGTGCATGACTCAGTGTCATGATTGATTACGAACCAAAGTATGGATTCATATATATAAGGTACTATGGTAGTCTCAAGTCAAAGGACCACATGCACTACTCCCACTATGAGAATTATCTATTGACAAATAGATAAGGTTCCATTAGATATTCTCATTCTAGATCAATTCAGTGAACTCATTCTCTAATGAACACTCACATCCTAGTATTAGTGTCAAACACAAGTGACTGTGAGATCAGTCACCCTCATTACAAAACATATATAGGATGTGCTGGTCTTGCCGGAAACATTGATCCCCAACTCAATGTCCCATCGACCAGGAATATTTTAGATTAGGGTTTTAAGGCTTTAGGTCTCACTGGTATGATCTCATCATAACCCTAGAACCATAGCCCTAATCTATGGGGTTCATCATAAAATCGAAAAGACACAGCAAATGATGAAAATTATGCCTTTATAAAATGTCAATTCATTGATTTTGGGATCAAAATTACAATATTTCAATTGGCTTTCAGGGCACAATCTTTCAATCTCCCACTTGCACTAAAGCCAATCGCCTTTAAATCTTAACCCCATACAATCAAGGTGGCGATCAAACTCTCGCTGTGATAGAGCCTTAGTGAACGGGTCTGCTACGTTGTTCTTCGTTTCTACCCTTTTAATGCAGACTTCTTGTCTTTCGACAATCTCTCAAACGAGATGGAAGCGTCTCAGAATGTGCTTTGATTTGTGATGAGCTCTTGGTTCCTTTGCTTGAGCAACAGCCCCCGTATTATCACAGTAAAGTGATACTGGACCTTCAATCTCAGGAACTACGCCCAACTCTGATATGAACTTCTTCATCCAGACAGCTTTCTTGGCAGCTTCACTAACAGCAATGTACTCTGCCTCAGTTGTTGAGTCAGCTACAGTTTGCTGTTTAGAACTTTTCCAGCTTACAGCTCCTCCATTAAGGGTAAAAATATACCCAGATATAGATTTGCTGTCATTTGGATCTGATTGAAAACTAGAATCTGAATAAGCTTCTAGTTTAAGATCAGATCCTCCGTATATTAGAAAAATATCCTTAGTTCTTCTTAAGTACTTAAGAATATTTTTCACAGCCTTCCAATGATCCTCTCCTGGATCAGCCTGAAACCTGCTGGCTATACCGAAGGCATATGCCACATCAGGTCTAGTACATAACATAGCATACATAATAGACCCTACTGCCGAAGCATAAGGTACCAAATTCATTCTATTTCTTTCTTCAGGTGTCTTAGGAGACATCTTCTTAGAAAGATGTATGCCATGACCAATAGGTAAGTAACCTCTTTTACTTTCCTCCATGCTAAATCTTTTTAGCACTTGGTCAATGTACTTAGACTGGGATAAACCTAGCATCCTCTTAGATCTTTCTCTATATATCTTAATGCCTAGTATATAAGATGCTTCTCCTAAGTCTTTCATGGAAAACTGTTTAGATAACCATACCTTGACCGATTGTAACATTGGGATATCATTCCCAATGAGGAGTATGTCATCTACATACAGAACCAAGAAAACTATGGCACTCCCACTAGTCTTCTTGTACACACAAGGTTCATCCTCATTTTTGATAAAGTCAAATTCTTTGACTGTCTTATCAAATCGGATGTTCCAACTCCTAGATGCTTGCTTTAATCCATAAATAGATTTCTTTAGCCTACATACCTGATTAGGTTTAGTCTCCAAGACAAAACCTTCTGGCTGTGACATATAAACCTCTTCCTCAAGGAAACCATTGAAGAATGCAGTTTTCATATCCATCTGCCAGATTTCATAATCATGATATGCTGCTATAGCAAGCATGATCCGAATAGATTTGAGCATGGCAACAGGAGAAAATGTTTCATCATAATCTATTCCCTATTTTTGTCTGAAACCCTTAGCCACTAATCTGGCTTTATAAGTTTCAACTTGGCCATCTACCCCAATCTTTTTCTTATAGACCCATTTGCATCCAATAGGGTTAACACTCTCTGGTGCATCAACCAAAGTCCAGACTTGGTTGACATACATGGAGTCCATTTCGGATCTCATGGCTTCCAGCCATTTGTCTGAGTCACTACTTATGACAGCATCCGTATATGTTAGAGGCTCATCATTATCAATGATTCGGGCTTCATTATTTTCAATAATGAACCCATACCTTTCAGGTGCATGTCGCACTCTATCAGACTTACGGATAGGAGTGGTGTGTTAAGGTTCTATACTAACTGTGTTATGATTTTGTTGAGATGTATCTACTTGTTGAACTTCTTCAAGTTCAATATTTCTCCCACTGCCATTTTGTAGGATGAATTCTTTTTCCATAAAAATGGCATGCCTACTGACTAAAACCTTTTGTTCAGTAGGGTGGTAGAATAGATATCCTATACTATCTTTGGGATATCCAACAAATAGACATTTTTCTGCTCTAACATCAAGCTTTTGTCCAAAATTTCTTTTGACATAAGCTGGACATCCCCATATCTTAAGGTGCTTAAGATTGGGTTTCTTTCCCCTCCATAACTCATATGGAATGCTAGATACAGATTTGGATGGTACTCTATTCAAAATATTAGCCGCTGTTTCCAAGGCATATCCCCAGAAAGAAATAGGTAAGTCTATGAAGCACATCATGGATCGTACCATATCTAATAAAGTACGATTTCTCCTTTCAGCAACACCATTTAATTGTGGAGTGTAAGGAGGAGTCCATTCAGAGATGATTCCCTTTTGTTTAAGGTGATCAAGAAACTCGGTGGATAAGTATTCACCTCCTCTATCTGATCGAAGGATCTTAATACTTTTCCCCGTTTGTTTCTCTACCATATTTTGATACTCTAAAAATTTTTCAAAAGCTTCGGACTTATGTTTCATTAGATACACAAATCCGTACCTTGAAAAATCATCAGTGAATGTGATGAAATATGAGTATCCACCCTTGGCCTGAGTTGTCATAGGTCCACATACATCAGTGTGTATGAGTCCTAATAACTCTGTTGTCCTTTCATTATGTCCACTAAATGGAATCTTGGTCATTTTACCCATGAGACATGATTCACAAGTTCCTAATGATTCATAGTCATAAGGATTAAGGAATTTTTCCTTGTATAACTTGTTAATCCTCTGCTCACTAATATGTCCAAGACGACAGTGCCAAAGTAAAGTATTGTTTACTTCATTTCTTTTTCGTTTATTACTAACATGTAGTATATTGTCATCAGAAGATAAAGTTAAGAGACCATTGCAAAATATGCCATTAAATATTATTTCATTAGAAAAACTGATTGAGCAGCCACTGCTCATTACATTCATAATATATCCTTGTTTAAGTAACAAGGGTACAGATATGATGTTTCTAATGATTCTAGGCATAAAATAACAATTTTTTAACTCTAAAATATTCACAGAAGGCAGCTTCAACATATAAGTCCCTACAGCTTCTGCTTGGATGGAATCTCCTCTAGCACCGTAGAGCTCGAAGTCGCCTTCCTTCAAAACTCTGATGTTATGTAGTCCCTGCAATGATTTGCAGATATGATGACCACAAGCAGCATCCAATACCCAAGAGTTTGAATTAGAAGAGTCTAATGACAAAATTGCATGTATCTCATATATACCTTTTGGTGCATCACTAGCACCAGGCTTCATACTTACAAGGTAAACCTTGCAGTTTCTTTTCCAGTGACCCGGCTTGCCACAATGAAAGCAGGTCATTTGTCCGGAGGCCTTCTTTCCTTTCTTTTTCTTGATGCCCCCTTTTGGGTTTAACCTCCTCTTGGAACCCTTTTTGCCTATTTTCTTCTTGTTTACACCATCCACAAGAAGAAGTGGAGCCTTATTTTTCTTTAAATGGCTCTCTGCTATTTTTAACATATTCAACAGCTCAGGCAAGGAAGTGTTAAGTTTGTTCATATGATAATTAAGAACAAACTGTGAAAATGACTATGGGAGTGACTGCAGGATTAAATCCTGATTCAACTCCCCATCCATAACAAAACCTAATTGACCCAATCGGGTGATTAGGTCAATAACCTTTAATACATGGTCTTGTATGGATGTACCTTCTGTCATCCTTGCACGGAATAACTGCTTAGATATTTCATATCTTGCAGTTTGACTATGTTCTCCATAAAGTTCTTTTAAATTGAGCAATATGGAGTTTGTGTCCATGCTTTCATGTTGCCTCTGTAACTCATTGGTCATAGAGGCAAGCATTATACACTTGACAGTAAGTGAGTCATTTTGCCACGTGTTATACGTGGTCTTATCCTCTTGCGAGGCATCTTCCCCTAATGGTTCCAAGGTTGGGGTATCAAGAATATAAGAAATTCTTTCTTGGCTGAGTACTATCTTCAGGTTTCTCAACCAATCAACATAGTTTGGTCCAGTCAATTTATTTGCATCAAGAATGCTACGGAGTGAGAGTGAAGATGCCATTTAATCTACATTAACAAACAACATTACATAAGCAAACAATCAATGTTGACAAAACATAATTAAATTAGGACTTTAACTTAATTATGTCTCCCACTATTTTATCAAGCATCATAACCCTCAATGTGATGATCGAGAAAACCCTAATTGGTTCTCTTAGTGGGGTTGAAATCCTAATTCCTCATAAAAGACCTTGTGTGTACACAACAAATCTTATATAAGTTCAAAGGTAGGAAAACTCTTTCCAATTGTAATTCATACAATTCTCAACTTATCTTGGCCTCTAAAATATTAATAGCTTTGTGTGTACACAACAACCTATAATATTTTAGTTAAGTTAGACCCTTCATTACTATATAGTCATGATATTAATTATAATACCCTTGTGTGTACACAACAAAGTATTATATTAAATCATTCCATAAGCATCAAATGTACCAAGCAAAAATTATGTTAGTCACCATAAAGAAAAAGGCCTTGTGTGTACACAACAAACCTAATATGGATCATAACATAATAATGACTTGGCATGAAGGAAGACCCTATGTAGTGAATATTACACTAAGCATATCAATCAATAATTAAGTTAATCATACCGGCCAGGTAAGTGGGAGAGTGGTGGGAGTCCCCCCGTTGCTTTCCTTAGACACCAATAAGAATTGGCCAGGTCAGTCAACGGAACCAATTAAAAACCACGTCCTCTTTACCGATCATGAACCACTTTTCCTAGACACCGAATGATAAACTAATCATATTGATTATTTTTGCTTTTGGTATATGACACTACAACTTAATATGTTTTAAAGAGGGCTTTATTAAAACAAAGCACATTTTAGCAAATATGTGCCATAGTGTGCCATCATACTAGGACAACCATTTACCACATAATGGATCCACCATTATGCCAGGGCAACCTTATTTCAGTATGATGACTAGAAGGCTAAACATATCTCTATGCAAATTAAGGTTTAAGTGAAAACCTTAATTAGTGGCATACATCAAACATATATGCATAATTAACACAAATATGTGATTAGTGTGTCATCATATTAGGACAACCATTTACCACATAATGGATCCACCATTATGCCAGGGCAACCTTAATTCAGTATGATGACTAGATCTCTATGCATATCTCTACAACAATTAGGGTTTGAGTGAAAACCCTAATTGGTGACATTACAACAAACATATATTACATCTCATGTTACTTATATAAATATGCATCTAAAATTCAGCATATATATTTTAATCTTAATAAGGAGGCTCTGATACCACTGTAGGGTTTGATGGCAAGGCGGAAACATAGATTTCAAAATTTTTAATTTTATCTTTTGAAATCTTCACCAAACCTTTAACCCAAGATCTCCTTAAAAGAATTAAAACATATAAAATAAATATATATAAGATTTAATCTCAAAGTAAGATACTAACCTGTATCGCAAAATCCAAACTCTGAATCTCCACCAGGTGCCCAAATGTTCACCCTCCAATGGTGATCCACACAGAAAAAGATGAAGACAACAATTCCTAGTTCTTGGCTCCTCTTCTTGAATTCTTTTTCAAGAATTCAATTCTTGTGCTTTTAGGCTGAAATTTTCTTTCTTGAAAATTTCTTTTCTTCCTTCTTTCCTCTTCTTGAATTTTCTTCAAGAATTCCCTTTCTTGAATCCCTTTTCTTGAATTGAATTGGAAGAAAAAAAATTAAGACAGGAAATGTCTTAATTCAAGAAGGAAAAGAAGAAGAACAGATCCTTTCCTTTTTCTTTCCTTTACCGTTCAAGACCTTCTTCTTATTCTTGTTTAGGGTCAGAGATTCGACAGAGGATACCTCTGTAAGGGAAACAATACCCAACAAGAACAAGGGGAAGGAGTATCCTAGAGAGGAGGAAAGGGAATTGGATCTCTGAATTATGTTACGTGAAAACCCCCGAGAGCCCAACCCTATTTATAGATCTCAGAGGGATGTCATCTCGAAACAACGCAACCCTCTGAAACCCCAGGGATCACGATCCCTCATTCCTCACGCATCCCCTTAACCAAAAATCATGATTCTCCGATTTAATTTTCGTTTTTTTGACGAGGAGGACTCTCAGAAAAATTTCAGGAAGAATCGCGACTTTTGGAGATGGATTTGCGACCGAAAAGCGACGGATCTTTTCCTTAATTTTTTTTGGCCATTAGATCCAGATCCAAGGGTGCCAAACAAGGATCTGAAATGCCCCCCTTTTTTCAGATTTTTCTCCGACATTTTCCTTCTCACGCGTTTTAAGAGAAGTCCACGCGCGTGGACTCTCTTTCTTGGCGCGCGCGGGTGAGAAAAGGGAGGGGGCGGCTTGGAGAGAGGGTCTCAGTGAACTAAGTTCACTTGGGTTCAGCCATGGGTTAGCCCAATGTCCTAAAAATTAAATTGGACCTTAATCTGGTTCAATTAGAACCTAATTAAGCCCAATTCGGAACCAAATTCGAATCTGATTCGAATAGAAATTTGGTCTGCAACACATGCTAGTGTGTTTATCCTGCAAACATGATTTAATTCCATATTAAATCCTTCATCAATTTTCTTTTGTGTGTGACCCATTGGGTTCCACACCTAGCCAGCAGTAGGTCCGAGTTTTATTCGACTTAATTCGGTTAGATCTCAACTAAGCCGATTTAGGTCGACTCAAACTAGCTCGACTCGGTCAATTAGAATCTAATTCAAATTAACTGATTTGAATTACCATGACTCAATCATATACCTACAAGACAAGATTGACGTCTAGCAACGTATCATGTCTACCCGGAAGATGTGGAATTTTGGTGGAATTACCAAAATACCCTTTAGTGGTGAGTTACCGGGCAATTCAGTCCTTTGATCAACTTGCACCCCGAATATGATTATGAATATGGATACTTGTCAAATCCAATTTCATATTCATCCCTAGCTCAATCTTTATAATGATGATTCATTAATTAACCATTAGAAAATAACTCTAATGTTCATACTTTGATCAAAGGTTTCCTGAATCCATCATTTGAAATTAGCTGGATGCTATTCCCTCTTACCAGGGCTGATCAATTCCTTGTTGACCTACTCACAACCTCCATATACAATCCACCATAACCAGTATCACCTCGTGCATGACTCAGTGTCATGATTGATTGCGAACCAAAGTATGGATTCATATATATAAGGTACTATGGTAGTCTCAGGTCAAAGGACAACATGCACTACTCCCACTATGAGAATTATCTATTGACAAACAGATAAGGTTCCATTAGATATTCTCAATCTGGATCAATTCAGTGAACTCATTCTCTAATGAACACTCACATCCTAGTATTAGTGTCAAACACAAGTGACTGTGAGATCAGTCACCCTCATTACAAAACATATATAGGATGTGCTGGTCTTGCCGGAAACATTGATCCCCAACTCAATGTCCCATCGACCAGGAATATTTTAGATTAGGGTTTTAAGGCTTTAGGTCTCACTGGTATGATCTCATCATAACCCTAGAACCATAGCCCTAATCTATGGGGTTCATCATAAAATTGAAAAGACACAGCAAATGATGAAAATTATGCCTTTATAAAATGTCAATTCATTGATTTTGGGATCAAAATTACAATATTTCAATTGGCTTTCAGGGCACAATCTTTCAGTGTTGACTCATGTGTCAACTTAAGGCCTGAGATCAAAATGAAGATAGAACATGCTGAATTCATGTTTTTACTCAAGTGTCAACTCATGAAGATGAAGTATTGACTCAAGTATCGACTAACCAAAAGAAGTGTCGACACACTAGTACATTCCAGAGAGCTTCAGAAGACATTTTTGACCTAGTGTCGACTCATGACATGAAGTGTCAACACCTGCAGGTCTGAATGAACAGTAATGGCTAGTTTTTTAAAGCTCAGAAATGGTTATTTTTGTTTCTAACTACTATTTTCTCCTCTCCAATAGTCAAAAATGGTCATTTAATGCTTAAAAAGGTATTTAAAGTGGACCAAACTTAAAAGGAAAGTAACTAATAAGGAATTAAAGAGAATTCATTAAAAGTTCATTAGTTTTGAGTGAAGTTGAGCCATCAAGCATTCAAGAGCATTTAAGGAGCATTCAAGGCCAACTCTTCAGCACTCACTAATGCTTCAATAACTTGGAGACAAGCTTTTTTAACAGCAATCAAAAAGCTTCAAAGAGATATTTGTTTTTAGTTTGAAAGCTTATTGTATTCTTACTTTAAACTCAACTTTATTGTTGTTCCTAGTTTCAAGTGGATTGAAATCAACTTGGATTGTTGGTGAGCCTTGTAAAACCATCTTGGGTTTTTCGTTAGCATTGTGAGAACCAAGAACTTTTTGGTTAGCCTTGTGAAAACCGAGAGATTGTTGCTGAGCCTTGTGAAAACCAACTAGATTTTTGGTTAGACTTATAAAAATCAAGGAGTTGTGATTAGTGAGCCTGGAAACTAATCGGCTATAATCAAGTAGGATTATAGTGAAATTTCCAAGTGCACCTTGGAGAGTGGGTGTAGGTGTTTTGGTGTATACTGAACTACTATAAATCTTTATGTATTTGTGATTACTTCTATTCTTCTTGCTTTTACTTTAATTCTGCTGTATTTTATTATCAAGTTCACATACTTGAAATCACTAGCACCTTCATTATTTTTGAATTGGCGTATACTTGCAACAAGTTTTTAAAACCCAATTCACCCCCCCTTTTGGATTGCTTCGCTAGGCAATAAGTGATATTAGAGCCATGTACTCAGCTTTTTGGTCTAACCACCTTGAGTTAAAGATCTATGGCAGTCCCTTTAGGTTCTAGTGTTGTTGAGGGACAAGCCTCAAATAGACCACCTTATTTTAATGGCATAAATTACACGTATTGGAAAACTCGCATGCGAATTTATATGCATTCTATTGATTATAATCTTTGAAAAATAGTTATTAAAGGTCCTCATGTTCCTTTAACGATTGTTAATAACATTTTCATTCCATAACTAGAAGGGGATTGGGATAAAAATGACATTATGCAATCAGAGCTTAATGCTAAAGCTATGAATTTACTTTACAATACATTGGATCCTAGTGAATTTAATAGGATTTCCATATGCACATCTGTGAAGAAAATTTGGGACACACTTGAGATTCATGAGGGTACCCATCAAGTGAAGAATACTAAAGTAAATATGTACATACATATGAGTTGTTCAGAATGGAGCCAATGAATCTATTACTATTATGAATCAAGATTTACTAACATTATGAATGGAATGAGAAGTCTAGGCAAAGTTATGTCTACTGCTAACCTTGTAAATAAAATTCTCAGGTCTTTGCCAACTTCTTGGGATCCAAAGGTCACGGCAACTCAAGAAGCTAAAGATGTTGAGACACTTCCCTTGGAACAATTTGTTGGTTCACTCATGACTTATAAGTTGAACTGAAGCAAAAGGCAGTGGATGCAGATAAAAAGAAGAATACAATTGCATTCAAATCCACTATACCAAATGGGCTTTCAAGTGAAGAATCAGATGAAAGTGAAAATGAGGACAAGGATGAAGAGGCACTTGTGGCTAGAAAGTTTAGAAGATATATGAAAATGAAAAAGTTCTCATTTAGAAAGAAGCCACACAAAGGAGAGCCTAGCAAGGAAAAAAGCAAAGAGAAAGAAAAAGAAAAGGAGAAGGAGCAACCTATCTGTTTTGCATGCAAGAAGCCTGGACACTATAAATTTGACTGTCCTCTCAAGAAATTTAAGAAGAAATTCAAGAAAAAGGCAATGATGGCTACATGGAAAGATAGTGAAGATTCCAGTTTAGAGAAAAAACAATAGGAAGTCACCAATCTTTGCCTCATGAACATGAAGATAAGGTACAATCTAAACCTGAACTTGAATTTACATTCGATGAACTCATGACAAATTGCAGAAAATTAAAAATAAAAACTTGAAAAAGCATGCTGATTCATTTTCTCTTGAAAAAATCAATCTTGCAAATGAAAACAAATGATTTAAAAACCAAGATTGATGTTTTATAAAAACAAAAGAATGCTTTATCCATGGAAATAGAAGTTTTAAAAAGATCCAAGGTTGTTGTTACAAATAATGAACTTTAAAAAAAAAACAAAGACCTTGAGGTAGAAAATAAGAAATTCAAAGATGAGCTTGACAAAGTTAAACCTTTTGTTAAGAAAATTATATTTAGTTCTAAAAAAGATAAATTTATTATTGAATGATCAAAGAGCTGTATTTGATAAAGCAGGACTTGGTTACAAGCAGTACAAGAAACAAAAATTTTTCAAGAATTTCTTTGTTCCTACATCATTTAATGTTACCTGTTTCAGTTGTAGAAAATTTAGGCATAAAGCATATATGAGTGTGACTTAAGAAAGTTAAATAATTCAAGAAAAATTTGAGTTCCAAAAGGAACCACTATTAGTACTAACCCTAAAGGATCCAGGATGGCTTGGGTACCTAAAATAAAAACTTGATCTATTTTGCAGGTATGTCTTGCAACCAAAGGGAAGAGAAGATTATTGTATCTTGATGGTGGTTGCTAAAGATACATGACCAGAGATGTAAAGCAATTCACATCTCTTAAGGCTCTGAATGGTGAAAATGTGATGTTTGGTGATAATGGTAAAGGCAAAATTTTTGGTATTGGTAAAGTCCTTATCACCACCTTTATTAATATTGATAATGTTCTACTTGTCGATGGATTAAAAAATAATTTGCTTAGTATTAGTCAGTTTAGCAATAAAGGTTTTAAAGTGATTTTTGAATCATCTCTTCGCATGGTATCTAGTCTTGATGATAATGATATGAAATTCATTGGAAATAGCATGGCAATATCTACATTATTGATCTTGATAATTTACCTTTACAAGATGGTGAATGCCTATAGTTGCAATGAATGCCACAATTAATGAGATTAGTTGGCTTTGGCATCGTAGATTAAGCATGCAAGCAAGCATTTACTTTACAAATTATGCAAAATGGATTTAGTAAAAAATTTACCAAAATTTAGATTTGAGAAAGATAAAATTTGTGAAGCTTGTCAATTTGGAAAGCAAATAGGAACATCTTTTAAACCTAAAGGAATGATTTTAACTTCTAGGCCACTAGAACTACTCCATATGGATCTCTTTGGATCAACTAAGATCACAAGCCTAGGAGTCAAGAGATATGTACTAGTTATAGTAGATGATTTCTCTTGATTTACTTGGATTTTATTTTTAGCACATAAAGATGAATGCTTTTAAGCTTTCATGAAGTTTTATCGAAAGGTTTCAAATGAAAAAGGTACTAAATGTATTCGAAGTGACCATGGAACTGAGTTTGAAAATCAAGATTTTAAAGATTTATGTAATAAAAAAGATATTGAATATAATTTTTCTGCACCCAGAACACCTCAACAAAATTGAATGGTAGAAAAAAAAAATCAAACTTTAGAAGAAATGGCATACACAATGCTTTTTGAAAATGATCTTCCTAGATATTTTTGGGTAGAAGCTGTTAATACTGTATATTATATTTTAAACCATGTTTTAATCAGACCAATTTTAAAGAAAACTCCTTATGAGCTTTGGAAAGAAAGAAAATCTACTTTGAAGTATTTTCGTGTATTTGGTTGCCGATATTTTATTTTGAATAATGGAAAAGATAATTTAGTCAAATTTGATGCCAAGTCAGATGAAGGATCTTCTTAGGATATTCTACATTTAGGAAGGCATATAAAGTTTTTAACAAATAAAAAACTTATAGTAGAAGAGTCTATGCATGTTGTATTTGAAGAGTCTACTAACAAATCCTCCATAAAAGAGGATATTTCTGATGAATGTGCAGGTATTGAAGGATTGAAGAAGCTAACTTTGGATGATCCCCCTTCCAAAGAAAGTGAAGAAGATCTAAACAAGAAGAATGAAGAAGAAGCCACAAGACTTCACCAAAGGATCTACCCAAAGAATGGAGATATGCTCATGGACTTCCTAACAAATTAATCTTAGGAGATCCATCGAGAGGGGTAAGAACTAGATCCTCTATTAGAAATGAATGTGATTATATTACTTTTGTTTCATAAATTGAATCTAAATGTATTGAAGAAGTTGAAAAAGATCCAAACTGGATGATTGCTTGCAAGAGAAATTAAATCAATTTTAAAGAAATAATGGATACTAATAAAAAGACCATCTAATACTTCCATAATTGGCACTAAATGAGTGTATAGAAATAAATTAGATGAAAATGGAATAGTAACTAGAAACAAGGCTAGATTGGTAGCTAAGGGTTATAAACAAGAAGAAGAAATTGATTTTGATGAAACCTTTATTCCAGTAGTTAGAATTGAAGCTATAAGATTACTTTAGCTTTTTCATATTTTATGGATTTTAAATTATTTCAAATAGATGTTAAAAGTGTATTTTTAAATGGTTATGTAGCTGAAAAAGTTTTTCTTGAACAACAACCTAGTTTTGAAAATCATGCATATCCTGATCATGTTTTCAAACTACATAAAGCATTTTATGGTATAAAACAAACCCCCCATGCATTGTATGAGAGACTTAGTAAATTTTTGATTGAAAATAGTTTTACTAGAGGTCATGTTGATACTACTCTATTTTTAAAGAAAAAGGTTGATGATCTTTTAGTAGTATAGATCCATGTTGATGATATTATCTTTGGTACCACGACAAATCTCTTTATCAAGAAATTTCAAAGCTAATACAGTGTGAGTTCGAAATGAGCATGATGGAAGAATTGAGCTACTTCCTTAACTTCCAAATTAAGCAAACAAGTGAAGGGATCTTCATCAACCAAGCTAAATACACAAAGGAGATCTTGAAAAAGTTTGGGACGGAGAAGACTAAATCTATCGGTACACCTATGAGCCCTTCATGTAAGCTTGACAAGGATGAATTTGGTAAAAATGTTGATCAAAAATTTTATAAAGGCATCATTTGATCACTACTATACTTAACTGCTACTAGACCATATATTATGTTTAGTGTATGCATGTGTGCTAGACATCAATCTGAGCCTAAGAAATCATATTTATTAGCTATTAAATGCATTCTTAGATATTTATCTACTATTGATATTGGTCTATGGTACTCTAATAATTCAGCTATTGATTTAATTGCATATCTGATGCTAATTTTGCTGGCTATAAGTTAGATGAAAAAAGTACTTCTGGAACTTGTCAATTTCTTGGAGTTAATTTAATCTCAGGGTTTAGCAAGAAATAAAATTCAGTTGCACTATCTACACCTGAAGCTGAATATATTATAGTTGAAAGTTGTCATGCTCAAATCTTGTCGATTAAATAACTCGAGAATTTTGGCATTAAATTAACTAAGACACCAATAAGATGTGATAACACTAATACTATAAACTTAATAAAAATCCTGTTCAATCGAAATTAGACATCATTTTATTAAAGATTATTGCCTAGATGGCCAACCCAAGAGGGGGGGTGAATTGGATAAGTAAAAGCAAGAACAAACACATATACCATAGGATTTAGAAGGGTTCGGAGCAACCTAGCTCCAACATCCACTATCTAAAGTGCACACTTGGGATTTCTACTATATTCACCCTGAATGCAGTCGGATTGTTTTCTTATGGGCTCATAATCCAAAACCCAAATACAAAGTCTGTTTTCCCAGGCTCACTAACAACCCTACTTGGTTTTCAGGGCTAACCAACAACCTAAAAATAACTCATAAGTTATAGCTACCTACTGTACTTATAGCAACTCAAAAATAGAATATCAAAATAAGCAACACAAAAAACAAACCCAATGTGTTGAATGGTTATAGTTGAAACTCTTAATGAGGCCTTCTTGAATGCTTCTTCAATGCTCTTCAAGCCTTTCTTAATTCTTCAAAGATTAACTCAAGAAAGTAGTTGGAAGTTGTTGGAGAACTTGAGTTTCTACTTGAAAGCTCTTTATATAATCAATACTCTCATAAAAGTTCCATAAATTATTTTTTCCTTCTCTTAAATCCATTATTTATAGCTTCTTGAGGTGTTCCCAAATGAATATGGCCATTATAATACCTTGGGAGTTGAAAACTAGCCGTTGGGACACTTTAAATTCAAAAAATTTGAATTCTGGAACTAGCCATTACTGTTGAAATTCTGGAAAGCGAGTCGGCTTAAATTGATAATGAAGAAATTCTACAGTTTGTGAGAGTTGGCTTTTATCAAATTTGAGTCAGCTCAGATGTCTGAAATCTCAGAAACAATTTTCTATCACTCTGTGAGAGTCGGCTCTGTTCTTCTTAGAGTCAGCTCAAATGTTTTGTATTAGAAAAGTGATGTGCCATGCCAAGAATGTATTAGCTCTATTTATTAGAGTCGGCTCTTGTAGAAACTTCTCCAAAGTCTTCCAAAATAACTTCAAATTTCTTCCAAACTTCTTTCAAATAACTTCTAAAAATATTCTAAAATATTTATACTTAAAATTACATTAATTTGGCCCTTTTTCATGGACATACAATTCAATTTACTTAGGCCTCTCAGATACTTGAAATCTTTTCTTGAATACATGAATTCATTTTAATGGTCATGAGAAACATTGGATTGATGATTGTCCATTAGAAATACCCTATAAAAACTTTTTAAACATTTGAAAAGCATCATTATTAAATGCATGCTTCAATGTTTTGTAATCATCAAAATCATTCCGGGGTAACAATCTTCCCCTTTTTGATGATGACAAAATACTGGGCAAGGAAAGAATAAGTACCTTTACATTTGCAACTGTATCAAAGTAAGTGAGTTTAGGATATGCTATACAGTATGTCATAACAGCAATTCAAGTTATGATTTATATTCAATTTAACTGAGGTGTTTGAGCTATTGAATGAAATGTTAAGGCTCAATATAATTTTTTGATTTTTATAAATATTCCAAAGTTCATTGTGATGTTTATGAAATATACTCATTTTTATGAAATATGCTCCCCCTTTCTCAAGCATTTTGCACACACATTGCTCGCACACATTGCTCATGTAATTTTTCTTGCATCTCATATTTTCTATGCATTTCATGATATTACTCCCCCTTTTTTTTATCAACAAAAAGTGTAAATGCTCCCCTTTACTATAGAATTCAATATCATCAAACATTTAAAGAGTAAAAAGGAAGTAAATTTGATTGTTATAAATAGTGAAATTTTAGATCTGTACAACATAAGCAAAACATAATAATATACATGAAGCACAATATAAGTAAGACATCTGTGATGCTAGTCCTCATCAGATGGAAGATCTAATATAACAGTAGCCATAACCCAAGATGCAGAAGGTCTAGGAATCTGATGTGTCATGTTCCTAGTCCTAAGAGATGGGCCAGCTCTAGGTGTAGCTCTAGATCTATGATACTGTCTAGGTCTAGGTGCTGGTGGAAGAGTAGGATCAGGAATAGGTGCTAAAGGTGACTCAGAAGCTGAAAGCAATGGAAACCTATGATCAGTAAAGCATCAGATAATGCAAGAGTGCTGGTCCTAGAAAGAATATGTATAGCAGGTGTATCAAGAATGATCATTTGAAATCTATCCTCATTAAGGGGTTTAGTAAAGATGTCAACCAATTATTTTTCAATACAAATAAATTCGAGTTCAATGTCACCATTTTGAATAGATCCCTAATGAAATGATGTCTAATTTCAATATGCTAAGTTCTTGAGTGCTGAATAGGATTCTTTGTTAAGTTGATAGCACTTGTGTTATCGTATTTGATTAGAATTTTAGATTGAATAACACAATAATCTTCTAGTTGTTGCTTAATCCATAACACTTGAGCACAACAACTCCCTGCAGCTACATACTCTGCCTCAATAGTAGATAGTGCTACGAAGTTTTGTTTCTTGCTGTAACATGAGATTAAGTTCATCCCTATAAATTAACATGTGACACTAGTGCTCTTTCTACAACCACCGTAATCAGCATCTGAATAACCAATTAAATTTAAAGATGAAGGTTTAGAGTACCATAATCCTAAGTTTGATGTACCTTTGAGATATCTTATAATTCTTTTAACAGCAAGTATATGTGATTCTTTAGGATTAGCATGAAATCTTGTACATATACAAACACTAATAGTATATCAGGTCTACTTATAGTCAAATACAGTAGAGATCTAATCATACCTCGATATAATTTTTGATCAACTTGATTACCTTCCTCATCTTTATCAAGTTTGCAAGTTGGGCTCATGGGTGTGCCAATTTCTTTTGCAGATTCTATCCCGAACTTCTTCAAGAGTTCTTTGATGTTCTTTGTTTGGTTAATGAATATCCCTTCGTTTGTTTGTTCGATTTGCAGTCCAATGAAGAGAGTGAGAACACCCATCATGCTCATTTCAAATTCTCCCTACATTATCTCGGTAAATTCTTGACATAAAGTTTCATTAGTTGCACCAAAGATTATATCATCAACATATATTTGTACAAATAATAATTCATCATATTTTTGTTTGATAAACAAAGTTGTATCTACTTCTTTTGAAATCATTTTCTAAAAGAAACTTGGTCAACCTCTCATACCATGCTCTAGGTGCTTATTTTAAACCATATAAAGCCTTGTTTAGTTTAAAAACATGATTTGGAAAAGAGTGATTTTCAAAACTGGGAGATTGTTCCACAAAAACTTCCTCTTCAATATAGCCATTTAAAAAAGCACTTTTTACATCCATTTAAAAAAGTTTAAATTTCTTATAACATGAAAATGCAAGTAAGAGTTTTATGGCTTCTAATCTTGCTATAGGTGCATAAGTTTTATCAAAATTTATTTATTCTTTTTGGTTATATCCTTTAGCAACAAATTTGGCCTTGTTTCTAATTACATTGCATTTTTCATCTAATTTATTTTTAAAAATCCATTTTGAACCTATGATAAGATGTTCCTTAGATCTAGCTACTAAGGTCCATTGATTATTTATTTTAAATTGATTAAATTCCTACTGCATAGCTATCATCCAATATGGACCATTTTTAGCTTCCTCTATGCAGTTAGGTTCAACTTGAGAAACAAATCCTAGATAGTCAAAGGTGTCTCTAAAAGATGACATAGTTTTTACTCCTTGAGAGGGATCACTAATAATCAATTCTTTAGGATGAGAATGTGCATACCTCCAATCCTTTGGTAGCTCATCATCTTTTGCACTTACCTTCTTTTTTTGCTCGACTTGCTTTTCTTTCAAGCTCATAGTTTTTACTTCATCATTTAGGGAACCTGCATCATTATCAATATACTCTTCTTTTCTTGAAGGTGTGAGGGTAGACTCATCGAAAACAACATGAATTGATTCTTCAACTGATAAAGTTCTTTTGTTAAAAACTCCATATGCTTTGCTAGTGGTTGAGAATATCCAAGAAATATAACTTAATTAGTTTTGCATCAAACTTTCTTAAGTTATCTTTTTCAATATTCAAGATATAACATTTACATCCAAAAATATGATAGTAATGAATATTTGATTTTCTATCATTCCAAAGCTCATAAGGAGTTTTCTTTAAAATTTGTCTAATCAAAATATAGTTTAATATATAACATGCAATGTTCATAGTTTCTGTCCAAAAATATCTTGGAAGATTGCCTTCATACAACATGGTTTAGGCCATCTCTTCCTATGCTCTATTTTTCTTTTCCACAACCCCATTTTGTTGTGGTGTTCTAGGAGCTGAAAAGTTATGATCAATGCCATGTTCAGTGCAAAATTTTTTAAAATATTGATTTTCAAATTCAGTACCAATCATACTTTTAATTGAGATAATTGAAAGATTTTTCTAATTTGAAACCTTTTTGTAAAATTTTTGAAGAACTTTGAAAGCTTCATCTTTGTGTACTAAAAACAAAACCCAAGTGAATCATGAAAAATTATTTACTATCACAAGTCCATATTTCATACCTCCTAGGTTTGTGGTCCTAGTTGAATAAGTCTATTTGTAGTAGTTAAGGGTCTTGATGCTGAAATAATACTTTTAGATTTAAAATTCTCCCTAGTTTTTTTACCATATTGACATGCATCAAAAACATGATCAAAATCAACTTTAAATTTTAATAAACCTCTAACTAAGTCTTTGAAAATTAATTTTGCTAAAGTATGCATGCTAGCATGACCCAATCTTCAATGCCAAAGTAAACTAGATTCCTTGGTTTTAGCATTCAGAGCTATTAGACTTGTACTACTTGACATAGCTAGATCATTCAAGTCTATTATATAAATATTTCCAAGTCTATGACAAACAAACTTAATGCACATTGAAGATTCAAATAGAACTTTGAAGCCTTTATCATACAATTAACTAATGCTCAATAGATTATGCTTCAATTTGTTTACTAGCAATATATTTTTAGTATAAGTAGAAGGGGTTATTTTTATCTTGCTAATCCTAATGACTATCCTTTCCTTCTTTTTCCTCATGACTATCCTCAGTCCTATGTAAAATAATAGTTTGGTCAATAAAGAGTTTTTAGAAAAGAGTGATTCTTTTTGTTCACCCTGTATGTGGAGGGTGAGAGGCCCGTCTTTTCTTCACCTTCGGGCATTAAGGGGTGAAAGACCCTAGTCCTTCGATTTCAAGTGTTGAGGGGTGAGAGACCCTATTTCTTCGCTTTTAGGCATCGAGGAGTGTGAGACCCTAGTTATCCCCTTCCCTATCGAGTCCCTTCTATGGTCTTAGGGATTTTCTTTTACGGCCCTAGGTAGCAATTTGGGTGGGATGCCCTAGGCTCCGCATGTAGTGAGATGGGTGGGATGCCCTAGGCTACATATAGTAGGCTGGGTGAGATACCCTAGAGGTGAGATGTCTTTCCGTGAATGTAAGTCACTAGTCCGTAGAGTGTCCAATTTTCCTACCCTCGATCTCTATTTTTCCTTCGCCACCATCATAGAAAAAAAATAAAATAAAATAAAAAAGGACACCTTAATCTTCGGTGACTTCTCAATTTAGTAGTCCTATTCATGTTTGTAATTCGTTATAGGGACTACAAGTTAGCAAGAGATTCAAGGATGGGGAACATTTTCTGAGCATCGGGAATGGAAATCGTGTTCCAGTACTGGCAATCAGAGTTCTGAGACTTGTCTTTGAGTCCTGTGCTGTCGAGTTAGTCGACTACCATTTCTATCCTAGTTTCATTATGTGCATTATCTCTGTAGGCCTTTTGGCCAATTATGGTTATGAACTATCAATAAAAGGAGATATTTGCCAGGTTATTTTGAATAACTCTATGATAATGAAAGCTAAGTTAAATAATGGCATTTATGCACTGTCATGGCCTGTTAGTGTAATGTACACATCTGGCAAACACCCAAGGTTAGAAAATATCAGCGATCTATATTTTTGGCACTGTAGGCTAGGTCATGTTAACCAAAATAGGATAAACAAGTTGAGAGGAGATGGTCTCCTCAAGGTCAGTGATTCTGAATCACTGCCTACTTGTGAATTCTGTTTAATTGGTAATATGACCAAGTCACCTTTCACTGGAAAAGGTGAACGAGCTACAGAACTTCTAAGTCTCATACATACTGATGTATAAGGATCCATGATAGTTAGTGCCAAAGGTGGATATAGATATTTCATTATATTTACAGATGACTTTTTGAGGTTCGATTATGTCTTTTTAATGAGACATAAATCTGAGTTGTTTGAAATGTTCAAACGATATTGTAATGAAGTAGAGAAATAAATTGGAAAAAGTATTAAAACCTTCGATCTAATCGAGACGGTGAATACCTATCTGGTGAGTTTTTGACATACCTTGAGTAGAATGGAATTCTCTCTCAGTGGACTCCTCCAGGAAACCACAGTTGAATGGTGTGTCCGAAAGGAGGAATCGAACCTTGTCGAACATGGTTCAATCCATGATGGGCTTTGCAACTCTACTGCTTTCCTTTCGGGGATATGGTCTTGAGATAGCTTGTCACTTGTTAAATAATGTTTCGAGTAAGTCTGTTGTCTCTACTCCATATGAGATGTGGACTGGACATAAGCCCTCAATCTCACACCTTCGGGTCTAGGGTTGTCCAGCTTATGTAAATCATTTAGACTCAGATAAACTTGGTCCTAGGTCTGATTGGTGCCTGTTTATTGGTTACCCTAAGGAAATCAAAGGATATTTCTTCTACTTGGAGGATGAACAGAAAGTGTTCGTCACTCTTAGGACTATCTTTTTGGAATAGGAGTTCCTTGGAGAAGGGACTGTAGCCTCCAAGATTGAACTTGGTGAAGTTCAGCCAGTAGAAGAACTTGCACACTCTAAGGACATCATAGAACTGGCTATGATTGGATCACACCCAGAACCCATTATTAGAAGATTCGGTAGAGTACCACGTCAGCTGGACAGATACTATGGTTTCTTGGTCAGGGATAGCGATCCCATTGAGCTCGACGAGAACAATGAGGATCCGATCACCTATATGGATGCTCTTTAGAGATCTGACTCTGAGGCATGGCTTGGAGTCATGCGATCCAAAATGGAGTCCATGGAGATCAACAATGTATGGACATTGGTTGATCCACCTGAAGGGATAAAATCCATCGGGTGCAAGTGGATCATCAAGAGGAAAAGGGGCGTAGATGGGAAGGTGGAGACCTATAAATCCCATCTGGTTGCCAAGGGGTATCGTCAATGATATGGTATCGATTATGATGAGACTTTCTCCCTTGTGGCAAAGCTCAAGTCCATTCAGACATGCTTTCTTTAGCAGCATATTTTGATTGTGAGATATGGCAGATGGATATCCGAACCGCTTTCCTAAATGGGGAGCTGGAAGAGGAGGTGTATATGATACAGCCTGAAAGGTTCACATCCTCAGATGAGTCAAAAGTATGCAAGTTGCAGAAATCCATTTATGGACTCAAGCAAGCATCTCGAAGTTGGAATTTATGGTTTGATAGGTGTATCAAATCGTATGGCTTCGTTAGGAATGGAGAAGAATCGTGCATCTATAAGTGGGTTAATGGTTCTGTGGTTATATTCCAGGTACTATACGTTGATGACATTCTCTTAATCAGGAATGACGTCGCAGCATTACAAGGAATAAAGGTCTGGTTATCATCTCAGTTCTCCACGAAGGACTTGGGTGAAGCTTCTTACATACTGGGCATGAAGATCTATAGAGGTAGATCTAAGAGGATTCTAGGATTGTCCCAGTCTATGTACATTGATACCGTGTTGAAACGGTTCAGCATGAAAAATTTTAAGAAAGGCTATCTTCCGATAGGTTCTGGAATTACTCTTTCCAGGAAGGATTGTGAGATAACTCCTGAGGAAAGAGAGCACATGAGTAGAGTTCCTTATGCTTCTGTAGTAGGCTCTATCATGTATGCTATGACATGTACTAGACCAGACATGGCATGCTCACTAGGAGTAGTGAGCAGATACCAGTCTGACCCGGTGAGGCACATTGGAAGGTGGTTAAGTACATCCTGAAGTATTCGAGAATGCTAAAGACAAATGGCTAATTTATGGAGAATCTGACTTGAAACTTGTGGGATATACTGACTTCAGTTTCCAGTCAGACAGAGATGATAGCAAGAGTGTGTCGAGGTTTGTATTTACTCTGAATGGAGGAACAGTATGCTGGAAAAGTTCCAAGTAAGCGATTGTTCCAGACTCGGTATGTGAGGCAGAATACCTTGCAGCATCTAATGCAGCGAAGGAAGCTATGTGGTTGCAGAAGTTCCTTGGAGAGCTAGGGGTGGCATCTTCCCTAGATGGTTCTGTTCTAGTGTACTGTGACAGTATTGGAGCCATTGCTCAAGCTAAGGAGCCGAAAGCTCATCATTGCACCATGCATATTCTACAGTGCTACCACCTCGTACAAGAGATCGTAGAATGAGGCGACATCAATCATATGAAGATTGATGGAAAGGAAAATCTGGCCGATATTTTTACTAAAGCTGTTAGAATAAAATAGTTCGACTTTTGTAAAAGGAAAATGGGTATTAGATATTGTTCTGATTGGCTTTAGTACAAGTGAGAGTTGTTGGAAATTGTGTCCCAAAGCCAATCGTCTAGGTTGTAGGCGGTTGATCTGAGTATTGTACTCTTTGTATGAATTAATAAATATTATTTTGGCAGCTCATCACATTCTTACATTTCCCTTTAATGAACTATTTTCATGTGATGAAGTCCTTAGGACAACGTTGACTTCGATATAGAAAGGATATATTGAGTGGTCCTTAAACTAGGTTCACAACCAAAATACAATATACTGGACGGCAATGTATCAAGTATATGTTGTTGTGGATCACATCGTTTGGTTGTCCTCTTGACCAAAGGAGTGTGGTGATACTGATGTGATATGCAAGTGGGATATATGATATCTCATTGAACGTGACTCCGTGTAGCCCCTTTTTGCCAAAGGGATACTCACGATTGGATATGGGAATATGTGTCCCTCCGACCTGAGGTCATCATGGTAGCTTGCAAGCAACTCCCTGTGCTTTGGTGCTAGACTACCCGGATTTCTAATCCGGTGACAGAAGATTTCTGGGTACAGGCAAGTACTTGTGGCGTAGGGTAGATCAAGATGGAATTGACCTGTCCAAATAGTTTGGATTGAATGTCTCGCAGTGTCTCAATTTAGCAAATCCTCGACCGGGGTAGTCCTAGTAAGGAGTCACTAGACTTGCGAGGTTGAGACATGTTATGGATTGACTCAGCAAGGGTTGGCAGTCTAACCCTAAGTCATCTTGAGCATTGGAGGTCAAAGGGATGAATTATATGGTAACCGTATGCCAAAGGTTCTATTGATTGCTCTCGCATCTTCGACCTATCCAGATGCCGGGACCCATTGCTAGATGGTATCTTGTGCTGGTACTGGAATTGTTCCAGTGCTACCACCTATGTTCAAACCTATGAGGTCACACGCCATAGAGGATCTCTCCCTGATCCAGGTACCGATTTATGATGAGGAATCATTTCAGTAACGGTTTGATTGAGCACTCTTTGGATTGACCCGGTTTTGGGTCAATCAGTTTTTGTTCGGGTCCACTGGAAATTATTTCTGGGTTACCAGGACTTGACCAAGCCATTTATATATTAGATTTTGATCTAATAGTGTTGTGAACCGGTTTAGAACTGGTTTGGGATTTTTTGAACCGGTTGCGACCGGATTGGACCCATCTACACGGTAATTGTGGCTTGGGCCAACAGGGTATTCAAAGCATTTTTTCCTCTCCTCCTTCCGCTGGTTTTGGCTAAATTAAATCACCACGTATTGGCCTTCATTGCTTCATTGAAAAACAAATTTGATTCATTCTCTTTTATGGTGGCCAAACATATTCCCAACTAGTCTTCTCACCTCCCCAAAAACACCAGTTTCATTGTTCACGTCATAAATTCTAGGCGTTGTAAAAGAAAGTGGTTGAAAAATGTTGAAGAGTCTTCTTCCCATTAAGAGATCCTACCTTTCTTTCCACTGGGATTTTGGGGCTACTATTTAAGTAAGAGATTGGGAGTGAAATAGTCCCTTGATTCCCTGCTCTTGCTTGTGCTCATTGGAAGGAAGAAACGTTGTTTTGGAGAAAACAAAATTCAGAACAGAGTGCTCTGTTTGTCATCCTTCCTCCCACCATTTCATGGTCTTCCGGTGACTAGCATCATGTGAGAGACAGATCAGATGAACCCTAGGCATGTCCCCCCTCTAGAGGGTGTACCCATGAGCACCTGAGAGCCTTTGGAACCTCCATTGCTATTGTGTTTTTCCTTGCTCTGTTTTGGTTGCAGGCTTGCTTAAAATTCTACAACTAAGGGACTTTCTCAATGTTGGATGAACGATCCAAAGCCTCTATGTTATATCCAACTGACCGGCCTGGGTTGGATCGGACGAAGCGTTCAGCCGCTTGGTACTGGTCAAAGTTCCCACCGATCGGCTCTTCTGGAGGTCCGGGCCTGTTCCCCACAGAAGGTCCAATGAGCCGATTGATTATTGGGCTGATTACTCTAGGACCCACCTAGAGGCCGACCGACCAGAGGCTGACCAACCAGACACTGACCAACCAGAGGCTGAACAACTTGCTCCACGTTTGGGGGAGCGCTTGAAGGTTTCAGAAGATTTTCTCCAACTGGTACCGGAATTCTATTACAACGGATTCTTCAGCGTGGCCATGACTTTGTGCCACCTAGCCATTACTTCGATCCTCTGAGGGGCAAATCAGGGACTTCATCTTTGTCCTCTAACAAATTTTGGCAATATCCCATGCCCATAAAAAGGATCCAGGGGACCTCCACTGGGGTAAGAAAACTCTTTCCTCTCCATTCTCCGTTCCTTCTTTGCCTCTCTCTACTCTGTTGCTCCAAAACCCCTACTAACTTAAGCATCAGAGTGTCCCCCACCGAAACACTTCTGGCGCCCAGGGGACCTTTTGCAGGTTGGCCGGTCGAGGAGCTTTCCAGCACAGCGAGTAGAGCCCGGTCCAGGGGTGAGCGCGGCAACACTCTCCATTGAAGGAACTTCAATCAAAAGGTTCCCTTGCCGTTGGTGAAGAAGAGACCAAAGATTTGCTACGTTGGTTTGGGATTTGTTGCTGTTGAAGCAATGAAAAAATCAATGTTCCAAAGGCTGCTGGAATAAGAAGAAGACTGGAATAACTTTATTCTAGTTATCCCAGCAATTCCAGCATTATCCCAGAGTTATTCCAGGCGGGAATAAGGTATGATTTCTGATTTTATTTTTCATGCATATATAGATATGGTTTTATAAAGTTGTTTATAAATATTACATGTCCTCTTTATGCCATCTTTTCCTTATACATGCATCTTGTATATATTAGATCCTATACAGAGAAGGTTTTTCCGCTGTTATTTTAAAAATATTTTAAAATACATAACTGCTCCCTGTACTGTTGCATGGTTAGTGTAGGCACTTGCAACATCTGCTTTACTTTCACTATCACCACCACCATGAGTGTCATCATGTCCATTAGGATGGTCATCATCATCATCTGCCAGTGGAGGAGGAGGTGGATCTTAAGGTGCTACTGGAGGTAAAAGTTATCTCAGTAAATCTCTGATCTCCGTAAAACCAACCTCCATGGTCTCGCGAATACTTGAGAGCTGAGAGTCATTATGAGCTCTCAAACTCTCAACCTTAAACCTCAACTAGGTAGACCTAACAACCAAACCCATAATCTAACTCCATACCTCTGAGAACTCCTGCCTAACAAGCTCCTCAAAGGATGTACATGTAGCAGAAGGAGGAGCAGCAGAAGGTGAAGTAGCTGGTGCAGGTGTGACAGGCTCTAGCTTAGTCACTGCTGCTGGTGCCAGTCTAGGAGGTGTATCAGAAGGCCTAGATGGCCCTGCCTCTGCCTCTCTAATCTCATCCTCGTCATCTATATATTGGCCAAACTCTCGACACACCTATCTCTCTGCCATTCTCTTGTATCCCATGTAGTGAAGAGAGCGCTCGTCGTACACGTCTGTGTGTAGAATATCTTTGGAGGCCTCCCTCTCCAAAGGTACATCGTAAGCTCTAAACAGACAAGTCAGTCCCATCCCATATGGTAGACATTGTCGTCACTGGGTCACAGCTCTCTCATCTGTGCCAGCATCAGAGCAGGAAGATCAAGAGCAGTCTTCTGTGTCAGGCACAACATCATCATCAGCTCCCTCTCAGTAATAAAATCAAATATCTCCATCTTCGATAGCAAAATCCGAGCAATGAAATGATGCAGGAGGTGCATCTCAACTGAAAGCTAGTTCACAGTGACTGTGGCCACACCGCAAGTGTCCTCACACTTAAGAATGCATCTGAAGGCCTCCTCTCGGTCCTCTATACATGAGGCAATGATCCCACGATGGGGAATCTCCCAGACTCTGCTAAGGATCTCCTCAGAAACTAGAATATGAATACCTCTGATTATGGCACTCCATAATAACCTGCTGTAGTCCAAGCTCCCATAAAACCCACGAATCAAATATGGGTAGAACTTCTCCTTCATAGTACAGAAGGAGATCAACCTTGCTGACTCGAGAACCTGTCCTAGTCTGAAGCCTTGATGGTCAAAGAAACACAAGTCCACTCAATGACTGGCAGTAATCATCTTCCCTAATACCCTGTCAGCTGAAGGTGAAGGAGGAGGTGCTGCTCTCTCTGTCTGCTGACTACTGTCATTCCTGGCCTTAGTCCTTCTTTCTACTAAACCCTAACTCAGTTTCCTTTTATAGGCAAGCTACTTCCTTGGTCCCATGACTACCAACCGAGAGAAGGAATGGAAGGAGTGAAGAGGATGAAACAAGAAATGACAACAATCCAACCAAAAAGAAACCCGCAGGAAGAGAAGAGAAGAAAAAAAAGGTTTGGCCAAGAACAAGAGCCAAAAAGGGAAGAAACGGAGAGGCGTGAGCACAGTGCCGAATGAATCCATAGGAAAAACCAATGAAGATTGATCCAAAGAGAGAATATAGCGAACGAGGACGAACACGGTTCAAAAACAATAGTAAAAATGGTGATTAATGGTGAAGAATAGGATCAAATCAAAGAAAGAAAAATGGATGAAAGCAGTGAATGAATGGTCCAAACCAAGAAAAGAGGAAGAAATTATCGGAATTTTGGGGGACACGAGTGGAAAATCACTGTTCCGCGGACAATGGAGTGTTTGGGGACCACTAGGGCACGGAAGAAAAAAGGAGTAAAGAAAAAAAAGTTACCGGGTATGGCCTAGAAAATAGGAAAAATTGTTTGAGTGTCAACACTTGGGATTTGTCAAGTGTCGAAACTTGGTCAGGTATCGACACTTCGCCAAAGTCAAGTGTCGACACTTGGCCAAGAAATCCCAAAAAAAATTTCAATAAAATTTGATAAAATCAAGCAATTTGCAGGGAAGGATTTAGGACTTAGAGAACATGATTTTTTGTACTATTAAATGGGTAAGAACAAGATTTTGAAGAGTTCTAAGAGAAGGGGTCTATAATACCTAGCTCTCTTCTAATCATGCAAAACTTTTCTTCACTCAAGGGTTTGGTAAAAGCATCAGTGAATTGATTATTAGTACAAACAAATTCAAGCATCACATTAAAGTTTTGCATATGATCTCTTATGAAGTGGTGTCTTATTTCAATGTATTTGCTTATTGAATGTTTACAGGATTCTTAGTTAGATTGATTGCACTAATATTGTCACATCTTATGGGTGTCTTAGTTAATTTGATGCCAAAATCTTCGAGTAATTTGATCCATAGGATTTGAGCATAACAGCTTCCAGTTGCTATATATTTGGTTTCCACTGTAGATAGAGTAACTAAATTCTATTTCTTGCCACTCCATGAGATCAAATTAACTCCAAGAAACTGATAAGTTCCACTAGTACTTTTTCTGTCAAGTTTACACCTAGCAAAATTAGCATCAGAATAAGCAATCAATTCAAATGATGAATCTTTAGAGTACCAAAGACCAATATTAATATAGCCAGATAGATATCTAAGTATGCATTTAATAGCCAAGATATGAGACTCTTTAGGGACAGACTGATATAATGCACACATACAAACACTAACATAATATCTGGCCTACTAGCAGTTAGATAAAGCAATAAACCAATCATGCCTCTATATAACTTTTGGTCAATAGATTTACCTGATTCATCTTTGTCAAGCTTACACGAGGAGCTGATAGGTGTACCTAATGGCTTGGTATACTCCATCCTAAATTTCTTTAATATTTCTTTCGTATACTTGGTTTGGTTGATGAAGATCCCCTTTTTTGTTTGCTTTATTTGGAGTCTGAAAAAGAAGTTAAGCTCTTCTATCATGCTTATCTAGAACTCTCCCTGCATTAACTTTGCAAACTCTTGACAATGACATTCGTTAGTTGCACCGAATATGATATCATTCACATAAACTTGTACTACTAAGAGAACATCATTCTTCTGTTTCAAAAATAATGTAGTGTCTACATTACCTCTAAAAAAATCATTTTTAAGCAAGAAGGAACTCAATATATTATACCAAGCTCTTGGATCTTATTTCAAACCATACAAAGCTTTATGAAGTTTAAAAACATGATTTCAAAACACTTGATTTTCAAAACTGGGAGGTTGTTCAACATAAACTTCTTCTTCGATAAAACCATTCAAAAAGGTACTTTTGACATCCATTTGAAATAACTTAAAATCCATAAAACATGCAAATGCCAACAATAGCCTAATTGCCTCAAGTCTTGTAATAGAAGCAAAGGTTTCATCAAAATCAATCCCTTCCTCCTGATTGTATCCTTTGGCAACTAGTCTAACTTTATTTCTAGTGATAATTCCATTTTCATCAAACTTATTTCTGAAAACTCATTTTGTGCCAATTATTGAAACATTAGTAGGTCTATCAACCAAAGTCCAAACATTATTTCTTTTGAATTGATTTAGATCATCTTGCATAGCATTAATCAAATTACAATCATTTTCAGCTTCTTCAATAAATTTAGGTTCTATTTGAGAAACAAAACTAAATAATCACATACATTTCTAAGAGATGAGCAAGTACTTACTCCTTTTGATGGATCACCAATGATATGTTCTTTGGGGTATCCATGAGCATACCTCTATTCTTTAGGTAGAGGATTATGTGTAGATGTGTTTTCACCTCCTTGAAGTTGATCTCTTTCATTGTTTTGATTGTCATCTTGCTCCTTGGTGGGTTCTTCATTGTTGTTCACTTCTTCATTTCTTTGGATACCTATATCATCATCAAGAATATCTTCTTTTCTATAAGATCTTTGATTAGTTTCATCAAACACAACATGGATGGATTCTTCAACAACAAGTGTCCTTCTGTTGAAGACCCTGTATACCTTACTAGATGTATAGTAACCTAAAAAGATACCCTCATCTGACTTGGTATCAAACATGCTTAGATTATCCTTACTATTGTTTAAAATAAAACAATGGCATCCAAAAACATGAAAATATTTGATTGAAGGTTTCCTACCTTTTCAAAGCTCATAAGGTGTTTTCTTTAAAATAGGTCGGATTAAAATATGATTTAAAACATAGTAAGCAGTATTTATGGCTTCCATCTAAAAATATCTAGGCAAATCATTTTTGCAAAGCATGGTGTGTGCCATTTCTTTAAGAGTTCTATTTTTTCTTTCTACCATCCCATTTTGTTGAGGTATCCTTGGTGCAGAAAAATTATGATGAATGTCATTTTCACTATAAAACTTTTTGAAATCATGGTTTTCAAATTATGTGCCATGATCATTTCTTGAAGATATGATTGAAACACCTTTTTCATTGAAACTCTTTTATTAAATTTAATGAATGCAAAAAAAGTTTCATCTTTGTGAGATAAAAATATGACCCAAGTAAAACATGAGAAATCATCTACAATAACTAGACCATACTTCTTACCTCCCAAACTAGATGTTCTAGTCAGACGAAAGAGGTCCATACGATGTAAGTCTAAGGGTTCTAGATGTAGAGACTACTCCTTTAGATTTAAAAGATGATTTAGTTTTTTTTCCAAGTTGGCAAGCACTTCAAATCTTATCCTTTTTAAAACTGAGTTTTGGCAAGTATTTTATTAAATCCTTTTTGCAAAGTTTTGAAAACAAATGCATACTAGCATGTCATAGTCTACGATGCCAAAGCCAACTAGTTTCATTGATCTTGGCTTCCATTGCCACTAGGCATTAATGATTTTCAACATGTAGATCATCAAGATCTACCATATAAATATTGCCATGCCTATGAATAATAAACTTAATGCCATTGCCATCAAGACTAGAAACAATGCACATGGAAGACTCAAAAATAATTTTAAAATCTTTGTAACAAAATTGACTAATGCTAAGTAAATTATTCTTTAAATCATCAACATAAAGAACATTATCTATGTAAGTAGAAGGGGTGATATGGACTTTACCAATTCCAACAACTTGCCCTTTCTATTATCACCAAAAGTTACATTACCACCACTTTGATACTCAAGTGAGGTGAACTGCTCCACATCTCCAGTCATGTGCCTTGAGCAACCGCTGTCGATGTACCACATTCTTCTTTTGTTGGTTGCAAGGCACACCTACAATAACAAATCAAGTGGAGACTTTAGGTACCCAAGTCATCTTGGGTCTATTAAGGTTAATAGAGAGGGTTCCTTTTGGAACCCGAACATTTCTAACTTTGTTTAATTTTCTTTTATTGCAAAGATATGATTTATGTCCAACATTGCCACAAGAATAACAAGTAATTAAAGATGAAGCAGGCACAAAGAAATTTTTGAAAAATTTTTGTTATTTTCGAGTTTTGAAACCCAATCCAGCTTTGTTAAAAATAGCTCTTTGGTTATATTTAAAAGCATATTTAGTTTTTCAGAACTGTAAGTAAATTTTTCAACAAAAGGTTTTGGTTTTCCAAGCTCATCCTTATACTTCTTGTTTTCTTGTAAAATCTCTTTATTTTGTTTTGTAAAATTCTCAGTTAATGTAAAAGAATTTTTGTTTTTCAAATCTTCTTTTTCTTTTTTAAGAAGAATAATTTTATCATTTAACTCTTTGTTTTGTTAGAGTAAGCTATCATTTTCAATTAAATACTTATCATTTGTTTTGACTAAATCTAGATTTTGCTTCTTTAGTTCTTTGTGCTTTAATTTGAGTTTTTAAAATTTAACAAGTAGTTCATCAAAAGCTTCATGCAATTCATCAAAGGTAAATTCTTCTTCAGGTTCAGATATTACCTCATCATTATTGGCCATTAAGAAAAAATTTGTAACCTCTTGCTGCTCTACTTCAGAGCTTGAATCCTTGTTGTCGCTCTAGGTTGCCATCATTGCTTTCTTCCTTAATCTTCTTCCGCTCTTTTTGAGTAGGGGGTAATCCATCTTGAAGTGGCCAGGTTTCTTGCACTCAAAACATGTGGGCTACTCCTTTTCTTTCTCTTTCTCTTTCTCTTTGCTAGGCTCTCCCTTTTGAGGTTTCTTCTTGAAGTTGTATTTCTTCTTTCTCATAAACCTCCTAAACTTTTTTGCTATGAGAGCCGTCATATCTTCATCATCCTCTTCTTTGGACTTATCACTTGACTCTTCTTTTGTGGTGGACTTGAAGGCAATGACTTTCTTCTTCTTATCAATGTCCACTTTCTTTTATTTTAAGGAGAGCTCATAGATCATCAATAATCCCAAAAGTAGCTCAAGAGGAAGAGTGTTGACATCCTTAGCTTCTTCTATAGTAGTGACATTGGCATCCAAAGAAGCCAAAAGAGACCTGAGAATTTTATTGACAAGTTCACCATTAGAAATAACTTTTCCTAAGCTTCTCATACCATTCACAATATTAGTGAACCTAGTATATATTTCACTAATAAATTCAGAAGGTTCCATTCTAAATATTTCATATGTGAATGAGCATGTTAACTTTTTTAGTTTTCACTTGATGAGTACCCTCATGGATAACTTCAAGTGTATCCCATATTTTCTTTGCAGAGAGATAATTTGAGATTCTATTGAATTTGCTTAGATCCAAAGTGCAAAACAATAGATTCATAGCCTTTGCATTAAGGTCTATTTGCTTAATGTCATTCTCATCCCAATCATCTTCCATTTTGGGAGTAGGAATGCCATTAACCAAGAAAGTAGGCTGATAAGGACACTTAACAATAGTCCTCCAAATATTATAATCCATGGCTTGAATATAAATGTGCATGCATGTCTTCCAATATGTGTAATTGGTGTCATTAAATAATGGGGGATGGTTAGAGGCTAGACCTTCTGCAATACCCATACCAATTGGGGCTGCCATGATCTTTTACTCAAGATTGTTGGACCTACAAGAGAGTACCGGTGCTCTGATATCACTTGTTGCCCAGAAATGGAGTCCAAGAGGGGGTTGAATTGGGTCTTTTAAAAATTTAAACAACTATGTACTGGTCTTGATGTGTTTGTGAATCAAAGTGATTAAACATAAAATGAATATGCAGCAGATAATGGCAAAGTAAATGCAAGTAATAAAGAGAAAGAAGTAGAGAGTACAATCACATTCAAACACAAAAATTTATAGTGGTTTGGTGCAAATCAAGCACCTACATCCACTCCCCAAGCCACCCTTGGAAATTTCTACTATAATCTCTTCAAGATTACAGCCGACTTGTTTTTCCAAAGGCTCACAAGTTAAAACCTATGTTGGTTTTGTCACCTAGGCTCACCAACAACCTTTACAACTTGTTTTTTCTTCAGGCTTACAAGTTAAACCCTAGTTGGTTTTATACTATTGGCTCACCAACAACTTTTAACAACCTACTTTCAAAAATCCTTAAAAGCTAGGTCAACAAAGAATAAAATCAGAGATACGATATAAAAGCACAATCAAACTCTCTTATAGAGTGGAATGTGAAAGCTTTGAGGCTCTTGATGTTTGCTTGTCTTGTCTTCTCTTTGGAATCTTCTTCAAGAACACTTTTGGAAGGATAAAATGATAGGCTTGTAAGCTTTTTCAAGGAATCTCTCCTTTTTGGCTTTTGGAAGTGAAGTTCTTGAAAGAATATTTGACTTTGTATGTTCAATGGTGTTCAATACTTCATAAATGAGGTTGATGAAGCTTAAATAATTCAAAAGCTTTCAAAAAATGGTTTGAGACCATTGGAGGATCAAAACTAGTTGTTGGGGGCTTGAAAAGATGAAATCTGCCTCAAAGAAAATAGAGCCTTTGAAGCTGTTAGAACCTGTGAGTCGACACTTGACTTCCAAGTGTCAACACTTGGTTCCCAGGTGTCGACACTTGATCCTGAAGGTGTCGACACTTGAATTCTCTATGTCGATACTTAAAGCTCATGTATCGACACTTGACACAAAAATACTCCAAATGGCATAGTTTTATATTTTCAAAAATCTCAGGCCTTGAGTCGATACTTGAATTTTAGGTATCGACACTTATATTTCAGGTATCGACACTTGAATTTCAGGTATCAACACTTGGCATGCCAATGGATAATTTTTGTGTGCCAATTTCTGAAGTTTCAACACTTGGGGAGTCATGAGTCGACACTTGGTTCTATAGTTTGCCAATAACATGTGCCAACATCCCAAAAATATAAAGATCATCAATTAAACCTCAAATCATTTTATGTAATCCATGATTGACCAATTTTGAGGCCTTTTTCATTATGAGAAGACTTCCCAAAATGTGTAAATTGCTCAGCTTCATAATACTTTTATTTTAAGAATTTGAGGTGCTTGTGTCCTAAAACTCATAGCTACAATTGAAACATTAGTATAAAATATGTACTCAACATTTTATTAGTCATCAAAATCAAGGACTAAAGCCAACATCTATTCAATAATGAAGACTTTGTTGATGACTGATTAAAAAAATACTTTTAATCTCATCCAGCTTTGATCAAAGACTCTCTGAGTCATTAATCGAAGAGATTACTTGGGATAACATTTCCTCTTCCTGATTCCTTGTTGATCCACTCACATCCTTCATGCACCTTCCACCATATCCGAGAACACCCCGTACATGACTCAATGTCATGAAAGAGTATGAACCAAAACATGGCTTAGTGTGCATAAGGAACCATGGTGATCTTAGGTATAAAGATCACTTGCACAACTCCCACTATGAGAACTATCTCTTGACAAGTTGTAAGACTTCCATAAGATATTCTCAGTGTGAATTAGTTCGGTGAACTCATACCCTAATGAGCACCCTTATCCTTGTATTAGTGTCTCTACATAAGTGGCTGTGGACCAACCACCCTCTCTCTCGAGCATACATAGGATAAGCTAGTTTTTCCGGAAGCATCGATCTCCAAATCTATGATCCAACGACTAGGAATATTTTAGATTTGGATTTATAGGAACTTAGGTCTCACCATTATGATCTCCATCATAATCCTAATTCCTTTGCCTTAACCTACGTGGTTCATCATAGTCTTTAAATAAGAAACAATAGTATGATGAAACAAAAAACCTTTTATTAATACAATAATTTCATACAAGAGTTAGAAGATTACAAACATATCATTACAAAGATTGGCTTTTAGGATACTTTTCTTTCACATACATCTTGATGCACCCACTTTTAATGAAAATCAAGATCCTAAGGTGTACGTTGATTGGGAGAGTGACATGGATTAATTCTTTGAGTGGTATGAGATGTCGAAAGAGAGGAAGTTCAAATTTACTAAACTTAGGTTAGTCTGACAAGCTAGGTTGTATTGGAGAAATGTTGAGCATATTTGTCATCAAAGAGGAGACATGCCCATAGTCACATAGAGGGCTATGAAGATCAAACATAGGGAGAAGTACTAACCCTTGTCCTTTAAGTAGAGGCTTTTAGATCAATGGCAGAGGTTGAGCCAGGGAAATAGAACCGTGTCTGAGTACATTGCAAAATTTGATGAATTTGTTATGAAATATAGTGTGGTTGAGTTGAAAGCCATTATCCTGTCTAGGTTTAGAGCAGGCTTACATGAAGAAATCTAAAGAAAATTATTTTTGAGAGAAGTCCATGATCTTGAGAAGGCTTACCAAATCGCTAGGGACTATGAGAGATTTTAGAGGGGACCCCTAATCCATTGACCTAAATCAAATAGGATTAGTACCCCTAGAAATAGGACAAATTTTATTCAAATTTTGATGAACCGACCTAATCCTACTACCCCACTAGCTCGCAAAGATGATAAGGGTAAGGCCCTTATAGTTCAAAAGGATAATCACCAAAATATACATTGCTTCAGAAGTCATAAAGTTGGCCACTACATTAGTTAATGTGTTGTGAATAGTGTCCCAAAGCCAATCGTCTAGGCAGTAGACGGTTGTGCTATTTTGTAATTGTATGTAATTTTTTTTTTAAATGAATAGAAGTTATTCTTTTGGCTATTCATCACATGTGCATTTTCTAGGAAAGAACTCTTGTGTGATGGAGTCCTTAGAACTACATTATATTTGATGTAAAGAGGATATATCAAGTAGTTATTAAACTAGTTTACAACCAAAGGATATATTATTATAGGATGACGATGTATCAAGTGTAGGTTGTTGTATGTCACATTGGTTGGTTGTCCTCTTAACCAAGGAGTGTAGAGATAATGATGTGACATACAAGTGAAATGTATGACATCTCACTGAACGTGACCAACTATGGAGCTCCCTTCTGCCAAAGGGTTGCTTGTGAAGGGATATGGGTATATGTGTTCCTCAGATCTGAGGTCACCATGGTAGCTTACAAGCAACTCACAGTACTTTGATACCAGACTACCTGGATTTCTAATCTAGTGATGTAAGGTTTTTGGGTATAGTCAAGTACCTGTGGAGTGGTGGTAGATCAAGATGGGATTGACCCCTCCAAATGGTTTGGAGTGAATGACTCACTATGTCTTAATTTAGCAAAACCTTGGCCAGGATAGTCTTGTGAGGAGTCATAGAACTTGTAAGGTTGAGAAATAATATGGATGTACTAAATTTGGATTGGCAGTCAAACCCTCGGTCATCTTGAGCATTATGAGGTCAATGGATGAATTATGTGGTAACCATATACCAGGGATTCTAGAGAGTTGCTCTGTGATCTTTGACCTATCCAGATGTTGGGTATTATTACTAGATGATGACTTTGACTGGTATTGGAAGTATTCCAGTGCTACCAGCTTAGTGTTCGAACCTATGGGGTCATACACCATAGGGGTTTCTACCTGATCTAAAGGCTGATCGACGATTGAGAATCATTTGGCATCATTGAGGGTCAATATGATTGACATGATCCAAGGTTGACACTTTGGAGTGTCGACACTTGGTTGTGACGAGGATTTTTGTTTCACTAATTCGATTAGTGAATTTTGGAGGACTTATTTGCAATATGATTGCAACCTAATGGGTCAAGCCAAATATGATTTGGCTTAGGATCAAATTTGATTTGATTTTTCATGCTCTCTTTTCTTTAAAAAGATTTAAATTTGAATTTTGAATTCAAATTTCAAATCTTGGTTGAAATTGGCTCCAAGATTTTTATGGAATGTATTATTTGGGAATGCAGATTTTCTTTCATTTAAACCTGAGCTAATTTAGTTTAATCCTTAACCCTCTCCCACAATCACTCCACCTTCCATATCTCTCTCCCTCTTCGCTACCACTATAAATAAGTGTTATTGTAGGGCAAGCAAAAAGGATGATAAGCTGGGCTTTTCAAAGAAAGAAAGAAACGGATTCCTTAGAGTGGGGTTTGAGAGGATTAGGGTTTTGGGTATGAGCCTACCTAGCAATCAAGCTAGGGTTTGGGAAGAGATAGTTGGTTGGGAAGGGTTCCACTTCCACTTCTCCTCGTTGTCCTCCAACAAGTTCTTCCCGACGGCTTCAAGGTCTTGCAGGTCCAAGAAAGTAGAAGATTGGCTTCTAGGATCCTGAGGAGGTATCACTCCAAGGGAGTTGATTGGGATCGAGTCCGGGTGTGAACTACCCATAGAGGCTTGACACTTGTGTGGCTCGGCAGCTCTTCTTCACCTTCCATCCAATGGTTTAAAGGTAACGTACCTTTTTCCTTGGTCTTATGTGATCAGATCTAAAGTATGAGATTATTATTTGTTTTTTCTTTTTATTGCTTATGATATCCTTTGCATGCACTTTTATTATGTTGGATCTTGTTGCAGGTAGATAGTCTTCTGCTATTCTTTATTTTAATATAGTTTTAAAATATTGTCTGCTTGTGCTGCTTCACTTTCATAATGTCCTACCCAAGCCTTACACATAGGAGAGTTAGAGAAAGAAACTCCAGGAACCTTTGAAGAATTAGAGGAGGAAGTCTATGAAGATGGGTCAAATCTAAAGGATGAGTATGAGGGAGAAGAATAAGATATTGATCCCACTGAAACATTGGGAGTTGTTAGATGTATCCTAACCCATACAAAAGAACATGAGCATTGGCGAAGAACCAACATCCTACAAACTTTTATCAAATTAAGGGAGAAGTTTTGTAAAATCATCATAGATAATGGGAGCTGTGTAAATGCCATTTCTATGAATGCTATCAAGAATTTAGGTCTGCCTACTGTTCCCCATCCCAACCCCTATAAGGTATCTTAGATTGATTCAACCTCCATTCCCATTAAGTTAAAATGCCAAGTTTCGATTCAGATCCAATCCTATTAGAAAAAAGTTTGGTGTGATGTTCTTCCTATGGGGATTAGTAGCATCATTTTAGGTAGACATTGGTTATATGATCATGATGCTATCCTGTACGGCTGTTTCAATTCCTGTTCCTTTAACCACCTTGGAAATAAAATTGTCATAAACTCGATCCCACCTAAAACAACATCAAAAGAGGGTCTAAAATCTAAAGGAGAAGAAATAAAGATTAAATTTGATCAGTGCTAAGGATTTAGAGAGATAGATTAATGACGGTTCACTAGTTTAGATATTATCCACCAAGGGAGTCCTGGAACAACCCCAGAAGAAGCAACCCCAGGAAATAGTAAAATTTTTGAAGGACTTTTAAGATATATTTCCAAAAGACCTACCTGATCACCTTCCTCTATTAAGGGACATCCAGCATGCTATAGATTTGGTCCTAGGAGCCACCTTAACAAACCAGGACATTATAGGCTGAATCCCACTAAACATGCAGGTTGCAAATACATGTTGGAGATCTCCTCTAAAAGGGATTCATTTGAGAAAGTTTGAGGCCTTGTACGGTACCTACCCTTTTGACCCCCAAGAAGGATGGCACTTGGAGAATGTATGTAAATAGTCATGCCATCAATAAGATATAACGGTCAAGTATCATTTTTCCATTCCCTGTCTTGATGATATGTTAGACATGATGGTTGGAGCCACTATTCTTTACTAAGATTGACCTAAAGAGCGGCTATCACCAAGTTAGGATTAAACCTATAGATGACTGGAAGATAGCCTTCAAAACTATGGATGGCCTTTATGAGTGGTTAGTAATGCCTTTTGGCCTTTCAAATACCCCTAGTACATTTATGAGGATCATGACCCAAGTTCTAAGACCATTTATTGGAAAATTTGTTGTAGTCTATTTCAATGACATCCTCAAATACAGTAAGACTAAGGAAGATCACTTAAGCCATCTCCAACAAGCATGTCAAACTCTTAGGAAGGATAGCCTCTATGCCAACCTTAAGAAATGTAGTTTCATGACCCCTAGAGTCATTTTTCTCAGTTTTGTCATTACCCCTGAAGGAGTGTCTGCTGACCCAGAAAAGGTTAAGTCCATAGTTGAGTGTTCTGTACCCAAAAGCAACCTCTATTGGCATTCAAGATTTTAGTACGATTGTTGCATCGATCATGGATTGTATCAAGAAAGGAACTTTTGAATTGACTAAGAATGCTAATAGATCCCTTGAGAGTAAAGAGAAAATGACCCAAGCACCAATTTTAAGGCTACCTAATTTTTCAAAGGTTTTTAAGATTGCTTGTGATGCCTCCGGAGTTGGAATTGGAGGAGTTCTAAGTCAAGAGAACCACTCTGTAGCTTTCTTTAGTAAGAAGTTGAATGATGCAAAATTGAGGTGTTCAACTTATGATAAGGAATTATATACGGTAGTTCAAGCTTTAAGGTATTGGAGACAAAATCTATTACCGTAGGAGTTTGTCCTATATTCAGACCATGAAGCACTCTAATTCTTTAGTTTCCAAAAGAAGCTGAACCCTAGGCACGGCAAGTTGGTAGAGTACATTCAAGCTTATGCCTTTATTTTGAAACACCATGCTGGCACTAAAAATCGAGTTGCCGAGCACTGAGCCGTCGTTCCATGCTCTTGACCTCTATGAGTACTGAAGTCATAGGATTTGATAGATTGAAAGAAGAATATGAAAATTGTCCTGACTTTATTAAGATTTTCCAAACTATTCGCCAAGGACCATCTAGTTGTATAGTAACTATACCCTTCATGATGGATTCCTTTTCAAAGGAAATAAGTTCTGCATCCCTCCTCAGTCTGAGAATTTTTGATTTAGGAAATCCATGCAGGGGGTTTAGTTTGCACTTTGGTAGGAACAAAACCATTCTAGCAGTTGAAGACTAGTTCTTTTGGCCTAGCCTCAAGCAAAATGTGGCCCAAGTGGTGGCCTAGTGTTGAACATGTGCTATTGCCAAATAGCAAAAATAAGACACCGGCCTATACACCCCTTTGTCTATCCCTGATTATCCATGGCAAGACCTTAGTATGGACTTTGTGTTAGAATTACCAAAGACCATGTGAAGACATGACTCCATCTATGTTGTGGTCGATCATTTTTCTAAGATGGCACACTTCTTACCTTGTTCTCGGACTTTCAATGCTTTAAAAGTGGCCAAACTATTCTGAAATGAAGTGGTTAGGTTACATGGTTTGCCCAAAATCATTATGTCTGATAGTGATGTCTGATTCACGCTATTTTTGGAAAACCCTATGACATATATTAGGAACCAAACTAAAGTTTTCTACCATCTACTACATGCAAACTAATGGCCAAATAGAAGTTATGAATAGAAGTCTTGGAAACCTACTAAGATGTGTAGTTGGTGAAAGTACTAGAAATTGGAATCTTTTGTTACCACGTGCTGAATTTGCCTACAATAGTTTAGTCAATAGGTCCATTGGAAAAAGTCCATTTGAGATTGTCATGGATACAAACCAAGAAAACCCATAGACCTTGTCCATCTATCCATGCATGCACGAGTTTCTATGTCTGCAGAGTCATATGCACAGCATATTAATGATTTGCATAAAGTTGAGCAAATGAACATTTAATAATATGCACAGCATAGTAATTAATCATAGCAAGAAAATTAACTTAAACAATGAAACTTACAAACATATGGCTAGTTCCCATAAGAGGGTCAAAGAATTTTATGGAGACTATGTGATGATTAGGCTTAGACCTAAACGGTTTCCACCTGGAACCATGAAAAAGTTACATGCCTAAGGTGCAGGTCCTTTCAAAATAATAAAGAAAATTGAACCTAATGCCTATGTGCTTTAGTTACCATCTGACTAAGTATCAGTTCAACTTTCAATATCTTAGACCTAGTAGAGTATAAGGAACCAACAATAATACCTAGTGAGCCTTTTGGATCGATCCCATTTTTGAGAGTGAACCTATTCCTGAGTGTCCACCAACCAGGCGAGATATGATTGAGCAAATTTTGGATGTCAAGACTATCACTACATGGAATAAAGACTATCAATACTAATTGGTTTGTTGGCAAGGTTGACTAGAATATAAAGACTCATGGATCACTCGAGAGGATCTACAAAGATCAACCTAGACTTACTAAAACACTACCATGTCAAGTTAATGAATAATCGATAGGGTTGAGTCCTCCCCACCAGGGGAGAATTGGTGTGGGCACCAGGATGTGAAAGAGGCTTCAAGCAAACCAAATAAACCCAAGCTCCTTATGGATTGCAAGTGAATAATCCAAACTCTGATTTGGTTTCAACTTTGTATTACTTTCAGCATGATTCCATGAGTCCTTTAATTTCAGCATGAGTCCATGCATCCTGTAATTAGAGTCCAATCAACTTTAATTTTAATTTAGTCATGTAATTTGATCAAGTTAGGTTTAATTTAGTTAGGTCGAGTTCAATTAGGCATGTCAGGTTCATGTTGGGTTTAAAATTAAGCAAGATCAAGACCATGAAGCTTGGAGATTGGATAGAGCAAACCATCTCAACCACTATGTTAAGTTGGAATGCCACATCACCATGCCAAGATGGAAGCCACCTTACCTCCTACATGCCAAGATAGGATGACACCTCACCTCCCATGCCACATCACTCCATTTGGGCACCCAAGAATGTTGAAGTTTGAACTTGAAATCAAGAAGTAACTCCCCCACTTATCTTTCCACTCTACATGCATGAATCCCACTTATCCCTCTACTCTTCACTCCACTCTTTAAACTTGTAATTTGAATTTAAAAGGGCTAGGGAAGTCTATAAATACCCCTAATCCTCTTATAATCAAGCAATTATCATGAAAACTCCTTTTCTTCTTCCATTTGCTTGTTGCATTTGTCACTCCGTGAGGGAGAGAGTATGAGGCCCAACCATCCATCCAAGTTGCCAACCATTCATCTATACAAGATGCCAACCCTTCATCCATCCAAGATGCCAACCCTTCATCTGTCCAAGATGCCAACCATTCATCCAAGGAGATGCCAACCACCATCTTTCTTCCCCTCTTTTCAATTTTTCTTAACTTCCTTTTCCTTCAATCCTCCCCAACCACCAACTTTCTTCCCCTCTTTTCAATTTTTCTTAACTTCCTTTTCCTTCAATCCTCCCATGGCCACTAATGCTTTCTATTTCAGGATCCTCCATGATCTCGAGCTGAAGATAAAGTTTGCTTTGCTTCAAAATTATCTATGTTGGGAGTCATCCATCCAAGGAGTGATAGTCTTCAAGTCCAATCGCTAATCCTTGGAGTGCTAAAATTAATCCACCACCGAAAGTGTGAGAGCTCATTGTTGATAAGTGAACCCTTCCTAGACTCTTAGATCTGATTGTTTGAAGGTACGCGTCCTAGTTAGAATGGTTTCTCAACCATTAGGTCCTTTCTACTTTTGGTTGAATGGAAACTACATTATGGGTAATATAACTTTCATCTAGCTGTTGAACATTAAATTTATTTACTCCCTCTTATGCATGAATTTTGCTGATATGTAAAGAAGTCATTTCTCAATTTAGTTTGCTAAGTTCCTAAATTAAAATTCTATTTTGCATCCCACATCATTATGGTTACATGGAGCAATAACAAAGACTCAAGCTTCAAAAAAGAAGAAACTAAAGAAGTATCCAACCTTTGTCTAATGGCATAAGAAAGTAAGGTAACTTCTAAACTTTTTTTAGATTATGATGAGTTACAAACCACTTTTATTGATCTTCTTGTTGAATTTGAAAAATTAAGAAAGATCAACAAGGATCTAAAGAAACAAAATGCTAAACTTTCAAAAGAAAAGAAAATATTTTGAAAGATAAAAAGATTGATTTGCAAGAATTAATAAAGAAAAAGGAAAGCATTTTTAAAGATAAAGAGATTGCTTGGCAAGAATTAACAAAAGAAATGGAAAGCATTTTGAATGAGAAAGAAAGTATTTTACAAGAAAATCTAAATTTGAAAATTGAAGTGCAGAAATTGAAATCCTTTGTAGATAAATTCACTCTAAGTTTTGAAAAATTATAATTAATTTTGACTGATCAAAAAGCTGTTTATAATAAAGCTAGCTTAAATTTTAACATTCTAAATAAACAAAAATATTTCAAAAATATATTTGACAAATTTTTTCTTAATTCTACATTAAGCATTACTTATTGTTGTTATGGTAAAATAGGACATAAATCATATATTTGTAATTTTAGAAAAATAAATAAAAAATGATTAAAAAGGTATGGGTTCCAAAAGGAACCAATAAGACTAATTCCAAAGGATCCAAGATGACTTAGATATCTAAAATAAAAAATTAATTTTTTTTGTAGATGTGTCTTGTGGCCCAAGATAAAAAAATGATGGTATCTTGATAGTGGGTACTCAAGACACATGAAGGTTGACAAGACCTAATTTATCACTTTGAAAGATAAAGAGGAAGGGATGGTAACCTTTGGAGATAATGAAAAAGGAATTGATAAAATATGGATTGCCCCTTTCATATTTATTGAAAATATCTTATTTGTAGATGGTTTAAAATAACTTACTTAGTATAAGTCAAATTTATGATAGAGGTTCTAGAGTAGTTTTTGAATCCTCTAAGTGCATTGTATATAATCCAATAGAAGATAGTTCATTTGGCATACTCATAGAAATATCTATATAGTAGATTTGGATGATCTATTTTTAAAAGATGGCCAATATCTAATTGCAATGAATACTAGAAATAATGAAACTAGTTAGTTATGGTATAGAAAATTAGGCCATGCAAGCATGGACTTACTTTCTAAACTTGTTAAAAGAGATCTTGTAAAAGGTTTACCAAAACTTAAGTTTGAAAAGAACCAAATTTGAGATGCATGTCAATTTGGAAAACAAACTAGGAACTTTAAATCAAAAGGCAAGATTTCAACTAATAGGCCTTTAGAACTTATTCATATAGGTTTATTTGGATCCATCAAAACTAAAGTTTTGGTGGCATGCTATATGAACAACATCATTGATGATTTTTCAAGGCTCGGATTTTGTTAAGCTCTAAAAGATCAATCTTTTTCTACATTTACAAAGTTTTATCAAAAAGTTTCAAATAAAAATAATTATTTTAATTCTAAGTGATTATGGAACCAAGTTTGAAAACCAAAATTTTGAGAGTTTTATAATGAAAAAAGATTGAATACAACTTTTTAGCACCTAGGATACCTTAACAAAATGGGATGGTAGAAATAAAATAATATATTTTGAAAGAAATGATGCACACCATGTTGACCTTCCTGAATATTTTATGTAGAAGCCATAAACAAAGCATGTTGTTATATTTTGAACCATATCCTAATTTTAAAGAAAATACCATATGAGCTTTAAAAAAATAAGAAACCTAACATTAATTATTTTCATATTTTTGGATGTAAGTGTTTCATATTGAATAATGGTAAAAAAAACTTAGAAAAATTTGATGCTAAGTCAGTTGAGGAAATCTTTTTAGGTTAGTCCTTTAGAAAAGCATGTAGAGTCTTCAACAAAGGGACACTTGTTAAAGAATCAATTCATGTAGTTTTTTATGAGACTAATACAAATCATTTAAGAAAGAAGATGCCTTGGATGATGATGTAGGCATACTTAGTAAGAGAGTGGAGGATCTCACAATGAAGGAGTATTCCCTTAGAAACCAAGATGAAGATCCAAAGAAGGAGGATGATGAAGTAGTGGCTACTTAACAAAAGCAAGGTGATCTACCTAAAAGGAGTGGAGGTATGCTCATGGATATCCAAAAGATTTAATTATTGGTGATTTATTCCAAAGGATAAGAACTTGATCATCTTTAAGAGATTCTTGTAACTATTTAGCTTTTGTGTTGCAAGTAGAACCTAAGTCTATAGAGGAAGCTAAAAAGATAGTGAATAGATTAATGCAATGCAAGAAGAGCTTAATCAATTTAAAAGAAATAATGTATGCACACTTATAGAAAAAAAACCTATAGATTATCCTATTATTGGAATTAAATAGATTTTTAGAAATAAACTAGATGAATATGGTAAATGTTGTGATGAAATTTGTCAAGCATTGGAGGAAGAGATGGAGCTAGTGCTGAAGTAGGTAGTGCAGGCCAGGCTCTAAGGGTAGTACCTACAAAAAAGCCCTATTGGCGGTGACTCGGTGATGGCACTCTGATGCTTAAGTCAGTTTCAGGCCAATAGTATCATGGAGCATAGAAAGAAAGAGTGCATATCTTAAAGGCTCTCGAGGAGTCCCTTTTGTAAAGGTAGGAGATAAGGGCACTATTGGAATGATCAAGATGCCAATGGATCTAGTGAGAAATGACAAGCCTATCACATAGGCTATTAGGAGCCTTTTTACTTGTAGGAGATGTCTCTTCCTTGTAAGTGGAGCCCTTATCTTTTCATGGGGTTCTGCCATGTTTTCTTGTGGCATGGATTGCTTCCGTGCTCCTCTTAAATGCAAAGATTTGATAGTGTTTGCAATCATAAGAAATGATGTGACTTGTCAAGCCATTTGGGTGTGGAGATAAGTATTAGTTAGCCCTTAGTTGATTGAGGGAGTGCTACCTGAAAAGGCTTGGCTGACTTGAAGAGGCCTACTCAGATGGCTTGAGGAGCCATAGTCGGATCGACTACATGCCTCAGCTCATATGGAGTGCTTGTGGTAGCGTGAAGAGGCCTGGTCGAATTGGATAAGCATTGGCCTAAATAAGTCTTGGTCATTTTTGGATAACCCTTAATCAGTGTGGATGAGCATTGGCCTAGATGAGCCTTGGCCATTTTTGGATGACCCTCGGTCTACCTAGATGAGCATTGGCCTAGATGAGCCTTGGTCATTTTTGGATGACCCTTGATAAGCCTGGATGAGCATTGGCTTGGAATAGCCTTGGTCATTTCTGGATGACCCCGGATCAGTCTAGATGTGCATTGGCCTGGATGAGCGTTTGTCATTTATGGATGACCCTTGATCAGCCTAGATGAGCATTGGCTTGGATGAGTGTTGGTCATTTCTAGATAACCCTCGATTGGTCTGCATGAGCATTGGCCTGGATGAGTATTGGTCATTTTTAGATAACCCTCGATTGGTCTGGATGAGCATTGGCCTGGATAAGTATTGGTCATTTTTAGATAACCCTTGATTGGCCTGGATGAGCATTGGCCTGGATGAGTATTGGTCATTTCTAGATAACCATTGATCAACCTGGATGAGCTGGATGAGCTTGGTCATTTTTGGATGACTCTCGATTAGCTTGGATGAGCGATGGTCATTTCTGGATGACCTTCGATCAGCATGGATGAGCATTGGCCTAGATAAGCCTTGGTCATTTCTGGATGACCCTTAGTTGGCCTGGATAAGCCTTGGCTTGGATGAGCCTTAGTCATTTCTAGATGACCCTCGGTTGGCTTGGATAAGTGTTGGCTTGAATAAGAATTGGTAATTTCTAGATGACCCTCGGTCAGCCTAGATAAGTGTTGGCCTTGTTGAGCCTTCATCATTTCTAGATGCTTTAGCCTGTTGGAAGAGGAATGCTTGGCTAGAAGAGGAATGCTCGACCAAAAGAAGAATGCTTGGCTAGAAGAGGAATAATCGGCCAGACTGCACATGGGATCAGATTGACCGTTCTTGGGGTTGGATGACTACTCCTAGGGTTGGATTGACCGCTCCTAGGATTGGATTGATCCTCTTGGGGTCGAATTGATTGCTCCTTGGGTCGGATTGACTATTTTTGCAGTTAGATTGACCACTCTTGGAGTCAGATTGATCAATCCTAGGGCCAGATGACTACTCCTAGGATTGGATTGACCACTCCTAGGATCGATCTTGGGATCGAATGACCACTCCTGAGGTTGGATTGATCACTTCTATTGTTAGATTGACTACTCTTGGGGTCGGATGACTACTCTTAGGTTTGGATGACTGCATGACTTAGTCATTTTTTCATGCTTTATCCTATTAGAAGAGCCCTAGTTCATAGATGTAGTAATGTCAAAATCAAAAAAAAATTGTTGGTTAATCAAGGACCAGCTAGACTTATTTTCTTGGCTTCATATCCTTAGTCTAAACAAAATTATTCCTAAGAGATACCCCCTACTTCCCAATCCGAGCTTTGGTCAGGCTATGGGAGTAGTCATTCAAGGGATACCAAGGATATGGAACCAAGGCTGAGCAAAGGCATCTTCAATGGGCCATCAAAGGCTATTGAGGTTCGGGTGGCCATTACGAGGTCTTTAGGCTCTAACTGGTCAGTGGTCATCTAGAGTTGTGGGTGCTAAGTTTCCTTATGCTCTAATCAATTAAAAGTCATTGGGAGCCATGGGCACTATAGCCTTCCATTTGTGGGTCACTGAGGGGTTGTTAAGGCTCTGACCAATGTAAGGTCACTTGGAACCATAGATGCTGAATAGCCTTAGGCCTCTCATCAGTTATGAGTCTGTCCTTTGAAGCCAAGGGCATTGATCACCTTGGGGCTCTGACTGAGAGCTACTCAGTCACTTGAGTTAGTGGGCACTGAATGGCCTAGGGCTCTAACCAATTGCGAGCTAGTCCATTGAATCCATGGGCACTGATCGCCTTCGAGCTTTGACCTAGAGCATTTGGTCACTTGGAGCCAGTGGATGCTGAGTGGCCTTGGGGCTCTGACTGAGAGCTACTCGGTCACTTGGAGCCCGGGGTATTGACCTCCTTTTGGGCTTTGACCAATCACTAGCTTGTCACTTGGAGCCAGGGATGTTGATCTTGTTTTGGACATTGACCGATCACTAACTGGTGACTTAGAGCCAGAGGTGTGATCGCCTTGGGGCTCTAATTGAGAGCTGCTAGGTTACTTGAAGCTAGTGTACATTGAGTGGCCTTCGGGCTTTGACCGAGAGCTACTCGATCACTTAAAGCTAGTGGGTGCTAAGTGGCCTTGGAGCTCTAACTGAGAGCTACTCAGTCACTTGGAGTTAGTGGGTGCTGAGTGGCCTTGGAGCTCTGTACCAGAGCTACTCGATCACTTGGAGCAAGGGATATTGACCTCCTTTTGGGCTCTAACCGATCATGTGCTAGTCAATTGGAGCCAGGGGTGTTGACCATCTTTTGGGCTTTGACCCATCACTAGCTGGTCACTTGGAGCCATGTACATTATGGCTTTGAAGCTTTGGGGCTTCTTCAATTTCCTGCTAGTTAGTAAAAATATAGGTGGTCTAATCATAGCTTTTTCATTAAAGGATGGAAAAGGCCATATTATCAATGGATGGAAGGAATTCCATGGTCTGGATTGTAGAATCTCATCAAGCTTCAGGATTCATTGCCAAGTTATGTCTTGGTGAAGACTTTTATCATCCTTTCTATGGACCGGTTTTTTGTGGCTTTGTAGGCCTACGGATCCATAAAAAATGCCAAAATGGCAGGGGGCTTTAAAGCCTTTTACCTTAAACCATTAGGAGCTTGTTTTTTTTCGAGCTCAGGCTCCTTGGGGGCATAGCTTTTGGGCGGTCAGCATTGGGAGATCGACATCTATCTTGGCCTTGAGCTTGGAGGCTCAGTCTTAATGGCTTGTGTTTGGCTATTGCATATGCATTGGCTAGAACCATCCTTCAAATGATTGTGCATCATGCTATTGTGAACAGATTGGAGTTACCAACTAGCTCAACTGTCAGCCTAACACCCCAACGTGATGGAATATTTATGATAATCGATAGTGATCGCTGTTAATTCTAGTGCTCTTCTTTCCTTGATTTTGACATGATCGTAGTTGGGACTTGTTGGGTTCGTGAACTAGTGCGGAAGCGTGGATTTCAAAAATTTATGAAACCAGGTCCGAACCCTAATCCCAAATCTCCTTATTACCAATTAAAAACTATGACTACATGCATGTCCAAATTTAAACATTGTTTAAATACTAACCTCAGATCGCTATTACCAGTCTGATGCAGAAATGAACTCCAAATTGAGTAGCCTCTTGAACACACCAGGCGTCCACTTGTCCGCCCTCCGATGGTGATCCACACGGGTAGATGATCAAGACACTGACTCCTTAATTGGGTTCCTTCCAATCAAGTTCTACCCCAAGAACTTGATATATGGGCTATTGGCTAGGACTCCTCTAGCCAAACTGGGACTAAACCTTCTCTCTTACCCTTCTCCTTGTCTTCTAGCAACTTTGTCCCCTTAAGACACTCTTGTCTTAAGAATAAGCCCTTGTCCTAAAATGAGACAAGGCTTGTCTTGGAGGGAGAAGAAAATTAAGACAAGATTGTCTTAATGTAAGAAAGAAAGGAGAGGCGCCTTCTTCCTTTACCGTCGGAGAGTTTCTCTCTGACTCTCCTTCTGTTCTGAGATTCGAAAGAGCCAAGGCTCTGTAAAGGAATCAAAGAGGAAAGAGAGGAGGGGGAAACAATCTTCTGGAGAGGGAGAGGGAAAATAGAAGCAGGGCTTCGCTGTAGAAAATCTGGAATTGTTTTTTTTTTTTTTTTTTTTTCACGGTGAAGTCTTCTCCTTAAATAGGCGACAGAGAGGCGCCTACCCATCCGTAATCACCCTCTCACGCCCCTCTCTCCCTTCTCACATCCTTTTCCTTCATCTCACGGCCCTTGAATTAATCTCACGGCCTTTGGGATGGGAAGACGCAAGAAAGAGTCGCGAAAAACACAGAAGGGCGCGCGCAGAAGAGAAGAGTCGCGCCCCTTCGATGTTTTTTTTTTTTTTCACGGTAATCCCATTTTTTGAAGAGTCCACGCCTAGGTGGACTCTCTTCCACGCCCCTTCAGCCAAAACGCCAATCCCCTTTTCTTTTCTCACGCAAAAACGCCCCTTGGAGAGAGTCCACGCGCGCGTGGACTCTTCTCCTTGCGCGCGCGCATGGGAAGAGAGGGGAAGGGGCTTAGGCGATGTGGGAAAGGGGTTTAGCCTCTTAGGTTAGCCCAATTGCTAGCCTACTATTAGCCCAATGTCTTGAATCTTCAATTAGATTCAAACCGGAATGAATTTGGATCTAAAAAAGACCAAATCGGAACCCTAACTCGAATCCGATTCAAGTAGAAGCCATGGTTTGCAACACATGCTAGTGTGTTCATCTGCAAACGAGATTTAATTCCAAATTAAATCCTTGATTATCTGTCCTAAGTGTGTGACCTATTGGGTTCCATACCTAGCCAGCAGTGGGTCCGAGTGCAAGTTGACCTAATTTGATCAGAACTCATTCTAATCGATTCAGGTCAAATCGAGCTAACTCGAGTTAGTCAATTAGGACTCCTCCTAATTAGTGATCCAATTAAACCATTTAATTTGATCAACCCACAAGACAAGATTGACGTCTAGCAACGTGTCATGTCTACCCGGAAGATATGGAAATTCTGGTAAAATTCCAAAACTACCCTTCAGTGGAAAGTTCCCGTATAATTCGATCCTTCAATCATCTTGCATCCCGAATATAACTATGGATATGGAAACATGTCAAAACCAGCTTATACTCATTCCCAGCTCAGTCATACACTAATGATTCAATTAACTCGATATTAGAAATCATTTCTAATATCTGTACTTTGATCAAAGATTTCCTGAATCATCATCTGACCTAATTTGGCTGGATGCAATCTCCTCCTACTAGGAGTGATCAATTCCTTGTTGACCTACTCATTACCTTCATATACAATTCACCATATCCAGCATCAACCTCGTGCATGACCTAGTGTCATGATTGAGATTTAACCAAAGCATGGGTTCATGTACATAAGGTATTATGGCAGTCTCAGGTCATAGGACTACTTGTACAACTCCCACTATGAGAAACATCTATTGACATGCAGCTAAGGCTCCATTAGATGTTCTCAAACTGGATCTATTCAGTGAACTCATTCGCTAATGAGCACCCACATCCTTGTATTAGTGTCCCACATAAGTGACTGTGAGAGCAGTCACCCTTTTCAGCATACATAGGATGTGCCAGTCTAACCGGAAACCCTGATCCCCAACTCAGGGTTCCTATGACTAGGAATATTCTAGATTAGGGTTTTAAGGCCTTAGATCTCACTGGTATGATCTCATCATAGCCCTAGGACCATAGCCCTAATCTATGGGGTTCATCATATAATGACACAGCGAATGATGAAAAAATATTGCCTTTATTAACTTGTCAATTTACAATGATCTGGGAGATACAAATATTGGCTTATAGGGCATAATCCTTTCAATCTCCCACTTGCACTAAAGCCAATCGCTCTTATTCTTTAACCCCATACAATCGAGGTGGCGATCAAACTCCCGCTGTGGTAGAGCCTTAGTGAACGGGTCTGCTATGTTGTTCTTTGTATCCACTCTATTGATGCAGACTTCTTGTCTCTCGATTATCTCTCGGACAAGATGGAAGCGTCTCAGAATGTGCTTGGACTTGTGATGGGCTCTCGGTTCCTTAGCTTGAGCAACTGCTCCAGTGTTATCATAATAGAGTGGCACCGGGCTCTCAATCTCAGGAACTACTCCCAACTCTGTGATGAATTTCTTCATCCAGACAGCTTCCTTGGCGGCTTCACTGACAGCTATGTACTCTGCCTCGGTAGTTGAGTCAGCTACAGTCTGCTGTTTAGTGCTCTTCCAACTTACTGCTCCACCATTCAAGGTAAAGACATACCCTGAAACGGATTTACTATCATCTGGGTCTGATTGAAAACTAGAGTCTGAATAGGCTTCTAGTTTAAGATCAGACCCTCCGTATATAAGAAAAATATCCTTAGTCCTTCTCAGGTACTTAAGAATATTTTTCACAGCCTTCTAGTGATCCTCTCCTGGATCAGCCTGAAATCTACTGGCTACACCCAAGGCATATGCCACATCAGGCCTGGTACATAACATAGCATACATAATCGACCCTATAGCCGAAGCATAAGGTATAGAACTCATTCTATTTCTTTCTTCAGGTGTCTTAGGAGACATCCTCTTAGAAAAACATATGCCATGACCAATAGGTAAGTAACCTCTTTTACTTTCCTCCATGCTAAATCTCTTTAGCACCTGGTCAATGTACCTAGACTGGGATAAGCCTAGCATCCTTCTTGATCTTTCTCTATAGATCTTTATACCCAGTATATAGGATGCTTCTCCCAAGTCTTTCATGGAAAACTGTTTCGATAACCACACTTTGACTGATTGTAACATTGGGATATCATTCCCAATAAGAAGTATATCATCAACATATAGAACTAAGAAAACTATGGCACTCCCACTAGTCTTCTTGTACACACAAGGTTCATCCTCATTTTTGAAAAAATCAAATTCTTTGACTGTTTTATCAAATCGGATGTTCCAACTCCTGGATGCTTGCTTTAATCCATAAATGGATTTCTTTAGCCTACATACCTGATTAGGTTTAGTCTCCAAGACAAAACCTTCTGGCTGTGACATATAAACCTCTTCCTCAAGGAAACCATTGAGGAATGCAGTTTTTACATCCATTTGCCAGATCTCATAATCATGATATGCTGCTATAGCAAGCATAATCCGAATAGATTTTAGCATGCCAACAGGGGAAAATGTTTCATCATAATCTATTCCCTATTTTTGTCTGAAATCCTTAGCCATCAATCTGGCTTTATAAGTTTCAACTTGGCCATCTGCCCCAATCTTCATTTTATAGACCCATTTACACCCAATAGGGTTAATACCCTCTGGTGCATCAACCAAAGACCATACTTGGTTGACATTCATGGAGTCCATCTCGGATCTCATGGCTTCCAGCCATCTGTCTGAGTCTCTACTCATGACTGCTTCCGTATAGGTTAGAGGCTCATCATTTTGAATGATTTGGGCTTCATTATTTTCAATTATGAACCCATACCTCTCAGGTGCCTGTCGCACCCTATTAGACCTACGGATAGGAGTGTGTTCAGGTTCTATATTAACTATGTTGTTACTTGACTGAGAAGTGTCTATTTATTGAATTTCATTAAGTTCGATATTTCTACCAGTGCCCTTTTGTAGGATGAATTCGTTTTCCATAAAAGTGGCATGCCTACTGACCAAAACCTTTTGTTCAGTAGGGTGGTAGAACAGATATCCTATACTATCTCTAGGATATCCCATAAATAGACATTTGTCTGCTCTAGCATCTAGTTTATGTCCAAAATTTCTTTTTACATAGGCTGGACATCCCCATATCTTAATATACTTAAGATTGGGCTTCTTACCTCTCCATAATTCATATGGAGTGCTAGAGACAGTTTTAGATGGTACTCTATTCAAGATATAAGTTGCTGTTTCCAAAGCATATCCCCAAAAAGAAAAAGGTAACTCCGTGAAGCACATCATGGACCGTACCATATCCAATAAAGTATGATTCCTCCTTTCAGCAACACCATTTAATTGTGGTGTGTAAGGAGGAGTCCATTCAGAGATGATCCCCTTATCTTTAAGGTGATCAAGAAACTCAGTGGATAAGTACTCACCTCCTCTATCTGATCGGAGGATCTTTATACTTTTTCCTGTCTGTTTCTCTACCATACTTTGATACTCTAAAAATTTTTCAAAAGCCTCGGACTTATGTTTCATTAGATACACAAATCCATACCTTGAAAAGTCATCAGTAAATGTGATGAAGTATGAGTATCCACCATAGGCTTGAGTTGTCATAGGCCCACATACATCTGTGTGTATGAGTCCTAATAACTCTTTTGTCCTTTCTCCATGTCCACTAAATGGAGTCTTGGTCATCTTACCCATGAGACATGATTCACAAGTTCCTAATGACTCATAGTCATAAGGATCAAAGAAATTTTCTTTGTATAACTTGTTAATCCTAGTCTCACTAATATGTCCAAGTCGACAATGCCAAAGTAAGGTATTGTTTACATCATCTCTTTTCCGTTTGTTAGAAACATGAAAAATATTGTCATTAGTGGAAAGAGTTAATAGACCATTGCAGAATATGCCATAACATATAATTTCATTAGATAAAGAAATTGAGCAGCCACTGCTCATTACATTCATAGTATATCCTTGTTTAAGTAACAAGGGTACAGATATGATATTTCTAATGATTTTTGGCATATAGTAACAATTCCTTAGCTCCAAGATCTTCCCTGAAGGTAACTTCAAAATATAAGTCCCTACAGCTTCTGCTTGGATGGGGTCCCCTCCAGCACCGTAGAGCTCAAAGTTACCTTCCTTCAATACTTTAAGCCCCTGAAGTCCCTGCAATGATTTGCAGATGTTATGACCACAGGCGGTATCCAACACCCAAGTATTTGAAATGGAAGAATCCAATGACAAAATAGTATGAACTTCTTTCATACCTTTTGGTGCCTCTGATGAACCAGGCTTCACACTTGCAAGGTAAACCTTGCAGTTCCTTTTCCAATGACCCGGCTTGCCACAATGAAAGCAGGTCATCTGTTCGGAGGCCTTCTTTCCTTTCTTCTTCTTAATGCCCCCTTTGGGATTCATCCTCTTACTGGAACCCTTTTTGCCTGTCTTCTTCTTATCCACAAGAAGAACTTGAGCCTTATTTTTCTTTACATGGCTCTCTGCTGTCTTCAACATATTCAACAGCTCAGGCAAGGAAGAATTAAGTTTGTTCATATGGTAATTAAGAACAAACTGTGAAAATGACTTTGGGAGTGATTGCAAGATCAAGTCTTGATTCAACTCCCCATCCATTACAAAACCTAATTGACCTAATCGAGTGATTAGATCAATTATCTTTAATACATGGTCTTGTACTGATGTACCTTCTGTCATCCTTGCACGGAACAACTGCTTAGATATTTCATATCTAGCAGTTCTACTGTGTTCTCCATAAAGCTCTTTTAAATTGAGCAGTATGGAGTTAGTATCCATGCTATCATGCTGCCTCTGCAACTCATTAGTCATAGAGGCAAGCATAACACACTTGACAGTAAGTGAGTCATTTTGCCACATATTATATATGGTCTTCTCCTCTTGCGAGGCATCTTCCCTTGGTGGTTCCAAAATTGGGGTATCAAGAATATAGGAAATTCTTTCTTGACTGAGTACTATTTTTAAATTTCTCAGCCAATCAACATAATTAGGCCCAGTCAATTTGTTGGCATCTAAAATACTATGGAGTGAGAGTGAAGAGGCCATTTATCTACATTTAAACAAAGAACAATACATAAGCAAACAACCATGAAATGACAATACATAATTAAATTAGGACTTTAATTTAATTATGTCTCCCACTATTTTATCGAGCATCATAACCCTCTATACGATGATCGAGAAAACCCTAATTAGTTTTTCTTAGTGGGGTTGAGATCCCAATCCCTTATAAAAGACCTTGTGTGTACACAACAAATCTTATATAAGTTCATAGGTAGGAAAACTCTCTCCAATTGTAACCCGTACAATTCTCAACTTATCCCGGCCTCTAAAATATTAATAGCCTTGTGTATACACAACAAACTATAATATTTCAGTTAAGTAAGACCCTCCATAGCCATATAGTCATGACTTTAATAGTAATACCCTTGTGTGTACACAACAAAATATTACATTAAATCATGCCATAAACAAATAATTGTATTAGGCCAAAAATTGTGTTAGTCACCATATTAGGTCCTGTGTGTACACAACAAAACTAGTATAGATCGTAACACAATAATGACCTATCATGAAGGAAGGCCAATAATAGTATTTTAACACCAAGCATGTTAGTCAAGAATTAAATCAATCAGATCGGCCAGGCTAGTGGAAGAGATGTGGGGGTCCCCCCGTTGCTTTCCTAGACACCAATTTAAAATTGGCCAGTTCAGACAACGGAACCAATTAAAAAACCACGATTCCCTTTACCTTCCCAGAACCACCTTTCTAGACACCGAAATGACTAATTATCCATCATGACTAATAATGCTTATCGGTTAACTATACTACCACTTAATATAATTTTAAGAGGGATTTATGCAATGCCAGCACATTCAATTAAAAGCTATCACATATATTAATACATGCTTTAAACTAAGCAAATATGTGAAATGTGTGTCATCATACTAGGACAACCATTTACCACATAATGGATACACCATTATGCCAGGGCAACCTTATTTCAGTATGATGGCTCCAGGGCTAATCATATCTCTAAGACAATTAGGGTTTCAGTGGAAAACCCTAACTGGTGGCAATCATCAAACTCATGTTCAATCAAAGACATGCATTGTGCATCAATATAAAAACTTTAACATGATACTACATCATTTAATAAAACATGAATTGAACTGCATAAGTTTTAATCCTAATAAGGAGGCTCTGATACCACTGTTGGGTTCGTGAACCAGTACGGAAGCGTGTATTTCACAAATTTATGATACCAGGTCCGAACCCTAATCCCAAATCTCCTTATTAGCAATTAAAAACTATGACTACATGCATGTCCAAATTTAAACATTGTTTAAATACTAACCTCAGATCGCTATTACCAGTCTGATGCAGAAATGAACTCCAAATTGAGTAGCCTCTTGAACACACCAGGCGTCCACTTGTCCGCCCTCCGATGGTGATCCACACGGGCAGATGATCAAGACACTGACTCCTTAATTGGGTTCCTTCCAATCAAGTTCTACCCCAAGAACTTGATATATGGGCTATTGGCTAGGACTCCTCTAGCCAAACTGGGACTAAACCTTCTCTCTTACCCTTCTCCTTGTCTTCTAGCAACTTTGGCCCCTTAAGACACTCTTGTCTTAAGAATAAGCCCTTGTCCTAAAATGAGACAAGGCTTGTCTTGGAGGGAGAAGAAAATTAAGACAAGATTGTCTTAATGTAAGAAAGAAAGGAGAGGCACCTTCTTCCTTTACCGTCGGAGAGTTTCTCTCTGACTCTCCTTCTGTTCTGAGATTCGACAGAGCCAAGGCTCTGTAAAGGAATCAAAGAGGAAAGAGAGGAGGGGGAAACAATCTTCTGGAGAGGGAGAGGGAAAATAGAAGCAGGGCTTCGCTGTAGAAAATCTGGAATTGTTTTTTTTTTTGTTTTTTTTTCACGGTGAAGTCTTCTCCTTAAATAGGCGACAGAGAGGCGCCTACCCATCTGTAATCACCCTCTCACGCCCCTCTCTCCCTTCTCACGTCCTTTCCCTTCATCTCACGGCCCTTGAATTAATCTCACAGCCTTTGGGATGGGAAGACGCAAGAAAGAGTCGCGAAAAACACAGAAGGGCGCGCGCAGAAGAGAAGAGTCGCGCCCCTTCGGTGTTTTTTTTTTTTTTTTTCATGGTAATCCCATTTTTTGAAGAGTCCACGCCTAGGTGGACTCTCTTCCATGCCCCTTCAGCCAAAACGCCGATCCCCTTTTCTTTTCTCACGCAAAAACGCCCCTTGGAGAGAGTCCACGCGCGCGTGGACTCTTCTCCTTGCGCGCGCGCGTGGGAAGAGAGGGGAAGGGGCTTAGGCGATGTGGGAAAGGGGTTTAGCCTCTTAGGTTAGCCTAATTGCTAGCCTACTATTAGCCCAATGTCTTGAATCTTCAATTAGATTCAAACCGGAATGAATTTGGATCTAAAAAAGACCAAATCGGAACCCTAACTCGAATCCGATTCAAGTAGAAGCCATGGTTTGCAACACATGCTATTGTGTTCATCTGCAAACGAGATTTAATTCCAAATTAAATCCTTGATTATCTGTCCTAAGTGTGTGACCCATTGGGTTCCATACCTAGCCAGCAGTGGGTCCGAGTGCAAGTTGACCTAATTTGATCAGAACTCATTCTAATCGATTTAGGTCAAATCGAGCTAACTCGAGTTAGTCAATTAGGACTCCTCCTAATTAGTGATCCAATTAAATCATTTAATTTGATCAACCCACAAGACAAGATTGACGTCTAGCAACGTGTCATGTCTACCCGGAAGATATGGAAATTCTGGTGAAATTCCAAAACTACCCTTCAGTGGAAAGTTCCCGTATAATTCGATCCTTCAATCATCTTGCATCCCGAATATAACTATGGATATGGAAACATGTCAAAACCAGCTTATACTCATTTCCAGCTCAGTCATACACTAATGATTCAATTAATTCGATATTAGAAATCATTTCTAATATCTGTACTTTGATCAAAGATTTCCTGAATCATCATCTGACGTAATTTGGCTGGATGCAATCTCCTCCTACTAGGAGTGATCAATTCCTTGTTGACCTACTCATTACCTTCATATACAATTCACCATACCCAGCATCAACCTCGTGCATGACCTAGTGTCATGATTGAGATTTATCCAAAGCATGGGTTCATGTACATAAGGTATTATGGCAGTCTCAGGTCATAGGACTACTTGTACAACTCCCACTATGAGAAACATCTATTGACATGCAGCTAAGGCTCCATTAGATGTTCTCAAACTGGATCTATTCAGTGAACTCATTCGCTAATGAGCACCCACATCCTTGTATTAGTGTCCCACACAAGTGACTGTGAGAGCAGTCACCCTTTTCAGCATACATAGGATGTGCCAGTCTAACCGGAAACCCTGATCCCCAACTCAGGGTTCCAATGACTAGGAATATTCTAGATTAGGGTTTTAAGGCCTTAGATCTCACTGGTATGATCTCATCATAGCCCTAGGACCATAGCCCTAATCTATGGGGTTCATCATATAATGACACAGCGAATGATGAAAAAATATTGCCTTTATTAACTTGTCAATTTACAATGGTCTGGGAGATACAAATATTGGCTTATAGGGCATAATCCTTTCAGGACTTACATGACGTCGACCCTATTTTTGCTTCTATCAATCTTCTTGAATGATGATCTAACCTCTCCCTTTTCCCATTTTTATCTTTGTTTTCTAACCCATCAAGGCCATGACGGTCATCAATCTACCCAGGGGATAGGCTGAAGAGGTCTTTCATGGTTGCCAAGCCAGACATGATCAAGGTGGGGTTGGTGGGGACACCGGAGGCACCAGAATAAGATAGAGGCTTTTCAATCATCTATGAATTGATCAAAAATTTATGAGTCCATCTGTAATAAGGGCTTAGCTCATCTGAGTCTATTTTAGTTATTATTTGAGTATTTTGAGTTGTTATTTCAGTTCTGTACTTGTCAGCTCATGTTGATCTAGTTCAGTCCAATGCTAGTCAGCTCATGTTGAGCTAATTTTATTTTTTTGAGTCCTGTCCAAGCATACTGAAGACTCAAGACTATATCATACAAGTGAAGACCAAGTCCAACTAGATTGAAGACATGGAAGTATAGCCCAAGTCCAACCTAGCTTGAAGATTTGAAGACCCCAGGAGGAAAATTCAGAAAACCCTGATTTCTTGCAGATGCCCTCCAGATGCCCAGATTCCCTTCCAGATGCCAAAGTATATTCATAGATAAGGGCATCCATGATTCCAAAGGTCCATCTGCATCCTAGCCCAAAGAAATCAAGCCCAGGTGCCAAGCCCAAGCCCCTAAGAAGCAAGATACCAGGGAATATTCCTGCTACCTGGCTACCAGGCCACCCCAGCTTCCAGAGGCTCAAACCCATGCACCCGAGCCCCTTTGGGCTGGCCTTTTGCTGCTCCTAGAAGCCCAACACGCCCCCCTAGGCATCCTTGGAGTCTTGACCAAGTCAAGAAAATTTTTAGGGATTTTTCTACCTAATATTTCCTTATTTTCTAGCTAGGGTTTAAGATGGAAAAGGATTCTTATGTAAAGACTTATGTACCCTTACTTGGAGCCCAAGGTTAAGGGTCTATTTAAGGGACCCTAGCCTCTTGTATGAGGAGAATTTTTGATGAATGAAAACCTTGAGTTCTTCTATTGAGTGGTGTGATACCCTGCTGTGTGCATAAAGGGGTTTGTGAGAGTTCTTCTTCCCGGTGTTTGCAATCATCTTCCTGCTGCCAACAAACCCTCCAGATCCCTGGACGCCCACTCCAAAAGAAGCCTTCCCTTGCTGTTTTTACTTTATTTTCTTGTTCCTTTGTGAGCTTTCTAACCCCTGATAGGTCGTTTGCAGGTCCCTGAGTTCCTACGAATCCAACGACTCCAGCCAAGCCTCAATCGGATCACCGAGCAGAAAGCCGGGTATCCGCGGGTCTTTGGCTCGATTTTCCAGGTCGCATCCGTCGAGGAACGAGAGACCCCTTCACTGCGATCTTCACAGACGTTGTCAGGTACACCCCTCTACCTCCAGTAGTTTTATTGTAGGAGAACTTGCCCTAACCGAGGCTTCTCAGCCCTGGCGGTCCTTCTTTGCTACTTTTCTAGGTCCTAATCTGCATGCTGATCTTCAAAAATTCATACAAAATTCCCTACAAATAATTTTGATCTGAAATTTGGGAATTAATTACCTAACTCAACATGTAAAACATACAAAAAAAATTGCATGCATATTAGTTCCCCATCAGGGGTCCTACTGCTAACCTTGCTAAAGCCAGTCCTAAGGTGGATTTTCTTGTGATCACTGATTTGAGTGGAGAAGAGGCTATGGTGGTTGGCTTTCTACAGCTCCCCTTATGGAGGAGATGAGGCAGAGATTGGCAAGCTCCCTCAATCAAAGAGGAAATGGTGGTGGAGGTGAAAGCACCATTTGAAGAGGTGGACAAAGATAGAGGCAAAGGACCTTCGATAGGTTTATCATCGATGGAGAAGGAGATAGGGATAAGGAAGCCTCAAAATTTTGTTTCGATGATTTTAGAGGTGATTGGAGGAAGCCACCTTTCCCTCTCTTTTATCTCCTTATTTTTTATGTAGAAGGTACTCACAAGAAGTGACGATGAGTCAAAGAGATCACTTCTCTCTCTCACCTATTTTTTTATTCTCTTATGCAAAAGCTGACAATGTTGGAGAGATGCCATTTCTCTCTCATTTTCTTCCTTTTCTTATGAAAATGATACTTATGAGAAGTGAACAAGTCAGAGAGATATTATTTCTCTTTCTAACTCTTTAAAGATAATAGAGAGTCAAAGACATGTCACTTCTCTCTTTCTTCTTTTCTTTGGAAGTGATAAAGAGTAAGAGAGATGTCATTTCTCTCTTTTTCTTTTTCCCCATCATCTTCTCTCTTTTTTTCATAATCACTCAGATGGTGGCCACTTTGTAGTATTTGGGCACTCTACGAATATTAAAATAATATAAATAAAAGTTTTTACCTATATGGTTTTTTCTTCTGGTAGTGTTAAAATGTTATCACTATTTCAATATGAGGAACCAAATGATTATGCATCAACTGCTAGGATTGTTGGGTGACTAAAGGTGCCCTCCTCCTAATTTTTACCATAGCCATGCCCTAATCATGGAGGAGCCTGCGTACAGCTTGGGTACTATGTATGGCTAAAGGAGCCCTTCTAGCACCATTCTTTGCTCATCACCGAGGTCTCTATTATGGCAACCCCAACTGATGGTGTGCACCATCTCAACTTGTACCCATGATTGTTTCAATGATGGTGGTGGTGCTTGTGGAACTAGGCTAGGCCTTGGTGCCATGGGATGAAGTTTTATTATAAGGAGCAGTGCAAGTGTTGGGTTCCTCGGGCTGGGCATAACGGAAGACTGGGTTTCAAAATCTTCATTTTCGAAACCCTGATATGCCGGAAACCTAAACCCTAGGACCACTTGAGCATAATAACTAATAATCAAATCTTTAGGGTTATAGAGGAATACCTGGAATACTATATTCCTTAACTTCCATGAGTCACACAAGTGTATGCCCTCTAAAGGTGATCCACAAAGAAATCAGACCAAGGAAGCACTCCTACGAAGGTTGCTTTTTAACCGGGACTCTTCCAGCAGCCTTTCTAACTTTCTCCCTTCGCTTGAATCCCTACCCTCCGATAGGGAACTCAGAGATCACACTGAATCTTCACTTAGATTTTGAATATTCCTTTTTTTTTCTCCCTAGGCTCTTGTCTTAAATAGAATGGCCTTGTCTTAAAAGAACAAGCTTTGTCTTAAAATGACAAATCTTGTCTTAAAGAGGAGGAAGATAAAATAGCAGGTAGTATTCTTTATATGTGAAACTTAATGCTTTGGCATCAGAATACAATGCGTTCATAGAGAGTCATGGGGTGCCTGATATGTCTTTTTCTTAACCATTTTATAAGACCCTTCAAGTAGAAGGAGTCTTATTAGGATGAGAGGACATATCATGATACATCTAATCATGTGCTAAGAGACAAATTAATGCCTTTTCATTTTTCCAGTCTTTTTCTCCACCTGCTACATGCCATTAACCAGTTATAGGAAGGCTAAGGGGCATGAAATCTGAAAGAAGGCATCAAAGAAATATATAGGAGCCTTCACATAGAAGGACTCCTGATTTCAAATTAGCACCAACAATGAAGGGACGGAACCCTTTATTGTGCGCCACCTTTATTTTCATGCCAATCCACTTCTTTGACCAGTCAATCCTAAACTAAATGGTGTGGAGACAAGGAAGAGGTGTTTGGGCTTTATCTAGGATTTGTGTTTGACTAGTAGAAGGACTCTTGGTCCTTCTGTGCACACTTATTCTTGGCGTACACCGTAACTTGGCGCCAAGAGTCCATGCCATGCAGGACTCTTCCATAAATCCAAGATAATGCCTAATAAAACCCAAATAAATATTAAATTAGGCTGTCCTACTTAGGACTCTACCCAATTTAAATTCTACTTAAATTGGTTAGCCCAAATAGAAAACAAGCCGATCCAATCCATTTGGGTTAGGAGTTGGGCTAGCCAACATATGCTAGTATGTCAATTAGCTAGCCAATTAAGATTCCATGATCCTAATAAAAATATAATTGACTTCCCTGTCCAATTTCTTAATGTGTGTGACCCTTTAGGTTCAACATCTAGCTACCAGTAGGTCTAGGTCCAAGCTAATTTGAACCAATCGAACTCGATTGACCTAATTAGGTCAAATTGGGATGACCTAAGTCACCAATTTGAACCTTCTTCCGAATTGACTCATGAATCCAATCAAATTGATTCATGAAAATATACAAGACATGATTGACATCTAGCAACATGTCATGCCTACCCGAAAGATGAAAAATTTGATAAAAATTATCAAAATATTCTTCAATGAAAAGTTACCGTGCAATTCAATCCTTTGATCTCCCTTTATCCTAATTAAGTTATTAGCATGGATAAATTTTAAACCCTAGCAATTAATCCATTTAAATCTTAATTTGATAATGAAGACTCGATCGATGAAAGATTAGAAACCCTATCCAATCTCATCATTCTTTGATCAAAAACTTCCTAAGTCATCATTCGAAGAGATCACACGGGATAACTTCTTCCCTTACTAGGAGTGATCGATTCCTTGTTGACCTACTTATTACCTTTGTTATCGCTTGAATCACCATGGCCTACAACTCTGATATGTTGTGAACATGTTGGGCTTCTGTTGGGTGCTTGGTCCTCTGCTCTGCTTAACTCCTTGGTTGGCTGTCCAGCAAAATAGAGGAGACCCATGCTGGGGATTCTGGCAGGAATACTTCGATGATCAAGTCAGTGGGACGATCTAGGAGAACTAAACCTTTGTGATAGAGAGCTTAGGATCTCTCTACATAGAGGGTGAAAGATGGAATTGAGTGTAAAGATAAGGTGGAGTAAAGATAGCAGAGAGAAGGTTCTCTTGGTTGGTCCCTTGCCCGCAAGCTCTCTGTGCCTTACCAATTTTTCCCCCCCTTGGGGATTCTTTCTTCTATTTTATATGAGAATGACAGCCCAGACCAGGTCTGGAGCTTCACTGAGATATCCTTATCTTGGTACCCCTTTCAAAAGGATTTTTTCCATTGCTTGCGATCTCTACCCTATCGAACCAGTCCTTTGAAGGAGATCCTCCTACTGGGGTGTTCACTGGCATGGTACAGATCTTGTCCCTTTGGTGGTGTAGTTCCCCGTGGGAGGGACAGGCGCTGTTGCCTCCGGGCCCTGAGCCACTAGTGTGGGCACCAAGATTAGGAAGAGAATTCTCAATCCTTTGTGATTATCATCTACGGTTATTAAGAATTTTTATTTACTTTGAGTCCTATTTTTTATATCATTGAGTCTTATTTTGATATCATTGAGTCCTATTTTGATATCATTGAGTCATGTATTTAGAGTTTGATTCATACCATTAGGGTTTTAGATCAGTCTTGGGATATGGTCAGCTCAGTTGAGCTAAGTTGGTTGAGTCAACTCATGTTGAGCCATTTATCATTTTGTGTCTTGTAATCACGTCCAGTTTTATTGAGTTAAGTCTAGTCCGAGAAGACTCAAGCATGTGAAGGACCACACCCAGTGTGACACGTTGATAATGTTGGATCATCGCCCCAAACCAACCTTATAAAAGGAACGTCCCTACTATAAGAGGTAGGTATAACTCTCTTAAACCGGCAGCACAGCAACCTCGGGGCGTATGAGTGACTCCTCGCCGAGCATTGCAGCACCAACCAAGAATACTAACCCTCGAGCTGACTCGCAAGAGCGAGGGCATTGGAACTGACATCACTCACCCAGCTAGCGACCCGCATTGTACAGATCCCAGACACACGTGCACCCATACACACGTGAGCATGAGCTAGCCCCAGCCCAACAATCTCCCCTAGCAAAATGCTCAAGTTTTTCCCCTTGCAAGGATTTGAACTCGTGACCTCGGCACTGATACCAGTTGTTGGATCATCGCCCCTAACCAATCTTGCAAAAGGAATGTCCCTATTATAAGAGGCAAGTTTTACTCTGTTAAACCGATAGCAGAGCAACCCCGAGGTGCATGAGTCGACTCCTCATCGAGCATTGCAGCACCAACCTAGAGTACTAGTCCTCGAGCCGACTTGCAAGAGCGAGGACATTGGAACTGATGTCACTCACCCAGCTGGCGACCCTTATTGCACGGATCCCAGACCACGTGTGCCCATACACACATGAGCATGAGCTGGCCCCAGCCCAATAGACAACTACATGGAGTCCCAGTCACACCTTGGATTACACCACACTAAGGTTGTATTAAGGATTATAAGAGGTTGGCCCAATATGAGGATTTGGTGTCCACATGATAGCACATCAATTTCACACTCAAGCACACCAACTCCACATGCCAGCATGATAAGAAGGAAAGTAAAAGCAAATAAACATGAATCCCATGATTCATGCTAGCTTGCTTAGGAAAGAAGTGGTCCACCCCAAGCCAAGAGAAGAAAGAAGTTGGCGCCCCTTGGTCCCCCCCTTTGGGCCGCCCACTACATACCATCTTTGGAGGACATTTTTTATTTGGCATTTGTTAGATTTCTTCCATATATTAAATTTGCAAAGGAGGAAGGTTTAGGGTGCCCCATTATTTCCATGTTTTCATAACTTAAGTCCTAAGTCATGTGACTATATAAAGGACCCATCTCTTGTATGAAAGTTGGATGGTTATGTGAATGAAAATTGAGAGTTCTTCTTCTTTCTTTGCCTTTGTTCTTTGTGAACATCAAGCTTTGTGAGGGAGTAAATCTGCCTTTGCTCTATAAGCATCGAGGGGTGTGAGGTCAAAAAAAACCCTAGCCAACATCTACCTGGACACCCATCTTCCAGCTCCCATCTTGGCCCCCCCATCCAACCTTTTCTTCCCCTTCTTCTCCTCTTTCTTTTCTCAATTTGATATTTTTCCCTAATCCCCTAAAAGGTGTCTTGCAGGTCCCTCTGGTTTTGCAGAGATCGGATGCCATTTGCTTTGCCTTCGAATCAGAGGATGAAAAGCCAGCGAACCCATGGTTGATAGCGTCGTCTTGCAGGCCGCATCCATGAGTGGTGATACCTCTGCATCAAGTGCTTTAGATCTTGCCCGGTACACACCTCCTAACTCTCTAATCCGAATTATTGAGGAAAAGCTAGTCCTACCGCGGTTTCCTAGCCCTAGGATCCTGGTTTCTTCTCTTTTAGAGTCTTTCTTTGCATGCTTATGCTTCTAAACTATTACATGATCCTCTATCTTTTCTTTGGCTTGATTTCGAGAACCTAAAATCCTCTTAAGCCACCTAATCCCCTAAAATCCTCATCCTGCTTAGGACCTGGTTTTTTTTCCTCTTTTAAGTCCTTCCTTTGAAGAAATCACGCCTCCTGAATAGGGTATCCATGAGTATACTATCTGCCCATGGGAGTAATGAGCCTAGGACAGATGTGATCTCCTTAGAGCAAGGTTTTACATTTTTCTGCATTTATTTTAATTTCTGCATATTAAAATCTGCACCTAGGTTAAATTTTTGCACAGACATCCTGCATATAGTTTCTTCCCATAATTGTTTATGTATATAGGGATCTGATAAAAATCTGATTCTTGTTTTGCTGAATCCATCATATTTGATTTATGTTTATCGGTAATTTTTCATGATTTATTTCGAGTTATAGATTTTCTGCATGCCTGTTCTCTGCCTTAGGAAAATCTCCACCTAATTTCAGCATGATAGAAATTCAGCATGTTTAGGGCTCTTTTTTCATAATTTTGGCATAATTTAATTTTCTTCATATTTCCTGCATATTAGATAATTTCTTGCATATTATATTTTTGTCCAAAGAAAAAATATAGGAGGTCAGCTCGGTAGGAGGGCTCGCCTTAGCAGCATGAGCACATCCCCGACTATGAGCTAACCTTAACAGGAGGGCTCGCCTTATGACCACGACCTCGGTCGGGATCTAACCTTGACAGGAGATCTTGCCTTGGTAGCATGAGCACATCCCCAGCTGACTCGATAGGAGGGCTCATCTTATGAGCATGACCTCGGCAAGAGCTGACCTCGACAGGAGGGCTCATCTTGGCAGCATGAGCACGTCCCTAGCCAGGGAGTTGACCTTGATAGGAAGGCTGGCCTTATGAGCATGACCCCGTTCGGGAGCTGACCAAGACAGGAGGGCTCACCTTGGCAGCATGAGCATGCCCCCGATCGGAGCTGACCTCAATAGGAGGGCTACCTTATGAGCACGACCCAGGTCGGGAGCTGACCTCGGTAGGAGGGCCCTCCATGGCTCTCCATTTGGCCACGATGTCTGGGTGGCGTCTCTCACCTACATAGCTGCCAGTAGGGGCTCCACATTAGCAAATATGCCATATCAGATGCCCCCCACTTCCAAGCCCAGGGAACAAAGCGATGCTCAAGGCTAGGGGAGTAATGATCATGCTGACATTGAGGGGCATGCTTCTTGCACCATTAATGCCTTGTGAGACGATGCTCCGGAGATCGTGCTTCCCCACCAATGGGGCAATGCCATGTCATCCCTCTTTAAAAGGGGCCATAATTACCATCGTCAGGCTTGAAGAATTTGCCTCTGAATTGAAGCGTCGCTCCCAATGGATCCTTACTTGTAGCATGCACCGACTGGCTTGAGACGAGATATGGTGCATGCATTTGACAGGTATGAGGCAACAGGGGCTCCGGGCTTTTTGGAAGGGACTTGTCCTTTTGTTGCTTATGGGTTTTCGAGTGGCGGGGACAAGGAGTCTTTCATGCTCTTAAGCATTGACACTCCGTGAGGGAGAGAGGATGAGAGGCCCCATGCCAGTTCACTTCCAAACCCTAGCCGCCAACTCCAAAGCTCTCCAACCCCAGTTCGCCATCTTCCAAAGCACCCCAACCCTAGTTGCCAGGGATCCTCTCATCCAAACCCTAGCCACCAGCTTCTAGGCCACCAACCACTTCTCCACACCGAGCCCTTCAGCACCCCCTGTCCCCTCTACTTCCAACTTCCTTCCTCCTATTTTCCTTTTCTAAGTCTCTAACTCTTAGTGTTGCAGGATCCCTCCAGAACCATGATCCTTGGAGGAGGTCTTCTTTTCCTTCGGGTCCATCTAACGGAAAGCCAGCGCATCCATGGGAAAGAGCTTCTTCTTCTAGGTGCCAATCCTGAGAGTGTGAGACCCCATTTATAATGAGAAAAAGAAATCATTGCCAAGTAATTAAACCCATCCCTTCTCTCTATTTCTATTTTATTGAAAATCGAGCATGCTCTAAATTAGTGGTTTCTCAACCCTAGGATCCTACTCTCTTTATCACTTCTTGGAATCTTAATTTGCGGGTAGGACTTTAATTTTCATATGACAACCCTTACTTGTTCGTAACCTTTTTCAGGAACAAAACCATCATAACAATCTAAACTTATTGCTCTCTAGAACTGCTATTTCTTTATGATAATCTCTAGCATGTTTCATCCCATATCAATTTTGGTATCAGAGCCAGAGGATTAGGATATCTTCTTCTTCCTCCCCGAGACTGTTATCAAACCAGCGACAAACATCCTAAGCCCCCCCATCTCTGCTATTTCAATACCCAATCACTGCTCCCTTGATCGTGTTCTCTGCCATCCTCCTCCCGTCCGTCATCCATCACTGACCACATCACCATCTGGACATCAATCTCACGGTAGATCACACCCAGATTAGGAAAGCACTCTTATCTAAAATAGAAAAGGGCTGATCCGGCCTCCAAAACTCCTTGAAAAATTCTACAAAAATTTGTGTTGGTGTGTAATATTGTAGGGAATAGGGTTAGGTAATAGATGGTGGGTTTGGGCATGATGTGGAATGGTGGAGAAGTTTGATAGATGGATGCTCAGGAAAAATCAAAGTACAAAATTTTCTACACATAGGGGTTGATTCAATAGAATGTGAAAAAATTTAAGAAAATGATTTTGAAGACCCATAAGTTGGAAAAGAAGATCCTAGATGTTGGGCTTCTATGGAAAAAAGAGAAGTAACTTGGACATGTGGTTAGGATGGAGGTTGGAACGTTGTTGGCATAAAAATCTAGGAACATGACATGAAGAAGAATGAAGAGCAATGATGGGCCTCTGACCCTCACTTATAGGCACTATGGATCTCTCATCCTCTCCCTCTCGGAGCAATCACACCATACATGGTGAAGAAAAAAATAGAGCAACATTTTTTATTGATTTAATAGCTTGAGTACATCACTTTTTATAGATCCATGAAAGAGTCTTAGTCCAAGTGAGAATATAAGTCCCAAATCTAAAACAAATCTATAATGACTAAAGACTTGACTTATGAGGAGTTCTAAGTGTGGAAGGTCACCTAAAGGGCACCACATTATTGCCCAAGCCATAAAAAAAGGGGGCGACATAAATATGGGTTGGCAAGAATCACATTGGTTTCACCAAAAAGTCATATTCATACTTTGGTTCTGGTACTTAATTAAATCAAGCCAATTAGGGGATTAGACTTGATTTAACTCGAAATACAAATTTAATTGGCTTAATTTACTAAAATAAAATAACATTGATTTTGATTTGACAAGACTAGATTGAAATTAAATTGGAGGGCTTTAATTGACTATTTATGGGTTCTAGTATGTTGCTTCCTCAATCAAGATAGGTTGAAACTTTGATGATTTCTTTCTAGTTGCTGTCCACACTAATTTCCTTGCAATAGGGAGAACTCGATCCCATCAAGTATGGATGGACATTGCTCTAGTATTGCTCGAGTAAATATGGGTTGATGTGCTACAGCTCCTTTCATGATCCAAGTGTCATTTGACTCCAATCATCCTCACCACCATATCTTGTACTATTGATAGCCTTGACTCTCAATAGAAGTGATTTGCTCGTTCAAGATTCTCTCAATCTAGTTTTGTTTTATTGAGGTTTTTATTTGTGGACAATCAAGGATAGTTTCTCTCTCAAAGAGTGTGTTAGGCCCAAATAGCTCACTAGAAATCATTGCTAGCTCTTTTTAAGTGGTAAGATAAAATATATTACAAGTAGAATTGATTCCTAATTTTGAGGGCAAGTCCAAAACATATGCATTCTATCTATTTTTCTTTATAATTTTAAAAGGAACTGCTCCTTAAGCATGCAATTTCTTAAAGGTCCCTGGGAATTGCTCAGGTCTAATCCTAATCATTACTTCATCTCCTATAAATTTGACTCGCTTATGCATATCTACCATTTGCTTATATGCTGCATTACTTGCATTAATTCTTTTACAATCTCATTATGCAGACTCTTAACATACTAGGCAAATGACTTAGTGGATTTAGCCACTCTAGCATACATGGGCAAAGGAATGAGTCAACTAGTTTTCTTGGCTGACAACCATGAATTACCCCAAAAGGACTCAAACCTATAGACTTATTTACACAAACTATTATATGCAAATTCAGCTCGAGGAAGTAAAAGATTCCAAAATCTAGCATGCTCTCCATTTAGACAGCGTAATAGGCTTCCAATGTTCCTATTTTCTACTACTTCAATTTGGCCATCTATTTGTAGATGGTAAGTGGAAGAGTTTTGTGCCTAACGATGCTAATAGATTTTCCAAAAATAGGTCATAAATTTAACCTCCCTATTTGTCATTATAGTTTTGGGAAGTCCGTGTAGTTTGATAAATGCATTGGACGACATTTGGGAACAAGAGATAAAATGCGCCATTTTATAGAATCAGTTTACTATCACTAAAACTAAATCATCTCTACGGATTGTCCTAGGTAAACCTAAGACAAAGTCCATGCTAACATCCTTCCAAGGACAGTTAAATATCAGAAGTGGTGTGTATAGACCAACATTGAGCAACTATCCTAGCTACATCTCATTTTAAGCAAGGCTAGAAGAATTGGTATTCCATGGATTCAATGGTTTTATTCTTACCCAAGTGTCTAGCAAATCCTCCTACATGTACTTCTCATACAAGGAAATCCCTAATGGAAGTATGGGGGTACATAATTTGGTTCCTTTGAATAAGTAACCATCTACACATACAAACCATCCTCCATCTTGAAGGTGGTCTTCCACTCATCTCCCGTTCTGATTCTAACTTGATGGCAACCACTCTTAAGATCTACCTTAGAAAAGATCGTGGCTCGGCCATCTTGTCAAGCATGTCATTTAGTCCAGGGATGGGGAATCAATATTTGATAATAATTTTGTTCATTGCATGGCTATCCATGCACATCCTCCAAGTTCCATTTTTTTAGAGTTAATAGTGCAGGGACTATGTAACGGCTAAGGCTTACCCTAATAAACCCTTTCCATAAAAGTTCTCCAACTTGTCTCTGTAACTCGGCATGCACAATAGAATTTAGCATATAGTGTGTTAAGTTGGGTAGAGTTGATCCGAAAACAAAATTTGTTAATTCTAGATATCCCTCATGGGTTTATATGGTCGAGGAAATCCTCAAGAAAAGTATCCTTAAATTTGCTAAGAAGGGCTGCTACTTTAGAGGGATACTCGAATCAGGAATATTGGTTTCTACAGCAGTCAACATCTAGACAAAAGTTTCCTCAACTAACTCTTTGTCTAACTCCTTAGCACTAATCTGATGAAGGCTTTTTTACTTATCCTTCAGTCCGCTAGATTTCTTAGTCTCATTTTTCTTAGATGGTGTATGATTTGAAAGAATTGTATCCTAAAAGTTAATCTTAGTATGGGCATTTCTATAATCTTTCAACTCATGTTGATATTATTTATTAATAAAAAGTAATAATTGATTCATCATATTGCTGCATCTTATCAAGATTATGATGAATCCTATAGGTTAGGATAATGGAATTAGGGTTATGATGGAGATCATAATGGTGAGACCAAATTTTTATAAACCCTAATCTAAAATATTTCTAGTCGTTGGATCATCGATTCAGGGATCGATATTTCTAGAAAGACTAGCACATCCTATGTGTGCTCGATAGAGAGGGTGGTTGGTCTCACAACCACTTATACATGGACATTAATACAAGGATGTAGGTGCTCATTAGGATATGAGTTTACTGAACTGATCTGCCTTGAGAACATCATATGGAGGTCTTATTACTTGTCAAAAGATGGTTCTCATAGTGGGAGTTGTACTAGTGATCCTTAGACCTGAGATCACCATGGTTCCTTATGAATATAAATCCATGTTTTGGATCATACTCATTCATGACAAAGAGTCATGTACGGGATGTTCTCGGATATGGAGGATTGTGCATGAAGGATGTGAGTGGATCAACAAGGAATCAATCACTCCTAGTAAGAGGTGGACTTATGTCATGTAATCTCTTTGATTGTTGACTCAGAAGTCTTTGATCATTGCAAGTAGAGATTATATAGGGCTTCTAATCTTTCGTTGATCGAGTCTTCATTATCGAATTGAGATTCAAAAAGATTAAGTGCTAGGATTTGACAATTATTCATACCTACATTTATTTTTCGATAAAGGAAGATCGAAGGATTGAATTGCACGATAACTTTTATTTGAAGGGTATTTTGATAATTTCTATCAAATTCTTCATCTTCCAGGTAGGCATGACATGTTGCTAGATGTCAATCATGTCTTGTAGGTTTTCATGAATCAAATGATTGGATTCATGAGTTAATTCGGAAGCTGGTTAAAATTGGCAACTTAGGTTAGCTTGATTTGACCTAATTAGGTCAATCAATTTTGATTGAATCAAAATGGCTTGGACCTAGACCTATTACTAGCTAGATGTGGAACCCAAAGGGTCACACACATTAGAAAATTGGCCAGGGAAGTCAATTGGGTTTTTTTTTGGGTCACAGGATCCTAATTGGCTAGCTAATTGACATACTAGCATATGTTGGCTAGCCTAACTCCTATCCCAGTTGGATTGGGTCAGTTAGCTTGCTATTGGGCTAACCAATTTGAATGGAACTTAGATTGGGTTAAGTCCTCAGTGGGGCAGCCTTAATTAGTATTTATCTAAATTTTATTGGGCTTTATCCTTAATTTATGGTAGAGTGCAAGTTGGTAGAGACACTTGGCACCATGTTGGTTACCTCTAAATCACTTTCTCCAGATAATCTCTAAGCCCCTCTCCCTTAACTCCACACCCAAATAAATGGGTGTTGACTGGTCAAAAGATGGCATTTGGCATGAGAAATATGGAGCACAAATTGAAGGGTCGTGTCCCTTCACCTTTTGGCACTGATTTTAAAATCTAGAGTCCTATTTGAAGGCATCTATTTTATCTGATAACCTCTTGGGATCCCATGCCCCTTGGCCATTATCTAACCAGTAACTTGCCACATGGTAAGTGGAGAAATTGGCTAGAAAAATAAAGAGACACTTATATATCTCTTGGCGCATGAAAGGATATTTCATGATAGGTCTACTTACCCAAGAGACTCCTTCTACTTAAGGGTCTTATCAAGGGCTGAGGGAAAGACTTATTAGGTGCCCATCCCTCTCTATAAATAGGCATCGATAATTTGATGCCTGGCATTATTCCATTCTGATCTGAATAGAAGCACTTTCTATTTTTTTCTTTCTCTTTAAGACAAGACTTGTCCTTTTAAGATAAGGCTTGTCTATTTAAGATAAGCCTAGAAAGAGATGTAGGAGGGATATTCAGATTCTATGAGAGGATTCAAAGAAGTCTTTGAGTGCTATACAGGAGGGTAGGGGTTCTAGCAAAGAAAAAAAGTCCAAAAGACTGCTGGAAGAGTCCTAGTCAAATAAGCAACTTGGTAGTAGTGCTTCCTTGATCCAGTTCTTATGTGGATCACCTCTGGAGGGTATATACTTGTGTGCCTCATAGAAATTAAAGAGTATAGCACTCCAGGTATTCTTTTATAATCCTAAAGTTTTGATTTATTAATTATCATGGTCAAGTGGTCCTAGGGTTAGGGTTCCTACCAATTAGGGTTTCAATAATGATAATTTTGAAACCTAGTCTTCTACTGCACCCTGCCCAGAACCCAACACTTCTTACCTTCATGGAAAAACAAGAAAGAATTCGAGTGACCATAAAAGGTGACATTGTCATCGAATTGCCATGGTCAGCCTAGGATGATGCTACTATCTCCATGGATGGGACATCACACCAAACTCAATCCTGAATACTTTATAGGGATTGAAGATACTTTATAAGATTTTGGGTAGTTAATTGAGGTGTTAACCTTAAGTATTTCATAGCATTAGTGAAAATAGTATTTATGCAAATTCCACTATATATAATTAGTTTACATATACCTTTTCACCAATCTTGACAAAGCTATGAAAGATAGTGATCTATCACCAGTCCTCCCATTCTTGAAACTGGGTAAGGATGCACCTAACAACTCCCTTCCCTGTTAAGACCACCAACCTTCGCATGGACATTCAAAACTTAGCAACAGATTCCTCCACCAAGTGTCATCAGATTTCCTTTGGGCTATCAAATGCCAAACCCTAGTTGCCTTTCACATCCTCTACAGGTGCAGAAATTTTCTACAGCCTAGTACTTCATGATGAGTATCCAAATCAACTCCACTTGTGCCTTGAGCCCCACTAATATGAGTCTCAACAAATTTTAGATCATAAACCCACCTATCCACATCTTGGAAGTAGCCCAATTCAATCTGGACAATAGCAGTTATGGAGTTCTAGTTGGACTAGGACTCCATGGTCGAACTACTCCACCCACCAAGGTTGATCTTATGGCAACTTAAATCAATGCCTCATACTAAATTTAGGATGAGTCCTTTAGACTCTTGAAGCACCTATCACCTGCCAGAAACTTGACATGGAATAGTAAAGGGGAAAACACCAAAACTCTATGAAAAACAATACCACAATCCCCTAGCAGCAACCAATAATTGGCATGAAAGAGTCTCCCTTATTGCTTGGACTCTTGGGTGTGAAGGGAAAGCAAAACGAACATGCATGGCAAAAAAAATGTATTTTATAATAATTTTAAAATAAGCATAGTGGAAGGCTTGGTAGATCGATCAAAACGATCTGCCAATCTGCTTGCAACAGGAACAAGTATGATAATGTAGCATGCAAAAGACATTATAAGCAGGAAAATAATCAAAAAGGCATAGGATACCTTACCGTTATACCTTAAGGAAGAGGTTGTGAAAAGCCCTTAAGCCACACACTTGTCTGGCCACTACGAGTAGTTCACACCAGGGCTCGATTCTAATCAACTTCCTCAGAGTGCTAGCTCCTTGGGATCCTTGAGGCTGATCTACTTCTTCTTGGAAGACAAGGAGAGGTGGAACCCTTCCTAACTAGCCCTCTTCCCAAGACCTAGCTTGAGTCCTAAGTAGTCATATACCCAAAACCCTAGTCCTCCAAAGCTCCTTTTCTTTTCCCTCTCAGAATTTCAGCAATCTTATTCAATAAGAAAACTCTTTTTTCCTCAACTAGCAGCCCCTAAAACAATCCTTATTTATAGAGGCAGCCATGAGAGGGAGAAAGAGGAAGGAGGAGTGATTGGGGGAGAATGTCAAGGGCCATAACAAATTAGCTCTAAGCTCATAAGGCAAGAATGACCATCATTTCATGAAAGCTTGGAGTCAAAACTAGCCAAAATTCGAAATTCGAATTAAGGTCAAAACCTTCCAAAGAATGACCATCATTCCATGAAGGCTTCGAGCCAAAAACAGCCAGAATTCAAAATTTGAATTGAGGTCAAAACTTTCCAAAAATTCTTTCCATAATTTCTACTCGTCACAGCCAAGTGTCAACACTTTCTAGTGTCGACTTTCCAAGTGTCGACACTTGCAAGTGTCGCACTTCCAAGTGTTGACACTTGGAAGTGCCAACACTTGGAACATGGTCAATCATATTGACCTCCAGTGATGGCAAACGATTCTCAATCATCGATCAGTCTATAGATTAGATAGAAACCCCTATAGTATATGATCCCATAGGTTCGAACACAAAGCCGATAGCACTAGAAAGTACCAGTCAAAGTCATCATCTAGCAATGATACCCGACGTCTGGATAGGTCAAAGATTGGCATATGGTTACCACATAATTCATCCCTTTGATCTCAAAATACTTAGGATGACCTAGGGTTTGACTGCCAAACACAGTACATCCAGATCGTGTCTCAACCTTACAAGTTCTGTGACTCTTCACAAGAACTACCTTGGCCAAGGTTTTGCTAAATTGAGACATAGTGAGTTATTTACTCCAAACCATTTGGAGGGGTCAAACTATCTAACATGGTTTCCCAAGAGCCATGCCTCTCTAGTGCCTGTACATCTAGCTTCAATCTGTGTAGTGCATCACTAATGCTGGTGCTAGAATCAGCACCTTTCCCTATACGTCTGAACTCTAAACCTATGCCAAACCTCCATCCACCTGTGTAGGCAACTCTAGCTTATTTTTCACTAGAATGATGGCTCCTTCTAGTGCCCCTGTAGGAGAAAGAAATAAAATCCAAGTTTAGCCACCTAAAATTATCTTGCTGGGCCTCCTACTACGGCTCCACCACTGCTGCTACTATTTTGGACCCTCAGTACTCCACAGACCTCTTTGAAATACCCAAGAAGAACTCCTCCTTTGAACCATCAGTAGCACTTTAGGAATCAACCATCTCCACTACCTCCAAGGCTCTACAAATTCTACCTAGTTGAACCACTGAAGGTACCCAACTACTTCTCTGCCTTCATGTATCTAAAGGCTATATAGTTGCTTCTTCAGCTCCACCTCGACCATGATCCCTTAAGTGACCTCTCCTCTAGCATGCTAAATACTTCTCATCCATCAATGTGCCCCTTGCGACCCATCTTCACCAAAGAACTCCTGGCCTTTCCACCAAGACTAGATCCAAGTGAAGCTAGAGACTAGAAATTCTACCACCAAAACTTTTCAGCCTAGGAAGCTTTCTTTCCATCAAACATCTCAAACTCTACCTTCATCTTGTTACTCATGGTGACACCAAATATTAGTCACGAATAAACTATGAAGTAGAATTAATAAGAGTGCCATGGAATAGGGTGTGTAAACTTTTTGTATGATAGCTTTTGCTTCCTATGCATCCCCTAACTCTGATACCAATTGTTAAGACCACCAATGGTGCGGACACCAAAGGCACCAAAATAAGACAGAGGCTTCTCAACCCTCTATGGATCACTTAATTGACATTCGAGTCCACTGTAATAAAGCTTAGTCCAGCTGGGTTGTTTTATTTGAGTCCTGTAATTAGTCAAGTCATGTTGAGCTAGTTCAGTTCAGTATTAGTCAGCTCATGTCGAGCTAATTTTATTCATTTTGAGTCCTGTACAAGCATATCGAAGACTCAAGACCACATCATACAAGTGAAGACCAAGTCCAACCTAACTGAAGACTTGGAAGTTGAGCCCAAATCCAACCCAACTTGAAGGCCTGAAGATCCCAGTAGGAGAAAATGAAAACAGAAACAAACCTGAAGCCCTGGTCCAGCAAGAAGCAAACTGGGCCAGCCCAGGCCCGGGAAGAGGAATTAGGGCGCCACTTCTCAAGATGACCCTCCTCTTGGTTGGCCACTTATGGTCACCCCCTTGGCCCACCATGACAAGGAGAGGGAGTCCAAGTGCTTTAGGGATTTCTACCTAGGTTGCCTTGTATTCCTAGTTAGGGTTTGAAAGGGAGGAGGAGTCCTATGTAAAGTCTAAAGTACCCTTACTTGGGGCCCAAGGTTAAGGGTGTATTTAAGGGACCCCAGCCTCTTGTATGAAACTTGATTTTTTGATATAAAATAAACCTTGAGTTCTTATATTGCTTTGTGTGGTTATCCTGCTATGTGCATAAAGGGGTTTGAGAGTTCTTCTTCTCGGTGTTTGCTACCATCTTTTTGCCGCCAACCATCCTTCCAGTCCCCTCCAAAACTTTCTTCCCTTTGCTATTTTCCTTTGTTTTGTTGATTTCCTCTGAGTTTTCTAACCCCTGACAGGTTGTTTGTAGGTCCCCGAGTTCCTACAAATTCAACGACTCCAGCCAAGCTTCAATCGGACCACCGAGCAGAAAGCCGGATATCCGCGGGTCTTTGGCTCAGTTTTTCAGGATGCATCCATCGAGGAATGAGAGATCCCTTCACTGCGATCTTCACTGGGTACTTCAGACATAATCAAGTACACCCCCTCTACCACCAGTCTTTAAATTGTAGGAGAACTTGCCGTAACCGAGGCTTCTCAGCCCCGGCGATCCTTCTTTAGTACTTTTCTAGGTTCTAATATGCATGCTTGGCTTCAAAAATTCATACAAAATTCCCTACAACTAATTTTGATCTAAAATTCAGGAATTAATCACTTAACCCAACATATAAAATATACAAAAATAATTGCACGCATATTAGTCCCGCATCATCTGGTATCAGAGCTTAGATCAGGGCTTGTTTTCTGCAATTTTTCAGTCCATATATGCTTTGTAAATTTAGTTATTTCTCCCTGTCCTGAACACCAAAAATTATGAAATCTATTTTTTTGAATTCATCATAATTCATGGTATTTTCTAGAATTTTTGCAGATTTTATTTCGGTCTGTGAATTTTCTTCAAGCCGAAATACAGCCTGCAAATTTTTGGCTCTATTTTTTTTCAGCAAGAAAGTTTGGAAGTTTTAGGATTTTGCTTAGCATCTTTTTGCATATCTTTTAATTTTAGTATATTTCCTGCATATTAGGCCATAGATTGCAAGTTTTCTTCTATTTAAGATAATACTAAAATATAAAAAAAAATTACATATTCTCCAAAAATACCAAAAACATCTAAACCCTAATTTGCATCCTCATATGCTTGCCATCATTGCATAATTTACTTTAAGGGCACCCTCCTTATGCCAGATAAGGGAAGGAGGTCATTACCTTTTCTTAGCCCAAAACCACCTCCATTGCATTCGGTCTAAAGCCTAACTTAATATCGATTATACTTAATTTGCCCTAGTGGGCTAGGGACACCAACTGGTCGGGTTCGGGCTAAGTGTCAGATCACTGTGTCAAGCTAACCTGTGTGTGCCTTGTGCTTGGTGTCTAGAACGGTGGTTCAGGGATTCAATCCCGAAGGACTTGTGTGCTGGTCTGCCTACCTAGCCAATCTCTGATTGGTGTCTAGGATTGGCAATCAGGGACCTAACACTCCCCTTACACCTACCTGGCTGAGTACAGGGTTACTATAGGCTAGTTTGCCACCCTGATTGAGCCCTTAGTTTGGACTCTAGGTCTAGTCAACTGTAGTCGGTCTGATCGAGTCTTGCATGAGCACTAGATCAGGGGTTTCATATCACCCACCTCCTTCACAAATGTCTGAACCCATGGAAAATTTGTAAGCCCAAATGAAAGCACTCATTAAGCAACTAACCCAATCCATGGCCTAGATGTCTACACAAATAACTTCCCAGTTGACTACCCAGTTAACTCAGTCTAGTACCCAAACCAACAAAAGAATTGACCATCTTGCCAATAGGTTTGACTAGTTAGAAGGCCGTGTAGGGACCATAGAAAGAACCCATGGGTCACAGTATTAGCCAGATCCTGAGTCCCATCAAACTAGAAGGACCCCAAATCCTAATCCATACCATGAGGTCGAACCTAGGAGAGCCGCTCATCCTGACCCATACTATTATCTTCAACCTAGGAGGACCCCAAACCCTGATCCATACCGAGAGGTTATGAACCTAGGAGAGCCCCTCAGCCTGACCCATACTATAATCCTGAGCCTAGGAGGACCCCAAACCCTGATCCATATCTTGAGGCTGAACCTAGAAGAGACCATCATCCTGACCCAATCCCCGAGGTTTGTCCTAGAAAGGCCAATCAGGATTTTGTAGACCAGGAGGACCGATCCTATAGACATGTTAAGCTTGATGCCCTAACTTTTGATGGTTGTCCAGATCCTAAGGTCTATATAGATTGGGAGGGAGAGATGGATCAATATTTTGAGTTGTATGATATGACGGAGGAGCATAAATTTAGGTTTGCTAAGCTTAAGTTGGTTCGGGAAGCCAGGTTACATTGGGCTAGTGTCAAGAGAACCCTTAGTCTAGGAGGGCATGATCCTATAACCACCTGGTGGGCCATGAAGGGTAAGCTTAGGACAAGATATGTTCCAGCTTCATATTGTAGTGGGTTACTAGATCAATGGTAATGATTTAATCAGGGTAATAAGAGTATAGATGAGTACATCACAAAATTTGATGAGTATTCCATGCGATGTGATTTGAGGGAGTCTGAGGATGTTGTCTTATCTAGGTTTAGAGCTGGACTTAGAGATGACATTAAGAAAGAGCTCTATATGAGAGAGGTTAGAGACCTGGACCATGATTACCAGATTGCTAGGGATCATGAGCATTTTCATAGAGGGCTCATTTACCGTAGACCTGAGCCCACTAGATACCCTAGTCAGTATCCAAGAGCTAGCCAGCCAAATCAGAGCCGACCCATGCCCAGCCGACCTAGCTCGAGTCAACCCAGTCCTAGTCAGCCAGGCCCGAATCGACCCAGTCCTAGTCAGTCAGGCCCGAGTCGACCCCAGCCTAGTAATCCCTTGACCCGTAAGGATGATCGAGGAAAATCTGTAGAGGTCAATAAGAGTTACACTTCCCAAAAGACCTGTTTTATATGTAATAAACCAGGCCACTTTATGAGCCAATGTCCAGTTAGTGCCTTACACCTAGGTGAACTGCAGGAAGAAGAGCAGGGTCCATAGTTGAACCTAAGGGAGAAGTTTATGAGGCTGATGATCAGTTAATAGATGAATCTGAAGGTGAGGAGGAGGAACCTAAGTCTGAGAACTAATTGGGAGTGGTTAGGCGCATCTTAGCCCAAACCCCAGTTAAGGAAAATTGGCGTAGGACTAGCATCCTACAGACTTTTGTTAAGGTAGGGGGTAAGGTTCTTAAGATCATCATAAATAGTGGGAGTTGTGTCAATGCCATCTCTGCTAAGATAGTTAAATCTTTAGGGTTGATCACAGTTCCCCATCCTAGCCCATACAATGTTTCTTGGGTAGATTCCACCTCCTTCCAGATTCAAGTTAGGTGCCAAATCTTAATTAGATTGCAGACCTATGAGGAAAAGATTTGGTATGATGTCATCTACATGGAAGTAAGTAGTATCATTCTAGGTCGACCTTGGCTTTTTTATCATGATGCAACCCTGTATGGTCGAACCAATGTTTGTGCTTTTAACTACCATGGAATAAGTTTGTTATCAATCCAGCTCCCCCTAGGGACCCAGTTAAGAGGGTTTCTAGTAGCCTTAAGGACAAGAAACCTGGAGTTAACCTGATTAAGGTTAGGGAGTTAGAAAAGGAGATTGTTGAGGAAAACCATGTTTGGATCTTGACCTCCAAGGAAATACTCGAGCCAACCCAAAAGGAACACCCTAAAGAAATTGTTGAAGCTCTGAAAGAATTTGAGGATGTCTTCCCTGAGGATTTACCTGATCAACTACCACCCCTTAAAAACATCCAGCATGCAATAGACTTAGTTCTAGGAGCCACTTTACCAAACCTTCCTCACTATAGACTGAATCCCATTGAACATCAAGAATTACAGAAATAAGTGGGAGAATTGCTTAGGAAGGGTTTCATTAGGGAGAGCCTGAGTCCATGTGCAGTCCCTACTCTACTGACCCTTAAGAAGGATGGTACCTGGAGGATGTGTGTAGATAGTAGAGCTATCAACAAGATAACTGTGAAGTATAGGTTTCCCATCCCGCGATTGGATGATATATTAAACATCATGGCCGGAGCCAGAGTTTTCTCTAAGATAGACCTTAAGAGCGGCTATCATCAGGTTAGGATTAGACTTAGGGATGAGTGGAAAACTGCTTTCAAGACTAAGAATGGCCTGTTTGAGTGGGTTGTAATGCCTTTCGGACATTCCAATGCACCAAGTACTTTTATGAGGATTATGACCTAGGTCCTGAAAGAGTTTACAGGGAAATTCATTGTGGTCTACTTTGATGATATTCTGATTTATAGCAGGACCAAGAAGGACCACCTTAGTCATCTAAGACTAGTATGCCAAACCCTTAGGGAGAATATCCTCTATGCCAACTTTAAGAAGTGTGATTTCATGACACATAGGGTTATCTTCCTAGGTTTTGTTATCACCCATGAGAGAGTTTCTGCAGATCCTGAAAAGGTTAGGGCAATTGTTGAGTGGCCTACCCCCTCTAGTGTCCACGATGTGCATAGTTTCCATGGCCTAGCAACCTTTTACAGGAGATTTATTAGGGATTTTAGTATAGTCGTCGCACCTATCACTGATTGCATTAGGAAGGGTACATTTGAGTGGACCAAAGTAGCTGATAAGGCCTTCCCAGAGCTAGAGGATAAGATGACCCATGCACCCATCCTTCGATTACCTGATTTTACTAAGGTGTTTGAGGTCACTTGCAACGCCTCGAGAGTAGGAATAGGTGGGGTACTAAGTCAAGAGAATCACCCTTTAGCCTTCTTCAGTAAGAAACTGAATGAGGCTAAACTTAAGTACTCTACCTATGACAAGGAATTTTATGCGATAGTCCAGGCCCTTAGATATTGGAAACATTACTTACTATCGCAGGAGTTTGTCTTATTTTCTGACCATGAGTCACTCAGATTCCTGAACTCCCAAAAGAAATTGAACCCACAGCATGGTAAATGGATTGAGTACATTCAGGCTTACACCTTTGTCCTGAAGCACCGTGTCGGCACTGAAAATAAGGTAGTAGATGCCCTAAGTTGTAGGTCTCTACTGTTATGATCAGTTAGCACCCAAGTCATAGGGTTTGATAGGTTAAAGGATGAATATGAAACCTGCACAGACTTTGGAGACATTTATCAGACCCTCAGGCTAGGACCATCCAGTACCCATAGTGAGTATACCCTTCAGGATGGCTACCTTTTCCAGAACAATCGACTCTATATATCAAAAACTTTCCTTAGAAAATTCTTAATTTTGGAGACCCATGCTGGAGGTTTACCTGGTCACTTTGGTAGAAATAAGACAATTTTAGCAATAGAAGACCAGCTCTTTTGGCTAGGATTGAAAAGGCACGTTGCACAGATTGTAGCCAGGTGTAGAACTTGTGATGTTGCAAAACAGCAGAAGCAGAACACTGGTCTTTACACACCTTTACCAGTGCCTGATCTCCCTTGGCAGGACCTAAGTATGGACTTCGTGTTAGGATTACCTAAGACCCAGAAAAGACATGATTCTATCTTTGTTGTGGTTGATAGGTTCTCTAAGATGGCTCACTTCATCCCCTGTTCCCAGACCTTTGATGCATCTAGAGTAGCCAAGCTTTTCTTAGATCATGTGGTTAAACTCCATGGCCTACCCAAGACCATCATATCTGATAGGGATGTTAGGTTCACCAGTTATTTTTGGAAGACCTTATGGCACCTGTTAGGGTCCAAGCTTAAGTTTTCTATAGCCTACCAACCTCAAACAGATGGCCAAACTGAAGTGGTCAACCGTAGTTTAGGAAACCTCCTTAGATGCCTGGTAGGTGAACATGTTGTAACTTGGGATCTATTATTACCTACAGCAGAGTTTGCCTACAACAGTTCGGTAATTAGGACAATGGGAAAGAGTCATTTTGAGATAGTCCATGGGTACCAGCCTAATCGCCCCACTGATCTAATTCCTTTACCTATTCACGCACGAGTCTCAGAGTCTGTAGAGTCATTTGCAGAGCATATTAGAGACTTGCACAAGGACATTAGCTAAAAGATAAACATAAGCAATGAAACTTATAAAAAATTAGTTAATTCCCGAAGAAGGATCAAGGAATTTGATGTAGGGGATTCTGTCATAATTAGGCTTAGGCCTGAGTGGTTCCCACCTAGGATCATTAAAAAGCTTCATGCTCGTGGAGCCAGACCTTTTAAAGTGTTAAAGAAGGTTGGATCAAATGCCTATGTGTTAGACTTGACTTCGAATATGAGCATTAGTTCTACCTTCAATATTACAGACCTGGTTAAGTATAGGGAACCGGCAATGATATCCAGTGAGTCTTTTGGACCTATCCATTCTGTTGAGAGTGATCCTTACCCAGAGTGTCCACCAATTAATTGGACTGAGAGAGGAGAATGGATCGAGCATATCCTGGATGATCAAGCCATTATGACCCGAGGCCACGGTTATCAACGCTTCCTGGTCTGATGGCAAGGCTGGCCAGAGTCGGATGATTCATTGATTTCTCGAGAGGACTTGCAATGCCTTAACCCAGACCTTCTCGAGAGATATGTGAGCCAGTCTGAACTTCACTCGACAGGGTCGAGTTCCTCCCATCCTGGGAGAATTGGTGCGGACACCAAAGGCACCAGAATAAGGCAGAGGCTTCTCAACCCTCTGTGGATCACTTAATTGACATTCGAGTCCACTGTAATAATGCTTAGTCTACCTGAGTTGCTTTATTTAAGTCCTGTAATTAGTCAGTTCATGTTGAGCTAGTTCAGTTCAGTATTAGTCAGCTCATGTCGAGCTAATTTTATTTGTTTTGAGTCCTGTCCAAGCATATCGAAGACTCAAGACCATATCATACAAGTGAAAACCAAGTCCAACCTAATTGAAGACATGGAAGTTGAGCCCAAATCCATCCCAACTTGAAGACCTGAAGATCCCAGGAGGAGAAAATGAAAACATGAACAAACCTGAAGCCCTGGTCCAGCCATAAGCAAACTACGCCAGCCCAGGCCCAGGAAGAGGAATTAGGGCGCCACTTCTTAGGATGACCCTCCTCTTGGTCGGCCACTTATGCTCACCCCCTTGGCCGACCAAGACAAGGAGAGGGAGTCCAAGTGCTTTAGAGATTTCTACCTAGGTTGCCTTGTATTCCTAGTTAGGGTTTGAAAGGGAAAAGGAGTCCTATGTAAAGTCTAAAGTACCCTTACTTGGGGCCCAAGGTTAAGGGTCAATTTAATGGACCCTAGCCTCTTGTATGAAACTTGATTTTTTGATATGAAATAAACATTGAGTTCTTATATTGCCTTGTGAGATTACCTTGCTATGTGCATAAAGGGGTTTGAGAGTTCTTCTTCCCGGTGTTTGCTACCATCTTCCTGCTGCCAACCATCCTTCCAGCCCCCTCCAAAACATTCTTCCCATTGCTGTTTTCCTTTGTTTTCTTGATTTCCTCTAAGTTTTCTAACCCCTGACAGGTCGTTTGCAGGTCCCCGAGTTCCTACGAATCCAACGACTCCAGCCAAGCCTCAATCGGACCACCGAGCAGAAAGCCGGGTATCTGCGGGTCTTTGGCTCAGATTTCCAGGCCGCATCCATCGAGGAATGAGAGATCCCTTCGCTGCGATCTTCACCGGGTGCTTCAGACATTGTCAGGTACACCCCCTCTACCTCCAGTCTTTAAATTGTAGGAGAACTTGCCCTAACCGCGGCTTCTCAGCCCCGGCGATCCTTCTTTAGTACTTTTCTAGGTTATAATCTGCATGCTTGGCTTCAAAAATTTATACAAAATTCCCTACAACTAATTTTGATCTGGAATTTGGGAATTAATCACCTAACCCCACATATAAAACATACAAAAAGAATTGCATGCATATTAGTCCCACATCAACCAACCTTTGTGTGGCATTCAAAACTCAAAAGCAGATGCCTCCTCCATGTTTTGTATCGATCAAAGTTCTTTTGGGCTGCCAAATGCCTCCTCCATGTTTTGTATCGATCAAAGTTCTTTTTATAGATTATATTACTTCATGACCGGTATCCAAATCATACTCCACTTAAGCCCTTGACCCTCAAGGATGAGTCTCCATGAATTTCATACTAGAAACCCACCTATCCACATCCTGGAAGTAGCCCAAATCAATCTGGATAATAGTAGATAAGGAGTTCCAGTTGGACCAGGATTCCTTGGTCAAACTAGTCCACATACAATGGCTAATCTTGTGCCTAACTTAAATCAACACCTCTTACTCAATTTAGGATGAGGAGTCCTTCTCTAATAAGATTCCTAAAGCTACTATCACTTGCCAAAAATCTGATATCGAATAGGAATGAGGTGAACACCAAAACTCCATGCAAAACAATATCGCTATTCCCCTAATGGCAACAAGTAATTGGCATGAAAGAGTCTACCTTCTTGCTTGGATACTTTGGAAATCTTTAGATATGCTTTAGAAGTGAAAAACTAGAAGATAAAGGCTTTTTGCTACTACAAATCAATGCACAAAACACCAGGGAGGAGAGAGAATCCCATGTGCCAAAAATACCTAGCAAAAAATTCTCTATAGCACTTAACCTATGCAACAATCCTTTCGGAGCTACTTCTTCCTTGATGCGTGGTATTTCTTGATGGCATGAGGAGAGAGAGGAAGAGAGAGGGGTGAGAGAGAGGGGGATTTAGGGAGAATTAGAGATCTCTTTGATTTCTTGGCAATAGGTTTACATAAACTCCACTTTTATAGATCCAAGGGTTCTCCTAATCCAAATAAGACTAGAAACATAAACCGGAACCTAACTCTGATTCTTCCAAGGCTAAATCCAATTAGAAGAGCACTTACCTAAGACCATGTACACCCATGTCTTAACCCACTCTCACATCAACTTCGATTCAAATTTGATCTAATATTGAATTAGCCCCTTCAAGATCCAAAACCCTGGACCTCAAAACTATGGAGGGTAAACCTCCACCCTAGGACCAACCCAGTCTTAGCCCTATGATCCATATCAATCCTATATTCTTGAAGTCATCACCATGACTCCTCTTCTTCTTCTATATTTTCCACGGGATCCTCAGGGGTGTCTTCTATTGGTTCAACTTTGTGCAAAGCATGGGATGGGCACTGTCTAGCAAAGTATCCAATACCATGATATCTAAAGAACCTATCATTTGAGCTATTTCCTTTTGACATTTAGTCATGATTTCTTTTCCTTTATCTTCTATATGGACTGTGGAATCATGGGTGTAGGTCAACTAATAGGTTGTTTGACTCATTCTTGGTTTGGAACTTGAAGACACAGGCTTACTTTGATTTGGGAGGCAAATATAGGTTGGTCTATTAAATCACAAGCAATCTTGTATGACTTGGTAGGCTTGTTGAAGGTATTAACTTCACATAAGCATAGTTCGCATTGGAGGTTTTCCCTAGGCAAGCCCTAAACCTAGATAATGTCACAGCATGGTCTTCACTAACACCGTATCTCATGATGAATTCATCAAATTTGGCAATGTACTCGATCATAGATCTATTTCCTTGGCTTAATTTCTACAATTGATCTAGGGGTCTCTGGTGATAGGATATGTTAATATACTTCTCCTTAAGGATTAGTTTCATTTCCTCCCAAGTCTTTGCAAGTCATTATCCTCTTTGTTGGTCAAGGCACTCAACATTGTCCCAGACAACATAGCTTACATCCCTAATTTTAGCTACAAACCTAAACCATTGGTCATCAAACATGTCATATCACTCAAAGTAGTGGTCCATGTCACTCTCCCAATCTATGTAAACCTTCAGGTCGTGACATCCATCAAAGCCAGGGGCTTCAATTTGGGTACTCCTAAGAATTTGATCATCTTAATCATTAAGGTCATGATGGTGAATTCTACCCAATGGGGGTTCTATATCAAATTCATGATAACGGCCTATAGGGACCTCATAGAAGGTTGAGGTGAATCCAGGTTAACTTGGCTATGTTGGGATTCTTCGATGGCAGTGACTTTATTGACTAGCATTTTATGGTAAATATCATGTTTAAGGGCCACAGCTTTTAATTCTATCATGATCTTATTCCGGGTGAGTTCCTGATCGGGTTCAATGGCAATAGTTGGTTCCTAGCCAAGTGGACATGAAAATAAGATGATCAAATAATTAAACCTTAGATGACTAAGGATAACTTAGACCTAGTAGTTCAAGCACTGTGATATGATCCAAGCACAAAACAAATCTAGACCAACTCCTTTAACTAGCCAAGTAAGTGGTGTGATTGTGGGAGGCTTTCCTTACTTTTGCAAGGTCCTAATCAAGTAACCATGTGCCTGCTTAAGATGTTTTCCATTGGACCACTAGTCTTAGACACCAGTCCATGGGGATGATGCAGATCTAGTCTCACCCAATCTCAACATACCACTTGAACTTTATCTTGATTGACTCTAGTTGGTGGGTACTTGATTTTAAATTAGGCTTAGGTCAATGCAAGATATTGGTGGTTATTTTTGGACCAAAGAAGGGTAATGAAATCCCTCCCTAATCTAGTTAAAGAGGATTGCCCTTAAGTGTCTTATATAATGAATGCAATCAAGCTAAATAAGAAAATAATGCAAGAATATCTTAACCTAAACCTAACCTTACTCTGATACCAACACTGATGTGGAACATGATGCATGAATGATTTGAGATCAGTAATTGATTAACATAATTCATAAATCACTAACCAAATGTAAATTATTCTAAGTTTAAGATATGTTGCTAAAAAGGAGAATAATTAGATTAAATTAGACCAAAAATTATTGCCCAAAGAACAAGCAATTTAAAGCTATATAAAACTTAGATCGAAGATGTTTAGAAAAACACCAAGATTAAGATAGTCTTCCTAAAAAATATGAGATCTATAAAGATAATAAGATATCTTATAAAATTACCAAACAGCAAACTCAACTTATTTATGGAAAGATACCTATGAAACTAGACAAATCAGAACCTTGAAAGAGTTAGACCTTTTATGGAGCTGACTTCAGTGGTTAGGATTCATAATGATTTGGATTTTGGTCATTGAAATCTGGATTTCAACTTCTTGATTGATCATCTTCTTCATGGAAGGCTCTTGAAGATGGAAAGTAGTTGTTGAAGAACCTAGGACTCACTTGGAGACTCTTACTTGGATTTGGATACTCCCAATGCTGATCCAATCTCCAAAACTCCTTGAAAAATTTTAGAAAAAATTATATTGGTTCATGATATTGTAGGGAATAGGGTTTGGTAATTTATAGTAGGTTTGGGAGAGATGTGGATGGGTGGAGAAGTTTGGTAGAGACAACGCTAAGGAAAGTCTAGGTATAGAATTTTCTACATGTAGGGGCTGATTCAACAAGACAGAAAATTTTAGGAAAATGATTTCAAACATCCGTAAGTTGAAAGAGATGTTCTAGGATGTTGTTGGGATTCTAAGAAAAAAAATATTAAGTGATTTGGACATGGGGTTAGGGATTTGTTAAGGTTGGAAAGTTGCTGGCATAGAAATTTGGGAATGGGACATAAATAAGAACGAAGAGCGAAGATGGGCCTCTCTCACCCTCCCTAGCGGGTGCTATGGGATTCTCATCCTCTTCCTCTTGAAGTAATCACATCATACATGATGAAGAACAAAATATATCAGTTTTTTTTATTGATTTAATAACTTGAGTACATCATTTTTTATAGACCCATGAAAGAGTCTTAGTCAAAGTAAGAATATAAGTCCCAAACCTAATAGAATAATGACTAAAGACCTAACTTGTGAGGGTCCCAAGTGTCAAGGGACACCTAGGGAGGTGCCAAGTTATTTTCCATGCCATATAAAAAATGGGATGACATAAATATGGGGTGGCAAGAATATGGGAGGCACCAATCTAAGCTATGTTCACACTAGTTTCTCTGATAAGTCACATTCATACTTTGGTTCTAGTACCAAATTAAAATAACTTAATTAAATCAAATTAATTTGGGGATTAGACTTGATTTAACTCAAAATACAAACTCAATTGACTTAGTTGAATAAAATAAAATAAAATAAACTTTGACTTGACTGGACTAGACTGAAATTAAATTGAATTGAGTACTTTTGGGCTCTAGTTTGTGCTTCCTTAATCTAGATAGGCTATAACTTTGATGATTTCCTTCTAGCTGCTTTGGTCTCATACCAATAGATATAGTTCCTAGATCAATCCAACCTAACTTGTCCCATTATAGATTAATTCCTACTGAGCATATCGAGTTATAGAGGCAAGTTGGAGAACTTTTATGGAAAGGATTTATTAGGTAAGCTCTTGCATAGTACCTGCACTGTTAACAGCAAAGAAAGATGTAACTAGGAGGATGCGCATTGATGGTCATGCAATAAACAAAATTACTATAAAATATCAATTCCAATCCCCAGCTAGATGACATGCTTGACATTATGTCCGAATCCACTATCTTTTCTAAGGTAAAATCTTAAGAGTGGTTAACATCAGGTTAGAATCAGACTGCGAGATGAGTGGAAGAACACCTTCAAGATGAAGGATGATTTATGTGAGTGGATGGTCATGCCCTTTAGACTATCAAATGCCCTTAGTACCTTATGTGACTGATGAATCAAGTGTTATGACCATTTATTGGATTATTTGTAGTCAATACTTTAATAACAACCTAATCTATAGTAAATCTAGAGAAGGACATTTGGATCATTTTCAGTAAGTTCGCCAAGCCTTGAGGATGGAAACCTGGTGAGGACACCAGAGCAAGGAAGAAATGTTAGACCCCTCTAAGCTCATTGTGGATCATAAATGAGTACTGTCTACCTTTCAATTATGAGTAATTGAGTCTATGTAAATAATTAGTCAACTTTGATTACAAATTAGTCAAGTTAGGATTGCTTGGATTAAGTCCTATAATTAGTACTTGATTTAGTTAAGGGGGTTCAAGTTCAATTGTTAGCGAAGGTCAAGTCCAATTGTTGAAGCCATGCCACGTCATCACGCCACATCATGCCACATGGAGCCTTGTCACCCATACTTGGAGTAGTATGTCTCATTTCACCACCTTGGATGGCCAACTCAATGTCAAAAGAAGGTTGTCTTTTATTTTCTTCAACACATTGAGACATCGAGATATTGAGATAACAGGACAACAGGACAACAGGACATCAGAAGACCTCATCCTTTCTTGTCCAAGAATTCAAATTAGAGGAAGGTTACTACAAGGACTCCAAGAAGATTAATGCCCATTTTTCTTCTCATGTATCGCCCATTTGAAATCCAAAATTGATGCCATTTAAGAGAAGTAAAATGGAAGGATTCTCCTCTCTTTGGCAGCTCCTCTCATCCTCATTTCGTCACCCACATGAAGAGGAGTGCCTCCCCTCATCCATTCAAATTTCCAAGATGCTTTATCCTCATCTAAGTCAAAGGATAGAATGAACGATTATCTTGCCTATTTTCAAATTCAAGAAGATCAAGATAAAGCCTAATTCATGCCAAGAAAGAAGGAGGGATTGATGCCAAGATGGGGAAAAGAAGGATGCCATCTAATATTTAGTGCCTCTTCTTATTTTTCGTCGCCCATTATGAAGTTTCTTATCATCGCACTTCATAAGGAGTTCAATTGCAAAGGGAATTCTATCCAGTTTAAATTACAAAGAGTTTTCATCCAAGTTAAGAAGGAGATTAGAGTTCATTATTATTTGTATTTATCTGGTATTCAAAGCAATTTGTTCCTATCTTGCTACCTTGTATGGAGGGTCTATAAATACCACTCCATCCCCCCTTGTAACCATCTTTGAATCATTAATGAAACTCTATCAGTTTGCTTCTGCAATTGCTGGTTAAGCATTGTAATATGAAAGTGCTCTGTTGGGTAAGCAGTGCATCTATGTGTGTGGGGTGCTGAAGCCCTAGTTATCTCTCAAGTCCAAGATCCAAGAAGCCAGGTGCCATCATCTTCAACATCCAGTCCAGATCTACATTCAAGCCAACCATCCCTCTTTCCCTCTCTCTTTTCAGATTTCCACTCCTTTTTCCACCATTCTAATCACAGTTCTTTTGCAAGATCCTTAGTATTCTCAATTAGAAGAGGAGGTTTCCTTGCCATCCAACCATCATGGGAAGATCTGCTCCGAAGGAACTAATATTTGGAATCCTACCGTAAGATCTTGATAGTCGAATCCAGATCTGCTACAACGGAGGAGGAAAAATCGATATCGGTAAGTAACCCATCCAAATCTCATAGATCTAATTTTGTGAAGCAAGGAAGTCCTAGTTTCGGTGGTTTCCTAATCATCAAATCCAGGGTTCTTTTTGAAATTGTATGTGAACTACATTACGGGTAGTTAGTAGTAATTTTAGTCTATCTTCCTTAAATTTATTTGATAGCTTATTTGAGTTTGCTGTCATTGCTCATTAGAATTAAACTATTAATTGTTAGATTAGCCCTTGCATCCATCCTGTATCAAAACCAGTATGCAAACCTTAAGAAGTATAGTTTCATGACCAACCAAGTTACTTTCTTAGATTTTGTTGTCCCCCGTAATCGCATGTCTATAGATCCCAAAATGATAAGAGCAATAGTTGAGTGGCCTGTATCCCAAAACCTTCATATCATACATAGCTTCCATGGCCTAGCAACCTTTAATCATAGGTTCATTAAGGGATTCAGTGCCATCATAGCTACAATCATCGATTGTATCAAAAAGGGAGTCTTCGAATGGACCAAAGCCACTAATGAAGTTTTCCAAGATGGTCCATGCCTCTATCCTATGACTATCAAATTTCTTAAAAGTATTTGAAGTCACATGTGATGCCTTAAGTGTAGGAATAGGAGGTGTCCTTAGTTAAGAAGGTCTTTCGATAGCATACTTTTGCAGGAAACTGAATGATGCCAAATTAATGTACTCTGCATATAATAAGGAATTCTATACAGTAGTGCAAGCCCTATGATATTGGAGACACTACTTATTACTATAAGAATTTTTCTTGCTTTCTGACCATAAGGCCCTCCAATCTTGAACTCCTAAAAGAAACTAAACCATAGGCAAGGAAAGCGGGTTGAATCTTTGCAAGCATACACTTTTGTCCTTAAACATCATGCAATTGTCAAAAATCAAGCTATTAATGCATTTAGCCATAGGCATACCCTATTCCACCCTGAGTATAGAAGTGACTAGATTTGGTAGGTTGAAAGAGAGCTATGAAGAGCGTTCAGACTTCAATAAAATTTATTCCACTTTGCTTCATGCACCATCTAGAGAGTGTAGCAAATGTGCCCTTCAAGATGGTTACTTATTCAAAGAAACTAAGTTGTGTATCCCGCATACTTTTGTTAGCTATTTTCTTGTATGGAAAATATATGCAGGTGGATTAACTAGACACTTTGGCAAGAATAAAATCATTGGAATCCATAGAATATATTGAGCCAAGCTTAAAACGAGATGTAGCTAGGATAGTTGCTCAATGTAGAAATTGTGTGCCATGACCAAAACATAATACTAGCCTATATACACCATTTCCCATACCTGACTATCCCTAGTAGGATGTTAGCATGGACTTTGCCTTAGGTTTGCCGAGGATAGCCCATAGACACAATGCAATTTTAGTGGTAGTAGATCGATTCTTTAAAATGGCCCATTTTATCCCCTATTTCCAAACATCCGATGCATCTAGAGTTATTAAGATATTCTTTGATGAAATTGTTAAGCTACATGGATTTCCTAAAAATATAGTATTAGATAGGGATGTTAGATTTATGAGCCATTTTTGAAAATCCTTTGGCACATGTTAGGAAAATAATATAAGTTCTCCTCCGCCTACCATCCATAAATAGATGGCCAAATTGAAGCAGGAAATAGAAGCCTTGGGAACCTATTATGCTGTCTAATTGGAGAGCAGTCTAGAAATTGGGATCTTTACTATCCTGACCTGAATTTGCATACAGTAGTTTTGATAAATAGGTCCATAGGTTAGTCAATTTGAGGTAGTTCATGGTTATCAACCTAGAAAACTAGTTGACCTTATTCCTTTATCCATGCATGCTAGAATGGCTGGATCCACTGAGTTATTCACCCAACATGTTATGATGCAGAACAAAAAGATGATGCGATGCGGAAGTAAATTAAAATTAATGTATTTTTTTTTATTTATTTATTTTCAGAAGTTGGCTTTGACTTAAAGGAAAGATAAACTAATGCTGAAAGAAACTAAGAAATGATAGAAAGCACAATTAAAAGGAGTGGATTATCAGAGTAACTCAGAAGTAGGATTGCTGGGGATTGAGAAACCCCCAGACCTAGGGTTTACTCCTCTTTCAAGAAACAGACGAAGAGAGAAGAGAAGGTTTTATACCTGACTGTGATATCTCTCGTTGCTTCAATTGAAGGACACTCTCGAACAGATTGTAGGATCCTTGGAGACGAGGTATCTTCGCAATGGATCCTCGGATTGTAGTCCTATGGCAAGGTTGGCCTTCTTCTCGAACTCAGGATCTGGAAGAAGAAGAACAAAAAAAAAAGAACCAGAAACTCAAAGAAAGACACTGACCTGAGGACTTAATGAAGATTGTTGGATGTAGAAGTTCCAGAGATCTTGATACTGATCTGACTCTTCTTTGAACTTGCTCTGTAGTTGAAACAGTTGATCTGAACCTGGATGCTGGTGGCCGGCCTCTATGTGGAAGAGAGGGGCCGTGGGATGTAGATGGAAAATTAGGGTTTGGTGGTGGTGGAGTAGAGATGGGTGGACTAAGCTAGGGTTTTGGGGTTGGAGATCTCACACCTCCTCAAGGTTCCTAGGGAACCCGGATTTACTCCCTCACGGAGCTCAACACTTGAATACAAGTGCGGAAGAGAGAAACACAAAGTTGCTCACAAAGAAATTGATTTCATTCATCATTTTTTCAAGAGTTACATAGAGTTGAATATATAGACATAACAAAGAAATAAAATTTCATACACTTCCCATGTGGGACTAATAGGACTAACCCACACTTTAGGCATCAAATTCTCTTCCCAAGACTCCTTCCATGAGTGGGCAGCCCAAAAACTCCAAGAAAACTTGAAAATCAGCTCCAAATGGCATGTTATGGGGGTGTCTCCTAGTATCTCTCCATGAATCAAGGATTTTCCCTTCATGGTTTGGCTCTTTTGGACACCTCCTAGTCTTGCTCCACAAGTTTAGGCTTCTTCTTTTCATGGCTTTGGCACTTTAGGAAACTTTTGGGTGCCTCCTTGATTTTCTCCCCAAGACATGCTCTCTTCCCTTTTATAACTTGGGTTTTTATGGAACATTGTGGGGCACCTCCTTGATCCTCTCTTCAAGAAAAATTCTTGCCATCCTGGCTTGGGTTTATCTAGAAAGAAGTTGGCTCCTCCTTGGATTGAGGTATCTTGATGGATTTCTCCCCCAAGTGGCGCATGAAAGAAGGGACCTGCTTTCTTGTGGTGTGGGGACCAAGGCACACTGGATGGAGATGTGGCACCTCCTGGACTCTGGCGTGTGGCTGGGAGTGTGGCGCCCACTTGCTTGGTCCTGGGAGAAAATGTGGCACCTTGGAGAAGACCTAGACCACTACTAGGACTTGTATTGAGTCAACATGACTCAACAAAATTTAAATTGCAGGGAAATACAGACTCAAACTAAAATTGAGTTGACCAAGTCAACCCTTATTACAAAACCAGAAAACCCTAATTCTTCGGGCAATGTCAATCAGAGATCCAGATGGAGCCCTGAAGTCTTCTTCTGAGTCTGGTGCCCGCACCATGTTAAGAGTCTACATAACGAGATAAGTGAAAGAATTAATGTAGGTAATGCAGTATATAACCAGTTAGTAGATATGCATAGGCGAGTCAAAGAATTTGTAGAAAGAGATGAACTCATGATTAGCATTAGACATGAGCAATTCCTACCAAGGACCATTAAAAGAAATTGCACACTCAATGAGCATTTCTTTTTAAAATTATAACAAAATTGGATTGAATACATATGTTTTGGACTTATCCCTAGAATTAGGAATCAATTCTACTTTTAATATATCTGATCTTACTAAAGAGCTAGCAACGATTCCTAGTGAGCCATTTTGATAGGGACATCGACTAGCACAGAATCTGAAGCCTAGCCCATCCTAGAACCTGAAGCCCCAGATCCTGAAGTCGATGCAGCACATATCCTGGAGCAGCATGGATCCCGGAGTAGCATGAATCTCTGAGCACATCCAAATGAAGATAAGTGTAATTTTTTTATGGGTGTATCAGGGATTGGGATATCTTGAAGTTTTAGGATTAGATTCCATACATTTTTATCGTTGTTTTAGGATTTAGTTGGATTAGTTTATTTTTAATAGTTTGAATGTATTAGGATAAAGGTTGAGGTATCTAAGATCAGGATATTGAATATCTCAGATTATCCTATTTATAATTATTTTTATCGATCAAATAAAGGGAGACGATGAATATTTTGGAAGAAGAAAAATAAAATCCAAGTTAAGGAGAGGGGTCATCACTCATGGTTAAGAAGAGGGTGTTGATGCCCTACATGATCACTCTGGTTAAGAGTGGGTGCTGAAGCCTAGGTAGGAAACCGAACTATGGTTTTTTTTTTTTTTCCTAAATTTTTCTATTGGTCTTTCTTCTTCTTCATCTGCATTCTTTCTCTTTCCCCTCTCAGTTTCCTTTCTCCCGAATTAACCACCAAGCCATCCCGACCAAAACCGCCCGAGCACCATCTGGTCACCGATGTTGTTGGAGGTAGGCCAACCACCCCTCCTTCCGACGTCTTCAACATCGTCGCCGAGACTGCAATCACCCGGATCTGCCCGAACACCAGCCAACTTGCCCATGCCCATGCTAGAACCGCCGGGCTTGTAACCATATCATGCCTGTGGGATCGTGCCCTCCAAGTCACGGCTGAAGTTTCTGCCTGGCCTCTTCCTTCCATGGGTCCAGCCAACCCAGATAGGGGCTCATGTCCATCCTCTCCACCCGCTGCCTCCCGTGAGCTTCTCCACCCCTTCCTCCACTCTCCGTCGCCTCTCACCTGTAAGCATAACTCCCGTGCAACCCCAATACCACCTGAACTTTCCTCTCGACTTTAATAGCTCGCATCACATGATGCCACTGGAACAACATCCATGCCAGCCATCTTCTCCCTCTGCCATAGTTCGAACACCCCATCCCAATCACCCCTGCTGCTGAGACCGTCGCTGCCCTGCCGCCATCTCTGCCGATCCCGTGATGCCAGCCGCCAACCATGCTGCTGCCTCTGACCAGCACAGATTTGGCAAGCCCCTCCATGAGCCTCCCCTTTCCCATGATTCAGTCCATGGGGAAGCAAAAGCAAGGCTCTACATGAACGTGAATGCAAATGCTGTGTTCGAGGCTGACTTCTCTTCTCGCATGATCCTCGGAGCATGGCCCCTCCCTGCCATCTTTAGCAAAAAAAATAGAAAAAAAAAGGAAAAAAAAGGAATGAAAAAAATATTAAAAAAAGGGTTTATTTGAATAAAAAATTTTGGAGAAAATAATTTGTGCCTGGTTGAACCAAGCCTAAAGGTCGTTTCCTAGCGACCAACGATCCACCCCTCTAAAATAAACCTAATCGAGGTCCGCCCGCATCACATTTGGACCTAATCCATCCTTTGAGAGTGAGCCTACCTTTGAGTGTCCACAAAGTAAAACCTCAACAAAATAAGACTAGATTAAGAGAATCATAGATAAGCAGGTCATTTCTACTAGGAGTTGAGGCTATCAACAATCCTGTTCAATGATGAGGATGACTGAGTCAGCAAGATACTTGGATCACTCGAGAGGATCTACAGTGCATCGACCTAGATTTACACGAGCAATACTAGAGAAATGTCGATCCATACTCAATGCGATCGTGTTCTCCCTATCATGGGAGAATTGGTACAAACACTAGAGTAAGCGAAAAGAAATCATTAAAGTTATAGCCTATTTGGATTAAGAAAGCAATATACTAGAGCCTAGAAGTAGCCAATTGAATCCCTTGAAATCAATTTCTGTCAATCCAATCAAGTCAATGTCAATTTTTATCTTATTTTAATTAATTGAGTCAACTAAGTCAGTATTTTGAGTTAAATAAAGTCTTATCCCCTAATTGGCTTGATTTAACTAAATTATTTTTATTAAGTACTAGAACCAAAGTATGAACATGACTTGTGGGAGAAACTAGTGTGAACATAGCTTAGGTTGGTGCCTCCCCATATTTATGCCACCTTTATTTATGGCATGGGAAATAATGTGGCACACCCTAGGTGTCCTTCAATATTAGTACTCCTCATAAATTAGGTCTTTAGTCATTATAGATTTGTATTAGGTTTGGAACTTATATTCTTGTCTAAACTAGGACTCGTTCATGGATCTATAAAAAGCGATGTACTCAAGCTATTAAACCAATAAAAATTACTAATATATTTTTTTCTTCACTATGTATGGTATGATTGCTCTAAGATGGAGAGGGTGAGAGATCCATAGTGCCCGCAAGGGAGGGTGAGAGGCCCATTTTTGCTCTCATTCTTCTTCATGTCTTATTCCTGGATTTTTGTATCAGCAGCCTTCCAACATCCATAATCCTAACCCCACGTCCAACTCACTTCCCATTTTTTTTATTGGAAGTCTAACATTTAGGAGCCTTCTTTTCAACCAATGGATCTTTAAGATCATTTTTCTAGAGTTTTCTAGGTCTTATTGAATTAGATCAAGAGTGTAAAAAATTCTATATCCAATTTTTCTTGAGTGTCACCTCTACCAAGCTTATCCACACATCCACATCATGCCCAAACCCATCATCATTTTATCCAACACTATTCTTTACAATCTCAGGCACCTAGACAATTCTTTTTGAAGTATTTTGAAGAGTTTTGGAACCCAGAAGGAGTTTTGGAGCCCAAACGGCCCTTGGATTCTCCCAATCCAAGCATATTACCTTTTAGTGAGCTCTAGATTCTTCAACTCCTAATTTTTGTCTTCAAGAGCCTTCCATGAAGAAGTTGATCAATCAAGGAGTCAAATCTAGATTTCAATGATTGAAATCAAAATCATCATGAATCCAAACCATTGACTCTACAAATGATCTAACACCAAGTTTCTGAAGTAAGTATCTTTCCATAAATAAATTGAGTTTATTGTTTGTTAATTTTATGAGAGGTTATTGCACATAGATCTCATATATTTTAGGATGACTATCTTAATCTAGGTATTTTTCTAAATACCATCAATTTGAAGGTAATAATTTATGGTCTACTTTAATCGATTATTCTTCCTTTAGCAATGTATCTTAACTTACTTAGAATTGTCATCATTTGGATAGTGCTTTATGAATGATGCTAATCAATTGCTGATCTCAAATCATTCATGCATCATTGATGTGGGACGACTCTAAGACTACTAAACATGCATGTAAAATAGTAAAATATTTTTTTTGTGATTTTTTTAATTTTATTTGCAGGCTAGATTCTCAAAATGAAGTAAGAACTAGAGGAAAGACTAGCAGTGCAAAGAATCATTGGGTCGCAGGCATACTCATGCAAACCAATGAAATATCCAGGACCAGAGAGTTGAGAAACTCCTAGTTTAAGATAGCTTTTCTTCATTAAATCAGATAATAAGAGAAAAGAAGGATTCTTACCAGTCAAAGATTAAAATTTAGTAGCAGAAGAGATCACTCACACTCTGATCGGAACCTAGAAGAAGAAGCCTTGTTTCCCTTGAATCTGATGGCGAATTTGGGTGGTCTGGGCAGCAAAGAAGTCCTCCTCAGGGGAGGGGAAGCACCTCGAGGATCCTACAAGCATCAGGGTTAATCAAAGTAGTAATTAAAAATAAGAAAAGAAACTATGGATTGAAAGGAATCAGGATTAGGGTTAGAAGATGGCTGTTTGAAGCTTGTTGAAGATCTCCTTGCTTGGCGGCCTAGGGTACTCCTTCTTGCATGTGTGATGGCTTGGATGGTAGTGAGTTAGGATGTGGAAGGAAGCTAGGGCAGCAAGGAATTCGTCCAAGCACAAAAACACAAACCAATGAACCAAAACAAAACACCAACACAAGGCAATAACTAAAATTTTAGCAAATTGTATTCATAAGAAAGAGATGCTTACAAGAGGGGGAGGGGTGGGGTATTTATAGAGTTTCCATGCCCTCACTAACAATGGATATACTTAGGCTACAAGTCCTCTTTCCAATTGGAATACAAGTCCTTTCCTAGCTAGGTTAGAAAAACAAAACCCCATTAGGTTAGGAATTGACCTAGTCTTCTCCTTTTTCCTTCACGCTTTGACTATTCCACTCAAGGACACCTCTTGGACTTGTTCAACACATCAAGGACGCCTAGCGGGGCATGTTGGGCCTCTAGGAGCAGCAAGGGGCAGGCCCAAAGGGGCTTGGGTGCTTGGCCTTGGGCCTCTAGAAGCTGGGGTGGCCTGTTAGCCTGGTAGTAGGAATATTCACTGGAATCTTGCTTCTTAAGGGCTTGGGCTTGGCACCTGGAATTGATTTCTTTGGGCTAGGATGCAGGTGGACCTCTGGAATCATGGGTTCCCTATTCTGAGAATATGCTCTGGCATCTGGAAGGGAATCTGGGCATCTGGAGGAAATCAGGGTTTTCGTAAGCATCTTGGATCCTAGGTTGTCACACAAAATCCAATGTGCTGATGTAGTAACCTTTGACTCTTGGATGTGGCCTGGTGAAACTCCAAAATATGGTAATCTCCTCTCTTGTATAAAAATTGAGCTCATATTTGACTCATAACTGATATACAGGACTCAAAATAATGACTAGGTTGAGGGTTGAGACAAATCAACTAAACTCAACTTATTACAGGACTCAATTCTAGTTGATTACAAAATTTGACACATGGCTAGGTAAACAAAATATGGCCCAGTAATTTGTGTCTGATCTTGGTGCCCCCACCAATTCTCCTAGGTTGGGAGGAACTCAACCCCGTCGAGTGTGGGATAACTTGGATCTCATAGTGCTCGAGTAGGTCTGTGTTGAGGCGCTGCAGATCCTCACGAGTGATCCACGAGTCCTCAGATTCTGGCCGACCTTGCCACTAGACCAAATACCTCTAACATCCATGATTCTGGGTACATATGGCTTGATCGTCCAGGATTCTCTCGATCTTTTCCTCACTATTTGGCTAATTATATGTGGACACTCTGGGGTGGGTTCTCTCTCAGAGGGAGGGATAGGCTCAAGGTGCTTGCTAGGTATCGCTGCTGGCTCCCTAGACTCTATAAGATCTGAGATGATGAAGGTGGAGCTAATACCTAAATCAGGTAGTATCTCACGCACATAGGCATTGGGTCCATCGATATTCATTATCTTAGATGGGCCAGCTTTTCGAGCAAAAAATTCTTTACAATTGTAAAATTCCCTGCAAAATCCTCTATCTCTCTTTTGGAAATTAGCCAAGTTGTTAGTTAGTTCATTAGTTATGTTCAGCTTTGACTAATTTCCATATGCAAATGCTGTGTAAAGGGTAGTGCAGGTGTAGACATGTAATTTAGGACTATGAATTTTATTGGACTCAACTAATACCTATTAGACTCGACTAAACTTTCTTATCAAAGGAAGTTTTATTGGACTTTCTAGGGTCTAACCTAACACACTATAGACTCTCTAGGTTTAACCCTAGCTTGGCATGCACATGAAAACTTACTATGCGCTTCTATTAAATGCCAAAGGGTATGCAAGAAGTATGATGCAAACCTAACATGTGCAAGGAATGAATGTAACATGCAAACCTCTACATGATGCAGGTGAATGGTTAAAGAAATATAGAAAAACTTAAGAAAAGGCAAAAAATAAGAGGTGGATTTAGGGTTAGTCTGGCAGGAAAGGGTTCTGGAATGATTGGATAGACTAGGATATAAGAAGGGGTGTTAGGGATTAATCCTAAACTAATAAGATTGACCTTAAGGGTTTGGTGTCTATCTACTGGGTCTGCCTTTTGGAAGAATGGGTCACTAATTTCAGGAAAAAGATCTTCAATTGGGATCAAGGAAGTGACTTTATCTTGAGGGTACTGGGTGAGATAAGCCAAGTCTTCAATAAACACTTTTGGCTTAGGAAATTTAGGACTAGGCTCTATAGTTGGATCCACTTCTAAGTTCTCCTCTAATTGCTCTTCCATTGTAGCTTGGGTGTGATCTGGGTTATCTAATTCTAGGTTGGCCACTAACTAATTATGCTCAAGGTTAGCTAAATCTAGATTGGCTACTACTTGGGTATGGTGAACTAATATTGGGTGGTCTTCTACCTAGGTATCTATTGATTAAAGTAGCTATGGATTGGTTTCTACCTGGGTTTCTGCTGGATCAACTAACATTGGATTGGTTTCTACCTGGGTTTCTACTAGATCAACAATCACTGGGTTGACTTCTAATTGGGTTTCCACTGGGTCAACTTATTCTGGGTTGACTCCTAACTCTAGGGCACCTATAGGTATCTCTTCTTCTAAATCTTCAATGGACTCATTATCCTCATACTCCTCTACCTAACTTGGATTAGTCTCATATATTTCTTCTTCTAAGTCATCTTGGTGAACCAATGGGGTGGTAAGAGGGGTTTGGTTAATGGGAAATTGACTAAGGTTTGGTATAACAGGGGTGGGTAAACTGAGGGTTATGGGTTCAAAGGCTATGGGTTTAAAGGTTATGGGTTCAAAGATTATGGGTTCAAATCTAAAGGTATCAATCCTATAGGGTTTAGGTTGACTGAGGGATGGTTGGTTACTACTGGGTTCATATCTAGGGACTATGGGTTCCTGGGGTCTATAGGGCAAGGGTTCAACTCTATGGGTCTTGCCTAGTGTTCCTACTTGGTTGAACCTATAGTTCATTCGATCAAGCTTAGTATCGGATTGGTCAAACCTATGGTCTATTTGGGTAAGCTTATTTTGAGATTGGACATTGGCTTGGTTCATTTGGGTAGTTAACTAGGCAAGCTGGGCTTGGGTTTGGTTATTGGCTTGGTTCATTTAGGTAAGCTGGGCTTGGGTTTGAGTATTGGCTTGGTTCTTTTAGGTAAGCTGTGCTAGGATGGCCTCTAAAGTGGGATTCATGGTTGGGCTGGGTTGAGGTTCGGACTATTGATATTGGGTTCCTAATCTAGTGGTCATGCAATAAATCAAACAATCAAAATGAAATAATGCAACCAAGCATGCAAAAAGAAAAAAGAAAAGGCTAGTACAATCTAGGGTTTCCTATACCTAAAGCCAGAAACTGGGTGGGTTAGCTCAACTTATACCTAACCCAATAGCTAGTCCTTCCACTGGCCAAGTAGGGGGTGGGAGTGTGGGAATCCCCCCCTGCTTTCGTAGGGACCCAATTAAAAGCCATAACACAACTTAGGTCATTTGACTCTGGACCCCCAGCCTTAGACACCAGCTTTCAGTAATAGCTAAGAGGTTAAATGCACTAGTTGGCCCATACAGCTCAGACCAGACCTGTTGATGTCTCCTAGCCCACTAGAAAAAATTAGGTCTAATCAATTTTAATTAAGGCATGGGTGGAAATGCTGGGTGGTTATTTTGGGCCTAGGACAGGTTATGACCTCCTGCCCTGATGTTATATAGGTTGCCCTTAAGATTAGATTAACAGATGATGAACAATCAATCAATGGTCCTGATGCAATCTAAAACAATCAAAAAATAAAATGATTTTTTAATTAATTTATGAGATGTCAAGTTAAGTTTATGTTTACTAGGGTTAGCAAACAAGGTTTGGCTTTGGATTGGGGGGTTTGGAAATTGATTAGGTTTGAGTTAGTCAAGTTGCAGAATGTAGCAGAAATCAGAAAAATTAGGGTTCAGATGATACAGAATTTGATACAGATCCCGATGCATAAAAAACTCAATAGAAATCTGGGATAGAGGACGGATGGTGTTGATGATGTCTACCAAATTTCATGCATAACTAAAATCATATGATGTGAAAACCTAGGGTTTTCTAGACTACTGCATAAATTATCAGAATTCTGTTAGGGTTTTTATTATGCCAAATTTTAGAGATTAGGGTTTCAGTAAAAATAATTAAAAACTCTTATAAAATATAAGACTCAACATAGAACAATTCATTCAAATTTCAGAGAAAAATAAAATTTTTAGATGGTTGAAAACAGATGCAAAATTGAAACCTAATGCAGTGGACAGAATGCTGAAATTAGGGTTTGTGATTGCAATGCAAATAAAAACTATCCTAAACCCGCTCTGATACCAAACTGATGCAGGATGACGTTAAGACTACTAAACATCCATGTAAAATAATAAAATAATTTTTTTGTGATATTTTTAATTTTATTTGCAGGCTATATTCCCAAAATGAAGTAAGAACTAGAGGAAAGACTAGCAATGCAAAGAATCATCGGGTCGCAGGCATACTCATGCAAACCAATGAAATATCCAGGACACGAGAGTTTAGAAACTCCCGGTTTAAGATAGATTTTCTTCATTAAATCAGATAATAAGAGAAGGGAAGGATTCTTACCAGTCAGAGGTTAAAATTCATTAGCAGAAGAGATCACCCACACTCTGATCAGAGCCTGGAAGAAGAAGCCTTATTTTCATTGAATCTGATGGTGAATCTGGGTGGTCTGGGCAGCAAAGAAGGCCTCCTCAGGGGAGGGGAAGCACCTCAGGGATCCTACAAGCATCAGGGTTAATCAAACCAGCAATTAAAAAATAAAAAAGGAACTATGGATTGAAAGGAATCAGGATTAGGGTTAGAAGATGGCTGTTTGAAGCTTGTTGAAGATCTCCTTGCTTGGCGGCCTAGGGTACTCCTTCTTGGACGTGTGAAGGCTTGGATGGTAGTGAGTTAGGGTGTGGAAGGAAGCTAGGGCAGCAAGGAATTCGTCCAAGCATAAAAACACAAACCAAAGAACCAAAACAAAACACTAACACAAGGCAATAACTCAAATTTCAGCAAATTGTATTCATAAGAAAAAGATACTTACAAGAGGGAGAGGGGTGGGGTATTTATAGAGTTCCTATGCCCTCACTAACCATGGTTACTCTTGGGTTACAAGTCCTCTTTCAATTGGAATACAAGTCCTTTCCTAGCTAGGTTAGAAAAACAAATCCCCATTAGGTTATGAATTGACCTAGTCTTCTCCTTTTTCCTTCATGCTTCGACTATTCCACTCAAGGACACCTCTTGGACTTGGTCAACACTTCAAGGTTTCTTAGAGGGGCATGTTGGGCCTCTAGGAGCAGCAAGGGGCCGGCCCAAAGGGGCTTGGGTGCATGGGTTTGGGCCTCTGGAAGCTGGGGTGGCCTGTTAGCCTAGTAGCAGGAATATTCCCTGGAATCTTGCTTCTTAAGGGCTTGGGCTTGGCACCTGGGCTTGATTTCTTTGGGCTTGGATGCAGGTGGACCCTGGAATCATGGGTGCCCTATTATGAGAATATGCTCTGGCATCTAACAGGAAATCTGGGCATCTGGAGTGCATCTGGAAGGAATCAAGGTTTCCGAAAGCATCTTGGATCCTGGGATGTCACACAAAATCCAATGGGCTGATGTAGTGGCCTCTGACTCCTAGATGTGGCCTGGTGGAACTCCAAAATATGGTAACCTCCTCTCTTGTATAAAAATTGAGCTCATATTGGACTCATAACTAATATACGGGACTCAAAATAATGACTAGGTTGAGGGTTGAGACAAATCTACTAACCTCAACTTATTACAGGACTCAATTCCAGTTGATTACAAAATTTGACACATGGCTAAGTAAACCAAATAGGGCCCAGTAATCTGTGTCTGATCCTGGTGCCCCCACCAATCATGTTTCACATCACACTCCTCCACCAGCCTTGCTAATGATGCCAGACAGCATGCTTGGGTCACAAGGGCCTCACTCACAAGTCTCACCCTCAATTCTAACAAGCATGGGGTGGGGACGATCCTCATCCCTAATAGCATGCCTAGGAGCATAGGGGATGATCTTCATCACTGATAACCATCTAGAGCCCACGATAGATGATGATCCTCAGAGGTGCTTCGGACACTCAAGGGTCACCTCCCATTAACCATGCCACCTCCTATTAAGTAGCTTCTAGCTCTCTTTGTAATAGAGTTTGTAATTGAAATTAGTTTCCTTTGATTTTCAAGTTGGTCAATTAGGTTTTGTTGGATCAAATTAGGTTTGATTGAACTAAGTCTTGTAATTAGTGCTTGAAATAGTCAAGGGGGTTCAAGTCCAATTGTTAGCCAAGGTCAAGCCCAGTTGTTGAAGCCATGTCACCATGCCATGTCATTATGCCATGCCATATCACCTTGGTGGGTCAATTCCATGTCAAAAGAAGGTTGTCCAAAATTTTCACCAGACATCCGGACATCCAGACATCGGGACATCCGGATATTTAGACATCAAGACATCGGGATATTTAGACATCTATCCAAAAGAGGGCATCCATGATTTCTTTTCATTTGATGCTCATTTTTTTTAATAGGAGTAAAATGGAAGGATGTGTCATCTCACCCTCTTTTTGCCTCCCAAAATGGAGGAGCTTGAATTCAAATGGGTGCCTTTATGAAAAGTCCAAGGATGATCCTACAACTTTCAAATTTCAAGGAGTGTAATCTATGGAGATCATTTAAATTCAAAGAAGTCCATTTAATTCCAAAATAAGGAGTCTGATGCGGCAAGCATATGATTAGTGATTTGATTCGTGTTTGTAGAGCAATGAAACCTAATTACACTAGCATTGTACTCATCATAATAAGTCTTAAGGATTACATGAAAAGGGACTATTACATGATTAGACACAATCCTAAAACTAAGAAGGAAGAAGATCTAGACAATAGGGGCTAATGATTGAGGACTTGCCTTGTTGAGCTTTCCAACCTTCTAATGATTTCAAACCTTGAAACTACCGATGCTCTGGACTGGAGAACTCGGATAACAGAGATCAGAACGCTGGGCTTGGGCTTCAGCTTGTTGGTTCATTGTCAAGGGGAACCTTGTTCACAACTCAAAGACTTCGAAGGACCCTGCAATGAAGATCAAAAGTTAAGGAAGAAGAAAGCAGGCATATGGAAGGGATGGAATAATTTATGAGCAAGGAAGGAAGTCTGAGATGGTTTGGCCGGCTCCAATGTATCCTTCTTGAACTTGGCGTTGGATGGCTTGGAGAAGAAAGTAGATTCGAATGGGGGGGAAGGGGGCTTAGGAACAATCACTCAAAGAAATAATATAAGACTACAACTTCAACTTCAACTTCATTTTTCATTCATCTCATCAAAATCAATCCCCTTTACAATGGGCGTCCAAGGCTTTAAATAGCCTCACAAAGCTATCTTTTGAAATTTAAAAACTCCCCAAATCGAGTAGGATTACAAGGGGGGTTGGAGGATTTGGTGGAGAGTTTGGAGGGATGTGGGGGGGGTTGGAGGATTTGGTGGAGGACTTGGAGGGATGTGGCCAACCTCCTTGAATTTGAATCTCCCTTGTTGGCGCCCAAAGGGTGATGAGGTGGCTGGTGAAGTGGCACCTGATGACGTGGCATGGTGAGGTGGTCTTCTACTTGGATAAGAATGACCTGTGGCGCCCAGTGGTCCTAGTTGATGGTCCTTTTCTCTTGCTTGGTTGATATGTCTTCTCTTCTTCATGTGGTCAAAATCTGGGGTCTAGAATTTGAGTCTTGTTGCTGGCTTTCATGGCTTTAAGACTTGATTAGACTTAACTCAACTGAATTAGACTTAACTCAACTGAACTGACTTGACTGACCTAGACTTTAAAACTTGAAATGGACTTACAAGAAATGAAATTTTAAAAGTAATTACAGGACTCAATAAACACTCTTGATTTGAAACTCAAAATTAATTACAGGACTCTTGAAAAGGAAATGACTCTTGAAAATTAAATATTTTTGAACTAAAGGATACAAGGTAACCTAATTATCTTCGATCCAAATTGGGATAAGGCTAACCTTGTTGGAGTGAAGTTTCTTTCGGCTTCTGGTGTCCACACCAATTCTCCTGGGGTGGGCAGAACTCGACCCAGTCGAGTATGGTTCAGTTTTGCCCTGGTAATGCTCGAACAAGTCTGGGTTAAGTCTTTGCAGGTCCTCTCGAGTAATCCAAGAGTTGTCGGACTCAGGTCGACCTTGTCATTGAACCAGGTATCGCTGATAGTCCTTATTCCTGGTAGTAATGATCTTGTCATCCAGGATTCTCTCAATCCTCTCTCTCTACTCAGGTAAGGTTGGTGGTGGACACTCGGAAATATGTTCACTCTCAATGAAAGTTTCTGGCTCAAAAGGGTCACTAGGTATTAGTAGTGGTTCTTTGTATTCTACTAGGTCTGAAACATTGAAGGTTGTACTAATACCCATCACGTTTTCAGAATCTTTGGACATTTTTTTCATCACGTTTTCCACACCACTTTCAAACTGCAACACACTTCTGCAGCACCTTTGCATTTCCTTCATCTCATGAGAAATCAAATTAAGGGCATCAATTTGACATAGGGTCAGGATTTCATTACCTGTCCCTAGCCCAAAAATCACCAACCAGCATATCGATCCCGGACCATTAATTAAAATTGAGTAGAACGTTAATTGCCCTAGTGGGTTAGGGACACCAACAAATTGGGTTCAGGTTAGGGTCAAATTAACTGTGTCAGCTAATTGGTGTGTGCTTACTGGCTTGGTGTCTAGGATTGGTGCATCAGGGCTTGTGATTTGGTCCGCCTACCTGGCCAATCTCAGATTGGTGTCTAAGGTTGGCAATCAGGGACCTTCACTCCCCACCACCTACCTGGCTAAGTCCCATAAGTACTACTAGCTAGTTGGTTCACTTAATTAGACCTCTAATTTGTGCTCTAAGTCTAGGAAACCTTAGCTCGAGCTTGAGTCCATTTGCATGCATGACAACTAGAGCAGGGACACCATATTCACCAATCCAAGCCCAGTCCAGTGTAGCCATGGACCCGAATCTTGAAATTATGCTGAAAGGCCTAAATGATCTAATGGCCCAATTGAACCAAATGCTGGCTAAACAATTTTCCTTAGACCAACCAACTCCTACTTTCCCATTAGCTCATATTAATGATAGGAGTAAGAACCCCGAAGTACAAGTTGAGTTCATGAATACTCAAGACTTAGTGTATCCTCAAACTGAAGGGCTAAGGAAGGAAGAAGGCAAATTTGAACCGAGTAAATATATGTATGAGACCGACATAAGTTTAATAGATGAAAATGTAGGGGAAGACTGTGAAGAGAACAACTTTAGTACCTTACCTGAGGAAACCTTTGGTAAAGAAAAGATTATTGAGCCTAGTCCTGAAATATCAGAACAACCAAAATTTAGTGAGGACTTGGTTCCCATAAAACAATGCCCTCAGGAGAAACCCAATACTTTAGCTTCGACACAAGAACTCCTTCAGGTACCTGAGAAGAACCCAATCATTATTCTAGAAGACTTTCCTGATGACCTTCAACTACCTAGAAGCATCCCGCCTGTAGATCAATATTCAAATCTTAAGGTCATCATGAGTAACCAAGGTCTGTTTCAAGATTCCCCTAAATTATCCCAAGACTCGGATTCCTATTTCCTGCCTTTCCTTAAGTTTTATCCTAATTTTAGAGCCATTAAGTTTCATTTTGATGAGATTACTAGGATGCATGAGCCTTTAAAGCCTATTCCTTTTGCTACCTACTTTTGGAAAAGCTTATGGCATTTGCTAGGAACCCATGGTAAATTCTCATGTGCATACCAGACCAGGGTCAAACCTAGAGAGTCATTAATCTGTTAGGTTTAGGTCCTAGAGAGTCCAATAAAATTCCTCTCAATAAAGATGCCTAGTTCAGTCTGCATTTCGTAAGTGCTTGTGTAAGTTTCTGAGTCTGCTGAGTCTTTTGCACAGCATGTCACAAATCTGCATAAAGAAATCAGTAATAAGATCAACCTGAGCAATGAAACTTATAAACACTTAGCTGACTCACATAAGAGGGCTAAAGAATTCTGTGAAGGGGATTATGCGATGATTAGGCTCAACCCTGAACGGTTTCCCCCTGGAACCATAAAGAAGCTGCATGCCCGCGGAGCGGGACCTTTTAAGATCTTAAAGAAAATAGGGCCTAATGCATATGTTTTGGAACTTCCACCTGATATGGGTATTAGTACAACCTTCAATGTTTCAGACCTAGTAGAATACAAAGAACCACTACTAATACCTAGTGACCCTTTTGAGCCAGAAACTTTCATTGAGAGTGAACATATTTCCGAGTGTCCACCACCAACCTTACCTGAGTAGAGAGAGAGGATTGAGAGAATCCTGGATGACAAGATCATTACTACCAGGAATAAGGACTATCAGCGATACCTGGTTCAATGACAAGGTCGACCTGAGTCCGACAACTCTTGGATTACTCGAGAGGACCTGCAAAGACTTAACCCAGACTTGTTCGAGCATTACCAGGGCAAAACTGAACCATACTCGACTGGGTCGAGTTCTGCCCACCCCAGGAGAATTGGTGTGGACACCAGAAGCCGAAAGAAACTTCACTCCAACAAGGTTAGCCTTATCCCAATTTGGATCGAAGATAATTAGGTTACCTTGTATCCTTTAGTTCAAAAATATTTAATTTTCAAGAGTCATTTCCTTTTCAAGAGTCCTGTAATTAATTTTGAGTTTCAAATCAAGAGTGTTTATTGAGTCCTGTAATTACTTTTAAAATTTCATTTCTTGTAAGTCCATTTCAAGTTTTAAAGTCTAGGTCAGTCAAGTCAGTTCAGTTGAGTTAAGTCTAATTCAGTTGAGTTAAGTCTAATCAAGTCTTAAAGCCATGAAAGCCAGCAACAAGACTCAAATTCTAGACCCCAGATTTTGACCACATGAAGAAGAGAAGACATATCAACCAAGCAAGAGAAAAGGACCATCAACTAGGACCACTGGGCGCCACAGGTCATTCTTATCCAAGTAGAAGACCACCTCACCATGCCACGTCATCAGGTGCCACTTCACCAGCCACCTCATCACCCTTTGGGCGCCAACAAGGGAGATTCAAATTCAAGGAGGTTGGCCACATCCCTCCAAGTCCTCCACCAAATCCTCCAACCCCCCCCACATCCCTCCAAACTCTCCACCAAATCCTCCAACCCCCCCTTGTAATCCTCCTCGATTTGGGGAGTTTTTAAATTTCAAAAGATAGCTTTGTGAGGCTATTTAAAGCCTTGGACGCCCATTGTAAAGGGGATTGATTTTGATGAGATGAATGAAAAATGAAGTTGAAGTTGAAGTTGTAGTCTTATATTATTTCTTTGAGTGATTGTTCCTAAGCCCCCTTCCCTCCCATTCGAATCTACTTTCTTCTCCAAGCCATCCAACGCCATGTTCAAGAAGGATACATTGGAGCCGGCCAAACCATCTCAGACTTCCTTCAGTTGAAAGGGGCACGGGATAGGGATAGGATCGTCGGCGAGCTAAGAAGTCGCCGAAGATTAGGGTATCCTATTTTTTTTCTATTTTCTGATTTCTTTATGGTGGTGACGAAGGAAAAAAAATAGGGATGGAGGATAACGAGGATGGACTACCACGAACCCTGAAACCCACTCTCACAGAGAGACTTCACACCTCTAGGGCATTATACCTACCACCCACCTCACTACATGCAGTCTAGGGTATCTCACCTACCACCCATCTCACTACACGCGGAGCCCAGGGTATTTCACCTGCCACCCAGGTCACTCCTGGAGCCATGAGGGGGATTTCAAAGAATGTGGAGGAAAACGAAGATGGGGGGATAACTAGGGCATCACGCCCCTACGATGTCTTGAAGGACAAAGACAACATCAACACCCGCAGGTGAAGACATAATGGGCCATAGCCCTGAACAACAACTGCCAAACCAACTGACAAACCAAATCCCAAAAATTCAATTTCTTCTCTCCTTTTACAATAGGAATGAGGGGTTATTTATAAGCTCCATAACCCTCATTTGAATTTGAATACAGGATAGGGATAACTCAAATTTAAATACAAGATAGGATAAGATAAGCCTATCCATATCTCAATCATAACCAACAAAATCCTAATTTAAATTTCAAATAAAAGATAGGATAAGATAAGCCTATCCATATCTCAATCATAACCAACAAAATCCTAATTTAAATTTCAAATAAAAGATAAATCCTAAATTTATTTTTCAAATTTATTTGCTGCTCCGAGATTCATGCTGCTCCGAGATTCGTGCAGGATGATGTCCCCATCATTCTCCTGAGGTGGGGAGAACTCAACTCCGTCGAGTCAAGCTCAGCGGGGTTTGCGCTCTGCTGGGTTGTATGTGAACTCGGAGGTATCAAGACCATACTTTTCCCTCATCCTCTAGCTCCACGCATCATTCCTGCTCTGATACCAAGTTGATGGGGCACGGGATAGGGATAGAATCGTCGGCGAGCTAAGAAGTCGCCGAAGATTAGGGTATCCTATTTTTTTTCTATTTTCTGATTTCTTTATGGTGGTGACGAAGGAAAAAATAGGGATGGAGGATAACGAGGATGGACTACCACGAACCCTGAAACCCACTCTCACAGAGAGACTTCACACCTCTAGGGCATTATACCTACCACCCACCTCACTACATGCAGTCTAGGGTATCTCACCTACCACCCATCTCACTACACGCGGAGCCCAGGGTATTTCACCTGCCACCCAGGTCACTCCTGGAGCCATGAGGGGGATTTCAAAGAATGTGGAGGAAAACGAAGATGGGGGGATAACTAGGGCATCACGCCCCTACAATGTCTTGAAGGACAAAGACAACATCAACACCCGCAGGTGAAGACATAATGGGCCATAGCCCTGAACAACAACTGCCAAACCAACTGACAAACCAAATCCCAAAAATTCAATTTCTTCTCTCCTTTTACAATAGGAATGAGGGGTTATTTATAAGCTCCATAACCCTCATTTGAATTTGAATACAGGATAGGGATAACTCAAATTTAAATACAAGATAGGATAAGATAAGCCTATCCATATCTCAATCATAACCAACAAAATCCTAATTTAAATTTCAAATAAAAGATAGGATAAGATAAGCCTATCCATATCTCAATCATAACCAACAAAATCCTAATTTAAATTTCAAATAAAAGATAAATCCTAAATTTATTTTTCAAATTTATTTGCTGCTCCGAGATTCATGCTGCTCCGAGATTCGTGCAGGATGATGTCCCCATCATTGTGCTGCAGAAGTGTGTTGCAGTTTGAAAGTGGTGTGGAAAACGTGATGAAAAAAATGTCCAAAGATTCTGAAAAATTCACAGAGGATTCCTAACTTATATGTTTCAATTCAGGTGAAAGAAATTTTAAAACTAAAATCTGTACTACTCTAAGCAGATCCTACAATTGAAGCTAAATAAAAAGGACAGAACATAACCCTAATGACAGTGTCTAACTGCAGAAATTTTCATTTTTTTTATAATTTTTTTCTGATGGTGAAATTTAATATGGTAATAACTGACTTAAAAAGGAACAAGAAAAAAAATATTTCAATAAAAAATTAGTGACTTTCCTTTGAAGTTGCAGGCGGATTACAGTCAGCCTACAGAAAATACAGCAAGCAGAAAAACAGAACGTGACCAATGCAAAATTCACAAATGAAATCTAAAAAGTCCTTTGGCTTTCTTTTTCACGGGTCAATCACAATGGCACCCCGACACGCCTTAGGAGATCCCCGTGGAATGGGAAGAGAGGGTGTTTAAACCCTACTTTCTCCTAAGACCGGACGGCCTGGTAACGCCCCCGATCCAAGTACTTCAAGGACTTAATGCTATGCAATCAGGAACTTATTCTACCATGCTCTGATACCAATTTGATGCGGCAAGCATATGATTAGTGATTTGATTCGTGTTTGTAGAGCAATGAAACCTAATTACACTAGCATTGTACTCATCATAATAAGTCTTAAGGATTACATGAAAAGGGACTATTACATGATTAGACACAATCCTAAAACTAAGAAGGAAGAAGATCTAGACAATAGGGGCTAATGATTGAGGACTTGCCTTGTTGAGCTTTCCAACCTTCTAATGATTTCAAACCTTGAAACTACCGATGCTCTGGACTGGAGAACTCGGATAACAGAGATCAGAACGCTGGGCTTGGGCTTCAGCTTGTTGGTTCATTGTCAAGGGGAACCTTGTTCACAACTCAAAGACTTCGAAGGACCCTGCAATGAAGATCAAAAGTTAAGGAAGAAGAAAGCAGGCATATGGAAGGGATGGAATAATTTATGAGCAAGGAAGGAAGTCTGAGATGGTTTGGCCGGCTCCAATGTATCCTTCTTGAACTTGGCGTTGGATGGCTTGGAGAAGAAAGTAGATTCGAATGGGGGGGAAGGGGGCTTAGGAACAATCACTCAAAGAAATAATATAAGACTACAACTTCAACTTCAACTTCATTTTTCATTCATCTCATCAAAATCAATCCCCTTTACAATGGGCGTCCAAGGCTTTAAATAGCCTCACAAAGCTATCTTTTGAAATTTAAAAACTCCCCAAATCGAGGAGGATTACAAGGGGGGTTGGAGGATTTGGTGGAGAGTTTGGAGGGATGTGGGGGGGGTTGGAGGATTTGGTGGAGGACTTGGAGGGATGTGGCCAACCTCCTTGAATTTGAATCTCCCTTGTTGGCGCCCAAAGGGTGATGAGGTGGCTGGTGAAGTGGCACCTGATGACGTGGCATGGTGAGGTGGTCTTCTACTTGGATAAGAATGACCTGTGGCGCCCAGTGGTCCTAGTTGATGGTCCTTTTCTCTTGCTTGGTTGATATGTCTTCTCTTCTTCATGTGGTCAAAATCTGGGGTCTAGAATTTGAGTCTTGTTGCTGGCTTTCATGGCTTTAAGACTTGATTAGACTTAACTCAACTGAATTAGACTTAACTCAACTGAACTGACTTGACTGACCTAGACTTTAAAACTTGAAATGGACTTACAAGAAATGAAATTTTAAAAGTAATTACAGGACTCAATAAACACTCTTGATTTGAAACTCAAAATTAATTACAGGACTCTTGAAAAGGAAATGACTCTTGAAAATTAAATATTTTTGAACTAAAGGATACAAGGTAACCTAATTATCTTCGATCCAAATTGGGATAAGGCTAACCTTGTTGGAGTGAAGTTTCTTTCGGCTTCTGGTGTCCACACCAGAGTCTCAATCCAAGACAAGATAGAGGTTATCTTGATCCCATTGTCAAATGCAAGAAGATGCCAATCAAGAAAGGAAAGGAGGGTGCCCCATTTTTTTTTGTCATTCATTTGAAAGCATTTAAGAGGAGTAAGGTAGAAAGACTCCTCTTCCCATATCTCTCATTTATCGCCCACTCTATGGATGGTCGGCCAACACAAGCATTTGTTTCAATTCAAATTCAAATGGAAGTTCATCCAAGAAGATTTCAAGATTAGGTCATATCCCTTCCAAGGTTCATCCAAAATTCAAACTCAAAGAGTTCTCTCTTATCAAGAAGAAGATAGGAGGCCATTTTTATCCATACTCATTTTGTATTTAAACCATGGATAATAAGTCTTATCCTTATCTCCTCCTATCTTGTATTCAAAGGAATTCTTTCTTATCTTGCTACCATGAGTTTGTTCTTATCAAGCTACTATGTAAGGGATCTATAAATACCACCCCATTCCTCTTTTGTAAACCATCTTCTGAATTATTAATGAAATTCGGTTAGTTTGGTTTTTTTACAATTGCTGGTATAGCAAGCAATATTTGAATGGACTTGAGCATGGCTACTAGTGAAAAGGTTTCATCATAGTCAATGCCATGTTTTTGTCTAAAACCTTTTGCCCCCAGCCTGACCTTGTAGGTCTCTACTTGACCATCTACTCCTATCTTCTCCTTGAAGACCCATTTACACCCTATTAGGTTAATTCTTTCAGGTGGATCTACCAGGGTCCAAACCTGATTGGAATACATGGAGTCTAATTCAAATTTTATGGCATTTAGCCATTTGTCAGAGTCTTTACTCTCGACAGCTTTATAGGACATAGGATCATCATCTTGAATGATCTGGCCTCATTGTCATTCCCGATGACAAAGCCATATCTGAGAGGTGCACCCCGCACTCTCTCTGACATTTAGAGAGGAGGTATGTGTTGTGGCTTTTCCTGATCAACAAGAATCTCTGGTTGAGGAATTTTATTTGAAGACTCTTCAGGAATTGGTTGTTGGTTCTGAACTTCACTAAGTTCAAGTGATGTTCCATTACTTCTTTCTTGGATAAATTCTTGCTCCAAGAATGTAGCATATCTACTGACAAATACCTTTTGTTCAGTAGTATGATAAAAGAGGTATCCAACACCTTCTTTGGGATAACCAACGAACCTACATTTGTTAGCCCTAGCGCTTAACTTATGTCCAAAATTATTCTTGACATAAGCATAGCAACCCCAAATCTTCAAGTATTTAAGATTTGGTGTTTTGCCATTCCATAATTCATATGGAGTGCTAGTCACTGACTTTGATGGTACCCTATTTAAAATATAAGCTATAGTTTCCAAGGCATGTCCCTTGAAGGAAATAGGAAGATCTGTGAAGCTCATCATGTACCTCACCATGTCTAACAAGGTGCGATTTCTCCTTTCTGCCACACCATTTAATTGGTGTGTATAAGGAGAAGTCCATTCAGAGAATATGTCTTTATCCTTAAGATGGTTTAGAAACTCACTAGACAAGTATTCTCCTCCTTGATCAGAATGAAGAATTTTAATACAATGTCCAATTTGTTTTTCAACCAAGCTTTGATACTCTTTAAACTTCAAAGGCTTCGGACTTGTGTTTCATTATACATACATGACCAAACCTAGATAAATCATCTATAAATATGATGAAATAAGAGTATCGACCTTTGGCCTAAGTGTCATAGGTCCGCATGTTGGAGTTCTCCCGGGAATAGAAAATTGCAATCGATCAGGCATCAACAGCATATCACAACAGAAGCAGATATAAAAATAATTTATATCTAAAGATGTAATTTACAAATAAATCTAATTATTTATCATAAATTCTTAACATACTGAAATATATAACAAAAAATATTAGATCTAAAATAAAAATTATTCTAAGCATAAAATACTTACCTGGATCGCGATCATGGCCTGCTTTGAAAAGCATGTCGATCCGCTACTGAAATCGGGATTCTACCGGAGCCGCGCAATCGCACAGCCTCTGCTGGAATCCACATGAAGCTCTCATAACTGAGTCGAAAAGAGCACTAGACTGCTAGATCCTTGTAGCCCTCTCCTCTTTTAGCAAGTCATCTGCTTTAAAAATCATGCCGCTCCGCAATTGGATCGACTTCTGGCTTCTGTCTTGCAATCTTAGATCTACAAGACCTTGGATGCTTTTCTCTCTTCTTTCTTATTGTAGAATAACTCTCTGGATCTCTCAGAAGGAAGAAGAAATCACATAAGAGGGAGAAGAAAACTAGGCACCAAGAGAGAGACTCTTAGGTAAAAGATGCCCAAGGAGAAGCTCACAGCCAAAAGGAAGTTTTCACGCCAATAATAATAATCTTGGTCTGCCACCCCTCTCTCCCTTTTTAATATTCATGGTAAAACTCTCCAATTATGCATGCCAAAACCAATAGAGTTTAATCTAATATGATTAGGAATTAAGAGGAGTAGAAGAGGACTCCTCCCTCTCTTCTTTCATTCACGCCAAAAACTCTTAGCGCCCCTTGGTTTTCATGCCCCATATTTTTTGTTGCACAAAATGCATGGGCCCACTATGTTGGCATGTGGAGGGTAGGGGAGACACGGAGAGAGAGTCCTAGTCCAATTGGACTCTAGGTCATGGTCCAAATAAAGTGATTTGATAGTCAAATCGAAGTTGATTTTAAATCCGATCGATTCATTTCGAAAGGGACTTTGACCCAACTAATTAGGATCAATTAATTGAGTCTAAATCAATTAAATTAAATCTAATTTAATTCAATTAATAATTAATCCATAATTAGTTAATTGTAACATTTATAATTAGGTCAAATCTTAATTGTAACACTTACAATTAGGTCAAAATGTACTAAAATTCCTAATTTTAGTAACATTTTGATTTGCTGATTGATTACTTGAGCTCCTAATGTGTGTGACCCCTCAGGTCCTATCCTGTCTGGTAATGAGACATGCTATAATATCCGTTATACATCATCAAAACTCCTTTCGATGGACTGAAATAATTTCAGCTTAACCCTAAGGATCATCGATCTGAGAATGATCCTAATGGGCTCTCACAATCGACCAGTGACCCAGCAGTATGTAGTGGCAACATAGTAGAATATGATTGGAATCCCTAGGTGTAGTTACCATATGATTCGATTTCTATATCAAAAATCTTGACATGATATTGGTTACAGAAATTCGTCAAACCCATCAGTCATATGCTTAACTTAATCGACTCAAATCCAATTGTGATACTAATGAAAACACCTTTTCATTATCATCATTCTATGGCCATAGACATCTGGACTTAGTCACATTAAGCTGCATAGGATTATACCTTACTACTATGGCTGATAGATCCCTACAAGTGAACACCCTAAACTTATTTCAGCCAACGAATGCTGCAAGGTCCCATATGGATAGGAACCATGTGATTATGTGATGTCAAACTACAACAACCTTATTGTGAGTAGCCGAGACACTCTAGCTCAAAGAACTATTCATGACTACAACATCAAGAAGTTATCGATGAGTGAGTAGTCATCCATATAACTTCATGTACTTAGTCATGCTCGGTACCGTTGATCTCTATCAACTACTTGCACTTTCACTCCAGTGTCACCACACTATAGGTTAGAGACTCATCTACTTAGAAAGGGAAGTAATCTGTGCACCTATTTTAACGGATCAATCACCATCCTCATGATATTCCAACAATCAAGAGCATTTAGGAGTTAATCTATAAATACACATGCCTTATATTCTTAACTCTTGAGAATATGTATCATTGTCCATTAACTCCATGGACGATTCATAGACACATTAATATGAATAAAAATAATACCCTTTTATTAATAAGAAAATTATGTACAAAGTTCATGTCCTAAAAATTAAAATATATCAAGCTAACTTGGCTTTCAAAGCATACACATAACAATATCCAACTTGCACTAAAGCCAATTGTCTACATATCTAAGTCACATCTTCTCAAAGTGGACTTCAGCCTTTTGCTGGCTTAGAGTCTTAGTCAGTGGGTCTGCCACGTTGTCCATGAAGTTTCTCTTCACACCTCAACATATTTCTTTTCGAGGTAGTCACGTATGATATGAAATCGCTGCTCAATATACTTAGACTTCTGGTGAGACCTAGGCTCCTAAGAAAGAGCTATTGCACCATTATTATCACAATATATGGGGATGGCATCAGATGGCATCACTCCAAGTTCTGCAACGAACTTTTTGCACCAGAAGGCTTCTTTTGTAGCTTCAGAGGTAGCGATGCACTCTGCTTCCATTGTTAAATATGCTATGATGGGTTGCTTGAAACTTTTCCAACTAGTTGCCCTACCATTGCATAAAAACACAGATCCTGATGTAGACTTTGTCATCAGGATCAGACATAAAGGCTGAGTCTGTATATCCCTTTATCCTTTATTCTGAACTCCCTTCAAAGAATAACAACAAATCTTTAGTCCTTCTCAAGTACTTAAAGAATATTCTTCACAGCTATCCAGTATTCTTCATCTGAATTCGACTGATATCTGCTCGTGACACTCATAGCAAGAGCTATATCAGGTCGAGTACACAACATGATATACATAAAGCTTCCAACTGCCGAAGCATAAAGAATCTTGCTCATGTGTTGAATCTATTCTGGTGTGTTGGGACACATTTTCTTGGAGAGATTAATGCCATGCCGAAGAGGTAACAATCCACTTTTAGAGTTCTCCATGCTGAACATTTTCAGCACTTTCTCTATGTATAATTTTTGTAAAAGGCCAAGCATCCGATTAGATCTATCTCTATAGACCTTAATCCCCAAAATATAAGATGCTTCACCCAAGTCTTTTAAGAGAATTCGTTAGATAACCAACTTTTAATCAAAGTAAACATAGGAATATCAAACCCAATAAGGGGGATGTCATCCACGTACAATACGAGGAATGTCACCACCCTCCCACTGGCCTTCCTGTAAACACACGACTCATCCTCATTCTTAATAAAATCAAATAATTTGATTGCATCATCAAAATGAGTATTTTAACTCCAAGAAGCTTGCTTCAATCCATAGATTAATCTATGTAGCTTGCAGACCTTATGACATCATTGGAAGTAAAACCCAAAGACTGCTCCATATAGATATCTTTCTCAAGATATCCATTCAGGAATGTAGTTTTCACATCCATCTGCCATATCTCATAATCATGTATGCTACAATTGCAAGCAATGTATGGATGGATTTCAGCATAGCTACTGGTGAAAAGGTATCATTATAGTCAATGCCTTCATGTTGACTATATCCTTTTGCCATTAACCTAGCTTTAAAGGTCTCTACCTTACCATCACCACCTATTTTCCTTTTGTAGATCCATTTAGGTACAATACACTCAGATAGATCCACTAAGGACCATACTTGGTTAGAATGCATTGATTCAATTTCTGACTTCATAGCATTCAACCAACCATTTCTCATCATAAGTCTTAGGATCAATCAATTGATCCTTATCCCCAATAAGAAACATTTCCTTCATATCTTCTGTAAGCATACCCAAGTACCTTTTAGGATGTTTGCAGACTCTAATAGACCTATGAGATGGAAGCACATTTACGTGTATTGGTTGATTAGATTCGATCTGATCTCTAGCTGGGCATCTCTTCAGAGACTTTTTCATCGAGCTCAATTAGCCTCCCACTACCACCTTCCTGAATAAACTATTTTTAAGAAATGTGGCATGTATGCTCATAATCACATTATGATCTTTTGGTAGGTAAAAGTAATACCCTAAAGCATCTTGAGGATATCCTATAAATCGAGCTTTCACAGATCTAGATTCTAACTTATCCACCCTTAGTCTTTTGACGTAGGCTGGACATCCCCAAATCTTGAAATGAGCATGACTTGGTTTCTTACCATGCCAAATCTCATATGGTGTGGTAGGAACAGATTTAGATGAAATTATATTTAGAATATAAATTGAAATTTGTAGGGCGTATCCCCAAAAAAATAAAAGCAAGTCAGTGAAGCTCATCATGGATCGGACCATATGTAATAGTGTCCTATTTCTCCTCTCAGACATCCCGTTGACCTGAGGCGTACCAAGTGGAGTCCATTATTAGACTATGCCATTGTCCTTAAGATAACCTAAAAATTTTCCACTAAGGTATTCACCTCTCCAATTTGATCGAAGAACCTTAAGGATTTTACTTGTTTGTTTTTCTACCTCATGTCTGAATTCCTTAAACTTTTCAAAAGCTTCATATTTGTGTTTGATAAGAAACACATAACCATACCGTGAACAATCATCAGTAAAGGTTATGAAGTAGTAAAAACCACCCCTGGACTGCACATCAAATGGACCACACATATCAGTGTGTACCAGGGCAAGCAATTCTGTGGCCCTCTCTCCATGTCCGACAAAAGGTAACTTCATCATTTTTCCTTGAAGACATGACTCACAAGGTAGATATGATTCATAATTAACTAAATCTAGGATTTTATCCCTTTCCAGTTTGTTTATTATGTTTTCACCTATATGACCGAGCTTTAGATGCCACATAAATTTATTATTTAGGTCATCTCTAGCATGTTTATGTCATATGGCATTCACTTTAATTTTCTCGTTAATGAGATGCATTGATATGCAAATGATAGAGACTGTCAATTAAAATGGCTTTTGCAACTAATTGATTTCTAAAATAAATACTACAAAAGTCTTTATTGAAAATAAAGTCAAATCCTTCCTGTGCTAGCATAGAGACAGAAATCAAATTTCTACTAGCTCCAGGCACAAAATAATAGTCACTAAGTACTAATCTAAACCCTAAAGGTAATACTAGAGAATATGATCCAATGGCTTGAACAGCAACTTTTGCTCCATTTCTGATATATAGGACCATCATACCTTATCTCAGCATTCTACTTCTTTCTAGGACCTGCATTGAAATGCATATATGAGCACTAAAGCCAGAGTCTAAAATCTAACTGGAAGTAGATGAAACCGTTAGGTTAGATTCAATAACTAGTATAGGCTTACCTTCAGAAGGTGTCTCCTCCTGTTTTTTTAGGCTTTCCAGGTAGAGAGGACAATTCCTTTTCCAATGGCCATCTGTATTGCAGTGGAAACATTTTCCTTTGCTAACCTTGGCTTTCTAGGGGGTGTCCTTCTTCTATTTTTCTCTTTCTTCTGCTTCTTTGTAGGTTTCTTCTTCTTCCAGGTGGACTTTCTTTTGGAGGAAGACTGCTCCACATAGAAAATAGAGCCCCTTGAACTCTTTAGGGTCCTCTCATTGCTTACCAACATGTTCAATAATTCAGGTTAAGTATAACTCAACTTGTTCATATTATAGTTCATAACAAACTGAGCATATGAACTAGTCAAGGACTGGAGGATCAAATTCACCGGAAGCTCTTTATGAATAGGAATGCCTAGCTTCTCAAGCTATTCGATGTCCTTGATCATTTTCAAACAATGATCATGGATTGACTACCCTTCATTCATCTTGTTGTTGAAAAGCCTTTTCGATACTTTGAAGTGTGCAATCCAACTTTGTTCACCAAATAACTCTTGTAGGTGAATCAGAATCGATTTAGCAGTTGACATATCCTCATGTTGGCTCTGCAATTCATTTAACATTGAGGCCAAATGTCAATGATAATGGATTGATGACCTTCACCTTATTTTCATCTTCCATCCATTTTTCATATGCAGCCGTCTGACGAGCATTTGGATGGTCAAGTAAGACAGGGGGTTCTTAGTCAAGCACATAGCCCAACTTCTCAGAACTCAAAATAATTTTGATGTTTCTCAACCAATCTTTAATATTAAGGCCTACAATTTGTTTATCTGTAGAATATGGACTACGAGATTTGAAGCAGACATGGTTAACTGCAAGAGTAGAAGATTCAAAATAGATGCTTTATACTTAATTATAAAAATTATTCTAGTCTCTTTAAGAAATAATTTTAGAATGCCCACTATTTTCTCGGATCTCTCACACTTCCCGTGGAGATGCGAAAATCCTGCGACTCTTGATTTCTAATGGGTACTATGGTCCCATCGATGTGTAGCACCTCATCATGCCTGGTTATTGGTAACACGCTACACTAATAAGTGGCTAACTCTTGTCCAATGTATCTAATACAAGTTGTAGCAACTTGGTCTCTAAATCATGGAACCTCAACGTGCCCGTTTATTGTTCCAATCATTAGTTAAGTCAGACAAACCATTCCTGCTGACAAAGCCATCATTGAGTCCCTCAACATGCCCATTTATTAGGCCCAACCCCATCAGCCCTATTAGGCATGAGATGTTGCTAGGCCTACAATGGTGGAAGACCTAAGACTTAATATATGGGGAGCTTAGGTTCAGGTCTCTTCTAAATTGATCAGCCTAATCATGACTAACTAATTACATTAAGTTAGCATAATCTCATGTTTGACTCATTACATTCGTCAACACAATCTCATGTCTGACTAAAATAACTAGCATGGGTAAACTTAAATCAAAAGTGACCCTTTTGAAAAGTTAATCAACCAAATTGGCAAGGTCGGTTTATCCATGGGAGGGTTCTGCCAATTGTAAGGGTTTTGGTGACCACGGTGGAAGTGTGGATTTCAAAAATTTATTATGAAACCACTACTAAACCCTTAACCCAAGACTTCCTTATTAGGAATTAAAACATACAAACATGCATATATAATATAAACTAGAGTTTAGGCACCAACCTGAATCGCTAGTATCCAATCCGATGAAGAAAACCATGATTCAGCCTTCTTCTCCACCAGGCACCCAAACGTTCACCCTCCAACGGTGATCCACACGAAACTCGGACCAAGAAAAAACTCCTTCTTCAAGTTGCTTGGATAAGTGGAACTCTTTCGGCAGCCTTTGATCTATTGACCACTGTAGGATACCCTGTCCTACTGTAGGGCACTAAAGACACTCTCCTAAACCACTCTTGGTTTTAGGACAACCTTCCTCTAGGACCTCTTAGGCTTATATCCTAGAACAAAGCCTTGTTCTATTAGAAAAGATCTTGTCTTAACAAGACAAGTCTTGTCTTAAAGAAAGAAGGCAGGAGAGAGAGACACTCAGAATAATACTTCGGTTGAAATCTTATATTAGACTCATTTCATTGACTCCTATTTATAGATACAAGAGGGGCATGTGATATATCCTCCCATCAACTTATCAGATATGATTTTTCAAGACCGAAGAGAAGTTATCTGGCTTGAAAAATCATATCTAATAAGCCCATTCATGCATCGAAGGCCTTATTCACATCCCTTCTTTTATCGGGACGAATTCTCACATGCCACATGTTAATTACCGATCCCTAGGAAGCCAAGAGGTGCCTCTTCAATCTCCAAACATTGAAGATTATGAAGAGTCCCGATAGCTGAAGGACTCTCCATCAGAACCGCACACCATATGAAGAGTTACAACTCTTCATGCACCGCGCGCGCCATCCTTCTTCCATGCAAATTTTAAAGAATATTGAACAGTTAAAACAATAGAAATAAGGGTGTCATTGGAAAGAACATAAAATCTCCTTTCTGACCATATAAATTATATTCAAATCAGAAATCTATAGCTCATTATGTGCCCTTTTGAAGTTAAGGTATCATTTAGGTACCAAGAGTCCTATGCCATTGGGACACTTCATGTATGGCGCCTAAAATGCCCTTAAATCCAAATTAAAATCAGATTTAGCTCTGATTAGGCTAGCCCCACTTAGGACTCAACCTAATTTAGGTTTTCCATAATTAGGTTAGCCTAATTAGCAAGCAACCAGATCCAATCCATTTGGGTTAGGAATTTGGTTAGCCTACATATACTAGTATGTAATCCGGCTAACCAATTAGGATCCTATGACCCTAATTAAATCATGAATGACTTCCTTGGACAAGTCTCTATTATGTGTGACCCATTGGGTTCCACATCTAGCTAGCAGTAGGTTTAGGTTTGAAACGATTCGATCCGTTCGTACCCAATTGACCTAATTAGGTTAAATTGGATCACCTAATTAGCCAATTCGAATCACACATCGAATTGACACATGAAACCAAATCAATTAGTTCGTGAAGACCTACAAGACAAGATTGACGTCTAGCAACATGTCATGCCTATCCAGAAGATGAGAAATTTTGGTGGATTTACCAAAATACCCTTCAGTGGTGAGTTACCGGGCAATTCAGTCCTTCGATCTACTTGCACCCTGAATATGACTATAGATATGGATACTTGTCAAATCCAATTTCATATTCATTCCTTGCTCAATCTGATAATGATGATTCATTAATGAACCATTAGAAACTATTTCTAAAGTTCATACTTTGATCAAAGATTTTCCGAATCTTCATTTGATTGATATCATCTGGATGCGCTTCCCTCTAACTAGGGTTGATCGATTCCTTTTTGACCTACTCACAACCTCCATATGCAATCCACCATACCCAGTATCACCCCATGCATGACTCAGTGTCATGATTGAGTGTGAACCAAAGTATGGATTCATGCATACAAGGTACCATGGCAGTCTCAGGTCAAAGGACAACATGCACTACTCCCACTATGAGAACTATTTATTGACAAACAGATAAGGTTCCATTAGATGTTCTCAAGATGGATCCATTCAGTGAACTCATTCTCTAATGAGCACCCTTATCGTAGTATTAGTGTCAAACACAAGTGACTGTGAGATCAATTACCCTCTTCACCAAGCATATATAGGATGTGCTAGTCTTACCGGAAACATTGATCCCTTACTCAATATCCCATCAACCAGGAATATTCTAGATTAGGGTTTTAAGGCTTTAGGTCTCACTGGTATGATCTCATCATAACCCTAGAACCATAGCCCTAATCTATGGGGTTCATCATATCTTAATAAAATTCATAAGACACAGCGTATGATGAAAATAAAATGCCTTTATTAATTGATAATGTCAATACACTAGTTTGGGATACAAAAGAAAATCCCATCGAAATACAACATTTCGATTGGCCTTTAGGGCATAATCCTTTCAATCTCCCACTTGCACTAAAGCCAATTGCCTTTAAATTTTATGCCCATACAATCGAGGTGGCGATCAAACTCCTGCTGTGGTAGAGCCTTAGTGAATGGGTCTACTATGTTGTTCTTCGTTTCTACTCTTTTAATGCAGACTTCTTGTCTTTCAATAATCTCTCGAATGAGATGGAAGCATCTTAGAATGTGCTTTGATTTGTGATGAGCTCTAGGTTCCTTAGCTTGAGCGACGGCTCCAGTATTATCACAGTAAAGTGGTACTAGACCTTCAATCTCCGGAACAACGCCCAACTCTGAGATGAACTTCTTCATCCAGACAGCTTCCTTGGCAGCTTCACTAACAGCAATGTATTTTGCCTCAGTTGTTGAGTCAGCTACAGTTTGCTGTTTAGAACTCTTCCAGCTTACAGCTCCTCCATTTAGGGTAAAAATATATCCTGAAATAGATTTGCTATCATCTGGATCCGATTGAAAACTATAATCTAAATAAGCTTCCAGTTTAAGATCAGATCCTCCATATATCAGAAAAATATCCTTAGTCATTCTCAAGTACTTAAGAATATTTTTCACAGCCTTCCAATGATCCTCTCCTGGATCAGCCTGAAATCTACTGGCTATACCTAAGGCATATGCCACATCAGGCTTGGTACATAACATAGCATACATTATAAATCTTACAGCCGAAGCATAAGGTATAGAACTCATTCTATTTATTTCTTCAGGTGTCTTAGGAGACATCTTCTTAGAAAGATGTATGCCATGACCAATGGACAAGTAACCTCTTTTACATCCCTCCATTCTAAATCTCTTTAGCACTTGGTCAATGTACCTAGACTAGGATAAGCCTAGCATCCTCCTATATCTATCTCTATAGATCTTGATATCCAGTATATAGGATGCTTCTCCCAAGTCTTTAATGGAAAACTGTTTAGATAACCGTACCTTGATTGATTGTAACATTGGGATATCATTTCCAATGAGGAGTATGTCATCCACATACAGAACCAAGAAAACTATGGTACTCCCACTAGTCTTCTTGTACACACAAGGTTCATCCTCATTTTTGATAAAGTCAAACTCTTTGACTTTCTTATCAAATCGAATGTTCCAACTCTTGGATGTTTGCTTTAATCCATAAATGGATTTTTTCAGCCTACATACCTGATTAGGTTTAGTCTCTAAGACAAAATCTTCTGGTTGTGACATATAGATCTCTTCCTCAAAGAAACCATTAAGGAATGCGGTTTTCACATCCATCTGTGATGGGGGACTAATATGCATGCAATTCTTTTTGTATATTTTATATGTGGGGTTGAGTGATTAATTCCCGAATTTCAGATTAAAATAAGTTGTAGGGAATTTTATATGAATTTTAGAAGATCAGCATGCAGATTAGGACCTAGAAAAGCAGAAAAGAAGGATCGCCGGGGCTGAGAAGCCTTGGTTAGGGCATGTTCTCCTACAATAAAACTACTGGAGGTAGAGGGGGTGTACCTGACAACGTCTTTGAAGATCGCAGCAAAAGGGTTGCTCATTCCTCGACGGATGCGGCCTGGAAAATCGAGCCAAAGACCCGCGGATACCCGGCTTTCTGCTCGGTGATCTGATTGAGGCTTGGCTGGAGTCGTTGGATTCGTAGGAACTCGGGGACCTGTAAACGACCTGTCAGGGGTTAGAAAACTCACAAAGGAACAAGAAAACAAAGGAAAAACAGCAAGGGAAGGCTTCTTTTGGAGTGGGCATCTAGGGATCTGAGATGTTTGTTGGCAGTAGGAAGATGATTGCAGCACTGGAAAGAAAAACTCTCGCAAACCCCTTTATGCACACAGCAGGGTATCACACAACTCAATAAAAGAACTCAAGGTTTTCTTTCATCAAAAATTCTAACTTCATACAAGAGGCTAGGGTCCCTTAAATAGACCTTTAACCTTGGGCCCCAAGTAAGGGTACTTTAGACTTTATATAGGACTCCTTTTCCCTTACAAACTCTAACTAGGAATACATGGCAACCTAGGTAGAAAAATTTTAAATGGAATGGGACTCCCTCTCCTTGTCTTGGTCGGCCAAGGGGGTGACCATAAGTGGTCGACCAAGGGGAAGGTAATTCTAAGGAGGGGCGCCCTAATTTCTCCCTGGGCCTAGGCTGGCCCAGTTTCCTTCTGGCTGGTCTCCAGTCTTCAGGTTTGCACTTGTTTTAATTCTCCTCCGGGGATCTTCATGTCTTCTAGTTAGGTTGGACTCGGGCTCAACATCCATGTCTTCAATAAGGTTGGACTCGGTCTTCACTTGTATGATGTGGTCTTGAGTCTTCAATATGATTGAACAGGACTCAAAAATAAAATTAGCTCGACATGAGCTAACTAACATTGGACTGGACTAGCTCAACATGAGCTAAATAATTAGATGACTTAAATGAAAACAACTCAGCTGGACTAAGCTTTATTACAGTGGATTCGAATGTCATTTAAGTGATCCACAGAGGGTTGAGAAGTCTCTGCCTTATTCTGGTGCCTTTGGTGTCCGCACCAATCTACCAGATTTCATAATCAGATATGCTGCTACAGCAAGCATAATCCAAATAGATTTGAGCATGACAACAGGAGAAAATGTTTCATCATAATCTATTCTCTGTTTTTGTCTGAAACCCTTAGCCACTAATCTGGCTTTATAAGTTTCGACTTGGCCATCTGCCTTAATCTTTTTCTTATAGACCCATTTGCATCCAATAGGGTTAACACCCTCTGGTACATCAACCAAAGTCCATACTTGCTTGACATACATGGAGTCCATTTCGGATCTCATGGCTTCCAGCCATCTGTCTGAGTCCCTACTCATGACAGCATCCGTATAGGTTAGAGGCTCATCATTTTCAATGATCCGGGCTTCATTATTTTCAATAATGAACCCATACCTCTCAGGTGCATGACGCACCCTATCAGACCTACAGATAGGAGTGGTGAATTCTGGTTCTATACTAACTATGTTATCATTTGGTTGAGATGTATCTATTTGTTGAACTTCTTCAAGTTCAATATTTCTCCCACTGCCCTTTTGTAGGATGAACTCTTTCTCCAAAAAAGTGGCATGCCTACTGATAGAAACTTTTTGTTCAGTAGGGTGGTAGAATAGATATCCTACAAATAGACACTTATCTACTCTAGCATCTAGCTTATGTCCAAAATTTTTTTTGACGTAGGCTGGACATCGCCATATCTTAAGATACTTAAGATTGGGTTTCTTACCCCTCCATATCTCATATGGAGTGCTAGAGACAAATTTAGATGGTACTCTATTTAAGATATTAGCAGTGATTTCCAAGGCATATCCCTAGAAGGAAACAGGTAACTCTGTGAAGCACATCATGGACCGTACCATATCTAATAAGGTATGGTTCCTCCTTTCAGCAACACCATTTAATTGTAGTGTGTAAGGAGGGGTCCATTTAGAGATAATCCACTTTTCTTTAAGGTGATCGAGAAACTCAGTGGATAAGTATTCACCTCCTCGATCTGATCGAAGGATTTTAATACTTTTCCCCGTTTATTTCTCTACCATACTTTGATACTCTAAAAATTTATCAAAGGCTTTGGACTTATGTTTCATAAGATACACAATCCGTACCTTGAAAAATCATCAGTAAATATGATAAAATAAGAGTATCCACCCTTGGCCTGAGTTGTCAAAGGCCCACATACATCTGTATGTATGAGTCCTAATAACCTAGTTGTCCTTTCTCTAAGTCCACTAAATGGAGTCTTGGCCATTTTACCCATGATACATGATTCACAAGTTCCTAATGATTCATAATCATAAGGATTAAGGAAATTTTTCTTGTATAACTTGCTAATCCTAGTCTCACTAATATGTCCAAGCCATTAGTGCCAAAGTAAAGTATTGTTACATCATCTCTCATTCGTTTGTTACTAACATGAAGTATATTGTCATTAGTGGATAGAGTTAAAAGACCATTGCAAAATACGCCACAACATATAAATTCATTAGAAAAGCTAATTAAGCAACCATTGCTCATCACATTCATAGTATAACCTTGTCTAAGTAACAAGGGTACAGAAATGATATTTCTAATGACCTTAGGCATATAGTAACAATCTCTCAGCTCTAAAATCTTCCTCGAAGGTAACTTCAAGATATAAGTCCCTACGGCCTCTGCATGGATGGACTCTTCTCCAGCACTGTAGAGCTCGAAGTCTCCTTCCTTCAATACTCTAAGCCTCTGTAGCCCCTGCAATGATTTGCAGATATTATGACTATAGGCGGTATCCAATACCCAAGTATTTGAAATGGAAGAATCCAATGACAAAATAGTATGAACTTCTTCCATACCTTTTGGTGCATCCGATGCACCACGCTTCACACCTGCAAAGTAAGCCTTGCAGTTCCTCTTCCAATGACTCGGCTTGCCACAGTGAAAGCAGGTCATCTGTCCGGAGGCCTTCCTTCCTTTCTTCTTCTTGATGCCCCTTTTTGGGTTCAATCTCCTCTTGAAACCCTTTCTGCCTGACTTCTTCTTATTGATCCCATCCATAAGAAGAAGTGGAGCCTTATTTTTTTTTAAATGGCTCTCTGTTGTTTTTAACATGTTTAACAACTCAGGCAAGGAAGTGTTAAGTTTGTTCATATGATAATTAAGAACAAACTGTGAAAATGACTCCGGGAGTGACTGCAGGATCAAATCCTAATTCAACTCCCCATCCATAACAAAACCCAATTGACCTAATCGAGTGATCAGGTCAATAACCATCAGTACGTGGTCTTGTACGGATGTACCTTCTATCATTCTCTCATGGAACAACTATTTAGATATCTCATATCTAGTAGTTCAACAATGTTCTCCATATAGCTCTTTTAGATTGAGCAGTATGGAGTTAGTGTCCATGCTATCATGTTGCCTCTCCAACTTATTGGTCATAGAGGCAAACATGATACATTTGATAGTGAGTCATTTTGCCACATCTTATATGTGGTCTTTTTCTCTTACGATGCATCTTCTTCTAAAGGTTCCAAGGTAGGGGTATCAAGAATGTAAGAAAGTTTTTCCTGGCTGAGTACTATCTTTAGGTTTCTCAACCAGTCAACATACTTCGATCCAGTCAATTTATTGGCATCAAGTATACTACGGAGTGAGAGTGAAGAAGCCATTTAATCTACATTAACAAAGAACATAACATAAGCAAACAACCAATGTCGACAAAATATAATTAAATTAGGACTTTAACTTAATTATGTCTCCCACTATTTTATCAAGCATCATAACCCTCTATATGATGATCGAGAAACCCTAATTGGTTTTCTTAGTGGGTTTGAGATCCTAATTCTTTATAAAAGACCTTGTGTGTATACAACAAATATTTTATAAGTTCAAAGGTAGAAAAACTTTTTCCAATTATATCTCATACAATTCTCAACAAAACCTAGCCTCTAAAATATTAATAGCCTTGTGTGTGCACAACAAACTATAATATTTTTAGTTAAGATCCTTTGTTCCTTTATAGTCATGATTGTAATAATAATACCCTTGCATGTTCACAACAAAGTATTATATTAAATCATGCCATAAGCATCAAATGCATCAGGCCAAAATTACGTTAGTTACCATAATAGTCCTTGTGTGTACACAACAAACCTAATACGGATCATAACATAATAATGACCTAGCATGAAGGAAGGCCTAATGTAGTGAATATCACACTAAGCATATCAATCAAGAATTAAGTTAATCTTATCGGCCAGGTAAGTGTGAGAGTAGTGGGAGTCCCCCCGTTGCTTTCCTAGATACCAATAAAAATTGGCTAGGTCAATCAACGGAACCAATTAAAAACCACGTCCTCTTTACAGATCATGAACCACTTTTCCTAGACACCGAATGATCAACTAATCATCTTGATTATTTTGCTTTTGGTATATGACACTACAACTTAATATAATTTTAATAGATGGCAAATCAAATAGAAGCACATTCTAATATTACCATTCATCAACCATGCATCATATATCAATTTATAATGTGCCAAGTGTGTCATCATACTAGGACAACCATCTACCACATAATGGATCCACCATTATGCCAAGGCAACCTTATTTCAATATGATGACTAGAAAGCTAAACATATCTCTATATCGGTTAAGGTTTAAGTGAAAACCCTAACCAGTGACATACATATATGCATAAACATATTAATTATATGTAACTTTAAACTTTTGTAGAGTCCTATAAAATTGGGCAACTTCAAATTTTTTAGTCCTATAAAATTAGGCAACCTCAAGAGTCCTACAAATTGGGCAAATTCAAATTTTGTTGAGTCCTACCAAAATAGGCAACCTCAAGAGTCCTATAAAATTGGGAAACTTCAAATTTTGTAAAGTCCTACCAAAATGGGCAACCTCAAGAGTCCTACAAAATTGGGCAACTTCAAATTTTGTATGATTTAGCCCTAATAAGGTGGCTCGATACCACTGTAAGGGTTTTGGTGACCAGGGTGGAAGCATGGATTTCAAAAATTTATTATGAAACCACTACCAAACCTTAACCCAAGACCTCCTTATTAGGAATTAAAACATACAAACATGCATATATAATATAAACTAGAGTTTAGGCACCAACCTGAACCGCTAGTATCCAATCCGATGAAGAAAATCCTGATTCAGCCTTCTTCTCCACCAGGCGAACAAATGTTCGCCCTTGAACGGTGATCCATATGAAACTCGGACCAAGGAAGAACTCCTTCTTCAAGTTGCTTGGATAAGTGAAACTCTTTCGGCAGCCTTTGGTCTATTGACCATTGTATGACACCATGTCCTACTGTAGGGCAGTAAAAACACTCTCCTAAACTACTCTTGGTTTTAGGACAACCCTCTTCTAGGACTCCTTAGGCTTATGTCCTAAAGCATTGCCTTTTCCTATTAGAAAAGACCTTGTCTTAACAAGACAAGTCTTGTCTTAAACAAAGAAGGAGGGAAAGAGAGACACTCAGAATAATACTTCGATGGAATTCTTATATTAGACTCATTTCGCCACCGCCTATTTATAGATAAAAGAGGAGCGTGTGATATGTCCTCCCATCAACTTATTAGATATGATTTTTCAAGACTGAAGAGAAGTTATCTGGCTTGAAAAATCATATCTAATAAGCCCATTCATGTTCCGAAGGCCTTATTCACATCCCTTCTTTTATCTGGACAAATTCTCACTTTCCACATGTCAATTTCCAGTCCCTAGGAAACCAAGAGGTGCCTCTTCAATCTCCAAACATTGGAGATTATGAAGAGTATTGATAGCAAAAGGACTCTCTATCAGAACCGCGCACCACATGAAGAGTTGCGACTCTTCATGCACCGCGCACACCATCCTTCTTCCATGCAAATTTCATAGAATGTTGAATAGTCAAAATAATAGCAATAAGGGTGTCATTGGAAAGAGCATAAAATCTCCTTTCTGACTATATAAATTATATTCAAATCAGAAATCTATAGCTCATTCTATGCCCTTTTGAAGTTAAGGTATCATTTAGGTACTAAGAGTCCCATGCCATTGGGATACTTCATGTATGGCACCTAAAATGCCCTTAAATCCAAATTAAAATCAGATTTAGCTCTGATTAGGCTAGCCCCACTTAGGACTCAACCTAATTTAGGTTTTTCATAATTAGGTTAGCCCAATTAGCAAGCAACCGGATCCAATCTAATTGGGTTAGGAATTTGGTTAGCCTACATATACTAGTATGTAATCCGGCTAACCAATTAGGATCCTATGACCCTAATTAAATCATGAATGACTTCCTTGGACAAGTCTCTATTATGTTTGACCCATTGGGTTCCACATCTAGCTAGCAGTAGGTTTAGGTTTGAGCCGATTCGATCCGTTCATACCCGATTGACCTAATTAGTTTAAATTGGCTCACCTAATTAGCCAATTCGAATCACACATCGAATTGACTCATGAAACCAAATCAATTGGTTCATGAAGACCTACAAGACAAGATTGATGTCTAGCAACATGTCATGCCTACCCGGAAGATGAGAAATTTTGGTGGATTTACCAAATAACCCTTCAGTGGTGAGTTACCGGGCAATTCAGTCCTTCGATCTACTTGCACCCTGAATATGACTATGGATATGGATACTTGTCAAATCCAATTTCATATTATTTCTTTGCTCAATATGATAATGATGATTCATTAATTAACCATTAGAAACTATTTCTAATGTTCATACTTTGATCAAAGATTTCCCGAGTCTTCATTTGATTGAAATCATCTGGATGCGCTTCCCTCTTACTAGGGTTGATCGATTCCTTTTTGACCTACTCACAACCTTCATATGCAATCCACCATACCCAGTATCACCCCATGCATAACTCAGTGTCATTATTGAGTGTGAACCAAAGTATGGATTCATGCATACAAGGTACCATGGCAGTCTCAGGTCAAAGGACCACATGCACTACTCCCACTATGAGAACTATCTATTGACAAATAGATAAGGTTCCATTAGTTGTTCTCAAGCTGGATCCATTCAGTGAACTCATTCTCTAATGAGCACCCACATCCTAGTATTATTATCAAACACAAGTGACTATGAGATCAGTCACCCTCTTCTCCAATCATACATAGGATGTGCTGGTCTTACCGGAAACATTGATCCCCTACTCAATATCCCATCGACTAGGAATATTCTACATTTGGGTTTTAAGGCTTTAGGTCTCACTGCTATGATCTCATCATAACCCTAGAACCATAGCCCAAATCTATGGGGTTCATCATATCTTAATAAAATTAATAAGACTCAGCATATGATAAAAATAAAATGCCTTTATTAATTGATAATGTCAATACATTGGTTTGGGATACAAAAGAAAATCCTATCGAAATACAACATTTCGATTGGCCTTTAGGGCATAATCCTTTCACCAATATACCCTCTTTCCACCAAACTAGTTGGTTGAGAAAGAGTTAGCTCCAATTAAAAAACCATGATCGAAACCTTCCTTAGACACCATATGACTGACAAGATTCAATTAGGTCATCTAATGATCTGGGCTCATCACAAAGCCAAATTATGTCTTTACTTATCGATTCATAATTGTGAATCAATCTTACTAGACTACATCTAAAACTAATTTTGAGCATACTTGACCATTACCTAATCATCATCCTGTTAGGTTAAGTCACTTTCTCAAAATCAAATTAGGGTTACTAGTTGATCTAATCAAGCCCTAATTATTGCAGCCCAATCTTTAGACCTAATTTGTTCAACCCAAACCCTCATGCACCTAATTTGATTTTCTTGATCAAATCAATTTTTAAAATTGGTTCAAGTGCATGACATTAATGGCTTATGATCATGAATCACATTTAAGATCTAAACCCTAATTTGGTCCATCAAATACATCAACATAAATCGATCAAAACCCATTTAAAAAACCTTTTTCAAAACTAGGTATACATCAACGTAGGACAACCTTTGACTATAGGGGGTAAACCCTATAGCAAGACAACCTTATGTCACTTTGTGCAACACTTGATTAATAAAATTTCAGATTATTAATTTAATTTTAGATCTGAAAATTAAGATTTTAACTTCAAAAATAATTTTTCAAAACATAAAATTCTAAGCTAGAACAATCTTATGTTCAGCATAGATCTGAAAAATCATAATCTATCTATCGTGATCTGAATATTTTTCATATTTGATTCTCATCCATGCATGTTAAAAGGAGAACCGTGGCTCTGATACCACTATTGGAGTTCTACCATAAATAGAAAATTGTAATCGATCAGGCATCAATAGCATGTCACAACTGAAGCAGATATAAAATTAATTTATATCTAAAGATGCAATTTATAAATAAATCTAATTTATTTATCATAAATTTCTAGCATACTGAAATATATAAAAAAATATCAGATCTGAAATAAAAATTATTTTAAGCATAAAATACTTTACCTGGATCTCTATCCTTGCTTGCACTGAAAGGCGTGCTGATCTGCTACTGAAATCGGGATTCTACCGAAGCTGCATAATCGCCCGGCCTCTGTTGGTATCCATACGAAGCTCTCGTAACCGAATCGTAGAGAGCACCGGATTGCTAGATCCTTGCAGCCATCTCCTCTTTCAGTAAATCACCTGCTTTGAAAATCAGCTGATCCATAACTGGACCGGCTTCTAGCTTCTGTCTTGCAAACTTAGATCTGCAAGACCTTGGACCCTTTCTCTCTTCTTTTTGATTATAGAATAACTCTCTGGATCTCCTAGAAGGAAGAAGAAATCACATAAGAGGGAGAAGAAAACTAGGTGCCAAGAGAGAGACTCTCAAGTAAAAGATGCCCAAGGAGAAGCTCATGACCAAAAGGAAGTTTTCATGCCAATAATAATAATCTTGGTCGAACACCCCTCTCCCCCTTTTTTAATATTCATGGTGATGTGGCAGGATCGTTGACGTGGGGAAACCGACAGGCGCCACGTCAAAGGAAGATGCCAAGTTGGATGCCGTGTCAATCCTCCAGCCTAGACTCCACTACCGAGCTGAGCTGAGCTGGGCTCCCTCAAGACAGCAAGCCGAGCTCTGTCCTCTGCCAGGTTAGGCCTGCGAGCTCAGGATGCCTAGGTTGGAGCCGCCTTCTGCCCTTCAGAGTGAGACACTCGGAGGTTAGAGCCCTGTGGTCGGAGTCGAGCTCAGTGCTTACCCACCAACGAGGAGCCTCTTCGAGCGTACGCCCTCCGGACGGGGTCCGCCCTCCGCCCTCCAGAGCGAGACCCTCAGAGGATAGAGCCCTGTGGTCGAAGTCGAGCTTAGCGCTCACATGCCAACGTGGAGCCTCTCCGAGTGCGCGCCCTCTGGACCGGGTCCACCTTCTGCCCTCTGGAGCGAGATGCTCGGAGGTTAGAGCCCTGTGGTCGGAGTCGAGCTCAGTGCTCACCCGCCAACGTGTAGCCTCTCCGAGCATGCACCCTCTGGACCGGGTCCACCTTCTGCCCTCCGGAGCAAGACCCTCGGAGGTTAGAGCCCTGTGGTCAGAGTCGAGCTCAGCGCTCACCCGTCAACGTGGAGCCTCTCCGAGCATGCGGCCTCTAGACCGAGTCCGCCTTCTACCCCCCGGAGAGAGACCCTCGGAGGTTAGAGCACTGTGGTCGGAGTCAAGCTCAGCGCTCACCCACCAACGTGGAGCCTCTCCGAGCGTGCACCATCCGGACTGGGTCTGCCCTCCACCCTCTAGAGCGAGACCCTCGAAGATTAGATCCCTGTGGATGAAGTTGCGTTCAGCGCTCACCCGCCAACATGGAGCCTCTCCGAGCGTGCGCCCTCTAGACCGGGTCCGCCTTCTGCCCTCCGGAGCGAGACCCTCAAATGTTAAAGCCCTGTGGCCAGAGTTGAGCTCAGCACTCAACCGCCAATGTGGAGCCTCTCCGAGCGCGCATCCTCTGGACCGGGCCTGCATTCTACCCTCCAGAGTGAGACCGTTGAAGGTTAGAGCCCTGTGGTCAGAGTCGAGCTCAATGCTCACCCAATAACATCGAGCCTCTCCAAGCGCGTGCCCTCTGGACCAGGTCTGCCTTCTGCACTCCAGATCGAGACCCTTGGAGGTTAGAGCGCTGTGGTCGGAGTTGAGCTCAGTGCCCACTCGCCAACGTGGAGCCACTCTGAGCGCGAGCCCTCTGGACCAGGTCTGCCTTCTGTCCTCTAGAGCGAGGCCCTCGGAGGATAGATCCCTGTGGTCAGAGTCGAGCTCAATGCTCACCCGACCCACCAACATGGAGCCTCTAAGAGCATGCACCCTCTGGACTGGGTCCATCCTATGCCCTCCAGAGCGAGACCCTCGAAGGTTAGAACCTTGTGGTCTGAGTCGTGCTCAGCGCTTACCAGCCAACATGGAGCCTCTTTGAGCACACGCCCTCTAGACCGGGTCTGCCTTCTGCCCTCCAGAGCGAGACCCTTGAATGTTAGAGCCCTGTAGTCGGAGTCAAGCTCAGCGCTCACCCGCCAACATGGAGCCTCTCCTAGCACGCGCCCTCTGGACCGGGTCAGCCTTCTGCCCTCCGGAGTGAGACCCTCAGAGGTTAGAGCCCTGTGGTCGGAGTCAAGCTCAGTGATCACCCGCCAACATGGAGCCTCTCCGAGCGTGCACCCTCTAGACCTGGTCCACCTTCTACCCTCTAGACCGGGTCTGCCTTCTACCCTCCAGAGTGAGACCCTCGGAGGTTAGAGCCCTGTGGTCAGAGTCGAGCTCAGCTCTCACGCACTAACGTGGAGCCTCTCCTAGCGCGTGCCCTCCGGACTGGGTCTGCCCTACGCCCTCTAGAGCGAGACCCTCGAAGGTTATAGCCCTATGGTCGGAGTCGAGCTCAGTGCTCACCCACCATCATGGAGCCTCTCCGAGCATGCACCCTCTGGACCGGGTCCGCCTTCTGTCCTTTGGAATGAGACCCTCGGAGGTTAGAGCCCTGTGGTCAGATTCGAGCTCAACGCTCACCCGCCAACATGAAGCCTCTCCGAGCGCACGCCTTCCGGGCCGAGTCTACCCTCTGCCCTCCAAAGTGAGACCCTCGGAGCTTAGAGCCCTGTGGTCAGAGTCGAGCTTAGCGCTCACCCGCCAATGTGGATCCTCTCCGAGCGCGCGCCCTCTGGTTCGAGCCCGCACTCTGCTCTCCTCCACCAAGACACCCCGGTGAGCTTGGAGTGCCTAAGTCAAAGTGAGCCCTACCATTGCAGCTCAGCCTCAGCTCAGACAAGGTCCCCGCTAGCCCAGAACGGCTGCAAGCCTCCCATGGACTATGCTGGAGCCCCCCCAGGCCGTACTGACCAACTGCAGCCGCCAGTTACACTAGAAAGGGAAGAAGCATGCTGATCGAGATGCCACACCCCTTACCAACCACCTGAATCACTCGAGAGAGGAAGCCGACCGAATGGTTTGAACCTCGCGGGCGGAGGCCCACCATTCGAGGCGTTGCCAGGTTTCCCGGAATGAGGTGGCCAAGAGGAGTGCCAGAGCGCATGACAGCTTCCCTTATTACGAATCTAGAAAGGCTCCTCAGGACATTACCACACATGTCTGACAGCCCAGCGGAGATCCCGTGGTGAACGCCCAATGGTAACCTAGTTCACAACGAATTAGGAGGTAACACAACAACACCCAAACACAAAACACAACACAAGAGAAAAAAAAAAGAGAGAGTGCAACCCCCACCAGAAATAGGGGCATGGCACCACCAGCATTCCAGAGCAAGGTCGAGGCGCGAGGGCTACACAGAGACTCCCTCTAACCTGGCTACACTTCCCCCGGCACACTTGCATCCCACTTCTACACAATCCACTCCTCGTGTGGAGTCCATCAAGAGGGGCTCGACCAGGAAGATCTGTTCCATTGGATCATCACTGAATTGACCATCGGAGTGCCACCGCCGGAAACCCCGTCCCGGGTCACTAACCCCTGTTTTGCAGGTTCAGGACTAGAGGACCACCAGGCAACGAGGGGAGCGCACTCCGGTGCTGACAGCAGCTACGGGCCACGGTGATCCTGGTGATAACAGATTGGCTGGCCAGGTAGGAGGACATAATCAAGTCCTCCACCTCTCTACATATTGATACTCCATGGGAGCATGGTGACAATACAAGCTTGAGAGACCCCCATCAGCTGTGCTCATGGCTCCCCCTTCCAAATGGCACCCACATCACCTTCACCGTCTCCTTCGATGGAAGGACCCGCTGGCGACACCGTCAGACATGCCACAAAAGTGCGCCTGGAGAAGCATGAGCACAAGCAAGCGGAGTTCTCCCGCCGGTTCTCTAGTACGTAAGGCTCAATTAGCAAGCTAGCGGGCTACAATGCCCGCCACCGTCGAAGTCCTCCACCGGTAGTGATGAGACAAAGTATTATTGCCTCGACCACGATCACGGCCATGACACCTAGAAATGCCGCAACCTTGACTAGGAGATCTAGAAATTCATCAAGAGATGCTGCCTCCAAAGGTTTGCTGGGGACAGACCTCAGGCGGGGCCCCAGGCGCTTGCCGCTCTCCCGCCAGCTCCAACCATCGACAGCCTCCCCACCATGAAACCGGTGGGCATGGTCACCTGGGGAGCTACGCGTGCATCCAAAAGGATCCGGGGGCAGAGGACCCTGAGAATGTACTCCCCACTATGTGGGAATCTGAAAGCGGTGAAGAAATGTTAATGATGATGACGCGGTCGTCAGGAGGACAATTGCGAACGTGCTCCCTTATGACCCCTCCATCAAGAGCACCACTACGATGACTTTCGCTGTCGATGGGCTTCTTGTGGCCCACAACATCATCTCTGGCGACTCCAACAAAACACGCCGGCAGCGAGCGACCCCAGTGCTACAGCGCCCAGGTTTGGCCACGAACCTGTGGGCCCGAAGAAATCAGCCCCGAAAATGCGATAAGTTCCCATCAAACTGGGAAGGCCCCTACAAAGCAGTCGAAGCCCCATCACAAGGGGCATATTATCTCGAATATCTTGACAGCATCAAGCCCCACCCACCAGGCATGGAAGACCCCACCAATGATGTAAGGTTTCTTATCAATAATAATGATAACGACTTTTTCCTTGCACGAGTATCTATATATCTTGCAGGGAAGAATTGATAGCATCCCCGAGCCTAGCTCTAGGATGTCAAGGGATCTTTGAGCCATGCAGCTCTACATCTCAAGCATCCCCGAGCCCAGCTCCAGGATGCCAAGGGATCTTTGAGCCATGTAGCTCTCCATCTCAAGCAGCCCCGAGCCCATCTCTAGGATGTCATGGGATCTTCGAGCCATGCAGCCCTCCATCTCAAGTGTCCCCGAGACCAGCTCCAGGATGTCAAGAGATCTTCGAGCCATGCAGCTCTCCATCTCTAGCATCCCCGAGCCCAGCTCCAAGATGCCAAGGGATCTTTGAGCCAAGCAGCTCTCCAACTTAAGCATCCCCGAGCCCAACTCCAGGATGTTAAGGGATCTTCGAGCCATGCAGCTCTCCATCTCACGTGTCCCCGAGCCCAGCTCCAGGATGCCAAGGGATCTTTGAGCCATGCAGCTCTCCATCTCAAGCATCCCCGAGCCCAGCTCCAAGACATCAATGGATCTTCGAGCCATGCAGCTCTCCATTTTAAGCATCCCCGAGCCCAGCTTCAGGATGTCAAGGGATCTTTGAGCTATGCAGCTCTCCATCTCAAGCATCCCCGAGCCCAGCTCCAGGACATCAAGGTATCTTCGAGCCATGCAGCTCTCCATCTCAAGCATCCCCAAGCCCAGCTCCAGGATGTGAAGGGATCTTCGAGCCATGCAACTCTCAATCATCAACATCCCCGAGCCCAGCTCCAAGATGCTAGCCCAAGATCAGAGCTCAGATCTCCGGCCAAGGAAACTTCGAGCCAAGCCACTATCCATCTCAAACATCTTCGATCCCAGCTCCGATATGCCAAGGGATCATGGGGCCAAGTAGCACCCATCAATGCCTCGAGCCTAGCTCCAAGGCACCAAAGACCTGAGCAAAGCCTTGAGGCAACCCTTGGACCTGAGCCTAGCTCTCCATCCAGGAAGGCCTCGAGCCTAGCTCCAAGGCAATCAAATCCTGTGACCCTCTTCTCTAATCTCCCGACTCAAAATAAAAAGAGAGGGGAAGGAAAGAAAGAGAATGAGAGGGAAACAGGGCAATCATATCCTGTGACACTCTTCTCTGATCTCCCCACTCAAAATAAAAAGAGAGGGGAAGGAAAGAAAAAGAACAAGAGGGAAACAGGGCAATCAAATCTTGTGACCCTCTTCTTTGATCTCCCCGCTCTCGAAAAAAAGTGAGAGAGAGAGAGAGAGGAAGAAGAGAGGGGAAGGAAAGAAAGAGAACGAGAGGGAGACACAGCAATAAAGCTACCACTTCTAAGCCCAAGACTGGAGCTCAGATCTCCGGCCAAGGAAACTTCGAGCCATGCAGCTCTCAGTCACCAACGTCCCTGAGCCAAGCTCCAGGATGCCAGCACAAGAACGGAGCTCAGATCTCCGGCCAAGGGAACTTCGAGCCACGTAGCTTTCAGTCACCAACATCCCTGAGCCTAGCTCCAGGATGCCAGCCCAAGATCGGAGCTCAGATCTCCGGCCAAGGAAACTTCGAGCCATGTAGCTCTCAGTCACGAACATCCCCAAGCCCAGCTCCAGGATGCCAGCCCAAGACCGAAGCTCAAATCTTTGGCCAAGCGAACTTCGAGCCATGCAGCTCTCAGTCATCAACATCCTCGAGCCTAGCTCTAGGATGCCAGCCCAAGACCGGAGCTCAGATCTAGGCCAAGGAAACTTCGAGCCACGTAGCTCTCAGTCATCAATATCCTCGAGCCCAGCTCAAGGATGCTAGCCCAAGACCAGAGCTCAGATCTCTGGCCAAGGGACCCTTGAGCCACCTAGCTCTCATCAACAACACCTTCGGGCCCGACAGCTCTCAAGTGTCATAACTCAACCCCGAGCAAGGTGAGGCCCTTCTCTCTGACCTCCCCACTCATACAAAAAAAAAAGAGAAGAGAAAGAAAAAGAAGAAAGGGGAGGGAAAGAAAGAGAAAAAGAAGGGAAGAACCAAGCAAAGAGAATAGATGGCAAGGAAGATCAAGTTTCATAGATCAAATATGAGTTACAAGTATTTTATGGGCCCCCGACATGGCGGGCGACCCTTATTAAGTACAAAAACAAAAATACAAAACAAAGAATGAGAAAGGGGCTACTCCATGCCTGCCGGCCTACCTGCTGAGCTCCGAGGCTGAGAGTTCCCGCCTTCAGGAACCTCTGGCTGAGCAGTTCTAGTTTCAGATGGTTTAGCCTTGGCTGGTGTCGGGGATCGTGAGGCCATGACTTCCTCCACGGCCTCCTCGTCGGGCTCCACATCTGAGGCTGAAGGATATCTGAGGTAGTCATGGTCCTTCTCGGGGACAAGTGCCTCAACCTGGCCATGCAAGAACATAAAGACCTTATAGAAGGAGTCCAACGCCATCTGATGAATTTCGAAGACGATCTCCTCCGAAGCCTTGAATTTTTTGATGGCATCCTCTGCACCCTTCTTGGCCTTGGCAGCCACCCTCCTCGACTCGGCGGCCTCAAGCCTAGCGTCCTCCACCGACCTGGCCGCCTCCTCTACCACCTTCTCAGCTATGGCAAGTTTTTCCCTCGCAGGTACCAGCTCCGCCTGGGCAGCTCGGGAGACCTCCTTGTGCCGATCTGCTTTGTCACTATACCTATTCAATTTTTTCATGACGATGGAGAGATCATCGATGGCCTTCTTCAAGCAGCTCCGCTTAAGGTCGCGGGCCTCTAGGAGTCTCTTCGCTCGCCCCTCAGCATCGGCGAGCTGTTGCTCCAGGTCCTTGACCTTCTATTCAAGTGCCCCGTTCGCTCCCGCCTTCTCCTTCAGGTTGATTTTCAAGGATTCGATCTTGGCCGCCTGTTGCCACTCGAGATGCTCCCAGTTCTGATAGCAGCCCTTGATGTAGAGAGACTCGGCACCGATCTGCACCACGAAAAGAGGTCTGATCAAAAAAAAAGAGGGGGGGAAGAGAAAAGAGAGAAAGGGACAACTCACCGAATAGAGCTGGGGGAAGATGGCACTGATGACGTCGGTCAGCCGTATCCTGGCTATGTCCTGCCGGTCGTACATTTGGATCGAAAAGTCCATCATGCGCTCGGCCAGCTCGGGGCTCCAGAGGAACGAGCTTTCTGGCCCCATCTTGAAGGGGAGATGGCATCGCACCTCCTCCCTTCGACCTTTTGCTGGAGTGGGTGGCCTCACCACGGTAGCTACAGGGCCATGGGGGGCGGGCTGAGAAGCTGGCGCCGGCATAGGCGGTGCCTCGGTCGTGGTCCTGACCGTGGCCCGAACCTCCTCATCCCTAACTTGGTGATAGGCGGACTCGGAGGATGACAAGGCACAGCCGCAGTAGCTACGGCCCTTGCTTGGACCAAAACTCTGGGCTCCGTAGCAGGGCCATCCCCTGATGACTGTGTTGCTCGGGAACCTTTCGAGCCTCCTCTTGGGCTCGCCTCGGTGCTGCAGATGCTGCCCTCTCCACCAGCTTAGGAGCAACTTGAGTCACCTCCGAACTTGGACTGGCTGGAGCAGCCGAGCTCAGACCAACCACCATAGTGGAGGCAGCCACAAGAGCGCTCTCGCCCTAGACTCGCCTCGACAAAGGCTCCTCGACTAGCCTGGTCGGCGACCTTTCCCAAGTGATTGCTAGTAGGTCATTCTCGAAGAAAGTCATCCCTGCATGCAAGTCATGCAACAGTCAGAGTCCATGGGAAGCAGTGCAAGAAATGCAAATAAAATGTAAGAAGAAAGTTCAGGTCGAACTCACCCAACCCATTTGTTGGGTCAACCCCGGAGTCGGTGAGGTTCTGCTCATATAACAGGACCTCGAGAGGAGGAATCTGGATGGTGCGGAGCTGCTCGTAGTCATCCCGGTCAGCCTCATCGACCAAAGAGTTTTGGTTGGGGGACTTGTCCAGATCGCTCCAGACCCAGTCTACCCCCTCAACCTCAACAAAGAAAAACTTACTCTTCCATCCCCTGATGGAAGAAGGGAGATCAAATTTGTTGCCCCTCAGGCGGGAGCATAAGGACCACCACCCATCCTCAGTTGGGAGGCGCTTCAGGGCGAAGAAGGCCCTGAACAAGGAAAATCGGGGGACAAACCCATGGAGGTGGCAGAGTACAATGAATGAAAAGATAACCCTGATAGCGTTTGGCACCAACTGTGCAGGGACCAAGCTGTAGTTGTCCAAGATGAACAAGAAGAAAGGGTGAAAAGAAAATCAGAGACCCCCGGAGAAGATCTCCTCATAAAAAGCAAGATAGCCCGGGCCACTGGAAGTGACCCGTTCCCCCGGACAAGGGATCATGAGCCGAACAAAAGGCGGGATGCCATAGACATCCCAAACGGTCCTTAGTTCCCTGGCGGTGATCGTCGAGACGACCCTGCCAGGACCTGTGGACCAGACGGACTCAGAAATAGGAATGGAAGGAGGAGGGAGAGAAGGACCCGATCCTGGTTTCCTAATGAGCATCGGACCGGGGGGATGCCTCCTGCTGAATTCGAAGAGAGTTGCATCCTCTTCCCCACCAGAAGAAGAAGAAGATGCCAACCTCCTCTCAGAAGGACTGGCCTCGCACTGATTGGTGGAGGGGTGAAAGCCCGGACCAAAATGGGAAATCCTCAAGAATAAGAGGAAGAAAGAACTCGGAGTGGGGGACAGAAGAGCAGACTCAACTCAAAGGAGACCCCAGACCCGGAGGAAGAACCCTACTTTAGTGGGGGGAGAAGGAAGAAGAGACTGACTTGGTTCATTAGAAAGCCTGAAGCAACTTAGAGGATGAAGAAATCTTGGGCGCAGTAGCATCAGGCACGGAGAATTCAAAAAGAATAGATGTTTAGGGTAAGGCCCTCTTTTCATTTCGAAATGACCTGATGGATTCATACCGATTCAACCCCTCCGCCAGTGAATCCGTGCCACACGCCGCCCATCGACGAAAACGGCATCCCGACCATTGTGGATTCTGTGCCAACATTAACTACTCCTCGAACGTGGCCATGTGGCACCCTCGCATTGGTCCACCGGGCCATCCCTCAAGGAGCCAGTAATCATGGCCATCATCGCGCCAGTTTTTTGCCTTTCCATGTCAGTACCATAATTACTCCCTTCAACCCGAGCACCGTGCACTAACGAGCCTCGGGAGTCGGGGGCAAATGATGTGGCGGATCGCTGACGTGGGGGAACCAACAGGTGCCACGTCAAAGGAAGACGCTACGTCGGATGCTGTATCAATCCTCTAGCCTGGACTCCACTGCCGAGCTGAGCTGAGCTAGGCTTCCTCAAGACAGCAAGCCGAGCTTTGTCTGCCGCCAGGTCGGGCCCGCGAGCTCGGGACACCTAGGTCAGAGCTGCCTTCTGCCCTCTAGAGCGAGACCCTCTGTGGTTAGAGCCCTGTGGTCGAACTCGATCTCAGCTCTCACCCACCAACGGGGAGCCTCTTTGAGTGCGTGCTCTTCGAACCGGGTCCGCCCTCCGCCCTCCAAAGTGAGACCCTCGGAGGTTAGAGCCCTGTGGTCAGAGTTGAGCTCAGCGCTCACCAGCCAATGTGGAGCCTCTCCGAGCGCACGCCCTCTAGACCGGGTCCACCTTATGCCCTCCAGAGCAAGACCCTCAGAGGTTAGAGCCATGTGGTCAGAGTCGAGCTCAATGCTCACCCGCCAACGTGGAGCCTCTCCGAGCACGCTCCCTCTGGACCAAGTTCACCTTCTGCCCTCCGGAGCGAGACCCTCGAAGGTTAGAGCCCTGTGGTCAGAGTCGAGCTCAGCGCTCACCTGCCAATGTGGAGCCTCTCCGAGCGTGTGCCCTCTGGACCGGGTTCGCCTTCTGCCCTTCAGAGCAAGACCCTCGGAGGTTAGAGCCCTGTGGTCGGAGTTGAGCTCAGCGCTCACCCACCAACGTGGAGCCTCTCCGAGCACGTACCCTCCGGACCGGGTCTGCCCTCCGCCTTCCTGAGCGAGACCCTCAGAGGTTAGAGCCCTGTGGTTGAAGTCGAGCTCAGTGTTCACCTGCCAACGTGGAGCCTCTCCGAGCGTGCGCCCTCTCGACCAGGTCCACCTTCTGCCCTCCAGAGCGAGACCCTCGGAGGTTAGAGCCCTGTGGTTGGATTCGAGCTCAGCGCTCACCCGCCAACGTGGAGCCTCTCCGAGCACGCGCCCTCCGGGCCGGGTTCGCCCTCCACCCTCCAAAGCGAGACCCTCGGAGGTTAGAGCCCTGTAGTCGAAGTCAAGCTCGGCGCTCACCCGCCAATGTGGAGCCTCTCGGAGCGAGCACCCTCTGGGCTGGGCCCGCACTCTGCTCTCCTCCACCAAGATGCCCCGGCGAGCTCGGAGCACCTTGGTCGGAGTGAGTCCTATCGTTGCAGTTCAGCCCCAGCTCGGACGAGGTCCCCGCTAGCCCAAAATGCCGGTGAGCTGCCTGAGGACTATGCTGGAGCGCCCCACAGGCCGTACTGACCACTTGCAGCCACCAGTTATACTAGAAAGGGAAGAAGCGCACTGATCGAGTGCCATGCCCCTCACCAACCACCTGAATCTCTCGAGAGAGGAAGCCAACCGAATGGTTCGAACCTCGCGGGCGGCGGCCTACCATTCGAGGCACTGCCAGGTTTACTGGAATGAGGTGACCAAGAGGATTGTCGGAGCGCATGACAGCTTTCCTTATCATGAATCTGGAAAGGCTCCTCGGGACACCGCCGCACGCGTCTGATAGCCCAGCGGAGATCCCGAGGCGGATGCCCAATGGTAACCTAGTTCACAACGAATTAGGAGGTAACACAACAACACCCAAACACAAGACACAACACAAGAGGAAAAAAAAAAGAGAGAGTGCAACCCCCACTAGAAAGAAGGGCATGGCACCACCAGCATTCCAGAGCAAGGTCGAGGTGGAAGGGCCACACAGAGACTCCCTCTAACCAGGCCACACTTTCCCCGGCACACTTGCATCCCACTTCTACACAATCCACTCCTTCTCGTATAGAGTCCATCAAGAGGGGCTCGACTCGGAGGATCTGTTCCCCTGGATCATCACTGACTTGACCATCGGAGTGCCCCCACCAAAAACCCCGGCCTGAGTCACTAACCCCTATTTTGCAGTTCCAGGGCCAGAGGACCTCTGGCAACGAGGAGAGCGCACTCCGATTCCCGTAGCAGCTACGAGCCACGGCGATCATGGCGGCAACACATGGTAAAACTCTCCAATTCTTTATGCCAAAACCAATATACTAAAATCTAATCTAGTTAGGAATTAAGAGGAATAGAAGAGGAGTCCTCCCTCTCTTCTTTCATTCATGCCAAAAACTCTTAGTGCCCATTGGTTTTCATGCCCTATTTTTTTTGTTGCACAAAATGCATTGGGAACTAGGTTGGTGTGTGGAGGGAAGGGGAGATAAGGAGAAAGAGTCCCAGTCCAGCTGGATCTAGGTCATGGTCCAAATAAAGTGATTTGATAGTCAAATCGAAGTCGATTTTAAATCTGATCAAACCATTTCGAAAGGGACATTGACCCAACTCAATTAGGATCAATTAATTGAGTCTAACTTAATTAAATTAAATCTAATTTAATTTAATTATTAATTAATCCATAATTAATTAATTGTAACATTTATAATTAAGTCAAATCTTATTAGTAACACTTACAATTAAGTCCAAATGTACTAAAACTCATAATTTTAGTAACATTTTGATTTACTGATTGATTACTTGAGCTCCTAATGTGTATGACTCCTCAGGTCCTATCTTGTCTGGTAATGAGACAAGCTATAATCTCTATTATACATTATTGAAACTCTTTTTGATGGACTGAACAATTTTGGCTCAACCCTAATCTGGATCATCGATCCGAGAATGATCCTAATGGGCTCTCACAATCCACCAGTGATACCTAGCAGTATGTAATGGCAACCTAGCAGAATAAGATCAGAACCCCTAGGTGTAGTTATCATGTGATTCGGTTGCTCTATCAAAAATCTCGACATGATGTTGGTTACGGAAACTCATTAATCCCATCAGTCATATGCTTAACTTAATCGACTCAAGTCCAATTATGATACTAATGAAAACACCTTTTCACTATCACCCTGCTATAGCCATAGACTTTTAGACTTAGTTACATTAAGCTGCATAGGATTATACGTTACTACTAAGGCTGATAGATCCCTATAAGTGAACATCCTAAACATAACGTAGACAACGAACACCTCAAGGTCCTATATAGATAGGAACCATGTGATTGTGTTGTCAAACTATAGCAACCTTATTATGAGTAGCTAAAACACTCTAGGTCAAAGAACTATTCACATGACTATAGCATCAAGAAGTTATCGATGAGTGAGTAGTCATCCATATAACTTCTCATACTTGGTCACGCTCGGTACTGTTGATCTCTATCAACTACTTGCACTCTCACTCCAATGTTACCACACTGTAGGTTAGAGACTTATCTACCAAGAAAGGGAAGTATTCTATGCACCTATTTTAACGGATCAATCATTGTCCTCATGATATTCCAACAATCGGGAGCATTTAGAAGTTAATATATAAAGACACATGCCTCAGATTCTCAACTCTAGAGAATATGTGTCATTGTCCATTAACTCAATGGACGATTCATAGATACATCAATTAAATGAGAATAATGCCCTTTTATTAATAAGAAAATTAAGTACAAAGTTCATGCTCTAAAAATTAAAATGTGTCAAGCCAACTTGGCTTTTAGGGCATACAACTAACACCACACACGTACAAGACCTAATAACTCAGTTGCCCTGTCTTCATGTCCAGTGAATGGAGACTTGGTCATTTTTCTTTAAGGCAAGATTCACAAGATCCTAATGATTGAAAATCATAAGGGTCAAAATAATTTTCTTTGACTAACTTGTTTATCCTTGACTCACTTATATGACCTAATCGGCAATGTCAGAGAAATGTGACATTGACATTATCTCTCTTTCTCTTATTGTTATCGACAAGTAATATTTCATCATTTTAAAGTTAGAAGAACATTAATTAAATAACAATGTCCAAATATTTTATTGTTATGAAGAATAGAGTAGCCACTGCTCTTTACACTTATTTCATATCCTTGTTGTAATAACAAGGGTATTGAAATAATGTTTCTTACAATATTCGATACATCGTGATGGGGAACTAATATGCATGCAATTTTTTTTTGTATGTTTTACGTGTTGAGTTAGGTGATTAATTCCCAAATTTCAGATCAAAATTATTTGTAGGGAATTTTGTATGAATTTTTGAAGATCAGCATGCAGATTAGGACCTAGAAAAGTAGCAAAGAAGGACCGCCGGGGTTGAGAAGCCTCGGTTAGGGCAAGTTCTCCTACAATAAAACTACTGGAGGTAGAGGGGTGTACCTGACAACGTCTGTGAAGATCGTAGTGAAGGGGTCTCTCGTTTCTCGATGGATGCGACCTGGAAAACCGAGCCAAAGACCCGCGGATACCCGGCTTTCTGCTCGGTGATCCGATTGAGGCTTGGCTGGAGTCGTTGGATTCGTAGGAACTTAGGGACCTACAAACGACCTGTCAGGGGTTAGAAAGCTCACAAAAGAACAAGAAAATAAAGTAAAAACAGCAAGGGAAGGCTTCTTTTGGAGTGGGCATCCAGGGATCTGGAGGGTTTGTTGGCAGCAGGAAGATGATTACAAACACCGGGAAGAAGAACTCTCACAAACCCCTTTATGCACACAGCAGGGTATCACACCACTCAATAGAAGAACTCAAGGTTTTCATTCATCAAAAATTCTCCTCATACAAGAGGCTAGGGTCCCTTAAATAGACCCTTAACCTTGGGCTCCAAGTAAGGGTACATAAGTCTTTACATAAGAATCCTTTTCCCTCTCAAACCCTAGCTAGAAAATAAGGAAATATTAGGTAGAAAAATCCCTAAAAATTTTCTTGACTTGGTCAAAACTCCAAGAACGCCTAGGGGGGCGTGTTGGGCTTCTAGGAGCAGCAAAAGGCCAGCCCAAAGGGGCTCGGGTGCATGGGTTTGGGCCTCTGGAAGCTGGGGTGGCCTGGTAGCCAGGTAGCAGGAATATTTCCTGGTATCTTGCTTCTTAGGGGCTTGGGCTTGGCACCTGGGCTTGATTTCTTTGGGCTAGGATGCAGATGGACCTTTGGAATCATGGATGCCCTTATCTATGAATATACTTTGGCATATGGAAGGGAATCTGGGCATCTGGAGGGCATCTGCAAGAAATCAGGGTTTTCTGAATTTTCCTCCTGGGGTCTTCAAATCTTCAAGCTAGGTTGGACTTGGGCTATACTTCCATGTCTTCAATCTAGTTGGACTTGGTCTTCACTTGTATGATATAGTCTTGAGTCTTCAGTATGCTTGGACAGGACTCAAAAAAATAAAATTAGCTCAACATGAGCTGACTAGCATTGGACTGAACTAGCTCAACATGAGCTGACAAGTACAGAACTGAAATAACAACTCAAAATACTCAAATAACAACTAAAATAGACTCAGATGAGCTAAGCCCTTATTACAGATGGACTCATAAATTATTGATCAATTCACAGAGGATTGAAAACCTCTATCTTATTCTGGTGCCTCCGGTGTCCCCACCAATTCTCCCGGGGTGGGAGGAACTCGACCCTGTCGAGTGAAGGTCAGACTGGCTCACATATCTCTCGAGAAGGTCTGGGTTGAGGCGTTGCAAGTCCTTTCGAGAAATCCACGAATCGTCCGACTCTGGCCGGCCTTGCCATCGGACCAGGAAGCGTTGATAGTCATGGCCCTAGGTCATGATGGCTTGATCATCCAGGATACGCTCGATCCGTTCTCCTCTCTCAGGCCAAATTTGTTTGTGGACACTCTAGGTTAGGGTCACTCACAATGAAAAGGAATAGGTCCAAAGGCCTCACTAGGTAGCGCTGCCGGTTTTCTATACTCAACCAGGTCTATAATATTGAAGGTAGAACTAATGCCCAAATCCGAAGGCAAGTCTAACACCTAGGCATTTGATCCAACCTTCTCTATCACTTTAAAAGGTCCGGCTCTGCGAGCATGAAGCTTCTTTTAGGCCTAAGCCTAACCAAGATAAAATCCACTACATCAAATTTTTTGATCCATCTTCGGGAATTAGCCAGTTGTTTTAACATTAGTGCGGGTGGTGAACATGCTAGGCACATGCAGACTACTAACAAGATGATGCAAAGGACTCAAACCTATACCTAACAGACTCGATTGAAGAGGTTTATTAGGTCTTAACTACCACTTGGGCATGGGGGCATGAGTCGTGGTTGATGGATGACATGCAGAAGAAAATTTGCTAGTAACTCCTAATAAGTGCCAGAGGGTCTGCCAAAAGTAGGTAGCAAATGGGATGGGCTCTATGGATCCTTGCAACCTAGTAACCTCAACAAAATGTAACCTAATAGTTCTAGACACATGAGAAAACTCAGGAAAGGGTAGAAAATAGGAAGTGGGTTCAGAATTACTCTGGTAGGGTGGAGAAAAAGGTTCTGGGTTAGTTGGATAAAGTAGAATCAAAGAAGGCATGTCAGGGACTAATCCTAGACTAATGAGGTTAACCTTATGGGGTTGCGATATATCTATGGGGTTTGTATAATGGAAGGATGGGTTATTAATCTCAGGAAAGAGGTACTTAATGGGAACTATAGGAGGAGACTCATCCTGAGGGTACTGATTCAAAGAGATCAGGTCCTTAATAAATTCTTCTGGTTCTTGTATTTTAGGACTAGACTCTATAATTTGGCTCTCCTCTATGGTTTCCTCAGGTAGGGCTCTTGTAGCAGTACCTAGGTTCTCTTCCTCTATTTGTTCTTCCATTATAGCTTTAGGTTGGATATGGTCAAGGTCAACTAGCTCTGGGTTGGTTTCTACCTGGGCATCTACTGGGTCAGCTAATTCTAGGTCTACTAAAGGTGTCTCCTCTTCTCCCTCATACTCATCCACTAGGCTCACATCAGCTTCATACACTTCCGCGTTAATGTAAGCCTTGTGAATCTCAGGAATGGTTGGAGAAGGTCGGCTAGCATGAAATTGGTTAGGTTCTGGTCTCTGATTATGGGTACTACTCCTAGTAGGTTCAGGTTGTATAAGGGGTAGTGGCTCACTACTGGGTTCGTATTTAGGGATACTAATCCTATGGGGTTCAAGTTGACTAGGGGAAGCATGACTAGTACTAGGTTGATACTTACGGGTTATGGGTTCTCTAGGCTCATAGGACAAGGGTGCAGATCTATGGGTCATGGGATTATAGGATCTGGTGTCATAGCATTTTGGGTCAGCTCTATGATCAGGTTCTAAGGATGGATCATGGTATAGGGTCCTTCTGAGGTTGGGCTCCCTATATGGGTCAGGATATTGGGTCCTCCTAGGGTTGGACTCCCTATATGGGTCAGAATACTGGGTTCTCCTAGGGTTGGACTCCCTATATGGGTTAGAATATTGGGTTCTCCTAGGGTTGGACTCCCTATATGGGTCAAATATTGGGTGTTGGGTCTACTAGGCTTATAGGGTGTGGGTGCATAGGATTTATGATCATGGGATCTAGAGTCATAGGATCTAGGTTCATAGGTTCTGGATTCATAGGTTCTAGGTTCATAGGATTTGGAGTCATAAGATCTATAGGTTGTGGGTATACTAGGCTTAGAGGATGTGGGTAAATAGGATCTATCTTCCTGGTCTACAAAATCCTGATGGGTCTTCTAGGACTAACCTTAGGGATTGGGTCAGGATGATGGGCTCTCCTAGGTTCAGCCACAAGGTATGGATCAGGGTTTGGGGTCCTCCTAGGTTAAGGGGAATCAGGATCTGGCTCAGACTGTGACCCATGGTTTTTTTCTGGGGTCCCTACCCGGACTTTTAATTGATCAAACCTATTGGCAAGATGGTCAATTCTATCATTGGTTTGAATACGAGACTGAGTTAACTGGGTCATCTGGGTAGTTATCTTGGTAGTTATGTGGGTAGCCATTTGGGCCATTTGATCAGCTAGGGCTTTTATTTGAGATTGTAAATTTTCCATGGATTCAGACATTTGTGAAGGAGGTGGGTGATATGAAACTCCTGATCTAGTGCTCATGCAAGACTCGATCAGACCGACTATAGCTGACTAGACCTGGAGTCCAAACTAGATGCTCAATCAGGGTGGCAAACTAACCTATAGTAACCCTGTACTCAGCCAGGCAGGTGTAAGGGGAGTGTTAGGTCCCTGATTGCCAATCCTAGACACCAATCAGAGATTGGCCAGGTAGGTGGACCAGCACACAAGCCCTTCGGGATTGAATCCCTAAACCACCGTTCTAGACACTGAGCACAAGGCACACACAGGTTAACTTGACACAGTGATCTAACACTAGCCCGGACCCGACCAGTTGGTGTCCCTAGCCCACTAGGACAAATTAAGTCTAATTAATTTTAGGTTAAGGCTTGGGACCGAATGCAAGGGATGTGGTTTTGGGCTAAGGAGAGGTGATCAAATCCTCCCCCTATCTGATATAGCAAGAGTGCCCTTAAAAGTAAATTATGCAATGATGGCAGGCAGATGAGGATGCAAATTAGGGTTTAGATATTTTTTTGGTATTTTTGGAGAATATGTAATTTTTTTTTGGTATTTTTTAAATAGACGAAAACTTGCAAATCATGGCCTAATATGCTGGAAATATACTAAAATTAAAAAATATGCAAAAACTGCTAAACAAAAACCTAAAACTTCCAAACTTGTCTTGCTGAAAAAATAGAGCCAAAAATTTGTAGGATGTATTTCGGCTTGAAGAAAATTCACAGGCCATAATAAAATCTACAAAAATTTTTAAAATTACTGTAAATTATTTTGAATCCAGAAAAATAGATTTCAAAATTTTTGGAGTTTTTATCAGGGAGAAATAATTAAAATAACAGAGTATATATGGATTGAAAAATTGCAGAAAACAAGCCCTAATCTATGCTCTGATACCAAATGATGGGGAACTAATATGCATGCAATTTTTTTTGTATGTTTTACATGTTGAGTTAGGTGATTAATTCCCAAATTTCAGATCAAAATTATTTGTAGGGAATTTTGTATGAATTTTTGAAGATCAGCATGCATATTAGGACCTAGAAAAGTAGCAAAGAAGGACTGCCGGGGCTGAGAAGCCTCGGTTAGGGCATGTTCTCCTACAATAAAACTACTGGAGGTAGAGGGGTGTACCTGACAATGTTTGTGAAGATCGCAGTGAAGGGGTCTCTCGTTCCTCGACGGATGCGACCTGGAAAACCGAGCCAAAGACCCGTGGATACCCGGCTTTCTGCTCGGTGATCCAATTGAGGCTTGGCTGGAGTCGTTGGATTCGTAGGAACTCAGGGACCTGCAAACGACCTGTCAGGGGTTAAAAAGCTCACAAAGGAACAAGAAAATAAAGTAAAAATAGCAAGGGAAGGCTTCTTTTGGAGTGGGCGTCCAGGGATCTGGAGGGTTTGTTGGCAGCAGGAAGATGATTGCAAACATCGGGAAGAAGAACTCTCACAAACCCCTTTATGCACACAGCAGGGTATCACACCACTCAATAGAAGAACTCAAGGTTTTCATTCATCAAAAATTCTCCTCATACAAGAGGCTAGGGTCCCTTAAATAGACCCTTAACCTTGGACTCCAAGTAAGGGTACATAAGTCTTTACATAAGAATCCTTTTCCCTCTCAAACCATAGCTAGAAAATAAGGAAATATTAGGTAGAAAAATCCCTAAAAATTTTCTTGACTTGGTCAAGACTCCAAGGATGCCTAGGGGGGCGTGTTGGGCTTCTAGGAGCAGCAAAAGGCTGGCCCAAAGGGGCTCGGGTGCATGGGTTTGGGCCTTTGGAAGCTGGGGTGGCCTGGTAGCCAGGTTGCAGGAATATTCCCTGGTATCTTGCTTCTTAGGGACTTGGGCTTGGCACCTGGGCTTGATTTCTTTGGGCTAGGATGCAGATGGACCTTTGGAATCATGGATGCCCTTATCTATGAATATACTTTGGCATCTGGAAGGGAATCTGGGCATCTGGAGGGCATCTGCAAGAAATCAGGGTTTTCTGAATTTTCCTCCTGGGGTCTTCAAATCTTCAAGCTAGGTTGGACTTGGGCTATACTTCCATGTCTTCAATCTAGTTGGACTTGGTCTTCACTTGTATGATATAGTCTTGAGTCTTCAGTATGCTTGGACAGGACTCAAAAAAATAAAATTAGCTCAACATAAGCTGACTAGCATTGGACTGAACTAGCTCAACATGAGCTGACAAGTACAGAACTGAAATAATAACTCAAAATACTCAAATAACAACTAAAATTGACTCAGATGAGCTAAGCCCTTATTACAGATGGACTCATAAATTATTGATCAATTCACAGAGGATTGAAAAGCCTCTATCATATTATGGTGCCTCCGGTGTCCCCACCACATCGTAACATTCTTCCAACTTTAAAATATTATCTGAAGGTAATAACAGAAGATACCTGCCCATGGCTTCAGCATACATGGCTTCGCCACTTGCGCCATATAGCTCGTAGTCACCATTTTCAAGCTTTTTATTTTGTGGAGTCCCTGCAATGACTTGCAGATATGAGACCCACATGCGGTATCCAATACCCATGAATTTGAAATAGAAGCACTCAATGATAATATTGTTTGTATCATGTACCTTTAGGTGCTGCCCCAGCATCTTGCTTCACACTTGCAAGATATGTCTTGTAATTTTTCTTTTAATGTCCTTGCTTGCCGCAGTGGAAATAGGCTCCATCATTACCAGCCTTCTTCACCTTCTTCTTCTTCTGGATGCTGAATTTTCTTTTCAAACCCTTATTCATTGCATGCTTCTTCTTCCCATCAATGAGAAGAAGACGAGCCTTATCTCCTTTAGAATGGATCTCTGTTGTCTTAGGCATGTTCAGCAATTCAGGCAAAGATATTCAGTTTATTCATATGATAATTTAGAACAAATTGAGAGAAAGAATCTGGGAGTGACTACAGGATCAAGTCCTGGTTGAGTTCACTATCCATTACAAACCTTAATTGACCTAATCGGGTGATTAAGTCAATCATTTTTAAAACATGGGTTTGCACTGATGAACCCTCACTCATTCGTGCACGGAACACCTACTTCGATTCTCGCATCGAGTAGCCCTACTTTGCTCTCCATAAATCTCCTTTAAATTGAGCAATATGGACTGAGGTTCTATCCCTTAATGTTGCCTCTGAAGCTTATTGCTCATCAAGGCTAACATGATGCACCGATAGTTATGCTGTCATTTTGCCACATTTTATGTGTGGCCTTTTCCTCCTCGAAAGCATCCTCTCCAATCGGCTCTGGATCCGGAGAATCAAGAATATATGAAAGCTTCTCTTGAGTCAATACTATCCTCAGTTTCCTCAACCAGTCTACATAATTGGGACCAGTCAACTTGTTGGCATCTAAGATACCCCGTAGTGATAATCTTAAAGCCATATTAAATCCTATATTTATTTAATATAAGCATACCATTTAAGATGACATTCATAACTAGATAAGGACTTTATATCTAATTATGTCTCCCACTATATTATTCAAATACCATAACCCTCACCTATGGTAACCGAGAAACCTTACTTGGTTTCTTTAGAGGGATGAGATCCAAATTCCTCATAAGTGCCTTGTGTTACATAACAAACACTCATGAGTTCAAAGGTAGGAATTACTTTCCTATTGCAACCAATGCAATTCTCAACAATTGAACTGCCTTTAAGACACTTATACTTTTGTGTTACACAATAAACTATAATATCTTAGTTTAGTTAGACCCTTCATTTTCATATAGACATGTTTGAATAATATTTCCCTTGTATTACACAACAAAGCAATACTACCAAACATACTATAAAGCATTAAATGCACTAAGATAATTCATGATTAACACTAGGATAGGTGTTGTGTTACACGACAATCCTACTATAGTTGTTAATATGAACTATACTTAGCATGAAGGAAGGCAAACTATAGTGTGTTAAGTCAATTTTGGCCAGGTAAGTGGAAGAGATGAGGGGGTCCCCTCGTTGCTTTCCTTAGACACCAAAATAATTGGCCTGTTAGACAGCGGAATCAATTAAAAACCTCATTCCCTTTACCTTTCCAGAACCACTTGCCTAGACACTAATCGACTAATCATGTAACCCTAAATGAAATTGCCTCTTGACTAACTTGCACCATGACTAAATAGTTTGATTATAAGGGCTTTTAGTAATCTCACAACACATCCTAACTAATCATGACAACATGATAATAAAACTAGCAACCATGCATATTAGCCCTAATATACATAACATAACATGATTATTTCAAACATCTGTTCACATCACTTGTTCCTGGGATATGGCCATAGCGACACCCTACACACCATAGAAGACCCATTGAATGAGAAGAGAGGGCCTTTAAATCCTACTTTGCTTCTATGACCGGACGTGGTGCGGGCACCAGACTCAGAAGAAGACTTCAGAGCTCCATTTGGATCTCTGATTGACATTGCCCGAGAAATTAGGGTTTGTAATAAAGGTTGACCTGGTCAACCAGTTTATTTATTTCTTGAGTCACCATTTAAATTTTGTTGAGTCATGTTGACTCGATGCAAGTCCCGATGTGGTTTCAATTTGGTCCAAAATGGTGCCACATTTGTCTTCCAATCAAATCAAGGTTCAAGCAAGTGGAGGCCACACTCCAAGCCACACGCCCAGCCACACTCCAAGCACATGCCAGAGTCCAGGAGGTGCCACAGAGGCATCCCAGTGTCATGGTCCCCACATCCAAAGAAGAAAAAAATCAAATTGGAAGCTAATTTAAAAGAGGCGCCCATACCTGCCAATTTTGTCTAAGCAAAGAAGGAAAAGACTTCTCTTGGAGAAAAAATCAAAGAAGGACATCCAATTGAAGTTCAAATCAAAATCAAAGAGCTTAACTTGGAGTGGAAGAAAAGAAGAAATGCCATAAGAAGAAGAGGACTCCAAATCCAAATCCAACTCCGAAGGAGGCGCCATAAAAATTCCAAAAAAAAATCCTTTATGGCAGTCCCAAATTTTTTTGAACTCTTGGTCGGCCAAGAGAGGAGATTTTCTACCTAATCTAGAGGTTGGAGGAGTTTAGTCCCACATGGGAATTTGTACAAGCTTGGAGAAAATTTTAGGTCTATATAATAGACCCCTCTTTGTAACTTTAAGAAATCAATGAAGAAAAAATTATTTTGCTATTCTCTTGTGTTGAGTAACCTAGGTTTCTCTTCTTCCGCACTATTCTAAGTGTTGAGCTCCGTGAGGGGGTAATCCAGGTTCCATTGGAGCCTTGAGGAGGTGAGAGATCTCCATCTTTATCCAAAACCCTAGGTTAGCCACTTAAAAATCCAAAACCCAAGCCGCCCTTCATTATTTTCAATCCATCGAACCCTAGCTCCTTCCATCTCCCACGGCCTCTCTCTCTCTACAAGTCCAGGCCGTCCACCTTCATCCAGATCCAGTCCGGCTACTTCAGATCCAGAGCAAGTTCCAAGGAAAATCACATCAGCTTCCAGGAGAATCCAGTTTTCAGCAATTTCAATCTTCAAGTTCATCAACCTGGTAAATTTTTCCCTTGACTCTCTGATTCCATCAATTGTTTTTCTTCTCTTCCAGATCTTGAGTTCAGGAGAAGCCAACCCGCCAAAGGACCAGTATTGGAGGATCCATTGCGAAGATATCTGAATCCGAGGATCCAACAATCTGCTCGGGAGAGTTCTTCCACCAAAATCTGTGAAGATCATTGTCTAGTTAGGTAAACCATCTCTTCTCTTTATTTCTGTTCTGTTGAAAGTTCGGAGCGAAACCCTAGGTCTGGGAGTTTCTCAACCCCCAGCGATCCGTTGCTTCTGAACTACTCTGATAATTTAGTTTCCTTAAAATTGTGCTTTCAATTATCATATTAGTATCTTTCAATGTTAGGTTAACTTTTCTTTGATTTGAAGCCAACTTCTACAAACATATAAAAACAACAAAAAAAATTAGTTAATCTTAATTTACTTCCGCATCGCATCCCTTTATTTGTTCTGCATCATTTTTGGTATCAGAGCTTTCGTTCTGCATCATTTTTGGTATCAGAGCTTCCGTTCTACATCATTTTGGTATCACAGCCCAGTCTAGGGTTTCTGATTTGCTTGCTTGCTTGTTTTGATTGTTTTCTCTTTTTATTTTGTCTGCTCGAAGTAGACTCCCCAGGACGTCCGGTCCTAGGAACTAAGCAAGGCGCAAGCCTCCTCCTCCCATTCCACGGGGTGTTCCTAGGGCGTGTAGGGGATCCATTGGGTTATAACTTCGTAGCAGGGATTATAAACGGGGAAGACAATCTAGTTGCAGCCCGTAATTTCCCTGTTGTCTGAATTATTTCTCCCTAAATAAAACTCCGAATTGCATGATTTGTGCTTCGTTGAAACCAGTATAATTGAACCTATTTTCCATAATTTTTCTGTGATTTATTGGTTTCGGTAAAAATTCTGAGCATTAAAATACAGCAACTCTATTTTTTGTGTTCTGCAATTCAATTCTTTTGGAGTGATCATCTCATAATTTACTTAAGGGCAATTGAGCATCTAAGATAAGGGGAGGAGTTGATTACCTCTCCTTAGCCCAAAACCACCATCCAATCATTCGAACCTAGACCTAATTTAAAATCAGTTAGACCTAATTTGCCCTAGTGGGCTAGGGACACCAATTGGTCGGGTCTAGGCTAGTGTTGAGTCAGTTTGCTGAGTTATTCTGTGTGTGCTTAGCACTCAGTGTCTAGAACGGTGGTTCAGGGATCCATTCCCGAAGGGCTTGTGTGCTGGTCCGCCTACCTGGCCAATCACTGATTGGTGTCTAGGATTGGCAATCAGGGACCTAACACTCCCCTTACACCTGCTTGGCTGAGTCCTGAGTTACTACAGGCTAGCTTGCCACTCTGATTGGGCATCTAGTTTGGACTCTAGGTCTAGTGATCCAGTAGTCGATTTAGTCTAGTCTCATTTTGTGTGCTTGCTTGAATCATCATGTCTACCAGAAACGGAGTGCCATATCAACCTGGTCAAACCCAACCTGATTTAGAGGCCATGATCAGAACTCTTACTGAAAGTATGGCTAAAATGAATCAGGATATGACAAACACTGTGGCCCAGTTTAGCGCACAAATTCATGAGGATCTTACCCAACTTAGGGACCGAGTCCAAGTACTTGAAGAACCTAGACATCGGAATTGGACTCCTGACCCCGATTTTAATGTGCCACAACCTCACCCACATCAGGAGCCTAGAAGGCCTTTATATAGAGATCCTGAACCTAATCATAGGAGGCCTGACCCAGAGCCTGAAGATAGAGATGATAGGTTCATCAGGAACATCAAATTAGATGCACCCACTTTTGATGGTAGTCTGAACCCTAAGGTGTATTCTGATTGGGAGGGTGAGATGGACCAATACTTTGAGTGGTATGCTATGTCTGAGGAGAGGAAATACAAGTTTGCCAAGATGAAATTAGTGCGTCAAGCTAGGTTATACTGGGAGAACATTGAGCTAACCACTAGGAGACGGAATGTTGAGCCCATAACCACTTGGCAGGGTATGAAAGAAAAACTGAGAGATAAATACCTACCCATTTCATACCAGCAAAACCTGTTAGACCAATTGCAAAACCTGAAACAAGGAAACCGATCTGTCTCAGACTACATAGCTACTTTTGATGAATACTTAATGAGATGTGATGTGAGTGAAGCCCACGAAGTCACTTTGTCTAGATTTAGGGCTGGACTGAGGGAAGATATCAAGAGAGAACTATTTCTGAGAGAGGTTACTGATCTAGACCAAGCCTACCAGATTGCACTGAACATTGAGAAATTTCAGAGAGGACCTATACCTTCTAGGGTTAGTGCCCCAATCCCAAGGAATGGACCTAGCCAAGTTATCCCTAGTAAACCTTTTCAGGGTACTTCTACTCCTAGGCCCATGGACAAAGGTAAGGCACCTGACACCCAGAGAACCCCTAGTTCAAAAATCACCTGTTTTAAGTGTCAGAAACCAGGTCACATTTCCAGTCAGTGTACTGCCATAGCCTGTTTCAAGTGTCATAAGGTAGGTCATGTTGCTAGCCAGTGCCCACGGAGATCCCTTTACATAGAAGAGGGAGAGAATGATAATTCCGAGCCCAGTGAGGAATTTGAAGAAGAAGTTTATGAGGCCGGAATGAATTTGGTTGAGGAGTATGAAGGAGAGGAGGAACCCAATGAATCTGACCAATTAGGAGTTGTAAGATGCATCCTATCCCAGAATCTAGTTCAAGAGGATTGGCGTAGAACTAACATCCTACAGACTTTTCTTAAATTAGGGGATAAGGTATGTAAGATCATCATAGATAGTAAGAGCTGTGTAAATGCCATCTCTACTAGCACTGTCAAGATGTTAGGCTTAATCCCAGTTCCCCATCCCAACCCCTATAAGGTTTCTTGGGTAGATTCTACCTCCATACCCATCCAGTCTAGATGTCAAGTCCAAATCCAAATGCAATCTTATCACGAAAAGATTTGGTGCGATGTCTTACCCATGGGGGTGAGCAGTATAATTCTCGGAAGACCTTGGTTGTATGATCATGATGCCACCCTCTTAGGAAAATCCAATACCTGTGTCTTTAGTTTCAATGGGAAGAAGATTACGATCCATTCAGTTCCCCCTAAGGACAAGGTAACTAAAGGAGCCGGTAAGGTTAAGGAGATGAAAACTGGAGTGAACCTAATCAGTGCTAAGGATCTAGAACAAGAAATTCATAGTGGTTCACCCATCTGGATGTTGACTGCTAAGGAACTTAGAACTTCGGAACCCTCAGAGCCTCCTCAAGAAGTTAAACCTGTGTTAAAAGAATTTGAGGATGTCTTTCCCGAGGATTTGCCAGACCACCTTCCACCTCTTAGGGATATCCAGCATGCCATAGATCTAATCCCAGGAGCGACTTTGCCCAACTTGCCCCATTACAGGATGAATCCATCTGAGCATGAAGAACTGCAAAAGCAGGTTGGAGAATTATTGAGGAAGGGGTTTATTAGAGAAAGTCTTAGCCCTTGTGCAGTCCCAGCCTTACTAACCCCAAAGAAAGATGGCACGTGGAGGATGTGTGTTGACAGTCGTGCCATCAATAAAATTACAATCAAATATAGGTTTCCCATCCCTAGACTAGATGACATGCTTGATATGATGGCTGGTGCAATGGTTTTTTCTAAGATTGATCTCAAAAGCGGCTATCATCAGGTTAGGATTAGACCCGGAGATGAATGAAACCAAATTTTTTTTGTGAGCAAACTTTGTGTTTTCTATCTTCCGTACTTGCATCCAGGTGTTGAGCTCCGTGAGGGAGTAAATCCGGGTTCCCCAGGAACCTTGAGGAGGTGTGAGATCTCCAAAACCCAAACCCTAGGTTAGCCACTTCTACTCCAAACCCTAGCCGCCCACCATCCACTTCAATCCACCAAACCCTAGCCTATCCCACCTCCCACAGCCTCTCTCTCCAAGTCCAGGCCGACCACTAGCATTCAGCTACAGTCCGAATACATCAGATCCAAAGCTCTTTTCAGAGGAAGTCGAATCAGCCTTCAAGAGAATCCGGATCTTAGCGACATCAGCCTTCAAGTTCTTCGAACTGGTAAATCCTTCCCTGAGTCTCTGAATCCATCACTTGTTTTTCTTCTTCCCAGATCTTGAGTCCAGGAGAAGCTGACCCAGCCACGAGACCAGTATTGGAGGATCCATTGCGAAGATAGCCGAATCCGAGGATCCAACAGTCTGCTCGAGAGAGTTCTTCCATCCAAATTCTGTGAGATCACTGTCTGGTTGGTAAACCATCTCTCCTCTCTATTTCTATTCTGTTGAAAATTCAGAGCGAAACCCTAGGTCTGGGAGTTTCTCAACCCCCAGCGATCCGTTACTTCTGAACTACTCTGATAACTTAGCTTCTTCTAAATTGTGCTTTCAATCCTTACCTAGTTTCCTTCAACTTAGTTTAACTTTACTTTGAGTCAAAGCCAATTTCTGAAATATAAAAGAAAAAAAAAAGAATTAATCTTAATTTTACTTCCGCATACACTTCTTTGTTCTTTGTTCTGCATCATTTTTGGTATCAGAGCTTCCGTTCTACATCAGGACGACCATGGTGACTAACCCAATACGAAGCTGTTACTAGGATATAACATATCATATATATATATTTAAACTAAATCATGTATCAAAAATATGATAACATAACATATGATCATATTTTTTTATTGTCACTTAGCATGCCATAATTCAAATGACCATTAATTGAATGAAATAAGAGGGCTCTGATACCACTGTTGGGTTTCCTAGGATTTCTATGGTATAGTGGAAGACTGAATTTCAAAAATTTAATTCATGAAAACCCTACAACTAGAAAACCCTAATTCCAAGATCTCTTATTATTCACTATAATTAACAAGTCACTAATTAGGGTTATGAAGAATACCTAGAATGCTAATTCCTTCTTCTTTCCACTAGGCTCACAAATGCAGCCCTCCAAAGATGATCAATACGGGAATCAAACCTAGGAACCTCTCCCTTATAGGTTGCTTGATCAACTAGGACTCTTCTGAAGACCTCTCTTGCTTTGGCAGCCTCTCCTTCCTAGCTCAGACCTTTGCCCTCCTGTAGAGCCCTCTGAGCCTTCTCCAAAACCTCCCTTCACTCTCTTTCTCACTTCCTAAATCTCTTCGTACACTCTTGTCTTAAAATGGAGAACTTGTCTTAAAGACAATACCTAAATTCTAACATGAGAGAAGAGATAAAGAAGATGTTAGAATGTAAGAAAGAAGGTTTTGTTATATCCTTCGGCCTAATCACCGAAGCCTATTTATAGGAGAGGGGAAGGTGCCAGATAAGCCTTCTCATTAGCCCTTTCAATTTATCAAATAAGACTCTTCATATATATAAGGAGTCTTATTAATGAAACATCATGACCTTTTGTGCGCGAACTTCCTGATTCAAGTCCTTTGAAGTTTTAATCCGACTTCTCCATTTGCCACTTGGAATTTTCTAGTTACAATGAAGCCAAGGGACATGGCTTTTGAGTAAGAAGAGTCGGGGATTCAAAACAAGGACTCTGCTTCTCAGAATTGCACCAAACATGAAGAGTCACAACTCTTCATGAGCCAAACTCCTTCCACCAAACTTCTTTTCTCATTTTGACCGATCATAACCACTTTAACTTGGTGTGGAGATTAGGAAGATGTCCCTTGGAATTCATCTGGCTAAGTAACTGATAGGCAGAAGGACTCTTGGTCCTCTTTTCTATGCGCCAAAATGAAGAATTGAGACTTTTAACTTTGTGCAACAGCCATGTTTCTCCATGCCAATTTCCAAACATTGACAAGTCAAAGTATGTGCAATATGGGTGTCATATGAAAGGGGATTAAATGTAGTTTATCACCTCATAAGTGATTAACAAGCAGAAGGACTTTTGGTCCTTCTACAGCCCTCTTTCATTGTCGATCTTTTTTTTTGGCACCAAGAGTCCCATAACCTTGGGACTCTTGGTATTTGGCACATAAAAGCTTCAATAATATCAGATAAAATCTGATAAAATCCTCCCACTTAGGACTCAACCCAATCTAGGTCTCCAATAAATTGGTTAGTCCATTTAGCAACCTTTAAACCCAATTCGATTAGATTAAAAGATTAGGTCAGCCTACACACATGCTAGTGTGCAATCTAGCCAATCAATTAGGATCCCTTGATCATAATTAAATGTCAATTTACTTCCTAGGTCAATTCCCCAATGTGTGTGACCCTTTGGGTTCCACATCTAGCCAGCAGTAGTCAATGTCCAAGCCTAATTAGGTCAAATTGAGCTGACCTATATTACTAATTTGAACCAGCTTTTGAATTGACTCATGAATTCAATCCAATTGACTCATGAAAATATACAAGACATGATTGACATCTAGCAACATGTCATGCCTACCCGAAAGATGAGAAATTTGATAAAAAGTACCAAAATACCCTTCAATGGAAAGTTACTGTACAATTCAATCTTTCAATCTCCCTTTATCCCAATAAGTGATAGGCATGGATAAATGTCAAACTCTAACACTTAATCATCTCGAATCTCTATTCGATAATGAAGACTCTGCTGATGACTGATTAGAAACCACTCCTAATCTCATCCTACTTTGATCAAAGACTCCCTGAGTCATCAATCGAAAATATTACTTGGGATAACAATTTCTCTTACTAAGAATGATCGATTCCTTGTTGGTCCACTCACATCCTTTATACACCTTCTACTATATCCGAGAACACCCCATACATAACTCAATGTCATGAATGAGTATGAACTAAAACATGGCTTAGTGTGCATAAGAAACCATGGTGACCTCTACACAACTCCCACTATGAGAACTATCTTTTGACAAGTAGTAAGACTTCCATAAGATAGTCTCGGTGCAGATCAGTTCAGTAAACTCATATCCTAATGAGCATCCTTATCTTTGTATTAGTGTCTCTACACAAGTGGCTATGAGACCAACCAACCTCTCCATTGAGCATACATAGGATAAGCTAGTCTATTCAGAAGCATCGATCCCCGAATCGATGATCCAATGACTAGGAACATTTTAGATTAGGGTTTATAGGAACACATCATAACCCTAATTCCTTTGCCCTTATCTATAGGGTTCATCATAATCTTTAAATAAGATATAGCAATATGATGAAACAAAAAATACATTTAATTAATATAATAATATCATACAAGAGTTGGTAGATTACAAAAATGTCCTTACAAAGGTTGGTTTTTAGGGCACCTTTTTTTCAGATGGGAGTTTCTCTTGGATACCCTAATGCTAGTGCACTTTGAGAACTTCTTTGGACATCAATTTACCATGCCTTCTTAATCTAATGTTCCCCCTTCAGAAGTCGCATGCCTCCCTAGGAAATAGGGGTGAGGCATGAATCCTTGTAGCATGATAGAAGAGAGAATAATAGCAGACTGCTCACCTTCTTGTGATACTACATGCCCCCTTTGGGAATGGAGGTGCACGTGAAACCTCCTCTACTCACGACCTTGGGTGGCATGAAACCCCGGAGAGGAGTTAGAGAAAAATTAGGTTTGATTTTTTAATCATTCGGTTACATGGTATACCCTTTTATATACCAAAAGGGCTCTCCTAATATAATTAGGAATGCAACTCATGAACCAATCTAACTCAAACTTCTTCCAAGGCTAATCCAATTAGGAAAGCACTTATCTAAGCCCATGTACACTCATGACTTGACCTATTCTCACACCCACTTGGATCCAAACCTGATCCAACATTGATTATCCCCCTCAAGACTCAAAACCCTAGATCTCGAGCTCGTGGAGGGTCAAACCTCTACCATATAAAGAAACCGGTCCTAGCCCTAGGACTCTAACATATCCTAGACTCTTAAAATCATCACCATTACTCCTCTCCTAGTCTTCCAAGACTTGGGAGCACCACACATATGTGATGCGGGACTAATATGCATGCAATTCTTTTTTATGTTATATATGTGGGGTTAGGTGATTAATTCCTGAATCTCAGATCAAAATTAGTTGTAGGAGATTTTGGATGAATTTTTGAAGCCAAGCACGCAGATTAAAATCTAGAAAAGTACTAAAGAAGGATCGCCAGGGCTGAGAAGCCTCGGTTAGGGCAAGTTCTCCTACAATATAAAGATTGGAGGTAGAGGGGATGTACCTGACAACGTCTAAAGTGCATGGTGAAGATTGCAGTGAAGGGATCTCTCATTTCTCGATGGATGTGGCCTGGAAAACCAAGCCAAAGACCCATGGATAACCGGCTTTCTGCTCGGCGGTCCGATTGAGGCTTGGCTGGAGTCGTTGGATTCGTAGGAACTCGGGGACCTGCAAACGACCTGTCAAGGGTTAGAAAACTCAGAGGAGATTAAGAAAATAAGAGAAAATAGCAAAGGAGAAAGAAATTTTGGAGTGGCAGCCAAGGCTCTAAAAGATTGGCTGGCAGCAGGATGATGGTTGTAGCACCGAGAAGAACTCTCAAACCCCTTTATGCACACTGCAGGGTAATCACTCAAAGCAATAGAAGAACTCAAGGTTTATTTCATATATCAAAATCTTCCCTCAAACAAGAGGCTAGGGTCTCTTAAATAGACCCTTAACCTTTGGCCCCAAGTAAGGGTACAATTGACATTACATAAGAATCCTTTTCCCTCTCAAACCCTAGCTAGAAAAGAAGGAAACAATAGGTAGAAAAAACCCTAAAAATTCTCTTGACTTGGTCAACACTCCAAGGATGCCTAGGGGGGCGCGTTGGGCTTCTAAGAGCAGCAAGGGCCGGCCCAAAGGGGCTCGGGTGCATGGGTTTGGACCTCTGGAAGCTGGGATGGCCTGGTAGCCAGGTAGCAGGAATATTCCCTGGTATCTTGCTTCATAGGGGCTTGGGCTTAGTGCCTGGGCTTGATTTCTTTAGGCTAGGATGCAGATGGACTTCTAAAATCATGGATGCCATGGTTTATGAATAAACTTTGGCATCTGGAAGGAAATCTGGGCATCTGGAGGGCATCTACAAGGAATCAGGGTTTTCTGAATTTTCCTCCTAGGGTCTTCAAATCTTCATGCTTGGTTGGACTTGGGCTAAAGTTCCATGTCTTCAATCTAGTTGGACTTGGTCTTTACTTGTATGATGTGGTCTTGAGTCTTCAATTCGCTTGGAAAGGACTCAAAAAAAAAATAAAATTAGCTCAACATGAGCTGACTAAAATTGGACTGAACTAGCTCAACATGAGCTGACTAGTACAGAACTAAAATAACAACTCAAAAAACTCAAATAACAACTAAAATGGTCTCAAATGGGCTAAGCCCTTATTTCAGATGGACTCATAAATTTTTTATCAATCCATAGAGGGCCGAAAAGACTCTGTCTTATTCTGGTACCTCTGGTGTCCCCACCAATTCTCCCGGGGTGGGAGGAACTCGACCCTTGATGCAGAACGAAAATGTGAAATGCGAAAGCAAATTAAAATTAATGTATTTTTTTTTTTATATATATATTTTCAGAAGTTGGCTTTGATTCAAAGGAAAGTTAAACTAAATTGAAAGAAACTATATAATAATTGAAAGCACAATTCAAAGAAACTAGATTACAGAGTAGTTCAGAAGTAAAGGATCGCTGGGGGTTGAGAAACTCCCAGACCTAGGGTTTCACTCTGAACTTTCAACAGAACAGAAGTAAAGAGAAGGGAAGGGTTATGTACCAGGCAGTGATCTTCACAGAGTTTGGTGGAAGGACTCTCTCGAGCAGATTGTTGGATCCTCGGATTCAGATATCTTCGTAATGGATCCTCCAATACTGGCCCTTTGGCAGAGTTGGCTTCTCCTGAACTCAGGATCTGGGAAAGAAGAAGAATAAGTTAAGGAACCAGATACTCAAAGAAAGGATTTACCAGATAAGAAGAACTTGAAAAGTTAATGTTGCTGAAATCTTGATTCTCCTGGATGCTGATCTGGCTTCCTCTAGGATTTGCTCTGCATTCGAAGTAGCTGATCTGGACCTGGATGCTGGTGGTCAGCCTTTACTTGGAAGAGAGGGGCCGTGAGATGATGAGGTAGATTAGGGTTTGGATGATTGGTGGAATGAAGAAGATGATGGCGGCTAGGGTTTGGAATTGAAGTGGCTAACCTAGGGTTTTGGTAGGGTTTTGGGGTTGGAGATCTCACACCTCCTCAAGGTTCCTAGGGAACCCGGATTTACTTCCTCGCGGAGCTCAACACCTGAATACAAGTGCGGAAGAGAGAAACACATAGATGCTCATACAGAAATTGATTTCATTCATCATTAAATTCAAGAGTTACTTAGAGTTGAATATATAGACATAAAAAAGAAATAAAATTTTATACATTTCCCATGTGGGACTAATAGGACTAACCCACACTTTAGGCATCAAATTCTCTTTCCAAGACTCCTTCCATGAGTGGGAAGCCCAAAAACTCCAAGAAAACTTGAAAATCAGCTCCAAATGGCAGGTTATGGGGGTGTCTCCTAGTATCTCTCCATGAATCAAGGATTTTTCCTTCATGGTTTGGCTCATTTGGACACCTCCTAGTCTTGCTCCACAAGTTTAGGCTTCTTCCTTTCATGGCTTTGGCACTTTTGGAAACTTTTGGGAACCTCCTTGAATTCCTCCCCAAGACATGCTCTCTTCCCTTTTATAACTTGGGTTTTTATGGAACATTGTGGGGCACCTCCTTGATCCTCTCTTCAAGAAAAATTCTTGCCATCCTGGCTTGGGTTTATCTGGAAAGAAATTGGCTCCTCCTTGGATTGAGGTATCTTGATGGATTTCTCTCCCAAGTGGTGCAAGAAAAAAAAGGAACTTACTTCTTGTGGTGTCGGGACCAAAGACACTGGATGGAGAAGTGGTGCCTCCTGGACTCTGGCATGTGGCTGGGAGTGTGGCACCCACTTGCTTGGGCCTGGAAGAAAAAATGTGGCACCCTGGACCTTGACTTGACTGAAAAAAAAGTGGCACCAACCTGGAGAAGACCTAGACCACTACTAGGACTTGTACTGAGTCAACATGACTCAACAAAATTTAAATTGCAGGAAAATACAGACTCAAGACTAAAATTGAGTTGACCAAGTCAACCCATATTACAAAACCAGAAAACCCTAATTCTTCGGACAAGGTCAATCAAAGATCCAAATGGAGCCCTGAAGTCTTCTTCTGAGTCTGGTGCCCACACCAATTCTCCCGGGGTGGGAGGAACTCGACCCTATCGAGTATGGATCAAGCTGGCTCTGGTATCTCTCCAAGAGGTCTGGGTCCAATTCTTGTAATTCTTCTGAGGAGATCCAAGAGTCATCAGAATCTGGCCTTCCTTGCCTGCAGACCAGGTATCTTTGGTATCCTCGATTACGAGTAGAGATAACCTGATCATCCAGGATATTTTCAATCTGCTCTTTCCTCACAGGCCAGTTTGTTGGTGGACACACAGGGTCGGGATCACTCTCAATAATAGGATTAGGTTCAAAAGGCTCACTGGGAATCACAGCTAGCTCCCTATACTCTACTAAGTCTGTAATGTTGAAAGTGGAGCTAATGCCTAGCTCTGGAGGCAACTCAAGCACATAGGCATTGGGTCCCACTCTCTTCATCAGTCTAAATGGTCCATCTCCTCTAGCATGTAGCTTTCAAACGGTTCCAGGAGGAAACCGCTCAGGCCTTAACCTAATCATGACATAGTCTCCCTTAACAAAAGTTTTGACTCGCCTTTGAGAATCAGCCAACTTCTTATAAGTTTCATTACTTAAAGTTATTTTGGCATGAATTTCTTTATGCAAGTCCTTTACATGCCATGCAAGTGCATCAAGAGACTTGTGTGTGTGGGCTAATAGTGAAATCAGATCAAGTGGTGTGTGAGGCTTGTATCCATGAACAATTTCAAAGGGACTCTAGCCTATAGACCTATTGATCGAAACATTGAATGCAATTTCAGCCCTGGACAAAATACATATCCCAATTCCTGGTGCTCTCAATCAAACCAAAATCTGAGCCAAAGCCTAGTAAAGGGTCAAGAAAAACTAAACTAGACTGATGACGCACTCCTAAAGAATGAACTTTATTCTAAAGGAACCTTAGGTCTAAACCTAACAAACTACGGCTCTCTAGGTTTGACCTTGGGTCGAAGGATGGCATGCAGAGCATGAAAACTTATCATGGGTGCCTAGTAGGTGCCATAAGGTCTTCCAGAAGTAGGTGGCAAACCTAATAGGTTCTGACGCATGGTTCACTCTAAAGACTTCGACAAAGTATACTTGGATGGTGTAAGAAGCATTGGAAGTCCTAGAGAAAGGGAGGAAATATGAGGTGGAGTCTCTAATTACCTATTGACTAAAGGTGGTGACCTGAAGGTTTGAATGGTGATCTATGAGTGTCAACTGGTCATCCTTATGAAAGGAAAAGTTTGCTACTCCCAGGAATGGATCAAGAGATGGTTCGGGAAGTAGCCTAGGACATGTGATTGCAATAGTTAAGGTTTGTTCTCTAAGCAAATAATGATCCACTTTCTCAAGAACTGGATTAGAGAATGATTCATGGGAGGGCCTATGGATGATGACCTCAAGACTTGAAATTTGACCTATGGGTGCGGAAAGGTATACTCTATAGAAGGGTAGGTCAGTCATGCGAAGGAAGGGGTCTGGGGCCATAAGGAGGACTTCTATAGGACTGGGTGAATCAATCCGCTCATGGCAAGGATGTTCAACTGAGATTACGGGAGAGACCTTAGTGGCTGGGCATGGGACAAGGTCCAATTGTAAGAGGCTTGATTCAGTCATCCTAAGGAGAGGATCTACCATAGGGTGGGCAAACTTAAACAGTTCAGTGCAAAGATCTTCAATTGGTACTTGAGGAATGACTGTCATTAGTGGGTACGAACTAATAGCTCGGGCTAACACTATGAGTTCTTCCTGGGGGTATTTGACTAAAGAAACCCGGTTCTCACAAATCTCTTGAATTTCTGAACTAGGTCCTACCACTTGGTTGCTTTCCAAGGTCTCCTCAGGTAAGGAACCAATAGTATCGATGTCACATTCTTCAAGTTCTTCCCCCTCATATTCATCAACTAGACTCAAGCCAGCATCATATACTTCCTCGATGCCATCTTCAATGGGTTTCAGGTCAGTGGTAATCGGGTTAACTGATTCTGGGCTTGTCATACCTAACCCTTCTTCCTCATTGGTATCCTTCTGGTCAAGAGGTGACACAAGTGGGAATTGATAAACAAAAGTCTGGTTCACTACGGGTGTCAGATCAATCGGAACTTGACTCAAGTTGGTAGAGGTTGGCTTTAAGTCCAAAGTACTTGATTGGTTATATCTTAAAGACCACTCATAGTCTTGGGCTTCTTGGTAGGCTCGGTCTAACTTATTGGTCTTTTCAAGGCATAGCTTCGTATAAATGTCTGGGTGTAACCCTACCCTAAACCTCGATGTGATCTGAGCTTCGGTCTCAATGGTATTGTATTTCATGTCATACCACTGGAAGTCCTCTATATATTTAGACACAGGCCTATTACCTTGTCGCAATTGGTACCATTGGTCTAAAAGACTTTTCTCATAGGATCTACCTAGGTACCTATCTCTCAACTTACTTCTCATATCTCTCCAAGTATATATTTTCTCTTTTCTTTGATAACACTCACGCTCAATAGCATACCAATGCGACCTAGCATGTTTGGTGAACTTGGTTTTGGCCAACCTAACTTGTCCTAATTCCGATATGTTAGTGCACTCAAAATACCGATCCATTTGTTCTTCCCACTTAATATATGTCTCTTGTCTTCCATCAAAAGTGGGTGCATAAGGTTCGGTGTTCCTAACGGGTCCCCTTTTCTGAGTCAACCAAGTATGAATATAGGCTCCTAGGATTATGCTCGGGATCACGGTATAAGGTCCTCCTTGGCTCCTGGCATGGGTGAGGTTGGGGCCTATTAAATTTTGGATCAGGGGTCCAATTTTGATGTCTACGTTTCTCAAGACCCTAGGCTCGGTCTCTAAACTGGGCAAAACCCTCATTCATATCCTGACTCAATTTGGTCATACTTTCGGTAACAGTTCTAATCATGGCCTCTAAATCAGGTTGGGTTTGACCAGGTTGGTAGGGTACTCCGTTCCGGGTGGACATGATGATGCAAGCAAGCACACCAAATGAGACTCGACTGAAATGACTACGGGCTAACTAGACCTAGAGCCCAAACTAGATGCCCAATCAGAGTGGCAAGCTAGCCTGTAGTAACTCGGGACTCGGCCAGGCAGGTGTAAGGGGAGTGTTAGGTCCCTAATTGCCAATCCTAGACACCAATCAGTGATTGGCCAGGTAGGCGGACCAGCACACAAGCCTTTCGGAATAGAATCCCTAAACCACCATTCTAGACACTGAGTACAAAGCACACACAGAGTAACTAGACAAACTGACTCAACACTAGCCTAGACCCGACCAGTTGGTGTCCCTAGCCCTCTAGGGCAAATTAGGTCTAATTAATTTTAAGATTAAAGGCTTAGGTTCGAATGCACAGGAGGTGGTTTTGGGCTAAGGAGAGGGTCTCAATCCTCCCCTTATGTTGCAACTTTGGTGCCCTTAAGATAGATTCAATTTATGCACACTCAAATAAAAACACAGCTTGCAGAAAATAAAATGCAGAACGGTAGTAAAATTCATCTCAGAAAATCTACAGAAAATAATAAATCATGAAACTTTTATGTAAATTACTATCAATTATACTGGTTCCAAAAAAATAAGAATGACTTAATTTTAAATTTTTACAGGGAGAAACAATTTGAATAACAGGATAGTTACTGGCAAAAAACAGAACGTGTGTCCCATTTACAATCCCTGCCTAGAAGTTATAACCCCGCGGCACCTCTAAATGCCCTAGGAAACCCCGTGGAATGGGAGGAGGAGGCTTGCATCTCGCTTGTTCCTAGGATCGGATGGCCAGGGGAGTCTACTCCAGGCAGCAAAAGTAAAAAGGAACGAAAAAATAATCAAATAAGCAAGTACCCTAGACAAGGCTCTGATACCAAAATGATGCAGAACGGAAGCTCTGATACCAAAAATGATGTAGAATGAAAATGTGGAATGCAGAAGTAAATTAAAATTAATGTATATTTTTTTTTATATATATTTTCAGAAGTTGGCTTTGACTCAAAGGAAAGTTAAACTAAATTGAAAGAAACTATATAATAATTGAAAGCACAATTCAAAGAAACTAGATTATCAGAGTAGTTAAGAAGTAAAGGATCGCTGGGGGTTGAGAAACTCCTAGACCTAGGGTTTCGCTCTGAACTTTCAATAGGACAGAAGTAAAGAAAAGGGAAGGGTTATGTACCAGGCAGTGATCTTCACAGAGTTTGGTGGAAGGACTCTCTCGAGCAGATTGTTGGATCCTCGGATTCAGATATCTTCTCAATGGATCCTCCAATATTGGCCCTTTGACAGAGTTGGCTTCTCCTGAACTCAGGATCTGGGATAGAAGAAGAACAAGTTAAGGAACCAGATACTCAAAGAAAGGATTTACCAGATAAGAAGAACTTGAAAAGTTGATGTTGCTAAAATCCTGATTCTCCTGGATGCTGATCTGGCTTCCTCTGGGATTTGCTCTGTATTCGAAGTAGCCGATCTGGACCTGGATGCTGGTGGTCAGCCTTTACTTGGAAGAGAGGGGCCGTGAGATGATAAGGTAGATTAGGGTTTGGATGATTGGTGGAATGAAGATGATGATGGCGGCTAGGGTTTGGAATTGAAGTGGCAAACCTAGGGTTTTGGTAGGGTTTTGGGGTTGGAGATCTCACACCGCCTCAAGGTTCCTAGGGAACCCAGATTTACTCCCTCACGGAGCTCAACACCTGAATACAAATGCGGAAGAGAGAAACACAAAGTTGCTCACACAGAAATTGATTTCATTCATCATTAAATTCAAGAGTTACATAGAGTTGAATATATAGACATAAAAAAGAAATAAAATTTTATACATTTCCCATGTGGGACTAATAGGACTAACCCACACTTTAGGCATCAAATTCTCTTCCTAAGACTCCTTCCATGAGTGGGCAGCCCAAAAACTCCAAGAAAACTTGAAAATCAGCTCCAAATGGCAGGTTATGGGGGTGTCTCCTAGTATCTCTCCATGAATCAAGGATTTGTCCTTCATGGTTTGGCTCATTTGGACACCTCCTAGTCTTGCTCCACAAGTTTAGGCTTCTTCCTTTCATGGCTTTGGCACTTTTGGAAACTTTTGGGAACCTCCTTGAATTCCTCCCCAAGACATGCTCTCTTCCCTTTTATAACTTGGATTTTTATGGAATATTGTGGGGCACCTCCTTGATCCTCTCTTCAAGAAAAATTCTTGCCATCCTGGCTTGGGTTTATCTGGAAAGAAATTGGCTCCTCCTTGGATTGAGGTATCTTGATGGATTTCTCTCCCAAGTGGTGCAAGAAAAAAAAGGAACTTACTTCTTGTGGTGTAGGGACCAAAGACACTGGATTGAGATGTGGCGCCTCCTGGACTCTGGCATGTGGCTGGGAGTGTGGCACCCACATGCTTGGGCTTCGGAGAAAAAATGTGGCACCCTGGACCTTGACTTGACTAAAAAAATTGGCACCAACCTGGAGAAGACCTAAACCACTACTAGGACTTGTACTGAGTCAACATGACTCAACAAAATTTAAATTGCAGGGAAATACAGACTCAAGAATAAAATTGAGTTGACCAAGTCAACCCTTATTACAAAACCAGAAAACCCTAATTCTTCGGACAAGGTCAATCATGGTGCGGGCACCAGACTCAGAAGAAGACTTCAGAGCTCCATCTGGATCTCTGATTAACCTTGCCCGAAGAATTATGATTTTTTGGCTTGTAATAAGGGTTGACTTGATCAACTCAATTTTAGCTTGAGTCTATATTACCTGCATTTTTATTTTGTTGAGTCATGTTGACTCAGTAGTGGACTAGGGCTTCAACCTGGGGTGTTACATTTTCTCCCAAGGCCAAGCAAGTGGGCGCCACACTCCCAGCCACACTCCCAGTCATACGCCTGAGTCCAGGGGGTGCCACATCTCCATCCAGCAGGCTTTGGTTCCCACACCACAGATAGCAGCTCCCCTCTTTCATGCGCCAATTGAGGAGAAATCCACCAGGGGTCCACAAATCAAGGGGCGGCCCAAGACTTCCCAAAAGAACCAAACTATGAAAGGGAAGAAATTCTCTTGGAGAGAAATTCAAGGAGGCACCCATTACCTGCCAGAAATACTCAAAACAAAGTTAGAAAAAGCCATATCTTGGGGAGAAAGAAAAGGAGGTATCCAAAAAGGGTTGAGCCATGGAAGGAAGGAGATTTCTCTTGAAAAGCAAGGTTAGGAGGCGCCCTAATCATTCCAACTAAAGCCAGATATAAAAGGCAACAAATTTTTCTTGGAAGGCAAGGTTAAGTGGCGCCCAAACACTTCCAGATAAGGCCAAGCATAGAAGGAAAAAAAATATTTTCTTGGAGGTCAAGATAAGGAGGCGCCACCCACTTTCCTTTTTGAAGCTTCAATCAACTTTGGAATTAATTGGCCGGCCATATGAGTAGGGACTGATCCTACAATCCTAATTTGAAGATCCCCTCCTTTAGTCCCACATGGGAAGATGTAAAACCCTACTCTCTTGTAATGGCCTATAAATTAAACCCCATGTAAGTTTGAAAAAAATGAGATGAATGAAACCAAATTTTCTTGTGAGCAAACTTTGTGTTTTCTCTCTTCCGCACTTGCATCCAAGTGTTGAGCTCCATGAGGGAGTAAATCTAGGTTCCCCAGGAACCTTGAGGAGGTGTGAGATCTCCAAAACCCAAACCCTAGGTTAGCCACTCCACTCCCAAACCCTAGCCGCCCATCATTCTTTTCTTTCCACCAAGCCCTAGCCTATCCCACTTCTCACGGCCACCCTCTTCAAGTCAAGGCTGACCACCAGCATCCAGCTACAGTCTGGGTACTTCAGATCCAAAGCTCTTTCCAGAGGGAGTCGAATCAGCCTTCAAGAGAATCCGGATCTCAGCGACATCAGCCTTCAAGTTCTTCGAACTGGTAAATTCTTCCCTGAGTCTCTGAATCCCTCACTTGTTTTTCTTCTTCCCAGATCTTGAGTCCAAGAGAAGCCGACCAAACCACAAGACCAGTATTGGAGGATCCATTGCGAAGATAGCCGAATCCGAGGATCCAACAATCTGCTCGAGAGAGTTCTTCCACCCAAATTCTAAGAAGATCACTGTCTGGTTGGTAAACCATCTCTCCTGTCTATTTCTGTCCTGTTGAAAGTTTAGAGCGAAACCCTAGGTCTGGAAGTTTCTTAACCCCCAGCGATCCGTTACTTCTGAACTACTCTGATAATTGAGTTTCTTCTAAATTGTGCTTTCAATCCTTACCTAGTTTCCTTCAACTTAGTTTAGCTTTACTTTGAGTCAAAGCCAATTTCTGAAATATAAAAAAAAAAAAAGAAGAAATTAATCTAAATTACTTCCGCATACGCTTCTTTGTTTTTGTCCTGCATCAAATCAGAGATCCAGATGGAGCCCTGCAGTCTTCTTCTGAGTCTGGTGCCCGCACCAACCCTGTTGAGTGAAGATCAGACTGGCTCACATATCTCTCGAGAAGGTCTGGGTTGAGGTATTGCAAGTCCTCTTGACAAATCCATGAATCGTCCGACTCTGGCCGACATTGCCATCAGACCAGGAAGCGTTGATAGTCACAGCCCCAGGTCGTGATGGCTTGATCGTCCAGGATACACTCAATCCGTTCTTCTCTCTCAGGCCAATTTTTTAGTGGACACTCTGGGTTAGGGTCATCATAATGAAAAGGAATAGGTCCAAAGGCCTCACTAGGTATCGCTGTCGATTCCCTATACTCAACCAGGTCTATAATATTGAAGGTAGAACTAATGCCCAAATCCGAAGGCAAGTCTAACACCTAGGCATTTGATCCAACCTTCTCTATCACTTTAAAAGGTCCGGCTCTGCGAGCATGAAGCTTCTTTTAGGTCTAAGCCTAACGAAGATAGAATCCACTACATCAAATTCTTTGGTCCATCTTCCGGAATTAGCCAGTTATATTAAGATTTGTTCGGGTGGTGAACATGCTAGGCACATGCAGTCTCCTAACAAGATGATGCAAAGTACTCAACCTATACCTAACAGACTCGACTTTGCATTCCTATTGAAGGAAATCTTATTGACCTCTTTGGATCTAAACCTGATAGATTATAGGTTCTCTAGGTTTGATCCTAGCTTGACATGCACATGAAAATTTATAATGGGCTCCTAGCAAATTCCAAAGGGTATGCCAGAAGTATAATGCAAATCTAACATGCGTAATGAATGCATGCATTATGATAATCTCAACTAAATGCAATCTAATGAACCTAGAAATGCTGGAGGTGTCTAGAAAGGGCAGAAAATAGGAAGTGGGTTTAGAAATAGTCTGATAGGGTAGAGAAAATGTTCAAGGTTAGTTGGATAAAGTAGGATAAAAGAAGTGGCGTCAGGGACTAATCCTAGACTAATGAGGCTAACCTTAGGGGGTAGCGGTATATCTATGGGGTCTACATAATGGAAGGATGGGCTATAAATCTCAGGGAAGAGGTCCTTAATGGGGACTATAGGAGGAGGCTCATCTGAGGGTACTGATTCAAAGAGATCAGGTCCTTAATAAATTCTTCAGGTTCTTGTATTTTAGGAATAGACTCTATAATTTGGCTCTCCTCTATGGTTTTCTCAGGTAAGGCTCTAGCAGCAGTACTTAGGTTCTCTTCCTCTATTTGTTCTTCCACTATAGCTTTAGGTTGGATGTGGTTAGGGTCATCTACCTCTAGGTTGGCTTTACTTGGATATTTACTGGGTCAGCTAATTCTAGGTCTACTAAAGGTGTCTCCTCTTCTCCTTCATACTCATCCACTAGGCTCGCATCAGCTTCATACACTTCCGCATTAATGTAAGCCTTGTCAATCTCAGGAATGGTTGGAGAAGGTCGGCTAGGGAAAAATTGGCTAGGTCCTAGTTTTTGATTATGGATACTAATCCTAGTAGGTTCAGGTTGCCTAAGGGGTAGTGGCTCACTACTGGGCTCATATTTAGGGGTACTGATCCTATGAGGTTCAAGTTGACTAAGGAAAACCTAACTAGTACTAGATTGATACCTAGGGGTTATGGGCTCTCTGGGCTCATAGGATTTAGGTTCAGCTCTACGGGTCTTGGGTCTACTAGGCTTATAGGGTGTGGGTGCATAGGATCTATGATCATGGGATCTAGAGTCATAGGATCTAGGTTCATAGGTTCTAGATTCATAGGTTCTAGGTTCATAGGATTTGGAGTCATAAGATCTATAGGTTATGGGTATACTAGGCTTATAGGGAGAGGGTAAATAGGATCTATCTTCCTGGTCTACAAAATCCTGATTGGGTCTTCTAGGACTAACCTTAGGGATTGGGTCATGACGATGGGCTCTCCTAGGTTCAGCCTCAAGGTATGGATCAGGGTTGGGGTCCTCCTAGGTTCAGTATCATAGTATGGGTCATGACGATGGGCTCTCCTAGGTTCAACCTCTCGGTAGGGATCAAGGTTTGGGGTCCTCCTAGGTTCAGTATCATAGTATGGGTCATGACGATGGGCTCTCCTAGGTTCAACCTCACGGTAAGGATTAGGGTTTGGGGTCCTCCTAGGTTCAGTATCATAATAAGGGTCATGACGATGGGCTCTCCTAGGTTCAACCTCACGGTAGGGATCAGGGTTTGGGGTTCTCCTAGGTTCAGTATAATAATAAGGGTCATGGCGATGGTCTCTCCTAGGTTCAACCTCACGGTAGGGATCATGGTAAGGGGTTCTCTAGGGTTGGGCTCCTTATATGGGTCAGAGTATTGGGTTCTCCTAGGATTGGAATCCCTATATAGATCAATGTAGTGGGTTCTCATAGGGTTGGCTCTATGGTTTCACTAGGTTGAGTTGGGTTAAGGCTATTGGTCTGGGTCAACTGAGTCATTTGGGTAATTAACTGGGTAGACATCTGGGCCATTTGATCTATAAGGGCTGAATCCTAGCTTCCTGCTTATCCGTGGGTTCAAGGAGAGGTGGTGGATGAGATGGGACTCCTGATCTAATGCTCATGCAAGACTCGATAAAACCAACTACATCTAACTAGACCTAGAGTCCAAAACTAAGGGCTCAATCAGGGTGGCAAACTAGCCTATAGTAACCCTGTACTCAGCTAGGCAGGTGTACCCTGATTGCCAATACTATACACCAATCAGCCAGGTAGGCGGACCAGCACACAAGCCCTTCGGGATAAGGACACTGAGCAGCACACACAGGTGCTTGACACAATGATCTGACACTCCGGACCCGACCAGTCCTAGCCCACTAGGGCAAATTAAGTCCTTGGGAATCTAAGGAGAGGTGATCAAATCCTAGCAAGAGTGCCCTTAAAGGTAGATTATGTAATGATGGCTGGCAGATGAGGATGCAAATTAGGGTTTAGATGTTTTTGGTATTTTTGGAGAATATGTAAATATTTTTTTTTTATTTTGGTATTTTCTTAAATAAAAGAAACCTTTCAAATTATGGCCTAATATGCAGGAAATATACTAAAATTAAAAAATATGCAAAGATGCTAAGCAAAACCCTAAAACTTCCAAACTTGTCTTGCTAAAAAAAATAGAGCCGAAAATTTACAGGCTATATTTTGGCTTGCAGAAAATTCACATGCTGAAATAAAATCTGAAAAAATTATGAAAATTACAATGAATTATGTTGAATCCAGAAAAGTAAATTTTAGAATTTTTGGAGTTTTTTCAGGGAGAAATAATTTAAAAAATAAAGTATATATGGACTGAAAAATTACAGAAAACAAGCCCTAATCTAAGCTCTGATACCAAATGATGCAAGACAAATATGCATGCAATTATTTTTGTATGTTATTTATGTGGGGTTAGGTGATTAATTCCTGAATCTCATATCAAAATTAGTTGTAAAAAGTTTTTTATGAATTTTTGAAGCCAAGCATGCAGATTAGAACCTAGAAAAGTACTAAAGAAGGATCGTCGGGGCTGAGAAACCTCGGTTAGGGCAAGTTCTCCTATAATATAAAGACTGGAGGTAGAGGGGGTGTACCTGACAACATCTGAAGCACCTGGTGAAGATCACAGTGAAGGGATCTCTCGTTCCTCGATGGTTGCGGCCTAGAAAACAAAGCCAAAGACCCGCGGATACCCGGCTTTCTGCTCGGTGCTTCGATTGAGGCTTGGCTGGAGTCGTTGGATTCGTAGGAAATTGGGGACCTGCAAACAACCTGTCAGGGGTTAGAAAACTCAGAGGAGATCAATAAAATAAGAGAAAATAGCAAATGGGAAAGGAATTTTGGAGTGGGCGGCCAAGGCTCTGGAAGATTAGTTGGCGGCAGGATGATGTTGCAGCACCGGGAAGAAGAACTCTTAAACCCCTTTTGCACACAGCAGGGTAATCACTCAAAGCAATAGAAGAACTCAAGGTTTATTTCATATATCAAAATCTCCCCTCATACAAGAGGCTAGGGTCTTTTAAATAGACCCTTAACCTTAGGCCCCAAGTAAGGGTACAATTGACATTACATAAGAATCCTTTTCCCTCTCAAACCCTAGCTAGAAAATAAGGAAACATTAGGTAGAAAAAATTTCTAAAAATTCTCTTGACTTGGTAAACACTCCAAGGATGCCTAGGGGGGCATGTTGGGCTTCTAAGAGCAGCAAGGGGACAGCCCAAAGGGGCTCAGGCGTATGGGTTTGGGCCTCTGGAAGCTGGGATGGCCTGGTAGCCAGGTAGCAGGAATATTCCCTGGTATCTTTCTTCTTAGGGGCTTGAGCTTGGCGCCTGGGCTTGATTTCTTTGGGCTAGGATGCAGATGGACTTCTAAAATCATGGTTTCCTTGGTCTATGAATATACTTTGACATCTGGAAGGAAATCTGGGCATCTGGAAGGCATCTGCAAGGAATCAGGGTTTTCTGAATTTTCTCATGGGGTCTTCAAATCTTCAAGCTGGGTTGGACTTGGGATAAACTTCCATGTCTTCAATCTAGTTGGACTTGGTATTTACTTGTATGATGTGTCTTGAGTCTTCAATTTGCTTGGACAGGACTCAAAAAAAAAAAAAATTAGCTCGACATGAGCTGACTAAAATTGGACTGAACTAGCTCGACATGAGCTAACTAGTACAGAACTAAAATAACAACTCAAAATACTCAAATAACAACTAAAATGGACTCAAATGGGATAAGCCCTTATTAGAAATGGACTCATAAATTATTGATCAATCCATAGAGGGCTGAAAAGCCTCTGTCTTATTCTGGTACCTCTGGTGTCCCCACCAATATGCTTACAATCTCTACCTTGTTGCCCACAAGCCTTAGCATGCTTCATGTGATCTATCTGTACCAACCTGCCATTGATGTTCTATCATTGTACATCCTGACAACTCCTTGTTTAAACTCCAATACCAATGCCAATCTCTTCAACCCTAGAGGCCTCTAAGATGACTGGTTTCACCTAGGCTGAAGCTCCTTGATTGTATCTAAGCACCCTCTTATATCCTGTTGGCATTTTCCTTTTCTACACCATCACCAATCATTGCTTCAACCTCCCCTAGAGGGTTGTAACTCGCCTTTCGAAGCTTGAACCCACCTCTCTCTTAGGGCTCGCATTAGCCTCTTCATAGATATCTGGCTCCTCTCCTACTCAAGCAAACCATCTGACATAGTCTTTGATGGGGACATCGACTAGCCTAGAATCTGAAGTAGCCTAAAACCCGAAGCCAGCCCAGCCCAGAACCTGAAGCCAGCCCAGCCTAAAACCCGAAGCCAGCCCAGCCGAGAACTTGAAGCTAGCCCAGTCCAAACCCTGAAGCCCTAGATCCTAAAGTCGATGAGGCGCACATCCAATGCAGTACAGTTCCCGATGCAGCACAAATCTTGAAGTAGCACAAATCTCAAAGTAATACAAACCCCGGAGCTCGTGAAGTTAAATATAATATTTATTTCTATAGGTGTATGGGGTTTGGGATATTGGGATATTTTTAGGATTTATCTCGATTGTTTGAAAGTTATTTTTAGGATTTATTTTATCCTTTAGTTTGATTAGTTTTTTTTTTAAATAAATAGTTTGAATGTGTTAGGATTGAGGTTGAGGTATCTGATATCAGGATATCAGATATCTTAGATTAGCCTATTTAATTATTTTATCATTGGAATAAAAAAGGGAGGCAAAGAATATTTGGGAGGAAAAAATAAAAAATCCTAGTTAAGGAGATGTTGCTGATGCCCTAAATTGTCGCTCTGGGTAAGAGTGGGCATAGCCTGGGTGGGTAACCCAACCATAGTTTTTCTTTTTTCTTCCTAAATTTTTCATTCCGTCTTTCTTCTTCATCTATGTTATTTCCTCTTTCGCCTCTCTATTTCCTTTCTCCTAAATCAACCACCAAGCCATCCCATCGGACTCCCTGCTACCACCATCTTGCGCTTCTAACACCGATCAGAATCCCATCGCTCGCCTACATATTTGCTACAACCAGATCCACGCCCGAACTGAAGACCGGTCCCTCTTGATGGACACCGACTATCCCAAACAAATCCATGACCACCAAGCTGGATCTTTCTCGTGAAGGCTTCTGCCTCCCTCCCGTTCATGGGAAAAACCCCATCACTCCGACATGCCTACGCCTATGCTGAAGAGACCGAGCCTTCTCATCTTTGCCTCGCCGATGCCCTAGATCACCTCCACCGGATCTCCTCCCATCCGAAGAAGTCCGCGACCAGACCAACATCTACCAGCCTTGATGGATTCTAGCCGTTCGTCTCCTCTGTGCCCAGCCCATGCCTGTGATGCCTCACCATCTTCACTCCCCATCTCTGCTCGTGACACCTCACCAGCACCTGCCCAGCTCTCTGCTGCCATGATGCCTGACGCCAATCAGAGAGCCCGTGCCTTCGTCTCCCCGTGCCATTACCGTCATGCCAATGCCGTCACCGGAGAGCCCACCAACGAATTCCACCAAATTTCCACATTCGAGACATTCCCCCTATTTTGCATGCCTGTCAAAGCACCAAAGACCCCTTTGCATGATCGGAGAAGCAAAGTTGGCCTCTTATGCCAACTATAGAATAAAGCAGAGAAAAAAAATTATGAGAAAAAAAGTGAAAAAGGAAATACAAAAAAAAGGAAAAGAAAATAGAAAAAAAGTGAAAAAAAAAGAAAAAAATATGAATAAAGGGGGTTTATTTGAATAAATAATTTGGGAAAAATAATTTGGACCTGGTTGAACCTAGCTTCAAGGTCATTTCCTAGCGACCAATGATCTACCCTTCTCTAAAATAATCCTGATTGGGGTCTCGTCCCGCATCAGTTTTTGGTATCAGAGTGACGGTTAGGCTTGGTTGGTCAATTTTATTTTTAATTGCATTTCAGTTTGCAGACAATGTCCGTCGAGTTCTCCTCACCTCAAGAGAATGATGGGGACATTGACTAGCCCAGAATCTGAAGTAGCCCAAAACCTGAAACCAGCCCAGCCCAAAACACAAAGGCAACCCAACCCAGAACCTGAAGCCAAGCCAGTCCAAACCCTGAAGCCCCAGAACCTGAAGTCAATGAGGCACACATTTCGATGTAGAACGGTTCTTGATGTAGCACAAATCCTGAAGTAGCATAAATATTGGAGTAGTACAAACCTCGGAGCTGATGAAGATAAATATAATATTTTATTTAATGGGTGTACGGGGTTTGGGATATTTTTAGGATTTATCTCGATTGTTTGAAAGTTATTTTTAGGATTTATTTTATCCTTTAGTTGGATTAGTCTTTTTTAAAAAAATAAATAGTTTGAATGTATTAGGATTGAGGTTGAGGTATCTGAGATCAGGATATCGAATATCTCAAATTAACCTATTTAATTATTTTATCATTAGAATAAAAAAGGGAGGTGAAGAATATTTGAGACAAGAAAACAAAAACTCCTGGTTAAGGAGAGGGTGCTGATGCCCTACAGATCACTTTGGACAAGAGTGGGCGCTGAAGCCTGGGTGGGTAACCAACCATGGTTTTTCTTTTTCTTCCTAAATTTTTCATTCCGTCTTTCTTCTTCATATATGTTATTTCTTCTTTCCCCTCTCTATTTCCTTTCTCCTGAATTAACCACCGAGCCATCCCATCGAACTCCTCCCTGCTGCCACCACCTTGCACTTTCGATGCCAATCAGAACCCCATCACTCGCCTCCATGTTCGCTGTAACCAGATCCATGCCCGAACCAATGACCGATCCCTCATAATAGACACTGGCCATCCCAAATAATCCAAGCTGGATCTTTTTCATGAAGGCTTCTTGATACGGGATGGATCATGCTCTAATACCAAAGTTGATGCGGGATGGATGCAAAGACTAATCTAACAATTAAAAGTTTAATTTTGATGAGCAATGGAAGCAAACTCAAATAAGTTATCAAATTAATTTAATGAAGATAGATTAAGTCTCTACTAGCTACCAGCAAAATAGTCAGCTTGCAATCACATAAAGAATCCTAGATCCGATGATTGAGAAACCACCAAAATAGAATGTCCACACTTCAAACAACCAGATCTAATGAGATTCGGATTGGTACTTTCCAATAACGCATTTCCTTTGTTTCAATAGATATGGATTCAACTCTCAATATCTCATGATAGGATTGCAAACTTCAATTCCTTCAGAGCAGATCTTCCCGTTGATGGTTGGATGGCAAGGAAAACCTCCTCTTCTGATCGTGAGCTCTAGGGATCCTGCAAAGAACTATGATTAGTAGTGTAGAAAGGATGTGAAAATATGAAAAAGAGAGGGAATGAGGGATGGTTGGCTTGGATCTGGATCTGGATCTGGGTTGGGTGTTGGAGATGGCGATGTCTAGCTACTTGGATCTTGGACTCTTGGAATATAACTAGGATTCAGCACTCCACACACATTAGTGCAATGCTTAACCAGCAGAGCACATTACAATGCTTAACCAGCAATTGTAAGACACATTACAATGCTTAACCAGCAATTGTAAGACACATTATAATGCTTAACTAGCAATTGTAAAATCAAAATGACAGAGTTTCATTAATAATTCAGAAGATGGTTTACAAGAGGGGAATGGGATGGTATTTATAGACCCCTTACATAGTAGCTTGATACGAACAAACTCATAATAGCAAGATAAAAAAGAATTCTTTTGAATACAAAATAGGAGATAAGGATAAGACATATCCATGGTTTAAATACAAAATGAGTGTAGATAAAATGGCCTCCTATCTTCTTCTTGAATTCAAATTAGGAGTAGATAACAACCGATGTGAAAGGCACCCTCCCTCCATGATATGTTCGGCTGCCTTGAAAAAAAGTGGTGACAAATGAGATGTTGGCATCAAGATTTTTTTCCTTCTTGGTTTTCTTGCTTTTCAATTTTGAATGGTAGATAAAGAGGCCCCCCATTTGAATAGGACTCCTTTTTTTTTTTTTTTTGAATTTGAAAATTTGAAGTTAGATAGATATTCCCTTGCATTTGAATTCCCATGGACGACAAAGAGGCCTCATAAAGGGCGATAAGAAAGAAGAGCCCTTTCTTATTACTCCTCTTAAAACTTGAATGGCATTTAAATGGGCAACAATTCATGAGATTGAGATGTGGTGCTAAATGGGAGGAGAATCCTTCCATGTTACTTCTCTTAAGTGGCATCATCCTTGGATTTTAAATGGGCGATGAGAAGAAAATTTGTTGGCACCTTTCTTAGATAAACTTGTTGGTGCCTTCCTTGGATAAGCTTGAATCCCAAAGTTGTCTCAATGTCTCAATGTCTCAATGTCACGATGTCCCGATGTCTTGATATCCCAATATCTTTTGATAATTCTTTATATGCTACATTCGAACTCCTTGTTTAATTTGTAAACCAATCATGTATGGCCAACCAAGGTGGCTAGATGAGGCATACTACTCCAAGTGGCAAATGACAAGGCTCCATGTGTCTTGACATGGCATGATGACATGGTATGACTTCAACAATTGGACTTGACCTTGGCTAACAATTGAGCTTGAACCCCATTGACTAATTCAATTATAAGACTCAACTTCAAGCAAACCTATCTTGACTAATTTGCAAATCAAAGCAAACTAATTTATTTACAAGACTCAAGCTGAAATTAAAATAGAATAACTACTCATTGGTGATCCACAATGAGCTTGGAGGGTTCTGACATCTCTTCCTAGCTTTGGTGTCCTCACAAATTCTCCAGGGGTGGGAGGAACTCGACCCTATCAAGTATGGGTCAACTCTGCTCTGGTAATGTTCTAGTAAGTCTGGGTTGATTCTTTGCAAATCTTCTCAAGTGATTCATGAATCATCAAATTCCAGTCTACCTTGCCATCGAACTAGGTAACGTTGATAACCCTTACTCCTAGTAATGATAGTTTTGTCATCCAAAATCCGTCGAGCTTATCTCTCTGTTCTGGTAATTTGGCTGGTGGATACTCAGGAATAGGGTCACTCTCAAAGATGGAATCAGGTCCAAATGGCTAACTAGGTATCGTTATTGGCTCCTTATACTTAACAAGATTTGATGCATTGAAGGATGGACTAATACCTAATTCAGGTGGTAATTCTATCACATAGAGGCATTTGATCCAATTTTCTTTATGATCTTGTATGGTCCTACACTATGGGCATGTAGTTTCTTCATGGTTCCGGGTGGGAACCGTTCAGATGAATCCTGATCATGACAGAGTCTCCCTCATTAAATTCTTTGAAATATTTATGTGAATTAGCCATATGCTCAAAAGATTCATTGCTTTAAATAATTTCTTAATCATCTCTTTATGCAATTCCTTAACATGCTGTGCATAATACTCACATCAACATGTAACAGACTCAACTATGCATTCCTATCAAATGAAACTTATTAGGTCTACAACTATTGCTTTGGGCTTGATCCCTATTATGGATGACATGCAAATGAAAATTTAACATGGACTCCTAATAGGTGCCATAAGGTCTTCTAGAAGTAGGTAGCAAATTGAATGGGCTCAAAGGACTAATGAAACATGCTAACCTCTACAAAATGTAATCTAATAGTCCTAAAAACATGGAAAGTTTCAGGAAAAGGTAAAAAATAAGAAATGGATTCAGAGAATCGTCCTAAACTAATGCGGTTGACCTTAAGGTTTAGACAATGAGTTATATCTACGGGCACTAAAAGGTCCACTTTATCGAAGAATGAGTCAGTAAGTTCAAGAAAGAGATCATTAATTGGAATCAAAGGGGTGACGTCATCCTAAGGGTACCGAATTAAAGAGATCATATCTTTGATAAATTACTCTGGTTCAAGAATTTCAAGACTAAGCTCTCCTATTTGGTTCGCTTCTAGGGTTTCCTCAGATGAAGCCCTAATGGTAGGGGTGTTAAATCCCTCATGGTTCTCTTTTCCTAATGGTCCTTCTAATACATTAGGTGACTCATCGACTTCCTCTTCTCTTTTATACTCATCTATCAGGTTTTCTCCAGCTTCATATACTTCCACTACGGTTTCAGCTTGGGTAATTTCTGGTCAATTAACTCTGAGTCTGCAATAGATATTTCTTCTTCAGGGTCATTCTTAGAAACAAATGGGGTCACAAGGGTGGGTAGGCTCGGATTAGGGTTGAGTCAACTCAAGTGAGAATTGGGTCGACTCGGGTAGACTAGGGTAGATCTTGATTTTTGATAAGGGGCACTAATCCTAATGGGTTATGGCCGATGAATTATGGGTCCAGGAGGAGTTGGTTTAGGTGAACCAGGGGTTAGTACGGGCCCTACGGTTCTCTCTCTAGGTTGTCGAGTCGCTTATCTAGTCAGTTAAACCTATTGTCCATCAGGGCACATTGTTCATTGAAGGTCCTCAGTAAAATTTCTATAGTCCAACTCCATGATCAGACTAGGTCGGGGTTAGGCTCCTAATCTAGTGGTCATGCAATACAATCCTAGCTTCTATGGTTCCTAGACCTAGAGCTCAAGTGGAATGAGTTAAACTCTAATTACACCCAATTTTACAATTTGTCTTCCACTAGTAAGGTAAGAGGTGGGCTGGTGGGAGGCTCCCCCAACTTGACACAGGGTCCTAATTAAAAATCACAAGCCCGCTTAGGATGTTTGCCTCTAGATCTCTAGCCTTAGACACCATATTCAAGAGATTATCAAAGGATTGGGTGCACTAGCTTTCACACAATACTTGGAACCCGACCTGTTGGTGTCCCTAAGCTGTATTAGGTAGTAACTCAATTTTAGATTAGGGCTAGGACAATGCAAGATGAGGTTAGTTGTTTATGGGCCAAGGCAATGGTTATGAAAACCTTCCCTTATCTTATGATAGAGTGCCCTTAAGTGATTTCAGATAGGATGAATGCACAATCCAATCAAACTAGTTACTAAGATAAGATAAGATAAAACTTGGAACTCAGAATTTAAACTTTAAATTTCAAATTTCAAATTTAGATTTCAGATTTGAATTTTAAATTTTAAATTTTGAATTTTAGATTTTAAATTACAGAAATTAAATTTGAATTTTCTTGGGGATTAGGTTAGATAAATTCAAAATCTAGGTGTGCCAAAATCTTATCCTAGGTTGTGCTTAGAAGATTAATATGCAATATTTCAAGCAATTAACAACAATTCAAACACGCAAACACTAATCACAACTGATTTTTGATATCAGGTTATCATGTCTGGTCGTAGCTCATTACTCCCATGGGTCGTGACAGTATACTTGTGTATACCTGCTCAGGAGGCATGATTTCCATCCACCAAAAAGTACTAAGAAAATAAGGCATTTTTTTTGAAAAAAAATTCAGATCTAAATCTATGAGAGAGATTACACATCTGATTTTAATCTGGCCAAATTACTAAAATTAATGCAAAGGAAGCTAAGATCTGAAGAGCTATGGAAGAGCCTTCCATATCCATGGCTAAAATAGAGCAGAATTTTCAGCTAATCACTAAATGTCCTAGTCTAACCTTTGGCTCTGATACCAAAACAAATGCGATACCAGCTCTGATACCAAAGTTGATGCGGGATGGATGCAACAACTAATCTAACAATTAATAGTTGAGTTTTGATGAGCAATGGCAGCAAACTCAGATAAGCTATCAAATTAATTTAATAAAAATAGACTAAGTCTCTACTAGCTACCCACAATATAATCAACATGCAATCACATAAGGAATCCTGGATTTGATGATTGAGAAACCATCAAAACTAGAATGTCCTGATATCAAACAACCGTTCTAATGAGATTCGGATGGTTACTTACCAATAATGCTTTTCCCTCCTCCGTTTCAATAGATCTGGATTCAACTCTAAAGATCTCGCAGTAGGATTGCAAACTTCAGTTCCTTCAAAGCAGATCTTCCCATTGATGGTTGGATGGCAAGGGAAATCTCCTCTTTTGATCAAGAACTCTAGGGATCCTACAAAGAACTGTGATTAGTTGTGTAGAAGAGATATGGAAATATGAAAAAGAGAGGGAATGCGGGATGGTTGGCTTGGATCTAGATTTGGGCTGGATGTCGGAGATGGCGATGTCTGGCTACTTGGGTCTTGGACTCTCGAAATATAACTGGGCTTCGGCATTCCACACACACTAATGCAATGCTTAACCAGCAAAGGACATTACAATGTTTAACCAACAATTGTAAGAAACATTATACAATGCTTAACCAGAAATTGTAAAAAGAACTGATAGAGTTTCATTAATAATTAAGAAGATAGTTTACGAGAGGGAAATGGGGTGGTATTTATAGAGCCCTTATATAGTAGCTTGATAAGAACAAACTCATGGTAGCCAGATAAGAAAGAATTCTTTTGAATACAAGAGTAGATAAAATGGCCTCTTATATTCTTCTTGAATTCAAACTAGGTAGATGCATCCTTGAATTTGAACTCCTCCTTGTTGGTGACAAAATGATGCTTCATAAGGGCGACAAGATGAGAAGAGTTGGAATCCCATTTCTATCACAAATAGCACTAATCCCTCTCCCCTTTTGGCTTGAAATCCTTCTTAGCATTAGATGAAGCTTCTTGAGAAGAGAGAACTCTTTGAGTTTGAATCTTGGATGAAGGGAAATAATGACTTGATAAGAGAGAACTCTTTGAGTCTGATTTTTAGATGAACCTTCCATTTGAATTTGAAACTTAATGCTTGAGTTGGTCCACCATCCTTGGAGTGGCTGACAAATGGAAAATATAGGAGGAGGAGTCTTTCTACTTTACTCCTCTTAAATGTTTTCAAATGAACGACAAGAAAAATGAGGCACCCTCCTTTCCTTTCTTGATTGGCAGCTTCTTGCATTTGAAAATGGGATCAAGATAATCTCTATCTTGTCTTGGATTGAGACTCCTTGTTTTGGATTTAAATGGACTTCTTTAAATTTAAATGATCTCCATGGATTACACTCCTTGAAATTTGAAAGTTGTAGGATCACCCTTGGACTCTTCATGATAGGTGCCTATTTGAATTCAAGCTCCTCCATTTCGGGAGGCAAAAAGAGGGTGAGATGAGACATCCTTCCATTTTACTCCTATTTAAAAAATAGCATCAAATGAGAAGAAATCATGGATGCCCTCTTTTGGATAGATGTCTAAATGTCCTGATGTCCCAATGTCTAAATATCCCGATGTCCCGATGTCTAAATGTCTGGATGTCCGGATGTCCCGATGTCCGGATATCCGGATGTCCGGTGAAAATTTTGGACAACCTTCTTTTGACATGGAATTGACCCACCAAGGTAATGTGGCATGGCATAATGACATGGCATGGTGACATGGCTTCAACAACTGGGCTTGTCCTTGGCTAACAATTGGACTTGAACCTCCTTGACTAATTCAATTACAAGACTCAACTTCAAGTAAACCTATCCTAACTAACTTGCGAATCAAAGCAAACTAATTTATTTACAATACTCAAACTGAAATTAAAATAGAATAACTACTCATTGGTGATCCACAATGAGCTTGCAGGGTTCTGACATCTCTTCCTTGCTCTGGTGTCCTCACCAATTCGCCCGGGGTGGGAGGAACTAGACCCTGTCGAGTATGGGTTGACTTTGCTCTACCAATGTTCTAGCAAGTTTGCATTAAGTCTTTGCATATCCTCTCGAGTGATCCATGAATCATTAGATTTTGATCTACCTTGCCATCAAACCATTCCGGTCTACCTTGCAATGAAATCAGATAACGCTGATAAGCTTTACTCCTAGTAGTGATAGTTCTGTCATCCAAAATTTGCTAGATCTTATCTCTCCATTCTAGTAATTCGACTGGTGGACACTCAGGGGTAGGGTCACTCTCAAAAATAGAATCTGGTCTAAATGGCTCACTATGTATCATTATTGGCTCCTTATACTCAACAAGATTCTAATACATTGAAGGTTAGACTAATACCTAATTCAGGTGGTAATTCTAACACATAGGCGTTAGACCCGATTTTCTTTATGATCTTATATGGTCCTGCACTACAGGCATGTAGTTTTTTTTTCATGGTTCCTGGTGGGAACCATTCAGGACGAAGCCTGATCAAGACAAAGTCACCCTCAATAAATTCTTTGAAATGCTTATGTGAGTTAGCCATATGCTCATAAGATTCATTGCTTTCAATAATTTTTTTATAACTCTTTATGCAATTCCTTAATATGCTGTGCATAGGACTCATATCAATACCTAATGGACTCAATTATACGTTCCTATCAAATGAAATTTATTATGTCTACAACAACAACTTTGGGCTTGATTCCTAGTTGATGGATGATATGCAGATGAAAATTTGACATGGAAATAAGTGCCATAAGGTCTTCCAAAAGTAGGTAGTGAATTGAATGGGTTCAAAGGACTAATGAAACATGCTAACCTCAACAAAATACAACTGGGTGGTTCTAAAAACATTGGAAGCCTCGGGGAAGGGTAGGAAATATGAATTCATGGAGGTGACCTTAAAGTATGGACATGGATTTACAGGTAGCAAAAAGTCCACATTAACGAAGAACGGGTCAGTAAGTTCAGGGAAGAGATCATTAATTGGAATCAAAGAGGTGACCTCATCCTGAGGGTACCGAGTTAAAGAGATCATGCCTTCGATAAATTTCTCTGGTTCATGAATTTTAAGACTAAGCTCCCCTATTTGGGTCTCTTCTAGGGTTTCCTCAAGTAAAGCCCTAATTGTAGGGATGTTAAATCCCCCATGGTTCTCTTTTCCTAATGGTCCTCTAATACATTAGGTGACTCATCGACTTCCTCTTCTCTTTTATACTCATCTATCAGGTTTTCTCTAGCTTTATATGCCTCCACTATGGTTTCAGCCTGAGTAATCTTTTGGTCAATTAACTCTAAGTCTGTAATAGATATTTCCTCTTCAGGATCATTCTTAGAAACAAATGTGCTCACAAGAGTGGGTTGGCTCGAATTAGGGTTGAGTCGGCTCAGGTGAGAATTGGGTTGACTTTGTTGAGGAACGGGTCAATTCGAGTGTACTTGGCTAGTTCCTAATTTTTGATAAGGGGCACTAATCCTAATGGGTTCTTAGCTAGTTCCTGATTTTTGATAAGGGGCTCTAATCCTAATGGGTTCTAGCCAATGGATTAGTTTAAGTGAACCTGGGTTAGTACGGGTCCTACGGATTCTCTCTAGGTTATCGAGTCACTTATCCAGTTGGTCAAACCTATTGTCCATTAGGGTACATTGTTCATTGAAGGTCCTTAGTAAAGTTTCTATAGTGGACTGCATATCAAATCAGACTGGGTTGGGTTTGAGGCTACTGGTTTTGGGCTCCTAATCTAGGGATCATGTAATGCAATCTTAACTTCTAGACCTCCTAGACCTAGAGCTCAAGTAGAATGGATCAGCTCAATTTACAACCAATTCAACAATTATCCTATCCATTGGCCAGGTAAGAGGTGGGGTCATGGGAGGCTCCCCCAACTCTCGTAGGATCCTAATTAAAAACCATGAGTCTGCTTAGGGCATTTGCCTCTTGACCTCTAGCCTTAGGTACCAGATTCAAGAGATAATCAAAGGATTGGGTGCACTAGCTTTCACACAATGCTTGAAACCCGACATGTTGGTGTCCCTAAGTTGTATTAGGTTACTACTCAGTTTTAGATTAGGGCTAGGATAATGCAAGATGAGGTTGGTTATTTGTGGGCCAAGCAAAGGTGATGAAATCCTTCCCTTATCTTATGATAGCATGCCCTTAAATGATTTCAGATAGGATGAATGCACAATCCAATCAAACTGGCTACCAAGATAAGATGAGTAAGATAACACTTACAACTCAAAATTTAAACTTTAAATTTCAAATTTCAAATTTAGATTTCAGATTTGAATTTTAAATTTTAAATTTTGAATTTTATATTTTAAATTGCAAAAATTAAATTTGAGTTTTCTTGGAGATTAGGTTGGATCAATTCAAAATCTAGATGTGCCAGAAACTTATCCTAGGTTGTGCTTAGAAGATTAACATGCAATCTTTCAAGCAATTAACAATTCAAACATGCAAACACTAAGCACAACTGATTTTCGATATTGGGTTATCACATCCGACCATAGCTCATTACTCCCATGGATCGTGACAGTATACTTGCGTATACCCACTCTGGAGGCATGATTTCCTTTCACCAGAAAGTACAAAGAAAATAATACAATTTTTTTGAAAAAAAAATATAGATATGAAATCTATGAGAAATGATTATAGATCTAATTTTAATCTGGCCAAATTACTAAAATTAATGCAAAGGAAGCTAAGATCTAAAGAGCTATGAAAAGCCTTCCAGATCCAATGCTAGAATAGAGCAAAATTTTTAGCTAATTACTAAATGTCCTAGTCTAACCTTTGGCTCTAATACCAAAACTGATGTGGTACCAGCTCTGATACTAAAGTTGATGTGGGATGGATGTAAAGACTAATCTAACAATTAAAAGTTTAATTTTAATGAGTAATGGTAGCAAACTCAGATATAGGCACCTTAGATTTTCAATATAAAAGTATCAAAGGCACTCATTTGAAGTTAAGTAATTTTCAATGTATAAGAAGTCTTCTCATCTTGAAAAGCCCTAAAATAGGTCAATCTAGGCTTTATGAAGAAGGTATTGAAGTTTTATTGAAGAACACCTTGAATTTTGAAGGTTGGATCAAGGTTTTTTGAGTGGCAGAATCAAGTGTCGACTCATGGCACGCAAGGTGCTGACACTTCAGAAGGACCGGCACGTAGAAATCTCTTTGGCATTCCTTGAGTTGACTCACAGAAGTAAAGTGTTGACTCATGAAGAAGTCAAGTGTCGACTCATAGAAACCAAGTGTCGACTCATGGCCTCAAATAAATGATGATATAGAACTATGCCATTTTGAGATTTTTTTTGTCAAGTATCAACTCAGAAGACTCAAGTGTCAACTCACATGATTTAAGTGTCGACTCATATGATTCAAGTGTCGACTCATAGCCTGAGAACAGAAAAAGAATAGAACCCTAATTTTTCAGAAGTTTATACTTTGAGTCGACTCATGCTGATCCAAGTGTCGACTCATGAAGACTCAAGTGTTGACTCATGAACAAACTCAAGTGTCGACTCACAGGTTCTGATAGCAATGATGGCTATAATTTTTGAGAGTCAGATTTGAACTCTACAAGCTCCAAATAGCTAGTTTTGCTCTACCAATGGTCTTAAACTAATTTTTAAAAGTTTTTAAAGTATTTAAGTCTCACCAAACTATTCAAGAATAACTAACTCATAAGAGACATGACATACCTTTGAGAACTTCACTTCAAAGTAAAAAAGAGAGAAAAAGAAAAGATTCCCGCTGAAAAAGCTTCCAAGCCTTCAAATCAGCATTCCAAAAGTGGCCTTTGAAGTGATTATAAGGATTTAAGTCAAGCAATCATCAAGAGCCTCAAAGATTTTACTTTCTACTCTATAAAAGAGTTTGCTTGTGTTTTATCCTTGTATCTCTGATTTTATTTATTGTGACTAGTTTCAAGGGTATTTGAAACTAGATGTTAGGCCCTTGCAAGCTGTGAATTAGAATCCAAGCCTAGGTTGGCTTGAGTAAAGGTTGTTGGTGAGCCTAAGTGAGAAAACCAACTTTGGGTTTGACTTGTAAGCCCTTGAAAACAAGTTGGCTGTAATATAGGTTGATTATAGTAAAATTCTCAAGGGATAGCTTGTGGAGTGGATATAGGTGCTTGGTGTGCACCGAACCACTATAAATCTTTGTATTTGTGTGTGTGTTCTTTGCTCTCTTGCATGTGCTATTTATATTCATTGCATTGCATCTTATTCATTGTATGCTCATTTGCATAGCTTCATAAATACTTTAAAGTGCAACACATATTTAGTTTAATTATTTAAAGAAAGCCAATCACCTCTCTCTTAGGTTGCTATGCTGGGCAACAAGTGGTATCAAAGCTTGGTACTTAGCATGAAGGTCTAACGATCTTGTCTCAAAGATCTAATGGCAGCCCAAATAGGTGTTGGAATTGTTGAGGGTCAAGCCTCAAACCATCCCCCACTGTTCAATGGCATAAATTATATATATTAGAAAACTCGATTGCATATTTACTACATGCAAGCCATTGATTATAATATTTGGAGAACTATTGTTAAATGTCCTCATCAGCCTACTACCATGATTAATGGCACATTTCCACTACCAAATTGAAAGATAATTGGGATGATAATGACATTAAGCAAGTTGAGCTGCCAAGGCTATGAGCCTATTATTTTATGCATTAGACCCAAGTGAATTCAATAGAATTTCAAATTATCTCTCCGCCAAGAAAATATGGGACACACTTGAAGTCACCCAGAGGGTACTCATCAAGTGAAAATTACCTATATTAACATGCTCATTCATCTATATGAAATGTTTAGAATGGAACCATCTGAATCTATTAGTGAAATGTACACTAGATTCATTAACATTGTGAATGGCATGAGAAGCTTAGGTAAAAAGTTATTTCTAATGCTGAATTGGTGAATAAAATTCTTAGGTCACTTCATCATTAGATCCAAAGGTGATAGCAATTGAAGAAGCTATGGATGTCAACACTCTACCTCTTGAGCAGCTTTTAAGATCCCTCATGATAAATGAGCTATCATAAAAATAAAAGGTTACGGACAATGACAAAAAGAAGAAGACCATAGCATTTAAGTCCACAACCAAGGATGATTCAAGTGATGATTTCGATGAGAAAGATGATGAAAATAAAATGACTCTCATCTCAAGAAAGTTTAACAGGTTCATGAGAAAAAAAGGTATAATTTCAAGAAGAAGCCTCAAAAGGGAGAGCCTAGTAAAGAAAAAGAAAAAGAGAAGGAAAGGAAGCAATCCATTTGCTTCGAGTGTAAGAAACTCAGCCACATCAAGATGGATTGCCCCTTACTCAAGAAGAGTAGAAAGAAATTAAGAAAGAAAGCCATGATGGTAACCTGGAGCGAGAGCGAGGACTCGAGTTCGAATGAAGAGTAGTAAGAGGTCGTAAATTTTTGCTTGATGGCTAATGATGATGAGGTGTGTCTTGCAACTAACAAAAGAAGATTATGGTACCTCGACAGCGGTTACTCAAGGCATATGACTGGAGATGTGGAGAATTCTCATCTCTTGAGTATTAAAATGGTGGAAATATAACCTTCGATGATAATGAAAAGGGAAAAATCATCAGTATTGGTAAAGTTCATATCAGCCCCTCTACTTATATAGATAATGTTCTTCTTATTGATGGCTTAAAGCATAATCTATTTTGTATTAGCCAGTTTTGTGATAGATTTTAAAGTTGTTTTTGAATCTTTCATGTGCATTATATCTAGTTTTGATGACAATGGCATCAAGTTTGTTAGTCATAGGCATGGCAACATTTACATGGTTGATCTTGATGATCTACCAGTACAAAATGGTCAATGCCCAGTGGTAATGGAAGCCAAGATCAATGAAACTAGTTGGCTTTGGTATCATAGATTAGGACATGCAAGTATGCATTTTCTTTCAAAACTTAACAAAAAAAATCTTATAAAAGATTTGCCAAAACTTAGTTTCGAAAAAGGCAAGATTTGTAGTGCTTGCCAACTTGGAAAATAAATTAAATCTTCTTTCAAACTTAAGGGAGTTGTCTTTACATCTAGACCCCTAGAATTACTTCATATGGATCTCTTTGGACCTACTAGAATAACTAGTTTGGGAGGTAAAAAGTATGGTTTAGTTATTGTGGATGAATTCTCACGTTTTACAAGAGTCATGTTTTTAGCTCATAAAGATGAAACTTTTTTTGCATTCATTAAATTTCATAAAAGAGTCTCAAATGAAAAAGGTGTTTCAATTATTTATTTATGAAGTGATCAAGGTATGGAATTTGAAAATCATGATTTTGATAAGTTTTGCAATGAAAATGGCATTCATCATAACTTTTCTATACCTAGGACACCTAAACAAAATGGGGTGGTAGAAAAAAAAATGGAACTATTGAAGAAATGTCACGCACCATGCTTTGCAAAAATGATTTGCCTAGATATTTTTAGGCGGAAGCCATAAATACTGCTTGTTATGTTTTAAATTATGTTTTAATCTGGCATATTTTTAAGAAAATACCTTATGAGCTTTGGAAAAGGTAGAAAACCTTTAATTAAATATTTTCATATTTTTGGATGCCGTTGTTTCATTTTAAATAATGGCAAGGACAATCTAAGCAAATTTGATGCCAAGTCAGATGAGGGTATCTTTTTAGGTTACTCTATATCTAGTAAGGCATACATGGTCTTTAACAAAAGAATAATTCTTGTTGAAGAATTCATCCATGTTGTGTCTGATGAGACTGATTAAAAATTTTCTAGAAAAGAAGATATTCTTCATGAAGAAATAGGTATTTAAAGAACTGAAAAGGTGAACATCAATGAAGAGCCTTCCAAGGAGCAAGATGATAATCAAAACAATGAAGGAGAACAAGTACAAGGAGTTGGAGACTCATGGACATCCCAAAGAACTTATAATTGGTGATCCATCGAAAGGGATAATAAGTACTCGTTCCTCATTAAAAAATGTATGTGATTACTTAGCTTTGTTTCTCAAATAAAATCAAAATCTATTGAAGAAGCTGAAAATGATTGTAATTGGATAAATGCTATGCAAGATGAACTAAATTAATTTAAAAGAAATAATGTTTGGACTTTAGTTGAAAGACCTACTAATATTTGAATAATTAGTACAAAATGGGATTTTAAAAATAAGCTTGATGAAAATGGAATAGTTACTAGGAATAAAGTTAGGCTAGTTGCCAAAGGTTACAATCAAAAGGAAGGGATTGATTTTGATGAAACCTTTGCTCCTATTGCTAGACTTGAGGCAATTAGACTATTATTAGCATTTGTATGTTTTATAGATTTTAAACTATTTCAAATGGATGTTAAAAATGCTTTTCTAAATAAATTTATTAAAGAAGAAGTTTATGTAGATCAGCCCCCTGGTTTTAAAAATCATGAGTTTTTCAATCATATTTTTAAACTTCATAAAGTTTTGTATGGTTTGAAACAAGTTACAAGAGCTTGGTATGTTAGATTGAGTTGTTTTTGCTTTAAAATGGTTTTTCTAGAGGTAATGTAGAAACTACATTATTTTTGAAAAAGGAGAATGATGATCTCTTAGTAGTACAAGTTTATATAGATGACATTATTTTCGGTGCTATTAATGAACTTCTTTGTTAAGAGTTTGTAAAGTTAATATAGAGAGAGTTCGAGATGAGCATGATGGGTGAGCTTAATTTCTTCCTCGGACTACAGATCAAGCAAACAAAAGAGTGGATCTTCATCAACCAAGCTAAGTATATAAGAAAAATCTTAAAGAAGTCTGGAATGGAGAGTACCATATCATTAGGTACGCCTATGAGCTTCTCTTGTAAACTTGACAAAGATGAGTCAGGTAAGAATGTTGATCAAAAGTTATATAAAGGCATCATTGGTTCATTGTTATATTTGACTGGAAGTAGGCCATATATAATTTCAGTGTATGTATGTGTGCAAGATATCAGTCTGCTCCTAAAGAGTCTCATTTATTGGCTGTTAAATGCATACTTAGATACTTGTCTGGCACTATAGATATTAGACTTTGGTACTCTAGAGATTCATCATTTAAATTGATTGCATATTATGATGCTGATTTTGCCGAGTGTAAATTTTATAGAAAAAGTACAAGTGGAACTTGCCAATTTCTTGGAGTTAATTTTTTCATGGAGTAGTAACAAATAGAACTTAGTTACTATATCTATAGCGGAAGCCGAATATATAGCAGCTAGAAGCTGTTGTACTCAAATCCTATGGATCAAACAATAACTCGAGGATTTTGGTATCAAATTAACTAAGACATCCATAAGATGTGATAATACTAGTATAATTAATTTGACCAAAAATCATATTCAATACTCAAAAAGTAAATATATTAAAATAAGACATCACTTTATAGGAGATCATGTGCAAAACTCTAATGTGATGCTTGAATTTGTATATACTGATAGTCGATTAGCTGATATTTTCACAAAACCCCTGAGCGAAGAAAGATTTTGCATGATTAGGAGAGAGTTAGGTATCATCGATCTCTTTGTGTAGAACTCTTTCAAATTTGTTCTTGTACTTAAAATCATCTCATTTATGTCTTAAATCCATCTCTAGAAACCCTATGATTTTTTAGAAATTTTATTAAAATTTTTTCTGATTTTTTTGGATTTTTTGGCTTGGAGTCGACACTTCATTTTTGGCCAAGTGTCAATTCACGCCAAGTGTCAACACTTGACCAAAATCGAAGTGCCGACTCACGAGCAGAAATCTGAGTTTTTAGGGCATCAACAGCAATCTTCCATCATTGTCCCTTAATTTTTTGGTAATTTCTTCTCTTTCTCATCTTGTTTTGTCCATTTTCTCACTATTTTTTCGAGATTTTTCATGGATTTTGGCTTGATTCTCGTGCATTCCGCCTCTTTCAGTCTGTTCTTGATTTCTTGTATTGCGGCCCATGTTTTTGCTTGATTTATCTAGGTTCATTCTTTCTCAAACCTTTCCCTCTCATTTCGATCCACTCTTTGACCGATTCTTACTTGGGTCACTCCTTCTTTTCTTTGATTTTTCCCCTTTGGTCCACACCTCACCCAATCCTCCCTCTCGTTTCTTCGGCCATCTCCCATTCACCCATTCCTTTCTTGATCTTTCCCTTTGTTGGTGTTATGGGACCCCGCAAACAAGTTGTCTTAAAGAAGAGGTTGAGCCAAGGTTCTAACAATAGGAGAACCAACGCTCGGTGTGACCCAGCCAGGGCTCAGCAGCATGAGTAGGAGCATGTGCCTCCACCTCGGTTCTCTGTTGTAGAGAGAGTGTCGGGGAAGATCATCACAGCTGGACACCGAATAGATTTGGATTTCTTCGACCATGAGGGATTTGGCATTGGTCAGTTGTTTGGAGCAATAGGTTTGACCTCCTTTTGCACTATGAATAGAAGTACTATCTCCATCTCATCAGGGAATTTTATTGGAGTCTTACTACTAGTGGACTGATATGGTGCACTGTAGTCAGAGGTGTGGAGATTCCAGTGTCTAAGAGCATATTGAGCAGAGTTTGGGACATTTTTCTGCATGGGATTGCTGCTACGTGTGTCGGTGATAGAGAGGCGGCATTTTAGTGCATATTAGAGACAGATGATGTACGCGGTATGACTACTATCACCACAAATCAGTTGTCCATCAAGATGCACCTTCTTCATATGTTATTGCAAGGATTCTGCTACCAAAGACTGGTCATTTTGACTTTATCACAAAGCGGGAGCTCATGTTGATGGTCAGCCTCACACAGAGGACTGCCGTCAACATCCCAGCTTTGATGATGGTTCAAATGGGAGAGGCTGCGACTCAATGTCATCTCTGTCTACCATATGGGATGGGTCTAACTCGTCTTTTTAGAGCTTACCAGGTCCTTTAGAGGAGGAGGCCTCCAAGGATATACTTCACACTGATGTTTACGACGAGCGATCCTTGCACCATATGGGATACAGAAGGATTGTTGCTAGATGGGTGCACAGGGAGTCTGGTCAGGAGCCAGACGAGGAGGATGAGCTACGAGCAGCAGAGGCAAAACCTTTTGGACCTGCAGAGCATCTTACAACTTTAAGACCTGCACCAATACTAGCTTCAGGGTTTGAGCCGACCACTCCAGCACCAGTTATTTCTCCAGCTACTGCTCCTCATGCCATTATAGAGTTTACTTTTGAGAAGCATATCAAACATCATATTGCAGAGTTCAGAGATGAGATTATTGGTCTGGCAATTAAGACTACACAGCTCCAGATAGAGATAAGGGGATTGAGAGCACACATAGATGATTAGCTCTCAGGTATCAGGAAAATGATGGAGGCTGGATTCACTAAGATTCGTGATCTTCTGAGATCCCTTTTGCCTTCGACTACACCTTCAGGACCTCAACCTCCTCTGCCAACAGACGATGATGACCACCATGACACACATGATGATACTCCAGGTGGTGGTGACTGAGATGGAGATGGTGGTGATGATGATAGAGATACAGATATACTTGATGATGATAGTGATGGTAGTGATGATAGAGCTAGAAATTATCAGATTGTTAGCAGGGAGACTCGGACACCAGATGCTCCTACAGATGCTTAGCTTGGCACTGCCTTAGCATTCCAGACACCAGCAGAGATCTTTCCTCCTCCTTCTACTAGATCTTCTAGGGTTGTACCCTGTGCTGGACCTTCTACTAGGACTAGAAGGTGGACCCATAAGACCCCTAGGCCTTTAGCTTCTAGGACTAGATGTATGACTCTTATCTACTTTGAGCTTCCGTTTGATGAGGACTAGCCTTACAGATGTTTATCATGTTATTTATGATTATGCATCAGTTTCTTTTTCTGCATGCATTAGTCTTTTTGTCATGTATCAGACTTTGATTATGCCTGTATTTCAGACATCTATTTGTGTATCTTATGTAAGCACTTTTGTTGTACTGAAACTCTTCTTATATATATGAAAGTTCACTTTTGTTTCATGTTTACTCTTCTTTCTATCAAATTGCTCTGATATCAGTTGTAGGATTGATGCCCCAACCAACTTTCTATGCTTTACTATGATAAAATGCATTAATTAAGGGAGAGGATACTCCTTTTAATGTTTAATGTTTACAAAAAGGGGAGTAAGATTTATATAAGCATTTTCTAAAAATTCTGAAATGTTTCATAACTTACCTAACATAGGGGGAGAGAAAATGAATTTCAACTTTTCTTGGCACATCACCCCTATAAAACTGTGTAGTATGATCCTTAATTTCATGAGCTTTAAGTATATGCTCACTTGATGTGTGATACAATATCTATAATTGAACTTGAATACTTATATACTCAAGATTTTGTCATCATCAAAAAGGGAGAGATTGTTGGCTTTAGTCCTTGATTTTGATGACTAACAAAATGTTGAGTATATGGTTTATACTAATGTTTCAATTGAAGTTATGAGTTTCAGGATACAGGCACCTCAAATTTTAAATATAAAAGGTACTTATTTGAAGCTAAGTAATTTTTAGTGTATAAAAAGTTTTCTCATCTTGAAAAGCCTTAAAATAGGTCAATCTGGGCTTTATGAAGAAGGTATTGAAGTTTTATTGAAGAACAACTTTAATTTTGAAGGTTGGCACAAGATTTTTTGAGTGGCAGAATCAATGTCGACTCATGGCATGCAAGGTGTCGACACTTCAGAAGGACTGGCACACAGAAATCTCTTTGGCATGCCTTGAGTCGACTCGCAGAAGTAAAGTGTCAACTCATGAAGAAGTCAGGTATCGACTCACAGAAACCAAGTGTCAACTCATAGAAATCATTTTAAGATATTTTTTGTCAAGTGTCGACTCACATGGTTCAAGTGTCGACTCACAAAGATTCAAGTGTCGACTCATAGCCTAAGAACAGAAAAAGAATAGAACCCTGATTTTTCAGAAGTTTATACCTTGAGTCGACCCATGCTGATCTTTATGTCGACTCATGAAGAATCAAGTATCGACTCATGAACAAACTCAAGTGTCGACTCATGGGTTCTGACATCAATAACGGCAATAATTTTTTAGAGTCAAATTTAAACTCTACAAGCTCCAAATGGCTAGTTTTGCTCTACCAATGGTCTTAAACTGATTTTTGAATGTTTTTGAAGTATTTAAGTCTTACCAAACTCATTCAAGAACAACTAACTCACAAGAGACAAGTCATACCTTTGAGAACATTACTTCAAAGTCAAAAAGAGAGCAAAAGAGAAGATTCCCATTGAAAAAGCTTCCAAGCCTTCAAATAGCATTCCAAAAGTAGCCTTTGAAGTGATTCTAAGGAAAAGACAAGTCCAGTAATCATCAAGAGCCTCAAAGCTTCTACTTTCTACTCTATAAGAGAGTTTGTTTGTGCTTTATCCTTGTATCGCTGATTTTATTTATTGTGACTAGTTTTAAGGGTGTTTGAAACTAGGTGCTAGGCCATTTCAAGCCATGAAATGAAATCCAAGCCTAGGTTGGCTTGAGTAAAGGTTGTTAGTGAGCCTAAGTGAGAAAACCAACTTTGGGACTGACTTGTGAGCCCTTGAAAACAAGTTGGCTGTAATCTAGGTTGATTATAGTGAAATTTCTAAGGGATAGCTTGGGGAGTGGATGTAGGTGCTTGGTGTGCACCGAACCACTATAAACCTTTGTATTTGTGTGTGTTCTTTGCTTCTTACATGTGCTATTTATATTCATTGCATTGCATCTTATTCATTGTATGCTCATTTGCATAGCTTCACAAACACTTTAAAGTGCAGCACATATTTGGTTTAATTTTTTAAAGAAATCCAATTCACGCCCCCTCTTGAAGTTGCTACGCTGGGCAACATTGATAATTATAGCCTTGAATGATTCTTAATTGTTAATCAGCCATCATGATCAGTCAAAAATTTTTATTATATATTTTCATAGGTTTGAACACTAAACCGGTAGCACATGAATAAATTCTTAAACTAATTAATATGACCATCTAGTAATGGTACCCGATGTCGGTCAAATAATTGCAAACCAATTTTCAAAACCTAGGCATATGGTTTCTATATAATTCATCCTTTTACCCAATGCTTAGGATGATTTCAAAGTCAACTGCCAACTCTTAAATAGTGTATCCAAAGGTTTCTCAATCTAACAAATTCTATGACTTCTCACAATGATTACCATGACCAAGGTTTTGCTAAATTGAAACATAGCAAAGCATTAACTCTAACACATTGGAGTGGTCAATCCCATCTTGCTCATGCACTGATCTTACAAGTACTTGACTATACTCAGAACCTTTCATCATTGTATTAAAAATATAGATAGTTCGGTACCAATGTATAGTGAGTTGCTTGCAAGTTATTGTAGTGATATTAGGTCAAAGGGATACTTGTACCCATATCTTTCTATGAGATACTCTTGATAAAAGAGTACTCTATATTGTTGGACATATTTAGTGCAATGTACTCTTACACTCATTTGCATACCATACCTATGTCTCACACCCTTTGGTTACGAGGACAACCAACCCATATAGTATACAATAACCTATACTCGATAAACATTGTCATCCTAAATAGCAAAATATTATTTGATCATGAACATGTTTAAGAACTATATGAGAAATCCTCCTTTATTGAGTAGAAGTAGTTTTAAGGACTTCATCACAAAAGAGTTCAAAAGAAGATGCACAAATTATGATGAACTACCAAAATAACTTTTATTTATTGATAATTTATAAATAAATTATAATAAGCTCAACCAACTAAAATTTAAATGACTAGTTTTAGGACATATTTCCTAATAGTAGTTACGTTGAGAATTACATGGATTGCAATTGGAAAAGAAATTTTCTATCCTTGAACTCATGAATATTTGTTGTGTCACTCATGGATTTGTGAGTAATTAGGATCTCAACCCTACTAAAAAAAATCCTGGTAGGATTTCTTGCTTACCATAGTGAGGGTTATGGTATTCATAATAAAATATTAAGAAATATAATTAGATTTATAGGTCCTTATCTAATTGTGTATAGCATCTTGAGTGGTCTACTTATATGATATTCTTTATTTAATATAGATTAATTTAATGGCTTCTTAATTATCATTATGGGGTATTTTAGATGCCAACAAATTGATTATTCTCAATTGGATTGGTTAAGAAACTTGAAGATTTTCTTAACTCAAGAGAAAGTCTCCTATATCCTCAACTCTCCCGATCCTGAACCGATCAAAGATGATATAATAGAGAAGGAAAGGGCCACATATAGAATATGGTAGAATGATAGCTTGACTATCAAATATATCTATTGGCCGCAAAGACCAATGAATTATAGAGGCAATATGAAGATATGTAATCTCAGTCCATACTACTCGATCTTAAAGAATATATGGAGAGCAAAGTAGAATTGGTCATGTTGCCGCGTCAACTCCTGGACCGAGAACCGGGATAGCTGGATGGGCTAGAGCACTCCTCTCCCGAGCGAACCTGCAACAAAGTCCCCAAGGGCACCGGTGGTGTTCCAGCAAGGGACCCTCCGATGCTTAAGTTAGCAGGAGATTGAAGGCAACAGGATGGAGGAATCAAGGAATGAACAGTGTATGGGGAGGGAAGAGTTCTTCTACCTTTGAACGGGGTCCCCTGAGTACCTTATATAGGCATGGAACAGTCCAAAATCCATTAGGGGAGAGGCTGAGAAAGATCGATCTGCCCTTAGAATAATCTAGAGAGTGGCCACGTGGCGTGCAGATACGGCGGCATCGTGGAAGTAGTGGAGCCAGGCCATTGGGATAGAAGGATCCTGTAGTAACAGAAAGGTGCTTCTGGAATAAGGTAGATGCTAAGACTTGCCTGTCGGACATCGGTCGTGACATAGTCGATCAGTTGGACCAAAGGCCAAGCCTCCGAAGGAGAGCGGTGGACCGAACCCCAGCAGGAGAGGGTCATTCGGACCTCTGCTCTAGTGAATCGGACCTCTGAAGGAGAGCGATGGGCCGAGCCCCAGCAGGAGAGGGTCATTCGGACCTAAGCTCCAGTGGGTCAGACCTCTAAAAGAGAGCAATGGGCTGGACCCCAGCAGGAGAGGGTCGTTCGGACCTCAGCTCTGGTGGGTCAGACATCTAAAGGAGAACGATGGGTCAGGCCCCAGTAGGAAAGGTTTGTTCGGACCTTAGCTCTGGTGGGTCAGACCTCTGAAGGAGAGCAACGGGCCAGACCCTAGCAGGAGAGGGTCATTCGGACCTTAACTTCGGTGGGTCGGACCTCTTTTAATTGGAGCCTTGAAAAGGATGGCCGGGTCGGACCGCAGGACTGGGCTGGTTCCTACTGAGGGCGAGCCATCATGGTACAAAAGTTGTCCCCCTTGCCCTTGTGCATCGAGCAAATCCGTAGGCTGGAAGGGTGAGGGCATTAAATGGTAGTAAATGCTCTAGCCTTTCAAATGATGGTGAATTTGGTTCGGCGTGCTACATTCGGCTGCCTCCTGCTCCGATTTTATCCGCGAGACAGGTGTCAGTGCTTGGTTGGCGAGGATAGGGGGAGCAGTTATGGCTGGTATGATGCATTGCAGCTGCCCGTTTGGATTCTTGACATGACGTGGGACACATGGCCCTATCAGGGCGGTTAGTGCACTTGCCAAAGCGGCCCATCCACCATTGCTTCGACTGTCACACGGATCGCGGCCGGATACGATCAGGCACATCCCATCGGATTCCCGTCCAACTCGAGAACTAAAGCGATGGCCATCGGATCTTGGCACGTGGGGGATACATTGGGACGTGGCCCCCAGATGCCTATAAAAGGAGGAGGGCAGTGCCTAGGAGGAACCTGTTGCTGCATTTGTGCTAGAAGAAAAAGTTGCCTCCTCCCTCCCTACGCTACTTTTAGGCTCCTTTAGAGATCTAAAGAATTAGGTTAGTCCCATCTTCATCTTCCCCCACCTCCTTCCTTTTCAGCAACCCATTTTAGAATGGCCGTGGCTCGCAGTCATAGGGATCCTGGTCCCTTTGACATCCCGTCGGCTATGACCCGAGAGAGGGTTGAAAGCCTTAGGATCATATATAACATCCCTTCCACCTTACACCTGACCATCCCCAGTAGCGAGGGTAGGGTGAACGGGCCTCTGAACTTAGGAGCCCTCCCGATGTACGAAGACCACCTGAAAGCCGGTCTTCATTACCTAATTCACAACTTTTTCGTCCATATCTTCAACACCTATAGGATCATGCCTTCCCAGCTGACACTGAACAACATTAGGTCCTTGGTGGCTTCGTATTCCTTTGTCAGGAGGCCGACATAGAGCCTAGGGTATCCCTATTTTCAAATTTCTTTCTATTGAAGCAGGACTTCCGAAGTCAGGAGTGGTGGATGTTCAGTCCACACCCTGGCCGGAAGATTCTACGGGGGCTTCCATCCGTAATTATTGGATGGAAGTCCCGATACTTCTTCGTAGATAGCCTGGAGCCATGGGGCTTTGAGGTGGCCTTGAGGGAGTCGAGGCCGAATGCTATGAATGGAAGGGAAGTCTCGAGGGCCGATGAGGCTGACTTCCACAAATTGGAGGGAGAGGATCCAAAGTTCGTCGGCCTTATGCTTTTTGAGGGGAGCCTTCACCAGGCCGAACTCAGCAGGCAGCCGATGTTAGGTAGGACGAGAGTCATGTAAAGGGATATTGGCTTCTCTTTTTTTTATTTTCTATCGGCTCGATGACTACCACTAACTCTGACTTTGGTTGTTGACAGGCTGAAAGATGAAACTGGATCGGGCAATCCTCTCAGCACGATCTGCACAACGGTGAGGCGTTCGCATTGCGGATCCGACACTGCATGTGTTGAAGAAGCAGGTGGCTGAACCATGCCTGAAAAGTCGAAGAAACGACGGACGGTAAAACCATCCACCGTGGTGGTGTCGGTCGAGTCAGGGGATGACATGCCCCGATCGAACATCGAAGGCTTATTACTTCAGAGCGATCTTCTTCGATCAGACAGCCGGGTGCCCAGATAGAAGAGAGGCACTCGATGTCGACAGGGCCGGAAGCAGCCCCTACGTCCTCACTATTGGAGACGACTGCAATGATCCCCTTGACGACCCGGGGAACCCCTATGGGGGAGGGGCTGTCGGCCATTGGCGTGAGGGCCGGCGGTGCCCTGGAGGAGGAGGAGCGCCTATTGTGGCACCTTGCTGAGGAAGCAAAGGAACTGCTTCAGAGGGCTGCCCTCGACACTGACGGGCGGTTAGTGAATGAGGCTACCAGGAGTTCTCTCCATCATCTTCTAGGGGTAAGTTTCACTCTTCCTATCTTCACTTCAAATTTATGACTGGCAATTCTCTGACCGTGAGCATCTGTCAGTAGCTTGTCAAGGACAATCTTCTGATGGATGAGGGACTGGGTGAGCTACTCTATATAAAAGAGCAGTTAACCTAGAGGGCCAAAGCGGTCGAGCTAGCAAGGGACACATCCTGGGAGGCGCTGACAGCTTCCAGGGAAGAGGTGCTCGGCTTGAGGGCTGCAGCGGCAGAGGTGTCCCCCGTGCCGGCCGAACAGGAGGCCCAGAAGAAACAACTAGAGGTCTTGCTTGCCAAGAAGGTGGATCGGGAGGCAAGGCTGAAAAGTAAGAAAAAGAAGATCAAGATCCTGGCCCATCGGCTGACCACGAGGAGGGTCATATGACCGATCTTGACATCCACACGAAGGGCTATCAGTCATCGATAGAGAGATACAAGGGCTTGCTGAAGACGGCCCAAGATCTACTGAAGACGACCGGTGAGAAGGCTATCGCAGAGTACAGCCTCTGAGGACTTCACAGAGGAGATGAACGAAGCCGGGATGGTTGGCTTCGACTACGAGTACGATGAGTGCTTGGGAAAGGTCAGTGCAGCATTCCCAGAACTTGATCTATCGTTCTTTCAGCCGTCGAAGCCGACGGAAGCAGAAGCTTTGGGTGGGATGGACCCGACTACCCAAGCGGCCGACACCCCAGCAGAGGTCATCACAGAAGTAGCCGGAATGGATGCCCCAGCTAGAGTCGAGGCGGAGGCAGCCGAAGTGGCTTAGGAGGCTGGAGCGGCTACTGTTGCAGAGGGGTCCGAATTGGCCATAGATGTAACTTCCGAGGGTCAGACTTAGTTGTTTGTAAAGGTCTAACCTTCAGTTTTCTAAAGACAACTTTTTGAAGTAATGGAAAAAGCTTTTGTTGTCTTTTTACAATGTCTCATATCTTCCTTTCTAAAATTTTGATAAATATGGACCAGTCGGCATATCTGAGTGAGTGGTCGGATCATCTGGGTAAACGTTGAACAGTAACTCAAGCCGAACCAGATCCCCATAGGATTCCACTCTAAGTACTGGCCCGTCGGCTTCTTGGACAGAGAATTGATTAAGGCAATGATTGGATTTCAGTTTAGGCTGGAGCAACAAGCTTAGAAAATTTGTCCTAAGAGTTGTTCCGTCGGCTTTCTAGACCTAGAAGCAGTTGAGGCAGTGGTTGGATTTAAGCTCGGGCCAGAGCAACATGCTTAGGAAATTTATCCTAAGTGTTGGTTCGTCGGCATTACGGACTGAGAAGCAATTACGGCAGTGGTCGGATTTCAGCTCAGGACGGAGCAATGAGCTTAGGAAATTTTATCCTAAGTGTTGGTCCGTCGGCTTTCCAGATCGAGAAATAGTTGAGGCAACGATCGAATTTCAGCTCAGGCCGGAGCAACAAGCTTAAAAAATTTATCCTAAGTATTGGTCCGTTGGCTTTCCAGACTTAGAAGCAGTTGAGGCAGCGGTCGGATTTCAGCTCAGGCTGGAGCAACGAGCTTAGAAAATTTATCCTAAGTCTTTGTCCGTCGGCTTTCGAAAGTGGGCTGCCCTAGAGCCTTTGCCGACCGGAGTCAGACTTTCGGAAGTGGGCTGCCCTAGAGCCTTTGCCGACCGGAGTTGGACTTTCGGAAGTGGGCTACCCTAGAGCCTTTGTCGACCGGGGTCGGACTTTCGGATGTGAAAGGGATATGCCCTACAAACCAATCTCTGTTGTATCTCCCAAACCATTGTAATTGACAATTTTTCTAAATAAAGGCATTATTTTATCATACGCTGTGTTTATTATATGATGAACCCCATAGATTAGGGCTATGATTTTAGGGTTATGATGAGATCATACCAGTGAGACCTAAAATCTTAAAACCTTAATCTAAAGTATTCCTAGTCAAAGGAACTCTGAGTAGGGGATCAGGGTTTTCCGATAAGACTAGCACATCCCGGGTATACTGGAAAGGGTGACTGCTCTCACAGTCACTTGTGTATGACACTAATACTGGGATGTGGGTGCTCATTGGAGAATGAGTTCACTGATATGATCCAACTTGAGAACATCTAATGGAGTCTTAGCTACATGTCAATAGAAGGTTCTCATAGTGGGAGTGGTACAAGTAATCTTTTGACCTGAGACTGCCATAAGTACCTTATGTACATGAACCCATTCTTTGGTTCAATCCTAATCATGACACTGAGACATGCACAGGATTAATACTGGGAATGGTGAATTGGATATGAAGGTAATGAGTGGGTCAACAAGGAATCGATCACTCTTAGTAAGAGGAGATTGCATCCAGCTAGTCAACAATCGCATGATGATTCAGGAAATCTTTGATCAAAGTGAAGATATTAGAGACGGTTTCTAATATCAAGATAATCGAATCATCATTATAAGATTGAGCTAGAAATAAATATAATATTGGATTTGACATATATTCATATCCATAGTTATATTTTGGGTGCAGACTGATCGAAAGATTTAATTATACGGTAACTCTCTACTGAAGGGTAATTTTGGTATTTCACCAGAATTTCCATATCTTCCGGGTAGACATGACACGTTGCTAGACGTCAATCTTGTCTTGTGGGTTGATCAAGTTCAAAGATCACATGTTAGGAAGAATCCTAATTGATCGATTCGGGTAAGCCCGGATTGACCTAAATCGATTAGAAAGAGTTCTAATCAAATTAGGTCAACTTGTATTCGAACCCACTGCTGGCTAGATGTGGAACCCAATGGGTCACACACTTAAGAGGATTGATCAAGAGTTTAATTCGGAATTAAATCGTCTTTGCAAGATAACACTCTAGCAGGTGTTGCAAGCCCTAGCTTCTATTCGGATCGGATTCGAATTAGGGTTCCGGATTGGTTCAAATTGGGTTCTAATTGGACCTAATTAGACCCTAATTAAGAAAACGGGAATATGGCTAACCCTATTGGCTAGCCATGTAGCTTGGCTAGCCTCCCCACCCGCCCCCTTTATTTTTCACGCCAAACACCAAGAGTCCATGCGCATATGGACTCTTGGCGCGCCTTAAGAAAGAGTCCATGGCGCATGGACTCTTGGCGCGCCCCAAATAAATTCTCCGATGTTTTTATTTGGGCGGCCTCCTTCTTAAGTGATTAGCGCACCATCTCTCCCCCCTTGGATGAGAATCCAATGGCTGATGGGATTTTGAGAAAGAAAGAAAGCGCTAACTCCTCCCGGGCGCGCGAAATAACATCTCTTCGGAGATGAAAAGTCGCGACTTCCTTCCTTTTAAAACACCGCGGTTTTTCCTTTAAGAAGAGCCGTGGGATTTAATCTGGAAGGCCATGAGATGGGAGGATGGGGCGTGAGAAATTGGAAAGGGCGTGAGAAAGAGATCACGGAGAGGTGTGTAGGCGCCTATCTGATTTCTATTTAAAGGGTCGGGAAAATCAGAACAATAATAATAATATTTTTTTTTTTCTTTCTTCCTCTCCTGAAGACTCTTTTATTTTTTCTTGCTCTTGCATTGTTTCCTCTACAGAGTAAACCTCTGTCGAAACTCTGCTACTGAACAAGAATAAAAGTAAAAGTTTCCGACGGTAAAGGAAAGAAAGAAGTTCTGATTTCTTCCTTTCTTTCATACATTAAGACATCATTGTCTTAATTTCTCCTCCAACTTAAGACAAGCCTATGTCCTCTTAGGACAAGGTCTTTTTCTTCAAGACAAGGGTGTCTAAAGGGCCAAGGTCTTGGTGGAAGGAGGAGAAGGAGTCAAGGAAAGGAAAGCAAGCCTTTGTGTGGAGGAATTCAAGCCATAATCCAAGCAATTGAATTCTAGGAAGAAGAATTCAATAGAAGGAACCTTTGAAAAGAAGATAGAGTTGTCTTGATCACTGCTCTGTGTGGATCACCATCGGAGGGCGGACACTTGGACGCCTGGTGAATTCAATCAGCCCCTTCAACATCAACTTTGTTGGAATTAGCGATTACAGGTTGGTACTCTAATTCTAACAATCTATGTTTGAATGTTAGTATGTATGTTTTAATTCAAAATAAGGAGATCTTGGCTAAGGGATTTCGGTGCAAATTTCATCATTTTGAAATTACACTTCCGCTGCGGTACACCGGAAACCCCAACAGGATGTGGATTGCCCTAGAGCCTTTGCCGACCGGAGTCGGACTTTCGGAAATGGGCTGCCCTAGAGCCTTTGCCAATCAGGGTTGGACATTCAAAAGTGTTCTTCCCTAGAGCCTTTGCCGACCGAAGTCGGACTTTCGAAAGTGGGCTACCCTAGAGCCTTTACCGACTGGAGTCGGACTTTTGGAAGTGGGCTGCCCTAGAGCCTTTGCCGACCGGGGTCGGACTTTCGGAAGTGGGCTGCCTTAGAGCCTTTGTCGACTGGGGTCGGACTTTTGGAAGTGGACTGCCCTAGAGCCTTTGCCGATCGGAGTTAGACTTTTGGAAGTGGGCTGCCCTAGAGCCTTTGCCGACCGGCGTCGGACTTTTGGAAGTGGGCTGCCCTAGATCCTTTATCGACCGGAGTCGGACTTTCGAAAGTGGGCTGCCCTAGAGCCTTTGCCGACCGGAGTCGGACTTTCGGAAGTGGGCTGCCCTAGAGCCTTTGCCGACCAGAGTCGGACTTTCAGAAGTGGGCTGCCCTAGAGCCTTTGCCGACCGAGGTCGGACTTTCAAAAGTGGGCTGCCCTAGAGCCTTTGCCGACTAGAGTCGGACTTTCGAAAATGGGCTGCCCTAGAGCCTTTGCTGACCGGAGTCGGACTTTCGGAAGTGGGCTACCCTAGAGCCTTTGCCGACCAGGGTCGGACTTTCGGAAGTGGGCTGCCTTAGAGCCTTTGCCAATCAGAGTCGGACTTTCAAAAGTGGTTCGTAGAAGAAATACGAACTTCATTGATAGTACTTGCAGAGGTTGTCTACATACCACGGACGCGCCAACTACCGCCTGTCCAAAAATTCAAGTCGATAGGTATTGGCTCGAACCACTTCGACGACCCAATAAGGTCCTACCCAATTTGGGGAAAGCTTGCCTTGCTCGGTTGGCCTCGAGATTTCGGCCCTCCGCAGGAGCAAGTCTCCGACTTGGAAAGCTCGCACCTTGACTCGCTAGTTGGAATATTTCACCATCTTTTGGCGGCATACCACCATCTTCATGCTTGTCCGAAGTCTAGTTTTTTCAAGCAAGTCCAGGTCAGCCCTTCATCGCTCGGAGTTGGCTGGTTCGGCGTAGTGGTCAATCCGGAAAGATTGAAGAGAAGTCTCGATAGGGATGATAGCTTCACTTCCGTAAGTGAGGTTGAACGGAGTTTCGCCGGTTAACGCTTTGGCGGTCATTCGATATGCCCATAATTCTGAATAGAGTTCCTCCACCCAAAGTCCCTTTGCTTCATTGAGCCGGGTCTTCAACCCGTGCAAGATTGTTCTGTTGGTGACTTCAGCCTCTCCATTGCAATGAGGGTGACCGACCGAAGTAAGTCGGTGAGAGACATGATATTGCTGACAAAAATCCTGAAACTTAGAGTTGTCAAATTATCTTCCATTGTCAGTAACAATCATCCAGGGAATGTCGAATCGAAAGATGATATTGTTTCGGACGAAGTTCTCCACCTTAGCCTCCGTTATCTGTGCTAGTAGTTCGGTTTCCACCCACTTGGTGAAATAGTCGATGGCCATAAGCAAATGGCCATGGGGCAATGATCGGAGTCAGCTCACTGGCGGGTCTCCTTTGAATGATGGAGTACATCTGACACGTGTCGCACCTTCGGACGAAGACCGACGCATCCTTTTGAATGGTGGGCCAGTAATATCCTTGCCGGATGATCTTGTAAACTAAGGATCTCCCTCCGAGGTGGTCGCCACAAATGCCTTCATGGACTTCTCTGAGCACGTATTCGGCGTCCCTCGACCCCAAGCACTTCAATAGCGGCTGTGAGAATGACCACTTATAAAGGATGCCGTCAAGGATGACGTACTTAGAAGCCGTCAGGCGCACCCGCTTGGCCTCCACTGGATCTTCCGGGAGGGTTCCTTTGACCAGGAAGGCAAGGATCTGATTTATCCAAGAAACTTCTTGTTCCAACTGATGGACCTCGGTCCGCCCTTCGGCAATGCTAGGGTGTCGCAGATAATCCATAAAAGTTCGGTCAGAGGTCCCGCTAGCGGCCATAGCCAGCCATGATAGAGCATCTGCCCGAGAGTTCTGCAGACGAGGTATGTGGAGGATTTCAAAAAATTTGAACCGAGAAATGAGGTTTTGTACCTTGTTTAAATATTTTGCTAGGGTAAGATTCCTTGCTTCAAACTCCCCCTTCACTTGGTTGACCACCAGTTGGGAGTCAGAGAAAACTCTGAGTCGGCTGATGCCCAATTCGTTGGCGATTCATAGCCCCACGAGGAGGGCTTTGTACTTAGCTTGATTATATAACACCTGAAATAAAAAATGTAATGCATACTCCAGGTTCTCCCCATCTGGGTTGGCCAGGATCAGTCCGGCCCCATAGCCTGAGAGGTTGAATGCCCCGTCCACATGGAGAGTCCAAGCTGGTTCGACTTCGTAGACAGCATCGCTTCAGTACATCGGCCATTTGAGGAGGCATCTCCTGTCTCCACGTGCATTCTGCAATGAAGTCGGCAATTACCTGTGCCTTCAAAGAAGAACGTGGCTAGAAAGAGATGTCAAACTTCCCTAGCTTGATGGCCCACTTGGCAAGCTGACCGAATGTATCTGGGCTCTGGAGGATTGCCTTCATGGATTGGTCGGTCAGCACTACAATCGGATGCACTTGGAAGTACGGTCGGAGCCACTTGGCGGATGTGACCAAGGAGTATATTAACTTTTGCATCTTGGGATACCATGTTTCGGCGTCGTGGAGGACTTTGCTAATATAATAGATAGGCTTTTGCTGTCCATCCTCTCCGACTCGTACAAGGACTGCACAGATCATTTTATCTGATGCCGAAAGATAGAGGTACAAAGGCTCCTCCTCTGTCGGCTTGGCCAGCAATTGAGGGTTCTTCAAGTACTCCTTCAATGATTCAAAAGCCGACCGACACTCATCAGTCCAAACAAAACCATCCAACCGGCGTATGGTCTTAAAGAATGGCAAGGACTTCTCAGCCGAAAGGGAGATAAAACGATTGAGAGAGGCAATTCGATAGGTGAGCTCTTGGACCTACTTTTTGTTGGACAGGTGTGCCATCTCCATGATGGCTTTTATCTTTTCAGGGTTCACTTCAATTCCCCTCTATGTTACCAGAAAACCATGGAATTTGATAGAGGTTGCCCTAAAAGTGCATTTCATGGGGTTCAGCTTCATCCGATGGTACCTGAGTGCATCATAGGATTCCTGCAGGTCCTTGATATGGTCAGCCTTATGGAGACTCTTCACTATCATGTCGTCCGCATAAGCCTCCATGTTCCTGCCCAGCTGACCTTCGAACACCCGGTTGATCAGCCTCTGAAAGGTGGCGCTGGCGTTCTTCAAGCCGAAGGGCATCATCCGATAACAGTACAGATCCTTGTCGGTGACAAAGGCGATCTTCTCCTCATCTTCCGGATGCATCTTTATTTGATTATAGCCAGAAAAGGTATCCATAAAACTAAGAAGTTGGTGCCCGGCCATGGCATCCACCAGCTGATCAATTTTGGGTACTGGAAAGCTGTCCTTCGGACAGGCATTATTAAGAACGGTGTAATCCACACAGATCCTCCACTTTCCGTTGGACTTCTTCACCATGACCACATTCGCCAACCACTCAGGGTAGTGGACTTTCCTGATGAACATGCATCACGGAGCTTCTTTACTTCCTCATCAATGGCTTTCGGTCTTTCGGCAGCAAAGCTTCTCTTGTCGGATAGGTCCGGTAGGTCAGATCGACCTTGAGTTGGTGAGTGATGACCTCCGACGGTATTCCAGGCATGTCCGATGCCGACCAAGCAAAGACGTCAGCGTTACTCCTAAGAAAGCTGATCAGCTTTGACTTAAGGTCTTCACTGAGGGAGCCTCCAATCTGAAGGACTTTGGTGGGATCATCCTCTTGAAGGAGAACAAATAGAATCCTTTCCTCTGGCTGACCGTGGCCATAGGCCTCAACTCTTTGGTCATGTTGCTCCAGAGTGGGATGGCCTTCTGACTATTGATTCATAATGGTCAGACAGTGCTTGGCCATCCGATGGTCTCCCCTCATCACCCCGACCCCGTTCCTGGTCGGAAATTTTGCTAACAGATGGTAAGTGGACATGATAGCTCTAAATATGTTGAGGCCTGGTCGGCCCAGGATAGCATTGTAAGGTGAGGTCATCCAAACGACCACAAAATTGATGAGGAGGGTTTTCTGGAGAGGCTCCATCCCAATTGTCACAAGGAGAACTATTTCTCCTTCCACTCCGATGGAGTTACCCCCGAAGCCTGTCAGCGGCGCGGGGGAATCCCGCAGCATGGAACTGGATGGATTCATTCTTACAAAAGCATCATACAGCAATACCTCTGTCGATCTTCAATTATCAACAAGTATTCTCCTTATATCGTAATTGGCAATCACTGCCGACACGACTACAGGATTATTCTCAAAAACATGAGTTTCCAGGAGATCTTCATCAGAGAAAGTGATGGCATTGGAGCCCTGGGACCTTTTAGCAATGTCGGTCCTGTCCTCATAACTTCCTCCAGATCGTCGATATAGCATGCCAACATCCCCTCTAGTTGGCCTTTGATTGGAGAGCTCCATCTCCTCTAGAGGGTTCCGGGCATTTGATGCTTCAGCCCGGTCCCGATGGGGTGGACATACTTGCACAGGTATCCCCTCCGGATGAGGTCTTCAATGGCGTCCTTCAGCTACAGGCACTCTTCAGTACTGTGCCCATGATCCCTATGGAAATGATAGAATTTATCTTTGTTCCTTAGGGTAGGAGGGCCCCTCATCGGCCGAGGCCTTTGCAAAAAGGTCTCGTTCTCGATCTCCATAAGGATCTTCTCTCTTGGAAGGGACAGAGGTGCATAAGTCTCGAACCTTCGGGGGAAGTCCCTCGGCTTCAGACTTCGATGTTGGGCCGACCGTCGACTATCACTCGGAGGTCGGAATTTGGGAGCTTTATCGCTCCACTTCTTGGGGGCTAGCTTTCCTTTAGCTTGACGTCGGCCGACCGCTTGTTCTTCCGCCAGGGCATACTTCTGTGCTCTAGCCAGTAGTTCACTGTAGCTTGTCAGATGCTTCTTGTCCAGGAAAAAGGTCAGCCCGGATAAGTGGAGCCCTCACTTGAAGGCCGACATTGCTATAGCTTCATTCAAATCCAGGACTTCCATGGCCGCTGAGTTGAAACGGGCCATGAAATCCCGAAGGGTCTCTTCCTCCTTTTGCAGCACGAGGAAAAGGCTGTCGGTATTCCTCGAAGTCCAATTGCAAGTCCTGAAATGGAAAAGTAAAAATGATTCGAGTTGAGAGAAATAGTGGATTATACCTGGCCGATGGCTGAGAACCACATCCGGGTGGTCTTCTTGAGGGTTGCAGGGAAGGTGATGCAATGGAGAGCGTTGAAGGCATCTTGGACCATCATATGGGCTTTGTACGTGCCCAGATGGTCCATCGGATCAGTGGTACCGTCGTAGGGGTCCACCTATAGGATCTTGAAGTGGCGGGGGATCATCTCCGCTAGAATCTCCTCAGAGAACGGGGGACAGGAGTCGTATACCTGTCCAACTATAGGATCGTCTCCGCTAGCAGGAGACGGTCATTTGGACCTCAGCTCTAGTAGGTCGGACCACTGAAGGAGAGTGACGGGCTGGACCCCAGTAGGAGAGAGTCATTCAGACCTCAGCTCCGATGGGTCGAACCTCTGAAAGAAAGTGATGGGTCGGGCCCCAGTAGGAGAGGGTCGTTCGGACCTCAGCTCCGGTGGGTTGGACCTCTGAAGGAGAGCAACGGGCCGGATCCCAGCAAGAGAGGGTCGTTCGGACCTCAGCTCTGGTAGGTCGGACCTCTCTTAATTGGAGCCTTGAAAAGGGCGGCCAGGTCGGACCGCAGGACTGGGCCAATTCTTGCTGATGGTGAGCCATCATGGTACAACAGGTCAGTATGAGATATCAAAGTAGTTGTTCCATACAAGAATGAGTGAGGACATGTCTGTACAAGCCCATGTGCTAAAGATGATTGACTTAATTACTTGATTAGGTCAATTAGTGTTTGTTATAGATGGAGATCTTAGTCAGGACTTGGTCATATAATGACTCCATGATTCCTTCTCATAATTTGTCATAAATTACCATATGAATAAACTAAACATCTCAATACTAGAGCTACTTAACATGCTTTTAAGATAGCCAAAAGCCATTTTTTGGAGAAAAGGCTCATCTTCTTCTAGTGGATGGGAGAAGAAAATGGCAATAAAAAAGGGTTCGAAGAGAATATGGAACCCTAAGGGTAGCATCGAGAAGAGGAAGAAGGCAAAGAAAGCCTCTGCTGATGAAGCCTATTTTCACAATGGTAAGTAGGAATACTATGATATGGGATGACTCTAGGACTGATATGAATATAGGAAATAATAGTAACTAATTTGTTTATATATATATATATTTTAAGAATTAAATTGGTGGCTAAAGTTTCGAAAAATAGATAAGACTAACATGAAAACTAGCAATCAAAAGAGGGAAGGATTGTACCAGATAATGATGGAAGATCCTATCGAAGACGGGGTCACTCTGCACTCTAGATTGTTGCCTGGATGATCAGCCTGTCGCGTTCCACAGATTAGCTTGCTTTTCTTTGGTTGGTCCAAAAGACAAAGAAGGCCTCCTCCTTGGAGGTGAATTCCATGGGGATCCTGCACACGTTAAGGGATCAGTCAGAAAGGAAACAAGAAGGCAAAATAAAATTAGGGTTTTGAAAGAAGATGAGAGTGGAGTTGCTGATGCTGGCGGCTTGGAGTGGAAGAAGATGCCTGGCTGGTATGGTCGGCTAGGGCTCTTGCACTTGGGCATGTTGGGGCTTGGAGGGTGGATGCTTTGGGCAGCTAGGGTTTGAGGGATTAGGGCACTCAAGTCTCACACACACACTTCAAATGAACACCACAACTTATCACAAGAAAATTCACCAGAGTTTTATTTCATGAATAAGAAATGATTACAAGCGGGGGAGGGGGTGGGTATTTATTATATGCTCACCTAGATCATCTCCTTATTAGGATTGGATTACAAAGTTTGATTAGGAAGAGGATTATAAAATTTGAATAAATCTACACTTCCTAATTGACATGGGAAAGAATATTTTCCTTTGACCTGGTCTTCTCTTGGGATGACTGGGCTTGTGGGCTCACACTAGGGTGCTATTCTTTTGCTGGACTGGGTAGGGCGCCAATCATGAATGGGCCTGGGGCACCAACTCTTGATGGACTTCTGGGCTGGGGTGCTTGGGAGAAGGAATATTCCATGGGGTGCCTGGTATCTTCAAGCATGTAGGCTCCTTGGGTTTGGGCGGCATGAAAGATCCAGGGTGGTTTGAGTAGGGTGCAGTTGCAAGGTCTCTAGCTCCTAGGTGAGGCCTGATAAACTTCTGATCTGGAGATCCTCTCCTCTTGTTCTTGAAAATTACAGGGCTCAAGTAAACTTAACTTACAAATGGACTCAAGTAACAGGACTCAATGAATTCAACTTATTACAAAACTTGGCTTACTTTGATTTAAGTGACACAGTACTGATGAACTACAGGACTCATGAGATTGAGACAAGGGATTCACTAGACTTGATTGGGTTTCTTGCCTCACTTAATACATGACCCAATTGTTGGACTAACTTTATTATAGGACTTGACACATTATTAAGGGCTCAAAACCCTAATCAATCAACCAGATAGGGCCCAGTAATCTTTGTCAGATCCTGGTGCCCCCACCATATTGGAAGAACTGTAAGAGTTATCTTGCAAGTTTGAAGCATAATGCAAATAGAGCATCAAAAGATTTGTAGATGATACAAACTGACTTATCATTGAGTGCTTCAAATCTTGATTCATGGGTAATGGATACTGCTTGTAGGTCTATATATGCAAGTCATTGCATAGACTATGGAGAATTAGGAGCTTGAAGAAGGGTGACTTCAAGCTTTATGGCACAAGTGGTAAAGCCAATCAAGCGAAAGCTATGGGTACCTATCTACTATTTTTGCTTTCGAGCAAGATATTAGAATTGAAGGGCTATTATTATATTATAAATATCATTAGAAATATTATTCTTGTATCCTTATTATTACAACAATATTTTGAAATTAATGTAAAGGCATAATGGTTGCCTAATTTATCACTCTAATGAATTATTTGAAAATGATTTTTTCAATAATGGCCTTTTAATTCTTTTGCTCAAGGATGAAGCATTACTTGTTGAAAATAAGAAAAGAAAGTGAGAGGATGTTAATGTCACTTTTCTCTGGTACTATCAACTTGGTCATATAAGTGAGTTTAGGATAAACAAGTTATACAAAAGGTGATATCTTTGATCCTTACAATTATGAATCATTAGGAACTTGTGAGTCTTGTCTCATGGATAAAATGACCAAGTTTCTATTCACTAGACATGGAGAAAGGGCAATTGAGTTATTAGGTTTTATACATACATATGTATGTGGGCCTATGACAACTTAAGCTAAAGGAGGATTGTTGCCCCAATGGATTTTCCAAGAGAGGGGTGAATTAGGAATTTAAAAAATTTATCAGATATGTGCTCTTTTTAAATCTACTTTAGTGGTAGGTGCTATGTTTCAAATAATTAAGAGCGAAAGCAAATGCAAACAGAAAAAGCACAATGCAAACACAGAAATTTATAGTAGTTCGGAGCACCCTCGTTCCTACGTCCACTACCCAAGATACCATTTAGAATTTTCATTATATTCACTACCAAAATATAGTCGGATTGTTTTACCAGGCTCACAATCCAAAATCCAACTTGGTTTTTCAACTGGGCTCACCAAAACCCACCACTTGGTTTTCAACAGGATCACCAAGAACCCAACACTTTGTTTCAAAAAGGATCACCAAGAACCCAATACTTGGTTTTGAACAGGATCACCAAGAACCCTTACACTATTAGTTTTAAATGGGATCATTAACAACCCATACTTGGTTTTTAAACCGGGCTCTCCAATAACCCACAAACTCATAAAGAGTTAAAAGAAAGAAAGTAACTAATGAAAAATTGAAGTTGTCTGATGGTTGTAGTTGCAGCTCAAGAGAAGCCTTCTTAATTGGGCTTTAATGCACTTTAATGGCTTCCTCTTTTTCCTCAATAAGTGCTTCAAGCTTCTGGTAGGAGTTGGTGAAGACTTGAAGGCTGACTTGAATGTTCATTTTTGTGCTCACTTGCTTACAAGCTCTTTTAATGTTCAATTAAGCATTAGCTTCTTCAAAGGTTGTCCAAATCTCTCATTTATAGAGTTTCGTACTCTTCTTGGATGGATATAGTCATTGTAGATCGTTGGGATTTGACATTTGACCATTGGAACACTTTTTCAATTGAAAAATGAAGTTCTCGAACTAGCCATTACCTGCCTGGAATCAACATTCGAGTTGGCTCGGATGCCTCGAGTTGGCTCGGATTCTCAAAGAGTTGATTCTTCACTCTGGTCGAGTTGGCTCGCTATAATCGAGTCAGCTCAGATCCTCAGTGTCGATGATTTCTCACTCTAGTTGAGTCGGCTTGCCTCGATCGGGTCAGCTTGGATTCTTAGGTCTCCAAAACTATACTCTAGAGGAGTCGGCTCGGGTTCCTTCGAGTCGGCTCTCCGGCTGTTCTCTTAGAACTGATTTTTTTGGACTCTGGAGGAGTCGGCTCGAACTTCTAAAGGGTCAACTCGGATGCTTGACTGAGGAGTCTCTTAGAACATCTGAAGAGTCGGCTCGGACTTCCTTCGGGTTGGCTCGCCTATCTGATTCAAGAAATGATGCACTGGATGAGTTGGCTCGGGTTCCTACGAGTCGGCTTGGATCTCTACGTGCCAGAATCCTTCAACCGTGCTAAGGATTAGAGTCGGCTCTCTTCATGCAAGTCGGCTCGAGTGAATCTTCAATAAAAACTTCAACTTTTCTTCAGAATTCTTCCAGCAACTCTTCAACACTTAAAACTCTTCCCAACTCAACTAATAACAAATTCTAAAGCTTGAAAAACACATAGAAGCAGCCCTTTTTCAAGAATATTATATCAATCTTTTTTTGGGTTCTTCTTTACATGAAACACTTACAACGCAACACATAACATATAGTAAGGTTGTAGGAGTTGCAATTGGGCATTAAGATCATCCTACAAAACTTGTAATTTACTTGAAGAGTTATTAGTAAGACAAATACATGCTCCAATATTTTGTTATCATCAAAATTACTCAAGGGATCAACAAGGATACACCTCTTGGCATAAAGAAACTCTAAAATGTCATATCATTATGGTGTTTCATCACAAGATTTTTCCGATAGATTCCTTTTATTTTAAGGGACATATCTAATAATATATAGGCTATCAAATAAGTAACTAGAAAAAGGTGTAATTGGCACATCCTTTCTATCTATAAAAGGATCTCAATGATATAGTCCGAAGAATTAAACCTTGTTTGAATAATCCTCTTCCTTCCTTTATTAAGACAAATCTTTCTAATTAAGACAAGCTACCATTTTAAGACAAGGGCTTAAGAAGAGAATTTTGAAAGACAAAATGATAGTAAGAGAGATTTTAGAGAGGTCTTGAGATACCTTCTATTGACCCCGAGAATGATTTTGATAAGTACAAAATATTAGAGCATGAATACTATACTAATACTTCTTAAATTATTAAGAATATTTTTGTAGAGAGCTTTCCAATGGACAATTTAATTAAAAACCTTTTAGATCATTGAAATTATCTGTGAGCCATTAGGTTTATAAGTTAGTTCTCAAGAATCATTACAAAACTTTATGTATTATGGTAAATCCTTTAAGAGCATTTTTGTATCATGGGAGGAGTAGAGAGTTTATTTCTTATAATTAAAAATGTTTAAATTAGTTAGAAAGTCCATGTATTTCCTTAGAAATCCTTAGAAGCCCTTGGAAAACTTTAGAAGCTTTGAGAAGAGTTAAATTATATCAAAATCCTTGAAAAGTTGAAGTTTTGGCTGAAAGAGCTGACTCCCTTTAAGAGAGCTGACTTTGGCATGGCATAATGGCATGGCACACTAACTGGCATAGTTAAAGAGAATTGACCCCCTTTAGGTGAGTCTTCTCTCTCAGATAGGTAGAGAACATGATTTTTGGATATAATTCAGAGGAGCCTTTTCTCTTAATTAGGCAGAAAGGATGGACTTTTGATCTAGTTTAGAAGAGCTAACTCTTGTTAAATGAGCCTTCTCTCTTAGAAATAAATAATAGAGAAGTAGATTTTTAGACACTATTCATTAGAGCCGATTCCCTTCAAGCAAGCCGACTATCATCCTTTGAAATGTTACGGTAAAGGCTAGTTCTAGGATTTACAGAATTCAACTTCCAAGATTTTTAATGGCTAGCTTTTGCTTTCCAACATCTCTAAATAGATAGAAATGACTGAGAACCAATGAAAAAATACTTAAAGAAGTATAAAAGTAAGCATTGAAGTCAAAGAGATACAAGAACTTTTGAGAATATTCTTTCAATTATTGCAAACTAGAAAGAACTTAAGAGCTGCCCCTAAAATCTCCAGAAAAGCATTACTCCTTTCTACCTACTCTCTTACAGCATTAAGTGAAGATCTCAAAGAGCATTGAAGAGCAATCCTTGAAGACTTAAAGAGTTTATAAAAGGAGCTTAATTGGAAACCTTCCACTCTTTAAAGAGTTTGTTTTGTTGCTCTATTTTTTTTATATTTTGTCATATTGTTTATTTTAGCAGGGAGTTGAAACTTGGAATTGGATTTAAGTTTTGATTAGTTGATCTTAGGAAAATAATCAGTTTGTTTGTGAGCTCAAAAAATAAAAGTTGTATTAGGGTTTTGGTTTTGAGTCTGGGATAAAATAAACTTGTTGTATTCTTACAAGAATATAGTGAAAATTCCAAAAGGTCTTTTTGGATAGTAGACATAGGAGCTGGGATTACTCTAAACCACTATAAATTTTGTTGAGTTTGTGTGCTTGCTTTTTTCTTTGTCTTTCTCTTTTATATTTCAGTATTTGCATATATCACTTGACACACTAATTAGCTCATACATTGTATTTGATTTTTAAAGGCACATACTTGTTTTCAACTTTCAAAAATCCAATCCACCCTCTTCTTGGGTTGTCAATCTAGGTAACAAGTAGTATCATAGCCACGTCTCAATGCCGCTAATCCAATAATTAGGAGAAAATATCATGGTTACTCGTAAGAGCACTTCACTAGCTAAAGGATGATCTAGCAATAAACCTCCATATTTTAATGGCATCAATTATACATACTAGAAGGCTAGGATGAGAATTTATATTTAGGCCATAACTTTTAATTATGAAGAATAATCATTAAAGATCCTCACATACCCACAAAAAAGATTGATAGAATTGATCTTCCAAAATTGAAAGATGAATGGGATGATCAAGACATGAAGATGGCTAAGCTAAATTCAAGGCCATGAACCTTTATATTGTACATTAGATCCCAATGAGTTTAACTAGATTTTCACATATAATTCTACAAAAAAAAATTGGTATAGACTGCAAGTACACACGAAGGCACTGATCAAGTTAAAAATTCAAAAAATAACTTGCTTATTTATAATTATGAATTATTCAAAATGAAACCCACCAAGATTATTTTTGAAATATTTACAAGGTTTACTGATATCATTAATGGTCTCAAATGTTTTGGCAGGATATGCTTCAAAAGTGATCTGGTAAAAATCCTTAGATCATTGCTAGATAAGTAGGATATAAAGGTCACTGTAATTCGATAACCAAAAAACCTCCATAACTTACCAATACAAAAACTTCTTGGATCCTTGATGATATATGAACTAAACATGAAGCACTATAGTGAAGGGGAAGGAAGAAAGAAGAAAACTATAGCTCTCAAGGTAGCAATTGAAGAGAAGAAAGAAGATGAAGAAAGCCCCTCATCCAAAGAAGAGTTAGCAGATGAGGATATGGCCTTTGTAATAAGAAGGTTTAAGAGATTTATAGGCAAGGGTAGATCAAAATATTAAAGGATACATTGGATAAAGGATAGCCAAGTAAAGAAAAAGAAAAGGAAAATGATAAGGATCAACAATCCATTTGTTATGAATGCAAAAAATCTAGGCATTATCATTTGGACCATCCTATGTTGAAAAAGAGATACAAGAGAGTAAGAAAAAGAAAGCCATGGTTGTTGCACAAAGTGATAGTGATGAGTCAAGCATTAATGAAAAGGAAGACCAAACAAAATCAGTCAACCAATGCTTGATGGTTTTAGAAAATGAGGTATGCACTTAACCTAATATTAAATTCACATTTGATGAATTGCACATATTTTATGATCTACTTGCTGAATTCAAAAAGGCTAGATTGAAGAATAAAACTTTAAAGCAATCAAATGATATGCTATTAAAAGAAAGAGATGATGCTTTAAACAAAAATGAAATGTTGCAAAAAGAGCTGAATGATGTATTTAAAAGAAACAAGATGTTGGAAAAGTAAAAGAATGAAGGAATTGATAAACTTAAAGTTCTAAAGCAAGAAAATGAAAATCTAGAAAAGGAAGTTTAAAAACTTAAACATTTGGTTGATAAGCTAGCATTGAGTTCAAATAAACTAGAATTAATCCTTAAGAATCAAAGAAAATCAAATGATAGAGATAGAATTGGGTACAACTCATATTTTAATGATAGATTTTCAGTAACTAGATTTTCTATAACTAAGTTTTCTGCATTTAAGAAAGTACAAAAATAAACATAGTTTATTTCTATTGTAAAGGAATTCGGCATAAAGAATATGAATATAGTTTAAGAAAGAGAAATGGAAGTAAGGTTAAAAAAATTTGGATTCCTAAAGTAACCATGATGGCTAACCCTAAAGGACTCAAGAAAGCTTGGATACCTAAAAAACTCACTTGATTTATTTTGTAGGAATGTCTTGTAGCTCAAGGATCTAAAAAAAATGGTACTTGGATAGTGGCTGTTTAACGCATGTGACGGGTGACAAAGAACAATTCTTTATCCTAGAAATGAAAGAAGGTGATATTGTAACCTTTAGAGATAATAGTAAGGGAAGAATCATTGGTTTTGGTAAGATCAAAATCATCCCTTCTACATTTATTAAAAATATATTGCTGGTAGACAAAATTGAAGTATAATTTGTTGAGTATTAGTCATTATGCGATAAACACTTGAAGGTTTTGTTTGAATCCTTAATATGCATAGTTACTAGTTCTTTTGATTCAAACATTAAGTTTGTAGGACATAGACTTGGAAACATATATATGGTAGACTTGAATGATGTACTATAAAAAGTAGTACAAGTCTAGTGGCTGTGAATGCTAAAATCAAAAAAACTAGTTGGCTTTGGTATAGAAGACCTGGACATGCTAGCATGAATAATCTAAATTAATCTCTAAATATTTATTAAAGATTTTCCAAAATTGAATTTTGAAAATGATCATGTATGTGATGTTTGTTAATTTAGTAAACAAACTAAGAAGAGTTTTAAATCTAAAAATATTATTTTAATATCAAGACCTCTAGATAGCACATGGATTTATGTGGACCAACTTGGACCACGAGCCTAGGAGGTAAGAAATATGGACTTGTGATAGTTGATGACTTTTCTAGATTCACTTGGATATTATTTTTGGCACATAAAGATGAGGTATTTATTATTTTTTAAAAATTCATAGAAAGATTCCAAATTAGAAAAAATCTTTCAATTATTTCATTAAAAAGTGATCAAGGTACAAATCAATATTTTGAAGAATTTTGCAATGAACATGGCTGATATAGGATGGGCTAGCTATCCAAAACCTAAAGACCCACTATCAAGATCAGCAGATAAAATTAAATAGGCATTTAGAATAAATAAAAGCATATGTCAAAAACAAGCAAGAATAAAACTAATTGATCTGGTCAAAATTAAGGTCTGATCTAGGAAGTGACCCAATCGGCATGCATAGTCCAGAGTTTTCAAAAGTTGGATCATTGGTCGTTAAGAAATGACTTCTAGGCTAGTTTTTTTTCTCAATTCAATTATTTTAGATCTTATTGGATTAAAGATAGTAAAACAAATAAAATACCAGCAATGAATTTTAAATTCTAATCTAATCCATGTAAAGTTCTCAGCAAGTATGGAATGTCATAGTATCCTAGAAGAGGGAGATTAATTTGGAGGTTGTCAGGATATCCTGCCAATGGTTCACGAGCGAATCAAGCAGGATTCTTTGGACCTGGGTCATACAATTAAAGAGGGATGCCAACTAATAAATTTATGTTAGTCCAACTAATAAATCCAAAACAGTCCAAGGTCAACAAATTTAATCCGAATTAGTCCAAAATAGCCCATTATATAGAATGCTGGCAACGGGCCTAGGATTTTCTTTGACATGCATGCAAAATAAATTCCCTCTTGCTTTCACATTCATGCAGAATGGACCTTTCCAAGGTTGTGATGGAAGGGCCTACTTGTAGATATGACTGGTAGGACCTCAGCAAGCTCAAAGGCGAACAATGCTGGGATGTAAAGAGTGGGAGGGGTAGAATGCACAGCCTAGTTAAAAATTCAACCAACACAAAATCTCATTCATCCTAAGAGGTTCCAGTGAAGTCGACAGAAAGGCCCAAAAATGCTTTCATGATAGTGCAAAGTTTTCTGGGTGCTTTCATGATTGCATAGGAGGGTCAGAGGTGGAGAGGTTGGCTAGGCTTGGTGGAGGTGGTGCCAAGATTAGAGATGGAATGGCCAATAGGGACTCGGTAGAGACACCATGGTCAGCATGACATGGGAGACTTTTAATTTTGGTTGTCCCACATGGTGCCTATGGGAGATGCCATAGTCGGCACGATAGTGGCTGATGGCACGAGAGGTGGCATGGTCAATGAGGATGGGGGTGGAAGTGCTAATCAGAAATGAGGACCCATGGGAGGCAATGCCCTTAGGGTGAGGCCTGTTAAGAGTTAAGGAGGCCATGGGAGGTAGCTTCCTTGGGGTAAGGCCAATCAAAGGCAAGGGAGCCACAGGAGGTGCCTAGACGGTGGTGGTCGAAGGCGATGGGGATGTCTGATGGTGGTGAAGAGGAGGTAGATATTCGGGTAGAGGGGTGTGCTCGAGCTCGCAGAGGTGGCAGCATCCGAGGTGGTGGAAAGCTAGGAGAGGCTTTGGAAGTTGATGGTGGACAGTCCTTAGGGTGATTCTGTGGTGGGTGGTGGTCGATCCAGGGAGGTGGAGAGGAGACAGATGCGACATGGGTGGCACAGTGGTGGGATGGCAGTTGTTTGATGGTAAGAAGTTGGAAACAAGGGGCAGTGGAAGGGTTGATATAGTTGGCTAGAGTGGCCGATTAGGTGGGCTTAGATCATTGTTTAGGTTCTCAAAAGACTTAAGAGAAGCAGAGAGGAGGGGAAGTATGGGAAGGAAGAAAAAAAGGGAAGAGGAATAAGAAGAACTAAGAAGAAGAATTTGCCGAGAGGAAAAGAACAAAGAGAGAGGAAGAGAGAGGGAGAAGAAGAAGAAGAAGAGAAGGAGAGAATGAGAGAAAAAGAATAGGGGAAGGAGTCAGGAAAAATCCAAATATTTTCTTAATTTTTTGATTCATTTATTCTAATTACAATAACTCTTTAAATAGAATTTAGTCCCCAGCAAGTTGGAGACCAACTTAACTAGAATACTAGGACTCCCGACTAATATGAAATAATTAAACTAATCTAAAACAAACTCCAAACTAATCAGTTTCATGCTTTGGGATCTATGCATGATACAAAAAAAATAAAATTAAGCCTAATCCCCATATACCGAGATAAAATTAAAAGATAAATATATATGTTTGCTCAAAAAAATATTGGGTGTGAATCAAAATCCATGTTTGGTGATGTCCTCATCAATGGCATTGATTACAACTCTCAGCTCCAAGAATACCATAACAAAATGGTGGTGAAAAGAAAAAATAGAACATCAGAAGAGATGGCCCGAACAATGTTATGTGAAGGTAATCTTCCAATGTATTTTTGGACTGAAGCTATGAACACTACAGTTACATTCTTAACCATGTTCTTATTAGACCTATTCTAAAGAACTCCTCCTTTGAGCTTTAGAATGACAAAGAATCCAATATAAGTTATTTTCATGTATTTGGGTGTAAGTATTTTATCATAAACAATGGAAAAGATAATCTTGGAAAATTTGATGCTAAATTTGATGATGGTATCTTTTTTGGTTATTCAATTTTAAGCAAAGCCTATAAAGTTTTTAATAAAAGGACCTTAACTATAGAAAAATTTATTTATATTATTTTTAATGAATCTAATCCTTCATCTTCTAGAAAAGAAGAGTGCATAGACATTGATGTAGGAATATTGAATGAAATAATGAAGGAGTTGAGCTTAAAAGACAAACAAAATGAAGAAGAGAAGGAAGAGGTAAGCAAAGAGCATGATGACTTGTCTAAGAAATGAGGTACGCACATCACCACCCTAAGGACTTAATTATAGGTGGCTGATCATAAGGTGTTAGGAGATACTTTAGATTACCTTACTTTTATTTCTTAAATCAAACTTAATTACATAGAGAAAGCTAAAAAGATCTAAACTGGATGATGGCTATGCAAGAAGAGTTAAACCAATTTGAGAGGAACAATGTTTGGACCCTAGTTTGTAGACTTAAAAAACATTCTGTTATAGGTACCAAATGGGTATATAGAAATAAAATAGATGAAAAAGGTAACGTAGTTAGAAACAAAGTAAGATTAATGGCCAAAAGATATAATCAAGAAGAAAGAATAGATTTTAATGAAACATATGCACCCATAGTAAGATTATAGGTCATAAGACTTTTATTTGCTTTTGCATGTCATATGAATTTCAAATTATTTTAAATAGATATAAAAAGTACTTTTCTAAATGTATATATTTTTGAAAAAGTTTTTGTAGAGCAATCTCCTGAATTTGAAAGACATAATCTTCCAAATAATATTTTCAAATTGAATAAAGCTTTGTATAGTTTAAAATAAGCACCTAGAGCTTGGCATAAAAAACTTAGTAAATTTTTGCTTGAAAATAACTTTTCTAGAGGAAGTGTAGATACAACTTTATTTATTAAAATAAAAGATGATGAACGTTAGTTGTACAAATTTATATAAATGATATAATCTTTGATGAAACTAATAAAGATTTTTGTCAAGAATTTGCTGAGCTTATGTAAGGTGAATTTGAAATGAGTATGATGGGTGAGCTTATGTAGGGTAAATTCTTCCTTGGACTTCAAATTAAACAAACAAAGGAAGGGATCTTCATCAATCAAACCAAGTATGTCAAGAAACTATTAAAGAAGTTTAGGATAGAATCAATAAAACTAATGAGCCCAATCTACAGGCTTGACAAAGATGAAGAAGAAAATAGCATTGATCAAAAGCTATATTAAGATATGATTGGATCTTTGCATACTATTGCTAGTAGACCTAGTGTATGTATATGTGCTAGATTCCAATCTGATCTAAAAAAATCACAATACTTGCTATGAAAAGAATCATATGATATTTTAAAGGAATATCTAATCTAAGTCTATGGTATTTTAAACATTCATCATTAGATTTAATTGGTTATTTTGATGCTAATTATGGTGGTTGAAAAATTGATAGAAAGAGCACTAGTAAAATTGTTGCCTAGGTGGGTTTCCCAAGAGGGGGTGAATTAGAAATTTAAGAAATTCAATAGAGTATGTGCCTTTTTAAAATCTTCTTTGATGTGGTAGGTGTTGTGATTTAAAAATTTAAAGAAGAAGAAATTAAGATAAGAGAAGAAAAAAAGCACAATCACAAACACAGTAATTTAGAGTGGTTCGGAGTACCCTAGCTCTTGTATCCACTAAGATACCACTTGTGATTTTCACTATATTCATTACCAAAATACAGTCGGATTGTTTTACCGGGCTCACAATCCAAACCCAACTTGGTTTTTCAATAGGGCTCACCAAAAATCCAACTCTTGGTTTAAAACAGGATCACCAAGAACCCAACTTGTTTTTACCAGGATCACCAAGAACCCTTACACAGTTAGTTTTGAACATGATCACTAACAACCCACTTGGTTTTTAGACTGGGCTCACCAATAACCCAACACAACAAGAGTAAAAGAAAGTAAGCAACAAAATAATGACAAACAATATTGTCAGAGCCGATGCAGCTTGAGAGAAGCCTTCTTAATTACACTTCAATGCACTTCTATGGCTTCTCAACTTCTGATATGGGACAAACTCGATGTACCCTATATTATTTGGAAAAGGGGAATACCTAAACAAACTAGGACCGTGGGAGTTCTAAGAACCCTCCCGGGTCTAGGACGAAACTGAACTAAAATCCTAAAATAGCTAATATCTTTTGTTTTTAATTTTGTTGGTGGAGGAACAATGGGATTGAGGGTAGGAAAAATGGATATTCTAGGATTGGGGACTTACCTTCACGGAGAGACGTCGCACCTCTTGGGCATCTTACCCACCCCACTACATGTAATCTAGGGCATCCCATCCATCTCACTACATGCAGAGCCTAGGGCATCCCACCCAAGTCGCTACCTTGGGCCGTAAAGGAAAATCCCTAGATTACATGTAGGGCCTAAGATTATCTAAGACCTAGAGGGGGACTCGACGGGAAAAAGGATAACTAGGGCCTCGCGCCACTCGACGCTCGCATGGAGTGAAGGATGTGAGGTCTCACACCCCTCGACGCCCGAAGGCAAAGGAAAGACGGGCCTCAGCCCAGAACCAGGACCAGTGGCTAAACCAAAAATTCTTATCAATCAATTATTACAGGGGGAGAAGGGTCCATTATATAGGTAAACAAAACCCCTCAATTACTTAGCCTACAAGAAAACCTAAAATGGAAAATAAGTTACATCAAAATCTGTACTGCATCAAAATGGATGCTGATTTACTCTAAGAAGCATGTTGGGTTGATGAAGTGCTCTGAAAAGTGTGCTGCTTTGAAAACTCGACTGCTTCAGAAATCGTAGGAACTATCTCACGACCATGCACAAGAGGGAACGATCTCTGCCAAGCACCGGCAGACGGTCGGCGGCTGGGAAGCGGGTGGCGGACGGGGCCGGCTGACGAGGCCGGCAGATGGCGAGCGGTAGAGGGCGAGAGGTGGGCTACAGGCGGGGCGGCGACACAGGGGTGGCATGGCATGCCAAGGGCTTGCCGTATGTCTTCCCATGGCCGTGGGTGGCGGACGACCAGTTTTCCGGCGAGAGCGGAGTGGGCAAGCACCGACGGGCAAGCCGGCAGGGGCGATCGAGGTCGGGCAGCCCGGATCTATGGGGGGCGGGGCGGTGGGCTAGGGTTTGGGAGTTATAAAATTCATGGGAGAAAGATGGAGGAAGATGGAATAACGTAGGGATAAAGAGGGGATAAGTAGGGGATAAAATTGGAATAGTGGGGATAGGTAGAATAGCAGGAATAGGAAAAATAAAAAATACGAGAAAAATAAAAATGAAAAATGAAAAAAATATCCAAACCTGCTTTGGATCCCCATCATTCTCCTCAACCATGAAGAACTCGACTTCGTCGAGTTCGAAAATGGAGCACACCCTAATCCACAACTCGCGATGATACCAAATTGATGCAGGACAAACTCGATATACCTTGGATTATTTGGAAAAGGAGAACATCTAAACAAACTAGGACCATGGGAGGGCTAAGAAGCCTCCTAGGACTAGGATGAAACTAAAACTAAAATCCTAAAATAGCTGATCTCTTTTGTTTTCAATTTTCTTGGTGGAGGAACAATGGGATGGAGGGTAGGAAAAATGGACACTCTAGGATTGGAGACTTACCTTCACGGAGAGACGTCGCATCTCTAAGGCATCTAACCCACCCCACTACATGTAATCTAGGGCATCCCACCCATCTCACTACATGTGGAGCCTAGGGCGTCCCACCTAAATCGCTACCTGGGGCTGTAAAGGAAAATTCCTAAGACCTAGAGGGGGACTCGATGGGAAAGGGGATAACTAGGGCCTCGTGTCCCTCGACGCTCGCATGGAGCGAAGGAAGTGGGGTCTCACACCCCTCGATGCCCGAAGACGAAGGAAAGACGGGCCTCAGCCCAGAACCAGGAATAGTGGCTAAACCAAAAATTCTTATCAATCAATTATTACAGGGGAAGAGGGGGCCTTTATATAGGCAAACAAAACCCCTCAATTACATAGCCTACAAGCAAACCTAAAATGGAAAATAAGTTACATCAAAATCCATGCTACATCAAAATGGGTGCTGATTTGCTCTGAGAAGCATGTTGGCTTGATGAAGTGCTCTGAAAAGTGTGCTGCTTTAAAAACTGGACTACTCTAGAAATCGTGTGGAACTATCTCATGGCCGTGCACAAGAGGGAATGATCTTCGCCGAGCACCGGTGGACGAGGCCGACGGATGGCGAGCGGCGGGCTGCAAGCCGGGCGACGGCACAGGGGCAGCACGACATGCCCAGGGTGTGCCGTTCATCTTTCCACGGTCGTGGGTGGCGGACGACCGATTTTTCAGCGAGAGCAGGGCCGACGAGCACCGACAAGCAGGCCGGCATGGGTGGCCGGGGTTGGGCAGCCCGGATCTGGTGGGGCGGAGTAGTGGAATAAGGTTTGGGAGTTTTAAAATACATGGGAGAAAGATGGAATAAGGTAAGGATAAAGCTGGGATAAGTTTGGGATAAAACTAGAATAGTGGGGATAGGTGGAATAGCGGGAATAGGAAAAATAAAAAATGCAAGAAAAATAAGAAAAAAATGAAAAAAATATTTGGACCTGCTTTGGATCCCCATCAACATCTTCAATAAGTGCTTCAAGCATTAGGTTGGAGTTGTTGAAGGCTTGAAGTCTATCTTGAATGCTCTTGCAGTGCTCTTACAAGCTCAAGTAAGCATTAATCATTCCTTAACCTTTTCAGAAGTTGTCCCAATCCCTCTTTTATAGAGTCTTGTACTATTCTCAGATGATTTTAGTCATTGTAAATCATTGGGATGTGATACTTAACTGTTGGAGCACTTTTCAAATTCAAAATTAGAGTCTGGAACTAGCCGTTACTTACACGAAATCGACCTTCGAGTCGGCTCGGATCCATAGAGTATTCTAGTCGAGTCACCTTGCTTCATTCGGGTCGGCTCGATTTCTCAGTAATTTGATTCCTTACTCTAAAAGAGACAGCTCACCTTACTTCGAGTCGGCTCGGATTCTTAGGCTTTAAAAACATTACTTTGGAAGAGTCGGCTCGACTTCCTCCAGGTTGGCTCTCCTGGCTGTTCACTCAGAATGGTTCTTTCTGGACTCTAGAGGAGTCGGCTTTGATGCTGGAGTTTCGACTCGGATATTTGATTGAGCAATAGAGTCGGCTAGGATTTCTTTCGGGTCAGCTCGCTTGTCTGATTCAGGAAATAATACACTGGACGAGTCGGCTCGAATTCCTTCGAGTTGGCTCGGATTTCTTTCAGGTCGGCTGTTTGTCTGATTCAAGAAATAATACACTGGATGAGTTGGCTTGGATTTCTGCATGCCATAAATCTTCAGCCATGCCATAGACCAGAGTCGGCTCTTTCTACTAGAGTCAGCTCGGATAGATCTTCAGTAAGAACTTGAACTTCTCTCCATAAGTTTTCCAATAAGTCTTCAACACTTTAAACTTTTCAAACTCAATTTATAAATGGATCTAAGAAATTTAAAGCTTGAAGAACATAGAAGCAACCCATTTTTCATGATTTTCTTTTAACTATTGCTATGGGTTCTTCTTTACATGAGAAAATTACAACACAACTCATGATAGAAAATAAGAATGTAGGAGTTGGAAATGAGTAGTGAAATCATCCTACAAAAACTTGTAAAGCACTTGAGTTTTTAGTAAGACAAATACATGCTCCAATATTTTGTTATCATCAAAATCACTAAGGGGTCAACAATCTCCCCCTTTTTGATGATGACAAAATACTGGGTATGAAAAAAAATCCTCCATGTATAATTGTATTTGAAAGTAAATATTAACATGTATCAAAGCTTTTACATGGAAAAACTTTTACTTGAAAATTAGAAGTTTTGCATGTATTAATGTATCAATGCTTGCATATAGACAAAGTATCAGATCCTTTGAAACAGAAGGATTAAAGTGTATCAAAGCTCTCGAGAATATGTTTAATATATATCATAGCAAGTAAGGTTGTATTTCATAGCATTTAAAGCTAGAGCAATATTCATCAGATCAAATATATGATATATGTATGTATCAGTCTCCCCCTTTCTCATATATTTTTCATGCACAATTCTATGATAGTCTCCCCCTTTTTGTCAACAATCAAAAAGGTTTTCAAAAGATTTCTCCCCTTTTGTAATACATTAAACTTGATTTAAAAAATAGAAGAGAAGATTGAAAATATTTGTTTGAGATAATTTCATTTAAAACAATATTTAATAATCTATTTTCAAAGTCATTAGAACTAATGTACCATTGCAAAGTGCTGTGCAAACACATTTCACAAACACATTAAGTAAGAATAAAAAGCTTTCATTTCATTCACAGAATTTTCAATACAAATTACAAAAGATTGAAAGCAAAGATACAACCAAAAGTCTATTCACTATCACTAGGCAATTGTATGATAAGTTCTATTGGTTCTTTCTTAATCTTGGCACTAGTGCTAGTGGATGGTCTAAGTGGTGGCACGGAAGATATAGGCTCAACAAACTGTGGCTCAAAAGTTCGAGGTCGAAGGTATGGTGCAAGCTGCCTTGGGTGTGGTGCAGTCTGACTAGGAGGTGGTGTAGGCTGAGTAGGAGCAGGTGTAGGCTGAGACTATCTAGGAGTAGCAAAGGAGGCAATGACTATAGTCTGAAGCTCAGTGAGGGTCACCCAAACAAAACTAAGCTCTTTCTCCACCTTTTTTATCCCAGTATTCAGTGCAAGCAATTTAGTAGCCTGGGCATTAGCAAAAGCTTCAGCAGAGCCTCTAAGTCTCCCAAACTCAGATCTCAAGATGCCAATCCCTTGGGTGTAGTCTTCTTCCATTCTCTTGCCTTGTTCCAATCCACCCATCTTGAAACTCATTTCTTTCAGTTCAGCCCTGAACTCTTCTATACTTTGGTCAACTAATTTTTTGATAGTTTTAGTGGCTATCTTGAGGGTATCAGATAAATGCTGGGTGTCAAACTGTGGTGTAGGTCTAGCAGACTCAAGGGTGTCGACTCTGGATCTCAACTGTCTGACCTCACCACTAATCTCATCAAGTCTACTATCGACTGATTGGTGGAGCTCGCCAAACATCAAGCTCATAGACTAGTTAGTGACTCAGTGAGTGATCTTATCTGCTCAGCAATAAAATCCTATGATACTGAAGGCCCTGAAGAACGAACAAATGGTCCCTGAGTAGAAGGTGCTGGTGAAGCTGGTGATGGAAAGGTCCTAGGACTCCCATACACTGTGTGCTCAGTCTCCACAGTGTCATGAGTAGCATGCTTAATAAAAATAGTAGTAGGCTCAATGACAGTAGTAGCAAGCTCAGCAGCAAACTCGGTATCAACAGAAGCAATGTCAGTTAGCAACAATAGCATGAGGGTCATCAAGGGTAGTAGTATCGACAATAGTATCCGAGATAATCTCCCTAGGAAGCTCTTCATCATCATCATCATCATCCTCACTACTTGAAGATCCTATAGCTCTTATATCTGTTCCTTTCTTCCTACATGTTTCTTTCTTTAAGTTCATAACCCATTCGCTGCAAGGATTTGGAGGTGTACGTATCTGTATGGTGAAGGGGTCTTCCATCTTCACCTCCAAGGTTTACTCTGGGGGCCTAGAAGAAAAGGGTAAGCACCATACTGTAAGGCAAACATGCCTTAACCTTCCTGATAGCCTCTTTCATTTGCATCATCATTCTGTGCGGCAAGTTAAGAACTTCCCCCTCAATAACAGAACCCATGAAACTAAGATCTTTTTCACTTACCCAGTCGAATATTCCTGTCCATGGAAGAAAGTTCTTGCTAATGAAATTATGCAATAACCTCATCTCACGGGATAAAGTGTTGGCCATTACATTGCCAATGCTGCTCACATCATCTCCGTTCAGAATCATTTTGAGGGTTTTCTCTCTATCCATCAAAACCAGATGTTTCAAGCCCTCAAATGGCATTTCCAATAGGTTGCTAAGCCTTTCTTTAATGACTATAATTCTTTTCCCTTTGACTGTTGATTCCACATAATGCTCTTCAAGTCTCAAATTTTCATAAAATGATCTTACCAGAGCTAGATAGGTGGGTACATTCAGTGAACAGAAGGAGCTCCACCCTTGATCTTCAATTAGATCACCTATTCGCAATCCTAGTTTTTTGAGAAAAGTAAAAATAATTCTTTGACCACAGGTTACAGGTCGATTGGAAATGGAGATCAGTTATCATGGAGAAGTGGGAGCAGCCATTTGTTGAATTTCTTCTTCTTCTTCTCTTTCCACAGACTGAGTTAGCTCTTCCTGCTGATGCTTTGTCCATCTTTCCCTTTCTACTGAAGGTAAAGCCCGTTTGGACCTCTTGCCAACCGCCATCTTGGGTGCCATTGCAATCCTTGGTGAGAAAAAGAAGGAAATTAAAGCTTGAAAAGTAGGTTTGGATGAGTGGAGTACATGTTTAAGTGTAGAGCACGAGTTGAGAGCAAGAACAAAGGGTATAAAATTTTAGAAAAGGTTCTACGGCTCTATTAAAAAAAATGGCTTGCCCGACATCTGAGTCGACTCGACAAGCCCTAAATTGCTCAAGTCGGCTTGATCAAAGCTCTTTAGAACTCATCAGAAATTCGAGTCGGCTCGACTTGAGCACTGTAGCTCGAGTCGACTCGAACAGGAACTTTTCACAAAAGTCAAAAAGAGATAAAAAATGATAATTAATTCCAAAAAATCACAAGGAGAGATAGTGTAGATTTTAAATCAATGTAGGCAACTTTCTAGAGAATGTTTCCTTAGATTTGTGGGAATTTAGGTCAAAAGAATCCTAAAGAGGGTCACAATGTCCTAGTTCTCCTCTAATCATTTCAAATCTATCTTTATCAAGAGGTTTAGTAAAAATATCAGCAAGTTGATAATCAGTTGAAACATGATCTCTAATAAAATGATGTCTAATTTCTATGTGCTTTGTTCTAGAATGCTGAATTGGATTCTTAGACAAATTAATAACACTTGTGTTATCACACTTGATAGGAATTTTAGCTTGTATAACATCAAAGTCTTCTAGTTGTTGTTTAATCCATAACACTTGTGCACAACAACTCCCTGTAGCAATATACTCTGCCTCAACAGTAGAAAGTGCTACCAAGTTTTATTTCTTATAGTACCATGAGATTAATTTCAATCCTAGAAATTGGCATGTGCCACTAGTACTTTTTCTATCTATTTTGCATCCACCATAATCAGCATCAGAATAACCAAGTAAATTCAATGAAGAATGTTTTGAATACCACAGACCAAATTACTTGTTCCTCTTAGATATCTTATTATTCTTTTCACAGCAAGCATATGTGATTCTTTTGGATTAGATTAAAATCTAGCATAAACACATACGCAAAACAAGATATCAGGTATACTTGCAGTTAAGTACAACAAAGATCTAATCATACCTTGATATAGCTTTTGATCAATGTTGTTGCCTTCTTCATCTTTATCCAATCTATAGGTTGAGCTCATGGGTGTGCTCATTTCTTTGCTTGTCTCCAAACCAAACTTCCTGATGATTTCTTTAATGTACTTGGCTTGGTTTATGAAGATTCCTTCCATTTTATATTTTACTTGAAGTCTAAAAAAATAGTTCAGTTCACCTATTAGACTCATTTCAAATTCATCTTGCATCAACTTAGCAAATTCTCTATAAAGATTTTCGTTAGTTGCACCAAATATAATATCATCAATATAAATCTATACAACTAATATATCATTACTTTTCTTTTTGCTAAAAAGAGTTTTATCAATATTTTCTCTTATAAAATCATTTTTAATCAAGAAAGTGCTAAGTCTATCATGCAGGCCCTATGTGCTTTTTTCAAACCATGTAAAGCTTTATTAAGATTCACCCCAGGGTACATGACTTGAGGGCTAAGAAACCCAGACTTGTGATCCAAGAAATTGATGCGGGATGACTCTAAGACTACTAAACATACATGGAAAATAGTAAAATAATTTTTTTATGATTTTTATAATTTTAATTGCAAGCTAGATTCCCAAAATAAAGAAAAAACTAGCAGAAGGACTAGCAGTGCAAAGAATCATCGGGTCACAGGCATACTCATGCAAACCAATGAAATATCAAGGACCCGAGAGTTGAGAAAGTCCTGGTTTAAGATAGCTTATCTTCATTAAATCAAAAAATAAGAGAAGGGAAGGTTTTTTACCAGTCAGAGATTGAAATTCAGTAGCAGAAGAGATCGTTCACAACTCTGATTGGAGCTTGGAAGAAGAAGCCTTGTTTCCCTTGAATCTGATGGCAGATCTCGGTGGTCCGGGCAGCAAAAAAGGACTCCTCCATGGAGGGGAAGCACCTCGAGGATCCTACAAGCATCAGGGTTAATCAAAATAGTAATTAAAAAAATAAGAAAGGAATTATGGGTTGAAAGGAATCAAGATTAGGGTTAGAAGATGGTTGTTCGAAGCTTGTTGAAGATCTCCTTGCTTGGCGGCCTAGGGCACTTCTTCTTAGATGTGTGAAGGCTTGGATGGCAGTGAGTTAGGGTGTGGAAGGAAGCTAGGGCAGCAAGGAATTCATCCAAGCATAAGATCACAAACCAAAGGACCAAAACAAAACACCAACACAAGGCAATAACTCAAATTTCAGCAAATTATATTCATAAGAAAGAGATGATTACAAGAGAGGGAGGGGTAGGGTATTTATAGAGTTACCATGCCCTCATTAACCATGGTTACAATTGGGTTACAAGTCCTCTTTCCAATTAGAATATATGTCCTTTCCTAGCTAGGTTAGAAAAACAAATCCCCGTTAGGTTAGGAATTGACCTAGTCTTCTCATTTTTCCTTCATGCTTTGACTATTCCACTCAAGAACACCTCTTGGACTTGGACAATACTTCAAGGATGCCAAGGGAGGCATGTTGGGCCTCTAAAAGTAGCAAGGGGTCAGCCCAAAGGGGCTTGGGTGCATTGGTTTGGGCCTTTGGAAGCTAGGATGGCTTGTTAGCCTGGTAGCAGGAATATTTCTTGGAATCTTGCTTCTTAAGGACTTGGGCTTGGCACCTGGGCATGATTTCTTTGGGCTTGGATGCAGGTGAACCTCTGGAATCATGGGTGCCCTGTTCTGAGAATATGCTCTGGCATCTGGAAGGGAATCTGTGTATATGGAAGGCATCTGGAAGGAATCAGGATTTTCGGAATCATCTTGGGTCCTGGATTGTCACACAAAATCCAATGGACTGATGTAGTGGCCTCTGACTCCTGGATGTAACCTGGTGGAACTCCAAAATATGGTAACCTCTTCTCTTGTGCAAAAATTGTCCTCATATTGGACTCATAACTGATATACAGGACTTAAAATAATGACTAGGTTGAGCGTTGAGACAAATCAACTAACCTCAACTTATTACAGGACTCAATTCTAGTTGATTACAAAATTTGACACATAGCTAGGTAAACCAAATAGGAACTAGTAATTTGTGTCTGATCCTGGTGCCCCCACCAATTCTCCTGGGGTGGGAGGAACCCGACCCCATCGAGTGTGGGATAACTTGGCTCTCTTAGTGCACGAGTAGGTCTAGGTTGAGGCACTGCAAATCCTAACGGATGAACCACGAGTCCTCAGATTCTAGCCGACCTTGCCACCAGACCAAATACCTCTGATAGCCTCTATTCCGGGTACATATGGCTTGATCGTCCAGGATTCTCGCAATTTTTTCCTCACTATTTGGCCAATTATATGTGGACACTCTGGGATGGGTTCTCTCTCAGAGGGAGGGATAGGCTCAAGGTGCTCGCTAGGTATCACTGCTGGCTCCCTAGACTCTATAAGATCTAAGAAGATGAAGGTGGAGCTAATACCTAAATCAGGTAGTATCTCATGCACATAGGCATTTGGTCCATCGATATTCATTATCTTAGATGGGCCAGCTTCACGAGCAGAAAATTCTTTACAATTGCAAAATCCCCTGCAAAATTCTTTATCTCTCTTTTGGGAATTAGCCAAATCATTATTTAGTTTTTTAGTTATATTCAGCATTTAACTAATTTCCATATGGATATGCTGTGCAGAGGGTAGTGCAGGTGTAGACATGTAATTTAGGACTATGAATTTTCTTGGACTCAACTAATACCTATTAGACTCGACTAAACTTTCCTATCGAAGGAAATTTTATTGGACTTTCTTGGGTATAACCTAACACACTATAGAATCTCTAGGTTTAACCCTAGCATGACATGCACATGAAAACTTACTATGTGCTTCTACTAAATGCCAAAGGGTATGCAAGAAGTATGATGCAAACCTAACATGTGCAAGGAATGAATGTAACATACAAACCTCTACATGATGCAGGTGAATGGTTAAAGAAATATAGAAAAACTCAAGAAAAGGCAAAAAATAAGAGGTGGATTCAGGGTTAGTCTAGCAGGAAAAGGGTTCGAGATTGATTGGATAGAATGGAATGCAAGAAGGTGTGTCATGAATTAGTCCTAGACTAATGAGGTTTACCATATTGGGTTGATGTCTATCTAAAGGGTCTACATAATGGTAGAAAGGGTCATTGATTTCAGGAAAAAGATCAAGTGGAGTCAAAATGGTGACTTCATCTTGAGGACATTGATCTAAAGAGATTAAGTTCTTAATAAACTCTTCTGGTTCAAAAATCAAAGGACTGGGCTCTCTAATTGGTCTTTCTTCTTATAGCTCTTCAAGTAAAGCTCTAATAGTGGGACTGGATTCCTCATGGTCTTCTTCCTTTAAAGGTTCTTCCACTACAGGTTGGGTGTGGTTAAAGTCAGCTAACTCTAGGATGGCTTCTACCTGGGTTTCTACTGGATCAACTAACACTGGATTGGTTTCTATCTATGTTTGGTCAAAATCAACTAATCCTGGGTCTTCTATAGGGTACTCTTCTTGATCTTCAATAGACTCATACTCCTCTACCATACTTAGGTCAGCCACATATATTTCTTCTTCTAAGTCATCTTGGTGAACCAATGGGGTGGTAAGAGGGATTTGGCTATGGGAAATTAACTAAGGTTTGGGGTAACAGGGGTGGGCAAACTAAGGGTTATGGGTTCAAAGGCTATGGGTTTAAAGGTTATGGGTTCAAAGATTATGGGTTCAAATCTAGGGGTATCAATCCTATAGGGTTTAGGTTGACCGAGGGATGGTTGGTTACTACTCGGATCATATCTAGGGACTATGGGTTCCTGGGGTCTATAGGGCAAGGGTTCAACTCTATGGGTCTTGCCTAGGGTTCCTACATGGTTGAACCTATAGTTCATTCGATCAAGCTTAGTATTGGATTGGTCAAACCTACGGTCTATTTGGGTAAGCTGATTTTGAGATTGGACATTGGCTTGGTTCATTTGGGTAGTTGACTGGGCAAGCTGGGCTTGGGTAAGTATTGGTTCGGTTCATTTGGGTAAGCTGTGCTAGGATGGCTTCCTAAGTGGGATTCATGGTTGGGCTGGGTTGAGGTTTGGACTTTTGATATTGGGTTCTGGTGTGGACACCAGAAACCGAAAGAAACTTCACTCCAACAAGGTTAGCCTTATCCCAATTTGGATTGAAGATAATTAGGTTACCTTGTATCCTTTAGTTCAAAAATGTTTTATTTTCAAGAGCCATTTCCTTTTCAAGAGTCCTGTAAATGTTTTCAAGAGCCATTTCCTTTTTAAGAGTCCTGTAATTAATCAAGAGTGTTTATTGAGTCCTGTAATTACTTTTTTAAAAAATAAATTCATTTCCTGTAAGACTGTTTCAAGTTTAGGTCAGTCAAGTCAGTTCTGTTGAGTTAAGTATATTTCAGTTCATCAAGTCTTAAAGCAATGAAAGCCAGCAACAAGACTCAAATTCTGGATCCCAGAATTTGACCACATGAAGAAGAGAAGACACATCAACCAAGCAAGAGAAAAGGACCATCAACTAGGACCACTTGGCGCCACATGTCATTCCTTATCCAAGTAGAAGACCATCTCATCATGCCACGTCATCAGGTGCCACCTCACTAGCCACCTCATCACTCTTTGGCACCAACAAGGAAGATCAAATTCAAGGAGGTTGGCCACACCCCTCCAAGTCCTCCACCAAATCCTCCAACCCCCCCCATCCCTCCAAACTCTCCACCAAATCCTCCAACCCCCCTTGTAATCCTCCTCAATTTGGGAAGTTTTTAAATTTCAAAAGCTAGCTTTGTGAGGCTATTAAAGGCCTTGGACGCCCATTGTAAAGGTGATTGATTTAGAAAATGAATGAAATACAAGTGAAGTTTTGAAGCAAATTGTCTTGTGTTTTTGTGTGAAAGTTTCTTCCTCCACGCCAAAGCCAATTTTTTTTCTCCAAGCAACTCACCATTCCAGTACAAGATGAAGGCATTGGAGTCAGCTAGATCTTCTGCAATTTCTTCTTTGTTCACAAATCCTCCCAACCTTTCTTTACATTTGTCTCTTTCTTCCTTAACCTTTGATCTTCAATTGCAGGGTCCTTCGAAGACTTTGAGTTGAGAATCGGGTTCCCCCTTAACAGTGAACCGATAGACTGAAGTCCAAGTCCAGAGTTTTGATCTTTGTTATCCAAGTCCTCCAGTCCAGAGCGTTGGTAGTTTCAAGGTATGAATCAAAAGAAGGTTGGAAAGCTCATCAAGGTAAGTCCATAATCATTAGCCCCTATTATCTAGATCTTCTTCCTTCTTAGTTTAGGATTGTGTCTAATCAAGTAAAAGTTCCATTTCATGTAATCCTTAAGTCTTATTATGATGATTACAATGCTAGTGTAGTTAGGTTTCATTGCTCTACAAACCATAATCTAAACATTAATCATATGCCCGACGTATCATCTTGGTATCAGAGCATGGTTGCATTAGGGTAGAATAGTTTTCTTTAAATCCAAGCAAGATCTAAAATTCACGCCTCCTGAGCGGGTGTACTCCAGTATACTATCATGACCCATGGGAATAATGATCCCCTGGTCGGACGTGAATTTTTTAGATTGAAGTTTGGGTAAGCCATTGCACTTATTTGATTAGGTTCTGTTTTCTGAAAATTTGTATCTGTTTACTGTAATCCGTCTGTAGTTCCAAAGGAAAGTCACTAACTTTTTATTTAAATATTTTTTTTCTTGTTCCTTTTTAAGTCAGTTATCACCATATTAAATTTTATCATCAGAAAAAAATTATAAAAAAAATGAAAATTTCTGCAGTTTGACATTGTCATTAGGATTCTGTTCTGTCCTTTTTATTTATCTTCATTTGTAGGATCTTCTTAGAGAAGTACAGATTTTAGTTTTAAAATTCCTTTCATCTGCATTGAAACATATAAGTTAGGAATTCTCTGTGAATTTTTCAGAATTTTTGGATATTTTTTTTCATCACGTTTTCCACACTACTTTCAAACTGCAACACACTTCTGCAGCACCTTTGCATTTCATTCATCTCATGAGAAATCAAATTAAGGTCATCAATTTGACATAGGGTCAGGGTTTCATCACCTGTCCCTAGCCAAAAAATCATCAACTAGCATATCGATCCCAGCCCGTTAATTAAAATTGAGTAGAACATTAATTGCCCTAGTGGGTTAGGGACACCAACAAGTTGAGTTCAGGTTAGGGTCAAGTTAACTATGTCAGCTAATTGGTGTGTGCTTACAGGCTTGGTGTCTAGGATTGGTGCATCAAGGCTTGTGATTTGGTCCGCCTGCCTGGCCAATCTCAGATTGGTGTCTATGGTTGGTAATCAGGGACCTTCACTCCCCTCCACCTACCTGGCTAAGTCCCATAAGTAATACTAGCTAGTTGGTTCACTTAATTAGACTTCTAATTTATGCTCTAGGTCTAGGAAACCTTAGCTCGAGCTTGAGTCTACTTGCATGCATGAAAACTAGATCAGGAGCATCATACTCACCAGTCCAGACCCAGTCCAGTGTAGCCATGGACCCGAATCTTGAAACCATGCTGAGAGGCCTAAATGATCTAATGGCCCAATTGAACCAAATGCTGGCTAAACAATTTTTCTTAGACCAACCAACTCCTACTATCCCATTAGCTCATATGAATGATAGGAGTAAGAACCCTGAAGTACAAGTTGAGTTCATGAATACTCAAGACTTAGGGTATCCTCAAACTGAAGGGCTAGGGAAGGAAGAAGGCAAATTTGAACCTAGTAAAAATGTGTGTGAGACTAACATAAGTTTAATAGATAAATATGAAGGGGAAGACTGTGAAGAGAATAACTTTAGTACCTTACCTAAGGAAACCTTTGGTAAAGAAAAGATTATTGAGCCTTGTCCTGAAACATCAGAACAACCAAAATTTAGTGAGGACTTGGTTCCCGTAAGACAATGCCCTCAGGAAGAACCCAATACTTTAGCTTCGATACAAGAACTCCTTCAGGTACCTGAGAAGAACCCAATCATTATTTTAGAAGACTTTCCTGATGACCTTCAACTACCTAGAAGCATCTCGCCTGTAGATCAAAATTCTAATCTTAAGGTCATCATTAGTAACCAAGGTCTGTTTCAAGATTCTCCTAAATTACCCCAAGACTCGGATTCCTATTTCCTGCCTTTCCCTGAGTCTTATCATAATTTTAGAGCCATTAAGTTTCATTTTGATGAGATTACTAGGATGCATGAGCTTTTAAAGCCTATTCCTTTTGCTACCTACTTTTGCAAAACCTTATGGCATTTGCTAGGAACCCATGGTAAATTCTCATGTGCATACCAGACCAGGGTCAAACCTAAAGAGTCATTAATCTGTTAGGTTTAGGTCCTAGAAAGTCCAATAAAATTCCTCTCAATAAGGATGCCTAGTTCAGTCTTCATTTTGTAAGTGCTTGTGTAAATTTCTGAGTTTGCTGAATCTTTCACACAGCATGTCATAAATTTGCATAAAGAAATCAGTAATAAGATCAAACTGAGTAATGAGACTTACAAACATTTAGCTAATTCACATAAGAGGGCTAAAGAATTCTGTGAAGGGTATTATGCAATGATTAGGCTCAACCCTGAACGGTTCCCACCTGGAACCATAAAGAAGCTGCATGCCCGTGGAGCGGGACCTTTCAAGATCTTAAAGAAAATAGGGCCTAATGCATATGTTTTGGAACTTCCACCTGATATGGGTATCAGTACAACCTTTAATGTTTCAAACCTAGTAGAATACAAAGAACTAGTACTAATACCTAGTGAGCCTTTTGGGCCAGAAACTTTCATTGAGAGTGAACATATTTTCGAGTATCCACCACCAAACCTAACTGAGCGGAGAGAGAGGATTGAGAGAATCCTGGATAATAAGACCATTACTACCAGGAATAAGGACTATCAGCGATACCTGGTTCAATGGCAAGGTTGACCTGAGTCCGACAACTCTTGGATTACTCGAGAGGACCTGCAAAGACTTAACCCAGACTTGTTCGATAATTACCAGGGCAAAACTGAACCATACTCGATTGGGTCGAGTTCTGCCCACCCCAGGAGAATTGGTGTGGACACCAAAAATCGAAAGAAACTTCACTCCAACAAGGTTAGCCTTATCCCAATTTGGATCAAAGATAATTAGGTTACCTTGTATCCTTTAGTTCAAAAATGTTTTATTTTCAAGAGCCATTTCCTTTTCAAGAGTCCTGTAAATGTTTTCAAGAGCCATTTCCTTTTCAAGAGTCCTGTAATTAATCAAGAGTGTTTATTGAGTCCTGTAATTACTTTAAAAAAAAAAAAATTCATTTCCTGTAAGTCCGTTTCAAGTTTAGGTCAGTCAAGTCAGTTCAGTTGAGTTAAGTCTATTTCAGTTCATCAAGTCTTAAAGCAATGAAAGCCAGCAACAAGACTCAAATTCTGGACCCCAGAATTTGACCACATGAAGAAGAGAAGACATATCAACCAAGCAAGAGAAAAGGACCATCAACTAGGACCACTTGGCGCCACATGTCATTCCTTATCCAAGTAGAAGACCATCTCATCATGCCACGTCATCAGGTTCCACCTCACTAGCCACCTCATCACTCTTTTGCACCAACAAGGAAGATCAAATTCAAGGAGGTTGGCCACACCCCTCCAAGTCCTCCACCAAATCCTCCAACCCCCCCCATCCCTCCAAACTCTCCACCAAATCCTCCAACCCCCCTTGTAATCCTCCTCAATTTGGGGAGTTTTTAAATTTCAAAAGCTAGCTTTGTGAGGCTATTAAAGGCCTTGGATGCCCATTGTAAAGGTGATTGATTTAGAAAATGAATGAAATACAAGTGAAGTTTTGAAGCAAATTGTCTTGTGTTTTTGTGTGAAAGTTTCTTCCTCCACGCCAAAGCCAATTTTTTTTCTCCAAGCAACTCACCATTCCAGTACAAGATGAAGGCATTGGAGTCAGCTAGATCTTCTGCAATTTCTTCTTTGTTCACAAATCCTCCCAACCTTTCTTTACATTTGTCTCTTTCTTCCTTAACCTTTGATCTTCAATTGCAGGGTCCTTCGAAGTCTTTGAGTTGAGAATCGGGTTCCCCCTTAACAATGAACCGATAGACTGAAGTCCAAGTCCAGAGTTCTGATCTTTGTTATCCAAGTCCTCCAATCCAGAGCGTTGTTAGTTTCAAGGTATGAATCAAAAGAAGGTTGGAAAGCTCATCAAGGTAAGTCCATAATCATTAGCCCCTATTATCTAGATCTTCTTCCTTCTTAGTTTAGGATTGTGTCTAATCAAGTAAAAGTTCCATTTCATGTAATCCTTAAGTCTTATTATGATGAGTACAATGCTAGTGTAGTTAGGTTTCATTGCTCTACAAACCATAATCTAAACATTAATCATATGCTCGACGTATCATCTTGGTATCAGAGCATGGTTGCATTAGGGTAGAATAGTTTTCTTTAAATCCAAGCAAGATCTAAAATTCACGCCTCCTGAGCGGGTGTACTCCAGTACACTATCATGACCCATGGGAATAATGATCCCCTGGTCGGACGTGAATTTTTTAGATTGAAGTTTGGGTAAGCCATTGCACTTATTTGATTAGGTTCTGTTTTCTGAAAATTTGTATCTGTTTACTGTAATCCGTCTGTAGTTCCAAAGGCAAGTCACTAACTTTTTATTTAAATATTTTTTTTCTTGTTCCTTTTTAAGTCATTTATCACCATATTAAATTTTATCATCAGCAAAAAATTATAAAAAAATGAAAATTTCTGCAGTTTGACATTGTCATTAGGATTCTGTTCTGTCCTTTTTATTTATCTTCATTTGTAGGATCTTCTTAGAGAAGTACAGATTTTAGTTTTAAAATTCCTTTCATCTGCATTGAAACATATAAGTTAGGAATTCTCTGTGAATTTTTCAGAATTTTTGGACATTTTTTTTTCATCACGTTTTCCACACTACTTTCAAACTGCAACACACTTCTGCAGCACCTTTGCATTTCATTCATCTCATGAGAAATCAAATTAAGGTCATCAATTTGACATAGGGTCAGGGTTTCATCACCTGTCCCTAGCCAAAAAATCACCAACTAGCATATCGATCCCAGCCCGTTAATTAAAATTGAGTAGAACATTAATTGCCCTAGTGGGTTAGGGACACCAACAAGTTGAGTTCAGGTTAGGGTCAAGTTAACTATGTCAGCTAATTGGTGTGTGCTTACAGGCTTGGTGTCTAGGATTGGTGCATCAGGGCTTGTGATTTGATCCGCCTACCTGGCCAATCTCAGATTGGTGTCTAAGATTGGCAATCAGGGACCTTCACTCCCCTCCACCTACCTGGCTAAGTCCCATAAGTAATACTAGCTAGTTGGTTCACTTAATTAGACTTCTAATTTATGCTCTAGGTCTAGGAAACCTTAGCTCAAGCTTGAGTCTACTTGCATGCATGAAAACTAGATCAGGAGCATCATACTCACCAGTCCAGACCCAGTCCAGTGTAGCCATGGACCCGAATCTTGAAACCATGCTGAGAGGCCTAAATGATCTAATGGCCCAATTGAACCAAATGCTGGCTAAACAATTTTCCTTAGACCAACCAACTCCTACTATCCCATTAGCTCATATGAATGATAGGAGTAAGAACCCTGAAGTACAAGTTGAGTTCATGAATACTCAAGACTTAGGGTATCCTCAAACTGAAGGGCTAGGGAAGGAAGAAGGCAAATTTGAACCTAGTAAAAATGTGTGTGAGACTAACATAAGTTTAATAGATAAATATGAAGGGGAAGACTGTGAAGAGAATAACTTTAGTACCTTACCTGAGGAAACCTTTGGTAAAGAAAAGATTATTGAGCCTTGTCCTGAAACATCAGAACAACCAAAATTTAGTGAGGACTTGGTTCCCGTAAGACAATGCCCTCAGGAAGAACCCAATTCTTTAGCTTCGATACAAGAACTCCTTCAGGTACCTGAGAAGAACCCAATCATTATTTTAGAAGACTTTCCTGATGACCTTCAACTACCTAGAAGCATCTCGCCTGTAGATCAAAATTCTAATCTTAAGGTCATCATTAGTAACCAAGGTCTGTTTCAAGATTCTCCTAAATTACCCCAAGACTCGGATTCCTATTTCCTGCCTTTCCCTGAGTCTTATCATAATTTTAGAGCCATTAAGTTTCATTTTGATGAGATTACTAGGATGCATGAGCTTTTAAAGCCTATTCCTTTTGCTACCTACTTTTGCAAAACCTTATGGCATTTGCTAGGAACCCATGGTAAATTCTCATGTGCATACCAGACCAGGGTCAAACCTAAAGAGTCATTAATCTGTTAGGTTTAGGTCCTAGAAAGTCCAATAAAATTCCTCTCAATAAGGATGCCTAGTTCAGTCTTCATTTTGTAAGTGCTTGTGTAAATTTCTGAGTTTGCTGAATCTTTCACACAGCATGTCATAAATTTGCATAAAGAAATCAGTAATAAGATCAAACTGAGTAATGAGACTTACAAACATTTAGCTGATTCACATAAGAGGGCTAAAGAATTCTGTGAAGGGTATTATGCAATGATTAGGCTCAACCCTGAACGGTTCCCACCTGGAACCATAAAGAAGCTGCATGCCCATGGAGCGGGACCTTTCAAGATCTTAAAGAAAATAGGGCCTAATGCATATGTTTTGGAACTTCCACCTGATATGGGTATCAGTACAACCTTTAATGTTTCAAACCTAGTAGAATACAAAGAACCAGTACTAATACCTAGTGAGCCTTTTGGGCCAGAAACTTTCATTGAGAGTGAACATATTTTCGAGTATCCACCACCAAACCTACCTGAGCGGAGAGAGAGGATTGAGAGAATCCTGGATAATAAGACCATTACTACCAGGAATAAGGACTATCAGCGATACCTGGTTCAATGGCAAGGTTGACCTGAGTCCGACAACTCTTGGATTACTCGAGAGGACCTGCAAAGACTTAACCCAGACTTGTTCGAGCATTACCAGGGCAAAACTGAACCATACTCGATTGGGTCGAGTTCTGCCCACCCCAGGAGAATTGGTGTGGACACCAAAAATCGAAAGAAACTTCACTCCAACAAGGTTAGCCTTATCCCAATTTGGATCAAAGATAATTAGGTTACCTTGTATCCTTTAGTTCAAAAATGTTTTATTTTCAAGAGCCATTTCTTTTTCAAGAGTCCTGTAAATGTTTTCAAGAGCCATTTCCTTTTCAAGAGTCCTGTAATTAATCAAGAGTGTTTATTGAGTCCTGTAATTACTTTTTTAAAAAAAAAAATTCATTTCCTGTAAGTCCGTTTCAAGTTTAGGTCAGTCAAGTCAGTTCAATTGAGTTAAGTCTATTTCAGTTCATCAAGTCTTAAAGCAATGAAAGCCAGCAACAAGACTCAAATTCTGGACCCCAGAATTTGACCACATGAAGAAGAGAAGATACATCAACCAAGCAAGAGAAAAGGACCATCCAACTAGGACCACTTGGCACCACATGTCATTCCTTATCCAAGTAGAAGACCATCTCATCATGCCACGTCATCAGGCACCAACTCACTAGCCACCTCATCACTCTTTGGCACCAACAAGGAAGATTCAAATTCAAGGAGGTTGGCCACACCCCTCCACGTCCTCCACCAAATCCTCCAACCCCCCCCATCCCTCCAAACTCTCCACCAAATCCTCCAACCCCCCCTTGTAATCCTCCTCAATTTGGGGAGTTTTTAAATTTCAAAAGCTAGCTTTATGAGGCTATTAAAGGCCTTGGACGCCCATTGTAAAGGGGATTGATTTTGGAAATGAATGAAATACAAGTGAAGTTTTGAAGCAAATTGTCTTGTGTTCTTGTGTGAAAGTTTCTTCCTCCACGCCAAAGCCAATTTTATTTTCTCCAAGCAACTCACCATTCACGAACAAGACGAAGGCATTGGAGTCAGCAAGATCTTTTGCAATTTCTTCTTTGTTCACAAATCCTCCCAACCTTTTTTTACATTTGTCTCTTTCTTCCTTAACCTTTGATCTTCAATTGCAGGGTCCTTCGAAGTCTTTGAGTTGAGAATCGGGTTCCCCCTTGACAATGAACCAACAAGCTGAAGCCCCAAGTCCAGGGTTCTGATCTCTATTATCCAGGTTCTTCAGTTCTGAGCATTGGTAGTTTCAAGGTATGAATCAAAAGAAGGTTGGAAAGCTCATCAAGGTAAGTCCACAATCATTAGCCCCTATTGTCTAGATCTTCTTCCTTCTTAGTTTAGGATTATGTCTAATCAAGTAAAAATCTCATTTCTTATAATCCTTAAGTCTTATTATGATGAGTACAATGCTAGTGTAATTAGGTTTCATTGCTCTACAAACCATATTCAAAACATTAATCATATGCTTTCCGCATCAGGTTCCTTTTCTAGTGGTCATGCAACAAATCAAATAATCAAAATGAAATGATGCAACCAAGCATGCAAAAGAAAAAGAAAAGGCTAGTATAATCTAGGGTTTCCTAGACCTAGAGCCAAAAACTGGGTGGGTCAACTCAACTTACACCTAACCCAATAGCTAGTCCTTCCACTGGCCAGGTAGGGGGTGGGAGTGTGGGAGGCCCCCCCTACTTTTACAGGGACTCAATTAAAAACCACAACACCACTTAGGTCATTTGACTCTGGATCCCCAACCTTAGACACCAGCTTTCAGTAATACCTAGGAGGTTAGATGCACTAGTTGGCCCACACAGCTCGGACCTAAACTGTTGATGTCTCCTCGCCCACTAGGGCAAATTAGGTCTAATTAATTTTAATTAAGTCTTGGGTGGAAATACTGGGTGGTTATTTTGGGCCCAGGACAGGTTATGACCTCCTACCCTGATGTTATATAGATAGCCCTTAAGATTAGATTAATAGATGATGAACAATTAATGGTCCAGATGCAATCGAAAACATTCAGAAAATAAAATTATTTTTAATTTATTTATGAGATGTCAAGTTAATTTTACGGTTACTAGGATTAGCAAACAAGGTTTGGCTTGGGATTGGGGGGTTTGGAAGTTGATTAGGTTAGGTTGAGTTAATGAAAACAAGGTTTGGCACTGTTAGTCCAAATTTCATGCAGAAAAAAAATCATATGATAATGAAAACCTAGGATTTTTTTGGACTGCTACAGAAATTATCAGGATTTTGTTAGGGTTTCTACTATGATGAATTTTAATGATTTAGGTTTTCTATAAAATTAATTAAAAAATTTGATTAAATAGTGGACTCAACAAAGAAAAATTAATACAAATTTCAAAGAAAAATAAAAATACCTAGTTGGTCGAAAATAGATGCAAAACTGATACCTAATGCAGTGGATAGAATGCTGAAATTAGGGTTTGTGAATGCAATGCAGATAAAAACTATCCTAAACCTGATTTGATACCAAACTAATGTGGGATGACTCTAAGACTACTAAACATACATGAAAAATAGTCAAATAATTTTTTTATGATTTTTATAATTTTAATTGCAAGCTAGATTTCCAAAATAATGTAAAAACTAGCAGAAGGACTAACAGTGCAAAGAATCATCGGGTCGCAGGCATACACATGCAAACCAATGAAATATCCAGGATCCGAGAGTTGAGAAACTCTAGGTTTATGATAGCTTATCTTCATTAATTCAGTAAATAAGAGAAGGGAAGGTTTCTTACCAGTCAGAGATTGAAATTCAGTAGCAGAAGAGATCACTCACAACTCTGATCGGAGCCTGGAAGAAGCCTTGTTTCCCTTGAATCTGATGGCAAATCTGGGCGATTTGAGCAGCAAAAAAGGCATCCTCCAGGGAGGGGAAGCACCTCAGGGATCCTACAAGCATCAGGGTTAATCAAAACAGTAATTAAAAAAATAAGAAAATAACTATGGGTTGAAAGGAATCAGGATTAGAGTTAGAAGATGGTTGTTTGAAGCTTGTTGAAGATCTCCTTGCTTGGCGGCCTAGGGTACTTCCTCTTGGACGTGAGAAGGCTTGGATGGCAATGAGTTAGGGTGTGGAAGGAAGCTAGGGCAGCAAGGATTTCGTACAAGCACAAAAACACAAACTAAAGAATCAAAACAAAACACCAACACAAGGCAATAACTCAAATTTCAGCAAATTGTATTCATAAGAAAAAGATGATTACAAGACGGGGAGGGGTGGGGTATTTATAGAGTTCCCATGCCCTCACTAACCATGGTTACACTTGGGTTACAAGTCCTCTTCTCAATTGGAATACAAGTCCTTTCCTAGCTAGGTTAGAAAAAATAATCCCCATTAGGTTAGGAATTGACCTAGTCTTCTCCTTTTTCCTTCATGCTTTGACTATTCCACTCAAGGACACCTCTTGGACTTGGTCAACACTTCAAGGACATCTCTTGGACTTGGTCAACTCTTCAAGGATGCCTAGAGGGATATGTTGGGCGTCTAGGAGAAGCAAGGGGCTAGCCTAAAGGGGCTTGGGTGCATAGGTTTGGGCCTTTGGAAGCTAGGGTGGCTTGTTAGCCTGGTAGCAGGAATATTCCCTGGAATCTTGCTTCTTAAGGGCTTGTGCTTGGCACCTGTACTTGATTTCTTTGGGCTTAGATGTAGGTGGACCTCTGGAATCATGGGTGCCTCTGTTCTGAGAATATGCTCTGGCATTTGGAAGGGAATCTGGGCATCTGGAGGGCATTTGTAAGGAATCAGGATTTTCGGAAGCATCTTGGATCCTGGGTTGTCACAAAAAATCTAATGGGCTGATGTAGTGGCCTCTGAATCCTGGATGTAACCAGGTGGAACTCCAAAATATGGTAACCTCATCTTTTGTACAAAAATTGAGCTCTTATTGGACTCATAACTGATATACAAGACTCAAAATAATGACTAGGTTGAGGGTTGAGACAAATCAACTAACCTCAACTTATTACAGGACTCAATTCTAGTTGATTACAAAATTTGACACATGGCTAGGTAAACCAAATAGGGCCGAGTAATTTGTGTCTAATCCTGGTGCCCCCACCAATTCTCCCGGGGTGGGAGGAACTCGACCCCGTCGAGTGTAGGATAACTTGGCTCTCATAGTGCTCGAGTAGGTCTGGGTTAAGGCAATGCAAATCCTCACGGGTGATCCACGAGTCCTTAGATTCTAGTCGACCTTGCCACCGGACCAAATACCTTTGATAGCCTCTATTCCAGGTACATATGGCTTGATCGTCAAGGATTCTCTTAATCTTTTTCTCACTACTTGGCCAATTATATATGGACACTCTGGGATGGGTTCTCTTTCAGAGGGAGGGATAGGCTCAAGGTGCTCGATAGGTATCATTGCTGGCTCCCTAGACCCTATAAGATCTAAGATTATGAAGGTGGAGCTAATACCTAAATCAGGTATTATCTCATGTACATATGCATTGGGTCCATCGATATTCAATATCTTAGATGGGCCAGCTTCGCGAGCAGAAAATTCTTTGCAATTACAAAATCCAATGCAAAATTCTTTATCTCTCTTTTGGGAAAAAGCCAGGTGGTTATTTAGTTTGTTAGTTATGTTCAGCTTTTGACTAATTTCCATATGCATATGCTGTACAGAGGGTAATGCAGGTGTTGACATGTAATTTAGGACTATGAATTTTATTGGACTCAACTAATACATTTTAGACTCGACTAAACTTTCCTATCGAAGGAAATTTTATTGGACTTTCTAGGGTCTAACCTAACTCACTATAGACTCTCTAGGTTTAACCCTAGCATGACATGCACATGAAAACTTAATATGTGCTTCTAGTAAATGCCAAAGGGTATGCAAGAAGTATGATGCAAACCTAACATGTGCAAGGAATGAATGTAACAAGCAAACCTCTACATGATGCAGGTGAATGGTTAAAGAAATACAGAGAAATTCAAGAAAAGATAAAAAATAAGAGGTGGATTCAGGGTTAGTCTAGCAGGAAAAGGGTTCAGGATTGATTGGATAGAATAGAATGCAAGAAGGTGTGTCATGAATTAGTCCTAGACCAATGAGGTTTACCTTATGGGGTTGATGTCTATCTAAAGTGTCTACATAATGGTAGAAAGGGTCATTGATTTCAGGAAAAAGATCAAGTGGAGTCAAAATGGTGACTTCATCTTGAGGGCATTGATCTAAAGAGATTAAGTCATTAATAAACTCTTCCGGTTCATAAATCAAAGGACTGGGCTCTCTAATTGGTCTTTCTTCTTGTGGCTCTTCAAGTAAAGCTCTAATAGTGGGACTGGATTCCTCATGGTCTTCTTCCTTTAAAGGTTCTTCCACTACAGGTTGGGTGTGGTTAAAGTCAGCTAACTCTAGGGTGGCTTCTACCTGGGTTTCTACTGGATCAACTAACACTGGATTGGTTTCTATCTAGGTTTGGTCATAATCAACTAATCCTGGGTCTTCTATAGGATACTCTTCAAGATCTTCAATAGACTCATACTCCTCTACCAGACTTGGGTCAGCCTCATATTTTTCTTATTCTAAGTCATCTTGGTGAACCAATGGGGTGGTAAGAGGGGTTTGGCTAATCGAAAATTGACTAAGGTTTGGGGTAACAGGGGTGGGCAAACTAAGGGTTATAGGTTCAAAGGCTATGGGTTTAAAGGTTATGGATTCAAAGATTATGGGTTCAAATCTAGGGGTATCAATCCTATAGGGTTTAGGTTGACTAAGGGATGGTTGGTTACTACTGGGTTCATATCTAGGGACTATGGGTTCCTGGGGTCTATAGGGCAAGGGTTCAACTCTATGGGTCTTGCCTAGGATTCCTACTTGGTTGAACCTATAGTTCATTCGGTCAAGCTTAGTATTGGATAGGTCAAACCTATGGTCTACTTGGGTAAGCTGATTTAGAGATTAGACATCGGCTTGGTTCATTTGGGTAGTTAACTGGGCAAGCTAGGCTTGGGTTAGGGTATTAGCTTGGTTCATTTGGGTAAGCTGTGCTAGGATGGCCTCCTGAGTGAGATTCATGGTTGGGCTGGGTTGAGGTTTGGACTTTTGATATTGGGTTCCTTATCTAGTGGTCATGAAACAAATTAAACAATCAAAATGAAATGATGCAACCACGCATGCAAAAGAAAAAGAAAAGGCTAGAATAATCTAGGGTTTCCTAGACCTACAGCCAGAAACTGGGTCGGTCAACTCAACTTACACCTAAACCAATAGCTAGTCCTTCCACTGACCAGGTAGGGGGTGGGAGTGTGGGAGGCCCCCGTGCTTTCGCAGGGACTCAATTAAAAACCACAATACCACTTAGGTCATTTGACTCAGGACCCCCAGCCTTAAACACCAGCTTTCAGTAATAGCTAAGAGGTTAAATGCACTAGTTGGCCCACACAGCTCGGACTCGAACTGTTGATGTCTCCTAGCCAACTAGGGCAAATTAGGTCTAATTGATTTTAATTAAGGCTTGGGTGGAAATGCTGGGTGGTTATTTTGGTCCCAAGACAGGTTATGACCTCCAGCCCTAATGTTATATAGATTGCCCTTAAGATTAGATTAACAGATGATGAGCAATCAATGGTCCTGATGCAATCTAAAACATTCAGAAAATAAAATTATTTTTAATTTATTTATGAGATGTCAAGTTAATTTTATGTTTATTAGGATTAGCAAACAAGGTTTGGCTTGGGATTGGGGGGTTTGGAAGTTGAATAGGTTAGGTTGAGTTAAGTATACAGAAATAGCAAAAATCAGAAAAATTAGGGTTCAAATGATGCAGAATTTGACATAGATCTTGATGCATAAAAAAATCAAAAAAAACTTGAAACAGAGGATGGATGGTGTTGATAAAACCTACCAAATTTCATGCAGAAAAAAATCATATGATAATGAAAACATAGGATTTTTTTGGACTACCACAGAAATTATCAGGATTTTGTTAGGGTTTCTACTATGCTGAATTTTAATGATTTAGGTTTTCTATAAAATTAATTAAAAAAATTGATTAAATAGTGGACTCAACAAAGAACAATTAATGCAAATTTCAAAGAAAAATAAAAATTCATAGATGGTCGAAAGTAGATGCAAATCTGATATCTAATGCAGTGGATAGAATGCTGAAATTAGGGTTTGTGAATGCAATGCAGATAAAAACTATACTAAATCCGCTTTGATACCAAACTAATGCGGGTTGACTCTAAGACTACTAAACTTACATGAAAAATAGTAAAATATTTTTTTTGTGATTTCTATAATTTTAATTGCAAGCTAGATTCCCAAAATAATGTAAAAACTAGCAGAAGGACTAACAGTGCAAAGAATCATCGGGTCGCAGGCATACACATGCAAACCAATGAAATATCCAGGATCTGAGAGTTGAGAAACTCTAGGTTTAGGATAGCTTATCTTCATTAATTAAGAAAATAAGAGAAGGGAAGGTTTCTTACCAGTCAGAGATTGAAATTCAGTAGCAGAAGAGATCACTCACAACTCTGATCGGAGCCTAGAAGAAGCCTTGTTTCCCTTGAATCTGATGGCAAATATGGGCGATCTGGGCAGCAAAAAAGGCCTCCTCCATGGAAGGGAAGCACCTCAAGGATCCTACAAGCATCAGGGTTAATCAAAACAGCAATTAAAAAAATAAGAAAGGAACTATGGGTTGAAAGGAATCAGGATTAGAGCTAGAAGATGGCGGTTTGAAGCTTATTGAAGATCTTCTTGCTTGGCGGCCTAGGGCACTTCATCTTGGACGTGTGAAGGCTTGGATGGTAGTGAGTTAAGGTGTGGAAGGAAGCTAGGGCAGCAAGGAATTCGTACAAGCACAAGAACACAAACTAAAGAACCAAAACAAAACACCAACACAAGGCAATAACTCAAATTTCGGCAAATTATATTCATAAGAAAGAGATGATTACAAGAGGGGGAGGGGTGGGGTATTATAGAGTTCCCATGCCCTCACTAACCATGGTTACACTTGGGTTACAAGTCCTCTTCCCAATTGGAATACAAGTCCTTTCCTAGCTAGGTTAGAAAAATAAATCCCCATTAGGTTAGGAATTGACCTAGTCTTCTCCTTTCTCCTTCATGCGTTGACTATTCCACTCAAGGATACCTCTTGGACTTGGTCAACACTTCAAGGACACCTCTTGGACTTGGTCAACTATTCAAGGATGCCTAGGGGGACGTGTTGGGCCTCTAGGAGAAGCAAGGGGCGAGCCTAAAGGGGCTTGGGTGCATGGGTTTGGGCCTTTGGAAGCTAGGGTGGCCTGTTAGCCTGGTAGCAAGAATATTCCCTGGAATCTTGCTTCTTAAGGGCTTATGCTTGGCACCTGGGCTTGATTTCTTTGGGCTTAGATGTAGGTGGACCTCTGGAATCATGGGTGCCTCTGTTCTGAGAATATGCTCTGGCATTTGGAAGGGAATCTGGGCATCAAGAGGGCATTTGCAAGGAATCAGGATTTCTGGAAGCATCTTGGATCCTGGGTTGTCACAAAAAATCTAATGGGCTGATGTAGTGGCCTCTAACTCCTGGATGTAGCCTGGTGGAACTCCAAAATATGGTAACCTCCTCTCTTGTACAAAAATTGAGCTCATATTGGACTCATAACTGATATACAGGACTCAAAATAATGACTAGGTTGAGGGTTGAGACAAATCAACTAACCTCAACTTATTACAGGACTCAATTCTAGTTGATTACAAAATTTGACACATGGCTAGGTAAACCAAATAGGGCCCAGTAATCTGTGTCAGATCCTGGTGCCCCCACCAATTCTCCCGGGGTGGGAGGAACTCGACCCCGTCGAGTGTAGGATAACTTGGCTCTCATAGTGCTCGAGTAAGTCTGGGTTAAGGCACTGCAAATCCTCACGAGTGATCCACGAGTCCTCAGATTCTAGTCGACCTTGCCACCGGACCAAATACCTCTGATAGCCTCTATTCTGGGTACATATGGCTTGATCGTCAAAGATTCTCTTAATCTTTTTCTCACTATTTGGCCAATTATATGTGGACACTCTGGGATGGGTTCTCTCTCAGAGGGAGGGATAGGCTCAAGGTGCTCAATAGGTATCGCTGCTGGCTCCCTAGACTCTATAAGATCTACGATGATGAAGGTGGAGCTAATACCTAAATCAGGTATTATCTCATGTACATATGCATTGGGTCCATCGATATTCATTATCTTAGATGGGCCAGCTTCGCGAGCAGAAAACTCTTTGCAATTGCAAAATCCACTTCAAAATTCTTTATCTCTCTTTTGGGAAAAAGCCAGGTGGTTATTTAGTTTGTTAGTTATGTTCAGCATTTGACTAATTTCCATATGCATATGCTGTGCAGAGGGTAGTGCAGTTGTAGACATGTAATTTAGGACTATGAATTTTATTGGACTCAACTAATACATTTTAGACTTGACTAAACTTTCCTATCGTAGGAAATTTTATTGGACATTCTAGGGTCTAACCTAACACACTATAGACTCTCTAGGTTTAACCCTAGCATGACATGCACATGAAATCTTACTATGTGCTTCTAGTAAATGCCAAAGGGTATGCAAGAAGTATGATGCAAACCTAACATGTGCAAGGAATGAATGTAACAAGCAAACCTCTACATGATGTAGGTGAATGGTTAAAGAAATATAGAGAAATTCATGAAAAGATAAAAAATAAAAGGTGGATTCAGGGTTAGTCTGGCAGGAAAAGGGTTCGGGATTGATTGGATAGAATAGAATGCAAGAAGGTGTGTCATGAATTTGTCCTAGACTAATGAGGTTTACCTTATGGGGTTGATGTCTATCTAAATGGTGTACATAATGGTAGAAAGGGTCATTGATTTCAGGAAAAAGATCAAGTGGAGTCAAAATGGTGACTTCATCTTGAGGGCATTGATCTAAAGAGGTTAAGTCCTTAATAAACTCTTCTGGTTCATAAATCAAAGGACTGGGCTCTCTAATTGGTCTTTCTTCTTATGGCTCTTCAAGTAAAGCTCTAATAGTGGGACTGGATTCCTCATGGTCTTCTTCCTTTAAAGGTTCTTCCACTACAGGTTGGGTGTGGTTAAAGTCAGCTAACTCTAGGGTGGCTTCTACCTGGGTTTCTACTGGATCAACTAACACTGGATTGGTTTCTATTTAGGTTTGGTCATAATCAACTAATCCTGGGTCTTCAATAGGGTACTCTTCTAGATCTTCAATAGACTCATACTCCTCTACCAGACTTGGGTCAGCCTCATATATTTCTTCTTCTAAGTCATCTTGGTGAACCAATGGGGTGGTAAGAGGGGTTTGGCTAATGGAAAATTGACTAAGGTTTGGGGTAACAAGGGTGGGCAAACTAAGGGTTATGGGTTCAAAGGCTATGGGTTTAAAGGTTATGGGTTCAAAGATTATGGATTCAAATCTAGGGGTATCAATCCTATAGGGTTTAGGTTGACTGAGGGATGGTTGGTTACTACTGGGTTCATATCTAGGGACTATGGGTTCCTAGGGTCTATAGGGCAAGGGTTCAACTCTATGGGTCTTGCCTAGGGTTCCTACTTGGTTGAACCTATAGTTCATTCGGTCAAGCTTAGTATTGGATAGGTCAAACCTACGGTCTATTTGGGTAAGCTGATTTAGAGATTAGACATCGGCTTGGTTCATTTGGGTAGTTAACTGGGCAAGCTTGGCTTGGGTTAGGGTATTGGCTTGGTTCATTTGGGTAAGCTGTGCTAGGATGGCCTCCTGAGTTAGATTCATGGTTGGGCTAGGTTGAGGTATGGACTTTTGATATTGGGTTCCTTATCTAGTGGTCATGAAACAAATCAAACAATCAAAATGAAATGATGCAACCATGCATGCAAAAGAAAAAGAAAAGGCTAGAATAATCTAGGGTTTCCTAGACCTAAATCTAGAAACTGGGTCGGTCAACTCAACTTACACCTAACCCAATAGCTAGTCCTTCCACTGACCAAGTAGGGGGTGGGAGTGTGGGAGGCCCCCCTGCTTTTGCAGGGACTCAATTAAAAACTACAATACTAGTTAGGTCCTTTGACTCTAGACCCCCAGCCTTAAACACCAGCTTTCAGTAATAGCTAAGAGGTTAAATGCACTAGTTGGCCCACACAGCTCGGACCCGAACTGTTGATGTCTCCTAGGCAAGTAGGGCAAATTAGGTCTAATTGATTTTAATTAAGGCTTGGGTGGAAATGCTGGGTGGTTATTTTGGGCCCAGGACAGGTTATGACCTCCAACCCTGATGTTATATAGATTGCCCTTAAGATTAGATTAACAGATGATGAGCAATCAATGGTCCTGATGCAATCTAAAATAATCAGAAAATAAAATCATTTTTAATTTATTTATGAGAAGTCAAGTTAATTTTAAGTTTACTAGGGTTAGCAAACAAGGTTTGGCTTGGGATTGGGGGGTTTGGAAGTTGATTAGGTTAGGTTGAGTTAAGTATACAGAAATAGCAGAAATCAGAAAAATTAGGGTTCAAATGATGTAGAATTTGACATAGATCCTGATGCATAAAAAATCAAAAAAACTTGAAACAGAGGACGGACGGTGTTGATAAAACCTACCAAATTTCATGCAGAACAAAAATCATATGATAATAAAAACCTAGGGTTTTTTTGGACTGCTACAAAAATTATTTGGATTTTGTTAGGGTTTCTACTATGCCAAATTTTAATGATTTAGGTTTTCTATAAATTAAAAAATTTGATTAAATATTGGACTCAACAGAGAACAATTCATGCAAATTTCAAAGAAAAATAAAAATTCCTAGATGGTCGAAAATAGATGCAAAATTGATACCTAATGTAGTGGATAGAATGCTGAAATTAGGGTTTGTGTATGCAATGTAGATAAAAACTATCCTAAACTAGCTCTAACACCAAACTGATGCGGCATGACTCTAAGACTGCTAAATATACATGAAAAACAATAAAATAATTTTTTTCTGATTTTTATAATTTTAATTGCAAGCTAGATTCTCAAAATAAAGTAAAAACTTGTAGAAGGACTAGCAGTGCAAAGAATCATCGAGTCGCAGGCATACTCATGCAAACCAATGAAATATCTAGGACCCGAGAGTTGAGAAACTCCCAGTTTAGGATAGCTTATCTTCATTAAATCAGAAAATAAGAGAATGGAAGGTTTCTTACCATTCAGAGATTGAAATTTAGTAGCAGAAGAGATCACTCACAACTTTGATCGGAGCCTGGAAGAATCCTTGTTTCCCTTAAATCTGATGGCAGATCTGGGTGGTCCGGGCAGCAAAAAAGGCCTCCTCCAGGGAGGGGAAGGACCTCGGGGATCCTACAAGCATCAGGGTTAACCAAAACAGCAATTAAAAAAATAAGAAAGGAACTATGGGTTGAAAGGATCAGGATTAGGGTTAGAAGATGGCTACTTGAAGCTTGTCGAAGATCTCCTTGCTTGGCGGCCTAGGGCACTTCTTCTTGGATGTGTGAAGGCTTGGATGGCAGTGAGTTAGGGTGTGGAAAGAAGCTAGGGCAGCAAGGAATTCGTCCAAGCATAAGAACACAAGCTAAAGAACGTAAACAAAACACCAACACAAGGCAATAACTCAAATTTCAACAAATTGTATTCATAAGAAAGAGATGATTACAAGAGGGGGAGGGGTGGGGTATTTATAGAGTTCCCATGCCCTCACTAACCATGATTACACTTGGGTTACAAGTCCTCTTCCCAATTGGAATACAAGTCCTTTCCTAGTTAGGTTAGAAAAATAAATCCCCATTAGGTTAGGAATTGACCTAGTCTTCTCCTTTTTCCTTCATGCCTTGACTATTCCACTCTAGGACACCTCTTGGACTTGGTCAACACTTCAAGGACACCTCTTGGACTTGGTCAACACTTCAAGGATGCCTAGGGGGACGTGTTGGGCCTCTAAAAGCAGCAAGGGGCCAGCCTAATGGGGCTTTGGTGCATGGGTTTTGGCCTTTGGAAGCTAGGGTGTCTTGTTAGCCTGGTAGCAGGAATATTCCATGGAATCTTGCTTTTTAAGGGCTTAGGCTTGGCACCCGGGCTTGATTTCTTTGGGATTGGATGCAGGTGGGCTTCTAGAATCATGGGTACCCTATTCTGAGAATATGCTCTTGCATCTGGAAGGGAATCTGGGCATCTGGAAGGCATCTGGAGGGAATCAGGTTTTCGGAAGCATCTTGGATCCTGGGTTGTCACACAAAATCTAATGGGCTGATGTAGTAGCCTCTGACTCCTGGATGTAGCCTGGTGAAACTCCAAAATATGGTAACCTCCTCTCTTGTTAAAAATTGAGCTCATATTGGACTCATAACTGATATACAGGACTCAAGATAATGACTAGGTTGAGGGTTGAGACAAATCAACTAACCTCGACTTATTACAGGACTCAATTCTAGTTGATTATAAAATTTGATACATAGCTAGGTAAACCAAATAGGGCCCAGTAATCTGTGTCTGATCCTGGTGCCCCCAACAGAAATCCTGGTGGGCCTGGTCAACAATGGGCCTTTGTCTTGGACTGGAGCTCTCTCTTTCTGGCTTAGTGGCATGAAAGGGCCTAGGTGCATAAAGGCTTGCTCTGGTTGGAGGGCCTGGTGAATCTCCTTGTCTGCGGACTTTCCTCTTGAGCAAAACCTAAATGAAAACAACATTGACTCGATTGGACTTGACTGGACTAAAAGACTGGACCTGACTAAGTGGACTCAACTGGACTTAGTTGTCTTACTTTATTATAGGACTCAAATAAAATAAAATAAAATAGACTTTCGATCCCATCATTCCCCTACGGTGGGGAGAACTCAACTCCATGGAGTTTGGGTGAGCAGGGGTTTGATGGAACTGAAACCAATCACATCAAAAGAGGCTAGGTTCACTTTTCTTTATTTTTCCTCTTTTTTTTCAAACAATTTCCAAATTTTTTCTCATATTTTCTTTATTTTATGGGCTGCTCTGAGATCCATGATGATTGTATAGCATTGAGATCCGTGTAGGGTGTTGAAGTTGGTAGTGAAAAGCAGGTATGCTTGCATGTTCGTGCCTTCTTCCTCTCTCGGTCCGATGCAGGGTGGAATAGAGACTCCGGCGGGCTTCACCAGTGACTAGCACTGGGCGGCGATGGCAGCACAGACGGGGAGAAGGCCTACACGGTGATCTCTTGATCGGTCATGGATCTCTCCAATCGGCTTGCAGTAGGGGTTGAGGATGGTGCAGTAACGAACGGCTTCAATGAGGAGGGAGCTCGGGGATGGACTTGATACGGTGACCATGGACCGTGACGAGGCAGGGGACAGTGGAGGCGGCGAGGGTAGTGGTTGGCATAGTCTAGTTGCAGGCTTGGAAAAAGGCCAAGACGATGTCGAGAGGGGGGGAGGCTGTCATGGCCTCGGGCTTCTCCTCCTTATCTCTTCGTCTTTTACATCTTGCGATGGCTCTTGCGATGATAGAGGCGGTGGGGCTGAGGAGATGGTGGCACGGTCGAAGGGAGTCGGATCGGATCGATGGGGGGAAAGGAGGCCGGGGCGAGAACTTCAGTCATGGCTTGTTCCAAATCGGCATCGATGGGAGCGAAGGAGATGGGGGCTCAGATCTGGGTGGTGAGAAGGTTGGATCCCCGATCGTCGGCTATTGGCAATGGATCTGGTGGGAGGCACCGATTGGGTCGATGCTTGATTGGAGACGGAGACTGGCGGGCAATGTCGATCGGGCGATACTTTCCCAAGCGGAAGAGAGGCGGCAACGAAAGATGCGATCTCAGGTGGCTCCAGTGAGATCAACGACCGAACGGCGGAGGAGGGGGTTCAGGAGGGAGTGTCGATTGCGGTCGGTAGTTTTGGAGGTGTCGATCGGAGGAGTGGAGGGCGGCGTGGTTCCGGTCGGGATGATTGGGCGTTCGCGGCAACAATGGCCATTGGCGGAGCTTTGACCTAGGTGGGGGTGCTGTGCGTTGGTGGAATGGTGGTGATCCACAATAGGGATGGATCTGGACATAAGGAAAGAGATGAAGCAGGGGTGGAAGAAGAAAAACAATGGCCATTGGCGGAGCTTTGACCTAGGTGGGGGTGCTGTGCGATGGTGGAATGGTGGTGATCCACAATAGGGATGGATCTGGACAAAAGGAAAGAGATGAAGCAGGGGAGGAAGAAGAAAAACCCTAATTTTCTTGGCTTTGATACCAAGTTGATGCGGGACAGGGAAGCGGGGATCGCTGGCGAGCGTAGAATCACCAGGGGATTAGGGCTTGTACTTAAGAATAGGGAACCCGGGCGTCACACCCACTCCATTCAAGAGAAAAACTCAAAACTCAGACCAAAATAATTTTTTAATTTGTATTCATAAGAAAAAGATACTTTATACAAGAGGGGAGGGGTGGTATTTATAGATTCACCCCGGGGTACATGACTTGAGGGCTAAGAAACCCTGACTTGTGAGCCAAGAAACCTTGGTAGGCCGGGTCAACAATGGGCCTTTGTCTTGGACTGGAGCTCTCTCTTGCGGGCTTAGCGGCATGAAAGGGCCCAGGTGCATGAAGGCCAGCTCTGGTTGGAGGGCCTTTTGTATTTCCTGGTCTGCTGACTCTCCTCTTGAATATGACTTAAATGAAAACTACATTGACTCGATTGGACTTGACTGGACTAAAGGACTGGACCTGACTAAGTGGACTCAATGAGACTCAGTTATCTCACTTTATTACAAGACTCAAATAAAATAAAATAAAATAGACTTTCGGTCTCCATCAGCCATCATCCAATTTGGATCAGATTCAGCCTTTTCTAAGCTATGTGGTTCTATTTGAAATACAAAGGCTAAATAATCATGTGTATCTCTATGTGATGACCTAGTCCTAACACCTTGTGAAGGATCACCAATAATTAAATCTCTTGGATGAGAAGTTACATACCTCCATTCTCTTGGTACATCAGTGTGATCCTTACTTACCATTTCTTCTCCTTCTTATGTCGATCTTTCTTGTCTGCTCATATCCTCCAATTCTTTTTTAAGTATACCTATATCATTATCTATACACTCTTCTTTCTTAGAAGGTGAGGGATTAGTTTTATCAAAAACAACATGTACAGATTCTTCCACAGTCAATGTTCTTTTGTTAAATACTCTATATGCTTTGCTATATATTGAATAACTTAGAAAAACTGCTTCATCGAATTTGGCATCAAATTTTCCTAGATTATCCTCACCATTATTTAGTACAAAGTATTTACAGCCAAAAACATGAAAGTAATTGATATTAGGTTTCTTTTCATTCCAAAACTCATTTCTTTAAAATTAGGCAAATTAAAACATGATTTAAAATATAGCAAGCAGTGTTCACCACTTCTGCCCTAAAGTACCTTGAAAGATTGCCTTCAAATAATATTGTTCGGGACATCTTTTCCAATATATTATTCTTTCTCTCTACAACACCATTTTGTTATAGTGTTTTAGGAGCGGAGAAGTTATCATAAATGCCATGCTCTGTGCAATAGTCATCGAAAAATTGATTTTCAAATTCAGTGCCGTGATCACTTCTGATAGAAATAATTGAAAGATTTTTTTGATTTGAAACTTTTTTGTAAAATTTTTGAAAAGTTTTAAAAGTTTCATCTTTGTGTGCGATAAATAAAATCCATGTAAATATAGAAAAATTATCTACTATCATAAGAGCATATTTCATATCACCTAGGCTTGTAGTCCTAGTCGGTCCAAATAAGTCCATGTAAAGTAGTAGCTCAAGGGGTCTAGAAGTTGAAATCATATTTTTTGATTTAAAACTCTCCTTAGTTTGTTTACCTAATTTACAAGCATCAAAACATGTTCAAAATCTACTTTAAACTTAGGCAAACCTCTAAAAAGATTCTTTGAAATTAACATGGCAATAGTATGCATGCTAGCATGACCTAATTGTCTATGCTAAAGTAAACAGGACTCCTTGGTCTTAGCATTCATTGCTACTAGACTGGAACTACTAGATATAGCTAGATCATTAAGATCTACCACATAAATATGTCAAAGTCTATGTCCAATGAATTTATTTCTAGAATCAAGAGAGTTTGTTACAATATACATAGATGATTCAAAGACAACCTTGAAGCCTTTATCATATAATTGACTAATACTTAATAAATTATGCTTCAATTTGTCTACTAGCAATACATTTTCAATAAAAGTATAGGGAGTCAATTTGATCTTTCCAATACCGATTATTTCTCCCTTTCCATTATCTCCAAAGGTCACTAAACCTCCTTCTTTCATCTCTAGGATGATAAATTGATCCTTGTCACCTATCATATGCCTTGAATAGCCACTATCGAGATACCATCTTTTCTTCAATTTTTGGGCTACAAGACATTCCTGTAAAATAATCAAGAAGTTCTTTCAGGTACCCAAGCTAATTGGGTCCTTGCAGGTTAGCAGAGGTGGTTCCTTTGGAAATCCAAATCTTTCTCATTTTACTTTGGACATTTCTATAAATATTGCATTGAAAAGTCTTATGTCTTATTCTTTTGCAAGCATGATAGATAATTCTAGAATTCTGAAAGGATGTATGCTTTAAAGTTCTAGAAGTAGATGTAGATGCATATGTAGAAACATTTGACTTCAAAGATTTCTGATTTGAAAACTTAGGAATATACTTTGAAACTCTTGAAATAGATGTTGAAGGATTTGAAACATAAGCCTTTTGAGATATATAACTTTTAGAACATAAGCTTTTGAAGGTACAAAAGTAGTAGCTGAAATTTTATTAGAATTTGAAGAATTAAAACCTATTGTAGCTTTGTTTCCATAAATTCTTTGATCGTTTAAAATTAACTCAAGCTTGTTTGAAGATAAAGTAAGTTTTTCAACTAAGGGCTTGAGCTTTTCAACCTCCCATTTTAAATCAGAATTTTCAATTGTCAAAGCTTTATTTTTCTCAAAATATACAATTTTCTTAGATTCCAAAGCTTTGTTCTTTTCAGAAAATACATGTAAATCCTTTTGCAATAAATTATTCTTTTCTGAAATCTCTTCATTTTCTTTTTGTAAAGAGTCATTTATTCTTTAATGATCTAATATTTATACCACCAGACTTTCTGAATTCAGGCAATAAGTCATGAAATGCATAATTCAATTCATCGAATATAAATTCTATTTGAGGTTCGAGGGATGTTACCTTGTCTTTGAGACCCATTAGGCATAAATCTGCAGTCTTTGTGGTCTCTTCTTCTTCGATTGATGTCGACTCCTCGCTGTCACTCCATGTGGCCACATTGCTTTCTTCTTCTTTTTCTTAAACATCTTTTTCAGTAGAGTACAATCTGGATGGATGTGCCCGGGCTTCTTGCATTCATAGCACGTGGGCATCTATTATTTTTCTTTTTCTCTTTCTTTGTCCTTCTCCTTAGAGTGCTCACCTCGTTTATGGAATTTTCTATAGTATCTTCCTTTATTCTTCCCCATAAACCTTCTAAATCTCCTCATGACCATAGCAATATCTTCATCTTCCAAGTCATCTTCAGAGGAGGAGTATCTATTTTCCGATTCCACATCTTTCTTTGAATTCGACGCAGCTTTGAAGGCTATTATTTTTTTCTTCTTCTGATCATCATTAGTCCTATGCTACATGGCTAGCTCATGTGTGATTAGAGAACCCATCAGTTCATCCAGAGATAAAATGTTTAGATCTTTCGCTTCCTGGATGGCAGCTACTTTGGGGTCCTACTTATCCCGAAGTAGATCAACATTTGAATAGACCCTGCCAAGACTTTTCAAACCATTAATGATATCCATAAAGTGTGAAAACAAGGCAGAGATAGATTCATTTTGTTCCATTTTGAATAACTCATAATTAAGTACCAGATGATTAATTTTGGAGGTCTTCACTTAGGAAGTTTTTTCATGGATCACTTCGAGTTTATCCTAAATTCTCTTAGCAGAAGAGCAAGTGGAAATTTGATTGAACTCGTTAGCATCCAAAGCACAGTATAATAAATTCATGGCTTTGGTATTCAATTCCCCTATCTTCATGTCATGTTCATCCCAATCCTTTTCAGGTTTTGGGACATCCATGCCATCAATTTCAATCATGGATATACTTGGACCCTTTAAGATGACCTTTCACAACTAAAAAATACAGCTTGTGTATAAATTTTCGTCCAAGCTTTCTAGTAAGAATAATTTGTTCCAGAGAACAGTGGAGGTCTATTTGTGGATTGGCCTTCGGCCAAAGAGGTACTCATGGGATGAGCCATTTATCTTTACTTTAGATAAATTTAGAGGCATTGCTTTGATACTAGTTGTTGCACAGGTGGGTTTCCGAAGAGGGGGATGAATTGGAATTTAAAAAAATTTAATAGAGTATGTGCCTTTTTAAAAACTTCTTTGATGTGGTAGGTGCTGTGTTTCAGAAATTAAAGCAAAAGCAATTAAAAGAAGTAAAAGCATAATCACAAACATAGTAATTTAGAGTGGTTCGGAGCACCCCAGCTCCTACGTCCACTATGCAAGATGATGCGGGATGAATGCAAAAACAAATTCTAATAATTACAATTTAATTTTTTTATGAGCAATGGCAGCAACTTAAATAAACTATCAGATTAATTTAACAAAAATTAGACTAAGTCTCTCTAACTACCCGCAATATAATCAGCATGAAATCACATAAAGAACCCTGGATCCGATGATTGAAAACTATCGATTCAAGATCATCCTGACTTCAATAAATCACACTAATGAGATTTGGATAGTTACTTACCAACAACACCTTTCCCTCCTCCGATTCAACAGATCAGGATTTAATTCTCTCGATCTCGCGATAGGATTGCAAACTTCAGTCCTTCAGAGCAGATCTTCTCGTTGATGGTTGGATGGCAAGGGAAACCTCCTCTTCTAATCGAGAACATTAGGGATCCTGCAAAGAATGGTGATTAGAATAATTAAAATGGAATGGAAATCTGAAATAAGAGAGGGAAAGAAGGTTGGTCGGATGGGTTCTGGATATGGACTGATGCTGAAGATGGTGGCGCCTGGCTTCAGGATCTTGGACTCAAGAATCAACTCAGACTTTAGTACTTTACACACATCCCAGTGCAATGCTTAACCAGTAGAGCACTCGCACACTACAATTGCTTAACCAGCAATTGCACTCTCAATGCTTACCCAGCAATAGGAGAAAGGAAACTGGCAGAGTTTCATTAATCAATCGTAAGTTAGATACAAGGTGGTAGAATGGAGTGGTATTTATAGACCCTCCATGCAAGGTAGCATGATAACATAAAATTCTTTGAATACATGATAATTAGGGATTGCATTGGACTCTACACTCCTTGACTTGCATGGAAACTCCTTGAAATTTGAATTGAATAGACCCCCTTGTAATTGGACTTCTCATGGCCTGGGCGGTGAATGAGGTGTTCCATGGTTTAAGAAGAAATATGCAACAAAAAAATGAGATGAGATGGCACCTTAATTCCTTCTCAATTAGCGCTAATCCATCCTTGGCATGAACTTTTTGCTGGTTTCAAATTTGAATAGTAGGCAAGATAATAAAACTCCTCTTTAAATGTTGAATGGATTCCATGAAAACTTGAACTCCTTTGAAATTTAGATGAACCTCCACTTATCCCATTTAAATTTGAATGATTCCTTGGGTGGGCGTCCATCTTAGAGTGAGCGACAATTTGAAGATGAAGGGGTGCCGGATGAGAAGCAGAATCCTTCTGCTTTACTTCTCTTAATGGCATCTTCTTGGATTTTCAAATGGGCGCTGAGAAGGAAAGTTGGATGAAACCTCTTTTGGATAAAGATGAACTTTAAAATTGTCCCAATGTCTTGATGTCCCAATGTCCCATTATCTCGATGTCTGGATGTCCCAATGTCTCGATGTCTAGATGTCCGGGGTCTCGATGTCTGGATGTTCCAATGTTCGAATGTCTAGTGAAAATTTTGGACAACCTTCTTTAGTCTTAGAATTGATCCACCAAGGTGATGATGACTTGGATCTTGGCTACTTATGAAACCCCATGACATATTCAAATATTAATTACAAGACTCAAATTGACCGATTCACAAACAAAGCAAACTAACGTTATTTACAAGACTCAAGCTGAAATTAAAATACTTGGCTACTCATTGGTGATCCACAATGAGCTTGGAGGGTTTTGACATCTTTTCCTAGCTCTAGTTAATCATCAATTCTCTTAGGATGGGAGGAACTCGATCCTATCGTGTATAGGTTGACTCTATTCTGGTAATGTTCTAGCAAGTCTGGGTTAATTCTTTGTAGATCCTCCCGAGTGATCCACGAATCATCAGATTCCAGTCTACCTTGCCATCGAACCAGGTAATGCTGATAATCCTTACTCCTAGTAGTGATAGTTTTGTCATCCAAAATATGCTCGATCTTTTCTCACCTTTCTGGTAATTTGGCTGGTGGACACTCAGGGGTCGGGTCACTCTCAAAGATGGAATCAAGCCCAAATGGCTCACTAGGTATCATTATTGGCTCCTTATACTCAACAAGATCTGATATATTAAAGGTTGGACTAATACCTAATTCAGGTGGTAAATCTATTACATAGGCATTAGACCAAATTTTCGTTATAATCTTGTATGGTCCTACACTACGGGCATGTAGTTTTTTCATGGTTCTTGATGGGAACCGTTCAGGATGAAGCCTAATCACAATAGAAACCTCATTAAATTCTTTGAAACATTTATGTGAGTTAGCCATATGCTCATAAGATTCATTGCTTTCAATAATTTTCTTACTTATTTTTTTATGCAATTTCTTAATATGCTGTGTATATGACTCTGTAGATTTCGAAATATGTGCATGCATGGACAAGGGAATTAGATCTAAAGGCTTTCTAGGTTTATATCCATGGACAATCTCAAATGGACTCTTGATTGTAGACCTAGGCAAACTTAGCTCTTGGTAGTAAAAGATCCCAATTCCTAGTGTTTCCACCTACAAGACTTCTAAGCAAATTCCCTAGGCTTTGATTTATGACCTCCATCTGATCATCTGTTTGGGGGTGGTAGGATGTAGAAAACTTGAGCTTAGTTCCTAACAAGTGCCAAAGGGTTACCAAAAGTAACTTGTAAATTTGACATCCCTATCAAACACTATGGTTTTAGGAAGACCATGTAGCCTAACCATGCTATCGAGAAAAAATTTAACTACCTTGGAAGCATCAAAAGTTTGTGAACGAGGTACAAAATGTGCCACCTTAGAGAACTGATTGACCACTACAAAGATGGAATCATGTTTTCTTAAAGTCTTGGATAAACCTAACATGAAATCCCTAAGGTTTTGCCAAGGACAGTCTGGTACCGGTAAAGGGGTATACAAGCCAGTGTTTTGCTTTTACTGTTTTGCAACAGCACAAGTTCGACACCTAGCTACAACCTGAGGTACATCCTTTTCTAGACTTGACCAATAAAATTGGTCCTCAATAGCTGGAATGGTCTTATTCCTACCAAAGTGACCAGCTAGACCACCGGCATGGGTTTCCCAAATCAAAAATTCTCTAAGGGAGGTTCTAGGAATACACAACCTATTGTCCTTAAAGAGGTAGGCATCATTCAGAGTATACTCACTATTTAAACTAGAGGGTCCTTGTTTGATAGACTGATAGGTCTCACTAAAATTATGACAAGTTTCATACTGTTCCTTCAGTTTGTCAAATCTGACAACTTCAATACTAACCGAGTTAAGGAGTACGGATCATCTACTAAGAGCATCGGCAACCTTATTCTCAGTACTAGTATGATGTTTTAGCACAAAAGTATAGAATTGAATGTATTCTACCCACTTTGCATGCCTAGGGTTTAGCTTCTTTTGGGAACCTAAAAATCAAAGTGCCTCATGATCTGAATAAAGGACAAATTCCTGCAGTAGTAGGTAATATCTCCAATACCTCAAAGCTTGCACCACCGCATAAAACTCTTTATCATAGATTGAGTATTTAAGTTTAGCCTCATTTAACATTTTACTAATGAAGGCTACAGGGTGACTCTCTTCACTTAATACTCCACCTATACCAACTCTAGGGCATCACAAGCAACCTCAAAAACTTTAGAAAAATCAGGTAATCTCAACACAGATGCTTGGATCATTTTATCCTTAATTTCTAAGAAGGCTCTATTGGCACTCTTGGTCCACTCAAAAGCTCCTTTCCTAAGGCTATTCGTGATAGGTGCTACAATTATGCTAAATCCTCGAATGGATCTCCTATAGAAAGTAGCAAGGCCATGGAAACTATGAACATCATGTATATTTTTAGGCACAGGCTACTCAACCATGGACTTAACTTTCTCAGGATCAGCTGAAACTCCTTCTGAAGTCACAACAAAGGCTAAGAAAATAATTCTCGAGGTTAAGAAACTACACTTCTTAAGATTGGCATATAAATTGTCTCTCTTAAGGGCTTGACACACTTGTCAGAGATGGTCAAAGTGATCCTCCTTAGTTTTACTATATATGAGGATATTATCAAAGTAGACTACTACAAACTTTCCAAGTTTTCAATACTTGAGTCATGATCCTCATAAAAGTCCTTGGGGCATTTGACAGTCCAAAAGGCATCACTAACCATTCATATAAACCATCCTTAATCTTAAAGATTGTTTTCCATTCATCCTTGGGTCTGATTCTAACCTAGTGATAGCCACGCTTAAGGTCAATCTTTGAAAAGATAGATGATCCGGTCATCATATCTAACATGTCATCCAAACGGAGAATAGGGAAATGATATTTTATGGTTATCTTATTAATGGCTCTACAATCAACACACATCCTCCAAGTGCAATCTTTTTTGGGGGTTAACAATGCTAGAACTGCATATGGGCTAAGACTCTCCCTAATAAATCCTTTTCGAACAAGTTCCCCTACTTGTTTTTGTAACTCTAGAAGTTCTGTAGGGTTCATCCTATAATGTGGGAGGTTTGGTAGAGTAGCTCCTGGGACTAATTCTATGGCATGCTGAATGTCCCTTAAGGGTGGCAGTTGATCAGGTAGATCTTCTGGAAACACATCCTGAAATTCCTTCAAAAATTCAACTATTTCTTTAGGTTTCTCCTGTTGGGGTTGATCAGAAACATCCTTAGTAGTCAGAATCCAAAGTGGTGCACCTTCAGTCAACTCGTGTTCTAGTTCCCTCGTGGTGATCAGGTTAAGTCCTGGCTCTTTCTCCCTTAAATTGCCAGATTTTTTCCTGATATTTTTCTTAGGTGGGGTCAAATTAATGACTATCCTTTTACCATGATGGTTAAAGGAACATGAATTTGACCGGCCATAAAGGGTAACATCATGATCACACAGCCAGGGTCTACCTAAAATAAACCCTAATTAGGAGAACATCACACCAGACCTTCTCTTGATATGACTAGACCTGGACCATAACCTGACATCTCCATTTAATAGGTATAGAGGTTGAGTCAATCCAAGAAACCTTGTAAGGGTTGGGATGGGGCACTGTAGTTAAACCTAGGTTCTTAACCGCATTTATCGAAATGGCATTAACACAGCTTCCACTATCTATAATAATTTTGCAAACTTTGTCCCCTACCTTAATGAAGGTTTGTCGGATGTTAGTCCTACACCAGTCCTCGTTCTTCTTGGTCTGCGTCAAGATGCACCTAACGACTCCTAAGAGATTAGGTGATTCTAAGTCTTCCTCATCCCCTTCATACTCATCTGCTAAATCAGGTTCAGCCTCATATACTTCCTCTTCACATTCTTCCACAATTTCAGGATCCTCCTCATCAAACTCTGATGGGAATTCTCCCAGGGTCACGGGGATCATGCAGCATGCAAAATTGACTTTTGAAATAAAATTTCATAGCATGATACCCTAACATGTATAACATGTATAGAAAATCCTAATTCCCAGGAACCCCTGGGGCAATTACAACTAATGAATCATAAAAAAAAGTCAATTAACATACCTGGATCATTAAATCCAATCCTTTCCACGAGGCTCACAAGTGCAAGACCTCCAACGGTGACCACACGAGACTTGAACCAAGGAAGAATCCCTACCGGGGTTGCTTGCTTCAATAGGACTCTTAGGATAGCCTTTTGACCTTTGACCACTGTAGAACACCCTGTCCTACTGTAGGGCTCTCTAGACACTCTCCTAAGGCACTCTTAGCTTGAGGACAACCCTTCCCCTGGACCCCTTAGGCTTATGTCCTAAAACAAAACCTTGTCCTATAAGATAAGACCTTGTCTTAACAAGACAAGTCTTGTCCTAAAAGGAGGGAGGGAGACAACAGAAAGAGGCACTCAGATAATTCTCGGGAAAATGGACTTCTATTCTGATCACCGAAAATCTAAAGTCTCATTTCACCGTACCCCCTTTATATAGATTCAGATGGGGCATGAAAAGCATCCCGAGACTCCTTATCAGATATGACTCTTCATGTCTGATAAGGCTCTTCATGCTTCAAGAGTCTTATTTGATGTTCTTTCCCTTTCCAGAGCAGTTCCCCATATGCCATGTGGCATATACCGGTTATGAAGAATGGAAGGAGGTGTCCTTCCAATCTTGAAGAGCATGGAATAGGCAGAGTCTTAAGGGCAGATGGACTCTGCCTCAGAATAGTGCGCGTGCAGATGAAGAGAAGCGACTCTTCATCTACGCGCCAATATTTCTTTGTGCTTTCACGCCGCCCCTTCCACTTCTTTGACCGGTCAATCCTCTCCAAGAGGTGTGGGGATAAAGTGAAGAGGTGCCACTTCGATGAAGCTCCCAAAGTTTCATCTGCAGAAGGACTCTTTGTCCTTCTGCGCGCGCCATAATTCTCCCGGGTGAGCCAAATGGGCACCACTTTCCTTTCCCACTTATCTCTCCACCCAAAGCAGCATATATTGATTAGTGAAATATATGCAATATGGGTGTTATTGGAAAGAGCATTAAATAAGCTTTTTGACCATATAATTTATTTTCAAATCAGAGGTCTATAGCTCATTTTGTGCCTTTTTGAAGTTAAGGTATCATTTAGGTACCAAAAGTCCAATGCCATTGGGACTCTTCATATATGGCACCTAAAATGCCCTTAAGCCCAAATTAAAATCAGATCAAGCTCTGATTTAGCTAGCCCCACTTAGGACTCAACCTAATTTAGGTCTCTCATAATTAGGTTAGCCCAATTAGCAAGCAACCGAATCTAATCCAATTGGATTAGGAATTAGGTTAGCCTACATATGCTAGTATGTAATCCGGCTAACCAATTAAAATCCTATGACCCTAATTAAATCATGAATGACTTCCTTGGAAAAGTCTCTATTGTGTGTGACCCATTGGGCTCCACATCTAGCCAGCAGTAGGTTTAGGTTTGAGCCGATTCGATCCGATCGAACCCGGTTGACCTAATTAGGTCAAATTGGATCACCTAATTGTCCAATTCGAATCACACATTGAATTGACTCATGAAACAAAATCAATTGGTTCATGAAAACCTACAAGACAAGATTGATGTCTAGCAACGTGTTATGCCTACCCAAAAGATGAGGAATTTTGGTGGAAAATACCAAAATACCCTTCAGTAGTATGTTACCGTGCAATTCAATCTTTCGATCTCCCATTATCCCGATTAAGTGATAGGTATGGATAGATTGTTGGGAATTGTGTCCCAAAGCCAATCGCCTGGGTTGTAGGTAGTTGAGCTAAGTATTGTACTCTTTCTTTAAATTTAAAAATATTTTTTGGCAACTCATCAAATATTTTCCTGAAATGAACTCTTTCCATGTGATGAAGTCCTTAGGACTACACTAACTTCGATACAGAGAGGATGTATCGAGTGGTCCTTAAACCCTGTTCACAACCAAAGGATATATTGTACTGGATGGCAATATATCAAGTATAGGTTGTTGTAGTTCACATCGTTTGGTTGTCCTCTTGACCAAATTAGCGTGGTGACACTGATGTGATCTGCAAGTGGGATATGTGATATCTCATTGAACATGACTCCGTGCAGCCCCTTTCTGCCAAAGGGATACTCACGATTGGATATAGGTATATATGTCCCTCTTACCTGAGGTCATCACGGTAGCTTGCAAGCAACTCCCTGTGCTTTGGTGCCGGACTACCCGGATTTTTAATGCGGTGACGGAAGGTTTCTGGGTATAGGCAAGTACTTGTGGAGCAGTGATGGACCAAGATGGAATTGACCTGTCTAGATAATTTGGATTGAATGTCTCGCAGTATCTCAATTTAGCAAATCCTCGGCCAGGGTAGTCCTAGTGAAGAGTCACTGGGCTTGCGAGATTGAGACACGTAGTCGACTGACTCAATCTGGGTTGGCAGCCCAATCTCAGTCGTCCTGAGCATTAGAGGTCAAAGGGATGAATAATACGATAACCATATGCCAGAGGTTCGATAGTTTGCTCTCGCATCTTCGACCTATCCGGACGCCGGGACCCATTGCTAGATGGTTTCCTGTGCTAGTACTAGAATTGTTCTAGTGCTACCGTTTAGGTTCGAACCTATGAGGTCACTCGCCACAGGGGATTACTCTCTGATCTGGATACCGATTACGATTGGGAATCGTCTCGGTTTTATGGTCACAGTATTTTATTAAGCACTCTTTTCCCCATCTTGCCCTTATCTGGGTCAACCAAAAATTGTTCCGGGTTGACCAGGACTGCACTAGGATTTTTCTGAATCAGTTCTGAACTGATTCAGTGTTCGTTTTGGCCTTCAATTGGTTGTTAACCAATTTTTATCCCTTGAACCAATTTTATTGAGTTTGAACTGGTTCAATTGGGTTGAACCATCACTTGGTTTAAATGGGAATGAACTGGTTAAATTGAACCGGCTTTTGCTTTTCTCCGTGTAAATGGTTTACACGTTAGAAATTATTAACACTGGAAAGAACTCCAAGCATCAAAAGAAGCCAAAACGATCGAACCTCCTCCTGCTGGCCATCCCTTCTTCTCCATCCACCGGATGATTTTAATCCCTGTTAAATGGTTGTTAAATGGGAGAAATGCATCCGGCTGCCTCTTCCTCTCCCAGTCTCTTCGTTTTCCTCCTTTGCTGCCTTTAAATTCAAGCAACTGAGCCCTGTTTCAGCGTGAAAAAAAAACAAAGAGAGAGAGAGAAATTTCTGGGCATCTTCTTCCGTTTGAGAGGCTGAAATCTGGGTCTTTGAGGCTTGATCCATTCTCCCATCAAGTTCTCTCTTTTGGGCTGGGTTTAAGAGTGTGTGAGGGAGAGAAAACTAGTAGATCCTTGTGCTCAAATTCGGACTGAAGAAAATTTGTGCTGCTGCCATCTACCAGTGACCATATCTCACTTCCAGCAGCTAGCACTGCATGTGGAGAGGGATCGGAGAGCCCCCAACGAGTCTCCCCTCTAGAGGGAGTACTCTTCTACTCCTGGGAGCAAGCCTCGCGAGCCGGGATCGCTGCTGCAGCTCCAAATGTAAAGCAAAAGAGTTCTATCCAGACTCTGTAGCGAATTTTAGCAGCAGACTTTGGCGATTTTCCACATTTGTTTTAGCTTGTTATGCTTGCAGATATTAGTGCCAAATCGAAGAGCGCTTGTCCAAGTTGCCGCTGCTGAAATTTGGGAGCAAACGGAGGTCCGGAAGGTGGTATTCCGGCGACGTTTTTCAAGCCCAAAATAGAATTTTCAATCAGCCCAAGGAGGAAGAAGGCTGGAATAGTTTTATTCCAGCTATTCCAGCTTATTCCAGGTTTAATCCAGAGTTATTCCAGGTGGAATGAAGGTATGGAAAATTATTTTTTAATCATGCATAAATAGATTTATTTGTTTAATATTTTGCAAATATTTTATATCATCATACATGTCTACATGCAACATGAATAGGTTAGGTTCTGGACGGAGCAGATTTCCGCTGCGCGGATTTTTTAAAAATGTTTTTAAAATCCATTATGCTCCCGTAGCTATTTGCATGCCTAGTTGTAGGATTATGTCAAACCACCTGCACCGTTTTTCTTTCATAGATGTCAAATCCTAACACTTAATCATATCGAATCTCAACTCGATCATGAGGACTCAGCTGATACTGATTAGATTCCACTAATCTCATCTTGCTTTGATCAAAGGCTCCTTGAGTCTCTCATTGAAGAGATTGTATTGGATAACATTTCCTCTTACTAGGAATGATCAATTCCTTGTTGGTCCACTCACATCCTTCGTACACCTTCCACCATATCCAGAACACCCCGTACATGTCGTAGTGCCATGAATGAGTATGGACCAAAGTATGGCTTAGTGTGCACAAGGAACCATGGTGACCTTAGATCTAAAGATCACATGCACAACTTCTACTCTGGGATCTATCTTTTGACAAGTAGTAAGACTTCCATAAGATAGTCCCGATGCAGATCAGTTCCAGTGTACTCATAATCTGATGAGCACCCTTATCCTTGTATTAGTATCTCTACACAAGTAGTTGTGAGATCAACCACCCTCATCAACTGAGCATACATAGGATAAGCTAGTTTTTCTGGATTCATCGATCCCCGAATCGATGGTCCAATGACTAGAAACATTCTAGATTAAGGTTTATAGGAATTAGGTCTCACTATTATTTTATCATAACCCTATTCCATTACCCTATTCTATGGGGTTCATCATAATCATCAGAAACATGATACAGCAGTATATGATGAATCACATGACTTTATTAATATAAAAATATGTCATACATGAGTTGGAAGTTTACAATAATGCCCTCATAATGATTGGCTCTTAGGGTACTTTTCTATCAAACTCCCACTTGCACTAAAGCCAATCATCCTTGTATTTTATGCTCATACAATCTAAGTGACGATCTAACTGCTGCTTGGCTAATGCTTTAGTGAATGGGTTTGCTATATTGTTCTTTTTGTCAACTTATTCCATAACAACATCTTGTCCTTGAACAAGGTGGAAGCATCTTAGAATGTTCTTGGGCTTATTATGAGACCTTGGTTCCTAAACTTGCACAACAACTCTAGTATTTCCATAATGAAGTGACACTAGTTGTTCTATAGTAGGAACCATGCCCAATTCCGTGATGAATTTCTTCATTCACACAGCTTCCCTTATGGCTTCACTTGTAGCTATGTACTCTGCCTCAGTGACTAGGTCAGCTACTGTTGGCTGCTTTATAGTTTTCCAACTCACTGCACCACCATTCAGGGTGAAGATATATCCTGATGTCGATTTTCTATCATCTGGATCTGATTGAAAACTAGAATCTGCATAACCTTCTAGTTTCAATTCAGATCCTCCATATACTAGAAAAATATCTTTAGTCCTTCTCAGGTACTCAGAATATTTTTCACAGCTCTCCAATGATCCTCTCCTGGATTTGCCTGAAAACTGCTCCTATGCTCAAGGCATAAGCGACTTCAGGCCTGGTACATTACATGGCATACATTATCGATCCTATAGCCGAAGCATAAGGAATCATAGCCATCCTCTCTCTTTCTTCTGATGTCTTAGGGGATATTTTCTTAGAGAGTTGTATGCCTTGACTCATTGGCAAGTAACCTTTCTTACTTCCATCCATGTTGAATCTCTTCAACACCAAGTCAATATACCTGGATTGGGATAAGCCCAGCATCCTCTTGGATCTATCTCTAAAAATCCTTATACCCAGTATATAGGATGCTTCTCCCAAATCCTTCATGGAAAACATTGATGATATCCAAGTTTTAACCGACTGCAACATGGGGATATCATTCCCAATGATCAGTATATCGTCTACATACAAAACCAAGAAAACAAGTGCACTCCCACTTATCTTCTTATACACACATGGTTCATCAACATTTTGGACAAAACCAAATGCTTTGATTGTTTCATCAAAATGGATGTTCCAACTCCTCGATACTTGCATAAGTCCATAAATGGACTTCTTTAATTTGTATAACTGATTTGAGTACATTGATGATATCCAAGTTTTAACCGACTGCAACATGGGGATATCATTCCCAATGATCAGTATATCGTCTACATACAAAACCAAGAAAACAAGTGCACTCCCACTTATCTTCTTATACACACATGGTTCATCAACATTTTGGACAAAACCAAATGCTTTGATTGTTTCATCAAAATGGATGTTCCAACTCCTCGATACTTGCATAAGTCCATAAATGGACTTCTTTAATTTGTATAACTGATTTGGTCTCCCACTTGAGACAAAACCCTCTAGCTGTAACATATAGACTTCTTCCTCAAGGTTTCCATTGAGGAAAGTAGTCTTTATGTTGCCCAGATATGGTGCCCAAGAGGGGGGGTGAATTGGGTCTTTTTTTAAAAAAATAAAGCAATATATGTGCTATCAATTTCAAATGTGAAGAGTGATAGTGCTCAAGTAATTGTGCAACGGACGTAATGAAAGATAACAACAATTAAAGAGCAATAGAGAGTAAAGCAATGCAAACACACAAAACGTATAGTGGTTCGGTGCACCTAGCACCTACATCCACTACCCAAGCTCCACTTGGGAATTTCCACTATAATCTTCTCTAGATTACAGCCGACTTGTTTTACAAGGCTCACAAGTCAAAACCTAAGTTGGTTTTATTACCTAGGCTCACCAACAAACCTTACACACTTGTTTTGGCTTCGGGCTTACAAGCAATCCTAGTTGGTTTTATCAATTGGCTCACCAACAAACCTCACACTAGTTTCAAATTTTCTTGAAACTAGGCTAGCACAAATAGAGTATGAATACAATGAATAAAAACAAGACAAACTCCTTTTTGAGCAAAAATAATTCGATGTAGCTCTTGTTCGAGATTCTTCAAGCCTTCCTCTTAGAATCTTGGACCTCACTAAATGCCAAAGACTTGAAAGCTGGATTCCTCAAAAATGGAAAGCTTTTGGCTAAGGAATCTCTTGGATTTTCTCTCTTTTTGTCTTAGGATTGATTGAAAGCTTTGTACTTTTTCCCTCTTCTTTTTCACTTTGTCTCCTTGACTTTTTTGAAGTTAGGTGGAGGTTAAATACTTCATTCAAGCTGAAACAACTCCACAAGACCGTTAGAATAAAAAATATGGCCGTTTGTGGCCGTTAGAAATCAAATCAAAAGTTCAGAAAAACTAGCCGTTATGCCATGAGTCGACCTCTGGGTCAAGTGTCGACCTCATGAGTCGACCTCTAGTTTATCTTAGGCAAAAATCCAGAAAACCATAGTTCTGCCCAGTTTGAATTCTCAGGTGATGAGTCAACCTCTGGTGTCAACCTCTGGACAGGTGTCGACCTCAGGTGGTGACCTCTGAAGCGTGTGATGGGGCACGCATATGATTAATGTTTTGAATATGGGGATTGTAGAGCAATGAAACCTAATTATACTTAGCATTGTACTCATCTTAATAAGATTTAAGGATTATATGAAAAGGGACTATTACATGATTAGACACAACTCTAAAACTAAGAAGGAAGAAGATCTAGACAATAGGGGCTAATGATTGAGGACTTACCTTGATGAGTTTTCCAACCTTCCTATGATTCAAAACTTGAAACTACTGATGCTCTAGACTGGAGAACTTGGATAACAGTGATCAGAACCCTGGACTTGGGCTTCAGCTTGTTGGTTCATTGTCAAGGAAAACCCTGTTCACAACTCAAGGACTTCGAAGGACCCTGCAATGAAGATCAAAGTTAAGGTTGAAGGATGCAAACATAAAGAAAGGATGGGAGAACTTGTGAACAAAGAAAAGATAATTGAGAAGATCTGGCCGACTCCAATGCCTTTGCCTTGAGCTTGGATGATGAATTGCTAGGGAAGAGAGTGGCTTTGGGCGTGGAAAAAGAAGATAGGAAAAATTTCACACATAAAACTCAAGACAACTTCACTTCAAACTTCATTCATTTCCAAAATCAATCCCTTTTACAATGGGGCGTCCAAGGCTTTTTAATAGCCTTACAAAACTTTTGAAATTTGAAAACTCCCCAAATTGTGGAGGATTACAAGGGAGGTTGGAGGATATGGGGCCTTGTTACATGGGATAAGGAGAAATTCATGGAGATTCTCCCCAAATTGTGGAGGATTACAAGGGAGGTTGGAGGATATGGGGCCTTGTTACATGGGATAAGGAGAAATTCATGGAGATTGGCTGGTTTCTTTGAATTTAAAATGCTTGGTCGATCTCCCCTATAGGTGCCCATTTGAAGGTGACGTGGCTGATGATGTGGCGTCCCTGGTGGCTGCTTTGTTGGCATGGTGATGTGGAATTCCAGCTTGGTGGACCAAGGTCTTGATTTGGAAGCTCCAAGTGGTTTGGTGAACCTCAACTTGAAGTAGCTTGGACTTGATTTAAATAAACCTAATGGAACTCTAATTGAGTTCTTATTTGAACCCAGATTGAGACAGGACATAATTACACGACTCGATTGGACATAATTACAGGATTCATGAAATTGAAACTAAGTAATTACAGGACTCTTGAAAGTAAATTGCCCTTTACAAGAAAAATTTAACCTAGTGATTTTCGATCCAAAGTGGAATCAGGTTAACCTTATTTGAGTGAGGTTTTATTCTGCTTCTGCTTCTGGTGTCCACACCAATTCTCCTGGGGTGGGCAGAACTCGACCCAGTTGAGTATGGTTCAGTTTTGCCCTGGTAATGCTCGAACAAGTCTGGGTTAAGTCTTTGCAGGTCCTCTCGAGTAATCCAAGAGTTATCGGACTCAGGTCGACCTTTCCATTGAACCAGGTATCGCTGATAGTCCTTATTCCTGGTAGTAATGATCTTGTTATCCAGGATTCTCTCAATCCTCTCTCTCTGCTCAGGTAAGGTTGGTGGTGGACACTCGGAAATATGTTCACTCTCAATGAAAGTTTCTGGCTCAAAAGGCTCACTAGGTATTAGTAGTGGTTCTTTGTATTCTACTAGGTCTGAAACATTGAAGGTTGTACTAATACCCATATCAGGTGGAAGTTCCAAAACATATGCATTAGGCCCTATTTTCTTTAAGATCTTAAAAGGTCCTGCTTCGCGGGCATGCAGCTTCTTTATGGTTCCAGGGGGAAACCGTTTAGGGTTGAGCCTAATCATCGCAGAATCCCCTTCACAGAATTCTTTAGCCCTCTTATGTGAGTCAGCTAAGTGTTTATAAGTTTCATTGCTCAGGTTGATCTTATTACTGATTTCTTTATGCAGATTTGTGACATGCTGTGCAAAAGACTCAGCAGACTCAGAAACTTACACAAGTACTTATGAAATGCAGACTGAACTAGGCATCTTTATTGAGAGGAATTTTATTAGACTCTCTAGGGCCTAAACCTAACAGATTAATGACTCTCTAGGTTTGACCCTGGTCTGGTATGCACATGAGAATTTACCATGGGTTCCTAGCAAATGCCATAAGGTTTTCCAAAAGTAGGTAGCAAAAGGAATAGGCTTTAAAAGCTCATGCATCCTAGTAATCTCATCAAAATGAAACTTAATGGCTCTAAAATTATGATAAGACTCAGGGAAAGGCAGGAAATAGGAATCCGAGACTTGGAATAATTTAGGGGAATCTTGAAATAGACCTTGGTTACTCATGATGACCATAAGATTAGAATTTTGATCTACAGGCGGGATGCTTCTAGGTAGTTGAAGGTCATCAGGAAAGTATTCTAGAATAATGATTGGGTTCTTCTCAGGTACCTGAAGGAGTTCTTGTGTCGAAGCTAAAGTATTGGGTTCTTCCTGAGGGCATTGTCTTACGGGAACCAAGTCCTCACTAAATTTTGGTTGTTCTGATGTTTCAGGACTAGGCTCAATAATCTTTTCTTTACCAAAGGTTTCCTCAGGTAAGGTATTAAAGTTATTCTCTTCACAGTCTTCCCCTTCATATTCATCTATTAAATTTATGTTAGTCTCATACACATATTTACTAGGTTCAGACTTGCCTTCTTCCTTCCCTAGCCCTTCAGTTTGAGGATACCCTAAGTCTTGAGTATTCATAAACTCAACTTGTACTTCAGGGTTCTTACTCCTATCATTCATATGAGCTAATGGGAAAGTAAGAGTTGGTTGGTCTAAGGAAAATTGTTTAGCCAGCATTTGGCTCAATTGGGCCATTAGATCATTTAGGCCTTTCAGCATGGTTTCAAGATTCGGGTCCATGGCTACACTGGACTGGGCTTGGATTGGTGAATATGGTGTCCCTGCTCTAGTTGTCATGCATGCAAATGGACTCAAGCTCGAGCTAAGGTTTCCTAGACCTAGAGCACAAATTAGAGGTCTAATTAAGTGAACCAACTAGCTAGTAGTACTTATGGGACTTAGCCAGGTAGGTGGTGGGGAGTGAAGGTCCCTGATTGCCAACCTTAGACACCAATCTGAGATTGGCCAGGTAGGCGGACCAAATCACAAGCCCTGATGCACCAATCCTAGACACCAAGCCAGTAAGCACACACCAATTAGCTGACACAGTTAACTTGACCCTAACCTGAACCCAATTTGTTGGTGTCCCAAACCCACTAGGGCAATTAACGTTCTACTCAATTTTAATTAATGGGCTGGGATCGATATGCTGGTTGGTGATTTTTGGGCTAGGGACAGGTGATGAAATCCTGACCCTATGTCAAATTGATGCCCTTAATTTGATTTCTCATGAGATGAATGAAATGCAAAGGTGCTACAGAAGTGTGTTGCAGTTTGAAAGTGGTGTGGAAAACGTGATGAAAAAAATGTCCAAAAATTTTGAAAAATTCACAAAAGATTCCTAACTTATATGTTTCAATGCAGGTGAAAGGAATTTTAAAAATAAGATCTGTACTACTCTAAGCAGATCCTACAATTGAAGATAAATAAAAAGGACAGAACAGAACCCTAATGATAGTGTCGAACTACAGAAATTTTCATTTTTTTTATAATTTTTTTCTGATGATGAAATTTAATATGATGATAACTGACTTAAAAAGGAACAATAAAAAAAATATTTCAATAAAAAATCAGTGACTTGCCTTTGGAGTTGCAGACGGATTATAGTAAACAGATGCAAATTTTCAGAAAACAGAACCTAATCAAACAAGTGCAATGGCTTACCCAAAACTTCAATCTAAAAACTCACATCCGGCCAGGGGCTCATTATTCCCATGGGTCGTGATAGTGTACTGGAGTACACCCGCTCAGGAGGCGTGAATTTTAGATCTTGCTTGGATTTAAAGAAAACTATTCTACCCTAATGCAACCATGCTCTGATACCAATTTGATGGGGCACGCATATGATTAATGTTTTGAATATGGGGTTTGTAGAGCAATGAAACCTAATTATACTTAGCATTGTACTCATCTTAATAAGATTTAAGGATTATATGAAAAGGGACTATTACATGATTAGACACAACTCTAAAACTAAGAAGGAAGAAGATCTAGACAATAGGGGCTAATGATTGAGGACTTACCTTGATTAGTTTTCCAACCTTCCTATGATTCAAAACTTGAAACTACTGATGCTCTAGACTGGAGAACTTGGATAACAGTGATCAGAACCCTGGACTTGGGCTTCAGCTTGTTGGTTCATTGTCAAGGAAAACCCTGTTCACAACTCAAGGACTTCGAAGGACCCTGCAATGAAGATCAAAGTTAAGGTTGAAGGATGCAAACATAAAGAAAGGATGGGAGAACTTGTGAACAAAGAAAAGATAATTGAGAAGATCTGGCCGACTCCAATGCCTTTGCCTTGAGCTTGGATGATGAATTGCTAGGGAAGAGAGTGGCTTTGGGCGTGGAAGAAGAAGATAGGAAAAATTTCACACATAAAACTCAAGACAACTTCACTTCAAACTTCATTCATTTCCAAAATCAATCCCTTTTACAATGGGGCGTCCAAGGCTTTTTAATAGCCTTACAAAACTTTTGAAATTTGAAAACTCCCCAAATTGTGGAGGATTACAAGGGTGGTTGGAGGATATGGGGCCTTGTTACATGGGATAAGGAGAAATTCATGGAGATTCTCCCCAAATTGTGGAGGATTACAAGGGAGGTTGGAGGATATGGGGCCTTGTTACATGGGATAAGGAGAAATTCATGGAGATTGGCTGGTTTCTTTGAATTTAAAATGCTTGGTCGATCTCCCCTTTAAGTGCCCATTTGAAGGTGACGTGGCTGATGATGTGGCGTCCCTGGTGGCTGCTTTGTTGGCATGGTGATGTGGAATTCCAGCTTGGTGGACCAAGATCTTGATTTGGAAGCTCCAAGTGGTTTGGTGAACCTCAACTTGAAGTAGCTTGGACTTGATTTAAATAAACCTAATGGAACTCTAATTGAGTTCTTATTTGAACCCAGATTGAGACAGGACATAATTACACGACTCGATTGGACATAATTACAGGATTCATGAAATTGAAACTAAGTAATTACAGGACTCTTGAAAGTAAATTGCCCTTTACAAGAAAAATTTAACCTAGTGATTTTCGATCCAAAGTGGAATCAGGTTAACCTTATTTGAGTGAGGTTTTATTCTGCTTCTGCTTCTGGTGTCCACACCAGCGTGCCACTAAAATTTTGCCGTGCCGGCCTTGCTGAACTTTTCTCTTCTTCATGAGTCGACCTCTGGTGGTCGACCTTTGGCAAGGTACCTCTGTAGGTCGACCTCTGGTCTGAAATTTTCTGAAACTCTAGAGAGGTGCGTGCCATTCTTGAGTTTCTCTAGGCCTTTGTTTCTTTGTCAATTACTTCTTAATATGAAGGCCCAATATGAGAAATTTGATCTTGTTTAAGGTAGAAGAGCTCTTTCCCAAATCAAGCAAGCTTGGTTTCATCATTGTACTCTTCATACTCTTTTTGAATAACCTAAGGCCTGAAACTTTATCTTGAAATGAAACATTAGTCCAAACATATACTCAACCTTTTGTTAATCATCAAAACTAAGGAGCCAAAGCCAACAATCTCCCCCTTTTTGATGATGACAAAACCTAGAGTATATATGCAATTAACTCCAAAAGCAAAATATATCATTAAAAAATTTTCAAAGAAACTTCACATATATGAGTATATCATAAAAATTTACTTTTCATCTACTCTCCCTTTTTTGTGAAAACATTCTCATGAGTCAAAAAGTTAAGAACCATACAAGCTTTACTCTACTCTATGAAAGAGTCATAAGAACCAAATATACTTACTATACTCCCCCTTTTTGTCAAGAATCAAAAAGTGCATTCTTTGTAGTAAAAGATATACTAAAGAGAATTTTGTTCCATTGCAATGAAGTACTTAGTTGCATAAAATATATGCTCCCCCTCAATTTGTGCATTCGATATAGCAAAGACATTCTAACTTGAGGGTTTAAAAAGATAAATGCTAAGAGCTGGTATCAGACAGTAAAGTACCACAATGTAGATAAATATATAAATGAATGTATTCAGTTACAAAATTGCTTACATAGTAAGCACAAAACACTGATACATCAGAACATACAAGGCAAACTAGTACCTCAGTAAACATCATATATCAAGCAAATCTATGAGGCTACTCCTCATCAGAAGGTACATCAAAAGACATAGGAGCCGAGATCCTAGATGAGGATTTTGGAGTCCTATGAATGAGACTTCGAGTCCTCAGAGAGGGACCAGACCTGGGGGTAGTCCTACGAGATCTATAGGTCCGTGGAAAAGACTCCGAAGGTGTCCTAACAGAAGTAGTAGCAGTAGGAGTAGGTGAATCAGTATGCTGAGTAGACTGAGCTGGAGTGTGCCTGCTGACAAGCTCATAAGCAGTGGGATCATCAATATCAGTCTCTGTATGCTCCACTCTATCATCTGGAATGCCTGTAATAGACTCAAAGAGTGACTCAGTAATCTCAGTATCTACTGGCACATCTGTAGCTAGAGGATCAGAACTAGGAAGATCAGTAGAAGTCGGATCAGCAGAAGGGGGAATCTCTGGAATCGGATCAGCAGGTGGAACATCAAAGCTACCTGCTCCAAGCTGATCTCCATCACTATCACTGTAGCCACTGGAGTCATCATCATCATCATCATCAGAATGTGGAGGAGGAACTATCAGATCTACAGTCCCTGGTGGCAATACCAATCTCAGTAAGCTGAGGATCTATCGGAATCCTATATCAACAGTAGCTGAGAGAGCTCCAATGCGCATGTATGTATGGATCCGCAGACCATATAGCTCCTGTCATACACCAGCAATCTCTGTCCGGACCTCTGAAATGTGATCAGTCACTCTCTACTCAAAGTCCAATGTGCTCGCTGTAGTCCTCTATGGTGTAGCAGTAGCAGAAGGTGCTGGAGCTGATGAGGGTGGTGGCGTGAATGGCTCAGGCTCCACAGTCTCTGACTCTGGTGCTGGATGAAGAGGTGTACCATGATCAGTAGGCTCTGAAGGCCCTGCCTTAGCTGCTCGAATCTCCTCCTCCTCATTTGGCTCCCAGCCAGACTCCCATCACACCCAACGATCACCAATCAATCGAAATCCCATCCTATGCAGGGATTTCTCTTCGTATGTGTCAGTATGCTGTAGCTGACTGAAGGGTACACCATCAAATGAAACTCCATACTCCCTGAATAACTGTGTCCGGCCCATGCCATATGGCTGAACTAGTCTCCTATGAGATGCTGCCTCTCCCATCTGCTGAAGCATGATCCTGGGAAGGTTGATGGGAGTCCGCTGTCTAAGGGACACCATCAACACTAGCTCACGCTCAGTAATAAAGTCGAACCTCCCGCTCTTTGGAATCAAGATGCGGGCGATGATATGATGCAGCACTCTCATCTCCAATGATAGCTGGTTAGCGGCTACTATGGAAATGCCGCTAACATCCTCGTGCTCTAAGATACATCTGAAGGCGCGCTCTCGGTCGCTGATAGTAGTGGCGGCTGTGCCATGAAGTGGAATCCTCCAAACCCGACTGATGACCTCCGGTGTCACTGGAATCTCGATCCCACGAATAGTAGCAGACCATCCAATGCCATCAGTGGCCATGGATGCATAGAACTCCCTGATGAGGTCTGGGTAGAATCTCTCAGTCATCGTGCAGAAGTGAACCAGACCTGCATCTCTCAGTACATATCCTATAAAAAAGGGATGCTGATCCCAGAAGGGTATATCCACACGTCTCCCGCTCGCAATGCTCTTCCGTACTAAGCTGGCTGGCATTGGTGCAGGTTCCTCTGGGGACGGCTCACGCTCATGTCTGGCCTTTCTTCGTCACTCAGTACTACCTTGGCCTTGTTCCATTTTCCTTTTCCTTACAGCCAACTACTTCCTTGGACCCATATGGATGGAAGAGGGTAATTTAGGGAGAAGAGGGATAATGCAGTGCTAAGAAAAAGAAGAACCAAGAATTTGGAGAGGAGAAAAGGAATTCACGGTTGAGCAAATGAAGGAACCGTGAAAAGGTAAGTGAGGGTTTGTGAAATTGAAAAAAAAGAGAGCAAATAGAGGAAATGCATGAAATGGAGGGAAGAAATGAGTGTTTTGAATCGAATATCAACCGATAATTGAGGGTAAATAGAGGCAAAAACCTACGGTTGCCCAAAAATGAGGAACACGGTAAAAACCGGTTCGGTCCAAGAGAAACCATGAGGAGAGGAGAAGATTACCCAAAAAGAGGAGGGAGAGGGTTGGAAATCCACTATTCAAAGCTTAGGAATGTTGGAGGGGGACCACACGAAGGAGAAAAAGAAAAGAAATGTAGGAAATAGGGCTCGCGGACGGGTTTTAAAAGTGGGTTTTCTGACCAAGTGTCGACCTCTCAAAAATTTCAGGGGTCGACCCCAAGTGTCGACCTTCAAAATTTTAAGTGTCGACCTACGAAAATAAACTAGTCAAAATAAAACTTGGTAAAATTAAAAAAATGTTAAAATTTAGAATGAATTCTTAGAGAAGCTTTAAATATATTTGAGAATTTATAAATCATTTTTGAGAAATTTTGAAGGAAATTGAAGAGTTTCAAGCAAAAGGGTCAATGACTCCCAATTCTCTTCTGATCATGCAAAATCTATCTTCATTCAATGGTTTTGTGAATATATCAGCCAATTGATAATCAGTACAAATAAATTCTAACAACACATTAGAGTTTTGAACGTGATCTCTTATGAAGTGATGTCTTATTTCAATATGTTTGCTTCTTGAATGTTGTACAGGATTTTTCGTTAAATTGATTGCACTAGTATTATCACATCTTATGGGTGTCTTAGTTAGTTTGATGCCAAAGTCCTCGAGTTATTATTTGATCCATAGAATCTGAGCACAACAGCTTCCGGCTGCTATATATTCGGCTTCCGCCGTAGATAGAGCAACCGAATTCTGTTTCTTGCTGCTCCATGAAATCAAATTAACTCCTAGGAATTGACAAGATCCACTAGTACTTTTATGATCAAGTTTACACCCAGCAAAATCAGCATCAGAATAAGCAATCAATTCATATGATGACTTTCTAGAGTACCAAAGACCAATTTCAATTGACCCAGATAAGTATCTAAATATATGTTTTACAGCTAAGAGATGTGATTCTTTAGGAGCAGACTGAAAATGTGCACACATACAAATACTAAACATTATATCTGGTCTACTGGCAGTTAGATATAGCAATGAAGCAATCATGCCTCTATATAATTTTTGGTCAACTGATTTACCACATTCATCTTTGTCTAATTTACATGAAGAGCTCATAGGGGTACCTATTGGTTTGGTAGTCTCCATCCCAAACTTTTTCAATATTTTCCTTGTGTACTTGGCTTGGTTGATGAAGATCTCCTCTTTGGTTTGCTTAATTTGGAGCCCGAGGAAGAAGTTGAGTTCTCCCATCATGCTCATCTCGAACTCACTCTGCATTAACTTTGCAAACTCTTGACAAAGACATTCGTTAGTAGCACCAAAAATAATATCATCTACATAGATTTGTACTACTAAGAGATCATCATTTTTCTTTTTAAAAAATAATGTATTATCTACATTACCTCTAGAAAAATCATTATTCATAAAAAATGAACTTAATCTATCATACCAAGCTCTAGGAGCTTACTTTAAACCATACAATGCTTTATGCAATTTAAAAACATGGTTAGGAAATTCATGATTTTCAAAATCAGGAGGTTGTTCAACATAAACTTCCTTTTCAATAAATCCATTTAAAAATGCACTTTTAACATCCATTTGAAATAACTTGAAATCCATAAAACAAGCAAAAGCAAGTAAAAGTCTAATTGCTTCCAGCCTAGCAACAGGAGCAAAGGTTTCATCAAAGTCAATCCCTTCTTCCTGGTTGTAGCCTTTAGTAACAAGTCTAGCTTTGTTTCTAGTTACAATACCATGTTCATCAAGTTTATTTTTAAAAACCCATTTTGTGCCAATTACAGAAACATTAGGGGGTCTTTCAGTTAAAGTCCAAACATTATTTCTTTTAAATTGATTTAGTTCATCTTGCATGGCATTAATCCAGTTACAATCTTTTTCAGCTTCTTCAATTGACTTAGGCTCTATTTGAGAAACAAAAGCTAAATAATCACAAACATTTTTGATAGAAGAGCGTGTACTTACTCCCTTTGACGGATCACCAATAATTAGCTCTTTGGGGTGTCCGTGTACATACCTCCACTCTTTAGGTAAATGTTTTGGTGAAGTTGCATTGATCTCTTGAATTTGATCTTCATTTTCTTGATCATCATCTCCTTTGGGCACATCTTCATTGATTGTCAATTGTTCAAGCTTCTTTGTACCTGTTTCATCATCAATAGAATCTTCTTTTCTAGAAGATTTTTCGTTAGTTTCATCAAACACTACATGAATTGATTCTTCAACTAGAAGAGTTCTTCTGTTGAAGACCCTGTATGCCTTGCTAGAAGTAGAGTATCCTAAGAAGATATCCTCATCTGACTTGGCATCAAATTTACTGATATTGTCTTTGCCATTGTTTAATATGAAACAGCGGCAACCAAATACACGAAAATATTTAAGATTAGGTTTTTGATTTTTTCAAAGCTCATATGGTGTTTTCTTCAAAATAGGTCGAATTAAAACACAATTTAAAATGTAACAGGAAGTATTAATGGCTTCTGTCCAAAAATATCTAGGTAAATCATTTTCGCAAAGCATTGCACGTGCCATTTCTTCAAGAGTCCTGTTTTTTTTTTCTACCATCCCATTTTGTTGAGGTGTCCTAGGTGCAGAAAAATTATGACTAATACCATTATCATTACAAAAAACTTCAAAATCATGATTATCAAATTCAGTTCCATGATCACTACGCCAAGAAACAATAGTGAGATCTTTTTCGTTTGAAACCCTTTTATGAAATTTAACAAAAGCTGAAAACGTTTCATCTTTATGAGCTAAAAACATTACCCAAGTAAATCGTGAGTAATCTTCTACAATTACTAGCCCATATTTCTTACCTCCCAAACTATTTATTCTGGTTGGTCCAAAGAGGTCCATATGCAATAATTCAAGGGGTCTAGTAGTAGATACTGCTCCTTTAGGTTTGAAAGTAGATTTAGTTTGTTTTCCAAATTGACATACAGCACAAATCTTATCTTTTTCAAATGTGAGTTTTGGCAATTCTTTTACAAGATCCTTTTTGCTTAATTTTGAAATCAAATACATACTAGCATGCCCTAGCCTGCGATGCCAAAGCCAACTAGTTTCACTTGCCTTGGCTTCCCTAGCCACTAGGCATTGACCACTTTCCATGGCTAGATCATCAAGATCAACCATGTAAATGTTTCAATGCCTATGACCAGTGAACTTGATGCCATCGACATCTAGACTAGACACCATGCACAAAGATGTTTCAAAAATTACTTTAAAATCCTTATCACAAAACTGACTAATGCTGAAAAGATTATGCTTCAAGCCATCAACAAATAATACATTATCTACATAAGCATTAGGGATGATATGAATTTTACCAATTTCGACGATTTTACCTTTTCCATTATCACCAAAAGTAACGTTTCCACCATTTATAGCTACTAGTGATGAGAATTGCTTCACATCCCCAGTCATGTGCCTTGAGCAACCACTGTCCAGATACCACATTCTTCTTTTATTTTTGGTTGCAAGACACACCTGCAAAAATTGATTAAGTTGAAACTTTAGGTACCCAAGTCATCTTGGGTCCTTTAGGGTTAGACAAATTGGTTCCTTTTGGAACCCAAATCTTTCTAAAGGTACTTGATTTTCTTCTATTACAAATATATGATTTATGTCCTAACTTACCATATGCATAGCAGGTAATATTAGAAGATGCAGGTATGAAAAAGTTTTTGAAAAGTTTTTGCTGATTCTGTGGCTTAAATCCAAGTCCAGCTTTGTTAAAAACTGCATATTGACTGTTTAAAAGCATACTTAATTTTTCTAAACTATAAGTAAACTTTTCTACAAAAGGTTTCACTTTTTCTAATTCTTCTTTGTAATTCTTGTTTTGAAGCAACAGTTCTTTGTTTTGCTTTTCAATTTTCTCATTAGTTTCAAAACTTCTATTATTTTTCAAAGAATCCTTTTCTTTTATAAGATTGTCCTTATCATTTTTCAAGGTCTTTACATGTTCAGTTAATTTCTTGTTTTCTTGAATTAAATCTTCAATTTCAGTTGAAAACTTGTCTGAACTTTTGGTAAGCTCTTGATTTAGCTTTCTTAATTTCTTAATTTTCAGTTTTAGTTTTTCATATTCCATAACTAAATCATCAAAAGAATCATGTAGTTCATTAAAAGTAAATTCATTTTCAGGTTCAGAATTTACCTCATCATCTTCATTGGCCATGAAACACAGGTTGGCGACTTCCTGCTGCTCTTCATCACTGCTGGAGTCCTCACTCTCACTCCAGGTAGCCATCATGGCTTTCTTTCTCAACATCCTTCGACTCATTTTAAGCAAAGGGCAATCCATTTTATAATGTCCAGGCTTCTTGCACTCGAAGCAGATGGGTGGATCCCTTTCTTTTTCTTTTTCTTTATCTTTATTGTAATCACCTTTTTATAGCCTTTTCTTGTAGAAGCCCTTCTTCTTTCTCATGAATCTTCTGAATTTTCTTGTAATGAGGGCTGTCTCATCATTATCAGCTTCTTCTTCTGATTCATCACTTGACTCTTCCTTTGTAGTAGACTTGAAGGCTATGGCTTTCTTTTTCTTGTCATTGTCCACTGTCTTCTATTTTAGTGAAAGCTCATAAGTCATCAGTGATCGAAGAAGCTGCTCAAGAGGTAGGGTATTGATATCCTTGGCTTCTTCTATGGCCGTTACTTTCGCATCCCATGAAGCCGGAAGAGACCTAAGAAGTTTGTTAACAAGTTCACCATTAGATATAATCTTTTCCAAACTCCTCATACCATTTACTATATTGGTAAATCTAGTGTACATCTCACTAATACTTTTAGTTGGTTCCATCCTGAACATCTCATACGTATGAATGAGCATGTTCACCTTTGTGGTCTTCACTTTGTGTGTACCCTCATGGGTAACCTCAAGTGTATCCCAAATTTCTTTGGCGGAAATACAATTTGATATTCTATTAAATTCACTTGGGTCAAGTGCACAGAATAGCAAATTCATCGCCTTTGCATTTAACTCAGCTTGTTAGATGTCATTGTCATCCCATTCTTCTTCAGATTTTGGGGTGATAATGCCATTAACCAAGTGAGTGGGCTGATGAGACCCTTTAGTAATTACTCTCCATATATTATAATCTACAGCTTGTAAATAAATGCGCATATGAGTTTTCCAGTATGTGTAGTATTGTGCCATTAAAGAAAGGAGGGCGATTTGATGCTTGACCTTCAATTACACCCATTCCAATTGGGGCAGCCACGATCTTTCACTCAAGATTGTTGGACCTACAAGAGAGTACCGGTGCTCTGATACCACTTGTTGCCCAGATATGGTGCCCAAGAGGGGGGGTGAATTGGGTCATTTTTTAAAAAAATAAAGCAATATATGTGCTATCAATTTCAAATGTGAAGAGTGATAGTGCTCAAGTAATTGTGCAACGGAAGCAATAAAAGATAACAACAATTAAAGAGCAATAGAGAGTAAAGCAATGCAAACACATAAAACGTATAGTGGTTCGGTGCACCTAGCACCTACATCCACTCCCCAAGCTCCACTTGGGAATTTTCACTATAATCTTCTCTAGATTACAGCCGACTTGTTTTACAAGGCTCACAAGTCAAAACCTAAGTTGGTTTTGTTACCTAGGCTCACCAACAAACCTTACACACTTGTTTTGGCTTCGGACTTACAAGCAACCCTAGTTGGTTTTATCAATTGGCTCACCAACAAACCTCACACTAGTTTCAAATTCCCTTGAAACTAGGCTAGCACAAATAGAGTATGAATACAATGAATAAAAATAAGACAAACTCCTTTTTGAGCAAAAATAATTCGATGTAGCTCTTGTTGGAGACTCTTCAAGTCTTCCTCTTGGAATCTTGGACCTCACTAAATGCCAAAGACTTGAAAGCTAGATTCCTCAAAAATGAAAAGCTTTTGGCTAAGGAATCTCTTGGATTTTCTCTCTTTTTAGCTTAGGATTGATTGAAAGCTTTGTACTTTTTCTCTCTTCTTTTTCACTTTGTCTCCTTGACTTTTTTGAAGTTAGGTGGAGGTTAAATACTTCATTCAAGCTGAAACAACTCCACAAGACCGTTAGAATCAAAAATATGGCCATTTGTGGCCGTTAGAAATCAAATCAAAAGTTCAGAAAAACTAGACATTATGCCATGAGTCGACCTCATGAGTCGACCTCTGGCTCAAGTGTCGACCTCATGAGTCGACCTCCAGTTTATCTTAGGCAAAAATCCAGAAAACCATAGTTCTGCCCAGTTTGAATTCTTAGACGATGAGTCGACCTCTGGTATCAACCTCTGGACAGGTGTCGACCTCAGGTGGCGACCTCTGTAGCATGCCACTGAAATTTTGCCGTGCCGGCCTTGCTGAACTTTTCTCTTCTTCATGAGTCGACCTCTGGTGGTCGACCTTCGGCAAGGTGTCGACCTCTGTAGGTCGACCTCTGGTCTAAAATTTTCTGAAACTCTGGAGAGGTGCGTGCCATGCTTGAGTTTCTCTAGGCCTTTGATTCTTTTGTAATTACTTCTTAATATGAAGGTCCAATATGAGAAATTTGATCTTGTTTAAGGTAGAAGAGCTCTTTCCCAAATCAAGCAAGCTTGGTTTCATCATTGTACTCTTGATACTCTTTTTGAATAACCTAAGGCCTGAAACTTTATCTTGAAATGAAATATTAGTCCAAACATATACTCAACCTTTTGTTAATCATCAAAACTAAGGAGCCAAAGCCAACACTTTACATCCATCTGCCAGATCTCATAGTCATGGTATGCTGCTATGGCAAGAGTATCCGAATGGACTTGAGCATAGCTACTGGAGAAAAGGTTTCATCATAGTCTACACCATGTCTTTGTTTGAAACCTTTTGCTACCAGTCTAACATTGTAGGTCTTAACTTGACCATCTGCTCCAATCTTCTTCTTGTAGACCCATTTACACCCTATTGGGTTAATTCCTTCATGTGGATCTACCAAAGTCCAAACCTGATTGGAATACATGGAGTCCATTTCAGATTTCATGGCACCAAGCCACTTGTTGGAGTCTCTACTCTCGACAGCTTCCAAATAGGTCACAGGAACATTATCCTGTATGATACTAGCTTCATTGTCATCCTCGATGACAAAGCCATATCTGAGAGGTGCTTCCCGCACCCTCTCTGACCTTCAGAGAGGAGGTGTGTATTGTGGTTATTCTTGATCCACAAGAACCTCTGGTTAAGGAATTTCACTTGAAGGCTCATTGATTTGTTGGTTCTGTTCTTCACATAACTCTAGTGAAGAATCACTACATTCTTCTTGGATAAATTCTTGTTCCAAGAGTATAGCATGCCTACTGATAATTATCTTTTGCTCAGGAGCATTATAAAAGTGGTATCCAACACCCTCTTTTGAATAACCAACAAACCTACATTTATTAGCCCTTGTACTTAGCTTATGTCCAAAGGTATTCTTGACATAAGCATGGCAACCCCAAATCTTCAAATACTTAAGATTTGGTCTTTTGCCATTCCATAATTCTTATGGAGTGCTATTCACTGATTTAGATGGAACCCTGTTTAATATGTATGTAGCAGTATCTAGGGCATGTCCCCAGAAGAAAATGTGAAGATTTGTGAAGCTCATCATTGACCTCACCATGTCCAACAAGGTGCGATTTCTCCTTTCTGCCACTCCATTTAACTGGAGTGTATAAGGAGGGGTCCATTCAAAAATAATGCCTTTGTCCTTTAGATGGTTTAGAAACTCACTAGACAAGTATTCCCCTCCTCGATCAGATCGAAGAGCTTTAATACTAAGTCCAGTTTATTTTTCAACCATACTTCGATATTCTTTAAACTTATCAAAGGCTTCGGACTTGTATTAGATACACATGACCGTACCTTGATAAATCATCAATAAAAGTGATGAAATAAGAATATCCTCCTCTGGCCTGAGTCGACATAGGTCCACATACATCAGTATATACTAGACTTAACAATTCTGTTGCTCTATCTCCATGTCCAATGAATGAAGACTTGGTCATTTTTCCTTTGAGACAAGATTCACAAGTTCCTAATGATTGGAAATCATCAGAGTCAAAGTAATTATCTTTGACTAACATGTTTATCCTTGACTCACTGATATGACCTAATCGGTAGTGCCAGAGATATGTGACATTGTCATTATCGCTTTTTCTCTTCTTATCATCAATAAGAAAAATTTTATCATTGAGTTCCAAAGTTAGAAGACCATTAACAAAACTACCATGCCCAAATATTGTATTATTTTGAAGAATAGAGCAGCCAGTACTCTTTACATTTATTTCATATCCCTGTTGTAATAACAAGGGTATAGAAATAATGTTTCTTACAATATTTGGCACATAGTAGCATTATTCTAACTTTATAATATTACCCGAAGGTAATAACAGAATATAGGTGCCCATAGCTTCAGCATATTTGGGTTCTCGACTCACCCCATATAATTTGAAGTCACCTTTCTTTATATTTTTAATTCTGTGGAGTCCATGCAATGAATTGCATATGTGAGATCCACATGCGGTATCCAATATCTATGAATTAGAAATGGTATTACTCAATGATAAATTGGTTTGTATCATGTACAAACCCCTAGATGCACCACTTGCATCTAGCTTCACATTTGCAAGACAAGTCTTGCAATCCTTCTTCCAATGTCCAAACATGCTGCAATGGAAACAGGCTCCATCAGCCTTCTTCCTCAACTAATCCACATAATTTGGACCGGTTAACTTGTTGGCATCAAAGATGCCTCTCAGTGATAAGTTTGAAGCCATTAAAATAAATGTTCTACATTTAATTAAAGAACAATATTAGCAGACCACTCAATTATGACATTCATAATTAGATAAGGACTGTTGACTCTGGTCTTGATTTTGATGATTGACAAAATGTTTAAGTATATATGAGTACTAATCATGTTTTAAGTGTATTTCTCAGATCTTAGTACTCATCCATGTTGAATGAAGAAATGCTTGTATTTCAATTAAAATAGTCCTTAAATTAATGGAAAATCAAGTATATGGACTTTGGAATTAATATGGAAAAACTTGAAGAGGTTAAAGTTTCAATTTGAAGATATTTCAGCAATGGCACAGGCAAGTGTCGACACTTGGAAATGAAGTATCGACACCTGAGGATCAAGTGTCGATATATGAAGAGTGAAGTGTCGACTCAAGGCCTGAGACAAACAGAAAACTTCAGAAAGCACTTTCAGTCAAGTATCGACACCTGGAGCTATAGTGTCGACACTTGGAAGTGAAGTGTCGATACCTGGAGACTGAAGTGTCGACACTTGAAACTGAAGTGTCGACACCTGAAGGTGAAGTGTCGATACTTGAATAGTAATGGCTAGTTTTCTGGGCTGCAGAACTTCTCCAACTTGCTTCTAAACGGTCATATTTTCCTCCCTAACGGCTATAAACGGTCATTTAAGTGTTGGGAGGCTATATAAACATCAAAAGTCAATTGAAGTAATCCTTTGGTGAGATTTTTGAATATTCTTCAAGGATTCAAGAGTTGAGTGGTTCAAGCCTTCAAGCTTCCAAGTTTCAAAGAGAGCATCCAAAGTTCACATCTTCAAGCATCAATCAAAGGCTTCATCAACTTGAAGACAAGATCTTCATCAACTCTCAACAGGCTTCAAAGAGATATTTGCTTTATTTTAGAAAGCTTTTATTGTATTCTTTTATACTTGCTCTTACATTATTTTACTTAAGGTTTTTGGTGAGCCTTGGAAAACCAAAGAGGTTTTTGGTAAGCCTTGGAAAACCAAAGTAGTTGTTGGTGAGCCTTGAAACCAACTAGGGTTTGACTTGTGAGCCCGAAGACAAAACAAGTTGTAAAGGTTGTTGGTGAGCCTAAGTTATAAAACCAAACTTAGTGAAATTCCCAAGGGGTTCTTGGGGAGTGGATGTAGGTGCTTGGTTGGCACCGAACCACTATAAATCTTTGGGTTTGTGTGATTGTTCTCTTTATGCTTTTATTTCATTATTTTCGCTGCATTTATTTGAAATACACAAGTACTTAAATTGCATTAGCATATACTTGCTTTAGTTCATCTTTTAAATAGTACAAAAGTTTTATAAAACCCAATTCAACCGCCCTCTTGGGTTGCCTACGTGGGCCTTCAATTGGTATCAGAGCAGGTGCTCTATTTGAAAATCTAACGATTTTGAGCTAAAGTTCATGGCAACCCTTGTAGGTATTAATGTTAGACCACCATTTTTCAATGGCACAAATTACACATTTTGGAAAACTCGCATGCGCATCCATATTCAATCTATTAGTTATCATATTTGGAAAATTTTTGTTAGTGGTCCTCATATTCCTTTCATTTTGGTTAATGGCATTTCCATTCCAAAGCTCGAAGAGGATTGGAATGAATATGACATTAAACAAACTGAAATCAATGCTAAAGCAATGAACTTGCTTTATTATGCATTGGACTTGAATGAATTTAATAGAATCTCTACATGCACATCGGCGAAGGAAATATGGGATACACTTGAAGTTACTCATGAGGGTACTCTTCAAGTGAAGAACACTAAAATTAATTTGCTTGTACATTCTTTTGAAATTTTTGAAATGATGCATTATGAATCTATATTTGATATGTTTTCAAGATTTATGACTATTATTAATGAATTAAAAAGTCTTGGCAAAATCTATACTAATGCTGATTTGGTGAACAAAATTCTTAGATCCTTGCCAAAATCATGGGATCCAAAGGTGACGGCGATCCAAGAAGCTAAAGATGTAGAAACCTTACCTTTGGAGGAGCTTATCGGTTCACTCATGACCTATGAGTTGAACTTATGGCAAAGGATAGTGGAAGCTGATACAGAAAAGAAAATAATAGCTCTCAAGGCCAAAAAAAATTCAAGGCAATGATGGCAACTTGGAGCGATAGCGAAGATTTAAGTACAGATGATGAAGTTGCCCATCTTTGTTTCATGGCAAATGAGAAAAAGGTATGTGCTAAAAATAATTATGATTTTACCTTTAAAGAATCACATGATACATCTAATGATCTTGTACATGAATATAGATTGCCAAAAATTGAGCACAAGAAATTAAATAGGCATGTAGATTCATTTTCTCTTGACAACACCAATCTTGCAAATAAAAATAATGATTTAAATGCCAAGATTGATATTTTGAAAAATGAAAAGAATAATTTTTTTAAAGAAAAAGATTTTTTAGAAAAAGAAAATGTTATTTTAAAAGATTTATGTGATAAAGTTTTTAATGAGAAAAATATTTTGATTGAGGAAAATAAGTAAAAACTTTTGAAGAACTTCAATATTCCTGCTTCTTTCAATTTTTCTTATAAATGTGGTTTCAATGCTTATCCTTCTAGATTAAGAAAAGTTTGGGTTCCAAAAGGAACCATAATTACTAATCATAAAGGACCCAAGAATGTTTGGGTACCAAAAATGTCCACTTAATTTGTTTTATAGGAATGTCTTGCAACCCAATATGAAGAAATGAAGTTCTTGAAAAGAGGTTGTACAAGACAATTTAAAAAAGTGGACAAGCTACATTTTGGACTAAATGGTAAAAGGAAGGATTATGTATATTGGTAAATTCTAAACATCTCCTTCCATAATTAAAAATATAGATTAATTTTTATTGCATCAATTACTTTGAAAAATTATTTTAAATAGTTAATTAGAATCAAGTTTGGACTTTTCATCATTGGCAATGATCATGAACTTTTTGGAGTTGATGAATTTCATGCTATCATGATTAAATTTATGATTGTAAAACCTTCACTTGATTTTGATTAATGTATTTCATGAAAATACTTTTAAAAGATGCATATTGATTTGAAAAATATTTTAATTGATTGATTAGAATCAAGCTTAGACTAATAATCATTTGTTGTGATCATGACCATTTTGATATTGATGGATTTCAAGCTCTCATGGTCAAACTTGTGATTATTAGATCTTCACTTGATTTTGATTAATATAGTTTCTAAATTATTTCAAGTGAAATGCTATGATTTATATATTTTTATTTTTGGCATCTATGCATAATCTAGAAATGATTTGGATCAAGTATAGAACTAGTAGTTAAGGGTTACTTTTAAGAAGAAGGTATGCTTATTGACAAACCCTTGCTTTAATAGCTAGACTTGATATCATATTACTTCTAGCATTTGTATGGATATAAAATCATCTTAAAATGAATTTGAAATCATGCTAAAAGTTTTTAAGTGATATAAATACTTTGTATTTTGAAAATCATGAATATCTTGAAAATTTACAAATCTTGATGCATAAGCTTTTATGTTTTATTCCTGAAATAAATGCATATTTTTAAAGGAGGAATAACATTCAGGGGGAGCATCCAAAGATTTGTTATCATATTTGATTCTTTGAATATCTTGTTGATATCATGCTTTGCTTATATTGCTCTGATACTCCTTGTTTTCAAATCTAATTCTTTGAGGGGAGTTACATTCAATTGGTATCAAAATTATTTTAAAAGAATTCCTAGTAACTGCTTCGGATTGGGTTAGTCACCATGGCCGTCTGGTCATAGGAGATAAGTAGGGCTTAAAGACCCTCTCTTCCCATTCAACGGGCTCTCTTATGATGTGTAGGGGTGCCGCTGTGACCTTATCCCATGAACAAGTAAGGCGAATGGATAATATACATCAAATCATTTCTTGCATGTGCTTACATTCTTTGGTATCTTGTTCAATTTATATCATATTCAATTGATATCATAATTATTTGATTTCATGCATTGATTTTGATGACCTACTTGCTATTCTTTCCAACTTCATTCCCACTTTGTATTGCCTTTCACCCTTTTTCATGATGTCAAAAAGGGGGAGAAAATTGTTAAGTATGAAAAGGGGAAGATTGGATAAACATGAAAAATCATTTGAGAAATGAAAGAAAGTGCAAAAGGGGGAGAAGAATGTAAAATGTTTTTATCTAAAGGAAAAAATTAGTAAGAAGAAGAAATTTTGAAAATTTAAAATTTTTTGCATATTTTGAAAAATATGTTTGAAGATTTTTTGGATCATATTTTGAGGGGGAGCTTGGTGCTTATTGTTTTGAGCTTACATGTTTATCTTATTGTTAATCTTTTTTAAGCTTACCCTATTCATATACTTAAAGGTTTTGTCATCATCAAAAAGGGGGAGATTGTTGACTCTAGTCTTGATTTTGATGATTGACAAAATGTTTAAGTATATATGAGTACTAATTATGTTTTAAGTGTATTTCTCAGATCTTAGTACTCATCCATGTTGAATGAAGAAATGCTTGTATTTCAATTAAAAAAGTCCTTAAATTATTGGAAAATCAAGTATATGGACTTTGGAATTAATATGGAAAAACTTGAAGAGGTTAAAGTTTCAATTTGACGATATTTCAGCAATGGCACAGGCAAGTGTCGACACCTAGAAATGAAGTGTCGACACCTGAGGATCAAGTGATGATACTTGAAGAGTGAAGTGTCGACTCAAGGCCTGAGACAAACAGAAAACTTCAGAAAGCACTTTCAGTCAAGTGTCGACACCTGGAGCTAAAGTGTCGACACTTGGAAGTAAAGTGTCGACACCTGGAGACTGAAGTGTCGACACTTGAAACTGAAGTGTCGACACCTGAAGGTGAAGTGTCGAAACTTGAACAGTAATGGCTAGTTTTCTAGGCTGCAGAACTTCTCCAACTTGCTTCCAAACGGTCATATTTTTTTCCCTAACGGCTATAAACGGTCATTTAAGTGTTGGGAGGCTATATAAACATCAAAAGTCAATTGGGGAAGTAATCCTTTGGTGAGATTTTTGAATATTCTTCAAGGATTCAAGAGTTGAGTGGTTCAAGCCTTCAAGCTTCCAAGTTTCAAAGAGAGCATCCAAAGTTCACATCCTCAAGCATCAATCAAAGGCTTCATCAACTTGAAGACAAGATCTTCATCAACTCTCAACGGGCTTCAAAGAGATATTTGCTTTATTTTAGAAAGCTTTTATTGTATTCTTTTATACTTGCTCTTACATTATTTTACTTAAGGTTTTTGGTGAGCCTTGGAAAACCAAAGAGATTTTTGGTAAGCCTTGGAAAATCAAAGTGGTTGTTGGTGAGCCTTGAAACCAACTAGGGTTTGACTTGTGAGCCCGAAGACAAAACAAGTTGTAAAGGTTGTTGGTGAGCCTAAGTTATAAAACCAAACTTAGTGAAATTCCCAAGGGATTCTTGGGGAGTGGATGTAGGTTCTTGGTTGGCACCGAACCACTATAAATCTTTGTGTTTGTGTGATTATTCTCTTTATGCTTTTATTTCATTATTTCCGCTATATTTATTTGAAATACACAAGCACTTAAATTGCATTAGCATATACTTGCTTTAGTTCATCTTTTAAATAGTACAAAAGTTTTATAAAACCCAATTCACCCCCTCTCTTGGGTTGCCTACGTGGGCCTTCAAGGACTTTATATATAATTATGTCTCCCACTATTTTCTTCAAATACCATAACCCTCAACTATGGTAAGTGAGAAACCTTCCTGGTTTCCTTAGTGGGGTTAAGATCCTTATTCCTCATGAGTGCCTTGTGTGTACACAACAAATACACATGAGTTCAAAGGTAGGACAACCTTTCCAATTGTAACCCATGCAAATCTCAACAACTATCTTTTCCTCTAAGACACTTATGGCCTTGTGTGTACACAACAAACCATAATGTCTTAGTTTAGTCGGACCCTTAATTTCCAAATAGCCATGATTAAATTATGTTGCCCTTGTGCGTACACAACAAAGCAACATATCCAACCATGCTATAAAGCACTAAGTGCACCAAGACAAATCTTATATCAAATCCTAGAGTAGGCCTTGTGTGTACACAACAAACCTACTATAGCTTTGACATAAATTTGGCTTAGCATGAAGGAAGGCAACTTTATAGTATACTTAACCAATTAGCATTACCAAATTAAGATTTAGATATGACCAAATTGGCCAGGAAGTGGGAGGGATGAGGGGGTCCCCCCGTTGCTTTCCTTAGACAGCAATTAGATTGGCCAGGTTAGATAATGGAACCAATTATAAACCTTATTCCATTTACCTTCCCAGAACCACTTGCCTAGACACCAATTGGCTGATCAAACTCTAACTGGTTTTGCATCTTGACTAAGTTTTATACTATGACTAAATATTGTTTTTGATGAGGGCTTTGATGGTCTCAAAACACATTCTAAATACTATCATGATAATAATGTTTATTACTACAAGTATAAACATTGAACATGATAACCAAGTTTATAACAAACACAATGCATATCACTCTAGCATATGCATAAAATTTCATGTCATCAAGGATATTACCCTAATATGCATAGCATTATATGACAACAAGCATATTACCCTAAAATGCAAAACATGGCTTGATATTTCAATATCCCGTTCACCTCACTTGTTTATGAGATATGGCCACAGCGGCACCCCTACATGCCATAGGAGACCCATTGAATGGGAGAAGAGGGCCTTTAAACCCTACTTGGCTCCTATGACCGGACGGCCATGGTGACTAACCCAATCCAAAGCAGTTACTAGGGTAAAACCAACATGCATAATTTCATACTTGACATAATCTCATGCATTTCATAAAAACTGAAATTAAACATATTACCCTAATATGTAAAATTTCATATAATTGCATTATCATGTCATTTCATAAAGAAACAAGAAATCATGCATATGAATTTGGCCGGGTCGACTCGACAGGGTTCGGGTCGGCCCGGTAATGAAATTTCATCAAACTTCAAATGGATTCATAATTGGTATGCCACAAGGTGGGCTCTGATACCACTTGATGGGGATTCTCCCAGGGTCACGAGGATCATGCAGCATGCAGAATTGACTTTCAAAATAAAATTTTATAGCATGATACCCTAACATGTATAACATGTATAGAAAACCCTAATTCCCAGGAACCCCTTGGGCAATTACAACTAATGAATCATAAAATAAAGTCAATTAACATACCTGGATCGCTAAATCCAATCCTTTCCATGAGGCTCACAAGTGCAAGCCCACCAACGGTGATCCACACAAGACTTGAACCAAGGAAGAATCCCTACCGGGGTTGCTTGCTTCAATAGGACTCTTAGGATAGCCTTTGGACCTTTGACCACTGTAGGATACCCTGTCCTACTGTAGGGCTCTCTAGACACTCTCCTAAGGCACTCTTGGCTTTAGGACAACCCTCCCCTAGGACCCCTTAGGCTTATGTCCTAAAACAAAGCCTTGTCCTAAAAGATAAGACCTTGTCTTAATAAGACAAGTCTTGTCTTAAAAGAAGGAGGGAGGGAGACAACACAAAGAAGAACTCAGATAACTCTCGGAAAAATGGACTTCTGTTTCTGATGACCAAAAATCTAAAGTCTCATTTCACTATACCCCCTTTATATAGATTCAGATAGGGAGTGAAAAGCATCCCGAGACTCCTTATCAGATATGACTCTTCATGTCTAATAAGGCTCTTCATGCTTCAAGAGTCTTATTTGATGTTCTTTCCCTTTCCAGAGTAGTTCCCCATATGCCATGTGGCATATACCGGTTATAAAGAATGGAAGGAGGCATCCTTTCAATCTTGAAGAGTGTGGAATAGGTAGAGTCCTAAGGGTAGAAGGACTCTGCCTCAGAATAGTGAGCGCGTAGATGAAGAGAAGCTACTCTTCATCTGTGCGCCAATATTTCTTTCTGCTTTCACGCTGCCCCTTCCACTTCTTTGACCAGTCAATCCTCTCCAAGAGGTGTGGGGATAAAGTGAAGAGGGGCCAGTTTGATGAAGCTCCCAGAGTTTCATCTGCAGAAGGACTCTTGTCCTTCGCGCGCGCCATACTTCTCCCGGGTGCGCCAAAACGGCGCCACTTTCTTTTCCCACTTCTCTCTCCACCCAAAGCAGCATATATTCATTAGTGAAATAAATGCAATATGGGTGTCATTGGAAAGAGCATTAAATAAGCTTTCTGACCACATAATTTATTTTCAAATCAGAGGTCTATAGCTCATTTTGTGCCTTTTTGAAGTTAAGGTATCATTTAGGTACCAAAAGTCCAATGCCATTGGGACTCTTCATATATGGCACCTAAAATGCCCTTAAGCCCAAATTAAAATCAGGTAAAGCTCTAATTTGGCTAGCCCCACTTAGGACTCAACCTAATTTAGGTCTCCCATAATTAGGTTAGCCCATTTAGCAAGCAACCAAATCCAATCGAATTGGGTTAGGAATTAGGTTAGCCTACATATGCTAGTATGTAATCCGGCTAACCAATTAGGATCCTATGACCCTAATTAAATCATGAATGACTTTCTTGGATAAGTCTCTATTGTGTGTGACCCATTGGGCTCCACATCTAGCCAGCAGTAGGTTTAGGTTTGAGCCGATTCGATCCGATCGAACCCGGTTGACCTAATTAGGTCAAATTGGCTCACCTAATTGTCCAATTCGAATCACACATCGAATTGACTCATGAAACAAAATCAATTGGTTCATGAAAACCTACAAGACAAGATTGATGTCTAGCAACGTGTGATGCCTACCCAGAAGATGAGGAATTTTGGTGGAAAATACCAAAATACCCTTCAGTAATAAGTTACCGTGCAATTCAATCTTTCAATCTCCCATTATCCTGATTAAGTGATAGGCATGGATAGATGTCAAACCCTAACACTTAATGATATCGAATCTCAGCTCGATCATGAGGACTCAACTGATGACTGATTAGATTTCACAAATCTCATCCTGCTTTGACCAAAGGCTCCTTGAGTCTCTCATCGAAGTGATTGCATGGGATAACAATTCCTCTTACTAGGAATGATCTATTCCTTGTTGGTCCACTCACATCCTTCGTACACCTTCCACCATACCCGGAACACCCCGTACATGTCGCAATGCCATGAATGAGTATGAACCAAAGTATGGCTTAGTGTGCACAAGGAACCATGGTGACCTCAGGTCTAAAGATCACATGCACAACTTCTACTCTGGGATCTATCTTTTGACAAGTAGTAAGACTTCCAAAAGATAGTCCCGGTGTCGATCAGTTCTAGTGTACTTATACTCTAATGAACACCCTTATCCTTGTATTAGTGTCTCTACACAAGTGGTTGTGAGATCAACCACCCTCATCAACTGAGCATACATAGGATAAGCTAGTCTTTCCAGATTCATCGATCCCCAAATCGATGGTCCAATGACTAGGAACATTCTAGATTAAGGTTTATAGAAATTAGGTCTCACTATTATTTTATCATAACCCTAATTCCATTGCCCTATTCCATGCGGTTCATCATAATCATCAGAAACATGATACAACAGTATATGATGAATCACATGCCTTTATTAATATGAAAATATGTCATACATGAGTTGGAAGTTTACAAAAAGGCCCTCATAATGATTGGCTCTTAGGGCACTTTTCTATCACTCTCCGTATCATTTCTAGTCCCTTGCATTTTAGGTACCTTTCTTTTATCATCCTTATGAGCTGGAGGAGTGGTAGGTTTGGATTGGCTATTGAAAAATTGATTCACTCTAGGCCTATTTCTAGGAGTACTAAACCTATTAGGTTTGGGTTGTCTAGTAATGGGTCCTCTCTAGAATCTCTCACAATCCATAACAATTTGATAGGCCTGATCTAAGTCATGGACCTTTCTTAAAAATAATTCCCTATGGATGTCCTCATATAGGCGCGCTCGAAACCTAGATAAGGTGATCGACTCTGACTCAGCTACACCACACATCATGACAAACTGGTCGAATCTCACAATATACTCAGACACGAATTTATTACCTTGGGTTAACTTCCACCACTGATCTAAGAGTCTTTGCTCATAGGACAAGGATAGGTATTTCTCCCTAAGTCTGATCTTCATGGCTCTCCATGTAATTATGGGCAAATATCCTCTTTGGTGGTTAAGCCTCTCAACATTAATCCAGTATAACCTAGCTTGCCTGACTAACCTAAGCTTGGCAAACATGACCTTCCTCTCCTTAGATATCTCATTCCACTCAAAATACTGGTCCATGTCACTCTCCCAGTTAGAATTCACCTTGGGATCTAAGTTTTCATCAAAGGTAGGTGCCTCAAGTCTAATGTTCCTAAGGGCTCTGTCTTCTTGGTCATTGACATCTTGATAAGGTCGCCTAGGATTGGGTTCAAGAGTGAGTTCTCGATGTTGGGCTCTTAGACCTGTGAGAGTGGGTAAATCAGGATCAGGTTGAATCATATGGGATTCTTCTAGATTACCTATTCTTTCCTCCATTTGATCAAACCTAGTATTGAGCTGCCTAAATTGTTCAGTCATAGTTCACATCAAGGCTTCCAAATTCGGGTCCATGGTGGAATTGGTTTGAGCTTGGGGTTGTTGATAGGGTGTTCCTGATCTAGTGGTCATGCAATGCAATCCTAGCTTCTAGGATCCTAGTCCTAGAGCTCAAGTGGAATGAGTTAACTCAAATTACACCCAACTTTATAATTAGTCCTCCACTAGCCAGGTAAGAGGTGGGGTGGTGGAAGGCTCTCCCTACTTGACACAGGATCCTAATTAATAACCACCAGTCCACTTATGGCGTTTGCCTCTAGACCTCTAGCCTTAGACACCAGCTTCCAAAATAATTGAAATGTTGAGTGCACTAGTTCACTCACAAGACTCGAACCCAACCTGTTGGTGTCCCTAAATTGTATTAGGTTGCTAACCAATTTTAAGTTAGGCTTAGGTTCAAATGCAAAGGTTTATTATTTTGGGCTAAGGAGAGGTTGTCACATCCTCCCCCATCTAGCATAGTAGAATTGCCCGTAGAATAGTTTATGCACATGATGACACACATATGAAAAATACAAATTAGGGTTTCTAAGTTATTTTATATTTTATTATTATTTTTTATATTTATTCTTTTATTTTAGCTGATATATAATTTACAGAAAAGTACTTAATATGCAGGAAAATTAAAATATGTAAAAATTATGCAAAAAGAATCCTAAAGATGCTGAAATTAGTCTTGCTAAAAATTAGGACAGAACTATTCTCAGGAAGTATTTTGACATGCAGAAAATCTACATATTTCAATAAATCATAAGAAAATCCTAAAAAATACCATCAATTAAAAGAAATCTAGTAAAATAAAAATCAAAATTTTTTGGTCTTCCTATATATAAAAATAATTAAAATAATAGACTATATACTGGGATGGACGTGAATGCAGAAAATTAATCTTAAAGATGCCTATCTCTTTGTTTTCTTCTTCAAGGGTCAATCACAGCGGCACCCCTACATGCCATAGAAAATCCCCTTTGAATGGGATGTGAGGGTTTTGCAGCTCTACTTTTTTCTATGACCGGACGGTCATGGTGAAGCACCCAATCCGAGTACTTAAAGAGAACTATGTCCTAACCATGCTCTGATACCAAAGTTGAAGCGGGATCGATACAAAGACAATTCTAATAATTACAATTTAATTTTTTTTATGAGTAATGGCAGCAACTCAAATAAACTATCAAATTAATTTAACAAAAATTAGACTAAGTCTCTACTAACTACCCGCAATATAATCAGCATGCAATCACATAAAGAACCCTGGATCCAATGATTGAGAAAACATCAATTCAAGATCATCCTGACTTCAATTAACCATACTAATGAGATTTGGATGGTTACTTACCAATAACATCTTTTCCCTCCTCCGATTCAACAGATCAAGATTTAATTCTCTCGATCTCACGGTAGGATTACAAACTTTAGTCCTTTGGAGCAGATCTTCCCGTTGATAGTTGGATGGCAAGGGAAAACCTCATCTTCTGATCGAGAACACCAGGGATCCTACAAAGAATGATGATTAGAACAATTGAAATGAAATGGAAATCTAAAATGAGAGAGGGAAAGAAGGTTGGTCGGATGGGTTCAAGATATGGACTGGATGCTGAAGATGGTGGCGCCTGGCTTCAGGATCTTGGACTCAGGAATCAACTCAGACTTTAGTACTTCACACACACCCCAGTGCAATGCTTAACTAGCAGAGCACTCATATACTATAATTGCTTAACCAGTAATTGCACTCTCAATGCTTACCCAGCAATTGGAGAAAGGAAACTGGTAGAGTTTCATTAATCAATCGTAAGTTAGATACAAGGTGGTAGAATGGAGTGGTATTTATAGACCCTCCATACAAGGTAGCATGATAACACAAAATTCTTTGAATACATGATAATTAGGGATTACATTGGACTCTACACTCCTTGACTTGCATGGAAACTCCTTGAAATTTGAATTGAATAGACCCCCCTTGTAATTGGACTTCTCATGGCTTGGGCAGTGAATGTGGTGTTCCATGGTTTAAGAAAAAATATGCGACAAAAAAATGAGATGAGATGGTGCCTTATTCCTTCTCAATTAGCACTAATCCATCCTTGGTGTGAACTCCTTCCTAGTTTCAAATTTGAATGGTAGGCAAGATAATAAAACTCCTCTTTAATTGTTGAATGGATTCCATGAAAACTTGAATTCTTTTGAAACTTAGATGAACCTCCACTTATCCTTAGACTCTTCTTCCATTTAAATTTGAATGATTCCTTGGGTGGGCATCCATCGTGGAGTGAGCAACAATTTGAGGATGAAGGGGCGCTAGATGAGAAGTAGAATCCTTCTGCTTTACTTCTCTTAATGGCGTCTTCTTGGATTTTCAAATAGGTGATGAGAAGGAAAGTTGGATGGCGCCTCTTTTGGATAAAGATGAACTTTAAAATTGTAATGTATTGATGTCCCAATATCCCATTGTCTCAATATCTGGATATCCCAATGTCTCAATGTCTGGATGTCCAGATGCCTCGATGTCTGGATGTTCCAATATCCGGATGTCTGGTAAAAATTTTAGACAACCTTCTTTTGTCATAGAATTGATCCACCAAGGTGATGATGACTTGGATCTTGGCTACTTATGAAACCCCTTGACTTATTCAAATACTAATTACAAGACTCAAATTGACCAATTCACAAACAAAGCAAACTAATGTTATTTATAAGACTCAAGCTGAAATTAAAATACTTGGCTACTCATTGGTGATCTACAACGAGCTTGGAGGGTTTTGACATCTTTTCCTAGCTCTGGTGTCCTCACCACAAGATACCACTTGGAATTTCTACTATATTCACTACCATAATACAGTCGGATAATTTTACCGGGCTCACAGTCCAAACCCAACTCGGTTTTTCAACCGGGCTCACCAAAAACCCAACTCTTGGTTTTAAACAGGATTACCAAGAACCCAACTTGGTTTTACCAGGATCACCAAGAACCCTTACACAATTAGTTTTGAATGGGATCACTAACAACCCACTTGATTTTTAGACAGGGATCACCAATAACCCAACTTAACAAGAGTAAAAGAAAGTAAGCAACAATAATGACAAACATATTGTCAGATGGTTGCCAATGTAGCTCGAGAGAAGCCCTCTTAATTGTACTTCAATGCACTTTTATGGCTTCTCAACTTCTTCAATAAGTGCTTCAAGCTTTATGTTGGAGTTGGTGAAGGCTTGAAGTCTATCTTGAATGCTCTTGCAGTGCTCTCTAGCTCACAAGCTCAAGTAAGCATTAATCAATCCTTAACCTTTTCAAAAGTTATCCCAATCCTTCTTTTATAGAGTCTTGTACTATTCTCATATGATTTTAGTCATTGTAGACCATTGGGATGTGATACTTGACTGTTGGAGCACTTTTCAAATTCAAAATTGAAGTTTTGGAACTAGCTGTTACTTGCCTGAAATCGACCTTTCAAGTCGGCTCTGATCTTCTCGAGTCAGCTCGGATCCATAGAGTAGTTCTGGTTGAGTCCTCGCTTCATTCGGGTCGGCTCGGTTTCTTAGTAGTTTGATTCCTTACTCTGGAAGAATAAGCTCACCTTACTTCGAGTCGGCTAAGATTCTCAAGCTTTAAAAACTTTACTTTGGAAGAGTTAGATCGGCTTCCTCCAGGTCGGCTCTCCTAGCTATTCACTTAGAACGGTTCATTCTGGACTGTAGAGGAGTCAGCTCGGATGCTGAAGAGTCGACTCGGATATCTGACTGAGCAATAGAGTCGGTTAGGATTTCCTTCAAGTCCGCTCACCTGTCTGATTCAACAAATAATACATTGAATGAGTCAGCTCGGATTCCTTCAAGTCGGCTTGGATTTCCTTCGGATCGGCTCACCTGTCTGATTCAGGAAATAATACACTGGATGAGTCAGCTCGGATTCCTTCAAGTCAGCTCAGATTTTTGCATGCCAGAAATTTTTAGCTGTGACATAGATCAGTATCTGATGCGGCAAGCATATGATTAGTGATTTGATTCGTGTTTGTAGAGCAATGAAACCTAATTACACTAGCATTGTACTCATCATAATAAGTCTTAAGGATTACATGAAAAGGGACTATTACATGATTAGACACAATCCTAAAACTAAGAAGGAAGAAGATCTAGACAATAGGGGCTAATGATTGAGGACTTGCCTTGTTGAGCTTTCCAACCTTCTAATGATTTCAAACCTTGAAACTACCGATGCTCTGGACTGGAGAACTCGGATAACAGAGATCAGAACGCTGGGCTTGGGCTTCAGCTTGTTGGTTCATTGTCAAGGGGAACCTTGTTCACAACTCAAAGACTTCGAAGGACCCTGCAATGAAGATCAAAAGTTAAGGAAGAAGAAAGCAGGCATATGGAAGGGATGGAATAATTTATGAGCAAGGAAGGAAGTCTGAGATGGTTTGGCCGGCTCCAATGTATCCTTCTTGAACTTGGCGTTGGATGGCTTGGAGAAGAAAGTAGATTCGAGTGGGGGGGAAGGGGGCTTAGGAACAATCACTCAAAGAAATAATATAAGACTACAACTTCAACTTCAACTTCATTTTTCATTCATCTCATCAAAATCAATCCCTTTTACAATGGGCGTCCAAGGCTTTTAATAGCCTCACAAAGCTAGCTTTTGAAATTTAAAAACTCCCCAAATCGAGGAGGATTACAAGGGGGGTTGGAGGATTTGGTGGAGAGTTTGGAGGGATGTGGGGGGGGTTGGAGGATTTGGTGGAGGACTTGGAGGGATGTGGCCAACCTCCTTGAATTTGAATCTCCCTTGTTGGCGCCCAAAGGGTGATGAGGTGGCTGGTGAAGTGGCACCTGATGACGTGGCATGGTGAGGTGGTCTTCTACTTGGATAAGAATGACATGTGTTGCCCAGTGGTCCTAGTTGATGGTCCTTTTCTCTTGCTTAGTTGATGTGTCTTCTCTTCTTCATGTGGTCAAATTCTGGGGTCTAGAATTTGAGTCTTGTTGCTGGCTTTCATGGCTTTAAGACTTGATTAGACTTAACTCAATTGAATTAGACTTAACTCAACTGAACTGACTTGACTGACCTAGACTTTAAAACTTGAAATGGACTTACAAGAAATGAAATTTTAAAAGTAATTACAGGACTCAATAAACACTCTTGATTTGAAACTCAAAATTAATTACAGGACTCTTGAAAAGGAAATGACTCTTGAAAATAAAATATTTTTGAACTAAAGGATACAAGGTAACCTAATTATCTTCGATCCAAATTAGGATAAGGCTAACCTTGTTGGAGTGAAGTTTCTTTCAGCTTCTGGTGTCCACACCAATTCTCCTGGGGTGGGCAAAACTCGACCCAGTCGAGTATGGTTCAGTTTTGCCCTGGTAATGCTCGAACAAGTCTGGGTTAAGTCTTTGCAGGTCCTCTCGAGTAATCCAAGAGTTGTCGGACTCAGGTCGACCTTGCCATTGAACCAGGTATCGCTGATAGTCCTTATTCCTGGTAGTAATGATCTTGTCATCCAGGATTCTCTCAATCCTCTCTCTCTGCTCAGGTAAGGTTGGTGGTGGACACTCGAAAATATGTTCACTCTCAATGAAAGTTTCTGGCTCAAAAGGCTCACTAGGTATTAGTAGTGGTTCTTTGTATTCTACTAGGTCCGAAACATTGAAGGTTGTACTAATACCCATATCAGGTGGAAGTTCCAAAACATATGCATTAGGCCCTATTTTCTTTAAGATCTTAAAAGGTCCCGCTCCGCGGGCATTCAGCTTCTTTATGGTTCCAGGGGGAAACCATTCAGGATTGAGCCTAATCATCGCATAATCCCCTTCACATAATTCTTTAGCCCTCTTATGTGAGTCAGCTAAGTGTTTATAAGTTTCATTGCTCAGGTTGATCTTATTACTGATTTCTTTATGCAGATTTGTGACATGCTGTGCAAAAGACTCAGCAGACTCAGAAACTTACACAAGCACTTACGAAATGCAGACTGAACTAGGCATCTTTATTAAGAGGAATTTTATTGGACTCTCTAGGGCCTAAACCTAACAGATTAATGACTCTCTAGGTTTGACCCTGGTCTGGTATGTACATGAGAATTTACCATGGGTTCCTAGCAAATGCCATAAGGTTTTCCAAAAGTAGGTAGCAAAAGGAATAGGCTTTAAAGGCTCATGCAACCTAGTAATCTCATCAAAATGAAACTTAATGGCTCTAAAATTATGATAAGACTCAGGAAAAGGCAGGAAATAGGAATCCGAGACTTGGGATAATTTAGGAGAATCTTGAAACAGACCTTGGTTACTCATGATGACCTTAAGATTTGAATATTGATCTACAGGCGGGATGCTTCTAGGTAGTTGAAGGTCATCAGGACAGTCTTCTAAAATAATGATTGGGTTCTTCTCAGGTACCTGAAGGAGTTCTTGTGTCGAAGCTAAAGTATTGGGTTCTTCCTGAGGGCATTGTCTTACGGGAACCAAGTCCTCACTAAATTTTGGTTGTTCTGATGTTTCAGGACTAGGCTCAATAATCTTTTCTTTACCAAAGGTTTCCTCAGGTAAGGTATTAAAGTTGTTCTCTTCACAGTCTTCCCCTTCATATTCATCTATTAAACTTATGTTAGTCTCATACACATATTTACTAGGTTCAGACTTGCCTTCTTCCTTCCCTAGCCCTTCAGTTTGAGGATACCCTAAGTCTTGAGTATTCATGAACTCAACTTGTACTTCAGGGTTCTTACTCCTATCATTCATATGAGCTAATGGGATAGTAGGAGTTGGTTGGTCTAAGGAAAATTGTTTAGCCAGCATTTGGTTCAATTGGGCCATTAGATCATTTAGGCCTCTCAGCGTGGTTTCAAGATTCGGGTCCATGGCTACACTGGACTGGGTCTGGACTGGTGAATATGAGGCTCCTGATCTAGTTTCCATGCATGCAAGTGGACTCAAGTTCGAGCTAAGGTTTCCTAGACCTAGAGCACAAATTAGAAGTCTAATTAAGTGAACCAACTAGCTAGTAGTACTTATGGGACTTAGCCAGGTAGGTGGAGGGGAGTGTAGGTCCCTGATTGCCAACCTTAGACACCAATCTGAGATTGGCCAGGTAGGCGGACCAAATCACAAGCCCTGATGCACCAATCCTAGACACCAAGCCAGTAAGCACACACCAATTAGCTGACACAGTTAACTTGATCCTAACCTGAACCCAATTTGTTGGTGTCCCTAACCCACTAGGGCAATTAACGTTCTACTCAATTTTAATTAATGGGCTGGGATCGATATGCTGGTTGGTGATTTTTGGGCTAGGGACAGGTGATGAAATCCTGACCCTATGTCAAATTGATGCCCTTAATTTGATTTCTCATGAGATGAATGAAATGCAAAGGTGCTGCATAAGTGTGTTGCAATTTGAAAGTGGTGTGGAAAACGTGATGAAAAAAAATGTCCAAAAATTCTAAGAAATTCACAAAGGATTCCTAACTTATATGTTTCAATGTATATGAAAGGAATTTTAAAACTAAAATCTATACTAATCTAAGCAGATCCTACAAATGAAGATAAATAAAAAGGACAGAACATAACCCTAATGACAGTGTCGAACTTCAGAAATTTTTATTTTTTTTATAATTTTTTTCTGATGATGAAATTTAATATGGTGATAACTGACTTAAAAAGGAACAAGAAAAAAAATATTTTAATAAAATATTAGTGACTTGCCTTTGAAGTTGCAGGCGGATTACAGTCAGCCTACAGAAAATACAGCAAGCAGAAAAACAGAACGTGACCAATGCAAAATTCACAAATGAAATCTAAAAAATCCTTTGGCTTTCTTTTTCACGGGTCAATCACAATGGCACCCCGACACGCCTTAGGAGATCCCCGTGGAATGGGAAGAGAGGGTGTTTAAACCCTACTTTCTCCTAAGACCGGACGGCCTGGTAACGCCCCCGATCCAAGTACTTCAAGGACTTAATGCTATGCAATCAGGAACTTATTCTACCATGCTCTGATACCAAGATGATGCGGCATGCATATGATTAGTGATTTGATTCGTGTTTGTAGAGCAATGAAACCTAATTACACTAGCATTGTACTCATCATAATAAGTCTTAAGGATTACATGAAAAGGGACTATTACATGATTAGACACAATCCTAAAACTAAGAAGGAAGAAGATCTAGACAATAGGGGCTAATGATTGAGGACTTGCCTTGTTGAGCTTTCCAACCTTCTAATGATTTCAAACCTTGAAACTACCGATGCTCTGGACTGGAGAACTCGGATAACAGAGATCAGAACGCTGGGCTTGGGCTTCAGCTTGTTGGTTCATTGTCAAGGGGAACCTTGTTCACAACTCAAAGACTTCGAAGGACCCTGCAATGAAGATCAAAAGTTAAGGAAGAAGAAAGCAGGCATATGGAAGGGATGGAATAATTTATGAGCAAGGAAGGAAGTCTGAGATGGTTTGGCCGGCTCCAATGTATCCTTCTTGAACTTGGCGTTGGATGGCTTGGAGAAGAAAGTAGATTCGAGTGGGGGGGAAGGGGGCTTAGGAACAATCACTCAAAGAAATAATATAAGACTACAACTTCAACTTCAACTTCATTTTTCATTCATCTCATCAAAATCAATCCCTTTTACAATGGGCGTCCAAGGCTTTTAATAGCCTCACAAAGCTAGCTTTTGAAATTTAAAAACTCCCCAAATCGAGGAGGATTACAAGGGGGGTTGGAGGATTTGGTGGAGAGTTTGGAGGGATGTGGGGGGGGTTGGAGGATTTGGTGGAGGACTTGGAGGGATGTGGCCAACCTCCTTGAATTTGAATCTCCCTTGTTGGCGCCCAAAGGGTGATGAGGTGGCTGGTGAAGTGGCACCTGATGACGTGGCATGGTGAGGTGGTCTTCTACTTGGATAAGAATGACATGTGTTGCCCAGTGGTCCTAGTTGATGGTCCTTTTCTCTTGCTTAGTTGATGTGTCTTCTCTTCTTCATGTGGTCAAATTCTGGGGTCTAGAATTTGAGTCTTGTTGCTGGCTTTCATGGCTTTAAGACTTGATTAGACTTAACTCAATTGAATTAGACTTAACTCAACTGAACTGACTTGACTGACCTAGACTTTAAAACTTGAAATGGACTTACAAGAAATGAAATTTTAAAAGTAATTACAGGACTCAATAAACACTCTTGATTTGAAACTCAAAATTAATTACAGGACTCTTGAAAAGGAAATGACTCTTGAAAATAAAATATTTTTGAACTAAAGGATACAAGGTAACCTAATTATCTTCGATCCAAATTGGGATAAGGCTAACCTTGTTGGAGTGAAGTTTCTTTCAGCTTCTGGTGTCCACACCAGTATCGGCTCTTTCTACTAGAGTCGGCTTGGATAGATCTTCAGTAAGAACTTGAACATCTCTCCAGAAGTTTTCCAGCAAGTCTTCAACACTTCAAACTTTTCAAACTCAACTTATAAATGGATCTAAGAAATTTAAAGCTTGAAGAACATAGAAGCAACCCATTTTTCATGATTTTCTTTTAACTATTTTTATGGGTTCTTCTTTACATGAGAAAATTATAACACAACTCGTGACAAAAAATAAGAATGTAGGAGTTGGAAATGAGTAGTGAAATCATCCTATAAAAACTTGTAAAGCACTTGAAGAGTTGTTAGTAAGACAAATATATGCTCCAATATTTTGTTATCATCAAAATCACTCAAGGTGTTAACAAAAATATAACAATTTCTAGGGTTGAATTTAATCTCATGACAGTAAGTGATCACTATTGTAGGTAATCATAAATACTAACCAACTCAAACTATAGTTAGGATGAGTCAGGATCATATCCTTAGGGATCAGTTGGGGTTATGTTCATTTTTAAGGTTTTATTTAAAGTCTCAATTAAATTATAAAAATTAGAAGTCAGGAATGGAATACGTTTAAAACTAGAAATTAAAAGAAAATAGAAATTTTAATTGAATTAAATTAATTACAAACAAGCAAGAGAAATAATTAGTAAAGTTATAAATTAGTGCAATTGAGATAAGTGTCTCTAGATTTCATTCATTTTTTTTAATAAAATATAAATTAGTTCTTTATTATATAATTAGTAAAGTTATAATTGATTCTCGAGTATAATCTATCTAGCTAGATACAGGTATGCCCCTATGTAGTCATAAGCTTTTCAATGTCTTAAACTTGAGCATAGCCTATCTCAATGGGTACAAATCTATTCCTATATAGTTATAGGCCATTCAAAAACTCCAATCATATAAATAATTAAAATATCCTATAATCTAGATTTTGAGTATAATCTATCTTGCTGGATACAGATTGTAGTACCTTGGTCTATCCTTATATAATCATAGATTATTCAAAAATCTAAATTTTAGATTAAATAATATGCACACAACTTGAAGTAAAAAAAAATAAATTTTATTCATGAATAACATGATCATTATAATCAAGAAATATAATTACAAAGAAAAGAAACTAAAACATAAATAAAAAGAACCTCCTCTACTCCCCTGGAGACTTGGAGATCAGCCATGCATGCTATCCATAAGAATCACCTTCAATGGAAGAAAGATGATGAAGAAGATCTGCCCCTGCTACCTCTCCCACTAAAGCTCTTACATCAAAAAAATTAAAAAGAAATGAAAAGAATATTGCTGTGGCTACTCCCTCTTGCTTTTCTACTTCTTTGCTCAGTTCATAGTTCCCCTTAAATAGAAGAGAAAATAGCCCAAATCCTAGCTAGAATTGGTCTCCAAATCCTTTTAAATTTAAATTTAACTTCCTGAAGTTAGCAAAGAAATCAAATCACCATCAAACTACTGAATTCATGCTCGATCTATCACGATCAAAGCCAAATTTCGGTCAAAGTAGCCCATCATTGTTAGATTAAGGTTCCTAGCATCTTCAGATTGTTTAATGCAACACTTTAGATCAATAAATTGAGGTTCGGATCGAGAGTCCTGGCATTTGCCTAGCAAACAATACATGTTGAATTCCTTCTTCCAATTAGAATATTCTCCATTATCAAATCCATGCCAGCACTGTTTCCTTATTGGACCCATCCTCCCTTGCATCGCTACCACTAAAACCTTTGCTGCTGCTACTATTGGCACTGCCCATGCACTACCACCTTCACCAGCGTCGTTGCCATCTCCACTCGCTCAGGTGCTCCCTTGTGCTTGCCATCACTTCATTGAGACTATCAGCCTCGGAACCTTGCCCCTTTCACTGGTGACCTCATCGCTGTTGCTCGCACTTCGTCGGCACCACCATCTTCACTAGCACTATCACCATCGTTGGATTGCATGATTGAAACCAAGCCCTAGCTGCCACCATGGATCTCTTTCTTCACCATCGACCTCACTGCTTTCTGTTTCCATCTCTATTCACCGATGAAATCATCGCCACTGCCAATGCCATTCACTAGGATCGTCACCACCACGAAGTGCTTCCACCTAGCCCCAAATCCTCTACAAGCCATGCGGTCCATGAAACCTTTGTAAACTGAGCGGCCAATCCATCAAGGACTAGCTACTTTAAAATCCATTTTTGGCTTGATTTTGGAACCAAATTAGATTGGATTAGCCTAGATTTTAGTCACTTATATTTCTTCAATTGGTCATCAAAATGATATTGATTTGCTCTTAATTTAAGTCCTTTTAACCAGCAAATCGGGCTCTTTATACTGGTGATAATTTTTCTTGCAAAAGATTAATAAAAGCATCAATTCTTAAATAATAGTGATTAATTAATCTATAAATTAATATTTTTATTGATATGTTTATAGACTCATCAGTAAGAAACAAAACTTGAGCACTATCAACTGTTGAGGTAGAATATGTAGTTGCAGGGAGTTGTTGTGCTCAAGTACTTTGAATTAAGCAATAACTAGAAGAGTTAGGTGTGGGCACCAGGATCTGAAAGAGGCTACATTCAATTCAGACCAATCTGAGCTCATTATGAATTATAGGTAATTAAGCTTTTGGGTCCTGTCAGTTTTATTTTTTCTTAAGCTTATGTCCTATACTTAGATATTTGAGTCAAGCTATTCTTTCTTCAGTTAATGTCCTATAATTTATTTTACTTCAGTTAAGTTTAAACTCAAGAGGGCAACCAACATAGACCTAAGTCAAGACCAAGAAGCATGACCACAGGATAGAGGATGCCACTTCACTCTCCATGTAAGAAAAGACTCCAGAAGGAACCCATTCCTTGTGCCACCTCATCCTCCACATAAGATGGTCCCCACTTCACTCTCCATGTCAACATGGAAGGCCCCCACCCTTATCGCCTAAAGCATAGAATTCAAATTCAAATGGGGCATCCCATTTTCATCTCCACGCCAACATGGAAGGTTTTTTATCCTTGCCACCCAAAGCATGAAAGAAAACTCAAATTCTAAACCAAATGAGGCGTCCCACTTATTCTTCCTTGATTAGTGCATGTAATCTCTCTAATTCAAATTTCAAAGAGGCTTGGGTGAATGATAAATACCCCTCCTCCTCTTGTAATGGGATATTGAAGAATGAATAATTTTTTTTTTTACTTCCATTGCTCTAAGCATTGCCACTCCATGAGGGAGTAGGGTGTGAGGCCCAAGCGAGTTCTCTATTCTTCAAAGAGGCTTGGGTTCTCTATTCTTCAAAGAGGCTTGGGTGAATGATAAATACCCCTCCTCCTCTTGTAATGGGATATTGAAGAATGAATAATTTTTTTTTTTTACTTCCATTGCTCCAAGCATTGCCACTCCATGAGGGAGTAGGGTGTGAGGCCCAATCGAGTTCTCTATTCTTCAAGACTCCTCCACATCCTCTTCTCTTTCCCTTGCTAATCTCCTTTTCTTTTCTTTTCCCTATTCTCCCTTGGTCTTTGATTAATCTGTTTGTAGGATCCTTGGGTGCCCAGAGCCAAAGAAGAGGTCTTCCTTGCATTGGAACCATTGATGGGAAGCCAACACATTCAAGGGATTCAGCCTTCTTATCCAGATGCTCAAATCTAGGAGTGTTGAATGATCCAACTATTGAGGGAAGAGAGATATCGTCTGGTAACAAGCCTTTTTTTTTCTCTCTCAGATTTGAACTCTTGGAAGAGCTTGTCATAATTCAAATAGTTTCTCAACCATGATCTAATCAATTTATTGCTTAAATAGGTCTAATCTATGGGAAAGTGATTTTATCTTCCAGTAGTTTGCTTCAGTGCTCTTTTTATTCTCTTACGGAGAGTTAAGCCATATTTTTGGAATCATTGCTCACCTTAACTTTCTGCATTTCGTTATGTTGATACTCACACATCCCTGCATGTCCCACATCACTTTAGTACTAAGCAAACTAAAATTTGTATCAGATGTGATAAAACCAGTGCTATTAAATTGACTAAAAATTCTATTCAGCATTCAAAAATAGATCACATAAAAATTAGACATCATTTTGTTTGGGATTATATGCAAAATGGAGAGACAATGAACTCAAATTTGTTTGTATTGATAAGCAATTAGTAGACATATTCACCAAACCACTTAGTGAGGATAGTTTTTCCATGATTAGAGGTGAATTAGAGAGCTTTGTGATCCATTTTAGGAATTTTACATAGAAATTCTCAAAAAAAATTAGAAAATATTCTTAGAGATAATTTTCAACATTTTAGGATTTGTGCGACCTTATTTTATATATTTAAGTTCCCAAGAATCCATTTCTAATCTTTTTAGACCCAAAAACCAATTTTTTGCTCGAGCTAACTTGAGCAGACCCAAGATTGAGCGAGCCAACTTGAAAGTCAGAAATCATTTTTTTTAATATAGTTAAAAATCTAAGTAACCCTTACTCTTTACTATTTAACCAAGCCACTCTTATATCCCTTCATAGTCCACTACTATGGAAACCCTAGGGGACCACTGTGGAAATCGATGTATGAAATTGAGCAAAAATGGGACCATGAAAGGCTTTGGCTTACAAAAGGAGGAGAACTAGAGATTCTACTTCGACGAACATCAGGCTAGGCATCATAATGATGAGCTAGCCCCTATTGCTAAACTGGCTCAACCTCATCTAGCCATTTTGATGGCTACTACCGATAGAAAAATGTATTTTGACTTCTTAGAGAAAGAACATCTTTGAATCAATGATTGGATTAAGAATCAAAGATGGAAAAGGTTTTGCTCTCTTGATGTACCAGTTTATCTTATTTTGGTTAGAACTTTCTTTGAAAATATGAGGTTAGGACATGATTCAATCAGTTCTATAGTTAAAAAACAATTGATTATATTGCATGAGACAAGCTTAAGCCACCTATAGGAAATGCCAAAAGAGGGAAGATGTTACTTGAATTTAGAAAACAATATAGATGGATTAAGAACAATTTTAGAAAGGGGAGATGTTAGGAACATCAAGAATTTACAAGTGAATCAATTATCTTTAAAAATGCGGCTACAACATAATATGGTGAGTCATATATTCTTCCCGAAGATCGGGAGATTTAACTTGGTAACTAAGAGGGACATAGCTTTCATGCACTATTTGATCAAGGGCCACCCAATCAATTTGCCATTCTTGATGTTATCTCAGATAAAGGAAGCTACCAGGAAGTAGTGGGCATATCTTCCTTATGGCACGGTATTCACTCTGGTATTTGAGAAGTTTGGAGTTGATTGCTCTGGCAAGGATGCCATGAGATTGCTACATATAGGTAGATATAGTAAAAGATCACTTCATTGAATGGACTAACTGGTGTAGGCACCAAAATGCAAAATAGGCTTCAAGCAAACCTAATTAATTTGAGCTCTTTATGGATTGCAAGTGAATAATCCAAACTCAATTTTGGCTTCAACTTTGTTTTTAATATTTAGCATGAGTCCGGTAATTAGAGTCAAGTCAATTTTGATTTCAATGTAGTATTGTAATTAGTCAAGTTGGTCAAGTTGGGTTAAAATTAGCCAAGGCATGAACCATGGGAAGAAGCTTGAACCTAAGTGAAGGAGCATCAAGACCACCTATTGGATTGGAGCTAACCACTTCACCCTCCATGCCAAGTCAAGCCTTGTTGGAGCACCACCTCAACATCCACGCCAAGTAAGCCATGCCACCTCACTCTCCATCCCAATTCTTGCACCCAAGCTTGCTGAAACTCAAAGTTGAATTCAAGTTGTAACTCCCCACTTCCCACTTCCCTTTTCATGCATGTAATCTCTCCCATTTTAAATTCAAATTAGGGCTTGGGAAGTTAATAAATACCCCCTAATCCTCTTGTAATCAACTATGTTATGAATGAATGAAAGCTTCTTTCATTCTTCCATTGCCTTGACACTCCATGAGGGAGAGGGTGTGAGGCCCAACCTGTTTATCCAAGTTCCAAGAAGACGCCAACCATACTCTTCTTCCCCTTCATTCAATCTTTCCATAATTTCCTTTCCTTTCATACCTCCCACAGCCACTATAATGCTCTCCATTACAGGATCCCTCCATGATCTCGAGCTGAAGATGAAGTTTACTTTGCCTTAGGACCATCTACGTTTGGAGTCCTCGGTCAAAGGAGTGATAGTCTTCAAATTTAGCTGCAAGTCCTTGAAGTGCTGAGATTAAACTGCCTCCAAAAGTTTTAGCGCTTATTGTTGGTAAGAAGAACCCATCCTAGACTCTTAGATCTAATTATTTGAAGGTACTTGCCCTAATTAGAATGGTTTCTTAACCATTAGGTCTTTTTTCTTTTGATTGAATGAAACTACATCATGGGTAATATAACTTTCATCTAGTAGTCTTTACATTAAGTTTATTTGCTCCCTCTTATGCATAAATCTTGCTGATACAAGAGTCCTTGCTCATTTTAGATTGCTAGGTTTCTAAGTTAAAATCTCCATCTTGCATCCCGCATCATTTTTGGTATCAGAGCAGCTTAATTAGGATAGGTATGCTAGTTGCTATAAAATTCTGCATCATCTAAGGACTATACCTGAAAGCTCATCTCATAGCTTTTCGGATCTTAGTTTAATTTGCAATTCCTAAGTAACTTTTCCAGATCAAACCTGACCTGGAATCTTTTTCTATAGATTTTAGATCTGAATTTTTAGAAAAAAAAATTTATTTGTTTTCCTAGTTTACTCTCTAATCGAAGGAATCATGCCTCCTAGTTTACTCTCTAATATGAAAGTGTACATACGACCCATGGGAGTAATGAGCCAAGGCTGGACATGAGATCCCAAGATTGGAGGGTCTGTTGTGCTAAATGCATGCTTGCATGATTGGAATTAATGAATGCTACATTATATGTTTTCTCATCTAGCACAACCTAGGTTCTAGATTTCTGGTACAATTCAAATTTGAATTCTCCTAACCATAATTTTAAAATTCAAAATTTAAAATTTAAAATTTAAATTTTGAAACTTAAAATTTGAATTTTGAAAATTTAAATTTGAAATTTGAAATTTTAGATTTAGAAACTTAAATTTTGAATTGAATGTCTATCTTAGTCTTTACATTCTATTGATTAGTTAGATTCTTGATTGTGCATTCATTCTAAAACACTTAAGGACAATCCTATCATAAGATAATGGAAGGATTTTGTTACCTTTCCTTGGCCCAAAAATAACAAACCACATATTGTATTGACCCAAGCCTAATCTAAAATTAAGTAAGAACCTAAACTAGGGACATCAACAAGTCAAGTTCATGTTTCATGTTGAGACTTAGTATTGGTTAATTCTATATTTACTCATGGATATTGGTGTCTAAGGCTAGGGGTCCTATGGCAAATGCCTTAAGTGAATCTGTGGTTTATAATTAGGACCTCGTGAAAGCCAGGGGAGCCTCCCACAATCCCACCTCCTACCTGGCTAGTTGAAAGGGTGATTGCTGTCTTGATTGGTACTTTGGCAATTCATGTTACCTTGAACTTCTAGGTCAAGGAGCCCTAGAAGCTAGGTTTGTATTGCATGATCACTAGATCAGGAACCCCATACCAACACTCCTAGACCCAACCAAGTCTCACCATGGATCCCAATCTTGAAACTTTGATGAGAACCATGACTGAGCAATTCAGGCAACCAAACAATAGGTTTGACCAAATGGAGGAGTGAATCGGGACCCTTGAAGAGACCCATTTGACCCACACTGAACCTGAATCAACTAGGCTAACTCCCCTTGGTCCAAGAGCCCATCGCCATGATCCCACCCCTGAACATAACCCTAGATGCCTACACTAAGATTTCGTTGATTCGAAGAAAAGAGCCCTTAGGAACATTCATCTTGATGCACCCACTTTTGATTGAAACTTAGATCCTAAGGTGTATGTTGATTGGGAGAGTGACATAGATCAATACTTTGAGTGGTATGAGATGTCGAAAGAGAGAAAGTTCAAATTCGCTAAACTTAGGTTAGTCTGACAAGCTAGGTTGTATTGGAAAATTGTTGAGCATATTTGTCGTCAAAGAGGAGACATGCCAGTAGTCACATGGAGAGCCATGAAGATCAAACTTAGGGAGAAGTACTTATCCTTGCCCTATGAGCAGAGACTTTTAGATTAATGGCAGAAATTGAGCCAAGGTAACAGAACCGTGTCCTAGTACATTGCTAAGTTTGACAAATTTGTCATGAGATACAGCATGGTTGAGTTGGAGGTCGTCACCCTATCTAGGTTTTGAGCAGGCCTTCATAAGAAAATTCAAAGGAAATTATTCCTGAGAGAGAAGTCCAAGACCTAGAATAAGCTTATCAAGTCACCAGGGACTATGTAAGATTTTAGAGGGGACCCATTAATCATCGATCTGAACCCAGTAAGATTAGTACCCTTGGAAATAGGTCAAGTTCTAGTCAAGTTTTCTCTAACTGACCAAATCCTACTACTCCACTAGCTCTCAAGGATGACAGGGGTAAGACCCTTGAAGTTCAAAAGGATAATCACCAAAATGTGCATTGCTTTAGGTATCATAAAGTCGGCCACTATGCTAGTCAATGCCCTACCCAAGCTTTACACATAGGAGAGTTAGAGGAAGAGCTCTAAAAACCTTTGAAGAATTTGAAGAAGAAGTATATGAAGACGGATCAAATCTAGTGAATGAATTATGAGGGAGGTGAAGAAGATATTTATCCAACTAAAACATTAGGAGTTGTTAGGGGAGAAGATATTGTAACTTGGTATCCTAGCCCAAACAAAAGAACATGAGGATCAGTGAAGGACCAACATCCTACAAACTTTTGTCAAATTAGGGGAGAAGATTTTCAAAATTAATAATGGGAGCTGTGTAAATACCATTTCTATAAATGCTATCAAAATTTTAGGTTTACCTACTCTTCCCTATCCCAACCCCTATAAAGTATCCTGGATTGATTCAACCTTCATTCCCATTAAGTTAAGATGCGAAGTTACAATCCAAATCCAATCTTATCAAGAGAAAGTTTGGTGTGACGTCCTTCCTATGGGGGTTAGCAGTATTATTCTAGGCCGACCTTGGTTATATGATCATGATGCTATCCTGTACAATCATTCCAACTCCTGTTCCTTTAACCACCATGGAAAGAAAATTATCATAAACTCGACCCCACCCAAGGACAACATCAAAAGAGGGTCTAGTAATCTGAAGGAGAAGAAACAAGGATTAAATCTGATCAGTGTTAAGGATTTAGAATGAGAGATTAATGAGGGTTCACCAGTTTGGATATTATCCACCAAGGAAGTCCAGGATCAAACTTAGAAAGAGAAATCCCAAGAAATAATAGAGTTTTTGAAGATTTTCAAGATGTGTTTCTGGAAGATCTTCCTGATCACCTCCCACCATTAAGGGATATTCAACATGCCATAGACTTAGTCCCAGGAGCCACCTTACCAAACCTTCTACATTATAGGATGAATCCCACTAAACATTCAGAGCTACAAAAGCAAGTTGGAGATCTTCTCTAAAAGGGATTCATTAGGGAAAGCCTGAGCCCTTATGCAGTACCTACCCTTTTGACCCCCAAGAAGGATGGCACTTGGAGAATGTGTGTAAATAGTCATGCCATCGATAAGATAATGATCAAATATCATTTTCCTATTCCCTATCTTGATGATATGTTAGATATGATCACCAGAGCCACTATGTTCTGTAAGATTGACCTTAAGAGTGGCTAGCACCAAGTTAGGATTAGACCTGGGGATGAGTGGAAGATAGCTTTTAAGACTAAGGATGGCCTTTACGATTGGTTAGTAATGCCTTTTGGCCTTTTAAATGCTCCTAGTACATTTATGAGGATCATTACCCAAGTCTTGAGACCATTCATTGAAAAATTTAATGTAGTCTATTTCGATGACATCCTCATATACAGTAGGACTAAAAAAAATCACTTGGACAATCTCTAACAAGTATGCCAAGCCCTTGAAGTGATGCCTCTATGCTAATCTTAGGAAATGTAGCTTCTTAACCCATAGAGTCATTTTTCTAGGTTTTATCAATACCCCTGAAAAGATTAAGTCCATAAAAGATTAAGTCCATAGTTGAGTGGCTTGTACCCAAAAGCATACATGATGTGCATAGCTTCCATGTTCTTGCTACCTTCTATAGGCAATTTATTCGGGGATTCAGTTCGATTATCACACCCATTACTGACTATGTTAGGAAAGGGACCTTTGAGTGGACTAAGGCCGTCGATAGAGCCTTCCTTGACATCAAAGTGAAAATGATCCAAGCACCCATTTTAAGATTACTTGACTTTTCAAAGATCTTTGAGGTTGCTTGAGATGCCTCAGGAATTAGAATTGGAGGAGTTTTAAGTTTGGAAAATCATCCTAAGCCTTTTTTAGTGAAAAACTGAATGAAGTGAAGTTGAAATATTAAACTTACAATAAGGAGTTGTATACAGTAGTTCAAGACCTAAGGTATTGGAGACACTATCTACTACCACAGGAGTTCATTCTTTATTTGGACCATGAAGCACTCTGATTCCTTAATTCTCAAAAAAAGTTGAACCCTAGGCACGGAAAGTGGGTAGGGTTCGTCCAGGCTTATACCTTTATTTTGAAACACTGAGCTGGCACTAAAAACTAAGTTGTTGATGCGCTTAGTTGTCATTCCATGCTCTTGACCTCTATGAGTACTGAAGTCATATGATTTGATAAATTGAAAGAAGAATATGAAAATTGTCCTGACTTTAGTAAGATTTTTCAATCCATTCGCCAAGGACCATCTAGGTTATGCATCCCTCAAACCTCCATATGGGAATTCCTAATTCAAGAAATTCATGCAAGGGGTTTAGCTAGCCATTTTGGTAGAAACAAAATAATTCTAGCAGTTGAAGACTAGTTTTTTTGGCCCGGTCTTAAAAGAAATGTGGCCCAAGTAGTGGCCCAATGCTGAACTTGTGCTGTTGCCAAATAGCAAAAACAAAACACCAGCTTGTACACCCCTTTGCCATACCTGATTGTCCATGGAAAGACCTTAGTATGGATTTTGTGTTTGGGTTACCAAAAACCATGATAAACACGGCTCTATCTATGTTTGGTTAATTGCTTTTCCAAGATGGCGCATTTCTTGCCTTGTTCCCAAATTTTTGATGCTTCAAAAGTGGCTAAACTTTTCCTAAATGAAGTGGTTAGGTTACATGGTTTGCCCAAAACCATTGTGTCTGATAGGGATGTTCGATTCACTAGCTATTTTTGGAAAACCGTATGGCACATGTTAGGAACCAAACTAAAGTTTTTTACCACCTACCAGATCAAACTGATGGCCAAATAGAAGTTGTGAATAGGAGTCTTGGAAACCTGTTGAGATGCTTAGTTGGTGAGAGTATTGAAAATTGGGATCTTGTTGGCTTTTGGCTTTTTGATTTTGATGAATAATAAAATGTTGAGTATATGTTTGGACTAATGTTTCAATTGGAGTATGAATTTCAGGACATAGGTACATCAATTTCTTCACTCAAAAGTATCAAAGTTGCCAACATCAAAGCAAGATGAATTTCAATGTTTATCTTCTCACCTTGAAATATTGATAAAATGATCACTTTGGTCCTTATGAAGATGAGTCTAAGAGGTTATTGGATAAAATTTTGAAATTTCAGAGTTTGGCATGCAGTTCTGAAATGGCACAAAGTGACTGTCAACCTAAGTGTCTACTCAAGGTGTCGACTCATGAAGAAAATGTCGACACTTCAGAAGTCTGGCATACAGAGTTTCAGATGGCATGCCAAGTGTCGACTCACAAGTCGACTTACAGATCGACTCAAGGCTTGAGAATAGAAAATGAGTAGAACATGCTATTCCATGAACTTCTTGCCTAGTGCCGACTCAAGTATCGATCTAAGTGTCAACTCACAATTTCAAGTGTCGACTCGCTGTCTATAATGATACAGCTCCCACTATCTATAATGATCTTATACACTTTGTCCCCTAATTTGATGAAGGTTTGCAAGATGTTGGTCCTATGCCAATCCTCGTTCTTCCTTGTCTGAGCTAAAATACACCTAACAACTCCTACATTGTTAGGTGACTCTCTTTCCTTCTCATTACCTTCATACTCCTCTACTAAATCAAGCTCAGCTTCATATACTTCCTCTCCACACTCTTCAACTGCTTATGGTTCCTTCTTCTCCCATCTCACCTATGTGTAGGTTCGGTACAGGGCATTTGTTAGCAAAATGGCCAATCTGATGACACCTATAACACTCTACATTCTGACTTCCTTCTCATGTACTACAGGAGCCCTTCCTCTGTCATTCATACGACCTATTGGTGCCTTTCCTCGATCATCCACTCGACCAATTGGTGCCTTTCCTCAATCATCCATTCGACCTACTGGTGTGGGTTGACTAGGCTGACTAACAGGAACTTGGCTTGACCTATTTCTAGGACTACTAACCTATCGAGTTCAGGTTGATAAATAGGTTGTCTTCTTTGAAATTGTTCACAGTCTCTAGCAACCTGGTAAGCATGTTCCAAATCATGTACTTTCCTTAGAAATAGTTCCCTTCTAATATCCTCATTCATGCCTTTTCTAAACCTAGATAGTGTCATAGATTCTGACTCGACTACACCACATCGCATAACAAACTCATCGAACATGGCAATGTACTCAGTCATGGTCTTACTACCTTGCGTCAAGTCCTGCCATTGATCCAATAGCTTTTGTTGATATGTTAATGGCACATACTTCTCTCTCAACTTGTCCTTCATATCCCTCCATGTAACTATGGGCATATGTCCTCTCTAAAGGGTCAATCTCTCAGTATTACCCTAATACAATCATGCTTGTTGGACTAACTTGAACTTTGCAAATTTTACCTTTCACTCCTCCGACATTTCATACCGTTTGAAATATTGATCTATGTCGCTCTCCCAATCTGTATAGACCTTAGGATCTAAGTTCCCATCGAACGTGGGTGCATCAAATTTGACACTCCTAAAGGCTCTATCTTCTTCAGTTTCATCCTGAGTTGGGCATCTAGGATTTGGATTAGGAATAGGACAAGATGTTGGGCTCTAGGAATATGAATTGGAGTGGGTCTAGGAGGCATAATGTCTGGCGGAGACACAAGAGATTCCTCAAGGGTTCCCATTCTATGCTTAATTTGGTCTAGCCTACCACTTAACTGCCTAAACTGTTCAGTCGAAGTATGCCTAAACTGTTCAATCAAAGTATGCATTAGGCTTTTTGGATTGAAATCCATAGATGCAGATGCACTGGCTTGAGTCTGTTGATCTTGGTATAGGGTACATGCCCTAGTAGTCATGCAGTACAAATCAACATAAGTCTAGGGTTCCTAGACCTAAGGGCTGATATAGTGCTTAGTCAAGGTAATGACCAAGACTGTAGTAACTCCTTAATTGGCCAGGTAAGAGGTGGGGTGGTGGGAGGCTCCCCTCACTTTCATGAGATCCTAATTAAAGAACCACCAGTCCGCTTAGGGCGTTTGTCTCTGGACCTCTAGCTTTAGACACCAATTCTCAGAAGCACACACAGAAGTGACTACTACAATGGGTTAACACATATAAAACTCGACCTGTTGCTGTCCCTAGCTTTAAGTGCTACTCGACTTTAATTAAGGCTTAGGACGATGCAAATGGGGTTGATTGTTTTGGGCTAAGGAAAGGGTCTCAATCCTTCCCTTATGTTATATTGCTTGCACTTAAGTATTTTCAAATGAATGCACAATCAGGATAAGATAAGATAACACTAGCAATTCAAAATTTAAAATTTAAATTTCAAATTTTAAGTTTAGATTTCATATTTTGATTTTATATTTTAAAATTTTAAATTTTAAATTTTAAATTACAAAAATTAAACTTTTATGGAATTTAAACTATATGCTGAAATTCTAAAATAGAAATGTTCTCAGGCAGTAATCAGGCTTGCAAAAATTTTACAGACCGAATTAAATCCTAAACAAATACCAAAAAATAAAACCAAATGCAATGAATCCAACAAAATAAAAATCAAATTTTTTAGATCTTTTTATATATAGAAACAAATATAATAATAGACCATGTACTAGAATGGATGGGATGCAAAAAAAATTAACCCTAAAGATGCATTTCTCTTCGTTTTCTTCTTCAGGGGTCAATTCACAGTGGCACCCCTACATGCCATAAGAAATCTCCTTTGAATGGGATGTGACGGTTTTGTAGCCCCACTTTTTTCTATGACCAGACAGCCACGGTGAAGCACCCGATCCGAGTACTTAAAGAGAATTCAACAAGCATGAAACCCTAACCTAACCTAATGCTCTGATACCAATAAGATGATGCAGAATGATGCGATACGGTGTAAGATGATCTAATTTTAGTCTAAGATATTTTAAAGAGCAATGATCATAGCAATAAAGCAACTAAACATAACAGACTAAAGAGAATAAAGAAAGTAACTAACTACTTACCTGCAATTTGATCCGCAAGCTATAAAGAATAAGGACCCGAAGGCTAGGAAACCATCTAAGATTAGGATATTCGATGCTTCAACTACCTAATCTAATGAGAAAGGATTGGTTTCTTACCCCAGTGGAGATTTTCTTTGACTCGGGATAGATCGGCTGCTTGGTTGCTTAGATCTCGCAGTAGGTGAAGATCGGGACTCCAGATTTTAGATCTACTATCATATCTCGGTTCAGAAGCAAAGGATCCATCCTCTAAAGTCCTTGAACTCCTAGGATCTGCAAAGAAGGTAGCAAACAAAACTTTAAGAATGAAGTTAATTTGGTTCAAAATGAAAAAAAACTGAAGGGTTGGATGCGTAGAGCTCGAAGAAGATCGGTAGCAACTTGATGAATCTGGCAGAACCTCCACTCAAGGACCTCACCGCCTTAAGCTCTCAAGGACCTCCCCGCCTTGAGATCTCAAGGACCTCCCCGCCTTGAGCTCTTAAGGACCTCCACACTCTTAGAGAAAATCACTAAAGCCTTACCCAGCTTTGTGGAAGAAAAATTGCAGCATTTCATTTCATGATTCAATAATTAATTACAAGGGATATGGGGTCCTATTTATAGAGTTCTTCACATATGAAGATATCATAGGACTCCTTTGAATTCAAATTTTATTTAAATTTAAATACTCCTTGGCTTCTTGGCTTCCTCCTTGAATTTGAAATTTGAATTGGCTTGGATGACAACTTGAGAGGAATGAAAGCTTCGTAAAGGGCGATAACTTGAGAGGGATGAAAGTTTCTTAAATATGTGCGCTAATCCTTCTTAATTGGCATGAAATCTGATTTTTTAATCTCTTCATCGGCAACAAGGGATAAGAAATAGATTCAAAGGTTTGAATCCTTCATTTGAATTTGAATTTGGATGAAGATATCTCCTCCTTTGAATTTGAAAATAGATAGAAGATAACCCCTCCCTTTGAGTTTTGGATGTAGATAGAAGATAACTCCTCCATTGAATTTTGGATGAACCTCCACTTATCTTGGACTTTTCCTCCCATTTAAATTTTGAATGAACCATGGGTGGGCATCATCTAGAGTGGGCAACAAGAGGGAATGAGGGGGGGTGCCAAATGAGAAGCAGAGTCCTTTTGCTTTACTCCTCTCAATTAGCACCTCCTTGAAATCTCAAATGGGCGATGAAAATATATGGGATGGGCGCCTCTCTTGGATAAGGATGACATTCAAATTGTCTTCTTGTCTTGATGTCTCGATGTCTCAATATCTTGATATCCCAATATTTGGATGTCTGGATGTCCGGATGTCCGAATGTCTGGTGACAAATTTGGATAACCCTTTTTTGACCTAGAATTGATCCACCAAGGTAATGATGACTTGGGTCTTGGATACTTATGACATCCCTTGACTTATTCAAGCACTAATTATAGGACTCAAATTGGATAATTTATCAAACAAAGCAAATTAATGCTATTTACAAGACTCTTAAACCAATTGATGGACTCAATGGACTCAATTGGTAACTCAACAACCCTAATTGATCAAATTACACTCAATTTGATCAAATTACAACTCAATTTGACCTAATTACAAACTCAAAACAACTGGGACTCGAGTGTTCTTTATGAAGAACACATGGACTTACTCATTGGTGATCCAAATTGAATTGGAAAAGGTTTGCTTCGTCTTCCTGGCTCTTGTGTCCTCACCAATTCTCCCAGGATAGGAGGAACTTGACCCCGTCGAGTATGGGTTAATTTGGCTCTGGTAATGTTCTAGCAAGTCAGGGTTCAACTTTTGAAGATCCTCTCTGGTGATCCAAGAGTCCTCAAACTTAGGTCTCCCTTGCCAACGAACTAGATATCTTTGGTAGTTCTTATTTCTAGTAGTTATGATCTTATCATCCATGATCTGCTCAATCTTTTATCTCCTCTCTAGTAATTTGGCTGGTGGACATTTTGGGATAGGGTCACTCTCAAAGGTGGGATCAGGCTCAAATGGCTCACTATTTATCACCATTGGTTCCTTAAACTTGACTAGATCAGATATATTGAAGGTCAGACTAATACCTAACTCAGATGGTAATTTTAGCATATAAGCATTAGGTCCAATCTTTTTTATAATCCTATATGGTCTAGCACTACGTGCGTGCAGTTTTTTCATGGTTCTGACAAGAAATCGTTCAGGTCATAACCTGATCATGACAAAGTCTCCTTCGTTAAACTCTTTAAATCTCTTATATAATTTAGCCTCGTGCTCATATGATTTATTGCTCTTTTTAATTTTGTTACTAATTTCTTTATACAATGCTTTGACACGTCGTGCAAATGACTCGACTGATTTGGAAATGCGGGCATGCATGGATAATGGAATCAAATCTAAAGGCTTTCGTGGCTTGTACCCATGTACAATCTCAAAAGGACTCTTACCAGTAAACATATTGATTGAACTGTTATAGGCAAACTCAGCTCTAGATAGTAATAGGTCCCAATTGCCAGTATTCTCCCCTACCAGACATCTTAACAAGTTTCCTAGACTTTCAGTTCACTACCTTGGTCTGGCCATCAGTTTGAGGGTGATAAGTAGTAGAAAACTTCAGCTTAGTCCCTAATATATACCAGAGGGTTTTCCAGAAATAACTTGTGACCGTACATCCCTGTCAGACACAATTATCTTGGGTAAACCATGTAATCTGATCACCTCATCTAGGAAAAGTTTGGCGACTCTAGAGGCATCGAATGTTTGTGAACAAGGAATGAAATGCACCATTTTGGAAAATCTGTCAACCACAACAAAGATGGAATCATGTCGCCTCATGGTTTTGGGTAAACCTAGAACAAAGTCTATAGTTAGATCTTGCCAAGCGCAATCGGGCATAGGCAAAGGGGTATAGAGGCTAGTGTTTTGCTTTAATTGCTTCGCAACATCACAAGTTCTACACCTAGCCACTATTTGGCTACATTTCTTTTAAGACTTGGCCAGAAGAATTGGTCTTCCATTGCCAGAATAGTCTTATTTCTTCAAAATGTCCTGCTAAGCCTCGAGCATGGATCTCCTAAATCAAAAATTTCCTAAGGGATGTTCTAGGTATGCAAAGCTTATTTTCCTTAAAAAGATAACCATCTCGCAAAGTATAATCACTATCCAAACTAGATGGTCCTTGCTTGATTTTCTCATAGATTTTTCCGAAATCTGGACAAGACTCATACTGCTCCTTGAGCTTGTCAAATCCAACAACCTCAGTATTGACACAATTCAACAACATTGATCGGCGACTAAGGGCATCTACATCTTTATTCTCTAAACCAGCTCGATGTTTCAACATGAAAGTATAAGACTGGAGATACTCTACCCACTTAGCATGTCTTGGATTTAATTTCTTCTGAGAGTTCTAAGTGCCTCATGGTTAGAGTACAAAATAAATTCCTATGGTAGTAAATAATGTCTCCAATATTTCAATGCTTGTACTACCGCCTAAAACTCTTTATCGTAGGTTGAGTACTTGGATTTAGACTCATTTAATTTTTCACTGAAAAAGGCTACAGGATGACTCTCTTGACAATGTACTCCTCCTATACCAACACTCGAAGCATCACAAGCAACTTCAAATACTTTAGAAAAATCAGGAAGTCTCAAGATCAAGGCTTCTGTCATCTTCTCTTTTATCTCTAGGAAGGCTCTATCAGCATCCTTGGTCCACTTAAAGGCTTCCTTTCTAATGCAATCTGTAATTGGTGCCACAATGGTGCTAAATCCTTTGATAAATCTTCCATAGAAGGTGGCTAATCCATGAAAACTACGGACATCATGGATATTCCTAAGTATGGACCACTCAACTATTGATTTGATCTTCTTAGAATCTGTTGACACTCCCTCTGGGGTTACTAAAAAAACCTAAAATGACTATCCTAGTGGTCATGAATCTACACTTCTTAAGATTGGCATACAGGTTCTCTTTCCTAAGTGTCTGACACACAGATAAAGATGGTCTAAGTGATCCTTCCTTGTCTTACTGTATATGAGGATATCATCAAAGTATACAAAACATAAATTTTCTTTTAAAGGCTCTTAATACTTGGACGTTATCCTCATTAAAGTGCTAGGAGCATTGGACAAGCCAAAAGGCATTACCAACCACTCGTACAAACCATCCTTAGTCTTAAAGGCTGTTTTCCATTCATCCCCAATTCTGATCCTAACTTGATGAAAGCTACTTTTAAGGTCAATCTTTAGGAAAATGGTTGATCCGGCCATCATATCTAACATATCATCTAAATGAAGAATTGGAAACCTATATTTAATTATGATTTTGTTGATGGATTTACTGTCGACACACATCCTCCAAGTGCCATCTTTCTTGCAAGTTAACAAGGCTAGAACTGCACAAGGACTCAGACTCTCCCTGATGAATCCTTTCTGAAAAAGCTCCCCTACTTGTCTTTGCATCTCTAAGTGTTCTGTAGGGTTCATCCTATAATGTGGGAGGTTTGGCAATGTAGCTCCTAGGACTAGGTCTATGGCATGTTGGAGGTCCCTTAATGGTGGCAGTTCATTTGGTAAGTCTTCAGGAAACACATCCTGAAAGTCTTTCAAAAGCTCTACAACTTCCTTAGGGTGTTCAGGTTTAGGTTATTCATGAGTCTCTTTAACCACTAAAACTCCAATGGGTGCACCTCCAATGATTTTTCTTTCCATTAACTTAGCAGTAATTAGGTTCAGTCTTGGCTTCTCTTCTTTCAAATTACTGGATCCCCTCTTAATGTTATCCTTGGGTGGGGTTGAATTTATGACTATCCTCTTACCCTGATAAGTAAAAGAACAAGAATTTGATCTTCCAAATAAGGTAACATCATGGTCATATAACCAGGGTCTTCCCAAAATTATGCTACTAACTCCCATTGGGGACACATCACACCAGACATTCTCTTGGTATGACTGGAAATGGATTATGACCTGACAAATTGACTTAATGGGAATTGAGGTTGCCAGATGAGAAGCAGAGTCCTTTTGCTTTACTCCTCTCAATTAGCACCTCCTTGAAATCTCAAATGGGCAATGAAAATATATGGGATGGGCGCCTCTCTTGGATAAGGATGACATTCAAATTGTCTTCTTGTCTTGATGTCTGGATGTCCCAATGTCTTCATGTCCCAATATCTGGTGTCTGGATGTCCGGATGTCTGGATGTTCGAATATCCGAATGTTTGATAAAAAATTTGGACAATCCATTTTTGACCTAGAATTGATCCACCAAGGTAATGAGGACTTGGGTCTTAGGCACTTATGACATCCCTTGACTTATTCAAGCACTAATTACAGGACTCAAATTGGACAATTCACCAAATAAAGCAAATTAATGCTATTTACAAGACTCTTAAACTAATTGATAGCCTTAATAGACTCAATTGGTAACTCAACAAACCTAATTGACCAAATTACACTCAATTTGATCAAATTACAACTCAATTTGACCTAATTACAAACTCAAAACAATTGGGACTCGAGTGTTCTTTGTGAAGAACACATGGACTTACTCATTGGTGATCCAAATTGAATCGAAAAAGGTTTGCTTCCTCTTCTTGGATCTTATGTCCTTACTATCTTCGCTGGGCAACAGTGGTATCAGAGCTTGGTACTCTGCTTGTAGGTCCAATGATCTTGAGTTAAAGATCATGGCAGCCTAAATCGGTGTTGGTATTGCAGAAGGACAAGCCTCAAACCATACCCCATTATTTAATGGCACAAATTATACCTATTGGAAGACATGCATGCGCATATATATTCAAGCTATTGATTATAATATTTAGAGAACTATAGTTAAAGGCCCTCTCATCAGCCCACTATCTTGGTTAATGGCATTCCCACCCCTAAATTAGAAGAAGATTGGGATGAGAATGACATTAAGCAAGCAGAGCTTAATGCTAAGGCCATGAACTTATTATTTTATACATTAACCCAAGTGAATTTAATAGAATATCCAACTGTACCTTTGTCAAAGAAATTTGGGATATACTTGATGTTATCCATGAGGGTACACATCAAGTGAAGACCATCAAAGTAAACATACTCATTCATACTTATGAGATGTTTAGGATGGAACCAACTGAAATAATTAGTGAAATGTATACTACATTTACAAACATTGTTAATGGCATGAGAAGTTTAGAAAAAGTAATTTCTAATACTGAACTTGTTAATAAATTTTTCAGGTCTCTTCTAGCTTCTTGGGATCCTAAAGTCACCACCATTGAAGAAACCAAAGATGTCAATACTCTTCACTTGAGCTAGGATCATTGATGACTTATGAGCTATCATTGAAGCAAAAAATAGTGGACAATGATAAGAAGAAGAAAGCTATTGCATTCAAGTCCACAACCAAGGAGGAGTCAAGTGGTGAATTTGATGAAGAAGATAAAGAAGATGAAACAACCCTCATTTCAAAAAAATTTAAGAAATTCATGAGAAGAAAGAGATTCAAACATAAGAGAAAGCCACAAAAAGGAGATCATAGCAAGGAGAAAGAAACAGAAAAGGAAAGAGAGCAACCAATATGTTTTAAGTATAAGAAACTGGGACACTAAAAAATGGATTGCCCCACACTTAAAAAGAGCAAAAAGAAATTCAGAAAAAAGGCTATGATGGCAACATGGAGCGAAAATGAAGATTCAAGCTCCGATGAGGAACAGTAAGAAGTGGCCAACCTTTGCTTTATGGCCAATGTTGATGAGATAAGATCTGAAACTGAAAATTGTAAGGGTTTTGGTGACCAGAGTGGAAGCGTGGATTTCAAAAATTTATTATGAAACCACTACCAAATCCTTAACCCAAGACCTCCTTACTATTAATTAAAACATACAAACATGCATATATAATATAAACTAGAGTTTAGGCACCAACCTAAACCTCTAGTATCCAATCCGATGAAGAAAACCCTGATTCAGCCTTTTTCTCCACCAAGCACCCAAATGTTCGCCCTCCAACGGTGACCCACACGAAACTCGGACCAAGGAAGAACTTTTTCTTCAAGTTGCTTAGAGAAGTGGAACTCTTTCGGCAACCTTTGGTCTATTGACCACTATAGGACACCCTGTCCTACTATAGGGCACTAAAGACACTCTCCTAAACAACTCTTGGTTTTAGGACAATCCTCCTTTAGGACCCCATAGGCTTATGTCCTAAAACAAAGCCATGTCCTAGTAGAAAAGACCGTGTCTTAACAAGACAAGTCTTGTCTTAAAGAAAGGAGGGAGAAAGAGACACTCAGAATAGTACTTCTGTGGAATTCTTTATTACTAGACTCATTTCACCGCCCCCTATTTATAGATACAAGAGGGGCGTGTGATATGTCCTCCCATCAACTTATCAGATATGATTTTTCAAGATCGAAGAGAAGTTATTTGGCTTGAAAAATCATATCTAATAAGCCCATTCATGCACCGAAGGCCTTATTCACATCCCTTCTTTTATCTGGATGAATTCTCACTTGCCACATGTCAGTTACCGGTCCCTAGAGAGCCAAGAGGAACCTCTTCAATCTCCAAATATCGAAGATTATGAAAAGTCCTGATAGCAGAAGGACTCTCCATCAGAACCACGCGCCATATGAAGAGTTGCGACTCTTCATACATCGCGCGCGCCATCCTTCTTCCATGCAAATTTCAAATATTGTTTACCAGTCAAAACATAGGCAATATGGGTGTCATTGGAAAGAGCATAAAATTTTCTTTCTGGCCATATAAATTATATTCAAGCTAGAGATCTATAGCTCATTCAATGCCCTTTTGAAGTTAAGGTATCATTTAGGTACCAAGAGTCCCATGCCATTGGGACTCTTCATGTATGGCACCTAAAATGCTCTTAAATCCAAATTAAAATTAGATTTATCTCTGATTAGGCTAGCCACACTTAGGATGCAACCTAATTTAGGTTTCCAATAATTAGGTTAGCCCAATTAGAAAGCAACCGGACACAATCCAATTGGGTTAGAAATTTGGTTAGCCTATATATGCTAGTATATAATCTGACTAACCAATTAGGATCCTATGGCCCTAATTAAATCATGAATGACTTCCTTGGCCAAGTCTCTATTGTGTGTGTCCCATTGGGTTCCACATCTAGCTAGCAGTAGGTTTAGGTTTGAGCCGATTCGATCCGATCGAACCCAATTGACCTAATTAGGTCAAATTGGCTCACCTAATTGTCCAATTCGAATCACACATCGAATTGACTCATGAAACCAAATCAATTAGTTCATGAAGACATACAAGACAAGATTGATGTCTAGCAATGTGTCATGCCTACTCGGAAGCTGAGAAATTTTGATGGATTTACCAAAATACCCTTCAGTGGTGAGTCACCGGGCAATTCTGTCCTTCGATCTACTTGCACCCTGAATATGACTATAGATATGGATACTTGTCAAATCCAATTTCATATTCATTCCTTGCTCAATCTGATAATGATGATTCATTAATGAACCATTAGAAACTATTTCTAATGTTCATACTTTGATCAAAGATTTCACAAATCTTCATTTGATTGAAATCATTTGGATGCGCTTCCCTCTTATTAGGGTTGATCGATTCCTTTTTGACCTACTCACAACCTCCATATGCAATCCATAATACCCAGTATCACCCTATGCATTACTCAGTATCATGATTGAGTGTGAACCAAAGTATGGATTCATGCATACAAGGTACCATGGCAGTCTCAGGTCAAAGGACCACATGCACTACTCCCACTATGTGAACTATCTATTGACAAATAGATAAAGTTCTATTAGATGTTCTCAAGCTAGATCCATTCAATGAACTCATTTCTAATGAGCACCCACATCCTGGTATTAGTGTCAAACACAAGTGACTGTGAGATTAGTCACCCTCTTCACCAAGCATACATAGAATGTGCTGGTCTTACCGAAAGCATTGATCCCCTACTCAATATCCCATCGACCAGGAATATTCTAGATTAGGGTTTTAAGGCTTTAGGTCTCGCTGTTATGATCTCATCATAACCCTAGAACCATAGCCCTAATCTATGGGGTTCATCATATCTTAATAAAATTAATAAGACGGCGTATGATGAAAATAAAATGCCTTTATTAATTGATAATGTCAATATACTGGTTTGGAATACAAAAGAAAATCCCATCAAAATACAACATTTCGATTGGCCTTTAGGGCATAATCCTTTCAATCTCCCACTTGCACTAAAGCCAATCTCCTTTAAATTTTAACCCCATACATTCGAGGTGGCGATCAAACTCCCGCTATGGTAGAGCCTTAGTGAACGGGTCTGCTATGTTGTTTTTCGTTTCTACTCTTTTAATGCAGACTTCTTGTCTTTCAACAATCTCTCGAACGAGATGGAAGCATCTTAGAATGTGCTTTGATTTGTGATGAGCTCTAGGTTCCTTAGCTTGAGCGACGGATCCAGTATTATCACAGTAAAGTGGTACTGGACCTTCAATCTCCGGAATAACGCCCATCTCTGAGATGAACTTCTTCATCCAGACAACTTCCTTGGTAGCTTCACTAACACCAATGTATTCTACCTCAGTTTTTGAGTCAGCTACAGTCTGCTGTTTAGAACTCTTCCAGCTTACAGCTCCTCCATTTAGGATAAAAACATACCCTGAAATAGATTTTCTATCATTTGGATCCGATTGAAAACTAGAATCTGAATAAGCTTCCAGTTTAAGATCAGATCCTCCGTATATCAGAAAAATATCCTTAGTCCTTGTCAAGTACTTAAGAATATTTTTCACAGCCTTCCAGTGATCCTCTCCTGGATCAGCGTGAAATCAGCTGGCTATACCTAAGGCATATGCCACATCAGGCATGGTACATAGCATATATTATAGATCCTATAGCCGAAGCATAAGGTATAGAACTCATTCTATTTCTTTCTTTTGGTGTCTTAGGAGACATCTTCTTAGAAAGATGTATGCCATGACTAATGGGCAATTAACCTCTTTTACTTCCCTCCATGCTAAATCTCTTTAGCACTTGGTCAATGTACCTAGACTGGGATAAGCCTAGCATCGTCCTAGATCTATCTCTATAGATCTTGATACCCAGTATATAGGATGCTTCTCCCAAGTCTTTCATGGAAAATTGTTTAGATAACCATACCTTGACTGATTGTAACATTGAGATATCATTCCCAATGAGGAGTATGTCATCCACATACAGAACCAAGAAAACTATGGCACTCCCACTAGTCTTCTTGTACACACAAGGTTCATCCTCATTTTTGATAAAGTCAAACTCTTTGACTGTCTTATCAAATCGGATGTTCCAACTCCTGGATGCTTGCTTTAATCCATAAATGGATTTCTTCAACCTAATACCTGATTAGGTTTAGTCTCCAAGACAAAACCTTCTGGCTGTGACATATAGACCTCTTCCTCAAGGAAACCATTAAGGAATGCGGTTTTCACATCCATCTACCAGATTTCATAATCATGATATGCTGCTATAGCAAGCATGATCCAAATAGATTTGAGCATGTCTACAGGAGAAAATGTTTCATCATAATCTATTCCCTGTTTTTGTTTGAAACCCTTAGCCACTAAACTGACTTTATAAGTTTCGACTTGGCCATCTGTCACAATCTTTTTCTTATAGACCCATTTGCATCCAATAGGGTTAACACCCTTTGGTGCATCAACCAAAGTCCACACTTGGTTGACATACATGGAGTCCATTTCGGATCTCATGGATTCTAGCCATCTATCTGAGTCCCTACTCATGACAGCATCCGTATAGGTTAGAGGCTCATCATTTTCAATGATCCGTGCTTCATTATTTTCAATAATGAACCCATAACTCAGGTGCATGACGCATCCTATCAGACCTACGGATAGGAGTGGTTTGTTCTGGTTCTATACTAACTATGTTATCATTTGGTTGAGATGTATCTATTTATTTAACTTCTTCAAGTTCAATATTTCTCCCACTGCCCTTTTATAGGATGAACTCTTTCTCTAGAAAAGTAGCATGCCTACTGATAAAAACCTTTTGTTCAGTAGGGTGGTAGAACAAATATCCTATACTATCTTTAGGATATCCTACAAATAAACACTTATCTGCTCTAGCATCCAGCTTATGTCCAAAATTTCTTTTGACATAGGCTGGACATCCCCATATCTTAAGATACTTAAGATTGGATTTCTTACACCTCCATATCTCATATGGAGTGCTAGAGACGGATTTAGATGGTACTCTATTTAAGATATTAGCCACGATTTTCAAGGCATATCCCCAGAAGGAAACAGGTAACTTTGTGAAGCACATCATGGACCGTACCATATCTAATAAGGTACAGTTCCTCCTTTCAGCAACACCATTTAATTGTGGTGTATAAGGAGGGGTCTATTCAGAGATAATCCCCTTTTCTTTAAGGTGATCAAGAAACTCGGTGGATAAGTTTTCACCTCCTCGATCTGATCGAAGCATTTTAATACTTTTCCCCGTTTGTTTCTCTACCATACTTTGTACTCTAAAAATTTATCAAAGGCTTCAGACTTATGTTTCATAAGATACACAAATCCGTGCCTTGAAAAATCATTAGTAAACATGATGAAATAAGAGTATCCACCCTTGGCCTGAGTTGTCATAGGCCCACGTACATTTGTACGTATGAGTCCTAATAACTCAGTTGTCCTTTCTCTATGTCCACTAAATGGAGTCTTGGCCATTTTACCCATGAGACATGATTCACAAGTTCCTAATGATTTATAATCATAAGGATTAAGGAAATTTTCCTTGTATAACTTGCTAATCCTAGTCTCACTAATATGTCCAAGCCAACAGTGCCAGAGTAAAGTATTGTTTACATCATCTCTCTTTCGTTTGTTACTTACATGAAGTATATTGTCATTAGTGGATGGAGTTAAAAGATCATTGCAAAATATGCCACAACATATAATTTCATTAGAAAAGCTGATTGAGCAACCATTGCTCATCACATTCATAATATAACCTTGTCTAAGTAACAAGGGTACATAAATGATATTTCTAATGACCTTAGGCATATAGTAACAATCTCTCAGCTCTAAAATCTTCCCCGAAGGTAACTTCAAGATAGAAGACCCTATGGCCTCTACTTGGATGTACTCTCCACCAGCACCGTAGAGCTCGAAGCCTCCTTCCTTCAATACTCAAAGCCTCTGCAGCCCCTGTAATGATTTGCAGATATTATGACCACAGGTGATATCCAATACCCAAGTATTTGAAATGGAAGAATCCAATGACAAAATAGTATGAACTTCTTTCATACCTTTTGGTGCATCCGATGCACCAGGCTTCACACCTGCAAGGTAAGCCTTGCAGTTCCTCTTCCAATGACCCGACTTGCCACAGTGAAAGCAGGTCATCTGTCCGGAGGCCTTCTTTCCTTTCTTCTTCTTGATGCCCCTTTTTGGGTTCAATCTCCTCTTGGAACCCTTTCTACCTGACTTCTTCTTGTTAATCCCATCCACAAGAAGAAGTGGAGCCTTATTTTCTTTAAATGTGGCTCTCTGCTATTTTTAACATGTTTAACAGTTCAGGCAAGGAAGTGTTAAGTTTGTTCATATGATAATTAAGAACAAACTATGAAAATGACTCTGAGAGTGACTGCAGGATCAAATCCTGATTCAACTCCCCATCCATAACAAAACCCAATTGACCTAATCGAGTGATCAGGTCAATAACCATCAGTACATGGTCTTGCATGGATGTACCTTCTATCATTCTCGCATGGAACAACTGCTTAGATATCTCATATCTAGCAGTTCGACTATGTTCTCCATATAGCTCTTTTAGATTGAGCAGTATGGAGTTAGTGTCCATGCTATCATGTTGCCTCTACAACTCATTGGTCACATAGGCAAGCATGATACATTTAACAGTGAGTGAGTCATTTTGCCATATCTAGTATATGGTCTTTTCCTCTTGTGAGGTATCTTCCCCTAAAGGTTCCAAGGTAGGGGTATCAAAAATGTAAGAAAGTTTTTCCTGGCTGAGTATAATCTTTAGGTTTCTCAACCAGTCAACATAGTTCGGTCCAGTCAATTTATTAGCATCAAGTATACTACGGAGTGAGAGTGAAGAGGCCATTTAATCTACATTACAAAGAACAAAACATAAGCAAACAACCAATGTTGACAAAACATAATTAAATTAAGACTTTAACTTAATTATGTCTCCCACTATTTTATCAAGCATCATAACCATCTATATGATGATCGAGAAACCCCAATTGGTTTTTTTAGTGGGGTTGAGATCCTAATTCCTTATAAAAGACCTTGTGTGTACACAACAAATCTTTTATAAGTTCAAAGGTAGGAAAACTCTTTCCAATTGTATCTCATACAATTCTCAACAAAACCTGGTCTCTAAAATATTAATAGCCTTGTGTGTGCATAACAAACTATAATATTTTTAGTTAAGTATGACCCTTCATTCCTTTATAGTCATTATTGTAATAATAATACCCTGGTGTGTTCACGACAAAGTATTATATTAAATCATGCCATAAGAATCAAATGCACCAGGCCAAAATTATGTTAGTTACCATAATAGGCCTTGTGTGTACACAACAAACCTAATACGGATCATAACATAATAATGACCTAGCATGAAGGAAGGCCTAATGTAGTGAATATTACACGAAGCATATCAATCAAGAATTAAGTTAATCTTATCGGCTAGGTAAGTGGGAGAGTTGTGGGAGTCCCCTCGTTGCTTTCCTAGACACCAATAAAAATTGGCCAGGTCAGTCAACGAAACCAATTAAAAACCACGTCCTCTTTACCGATCATGAACAAATTAAAATCCACGTCCTCTTTATCAATCATGAACCACTTTTTCTAGACACCGAATGATCAACTAATCATCTTGATTATTTTGCTTTTGGTATATGACACTACAACTTAATATAATTTTAATAGAGGGCAATTCAAATAGAAGCACATTCTAATATTACCATTCATCAACCATGCATCATATATCATTTTATAATGTGCCAAGTGTGTCATCATACTAGGACAACCATCTACCACATAATGGATCCACCATTATGCCAGGAAAACCTTATTTCAATATGATGACTAGAAAGCTAAACATATCTCTATATCGGTTAAGGTTTAAGTGAAAACCCTAACCAGTGACATACATATATGCATAAACATATCAATCATATGTAACTTTAAACTTTTGTAGAGTCCTACAAAATTAGGCAACTTCAGATTTTGTAGAGTCCTACAAAAACGGGCAACCTTAAGAGTCCTACAAAATTGGGTAACTTCAAATTTTGTAGAGTCCTACCAAAATGGGCAACCTCAAGAGTCCTACAAAAATGGGTCAACTTCAATTTTATGGAGTCCTACCAAAATGGGCAACCTCAAGAGTCCTACAAAATTGGGCAACTTCAAATTTTATATGATTTAGCACTAATAATGTGGCTCTGATACTACTGTAAGAGTTTTGGTGACCAGGACGGAAGCATGGATTTCAAAAATTTATTATGAAACCACTACCAAACCCTTAACCCAAGATATTTACTAGGAATTAAAACATACAAACATGCATATGTAATATAAACTAGAGTTTAGGCACCAACCTGAACCACTAGTATCCAATTCGATGAAGAAAACCCTGATTCAGCCTTCTTCTCCACCAGGCACCCAAATGTTCACCCTTCAACAGTGATCCACATAAAACTCGGACCAAGGAAGAACTTTTTCTTCAAGTTGCTTGGAGAAGTGGAACTCTTTCAACAGCCTTTGATCTGTTGACCACTGTAGGACACCTTGTCCTACTGTAGGGCACTAAAGATACTCTCCTAAACCACTCTTGGTTTTAGGACAACCCTCCTCTAGGATCCCTTAGGCTTATGTCCTAAAACAAGGCTTTGTCCTAGTAGAAAAGACCTTGTCTTAACAAGACAAGTCTTGTCTTAAAGAAAGGAGGGAGAGAGAGACACTCAGAATAGTACTTCAGTGGAATTCTTTATTACCGGACTCATTTCACTGCCCCCTATTTATAGATACAAGAAGGGCATGTGATATGTCCTCCAATCAACTTATCAGATATGATTTTTCAAGACCGAAGAGAAGTTATCTGGCTTGAAAAATCATATATAATAAGCCTATTCATGCACCGAAGGCCTTATTCACAACCCTTCTTTTATCTAGACAAATTCTCACTTGCCACATGTCAATTACCTGTCCCTAGGAAGCCAAGAGGCACCTCTTCAATCTTCAAATATCGAAGATTATGAAGAGTCTTGATAGCAGAAGGACTCTCCATCAGAACCTCGAACCACATGAAGAGTTGCAACTCTTCATGCATCGCGCATGCCATCCTTCTTCCATGCAAATTTCAAAGAATGTTTACCAGTCAAAATATAGGAAATATGGATCTTATTGAAAAGAGCATAAAATTTCCTTTCTGATCATATAAATTATATTCAAATCAGAGATCTATAGCTCATTCTGTGCCCTTTTAAAGTTAAGGTATCATTTAGGTACAAAGAGTCCCATGCCATTGGGACTCTTCATGTATGGCACCTAAAATGCCCTTAAATCCAAATTAAAATCAGATTTAGCTTTGATTAGACTAGCCCCAATTAGGACTCAATCTAATTTAGGTTTCCCATAATTAGTTTAGCCCAATTAGCAAGCAACCGGACCCAATCCAATTGGGTTAGGAATTTGGTTAGCCTGCATATGCTAGTATGTAATCCGGCTAACCAATTAGGATCCTATGATCCTAATTAAATCATGAATGACTTCCTTGGCCAAGTCTCTATTGTGTGTGACCCATTGGGTTCCACATCTAGCTAGCAGTAGGTTTAGGTTTGAGCCGATTCGATCCGATCGAACCCGATTGACCTAATTATGTCAATTGGCTCACCTAATTGTCCAATTCGAATCACACATCAAATTGACTCATGAAACCAAATCAATTGGTTCATGAGGACCTGCAAGATAAGATTAACGTCTAGCAACGTGTCATGCCTACCTGGAAGATGAGGAGTTTTGGTGGATTTAACAAAATACCCTTCAATGGTAAGTTACCTGATCCTTCGATCTACTTGCACCCTGAATATGACTATGGATATGGATACTTGTCAAATCCAATTTCATATTCATTCCTTGCTCAATCTGATAATGATGATTCATTAATGAACCATTAGAAACTATTTCTAATGTTCATACTTTGATCAAAGATTTCACAAATCTTCATTTGATTGAAATCATCTGGATGTGCTTCCCTCTTACAAGGGTTGATCAATTCCTTTTTGACCTACTCTCAACCTCCATATGCAATCCACCATACCCAATATCACCCCATGCATGACTCAGTGTTATGATTGAGTGTGAACTAAAGTATGGATTCATGCATACAAGGTACCATGGCAGTCTCAGGTCAAAGGACCACATGCACTACTCCCACTATGAGAACTATCTATTGACAAACAGATAAGGTTCCATTAGATATTCTCAAGCTGGATCCATTCAGTGAACTCATTCTCTAATGAGCACCCACTTCCTGGTATTAGTATCAATCACAAGTGACTGTGAGATCAGTCACCCTCTTCACCAAGCATACATAGGATGTGCTAGTCTTACCAGAAACATTGATCCCCTACTCATTATCCCATCGACCAGGAATATTCTAGATTAGGGTTTTAAGGCTTTAGGTCTCACTGGTATGATCTCATCTTAACCCTAGACCATAGCCCTAATCTATGGGATTCATCATATCTTAATAAAATTAATAAGACACAGCGCATGATGAAAATAAAATGCCTTTATTAATTGATAATGTCAATACACTGGTTTGGGATACAAAAAAAAATCCCATCGAAATACAACATTTCGATTGGCCTTTGGGGCATAATCCTTTCAAAAATGAGTTTCTTTTGATAAGTTGCTTGATGTCTTTGATGAATAGTTATAGAATATCAAAAACTTAAATTGAAAAACAAAGAATTGAAAAAGCAAAACTTAGAGCTTTCAAAATCAACTGATAAGTTTTTTACAGAAAATGATAGTTTGATTCAAGAAAACAAAAACTTGAATGAACATATTATTGTCTTGAAAAATGAAAAAGAAGATCTTTTGTAAGAAAAAGACTCCTTAAAAAAGGGACAAGATTTTTGCTACTAATGAGAAACTTATTAAGAAAAACAAAGAGTTTTAACAAGAAACTAAGAAATATAAAGAACTTGGAAAAATAAAATCGTTTGTTGAAAAGTTTACTTATAGCTCATAAAAACTAAACATGCTTTTAAATAACCAAAAAGCAGTTTTTAACAAAGTAGCCTTAGATTTTAAACCACAAAAACAACAAAAATATTTTAAAAATTTCTTTAAACCTGCTTTCTTTAGCATTACTTGTTACACTTGTGGTAAATTAGGACACAAATCTTATATGTGTGATAAAAAAAAAAGTTAAATGATGTTAGAAAAGTTTGGGTTCCAAAAGGAACCAATTCAACTAACCCTAAAAGGACCTAAGATGACTTGGGTACCCAATGTTTCTACTTGATCTATTTTGTAGGTGTGTCTTGCAAGCAAGGATAAAAGAAGAATATAGTATCTTGACAGTGGTTGTTTAAGACACATGACTGGGGATGTAAGGCAATTCTCATCTCTAGAAGCTTTAAATGGTGAAAATGTGATATTTAGTGATAATGGAAAGGGCAAAATTGTCAGTATCCTCTACTTATGTTGATAATATTTTGTTTATTAATGGCTTGAAATATAATTTGTTTAGTATAAGTTAATTCAATAAAGGATTTAAAGTCATATTCGAATGTTCTATATGCATGGTATCTAGTCTAGATGACAATGGCATCAAGTTTATTGGTCATAGGCATGGAAACATTTATATGGTTGATCTTGATAATCTACCTATGCAAAATGGTCAATGTCTAGTGGCAAAGAAAGCGAAGATCAATGAAACTAGTTGGCTTTGGCATCGTAGAATAGGTCATGCTAGTATGCATTTGCTTTCAAAATTAAACAAAAAGAATCTTGTAAAAGATTTGCCAAACCTTACTTTTGAAAAAGATAAGTGCATGTCAACTTGGAAAACAAACAAAATCATCTTTCAAACCAAAAGGAGTATTATCCACATCTAGACCCTTAGAATTACTTCATATGGACCTCTTTGGACCAACTAAAATAACTAGTTTTGGAGGCAAGAAGTATGGTTTAGTGATTGTAGATGACTATTTATCTTTTACATGGAAAATATTTTTGGCTCATAAAGATGAAACTTTTTCAGCATTCATTAAGTTTCATAAAAAGGTTTCAAATGAAAAAGGTATTTCAATTATTTCTTTATGTAATAATCATGGTATTGAGTTTGAAAATTATGACTTTATAATATTTTGTAATGAAAATGAAATTAATCATGATTTTTCTATACCTAGGACATCTCAATAAAATGGGGTGGTAGAAAGAAAGAATAGGACATTAGAAGAAATGGCACACACAATGCTTTATGAGAATGATTTATGCAGATATTTTTGGATGGAAGCCATAAACACTACATGCTAAGTTTTAAATCATATTTTAATCCATCCGATTTTTAAAGAAAATGCCTTACAAACTTTAGAAAGATAGAAAATCCATTATTAAATATTTTCATGTTTTTAGATGCTGTTGTTTCATTTTAAACAATGGTAAAGATAATCTCAATAAATTTGATGCCAAGTCATATGAGAGTATCTTCTAAGGATACTTTACTTCTAGCAAGGCATACAGGGTCTTCAACAGAAGAAATCTTCTAGTTGAAGAATCAATCCATGTTATTTTTGATGAAACTAACGAGATATCTTCTAGAAAAGAAGATGCTATTGATGATGAAACAGGTGTTCAAAAAGATTGGAAAAATGACCATCAATGAAGGACCTTCCAAAGAGCAAGAAGGTGATCAAGGAAATGAAGAACAAGTACAAGAAGTTGGAGCATCAACACCCAAGCCTTTACCAAAAGAATGGAGGTATGCCCATGGACACCCTAAAGAACTTATAATTGGTGATCCATCGAAAGGGATAAGTACTCGTTCCTCAATAAGAAATGTTTGTGATTATTTAGCATTTATATCATAAATAGAATCTAAATCAATTGAAGAAGCTGAAAAAGATTCAAATTAAATAAATGCCATGCAAGATGAATTAAATCAATTTAAAAGAAACAAAGTTTGGACTTTAGTTGAAAGACTTAATATTTCAATAATAGGAACAAAATGGGTTTTCAAAAATAAACTTGATGAAAATGATTTAATAACTAGAAATAAAGCTAGATTAGTTGTAAAAGGTTATAATCAAGAAGAAGGTATCGATTTTGATGGGACTTTTGCACTTGTTGCTAGACTAGAAGCAATTAAATTATTACTTGCTTTTGCTTGTTTTATGGATTTCAAGTTATTTTGAATGGATGTCAAAAATACTTTTTTAAATGATTTTATTGAAGAAGAAGTGTATGTTGAACAGCCCTCTGGTTTAGAAAATCATGAATGCCTTAATCATGTCTTTAAACTTTATAAAGCTTTGTATGGTTTAAAATAAGCTCCAAGAGCTTGGTATGATAGATTAAGCAAATTTCTGCTTGTAAATGATTTTCTAGTGGCAATGTTGACACTACACTATTTTTGAAAAAAGAAAAATGATGATTTATTAGTAGTACAAGTTTATGTTGATGATATCATTTTCGGTGCTACTAATGAAATACTTTGTCAAGAGTTTACCAAGCTTATGCAGGAAGAGCTCGAGATGAACATGATGGAAGAGCTAAACTTCTTTCTCAAACTGCAGATCAAGCAAACCAAAGAAGGGATCTTCATCAACCAAGCTAAGTATACAAAGAAAATTTTGAAAAACTTTGGGATGGAGAACACTAAGCCATTAGGTACTTCTATGAGCCCTTCTTGTAAACTTGATAAAGATGAATTAAGAAAAAATGTAGATCAAAAATTATATAGAGGTATCATTGGTTCACTATTATACTTAATTGCAAGTAGGCTAGATATCATGTTCAGTGTTTCTATGTGTGCTAGATATCAGTCTGCTCCTAAAGAGTCTCATTTATTGGTGTTAAGTGCATACTTAGATATCTGTCTGGCATAATTGATATTAGACTATGGTACTCTAGAGATTCATCTATTGAATTCATTGTATATTCTGATGCTGACTGTGCTGAATACAAACTAGATAGGAAAAGTACTAGTGGAACTTGATCTCATGGTTTAGCAAGAAACAAAATTTAGTTGCTTTATCTACGACAAAAGCCAAATATATAGCAGTTGGAAGTTGTTGTGCTCAAATTTTTTGGATCAAACAACAACTCAAAGATTTTGGTATCAATTTAAGTAAAACTCCTATAAGATGTGATAATACGAGTGCAATAAATATAACTAAAAATCCAATTCAACATTCAAGAAGCAAATATATTGAAATAAGACATCATTTCATAAGAGATCATGTATAAAATGGTAATGTAATGCTTGATTTTGTGTGTACTAATAGACAACTTGCTAATATTTTCACAAAATCCCTTAGTGAAGATAGGTTTTGCATGATTAGAAGAGAGTTATACATCATTGATCCCTTTGTTTGAAGTCTCTTCAAATTCTAGTTGAATCCTCTCATATGCTCAAAAATCCTCTCAATTATATCTTAGAATGGCCCCTAGACACTTCATTGAATTTTTGGGAATTTATTTTGCTTTTTATTCTGATTTTTTTAGAAACTGACCAAGTGCCAACACTTGGAAAATTGCCCAAGTGTTGACTTATTGAAGTGTTGTTACCTGAGCATTTTCTAAGTGTCGACTCATGACCGAACTGATAGTATTTTTAGGGCATCCCAAAAATCTTTTTCTCACTTTCTTTCCACCTTCTTCTCCTTCGTGTGGTCCCCAAAAACCATCCAAATGCCCAAGAACAGTGCATTTCCACTCTTGACCTTCCTTTTTGGGTAAATTCCTTCCTCTTCCTCTTATTTTGGTTCATTTTGGTCTGATTTCCCTTTCTATTCCATGCGGCTTTCCTTTGTTATGGCCCAATTTTCTCCATTCCACTCATATTTCTCCTTCCTTTGGCATATCTTTTTCTCTTCGATCCGATTTCACTTATTTGGTCCATTTTCTGTCCGATCCACCATCTCTTGGTTCTTTCCTCTTTCGGTTTACCCTCTCCATTCCCGTTCTTCTACCCCTTGTTGCTTCTAGTGATATGGCACCCAAAAAGCAAGTAGTGTTTTGCAAGAAGAGGTCAGCCTTCGAGCATAGGGAGCCGAGCTCTAGAGAAAGGAGGTCCAAGGCTCATCAAGACCTTGTGCAGCATGATGAGGAGCAGCCCCAGGATCTACCAATTGATAGTGTTCCCGCTCCATAGGTTTCCCCTGCAGTTGAGAGACTGGCAGGAAGGTGATAGCATGTGGCAGGCGAGTTAACTTACAGTTTTGGGACTCTAAGGAATTCATTATTGGTGATCTTCTAAGAGGAGCAGGACTTGTACCCTTCTACACCATGCAGGAGAGGTACTACCCACACTTGATACGTGAGTTTTATGGCAGCTTAGCTACTGATGGTCTCAGGTGGAGTGCAGTGGTCAGGGGATACATATTCCAGTGACCCCTGAGACCATTAGCAGGATTTGGCAGATTCCTCTCAGAGGTATGCCGCAAATTGTGTAGGTAACAGGGACACTACATTTATATGCATTTTGGAGAGAAAAAATATCAAGGGTATATCAATAGTATCGGCAAACCAGCTGTCTCTGCAGATGAGAGTTCTCCACCACATTATTGCTCGAATTTTGATTTTGAAGACTGGGAGATTTGATTTCATCACCAAGCGAGAGTTAGTTCTGATGGTGGCTCTAAGACAACAGATAGCTGTCAACCTACCTATGATCATTGTCCATCAGATGGGTGAGGTTGCTACACATCGTAGATTATGTCTAACTTATGGTATGGGACTCACCCAGATCTTTAAAGAGTTCGGTATCCCATTTGAGGGCAAGGCCTCCAAAGAGATTCTCCAAACAGACACCTACGGGGAGAAATCTCTTCACTGGATGGGATTCAGGCGAGTTTATGGCAGGTGGGTTCAACGAGAGTCTAGGCAGAAGCCAGACGAGGAGGACGAGCTAAAGAACAGTTGAGGCAGGACCATCAGGACCTGCTCCATACTCTACTCCCTCCAGACCTGCATCGACTATTGCTTCCTCATGCTCTAGCCACAACTCCTAGAGATACTACAAAGACTGAGTCTACATTTGAAGAGTGGATCACAGCACAGATTATTGGAGTTTGAGAGGAGGTCTTAGGATTGTCTGACAGGACCACCAAATTGCAGTTGGAGCTGCATGGACTGAGAACCCACACTGAGCTCACAGGTATTCAATAGATGATGGAGGCTGGTTTTACAGAGATCAGAGACATGCTGAGATCATTATTACCTCTAGAAAGGACCTTCAAACTCCACCTCCTCGTTTACTAGCAGATGATGATGACCATGATGATACACATAATGACACTACCGGTGGTGTTGTTGCTCCTGATGGTGATGGTGGTGCCGATGCTGATGGTGATGGTGACTCTGATAGTGACGATGGTGATGGGGCAAGAGATTATCAGATTGTTAGTAGGGAGGATCAGACACCAGCTATTCCTGATCAGACTTTGGATGTTCTTACTGATGCTCAGCTTGACACTTCTTCAACTTATGAGACTTTATTGGAGACACTTGCTACCTATACCAATAGGACTACCATAGTCATAGACAGATCAGGCCCTTCTCTTAAGACTAGGAGCATGTTACATAGGACTCCTAGATCCTTATCCTCTAGGATCATGGCACTTATAGTGTTAGAGTTCCCTTCTGATGAGGATTAGCCTCTCAGATACTTATCTGTACTTCATGTAGTTTCATTTTGGGTATCATGTATGTTCAGTATTTCCATCTTATACTTGTATTTTTCTTCAGTTCATGTATGTCATTTACTATGTTGCATTAAAAACTCTTTAAATATGAATGTTATGCATTTCAGTTATGAAATTTGACTTTATTACTCTTTTCTAACTAACCTTGTCTTGTGACAAATGCACAAATTTAGGGGGAGAAACCCCTTTTAATGCCTAATGATGACAAAAAGGGGGAGTAAAAAAAGGTTATATAAGCAACATGTAAGCAATATTGTCAATTTTTCAACAATTCATAATTTACTTAAAATGGGGGGGGAAATGGAGATGTTCTGATACCAATTTTCAGAAAACAAATCTTGGAACATTGAAACAAACTAATGATCTATTACTTTTCATCCAAATGCTTGCATGAACTTTGATTGTGAAGCATATCTGATGAATTGATAAATGTGCAATGTGCTTACTTAAATTTTTTCATACAAAAGTCAAATTTTGAACATAATTGCTTAATACTCAAAGTTTTGTCATCATCAAAAAGAGGGAGATTATTGGCTTTGGCTCCTTGATTTTGAAAAATAACAAAACATTGAGTATATGTTTGGACTAATGTTTTAATTGGAGTATGAATTTCAGGACATAGGTACATCAATTTCTTCACTCAAGAGTATCAAAGTTGCTAACATCAAAGCAAGACGAATTTCAATGTTTAAGTTGTCTTCTCACCTTGGAATATTGATAAAATGGTCACTTTGGTCTTTATGAAGATGAGTCTAAGAGGTTATTGGATAAAATTTTAAAATTTCAGAGTTTGGCATGTAGTTTTGAAATGGCATAGAGCAAGTGTCGACCTAAGTGTCGACTCAAGATGTCAACTCATGAAGAAAATGTCGATACTTCGAAGCTTGGCACATAGAGTTTCAGATGGCATGCCAAATGTCGACTCATAGGTCGACTCATAGTTTCAAGTATCGACTCATAGATCAACTCAAGGCCTGAGAACAGAAAATGAGCAGAACATGCTATTCCATTGTCTTCTTGCCTAGTGCTGACTCAAGTGTCGACTCACAATTCCAAGTGTCGACTTACAAGTCGACTCATAGCCACAGAAGTGAAGCGGAATGTTGGAAATTCAAATTTATATCTAAGTGTCGACTCATAGATCGACTCATGAAAAAATTCAAGTATCGAAACTTAGTGTAATGGTTAATTTTTCAAAAATTCAGAATTGTTTCCAAACGGCTCCAAACAACTAGTTTCTTCACTCTAACAGTTTCCAATGGTTTTTTCAGTGATTTTGAGCTACTTATCACTCACCAAACTCATTGAAGATATGGACAACAAGAAGAGACAGTTTTTCTTTTGAGAAAAGACAAGAGTGAGCTTTAAAGTAGATTCCTTCTAGAAAAAGCCTTTTACTCACCTTTGAGCCTTCAAATCATTAGCCAAAAATGTGCATTCAAAGATTCCAAGAAGGACATAACTCAAACATTCAAGAAGAGCTTCATCGACATTTATTTATGCTCATTTAGGAGCTATTTCTTGTGCTTATTTCTGTATACCTGCTTTTATTTGTTGTTACTAGTTTCAAAGGTATTGAAACTAGTGTTAAAGAATGTTGATAAGCCTAAAAGACAAAACCAACTAGGGTTTGACTTGTGAGCCTGGATTAAAAACAAGTTATAAAGATTGTTGGTGAGCCTAGGTGATAAAACCAACAAAGGTTTAACTTGTGATTCTTAGAAAACAAGTTGGCTATAATCTTGGATAGATTATAGTGAAAATTTCCAAGGTGAAGCTTTGAAAGTGGATGTAGGTGCTTGGAGTGCACCGAACCACTATACATCTATATGTTTGTGATTGCTTGCTCATTCCTCTACTTACTATTTATTACTCTATATTTAATTTGCTACTTCTGCTGCATATCACATTTAGCACAATCACTTTGTTACACAAGCACTCTAAGTTTAGCACATAACAATTTAAATTTTTAAAATATCCAGTTCACCCTCCCTTTTGGGTTGCTTCGCTGGGCAACAAATCTTTTGTTATCTGTGTTGAATTTGCCTATAGCTCAGTCAATAGGTCCACTGAAAAAAGTCCATTTGAGATTGTCCATGGATACAAACCTAAAAAGCCCATTGACCTTATCCCTAGTTAATTTTCTTACTAATCTCTTTGTGCAAATCTCTAACATGCTATGCATATGACTCTACAGACTCAAAAGCTTGTGCATGCATGGGTAATTCTCATAAGAGAGTCATAGAATTTTATGAATGAGACTATGTGATGATTAAGCTTAGACCTGAATGGTTCCCACCAGAAATCATGAAAAAGTTACATGCCTGTAGTGCAGGTCCTTTAAAAAAAAAAAAAAAATTGGACCTAATGCCTATGTGCTTGAGTTACCATCTAACTTTGGTATCAGTTCAACTTTCAATATCTCAGACCTAGTAGAGTAAGGAACCAACAATGATACCTAGTGAGCCTTTTGGACCTGATCCCATTTTTGAGAGTGAACCTATCCCTGAGTGTCCACCAGCCACATTATCAGAATGGCGAGATAGGATTGAGCATATTCTGGATGACAAGGCTATCACTACCCGGAACAAAGGCTATCAATGCTATTTAGTTTGTTGGCAAGGTCGACCATAATCTGAAGACTCATGGATCACTCGAAAAGATCTGCAAAGGATTAACCCAGACTTACACACTACCAAAGTCAATTTGATCCATAATCAACAGGGTCAAGTCCTTCCCATCCCGAAAGAATTGGTGTGGGCACCAGAATGAAAAAGAGGCTTCAAGCAAACCTAATCAATTTGAGCTCCTTATAGATTGCAAGTGAATAAACCAAACTCAATTTTGGCTTCAACTTTATTTTTAATTTTCAGCATGAGTCCTATAATTAGAGTCAAGTCAGTTTTGATTTCAATGTAGTCTTATAATTTGTCAAGTTGGTCAAGTTGGGTTCAAATTAGCCAAGGCATGAACCATGGGAAGAAAGCTTGAACCTAAGTGAGGGAGCATCAAACCACCTATTGGATTGGAGCTAACCACTTCACCCTCCATGCCAAGTCAAGCCTTGTTGGAGAGCCAACCCACATCCATGCCGAGTCAGCCATGCCACCAGAGCCATGCCAATTCTTGCGCCTAAGCTTGCTGAAATTCAAAGTTGAATTCAAGTTGTAACTCCCGACTTCCCACTCCCCTTTTCTTGCATATAATCTCTTCCATTTAAAATTCAAATTAGGGCTTGGGAAGTTAATAAATACCCCCTAACCCTCTTGTAATGAGCAATATTATGAATGAATGAAAGCTTCTTTCCTTCTTCCATTGCCTTGACACTCCATGAGGGAGAGTGTGTGAGGCCCAACCTGTTCATCCAAGTTCCAAGAAGATGCCAACCATACTCTTCTTTCCCATCATTCAATCTTTCCTCAATTTCCTTTCCTTTTATACCTCCCACGGCCACTAATGCTCTCCATTACAGGATCCCTCCATGATCTACGTTAGGAGTCCCCAATCAAAGGAGTGAGTCTTCAAATTCAGCCGCAAGTCCTTGGAGTCCTGAGATTAAACCGCCACCAAAAGTTTTAGTGCTCATTGTTGGTAAGAAAAACTCATCCTAGACTCTTAGGTCTGATTGTTTGAAGGTACCTGCCCTAGTTAGAATGGTTTCTTAACCATTAGGTCCTTTTACTTTTGATTGAATGGAAACTACATCGTGGGTAATACAACTTTCATTAGTAGTCTCTTACATTAAGTTTATTTGCTCCCTTTTATGCATAAATCTTGCTGATATGTGAAGGAGTCCTTGTTCATTTTAGATTGCTAAGTTTCTAAGTCAAAAACTCTATCTTACATCACGCATCACTAACATAAGATAGATGGAAGATGGGTGAAGAGATCCTCAGGTTAGAGGCTAGTGAGATTTGATTCTTCTGACAAGGATTTTGTTGCTGCTGGTGATAGTGATGATGAGGAGGAGGATGGAGATGATGATGACGAGGATGATGATGAGGTTGAGGCTCCTATTACTGTTGGACCTTCTATTAGAGAGACCTTAAGACAGCCAGCCATTCCGAGGACTCTGCCTACTAAGCCAACTTGTACTGCTTGATATCCATAGAACCTTCTATGCCACCCTCGACCACCACTTGGATTACTTTAGAGTAGTTCACTCAGCTTTTCGAGACCCTAATTAGGAGAGTCAATTCTATGATTGGAGATCTATGACTAGAGTTTATTTAGAGTCATCAAAGTATCTCTAGGTCCTATCAAGAGCTCAGAAGAGACTTTAGAGAGAGCTCACACTTTGCATGGAGGTATAGTCAAGCAGGCTTAGAGGACATAGAGTGACTATTAGTTAGACTTAGCAGATGTGAGGGTAGATTTTAGTTGTATGTGAGAAGTTGCTTATCAGTTTGCATGGGAGAAGGCAGAGACCACCTTATTTATTCTGCAAGGCATTCATCGCATCAAGATTGAGCTGGATAGTCTTTTGCTTGGTTTTACTAGATCTAGGTCTATATTTGGTCCATCATCTAGTCAGGCACCTAGACTAGCTCCATAGCCTTCGCCCAATCTAGCACCTATCTATACCTAGGACTCCTAGTACTACAGTCAGACTAGGCATTGGCTTTTCTCCACCAACTAGAGTAGGACTAACTTCTTGAATCTATAGTTCAGTCGGTCCATCACCTATTCACACTACTAGGACATTTGCACCGTACACTGTCAACATCCCAGAGGAGAGTGATAGTGATTAGACATTAGGATATCTATTTTTATATTTTCATATCTATGTAGTAAACTTTTGTAATTTTATGTTGAATGTTGTTCTTGATACTTATGATGTATCAAAATTTGTACCAATGAACATTCTGAATGCTAGTATGAAAATTTATGCCTTATTTTGTGTCAATGTTGTCTCTTTTTTTCTCATATCTACTCCCTTTATCTTCTTTGTTGATGACAAAAAGGAAGAGAAGAATGAATGTGTGTGCATGGATAATTAGGAGAAGAAGCATGTACATGAGTTCATGATATGTATAAGATTAAGGTGGAGAGAAGAAATATATGCATGCATACACTTGATGTCAAAATCCAAAAATCATGCATACATGTTTGAAATCTAAAATGAGAGTATTGTTCTGATTATTTAATATATCAGATAAGATCTTTCAAGCAAAAGGAGTCTCTAGGTAGAAAGGTGCTATGTGAAATCATAAATATACAGCATTTTACAAATATTTTAAGCTAAGAGTTGCTTATCGTAACTCTTCAGAAAAAATCTAATAATTGCCTTTAATTTAAAAACTAATGACTTAATCTAACACCCCACTAGGCATATAAACTAGAGAGGCTTATCTAGAAAAAGTGATTGATAAGTAGAAGGACTCTAAGTCCCTTCTGCATGTGCCATATATTCCAAGCGTCGCAACCTTTTCATGCATCCACATGAATTTACACCCAAAATCTCTCCATTTGACCGATCAAATCCAATCTAAATGGGTGTAGATAAGAGTGGATAGGGGATAAGGTTTATCAACAAAAAGGTGATTTAAATGTAGGACTCTTGGTCCTTCCGTGCCCCATATATTGTGTGCATGCTAATATTGGCACCAAGAGTCTCGTGCCCTTGGGACTCTTGGTTTAAGACATGGATAAGGGCTATAAAACCAAGATAAATCCAATTTGGCTATCCCGCTTAAGCCAAAACTCAATGATGCAGGACGAACCCAGATCAAGATTATTTTTTTAGAGGATGGATCGTTGATAGGAAAGATCTTTAGGCTTGGTTCAACTCTCAATTATTCAAAAAAAAACACTTTTTTTTCCATTTTTTATTTTTTTTCCTCTTTTTTTGTATTTCCCTTTTGACTTTTTTTCTCATGGTTTTTTTTCTCTTCCTTATTCTAAAGTCGGCATTGGAGGCTGACTTTGCTTCTTCGACCGTGCAAAGGGGACTTTGGTGCTTTGGCAGGCATGCAAAATAGGGGGAAGGTCTCGGACGTGGAAATCTGGTGAGCTTCGCCAGTGGGCTCTCCAGTGACGGCACTGGCATGATGGCATTGGCATGGGGAGATGAAGGCATGGGTTCTCTGGTGGACGTCGAGCATCATGGAAGCAGGGGCCAATTGGGAATGGGGTCATCTTGACTGTGGAAGGGCACGATCGGTGGATTCCCAGTCATTGACTTCTAGCGATGGAGCAGGGAGGATCCGACAGAGGTGATCGGGTGGTCCCAGTTGCATGCAACGGAGACGGGCGGTCGGAGTCTGTCAAGAGTGACCGGTATCGATTCGGGCATGGTCTGGTTGCAGCAAACATGGAGCCAAGCGATGGGGTTCTGATCAGTGTCCGAGGTGCAAGGCGGTGGCAACAGGTAGGAGTCCAATGGGATGGCTCGGTGATTGATTCAGGAGAAAAAAAAATAGAGAGGGGAAAGAAAAAATAACATAGATGAAGAAGAAAGATGGAATGGAAAATTTAGGAAGAAAAAGAAAAACCATGGTTGGGTTACCCACCCAGGCTTCAGCACCCACTCTTACCCAGAGCGACCATGTAGGGCATCAGCACCCTCTCCTTAACTAGGGTTTTTGTTTTCTCTTCCAAAATATTCTTCACCTAATTTTTATTCGAATAATAAAATAATTAAATAGGCTAATCTGAGATATCCGATATCCTGATCTTACATACCTCAACCTCAATCCTAATACATTCAAACTATTTATTTAAAAAACAAATTAATCCAACTAAAGGATAAAATAAATCCTAAAACATCGAAACAAACCAATCCGAAAACAACCGTAAATTCATCTGATCAAGGTGGTGCATCGGGAATCATATTACATCGAATGTGTGCCTAATCGACTTCAGGATCTTGGGCTTCAGGGTTTGGGCTGGCTTCAGGTTTTGGACTGGGCTGGGCTTCAGGTTCTGGGCTGGGCTTGTTTAGATTCTGGGCTAGTTGATGTCTCCATCATTCCCCTAAGGCGAGGAGAACTCGACTCCGTTCAGTCGAACGTCAGCAATCTTCTGGTTCCGGGATGTACATGGTCTACAGGCTAACTTTTTTTTTAATGCAGATAATGCAATTAAAAATAAAATTGACTAACCTAGCCTAACCCTCACTCTGATACAAAAATTAATGCAGGACGAACCCTGATCAGGATTACTTTTTTAGAGGGTGGATCGTTGGTTGTTAGGAAACGACCTTTAGGCTAGGTTCAACTTCCAATTATTAAAAAAATACTTTTTTCCTTTTTTTTCTATTTTCTTTTCCTATTTTTTTTGTATTTCCTTTTTCACTTTTTTTTTCTCATGATTTTTTTTCTCTGCTTTATTCTAAAGTCGACATAGGAGGCCGACTTTGCTTCTCCGACCGTGCAAAGGGGTCTTCGATGCTTTGACAGGCATGCGAAATAGGGGGAAGGTCTCAGCCGTGGAAATCCGGTGGGCTCTCCGACGATGGCACTGGCATAATGGCAGCGGCATGGGGAGATGAAGGCACGGGCTCTCCGGTGGATGTCGAGCATCATGGCAGTGGGGGCCAATTGGGGATGGGGTCAGCTCAGCTGTGGAAGGGTGCAATCGATGGATTCCCGATCATCGACTGCTTGTGATGAAGCAGGGAGGATCCAGCAGAGGGATCGGGTGGTCTCGGTTGCTCGCGACGATGATAGGCAGTCAGAGTCTGTCAAGAGGGACCGGTCATCGGTTTAAGCATGGATCTGGTTACAGCAAACGTGGAGGCGAGCGATGGGGTTCCGATCTACGTCGGAGGTGCAAGGTGGTGGAAGCAGGGAGTAGTCCGATGGGATGGCTCAGTTGTTGATTTAGGAGAAAGGAAACAGAGAGGGGAAAGAGGAAATAACATAGATGAAGAAGAAAGATAGAATAAAGAATTTAAAAAGAAAAAAGAAAAACCATGGTTGGGTTACTCACCCAGGATTCAACGCCCACTCTTACCCAGAGCGACCATGTAGGGCATCAGCACCCTCTCCTTAACCAGGAGTTTTTATTTTCTCTTTCCAAATATTCTTCGCCTAATTTTTATTCGAAAGATAAAATAATTAAATATGCTAATTTGAGATATCTGATATCCTGATCTCAGATACCTCAACCTCAATCCTAATATATTCAAACTATTTATTTTAAAAAAATAAACTAATCCAACTAAAGGATAAAATAAATCCTAAAACATCGAAACAAACCAATCCTAAAACAATGAGAAATTCATCTGATCGAGGTGCTGCATCAGGAACCATGCTACATCAAAATGTGTGCCTCATCGAGTTCAAGATCTGGGGCTTCAGAGTTTGGGCTGGCTTCAGGTTCTGGGCTGGGCTAGCTTCAGGTTCTGGGCTACGCTTCAGGTTCTGGGCTTCGCTTCTTCAAATTCTGGGCTAGTCGATGTCCCCATCACTCAATTTATGATCTACTCAAAATAGTTAGCCCAAATAGCAAGTATTTAAATCCTGTTGGGTTACGGGCAAGGCACATCGAAAGACTGGATTTCAAAATTATCATTATTGAAACCCTAATCGACCGGAACCCTAAACCCTAGGACCACTTGACCATGATAATTAATAAATCAAAATTTAGGATTATAGAACAATACCTGAAATGCTATACTCCTTTGCTTCTATAAGGCACACAAGTGTATGCCTTCCAGAGGTGATCCACATAGGAACTGGACCATGGAAGCACTCCTACCAAGCTTGCTTATTTGACTAGGACTCTTTCGGTAGCCTTTCAGATTTTCTTCCTTTGCTAGAACCCCTACCCTCCTATAAGGTACTTAGAGACCTCTCTGAATCCTCTCTCAAAATCTGCATATCTCTCCTATATCTCTTCCTAGGCTCTTGTCTTAAATAGACAAGCCTTGTCTTAAAAAAAAGAAAAAATAGAAAGTACTTCTATTAGGATCAAAATGAAATGCCTGGCATCTGATTACCAATGCCTATTTATAGACAAGGATGAGGCACTTGATAAGTCTTTCTTTCAGCCCTTGATAAGATCCTTTAAGCAGAAGGAGTCTCTTGGGTGAGTAGACTTATCATGAAATATCTTTTCATGTGCCAAGAGATATATAAGTATCTCTTTATTTTTCCAGCCAATTTCTCCACTTACCATGTGAAAGTTACCAGTCAGATAATGGCCAAGGGGTGTGGGATCCTAATAGGTGTATCGAAGAAACTAGTTACCTTTAAACAGAATGACTCTAGCCTTTTGAATTAGTGCCAAATCATGAAGAGGCGACCCTTCATCTTGTGCACCATCCTTCTCATGCCATTTTCTCATTATTTGATTGGTCAACCCCATCCATTTGGCCATGGAGATAAGGGAGAGGGGCTTAGAGATTATCTAGAAAAAGTGATTTAGAGGTAGAAGGATTGAAGAAACTAGATACCTTTAAACAGATGGACTCTGGCCTTTTGAATTAGTGTAAAATCATGAAGGGACGCGACCCTTCATCTTGTGCACCTTCTCATGCCATTTTCTCATTATTTGATTGGTCAACACCCATCCATTTGGCCATGGAGATAAGGGAGAGGGGCTTAGAGATTATCTGGAAAAAGTGATTTAGAGGCAGTCCCTTCTGCCCCCCTTATTCTTGGCGCATGCTAATATGGCACCAAGTGTCCCTTCCAACATAGACTCTACCATTAATCAAGGATAAAGCTCAATAAAATTCAGATAAATATTGATTAAGGCTGCCCCACTTAGGTTCTACTTTAATTGGTTAGCCCAAATAGCAAGCTAACTGATCCAATTCATTTGGGTTAGGAGTTGGGCTAGCCAACATATGCTAGTATATTAATTAGCTAGCCAATTAGGATCCTATGACCCTAATAAAAATATAATTGACTTCCTTAGCCAATTTTCTAATGTGTGTGACCCTTTGGGTTCCACATCTAGCCAGTAGTAGGTTCAGGTCCAAGCTGTTTCGATCTAATTGAAACCGATTAACCTAATTATTTCAAATTGAGCTGACCCAAGTTGCTATTCGAACCAATTTCTAAATTGACTCATGAATCTAACCAATTTGATTCATGAAGACCTACAAGACATGATTGATCTCTAGCAACGATCATGCCTACTCAAAAGATAAGAAAATTAGTAGAAATTACCAACATACCCTTCAATGGAAAGTTATCATGCAATTCAATCCTTCGATCTCCCTTTATCCTGAATAAGTGATGGGTATGGATAATTGTTAAACCCTAGCACTAATCCTTTTTAATCTCAATTCAATAATGAAGACTCGATCAATGAAAGATTATAAACCCTATCTAATCTCATCCTACTTTGATCAAAGACTTCGAGTCAATAATCAAAGAGATTATATGGAATAAGTCCTCATCTTACTAGGAGTGATCGATGCCTTGTTGATCCACTCACATCCTTCATGAACAATCCACCATATCTAAGAACACCCCATACATGACTCTTTATCATGAATGAGTGTGAACCAAAACATGGCTTTATGTGTATAAAAACCATGGTGATCTCAGGTCTAAGGATCACTTGCACAACTCCACTATAAGAACCATCTTTTGACAAGTAGTAAGATCTCCATAAGATGTTCTCAAGGTAGGTCAGTTCAATGAACTCATATCCTAATGAGCACCCACATCCTTGTATTAATATCCCTACACAAGTGGCTGTGAGACCAACCACCCCTCCATCGAGCATATTTAGGATGTGCTAGTCTTTCCGGAAATATTGATTCCCAAATCGATGATCAAACGACTAGAAATATTTTTAGATTAGGATTTACAGAAACTTAGGTCTCACCATTATAATCTCAATCATAACCCTAATTTCATTGCCTTAACCTATGGGGTTCATCATAATCTTGATAAGATGCAGTAGTATGATGTCAATAATTGCCTTTTCTTAATAAATAATATCATACATGAGTTGGAAGATTATAGAAATGTTGTATAAAGATTGGCTTTTAGGACATAATTCTTTCAATCTCCCACTTACACTAAAGCTAATTGCCTTTGTATCTTACACCCATACAATCTATGTGGTTGAGGATGTTACACCCTTGAATGTTTGACCAAATAAAAGAGTCGGCCCAGACTCTTGTTGGGTCAGCTCGCTTGTCTGATTCAGGAAATAGTGCACTGGACGAGTCGGCTCGGGTCCCTTAGAGTCGGCTCGGATACCTGCGTGCCAGAATCCTCTTGCATGCCCTGTGCCAGAGTCAGCTCTCCTCTTCCTCGAGTCGGCTCGGATGAATGTGTCAATGATTTCTTCAGTCTATCTCCAGAATTCATCCAGCATTTCTTCAAGCTTCAAGAGTCTTCAAACTTAACACATTTCTAAAAATAATAAGCTTGAAACATATCTTTAAAAGGAACCCAATTTTATGATCTTTTCTTAGCTTTTTGCTTTGGGTTCTTCTTTACAATTTTCAATTACAGCACAACTCAAAACAAGAAATATAAAATGTAGGAGTCAAAATTTGTGCAATCAGATCATCCTACAAAAACTTGTAAACCAATGAAGAGTTAGTAAAATAAATGCATGCACTAATGTTTGGTTATCATCAAAATCACTTATGGGGTCAACAATCTCTCTCTTTTTGATGATGACAAAATATTGGACATGAAAAATTCTTTTCATTTACATGTATAAAAGTATTTGAAAGTAAGTATGACCATGTATCAGAGCTAATCATAAGTATGCACATGTATCAGAGCTCATCATATTTGCAAATAAATATCAGAGCTCTAATGATGAAATTTTACAGTATTAATGTTAGTTCTTTTGTGTGTATCAAGGTATTAACATTTGTATGCTTCCAAATAATAGAAATATCACAAACATGGAGTATTAGAGCTCAAAATTGAAAGAATTAGAGTTGATTTTAGAGCTAAAATTTAGAGCAATTAGAGCAAGAAGTAGGTTTAAAGCAAAAGCCAAAAATTCTCCCCCTTTCTATAGGTTTTTAAATACTTAAACACATAAGCTCATTTGAACACATACATTTAAACTCTCCCCCTTTTTTATTCTTTTCATGCACTTCATGAATAGATACAGATTTTTCATGACAGCTCAACGTTCTCCCTCTTTTTGTCAAATAATCAAAAGGGTATTACAATAAAGCTCAAATTTTGAAACATAATGAGAAAGTTTTTAATATTTGTTTGAGATAATTTCACTTTCTCAAATTCATTTGAATATCCTAATTAAAATTCATTACATTTGTATTGAAAAGATTGCATAACCTTAATATAATTTAAGACATTGCTAGCAAATACCAAAAGAACTTTCATTTCATTGAAAATGTTCAACACAAGTTACAAAATATGAATGAAAGTACAATCAACACTGTCTAAGTCTACTTTAGTACTAGTGGAATGACTAGGTATTTGAATGCCAGTAGGCATAGAAGCTATAGGATCTAGATCTAGTACTTCAGAAAGTATAGGAGTAGAATGAGATCCCTGAGGCCTAATGTGTGGAGCTGGCTATCTGGGGTGAGCAGACTGACCAGCAAAGGGAGCAGGTCTATGTTGTGGAGCTGCAAGTGCTGCAATCACTCTACTTGACAGTTGCTCTAACTTGAATTGCACAAAATCAATTTCTTTATCCAACTTTTTTATTTCCTTATGCATTTGGACTAATTTAGATGCTTGTGCATTTGCAAATGCCTCTATAGATCCCCTTAGCCTTCCAAATTCAGCTCTCAAAATTTCAGTTCCCTCAATATAATCTTCTTCCATTCTCCTTCCTTCTTCCATTGAACCCACTATGAATTTAAGATTACTCAATTCAGTTCTAAATTCTTCAAGTGTATTATTGATAGAGCATTTAATGGATTCAGAACTAGATGAAACCAATTCAAGTAGGGGTTGAAGGTCAGGTTGTGTTGCACTTTTGGAGGTTTCAAGAACGTCCACTCCATTATGCAGATCAATTTTTTTTCCCTCCAAACTGCTCTAGTTTTGTCTCTACTAACTGGCAAAGCTCGCCAAATATGTTGGTCATAGTGCAAGTAAGTGAGTCAGTAAGAGTACCCAACTGCTATGTGATGAAATCCTATAAAACTGATGTATCAATAGAAGCTGCAGGTGGTCTAGGAGTTGTAGGTGCTAATGGAGATGAAGGTAAAGAAGTCTCAATGTGCACTGTCTCCATGGCTTCAAATGAAGTAGGCTCAGACCTAGTACATGCAAATTTAGTCTCAGCTAGCACAGAAGGATGCTCAGTAGAAGTCCCAATCTCACCAATAGAATTGTTGAAAATTTGTTCTGAGCTAGGAATAGTTTCTTTAGGAGCTTCTGGTGCTGCAGTGGAGATTTCCCTGGAAATTTCTTCACTGCTATCAAATGAACTGCTGCTGCTGGCTGCAACCACTCTTTCATCTGTGCCCTTTTTCTTCCATACTCCTTCAGTACAAAAATAGCCCATTCTTAATAGTGACTTGGAGGTGTATGTATTTGTATGGTGTAGGAGCTTGCCAACTTCCCCTTCAAGGCTTATTCTAGAGGCTTGAAATATCAAAGTTAGGACCATTTCATAAGGAAGACAAGCTTTCACCTTTCGGACTGTCTCCTTCATCTGCATGATCATTATGAAGGGAAGATTGATTGATTCTCCTTGAATAACATTTTCCATGAGATTAAGTCCCTTTCACTGACCCAGTCAAATCTCCCAGTCCTTAGGAGGAAGATCCTGCTTATAAAATTGTGTAATAACCTCATTTCTAGTGATAATTTGTTGGCATCATAGTACATTCCATCAACATCATCTCTGCCAAGGATTATTTGTAGAGCTTTTTCCCTGTCTTTTAGAATTAAGTGCTTGATTCTATTAGCAGGCATTTCCAATAAACTGCTCAAACTCTCTTTATTTACTACAATTCTCTTTCCTTTAACTGTTGACTTAATGTGATTGTGTTCCAATATGAGGTTTTCATAGAAAGATCTTACTAATGAAGAGTAGGTAGAGATATTCAGAGAACAAAAATTAACCCACCCTTGAGCTTCAATTAGATTTTTGATATTCAACCCAATCTCTTCCAAAAAATTAAATAGAATTCTTCTGCCGCTAGTAACAGGTCTGTTTGACATGGAGAGTACCTGTTTAGAGATGGATCCACGGCCATTGGTTCACTTTCTTCTTCTTCTTCTACTGCTGCCCGATCTGGCTCTTGTAGTTGATGCTTCGTTCTTCTTTCTGTCTCTACAGAGGGTGCTGTCCATTTAGATCTCTTTCTCATAGCCATTTTGGGAGCCATTGCAACAAATTTGCAAGAAAATGGAAATCGAGGCTTTGGAAAAGGATTTAGGGAGGAATGGAGTAAGTCTCAAGTGGAATGACATAGGTTAGAGTGAAAAAGAAAGTGTAAGAAGTGAGAAAAAGATTACTCGACTCTATTAAAAAAGAATTTTCTCGACATTCGAGTCGACTAGCTCAGCCCTAAAATCATCCGAGTTGGCTCGACCAGAGCGAACTCAGAGCAAGCAAAAATTCGAGTCGGCTAGGAAAATCCTAAATTGACCTAGTTGGCTCAACCAATGCAAGAGAAAAAACAACAGAGATTCGACCAGAGCAAAATTGCTCGAGTCAACTCGAATACAACTTTCCACAAAAGTTGAAATGATTCAAAAATTAAAATTGATTCAATGAAATCACAAGAAAAGTTTCTCAAAGATCTTGGATAGATGTAGGAGGTTTTTTGGATAATTTTTCCTTAATTTTGAAGAAATTAGGTTAGGAAAATCTTGAAAGGATCACAAAGACCTAATTCTCCTCTAAGCAATTCAAATCTATCCTGATTTAGTGGCTTAGTAAAAATGTCAGCTAACTGGCTTTTAGTTGGGATAAATTCTAGTTCAATATCACCATTCAAAACATGATCTCTAATAAAATGGTGTCTAATCTCTATATGCTTACTTCTAGAATGCTGAATTGGATTTTTTATCAAATTTATAGTACTTGTGTTATCATACTTGATTGATTGTGAAACATCAAAATCTTCTAGTTATTGTTTAATCCATAACACTTGTGCACAACAACTTCCTTTAGCAACATAATATGCCTCAACAATAGAAAGTGCTACCGAGTTTTGTTTCTTACAGTGCCATGAGATTAAATTTAACCCTAGAAATTGACATGTGCCGCTAGTACTTTTTCTATCAATTCTACAACCAGCATAATCAGCATCTGAAAATCCAATTAAATTTAATAAAGAATGTTTTGAAAACTAAAGACCTAGATTGCTTGTACCTTTCAAATATTGATAAGTCTTTTAATAGCAAGCATATGTGTTTCTTTAGGATTAGATTGAAATCTAGTACATACACATACACAATACAAGATATCAGGTCTACTTGCAGTCAAATATAATAAGGATCCGATCATACCTCTATATAGCTTTTGGTCAACATTGGATCCATTTTCATCTTTGTCCAATCTGCAAGATGGGCTCATGGGTATGTTCATTTGTTTGCTTGTCTCCATACCAAACTTTTTGATTATCTCCTAGGTGTACTTGACTTGGTTGATGAAGATTTCTTCCTCTGTTTGTTTCACTTGAAGTCCAAGGAAGTAGTTAAGTTCACCCATTAGGCTCATTTCAAATTCTCCCTGCATTAACTTAGCAAATTCTCTACAAAGAGTTTCATTAGTTACACCAAATACAATATTATCAACATAAATTTGTACAACTAATATATCATTATTTTTCTTCTTGATGAAAAGAGTTTTGTCAACATTTTTTTCTTGAAAAATCATTTTCAATCAAGAAAGTACTAAGTCTATCATAGCAGGCTCTAGGTGCTTGTTTCAAACTGTACAATGCTTTATTTAGTTTAAACACATGGTTTGGAAAAACATGATCTTCAAAACCCGGTGGTTGTTCTACAAAAACTTGTTCAGAGATAAAACCATTTAAAAATACACTTTTTACATCCATTTGAAAAAGTTTAAAATTCATGTAGCAAGTAAATGCAAGTAGTAATCTAATGGCTTCTAGTCTTGCTACGGGTGCATATGTTTCATCAATATCAATGCCCTATTCTTGGTTTATTCCTTAGCCACTAATATAGCTTTGTTTCTAATAGTATTTTCTTGTTCATTTAATTTGTTCCTATAGATCCATTTGTTCCTATGATTGGATGGTCTGAAGGTCTATCAACTAATGTCCAAACCTTATTTCTTTCAAACTGGTTTAGTTCTTCATGCATGGCCATCATCCAGTTTGGGTCATTTTCAGCTTCTTCTAAGGAATGAGGTTCTATTTGTGATACAAAGGCTAGGTAATCTTGTGCAATTCTATGTGAAGACCTAGTCCTAATACCTTATGAAGGATCATCAATAATTAATTCTCTTGGATGGGAAGTTACGTACCTCCATTCTCTTGGCAGATCTATATGATCCTTACTTACCATTTCTTCTCCTTCTTTAATTGGTCTTTCTTTTCTGCTCATGTTTTTCATTTATTTTTGAATTGTACCTACATCATTATCTATGCACTCTTCTTTTGTAGAAGGTGATGGGTTAGTTTCATCAAAAATAACATGCATAAATTCTTTTACAGTAAGAGTCCTTTTATTAAATACTCTATATGCTTTGCTATGTAGTGAATAACCAAGGAAAATTGCTTTATCATATTTAGCATCAAATTTTCCTAGATTATCTTTATCATTGTTAAGCACAAAGCATTTACATCCAAAAATATGAAAATAATTAATATTGGATTTCTTTTCATTCCAAAGCTCATAGGGGGTTTTCTTCAAAATAGGATGGATCAAAACACAGTTTAAAATATAACAAGCAGTGTTCACCACTTCTGCCCAAAAGTACCTTGGAAGATTGCCTTCACATAACATCATTCGGGCCATCTTTTCCAAAGTCCTATTTTTTCTCTCTACAACACCATTTTGTTATGGTATCCTAGGAGCGAAGAAGTTATGATCAATGCTATTTTTTATGCAATAAACATCAAAAAATTGATTTTCAAATTTAGTACCATGATCACTTCTAATTAAAATTATTGAAAGATTTTTTTGATTTGAAACCTTTTTGTGAAATTTTTGAAATACTTTAAAGGTTTCATCTTTGTGAGAAATAAACAAAACCCATGTAAATCTAGAAAAATCATCTACAATCACAAGGGCATATTTCAACCTCCTAAGACTTGTAGTCCTAGTTGGTCCAAATAAGTCTATGTGAAGTAGTTCTAGAGGTCTAGTAGTTGAACTCATTTTTTTGGATTTAAAGCTCCCCTTAGTTTGTTTACCCATTTAGCATGCATCATAAACATGATCAAAGTCTAGTTTAAATTTTGGCATGCCTCTCACTAAATTTTTGGAAATTAATTTGGCAATTGTATGCATGCTAGCATGACCTAATCATCTATGCCAAAGTAAACATGACTCCTTGGTCTTAGTATTCATTGCAACTAAACTGGAACTGTTTGACATGACAAGATCATTAAGGTCTACCACATAAATATTTCCAAGCCTATGTCCAATGAACTTACTACTAGAGTCAAGAGAGTTTGTTACTATATACAGATGATTCAAAGATAACCTTGAAGCCTTTATCACATAATTGACTGATACTCAATAAACTTTGCTTTAATTTATCTACTAGCAATACATTTTCTATAAAAGTAGAGGGGGTTATCTTGATCTTACCGATTTCGATTATTTTTTCCTTGCCATTATCTCCAAAAGTAACCATACCTCCTTTCATTTCCAAGGTGATGAATTGATCCTTGTCACCTATCATATGCCTTGAACAGCTACTATCGAAATACCATCTCTTCTTCAATTTTTGGGCTGCAAGACATTCCTCGTCCTCGAGACCCATTAGACATAAATTTATAGTTTTTGTGGTCTCTTCCTCTTCAGATGAGGTGGATTCCTCATTATCGCTCCATGTGGCAACCATCGTCTTCTTTTTCTTTTTCTTGAAGAATTTCTTCAATAATGGACAATCTGGATGAATATGCCCTGGTTTCTTATATTCGTAGCAGGTGGGGACTTGTTCTTTTTCTTTTTCTTTGTCCTTGTCCTTTTCCTTGGAGTGCTCTCCTTGTTTATAGAATTTTTTATTGAATCTTCCTTTCTTCTTTTTCATAAACTTTCTAAATCTCCTCACGACCATTGCATGTCTTCATCTTCTAGATCATCTTCGGAGGAGGTGGAGTCACTTTCCGATTCCTCATCTTTCTTTGAGAACAATGCAGTTTTGAAAGCAATTATCTTTTTCTTCTTTTGATCGTCATCAGTTCTATGCTGCGTGGCCAATTCATGTGTGATGAGTGAACCCATTAATTCATCCATAGGTAAGGTGTTTAAATCTTTAGCTTCCTGGATGGCAGTCACTTTAAGGTTCCATTTATTTGGAAGTGATCTTAAGATCTTCTGTACCAAGTCAGCATTTGAGTAAACCCAGCCAAGACTTTTCAAACCATTAATAATATCTGTAAATCTAGTGTACATGGCAGAGATATTTTCAATAGGTTCTATTTTAAACAATTCATAACTATGTACTAGAAGATTTATTTTTAAAGTCATCACTTGGAAAGTTCCTTCGTGGGTCACCTCAAGTTTATCCCAAATTTTCTTTGCCGAAGAGCAAGTGAAAATTCAATTAAACTCATTTGAATCCAAAGTATAATATAATAAGTTCATTGCTTTGGCATTTAATTTCCCCATCTTCATGTCGTCGTATTCATCGCAGTCCTCTTCAAGCTTAGGGACATCCACGCCATCAATTTTAATCATGGAAATATGTGGCCCTTTAAGAAAGACCTTCCATAATTAAAAATCTACAGCCTGTATATAGATTTTCATTCTAGCTTTCCTGTAAGAATAATTTATGCCCGTGAAAAGTGGAGGTCTATTAGTAGATTAGCCTTAGTAGTGGAGGTCTATTAGTAGATTGATGGCTCATGGGATGTGTTGGGTTCCGGTGCAACGCAGCGGAAGTGTAATTTCAAAATTGAAACTAAATTCACACCAAAAAAATCCTAAACCAGGAACTCCTTAAATAAGACTAGAACATATGACAAGCATATCTATGCAAATTAGGATTAGGGTACCAACCTGTAATCGCTTATTCCAACAAACTTGAAGTTGAAGGGGCTAACTGAATTCACCAGGCGTCCAGGTGTCCGCCCTCCGATGGTGATCCACACAGAGCAATGATCAAGAAACACTATCTTCTTTTCAATGGTTCCTCCTATTGAGTTCTTCTTCCTAGAACTCAATTGCTTGGATTATGGCTTGAATTCTTCCATACAAGAGGTAGCCTGCCTTTCCTTTATCTTTTCTCCTCCTTCCACTAAGACCTTGGCCCTTTAAACACCCTTGTCTTGAAGAAAAGACCTTGTCCTAAGAGGATATAGGCTTGTCTTAAGTTGGAGGAGAAATTAAGACAATAATGTCTTAATGTAAGAAAGAAGGAATAAATCAGAACTCCTTTCTTTCCTTTACCATCGGAGACTTTCACTCTTATTCTTGTTCAGCGACAGAGTTTCGACAGAGGTGTACTCTGTAAAGAAAACAGTGCAAGAGCAAGAAAAGAGTGAAAGAGTCTTTAGGAGAGGAAGAAGGCACAAAAGAAAACTTTACCGAGTTCTGATTTTCCCGACCCTTTAAATAGATCTCAGACAGGCGCCCACACATCTCTCCGTGAAAGACTTCTCATGCCCTTTCTCATTTTCTCACACCCCTTCCCTCCTTCTCATGACCTTCCAGAATTAAAACTTATGACTTTTCCTAAAAGAAAAGTTATGAAATTTCAGAAGAAGGGAGTCGCGATGTTTCGGTCTCCGAAGAGATGTTATTTCACGCAACCGGGAAGAGTCTGCGACTTTTGTCTTTCTCAAAAATTTCCCATCCAAGGGCACACATGTGAGGCGCTAATAATGAGAAAGAAAGCCGCCCCATATAAAAACATCAGAGTTTTTTATGGAGCACGCCAAGAGTCCATGCACCATGGACTCTTCCAAATGGCGCGCCAAGAGTCCATTAGCGCATGGACTCTTGGCATTTTGGCATGAAAACTGCTAAGGGGCGGGTGGGGGGCTAGCCTAGGTGCATGGTTAGCCAATAGGGTTAGCCATAATCCCTATAACCTCAATTAGGTTCTAATTAGATCCAATTAGAACCAAAATTGAACCAATCCAGAACCCTAATTCGAATCCAATTCGAATAGAAGCTAGGGTTTGCAACACCTGCTAGAGTGTTATCCTACAAAGAAGATTTAATTACAAATTAAATTCTTGATCAATCCTCTTAAGTGTGTGACCCATTGGGTTCCACATCTAGCCAGCAGTGGGTTCGAATACAAGTTGACCTAAATTGATTAAAACTCTTTCTAATCGATTTAGGTCAAACCGGGCTTACCCGACTTGATCAATTAGGACTCTTCCTATTAAGTGATCTTTAAATTTGATCAACCCATAAGACAAGATTGACGTCTAGCAACATGTCATGTCTACCCGGAAGATATGGAAATTCTGGTGAAATACCAAAATTACCATTCAGTAGAGAGTTACCGTACAATTAAATCTTTTGATCAGCCTGCATCCAAAATATAACTATGGATATGGATATATGTCAAATCCAATATTATATTTATTTCTAGCTCAATCTTATATTGATGATTCAATTATCTTGATATTAGAAACCATCTCTAATATCTTTACTTTGATCAAAGATTCCCTGAATCATCATCCGATTGTTAACTAGCTGGATGCTATCTCCTCTTACTAAGAGTGATCGATTCCTTGTTGACCTACTCATTACCTTCGTATCCAATTCACCATTCCCAGTATCAATCCTGTGCATGACTCAGTGTCATGATTAGAATTGAACCAAAGCATGGGTTCATGTACATAAGGTACTTATGGTAGTCTCAGGTCAAAGGATTACTTGTACAACTCCCACTATGAGAACCTTCTATTGACATGTAGCTAAGACTCCATTAGATGTTCTCAAGTTAGATCAGATCAGGGAACTCATTCTCCAATGAGCTCCCACATCCCAGTATCAGTGTCATACACAAGTGACTGTGAGAGCAGTCACCCTCTCTAGTATACATGGGATGTGCTAGTCTTACCGGAAAACCCTGATCCCCTACTCAGGGTTCCTTTGACTAGGAATTTTTTTAGATTAAGGTTTTGAGACTTTAGGTCTCACTGGTATGATCTCATCATAACCCTAAAATCATAGCCCTAATCTATGGGGTTCATCATATAATATAAACACAGTGTATGATGAAAAATAATGCCTTTATTAGAATATTGTCAATTACAATGGTTTAGGAGATACAACATAGATTGGCTTGTAGGGCATATCCCTTTCAATCTCCCACTTGCACTAATGCCAATCGCCTTTAAATCTTAATCCCATACACTCGAGGTGGAGATCAAACTCTCGCTGTGGTAGAGCCTTAGTGAACGGGTCTGCTATATTATTTTTTGTATCAACTCTATTAATGTAGACATCTTGTCTTTCTTTTATTTCTCGGACGAGATGGAAGCGTCTCAGAATGTGCTTGGACTTATGATGAGCTCTTGGTTCCTTAGCTTGAGCAACAGCACCAGTGTTGTCACAGTAAAGTGGCACTGGGTTTTCAATCTCAGGAACAACACCCAACTCTGTGATGAACTTCTTCATCCAGACTACTTCCTTGGCGGGTTCACTGACAGCTATGTATTCTGCCTCTATGGTTGAGTCAGCTACAGTCTGCTGCTTGGTACTCTTCCAACTCACTGCTCCACCATTTAGGGTAAAAACATATCCCGAAATGGATTTGCTATCATCAGGGTCTGATTGAAAACTAGAATCAGAATAAGCTTCTAGTTTAAGATCAAAACCACCATAAACCAGAAAAATATCCTTAGTCCTTCTCAGGTACTTAAGAATATTTTTAACTGCTTTCCAATGATCCTCTCCTGGATCAGCCTTTAACCTACTAACAATGCCTAAAGCATATGCCACATCAGGCCTGGTACATAGCATGGCATACATTATGGACCCTATTGCCGAAGCATAAGGTATAGAATTCATTCTATTTCTTTCTTCAGGTGTCTTAGGAGACATTCTTTTAGAAAGATGTATGCCTTGACTCATAGGAAGATAACCTCTTTTACTTCCATCCATGCTGAATCTTTTCAGCACTAAGTCAATGTACCTAGATTGGGATAAACCTAGCATCCTCTTAGATCTATCTCTAAAGATCTTAATACCTAGTATATAGGATGCTTCTCCCAAATCTTTCATGGAAAACTGGTTTGATAGCCAAACCTTGACTGATTGTAACATTGGGACATCATTCCCAATGAGGAGTATGTCATCTACATACAGAACCAAGAAGACTATGGCACTCCCACTAGTCTTCTTATAAACACAGGGTTCATCCACATTTTTGATAAAACCAAACCTTTTAATAGTTTCATCAAAGTGGATGTTCCAACTCCTGGAAGCTTGCTTTAATCTATAAATGTATTTCTTTAGCTTGCATACTTGATTAGGTTTTTTCTTTGAAATAAAACCTTCTAGCTGTGACATGTAGACTTCTTCCTCAAAGAAACCATTGAGGAATGCAGTCTTAACATCCATCTGCCAGATCTCATAATCGTGGTACGCTACTATAGTAAGTAAAATCCAAATTGATTTGAGCATGGCAACAGGTGAGAATGTTTCATCATAATCAATTCCCTGTTTTTGTCTAAAACCTTTTGCCACTAATCTGGCTTTATAGGTTTCAACTTGGCCATCAGCCCTAATCTTTTCTTATAGATCCATTTGCACCTAATAGGATTAACACCCTCTGGTGCATCAACCAAAGACCATAATTGGTTTACGTACATAGAGTCTATCTCGGATTCCATGGCTTCTTGCCATCTATCTGAATCAGTACTCAAGATAGCTTCCGTATAGACCAGAGGTTCATCATTTTGAATGACTTGGGCTTCATTATTTTCAATAATAAACCCATACCTCTCAGGTGCCCGTGGCACTCTATCAGACCTATGGGGAGGAGTTTTGTGTTCTGGTTCTGTCCTAACTATATGTTCTAATGGTTGAGAACTGTCTATCTGTATTTCTTGTACTTCTCCAAGTTCAACAGTTCTACCATTGCCCTTTTCTAAAATGAACTCTTTTTCTAGAAAAGTTGCATGCCTGCTGACAAAAATCTTTTGCTCAGTAGGATGGTAGAACAGATATCCTCTACCCTCTCTAGGATATCCTATAAATAGACATTTATCCACTCTAGGTTCCAACTTATGTCCAAAATTTCTTTTAACATAAGCTGGACATCCCCATACCTTAAAATATTTAAGATACGGTTTCTTTCCACTCCAAATTTTATATGGAGTACTAACAACGGATTTAGAAGGTACCTTGTTCAGAATGTAATCAGCAGTTTCTAGGGCATGACCCTAGAAGGAAATGGGTAAATTTGTGAAGCACATCATGGATCCTACCATATCTAATAAGGTACGATTCCTCCTTTCAGCTATACCATTTAGCTATGGAGTATAAGTAGGGGTCCATTCAAAAAGAATTCCATTAACTTTAAGATAGTCTAAAAACTCCGTGGATAAGTATTCTCCTCCTCGATCAGAACGAAGAAGTTTAAAAATTTTCCCGGTTTGTTTTTCGACCATACTTTGATACTCCTTAAATTTATCAAAGGCTTCAGATTTATGTTTCATAAGATACACATATCCAAACCTAGATAAATCATCTATAAAAGTGATAAAATATGAGTATCCACCTCTGGCCTGAGTTGTCATTGAACCACATACATCAGTATGTATAAGTCCTAATAACTCAGTTGACCTTTCTCCATGTCCGGTAAATGGAGTCTTGGTCATCTTACCCATGAGACATGATTCGCAAGTTCCTAATGATTCATACTCATAAGGATCAAGGAATTTTTTCTTGTATAACTTGCTTAACCTAGACTCATTAACATGACCAAGTCGATGATGCCAAAGTAAAGTATCATTAAAGTCTTTTCTTTTTCTTTTAATATTGACAAGAAAAACACTATCATTGGAAGAAAGAGTTAAGAGGCCATTACTAAATATGCCAAAACAAATAACTTTATTAGACAACATTATCGAGCAACCAGTGCTCGTTACATCCATTACATATCCTTGTTTTAATAACAAAGGAATAGATATAATGTTCCTAATAATCTTAGGCATATAGTAACAATTTTCTAACTCCAAGATCTTCCCTGAAGGCAACTTGAGAATATAGGTCCCTACAGCTTCTGCTTGGATGATATCACCACTAGCACCGTAGAGATTGAAGTCACCTTTCTTCAATACTTTAAGCTTTTGGAGGTCCTGCAAAGATTTGCATATATGGTAACCACAAGCGGTATCCAATACCCAAGTATTTGATATAGACGAATTTAATGCAATATAGCATGTATCTCATACATACCTTTTGGTGCATCTGCCGCACCAGGCTTCACAGTTGCAAGGTAAGTCTTGCAATTCCTTTTCCAATGTCCCGCTTTGCCGCAAAAGAAACAGGTTGACTGTTTTGAGGCCTTCTTTCCTTTCTTATTCTTATTGATGCCACCTATAGGGTTTAGCCTCCTATTAAAACCCTTTTTGCCTGATTTCTTCTTATTGGTTTTATCAACAAGAAGAATTGGAGCCTTCTCTTTCTTAATGTGGCTCTCCGCTATTTTTAACATATTTAACAGCTCAGGGAAGGAAGTGTTCAGTTTGTTCATGTGATAATTCAAGACAAACTGTGAAAATAACTCCGGGAGTGATTGCAGGATTAAATCCTTATTCAACTCCCTATCCATGATAAAATCTAATTGACCCAATCTGGTGATTAAGTCAATTACCTTCAGAACATTATCCTGAACGGATGTTCCCTTTGTCATCCTAGCACGGAATAACTGCTTAGATATTTCGTATCTTGCAGTTCTACTTTGTTCTCCATAAAGTTCTTTTTAATTGAGCATTATGGATTGAGTATCCATGCTTTCATGCTATCTCTGTAACTCATTAGTCATAGAGGCCAGTATGATACACTTGACAGGGGGGGAGTCATTCTGCCATATTTTGTATGTGGCCATATCTTCCTGTTTGGCATCGTCCCCTAGTGGATTAAGACTAGGGGTATCAAGAATATAAGAAAGTTTTTCTGAACTCAGCACAATCTTTAAATTTCTCAACCAGTCCACATAGTTTGGACCAGTCAGTTTGTTGGTATCTAAGATACTTCGTAGTGATAATGAAGATCTCATTTATCTACATTTAATAAAGAACAATACATAAGCAAACAACCATGAAATGACTTACATAATTAAATTAGATCTTCAATTTAATTATGCCTCCCATTATTTTATCAAAAATCATAGCCCTCACTATGATAATCGAGAAGAACCCTGATCGGTTTTTCTTAGTGAGATTGAGATCCTAATAACTTATAAAAGATCTTGCAGAAAACACAACAAATCTTTTATAAGCTCAAAGGTAGGAAACTCTTCCAATTATATCTCATATAATTCTCAAAAATAACTTGGCCTCTAGAACATTATTAGTCTTGCAGAAAAACATAGCAAACCATAATGTTCTAGTTAAGTCAAGACTATTTCATTTCTATACAGTTAGTACTCAAATATAATACCCTTGCAGATAACACAACAAAGCATTATACTGAATATATTGTAAGCATATCTGTGCACTAGACTAGTATTATGTCAATCACCATATTAGGTCTTGCAGATAACACAACAAACCAAATGTGGTTCATAACACAATAATGATCCAACATGATGGAAGGCCAATATATAGTATTTTTAACACTAAGCATTTTAGTCAAGATATAAATATAATCAAATCGGCCAGGCAAGTGGAAGAGATGTGGGAGTCCCCCTGTTGCTTTCCTAGACACCAATAAAAATTGGCCAGGTCAATCAACGGAACCAATTAAAAACCACAATTCTCTTTACCTTCCCAGAACCACCTTTCTAGAGACCGAATGATCAATTGTTCATCATGACTAGTGATGCTTATTAGTTAAATATACTATGACTTAATATAATTTTTAAGAGGAGGGTTTTATAAAATTGCCAGCACATTCTTATAGAACATATCACAATCATATCATTCTGATAAACAAATATGTGCTAAGTGTGTCATCATACTAGGACAACCATTTACCACATAATGGATCCACCATTATGCCAGGGCAACCTTATTTCAGTATGATGACTTCAAAACTAATCATATCTCTATAATAATTAGGGTTTGAGTGAAAAATCCTAACTAGTGGCATACATCAAAACATATATGCAATCAAAAATATGCTAAGTGTAATACCATATTAGGATTTTAAAAAAAACCCTAATATGTAACACACAAACTATCATAGATTGTAGTCCTAATTAAGGTGGCTATGATACCACTGTTGGGTTCCGGTGCAACGCAGCGGAAGTGTAATTTCAAAATTGAAACTAAATTCACACCAAAAAAACCCTAAACCAGGAACTCCTTAAATAAGACTAGAACATATGACAAGCATATCTATGCAAATTAGGATTAGGGTACCAACCTGTAATCGCTTATTCCAACAAACTTGAAGTTGAAGGGGCTAACTGAATTCACCAGGCGTCCAGGTGTCCGCACTCAATTGCTTGGATTATGGCTTGAATTCTTCCACACAAGAGGTAGCCTGCCTTTCCTTGATCTCTTCTCCTCCTTCCACTAAGACCTTGGCCCTTTAGACACCCTTGTCTTGAAGAAAAGACCGTGTCCTAAGAGGATATAGGCTTGTCTTAAGTTGGAGGAGAAATTAAGACAATAATGTCTTAATGAAAGAAAGAGGAAATAAATCAGAACTCCTTTCTTTCCTTTACCGTCGGAGACTTTCACAATTTTTCTTGTTCAGTGGCAGAGTTTTGACAGAGGTGCACTCTGTAAAGGAAACAGTGCAAGAGCAAGAAAAGAGTGAAAGTGTCTTTAGGAGAGGAAGAAGGAATAAAAGAAAATATTACCGAGTTCTGATTTTCCCGACCCTTTAAATAGATCCCAGATAGGCGCCCACACATCTCTCCGTGAAAGACATTTCACGCCCTTTCTCATTTTCTCACGCCCCTTCCCTCCTTCTCACGACCTTCCAGATTAAAACTCATGGCTTTTCCTAAAAGAAAAGTTGTGAAATTTCAGAAGAAGGGAGTCGTGATGTTTCGGTCTCCGAAGAGACGTTATTTCGCGCAACCGGGAAGAGTCTGCGCCTTTTGTCTTTCTCAAAAGTTTCCCAACCATTGGATTCCCATCCAAGGGCACACATGTGAGGCGCTAATAATGAGAAAGGAAGCCGACCCATATAAAAACATCGGAGTTTTTTATGGAGCGCGCCAAGAGTCCATGCGCCATGGACTCTTCCAAATGGCATGCCAAGAGTCCATTAGCGCATGGACTCTTGGCATTTTGGCATGAAAACAGCTAAGGGGCGGGTGGGGGGCTAGCCTAGGTGCATGATTAGCCAATAGGGTTAGCCATAATCCCTATAACCTCAATTAGGGTCTAATTATATCGAATTAGAACCCAAATTGAACCAATCCAGAACCCTAATTCGAATCCAATTCGAATAGAAGCTAGGGTTTGCAATACCTGCTAGAGTGTTATCCTGCAAAGATGATTTAATTATAAATTAAACTCTTGATCAATCCTCTTAAGTGTGTGACCCATTGGGTTCCACATCTAGCCAGCAGTGGGCTCGAATACAAGTTGACCTAATTTGATTAGAACTCTTTCTAATCAATTTAGGTCAAACCGGGCTTACCCGACTTGATCAATTAGGACTCTTCCTAATAAGTGATCTTTAAATTTGATCAACCCATAAGACAAGATTGACGTCTAGCAACGTGTCATGTCTACCCGGAAGATATGAAAATTCTGGTGAAATACCAAAATTACCATTCAGTAGAGAGTTACCGTACAATTAAATCTTTCGATCAGCCTGCATCCAAAATATAACTATGGATATGGATATATGTCAAATCCAATATTATATTTATTTCTAGCTCAATCTTAAATGATGATTCAATTATCTTGATATTAGAAACAATCTCTAATATCTTTACTTTGATCAAAGATTCCCTGAATCATCATCCGATTGTTAACTAGCTGGATGCTATCTCCTCTTACTAAGAGTGATCGATTCCTTGTTGACCTACTCATTACCTTCATATCCAATTCACCATTCCCAGTATCAATCCTATGCATGACTCAGTGTCATGATTAGAATTGAACCAAAGCATGGTTTCATGTACATAAGGTACTTATGGTAGTCTCAGATCAAAGGATTACTTGTACCACTACCACTATGAGAACCTTCTATTGACATGTAGCTAAGACTCCATTAGTTGTTCTCTAGTTAGATCAGATCAGTGAACTCATTCTCCAATGAGCACCCACATCCCAGTATCAGTGTCATACACAAGTGACTATGAGAGCAGTCACCCTCTCCAGTATACATGGGATGTGCTAGTCTTACCGGAAAACCCTGATCCCCTACTCAGGGTTCCTTTGACTAGGAATTTTTTTAGATTAAGGTTTAGAGACTTTAGGTCTCACTGGTATGATCTCATCATAACCCTAAAATCATAGCCCTAATCTATGGGGTTCATCATATAATATAAACACAGTGTATGATGAAAAATAATGCCTTTATTAGAATATTGTCAATTACAATGGTTTAGGAGATACAACATAGATTGGCTTGTAGGGCATATCCCTTTCAATCTCCCACTTGCACTAATGCCAATCGCTTTTAAATCTTAATCCCATACACTCGAGGTGGAGAGCAAACTCTCGCTGTGGTAGAGCCTTAGTGAACGGGTCTGCTATATTATTTTTTGTATCAACTCTATTAATGTAGACATCTTGTCTTTCTATTATTTCTCGGACGAGATGGAAGCATCTCAGAATGTGCTTGGACTTATGATGAGCTCTTGTTTCCTTAGCTTGAGCAACAGCTCCAGTGTTGTCAAAGTAATGTGGCACTGGATTTTCAATCTCAGGAACAACACCCAACTTTGTGATGAACTTCTTCATCCAGACTGCTTCCTTGGCGGCTTCACTAACAGCTATTTATTCTGCCTCTGTGGTTGAGTCAGCTACAGTATGTTGTTTGGTACTCTTCCAACTCACTGCTCCACCATTTAGGATAAAAACATATCCCGAAATGGATTTGCTATCATCAGGGTCTGATTGAAAACTAGAATCAGAATAAGCTTCTAGTTTAAGATCAGAACCACCATAAACCAGAAAAATATCCTTAGTCCTTCTCAGGTACTTAAGAATATTTTTAACTGCTTTCCAATGATCCTCTCCTGGATTATCCTGAAACCTACTCACAATGCCTAAAGCATATGCCACATCAGGCCTGGTACATAGCATGGCATACATTATGGACCCTATTGCCGAAGCATAAGGTATAGAATTCATTCTATTTCTTTCTTCAGGTATCTTAGGATACATTCTTTTAGAAAGATGTATGCCTTGACTCATAGGAAGATAACCTCTTTTACTTCCATCCATGCTGAATCTTTTCAGTACTAAGTCAATGTACCTAGATTGGGATAAACCTAGCATCCTCTTAGATCTATCTCTAAAGATCTTAATACCTAGTATATAGGATGCTTCTCCCAAATCTTTCATGGAAAACTGGTTTGATAGCCAAACCTTGATAGATTGTAACATTGGGACATCATTCCCAATGAGGAGTATGTCATCTACATACAGAACCAAGAAGACTATGGCACTCCCACTAGTCTTCTTATAAACACAGGGTTCATCCACATTTTTGATAAAACCAAACCTTTTAATAGTTTCATCAAAGCGGATGTTCCAACTCCTGGAAGCTTGCTTTAATCTATAAACGGATTTCTTTAGCTTGCATACTTGATTAGGTTTATTCTTTGAAATAAAACCTTCTAGCTGTGACATGTAGACTTCTTCCTCAAGAAAACCATTGAGGAATGCAGTCTTAACATCCATCTGCCAGATCTCATACTCGTGGTACGCTGCTATAGTAAGTAAAATCCGAATTGATTTGAGCATGGCAACAGGTGAGAATGTTTCATCATAATCAATTCCCTGTTTTTGTCTAAAACCTTTTGCCACTAATCTGGCTTTATAGGTTTCAACTTGGCCATCAGTCCAAATCTTTTTCTTATAGAACCATTTGCACCCAATAGGATTAACACCCTCTGGTGCATCGACCAAAGACCATAATTGGTTTACATACATAGAGTCTATCTCGGATTCCATGGCTTCTTGCCATCTATTTGAATCAGTACTCAAGATAGCTTCCGTATAGGTCAGAGGTTCATCTTTTGAATGACTTGGGCTTCATTATTTTCAATAATAAACCCATACCTCTCAGGTGCCCGTGGCACTCTATCAGATCTACGGGGAGGAGTTTTGTGTTCTGGTTCTGTCCTAACTATATGTTCTAATGGTTGAGAACTGTCTATCTGTATTTCTTGTACTTCTCCAAGTTCAACAGTTCTACCATTGCCCTTTTCTAAAATGAACTCTTTTTTTAGAAAAGTGGCATGCCTGCTGACAAAAATCTTTTGTTCAGTAGGATGGTAGAATAGATATCCTCTACCCTCTCTAGGAAATCCTATAAATAGACATTTATCCACTCTAGGTTCCAACTTATGTCCAAAATTTCTTTTAACATAAGCTGGACATCCCCATACCTTAAAATATTTAAGATACGGTTTCTTTCCACTCCAAATCTCATATGGAGTACTAACAACGGATTTAGAAGGTACCTTGTTCAGAATGTAATCAGCAGTTTCTAGGGCATTACCCAAGAAGGAAATGGGTAAATTTGTAAAGCACATCATGGATGGTACCATATCTAATAAGGTACGATTCCTTCTTTCAGCTATACCATTTAGCTATGGAGTTTAAGGAGGGGTCCATTCAGAAAGAATTCCATTAACTTTAAGATAGTCTAAAAACTCCGTGGATAAGTATTCTCCTCCTCGATCAGAACGAAGAAGTTTAATACTTTTCCCGGTTTGTTTTTTGACCATACTTTGATACTCCTTAAATTTATCAAAGGCTTCAGATTTATGTTTCATAAGATACACATATCCAAACCTAGATAAATCATCTATAAAAGTGATAAAATATGAGTATCCACCTCTGGCCTGAGTTGTCATTGAACCACATACATCAGTATGTATAAGTCTTAATAACTCAGTTGACCTTTCTCCATGTCCGGTAAATGGAGACTTGGTCATCTTATCCTTGAGACAAGATTCGCAAGTTCCTAATGATTCATACTCATAAGGATCAAGGAATTTTTCCTGGTATAACTTGCTTATCCTAGACTCATTAACATGACCAAGTCGATGATGCCAAAGTAAAGTATCATTAAAGTCTTTTCTTTTTCTTTTAATATTGACTAGAAAAACACTATCATTGGAAGAAAGAGTTAAGAGGCCATTACTAAATATGCCAAAACAAATAACTTTATTAGACAACATTATCGAGCAACCAGTGCTCGTTACATTCATTACATATCCTTGTTTTAATAACAAAGATATAGATATAATGTTCCTAATAATCTTAGGCATATAGTAACAATTTTCTAACTCCAACATCTTTCCTGAAGGCAACTTCAGAATATAGGTCCCTACAGCTTCTGCTTGGATGATATCACCACTAGCACCATAGAGATTGAAGTCACCTTTCTTCAATACTTTAAGCTTATGGAGGTCCTGCAAAGATTTGCATATATGGTAACCACAAGCGGTATCCAATACCCAAGTATTTGATATAGACGAATTTAATGTCAATATAGCATGTATCTCATACATACCTTTTGGTGCATCTGCCGCACCAGGCTTCACAGTTGCAAGGTAAGTCTTGCAATTCCTTTTCCAATGTCCCGCTTTGCCGCAAAAGAAACAGGTTGACTATTTTGAGGCCTTCTTTCCTTTCTTATTCTTATTGATGCCACCCTTAGGGTTTAGCCTCCTATTAAAATCCTTTTTGCCTGATTTCTTCTTATTGGTTTTATCAACAAGAAGAATTGGAGCCTTCTCTTTCTTAACGTGGCTCTCCGCTATTTTTAACATATTTAACAGCTCAGGCAAGGAAGTGTTCAGTTTGTTCATGTGATAATTCAAGACAAACTGTGAAAATGACTCCGGGAGTGATTGCAGGATTAAATCCTGATTCAACTCCCCATCCATGATAAAACCTAATTGACCCAATCTGGTGATTAAGTCAATTACCTTCAGAACATTATCCTAAACGGATGTTCTCTCTGTCATCCTAGCACGGAATAACTGCTTAGATATTTCGTATCTTGCAGTTCTGCTTTGTTCTCCATAAAGCTCTTTTAAATTGAGCATTATGGATTGAGTATCCATGCTTTCATGCTATCTCTGTAACTCATTGGTCATAGAGGCCAGTATGATACACTTGACAGTGAGGGAGTCATTCTGCCACATTTTGTATGTGGCCATATCTTCCTGTTTGGCATCGTCCCCTAGTGGATTAAGACTAGGGGTATCAAGAATATAAGAAAGTTCTTCTGAGCTCAGCACAATCTTTAAATTTCTCAACCAGTCCACATAGTTTGGACCAGTCAGTTTGTTGGTATCTAAGATACTTCGCAGTGATAATGAAGATGCCATTTATCTACATTTAATAAAGAACAATACATAAGCAAACAACCATGAAATGACTTACATAATTAAATTAGGTCTTCAATTTAATTATGTCTCCCATTATTTTATCAAAAATCATAGCCCTCACTATGATAATCGAGAAGAACCCTGATCGATTTTTCTTAGTGAGATTGAGATCCTAATAACTTATAAAAGATCTTGCAGAAAACACAACAAATCTTTTATAAGCTCAAAGGTAGGAAACTCTTCCAATTATATCTCATATAATTCCCAAAAATAACTTGGCCTCTAGAACATTATTAGTCTTGCAGAAAAACACAACAAACCATAATGTTCTAGTTAAGTCAAGACCCTTTCATTTCTTTACAGTTAGTACTCAAATATAATACCCTTGCAGATAACACAACAAAGCATTATACTGAATATATTGTAAGCATATCTGTTCACTAGACTAGTATTATGTCAATCACCATATTAGGTCTTGCAGATAACACAACAAACCTAATGTGGTTCATAACACAATAATGATCCAGCATGAAGGAAGGCCAATATATAGTATTTTTAATACTAAGCATTTTAGTCAAGATTTAAATATAATCAAATCGGCCAGGCAAGTGGAAGAGATGTGGGAGTCCCCGTGTTGCTTTCCTAGACACCAATAAAAATTGGCCAGGTCAGTCAACGGAACCAATTAAAAACCACAATTCTCTTTACCTTCCCAGAACCACCTTTCTAGACACCGAATGATCAATTGTTCATCATGACTAGTGATGCTCATTAGTTAAATATACTATGACTTAATATAATTTTTTAAGAGGAGGGTTTTATAAAATTGCCAGCACATTCTTATAGAATATATCACAATCATATCATTCTGATAAACAAATATGTGCTAAGTGTGTCATCATACTAGGACAACCATTTACCACATAATGGATCCACCATTATGCCAGGGCAACCTTATTTCAGTAAGATGACTTCAAAACTAATCATATCTCTATAATAATTAGGGTTTGAGTGAAAAATCCTAACTAGTGGCATACATCAAAACATATATGCAATCAAAAATATGCTAAGTGTAATACCATATTAGGATTTTAAAAAAAACCCTAATATGTAACACACAAACTATCATAGATTGTAGTCCTAATTAAGGTGGCTATGATACCACTGTTGGGTTCCGGTGCAACGCAGCGAAAGTGTAATTTCAGAATTGAAACTAAATTCACACCAAAAAAATCCTAAACCAGGAACTCATTAAATAAGACTAGAACATATGACAAGCATATCTATGCAAATTAGGATTAGGGTACCAACCTATAATCGCTTATTCCAATAAACTTGAAGTTGAAGGGGCTAACTGAATTCACCAGGCGTCTAGGTGTCCGCACTCAATTGCTTGGATTATGGCTTGAATTCTTCAACACAAGAGGTAGCCTGCCTTTCCTTGATCTCTTCTCCTCCTTCCACTAAGACCTTGGCCCTTTAGACACCATTGTCTTGAAGAAAAGACCTTGTCCTAAGAGGATATAGGCTTGTCTTAAGTTGGGGGAGAAATTAAGACAATAATATCTTAATGTAAGAAGGAATAAATCAGAACTCCTTTCATTCCTTTACCGTCGGAGACTTTCACTCTTATTCTTGTTTAGTGGCAGAGTTTCGACAGAGGTTTACTCTGTAAAGGAAACAGTGCAAGAGCAAGAAAAGAGTGAAAGAGTCTTTAGGAGAGGAAGAAGGAATAAAAGAAAACATTACCGAGTTCTGATTTTCCTGACCCTTTAAATAGATTTCAGATAGGCGCCCACACATCTCTCCGTGAAAGACTTCTCACGCCCTTTCTCATTTTCTCACACACTTTCCCTCCTTCTCACGACCTTCCAGATTAAAACTCATGGCTTTTCCTAAAAGAAAAGTTGTGAAATTTCAGAAGAAGGGAGTCGCGATGTTTCGGTCTCCGAAGAGACGTTATTTCGCACAACCGGGAAGAGTCTGCGCCTTTTGTCTTTCTCAAAAATTTTCTAACCATTGGATTCCCATCCAAGGGCACACATGTGAGGCGCTAATAATGAGAAAGGAAGCCGACCCATATAAAAACATCGGAGTTTTTTATGGAGCGCGCCAAGAGTCCATGCGCCATGGACTCTTCAAAATGGCGCGCCAAGAGTCCATTAGCGCATGGACTCTTGGCATTTTGGCATGAAAACTGCTAAGGGGCGGGTGGGGAGCTAGCCTAGGTGCATGGTTAGCCAATAGGGTTAGCCATAATCCCTATAACCTCAATTAGGGTCTAATTAGATCCAATTAGAACCCAAATTGAACCAATCCAGAACCCTAATTCGAATCCAATTCGAATAGAAGCTAGGGTTTGCAACACCTGCTAGAGTGTTATCCTGCAAAGATGATTTAATTACAAATTAAACTCTTGATCAATCCTCTTAAGTGTGTGACCCATTGGGTTCCACATCAAGCCAGAAGTGGGTTTGAATACAAGTTGACCTAATTTGATTAGAACTCTTTCTAATCGATTTAGGTCAAACCGGGCTTACCCGACTTGATCAATTAGGACTCTTCCTAATAAGTGATCTTTAAATTTAATCAACCCATAAGACAAGATTGACGTCTAGCAACGTGTCATGTCTACCAAGAAGATATGAAAATTCTGGTGAAATACAAAAATTACCATTCAGTAGAGAGTTACCATACAATTAAATCTTTCGATCAGCCTGCATCCAAAATATAACTATGGATATGGATATATGTCAAATCCAATATTATATTTATTTCTAGCTCAATCTTAAATTGATGATTTAATTATCTTGATATTAGAAACCATCTCTAATGTCTTTACTTTGGTCAAAGATTCCCTGAATCATCATCCGATTGTTAACTAGCTGGATGCTATCTCCTCTTACTAAGAGTGATCGATTCCTTGTTGACCTACTCATTACCTTCATATCCAATTCACCATTCCCAGTATCAATCCTGTGCATGACTCAGTGTCATGATTAGAATTGAACCAAAGCATGGGTTCATGTACATAAGGTACTTATGGTAGTCTCAGGTCAAAGGATTACTTGTACCACTCCCACTATGAGAACCTTCTATTGACATGTAGCTAAGACTCCATTAGATGTTCTCAAGTTAGATCAGATCAGTGAACTAATCTCCAATGAGCACCCACATCCCAGTATCAGTATCATACACAAGTGACTGTGAGAGCAGTCACCCTCTCCAGTATACATAGGATGTGCTAGTCTTACCGGAAAACCCTGATCCCCTACTCAGGGTTCCTTTGACTAGGAATTTTTTTAGATTAAGGTTTTGAGACTTTAGTTCTCACTAGTATGATCTCATCGTAACCCTAAAATCATAGCCCTAATCTATGGGGTTCATCATATAATATAAACACAGTGTATGATAAAAAATAATGCCTTTATTAGAATATTGTCAATTACAATGGTTTAGGAGATACAACATAGATTGGCTTGTAGGGCATATCCCTTTCAATCTCCCACTTGCACTAATGCCAATCGCCTTTAAATCTTAATCCCATACACTCGAGGTGGAGATCAAACTCTCGCTGTGGTAGAGCCTTAGTGAACGGGTCTGCTATATTATTTTTTGTATCAACTCTATTAATGTAGACATCTTGTCTTTCTTTTATTTCTCGGACGAGATGGAAGCATCTCAGAATGTGCTTGGACTTATGATGAGCTCTTGGTTCCTTAGTTTGAGCAACAGCTCCAGTGTTGTCACAGTAATGTGGCACTGGGTTTTCAATCTCAGGAACAACACCCAACTCTGTGATGAACTTCTTCATCCAGACTGCTTCCTTGGCAGCTTCACTGACAGCTATGTATTCTGCCTCTGTGGTTGAGTTAGCTACAGTCTACTGCTTGGTACTCTTCCAACTCACTGCTCCACCATTTAGGATAAAAACATATCCCGAAATGGATTTGCTATCATCAGGGTCTGATTGAAAACTAGAATCAGAATAAGCTTCTAGTTTAAGATCAGAACCACAATAAACCAGAAAAATATCCTTAGTCCTTCTCAGGTACTTAAGAATATTTTTAACTGCTTTCCAATGATCCTCTCCTGGATCAGCCTGAATCCTACTGACAATGCCTAAAGCATATGCCACATCAGGCCTGGTACATAGCATGGCATACATTATGGACCCTATTGCCGAAGCATAAGGTATATAATTCATTCTATTTCTTTCTTTAGGTGTCTTAGGAGACATTCTTTTAGAAAGATGTATGCCTTGACTCATAGGAAGATAACCTCTTTTACTTCCATCCATGCTGAATCTTTTCAGCACTAAGTCAATGTACCTAGATTAGGATAAACCTAGCATCCTCTTAGATCTATATCTAAAGATATTAATACCTAGTATATAAGATGCTTCTCCCAAATCTTTCATGGAAAACTGGTTTGATAGCCAAACCTTGACTGATTGTAACATTGGGACATCATTCCCAATGAGGAGTATGTCATCTACATACAGAACCAAGAAGACTATGGCACTCCCACTAGTCTTCTTATAAACAAAGGGTTCATCCACATTTTTGATAAAACCAAACCTTTTAATAGTTTCATCAAAGCGGATGTTCCAACTCCTGGAAGCTTGCTTTAATATATAAATGGATTTCTTTAGCTTGCATACTTGATTAGGTTTATTCTTTGAAATAAACCTTCTAGTAGTGACATGTAGTCTTCTTCCTCCAGGAAACCATTGAGGAATGCAGTCTTAACATCCATCTGCCAGATCTCATAATCGTGGTATGCTGCTATAGTAAGTAAAATCCAAATTGATTTGAGCATGGCAACAGGTGAGAATGTTTCATCATAATCAATTTCCTGTTTTTGTTTAAAACCTTTTGCCACTAATCTGGCTTTATAGGTTTCAACTTGGCCATCAGCCCCAATCTTTTTCTTATAGACCATGTTGCACCCAATAGGATTAACACCCTCTGGTGCATCGACCAAAGACCATAATTGGTTTACATACATAGAGTCTATCTCGGATTCCATGGCTTCTTGCCATCTATCTGAATCAGTACTCAAGATAGCTTCTGCATAGATCAGAGGTTCATCATTTTGAATGACTCGGGCTTCATTATTTTTAATAATAAACCCATACCTCTCAGGTGCCCGTGGCACTCTATCAGACCTACGGGGAGGAGTTTTGTGTTCTGGTTCTGTCCTAACTATATGTTCTAATGGTTGAGAACTGTCTATCTGTATTTCTTGTACTTCTCCAAGTTCAACAGTTCTACCATTGCCCTTTTCTAAAATGAACTCTTTTTCTAGAAAAGTGGCATGCCTGCTGACAAAAATCTTTTGTTCAGTAGGATGGTAGAACAGATATCCTCTACCCTCTCTAGGATATCCTATAAATAGACATTTATCCACTCTAGGCTCCAACTTAAGTCTAAAATTTCTTTTAACATAAGCTGGACATCCCCATACCTTAAAATATTTAAGATACAGTTTCTTTCCACTCCAAATTTCATATGGAGTACTAACAACGGATTTAGAAGGTACCTTGTTCAGAATGTAATCAGCAATTTCTAGGGCATGACCCTAGAAGGAAATGGATAAATTTATGAAGCACATCATGGATCATACCATATCTAATAAGGTACGATTCCTCCTTTCAGCTATACCATTTAGCTGTGGAGTATAAGGAGGGGTCCATTCAGAAAGAATTCCATTAACTTTAAGATAGTCTAAGAACTCCGTGGATAAGTATTCTCCTCCTCGATCAGAATGAAGAACTTTAATACTTTTCCCGGTTTGTTTTTCGACCATACTTTGATACTCCTTAAATTTATGAAAGGCTTCAGATTTATGTTTCATAAGATACACATATCCAAACCTAGATAAATCATCTATAAAAGTGATAAAATATGAGTATCCACCTCTGGCATTGGACCACATACATTAGTATGTATAAGTCCTAATAACTCAGTTGACCTTTCTCCATGTCCGGTAAATGGAGTCTTGGTCATCTTACCCATGAGACATGATTCGCAAGTTCCTAATGATTCATACTCATAAGGATCAAGGAATTTTTCCTTGTATAACTTGCTTATCCTAGACTCATTAACATGACCATGTCGATGATGCCAAAGTAAAGTATCATTAAAGTCTTTTCTTTTTCTTTTAATATTGACAAGAAAAACACTATCATTGGAAGAAAGAGTTAAGAGGCCATTACTAAATATGCCAGAACAAATAACTTTATTAGACAACATTATCGAGCAACCAGTGCTCGTTATATCCATTACATATCCTTGTTTTAATAACAAAGGAATAGATATAATGTTCCTAATAATCTTAGGCATATAGTAACAATTTTCTAACTCCAAGATCTTCCCTAAAGGCAACTTCAGAATATAAGTCCCTACAGCTTCTGCTTGGATGATATCACCACTAGCACCGTAGAGATTGAAGTCACCTTTCTTCAATACTTTAAGCTTATGGAGGTCCTGCAAAGATTTACATATATGGTAACCACAAGCGGTATCCAATACCCAAGTATTTGATATAGACGAATTTAATGTCAATATAGCATGTATCTCATACATACCTTTTGGTGCATCTGCCGCACCAGGCTTCACAGTTGCAAGGTAAGTCTTGCAATTCCTTTTCCAATGTCCCGCTTTGCCGCAAAAGAAACAGGTTGACTGTTTTGAGGCCTTCTTTCCTTTCTTATTCTTATTGATGTCACCCTTAGGGTTTAGCCTCCTATTAAAACCCTTTTGCCTGTTTTCTTCTTATGGGTTTTATCAACAAGAAGAATTGGAGCCTTCTCTTTCTTAACGTGGCTCTCCGCTATTTTTAACATATTTAACAGCTCAGGCAAGGAAGTGTTCAGTTTGTTCATGTGATAATTCAAGACAAACTGTGAAAATGACTCCGGGAGTGATTACAAGATTAAATCCTGATTCAACTCCCCATCCATGATAAAACCTAATTGACCCAATCTGGTGATTAAGTCAATTACCTTCAGAACATTATCCTGAATGGATGTTCCCTCTGTCATCCAAGCACGGAATAACTGCTTAGATATTTTGTATCTTGCAGTTCTGCTTTGTTCTCCATAAAGCTCTTTTAAAATGAGCATTATGGATTGAGTATCCATGCTTTCATGCTGTCTCTGTAATACATTGGTCATAGAGGCCAGTATGATACACTTGACAGTGAGGGAGTCATTCTGCCACATTTTGTATGTGGCCATATCTTCCTGTTTGGCATCGTCCCCTAGTGGATTAAGACTAGGGGTATCAAGAATATAAGAAAGTTTTTTCTGAACTCAGCACAATCTTTAAATTTCTCAACCAGTCCACATAGTTTGGACCAGTCAGTTTGTTGGTATCTAAGATACTTTGCAGTGATAATGAAGATGCCATTTATCTACATTTAATAAAGAACAATACATAAGCAAACAACCATGAAATGACTTACATAATTAAATTAGGTCTTCAATTTAATTATGTCTCCCATTATTTTATCAAAAATCATAGCCCTCACTATGATAATCGAGAAGAACCCTGATCGGTTTTTCTTAGTGAGATTGAGATCCTAATAACTTATAAAAGAACTTGCAGAAAACACAACAAATCTTTTATAAGCTCAAAGGTAGGAAACTCTTCCAATTATATCTCATATAATTCTCAAAAATAACTTGGCCTCTAGAACATTATTAGTCTTGCAGAAAAACACAACAAACCATAATGTTCTAGTTAAGTCAAGTCCCTTTCATTTCTATACAGTTAGTACTCAAATATAATACCCTTGCAGATAACACAACAAAGCATTATACTGAATATATTGTAAGCATATCTGTGCACTAGACTAGTATTGTGTCAATCACCAAATTAGGTCTTGCAGATAACACAACAAACCTAATGTGGTTCATAACACAATAATGATCCAGCATGAAGGAAGGCCAATATATAGTATTTTTAACACTAAGCATTTTAGTCAAGATTTAAATATAATCAAATCGGCCAGGCAAGTGGAAGAGATGTGGGAGTCCCCGTGTTGCTTTCCTAGATACCAATAAAAATTGGCCAGGTCAGTCAACGAAACCAATTAAAAACCATAATTCTCTTTACCTTCCCAGAACCACCTTTCTAGACACCGAATGATCAATTGTTCATCATGACTAGTGATGCTTATTAGTTAAATATACTATGACTTAATATAATTTTTTAAGAGGAGGGTTTTATAAAATTGCCAGCACATTCTTATAGAACATATCACAATCATATCATTCTGATAAACAAACATGTACTAAGTGTGTCATCATACTAGGACAACCATTTACCACATAATGGATCCACCATTATGCCAGGGCAACCTTATTTCAGTATGATGACTTCAAAACTAATCATATCTCTATAATAATTAGGGTTTGAGTGAAAAATCCTAACTAGTGGCATACAACAAAACATATATGCAATCAAAAATATGCTAAGTGTAATACCATATTAGGATTTTAAAAAATCCATAATATGTAACACACAAACTATCATAGATTGTAGTCCTAATTAAGGTGGCTATGATACCACTGTTGGGTTCCGGTGCAACGCAGCGGAAGTGTAATTTCAAAATTGAAACTAAATTCACACCAAAAAACCCTAAACCAGGAACTCCTTAAATAAGACTAGAATATATGACAAGCATATCTATGCAAATTAGGATTAGGGTACCAACCTGTAATCACTTATTCCAACAAACTTGAAGTTGAAGGGGCTAACTGAATTCACCAGGCGTCCAGGTGTCCGCACTCAATTGCTTGGATTATGGCTTGAATTCTTCCCCACAAGAGGTAGCCTCCCTTTCCTTGATCTTTTCTCCTCCTTCCACTAAGACCATGGCCCTTTAGACACCCTTGTCTTGAAGAAAAGACCTTGTCCTAAGAGGATATAGGCTTGTCTTAAGTTGGAGGAGAAATTAAGACAATAATGTCTTAATGGAAGAAAGAAGGAATAAATCAGAACTCCTTTCTTTCCTTTACCGTCGGAGACTTTCACTCTTATTCTTGTTCAGTGGCAGAGTTTCGATAGAGGTGTACTCTGTAAAGGAAACAGTGCAAGAGCAAGAAAAGAGTGAAAGAGTCTTTAGGAGAGGAAGAAGGAATAAAAGAAAACATTACCGAGTTCTGATTTTCCCGACCCTTTAAATAGATCTCAGATAGGCACCCACACATCTCTCTGTGAAAGACTTCTCATGCCCTTTCTCATTTTCTCACGCCCCTTCCCTCCTTCTCACAACCTTCCAGATTAAATCTCATGGGTTTTACTAAAGGGAAAGTCGTAAAATTTCAGTAGAAGGGAGTCGTGATGTTTCGGTCTCCGAAGAGACGTTATTTCGCGCAACCGGGAAGAGTCTGCGCCTTTTGTCTTTCTCAAAAATATCCCAACCGTTGGATTCCCATCCAAGGGCACACATGTGAGGCGCTAATAATGAGAAAGGAAGCCGCCCCATATAAAAACATCGGAGTTTTTTATGGAGCGCGCCAAGAGTCCATGCGCCATGGACTCTTCCAAATGGCGCGCCAAGAGTCCATTAGCGCATGGACTCTTGGCATTTTGGCGTGAAAAATGCTAAGGGGCGGGTGGGGGGCTAGCCTAGGTGCATGGTTAGCCAATAGGGTTAGCCATAATCCTTATAACCTCAATTAGGGTCTAATTAGATCCAATTAGAACCTAAATTGAACCAATCCGGAACCCTAATTCGAATCCAATTCGAATAGAAGCTAGGATTTGCAACACCTGCTAGAGTGTTATCCTGCAAAGATGATTTAATTACAAATTAAACTCTTGATCAATCCTCTTAAGTGTGTGACCCATTGGGTTCCACATCTAGCCAGCAGTGGGTTCGAATACAAGTTGACCTAATTTGATTAGAACTCTTTCTAATCGATTTAGGTCAAACCGGGCTTACCCGACTTGATCGATTAGGACTCTTCCTAATAAGTGATCTTTAAATTTGATCAACCCACAAGACAAGATTTACGTCTAGCAATGTGTCATGTCTACCTGAAAATTCTGGTGAAATGCCAAAATTACCCTTCAGTAGAGAGTTACCGTACAATTAAATCTTTCGATCAGCCTGCATCCAAAATATAACATGGATATAGATATATGCCAAATCCAATATTATATTTATTTCTAGCTCAATCTTATATTGATGATTCAATTATCTTGATATTAGAAACCATCTCTAATATCTTTACTTTGATCAAAGATTCCCTGAATCATCATCCGATTGTTAACTAGCTGGATGCTATCTCCTCTTACTAAGAGTGATCGATTCCTTGTTGACCTACTCATTACCTTCATATCCAATTCACCATTCCCAGTATCAATCCTGTGCATGACTCAATGTCATGATTAGAATTGAACCAAAGCATGGGTTCATGTACATAAGGTACTTATGGTAGTCTCAGGTCAAAGGATTACTTGTACCACTCCCACTATGAGAACCTTCTATTGACATGTAGCTAAGACTCCATTAGATGTTCTTAAGTTGGATTAGATCAGTGAACTCATTCTCCAATGAGCACCCACATCCCAGTATCAGATTCATACATAAGTGACTGTGAGAGCAGTCACCCTCTCTAGTATACATGGGATGTGCTAGTCTTACCGGAAAACCCTGATCCCCTACTCAGGGTTCCTTTGACTAGGAATTTTTTTAGATTAAGGTTTTGAGACTTTAGGTCTCACTGGTATGATCTCATCATAACCTTAAAATCATAGCCCTAATCTATGGGGTTCATCATATAATATAAACACAGCATACGATGAAAAATAATGCCTTTATTAGAATATTGTCAATTATAATGGTTTGGGAGATACAACATAGATTGGCTTGTAGGGCATATCCCTTTCAGGATGAGCTATCAATCTTTACTCTTATGTATTCAAAGACATTACTCTAATACCAGTTATTGCCCAGGTGGCTTTTCCAAGAGGGGGATGAATTGGGAATTTAAAAAATTTAAGCAGTTATGTGCTCTTTGAAATCCCTTTTAGAGTGTTAGGTGCTATGATTAAATAATTAAATGCATAAGCTAAATCAAATCAGAGAAGCACAACACAAACACACAATAATTATAGTGGTTCAGAGCAACCCAGCTCCTACGTCCACTACCCAAGATTATCACATGGGATTTCCACTATATCCCCCACTGAAATATAGTCAGATTGTTTTAACAGGTTTACAATCCAAACCTCTACACTTTGGTTTTACCGGGATCACTAAGAATCCCAACTTGGTTTTACCAAGATTATCAAGAACCCAATACTTGGTTTTTAACAAAGGCTCACCAAGAACCTATTTGGTTTTTCAACCAGGCTCACCAATAACCCAATAATTCAAAGTGAATTGAAAAGTAAAAGCAACAGAATGACAAACAAATTTTTATCGAATGGTTGCCAATGCAGCTCAAGAGAAGCCCACTTGAATGCACTTCAATTCACTTGGATGGCTTCTTTTCTTTCTTCAATAAATGCTTCAAGCTTCAGATGAGAGTTGGTGAAGGCTTGAAGGCTATCTTGAATGCTCTTGGTGCTCTCTTCTTTGTTGGTAGGTTGGATATTCAATTGAGCATTAAAACTTCTTAGAAACTCTTCTAAGGAAGTTCAAATCCCTCAAATATATGGTCTTCATCATTCCAAGGCAGTTTTATTCATTGTAGACCATTGGGATGTGACATTTGATGTTGGAGCACTTTTTGGATTCAAAACCCAAGTTCTGGAACTAGCGTTGCAAGTCTGAAATCGACCATCGAGTCAACTCGGATCACTCAAGTCAGCTCAGATCCACAGAGGAGTTCTGGTTGAGTCGACTCTCTTCAATCCAGTCAGCTTGCTTGCACAGTGTCTTGATTCTTCACTTTGTAAGAGTCGGCTTGCCTTGATTCCAGTCGACTCGGATCCTCAGGCCTTCAAAATGTTAATTTGTTCGAGTCGGCTAACTTCCACTCTAGTCGACTCGGATGGCTGTAGTTCTTAGAAACAATTTTATGAACTCTAGAAGAGTCTGCTCGATCTTCTGAAGAGTCGGCTTGGATGTCTAACCAAATGAAAGAGTGGCTGGGACTCTTGTTGTATCGGCTCAAATGTCTGATTCAGGAAATAGTCCACTGGACGAGTTAGCTCGGGTCCCTTAATGTCGGCTCGAATATCTGCGTACCAGAATCCTCTTGCATGCCCTATGCTAGAGTCGGCTCTCCTCATCCTCGAGTCGGCTTGGATGAATGTATCAATGATTTCTTCAGTCCAAAATTTATCCAGCATTTCTTCAAGCTTCAAGAGTCTTCAAACTTAACGCATTTCTAAAAATAATAAGCTTGAAACATATTTTTAGAAGGAACCCAATTTTATGATCTTTTCTTAGCTTTTATGTGGGACGAAAATGAAAAACCCATGGTTATTCTGAAATGGGAAAGACCTAAAGCAAACCAAGGACCGTGGGGGGGCTAAGATGCCTCCCGAGACTAGGATAGAACGACACAAAAAAAATCCTAAAATGGCTGACCTCTTTTGGTTTTCAGTTTTTTTTTGGTGGAGGTGGTGAAGGAAGGATGGGGATATGGAGGGGGAACAGGAATGAAACTCGAACCTAGGATCTAGATCCAACAGGAAATAGAGAGATGGAGGAGAAAAAGGTACCTAGGGCTCCGAGCCCCTCGTCAGCTGTTTGGCAGCGAAGAACTTATTTGGGATCACCTCCTGTCATCATGCACAATGGTGCTGATGACTTGAAGATCACACCCCTGAAAGAAACAGGTGCAGGAGGTTTGACATGAACCTACACTAGGCATGCAAACAGGGCATGGGAGCATATGGGATTTTAAAACATTTTTAAAAAATCCGTGCAGCGGAAATCTACTCCGCCCAGAAACTAATCTAATTCTAGTTGCAATTAGGCATGTAGGATAATATAAAATATTTGTAAAATATTTGAATTAAAAATTCAAATCATGCATGATTAAAAAAAAAAAATTTTCATACCTTATTCCGGCTGGAATAACCCTGGGATAAAGTTGGAATAGGCTGGAATAAGTGGGATAAACTTATTCCAGTTGTCTTCTTCCTTGGGCTGCAGAAAACTCTGTTTTGGGGTTGAAAAACGTCACCGGAACGATGGCTTCCGGACCTCCGTTTGCTCCCAAGATTTAGCAGCGGCAACTTGGACAAGTGCTCTTCGATCTCCAATTGATATCTACAAGAAAAACTTAGCCAAAAATTTATAAAAAATCACCAAAGTCTGCTGCCAGAATTTCTGCAGCAGAACTGGGCAGCAAAATTTGGCCTTCGATTTGGAGCAGCTGGAGCGATCCCGGCTCACGTGGCTTGCTCCTAGGAGTACAAGGATACTCCCTCTAGAGGCGAGACACACCCGGGGCTCTCGGATCCCACTCCACACGTGGTGCTAGCCGCTAAAAGTTGATTCGGCCATAGTGAATGGCAGCAACAAAGCTTTGCTGCAGTCCAGGGATTAGAGCACTCAATGGGACAATGATAAGGACCTTGAAACTCTCCCTCTCACCCTCCAAAACCCAGCCTATAAGAGGAGAGTCTAAGCTCTCAATCTGGGGATCTCTCAACCTCTCTCAAAAAAAGAAATAGCAGGTAAAGTTTCAGGTTCTTCACGGCTGAAACTCATCTCATGAAACAGGGGACTTAGGATGGTATAAATAGGCAACAGAGGAAGAGGGAGATGGAGAGACTGGGAGAGGAAGAGGCAGCAGCTGCCATTACCCCATTAACCAGCAATTAACAAGGTTTAATGGAGGGGTGGAGGAGAGGAAGGGATAATGCCCAGCGATGGAGAAGTTTGGGATGTTTGGCCTTTCTCCCAACGTTTTACCATGTAAAACGGTCCAAAGGAGAAATTAAATACCGGTTCAAAAGAAAATCGATCCAAAAAACCTTAAACCAATTAGGTTCAAACCCATTGATTCATTTAACCAACGGTGGTTCAATCTAATTGAACCGGTCCGAGCCCAATAAAATTGGTTCAATTGGTTCACAACCAATTAGAGGCCGAAACGAGCTCCGAATCAGTTCAAAACTGATTCAGAAAAATTCTGGCGCAGTGCTAGTCAACCCGGAACAATTTCTAGTTGACACAGACAAGGGCAAGATGGGGTAAAGAGTGCTCAAAAATACCATGACCATAAAACAGAGACGATTCCCAATCGTAATCGGTATCCGGATCAGAGAGTAATCCTCTATGGCGTGTGACCTCACTGGTTCGAACCTAAACGGTAGCACTGGAACAATTCCAGTACCAGCACGGGAAACCATCTAGCAATGGATCCCGGCATCCGGATAGGTCGAAGATGCAGGAGCAAATTATAGAACCTCTGGCATATGGTTACCGTATAATTCATCCCTTCGACCTCTAATGCTCAGGACGACTGAGATTGGGTTGCCAACCCAGACAGAGTCAGTCCACTACGTGTCTCAACCTCGCAAGCCCAATGACTCTTCACTAGGGCTACCCAGACTGAGAATTTGCTAAATTGAGATACTGCGAGACATTCAATCCAAACTATTTGGACAGGTCAATTCCATCTTGGTCCATCACTGCTCCACAAGTACATGCCTGTACCTAGAAACCTTCCATCATCGGATTAAAAATCCGGGTAGTCCGGCACCAAAGCACAGGGAGTTGCTTGCAAGCTACCGTGATTACCTCAGGTCAGAGGGACACATATACCCATATCCAATCATGAGTATCCCTTTGGCAGAAAGGGGCTGCACAGAGTCATGTTCAATGAGATATCACATATCCCACTTGCAGATCACATCAGTGTCACCACACTCATTTGGTCAAGAGGACAACCAAATGATGTGAACTGCAACAACCTATACTTGATATATTGCCGTCCAGTACAATATATCCTTTGGTTGTGAACAGGGTTTAAGGACCACTCGATACATCCTCTTTGTATCGAAGATAGTGTAGTCCTAAGGACTTCATCCCATGGAAAGAGTTCATTTCAAGGAAATAATATGTGATGACCTACCAAAAATAATATTTTATTAATTCAAAGAAAGAGTATAATATTTAGCTCAACCGCCTACAACCCAGGCGATTGGCTTTGGGACACAATTCCCAACAACCCCGCCATCATGCACGGTGACACTGATGGCTTGGAGCAGCTTCATGCTCCTCGATGCTCTTGTTGGAGCGAAGACATTGGGGCCTCAAACCCCTCAACATCCCGAAGGACAAAGGCAAACGGGCCTCAGCACAAAACCATAAATAAGTGGAAAAACTCTCAAAAATTCATTTCATCAACTGAATTATTACAAGAGAGGGGGTGCCTTTTTATAGGCTTACAAGACATACGAACCAAGTATAACATACATGGAAATTTTATTTTATTTTATTTTATTAATTCTAAATCCTGTAGCTTTGGGATCTGTGACCGTTCATTTGCTCTGAAATCTATGCAAGCCTTCTTTTGTGATCGTGGAATAGGGGAGAATGGTAGCCGTTATGTTCTGCGGGCTGTGCGCATGGTTCTGGTTTGGTTTTGGGCACAGATCGTGGCCAAATCCTGGGAGGTGATCTGCAATGACCACGGGATCGACCACACCAGGAATTACTTCAGCAATCCAAACCTCCAGCTCAAGCAGATCACGGGGGCCATCAGCGGCCGTCACGAGCATGGGCGGCATCCTTGGGTTGTTCCAGTCACATGGGATCTCGTGGTCATGGGTGGAGGAACAATGGATGATGGCCTCTCAGGTGGCAGTGGGAGGAGGCGATGGAGCCGGCATGGTGAGTGCTGGAAGATTGGAGGTGGGAGTGATGGAGGTTGGATAGGTGCTCGAGCATGGCGGGCAGGGGCACATGGTGCCATCAAGTTTTTTGAGGACATGAAGGCCAAAAACTACCTCCCCGGCCTCAAGTTCTTCGCTAATGTGCTTGACGTTCTCATCAAGCTGAATATCCAAACCAGCGCCCTTGCCCTCTAGGACATCATGGTCAGAGACAGTGGCCTTGTTCCCAACCTCTCCATGTACAACACCATGATCACCCTCCTCGCTAACGACGGTGGTAGAGGTGGGATTCGCAGGTGGCATGGGGCGGAGTGGGAGAGCGTGGTGGCAGCCGAGCGATGGAGGCCGTCTGGGGACACAGAGGCGAGCGGCAGCGAGGGCAGCGGAGAGGTTGTCGGCGACGTCACGAGCTTTTAAATAGACATCAAGGGAGGAAAGAAGGTGGGGGGGGCACCGGTGGTCGAACGGGAAGAAAAATGGAGAAAAATGGAGGTTTGGAAGTTTTCTGGGAGTTTTCTAGAGGAAGAAGAAGACAAGAATAGTAGAGGGATAAAACAGGGATAAACATGGAATAAAACGAGAATAAAGGGAATAAGTGGAATAGCTGGAAAAAAAATGTAAAATAAAATAAAAAAATCTAGGAGAAAAAGAAGAAAACCCGGATGGGTTTTGGGTCCCCCGTCATTCTCCTGCAGCACGAAGAACTCGACTCCGTCGAGTTTGAGGACAAAGCAAATCCTAGTCCATTGCTAGCTCTGATACCAAAAAATGATGTGGGACGGAAACAAAAAACCCATGGTTATTTTGAAATGGGAAAGACCTAAAGCAAACCAAGGACCATGGGAGGGCTAAGAAGCCTCCCTGGACTAGGATAGAATGACACAAAAAGAAAATCCTAAAACGGCTGACATCTTTTGGTTTTCAGTTTTTTTTTCTTGGTGGAGGTGGTGAAGGAAGGATGGGGATATGGAGGGGGAACAGGAATGAAACTCAAACCTAGGATCTTGATACAACGAGAAATAAAGAGATGGAGGGGAAAAAGGTACCTAGGGCTTCGAGCCCCTCGTGATGCAGAACAAATAAAGGGATGCGATGCGGAAGTAAATTAAGATTAACTAATTTTTTTTGTTGTTTTTATATGTTTGTAGAAGTTGGCTTCAAATCAAAGAAAAGTTAACCTAACATTGAAAGATACTAATATGATAATTGAAAGCACAATTTTAAGGAAACTAAATTATCAGAGTAGTTCAGAAGCAACGGATCGCTGGGGGTTGAGAAACTCCCAGACCTAGGGTTTCGCTCCGAACTTTCAACAGAACAGAAATAAAGAGAAGAGATGGTTTACCTAACCAGACAATGATCTTCACAAATTTTGGTGGAAGAACTCTCCCGAGCAGATTGTTGGATCCTCGGATTCAGATATCTTCGCAATGGATCCTCCAATACTGGTCCTTTGGCGGGTTGGCTTCTCCTGAACTCAAGATCTGGTAGAGAAGAAAAACAATTGATGGAATCAGAGAGTCAAGGGAAAAATTTACCAGGTTGATGAACTTGAAGATTGAAATTGCTGAAAACTGGATTCTCCTGGAAGCTGATGTGATTTTCCTTGGAACTTGCTCTGGATCTGAAGTAGCCGGACTGGATCTGGATGAAGGTGGACGGCCTGGACTTGTAGAGAGAGAGAGGCCGTGGGAGATGGAAGGAGCTAGGGTTCGATGGATTGAAAATAATGAAGGGCGGCTAGGGTTTTGGATTTTTAAGTGGCTAACCTAGGGTTTTGGATAAAGATGGAGATCTCTCACCTCCTCAAGGCTCCAATGGAACCCGGATTACCCCCTCACGGAGCTCAACACTTAGAATAGTGCGGAAGAAGTGAAACCTAGGTTACTCAACACAAGAGAATAGCAAAAATAATTTTTCTTCATTGATTTTCTAAAGTTACAAAGAGAGGTCTATTATATAGACCTAAAATTTTCTCCAAGTTTGTAAAAATTTTCATGTGGGACTAAACTCCTCCAACCTCTAGATTAGGTAGAAAACCTCCTCTCTTGGCCGACCAAGAATTCAAAAAAATTTGGGACGGCCATAAAGGATTTTTTTGGATTTTTTTTTTTTTTTTTTTTTTTTTATGGCGCCTTCTTTGGAGTTGGATTTGGATTTGGAGTCCTCTTCTCCTTATGGCATTTCTTCTTTTCTTCCACTCCAAGTTAAGCTCTTTGATTTTGATTTGAACTTCAATTAGGAGTAGGTTGGATGTCCTTCTTTGATTTTTTCTCCAAGAGAAGTCCCTTTCCTTCTTTGCTTAGACAAAATTGGCAGGTATGGGCGCCTCCTTTAAATTGGCTTCCAATTTGATTTTTTTTCTTCTTTGGATGTGGGGACCATGACACTGGGATGCCTCTGTGGCGCCTCCTGGACCCTGGTGTGTGCTCGGAGTGTGGCTGGGCATGTGGCTTGGAGTGTGGCCTCCACTTGCTTGGACCTTGATTTGATTGGAAGACAAATGTGGCACCATTTTGGACCTTGATTTGATTGGAAGACAATTGCGGCACCATTTTGGATAAAATTGAAACCACATCGGGACTTGCACCGAGTCAACATGACTCAACAAAATTTAAATGGTGACTCAAGAAATAAATAAAAATAAATAAACTGGTTGACCAGGTCAACCTTTATTACAAACCCTAATTTCTCGGGCAATGTCAATCAGAGATCCAAATGGAGCTCTGAAGTCTTCTTATGAGTCTGGTGCCCGCACCAATTCTCCCGGGGTGGGAGGAACTCGACCCTGTCGAGTAAGGCTCATGTTGGCTCTGGTATCTCTCCAAGAGGTCTGGGTCCAATTCTTGTAATTCTTCTCGGGAGATCCAAGAGTCATCAGAATCTGGCCTTCCTTGCCAGCGAACCAGGTACCTTTGGTATCCTCGATTACGAGTAGAGATAACCTGATCATCCAGGATCTTTTCAATCTGCTCTTTCCTCACAGGCCAGTTTGTTGGTGGACACACAGGGTCAGGATCACTCTCAATGATAGGGTTAGGCTCAAAAGGCTCACTAGGAATCACAGCTGGCTCCCTGTACTCTACTAAGTCTGTAATGTTGAAAGTAGAGCTAATGCCTAGTTCTGGAGGCAACTCGAGCACATAGGCATTGGATCCTACTCTCTTTACCACTCTAAATGGTCCAGCTCCCCTAGCATGTAACTTTCTAACGGTTCCAGGAGGAAACCGTTCAGGCCTTAACCTAATCATCACATAGTCTCCCTCAACAAAAGATTTGACTCGCCTTTGAGTATCAGCCAACTTCTTATAAGTTTCATTACTTAAATTTATTTTGGCATGAATTTCTTTATGCAAGTCTTTTACATGCTGTGCAAAATTCTCAGCAGACTCGGAGACTCGAGTGTGGACAGGTAAAGGGACTAGGTCAAGAGGTGTGTGAGGTTTGTACCCATGTACAATTTCAAATGGACTCTTACCCGTAGACCTATTGACCGAGTCATTGTACGCAAATTCTACCCTTGGTAGGTATAAATCCCAATTTCTGGTGTTTTCACCAACAAGACATCTCAGCAGATTTCCTAGGCTACGGTTCACTACTTCAGTTTGGCCATCAGTTTGGGGATGATAGGCAATTGAAAACTTAAGTTTTGTCCCTAACTTATGCCAAAGGGTCTTCCAAAAGTAACTGGTGAACCGGACATCCCTATCTGAAACGATTGTCTTAGGTAGGCCATGGAGTCTAACTATCTCATTGAAGAAAAGTGTGGCTACCTTAGACGCATCAAAGGTTTGGGAACAAGGCAAGAAGTGGGCCATTTTAGAGAATCGGTCGACTACGACACAGATAGAATCATGTCTCCTCTGGGTCTTAGGTAAACCTAACACAAAATCCATACTCACATCTTGCCAAGGACGATCTGGGACAGGGAGTGGGGTATAAAGGCCAGTGTTTTGTTTTCGCTGTTTGGCAACAGCACATGTTCGACATCTAGCTACAATATTAGCTACATCCCTTTTCAAGCTAGGCCAGAAAAAGTGGTCTTCAATAGCTAGAATGGTCTTGTCTTTTCCAAAATGGCCGGCTAAACCTCCAGCATAGATTTCCCAAATCAAAAATTCCCTAAGAGAAGTTCTAGGAATGCAAAGCCTATTTTTGAAGAACAAAAAACCATCTACAAGGGTATAATCCTGGTGATTACTAGATGGTCCTTGAACTAGATCCTGATACACAGTTGTGAAATCCGGACAAGACTCATATTCCTCTTTGATTTGCTCAAACCCTATGACCTCAGTTCTAACAGAAGTTAATAACAGAGATCGGCGACTAAGGGCATCAGCTACCTTATTCTCAACTCCAGCCTTATGTTTCAGGACAAAAGTATAGGACTGGATATATTCTACCCACTTAGCATGCCTAGGGTTAAGCTTCTTTTGGGAGTTCAGAAATCTAAGAGCCTCATGGTCCGAAAATAGTACAAATTCCTGCGGTAGCAAATAATGTCTCCAGTAACGCAAAGCTTGCACCACCGCATAAAATTCCTTATCATAGGTAGAATACCTAAGCTTAGCATCATTAAGTTTTTCACTAAAGAATGCTATGGGATGATTCTCTTGGCTTAGGACTCCACCTATTCCTACACTTGAATCATCACAGGCAACCTCAAATACTTTAGAAAAATCGGGTAATCTCAGAATGGGTGCCTGGGTCATTTTATCCTTAAGATCTAGGAAGGCTTTATGGGCTGACTTAGTCCAATGAAATTCTCCCTTCCTAATACAATCAGTGATAGGAGCAGCTAAAGTACTAAACCCCTTGATGAATCGCCTATAGAAGGTAGCCAAGCCGTGGAAACTTCTAACTTCATGCACATTGGTTGGCTCTGGCCAGTCTACTATGGACCTAATCTTCTCAGGATCGGCCGCCACGCCGTCAGGGGTTACTACAAAACCAAGAAAGATAACTCTACTAGTCATGAATTCACACTTCTTAAGATTACCGTAGAGTCTATCATTCCTCAAAACTTGGCAGACTGCTCTAAGGTGGCCTAGGTGATCTGCTGGGGTCTTACTATAGATCAGGATGTCATCAAAATAGACCACCACAAATTTTCCTATGAAAGCTCTAAGTACCTGGGTCATAATTCTCATGAAAGTACTAGGGGCATTGGACAACCCAAAAGGCATAACAACCCATTCATAAAGACCATCCTTAGTTTTGAAAGCAGTTTTCCATTCATCCCCGGGTCTAATCCTAACCTGATGATAGCCGCTTTTGAGATCAATCTTAGAAAAAACCATTGCACCAGCCATCATATCAAGCATGTCATCTATTCTAGGGATGGGAAACCTATATTTGATTGTAATTTTATTGATGGCACGACTGTCAACACACATCCTCCACGTGCCATCTTTCTTTGGGGTCAGTAAGGCTGGGACTGCACAAGGGCTAAGACTATCTCTAATAAACCCCTTCCTCAATAATTCTCCAACCTGCTTTTGCAGTTCTTCATGCTCAGATGGATTCATCCTGTAATGGGGCAAGTTGGGCAAAGTCGCTCCTGGGATTAGATCAATGGCATGCTGGATATCCCTAAGAGGTGGAAGGTGGTCTGGCAAATCCTCGGGAAAGACATCCTCAAATTCTTTTAACACAGGTTTAACTTCTTGAGGAGGCTCTGAGGGTTCCGAAGTTCTAAGTTCCTTAGCAGTCAACATCTAGATGGGTGAACCACTATGAATTTCTTGTTCTAGATCCTTAGCACTGATTAGGTTCACTCCAGTTTTCATCTCCTTAACCTTACCGGCTCCTTTAGTTACCTTGTCCTTAGGGGGAACTGAATGGATCGTAATCTTCTTCCCATTGAAACTAAAGACACAGGTATTGGATTTTCCTAAGAGGGTGGCATCATGATCATACAACCAAGGTCTTCCGAGAATTATACTGCTCACCCCCATGGGTAAGACATCGCACCAAATCTTTTCATGATAAGATTGCATTTGGATTTGGACTTGACATCTAGACTGGATGGGTATGGAGGTAGAATCTATCCAAGAAACCTTATAGGGGTTGGGATGGGGAACTGGGATTAAGCCTAACATCTTGACAGTGCTAGTAGAGATGGCATTTACACAGCTCCCACTATCTATGATGATCTTACATACCTTATCCCCTAATTTAAGAAAAGTCTGTAGGATGTTAGTCCTACGCCAATCCTCTTGAACTAGATTCTGGGATATGATGCATCTTACAACTCCTAATTGGTCAGATTCATTGGGTTCCTCCTCTCCTTCATACTCCTCAACCAAATTCATTCCGGCCTCATAAACTTCTTCTTCAAATTCCTCACTGGGCTCGGAATTATCATTCTCTCCCTCTTCTATGTAAAGGGATCTACGTGGGCACTGGCTAGCAACATGACCTACCTTATGACACTTGAAACAGGCTATGGCAGTACACTGACTGGAAATGTGACCTGGTTTCTGACACTTAAAACAGGTGATATTTGAACTAGGGGTTCTCTGGATGTCAGGTGCCTTACCTGTTAGGTTCGGTGACCAGTGCGGAAGTGTGGATTTCAAAAACTTTATGAAATCAGGTCCGAACCCTAATCCCAAAATCTCCTTATTAGCAATTAAAACTTATGACTACATGCATGTCCAAATTTAAACATAGTTTAGATACTAACCTCAGATCGCTATATCCAATCTGATGTAGAAATAAACTCCAAATGGAGTAACCTTTTGAACACACCAGGCATCCACTTGTCCGCCCTCCGATGGTGATCCACACGGGCAGATGATCAAGACAGTGACTCCTCAATTGGGTTCCTTCCAATCAAGTTCTACCCCAAGAACTTGATATATGGGCTATTGGCTAGGACACCTCTAGCCAAACAGGGACTAAAACTTTCTCTCTTACCCTTCTCCTAGTTTTTTGGCAACTTTGGCCCCTTAAGACACTCTTGTCTTAAGAATAAGCCCTTGTCCTAAAGTGAGACAAGGCTTGTCTTGGAGGGAGAAGAAAATTAAGACAAAGTTGTCTTAATGTAAGAAAGAAGGAAAAAGGGGGTGCCTTCTTCCTTTACCGTCGGAGAGTTTCTCTCTCTGACTCTCCTTCTGTTCTGAGATTCGACAGAGCCTAGGCTCTGTAAAGGAATCAAAGAAGAAAGAGAGGAGGGGGAAACAGTCTTCTGGAGAGGGAGAAGGAAAGAGAAGCAAGGCTTCGCCGTAGAAAATCTGGAATGAATTTTTACGGTGAAGCCTTCTTCTTAAATAGGCGACAGAGAGGCGCCTTCTCCTTCAGAAAAATCCTCTCACGTCCCTCTCTCCCTTCTCACGTCTTCTTTCTTAAATCTCACGGCCCTTGGGATTAATCTCACGGCCTTTGAGATGGGAAGATGCGAAGAAAGATCGTGAAAAACACAGAAGGGCGCGCGCAGAAAGAAGAGTCGCGCCCCTTCGGTGTTTTTCTCTTCTTTTCCACGGTATTTTTCTTTCTTTTGGAGAGTCCACGCCTAGGTGGACTCTCTTCCACGCCTCTTCAAAAAATCACCGGTGTTTTATTCTTTCTTTTCACGCAAAGACGCGTCTTGGAAGAGTCCACGCGCGTGTGGACTCTTCTCCTTGCGCGCGCGCGTGGGAAGAGAGGGGGAGGGGTTTTAGGCGATGTGGGAAAGGGGTTTAGCCTCTTAGGTTAGCCCAATTGCTAGCCTATTATTAGCCCAACGTTTTAAATCTTCAATTAGATTCAAACCGGAATGAATTTGGATCTAAAAAAAGACCAAATCGGAACCCTAACTCGAATCCGATTCAAGTGGAAGTCATGGTTTGCAACACATGCTAGTGTGTTCATCTGCAAACGAGATTTAATTCCAAATTAAATCCTTGATTATCTGTCCTAAGTGTGTGACCCATTGGGTTCCATACTTAGCCAGCAGTGGGTCCGAGTGCAAGTTGACCTAATCTGATCAGAACTCATTCTAATCGATTTAGGTCAAATCGAGCTAACTCGAGTCAGTCAATTAGGACTCCTCCTAATTAGTGATCCAATTAAACCATTTAATTTGATCAACCCACAAGACAAGATTGACGTCTAGCAACGTGTCATGTCTACCCGGAAGATATGGAAATTCTGGTGTAATTCCAAAACTACCCTTCAGTGGAAAGTTCCCGTACAATTCGATCCTTCAATCATCTTGCATCCCGAATATAACTATGGATATGGAATCATGTCAAATCCAGTTTATACTCATTCCCAGCTCAGTCATACACTAATGATTCAATTAATTCGATATTAGAAATCATTTCTAATATCTGTACTTTGATCAAAGATTTCCTGAATCATCATCTGACCTAATTTGGCTGGATGCAATCTCCTCCTACTAGGAGTGATCAATTCCTTGTTGACCTACTCAATACCTTCATATACAATTCACCATACCCAGCATCAACCTCGTGCATGACCCAGTGTCATGATTGAGATTGAACCAAAGCATGGGTTCATGTACATAAGGTATTATGGCAGTCTCAGGTCATAGGACTACTTGTACAACTCCTACTATGTGAAACATCCATTGACATGCAGCTAAGGCTCCATTAGATGTTCTCAAACTGGATCTATTCAGTGAACTCATTCACTAATGAGCACCCACATCCTTGTATTAGTGTCCTACACAAATGACAGTGAGAGCAGTCACCCTTTTCAGCATACATAGGATGTGCCAGTCTTACCGGAAACCCTGATCCCCAACTCAGGGTTCCTATGACTAGGAATATTCTAGATTAGGGTTTTAAGGCCTTAGATCTCACTGGTATGATCTCATCATAGCCCTACAACCATAGCCCTAATCTATGGGGTTCATCATATAATGACACAGCGAATGATGAAAAAATTATTGCCTTTATTAATTTGTCAATTTACAATGGTCTGGGAGATACAGATATTGGCTTATAGGGCATAATCCTTTCAATCTCCCACTTGCACTAAAGCCAATCGCTCTTATTCTTTAACCCCATACAATCGAGGTGGCGATCAAACTCCCGCTATGGTAGAGCCTTAGTGAACGGGTCTGCTATGTTGTTCTTTGTATCTACTCTATTGATGCAGACTTCTTGTCTTTCGATTATCTCTCGGACAAGATGGAAGCGTCTCAGAATGTGCTTGGACTTGTGATGGGCTCTCGGTTCCTTAGCTTGAGCAACTGCTCCAGTGTTATCACAATAGAGTGGCACCGGGTTCTCAATCTCAGGAACTACTCCCAACTCTGTGATGAATTTCTTCATCCAGACAGCTTCCTTGGCGGCTTCACTGACAGCTATGTACTCTGCCTCGGTAGTTGAGTCAGCTACAGTCTGCTGTTTAGTGCTCTTCCAACTTACTGCTCCACCATTCAAGGTAAAGACATACCCTAAAATGGATTTACTATCATCTGGGTCTGATTGAAAACTAGAGTCTGAATAGGCTTCTAGTTTAAGATCAGATCCTCCGTATATAAGAAAAATATCCTTAGTCCTTCTCAGGTACTTAAGAATATTTTTCACAGCCTTCCAGTGAACCTCTCCTGGATCAGCCTGAAATCTACTGGCTACACCCAAGGCATATGCCACATCAGGCCTAGTACATAACATAGCATACATAATCGACCCTATAGCCGAAGCATAAGGTATAGAACTCATTCTATTTCTTTCTTCAGGTGTCTTAGGAGACATCCTCTTAGAAAGACGTATGCCATGACCAATAGGTAAGTAACCTCTTTTACTTTCCTCCATGCTAAATCTCTTTAGCACCTGGTCAATGTACCTAGACTGGGACAAGCCAAGCATCCTTCTTGATCTATCTCTATAGATTTTTATACCCAGTATATAGGATGCTTCTCCCAAGTCTTTCATGGAAAACTGTTTCGATAACCACACTTTGACTGATTGTAACATTGGGATATCATTCCCAATAATAAGTATATCATCAACATATAGAACTAAGAAAACTATGGCACTCCCACTAGTCTTCTTGTACACACAAGGTTCATCCTCATTTTTGAAAAAATCAAATTCTTTGACTGTTTTATCAAATCGGATGTTCCAACTCCTGGATGCTTGCTTTAATCCATAAATGGATTTCTTTAGCCTACATACCTGATTAGGTTTAGTCTCCAAGACAAAACCTTCTGGTTGTGACATATAAACCTCTTCCTCAAGGAAACCATTGAGGAATGCAGTTTTTACATCCATTTGCCAGATCTCATAATCATGATATGCTGCTATAGCAAGCATAATCCGAATGGATTTGAGCATGGCAACAGGGGAAAATGTTTCATCATAATCTATTCCCTGTTTTTGTCTGAAACCCTTAGCCACCAATCTGGCTTTATAAGTTTCAACTTGGCCATCTGCCCCAATCTTCCTTTTATAGACCCATTTACACCCAATAGGGTTAATACCCTCTGGTGCATCAACCAAAGACCATACTTGGTTGACATACATGGAGTCCATCTCGGATCTCATGGCTTCCAGCCATTTGTCTGAGTCTCTACTCATGACTGCTTCCGTATAGGTTAGAGGCTCATCATTTTGAATGATTTGGGCTTCATTATTTTCAATTATGAACCCATACCTCTCAGGTGCCTGTCGCACCCTATCAGACCTACGGATAGGAGTGTGTTCAGGTTCTATATTAACTATGTTGTTACTTGACTGAGAAGTGTCTATTTGTTGAATCTCATTAAGTTCGATATTTCTACCAGTGCCCTTTTGTAGGATAAATTCCTTTTCCATAAAAGTGGCATGCCTACTGACCAAAACCTTTTGTTCAGTAGGGTGGTAGAACACATATCCTATACTATCTCTAGGATATCCGATAAATAGACATTTGTCTGCTCTAGCATCTAGTTTATGTCCAAAATTCCTTTTTACATAGGCTGGACATCCCCATATCTTAATATACTTAAGATTGGGTTTCTTACTTCTCCATAATTCATATGGAGTGCTAGAGACAGTTTTAGATGGTACTCTATTCAAGATATGAGTTGCTGTTTCCAAAGCATATCCCCAGAAAGAAAAAGGTAACTCCGTGAAGCACATCATGGACCGTACCATATCCAATAAAGTACGATTCCTCCTTTCAGCAACACCATTTAATTGTGGTGTGTAAGGAGGAGTCCATTCAGAGATGATCCCCTTATCTTTAAGGTGATCAAGAAACTCAGTGGATAAGTATTCACCTCCTCTATCTGATCGGAGGATCTTTATACTTTTTCCTGTTTGTTTCTCTACCATACTTTGATACTCTAAGAATTTCTCAAAAGCATCGGACTTATGTTTCATTAGATACACAAATCCATACCTTGAAAAATCATCAGTAAATGTGATGAAGTATGAGTATCCACCATAGGCTTGAGTTGTCATAGGCCCACATACATCTGTGTGTATGAGTCCTAATAACTCTTTTGTCCTTTCTCCATGTCCACTAAATGGAGTCTTGGTCATCTTACCCATGAGACATGATTCACAAGTTCCTAATGACTCATAGTCATAAGGATCAAAGAAATTTTCTTTGTACAACTTGTTAATCCTAGTCTCACTAATATGTCCAAGTCGACAATGCCAAAGTAAGGTATTGTTAACATCATCTCTTTTCCGTTTGTTAGAAACATGAAAAACATTGTCATTAGTGGAAAGAGTTAAGAGACCATTGCAGAATATGCCATAACATATAATTTCATTAGATAAAGAAATTGAGCAGCCACTGCTCATTACATTCATAGTATATCCTTGTTTAAGTAACAAGGGTACAGATATGATATTTCTAATGATTTTTGGCATATAGTAACAATTCCTTAGCTTCAAGATCTTCCCTGAAGGTAACTTCAAAACATAAGTCCCTACAGCTTCTGCTTGGATGGGGTCCCCTCCAGCACCGTAGAGCTCAAAGTTACCTTCCTTCAATACTTTAAGCCCCTGAAGTCCCTGCAATGATTTGCAGATGTTATGACCACAGGCGGTATCCAACACCCAAGTATTTGAAATGGAAGAATCCAATGACAAAATAGTATGAACTTCTTTCATACCTTTTGGTGCCTCTGATGCACCAGGCTTCAAACTTGCAAGGTAAACCTTGCAGTTTCTTTTCCAATGACCCGGCTTGCCACAATGAAAGCAGGTCATCTGTCCGGAGGCCTTCTTTCCTTTCTTCTTCTTAATGCCCCCTTTGGGATTCATCCTCTTATTGGAACCCCTTTTGCCTGTCTTCTTCTTATCCACAAGAAGAACTGGAGCCTTATTTTTCTTTACATGGCTCTCTGCTGTTTTCAACATATTCAACAGCTCAGGCAAGGAAGAATTAAGTTTGTTCATATGGTAATTAAGAACAAACTGTGAAAATGACTCTGGGAGTGATTGCAAGATCAAGTCTTGATTCAACTCCCCATCCATTACAAAACCTAATTGACCTAATCGAGTGATTAGATCAATTATCTTTAATACATGGTCTTGTACTGATGTACCTTCTGTCATCCTTGCACGGAACAACTGCTTAGATATTTCATATCTAGCAGTTCTACTGTGTTCTCCATAAAGCTCTTTTAAATTTAGCAGTATGGAGTTAGTATCCATGCTATCATGCTGCCTCTGTAACTCGTTAGTCATAGAGGCAAGCATAACACATTTGACAGTAAGTGAGTCATTTTGCCACATATTATATGTGGTCTTCTCCTCTTGCGAGGCATCTTCCCTTGGTGGTTCCAAAATCGGGGTATCAAGAATATAGGAAATTCTTTCTTGACTGAGTACTATTTTCAAATTTCTCAGCCAATCAACATAATTCGGCCCAGTCAATTTGTTGGCATCTAAAATACTACGGAGTGAGAGTGAAGAGGCCATTTATCTACATTTAAACAAAGAACGAAAACATAAGCAAACAACCATGAAATGACAACACATAATTAAATTAGGACTTTAATTTAATTATGTCTCCCACTATTTTATCGAGCATCATAACCCTCCATACAATGATCGAGAAAACCTTAATTGATCTTTCTTAGTGGGGTTGAGTTCCCAATCCCTCATAAAAGACCTTGTGTGTACACAACAAATCTTATATAAGTTCATAGGTAGGAAAACTCTTTCCAATTGTAACCTGTACAATTCTCAACTTATCTCGGCCTCTAAAATATTAATAGCCTTGTGTATACACAACAAACTATAATATTTTAGTTAAGTAAGACCCTTCATAGCCATATAGTCATGACTTTAATAGTAATACCCTTGTGTGTTCACAACAAAATATTACTTTAAATCATGCCATAAACAAATAATTGTATTAGGCCAAAAATTGTGTTAGTCACCATATTAGGTCTTGTGTGTACACAACAAACCTAGTATAGATCATAACACAATGATGACCTATCATGAAGGAAGGCCAATAATAGTATTTTAACACCAAGCATGTTAGTCAAGAATTAAATCAATCAGATCGGCCAGGCTAGTGGAAGAGATGTGGGGGTCCCCCCGTTGCTTTCCTAGACACCAATTTAAAATTGGCCAGGTCAGTCAACGGAACCAATTAAAAACCACGATTCCCTTTACCTTCCCAGAACCACCTTTCTAGACACCGAAATGACTAATTATCCATCATGACTAATAATGCTTATCGGTTAAGTATACTACCACTTAATATAATTTTAAGAGGGGTTCATGCAATGCCAGCACATTCAATTAAAAGCTATCACATATATTAATACATGCTTTAAACTAAGCAAATATGTGAAATGTGTGCTATCATACTAGGACAACCATTTACCACATAATGGATACACCATTATGCCAGGGCAACCTTATTTCAGTATGATGGCTCCAGGGCTACTCATATCTCTAAGACAATTAGGGTTTCAGTGGAAAACCCTAACTGGTGGCAATCATCAAACTCATGTTCAATCAAAGACATGCACTGTGCATCAATATAAAACTTTAACATGATACTACATCATGAATTGAACTTCATAAGTTTTAATCCTAATAAGGATGGCTCTGATACCACTGTTAGGTTCGATGACCAGTGCGGAAGTGTGGATTTCAAAAACTTTATGAAATCAGGTCCGAACCCTAATCCCAAAATCTCCTTATTAGCAATTAAAACTTATGACTACATGCATGTCCAAATTTAAACATAGTTTAGATACTAACCTCAGATCGCTATATCCAATCTGATGTAGAAATAAACTCCAAATGGAGTAACCTTTTGAACACACCAGGCGTCCACTTGTCCGCCCTCCGATGGTGATCCACACGGGCAGATGATCAAGACAGTGACTCCTCAATTGGGTTCCTTCCAATCAAGTTCTACCCTAAGAACTTGATATATGGGCTATTGGCTAGGACACCTCTAGCCAAACAGGGACTAAAACTTTCTCTCTTACCCTTCTCCTAGTTTTTTGGCAACTTTGGCCCCTTAAGACACTCTTGTCTTAAGAATAAGCCCTTGTCCTAAAGTGAGACAAGGCTTGTCTTGGAGGGAGAAGAAAATTAAGACAAAGTTGTCTTAATGTAAGAAAGAAGGAAAAAGGGGGCGCCTTCTTCCTTTACCGTCGGAGAGTTTCTCTCTCTGACTCTCCTTCTGTTCTGAGATTCGACAGAGCCTAGGCTCTGTAAAGGAATCAAAGAAGAAAGAGAGGAGGGGGAAACAGTCTTCTGGAGAGGGAGAAGGAAAGAGAAGCAAGGCTTCGCCGTAGAAAATCTGGAATGAATTTTTACGGTGAAGCCTTCTTCTTAAATAGGCGACAGAGAGGCGCCTTCTCCTTCAGAAAAATCCTCTCACGTCCCTCTCTCCCTTCTCACGTCTTCTTTCTTAAATCTCACGGCCCTTGGGATTAATCTCACGGCCTTTGAGATGGGAAGACGCGAAGAAAGATCGTGAAAAACACAGAAGGGCGCGCGCAGAAAGAAGAGTCGCGCCCCTTCGGTGTTTTTCTCTTCTTTTCCACGGTATTTTTCTTTCTTTTGGAGAGTCCATGCCTAGGTGGACTCTCTTCTACACCTCTTCAAAAAATCACCGGTGTTTTATTCTTTCTTTTCACGCAAAGACGCGTCTTGGAAGAGTCCACGCGCGTGTGGACTCTTCTCCTTGCGCGCGCGCGTGGGAAGAGAGGGGGAGGGTTTTAGGCGATGTGGGAAAGGGGTTTAGCCTCTTAGGTTAGCCCAATTGCTAGCCTATTATTAGCCCAACATTTTAAATCTTCAATTAGATTCAAACCGGAATGAATTTGGATCTAAAAAAGATCAAATCGGAACCCTAACTCGAATCCGATTCAAGTGGAAGTCATGGTTTGCAACACATGCTAGTGTGTTCATCTGCAAACGAGATTTAATTCCAAATTAAATCCTTGATTATCTGTCCTAAGTGTGTGACCCATTGGGTTCCATACTTAGCCAGCAGTGGGTCCGAGTGCAAGTTGACCTAATCTGATCAGAACTCATTCTAATCGATTTAGGTCAAATCGAGCTAACTCGAGTCAGTCAATTAGGACTCCTCCTAATTAGTGATCCAATTAAACCATTTAATTTGATCAACCCACAAGACAAGATTGACGTCTAGCAACGTGTCATGTCTACCCGGAAGATATGGAAATTCTGGTGTAATTCCAAAACTACCCTTCAGTGGAAAGTTCCCGTACAATTCGATCCTTCAATCATCTTGCATCCCGAATATAACTATGGATATGGAATCATGTCAAATCCAGTTTATACTCATTCCCAGCTCAGTCATACACTAATGATTCAATTAATTCGATATTAGAAATCATTTCTAATATCTGTACTTTGATCAAAGATTTCCTGAATCATCATCTGACCTAATTTGGCTGGATGCAATCTCCTCCTACTAGGAGTGATCAATTCCTTGTTGACCTACTCAATACCTTCATATACAATTCACCATACCCAGCATCAACCTCGTGCATGACCCAGTGTCATGATTGAGATTGAACCAAAGCATGGGTTCATGTACATAAGGTATTATGGCAGTCTCAGGTCATAGGACTACTTGTACAACTCCTACTATGTGAAACATCCATTGACATGCAGCTAAGGCTCCATTAGATGTTCTCAAACTGGATCTATTCAGTGAACTCATTCACTAATGAGCACCCACATCCTTGTATTAGTGTCCTACACAAATGACAGTGAGAGCAGTCACCCTTTTCAGCATACAAAGGATGTGCCAGTCTTACCGGAAACCCTGATCCCCAACTCAGGGTTCCTATGACTAGGAATATTCTAGATTAGGGTTTTAAGGCCTTAGATCTCACTGGTATGATCTCATCATAGCCCTACAACCATAGCCCTAATCTATGGGGTTCATCATATAATGACACAGCGAATGATGAAAAAATTATTGTCTTTATTAATTTGTCAATTTACAATGGTCTGGGAGATACAGATATTGGCTTATAGGGCATAATCCTTTCATTACCTTTGTCCATGGGCCTAGGGGTAGAAGTACCCTGAAAAGGTTTACTAGGGATAACTTGGCTAGGTCCATTCCTTGGGATTGGGGCACTAACCCTAGAAGGTATAGGTCCTCTCTGAAATTTCTCAGTGTTCAGTGCAATCTGGTAGGCTTGGTCTAGATCAGTAACCTCTCTCAGAAATAGTTCTCTCTTGATATCTTCCCTCAGTCCAGCCCTAAATCTAGACAAAGTGACTTCGTGGGCTTCACTCACATCACATCTCATTAGGTATTCATCAAAAGTAGCTATGTAGTCTGAGACAGATCGGTTTCCTTGTTTCAGGTTTTGCCATTGGTCTAACAGGTTTTGCTTTCTCTCAGTTTTTCTTTCATACCCTGCCAAGTGGTTATGGGCTCAACATTCCATCTCCTAGTGGTTAGCTCAATGTTCCCCCAGTATAACCTAGCTTGATGCACTAATTTCATCTTGGCAAACTTGTATTTCCTCTCCTCAGACATAGCATACCACTCAAAGTATTGGTCCATCTCACCCTCCCAATCAGAATACACCTTAGGGTTCAGACTACCATCAAAAGTGGGTGCATCTAATTTGATGTTCCTGATGAACCTATCATCTCTATCTTCAGGCTCTGGGTCAGGCCTCCTATGATTAGGTTCAGGATCTCTATATAAAGGCCTTCTAGGCTCCTGATGTGGGTGAGGTTGAGGCACATTAAAATCGGGGTCAGGAGTCCAATTCCGATGTCTAGGTTCTTCAAGTACTTGGACTCGGTCCCTAAGTTGGGTAAGATCCTCATGAATTTGTGCGCTAAACTGGGCCACAGTGTTTGTCATATCCTGATTCATTTTAGCCATACTTTCAGTAAGAGTTCTGATCATGGCCTCTAAATCAGGTTGGGTTTGACCAGGTTGATATGGCACTCCGTTTCTGGTAGACATGATGATTCAAGCAAGCACACAAAATGAGACTAGACTAAATCGACTACTGGATCACTAGACCTAGAGTCCAAACTAGATGCCCAATCAGAGTGGCAAGCTAGCCTGTAGTAACTCAGGACTCAGCCAGGCAGGTGTAAGGGGAGTGTTAGGTCCCTGATTGCCAATCCTAGACACCAATCAGTGATTGGCCAGGTAGGCGGACCAGCACACAAGCCCTTCGGGAATGGATCCCTGAACCACCGTTCTAGACACTGAGTGCTAAGCACACACAGAATAACTCGGCAAACTGACTCAACACTAGCCTAGACCCGACCAATTGGTGTCCCTAGCCCACTAGGGCAAATTAGGTCTAACTAATTTTAAATTAGGTCTAGGTTCGAATGATTGGATGGTGGTTTTGGGCTAAGGAGAGGTAATCAACTCCTCCCCTTATCTTAGATGCTCAATTTCCCTTAAGTAAATTATGAGATGATCACTCCAAAAAGAATTGAATTGCAGAACACAAAAAATAGAGTTGTTGTATTTTAATGCTCAGAATTTTTACCGAAATCAATAAATCACAGAAACATTATGGAAAATAGGTTCAATTATACTGGTTTCAACAAAGCAAAAATCATGCAATTCGGAGTTTTATGTAGGGAGAAATAATTCAGACAACAGGCAAATTACGGGCTGCAACTAGATTGTCTTCCCCGTTTATAATCCCTGCTACGAAGTTATAACCCAATGGATCCCCTACACGCCCTAGGAACACCCCGTGGAATGGGAGGAGGAGGCTTGTGCCTCGCTTAGTTCCTAGGACCGGACGTCCAGGGGAGTCTACTTCGAGCAGACAAAATAAAAAGAGAAAACAATCAAAACAAGCAAGCAAGCAAATCAGAAACCCTAGACTGGGCTCTGATACCAAAAATGATGCAGAACAAATAAAGGGATGCGATGCGGAAGTAAATTAAGATTAACTAATTTTTTTTGTTGTTTTTATATGTTTGTAGAAGTTGGCTTCAAATCAAAGAAAAGTTAACCTAATATTGAAAGATACTAATATGATAATTGAAAGCACAATTTTAAGGAAACTAAATTATCAGAGTAGTTCAGAAGCAACGGATCGCTGGGGGTTGAGAAACTCCCAGACCTAGAGTTTCGCTCCGAACTTTCAACAGAACAGAAATAAAGAGAAGAGATGGTTTACCTAACCAGACAATGATCTTCACAGATTTTGGTGGAAGAACTCTCCCGAGCAGATTGTTGGATCCTCGGATTCAGATATCTTCGCAATGGATCCTCAAATACTGGTCCTTTGGCGGGTTGGCTTCTCCTGAACTCAAGATCTGAAAGAGAAGAAAAATAATTGATGGAATCAGAGAGTCAAGGGAAAATTTACCAGGTTGATGAACTTGAAGATTGAAATTGCTGAAAACTGGATTCTCCGGAAGCTGATGTGATTTTCCTTGGAACTTGCTCTGGATCTGAAGTAGCCGGACTGGATCTGGATGAAGGTGGACGGCCTGGACTTGTAGAGAGAGAGAGGCCGTGGGAGATGGAAGGAGCTAGGGTTCGATGGATTGAAAATAATGAAGGGCGGCTAGGGTTTTGGATTTTTAAGTGGCTAACCTAGGGTTTTGGATAAAGATGGAGATCTCTCACCTCCTCAAGTCTCCAATGGAACCCGGATTACCCCCTCACGGAGCTCAACACTTAGAATAGTGTGGAAGAAGTGAAACCTAGGTTACTCAACACAAGAGAATAGCAAAAATAATTTTTCTTCATTGATTTTCTAATGTTACAAAGAGAGGTCTATTATATAGACCTAAAATTTTCTCCAAGTTTGTACAAATTCCCATGTGGGACTAAACTCCTCCAACCTCTAGATTAGGTAGAAAACCTCCTCTCTTGGCCGACCAAGAATTCAAAAAAATTTGGGACGGCCATAAAGGATTTTTTGGATTTTTTTTTTTTTTTTTTTTTTTTTTTTTTTTTTTTTTTTTATGGCGCCTTCTTGGAGTTGGATTTGGATTTGGAGTCCTCTTCTCCTTATGGCATTTCTTCTTTTCTTCCACTCCAAGTTAAGCTCTTTGATTTTGATTTGAACTTCAATTAGGAGTAGGTTGGATGTCCTTCTTTGATTTTTTCTCCAAGAGAAGTCCCTTTCCTTCTTTGCTTAGACAAAATTGGCAGGTATGGGCGCCTCCTTTAAATTGGCTTCCAATTTGATTTTTTTTCTTCTTTGGATGTGGGGACCATGACACTGGGATGCCTCTGTGGCGCCTCCTGGACCCTGGCGTGTGATCGGAGTGTGGCTGGGCGTGTGGCTTGGAGTGTGGCCTCCACTTGCTTGGACCTTGATTTGATTGGAAGACAAATGTGGCACCATTTTGGACCTTGATTTGATTGGAAGACAATTGCGGCACCATTTTGGATAAAATTGAAACCACATCGGGACTTGCACCGAGTCAACATGACTCAACAAAATTTAAATGGTGACTCAAGAAATAAATAAAAATAAATAAACTGGTTGACTAGGTCAACCTTTATTACAAACCCTAATTTCTCGGGCAATGTCAATCAGAGATCCAAATGGAGCTCTGAAGTCTTCTTATGAGTCTGGTGCCCGCACCAATTCTCCCGGGGTGGGAGGAACTCGACCCTGTCGAGTAAGGCTCATGTTGGCTCTGGTATCTCTCCAAGAGGTCTGGGTCCAATTCTTGTAATTCTTCTCGGGAGATCCAAGAGTCATCAGAATCTGGCCTTCCTTGCCAGCGAACCAGGTACCTTTGGTATCCTCGATTACGAGTAGAGATAACCTGATCATCCAGGATCTTTTCAATCTGCTCTTTCCTCACAGGCCAGTTTGTTGGTGGACACACAGGGTCAGGATCACTCTCAATGATAGGGTTAGGCTCAAAAGGCTCACTAGGAATCACAGCTGGCTCCCTGTACTCTACTAAGTCTGTAATGTTGAAAGTAGAGCTAATGCCTAGTTCTGGAGGCAACTCGAGCACATAGGCATTGGATCCTACTCTCTTTACCACTCTAAATGGTCCAGCTCCCCTAGCATGTAACTTTCTAATGGTTCCAGGAGGAAACCGTTCAGGCCTTAACCTAATCATCACATAGTCTCCCTCAACAAAAGATTTGACTCGCCTTTGAGTATCAGCCAACTTCTTATAAGTTTCATTACTTAAATTTATTTTGGCATGAATTTCTTTATGCAAGTCTTTTACATGCTGTGCAAAATTCTCAGCAGACTCGGAGACTCGAGTGTGGACAGGTAAAGGGACTAGGTCAAGAGGTGTGTGAGGTTTGTACCCATGTACAATTTCAAATGGACTCTTACCCGTAGACCTATTGACCGAGTCATTGTACGCAAATTCTACCCTTGTTAGGTATAAATCCCAATTTCTGGTGTTTTCACCAACAAGACATCTCAGCAGATTTCCTAGGCTACGGTTCACTACTTCAGTTTGGCCATCAGTTTGGGGATGATAGGCAGTTGAAAACTTAAGTTTTGTCCCTAACTTATGCCAAAGGGTCTTCCAAAAGTAACTGGTGAACCGGACATCCCTATCTGAAACGATTGTCTTAGGTAGGCCATGGAGTCTAACTATCTCATTGAAGAAAAGTGTGGCTACCTTAGACGCATCAAAGGTTGGGAACAAGGCAAGAAGTGGGCCATTTTAGAGAATCGGTCGACTACGACACAGATAGAATCATGTCTCCTCTGGGTCTTAGGTAAACCTAACACAAAATCCATACTCACATCTTGCCAAGGACGATCTGGGACAGGGAGTGGGGTATAAAGGCCAGTGTTTTGTTTTCGCTGTTTGGCAACGGCACAGGTTCGACATCTAGCTACAATATTAGCTACATCCCTTTTCAAGCTAGGCCAGAAAAAGTGGTCTTCAATAGCTAGAATGGTCTTGTCTTTTCCAAAATGGCCGGCTAAACCTCCAGCATGGATTTCCCAAATCAAAAATTCCCTAAGAGAAGTTCTAGGAATGCAAAGCCTATTTTTGAAGAACAAAAAACCATCTACAAGGGTATAATCCTGGTGATTACTAGATGGTCCTTGAACTAGATCCTGATACACAGTTGTGAAATCCGGACAAGACTCATATTCCTCTTTGATTTGCTCAAACCCTATGACCTCAGTTCTAACAGAAGTTAATAACAGAGATCGGCGACTAAGGGCATCAGCTACCTTATTCTCAACTCCAGCCTTATGTTTCAGGACAAAAGTATAGGACTGGATATATTCTACCCACTTAGCATGCCTAGGGTTAAGCTTCTTTTGGGAGTTCAGAAATCTAAGAGCCTCATGGTCCGAAAATAGTACAAATTCCTGCGGTAGCAAATAATGTCTCCAGTAACGCAAAGCTTGTACCACCGCATAAAATTCCTTATCATAGGTAGAATACCTAAGCTTAGCATCATTAAGTTTTTCACTAAAGAATGCTATGGGATGATTCTCTTGGCTTAGGACTCCACCTATTCCTACACTTGAATCATCACAGGCAACCTCAAATACTTTAGAAAAATCGGGTAATCTCAGAATGGGTGCCTGGGTCATTTTATCCTTAAGATCTAGGAAGGCTTTATGGGCTGACTTAGTCCAATGAAATTCTCCCTTCCTAATACAATCAGTGATAGGAGCAGCTAAAGTACTAAACCCCTTGATGAATCGCCTATAGAAGGTAGCCAAGCCGTGGAAACTTCTAACTTCATGCACATTGGTTGGCTCTGGCCAGTCTACTATGGACCTAATCTTCTCAGGATCGGCCGCCACGCCGTCAGGGGTTACTACAAAACCAAGAAAGATAACTCTACTAGTCATGAATTCACACTTCTTAAGATTACCGTAGAGTCTATCATTCCTCAAAACTTGGCAGACTGCTCTAAGGTGGCCTAGGTGATCTGCTGGGGTCTTACTATAGATCAGGATGTCATCAAAATAGACCACCACAAATTTTCCTATGAAAGCTCTAAGTACCTGGGTCATAATTCTCATGAAAGTACTAGGGGCATTGGACAACCCAAAAGGCATAACAACCCATTCATAAAGACCATCCTTAGTTTTGAAAGCAGTTTTCCATTCATCCCCGGGTCTAATCCTAACCTGATGATAGCCGCTTTTGAGATCAATCTTAGAAAAAACCATTGCACCAGCCATCATATCAAGCATGTCATCTAGTCTAGGGATGGGAAACCTATATTTGATTGTAATTTTATTGATGGCACGACTGTCAACACACATCCTCCACGTGCCATCTTTCTTTGGGGTCAGTAAGGCTGGGACTGCACAAGGGCTAAGACTATCTCTAATAAACCCCTTCCTCAATAATTCTCCAACCTGCTTTTGCAGTTCTTCATGCTCAGATGGATTCATCCTGTAATGGGGCAAGTTGGGCAAAGTCGCTCCTGGGATTAGATCAATGGCATGCTGGATATCCCTAAGAGGTGGAAGGTGGTCTGGCAAATCCTCGGGAAAGACATCCTCAAATTCTTTTAACACAGGTTTAACTTCTTGAGGAGGCTCTGAGGGTTCCGAAGTTCTAAGTTCCTTAGCAGTCAACATCTAGATGGGTGAACCACTATGAATTTCTTGTTCTAGATCCTTAGCACTGATTAGGTTCACTCCAGTTTTCATCTCCTTAACCTTACCGGCTCCTTTAGTTACCTTGTCCTTAGGGGGAACTGAATGGATCGTAATCTTCTTCCCATTGAAACTAAAGACACAGGTATTGGATTTTCCTAAGAGGGTGGCATCATGATCATACAACCAAGGTCTTCCGAGAATTATACTGCTCACCCCCATGGGTAAGACATCGCACCAAATCTTTTCATGATAAGATTGCATTTGGATTTGGACTTGACATCTAGACTGGATGGGTATGGAGGTAGAATCTACCCAAGAAACCTTATAGGGGTTGGGATGGGGAACTGGGATTAAGCCTAACATCTTGACAGTGCTAGTAGAGATGGCATTTACACAGCTCCCACTATCTATGATGATCTTACATACCTTATCCCCTAATTTAAGAAAAGTCTGTAGGATGTTAGTCCTACGCCAATCCTCTTGAACTAGATTCTGGGATAGGATGCATCTTACAACTCCTAATTGGTCAGATTCATTGGGTTCCTCCTCTCCTTCATACTCCTCAACCAAATTCATTCCGGCCTCATAAACTTCTTCTTCAAATTCCTCACTGGGCTCGGAATTATCATTCTCTCCTCTTCTATGTAAAGGGATCTACGTGGGCACTGCCTAGCAACATGACCTACCTTATGACACTTGAAACAGGCTATGGCAGTACACTGACTGGAAATGTGACCTGGTTTCTGACACTTAAAACAGGTGATATTTGAACTAGGGGTTCTCTGGGTGTCAGGTGCCTTACCTTTGTCCATGGGCCTAGGGGTAGAAGTACCCTGAAAAGGTTTACTAGGGATAACTTGGCTAGGTCCATTCCTTGGGATTGGGGCACTAACCCTAGAAGGTATAGGTCCTCTCTGAAATTTCTCAGTGTTCAGTGCAATCTGGTAGGCTTGGTCTAGATCAGTAACCTCTCTCAGAAATAGTTCTCTCTTGATATCTTCCCTCAGTCCAGCCCTAAATCTAGACAAAGTGACTTCGTGGGCTTCACTCACATCACATCTCATTAGGTATTCATCAAAAGTAGCTATGTAGTCTGAGACAGATCGGTTTCCTTGTTTCAGGTTTTGCCATTGGTCTAACAGGTTTTGCTGGTATGAAATGGGTAGGTATTTATCTCTCAGTTTTTCTTTCATACCCTGCCAAGTGGTTATGGGCTCAACATTCCATCTCCTAGTGGTTAGCTCAATGTTCCCCCAGTATAACCTAGCTTGATGCACTAATGTCATCTTGGCAAACTTGTATTTCCTCTCCTCAGACATAGCATACCACTCAAAGTATTGGTCCATCTCACCCTCCCAATCAGAATACACCTTAGGGTTCAGACTACCATCAAAAGTGGGTGCATCTAATTTGATGTTCCTGATGAACCATCATCTCTATCTTCAGGCTCTGGGTCAGGCCTCCTATGATTAGGTTCAGGATCTCTATATAAAGGCCTTCTAGGCTCCTGATGTGGGTAAGGTTGAGGCACATTAAAATCGGGGTCAGGAGTCCAATTCCGATGTCTAGGTTCTTCAAGTACTTGGACTCGGTCCCTAAGTTGGGTAAGATCCTCATGAATTTGTGCGCTAAACTGGGCCACAGTGTTTGTCATATCCTGATTCATTTTAGCCATACTTTCAGTAAGAGTTCTGATCATGGCCTCTAAATCAGGTTGGGTTTGACCAGGTTGATATGGCACTCCGTTTCTGGTAGACATGATGATTCAAGCAAGCACACAAAATGAGACTAGACTAAATCGACTACTGGATCACTAGACCTAGAGTCCAAACTAGATGCCCAATCAGAGTGGCAAGCTAGCCTGTAGTAACTCAGGACTCAGCCAGGCAGGTGTAAGGGGAGTGTTAGGTCCCTGATTGCCAATCCTAGACACCAATCAGTGATTGGCCAGGTAGGCGGACCAGCACACAAGCCCTTCGGGAATGGATCCATGAACCACCGTTCTAGACACTGAGTGCTAAGCACACACAGAATAACTCGGCAAACTGACTCAACACTGGCCTAGACCCGACCAATTGGTGTCCCTAGCCCACTAGGGCAAATTAGGTCTAACTGATTTTAAATTAGGTCTAGGTTCGAATGATTGGATGGTGGTTTTGGGCTAAGGAGAGGTAATCAACTCCTCCCCTTATCTTAGATGCTCAATTGCCCTTAAGTAAATTATGAGATGATCACTCCAAAAAGAATTGAATTGCAGAACACAAAAAATAGAGTTATTATATTTTAATGCTCAGAATTTTTACCGAAATCAATAAATCACAGAAACATTATGGAAAATAGGTTCAATTATACTGGTTTCAACGAAGCAAAAATCATGCAATTCGGAGTTTTATGTAGGGAGAAATAATTCAGAAAACAGGGCAATTACGGGCTGCAACTAGATTGTCTTCCCCGTTTATAATCCCTGCTACGAAGTTATAACCCAATGGATCCCCTACACGCCCTAGGAACACCCCGTGGAATGGGAGGAGGAGGCTTGCGCCTCGCTTAGTTCCTAGGACCGGACGTCCTGGGGAGCCTACTTCGAGCAGACAAAATAAAAAGAGAAAACAATCAAAACAAGCAAGCAAGCAAATCAGAAACCCTAGACTGGGCTCTGATTCCAAAAATGATGCAGAACAAATAAAGGGATGCGATGCGGAAGTAAATTAAGATTAACTAATTTTTTTTGTTATTTTTATATGTTTGTAGAAGTTGGCTTCAAATCAAAGAAAAGTTAACCTAACATTGAAAGATACTAATATGATAATTGAAAGCACAATTTTAAGGAAACTAAATTATCAGAGTAGTTCAGAAGCAACGGATCGCTGGGGGTTGAGAAACTCCCAGACCTAGGGTTTTGCTCCGAACTTTCAACAGAACAGAAATAAAGAGAAGAGATGGTTTACCTAACCAGACAATGATCTTCACAGATTTTGGTGGAAGAACTCTCCCGAGCAGATTGTTGGATCCTCGGATTCAGATATCTTCGCAATGGATCCTCCAATACTGGTCCTTTGGCGGGTTGGCTTCTCCTGAACTCAAGATTTGAAAGAGAAGAAAAATAATTGATGGAATCAGAGAGTCAAGGGAAAAATTTACCAGGTTGATGAACTTGAAGATTGAAATTGCTGAAAACTGGATTCTCCTGGAAGCTGATGTGATTTTCCTTTGAACTTGCTCTGGATCTGAAGTAGCCGGACTGGATCTGGATGAAGGTGGACGGCCTGGACTTGTAGAGAGAGAGAGGCCGTGGGAGATGGAAGGAGCTAGGGTTCGATGGATTGAAAATAATGAAGGGCGGCTAGGGTTTTGGATTTTTAAGTGGCTAACCTAGGGTTTTGGATAAAGATGGAGATCTCTCACCTCCTCAAGGCTCCAATGGAACCCGGATTACCCCCTCACAGAGCTCAACACTTAGAATAGTGCGGAAGAAGTGAAACCTAGGTTACTCAACACAAGAGAATAGCAAAAATAATTTTTCTTCATTGATTTTCTAAAGTTACAAAGAGAGGTCTATTATATAGACCTAAAATTTTCTCCAAGTTTGTACAAATTCCCATGTGGGACTAAACTCCTCCAACCTCTAGATTAGGTAGAAAACCTCCTCTCTTGGCCGACCAAGAATTCAAAAAAATTTGGGACGGCCATAAAGGATTTTTTGGATTTTTTTTTTTTTTTTTTTTTTTTTTTTTTTTTTTTTTATGGCGCCTTCTTTGGAGTTGGATTTGGATTTGGAGTCCTCTTCTCCTTATGGCATTTCTTCTTTTCTTCCACTCCAAGTTAAGCTCTTTGATTTTGATTTGAACTTCAATTAGGAGTAGGTGGATGTCCTTCTTTGATTTTTTCTCCAAGAGAAGTCCCTTTCCTTCTTTGCTTAGACAAAATTGGCAGGTATGGGCGCCTCCTTTAAATTGGCTTCCAATTTGATTTTTTTCTTCTTTGGATGTGGGGACCATGACACTGGGATGCCTCTGTGGCGCCTCCTGGACCCTGGCGTGTGCTCGAAGTGTGGCTGGGCGTGTGGCTTGGAGTGTGGCCTCCACTTGCTTGGACCTTGATTTGATTGGAAGACAAATGTGGCACCATTTTGGACCTTGATTTGATTGGAAGACAATTGCGGCACCATTTTGGATAAAATTGAAACCACATCGGGACTTGCACCGAGTCAACATGACTCAATAAAATTTAAATGGTGACTCAAGAAATAAATAAAAATAAATAAACTGGTTGACCAGGTCAACCTTTATTACAAACCCTAATTTCTCGGGCAATGTCAATCAGAGATCCAAATGGAGCTCTGAAGTCTTCTTATGAGTCTGGTGCCCGCACCAATTCTCCCGGGGTGGGAGGAACTCGACCCTGTCGAGTAAGGCTCATGTTGGCTCTGGTATCTCTCCAAGAGGTCTGGGTCCAATTCTTGTAATTCTTCTCGGGAGATCCAAGAGTCATCAGAATCTGGCCTTCCTTGCCAGTGAACCAGGTACCTTTGGTATCCTCGATTACGAGTAGAGATAACCTGATCATCCAGGATCTTTTCAATCTGCTCTTCCTCACAGGCCAGTTTGTTGGTGGACACACAGGGTCAGGATCACTCTCAATGATAGGGTTAGGCTCAAAAGGCTCACTAGGAATCACAGCTGGCTCCCTGTACTCTACTAAGTCTGTAATGTTGAAAGTAGAGCTAATGCCTAGTTCTGGAGGCAACTCGAGCACATAGGCATTGGATCCTACTCTCTTTACCACTCTAAATGGTCCAGCTCCCCTAGCATGTAACTTTCTAATGGTTCCAGGAGGAAACCGTTCAGGCCTTAACCAATCATCACATAGTCTCCCTCAACAAAAGATTTGACTCGCCTTTGAGTATCAGCCAACTTCTTATAAGTTTCATTACTTAAATTTATTTTGGCATGAATTTCTTTATGCAAGTCTTTTACATGCTGTGCAAAATTCTCAGCAGACTCGGAGACTCGAGTGTGGACAGGTAAAGGGACTAGGTCAAGAGGTGTGTGAGGTTTGTACCCATGTACAATTTCAAATGGACTCTTACCCGTAGACCTATTGACCGAGTCATTGTACGTAAATTCTACCCTTGGTAGGTATAAATCCCAATTTCTGGTGTTTTCACCAACAAGACATCTCAGCAGATTTCCTAGGCTACGGTTCACTACTTCAGTTTGGCCATCAGTTTGGGGATGATAGGCAGTTGAAAACTTAAGTTTTGTCCCTAACTTATGCCAAAGGGTCTTCCAAAAGTAACTGGTGAACCGGACATCCCTATCTGAAACGATTGTCTTAGGTAGGCCATGGAGTCTAACTATCTCATTAAGAAAAGTGTGGCTACCTTAGACGCATCAAAGGTTTGGGAACAAGGCAAGAAGTGGGCCATTTTAGAGAATCGGTCGACTACGACACAGATAGAATCATGTCTCCTCTGGGTCTTAGGTAAACCTAACACAAAATCCATACTCACATCTTGCCAAGGACGATCTGGGACAGGGAGTGGGGTATAAAGGCCAGTGTTTTGTTTTCGCTGTTTGGCAACGGCACAGGTTCGACATCTAGCTACAATATTAGCTACATCCCTTTTCAAGCTAGGCCAGAAAAAGTGGTCTTCAATAGCTAGAATGGTCTTGTCTTTTCCAAAATGGCCAGCTAAACCTCCAGCATGGATTTCCCAAATCAAAAATTCCCTAAGAGAAGTTCTAGGAATGCAAAGCCTATTTTTGAAGAACAAAAAACCATCTACAAGGGTATAATCCTGGTGATTACTAGATGGTCCTTGAACTAGATCCTGATACACAGTTGTGAAATCCGGACAAGACTCATATTCCTCTTTGATTTGCTCAAACCCTATGACCTCAGTTCTAACAGAAGTTAATAACAGAGATCGGCGACTAAGGGCATCAGCTACCTTATTCTCAACTCCAGCCTTATGTTTCAGGACAAAAGTATAGGACTGGATATATTCTACCCACTTAGCATGCCTAGGGTTAAGCTTCTTTTGGGAGTTCAGAAATCTAAGAGCCTCATGGTCCGAAAATAGTACAAATTCCTGCGGTAGCAAATAATGTCTCCAGTAACGCAAAGCTTGTACCACCGCATAAAATTCCTTATCATAGGTAGAATACCTAAGCTTAGCATCATTAAGTTTTTCACTAAAGAATGCTATGGGATGATTCTCTTGGCTTAGGACTCCACCTATTCCTACACTTGAATCATCACAGGCAACCTCAAATACTTTAGAAAAATCGGGTAATCTCAGAATGGGTGCCGGGTCATTTTATCCTTAAGATCTAGGAAGGCTTTATGGGCTGACTTAGTCCAATGAAATTCTCCCTTCCTAATACAATCAGTGATAGGAGCAGCTAAAGTACTAAACCCCTTGATGAATCGCCTATAGAAGGTAGCCAAGCCGTGGAAACTTCTAACTTCATGCACATTGGTTGGCTCTGGCCAGTCTACTATGGACCTAATCTTCTCAGGATCGGCCGCCACGCCGTCAGGGGTTACTACAAAACCAAGAAAGATAACTCTACTAGTCATGAATTCACACTTCTTAAGATTACCGTAGAGTCTATCATTCCTCAAAACTTGGCAGACTGCTCTAAGGTGGCCTAGGTGATCTGCTGGGGTCTTACTATAGATCAGGATGTCATCAAAATAGACCACACAAATTTTCCTATGAAAGCTCTAAGTACCTGGGTCATAATTCTCATGAAAGTACTAGGGGCATTGGACAACCCAAAGGCATAACAACCCATTCATAAAGACCATCCTTAGTTTTGAAAGCAGTTTTCCATTCATCCCCGGGTCTAATCCTAACCTGATGATAGCCGCTTTTGAGATCAATCTTAGAAAAAACCATTGCACCAGCCATCATATCAAGCATGTCATCTAGTCTAGGGATGGGAAACCTATATTTGATTGTAATTTTATTGATGGCACGACTGTCAACACACATCCTCCACGTGCCATCTTTCTTTGGGGTCAGTAAGGCTGGGACTGCACAAGGGCTAAGACTATCTCTAATAAACCCCTTCCTCAATAATTCTCCAACCTGCTTTTGCAGTTCTTCATGCTCAGATGGATTCATCCTGTAATGGGGCAAGTTGGGCAAAGTCGCTCCTGGGATTAGATCAATGGCATGCTGGATATCCTAAGAGGTGGAAGGTGGTCTGGCAAATCCTCGGGAAAGACATCCTCAAATTCTTTTAACACAGGTTTAACTTCTTGAGGAGGCTCTGAGGGTTCCGAAGTTCTAAGTTCCTTAGCAGTCAACATCTAGATGGGTGAACCACTATGAATTTCTTGTTCTAGATCCTTAGCACTGATTAGGTTCACTCCAGTTTCATCTCCTTAACCTTACCGGCTCCTTTAGTTACCTTGTCCTTAGGGGGAACTGAATGGATCGTAATCTTCTTCCCATTGAAACTAAAGACACAGGTATTGGATTTTCCTAAGAGGGTGGCATCATGATCATACAACCAAGGTCTTCCGAGAATTATACTGCTCACCCCCATGGGTAAGACATCGCACCAAATCTTTTCATGATAAGATTGCATTTGGATTTGGACTTGACATCTAGACTGGATGGGTATGGAGGTAGAATCTACCCAAGAAACCTTATAGGGGTGGGATGGGGAACTGGGATTAAGCCTAACATCTTGACAGTGCTAGTAGAGATGGCATTTACACAGCTCCCACTATCTATGATGATCTTACATACCTTATCCCCTAATTAAGAAAAGTCTGTAGGATGTTAGTCCTACGCCAATCCTCTTGAACTAGATTCTGGGATAGGATGCATCTTACAACTCCTAATTGGTCAGATTCATTGGGTTCCTCCTCTCCTTCATACTCCTCAACCAAATTCATTCCGGCCTCATAAACTTCTTCTTCAAATTCCTCACTGGGCTCGGAATTATCATTCTCTCCCTCTTCTATGTAAAGGGATCTACGTGGGCACTGGCTAGCAACATGACCTACCTTATGACACTTGAAACAGGCTATGGCAGTACACTGACTGGAAATGTGACCTGGTTTCTGACACTTAAAACAGGTGATATTTGAACTAGGGGTTCTCTGGGTGTCAGGTGCCTTACCTTTGTCCATGGGCCTAGGGTAGAAGTACCCTGAAAAGGTTTACTAGGGATAACTTGGCTAGGTCCATTCCTTGGGATTGGGGCACTAACCCTAGAAGGTATAGGTCCTCTCTGAAATTTCTCAGTGTTCAGTGCAATCTGGTAGGCTTGGTCTAGATCAGTAACCTCTCTCAGAAATAGTTCTCTCTTGATATCTTCCTCAGTCCAGCCCTAAATCTAGACAAAGTGACTTCGTGGGCTTCACTCACATCACATCTCATTAGGTATTCATCAAAAGTAGCTATGTAGTCTGAGACAGATCGGTTTCCTTGTTTCAGGTTTTGCCATTGGTCTAACAGGTTTTGCTGGTATGAAATGGGTAGGTATTTATCTCTCAGTTTTTCTTTCATACCCTGCCAAGTGGTTATGGGCTCAACATTCCATCTCCTAGTGGTTAGCTCAATGTTCCCCCAGTATAACCTAGCTTGATGCACTAATGTCATCTTGGCAAACTTGTATTTCCTCTCCTCAGACATAGCATACCACTCAAAGTATTGGTCCATCTCACCCTCCCAATCAGAATACACCTTAAGGTTCAGACTACCATCAAAAGTGGGTGCATCTAATTTGATGTTCCTGATGAACCATCATCTCTATCTTCAGGCTCTGGGTCAGGCCTCCTATGATTAGGTTCAGGATCTCTATATAAAGGCCTTCTAGGCTCCTGATGTGGGTGAGGTTGAGGCACATTAAAATCGGGGTCAGGAGTCCAATTCCGATGTCTAGGTTCTTCAAGTACTTGGACTCGGTCCCTAAGTTGGGTAAGATCCTCATGAATTTGTGCGCTAAACTGGGCCACAGTGTTTGTCATATCCTGATTCATTTTAGCCATACTTTCAGTAAGAGTTTTGATCATGGCCTCTAAATCAGGTTGGGTTTGACCAGGTTGATATGGCACTCCGTTTCTGGTAGACATGATGATTCAGCAAGCACACAAAATGAGACTAGACTAAATCGACTACTGGATCACTAGACCTAGAGTCCAAACTAGATGCCCAATCAGAGTGGCAAGCTAGCCTGTAGTAACTCAGGACTCAGCTAGGCAGGTGTAAGGGGAGTGTTAGGTCCCTGATTGCCAATCCTAGACACCAATCAGTGATTGGCCAGGTAGGCGGACCAGCACACAAGCCCTTCGGGAATGGATCCATGAACCACCGTTCTAGACACTGAGTGCTAAGCACACACAGAATAACTCGGCAAACTGACTCAACACTAGCCTAGACCCGACCAATTGGTGTCCCTAGCCCACTAGGGCAAATTAGGTCTAACTGATTTTAAATTAGGTCTAGGTTCGAATGATTGGATGGTGGTTTTGGGCTAAGGAGAGGTAATCAACTCCTCCCCTTATCTTAGATGCTCAATTGCCCTTAAGTAAATTATGAGATGATCACTCCAAAAGAATTGAATTGCAGAACACAAAAAATAGAGTTATTATATTTTAATGCTCAGAATTTTACCGAAATCAATAAATCACAGAAAAATTATGGAAAATAGGTTCAATTATACTGGTTTCAATGAAGCAAAAATCATGCAATTGGAGTTTTATGTAGGGAGAAATAATTCAGAAAACAGGGCAATTACGGGCTGCAACTAGATTGTCTTCCCCGTTTATAATCCCTGCTACGAAGTTATAACCCAATGGATCCCCTACACGCCCTAGGAACACCCCGTGGAATGGGAGGAGGAGGCTTGCGCCTCGCTTAGTTCCTAGGACCGGACGTCCTGGGGAGCCTACTTCGAGCAGACAAAATAAAAAGAGAAAACAATCAAAACAAGCAAGCAAGCAAATCAGAAACCCTAGACTGGGCTCTGATACCAAAATGATGCAGAACAAATAAAGGGATGCGATGCGGAAGTAAATTAAGATTAACTAATTTTTTTGTTGTTTTTATATGTTTGTAGAAGTTGGCTTCAAATCAAAGAAAAGTTAACCTAACATTGAAAGATACTAATATGATAATTGAAAGCACAATTTTAAGGAAACTAAATTATCAGAGTAGTTCAGAAGCAACGGATCGCTGGGGGTTGAGAAACTCCCAGACCTAGGGTTTTGCTCCGAACTTTCAACAGAACAGAAATAAAGAGAAGAGATGGTTTACCTAACCAGACAATGATCTTCACAGATTTTGGTGGAAGAACTCTCCCGAGCAGATTGTTGGATCCTCGGATTCAGATATCTTCGCAATGGATCCTCCAATACTGGTCCTTTGGCGGGTTGGCTTCTCCTGAACTCAAGATTTGAAAGAGAAGAAAAATAATTGATGGAATCAGAGAGTCAAGGGAAAAATTTACCAGGTTGATGAACTTGAAGATTGAAATTGCTGAAAACTGGATTCTCCTGGAAGCTGATGTGATTTTCCTTGGAACTTGCTCTGGATCTGAAGTAGCCGGACTGGATCTGGATGAAGGTGGACGGCCTGGACTTGTAGAGAGAGAGAGGCCGTGGGAGATGGAAGGAGCTAGGGTTCGATGGATTGAAAATAATGAAGGGCGGCTAGGGTTTTGGATTTTTAAGTGGCTAACCTAGGGTTTTGGATAAAGATGGAGATCTCTCACCTCCTCAAGGCTCCAATGGAACCCGGATTACCCCCTCACAGAGCTCAACACTTAGAATAGTGCGGAAGAAGTGAAACCTAGGTTACTCAACACAAGAGAATAGCAAAAATAATTTTTCTTCATTGATTTTCTAAAGTTACAAAGAGAGGTCTATTATATAGACCTAAAATTTTCTCCAAGTTTGTACAAATTCCATGTGGGACTAAACTCCTCCAACCTCTAGATTAGGTAGAAAACCTCCTCTCTTGGCCGACCAAGAATTCAAAAAATTTGGGACGGCCATAAAGGATTTTTTGGATTTTTTTTTTTTTTTTTTTTTTTTTTTTTTTTTTTTTTTTTTATGGCGCCTTCTTTGGAGTTGGATTTGGATTTGGAGTACTCTTCTCCTTATGGCATTTCTTCTTTTCTTCCACTCCAAGTTAAGCTCTTTGATTTTGATTTGAACTTCAATTAGGAGTAGGTTGGATGTCCTTCTTTGATTTTTTCTCCAAGAGAAGTCCCTTTCCTTCTTTGCTTAGACAAAATTGGCAGGTATGGGCGCCTCCTTTAAATTGGCTTCCAATTTGATTTTTTTTTCTTCTTTGGATGTGGGGACCATGACACTGGGATGCCTCTGTGGCGCCTCCTGGATCCTGGCGTGTGCTCGGAGTGTGGCTGGGCGTGTGGCTTGGAGTGTGGCCTCCACTTGCTTGGACCTTGATTTGATTGGAAGACAAATGTGGCACCATTTTGGACCTTGATTTGATGGGAAGACAATTGCGGCACCATTTTGGATAAAATTGAAACCACATCGGGACTTGCACCGAGTCAACATGACTCAACAAAATTTAAATGGTGACTCAAGAAATAAATAAAATAAATAAACTGGTTGACCAGGTCAACCTTTATTACAAACCCTAATTTCTCGGGCAATGTCAATCAGAGATCCAAATGGAGCTCTGAAGTCTTCTTATGAGTCTGGTGCCCGCACCAATTCTCCCGGGGTGGGAGGAACTCGACCCTGTCGAGTAAGGCTCATGTTGGCTCTGGTATCTCTCCAAGAGGTCTGGGTCCAATTCTTGTAATTCTTCTCGGGAGATCCAAGAGTCATCAGAATCTGGCCTTCCTTGCCAGCGAACCAGGTACCTTTGGTATCCTCGATTACGAGTAGAGATAACCTGATCATCCAGGATCTTTTCAATCTGCTCTTTCCTCACAGGCCAGTTTGTTGGTGGACACACAGGGTCAGGATCACTCTCAATGATAGGGTTAGGCTCAAAAGGCTCACTAGGAATCACAGCTGGCTCCCTGTACTCTACTAAGTCTGTAATGTTGAAAGTAGAGCTAATGCCTAGTTCTGGAGGCAACTCGAGCACATAGGCATTGGATCATACTCTCTTTACCACTCTAAATGGTCCAGCTCCCCTAGCATGTAACTTTCTAACGGTTCCAGGAGGAAACCGTTCAGGCCTTAACCTAATCATCACATAGTCTCCCTCAACAAAAGATTTGACTCGCCTTTGAGTATCAGCCAACTTCTTATAAGTTTCATTACTTAAATTTATTTTGGCATGAATTTCTTTATACAAGTCTTTTACATGCTGTGCAAAATTCTCAGCAGACTCGGAGACTCGAGTGTGGACAGGTAAAGGGACTAGGTCAAGAGGTGTGTGAGGTTTGTACCCATGTACAATTTCAAATGGACTCTTACCCGTAGACCTATTGACCGAGTCATTGTATGCAAATTCTACCCTTGGTAGGTATAAATCCCAATTTCTGGTGTTTTCACCAACAAGACATCTCAGCATATTTCCTAGGCTACGGTTCACTACTTCAGTTTGGCCATCAGTTTGGGGATGATAGGCAGTTGAAAACTTAAGTTTTGTCCCTAACTTATGCCAAAGGGTCTTCCAAAAGTAACTGGTGAACCGGACATCCCTATCTGAAACGATTGTCTTAGGTAGGCCATGGAGTCTAACTATCTCATTGAAGAAAAGTGTGGCTACCTTAGACGCATCAAAGGTTTGGGAACAAGGCAAGAAGTGGGCCATTTTAGAGAATCGGTCGACTACGACACAGATAGAATCATGTCTCCTCTGGGTCTTAGGTAAACCTAACACAAAATCCATACTCACATCTTGCCAAGGACGATCTGGGACAGGGAGTGGGGTATAAAGGCCAGTGTTTTGTTTTCGCTGTTTGGCAACAGCACAGGTTCGACATCTAGCTACAATATTAGCTACATCCCTTTTCAAGCTAGGCCAGAAAAAGTGGTCTTCAATAGCTAGAATGGTCTTGTCTTTTCCAAAATGGCCGGCTAAACCTCCAGCATGGATTTCCCAAATCAAAAATTCCCTAAGAGAAGTTCTAGGAATGCAAAGCCTATTTTTGAAGAACAAAAAACCATCTACAAGGGTATAATCCTGGTGATTACTAGATGGTCCTTGAACTAGATCCTGATACACAGTTGTGAAATCCGGACAAGACTCATATTCCTCTTTGATTTGCTCAAATCCTATGACCTCAGTTCTAACAGAAGTTAATAACAGAGATCGGCGACTAAGGGCATCAGCTACCTTATTCTCAACTCCAGCCTTATGATTCAGGACAAAAGTATAGGACTGGATATATTCTACCCACTTAGCATGCCTAGGGTTAAGCGTCTTTTGGGAGTTCAGAAATCTAAGAGCATCATGGTCCGAAAATAGTACAAATTCCTGCGGTAGCAAATAATGTCTCCAGTAACGCAAAGCTTGCACCACAGCATAAAATTCCTTATCATAGGTAGAATACCTAAGCTTAGCATCATTAAGTTTTTCACTAAAGAATGCTATGGGATGATTCTCTTGGCTTAGGACTCCACCTATTCCTACACTTGAATCATCACAGGCAACCTCAAATACTTTAGAAAAATCGGGTAATCTCAGAATGGGTGCCTGGGTCATTTTATCCTTAAGATCTAGGAAGGCTTTATGGGCTGACTTAGTCCAATGAAATTCTCCCTTCCTAATACAATCAGTGATAGGAGCAGCTAAAGTACTAAACCCCTTGATGAATCGCCTATAGAAGGTAGCCAAGCCGTGGAAACTTCTAACTTCATGCACATTGGTTGGCTCTGGCCAGTCTACTATGGACCTAATCTTCTCAGGATCGGCCGCCACGCCGTTAGGGGTTACTACAAAACCAAGAAAGATAACTCTACTAGTCATGAATTCACACTTCTTAAGATTACCGTAGAGTCTATCATTCCTCAAAACTTGGCAGACTGCTCTAAGGTGGCCTAGGTGATCTGCTGGGGTCTTACTATAGATCAGGATGTCATCAAAATAGACCACCACAAATTTTTCTATGAAAGCTCTAAGTACCTGGGTCATAATTCTCATGAAAGTACTAGGGGCATTGGACAACCCAAAAGGCATAACAACCCATTCATAAAGACCATCCTTAGTTTTGAAAGCAGTTTTCCATTCATCCCCGGGTCTAATCCTAACCTGATGATAGCCGCTTTTGAGATCAATCTTAGAAAAAACCATTGCACCAGCCATCATATCAAGCATGTCATCTAGTCTAGGGATGGGAAACCTATATTTGATTGTAATTTATTGATGGCACGACTGTCAACACACATCCTCCACGTGCCATCTTTCTTTGGGGTCAGTAAGGCTGGGACTGCACAAGGGCTAAGACTATCTCTAATAAACCCCTTCCTCAATAATTCTCCAACCTGCTTTTGCAGTTCTTCATGCTCAGATGGATTCATCCTGTAATGGGGCAAGTTGGGCAAAGTCGCTCCTGGGATTAGATCAATGGCATGCTGGATATCCCTAAGAGGTGGAAGGTGGTCTGGCAAATCCTCGGGAAAGACATCCTCAAATTCTTTTAACACAGGTTTAACTTCTTGAGGAGGCTCTGAGGGTTCCGAAGTTCTAAGTTCCTTAGCAGTCAACATCTAGATGGGTGAACCACTATGAATTTCTTGTTCTAGATCCTTAGCACTGATTAGGTTCACTCCAGTTTTCATCTCCTTAACCTTACCGGCTCCTTTAGTTACCTTGTCCTTAGGGGGAACTGAATGGATCGTAATCTTCTTCCCATTGAAACTAAAGACACAGGTATTGGATTTTCCTAAGAGGGTGGCATCATGATCATACAACCAAGGTCTTCCGAGAATTATACTGCTCACCCCCATGGGTAAGACATCGCACCAAATCTTTTCATGATAAGATTGCATTTGGATTTGGACTTGACATCTAGACTGGATGGGTATGGAGGTAGAATCTACCCAAGAAACCTTATAGAGGTTGGGATGGGGAACTGGGATTAAGCCTAACATCTTGACAGTGCTAGTAGAGATGGCATTTACACAGCTCCCACTATCTATGATGATCTTACATACCTTATCCCCTAATTTAAGAAAAGTCTGTAGGATGTTAGTCCTACGCCAATCCTCTTGAACTAGATTCTGGGATAGGATGCATCTTACAACTCCTAATTGGTCAGATTCATTGGGTTCCTCCTCTCCTTCATACTCCTCAACCAAATTCATTCCGGCCTCATAAACTTCTTCTTCAAATTCCTCACTGGGCTCGGAATTATCATTCTCTCACTCTTCTATGTAAAGGGATCTACGTGGGCACTGGCTAGCAACATGACCTACCTTATGACACTTGAAACAGGCTATGGCAGTACACTGACTGGAAATGTGACCTGGTTTCTGACACTTAAAACAGGTGATATTTGAACTAGGGGTTCTCTGGGTGTCAGGTGCCTTACCTTTGTCCATGGGCCTAGGGGTAGAAGTACCCTGAAAAGGTTTACTAGGGATAACTTGGCTAGGTCCATTCCTTGGGATTGGGGCACTAACCCTAGAAGGTATAGGTCCTCTCTGAAATTTCTCAGTGTTCAGTGCAATCTGGTAGGCTTGGTCTAGATCAGTAACCTCTCTCAGAAATAGTTCTCTCTTGATATCTTCCCTCAGTCCAGCCCTAAATCTAGACAAAGTGACTTCGTGGGCTTCACTCACATCACATCTCATTAGGTATTCATCAAAAGTAGCTATGTAGTCTGAGACAGATCGGTTTCCTTGTTTCAGGTTTTGCCATTGGTCTAACAGGTTTTGCTGGTATGAAATGGGTAGGTATTTATCTCTCAGTTTTTCTTTCATACCCTGCCAAGTGGTTATGGGCTCAACATTCCATCTCCTAGTGGTTAGCTCAATGTTCCCCCAGTATAACCTAGCTTGATGCACTAATGTCATCTTGGCAAACTTGTATTTCCTCTCCTCAGACATAGCATACCACTCAAAGTATTGGTCCATCTCACCCTCCCAATCAGAATACACCTTAAGGTTCAGACTACCATCAAAAGTGGGTGCATCTAATTTGATGTTCCTGATGAACCATCATCTCTATCTTCAGGCTCTGGGTCAGGCCTCCTATGATTAGGTTCAGGATCTCTATATAAAGGCCTTCTAGGCTCCTGATGTGGGTGAGGTTGAGGCACATTAAAATCGGGGTCAGGAGTCCAATTCCGATGTCTAGGTTCTTCAAGTACTTGGACTCGGTCCCTAAGTTGGGTAAGATCCTCATGAATTTGTGCGCTAAACTGGGCCACAGTGTTTGTCATATCCTGATTCATTTTAGCCATACTTTCAGTAAGAGTTTTGATCATGGCCTCTAAATCAGGTTGGGTTTGACCAGGTTGATATGGCACTCCGTTTCTGGTAGACATGATGATTCAAGCAAGCACACAAAATGAGACTAGACTAAATCGACTACTGGATCACTAGACCTAGAGTCCAAACTAGATGCCCAATCAGAGTGCAAGCTAGCCTGTAGTAACTCAGGACTCAGCTAGGCAGGTGTAAGGGGAGTGTTAGGTCCCTGATTGCCAATCCTAGACACCAATCAGTGATTGGCCAGGTAGGCGGACCAGCACACAAGCCCTTCGGGAATGGATCCATGAACCACCGTTCTAGACACTGAGTGCTAAGCACACACAGAATAACTCGGCAAACTGACTCAACACTAGCCTAGACCCGACCAATTGGTGTCCCTAGCCCACTAGGGCAAATTAGGTCTAACTGATTTTAAATTAGGTCTAGGTTCGAATGATTGGATGGTGGTTTTGGGCTAAGGAGAGGTAATCAACTCCTCCCCTTATCTTAGATGCTCAATTGCCCTTAAGTAAATTATGAGATGATCACTCCAAAAAGAATTGAATTGCAGAACACAAAAAATAGAGTTATTATATTTTAATTCTCAGAATTTTTACCGAAATCAATAAATCACAGAAAAATTATGGAAAATAGGTTCAATTATACTGGTTTCAATGAAGCAAAAATCATGCAATTTGGAGTTTTATGTAGGGAGAAATAATTCAGAAAACAGGGCAATTACGGGCTGCAACTAGATTGTCTTCCCCGTTTATAATCCCTGCTACGAAGTTATAACCCAATGGATCCCCTACACGCCCTAGGAACACCCCGTGGAATGGGAGGAGGAGGCTTGCGCCTCGCTTAGTTCCTAGGACCGGACGTCCTGGGGAGCCTACTTCGAGCAGACAAAATAAAAAGAGAAAACAATCAAAACAAGCAAGCAAGCAAATCAGAAACCCTAGACTGGGCTCTGATACCAAAATGATGCAGAACAAATAAAGGGATGCGATGCGGAAGTAAATTAAGATTAACTAATTTTTTTGTTGTTTTTATATGTTTGTAGAAGTTGGCTTCAAATCAAAGAAAAGTTAACCTAACATTGAAAGATACTAATATGATAATTGAAAGCACAATTTTAAGGAAACTAAATTATCAGAGTAGTTCAGAAGCAACGGATCGCTGGGGGTTGAGAAACTCCCAGACCTAGGGTTTTGCTCCGAACTTTCAACAGAACAGAAATAAAGAGAAGAGATGGTTTACCTAACCAGACAATGATCTTCACAGATTTTGGTGGAAGAACTCTCCCGAGCAGATTGTTGGATCCTCGGATTCAGATATCTTCGCAATGGATCCTCCAATACTGGTCCTTTGGCGGGTTGGCTTCTCCTGAACTCAAGATTTGAAAGAGAAGAAAAATAATTGATGGAATCAGAGAGTCAAGGGAAAAATTTACCAGGTTGATGAACTTGAAGATTGAAATTGCTGAAAACTGGATTCTCCTGGAAGCTGATGTGATTTTCCTTGGAACTTGCTCTGGATCTGAAGTAGCCGGACTGGATCTGGATGAAGGTGGACGGCCTGGACTTGTAGAGAGAGAGAGGTCGTGGGAGATGGAAGGAGCTAGGGTTCGATGGATTGAAAATAATGAAGGGCGGCTAGGGTTTTGGATTTTTAAGTGGCTAACCTAGGGTTTTGGATAAAGATGGAGATCTCTCACCTCCTCAAGGCTCCAATGGAACCCGGATTACCCCCTCACAGAGCTCAACACTTAGAATAGTGCGGAAGAAGTGAAACCTAGGTTACTCAACACAAGAGAATAGCAAAAATAATTTTTCTTCATTGATTTTCTAAAGTTACAAAGAGAGGTCTATTATATAGACCTAAAATTTTCTCCAAGTTTGTACAAATTCCCATGTGGGACTAAACTCCTCCAACCTCTAGATTAGGTAGAAAACCTCCTCTCTTGGCCGACCAAGAATTCAAAAAATTTGGGACGGCCATAAAGGATTTTTTTGGATTTTTTTTTTTTTTTTTTTTTTTTTTTTTTTTTTTTTTTTTTATGGCGCCTTCTTTGGAGTTGGATTTGGATTTGGAGTCCTCTTCTCCTTATGGCATTTCTTCTTTTCTTCCACTCCAAGTTAAGCTCTTTGATTTTGATTTGAACTTCAATTAGGAGTAGGTTGGATGTCCTTCTTTGATTTTTTCTCCAAGAGAAGTCCCTTTCCTTCTTTGCTTAGACAAAATTGGCAGGTATGGGCGCCTCCTTTAAATTGGCTTCCAATTTGATTTTTTTCTTCTTTGGATGTGGGGACCATGACACTGGGATGCCTCTGTGGCGCCTCCTGGACCCTGGCGTGTGCTCGGAGTGTGGCTGGGCGTGTGGCTTGGAGTGTGGCCTCCACTTGCTTGGACCTTGATTTGATTGGAAGACAAATGTGGCACCATTTTGGACCTTGATTTGATTGGAAGACAATTGCGGCACCATTTTGGATAAAATTGAAACCACATCGGGACTTGCACCGAGTCAACATGACTCAACAAAATTTAAATGGTGACTCAAGAAATAAATAAAAATAAATAAACTGGTTGACCAGGTCAACCTTTATTACAAACCCTAATTTCTCGGGCAATGTCAATCAGAGATCCAAATGGAGCTCTGAAGTCTTCTTATGAGTCTGGTGCCCGCACCAATTCTCCCGGGGTGGGAGGAACTCGACCCTGTCGAGTAAGGCTCATGTTGGCTCTGGTATCTCTCCAAGAGGTCTGGGTCCAATTCTTGTAATTCTTCTCGGGAGATCCAAGAGTCATCAGAATCTGGCCTTCCTTGCCAGCGAACCAGGTACCTTTGGTATCCTCGATTACGAGTAGAGATAACCTGATCATCCAGGATCTTTTCAATCTGCTCTTTCCTCACAGGCCAGTTTGTTGGTGGACACACAGGGTCAGGATCACTCTCAATGATAGGGTTAGGCTCAAAAGGCTCACTAGGAATCACAGCTGGCTCCCTGTACTCTACTAAGTCTGTAATGTTGAAAGTAGAGCTAATGCCTAGTTCTGGAGGCAACTCGAGCACATAGGCATTGGATCATACTCTCTTTACCACTCTAAATGGTCCAGCTCCCCTAGCATGTAACTTTCTAACGGTTCCAGGAGGAAACCGTTCAGGCCTTAACCTAATCATCACATAGTCTCCCTCAACAAAAGATTTGACTCGCCTTTGAGTATCAGCCAACTTCTTATAAGTTTCATTACTTAAATTTATTTTGGCATGAATTTCTTTATACAAGTCTTTTACATGCTGTGCAAAATTCTCAGCAGACTCGGAGACTCGAGTGTGGACAGGTAAAGGGACTAGGTCAAGAGGTGTGTGAGGTTTGTACCCATGTACAATTTCAAATGGACTCTTACCCGTAGACCTATTGACCGAGTCATTGTATGCAAATTCTACCCTTGGTAGGTATAAATCCCAATTTCTGGTGTTTTCACCAACAAGACATCTCAGCATATTTCCTAGGCTACGGTTCACTACTTCAGTTTGGCCATCAGTTTGGGGATGATAGGCAGTTGAAAACTTAAGTTTTGTCCCTAACTTATGCCAAAGGGTCTTCCAAAAGTAACTGGTGAACCGGACATCCCTATCTGAAACGATTGTCTTAGGTAGGCCATGGAGTCTAACTATCTCATTGAAGAAAAGTGTGGCTACCTTAGACGCATCAAAGGTTTGGGAACAAGGCAAGAAGTGGGCCATTTTAGAGAATCGGTCGACTACGACACAGATAGAATCATGTCTCCTCTGGGTCTTAGGTAAACCTAACACAAAATCCATACTCACATCTTGCCAAGGACGATCTGGGACAGGGAGTGGGGTATAAAGGCCAGTGTTTTGTTTTCGCTGTTTGGCAACAGCACAGGTTCGACATCTAGCTACAATATTAGCTACATCCCTTTTCAAGCTAGGCCAGAAAAAGTGGTCTTCAATAGCTAGAATGGTCTTGTCTTTTCCAAAATGGCCGGCTAAACCTCCAGCATGGATTTCCCAAATCAAAAATTCCCTAAGAGAAGTTCTAGGAATGCAAAGCCTATTTTTGAAGAACAAAAAACCATCTACAAGGGTATAATCCTGGTGATTACTAGATGGTCCTTGAACTAGATCCTGATACACAGTTGTGAAATCCGGACAAGACTCATATTCCTCTTTGATTTGCTCAAATCCTATGACCTCAGTTCTAACAGAAGTTAATAACAGAGATCGGCGACTAAGGGCATCAGCTACCTTATTCTCAACTCCAGCCTTATGTTTCAGGACAAAAGTATAGGACTGGATATATTCTACCCACTTAGCATGCCTAGGGTTAAGCGTCTTTTGGGAGTTCAGAAATCTAAGAGCATCATGGTCCGAAAATAGTACAAATTCCTGCGGTAGCAAATAATGTCTCCAGTAACGCAAAGCTTGCACCACAGCATAAAATTCCTTATCATAGGTAGAATACCTAAGCTTAGCATCATTAAGTTTTTCACTAAAGAATGCTATGGGATGATTCTCTTGGCTTAGGACTCCACCTATTCCTACACTTGAATCATCACAGGCAACCTCAAATACTTTAGAAAAATCGGGTAATCTCAGAATGGGTGCCTGGGTCATTTTATCCTTAAGATCTAGGAAGGCTTTATGGGCTGACTTAGTCCAATGAAATTCTCCCTTCCTAATACAATCAGTGATAGGAGCAGCTAAAGTACTAAACCCCTTGATGAATCGCCTATAGAAGGTAGCCAAGCCGTGGAAACTTCTAACTTCATGCACATTGGTTGGCTCTGGCCAGTCTACTATGGACCTAATCTTCTCAGGATCGGCCGCCACGCCGTCAGGGGTTACTACAAAACCAAGAAAGATAACTCTACTAGTCATGAATTCACACTTCTTAAGATTACCGTAGAGTCTATCATTCCTCAAAACTTGGCAGACTGCTCTAAGGTGGCCTAGGTGATCTGCTGGGGTCTTACTATAGATCAGGATGTCATCAAAATAGACCACCACAAATTTTTCTATGAAAGCTCTAAGTACCTGGGTCATAATTCTCATGAAAGTACTAGGGGCATTGGACAACCCAAAAGGCATAACAACCCATTCATAAAGACCATCCTTAGTTTTGAAAGCAGTTTTCCATTCATCCCCGGGTCTAATCCTAACCTGATGATAGCCGCTTTTGAGATCAATCTTAGAAAAAACCATTGCACCAGCCATCATATCAAGCATGTCATCTAGTCTAGGGATGGGAAACCTATATTTGATTGTAATTTTATTGATGGCACGACTGTCAACACACATCCTCCACGTGCCATCTTTCTTTGGGGTCAGTAAGGCTGGGACTGCACAAGGGCTAAGACTATCTCTAATAAACCCCTTCCTCAATAATTCTCCAACCTGCTTTTGCAGTTCTTCATGCTCAGATGGATTCATCCTGTAATGGGGCAAGTTGGGCAAAGTCGCTCCTGGGATTAGATCAATGGCATGCTGGATATCCCTAAGAGGTGGAAGGTGGTCTGGCAAATCCTCGGGAAAGACATCCTCAAATTCTTTTAACACAGGTTTAACTTCTTGAGGAGGCTCTGAGGGTTCCGAAGTTCTAAGTTCCTTAGCAGTCAACATCTAGATGGGTGAACCACTATGAATTTCTTGTTCTAGATCCTTAGCACTGATTAGGTTCACTCCAGTTTTCATCTCCTTAACCTTACCGGCTCCTTTAGTTACCTTGTCCTTAGGGGGAACTGAATGGATCGTAATCTTCTTCCCATTGAAACTAAAGACACAGGTATTGGATTTTCCTAAGAGGGTGGCATCATGATCATACAACCAAGGTCTTCCGAGAATTATACTGCTCACCCCCATGGGTAAGACATCGCACCAAATCTTTTCATGATAAGATTGCATTTGGATTTGGACTTGACATCTAGACTGGATGGGTATGGAGGTAGAATCTACCCAAGAAACCTTATAGGGGTTGGGATGGGGAACTGGGATTAAGCCTAACATCTTGACAGTGCTAGTAGAGATGGCATTTACACAGCTCCCACTATCTATAATGATCTTACATACCTTATCCCCTAATTTAAGAAAAGTCTGTAGGATGTTAGTCCTACGCCAATCCTCTTGAACTAGATTCTGGGATAGGATGCATCTTACAACTCCTAATTGGTCAGATTCATTGGGTTCCTCCTCTCCTTCATACTCCTCAACCAAATTCATTCCGGCCTCATAAACTTCTTCTTCAAATTCCTCACTGGGCTCGGAATTATCATTCTCTCCCTCTTCTATGTAAAGGGATCTACGTGGGCACTGGCTAGCAACATGACCTACCTTATGACACTTGAAACAGGCTATGGCAGTACACTGACTGGAAATGTGACCTGGTTTCTGACACTTAAAACAGGTGATATTTGAACTAGGGGTTCTCTGGGTGTCAGGTGCCTTACCTTTGTCCATGGGCCTAGGGGTAGAAGTACCCTGAAAAGGTTTACTAGGGATAACTTGGCTAGGTCCATTCCTTGGGATTGGGGCACTAACCCTAGAAGGTATAGGTCCTCTCTGAAATTTCTCAGTGTTCAGTGCAATCTGGTAGGCTTGGTCTAGATCAGTAACCTCTCTCAGAAATAGTTCTCTCTTGATATCTTCCCTCAGTCCAGCCCTAAATCTAGACAAAGTGACTTCGTGGGCTTCACTCACATCACATCTCATTAGGTATTCATCAAAAGTAGCTATGTAGTCTGAGACAGATCGGTTTCCTTGTTTCAGGTTTTGCCATTGGTCTAACAGGTTTTGCTGGTATGAAATGGGTAGGTATTTATCTCTCAGTTTTTCTTTCATACCCTGCCAAGTGGTTATGGGCTCAACATTCCATCTCCTAGTGGTTAGCTCAATGTTCCCCCAGTATAACCTAGCTTGATGCACTAATTTCATCTTGGCAAACTTGTATTTCCTCTCCTCAGACATAGCATACCACTCAAAGTATTGGTCCATCTCACCCTCCCAATCAGAATACACCTTAGGGTTCAGACTACCATCAAAAGTGGGTGCATCTAATTTGATGTTCCTGATGAACCATCATCTCTATCTTCAGGCTCTGGGTCAGGCATCCTATGATTAGGTTCAGGATCTCTATATAAAGGCCTTCTAGGCTCCTGATGTGGGTGAGGTTGAGGCACATTAAAATCGGGGTCAGGAGTCCAATTCCGATGTCTAGGTTCTTCAAGTACTTGGACTCGGTCCCTAAGTTGGGTAAGATCCTCATGAATTTGTGCGCTAAACTGGGCCACAGTGTTTGTCATATCCTGATTCATTTTAGCCATACTTTCAGTAAGAGTTCTGATCATGGCCTCTAAATCAGGTTGGGTTTGACCAGGTTGATATGGCACTCCGTTTCTGGTAGACATGATGATTCAAGCAAGCACACAAAATGAGACTAGACTAAATCGACTACTGGATCACTAGACCTAGAGTCCAAACTAGATGCCCAATCAGAGTGGCAAGCTAGCCTGCAGTAACTCAGGACTCAGCCAGGCAGGTGTAAGGGGAGTGTTAGGTCCCTGATTGCCAATCCTAGACACCAATCAGTGATTGGCCAGGTAGGCGGACCAGCACACAAGCCCTTCGGGAATGGATCCCTGAACCACCGTTCTAGACACTGAGTGCTAAGCACACACAGAATAACTCGGCAAACTGACTCAACACTAGCCTAGACCCGACCAATTGGTGTCCCTAGCCCACTAGGGCAAATTAGGTCTAACTGATTTTAAATTAGGTCTAGGTTTGAATGATTGGATGGTGGTTTTGGGCTAAGGAGAGGTAATCAACTCCTCCCCTTATCTTAGATGCTCAATTGCCCTTAAGTAAATTATGAGATGATCACTCCAAAAAGAATCGAATTGCAGAACACAAAAAATAGAGTTATTATATTTTAATGCTCAGAATTTTTACCGAAATCAATAAATCACAGAAAAATTATGGAAAATAGGATCAATTATACTGGTTTCAAAAAAGCAAAAATCATGCAATTCGGAGTTTTATGTAGGGAGAAATAATTCAGACAACAGGGCAATTACGGGCTGCAACTAGATTGTCTTCCCCGTTTATAATCCCTGCTACGAAGTTATAACCCAATGGATCCCCTACACGCCCTAGGAACACCCCGTGGAATGGGAGGAGGAGGCTTGCACCTCGCTTAGTTCCTAGGACCGGACGTCCTGGGGAGCCTACTTCGAGCAGACAAAATAAAAAGAGAAAACAATCAAAACAAGCAAGCAAGCAAATCAGAAATCCTAGACTGGGCTCTGATACCAAAAATGATGCAGAACAAATAAAGGGATGCGATGCGGAAGTAAATTAAGATTAACTAATTTTTTTTGTTGTTTTTATATGTTTGTAGAAGTTGGCTTCAAATCAAAGAAAAGTTTACCTAACATTGAAAGATACTAATATGATAATTGAAAGCACAATTTTAAGGAAACTAAATTATCAGAGTAGTTCAGAAGCAACGGATCGCTGGGGGTTGAGAAACTCCCAGACCTAGGGTTTCGCTCTGAACTTTCAACAGAACAGAAATAAAGAGAAGAGATGGTTTACCTAACCAGACAATGATCTTCACAGATTTTGGTGGAAGAACTCTCCCGAGCAGATTGTTGGATCCTCGGATTCAGATATCTTCGCAATGGATCCTCCAATACTGGTCCTTTGGCAGGTTGGCTTCTCCTGAACTCAAGATCTGAAAGAGAAGAAAAGCAATTGATGGAATCAGAGAGTCAAGGGAAAAATTTACCAGGTTGATGAACTTGAAGATTGAAATTGCTGAAAACTAGATTCTCGTGGAAGCTGATGTGATTTTCCTTGGAACTTGCTCTGGATCTGAAGTAGCCGGACTGGATCTGGATGAAGGTGGACGGCCTGGACTTGTAGAGAGAGAGAGGCCGTGGGAGATGGAAGGAGCTAGGGTTCGATGTATTGAAAATAATGAAGGGCGGCTAGGGTTTTGGATTTTTAAGTGGCTAACCTAGGGTTTTGGATAAAGATGGAGATCTCTCACCTCCTCAAGGCTCCAATGGAACCCGGATTACCCCCTCACGGAGCTCAACACTTAGAATAGTGCGGAAGAAGTGAAACCTAGGTTACTCAACACAAGAGAATAGCAAAAATAATTTTTCTTCATTGATTTTCTAAAGTTAAAAAGAGAGGTCTATTATATAGACCTAAAATTTTCTCCAAGTTTGTACAAATTCCCATGTGGGACTAAACTCCTCCAACCTCTAGATTAGGTAGAAAACCTCCTCTCTTGGCCGACCAAGAATTCAAAAAAATTTGGGACGGCCATAAAGGATTTTTTTGGATTTTTTTTTTTTTTTTTTTTTTTTTTTATGGCGCCTTCTTTGGAGTTGGATTTGGATTTGGAGTCATCTTCTCCTTATGGCATTTCTTCTTTTCTTCCACTCCAAGTTAAGCTCTTTGATTTTGATTTGAACTTCAATTAGGAGTAGGTTGGATGTCCTTCTTTGATTTTTTCTCCAAGAGAAGTCCCTTTCCTTCTTTGCTTAGACAAAATTGGCAGGTATGGGCGCCTCCTTTAAATTGGCTTCCAATTTGATTTTTTTCTTCTTTGGATGTGGGGACCATGACACTGGGATGCCTCTGTGGTACCTCCTGGACCCTGGCGTGTGCTCGGAGTGTGGCTGGGCATGTGGCTTGGAGTGTGGTCTCCACTTGCTTGGACCTTGATTTGATTGGAAGACAAATGTGGCACCATTTTGGACCTTGATTTGATTGGAAGATAATTGCGGCACCATTTTGGATAAAATTGAAACCACATCGGGACTTGCACCGAGTCAACATGACTCAACAAAATTTAAATGGTGACTCAAGAAATAAATAATAAATAAATAAACTGGTTGACCAGGTCAACCTTTATTACAAACCCTAATTTCTCGGGCAATGTCAATCAGAGATCTAAATGGAGCTCTGAAGTCTTCTTATGAGTCTGGTGCCCGCACCACCTCGTAAGCTGTTTGGCAGCGAAGACCTTATTTGGGATCACCTCCTGTCATCATGCACGGCCGCGCTGACGACTTGAGGATCACACCCCGCCATCATGCACGGTGACACTGATGGCTTGGAGCGGCTTCACGCTCCTCGACACTCTCGCTGGAGCGAAGATGTTGGGGCCTCACACCCCTCGACGTCCCGAAGGACGAAGGAAAATGGGCCTCAGCCCAAAACCACAAATAAGTGGAAAAACTCTCAAAAATTCATTTCATCAATTGATTTCTTACAAGAGGGGGGGTGCCTTTTTATAGGCTTACAAGACTTAGGAACCAAGTAAGACATACATGGAAATTTTATTTCATTTTATTTTATTAATTCTAAATCCTGTAGCTTTGAGATCAGCATCCATTCGTTTGCTCTGAAATCTGTGCAAGCCTTCTTTTGTGACCGTGGAACAGGGGAGATCGGCTGCCATTACATTCCGCTAGCGATGAATGGTTCCGTTTGGTTTTGGGCATAAATCATGGCCAAATCCTGGGAGGTGATCTGTGACAACCACAGGATCGACCACACCGGGAATTACTCCGACGATTCTGACCTCCAGCTCAAGCGGATCACGGGGGCCAGCAGCGGCCGTCACGGGCATGGGTGGCGTCCTTGGGTTGTTCCAGTCATAGTGATCTCGTGGTCATGGGCGGAGGAACAGTGGACGATGGCCTCTCAGGTGGCAGTGGGAGGAGGCGGCGGAGCCGGCGTGGAGAGTGATGGAAGACTGGAGGCAGGAGTGAAGGAGGTTGGGGAGGTGCTCGGGCATGGTGGGTAGGGGCGCACGGTGCCGTCAAGTTCCTTAAGGTCATTGTTACCGCTCCTCCTCCTAGACCGGGCTCGGTGGGTACGCTGGAGAGCTCCTTAACCAGGTGACCTGCAGAAAGTCCCTAGGCACCAGAGGGGCTCCGGCAGGGGACACTTCGATGCTTAAGTTAGAGGAGGAATCAGAGCAACAGAATGGAAAGAACTAAGGGAAAGGAGTTCAAGGTGGGGAAGAAAAGAGTCACCTCCCTCGCGGAGATCTCCCGGGCGCCTTTTATAGGCATGGAGTGCCACCAAATTCTGTTGGGGGATAAGTTTGGAAAACTCGGTTTTGCCCCTAGGAGAATTGGCATGGTGGCGAGGTCGTGGACTGGCGGCGTGGCTGGATCGTTAGAGTAATGGCCTAACGGCGAGAATCGTGGCTATGCAGTGGAGTCCATTACAACAAAATGTCAGAACTTGTCAGGGAGAGAGGTTCCTGGAACCTTCGGGCAGCCCCTTCAACGGTAGATTAGCCTCTATCGAGGGGAGTTGTCTGGCTGACCGTGACATCCGTCAAGGCCTCAAAGAAGCCGATGCACACACGGGGAGGTGCCCATCGACCCTCGAGGTTCTCCGGGTCAGTCCTTTATGAAAGGGGATGCGGGGGATTCTTCAAGAACCAGGGGGCCGAACCTCTCTTCTTACGGCCTCCCAGATCCTCCCAAGAGGGTCGACCGACCGGATGCCTAGAGCCGATCCGACCCAGGACTAGCCGAATGGGCACAATAGTTGCCCCCTGCACCTGGGCCTTGAGGGGTCACGTGGCTTCAAAAGGCAAGAGCATGATTGCGTGCACCTACGGTGGATCCCGGTTTGAGGCATCAGGTCACTTCGAATCCTCCTTGAACGGCTCTTTGGATAGCTATCAGCCACTCATTAGAGCGCAGGTGGGGCAGTTAATGCGAATCAAGTGCTATAATGAAGGCCAGGCTATCTTGCATCGAGCTAGGGTGGAGTAGAGCACCGCGCCACATGGCGGCATCTGGTTGATCGACGTAGCCCCCCAGGCTAGTCTCGCGCTGCTGATCCGACACTCACGCGGATCGCCATCCGCATGACAGGATGCTTTGGATGCTTCGAACTCTGAAACACAGGCGGTCGCGTCTCCTGATGGGATAGCTGGGATGCTCACGGAATGGGCAGCTGCTGTCCCTCCTTCCTTCTCCCCCCTTCCCTCGAGGGCCTATAAAAGGAGGGGGAAACAACACGAGAGGATTTTTCCTACTACACCCACGCTTCGTGAGATAGAGTCCCCTCCTTCTTCCGCGAAACTCGGCTTCTAGGAGTCCAGTCCCAGGTTAATCCCAACCTTCCTTCTTCCTGTTTAGCCCTAATGGCGTCTGGTAGTGGGGGTCCGGCCCGTAGGCCTAGGGACCTTGGGCCAAGCGAGATACCTTCGACCATGACCCGGGAACGGGTCGAGAAACTTAGGGTGGTGTACGGCATCCCCTCCACCCTGCACCTTACGCTCCCGGGCCCAGAGGAGAGAGCAAACATCCCTTTAGGACCAGGGACCCTCCCAATGTACGAATCTCACCTTATGGCCAGATTGAGATTTCCCCTGCACCCTCTGTTCATAGAGATCTTCAACTTTTACAGGGTAACCCCGGTGCAACTGACCCCGAATAGCATTCGGGCGATATGCTGCTTCATTGTGTTGTGCCATAAGGTTAGGTCCGAGCCCAGTTTGTCCCTCTTCGGTAATTTCTTCTACATGAAGTGGGACTTTAGGAGTCGGGAATGGGTTTTGTTTAACCCCCGCCAAGGCCGAAAAATCCTAAAGTGCCTCCCGTCGGCCGTCCATGGGTGGAAGACCCGGTTCTTCTTTGTCAGTAGTCTCCAACCTTGGGGTTTCGAGCCATTGTGGAGGGAACCGCGGTTGAGAGTCCGTGAGGGGAGGTTGGTTTTGGTAGCCAACCAGGATAAGTTCAATGAGATCAGTAGAGCCAGCCCGACAGCGGTATTCGAGCTGTTGGGGGAGGGAACCCTTCACCAAGCGGGGATCAGCCCCTAAGGAGTCCTAGGCAAGGGTCGACCTCCTCTTTTTTAGATCTTTAGCACTTTCTCCTTCTCTCTCACTAACTCTAAATTTCCTGTGACAGGAGGAAGGATGCAGAGAATTGACAAATCCAAAGTCATCCGACGGGCGATGCGAAAGCGGGCCATCCCAGATTCGGCCTCCATGCCGACCGCCAAATTATAGAAGAAGAGATGGGAGGAGGAGCGACCCATCCCCGTCGTCGAGGTCGAGTTGGATGAAGATGGCGTCCCCCTCACCGAGAACATGGCAAGGAAAAGGCGGGGGCGCCGGCTCCACCGAGGGGTCCAGCCATCCGACCGGAGCAGGAGCGGCCGGGGACGTCCGACACAGCTACGATGTCGACCCCTTTGCCTACCAGTCCGGAGGAGGTAGTCCCCTTGACTGACAAGGGCAAGGTGATGGCCATAGAGGGGGCAACCGACAGCGAGGCCGAACAGTCGGACGAAGAAATCTGCCAGGAAGAATTCTAGCACTTGCGCGCACTTGACAACCCTAGGAGGGCATGGAGCCTGCTGAGGGGGACCATGACAGATGCCAATTGGGAGGTGTCGATCCAGAGAAATCTGATCGACATAGCCATGGAGTCTTACCGTGACTTCATGAGGGTAAGGATTTTAACTTGTCTCTTTACTCATTTATTTTTCTTTCTTCGGGCATGGTACTAATCTGGCCTTACATTTGCAGCTCCTCCATGACATTTCCCTAATGGACGATGGCATCTGTCGGGTGGTGCATGCTGCCAATACTTCTACAAAGAGAGTTCAGGAGCTGGAGGCGGCCCAGGTGGCCACAACGGCATCCTTGAGATCTTCTGAAGAAAGCCTGGCAGCAGCCCAAGCGGAGACAGAGTCGGTGAAAGTATCTCTGAGAGAGGCCGAGAGCCGGCTGGCCGACCGTGACGCCCGGTTGAAAAAAGGAAGGCGAAGATTGACTCACTTGCCTGCCGGCTGGGAGAGGAAGAGAAGCGGTCCATGGAGGCTGACCAGAGGGCCCAGGCCGAATGGGCGGCGGCGGCACGTTTGGCGACTCAGCTTGAGGGAGCCAAAGAGCTGGCCGCGAGGCAAGCCTAGGAAGCCGTGGTGGCATACAAAGCCTCTGATGGCTTCACCGAAGATGTGGAGGAGGTGGCGTCGGACTTCTATAGGGAAGGCTACGACGATTGCTTGAAGAAGGTGGCCTCGCTCTTCCCGGGGCTGGACCTATCGGGCGCTGAGTTACAGGACCCCACAAAGGAAGAGGAACCCCAGGCGGAGCCTCCAGCAGAAGGTGAGGCAAGAGTGGCTAGGGCTAAAACCCTAACACCAATCGACACGGAGGCAGTGGCCTCCCTAGTGGAACTTCCAGCTGTCGCAGTTCCGGTTGATTACCAAGTTGTAGCCGATGGGGCCAGGGTTGTGGCCCCTGACGCATCTTCCGTGGGTCGGACCTAAGGAGTGTGTAAAGGCCCGACCCAACCCCTTCTTCTCTTCTCTTTTTTTTTTTTCCTTTTTGTAAGCACCAACTTTTGAAATGAAGGAGAAGACCTTTTGGCCATTTTCAATGTATGTGGGTGTGAAACAAATACCTTTCCTTTGAAATTTTTCTAAGTATCCATAGTCGGCGCCTCGGTACTACGGGGTCACGGGCTCCCTCGAAATGGTCGATAGGCATTAGCATAACTTGAACCTAACCTCCTTAGAGAAACTCCTAAGTATGTCCGGTTGGCTCACCCAGGCCGGAAGCCGGTAGGGTAGTTGAGAACGGTAGCATAATTCAAGCCAGGTATTTGAACACCTGCTTCCGGTCCCGTCCGCAAGTCAGCCCATGTTGTGGCCTGTCTCCCCCGTGGTCCCACAGGGGTTGTTTTAGGATGACCGCTGACCGGGGTCAGACTCTCGAGTGGGCTGCCCTAGAGCCTTTGCCGACCGGAGTTGGACTTTCGGAGTGGGTTGCCCTAGAGCCTCTGCCAACCGGAGTCAAACTTTTGGAGTGGGCTACCCTAGAGCCTCTGCTGACCGGAGTCGAACTTTCAGAGTGGGCTGCCCTAGAGCCTCTGCCGATCAGAGTCAGACTTACGGAGTAGGCTACCCTAGAGCCTTTACTGACCGGAGTCAGACTTTCATAGTGGGCTGCCCTAGAGCCTCTACCGACCGGAGTCGAACTTTCGGAGTGGGCTACCCTAGAGCCTCTACTGACTGAAGTCGGACTTTCGGAGTGGGCTGCCCTAAAGCCTCTGCCGACCAGAGTTAGACTTTCGAAGTGGGCTGGAAGAAGTTGAAGAAGTTGTAGACTTTATTGATAGTACTTGCGAAGGTTGTCTACATTCCACGGGCGCGCTATCTGCCGTCCGTCCAAGCATACGAGTCTGTATGTTCCAGCTCGAATTACTTCAGGAACCTAATAAGGGCCTTCCCATTTGGGGGAGAGCTTCCCCTATTCGGTTGGCCTCGAAACCTCCACCTTTTGCAGGACCAGATCTCCAACTTGGAAAGTCCGCGTCTTAACCCGTGAATTATAATATCTGTCCATCTTTTGACTGTAGGTCACCATCTTCATACTCGTTCAGAGCCGGGTTTCGTCCAGCAGATCCAGGTCAGCCCTCCGTTGCTCCGAGTTGGCTGGTTCAGCGAACCGGTCAATCCGCAGAGACTGTAGAGAGACTTCCATGAGGATAACTGCCTCACTCCCATAGGTTAGGTTGAACGGGGTTTCCCCCACACCATCTGGCAGTTGTCTGATATGCCCAAAGCACTGAATGAAGTTCTTCTGCCCAGAGCCCCTTTGGATTCATTCAGCCGGGTCTCTAACCCATGCAGGATTATCCTATTAGTGACCTCAGCCTCTCCATTGGACTGAGGGTGAGCGATCGAAGTAAGTCAATGGGCGATGTGGCATTATTGACAAAAACCCCAGAACTGAGAGTTGTCAAACTGTCTTTCATTGTCGGTGATGATCATCTTTGGAATACCGAATTGGAAGATAATGCAGTTCCAGACAAAGTTTTCCACTTTGGCCTCTGTTATCTGTGCTAATGCTTCTGCCTCTACCCACTTAGTGAAGTAATCAATGGCCACGAAGAGGAACTTTCGCTGACCGGAGGCTGGGAGAAAAGGTCCCAGGATGTCCATACCCCACTGTGCAAATGGACAAGGCATCATGAGTGGGACCAGCTGGCTGGCAAGCCTCCTTTGGATGCTGGAGTACCTCTGGCATGCATCGTACTTTCATACAAAGTCTAATGCATCCTTCTGGATTGTAGGCGAATAATACTCCTGTCGGATGATTTTGTAAGCTAGGGACCTCCCTCTGAGATGATCAACATAGATGCCCTCGTGCACCTCCTAGAGCGCGTAGTCTGCATCGGTCGGCCCCAAGCATTTCAGCAATGGTTATGAGAATGAACGCTTGTAGAGGGCCCTATCAAGGATGATGTACCTGGAGGCCTTTGAGCGAACACGCCTGGCTTCCGTCGGGTGATCCGGGAGGGTCCCTTGCACTAGAAATGCACGGATCGGGTCCATCCATGAGGCTCCTTGCTTAACCTAGTGGATCTCCATCGACTCTTCGGTAATGCTTGGGTGCTGCAGATGTTCCACGAAGGTCCTGTCAAAGGTACCAACTACGACGGTGGCCAGCCTTAACAAGGCATCCGCTCGGGAGTTTTGTTACCGAGGTATATGAAGGATCTCAAAAAATCTAAGTTGTGATACCAGGTCCCGTACCTTGTCCAAGTACTTGACCAAGGAAGGATCCCTCACTTCAAATTTGCCCTTCACTTGATTGACTACCAGTTGGGAGTCGAAGAAGGCACATACCCTACCAATGCCCAATTCATTCGCTATCTTCAGCCACGCAAGCAGAGCTTCATACTCCACCTAGTTGTTCGACACCTAGATCAGGCCTGCACTACACCTCGAGAGATTGAAAGCTCCATCTACGTGCAGGGTCTAAACGGGCTCGGCTTCTCCTGCGGGGTCAACCACAGGCGTCTCAGCCGTTGTTGGGGTTGTCCTTGTCCCCCAGGTGCATTTCGCAATGAAATCAGCTATTACTTGGGCTTTTAAGGACGATCATGGCTAGAAGGAGATGTCAAACTCACCCAGCCTGATGGCCCATTTGGCGAGCTGTCCGGAGGTGTTAGGGCTTCAGAGGATCACTCTGAGGGTCTGGTCCGTTAGTATGACAATCAAATGTGCCTGGAAGTAGGGCCGGAGGAGCTTTGCCGCTATAACCAGTGAATAGACCAGTTTTTGCACCTTAGGATACCTTGCCTCGGCATCGTGAAGGACCTTGCTGATGTAGTAGACGGGTTTCTGCTGGCCGCCTTCCCCCACCCATGCGATGACAATACTAACGGCCTCGCAAGAGGCCGACAGGTACAAATATAGCACTTCCCCCTCCATTGGTTTGGCCAAGAGCGGAGGATTCCTCAAGTAGTCCTTCAAGGCTTCAAAGGCTGACCGGCATTCATCAGTCCATTGGAACCGGTCCGACCGGTGCAAGGTCTTGAAGAATGGGAGGGATCTCTCGGCCAACCGAGAGATGAAGCGGCTGAGAGAAGCAATAGGACCTGTAAGCTCTTGCACCTGCATTTTAGTGGTCGGATGAGTCATGTCGATGATGGCTTTGATCTTTTCAGGGTTGACCTCAATACCTCTTTGAGTAACCAAGAAGCCGAGAAATTTTCCGGAGGTCACCTCGAAGATACACTTGGCAGGATTCAGCTTCATCCTGTAGCGCCTCAGTGCATCGAAGGACTCCTGTAGGTCCCTGATGTGGTCGGCCTTATGGAGGCTTTTGATAATCATATCGTCAATGTATGCCTCCATGTTCCTTCCGAGCTGAGCTTTAAAGACTCGGTTAATCAGCCTTTAGAAGGTGGCACCCACATTTTTTAGGCCAAAAGGCATCATCTTATAGCAATACAGGCCCCTGTCCGTGACAAAGGCCATCTTCTCCTCATCTTCGAGATGCATCCTGATCTGGTTATAACCGGAGAAAGTATCCATGAAGCTCAAGAGTTGGTGGTCGGCTGTCGCATCTACCAGTTAATCAATTTTTGTCAAGGGGAAACTGTCCTTGGGGCATGCCTTGTTGAGGTCTATGTAATCCATATAGATCCTCCACTTCCGGCTAGCCTTCTTTACCATGACGACATTGGCCAGCCACTCCGGGTAATGAGACTCCCTGATGAAGCCAGCATCGAAGAGCTTCTTCACTTCCTCTTCGATGGCCCTCTGCCTTTCAGCAGCAAAGCTCCTCTTCTTTTGTCGTACGGGCCTATAGGTAGGATCCATCCTGAGTTGATGGGTGATGATATCTGCCAGAATACCCGGCATGTCCGATGCCGACCAAGCAAAGATATCTGCATTACTCCTCAAGAAGCTGGCCAGCTCCCGCCTAGCCCCCTCTTCCAGAGCGCTCCCTATTTGGAGGACTCTTGTGGGATCATCCTCTCTAAGGGTTACAAATACGATCTTCTTGATGGGCTGACCATGACTGTCGGCTTCATCTCTAGGATCAAGCTGCTCGAGTGTTGGGCACCCATCAAACTGCTTGTCGTGAATAGCTAGGCACTGCCTGGCTACTCTACGGTCTCCCCTTAGCTCCCCAACTCCGTCACGGGTCAGAAACTTGGCCAGCAGATGGTACGTGGATACAACAATCCGAAACTTGTTAAGGGCTGGTCGACCCAAAATGGCATTGTACGTCGAGGTCGTTTGGACGACCAAAAAGTTGATGGAGAAGGTTCGCTGGTAAGGTTCTGTCCCGAGGGTCACAGGTAAGGCAATCTCCCCCTCAACCCCAATGGAGTTCGCCCCAAAGCCAGTGAGCGGTGCCATGGACTCCCGCAGCCTAGATCTGGACAAGTTCATCCGGACGAAAGCATCATACAGTAAAACCTCCGTGCAACTTCCATTATCGACAAGGATGCATTTTACATCATAGTTGGCGATGATAGTCGACACAACCACAGGGTCATCACCTGGGAGAGGAGGCTCCGAGAGGTCCTCATTAGAGAAACTAATTACATTGGATCCTTTGGATCATTTTGTAATGTCCTGGCCCTCCTTCCGCCCCCAATCGGATCGTCGGTGCAACATGACAACGCCTACATCTGTTGGGCGTTGATTGGGGAGCTCAGCCTCCTTCGGGGGTCTCTAACAGTTGAAGTCCTGGCCCGATCCCGGTGGGGTCAGACGTACTTGTTCAGATACCCTCTCCTAATGAGGTCCTCGATGGTGTCTTTCAGCTAGAGGCACTCTTCTGTGTCGTGCCCATGGTCCCTATGGAACCAGCAGTATTTGTTTTTATTCCTGGAGGCAGGAGGACCTCTCATCAGTCGAGGCCTTTGGAAGAAGGCCTCATTCTTGATCTCCATCAGGATTTTCTCCCATGGCAGGGAGAGGGGTGCATAGTTGTTGAACCGCTTGAGGTAGTCCCTCTACTTGGGGCTCTGGCATCGGGTGGATCGGCTATCATCGCCGGGAGGTCAAACTACAAGGACCTTGTTGCCCCTCTTCTTTGGGGCTGACCTTCCCTTAGCCTGGCGTCGGTTCATCGATTGTTCTTCTACCAGGGCATATTTGTACGCCTTGGCCAATAGATCAGTGTACCTCGCCGGAAGCTTCTTGTCCATGGAGAATGTGAGCCTGGATGAGCAGAGTCCCCTCTTAAATGCTGACATGGCCACCACTTCATTCAAGTCAAGGACCTCCATAGAGATCAAGTTGAAGTGGGCCATGTAGTCCCGGAGGGTCTCTCCCTCCATTTGTTGGATGAGAAAGAGGTAGTCGGTGTTCTTCAGAGTCCGACTACAAGTCCTGAAATGAGAAAGAAAAAGGATTTCGAGCTGAGAAAAGGAATGGATCGTATCTGGGTGGATGGCGGAGAACCACATCCGCGCAGCCTTCTTCAGAGTCGTCGGAAAGGTGATGCAGTGGAGGGCGTTGGACGTGCCCTACACCATCATGTGGGCCTTGTAGGTGCCCAGGTGGTCCAATGGATCGGTGGAACTATCGTAAGGGTCCACCTGTGGGATCTTGAAATGTTGGGGGATAGACTCCCCCAAAATCTCGATGGAGAAAGGCGGGCGAGTGTCACGTGCCTGTCCTCCCTCAGCATTCTGCCGCTCAACAATCTCGGCAATGTGCTTCGCCATGCACTTGATTTTGCTGCCATAGTTATGCGGGTCTGCAGCAGGGCACCGGCCGTCGAGAGGGACAGAGTCGATGAAAGAGGGGAAGCTGACCTCGCCCTCTTTCCTTTGGCGCGGGGCCTTAAAAATCCCTGGGGTTGCAGAACAGCGAGGGATGGGGGCGGAGGCACCTTTGGTCGCTGGCTGACACCGGCGATGGGCTAATTATTGATGCAGGAAGCCACCGGTGGCTGCTGTTGATAGTCAGCCATTTCCTAGAAGCACTAGACCATTGAGGTAATCATCTTAATGCAGTTTACTAGCATCTGGAATTGCTACAACCCCAAGGTGATAGTGGGCTCAGCGGTGGCAGCGGCATTGTTTTCCGCGCGGGGTGGGTCGGGCCCATGATGAGAATGCCCTCCCCTCGCAAAAATACTTTGGGTTCTTCCTCTTGCCATGGCAGGAACATTCCCGTCGATCTTTCCTTTTAGAACAAGGAGCACAACGAAGGTTCGAGCACCCTCCTTCTAGCGCCAATCTGTTGCCGCTCCTCCTCCTAGACCAGGCTCGGTGGGTACACTGGAGAGCTCCTCGACCAGTCGACCTGCAGAAAGTCCCTATGCACCGGAGGGGCTCCGGCGGGGGACACTCCGATGCTTAAGTTAGAGGAGGAATCAAAGCAACAGAATGGCAAGAACTAAGGGAAAGGAGTTCATGGTGGGGAAGAAAAGAGTCACCTCCCTCGTGAAGATCCCCCGGACACCTTTTATAGGCATGGAGTGCCGCCAAATTCTGTTGGGGGATAAGCTAGGAAAACTTGGATTTGCCCCCAGGAGAATCGACATGGTGGTGAGGTCGTGGATAGGCGGTGTGGCAGGAGCATCAGAGTAATGGCCTGGTGACGAGAATCATGGCTATGCGGCGGAGTCCGTTACAACAGAATGTCAGAACTTGTCAGGGAGAGAGGTTCCTGGAACCTTCGGGCGGCCCCTTCAATGGTAGATCAGCCTCGGTCGAGGGGAGTTGTCCGGTCGATCGTGGTATCTATCAGGGCCTCAAAGAAGCCAACGCACATGTGGGGAGGCGCCCGTTGACCCTCGAGGTTCTTCGGGTCAGTCCTTTGGGAAAGGGGCCACGGGGGCTTCTTCAAGAGCCAGGGGGCCGGACCTCTCTTCTTACGGCCCTCGGATCCTCCCGAGAGGGTCAGCCAACCGACACCTGGAGCCGGTCTGACCCAAGACTAGCCGAATGGGCACAACAGTCATGAAGGCCAAGAACTGCCTCCCCGGCCTCAAGTTCTTCGCCAATGCGCTTGACATTCTCATCAAGTTGAATATCCAAACTAGCACACTCGCCCTCTGGGACATCATGGTCAGAGACAGCGGCCTTGTTCCCAACCTCTCCATGTACAACGCCATGATCACCCTCCTCACTAACAACGGTGGTAGAGGTGGGATTCGAAGGTGGCATGGGGCGGAGCGGGAGAGTGGGGCGGCGACCGAGCGGTGGAGGATGTCTGGGGACACTGAGGCGAGCGACGGCGAGGGTGGCAGAGAGGTTGTCGGCGATGTCACGAGCTTCTAAGTAGACATCAAGGGAGGAAAGAATGTGGAGGGGCCGCCGGTGGTCGAACGGGAAGAAAAATGGAGAAAATGGAGGTTTTGAAGTTTTCTAGAGGAAGAAGAAGAAAGGAATAGCAGAGGGATGAAATGGGGATAAACATGAAATAAAACAAGAATAAAGGGAATAAGTGGAATAGTTGGAATAAAAAAAATATAAAATAAAATAAAAAAATCTAGGAGAAAAAGATGAAAACCCGGATGGATTTCGGGTCCCCTATCAGCTTTGGATTTTTCTTTACAATTTTCAATTACAACATAACTCAAAACAAGAAATATAAATGTAGGAGTCAAAGTTTGTGCAATGAGATCATCCATCAAAAACTAGTAAACCACTTGAAGAGTTAGTAAAATAAATGCATGCACCAATATTTGGTTATCATCAAAATCACTTATGGGGTCAATAGTTTGATTCATAAACTCATTAATAGATTGCTATTAAGGCATGATTAGTTGTTGAACTTGAGCAAACCTATTGACATCTAGGTTGGTCTATTAGAGAGATGGGTTATGATCAATTTGATATATCCGGTCTATTGCTTGTAGAATCTTCTTTTTAAATGATAGGCTAGTAAGAGAAGGTTGATAATATAGATAGGGCTAATCATAATAAGGTGCATCTATGAATGGAGGTCTTTGTAGTACCGGGATAACCACTATATGTGGTTGCCACAAAAAATGTAGTTGAGCCCCCTAACTTGGGTTGTAAGTATTAAAGTTTAGGTCTTTTATTAGTCTGTAGGCCATATAAGTTTGATCTTGATAAACTTGGTCATACCTAGCCTTAAGAGATTGGTATGTGGCTAAGCATTCATTCACAAAGTGAGTTGGGCTCAAATATATAGAGCATACCTATTGTGTCGAAAGAAAGGAAGGAGAGGAAGTGTCTAATAGCTAGTAGATGATCTAATTTATGGGATAAGGTATCTAGTCTACTATCTAATGCATGGGACAACTTATCCACCTTGCTATTGTGGTGCGGGCACCAGGATACGAAAGAGGCTCCAAGCAAATCAGGTCAACCCAAGCTCCATATGAATTGCAAGTGAATAAACCAGATACCAATTTTGTCTTCAACTTTATTTTTAATTTCAGCATAAGTCCTGTAATAAGAGTCGAGTCCATTCCAATTTCAATTTTAATTTAGTTTTGTTAGGCTCAATTTAGTCTTGTTGGGATCAATTTGATCTTGTAAATAGTTGGGTCTTGTAATTAGACAAGTTGGGTTCAAGTTGGGTGCATATTGGATAAGATCAAGACCATGAAGCATCAAGATGGGATGGAGCAAACCACCCCAACCACCTTACCAAGTTGGAGTGCCACCTCACCATGCCAAGATGGGAAGCCACCTCACCTCCCATGCCACATCATGATGCCACCTCACCAAGCCACCTCAACTCCATTTGGGCGCTCAAGAGTTTTGAACTTGAATTCAAGTTGTAACTCCCCCACTTATCTTTCCACTCTCATGCATAAATCCCACTTATCCCTCCACTCTTTAAGCTTGTAATTTGACTTTGAAAGGGCTAGGGAAGTCTATAAATACCCCTAATCCTCTTTTAATCAAGTATGTTATGTTATGAATGAAATTTGAAGTTCTTTTTCCTTCATTACAATCTTTTGCTTTGCCACTCCGTGAGGGAGAAGGGTGTGAGGCCCAACCATTGTTCTAACTCCAAGAAGTCTCTACCAACCGGCTCTTCCAACATCCAAGAAATTTCCATCAAGCCTTTTCATTCCCTTTCCTATCTCCATTGTTCTTGCCTTGTTTATTCCTAACCCTTCCATGCCCACTCATGTTCTTGGTTTTGTAGGATCCCTCAAGTGCTTCCAGGATGGTGTCCTCTTTGCCTCTAAACCGATAGCAAGAAGTTTCTACATTCGAGGAAGAGATAGCCATTTTATCCAGTCATCAATCTTCGAGTGTTGAAGAGTGATCCCATTACAAGAAATTCTTAAGTTCATTATTAGTACAAAATCCCTTCCTTCCCTCTAAGGTCTGAAATATTGAATAGAGTTTTGTCCTAATCAGATGATTTCTCAATCAAGAAGGTCCATTTTCTTTACTTGAATGTGATTTGCACTACAGCATACAAACTATCTCTTTATTATTCTTTTTTAGTGCACTTAATCACTCCTTTATGGCTAAATCTTGATATTATGTTTAGTGATGTGGCAGGATCGCTCATGTGGAACACCTGTTAGAGGATTGCTGACGTGGAACATCTGTAGGACGCCATGTCGGAGAAGGCTGCCATGTCAGATACTCCTCCTCGGACTCCTTTGCTGGGCCAAGCTCCTTCAGGATGTCGGGGTGGCCTGTCGAAGCCAAGTTTCGTCCTCTGCCAGGATGGCTCCCATGAGATCAGGATGCTTAGGTCAGAGCCAAGTGACCTCCCCCAGATCGAGTCCCTCGAAGTCGAGCCCCTTGGTCCAGAGTTGAGCTCAGCCCTCCTCTACCATGTGGAGCCCCTTCGAGATCGAGCCCTCTGGGCTGGAGTCATAACCTACCCTCCTCCATCAGGTCGAGCCCTCTCGATGTCGAGCCCCCTCAAAGTCGAGCCCCTTAGTCTGGAGTCGAGCTCAGCCCTCCTCCGCCAAGTGGAGCCCCTTCGAGGTTGAGCCACTCGGAGTCGAGCCCTGTCCTCCTCCGCTAGGTCGAACCCCCTCAAAGGGCTCATTTTAAGTCCGATTCACTTTAAACTATTTTCATTTGAACCCATAAATTAAGCTCTTTGCATTGGTGATCTTCTTTCTTATAAATGATATATAAAAGTATCAATTTTAAATAAATAAAGATAATTTAATTTTTAAATTAATACTTATATATGTATAATGTAATTATTAATCATGTCTGCGCCCATCGAGGCATTCGCAACCTTGACCACCCCATCTCTAGTTCCTTAGAAGGACGAGAGGTGAGACCATTAACTGCTTTGACCATTACTATCAAGTAGTTCAATAGCTCTCCCAGCAAGTCCAAGCATAGATAACTTTGGTACAAGGCCTACAATAGGCCCCACCAAGGTTGGAGGTAGAGCCAACTTACCACCCATCTCCAGTGCTCCATCCTCTCCCAGGTGAGGCAATTAGCCTGGGTGTGAAGTGAGCCTCGCACCGCTCCCACTATCGAGCAAGATGCCCCCTGGGTGAGGTAAGCCTCCCATCGAGCCTCGCCTTAGCCTGTCACATTTTGCAGCCATCGCTTCTATTAGGAGCTAGACAAGATGCATCAATCTGACTCTCTTGTTTCTATTTCTTCTTCCTCCATGTTGGAAACTTCATGGAGGAATCTTCAAGCCAGCATCCCACCCGATAATCCAAGCAGCAGGATGAGTTGGTCCATAAGCTCCAGGAAATAGATGGCTACCTGAAGGTTCTTCACCGATAAAACCTACCTCCAGGTGGTGAGCCATAGTTTTTAGTTCACCCCCCATTTTTCCTCTTGATCATGGAGGAACTGGTGCCTTGCCGATTCAAGGCACCCACTATGAAGGCCTTTGATGGCACTACAGATCCCTTCGACTATCTAGAGAGCTTCAAGTCTGTCATGCTTCTTTAGGGGGCATCTAACACTCTCATGTGCAAGTCCTTCCCAACCATCGTCAAGGAAGTGGCAAGAGCATGGTAAATTGCATTCCCACCAGGATCAATCCACTCTTTCAAAGAGTTTGGCCATTAGTTTCTAGTCCAGTTCTAGAGCAGCAAGAGGCCCGAGTGGGGCTCTGACTTATCCTATGGCATGTAGGGGTGCCACTGTGGCCATATCCTAAGAACAAGTGAGGTGAACGAATTGATATTATAATCATGCTTATGTTATGCATATTAGGGTCAATATGCTTAATTGTTGGAATGAATGTTATGTTGACATGATTAATTACGATGTGTTAGAGACCATCAAAGCCCTCATAAAAAAACTATATTTAGTCGTAGTGTAAGTTAATCAAGATGCAAATCGGATTAGAGTTCAATTAGCCAATTGGTATCTAGGCAAAGTGGTTTTAAGAAGGTTAAGGGAATGAGATTTTTTAATTGGTTCCATTGTCTGACCTGGCCAATTTAATTGGTGTCTAAGGAAAGCAATGGGGGGACCCCCTCATCTCTCCCACTTACCTGGCCAATTTGGTCAAATCTAAACCTTCAAATGGAAATGCTAATTGATTAAGCACACTACAAATTGCCTTGCTTCATGCTATGACAAATTTGTATCAAAACTATAGTAGGTTTGTTGAGCAAACTCAAGGCTTACTATTAGGGTTTGATATAAAGTTTGACATGGTGCATTTTATGCTTTAGAGTATGATTGATAATACTACCTTTTTTAGCAAACTCAAGGGTAACATTATCAATCATGACTATATAAAATGAAGGGTTAAACTAAACTAAGACATTATGGTTTGTTGTGCAAACACAAGACTATAAGTATCTTAGAGGCAAGTGTTATGTTCAAAATTGCAAGGGATGCAATTGGAAAGGAATGTCCTACCCTTGAACTTATAAGTGTATGTTGTGCAAACACAAGGCATTTATAAGGAATTGGGATCTCAACCCCATAAAAGAAACTGGATATTGGTTTCTCATCTACCATAGTTGAGGGTAATGGTATTCGAAGAAAATAATGGGACACACAATTAGATTCAAGTCCTTATCTAATGGTGGTTATCATCTTGAGTGGTATGCTTATATTTTATTCTTGTTTATTTGTAGATTTGAATTTAAATGGCTTCTTCTCTTTCACTATGGGGCATCCTGGATGCCAATAAACTGATCGGACCAAACTATGTGGACTGGTTGAGGAACCTAAGAATAGTACTTGCTCAGGAAAAGGTTTCCTACATCCTCGATTCTCTGGATCCAGATCCGATCGGAGATGATGCTATAGAGGAGGAAAAGGCCATTTATAGAATGTGGCAGAATGATAGCTTGACTATCAAGTGCATCGACAGCTTGACTATCAAGTGCATCATGTTAAGCCTCGATGAGCAACGAGTTATAGAGGCAACATGAAGACATGGAACCTTAATTCATACTACTCAATCTCAAAAAGCTGTATGGAGAACAAAGTAGGACTGCTAGATATAAAATATCTAAGTAGTTGTTCCGGGAATGAATGAGTGATGGCTCGCCTGCATAGGTCCATGTTCTTAAAATGATTGACTTAATCACCCGATTAGGTCAATTAGGCTTTGTCATGGATATAGAGCTTAATCATGATTTGATCCTACAATCACTCCTAGATTTCTTTCCTTAATTTGTCATGAACTACCACATGAACAAACTGAATCTATCATTACCAGAGCTACTTAACATGCTTAAGATAGCTGAGAGCCACTTCAAAGGAGATAATGCTAATCATCTTCTAATTGATGGGAAGAAGAAAGGGATAATGAAGAAAGGTACAAAGCGAAAGCTAAACCCTAAGAATAGCATCAATAAGAGGAAGAAGGCAAAGAGGCCTTCAAATGATGGATCCTATTTTTTTTGCAGCAAGAAGGGACATTGGAAGAAGAACTGCAAGACATACTTGGCAGGTTTGAGGCAAGATACCAATAAAGCATCAAAAGGTTTGTTTATGATACAAACAAACTTATTATTGAGCTCTTCAACTCTAATTCATGGGTATTGGATACCGCATGTGCATCTCATATCTGCAAGTCTTTGTAGGGACTCCACAAGATAGAAGGTTGATGAAAGGTGACTTCAATCTTTATGGTGCGAGTGGAGAAGCCATTCATGCTGAAGCCATTGGAAACTACATGTTATTATTTTTCTCGAGCAAGATAATGGAATTGAAAGATTGTTATTTCATTCCAGATGTTTTAGAAATATTATTTCTATACCTCTGTTATTAAGACAAGGTTATGAAATAAAAGTTGAGAAAAATTGGTGTTCCATTTTTCATTCTAATGACTTCTTTGGAATGGGAAAATTTGTGAATGGTATTTTAATATTATCGCTCAATGATGAAGTGTTGCTTATAGAAAACAAAATGAGAAAGAGAGATGATACCAATGAAACATTCCTTTGGCATTGTCGATTAGTTCATATTGGTGAATCAAAAATTAACAAGTTATACAAAGATGATTTCTTTGATCCTTATGATTATAAATCATTAGAAACTTGTGAATCTTGCTTCATGAGAAAAATGACCAAGTCTCCATTCACTGGACATAGAGAAATGGCAACTGAATTGTTAGGTTTAATACACTCAGATGTATGTGGACCTATGTCAACTTAGGCTAAAGGAGGATATTCTTATTTCATCACTTTCATTGATGATTTATCTAGGTTTGGATATGTGTATCTCATGAAACATAAATCCGAAGCCTTTGATAAATTTAAAGAGTATCAAAGTATGATTGAAAAACAATCTGGAAAAAGTATTAAAGTCCTTCGGTTTGACCGAGAAGGAGAATACTTATCTAGTGAATTTCTTAATTATCTTAAGTCAAATGGTATTCTTTCTGAATGGACCCCTCCATATACACCATAATTAAATGGTGTAGTAGAACGAAGGAATCATACCTTGTTTGACATGGTAAGGTCCATGATGTGCTTCACAGATCTTTAAATATCCTTATGGGGATTGCCCTAAAAATTACTGCATATGTATTAAATAGGGTACAATCAAAATCAGTACCTAGTACTTTATATGAATTATGGAATGGCAAGAAATCAAGTCTTAAACATCTTAAGATTTGGGGTTGTCCAACTTATGTTAAAAAGAAATTTGGACATAATCTAAGTGCTTCGCACTTGTGTGCCTCATGGAAATTACGGAATATAGCATTCCAGGTATTTCTCAATAATCCTAAAGATTTGATTTATTAGTTGTTATGCTCAAGTGTTCCTAGGGTTTAGGGTTCTGGCCAGTAAGGGTTTCAAATATGAAAATTTTGAAACCTAGTCTTCCGCTGTGCCTGGCTTAGGTAACCCAACACAGGGGAGATTTCTATCGCATTATAGTAACCCAGTTAGCATGCAGGACGTGGATACAAGCCACCTTCGATGAAGCAAAGGCCATGAACATCGTGGAGCCTCACCCATAAAAGATGGGGAGGAAAGCCTTTATAGGCATTGAAAGCATCGAGATACTATCCCCTACCATGACCCTGGTCCATGCCCATCGATCATCGAGCATGGTGAGGTTCCCAAGGCTACTTCTACTCCAAATCTGGTGATCTCTCTTTAGAGAGCCAGATCCTACTTGAGTTAGCCTAGTATTGCATGGTAGATGATGAAGAGCCACCCCTGCACGTCCCTTGTATGGACTCATTTGTCATCAAGCGAGGTGGGTTCCCAGAGAGTTGTGCTTGCTTCAGACCCATCCATTGAATGTGAAGATGGGTCATGAAGAAGGAGAAATTGGGTGATGAGATAGATGATCCTCACCCTTCCCCCAGGTTCACCCTTTGACAGGCGATAGTCATAGCTTAATAGCTAAAGTACTGGCCATTTCTAATACCTTCCATGCCAAGAGGGCATCCATAGGCATGCCATTGAATCAAAGGTACCAGCCCAAGAGAAAACCCTTCCATTGAGAAAGGGAATTCAATAACCCTAACACTAAAGAAGGTCAACCATTGTTTTGGCATCCTTTAGATTACTAGAACTCCAAAGGAACTTGGCAAAGACTGGCATCCCTAGCCATATATTTATAAAGGGGCTAAGGGAAAGGCCACCGCACTGGTAGCTAGTCGGTGCTTGATAGATGTCTGCATCCCATCATCCAAATGTCCAGCCTTCCCATAACTAGGAGATGAAGTGCTAGGTGTTCCTTCCAAGGTTGACATCCCCTCAGGAGTGGCGCATTCATGCTCTTTGCACTCCAACCAAAGCGACACCACAAGTGCACTAGAGCCACATCTAGTTGGAGACTCTCTTGGGGATCGAGCCAGCATCAAGTAGTGTGCTAGGCCACATTGCATCCTATTATTGGGGGCAAGTCAAATCCTCATACCTTCCCCAGGAAGGTGATCAGGTGTCAAGATCTTGAAGGCATCTCAAGATTTCCACGAAGACATTTTCCAGGTGACAACACATCAAGGACACATAGAGCATTGTAAAGAAGCAAAACCAAAAGAGCAAAATACCATGCAAAAGAAATGAGGATTAAAAATAAAAAGTTCATTTATTAAGGCGAGGCATTGTGAGGTAGAAGTGGCTTGATTGCCATGCTTAAATCAAGGTGGCACTCTCGCATAATGGACTCTAAGCTGGCATTAAAGTCTTGCATGTGCACTTCCTCGGATATCCTAGGAAGACTCTGAGCCCTTCTAGTGGCTAGAGGTATGGTTTCACCCCTAGTAGCCCTTCTTTCGGTGGCACTCGCTCCTTGTTGTCCCCCTATAGTGCAAGAGAGCTCCACCTTTAGACATCGACCCTTATTTGTGCCTCCATCGCTCGAACCCATAGCTCCACCAAGCATCTAAATGCATCCACCTTGGCAGCTCATTTGGATGTGGCTGAGACCTTCTCATCAATCAGCATTCCTTGTAAGAGGGCAATCTCTTGTTACGGGCCTTCATCTAGTTTAATAGACCACTGTGTCCCCCATTGAAGGCTTGAATTCCTCAAGCAAGGGACCAAACATCCCATGGGGGGACTCAGGTTTTCTTGCTATGGATCTGTACCCTTGCTGGTGATGCCTATCATTTGGGTCACCATGCCATAACTTGCCAAAGCTTCAAACTAGACTTCCTATTGGCAAGAGGACAGCTCCTTGAGTTGCATACTTGTGAGGTCCATAAATTGAGATTCTGTGACCCCATGATCCTCTATTTGCACATCCCTATTGGTCCTAACCATCACCGTGGAAGCATCACCCATGGTTAGCCTTGTTCTAGATTACCATTGGCTATAAGTTCTACAATCCTTCAGTGGCCTGATTGTAGCTCTGGAGTTAGCCCCTCGATCTTCAAATCTTCAGTAGTAGACCAATTAAGCTCTATACCTGCATGCCTAAGTTCCATGACGTCCAACTTGTGTTTAACCTGGGTAAGCTCCTCCTCCATACTCTTGGCCTAGTCCTAGATATGCATGATGCAAGTCTTTAGTACCTGTCAGAAAGAAGAAGTCATCAGCCAGATTAATGGAAAGACTCACAACATGACAGGTCTGGTCCTACTTGTAGGCACAGGTGGCATAGTCAATCACCCTCCTAGATAATGGGTTGGGCATCTAGTTAGCAAAGGGTAGGGAGCAAATCCCTATTGCTGGATCTCCCGGGCCTCGAGGTTGGCTATTGTTGCCCACTGTTATAGTAAGAAATATCCTTGCTGGGAGACCCACTTTAGATGATGGCATCGCAAGAGTTGCAGTCACTCCGTGTGTGCAATCAAAAATTTGGTGGTGGTTGGGAGGACTTCAACCACAACCTGGATCATTGACAAACCCATTATATCAGGCCCTTCTTTATCAACCACGTCGATGATGACAAGCCACAACTTTGCTAATAGTGCAAGTATTGAGAGATTAGTTGGCTGCACCTCCTTTGCGATTGTTGGGAGGGCAAGTGGTGCAATTTCCAAGGCTATCTCCACCACCTCAATGTCCACCAAGGTTGGTAGAGCAGCCCAACCTCTTTAGTTGGGTCGCCCACCTCGAGCTCCATGGCAAGTAGCCTTGGGACCTCTTTTGTGATGCTTTATAGGAAAGCTGGTGCATCACCGGCCACAATGGCACCCACCTTCTCTGCTTCAGCTTCGTTGCTGTCCCTTTTCCTCTTTCAAGTCTTTCTTTCCTTGGCAAGACACGATGCTTGTCAAGTGAAAAGTCCATCACCTAAATAGTGCAACGATGAAGCTGGTTAGCCCTTAAGCAAGAAGGAGAGAAGAGCAAAATTCAATGAGATTGGGACTCATCAAAACTATTGGAGGATATTCCCAGATGTGTGGAGAACCTTCTACCAGCAACCAAACTCTTAGGAAATACTAGGAAGCGGAAAAAAAGTTGTTTGGAAGGAGACAAGGTTAGGCAGTAGCAATGGTCAATGCAGAAATTATCTATCTTCCTCAAAGTGTTTCAATGCCTTCCAGATATGAAATAAATCTGAATAAATTCTTGGAGAACCTTTGATCAATGGAGAATCAACCCTCTTCATGCTCAGGATAGATCCCAGCTCGTAGAGGAAGAGAGACAAGCCAAAAGAGTCTTGGTGCTAAGCGTTCCAACTTGGACTTGGAATCACTATGCACTATGGATTTTGGCTTTCTCCTTTCTTTGGCGGCTTGGATGGGGTTTTTCCCATGAGGTGGGATGGCAACCAAAGAGGAAGAGAGGGAGGAAAAAGATAGGGATTACGGAGAAAAGGATTTTCACTATTGCTCATTGCGCCTCCTAGTGCCCGAAACTACAGTCAGCCCGTATACACAAGTATATATAGTCTAGGTCACAATGACCTAACCCTAAACTCCCACAAGCCAACTCTAAGTCCAACTAGGTTTCCCAAGCCCTTAACAACAATGACTTGACCCAGTTACACTTAATACAAATTGACCCACTTGAGGCTCAGCACTCCTAAACCCAAGACCCAAAAGGCTGACAGCCTTTTAACCTAGGACTCAATCTAGCCCTAGAGACTCCATGAACTCATCATGATAAGTAGACCAAGGCTTAAGCCCTGGCTCCACGAGCCTTGGATGCACCACATGAGGCCAAACAATCTCCACCTTCGTGCTCCAAGGCTTCAGCCAACTCCATCCAGTCCACAAGCTGGATCTGACTTAAACATTCACGAAAGCTATCACGTGCTACAACCTTCATCAGTGCATCTTCTGGGTTATCCTTAGGGTGTTCTTTCACCAGCTCCACCTCACCATACTCCATGAGCTCTCTAATTCAATAATATCTGATGTTGATGTGCTTGGTTTGAGCATGATAGAAAGAGTTATGTGTAAGAGGAGTGCACTTTGACTATTATAGTGCACCATGACAGCCACCTGCTCGAGGCCCATCTCCAATGCTAGACCCTTTAGCCATAGGGCCTCCTTTGCTACCTCTGTAACTCTGATATACTCTATCTCAGTGGTTGATAACAATGTAACAAGTTGCAAGCAGGATCTCCATGAAACAGGACTTCAATATATGCTGAATATGAAACCTATCGTCGAACGATGAGTGTCCACATCTCTATTGAAATCTGCATTTATGAACCCTCCTATCAGCCCTCGAGCCTCCTTGGACATGTTGGAGTATCCCTCAGCATCTCCTTGCTGTCTGTAGTAGATGCCAACTCCGACCATACCTACTAAGTACCTGAAGACTCTCTTCAGTGCTCGCCAGTGCTCCCTGCCAGACTGTGCCATGAACCTACTCACCTGACTCATTGCACGGGTGATATCTGGCCTACAACACACCATAGTATACATGAGACTACCTACACCAGAGGTATACGATACCCTCTACATCTCCTGAACCTCCACCTTAGTTTGTGGTACCATGGTCTTTGAGAGTTTGAAGTGTCCGGCTAATGGCAACTCCGCCGGCTTTATTCCTTCATCCTATACCTCTTCAAAACCTTCTTTATATAGCCACCTTGAGATAAATGCAGCACCCTCTTGTTCTAATCTCTGAAGATTTTCATGCCTAGGGTCTTCCCGTAGGTCTCAAATCCTTCATCTCAAACTTCCGAGTCAAAGTTGCCTTCAGTTCCTGCACTGTTTGCTTACTCTTACATGCTATCAACATGTCATCCACATACAATAGTAAGTAAATCCTAGAACCATCATCAAGTGTCCTCACTATACATAAGAGTCATGATTGCACCTGGAAAGTCTAATGCTCCTCACAAAAGTATCGAACTACTTGTACCATTGCCTCGACGACTGCTTGAGCCTATAGTAACTTCTGCAGGAAACAAACTTTTCCTTTTGATCCTAGTTCTCTGAAACCTGGTGGCTGCTCCATGTAGCTACTCTCCTCTAAGTGTCCATGGAGAAATGCCATCTTGACATCCATCTACTCCAGCTCCAAGTCCTGAGCTGCTACGATGCTCAGTAGCACCGTGATGGAAGTATGTCTAATGACGGCAGAAAAAACCTCACTGAAGTCTATTCCTTCTCTCTGTGAGTAACCTTTAGCAACCAAATGAGCTTTGAATCTAATACCTCCTTGTTCCAAAGATCCCTCCTTGTATTGGTAAACCCATTTGCACCCTATGGGTTTCTTCCCCTATGGCAATTACACCAATTGCCACATGTCTTTCTTGTGGAGAGACTGCATCTCTTTGAACATTGCTTGGACCCACCTATCTTTATCTGGGCTCTCCATAGCCTCATCATAGGTATGTGGTTCTCCATTGGCTATCACCAGGGCATATGATACTTTCTCTCTGAAGCCATATTGGTCAGAGGTTGCCTGATGGTCCTCTTGGGCTTGTGCAACACAACCCTCTCCTAGGTCTAGCCTGATTTTGCTAGTCCTCCTGGCCTCGATCATCCATTCAATCTCTCTCCACATGTGGAGGCACCCTCTGAGAGTGCTCCACCTGAATGTCCAATCCTTCAGATGCACCTGTAAGTGGCAAAATAGAAAACGAGGTAAGTTATCCAGTGCTGCCCTATTGGACCTCCTGCTGCTCCTCCGTGCCACATGACCTCTAGAGATCTGACCTCTCATCAAAGGTCACATCCTTACTAATGATGACTTTCTTCTTTAAGGGATCCCATATCCTATACCCCTTGACTCCTCATGGATCCCCAAGAACACCATTTTCTTTGACTTGGCATCCAACTTACTACACTCACCAGCACCGATGTGCACATACGTCGTGCACCCAAAAACCCATTGATGGCAAAGCCCAATCTTCCTTCCAGACTATCTCTTCTATGGAATACCACCATTTAACTTTGTATGTGGTGACTGATTGACAAAATAGCAGGTGGTGTCAACTGTATCAACCCAGAATGCCTAAGGAAGCCCTGCCTATAGCCTCATGCATCTTGCCTTCTCCATAAGGGTTCGATTGATTCTCTCACCCATGCTATTTTGCTGAGGAGTCCCTCTAACTGAGAAGTACCTTTTGATGCCACACTCCTCACAAAAGCACTGGAACTCCTTGCTGGTGAACTCATCGCTGTTGTCGAACCTCAAGCACTTTACACTATGACCTTAGTCCTTCTTAACTTCTGCTTTCCATACCTTAAACTTTGAGAAGACCTTTTATTTTTTCTCTCATGAAGTAGATCCACACTTTCCTTGAAAATTCATCTATCAAGGTCAAGAAGTATCTCACTCCATTTCTGGTTGAAACTGGAGATGATCCCCACACATCAGTGTGAACTAGCTTAGTGGAGCTACATAGTGGGCTAAACTGTTGCTAAAGTGGACCCTCCTCTACTTTCCCATCTGGCATGACTCATAGATATATGAAATATCACCAACCAAATCTAGAATTGATCCATGCTTGCTTAGTTTCTTTGTCCCATGATCTCTCATGTGGCCCAAGCAGTAGTGCCACAATCTGTAGTCCCCCTATGGGTCTTGTGCTACCACTGCTGTATCAGATTGCCCCATCACAACTAACCCCTCCATCTTGTAGAGATTATTATTCATCCTCCTACCTTTCATCATGAACATGGCTCCATTGAAGATATTAAGTACTCCACTCCTGGCTCAACTACTGAAGTTGTAACCGCATCGCTCCTGGTAGCCCAGTGACACCAGATTTTTCTTCAACTCGGGAACATGCTTGACATTGGTCAATGTCCTCATGATCCCATCGAATATCATCACTCGTACACTCCCAATACCAGCAACCTTGCATGAGTGATCATCTCCAAGTGTCACACTTCCCTTATCAATCTTGGTATAAGTCGAAAACCAAGACCGGTTTGGGATATAATGATGAGAACAGGCTAAATCCAGGGTCCATATATCTATGTACAATATATGATCATTTGATACCACCAAGAGATCATCCTCCATCTCTTTATCAGCCATGGTGCTCACCGAATCTGATCCTCCTGTGTCACCCTTATTGTTCTTCAACTAAGGACAATCCCACTGAAAGTGCCTAGTCTCATTATGCTTAAAATACCTTGCATCTTTCCTGCTCTTGCTCTTCCTTCTGAACTTCAACCATCTTCTCTACTTGGACCTCTCCCTTCCTCTTCTGGACCTTTCCCCAACAACCAAGCCCTCATGGAGAACTCCTTCTTTGGTTAGCTTCTCCCTCTGCTCATTGGAATGCAACACCGAGACCATGTCTTCATACTCTAGGATCTCCTTGCTGTATAGCAGCATAGTAATCAAAGCATCAAAGGAGGGGGGCAGCAAGCATAGCAATAGCAAGGACTTGTCCTACTCCTCAAACTAGATCCCAACGTTCAGCAACTCGTTGCATATCTAGTCAAACTTCTGAATGTGAATCTACTATGTTAGGAAGCCTTCTTGCATCCAAAGGCTGTAGAGCCACTTCTTTAGCATCAACTTGTTGCACATGTTCTTCCCCATGTAAAGCATATGCAACTTCGACCAAAGACCTTTTGGAGTCCTTTCCTCTATCACAAAATAGAGAGCCATATTTGCCAAACACACTTTGATCGTCGCACAGGACTTCCTTTCCGTGTACATCCATTGCTTCAATCAAACTTCTCAAAATCTACCTTCATGCTTGTACTCATGGCTGGATCCTAGCCAAGCATACAATAATCAAAAATACTGTATGATTGGGAAGTACCTTCTTGACAGGCCCTTGCTGAAATTTCATTGATTGAAATCTAAGATTTCTGGCATCTCCCATGAACTCACACAACTCAGGCTCTGATACCACTTGTTGGAGGATGTCCCCAGATGTGCGAACAACTTTCTACCAGCAACCAGACTCCTAGAAAATACCAGGAAGTGGCAAAAAAGTTATTTGGAAGGAGACAAGGCTGAGTGGCGATGTGCAGAAATTATCTATCTTCCCCAAAGCATTTTGATGCCTTCCATATCTGAAATAAATATGAAAAATTCTTGGAGAACCCCTGATCAATGGAGAATCAACCCTCTTCATGCTCAGGATGGATCCCAACTTGTAGAGGAAGAGGGACAGGCTGAAAGAGGCTTGGTGCTAAGTGTTCCAAGTCCAACTTGGACTAGGAATCCTTATATGCTATGGATTTTGGCTTTCTCCTTGCTTTGGTGGCCTAGATGGGGTTTTTCCCATGACATGGGATGGCAACTAGAGATGAAGAGAAGGAGGAAGAAGATAGGGATTAAGAAGAAAAGGGTTTGCACTATTGCACCTTGCACCTCCTAGTGCCTGAACTATAATCAGCCCATATAAACAAGTATATATAGTCAAGGTCACAATGACCTAACCCTAAACTCCCACAAGCCATCTCCAAGTCTATCTAAGTCTTCCAAGCCCTTAACAACAATTACTTGACCTAATTACACTTAATACAAGTTGACCCACTTGAGGCTCAAGACTCCTAAACCTTAAGACCCAAAAGGCTGACAGCCTTTTGACCAAGGACTCAATCTAGCCCTAAACACTCCATCAACTCATCATGATAAGTGGACCAAGGCCTAAGCCTTGGCCCCCTGAGCCTTGGGTGCACCACATGAGGCCCAACAAAAACACAGTTTTATTTCTTTGATTTGTCTGTTGTTCTATACAAGTGTTAATGGCAATCACAAAAAAGAAGGAAAAAAGGGAAAGCAAAATGAAGTGCATAAGTCATAAGAGGCTGCTAGATCTTCTCCATCTTCTGAGTCTTCCTCATCAGAGCCTATAGATTCTTCACCATCCATGGAGCTGACTCTATCATCAGTTTCTCAATGTCTATACTAGGGAATCATTCGATGACCTGCTTCTTGCAATGCTCGAAGCTTTGTTGAAAGGCTTTCTTGCATGAGTCAAGCACTATTTGATAGTACTACCCTCCTATTTTGAAGCTCTCCACTACTTCCACCATTGTCCTAGAGGCTCATGCTTTAGTAGCATATGGTGCGGACACCAGAGGCACTAGACTAAGGCAGAGGCTTCTCAACCCTCTATGGTTATCTGAGTAGTGTTTTTAGTGTTTGAGTCCAGTAATAAGGGCTTAGCCCACTTGAGCCCCTAGTTTGGCCTCTAAGTCCTTGTTTTGGGCCTTTCAATATTTGAGTCTTGTATTTAGAGTCACTCATACTATTAGGCTATTGAGTCAAGCAAAGGATACTCATTATAAGTTTTGTTACTTTGAGTCTTATGAGTCCTGTAAGTCTTGTATTGAGTCCAGTCTAATGTTGTAAGAAGAAGACTCAAGTCACTTATGGATCCAGCCAGCATGACACTCCAACCACTGCATCAAATCCAGTCACCCACATAATTGTGCCACTTGGAAAGCATAGAAGGAGTCATGGAGACACCCTTGAAGACCCCTGGTGAATCAAATGTCTACAATATATACAAAGAAGAAGAACAACTAAAGAAAACCCAGAAGCATGAAGCCCTAACCCTAATTCAGCACCCCATCCTTATGGTCACCACCCTGTGGTCGGCCACCTTAGGGTCACCCCCTTGGTCGACCATAACAAGGAGAGTGAAAGAGATTATGAGCCTAATTGGGAGAGGAGTTTCCATGTATTCTAAGTAGGGTTTGTGAGGGAAAAGGATACAAAGAAAGTTACCTGTATACCCTTACTTAGGACCCAAGTCTTGTAAGCCTATATAAGAGGCCCCCCTCTCATGTATTTTGATAACTTTTAATAAAATTTCTTGAGTTTTCTCCAACATTGCTGTGTGCTTTGTCCTCCTAAGGGAATCTATGTGAGACCCGTCGCTACTACAAGCTTCCTATGCCCTACCTCCAAATCACCAACGAAACCCTAGTCGCCAACCCTACTTCAACCTTGGATGCCCCTACCACATGGCCACCCACATCCAACCCTCTTCTTCCCTTCCTTCTTTCAGTCTTCTACCTTATTTCTTCTTTGTTTTCTAACCCTTGATAGGTTTTTTTTAGGTCTCTTAGAGTCCACGAATCTAGGATTCCATTCGACCAGCTTTCAGGTCAGCAGGCCGAAAGCCACAGATCTACGGGGTCTCCAGCTTGATTTTCGAGGATGCATCTGGGAGCGTAAAGTGACCCCTTCATGGATTCATCTTCAAATCACTGCCAGGTACAACCCCTTGACTTACAAGTTGCGGTATTGTAGAATAGCTAGCCTTACCAAGGTTTCTTAGCCTTGGGATCCTTTCTTTTTAGTATTTATGGTATGTTTCTGCATGCATGTGCTTCTAGTTTTTCTGTAGAATTCCTTGCTTAAAGTATTGGCTCAAATTTCAAGATATAAACTCTTAATTCACTGATTAATAATAAACAAATAGTTTGCATGCATAAGTAGTCCCGCATCATTTGATATCAGAGCATCTTTTAGGACTAATTTCTGCATCCCGTCATTCTTGCATATAGTCTATTCTTTTAATTATTTCTGCATGTATATTACTCAGAGACTATTGATTCTTATTTTTTTGGATTCCTCATAATTGACAATATTTATCAGAATTTTCTCATAATTTAATTCAGTTTCTAGGTCTTCTACACATCTAATTTACTACCTAAGAATAGTTCTACCCTAAAATTTTAGCATGTTTAGGGTTCTTTTTGCATAATCTCTACATAGTTTACTTTTTTGCATATTTCCTGCATATTAGGTACTTTCCTACAAATTATATTTCTACAAAAAGAAAATAAAAAACATATACATAAAACCAAAAAAATCAGAAACCCTAGTTTTCATATGTGTGTCATCATATGCATAAGCTACATTAAGGGCAATTCTACCATGCCATTGGGGGAAGGATTTGATCTCCTCTCCTTAGCACTAAACAACAACCCTTGCATTCGAGCCCAACCTAATTAAATTCAATTAGACCTAATTTGCTTTGCTCTAGTAAGTTAGGGGCACCAACAGGTCGGGTCCAACCATGTAGGAAGACTAGTGCACCCAATACCTCTCCTATTACTGGAAGCTGGTGTCTAGGCTAGAGGTCTAGTGGCAAATGCTCTAAGTGGATGATGGTTCCTTAATTGGGTCCCTGCAAAAGCAGGGGGGAAAAGAATATGGACCTGTATTTTGTAAAAAATATGGGTTTCTATTCTGAAAGAGATCAGTTCAAGTTTGCTAAAGCTAAGTTAGTTTGCTAGGCTAAGATAGACTGGGATAAGTTTGAAAGAATGGCTAAACTAGAAGGAGAAGCACCCATAACTACCAGGAGGGCCATGAGAAGCAAACTTAGAGAAAAGTACCTACCCAGGTCCTGTGAACCCAGAACCTATGAACCTTGCCCCTACGCACCCAGATCCAATAAATCCATAACCCATAGGTCTGAGCCCATGTCCTATGAGCCTAAGGAACCCATAACCCTTAGGTATCAACCTAATGCCAGTCAAGTTTTCCCTAGTCAACTGAACCCCGTAGAATCAGTACCCCAAGATATGAGCCTGGTATTAGTCCACCACCTCTTAGTCGACCTGAGTCCATTAGGACTAGTGCCCTTAACCCAAGACCAAGTCCTAGCCAAGCCAGCCCAAGCTGACTTGAGCCCAGATCCCACTAGTTCCCATGAATGATAGGTGTGAGGACCTTGAGTTCAAATTGATTGCACTGATATTCAAGACTTAGGGTATTACCAGGTTGAGAAGCTAGGGAAGGATAAGAGTAAGTCACTAAAGGTTCGGAGAAGTCCCAACACCATGTACTTTAAATACCACAAACCGGGACACTATGCTAGCCAATGTCCAGCCAAAGCCTTGCATATAGGAGAGCTAGAAGAGGACAAATCAAAATCCATTATAGAAGTGTATGAGGTTGACATGAGTTTAGTAGACAAATACGAAGGAGAAGACTTTGAGGAGGATAACTCTAGTACCTTAAGGAAACCTTAGGAGAAGATAAAATTGTAGAGCCTAGTCCTGAAGTATCAGAACAACAGGAAATTAGTGAGGACTTGGTTCCTATAAGTCAATACCCTCAGGAAGAGCCCACTCCTTTAGCCCTAGCCCGAGATCTCATTTAGTATTCTCATAAAGAATTCATTCCTCTAAACCCAATTGATGACCTTTTTCTTGAGCTGACAAAGTCATCCTTTCTTAAAGACCCTGCACTTGTAATGACCAAATTCTCCATCCTTCAAGTGGATCTTAAGTCACCCATAGATCGATGCTCAAATCTTAAGGTCATCCCTAGTAACCAAGGTCTATTTCATGGATTGTCTCAAGACTCCGATTCTTATTTCCTACCATACCCTAAGGCTACCAATGTTCCCCAAACTTTCTAATTACACTTTATTGAGGTTGTTGTCTCCACCCAGTGATTTTGATGAATAACAAAACATTGAGTACATATTGTATACTAATATGTATTTCTAGCTATGAGTTTTCAGGAAGCAAGCACCTCAAATTCTCCAAAGTTTAAGTATCATGGCACGCCATGGCACGGAGCATTTTTCGCAACTAAGGGCATCCTCCTCATGCAAAAAGGGCTTTTACATGTTCAATTATTAATTATTTATATTTCATTTTAGTTTCAAAATATATGCTTGTGTTTTTGGCTTAATTCACACTTGATTATGAACTTTTCAAGGTCAAGTACCGACACCTGAGAAGTCAAGTGTCGACACTTCAGCTTTTGGCACGCAGAAAAACCCCTTGGCATCCCAAGTGTCGACTCCCAGAACTCAAGTGTCGACACCCGCAATTCAAGTGTCGACACTTAGGTTTCTAAGTATCGACTCAAGGCCTGAGATTTTTGAAAATATAGAACTTTGCCAATAGAGGGTTTTTGTGTCAAGTGATCAAGTGTCGACACTTAAAAGTTCAAGTGTCGACACCTAGAATCAAGTGTCAACACCTGAGAGCCAAGTGTCAACACCTGATAGCCAAGTGTCGACACTTGAAGTATGACAGCCTTAATGGATCTATTTTTCTAACTTGCAGAAATCACTTTTCAAGCTCCAAATGGCTAGATTCGAGGCTCCAACAGTCACAAACCATTTTTTGGAAGTTTTTAGTTGTATTTAACCTCCACCAACTTCATTCTTGAGGTATTGAAGTCTATTGAAAGCCAAAAAGCCAAGATTCTCTTAAGAACTTCACATAAAGAGCCACTTAAAGTTTGATTCCCTGAAAAAGCTTACAAGCCCATCCTTACTTAATTCCAAAAGAGGAGTTTGAAGAATATTCCGAGGAGATAAGAGAAAGCATCATCTTGAGTTTTAAAGCTTCTACTCTACTCTTGAAGAGAGTTTGTCTTAATTTTTGAAATTGTATATCTGCTTTTATCTTGTGATTTGACCTTGCTTTCAAGGGAGTCTTGAAAGAAGGTTGTTGTGGTTTGTTGGTAAGCCAAAGGGACAAAACCAACTAAGGTTAACTTGTGAGCCCGAAGATAAAACAAGTGTAAAGGTTTGTTGGTGAGCCTAGATGATAAAACCAACATAGGTTTTGACTTGTGAGCCTTTGAAAAACAAGTCGACTGTAATCTTGATTGGATTATAGTGGAATTCCCAAGGGTGGCTTGGGGAGTGGATGTAGGTGCTAGGTTTGCACCGAACCACTATAAACATTGTATTTGTGTATGATTGCCTTCTTTCCTTCTTGCTCTTTGTTTATTGCATTTCATTTACTGCTTTCTGCTGCATTCAATCTTATGCATTTAATTTATTACTCACAAACACCACCAGACCTTCACATTACTATTTTAAATTTTGAAAGACCCAATTCATCCCCCCTCTTGGACTCCATTTCTGGGCAACAGAGGTCGTTCGGTTACACCAGTTCTTTGAGTATGTTAGGTTTGTGACCTACTTTTGGAAGACCTTATGGAATTTGCTAGGAGTCCATTGTAAATTTTCATGTTTATGACAAACCAGGGTCAAACCTAGAGAGTCTATAGTCTATTAGGTTTAGGCCCAAAGAGTCCAATAAAATCCCTCTCAATAGGAATGCATAGTAGAGTCTGTACTTTGTTAGGTGTCAGTACGAGTCAAAGTGCATCATGCTAGAGATCTGCATTAAGCACTTATTTTGAAACAAAATGGCTAATTTCCAAAAGAAAGCCAAAGAGTTTGAAATAGGGGATCTGTAATGATTAGGCTTAGGCCTAAGCGGTTCCCACCAGGGACCGTTAAGAAGCTTCATGCTCATGGTGCTGGACCCTTTAGAGTGATAGAGAAGGTCGGATCCAATGCCTATGTGCTAGATCTGTCCCTAAATTTTGGCATTAGCTCTACCTTCAATATCACGAACTTGGTTGAGTATAGGGAATCGGCAGTGATTCCTTGTGAGGCCTTTGGACCTACCCCATCCTTTGAGAGCGAACCTAATCCAGAGTGTCCACCTATAAATTGGCCTGAAGAGGAGAACAGATCGAGCGTATCCTGGATGATCAAGCTATCATGACCCGGGGCTGTGGCTATCAATGCTACCTGGTACGATGGCAAGGTTGACCAGAATCTGACGATTCATAGATTACTCAAGAAGACTTGCAGCGCCTCGACCCAGACCTCCTTGAGTGAAACTAGAGCCAGAGTGATCCATACTCGACGGGGTCGAGTTCCTCCCACCCCGGGAGAATTGGTACGGATACTAGAGGCACCAAACTAAGGCAGAGGCTTCTCAACCCTCTATGGATAATCTGAGTAGTGTTTTCAGTGTTTGAGTCTAGTAATAAGGGCTTAGCCCACTTGAGTCCCTACTTTGACCCTTGAGTCCTTGTTTTGGGCCTTTCAACATTTAAGTCCTGTATTTAGAGTCACTTATACCATTAGGGTATTAAGTCAAATTTTGGGATGCTCATTATAAGTTTCGTCACTTTGAGTCTTATAAGTCCTGTAAGTCTTGTATTGAGTCCAATCCAATGTTGTAAGAAGAAGACTCAAGTTACATATGGATCCAGCCAGCATGACACTCCGACCACTGCATGGAATCCAGTCACCCACATAATTATGCCACTTAGAAAGCATGGAAGGAGTCATGGAGCCATCCTTGAAGACCCTGGTAAATCAAATGTCTACAACACTTACCACGAAAAAGGACAACCGAAGGAAACTTGAAAGCAAGAAGCCCTAACCCTAATTGATGGGGACATCATCGGCATGGATCCCAAAGCAAGCACGAATCCTGGAGCTACACAGATCTTGAAGGATATCCAAAATAAATTTATTTGGAATTTATCTTTATCTTTTGTTTGAATTTTGAATTAGGATTTGGTTGGTTAGGATTGAGATATGGATAGGCTTATCTTATCCTATCATGTATTTAAAATTGAATCATCCCTATCTTTTTATCTTATATTCAAATTCAAATAAGGGTTGTACATGTCTATAAATACCACTCTCAGTCCTTTGAAGAAAAATCAATTTGGTTAATCAAATAAGTTTTTTTAGAAAAGAGTTTTTCTTTTCGTTCACCCCGTATGGGGAGGGTGAGAGGCTCGTCTGTCCTTCGCCTTCGGGTGTTGAGGGGTGAGAGACCCTAGTCCTTCGCCTTCGGGTTTCGAGGGGTGAAAGACCCTAGTACTTCACCTTCGGGCATCGAGGGGTGAGAGACCCTAGTTATCCCCTTTTCCCATTTAGTCCCCTCTATTATCTTAGGATTTTTCTTTACGGCCCCAGGTAGCAATTTGGGTGGGATGCCCTAGGCTCCGCATGTAATGAGATGGGTGGGATGCCCTAGACTACATGTAGTGGGATGGGTGAGATGTCTCTCTGTGAATGTAACTCCCAAAGTCCATAGAGTGTCCAATTTTCCTATCCTCCATCTCCATTTTTCCTTCAACACCACCTTAGAAAAAATTAAAAAAAAAGAAAAATAGGATATCTTAATCTTTGGTGACTTCTCAGCTCGCCGACAATCCTTCCCTGATCTGTCCCCCATCAAATCTGGTATCAGAGCATGGTTGCATTGGTAGCATAGTCTTCATACTTAGCGATGATGGATGGGAGGGAGTGGACGTCACTTGCTCAGCATGGATCTCCGTACAGAGGGAGGTGGTGGAGTCGACAGCTCGAGGGTGGCACAGGTGACCGGACGGGACTGCTGGATGGAGGTCTTGATAAGCTCGTTGAGAACCTGGGAAATGAGAAGGCTCAGAAAGAAGCACACGCCCTAGAGCTCTCGCCAAAAGAGGAAGTGCATCATGAATCCCCCCAGGCATATGAACACCGGGATCAAAGAGAACGGCCGTCGGCAGTCGTGTTGATCATGGTGGTGGGCGGAAGGGATGGCAGAAGACTTCATGGGTCAGTGGATGGAGAGGTTCAGACGGTGGTGATAGGTGATAGAGAACGGAGGTCTTTCAATGGGATTGGGAAGCAAAGAGGCAGCAATCTGAGGTGCACGAGGTGGATGAATCATTGACGGGACGGTTATGCTCAACTATGGGATCGATAGTTAGTGGTCATGCAGAGAGCTTCACAGGGAGATCTGGTAGGAATCCAACGAAGATTGGCATTGTGGTTGGCTGTGGGCAGTGGAGCAGGAACAGGGGAGAAAGAGAATGGCAGAACGATGGGGAAATATGGGATCGGGAAGAAGAAACGTACCCTAACCTATGGCTCTAATACCAATTTTATGGGGAACAGATCAGGGAAGGATCAACGGCGAGCTGAGAAGTTGCTGAAGATTAGGGTATCCTATTTTTCTTTTTTTAATTTTTTTCTAATTTTTCTTTTTTTAAGATTTTTTCTAAGGTGGTGATGAAGGAAAAATGGAGATGGAGAGAAGGAAAATTGGACACTCTACGGACTTTAGGAGTTTCACAGAGAGACATCTCACCTCTAGGGCATCTAACCCATCCTACTACATGTAGTCTAGGATATCCCACCCTTCTCACTATATGCGAAGCCTTGGGAATCCCACCCAAATCGCTACCTAGGGCCATAAAAGAAAATCCTAAGACCATAGAGGAGACTTAATGGGAAAATGGGATAACTAGGGTCTCACATCCCTTGACACTCGAAAGCAAAGGACTAGGGTCTCTCACCCCTCGACGCCCGAAGGCGAAGGACAGACGGGCCTCTCACCCTCTCCATACGGGGAGAACAGAAAGAAAAACTCTTTGATGGGGACATCGCCAGCATGGATCCTGGAGCAAGCATGAATCTTGGAGTTGCACGAATCTCAGAGGATATCTAAAATAAATTTGTTTGGGATTTATCTTTATCTTTTGTTTGAATTTTGAATTAGGATTTGGTTGGTTAGGATTGAGATATGGATAGGCTTATCTTATCCTATCTTGTATTTGAATTTGAATCATCCCTATTTTTTTATCTTGTATTCAAATTCAAATGAGGGTTGGACAGGTCTATAAATACCACCCTCAGTCCTTTATAAAAAATCAGTTTGGTTAATTAAGTAAGCTTATTTTAAAAAAGAGTTTTTCTTTTCGTTCTCCCCATATGGGGAGGGTGAGAGGCCCGTCTATCCTTCGACTTCGGGCATTGAGGGGTGAGAGACCCTAGTCCTTCGCCTTCGGGCATCGAGGGGTGAGAGACCCTGTCCTTCGCCTTCGGGCATCGAGGGGTGAGAGACCCTAGTCCTTCACTTTCGAGCATCGAGGGGTTTGAGACCCTAGTTATCCCCTTTTCCCGTTGAGTCCCCTCTATGGTCTTAGAATTTTCCTTTACGGCCCCAGGTAGCGATTTGGATGGGATGCCCTATGCTCCGTATATAGTGAGATGGGTAGGATGCCCTAGACTACATGTAGTAGGATGGGTGAGATGCCCTAGAGGTGAGATACTCTCCGTGAATGTAACTCCCAAAGTCCATAGAGTGTCCAATTTTCCTACCCTCCATCTCTATTTTTCCTTCGTCACCACCTTAGAAAAAACTAAAAAAAAAGAAAAATAGGATACCCTAATCTTCAACAACTTCTTAGCTCACCGACGATCCTTCCCTGATCCGTCCCCCATCACTAATTTTGTGCCCCATCTTTATGGTCACCACCTTGTGGTCAGCCACCTTAGGGTCACCCCCTTGGCCAACCATAACAAGGAGAGTGAGAGAGATTATGATCCTAATTGGGAGAGGAGTTTCCATGTATTCTAGGTAGGGTTTGTAAGGAAAAAGGACACAAAGAAAGTTACTTGTATACCCTTACTTGGGACCCAAGTCCTGTCAGCCTATATAAGAGGCCCCCCTCTCATGTATTTTGATAACTTTTAATGAAATTTCTTGAGTTTTCTCCAATATTGCTATGTGCTTTGTCCTCCTAAGGGAATCTATGTGAGACCCATCGCTACTACAAGCTTCCTGTGCCCTACCTCCAAATCTCTAACAAAACCCTAGTCGCCAACCCTGCTTCAACCTTGGACACCCCCACCACTTGGCTGCCCACATCCAACCCTCTTCTTCCCTTTCTTCCTTCAGTCTTCTACCTTATTTCTCCTTTGTTTTCTAACCCTTGATAGGCATTTTGCAGGTCCCTCAGAGTCCATGAATCCAAGATTCCATTCGACCAGCTTTCGGGTCAGCGAGCCAAAAGCCACGGATCCACGAGGTCTCCGACTTAATTTTCTAGGATGCATCCGGGAGTGTAGAGTGACCCCTTCATGGATTCATCTTTAAATCACTGCCAGGTACACCCCCTTAACTCACAAGTTACAATATTGCAGAAGAGCTAGCCTTACCAGGGTTTCTTAGCCTTAGCGATCCTTTCTTTCACTTTTTAGAATCTGTTTCTAAATGCATGTGCTTCTAGTTTTATTATAGAATTTCCTACTTAGAATCTTGGCTCAAATTTTGGGAAATAAACTCTTAATTCACAACTTAATAATAAAAAAATAGTTTGCATGCATAAGTTGTCTCGCATCAGCCTACACCTCCTCCTTTATGGCAGTGACTTGTCTTTAGCCTTGCTAAGTGCTTCTTTCATGGCCTGGGCTCTTGCCTCTACCTTGGTGACCCTTGCCTTCACCTTTCCAAGGGGCATTTGTATCTCAGTGAGGTACTTCCCCATCTGGCATTATGTGTCATCTAGCAGAAGGTAAACACTCTACCATACTCTCATTAAGGTGGGCATATTTGGCTACTAATGAGGCCTCAGCCACTTTCTCTCTTGCTCTCTCAATCATCAGCCGCTCATTGGTTAGGCTGAGTTCTTGGATCACTTTATCATGCTCCTATTCTACCATCTTAGTGAGCTTTTGTAGCTACTCTAACTTTTTAAGGAGGTAGTTTGCATGCTGCATAGACTCCAAGTCTCAAAAAAGCATTGCATCTAGAAAGCATGTTTATCAAGTTCTCCTTCATTGTTGGAGAATCAACACTCGGAAGGATTTTTGGGAAAGGGATTATCAACATGATGACCTAGGTGAATTGCTACAGGTTTCACCATAAGGCCTCCCCAACACCTCTTTGGGGCCCTATGGTGTCTCCTCTTTGGTCACTGGAGGAATGGAACCCTCCAAGAGCTTGAGGCACTCTTCCATCTCTAGAAGGGGAGCCTTACTAGGGATAGGGGTATTCCATCAAGTGATGGAAGGCCTCACCTTTCCTCCCATACCTACTTCTATAGTAGGAGCTGTTGTCCATCTTACCTTGGCAACAACTACCATGATTGGCAGGGCTGCTCTAGTCACCCTTACTGAGGTCTCCTCCATTGGCACCTGTGCCTTACCAGCCTTTACCGAGCCTCTACAATGGTCACCGGCCATTGCTCTCCCTCTTCCAAAGCCTTGCCTGCTCTAGCCAGGGTAGTCCTTACCGAGCCAAGGGATGCCTCGTGCCCTGCTTCTACCTTTATGGTAGGATCCCCACTAGGGCCTAGATGAGGTTTGGAGGAAGGGACAACCCCTTATTCTTCATCACCTTCCTCGCCTCCTCCGTAGGAGATAAGGAACACACCCGTTTCCCCATTGGGTTGGTTGGAGGCAATGTTGCTACCACCTTTTGCCTAACCTGGTGATATGATCAAGATGTTGTCGTTAAGACATCATGACTATCAGTTTAAAAATCTAATTTTTAATAAATTAAAAATAAGTAGAGTAGCAAATCGGGTCAAATCCATAGAGAACGTAGTGCTTAAGATAGTTTGAGATCTTTGATTTTTAAAAAATAAAAAATAATAATTTAAAGTCAGGAAAATAAAAATTAAAAGTATAAAAGAAAAATAAAACTGGGTATGTTCGATTTGCTAGTCAGATCTTAGCATTTACTTGCAATAAAAAAAATAATAAAAATTTAAAGTAAATAAAAATTAATATTGCATTAATTAAAAGAAGAATTCAATTACAAGAAATTAAAAATAATAATTAAATAAACTATAAAAAGTGATAATAAAATATTCAAAGTCAATTGGTGTAGCCTCATCGGGAAGTTGGTTGATATCACTTCACCTTCTTCCATCATACTCCATGGAGTGAACTGGGCTTTCTCTTCTTCTTCCTCTTTGGATATTGATCTTAGAGATGGAATAGGCTTGAAAGATGGTGTAGGGCATAACTCACTTCTATGAAATCTCCTCTTACAGGCCAACCCGTAACCCAAAGCTATGCCCTCTATCATGTACTATACCCTCTATCCAAGATGCTTTCTTCTGTAACCCAGGGATCCTTTAAATAGATCTCATCTAGGACTTCCTCCTAGTCAAATTTGGACTCAATCGGGTTTCAGATTGGTTAAATATTATAAAGAAAAATCTTGGCCATTGATATATTATATGATGGATCCATCATAGCATTCCTTCCTTCTCGGGCACACAGAGTCCGAACCGGACTCTCATAGAATCCCTGAATCCATCTCCTTTTTCAATTGGGACTTGGACTCTCCTCTCTCAATCTAGTGCGATAGTGTGATGGAGCAAAGATGGTGGCCGACATGAGGTGGTGGTGGCATGAAGGATGGCAGCAAGGGCGGTGTCCATTGGTGAGGGGGATTGAGAGGCCGATCAACAAGGGACAAGTGACTTGCTATGGACTCGGCAACATGACTGGAAGAGATGATGGAGGGAAGGTGGCGATAAAATTTTGGCATGATCGGTAGTGGGAGACATGGGGCAGATTGGCAGAGGAGGGGTTGATGGTGTGGGGAAGAATGGCAACGAAGGAGGAGGCAGAAGCAAGTAGCACGGCCGATGTTGGGTGGAGAAGATGGCAATGGTGACAAGAACGGCAATGGGACAGAGTTGGTGGTGGTGAAATGGCCATGGACAGACGGGTAGCAACGGCAATGGGAGGTGGCAATCAAAGGATGAAGGAAAGATGATGAAGATGGCAGTCAGCATGAAAAAGGGATCTTTTGGGGGCTTTTTTTGGTGAGGGGTGGCTCTCGGCACCTTTTCTAGCATGGGCAACGATGGTGGATGAAGATGGTGCTTGGGAGGGGAAATGGTCCATGTACAAGGTCTGTGGACTAGCAGCCATGGTTGCTTATAAACAAGCCCTCGTATCATAGACCTAACGACTAGTCCACGGTGGATCTGCTGCTTTAAAATAAATATAATTTCTTTAATAGATTTCAAACTTCAATTTAGGGCCCGTTTGAACTCCGATTTAAGTGCAGCTTGTACCATTGGACTTCAAAAATTAAGCTTTTTCCATTCATGGACTCCTCTACAAAACTCTAATAAAAAGTATCAATATTTATAAAATATCAATTAATTAATACTTATTTTAATGATTAAATTAGAATAATTGATAGACTTATCATACCCTCCAACTTAGTCATTGCTAGTCCCTTAGCAATGCAATTAAGATATAAGTATTAATTTTATAACCATGTCTCATTATGATTCTCCTTTGGATATAGGCATATGGTCAAAAGGAGTTAGCCAACATCATTAACTATGTATTGAGTTTTTGAAGTAAGGTTCGTAGTTAGAACTATTATAATTTTTTTTATAATTCATCCAAAGGTCTATAGCACTTGTGTTTATGATGGCTGACTAAGAATTTCAATGCTAGATTATAAAGAACAATTATATCTTCGCTTATCACCTACTTTTGATCAATGTTCTATATACCCTATGAAATTAAATACATGAAATGAGGTAGCTTTCACATCATCTAAATTTTTTTCTTTCATTTTTCCTTTTTTTTTTCTTTTTTTTGATTGGTGATGTCTTCACACTGCCTACTTTTTGATGTGAACAACAACACTTACTTAAACGAAGGTGTACGGTTACTCGATGGGAAACCAATATTTAGAATTTGTCTTTCTTTCTTTTTTTTGTTCCTTCTTTCAAGCAGGTAGCTCTTTCCTCAAATTTGAGTTAAATGGGGGGGTGTATATCAATTATTAATTTTTTCAGTAATAATTGAATCTTTACTTGATCTTACAACTAATACCTACTTTACTTTATCAGCGTGCATGTGTAATGAAAGTGCTAATAGCCTTTAGGTGACCTAAGTAGGCTGCTAAAAGTCTGACTAGCAAGTTTACTTCTTGACGTACTACACTAATTAGTAAATGCTTTATAACTCTATTATCCTTTTTTTAGTCTATTTTGCTCAAGAATTTTCATGGCACATGATTTATTAATTTTTTTCTATTTTCAATATTTTTAAAATATTTTTAAAAATTTTCAATAATTTTTAATTTTTTTCAAAAATTTTAAAGTTTGAGTTTAAGAGTTTGTCTCTGCCCCGTAACTTAAAACCATAGTCCCTAATTGTATAAACAAGTTCAAGAAATAAATTTAAACCATAAGGGTAAAAAGAAATATATAGAGATAGAAGTTACTTAAGAAGAGGAGCTTATCAATAAGATAAAGGTTGCAATAGTCAACTTGGATTGAAAAATTTATTATTATTATTATTATTATTATTATTTTATATGTAAGGGTATTAAAAAAATATTGGGTTGCCTCCCAATAAGTGCTAAGTTTAACATCTTTAGCTAGACATTATGAGGGGTCCAATAGATAATTAACTTTAATGTGTCTCTCATAACATCAAAAGGACAAGGCCAAGCAAGAGGCTTTGTCATCATGGTAGAAAACCATTCATAAAGTACTCTATGATAATTAACCCAAATTAATAAGGTATACTGGGCAAGCATGTTATCCCAGGATTTAAAATGATTATTATAGTTTATTTGATAATTATGGAGGGATTATGCTTGTTGGGTCAAGATTGGAAATGGTAGTTTAAAAATTCTTCAATTATGGGTTGGTCTATCCTACTCCCCTTCTCGGGCATGAAGTGTTTGATCAATGTCCCTTCCCATTTTAAATTTAGGCACCTTTTTTATATTAATATTAAAACTGTCTCTATACATTGTTTCAATATCATGGAATGATTTTGGAGGTAGTTCTCAAAATTGATGCCAAATACGAAAAAATTAATTATAAAACTTCTAAGATCATGATCCCTCATTTCGGTAATATCCCACCTAATAGCTTCTTTTTATGCTTTTAGAATACCACTGAGTTAGGCTTCCTGGATAAGGTTCACTGAAAAAGTTTCAATGGGTGCATCTGGAAGTGGCTTCAGTTCTAGATTAGTGATAATTCTAACAAAGGGGCTATTGGTGGGCTATGTGATGGATCTTGTTGTTCATCAATCAAAAGTGGGGTGGTTTCAAAGTAGGGTATTTGTATTAAGTAATTCACTTCGGTACTATATTTGTCTACATTAAAATCATCTATCCTTAATTAAGTCAGACAAGAATCTAACAAATCCTGAGAAAGAATTGTGGGCGTGGCTTCCTCTATTGAGTTATGTATTTGTGGTTCTTAGGAGTTGCTACTAGTTCTATCATTGCATTTATTTATTCTCCTATCCCATTTAAAGGCATGGATGATTCTAGGGCACTTGGGAATAGAGCCATAGGTGAGTAGGGTAATGACGGAATTGGTTCGGCCCATAAGTTTAATGTCTCCATATATTTTTCTATTTAGCCAAATTGTCTATATTGGTCTTTATGGTTGTGCAGAGTTGTTCTAAAACTAGTTCATTCCCGGGAGCCAAATTGATTGTTCAGAAAAAGATAGAGGGTCATTAAAATCTTAAGTTAGGTATGGTCCCTCTAGGTTATTTTTGGATTGACTAGGCAGTTCACCTCCCTCCTCTCTATTAAGCTTAATTAATCATTGATCAGTTTGATATGTTAGCTTATCGATAAATTGTTGTTGGGCTATAATCATTTATTGAAATTGAGCAAATCTATTGACATCTAGGTTGGTCTGTAGGGGAGGTGGGTGTGGTGCTTACTGAACCTTCTCTTCAAATAGTGGGCTATATAATTAGTTAGAGATGGTTGATAATGTGGATAGGGCTGATCATAATAGGATGTATCTATGAACATGGACCCTTGGGTTGCTAGGATAACCGCTAGGTGTGGTTGCCATGAAAAGTCTGGTTGAGCCCTCTAACCTAAATTATAAGCATTAAAGTATAGATTATCTCCTAAGTTGCAGGATATTTGGGTTTCATCTTAATAAACTTGGTCATACATAAACTCAAGAGGTTGGTACCCGGTGGGGCACTCACTCTCAAAGTGAGTGGGGCTTGAATAAACTTGGTGTGCTTCATACTCTACTATAAGGATTCATGCTCCTGGCACTGATTTAGTCTATTAAATTATTCTGATCATTCAAATATGCAATCAATATTTTAGATTAAAGCAATCCTTATTTATTTATTTTTTTATTATTATTACTATTTTTTTAAGTGGAGTGGTGAGATGAAAAGGAAAAGAGTTCTAAAGAAAAGGACATAAGAAATCCTAGAGCTAAGAAGAGAGAAGAATAATTAGTTAGGATTTGATATTATTTACAAACAAGTTAACAAAACATTGACTCTCAATCCTAGGGTTATCCTAAATCTAGACAACTTCTAACTGCCAAGGCAACCTTGGAGCCCTCCAAGTCAAAAAAGAACTAATCAATTGGCTAGATAATGATAAGATTGGTGGGGTCCCCTCATTGCTTTCCTTAGATACCAATTAAAATTTGTCAGGTCAGTCAATGGAATAAATTAAAAACTACCTTTTTTCAGGGCTACATCATCCTTGAACCCCTTTCCTAGACACCAGTTAATTAGCTAATCCTAACATGGTCCAACTCTTCTAGGTGCCTTGTCCTATTGAGATTGAGTACCTTAGATGCTAACATCTAGTTAGTTTTAATTAATAGGTTTGGGTCAATACAAGAGCATGGTGGTGGATTGTAGGCCAAGGAAGGGTGATCAAATCTTCACCTTATGTTGTTATGGGTTGTTTCCCTTAACATGTTTTATGGAAGTTTGCAATGCAAAAATAGGAAGATGTCTCAAACAAGTAATAGGCTTTTAAGTTTTAATTGGTTACTCTATTTTAGTTATGTATTATGTGATATTTTTGTTTTCTTTTTATATTATGTTATTTCAAGCAAGAGAGATAAATAGCAATTTTTAATCTTGGTTAATTAGATGTGAGAAAAATAAAATAAAAGTTAGGTTGAGCAAATAAAGAAACTACAGGTCTTATAATTAAGTCAAGAAATCAAAGCAGTATTTAGGACTGTTAATTAAAAAGTTAAGTATTTTTTGTTAATTTAAAAAGGAAGTAACTAATTTTTTTTTCTTTTTAGGTTAGTTTATAAAGAAAGAAACTAATTAAAAGAAAAAAGCTAAAAAAGATTTTTTTTTCTTTTTATGTTAATTTGAAAAGGAGGATAGCAGTAAAAGAAACTAATCTAAAATAATTAGGTAGATTTCAAAAATGGAGACTAATCAAGGAAACAAAAAAGAAAAAAATTGGTTAATATGAAAAGGCAAAAATTAATTAGAAGCAACTAAAAAAAGAAAATAATCTAGGATTAGGATTGATCTCACAAAAATTATAGAAATGTCCTCCCCTTTTTCTTTCCTTTTTTTGGGATTTTTTATCTGCAAAAAAAAAATAGTAAATTAAATTTAGAAGAAATCAAAGAGATAAAAAATGTTAGCATTCGTGCCTTCTCTAGCAATGGTATCATAAACTTGATAGGATCGTGATGTTGTCATTAAGACATCGTGACTATCAATTTAAAATTTTGACTTCTAATAAATTAAAAAAAAGTAGATATCACCAAGCCGGATCGAATCCATGGAGAATGTAGTTCTTAGGATAGTTTAAAATCTTTGATATTTATAAAATAAAGAAAAATAATTTAAAATCAAAAAAATAGAAGTTAAAGGTGCAAAAGAAAAATAAAACTTGGATATGTTCGATTTGCTAGTCAGATCTTAACATCTACTTTTAGTTTAAAATCTTTGATATTTATAAAATAAAGAAAAATAATTTAAAATCAAGAAAATAAAAGTTAAAGGTGCGAAAGAAAAATAAAACTTGGATATGTTCGATTTGTTAGTCAGATCTTAACATCTACTTACAATAAAAATAAATAATAAGATTTTAAATTATAGAAAAATTAATATTACATTAATTAAAAGAAGAATTCAATTACAAGAAATTAAAAATAATAATTAAGTAAACTACGAAAAGCGGTAACAAAGTATCCAAAGTCGATTGGTGCAGTCTCGTCAGGAAGTTGGTTGATGTCACTTCGTCTTCTTCCATCATACTTCATGGAATGAACTGGGCTTCCTCTTCTTCTTCCTCTTTGGATCTTGATATTAGAGATAGAATAGGGTTGAAGATGGTGTAAGGACAGAACTCTTCTCTAAGAAACCTCACTCTTAGAGGCCAACCCATAATCCAAACCTATGCCCTCTATCCTACACCATCCCTCTCTCCAGGATGCTTTCTTTTGTAACCTAGGGATCTTTTAAATAGTGCTCATCTAGAGCTTCCTCTCGGTCAGATTTGGACTCAATTAGGCTCTAGTTTGGTTAAATACTGTAAAGAAAAATCTTGGCCATTAATTTATTATGTGATGGATCCATCGTAGTGTTCCTTCCTTCTCGGGCACACATAGTTCGAATCGAAATCTTATAGAATCCTCGAATCCTCTCCTTCCTCGACTGGTGGCCGGCATGAGGTGGTGGTGGCATGAAGGATGGCAGTAAGGGCGGTTTCCATTGGTGATGGGGATTGAGAGGCCAATCAATAGGGGACTGGTGGCTTGCTGTGGACTTCGTAGCATGATCAGAAGAAATGTTGGAGGGAAGGTGGTGGCCAGATTTTGGCATGATCGACGGTGGGAGACATGGGGCAGATTGGCAGAGGAGGGGTCGATGATGTGGGAAAGAACAGCAAGGAAGGAGGAGGTGAAAGCAGGTAGCTCGACCGATGTTGGGTGGAGAAGATGGCAATGCCAGCAAGAATGGCAGTGGGACGGAGCTGGTGGTGGTGGAATGGCCATGGACGGGCAGTGATAGTGGTGGGAGGCAGCGATCAAAGGAGGAAGAAAATATAATAAAGATGGTAGCCGACACAAAAACAGGGTCTTCCTGGGGCTTTTTCTGGTGAGGGGTGGCTCTCGACACCTTTTTCGGCCATGGGCGATGATAGTGGATGAAGATGATGCTCGGGAGGGGAGATGGTCTATGGACAGGGTCCGTGATTTGATAGCCATGGCTACCTATGGACCATCCCTCCTATCATAGACCTAGTGACCGGTTCATAGTTGACCAGTTGCTTTAAAATACATGCAATTTCTTTTTAATAGATTTCAAACTTCGATTTCGGGCCTGTTTGAACTTAGATTTGAGTGTCGTATATATCGTTGGACTTCAAAATCAAGCTCTTTTTATTCATGGACACCTTTTCTACAAACTCTAATAAAAAGTATAAATTTTTAATAAATTTTTAATACTTATTTTAATGGTTAAATTGGGATACTTGATAGACTTGTCACATGGATTGCCAACCTACTTTAGAAGATTGAGTTATTCTGGTTGCCAGAGGGAAATTGATGCCTGTTCATGGTAAAGTTTGAAGAATGTCTTACCTTGGGATAGGCAAATCCTCATTGCATAAAATGCCTCCAGCAAACTCTACAAAAGAAGAGTAGTGAATAGTGGGACTTGGATCGGCATAAGCTCATCCGCCATGATCTGCTTCTGCTCTTATAGCATTGGGTATTCTAGCAACCACATGCTTTCAACCTCACCCCATCTCCCCAGGAAAGGCCATGTCATCTGAGAAGTCATAAAAAGGAACCACATTTTCTAGATGCAGATCTTTGCTGGACTAGATAGAAAGTTGAACCCCTTTTAAGGGGATACGTACCACCACCCTTGGCTCTTAGGGTGGGCCTTTACTAGGAAGAATGCACGAACACCTGCACCCTTGGCTCTATACCCTATCGGACTACTAAGCTGAAGAACCCAATGATTACCTTTTAAGCATTGGGGACCAGCTATGCTGGGCTTAGCCGGTACCACCATAATAGTTCTACATTACTGGAAGCATGGAGACCCTAAGCCCCATCATCAAGGATTTCTCATGTAGCGTGACCTTGTCATTGTTCTCTTGGTAACATGTTCATCATCTTCTGGAACATCTAATCGATGTCTGCCATGAAGCTGAACTCCCCTTCAATCCGACAGGCATCCTTTTCCATTAGGGAGGAGGCTGCAGTCTCTAGCATCTGATATACTCCTCCACAACCATGATTGCTGTGCACAAAATATAGAAAGACAAAGGAAAAATAAGGGATAGAGAAGACCCACCATTGGTTGCCGGGTGCTCCTCTCCGATTGCCCGGGAACCTTCCTCTCTGATACTTCTCGATCTTTTAGATGCTACAAAGGTAGTGAGGCTTCATCGATCCCCCTTTTTATAGCCATCAAAAGGACTCATCCTTTACCCGAGGAAAGGGTGCTCGTTTCTATCTTGGCACTTGGAGTGTCCCACATCGACTCATCATTAAAATCATTATTTTAAGAGGCTCACCATAACATCCCAGGGGGTTTAATCGTTGTAGCATTTTTAAACCTACCACCATCCTAGGTGACATCACCATCTTGTAAACTATGCCTGCTCTCCTCAATCACATGCCCATCCTAGCATGATTCTTGAAGGATGCAACCTAGCCTACCTCATAATGAGTTTCCTCACCTAGCCCATGCTAGGTCTGCCTTGCCATGAGCTACCTCACCTAGCACTTGCTGGATCTGCCTCACCGCTAGTAGTCTTGCCCCATGCAAGCCTTGCCTTGGCATAACAGGCTTTCATGCCCTACCAGATTAGTTGGGTCTCTACTTCCTTTGTCCAAGGCTCCTAAAAAAAAAGAAGTATGAATTCTTGGGCATGGAAGTGGGGGGGCAATAGACATGTGCCAACCAACCTAAACAACTAGACCATCTCTCAAGACTTTACCACATGGACATCAAGTTGCCTGCTCACCAACTCTTTGCTTGTAAGTCAATCATTTCCAGGTCCATCCCCCATCTTTTGTTGGGAATAGTGTTCCAAAGCCAATCATCTAGGGTGTAGATGGTTGTACTATTTTGTAATTGTATATGAATTCTTTAAATGAATAAAAGTTATTCTTTTGGCTATTCATCACATATGCATTTTCCTGAAAAGAACTCTTGTATAATGGAGTCCTTAGAACTATATTATATTTGATACAGAAAAGATATCGAGTAGTTCTTGAATTGGTTCACAACCAAAGGATACATTGTTATAGGATGATGATGTATCAAGCATAGGTTGTTGTATGTCACATTAGTTGGTTGTCCTCTTAACCAAGCAGTGTAAAGATACTGATATGACATACAGGTGAAATGTATGACATCTAACTAAACGTGACCATCTACAGAGCTCCCTTCTGCCAAAGGGTTGCTCACAAAGGGATATGCGTATATGTGTCCCTCGGACCTAAGGTCACCATGGTAGCTTGCAAGAAACTCACTGTACTTTGGTATCGGATTACCTGGATTTCTAATCCAGTGATGGAAGGTTTTTGGATACAGTCAAGTACTTGTGGAGAAGTGGTGGATCAAGATGGGATTGACCCCTCCAAATGGTTTGGAGTGAATAACTCACTATGTCTCAATTTTGCAAAACCTTGGCCATGGAAGTTCTTGTGAGGAGTTATAGAACTTGTAAGGTTGAGACACTATCTGGATGTACTAAATTAGGGTTGGCAGTCAAACCCTAGGTCATCCTGAGCATTATGAGGTCAAAGGAATGAATTATGCGGTAACCATATGCCAAAGGTTCTAGAGAGTTGCATTACATCTTCGACCTATCAGGATATTGGGTATCAATGCTAGATGATGACTTTGACAGGTATTGGAAACGTTTCAGTGCTATCGACTTAGTGTTCGAACCTATGGGGTCACACACCATAGGGGTTTCTACCAGATCTAAAGGTCGATCGACGATGGAGAAACGTTTAGCATCACTATGCGATCAATATGATTGACCAAGACCCAAATGTTGACACTTGGCTATGACGAGCATTTTTCACTAATTCGATTTATGAGTTTTTGGGGGACTTATTGAAAGATTGTGCCCTGAAAGCCAATTGAAATATTGTAATTTTGATCCCAAAATCAATGAATTGACATTTTATAAAGGCATTATTTTCATCATTTGCTGTGTCTTTTTGATTTTATGATGAACCCCATAGATTAGGGCTATGGTTCTAGGGTTATGATGAGATCATACCAGTGAGACCTAAAGCCTTAAAACCCTAATCTAAAATATTCCTGGTCGATGGGACATTGAGTTGGGGATCAATGTTTCCGGCAAGACCAGCACATCCTATATATGTTTTGTAATAAGGGTGACTGATCTCACAGTCACTTGTGTTTGACACTAATACTAGGATGTGAGTGTTCATTGGAGAATGAGTTCACTGAATTGATCCAGATTGAGAATATCTAATGGAACCTTATCTGTTTGTCAATAGATAATTCTCATAGTGGGAGTAGTGCATGTGGTCCTTTGACCTGAGACAACCATAGTACCTTATATACATGAATCCATACTTTGGTTCGCAGTCAATCATGACACTGAGTCATGCACGAGGTGATACTGGTTATGGTGGATTGTATATGAAGGTTGTGAGTAGGTCAACAAGGAATTGATCAGCCCTAGTAAGAGGGAATAGCATCCAGCTAATTTCAAATGATGGATTCAGGAAACCTTTGATCAAAGTATGAACATTAGAGTTATTTTCTAATGGTTCATTAATGAATCATCATTATAAAGATTGAGCTAGGGATGAATATGAAAATTGGATTTGACAAATATCCATATTCATAATCATATTCGGGATGCAAGTTGATCAAAGGACTGAATTGCCCGGTAACTCACCACTGAAGGGTATTTTGGTAATTCCACCAAAATTCCACATCTTCCGGGTAGACATTATACGTTGCTAGACGTCAATCTTGTCTTGTAGGTATATGATTGAGTCATGGTAATTCAAATCAGTCAATTTGAATTAGATTCTAATTGACCGAGTCGAGCTAGTTTGAGTTGACCTAAATCGGCTTAGTTGAGATCTAACCGAATTAAGTCAGATAGCACTCGGACCTACTGCTGGCTAGGTGTGGAACCCAATGGGTCACACACAAAAGAAAATTGATGAAGGATTTAATTTGGAATTAAATCATGTTTGCAGGATAAACACACTAGCATGTGTTGCAGACCAAATTTCTATTCGAATCAGATTCGAATTTGGTTCCGAATTGGGCTTAATTGGGTTCTAATTGAACCAGATTAAGGTCCAATTTAATTTTTAGGACATTGGGCTAACCCATGGCTGAACCCAAGTGAATTTAATACACTGAGACCCTCTCTCCAAGCCGCCCCCTCCCTTCTCTCACCCGCGCGCGCCAAGAAAGAAAGTCCACGCGCGTGGACTTCTCTTAAAACGCGTGAGAAAAAAAAAAAATGTCGGAGAAATTTCTGAAGAAGAGCGTTTCACATCCTTGTCTGGCGCCCTTGGATCTAGATCTGATGGCCAGAAAAATTTAAGAAAAAGATCCGTCGCTTTTCGGTCGCAAATCCATCTCCAAAAGTCGCGATCCTTCCTAAAGTTTTTCCGAGAGTTCTCCTCGTCGGAAAAACGAAAATCAAATCGGAGAATCGTGATTTTTGGTTGAGGGGACGCGTGAGGAATGAGGGATCGTGATCCCTGGGGTTTCAGAGGGTTGCGTTGTTTCGAGATGACACCCCTCTGAGATCTATAAATAGGGTTGGGGTTCTCGGGGGTTTTCACGCAACATAGTTCAGAGATCCAATTCCCTCACTTCCTCTCCAGAATACTCCTTCCTCTTGTTCTTGTTGGGTATTGTTTCCCTTACAGAGGTATCCTCTGTCGAAACTCTGACCCTAAACAAGAATAAGAAGAAGGTCTTGAACGGTAAAGGAAAGAACAGGGAAAGGATCTTTTCTTCTTTTCTTTCTTGAATTAAGACTTTGACTGTCTTAATTTTTTCTTCCAATTCAATTCAAGAAAAGGGATTCAAGAAAGGGAATTCTTGAAGAAAATTCAAGAAGAGGAAAGAAGGAAGAAAAGGAAATTTTCAAGAAAGAAAATTTCAGCCTAAAGGTCCAAGAATTGAATTCTTGAAAAAGAATTCAAGAAGAGGAACCAAGAAATAGAAATTTTGTCTTCATTGTTTTTCTGTGTGGATCACCATTGGAGGGTGAACATTTGGGCACCTGGTGGAGATTCAGAGTTTGGATTTTGCGATACAGGTTAGTATCTTGATTTGAGATTAAATCTTATATAAACATCCTATATGTTTTAATTCTTTTAAGGAGATTTTGGGTTGAAGGTTTGGTGAAGATTTCATTAAGATAAAAATTTTTGAAATCTATGATTCCGCCTTGCCACCGAACCCTACAGTGGTATCAGAGCCTCCTTATTAAGATTAAAATATATATTCTGAATTTTAGATGCATTTTTATAAAAGTAACATGAGATGTAATATATGTTTGTTATAATGTCACCAATTAGGGTTTTCATTCAAACCCTAATTATTGTAGAGATATGCATAGAGATCTAGTCATCATACTGAAATAAGGTTGCCCTGGCATAATGGTGGATCCATTATGTGGTAAATGGTTGTCCTAGTATGATGACACACTAATCACATTTTTGTGTTAATTATGCATATATGTTTGAAGTATGCCACTAATTAAGGTTTTCACTTAAACCTTAATTTGCATAGAGATATGTTTAGCCTTCTAGTCATCATACTGAAATAAGGTTGCCCTGGCATAATGGTGGATCCATTATGTGGTAAATGGTTGTCCTAGTATGATGGCACACTATGGCACATATTTGCTAGAATGTGCTTTGTTTTAATAAAGCCCTCTTTAACAACATATTAAGTTGTAGTGTCATATACCAAAAGCAAAAATAATCAATATGATTAGTTTATCATTCGGTGTCTAGGAAAATTGGTTCATGATCGGTAAAGAGGACGTGGTTTTTAATTGGTTCCGTTGACTGACCTGGCCAATTCTTATTGGTGTCTAAGGAAAGCAACGGGGGGACTCCCACCACTCTCCCACTTACCTGGCCGGTATGATTAACTTAATTATTGATTAATATGCTCAGTGTAATATTCACTACATATGGCTTTCCTTCATGCCAAGTCATTATTATGTTATGATCCATATTAGGTTTGTTGTGTACACACAAGGCCTTTTCTTTATGGTGACTAACATAATTTTTTCTTGGTACATTTGATGCTTATGGAATGATTTAATATAATACTTTGTTGTGTACACACAAGGGTATTATGATTAATATCATGACTATATAGCAATGAAGGGTCTAACTTAACTAAAATATTATAGTTTGTTGTGTACACACAAGACTATTAATATTTTAGAGGCCAAGATAAGTTGAGAATTGTATGAATTACAATTGGAAAGAGTTTTTCCTACCTTTGAACTTATATAAGATTTGTTGTGTACACACAAGGTCTTTTATAAGGAATTAGGATCTCAACCCCACTAAGAGAACCAATTAGGGTTTTCTCGATCATCACATTGAGGGTTATGATGCTTGATAAAATAGTGGGAGACATAATTAAGTTAAAGTCCTAATTTAATTATGTTTTGTCAACATTGATTGTCTGCTTATGTAATGTTGTTTGTTAATGTAGATTAAATGGCCTCTTCACTCTCACTCCGTAGCATTCTTGATGCAAATAAATTGACTGGACCAAACTATGTTGATTGGTTGAGAAACCTGAAGATAGTACTCAGCCAAGAAAGAATTTCTTATATTCTTGATACCCCAACCTTGGAACCATTAGGGGAAGATGCCTCGCAAGAGGATAAGACCACATATAACACGTGGCAAAATGACTCACTTACTGTCAAGTGTATAATGCTTGCCTCTATGACCAATGAGTTACAGAGGCAACATGATAGCATGGACACAAACTCCATATTGCTCAATTTAAAAGAACTTTATGGAGAACATAGTCGAACTGCAAGATATGAAATATCTAAGCAGTTATTCCGTGCAAGGATGACAGAAGGTACATCCGTACAAGACCATGTATTAAAGGTTATTGACCTAATCACCCGATTGGGTCAATTGGGTTTTGTTATGGATGGGGAGTTGAATCAGGATTTAATCCTGCAGTCACTCCCAGAGTCATTTTCGCAGTTTGTTCTTAATTATCATATGAACAAACTTAACACTTCCTTGCCTGAGCTGTTGAATATGTTAAAAACAGCAGAGAGCCATTTAAAGAAAAATAAGGCTCCACTTCTTCTTGTGGATGGTGTAAACAAGAAGAAAATAGGCAAAAAGGGTTCCAAGAGGAGGTTAAACCCAAAAGGGGGCATCAAGAAAAAGAAAGGAAAGAAGGCCTCCGGATAAATGACCTGCTTTCATTGTGGCAAGTCGGGTCACTGGAAAAGAAACTGCAAGGTTTACCTTGCAAGTCTGAAGCCCGGTGCTAGTAATGCACCAACAGGTATGTATGAGATACATGCAATTTTGTCATTAGACACTTCTAATTCAAACTCTTGGGTATTGGATACTGCTTGTGGTCATCATATCTGCAAATCATTGCAGGGACTACAGAACATTAGAGTTTTGAAGGAAGGCGACTTCGAGCTCTACGGTGCTGGAGGAGATTCCATCCAAGCAGAAGCTGTAGGGACTTATATGTTGAAGCTGCCTTCTGGGAAGATTTTAGAGTTAAAGAATTGTTATTTTATGCCTAGAATCATTAGAAACATCATATCTGTACCCTTGTTACTTAAACAAGGATATATTATGAATGTAATGAGCAGTGGCTGCTCAATCAGTTTTTCTAATGAAATAATATTTAATGGCATATTTTGCAATGGTCTCTTAACTTTATCTTCTGATGACAATATACTACATGTTAGTAATAAACGAAAAAGAGATGAAGTAAACAATACTTTACTTTGGCACTGTCGTCTTGGACATATTAGTGAGCAGAGGATTAACAAGTTATACAAGGAAAAATTCCTTAATCCTTATGACTATGAATCATTAGGAACTTGTGAATCATGTCTCATGGGTAAAATGACCAAGACTCCATTTAGTGGACATAATGAAAGGACAACAGAGTTATTAGGACTCATACACACTGATGTATGTGGACCTATGACAACTCAGGCCAAGGGTGGATACTCATATTTCATCACATTCACTGATGACTTTTCAAGGTACGGATTTGTGTATCTAATGAAACATAAGTCCGAAGCTTTTGAAAAATTTTTAGAGTATCAAAGTATGGTAGAGAAACAAATGGGGAAAAGTATTAAGATCCTTCGATCAGATAGAGGAGGTGAATACTTATCCACCGAGTTTCTTGATCACCTTAAACAAAAGGGAATCATCTCTGAATGGACTCCTCCTTACACACCACAATTAAATGGTGTTGCTGAAAGGAGAAATCATACTTTATTAGATATGGTACGGTCCATGATGTGCTTCACAGACTTACCTGTTTCTTTCTGGGGATATGCCTTGGAAACAGCGGCTAATATTTTGAATAGAGTACCATCCAAATCTGTATCTGGCATTCCATATGAGTTATGGAGGGGAAGGAAACCCAATCTTAAGCACCTTAAGATATGGGGATGTCCAGCTTATGTCAAAAGAAATTTTGGACAAAAGCTTGATGCTAGAGCAGAAAAATGTCTATTTGTTGGATATCCCAAAAATAGTATAGGATATCTATTCTACCACCCTACTGAACAAAAGATTTTAGTCAGTAGGCATGCCATTTTTATGGAAAAGGAATTCATCCTACAAAAGGGCAGTGGGAGAAATATTGAACTTGAAGAAGTTCAACAAATAGATACATCTCAACAAAATCATAACACAGTTAGTATAGAACCTGAACACACCACTCCTATCCGTAAGTCTGATAGAGTGCGACATGCACCTGAAAGGTATGGGTTCATTATTGAAAATAATGAAGCCCGAATCATTGATAATGATGAGCCTCTAACATGTACGGATGCTGTCATAAGTAGTGACTCAGACAAATGGCTGGAAGCCATGAGATCCGAAATGGACTCCATGCATGTCAACCAAGTCTGGACTTTGGTTGATGCACCAGAGAGTGTTAACCCTATTGGATGCAAATGGGTCTATAAGAAAAAGATTGGGACAGATGGCCAAGTTGAAACTTATAAAGCCAGATTAGTGGCTAAGGGTTTCAGACAAAAACAGGGAATAGATTATGATGAAACATTTTCTCCTGTTGCCATGCTCAAATCTATTCGGATCATGCTTGCTATAGCAGCATATCATGATTATGAAATCTGGCAGATGGATGTGAAGACTGCATTCCTCAATGGTTTCCTTGAGGAAGAGGTTTATATGTCACAGCCAGAAGGTTTTGTCTTGGAAGACTAAACCTAATCAGGTATGTAGGCTAAAGAAATCTATTTATGGATTAAAGCAAGCATCTAGGAGTTGGAACATCCGATTTGATAAGACAGTCAAAGAATTTGACTTTATCAAAAATGAGGATGAACCTTGTGTGTACAAGAAGACTAGTGGGAGTGCCATAGTTTTCTTGGTTCTGTATGTAGATGACATACTCCTCATTGGGAATGATATCCCAATGTTACAATCAGTCAAGGTATGGTTATCTAAACAGTTTTCCATGAAAGACTTAGGAGAAGCATCTTATATACTAGGCATCAAGATCTATAGAGATAGATCTAGGAGGATGCTAGGTTTATCCCGGTCTAGGTACATTGATCAAGTGCTAAAAAGATTTAGCATGGAGGAAAGTAAAAGAGGTTACTTACCTATTGGTCATGGCATACATCTTTCTAAGAAGATGTCTCCTAAGACACCTGAAGAAAGAAATAGAATGAATTCGGTACCTTATGCTTCGGCAGTAGGGTCTATTATGTATGCTATGTTATGTACTAGGCCTGATGTGGCATATGCCTTAGGTATAGCCAGCAGGTTTCAGGCTGATCCAGGAGAGGATCATTGGAAGGCTGTGAAAAATATTCTTAAGTACTTAAGAAGAACTAAGGATATTTTTCTAATATACGGAGGATCTGATCTTAAACTAGAAGCTTATTCAGATTCTAGTTTTCAATCAGATCCAGACGATAGCAAATCTATATCTGGGTATGTTTTTACCCTTAATGGAGGAGCTGTAAGTTGGAAAAGTTCTAAACAGCAAACTGTAGCTGACTCAACAACTGAGGCAGAGTACATTGCTGTTAGTGAAGCTGCCAAGGAAGCTGTCTGGATGAAGAAGTTCATATCAGAGTTGGGCGTAGTTCCTGAGATTGAAGGTCCAGTATCACTTTACTGTGATAATACGGGGGCTGTTGCTCAAGCAAAGGAACCAAGAGCTCATCACAAATCAAAGCACATTCTGAGATGCTTCCATCTCGTTCGAGAGATTGTCGAAAGACAAGAAGTCTGCATTAAAAGGGTAGAAACGAAGAACAACATAGCAGACCCGTTCACTAAGGCTCTATCACAGCGAGAGTTTGATCGCCACCTTGATTGTATGGGGTTAAGATTTAAAGGCGATTGGCTTTAGTGCAAGTGGGAGATTGAAAGATTGTGCCCTGAAAGCCAATTGAAATATTGTAATTTTGATCCCAAAATCAATGAATTGATATTTTATAAAGGCATTATTTTCATCATTTGCTGTGTCTTTTTGATTTTATGATGAACCCCATAGATTAGGGCTATGGTTCTAGGGTTATGATGAGATCATACCAGTGAGACCTAAAGCCTTAAAACCCTAATCTAAAATATTCCTGGTCGATGGGACATTGAGTTGGGGATCAATGTTTCCGGCAAGACCAGCACATCCTATATATGTTTTGTAATAAGGGTGACTGATCTCACAGTCACTTGTGTTTGACACTAATACTAGGATGTGAGTGTTCATTGGAGAATGAGTTCACTGAATTGATCTAGATTGAGAATATCTAATGGAACCTTATCTGTTTGTCAATAGATAATTCTCATAGTGGGAGTAGTGCATGTGGTCCTTTGACCTGAGACTACCATAGTACCTTATATACATGAATCCATACTTTGGTTCGCAGTCAATCATGACACTGAGTCATGCACGAGGTGATACTGGTTATGGTGGATTGTATATGAAGGTTGTGAGTAGGTCAACAAGGAATTGATCAGCCCTAGTAAGAGGGAATAGCATCCAGCTAATTTCAAATGATGGATTCAGGAAACCTTTGATCAAAGTATGAACATTAGAGTTATTTTCTAATGGTTCATTAATGAATCATCATTATAAAGATTGAGCTAGGAATGAATATGAAAATTGGATTTGACAAATATCCATATTCATAATCATATTCGGGATGCAAGTTGATCAAAGGACTGAATTGCCCGGTAACTCACCACTGAAGGGTATTTTGGTAATTCCACCAAAATTCCACATCTTCCGGGTAGACATGATACGTTGCTAGACGTCAATCTTGTCTTGTAGGTATATGATTGAGTCATGGTAATTCAAATCAGTCAATTTGAATTAGATTCTAATTGACCGAGTCGAGCTAGTTTGAGTTGACCTAAATCGGCTTAGTTGAGATCTAACCGAATTAAGTCAGATAGCACTCGGACCAACTGCTGGCTAGGTGTGGAACCCAATGGGTCACACACAAAAGAAAATTGATGAAGGATTTAATTTGGAATTAAATCATGTTTGCAGGATAAACACACTAGCATGTGTTGCAGACCAAATTTCTATTCGAATCAGATTCGAATTTGGTTCCGAATTGGGCTTAATTGGGTTCTAATTGAACCAGATTAAGGTCCAATTTAATTTTTAGGACATTGGGCTAACCCATGGCTGAACCCAAGTGAATTTAATTCACTGAGACCCTCTCTCCAAGCCGCCCCCTCCCTTCTCTCACCCGCGCGCGCCAAGAAAGAAAGTCCACGCGCGTGGACTTCTCTTAAAACGCGTGAGAAAAAAAAAAAAATGTCGAAGAAATTTCTGAAGAAGAGCGTTTCAGATCCTTGTCTGGCGCCCTTGGATCTGGATCTGATGGCCAGAAAAATTTAAGAAAAAGATCCGTCGCTTTTCGGTCGCAAATCCGTCTCCAAAAGTCGCGATCCTTCCTAAAGTTTTTCCGAGAGTTCTCCTCGTCGGAAAAACGAAAATCAAATCGGAGAATTGTGATTTTTGGTTGAGGGGATGCGTGAGGAATGAGGGATCGTGATCCCTGGGGTTTCAGAGGGTTGCGTTGTTTCGAGATGACACCCCTCTGAGATCTATAAATAGGGTTGGGGTTCTCGGGGGTTTTCACGCAACATAGTTCAGAGATCCAATTCCCTCACTTCCTCTCCAGAATACTCCTTCCTCTTGTTCTTGTTGGGTATTGTTTCCCTTACAGAGGTATCCTCTGTCGAAACTCTGACCCTTAACAAGAATAAGAAGAAGGTCTTGAACGGTAAAGGAAAGAACAGGGAAAGGATCTTTTCTTCTTTTCTTTCTTGAATTAAGACTTTGACTGTCTTAATTTTTTCTTCCAATTCAATTCAAGAAAAGGGATTCAAGAAAGGGAATTCTTGAAGAAAATTCAAGAAGAGGAAAGAAGGAAGAAAAGGAAATTTTCAAGAAAGAAAATTTCAGCCTAAAGGTCCAAGAATTGAATTCTTGAAAAAGAATTCAAGAAGAGGAACCAAGAAATAGAAATTTTGTCTTCATTGTTTTTCTGTGTGGATCACCATTGGAGGGTGAACATTTGGGCACCTGGTGGAGATTCAGAGTTTGGATTTTGCGATACAGGTTAGTATCTTGATTTGAGATTAAATCTTATATAAACATCCTATATGTTTTAATTCTTTTAAGGAGATTTTGGGTTGAAGGTTTGGTGAAGATTTCATTAAGATAAAAATTTTTGAAATCTATGATTCCGCCTTGCCACCGAACCCTATAGTGGTATCAGAGCCTCCTTATTAAGATTAAAATATATATTCTGAATTTTAGATGCATTTTTATAAAAGTAACATGAGATGTAATATATGTTTGTTATAATGTCACCAATTAGGGTTTTCATTCAAACCCTAATTATTGTAGAGATATGCATAGAGATCTAGTCATCATACTGAAATAAGGTTGCCCTGGCATAATGGTGGATCCATTATGTGGTAAATGGTTGTCCTAGTATGATGACACACTAATCACATTTTTGTGTTAATTATGCATATATGTTTGAAGTATGCCACTAATTAAGGTTTTCACTTAAACCTTAATTTGCATAGAGATATGTTTAGCCTTCTAGTCATCATACTGAAATAAGGTTGCCCTGGCATAATGGTGGATCCATTATGTGGTAAATGGTTGTCCTAGTATGATGGCACACTATGGCACATATTTGCTAGAATGTGCTTTGTTTTAATAAAGCCCTCTTTAACAACATATTAAGTTGTAGTGTCATATACCAAAAGCAAAAATAATCAATATGATTAGTTTATCATTCGGTGTCTAGGAAAAGTGGTTCATGATCGGTAAAGAGGACGTGGTTTTTAATTGGTTCCGTTGACTGACCTGGCCAATTCTTATTGGTGTCTAAGGAAAGCAACGGGGGGATTCCCACCACTCTCCCACTTACCTGGCCGGTATGATTAACTTAATTATTGATTAATATGCTCAGTGTAATATTCACTACATATGGCTTTCCTTCATGCCAAGTCATTATTATGTTATGATCCATATTAGGTTTGTTGTGTACACACAAGGCCTTTTCTTTATGGTGACTAACATAATTTTTTCTTGGTACATTTGATGCTTATGGAATGATTTAATATAATACTTTGTTGTGTACACACAAGGGTATTATGATTAATATCATGACTATATAGCAATGAAGGGTCTAACTTAACTAAAATATTATAGTTTGTTGTGTACACACAAGACTATTAATATTTTAGAGGCCAAGATAAGTTGAGAATTGTATGAATTACAATTGGAAAGAGTTTTTCCTACCTTTGAACTTATATAAGATTTGTTGTGTACACACAAGGTCTTTTATAAGGAATTAGGATCTCAACCCCACTAAGAGAACCAATTAGGGTTTTCTCGATCATCACATTGAGGGTTATGATGCTTGATAAAATAGTGGGAGACATAATTAAGTTAAAGTCCTAATTTAATTATGTTTTGTCAACATTGATTGTCTGCTTATGTAATGTTGTTTGTTAATGTAGATTAAATGGCCTCTTCACTCTCACTCCGTAGCATTCTTGATGCAAATAAATTGACTGGACCAAACTATGTTGATTGGTTGAGAAACCTGAAGATAGTACTCAGCCAAGAAAGAATTTCTTATATTCTTGATACCCCAACCTTGGAACCATTAGGGGAAGATGCCTCGCAAGAGGATAAGACCACATATAACACGTGGCAAAATGACTCACTTACTGTCAAGTGTATAATGCTTGCCTTTATGACCAATGAGTTACAGAGGCAACATGATAGCATGGACACAAACTCCATATTGCTCAATTTAAAAGAACTTTATGGAGAACATAGTCGAACTGCAAGATATGAAATATCTAAGCAGTTATTCCGTGCAAGGATGACAGAAGGTACATCCGTACAAGACCATGTATTAAAGGTTATTGACCTAATCACCCGATTGGGTCAGTTGGGTTTTGTTATGGATGGGGAGTTGAATTAGGATTTAATCCTGCAGTCACTCCCAGAGTCATTTTCGCAGTTTGTTCTTAATTATCATATGAACAAACTTAACACTTCCTTGCCTGAGCTGTTGAATATGTTAAAAACAGCAGAGAGCCATTTAAAGAAAAATAAGGCTCCACTTCTTCTTGTGGATGGTGTAAACAAGAAGAAAATAGGCAAAAAGGGTTCCAAGAGGAGGTTAAACCCAAAAGGGGGCATCAAGAAAAAGAAAGGAAAGAAGGCCTCCGGATAAATGACCTGCTTTCATTGTGGCAAGCTGGGTCACTGGAAAAGAAACTGCAAGGTTTACCTTGCAAGTCTGAAGCCCGGTGCTAGTAATGCACCAACAGGTATGTATGAGATACATGCAATTTTGTCATTAGACACTTCTAATTCAAACTCTTGGGTTTTGGATACTGCTTGTGGTCATCATATCTGCAAATCATTGCAGGGACTACAGAACATTAGAGTTTTGAAGGAAGGCGACTTCGAGCTCTACGGTGCTGGAGGAGATTCCATCCAAGCAGAAGCTGTAGGGACTTATATGTTGAAGCTGCCTTCTGGGAAGATTTTAGAGTTAAAGAATTGTTATTTTATGCCTAGAATCATTAGAAACATCATATCTGTACCCTTGTTACTTAAACAAGGATATATTATGAATGTAATGAGCAGTGGCTGCTCAATCAGTTTTTCTAATGAAATAATATTTAATGGCATATTTTGCAATGGTCTCTTAACTTTATCTTCTGATGACAATATACTACATGTTAGTAATAAACGAAAAAGAGATGAAGTAAACAATACTTTACTTTGGCACTGTCGTCTTGGACATATTAGTGAGCAGAGGATTAACAAGTTATACAAGGAGAAATTCCTTAATCCTTATGACTATGTATCATTAGGAACTTGTGAATCATGTCTCATGGGTAAAATGACCAAGACTCCATTTAGTGGACATAATGAAAGGACAACAGAGTTATTAGGACTCATACACACTGATGTATGTGGACCTATGACAACTCAGGCCAAGGGTGGATACTCATATTTCATCACATTCACTAATGACTTTTCAAGGTACGGATTTGTGTATCTAATGAAACATAAGTCCGAAGCTTTTGAAAAATTTTTAGAGTATCAAAGTATGGTAGAGAAACAAACGGGGAAAAGTATTAAGATCCTTCGATCAGATAGAGGAGGTGAATACTTATCCACCGAGTTTCTTGATCACCTTAAACAAAAGGGAATCATCTCTGAATGGACTCCTCCTTACACACCACAATTAAATGGTGTTGCTGAAAGGAGAAATCGTACTTTATTAGATATGGTACGGTCCATGATGTGCTTCACAGACTTACCTGTTTCTTTCTGGGGATATGCCTTGGAAACAGCGGCTAATATTTTGAATAGAGTACCATCCAAATCTGTATCTGGCATTCCATATGAGTTATGGAGGGGAAGGAAACCCAATCTTAAGCACCTTAAGATATGGGGATGTCCAGCTTATGTCAAAAGAAATTTTGGACAAAAGCTTGATGCTAGAGCAGAAAAATATCTATTTGTTGGATATCCCAAAAATAGTATAGGATATCTATTCTACCACCCTACTGAACAAAAGATTTTAGTCAGTAGGCATGCCATTTTTATGGAAAAAGAATTCATCCTACAAAAGGGCAGTGGGAGAAATATTGAACTTGAAGAAGTTCAACAAATAGATACATCTCAACAAAATCATAACACAGTTAGTATAGAACCTGAACACACCACTCCTATCCGTAAGTCTGATAGAGTGCGACATGCACCTGAAAGGTATGGGTTCATTATTGAAAATAATGAAGCCCGAATCATTGATAATGATGAGCCTCTAACATATACGGATGCTGTCATAAGTAGTGACTCAGACAAATGGCTGGAAGCCATGAGATCCGAAATGGACTCCATGCATGTCAACCAAGTCTGGACTTTGGTTGATGCACCAGAGAGTGTTAACCCTATTGGATGCAAATGGGTCTATAAGAAAAAGATTGGGACAGATGGCCAAGTTGAAACTTATAAAGCCAGATTAGTGGCTAAGGGTTTCAGACAAAAACAGGGAATAGATTATGATGAAACATTTTCTCCTGTTGCCATGCTCAAATCTATTCGGATCATGCTTGCTATAGCAGCATATCATGATTATGAAATCTGGCAGATGGATGTGAAGACTGCATTCCTCAATGGTTTCCTTGAGGAAGAGGTTTATATGTCACAGCCAGAAGGTTTTGTCTTGGAAGACTAAACCTAATCAGGTATGTAGGCTAAAGAAATCTATTTATGGATTAAAGCAAGCATCTAGGAGTTGGAACATCCGATTTGATAAGACAGTCAAAGAATTTGACTTTATCAAAAATGAGGATGAACCTTGTGTGTACAAGAAGACTAGTGGGAGTGCCATAGTTTTCTTGGTTCTGTATGTAGATGACATACTCCTTATTGGGAATGATATCCCAATGTTACAATCAGTCAAGGTATGGTTATCTAAACAGTTTTCCATGAAAGACTTGGGAGAAGCATCTTATATACTAGGCATCAAGATCTATAGAGATAGATCTAGGAGGATGCTAGGTTTATCCCAGTCTAGGTACATTGACCAAGTGCTAAAAAGATTTAGCATGGAGGAAAGTAAAAGAGGTTACTTACCTATTGGTCATGGCATACATCTTTCTAAGAAGATGTCTCCTAAGACACCTGAAGAAAGAAATAGAATGAATTCGGTACCTTATGCTTCGGCAGTAGGGTCTATTATGTATGCTATGTTATGTACTAGGCCTGATGTGGCATATGCCTTAGGTATAGCCAGCAGGTTTCAGGCTGATCCAGGAGAGGATCATTGGAAGGCTGTGAAAAATATTCTTAAGTACTTAAAAAGAACTAAGGATATTTTTCTAATATACGGAGGATCTGATCTTAAACTAGAAGCTTATTCAGATTCTAGTTTTCTATCAGATCCAGACGACAGCAAATCTATATCTGGGTATGTTTTTACCCTTAATGGAGGAGCTGTAAGTTGGAAAAGTTCTAAACAACAAACTGTAGCTGACTCAACAACTGAGGCAGAGTACATTGCTGTTAGTGAAGCTGCCAAGGAAGCTGTCTGGATGAAGAAGTTCATATCAGAGTTGGGCGTAGTTCCTGAGATTGAAGGTCCAGTATCACTTTACTGTGATAATACGGGGGCTGTTGCTCAAGCAAAGGAACCAAGAGCTCATCACAAATCAAAGCACATTCTGAGACGCTTCCATCTCGTTCGAGAGATTGTCGAAAGACAAGAAGTCTGCATTAAAAGGGTAGAAACGAAGAACAACATAGCAGACCCGTTCACTAAGGCTCTATCACAACGAGAGTTTGATCGCCACCTTGATTGTATGGGGTTAAGATTTAAAGGCGATTGGCTTTAGTGCAAGTGGGAGATTGAAAGATTGTGCCCTGAAAGCCAATTGAAATATTGTAATTTTGATCCCAAAATCAATGAATTGACATTTTATAAAGGCATTATTTTCATCATTTGCTGTGTCTTTTTGATTTTATGATGAACCCCATAGATTAGGGCTATGGTTCTAGGGTTATGATGAGATCATACCAGTGAGACCTAAAGCCTTAAAACCCTAATCTAAAATATTCCTGGTCGATGGGACATTGAGTTGGGGATCAATGTTTCCGGCAAGACCAGCACATCCTATATATGTTTTGTAATAAGGGTGACTGATCTCACAGTCACTTGTGTTTGACACTAATACTAGGATGTGAGTGTTCATTGGAGAATGAGTTCACTGAATTGATCCAGATTGAGAATATCTAATGGAACCTTATCTGTTTGTCAATAGATAATTCTCATAGTGGGAGTAGTGCATGTGGTCCTTTGACCTGAGACTACCATAGTACCTTATATACATGAATCCATACTTTGGTTCGCAGTCAATCATGACACTGAGTCATGCACGAGGTGATACTGGTTATGGTGGATTGTATATGAAGGTTGTGAGTAGGTCAACAAGGAATTGATCAGCCCTAGTAAGAGGGAATAGCATCCAGCTAATTTCAAATGATGGATTCAGGAAACCTTTGATCAAAGTATGAACATTAGAGTTATTTTCTAATGGTTCATTAATGAATCATCATTATAAAGATTGAGCTAGGGATGAATATGAAAATTGGATTTGACAAATATCCATATTCATAATCATATTCGGGATGCAAGTTGATCAAAGGACTGAATTGCCCGGTAACTCACCACTGAAGGGTATTTTGGTAATTTCACCAAAATTCCACATCTTCCGGGTAGACATGATACGTTGCTAGACGTCAATCTTGTCTTGTAGGTATATGATTGAGTCATGGTAATTCAAATCAGTCAATTTGAATTAGATTCTAATTGACCGAGTCGAGCTAGTTTGAGTTGACCTAAATCGGCTTAGTTGAGATCTAACCGAATTAAGTCAGATAGCACTCGGACCTACTGCTGGCTAGGTGTGGAACCCAATGGGTCACACACAAAAGAAAATTGATGAAGGATTTAATTTGGAATTAAATCATGTTTGCAGGATAAACACACTAGCATGTGTTGCAGACCAAATTTCTATTCGAATCAGATTCGAATTTGGTTCCGAATTGGGCTTAATTGGGTTCTAATTGAACCAGATTAAGGTCCAATTTAATTTTTAGGACATTGGGCTAACCCATGGCTGAACCCAAGTGAATTTAATTCACTGAGACCCTCTCTCCAAGCCGCCCCCTCCCTTCTCTCACCCGCGCGCGCCAAGAAAGAAAGTCCACGCGCGTGGACTTCTCTTAAAACGCGTGAGAAAAAAAAAAAATGTCGGAGAAATTTCTGAAGAAGAGCATTTCAGATCCTTGTCTGGCACCCTTGGATCTGGATCTGATGGCCAGAAAAATTTAAGAAAAAGATCCGTCGCTTTTCGGTCGCAAATCCGTCTCCAAAAGTCGCGATCCTTCCTAAAGTTTTTCCGAGAGTTCTCCTCGTCGAAAAAACGAAAATCAAATCGGAGAATCGTGATTTTTGGTTGAGGGGACGCGTGAGGAATGAGGGATCATGATCCCTGGGGTTTTAGAGGGTTGCGTTGTTTCGAGATGACACCCCTCTGAGATCTATAAATAGGGTTGGGGTTCTCGGGGGTTTTCACGCAACATAGTTCAGAGATCCAATTCCCTCACTTCCTCTCCAGAATACTCCTTCCTCTTGTTCTTGTTGGGTATTGTTTCCCTTACAGAGGTATCCTCTGTCGAAACTCTGACCCTAAACAAGAATAAGAAGAAGGTCTTGAACGGTAAAGGAAAGAACAGGGAAAGGATCTTTTCTTCTTTTCTTTCTTGAATTAAGACTTTGACTGTCTTAATTTTTTCTTCCAATTCAATTCAAGAAAAGGGATTCAAGAAAGGGAATTCTTGAAGAAAATTCAAGAAGAGGAAAGAAGGAAGAAAAGGAAATTTTCAAGAAAGAAAATTTCAGCCTAAAGGTCCAAGAATTGAATTCTTGAAAAAGAATTCAAGAAGAGGAACCAAGAAATAGAAATTTTGTCTTCATTGTTTTTCTGTGTGGATCACCATTGGAGGGTGAACATTTGGGCACCTGGTGGAGATTCAGAGTTTGGATTTTGCGATACAGGTTAGTATCTTGATTTGAGATTAAATCTTATATAAACATCCTATATGTTTTAATTCTTTTAAGGAGATTTTGGGTTGAAGGTTTGGTGAAGATTTCATTAAGATAAAAATTTTTGAAATCTATGATTCCACCTTGCCACCGAACCCTACACTTATTTGCAATATGATTGCAATAAGATGGGTCAAGCCAAATGTGATTTGGCTTAAGATTAAATTAGATTTGATTTGTCATGCTCACTTTCCTTTAAAAGATTCAAATATGTATTTTGAATTCAAATTTCAAATCTTGTCTGAAAATGGCTCCAAGGTATTTTTTATGGAATGCATTATTTGGAATGCAGATTTTCTCCCATATAAACCTAGAGCTAATTTGGTTCAACCCTTAACCCTCTCCTCTAATCACTCCTCCTTCCATATCTCTTTTACTCTTTGTTGCTACTATAAATAGGTGTCTTTGTAGGGGCAGTAGAGTCAGTTGTTGAGGTTGACTTTTGCTGGGCTTTTCTAAGAGAGGGAGGGAAGGTATCCTTAGAGTGGGATTTGAGAGGACTTGGGTTTCAGATGTGAGCCTACCTAGCAATCAAGCTAGGGTTTGGGAAGAAAGGATCAGGAAGGGTTCCACTTCTACTTCTCCCAATTGTTCCCCAACCAGATTTTCTGGTGACTTCAAGAAAGTCTTGCAGGTCCAAGGAAGGGAAAGATTGGCCTCAAGGATCCTGAGGAGCTAGCACTCTAAGGGAGTTGATTGGGATCGAGCCCTGGTGTGAACTACCTGTAGAGGCTAGACATTTATGTAGCTCAGCAACTTTTCATCACCTACATCTAAAGGTTAAAGGTAACATACCCTTTCCTTTTCTTTGCTCTTGATATCTCTGCATGCACTTTTATTATGTCGGATTTTGTTGCAGGGGATTGGTAGATCGACTTGATCGATCTACCAAGTCTTTCGCTATGCTATACTTTAAAATAGATTTTAAATATAGTCTGTCTGCTTGCTATGCCTTTTAAATTTTCATTGGTATTAGAGCCAGGTTCCTATAGCATTATAATAGTAGCATGTTCATTAGCTTTCCTCACAAAGTACTTGGATTAAGGTGGATTCACCATAGCCATCCGGTCATAGGAGAGAAGTATGGTTTGAAGGCCATCACTTTCCATTCAACAAGGTTCTCCTATGGCATGTAGGGGTGCCGCTGCGTCATGACCTTATGAAGAAGAAAGTAAGAGATTTGATAAGTTAAAATAGTTTTAATCGATGGATGTTTGATCTAAAAACTTTGAATAGTTCAAGTAAAATGCATGAATTTGAAGTTACTATTTTCTACCCTAGCAGACGAGCTGACTCAACCCCTGCTCAAGCTGACTCATTTCTGCAGACAGAATAGTCTATCTGTTCTGTGTTCTGGACGAACCGAGTCAACCCCTGCTCGAGTTGACTCGTCTCTGCAGACAAAACAATCTATTAGTTTTTAGTTCTGGATGAGCTGACTCATATTCTGCATGTCGACTCGACCAAAAAACCCTGAAATAGTGAATTCAATTTCTATATGCTTGTAAAATTATTTTACAATATAAACTAAAATTATTTTGATTTATGAAGATTATTGAACTTAATTAAGAATTAAGTTACCTTGAATGACAAAGAGATCTGGGAATATGATTCAAAGACTCTAAGTCATTTTAATAACCTTTAAGGATCATGGTTAGCTTCAATTAGGTCCTTAATTTGGTTAGACCTAAGTTTAGATAAATATATCAAATAGAGAACTAATCTAATCAAATGTTGCGTTAGGATTTTTTCTCTATAAATCTCTTTAATAGTTAGATTGATTAGTCCATAAATCTAAATGAACCTGATTTGTGGCTTAGTGGTCAGCCCGAGTCTTTAAGCTAGCCTAATCGAGCCTGATGAACCAATTGGTGTCTAAGGTAAGTATGGCATTTGATCATGGTTCTATGGGACTACCTCTTACCTGGCCAACCCAATTGGTTTCTAAGGCAAGACGGTTAATGGCAGAATCCTCCTATGGTCTCACTTACCTGGCCAATATGGTCAATCAGAATTGATTGGGTAGATCACTAACTCATGTTAACCCATGTCACCTAAGCTTAATCAGTCTTGATTGATTTTAGGTGCCCATGGATCATTAATTTTTGAAACCCTCTTTTATGACTAATGTTCAGTGGGAGGTTGATCCATGTCTTCTTATCTATGTTATCTATCACATTAAAGTTGAACCCTCTAAATTATTAGGATCATAAAAGGATGAAGTTATAGGGATAACGAAGTCCTAGCCTCTCATTATGTGGAATAATAATGGGTCCAATAGTTAGGTATTCATCGACGGATCCAAAGATTGGGTGTTCATCGGGGTATTGGAATTAACATTCCTAATATGATGGCTTATTGCGACTCTAGTGGGCCGGCCAAAGTCGGACTTGACTATTCATTGGTTGGAAGCATTGAATTTGTCATGTTAATGGTTGGACCTAACTGAGACCTTCAATAGGAGGCCCAAAGGCTGATTGAAGTGCACCTTGGGACAAAATCTAAATACTAGAAGTTACTTGGAGAAGTAATCGGTTAAAGAATCTACCTTTAGATGTGAATGGGTGGGCCAGCCAAAGTTGGGCTCATGTGTTGTCTATTGAGTTCTAGTACCCACTAAGGAATTAAAGTAATACCTCGGATTGGAGGTAGAGGCTACCAGTCTGAACAAAATAATGGGAGGGCCTTTAGACTAAAAGTCCATGTCTTTGGGTTAATAATTCATATACACTAATAAGTTTTGGTTTTCCTTTCAGATGTCTACCAACTTGTCGCTCTGATCTCTTCTCAATAATGAGAAGCTCAAGGGTCCCAACTTCGATAGCTGGTATCGAAGGCTCAGGACTGTCCTGGAGCATGAATGGATCTTATATGTGATATCAAATCCAGTGCCTGAAATCCTTGATCCTAATGCTTGGGGTTCCATCAGAGACACTTATCAGAAGTGGCTCTCTGATAGGACCATTGTTCGATGCATCATGTTGGCAGTGATGAATGATGAGTTCAATCACAAATTCAAGGAAGCCCAGTTGGAGGAGATCCTTCAAAAGTTGAAGGAGTCCTTCAGTACACCAGATGACATTGAGAGGTATAGGGTCTCCTGTGCTATCTACAACATGCGGATGCTTGATGGGGCCTCAGTCACTAATCATGTATTGTACATGATCGAGATGATTGAGCATTTGGGCAAGCTTGGATGTCCCATGCATGAATAGCTCGGGAAAGATGTGATACTAAATTTCCTGCCCTCTTCTTATCTAGACTTTCTCGATCATTTTAGAATGAATAAGCTTGTAGTTAACTACCATGATCTGATTGGGTTATTGCAAACTTATGAGAAAGACCACCAACTCAATAAAGGGGTGGTAAATCTAGTGGGAGGATCCTTTACAGGGCATCGTCCCTTTAAGAAAGAGAAAAAGAGAAATGAAGGGAAGGTGCAAAATGCTTCTAGGCCCGTAAGGTCACGAAGGTGAAGGCTGATAAGAGCCAAGCGAAGTGCTTCTTCTGTAAGAAGTAGGGTCATTGAAAGAGGAACCGTCCTCTTTATATTGCATCCCTTGACCCGAATAGGTCCAAGAAGAAGAAGTAGCAGGGCATGTTGGACAAGGTATTTATATGATAACATCTTATAGTTTTCTTTCTGTGATACTAATCTATTAGTTTAGGTCTTAATATATAACCAATTAGGAAATGGATCCTAATCCAATTAGGACCATAAAATCTAATAAAAATAGATCAAGCCTGATTAAATTAAATCAAATTTAATTTACCTAGGATTAGATAGCTAATTAGATCAAATCATATTGGCCACAACACTTGCAATTAGAATGAGTCCAAACCCTAATTGGACTAGGGCATCATCCAAACTCAACCAAATCAAATCCAATTCAATTTTTTTTGGACTAATCATAATATAAATAATAAAATCATATAACTCTTATAATAAAGTCCTTCTTGCTAATAATTAGCAAGTGCTAAAATTAGTATGTATCAAAATTAATAGGTACCAAAAAATAACAGGTGCCAAAAATAGTATGTGCCAAAATTAGTAGGTACTAAAATTGGCAAGTGCCAAAAATAGCATGTACCAAAAATAACATGTGCCAAAATTGATAGGTTCTAAATATATAACTCTTACATATTATGATCTAACTGTGTGGTTAGGTCAAGCTTCTATTGTTTATGACCTCTCAGGTTCTATTATGTTTGGTAGTGAAAAATTTCATGATCTCTATCATAGTATCATCAAACTCTTTCAATAGATTAGAATAATTCTAGTTCATACCATCAAAAATTGTTGATCCAAAATGATCTTAGTGGATCCCACAAATCCACTAATGATGCCTAGTAGCATATAGTGGCAACTTAGTAGAATAGAAGAATGAATCCCTAGTTTAGTCACTATGTGATTAAGTTCTTTTATCGAGAGTCCTAACAAGATATAGGTTAAAAAAACCCAGCAAATCCTAAGCATCTATTATGTGCCATATTTAATTAGCTTAAGTCCAATGTGAAACCCATGAAAACTCTTTTCTATCCTTCACCTATCGTGGTCACAAATTTTTGAACTTAACTTCTTAAATTGCATAGGACTGCACCTTCACTACTAAGGTCAATAATAAATCCTATAATTATACATTTATTTTAAGTATTTTAAGTAATAATTGGTGCAAACATCTTCTAAAAACTTAATTTTATAATTAAACTATACCCTCTTGCAAAATTAATTATTTTTAAAATACCTTTGAAAATGTTGAAATTAGAGACAATTATGAAAAGTAGATATCGAGCCGAAGCACTACCATCCAATAAAATATTTAATAAAAAGTTTAATTCATATTTCTTCTTCTTTGGTAGGTATATTAAGATTGATGAAAATTTTTGAAATTCTAGAACCAAGGAATATGGTTGGATTATTGATTAAAAAGCTTGTCAACATGAAGAGCTCAATTTATAGAATCCAATGGATTAAACGACACATAAATCGAAGTTCAAATGGACTCAAAATCAAGGAAAAATCAATATAATTAAGTTTTTCATAAACTTTAAAGCAACCAGTCCACCACAGACTGGTCGCTTGGTTTACAAAATGCTCAACTATCCATAAGACACCATTACTATTGGTCCACGGCTCTAAGCCAAGACCATGGAAGGATTTCAACCATAGTGCCACCGTCCCATGCCATCTGGCCACCATAGTCGCTGCTTTATCCTTCCTCACTATCTGTTGGGATATCTTGGTCCAAGTACGAGCCAGCCAACCGGTTCAACCGGCTGAAGATATTTCTTCCAAACCGTAAACTTCAGACCAAGGTATTCAAAAAAAACCAGGCAACCCATGGACAAGTCAAAACTCTTAATGGGCCTACAGCTCCCGAAGACTCAAAGACATAGTCTTCAGCCTACATCAAAGATCAAGTCCTACAGCCGCTGAAGATAAGGTCCTCAACCCAAATCGAGGAGTGACCTTCACTGACTCCCGAAGACACGGTCTTCGGTTTATGTCGAAGACACGGTCTTCGGTTTATGTCGAAGACATAGTCTTCGGCATATGACAAAGATCGAGTCCTCGATCTATGCCGAAGACATGATCTCCGATCTATCTCGAGAGGATCAGAGGATGAAGATATTCCCTGATTTAATCATGGAAATCTCCCTAAAAGGAAAGTTTGAAGACGGGCCCCTGACCTGTCTCAAGTCTCTACAAACACGACAAGCAATAGTTATCATCAACTATTTTTGAAAAATAATCATGGCGCATAACTCCAGCGGCAACACCTCCAGCATGGCCACCGAAATTGTCTAATAACTATCCACGATTCCAAATTATGGAAAAAAAATTAACTCCCCCATCGTAACCGCTGAAGGAGAAATGGAACCTCATGCTGGACAACTCCTTATAAATAATAATAGAGGGAATGCTCGAGGTTAGGCAGAAGATACTCCTAAAAATCTCGGAGTCTTTCCTTTCTCCATTCAATCCTCCTCAGAATCTTCCCCATTCTATGGCTAGAGCCTGCCTCTGACTTAGGCATCGGAGTGTCTCCCACCGGAGCAACTTCGACCAGGGATTTGTTTTGCAGGTGCACCAAGGAGTGGTCCTGCGATACAGTAGCTCCGCCCGATCGGAAAAGGGACTCTGCATAAACAGATTGGCATGCCAGGAAGGGGTTCTGTGCAATTTGCAATGTTAAGCTCCCCTCCTTGACTAAGGGGAAGTAAGAAATTCTCGATGGCAATAGGGAAGACTCAGGTTGCCTTAACGAGTCAAAATCATGCTCCAACCCAGGGTGATGCACCCTCGATAGAGAACGACATCCCACCTCCCATAATCATCGTAGGATAGCAACAATTCGAAGCCCTTCTGAACCAAGTCACCAACCTCATGGCTATGATTCAGGACTTCCAAAATAGAGCTTTTCAAGTGGGATATCTGTCGACCACCTCCAGACATAGCTCTCGATCTTGGAGGAAAAGAGTCCCTAGAGAGCGGTCCACACATCTCTCCCCCGGTCTTTGGCCCTCTCCTGAAGGCGGAAGTTCAAGAATGCCTAGGCCCACTGATTCCCTGTAGAAAGAGAAAAGACCTAGGCAAACTTCTTCACCCTCTTCTGAAGACTCTACTCCCGTAAAGAAAGTGCCAAAGCAGGCTCTCCCTGATTATGATGGAAAATTCAAGGCCATCAAATCGGAGATGGTGAAAATGTGGGAGCAGAGAGATCACAATGATTTGGCAATGCATGATCTGCACCCGCCCTACACTGATCGCATCTTGGCCGAAGTCATCTCTCGACACTTCAGGGTTCCCCAGATGGAACCCTACGACGGCACCTCCGATCCTTTTGACCATCTAGGAAGTTTTAAGGCCGATATGATGATCTAGGGAGCTTTGGATGCGATGAACTACCTCGCATTCCCAGTCACCTTAAAGAAAGCTTCTCGGATGTGGTACTCGAGCATATGTCCAAGTACCATCGATTCCTTCTCCGAGTTAGAAAAATTGTTTATCTTGCTTTCAGGACTTGTCGCAAGACCTCCCAGAATACGGATACACTGTTCCTCCTTCATCAAAATGAAGGAGAAAGTCTACGAGATTACATCTCCAGATTTAATACGGCCACACTCGAGATCCCCGATCTCAACAAGCATGTGGCCATATCTGCATTGAAGAAGGGACATCGCACATCCAGGCTCACCTTTTCCCTTGATAAGTTTTCCAAAAACTATGCTGAGCTCTTGTCGAGGGCTTAGAAATACGTCGATGCCGAAGAGCAGGCGGCAAACCGATGACTAATCAAAGGGAAGCCCCTTTCAAAGAAGAAAAATAATAGGGAACAAGGCCCCCCTACTTCTAACAACAATAACAAGTATGCCGACCACCGAAGGAGTCCTCCCAAGCCCAGAACATCGGGTAGGAGATTCGACTCTTATACCCCCCTCAACCTCCCTCATGAAAAGATTTTCTTGGAGATAAAGAAAGAAAACTATCTCCAGCGACCACATCCCATGAAGGCATCCTCTTCTGCAAGGAACAGGAATAAATACTGCCAATTCCATCGAGACCATGGCCATAATACCGAAGAATGCATCCAACTGAGAGATGCAATAGAGGATCTCATCAAGAGAGGGTATTTGGGACGGTATGTTGGTCGTCAAGGACCTCGGTCAGAAGCCACTGTCCCCCAATCAACTTCTGAAGAGGCTAAACTACCAAATCAAAAGCCTACCAATGGAGGTGTAGGGATGATACATCGACCTGTCAACTAGAGAAGAGACGAAGACGATGTCCTGAAGCAACTCAAGGACAATAACGCTATTCTCTTCTCTGATGATAACCTTGCAGGTCTTCGGCTCCCGCACGATGATCCTATTGTAATATCGACCGTTGTGGCTAATTATGATGTACAACGAATCCTAGTTGATAATGGAAGTTTGACCGATGTCTTGATCTACGATGCATTCTTTCGGATGTGTTTGCCTAGAGACAAACTACGGAGGTCCCCTATACCACTTACCGGCTTTGGGGTAATCAAGTTGATGCCAAGGGAGAAATAGTACTGCCTGTAACCCTCAATACTAAACCTTGACAAAAGACACTGCCGATCAATTTCACGATAGTCCGAACCCCTTCAGCCTATAACATCATTCTGGGAGGCCTGCCTTGAACAAATTCTGGACTGTAGTGTCATCCTACTACCTCCTAGTGTGCTTTCCCACCAGAAATGGTGTGGGAGAAGTAAGAGGAGACCAGAGAACGGCACGATAATGCCTAATGATCCAGGACAAGCACTCTAATGATCCTACCACTTGGGATCCACTAGATCCGAGGGACTTGACTATAGATTCTGGTGAACCTATGGAGAAAACTATCTCGGTACCCTTAACTAAAGAGGACCCCACCAAGGTCATGCAAATCGAAAGTATGCTTGATGAAAAAACCAGAACGGAGCTGATTTGCTTCCTCAGGGATAATGCTGATGTCTTCGCATGGTCAGCTTTGGACATGCCAGGGATTCCCGCCGAAGTGATCACTCATTGGCTGGAACTTGCCCCTAGGTATAAACCAGTCCGACAAAAGAAAAGAAGCTTTGCCCCTGAAAGGCAATAGATGATGAAGTGAGCAAGCTCCTCGAAGCGGGGTTCATCCTGAAAGCCCACTATCCTGAGTGGTTGGCCAATATGGTAATGGTAAAGAAAGCAAATGGCAAATGGAGGATCTGCATCAACTACACAGACCTCAATAAGGCCTGCCCAAAGGACAGTTTTCCTCTTTCGAAAATTGACTAATTGGTCGATGCCACTGCCGGCCACCAACTAATAAGTTTCATGGATGCTTTCTCTGGATACAATCAGATCCAAATGGACCCCTGAGATGAGGAGAAGACGGCCTTCGTCAACGACAAAGGTATATTTGCTACAAGATGATGCCATTTGGGCTCAGGAATGCTGGAGCAACTTTTCAGAGGTTGATTAACAAGGTGTTCAAGGAGCAGTTAGAGAAAAACCTGGAGGCCTATGTCGACGACATGATCGTCAAAAGCCTCCTTAAAAAAGATCACATCCAGAACATGGGGGAATCATTCTGCACCCTACGATGTCATCAAATGAAGCTAAACCCGATGAAGTGCACCTTTGGAGTTACTTCAAGTAAGTTTCTGGGTTTCCTCATTACCAAGTGAGGGATTGAAGCAAATCCTGAGAAAATTCAGGCTCTCAAAGACATGAGGCATCCATCCTGCAAGAAGGAAGTCCAGCAGCTGACAGGGAGGATCGCCTCTTTAGGAAAATTTATCTCTCGCTCAGTCGAAAAGTGTCTCCTATTTTTCAAGGTACTTCGGTAGTCTCGAGGCTTTGAGTGGACCGAAGACTGCTGTACTGCCTTTGAAGAGTTGAAGAAGTACTTAGAGACCCCGTCTTTGCTTTTCAAACCTCAAGAGGGGGAGGTGCTCTATTTATACCTTTCCGCCTTGGACGAAGCAATCAGTTCAGTCCTCGTCCGAAGAGAAGAAGACGGCTCTCACAAGCCGATCTACTATATCAACAAAGTTTTGCATGATGCTGAAACAAGATATTTGAAAATGCAGAAGCTGATCTACTGTCTGATAATTGTGGAAAAGTGACTATGGCCTTACTTCCATGCCCACGCCATCGTTGTGCTGATCGATGAACCCCTTAAAGCCATTCTCCGATGCCCTGATACCTCCAAAAGGATAGCCAACTGGGCTGTGAAACTAAGCAAGTTTGACATCAGCTTCCAGCCCCGATCGTCTATGAAGGCCAAGGTGCTTTCAGATTTCCTGGCTGAGTGCACCTGGAAATCCGAAGATGAAGCACCTCCAACAGAAGAAAGAAATTTGAAGAATACGGAGTCCAATTGGGTGCTCCATGTGGATGGAGCTTCCAATTCTACTTGATGCAGAGCCGACCTTATACTGGCTGAACCTAACGGTCACACGATGGAGTACGCAATCTGGTTCTCCTTCCGTGCTTCAAATAACCAAGTCGAAAATGAAGCCTTGCTTGCAGGACTTTGGATCGCCAAGAGTTTAGGAGTTCGGAGGCTCCAGGCTTTTTTGGACTCCCAGTTGGTGGTAAATCAAGTTAAAGGAGAATATGAAGCCAGGGACCCCACCATGGTGTGGTACATAGAAAAAGTACAAAACTTATATTCTCAACTGGAATACTTTGTAATCATTCATGTTCCCCGATCGGAGAATTTTCGGATAGACGCGTTGTCTCGACTTGCCACTACAACCCTGGAATCCCTTGGTTGCACCTTCATTGAACACCTTGAAGCCCCGAGTATAGCTGAAGAAGCTATGGAAGTACACTAAATTTGAGATCGAGCCAAGCTGGATGGATCCCATCATCAAGTTTTTAAACGAGGATGTGTTGCCGGAAGACAAGTCAGAGGCCAAAAAGATCCACTGGATGGCATCTCAATATGTCATCTTAGACGGAGTTCTTTATAAAAGATCATTCTCTCAGTCCCTGCTAAAATGCTTGGGACCGTCAGATGCTGACTATGCTTTGAGAGAGGTCCACGAGGGGATATGTCATGATCACTTGGGGGGTAGGTCCTTAGCATATAAAATTATATACCAAGAATATTATTAGCCCTCCATCCAAAAGGACTCGGCTGACTTCGTGCGAAGATGTGATCAATGCCAGAGATATGCCAATATTTAGAGACAACCAGCGAGTCACTTGACCCAGCTGACAGCCCCCTGGCCTTTTGCTCAATGGGGGATGGATATTCTTGGCCCATTTCTGCCTATATTTGGGTAGAGGAAATTTTTCCTTGTGGCTATTGACTACTTCACAAAGTGGGTCGAAGCTGAACCACTGGCCCAAATCACGGAAGGCAAGGTTGAAAATTTTGTCAAAAACTCCATCATATTTTGGTTCGGGATTCCACAAATAGTAATCACTGACAACGGGAGGCAGTTCGACAATCCAAAGTTTAAAGACTTTTGTGCTTGGTACCATATGCAACACAGGCTGACTTCCGTTGCCCACCCACAGTTCAACGGAGAGGCCAAAGTAACTAATCGGACCATTCTTCATGGTCTGAAGATGAGGTTGACGCTGCCAAAGGACTTTGAGTAGAAGTGCTGACCTCTATTCTCTAGGCATACAGAACTACCCCGAGGACAGCCACCGGTGAGTCTCCGTTCAACCTAGCATACGGTACCAAAGCCATTCTTTCTATCGAAGTCTCCCTCCAATCTTTAAGAATTGACAACTATGAAGAGCCTAAAAACTCTGATCGCAGGAGATTTGACCTAGATCTATTGCTGAGCACCAAGCTTCAGGCCCAAATAAAAATGGCAATATACCAGCAAAAGGTCGCTAAGTATTACAATTCCAGAGTAAAGGAGTAAATCTTCCACACAGGGGACATGGTGCTGGGAAGGGTAGAAGTATCCAGGCCAACAGAATAGGGTAAGCTTTCCCCCATCTAGGAAGGTCCATACCAAGTCAAAGAAGTCGTACGTCCTGGAACATATCGACTTAAGATCCTGGATGGTAAAATTCTATCTCGGTCGTGGAATGTACAAAACCTTCGTAAATACTATCAATAAACAAACCCCTAAATTTTTCGTGCAAATTTGCCCAACTCTGAATGGCCCGTTGCATCAACTGAATGACAACAGCCTGAATGGCACGATCTAAGGAATCGACCAACAGTGCAAAGGAGAGTCTGATCTGCTCACCTTATTGGTATGTCCAACGAGCACAACAGACAGCCCAATCAGGCCGCCAAGAAGATCAAAGGCACAGGGACAGTTCAAATAACCTACCCTATGGAAAACCCGAAGACATGCCGGGGCGGGCCTAATCAGCATACCTTACACTAAAGAAGGTGCAGGGATGGTTTTTATAGCCTACCCTATGGTAAGTCTGAAGACATGTTGGGGCATGTCTAAACAGCCTACCTTGATCATGACAGGAATGCACAGGGATGGCTTGGATACCCTACCCTACGGTAAATCTGAAAACATGTTAGAGTGAACCTATATCGCTCATCCTATCAATAGTAAAACACTTGATGGGATGGCCCAGTCGATCTCACATCTCTATACAGATCCCAAATGTTTTGGAAAATTTACACCTTCGACATATCATAGTACAACAAGTCACAGAAGAAGTGTGGAAGAAGTGGAAACTTCATTTCATCTTTGATTTTTTACAAAAAAAAAAAGAGAAAGGGAGAAAAGAAGACAAGGATCATTGCAGATAAGGGGAAAAGTAGATTCAGTGACCACCAGCAAGCCCGTTCCCATGCCGGCGGGAGGCATCAAGGCCTTGGGAGGAGGATGGAGAGGCTCCGGCATTCCCCTCAAAGTCAGACTCCGACTCCTCTTCGAAGTCAGAATCAAACTCGTGGCCTGGGAAGGGGACGGAAGGCCTAATGTTTTCCAAGCCCTTCAAATTGAAGAACTTGAAAGCCTTGTCCCGATACTCCTGGAAACCCTGGTGGTACGAATCCAAGACGGCCTCCGCCACTTCATCCTTGTAGGCGGGAGAAGACATGAAGTCTAAGATGACCTCCGCCAATTTCTTCCTGGACACCTCCGCTTCTGCGATGGCGACCTCAACCCATGCCTTGGCCTCCACCATGCGGGCCTCTAAGATCCAGATTTTCCTCTCCAGGCGAGCAATGACCCCCTGCGGATCATCGTTATCGCCTCTTCGAGGAGCCTTAGAGCTGGGCTCCCCCTCAGATAGGGCCTCTGAGGCCCTCTTCATTGCCACTTTCTTAAGTTCTGAAATGCTGAACTTCATTCCACTGGGACACTGGAGAAAGAAGGGAAACTTCCAAAATGGGAGTCTGAAGTTGCGATGGCCTTTGACAGGAGGAGACAGGGTCCTATTTATAAGGACCTTACACCCAAGATTGGCCAAAGGGGAATGTGTTGCACACCCTTTCCCAGATGCACCAAAGGATGCCACGTGTTGGAGTGACACCTCGAGACTCTAGGTGATCGCTCGGGAGCGGTATGATCACCAATAACTACTCTTAGGGATGGCAACCGCCGGCACCACAAATCCAGAATAATCTTCATCGTGCAGCGATGGCATTAATGGCTCCTTTTTGGAAAGGGAGGATATGGCGGCACCCGGGGTGCATGAAAATGTGACCGTTCGAATTCGACTCACTCAATGCGGGTAGCGAGAATCATAATCAATGTTCCTTAATCAACGGTCAACAAGAAAATGACACCTATCTATCATGTCAATTCCTAGATGGACGGGTTAATTATGAAGGGAGGCTAACATCAATCTGGCTTGATCATGGTTAGTTGTGGTCAGTCTTCGACAATGGCATTCCGATTTTGCTTCAAAACTCATCTTCGATGCCAGCCACGAGCCAAACAATCTTTGGTCTCGACCCCTCGACCAAGGAGAAAGAAGAGCAATGTAATTCAAGTCATCACCAAAGCTAGCAACCTTATCCAATGTGAGTAAAAAACAGGGTTGCAAGTGCATACACTAAGCATGCAACAGGGCAAGGAGCAGGTTGTATTTTAAAACAATTTTAAAATAATAGCGAATAAACCTACTCTACATAGGATCTAACATTTTCAAGATGCATGTACGGGCAAAAAAAGGCATGAAATGGTCATGTAATATTTATAAACAATTTAATAAACTTATATCTAGGCATGCATGAAAAATAAAAATAAAAATTTTACCTTATTCTTGCTTGGAATAAAATAGGGATAACACTAGAATAGCTAGAATATTTGGAATAACCTTATTCCAGTCTTCTTCTTCCAGCAACCGTTTGGAATGATTTTTGCCTCTTCTCCAAGAGCAGCAAACCCAAACCACAAATGGGCAATGCTTTGGTCTTTCTTCCTGCACCAACAGCAAGGCAGATTCTTGATAGAGTTTGCTTCAAAGGAGAGCTTTTAAATCGTTCAACCAACAACATTGTAGTCCCCTTCTCCTAGAAATTTCATAACAGGAATTTCTGCAATCATAAACAGATGAAAGAAAATACAGCATAGTGAAGGTAGAAGTAGCTCTCAGGTGCTCAAGAGGACACCCTCTAGAGGGGGGACACACCTGGGCTTCCTCTGATCCGACTTCTCGCACGATGCTAGTCGCCGGAAACTCTTGAAATGGTGAGAGGGAGGAAGGAAAAATAGAACACTCAGTTCTACAATTATTTTCTCCAAAACAGATTTTCTTCCATCGATTAAGCACCAACAATGATAGGGAATCAAATAATTGTTTCACTCCCAATCTCTCAACATATACCCAGTCCCAAAAACGGATTCAAAAAATGATGGAAAGCTCTCTAAAGAAGAACACCAATCAGCGTTTTTCAGCAATTAGCTTTTACATCGCCGAGAAATTTATCCAGTGAGAAACATGAAACCGATCATTTTTGAGAGCTGAGGAGACCTGCTGGGAATTCGATAGGCCACACAGTTTTAGAATGAATAAAATTCTTTTCAAAGAAGCAATGAAGAGCCTTAAAACACAGGTTTAATTCCAGCCAAAATGATTGGAAGGAGGAGAAGAAAAGTCACCTTATATCCCTATTCGCCCAAGCCAATATTACCATGTGGATGGGTTTAAAATCGGTTCACAACCGGTTCAAAAATACCAAACTGGTTCTAAACTGGTTCACAAAATATTTAAATCAAAATCTAATTAATAAAAGGCTTGGTCAAGTCTCGGTCATCCATAAATAATTCCTGGTGGACCCAAACAAATTCTGATTGACCCAAAACCAAGTCAATCCAAAGTGTGCTCAATCAAACCGTTATCGAAATGATTCCCAATCATAAATCGGTACTTGGATCAAGGAGAAATCCTTTGTGGCATGTGACCTCATAGGTTCGAACCTAGGCGATAGCACTGGAATAATTCAAGTACCAGCATGAGATACCATCTAGCAATGGGTCTCGGCATCCGGATAGGTCAAAGATGCGAGAGCAATCAATCAAAAATCTGGCATATGGTTACCGTATAATTCATCCCTTTGACCTTCAATGCTCAGGATGACCTAGGGTTAAACTTCCAAACCTAGCAGAGTCAATCCACAACATGTCTCCACCTTGCAAGTCCGGTGACTCCTCACTAGGACTACCCCGGCCGAGGATTTGCTAAATTGAGACACTGCGAGACATTCAATCCAAACTATTTGGATAGGTCAATTCCATCTTGGTCCACCACTGCTCCACAAGTACTTGCCTGTACCCAAAAACCTTCCATCACCGGATTAGAAATCCGGGTAGTCTGGCACCAAAGCATAGGGAGTTGCTTGCAAGCTACCATGATGACCTCAGGTTGGAGGGACACATATACCCATATCCAATCATGAGTATCCCGTTGGCAGAAAGGGGCTACACGGAGTCACGTTCAATGAGATATCATATATCCCACTTGTAGATCACATCAGCGTCACCACACTCTTTTGGTCAAGAGGACAACCAAACGATGTAAACCACAACAACCTACACTTGATACATTGCCGTCCAGTACAATGTATCCTTTGGTCATGAACCTAGTTTAAGGACCACTCGATATATACTCTCTATATCGAAGTCAGTGCAGTCCTAAGGACTTCATCACATGAAAAAGTGTTCATTACAGGGAAAAGTCAGAATGTGATGAGCTACCAAAATAATATTTATTAATTCATACAAAGAATACAATACTCAGCTCAACCGCCTACAGCCTAGGCGATTGGCTTTGGGACACAATTTCCAATAAACCCACTTGTACTAAAGCTTATCAAAACAGTATCTAATACCCATTTTCCTTTTACAAAAGTTGAACTCTTTTATTCCGAGGGCTTTAGTGAAAATGTCAGCCAGATTTTCCTTTCCATCGATCTTCATAAGATTGATGTCGCCTCGTTCTACGATCCCTCATACGAGGTGGTAGCGCCATAGAATATGCTTGGTGCGGTGATGAGCTTTCGGCTCCTTAGCTTGAGCAATGGCTCCAGTGCTGTCACAATACACTGGAATAGAACCATCTAGGGAAGATGCCACCCCTAGCTCTCCAAGGAACTTTCGCAACCACATGGCTTCCTTTGATGTATCTGATGCTGCAAGGTACTCTACCTTGCATACCGAGTCTGTAACAGTTGCCTGCTTGAAACTTTTCTAGCATATCGGTCTTCCATTCAAGGTAAATACAAACCCTGACACACTCTTGCTATCATCTCTGTCTGACTGGAAACTGGAGTCAGTATATCCCACAAGTTTCAAGTCATATTCTCCATAAATCAGCCATTGGTCTTTAGCATTTCTCAAATACTTCAGGATGGACTTAACCACCTTCCGATGCACCTCACCTAGGTCAGACTGGTATCTGCTCACTACTCCTAGTGAGTATGCCATGTCTGGTCTAGTACATATCATAGCATACATGATAGAGCCTACTGCAGATGAATAAGGTACTCCACTCATGCGTTCTCTTTCCTTAGGAGTTGTGGCACAATTCTTCTTGGAAAGAGTAATTCCAGAACCTATTGGAAGATAGCCTTTCTTGTAATTTTCCATGCTAAACCATTTCAACACGGATCAATGTACATAGACTGGGACAATCGCAGAAGCCTCTTAGATCTATCTCAATAGATCTTCATACCCAGTATGTAAGAAGAATCACCCAAGTCTTTCATGGAGAACTAAGATGATAACCAGACCTTTATTCCTTGTAATGCTACGAAGTCATTCCTGATTAAGAGAATGTCATCAACATACAGTACAAAGAATACAATCATAGAACCATTAACCCACTTATAGATGCACGGTTCTTCTCCTTTCCTAATGAAGACATACGATTTGATACACCTATCAAATCATAAGTTCCAACTTTGAAATGCTTGCTTGAGTCCATAAATGGACCTCTGCAACTTTCACACTTTTGACTCATATGATGATGTAAACCCTTCAGGCTGTATCATATACACCTCCTCTTCCAACTCCCCATTTAGGAAAGCGGTTTGGACATCCATCTGCCAGATCTCATAATCAAAATATGCTGCTAAAGCAAGCATGATCTGAATGGACTTGAGCATTACCACAGGGGAGAAAGTCTCATCATAATCGATACCATATCGCTGATGATACCCCTTGGCAACCAGACGATCTTTATAGGTCTCCACCTTCCCATCTACGCTCATTTTCCTTTTGAAGATCCACTTGCACATGATGGGTTTTATTCCTTCAAGTGGATCAACCAATGTCCATACATTGTTGATCTCCATGGACTCCATTTCGGATCGCATGGCTCCAAGCCATGACTTAGAGTCAGATCTCTGAAGTGCATCCATATAGGTGATTGGATCCTCATTGTTTACATCGAGCTCAATGGGATCGCAGTCCCGGACCACGAAATCATAGTATCTATCCGGCTGATATGGTACTCTACTAGATCTCCTAATAATGGGTTCTGCATGTGATCCAATCACAGCCGGTTCTATGATGTCCTTAGAGTGTGAAAGTTCTTCTACTGGCTGAACCTCACCAAGTTCAATCTTAGAGGCTATATCCCTTTTCCAAGGAACTCTTTTTTTGAAAAAATAGCTCTAAGAGCGACGAACACTTTCTGTTCATCCTCCAAGTAGAAGAAATACCCTTTGGTTTCCTTAGGATAACCAATAAATAGGCACCGGTCAAACCTAGGACCAAGTTTATCTGAGTCTAAATGCTTTACATAAGCCAGACAACCCCAGACCCGAAGGTGTGAGATTGAGGGCTTACGTCTAGTCCACATCTCATATAGAGTGGAGACAACAGACTTACTCGGAACATTATTTAACAAGTGACAAGCTATCTCAAGTGCATATCCCCAAAAGGATAGCGGCAGTGTTGCAAAGCCCATCATGGATCGAACCATGTCCAACAGGATTCAATTCCTCCTTTCAGACACACCATTCAACTGTGGTGTTCCTGGAGGAGTCCACTAAGAAAGAATCCCATTCTCCTCAAGGTATGTCAAAAACTCACCAGATAGGTATTCACCACCTCGATCAGATTGAAGGGTTTTAATATTTTTTCCAATTTGTTTCTCTACTTTATTACGATATTATTTGAACATTTCAAATGACTTAGATTTATGTCTCATCAAAAAGACATAATTGAATCTCGAAAGGTCATCTTTAAACATAATGAAATATCTGTATCCACCTCTGGCACTAACTATCATGGGTCCGCATACACAGTATGTATGAGACTTAAAAGTTCTGTAGCTCGTTCACCTTTTCCAATAAAAGGTGACTTGATCATTTTACCAAGTAAACAGGATTCACAAGTAGGCAGTGATTCAGAATCACTGACCTTGAGGAGGCCTTCTCCTCGCATCTTATTTATCCTATTCTGGTTAACATGACCTAGCCTACTGTGCCAAAGATACACATCACTAATATTTTCTAACCTTGGGCATTTGCTAGAAGTGTACATTACTAACAGGCCGTGACAGTGTATAAATGCCATTATTTAACTTAGCTTTCATTATTATAGAGTTATTCAAAATAACTTGGCAAATATCTCCTTTTATTGATAGTTCAAAACCATAATTGGCCAAAAGGCCTATAGAGATTATGCATAAAATGAAACTAGGACAGTAATGACAGTCGACTAACTCGATAGCGCAGGACTCAAAGACAAGACTCAGAACTTCGATCGTCAGTACTGGAACATGATTTCCATTCCCGATGCTCAAGAACTGTTCCCCATCCTCGAATCTCTTGCTAACCTGCAATCCCTGTAATGAATTACAAACATGAACAGGACTACCGGTATCTATTACCCAGTTAGCAGTATCACAAATAAAAAAATTACAAGGTTTTATCATATAAATACCTTGTCTAGTAGTCTATTATTTTCCCTTCCTTGGCCTGTTCGGGTCTAGGGATGCTTGGTAAAGAGGACAGTTCCTCTTCCAGTGTCCCCGCTTATTGCAGTAGAAGAACTCTGTAGTAGATTGATCAGCTTTTACTTTCCTGGTCTGATTCAGTCCAGGAGCATTCGTCACCTTCTTTCCCTTCCTTTTATTCTTCCCTTTCTTAAAGGGACAATGACCTCTAGAACCTCCCACTAAATTCACCACCCCCTTGTTCAGTTGGTGGTCTTTCTCGAAAGTCTGCAGTAATCCCATCAAACCATGGTAATTGATTGCAGGCTTGTTCATTCTGTAATGGTCGAGAAAGTCAAGATAAGAGGAGGGCAGAGAATTCAAGATCGCATCCTTGCTAAGCTGCTCGTACAAGGGACATCCGAGCTTGCCTAACTTTTCAATCAGCTCGATCATGTACAATACATGATCAGTGAATGAACCACCATTCAACATCTTGGCATTGTAGATGGCACAAGATACTTTGTACCGCTCTACATCGTCTGGCATGCCGAAAGATTCCTTCAACTTTTGAAGGATCTCATCTGGTTGGGCCTCCTTGAACTTGCGATTGAACTCGTCGTTCATTGCTGCTAGCATAATGCATCGGACAGTAGTCCGATCAGAAACCCACTTCTGATAAGTGTCCCTGGCCAAACTCCAAGCATTGGCAGAGGGGATTTCAGGTGCCGGATCCGTTATCACATAAATGATCCATTCATGCTTCAGGATAATCCTCAACTTTCGATACCAGCTATCAAAGTTTTGACCCTTCAACTTCTCATTATCAAGAAGTGACCGGAGCGAAAGATTTGAAGACATCTGAAAGGAAAAACAAGACCATATTAGAGTATGAATTAATCAATTAACCGAAGACTTGGACTTTAGTGAGTACTGAAATCCAATAGACTACATATGAGCTCAACTATGGCCAGCTCACCCATATGCGCCTAAAGAAGGTTCACTAACCAATTGCTTCTCTAAGTAACTTCCAATAATTTATTTTGCCCCAAAGAGCACCCCAATCGGCCTAGGGGCCTCTTATTGTGGGTCTCCGGTTAGGTCCAACCATTAACATGATAAATTCAATACTTCTAGCCAACGAATGACCAAGCCCGACTATGGCCAGCTCACCTGATCACCGTTAAGAAGGTTGCACTGAACCATCATCTATGAGAGAGTAATTCCAGTAACCGGATGCATACCCATTCTATGGAACTGCTGATGAACACAAAGTTAAAGGACACATTACTAACCTACTTAATGGGAGGCTAAGACACCATCAACTCTTTGACTTAATCTTTTTCAAGACCTAATAATTTTAGAGGATTTTAGGTTGTGACAAAAGAATAAGAGAAGAACATGGATCATCCTCCCATTGAACGAATCAGTTTTCAGGAGGGTTGAAACAATTCAACAATTGATCCATGGGCACCTACCGATCAGTCAGATTGATCAACCAGGGTGACATGGGTTAACTCGAGTCAATGAGCTTTTCTAATCAGTTATGGTCAACACGACTGACCAGGTAGGTGAGATCATGGGTGAGTATCCTCCATTAACCATCTTTCCTAGACACCAACCAAGTTGGCCAAGAAAAAGGTAGCCTCATACAACCATGATCACAATGCCAAACCTACCTCGACACCAACCGGTTTACCAGACTCGATCAGACTAGCCTAAAGACTCGGGCTTCCACGGAGCCACTAATTAGATCCATTTTAGATGAATGGACTAACTCATCTAACTATTAGATAGTTCTAAAAGAAGGACCTTAATCAACTTTTGATTAGTCTTCTTATTATCCAGTTCAACTAAACATAGGTCTAACCCAAAATATGGATCCAATAAGACAGCTAACCCAATTAACCCAATTGGCTTATTTAAATGACATTAGGTTTCATAAACCCTAAGATAACTTGTCATTTAATTTAATCATACAATTCAAAATTGTTTGAATATAAGCCAATATTTTAATTAAAACATGTAAAACTCCTTTTACATAAAAAATTTCTTGCATCATATCTAGTTATATTCTTTTATAAATATTACATTGCCAAAAAGAAATTTATAAGACATGCCAAAAATTTATCTAAATTAAAATAATTTTAATTCCTTTGATTTCCTTAAAGGATCCTTCTTAAGAGGCCAACAAAGATGAACCGCATCGTGCCAATGACACACGATCATGGTGAAGGTCTCAACTAGGTTCCTAAAAGTACTCCCTAATCATACCCTATGATTAAGATACATATATATATGAAAAGATTAAACATTTTAATCTACTATACATGCAATCAAGATATGTTACACCAGAACCTAGGGCTGAGTAAAAAATAGCATTGCAAGTGCTTACACTAAGCATGCAACAGGGCAAGGAGCAGGTTGTATTTTAAAATAATTTTAAAATAACAGCGGAAAAAACCTACTCCGCACAGGATCTAACATTTTCAAGATGTATGTACAAGCAAAAGAAGGCTGAAATGGTCATGTAATATTCATAAACAATTAAATAAACTTAGATCTAGGCATGCATGAAAAATAAAAACAGAAATTTTACCTTATTCCTGCTTGGAATAAAACAGGGATAACATTGGAATAGTTGGAATATCTAGAATAACCTTATTCCAGTCATCTTCTTCTAGCAGCCATTTGGAATGATTTTTGCCTCTTCTCCAAGAGCAGCAAATCCAAATCACAAATGGGCAATGCTTTGGTCTTTCTTCCTGCACCAACAGCAAGGCAGATTCTTGATAGAGTTTGCTTCAAAGGAGAGCTTTTAAATCGTTCAACCAACAACGTTGTAGTCCCCTTCTCCCAGAAATTTCAGAATAGGAATTTCTACAATCATAAACAGAGGAAAAAAATACATCACAGTGAAGGTAGAAGTAGCTCTCAGGTGCTCAAGAGGACACCCTCTAGAGGGGGACATGACTGGGCTTCCTCTGATCTGACTTCTCGCATGATGCTAGTCACCGGAAACTCTCGAAATGGTGAGGGAGGAAGGAAAAACATAACACTCTATTCTACAATTATTTTCTCCAAAACAAATTTTCTTCCACCAATTGAGCACCAACAATGACAGGGAATCAAATAACTATTTCACTCCCAATCTCTCAACATATACCCAGGCCCAAAAATGGATTCAAAGGATGATGGAAAGCTCTCTAAAGACGAACACCAATCAACATTTTTCAGCAATTAGCTTTTACATCGCCCAGAAATTTATCCAATCAGAAACATGAAACCGGTCATTTTTGGGAGCTGAGGAGACCTACTGGGAATTCGATAGGCCACACGATTTTAGAACGAATCAAATTCTTTTCAATGAAGCAATGAAGAGTCTTAAAACATCGATTTAATTCCAGCCTAAATGATTGGAAGGAGGAGAAGAAAAGTCACCTTATATCCCTGTTCGCCCAAGCTAATATTACAATGTGGATGGGTTTAAAATCGGTTCACAACTGGTTCAAAAATCCCAAACCGGTTCTAAACTAGTTCATAAAATATTTAGATCAAAATCTAATTAATAAAAGGCTTGGTTAAGTCCCTGTCATCCAGAAATAATTCCCGGTGGACCCGAACAAATTCTGATCGACCCAAAACCGTGTCAATCCAGAGTGTGCTCAATCAAACAGTTATCAAAATGATTCCTAATCATAAATCGGTACCTGGATCAGGGAGAAATCCTCTATGGCGTGTGACCTCATAGGTTCGAACCTTGGCGGTGGCACTGGAACAATTCCAGTACCAGCACAAGATACCATCTAGCAATGGGTCTCGACGTCCGAATAGGTCAAAGATGCGAGAGCAATCAATCAAACCTCTGGCATATGGTTACCGTATAATTCATCACTTTGACCTCCAATGCTCTCAAGATGACCTAGGGTAAGACTGCCACCCTAGCAGAGTCAATCCAAAACATATCTCAACCTCGCAAGTCCAGTAACTCCTCACTAGGACTACCCCGGCTGAGGATTTGCTAAATTGAGACACTACGAGACATTCAATTTATACTATTTGGATTGGTCAATTCCATCTTGGTCTACCACTGCTCCACAAGTATTTGCCTGTACCCAGAAACCTTCCATCACTGAATTAAAAATCCGGGTAGTCCGGCACCAAAGCACAGGGAGTTGCTTGCAAGCTACCATGACGACCTCAGGTCGGAGGGACACATATACCCATATCCAATCGTGAGTATCCCTTTGGCAGAAAGGGGCTACATGGAGTTACGTTCAATAAGATATCGTATATCATACTTGCAGATCACATCAGTGTCACCACACTCTTTTGGTCAAGAGGATAACCAAATGATGTGAACCACAACAACCTACACTTGATACATTGCCGTCTAATATAATGTATCCTTTGGTCGTGAACCTGGTTTAAGGACCACTCGATATATCCTCTCTATATCGAAGTCAGTGTAGTCCTAAGGACTTCATCACATGAAAAAAGAGTTCATTATAAGGAAAAATTAGAATATGATGAGCTGCCAAAATAATATTTATTAATTCATACAAAGAGTTAAATACTCAGCTCAACCGCCTACAACCTGGGCGATTGGCTTTGGGACACAATTCCCAACATCCAAATCATATTCAAAAAAAAAACATGACATGACATGTACAAAAAGGAGAATGTCATTTGGAAATTCAGAATAGTCCATCTGTTACATTTTAAAGGAGAATAAAGAAGAGATACAACACTTAAAGCTACACAAATCCCTAAGCATTGGCTGGAGGAGACCCTGCATCACAAGATTGAAGTAGTCTGTCAATTTGCATAGAGAGAGTTTCCTCGAATTTGTTTGAGTCCAGAGGATCTTCAACCCGGATATCCTCCTCAGCTCGGACTCCCTCTTGGGCCAGGATTGGGATCACATTCAAGTCTTCGGCTGTGATAGGGGTTTTTTTCCTCAAGTCTGACACCTCTTCAGCCTCTTCGACCTGGGCCGAAATTGCACTGGGAACCTCGACCATGAGTGGGATATCCTCCCTTGGACTTGACATCCCTCCGATCTCCTCTTTGGCCTCGGCTCCCTCCTCTTCTTCTTTCACAATGTCGAAAGCAAGGATAGCAGAAAGGTCAAGGTTAGGAAAAATCCCACTAACCTTGGCGAGTCCGTCATTAAAACCATGCTGGTAGCTGTATAAGATCGCCTCATTCATTTCCTGTTGGAACTGTGAGGACTACCTAAGATCTGCTACAGCTCTACTCACCAGCTCTTTCAAGACTTCGAACTCTCTCCTAGCTACCTCAGACTCTAAGGATGCCTCTAGGGCCCTTAAAGATACCTTTCTGCCTCTCAAGGATGCCTCTTCAGCCCTCCTGGTTGCCTCCTCAACCACCTTGGTCAGGTCTTCCATCTTTCCCTGATTCTCCTTAGCGGATTGTTCCAAGGAATCGGCATGTTTTCTACTCTTCCTCAACTATGCCCCTTGCCCCGTGATTGTCAAATGGGCATCCTTCAGCTCATTCCTCAAGCCATGAATTTCAGTATCCACATGAGCGAGACAATTCTCCATAGATCGCTTCAACTCTTCGGCCACCTCCTTTTCAGCCTTGGCTGTATGGAGCTCCTCTTTAAGGCCGTGGATGAGGCTATCGACATTCCCTAGGCCCTCCTCTATGAAGGTGATGTCGTAGACCAACTATATCGACAAAGCGAAGTCATAGACCAAACAATCCTATGGGCAAAAGAGAAACGATGAGGATCTTACCTGTTGCAGGGAGGAAAAGGCAGAGTCGGATATTCTAGCAAGGCTTCGACTTCGGATAACTGCCAAATCATGAGGCAGCAACATATCCTTTAGTGCCCGCCTAGCCATGGCAGGGATCAACAATCCCCCCATGAGAGAAAGAGCCGAAGAGTCCACGGGATGGCTCCCAGCTGGAGAAGCCTTCCGAACGGGCTCCCTCTCGACTTGTGATGCCTCGCCCTTATCTACTGCAGGGGGCAAGGTGGAGGCACATCAGCCACTGGAGGCGGATCAGCCACTGGAGGCGGACTCTCCCTTGTGTGAACTGGAGAGATAACTACCGGTAAAGATTCAACTAGCTGAGGCCCTGTCGAGGCCTCCATCGTTGGCACCGCATCCCCCCCAGAAGTTCCTCTGGAGGATGAAGCGCTCCTACTCCTCTTGGGACCATCCCTTCAAGCCTTCTTCCAAACCACCGATCTTGAAGGAGGGGCTTGAGCTGCCCTCTTCTCAGAAGATTGGCAGAGCCAGCTCAAGTTGGGCTTCATTTCACCATCTACAAGCAGAAGAACCCCTCTGAGTCAACTGAACTACAACAGGAATGAGAGAGAAGAAGTAAAAATTTTCACTATATATACCTAACATAGGGAACTCACTGATCCCTGTAAGATGGAGATTCCTCTCCTCCAACAACTCGTGGATGGGAATGGCCTCCGAATCAGTCAGTAAATCATAATCAGACTGATCAGCTACCAAAACTTTTTTCTCATCATTGGCAGTTAAACGTGGCTCCTTCCAATCACTACTAAAACCCCATGGTTCAGTAGAAGACACAAAAATGAAGATAGGCTCCACCCATGGATGGCGCTGGGCAAATCCTTGATGATCTTGCGACCGGGTCGAGGGATGAACACCCACCATCCGCTACCATGGAATCCCTCTTAAGCACAAAAAGGGCGGTGAACAAATTGGTCCTGGGGTTCACATTAGCTATGTGACACCAGACCAAAAACCCATAGATGTTTCGAATGCTATTCGGAGTCAACTATGCAGGAACTACTTGGTACAGGCAAAAGATTTTGATGAAGAAAGGATGCAGGGGGAATTGAAGGCCAGCTTTCAAATAGTCTTTGTACATGGCCAAACACCTAGCAGGAGGTCTGTTCACCCGTTCCTCAAAAGTGGGAAAGATTTGAGGAAACCCTTCGGGAACGTGATAACGTTCTCGAAGATGAGCAACCTTTCTTGATGAAATGGAGCTGGGAACTAACTCCAGACTCACCACATCATCGACCCTCGAGGGCCCGACTTTTTCCTTTTGGCTTCCTACAGACTCAGCCATGATAAAAGAACGAGGCAAAAAAGTGGAAGGGAGGTTCTACCTGCAAAAAGGATTGATGGCCAAGAATAGAGAAAGCTGAGCCAAAACTGAAAGTGTGAGGTTGATGAAGCTTCCTCAACCGAACCTCGTCTCCTTCTCAAAAAGAGATGGAAAAGCTCCAAGGTAACATCTCGATAAATGAAACCATCATCATAAACCCACCATGCCATGGATGCTCGAGGTAGCCACGCAACCCCAAAGCAGCCCTAAGTTGATTTGACGCGGAATAAACTCGAGGTCATAATCCATATGAATCAATGGCCAAGATGAAGCAAACTCATCATCCAAGGGATGGGGAGGAACCACGACCGCCGCTCAAATCCCAACCAAAAGATTGGTTGAACCGTCGTGCAGCGAAAAGAGGAGAGACAGTCCCTAGTCCGCCCACTCCTTTTTCACCTTCCAATCAAGAAATGACAACTGTCCATCGCCTGATTCCCAAATCAACCGGCAGTTACGGTAGATGGTCCAATTAGAGATTTCATAATCATTAACTATACCATCCCCTAAGAGGAAAACGATAAACCAGTAATACTCTCACTCTTCAAGGTAAATATTTGCTTCGAAAATTGAGAGTAGGGGGCAACTGTTGGGATATCTCGGTCCAAGTACAAGCCAGCCAACCGGTTCAACTGGCTGAAGACATTTCTTCCAAACTATAAACATCAAACCAAGGTATTCAGAAAAAACCAGGAAACCCATGGGCAAGTCAAAACTCTTAATGGACCTACGACTCCCGAAGACACGATCTTCGGGTTATGTTGAAAACATAGTCTTCAGCCTACATCGAAGATCATGTCCTACGGCCCCTGAAGACAAGGTCCTCAGCCCGAACCATGGAGTGACCTTCACTGACTCTCGAAGACACGGTCTTCGATTTATGTCGAAGACATAGTCTTTGGCCTATGACAAAGATCGAGTCCTCGATCTATGCCAAAGACATGATCTCCGATCTGTCTCGAGAGGATCCGAGGACGAAGACATTTCCTGATTCAATCACGGAAATCTTCCTAAAAAGGAAGTTTAAAGATGGACCCCTGACCTATCTCAAGTCTCTACAAACACGACAAGCAATAGTTATCATCGACTATTTCCAGAATACAATCATGGCACATAACTCCAGCGGCAATGCCTCTGGCCTGGCCGCCAAAATCGTCTAATAACTACCCACGATTCCAAATTATGGAAAAGAAATTAACTCCCCCATCGTAACCGTTGGAGGAGGAACGAAATCGCAGGCTGAACAACTCCTTATAAATAACGGTAAAAGGGAATGCTCGAGGTAAGACACAAGATACTCCTGAAAATCTTGGAGTCTTTCCCTTCTCCATTAAATCCTCCTCATAATCTTTCCCATTCTATGGCTGGATCCCGCCTCTGACATAGGCATCGGAGTATCCCCCGCCGGAGCAACTCTGACCAGGGATTTGTTTTGCAGGTGAACCAGGGAGCGGGCCTGCGATCCAGTAGCTCCACACAGTCGGAAAAGGGACTCTGCGCCAACACTATCCTTCTCCACGTCATTGGCCATCATCTCCTCTCCAAGCCACTGGCTCATCACAATCTCTACCCGATCTACCCTCTACCCATGATCTCCACCATCTCCTTCTCATCTTCATTCTCTATGCCAGCAATCACCTGCACCATCACTAGTCACCTTCCTTGAGCCATGGCTATTGTTGCTCCTCCTTATTCCCCTTTGCCGCACCTACCGACCATCATCGTTGCTTCAGCCCAATCTTTCCATAACTGCCGCTAGCTGCCACCACTAAGCCTAACCTAAGTTGCCCATGCTTGCAGCTCCTAAGTCCCTCACTATCCAGTCATCGCCCAACCACCAAACCATCTCCACCTGCTCCTCCCTAGTCAAGCCATCCTCTACCCATGATCATCATCGCCATCCATTAACACCTTCATCTTCCTAATTCGATAGCTAAAGAGATTCCCCACCTGATGAAGACCTGTAAGCATGATCCAGTGGCCAAAAAGATAATTAAAGATCTGATCCAATGGTGATAGGTGATTACAGACTTGAGAAGAGCCACCAACACATGATCAAAAGCCCACAGTAATCTAGATTAACAGATCCAATAGCTCTTGCTTGATTCTACTTGATCTAGATAATTTTAATAGATCCAATGCCTGGAATAATTCTTGAAATTCTAATAGAAGTCTAATACCAGTTTTGTACTGATTCAATATTTATCAAGCTCTATTTAAAAGAACCCATGCCATAAGAGAAGAGCATCCTAGAGAGAGGGTACAGTACAGGATAGAGGGCATAGCTTGGGTTGTCGGTTGACCTCTAAGAGTATGACTTCTTAGAGGAGAGTTCTGCCCCTATACCATCTTCAAGCCTATTCCATCTCCAAGATCAAGATCCAAAGAAGAAGAAGAGGAAGCTGAGTACTCTCCACAGAGTACAATGGAAGAAGAAGTGACATCATCCAACTTCCTAACGAGACTGCGCCAATCAACTTCGGATACTTTATTACTGCATTTTATAGTTTATTTAATTATTATTTTTACTTTCATATAATTAGATTTTAGTTTCAATTTATGCATAGTTTATTTTCATGCAATTTAAATTTATGCCCTTTACTTTTCTAGCAAATAGAAGCTAAAATATAATTGGTAGATCAAACATACCAAAGTTTATTTTTATACACTTTTAATTTTTATTTTCTCAAATTTAAATTATTTTTTTATTTTATAAAAATCAAAGATTTCAAATCATTAAAATGTATTACCTTTTTCATGGATTTGACCGACTTGCTTCTATCTACTTATTTTTAATTTATTAGAAGTCAAATTTTAAACTAATAATTATGGTATCCTAACGGAAACATCAGATCCTATCACATTTTTTATGACATTGCTAGAGAAGAAACAAACACTATTTTTTTGATCTCTTTGATTTCTTATAAATTTAGCTTACTAACTTTTTTATTTTTCTTATAGGAAAAAAGGAAAGAAAAAAAGAGGAGAGCAAGAAAGTTCTATAAATTTGGTAAGATCAACCTAACCCTACGTTAATTTTTTTTAGTTACTTTTAATCAATTTCTTCTTTTTCAAATTAACTAATTTTTTTTTTCCTTTTTCTCTTGCTTTTGATTTGTCTCATTTTTAAAAATCTGCCTAAAAATTTCTTGTGATTAGATTTATTTCTTTTTTTTATTGCTCTCTTCCTTTTTAAGTTAATGTAAAAAGAAAAAATGTATTTTGTTTGCTTTTAATTAATTTTTTCTTTTCAAACTAACCTAAAAATAAATTCTTTTTTAGTTTCTTTCTTTTCAAATTAACCTAAAAAAATATTACTTTACTTTTTAATTAACTACCTTAAATACTAGATTTGATTTCTGTCTTAATATTTGTTGCTTTATATTCCTAGTCTAATTTAGTTTTATTTCTCTCATATCTAACTAACCAAATTTAAAACCTACCTTTTATTTTTTTGCTTAAATTAGCATAATATAAAAAAAAAAAAAATATTGCATAATACATAACTAAAATAAGGAAACTAGTTAATCCTTAAAATCTTACTACTTGTTTTGGATATCTTTTTTTTATATCTCATATTTTCATAAGATATCTTAAGGGCAACAACCCATAAATAACATAAGGTGGGGATTTGATCACCCTTGATTAACAAACCACCATCTTGCATCATGGATTAACCCAAGCCTTTTAGTTAAAATCAACTAGACGTTAGCCCCTAAGAAACTCGAGCTCAATAGGACAAGGCACCTAGAAGAGTTGGATCAAGTTAGGATTGGCTGATTGACTGGTATCTAGAAAAGAGGTTCATGGATGATGTAGCCCTGAAAAAGGTAGCTTTTACTTGATTTTGTTAACTGACCTGGCTAATCTATTGGTGTCTAAGGAAAGCAACAAAGGGACCCCCACCAATCTTATCCTTACCTGGCTAGTGATTAGTTAGTTTATGACTTGGAGGGCTCCAAGGTAGCTTTGGCAGTTAGGAGCTATCTAGATAAGGATAACCCTAGGATAGAGAGTCCATGTTATGCTAACATATTTGTAAATAACATCAAATCCTAATTAGTTCTTTTCTTTTTCTTAGCTTTAGGACTCCTTAGGCCCTCATCTTTAGAACTCTTTTTTATCTTTCTTCATTATTCATCTTATCTCTCCTCTCTAAATAAATAAATACATAAATAAATAAGGATTGCTCTGATCTAAAATTTTGATTGCATATCTGAATAATCAGAATGATCTAACAAACTAAATCAGTGCCAGGATCATGAATCGTTATAGCAGAGTGACCTTCTACCGACACACCAAATTTATTCGAGCCATACTCACTTTATGAGTGAATGCCCAAACGCATACCAACTTTTTGAGTTTATGTATGACCAAGTTTATCAAGATCAAATCCAAACAGCCTATATCTGAGGAAATAATCTATCTTTAATGCCTATAATTTTGGTTGGGGAGCTCAATCAGATTTTTATGGCAACCACACCCAGTAGTTATCCCAGCAACTCAAGGATCTATGTTCGTAGATGCACCATATTATGATCAGCCCTATCCATAATGCCAACCTTTTCTAATTACCTATAGCCCATTATTTGAAGAGAAGGTTTATCAAGCATCATAGCCACCTCCTCTACAGACCAACCTAGATATCGATAGGTTTGCTCAATTTTAACAAATAATTATAGCTTAACAATAATCTATTGATAAGCTAATAGATCAAACTAATCAATAATTAATCAAACTTAATAAAGAGGAGGAAGGTAAACTACCTAGTCAACTCGAGAGTAAACTAGATGGATCATATCTAGCTCAAAATTTTAATGACCCTCTATTTTTTCCTGAACAATCAATTCTAGCTCTTGGAAATGAAGAGGTACAATCATAAATACTAATATAGGCAATTTGGCTAAGGCAAAAAAAATATGGAGAAATTAAACTTGTGGGATGAACCAATTCCATCATTATCTCACTCATCTATGGTCCCATTCCCTAATGCCCTATAATCCATGCCTTTTAATAGGACGGGAGAACAAATAGATATAATGATGGAATCAATTGATCCTTTCTAAGAACTACAAATGTATAACATAATGGAGGAAGCCACCCCCAAGGTTCTCTCCTAGGATTTAATAGATCCCTATTTAGCTATGTTCAAGATAGACAATTCTGATGCATGTGAGTAGACCACAAAAATTTATAACTTAATACAAACACCCTACTTCAAAACTATCCCACTTTGGATTGATAAACAATAAGAGCCATTACCTAACCAACTAATAGCTCCCTTGTTAGAATCACCACTACCTAATCTAGAATTGAAACCACTTCTTGATGTAGCCATTAAAACTTTTCTAGTGAACCTTACCTAGGAAGCCCAACTTAGTGGATTCTAAAAGCACATAAAGAAGCTATTGAATGAAATATTCCTAAAATGAGGGATCATGATCTTGAAAATTTTATATTTGATTTCTCCATATTCGACACTAATCTTGAGAACTACTTTAAAATATTTTCATGATATTAAAATGATATATGGAGACATGTTTAATATTAATCTAGAAAAGGTGCCTAGCTTTAAAATAGGAAGGGATATTGACCAAACAAATCATGCTCGAGAAGGGGAGTAGGGTAGATCAATCCATAATTAAAGAAATTCCTAAACTATCACATCTAATCTCGATTTAACAAATACAATCCCTTTCTAAGTATTGTTTAAATTATAATAATATTTTTAAATCCTAGAATAATATGCTTACCTAGTGTACTTTATTGATTCGGGCTAATCGTTGTAGAGTACTCTATGAACATTTTTCTACCATGATGACAAGGCCTCCTGATTGAGCCTGTCCTTTTAAAATCTTGAGAAAAATACTAAAATTAATTTATATGAGTCTCCTTTGTAATGTCTGGCTAAAGATGTTAAATTTAGAGCTTATTGAGAGGTAACCCAATATTTATTTTTATGCTCTTAAAAAAATAATAATAATAAAATTTAATTTAAATTGATTGTTAAAGCCTTTATCTTGTTAATAAGCTCCTCTTCTCAAGTAACCTCATCCCTATATATTTTATTTTATCCTTATGGTTTGAATTTATTTTTTTAACTTGTTTATAATATTAAGGAAAATGGTATTTAAGTTCGGGGGTAGAGATAAACTTTTAAAAATTTTTAATTTTTTTTAAAAAATTCAAAAATCTCTAAAAAAATTTTAAAAATCTTTGAAGATTTTTGAAAATAAAAAAATTTTATTAGGTATCGTGAAAGAAAATCTTGAGCAAAATAGACTAGAAAAAAGTAATAGAGTTAGAAGGTATTTGTTAATGAGTATAACGAGTCAAGAAGTAGACTAGTTGATTGGTCTTTTAGTAACCTACTTAGATCACCTAAAGGCTATTAGCACTTTTGATTATAAATGCATATTGACAATGCAAAGTAAGTGTTAGTTGTAATCCCAACTGAGGACTTAATTATTACTAAAAATTAGTAATTGATATAAACCCTAATTAAAAAACTTAAATTTAATGAAAGAGCTACCTAGCTTAAAAAAAATCAGGCAGTTAAAAGCTACCTTGAATTTAAAGGAATGAGCTACCTATCCAAAATAAAAGTGCAAAATATAGAGTATATATGGACTACACTAAGCTTAGTGACTGGGTCTGTACACCTAAGTTATGTGTGGAGGTTTGCATCAAATAGTGAAGGGAAAGCTATGATGCTCAGCACTCAAAAAAAAACTAGTGTGAAAACTACCTTATATTCATGAGCTTGATTTGGGGGTGTATAAAATATTAACCAAAGTAGATTTTAAGTGAAGATACATTTGTCCTTTGCAATCTACCACTAAAATACTTAGTTAGTCATTATGAATACCAGTGCTATAGACCTTTAAATAAATTCAAAAAAAGATTCTAATAATGCTAACTATGAAATTTGCTTCAAAAACTCAATACATAGTTAGTATTATTTACTAGATCTTTTTACTTTCAATCGCAGATCTATTTTGGTAAAGGAAGCTCTTAATGATACATGGTTATAATTTGATATGTCTATTGCATTCCTAAGGGACTAGCAATGAGTAAGTTAGGGGATGTGATAAATCCTATAATTATGCATTTATTTTAAGTATTTTAAGTAATTATTAATGCTAACATCTTCTAAAAAACATAATTTCATAATTAAATTTGACTCCCTTGTAAAATTAACTATTTTTAAAATACTTTTGAAAAAGATGAAATTAGAGTACAGTTATGAAAAGTACATATCGAGTTGAAGTACCACATATCTATTAAAATTTTAATAAAAAGTTTAATTCATATTTCTTCCTCTTTAGCAAGTACATTAAGATTGATAAAAAAATTTGAAACTTTAGAACCTAGAAAATATGGTTGGATTATTAATTAAAAGGATTGCCAACATGAAGAGCTTAATTTATCGAATCTAATAGATCAAACGATATGCAAATTAGAGTTCAAATGGGCTCAGAATCAAAGAGAAACTAATATAATCAAGTTTTGCATGAACTTTAAAGCAACCAATCTATCATGGACAATTGCTTGGTTTACAAAATGCTCAATGGTCCATAAGATGCCATTATGATCGATCCATGGCTCCGAGTCATGGATCGTGGAAGAATTTTAGCCACCGTGCCACCATCCCATTTCGTCTGGTCATTGTAGTTGTCGCCTCCTCCTTCCTCACTATCCTTCCCCATGTTGCCGGCCATCATCTCCTCCCAAAGCCACCAACTCATCACAATCTCTGCTCGATCTACCTCTATCGATGACTGCTGCCATCTCCTTCACATCTTCATTCTCTATGCCGACCATCACCCCCATCATTGCTGGTCATCTTCCCCGAGCCATGGCCGCTACTGCTCCTCCCTATTCCCCCTCTACCGCCCTCGCTAGCCATCATCGTTTCTTCAACCTGATCTTCCAATAGCTACTATGATCCTCCACTGCCAAGCCTTAACTCATGTTGCCCATGCTTGCAGCTTCTCTCCGGTCCATTGCTTCTGGTCACCACCTAGCCACTGAGCCATCTCTGCTTGCTCCTCCTTGGTTGAGCCATCCTCTATCAATGATCATCACCACCATCCATTACCACATTCATCCTCCTAATTCGATGGCTGAAGAGACTCCCCACTAGATGAAGTAGGCATGATTTGATGGGAGACAGATCAGGAAAGGATTGTCGACGAGCTGAGAAGTCACAAAAGATTAGGGTATCCTATTATTTTTTTTAATTTTATTTTTTTCTATGGCGGTGGAAAAGGAAAAATAGAGATGGAGGGTGGGAAAATTTGACACTCTAGACCTAGGGACTTTCATTCATGGAGAGACATCTCACCTCTAGGGCATCTCATCCATCCCACTACATGTAGCCTATGGCATCCTACCCAACCACTACATGCGGAGCCTAGGGCATCCCACACAAATCGCTACCTGGGGTCGTGAAGGAAAATCCCTAAGACCATAGAGAGGACTTGACGAGAAAAGGGGATAACTAGGGTCTCACACCCCTCAACGCTCGAAAGTGAAGGACTAGGGCCTCTCACCCCTTAACGCTCGAAAGTGAAGGACTAGGGTCTCTCACCCCTCAACACTCGAAAGCAAAGGACTAGGGTCTCTTACACCTCGACGCCCAAAGGCAAAGGAAAGACGGGCCTCTCACCCTCCCCATGCGGGGTGAATGAAAAGAAACACTCTTTTCTAAAAACTCTTCTTTATTGACCAAACTGATTTTTTTATAAAGGACTAAGGGTCGTAATTATAGACCTTTCCAACCTTCATTTGAATTTGAATACAAGATAAAAAGATAGGGATGATTCAAATTCAAATACAAGATAGGATAAGATAAGCCATCCATATCTCAATCCTAACCAATCAAATCCTAATTCAAATTTAAAATAAAAGATAAATCCTAAATTTATTCTGGATATGCTTCGAGATTCATGTAGCTCCAAGATTCGTGCTTGCTTCGAGATCCGTGCTGGCGATGTCCCCATCATTTTTCTAAGGTGGGGAGAACTCGACTCCGTCGAGTCAATGTCAGACTCCAGTCTTCTGCTTGATGTGTTTTCCCTAGGACTCTAGACTCCAGCTTGAAAATATATTTTTTTTTCTAGCTCTGCTCTGAGATTTGTGCATCATTGAAATCCGTATAGCTCTAAGATCTATGCATCTTTGAAATCCGTGTAGCTTTGGAACCCGTGCAGCTTTGAAATCTATGTTACTTTGAAATCTGTAAAGCTTTGAAATCTGTGCAAGTCTGAAGTTGGCAATAGGAACCGGCAATGCTTTCACGTTCGTGCATGTCCCCTTCTCCATGGACCAAAAATAGGGAACAGGGGAGGTCTTTGAAGGACAGTCTTGCGGGCATTTGCTAGCAGCAGTGCTGGGATGGAGATGGTTGCTCGGGGAGATGGTGGCACGGACCTATTCCAGTAGCTTGCGGTAGAGGAAAGAAACCAAATCGAGCAGGAGGAAGGAGGCGGCCGTGGCTTGTTTCTGGGGAGGAGGGTCACCGGAAGACTCAGGCGGCAGTGATCTGAGGCAGGAGGGCAGTAGTCGATGACTCCGCTCCAGCGATGATGAATGGGAGGGAGTGGGCATCACTCGCTTAGCTTGGTCAGCATGGATCTCTCGGACAAAGGGAGGTAGGGATGAAGACCGTGTTGTTGGGGAAGTGGAGGAAGCCAGCCTTGGGGTCATGGATGGCAGCAGTGGGGGCGAAGTTGCACCAACCATGGGATTTCTTTTTGGAGGATAAGCTGTGCCAAGAGTCACAGGCAATGGACTCGGAGTTTGTCATCCCTTCTGAATCGTTCCTGAATTCGATAGATTTCATCGCTCTGTCAGAGATTGGGTCGGACACGAAGGGAAAGCTGGAACCCATATTCGGACTGGTGGTGGCGGATGCAATCGCCGGGTGGTTTTGACGAGGGGATGGTCAGAGCATTTACATTGATGAAGATCGTTAGCCCTTTTGGAAGCTGTTGCAGGAGAGTCGAGGCGATGACAGCTCCGGCCACTTCGATGGCAGCCCGTCGATGGGATTCTCTGGTACAAGGACCTCGATTGCCATGCCAACGGGGAGTTCTCCATGGCTATGGTGCAGGCCAACTTGACTGGGCGATGGTAGTAGGGGTAAGTTAGGTGCAGCGCCGGTGATGGAGGAGACCCGTACCATCTCGACGGAGCGGGCTTCTTCTTTTTAGGGACGGCGAGGGGGTGGCTGCGGGGAGCACCCGTGGGAGGCTAGCAGATGAAGACGAGATCACTTCTGTAGATGGCCACGAGCCAGCCGAGGTGGTTGCAGATCTTGGGGATGACAAGATCGGAGGGGAAGATGGGCACGAGGTGGATGCGACAGTTCTTCCTTGGATCCGATGAGGGGAAAATGGAATCAGGACTGGACCTGGGGAAGTTCGTCATCAATCGACTACTGGACGGTGGCTGTGGGTAGTGGATCAAGCACAGGGAAGACAGAGAACGATGAATTTGGTGGGGAAATCTGAGATTGGGAAAGAAACGTATCCTAACCTGACCTATTGCTCTGATATCAATTTGATGGGGGACAAATCAGGAAAGGATCATCGACGAGCTGAGAAGTCATCGAAGATTAAGGTATCCTATTATTTTTTTATTTTTAATTTTTTCTATGGTGGTGACGAAGGAAAAATAGAGATGGAGGGTAGGAAAATTGGACACTCTAGAACTGGGGACTTTCATTCACAGAGAAACATCTCACCTCTGGAACATCTCACCCATCCCACTACATGTAGCCTAGGGCATCCTACCCAACTCACTACATGCGGAGCCTAGGGCATCCTACCAAAATCGCTACCTGGGGTCGAGCAGGAAAATCCCTATGACCATAGAGGGGACTCGACGGGAAAAGGGGATAACTAGGGTCTCACATCCCTCGATGCTTGAAAATGAAGGACTATGGCCTCTCATCCCTCGACGCTCGAAAGCGAAGGACTAGGGTCTCTCATCCCTCGATGCTCGAAAGCAAAGGACTAGGGTCTCTCACCCCTCGATGCTTAAAGGTGAAGGAAAGACGGTCTTCTCACCCTCCCCATGCGGGGCGAATGAAAAGAATCACTCTTTTCTAAAAACTCTTCTTTATTGAGCAAACTGATTTTTTTACAAAGGATCGAGGGTCGTATTTATAGACCTTTCTAACCCTCATTTGAATTTGAATACAAGATAAAAAGATATGGATGATTCAAATTCAAATACTAGATAGGATAAGATAAGCCTATCCATATCTCAATCCTAACCAACCAAATCCTAATTCAAATTTCAAATAAAAGATACATCCTAAATTTATTCTAGATATGCTTCGAGATTTGTGTGGCTCCAAGATTCATGCTTGCTCTGGGATCCATGCTTGCGATGTCCCCTAATATGGCAAGATCGCTAAGATGGAACCCATGTCAAATTCTGTGAGCAACATGGCGGATGAAGCTGCCATGGGGGATGCCTCTGCCCGGACTCCTTTGCTTGGCCGCACTCCCTCTTGGTCGAGACGTAGAGGTCGAAGTCAAGCTCCTTCCTCCTTCACCCGGCCGCGCTCCCTCCGGTCGAGACGTCGAGGTCGAAGTCGAGCTCCGCCCTCCTTCGCCCGACTGCCAAAATTCTGGGTCAAGACGTCAAGGCCGAAGTCGAGCTCCGCCCTCCTTTGTCCTGCCGCACTCCCTCCAGGTCGAGACATCGAGGTCGAAGTCGAGCTCCACCCTCCTTCACCCGACCGTGCTCTCTCTAGGTTGAGATGTCGAAGCCGAAGTCAAGCTCCACCTCTCTATATCAACTCCACCTCGAATGAAGAGATCTACTGCTGAAGTAAGTCGCTGCTCTCCCAGGATGGCAGCTCGGTGCCCGAGGATTGCAAAAAGACACCTACCGACCCTCGATGATGGCTCTAGCCATTACTTGCACCAAAATGGGAAGAGTCCCCCGATCGAGGCCCTACTCTCCCCACCAACCAACTACGCCTCCCAAAGAGGAAGTCAACCAGTAGATCCAAATCTAGAAGGCGATGGCCCGTCGATCGAGGTCCTACCATATTTCCAGGAGTAGAGTGACCAGAAGGAATGTCGGCGCAAGCGGTACTGCCCCCTTTCATAAATAGGGAAAGGCATCCCACACGCGGCACCAAGCAACGCCGCCCGTGCCAGCAAACGATGCAGGGATCCTAAGGCAAGTACCTAGCAGTCCTCCAATGGCATAAAAGAACTCCTCAAAGTTCCAGAACAAAGGTAAGCGAGGGAAGAACACAGCGGGGACGGTTGGAGGAGAGCCAGGCACACAGGAGAGCGTCAAACTAGCTTGAGAACCCTAGGCTATCGGAGACCTACGAGAAGGTCTCGATGGATACAACCATTCTAGCTCCAACTCTCCTTAGCTGGCACTCCTCCTGCTCCGCGTTCAACTCCACTATACTCTTCTAGTCCATTATACTCTCCTCCAAGCATGGAGTCCACCGACGGGGCTCGACCAGGAGGATCTATTCCCCTGGATCGTTACTGACTTGACCGTTGAAGTGCCCCCGCCAGAATCCTCGGCCCGGGTTACTAACTCTGTTTTGCAGGTCCAGGCGATCGAGCAGGGTCCTGAGTGATAGGAGTGCATTCTGACCTCGACCTCAACTACAGGCCACGATGATCTTGGCAGCAACGGATTGGCACACCAAGTAGGGGGGCAGGACGCATCTTGATCCAACCCAGTCCCCTTGAAAGCAGCCTACCGGGAGGATGGTGATGATGCGAGCGAGAGAAGTCTCCACCAGCCGAGCAGGAGATCCCCCTTCCCGTGGGGACCCGCATAGCCCAGAAAGGGAGCTCCCCGCTCCAACTCAACCACCTCTAGTGGAAACCCAACTGGCCGCACTCACCCAGCAGATGCAGATTCTCACTACAGCAGTGCACCAGCTCCCGCACCAACACCGGTCCTTGGCTATCCACCAACAGTCTGGGACTCATGTGGCCCATGCCGTGGCACCCCGCGATAGCCTGCATTCCTTCCAATGAAGGCCTTCACAACCACGGGCCACACCGACCACCGGGGTAGTCACGAGACCCCGGTAAAGAGACAACAGGTCGGATCTACCGATCGGGAGAGCTAATCCTCGATCCTCAAGCGGGTAACAACTAGAGCCTGTCAAGGTCGAAAAGGCAACATCCCCCATCATGGACACCATCTCATGTCACCTTCTCTGGCTCTTTCAGCCTTCGCGGAGGGTTCTACCTACAAGGTCATCAAGTGCATGGCAAAGAAGCGCCTAGAGGAGTAGGAGCGCAAGCTGGTGGAGCTTATCCATCGGTTTACAAATCTGCAAGGCTCCACCGGTGAGCCAGCGGGCTACAACACCCGTCCACCTTTCTCCCGAGAAGTCCAAGTGGAGTCGATTCTGAGTCGATTACGCATGCCGCAAGTGATCCCTACGATGGGACCACCAACCCCCTGGATCATCTTGAGAGCTACAAGGCTCCCATGAGAGTCCGGGGAGCAACCGACGCTCTCCTTTGCATCGCCTTCCCTGCTACTCTCTAGAAGGTAGCCCGAGTATGGTTCACCTGCCTGGAGTTGGAGAGCATTAGCTCATTCGCTCAACTGGAGCGGCAATTCATGGCCCACTTCGATGCCTACCGGAAGGTGCCACAAGAGGCAGACAGCCTCTTCTCCATCAGGCAGCAGGACCACGGCTCCTACGGGACTATGTGGCCCGCTTCAAGGTTACCGTGCTAGAGATCTACAACCTTGACGAGCCAGTCGCTATGCTAGCACTGAAGAGAGGGCTCAGGACTTCCTGCCTGACCTACTCTTTTGATAAAAAGCACTCCAAGACTTATTTCCAAGAAGGACCGGGGTGGGAAAAATTTTGAGAATGTACTTTCCTTTACGAGGGAAGGTGGGATGAAAGTAGAAATATAAACAATGATGCCGTGGTCATCGAGATGACGATCATGAAATATCCTGTAAAATGCATCATGGTTGATAGTATAAGCTCCATGGATGTGCTTTTTTATGATGCTTTCCCCAGGATGAATCTACCCTCTACTCAGCTCAGACCCATGGACGCACTCCTTGTTGGTTTCACGGGTGACTCCATAGGGGTCGAGGGGGAGATCACTCACCCCGTTACTGCCAGGATGCCATCTTGATAGAGTACTATAATGATATTTTCACAGTCGTCAGGCTTCCTTCCATCTACAACATGATCCTCGACCGACCCGGGCTCAACCTGCTCAACGCGATCATCTCCACAAAGTGGCTGTTGGTGTAGTTTCCAACTCCCTACGTTGTTGGGGAGATGAGGGGATCACCTCAGCCTATCCGAAGGATAGCTTCGTGATGGGGGACAATTATGAGATGATTCATTTTATAAGAAATCAATAACAATGAAATGAAAGATGAAGTAAATAAATGAAGCAACTCAAGTAATGAAATAAGAATTTAAAGATGGGAATCTAAATATTAAACTTAACTAGAATGAAACCAATCAAAGAAAATAAGGAGGAGGACCTTTGTGGTTAAGAAACCACTAAGATTAGGGTTTAGTATTCTAATAATTACATATCTGAAAAAAATATTTAAAGAGGGTTATCCGGCAATTAATAGCTACGATCTTTGCACTGGGAACACTCAAAGCAGAACACTCCAGGATGACGGGGAGATTTCTTAGGTTGCAAGGTTTTCTTGTATCCGGTTCCTTGGCACAGGAGACCTTCTTTTTAGGAGTCTGGAAACCCGGGGATCCTGCAACAAAAAAAGATGAAGTGGAGAATTAGAGGAAAAGGTTGAGATAGAGAAGTAAGGGGAAAACTGGAAAGAAGCTCGGAGTAGTCTTGTTGAAGATCCTCTTTGACTTCATTCTGATGATGACTCTCGGCAAGAACTTGGGGAATCTCCTGGGATCGTCGATTTGATCAAAGAGGAGGAGGAGTTGTAGACTCTTGCAGGCTCTTTGTGTTGGCCGAATGAACTAAGAGGGAAGAGAGGGAGGTAGATATGAAGAGGGAAGTTGGAAGAAGAAGAGCACTCTAGGCCTCACGCCCACCCTCTCACAGGGGACCAAGCATTCAAGCAAGGGATCTTTCTTTCAAGAAAAACTTTCTTCTCATTAAATTTCAGCATTGTTCTTACAAGAAGGTGTGGAGTCTTTTTTATAGACTTCCAATCCTTTTTGAAATTCAAAATTTGAATTACATCAAATGAAGGAGAGAATAATGGGTGATTTCTTGATGTGGGGCGCTGAATATGGAGGAGATTGAGGCTTCATTTGAAATTTGAATTCCTTCTTCTCTTGGGATGAGAGAATAATGGGTGATTCCTTGATGTGGGGCACTGAATATGGAGGAGATTGAAGCTTCATTTGAAATTTGAATTCTTCCTTCTCTTGGGCGTCAATCAAAGATGAGGTGTCCAGGTGATGTTGCAAAGTGGAGTGATGAAGTGGCTTCCAAGGTGGTGACCCATGGTCCATGCGCCCACTTTCCTAATTTGGACTTGAGCTTGAAACTAGTTTGAACTTATTGTGCTGAAACCAGATTTGACTTGGACTGAACCACTCTTGACTCAATTGCAATAAAGAACCTAATTAAGGTAAATACAGGACTCAGTTATCCAAATAAAAAAAAAATTGGACTCAATTAAACTTATAGGATTCAGACTTTCAATCTTGTATCCATAAAGAGTCTAGCTTTTTATCTGTACTGGTTGAAGTCTCTTCCTGATCTTGGTGTCCGCACCAATTCTTCCCATGTGGGAGAAACTCAACCCTGTCGAGTATGGATTGGCCTGACTATGATATCTTTCTAGAAGGTCCGGGTCCATTTGCTGCAGATCCACTCGGGTGATCCAGGAGTCCTCGGACTCTGGTCGGCCTTGCCAATGAAACATATAACATTGATAACCCTTATTCCTAGTGGTAATCACCTGATCATCCAATATACTTTCAACTTTGTCTCTCCAGTCTGGTGGAATTGTAGTTGGGCACTCGGGTATGGTTTCACTCTCAAAGGTGGGATAAGGCCCAAAAGGCTCTCTAGGAATTAATGCTAGCTCTTTATATTCTACCAGATTAGCAATATTAAAAGTAGAACTAATGCCATAATCTGAAGGTATCTCTAACACATATGCATTAGGTCCAATTCTCTTAGTAACTTTGAAAGGTCCAGCTCCCCGGGAATGCAGTTTTTTAATAGTTCCCAGTGGAAACCTTTCTGGTCTAAGTTTAATCATTATAGAGTCCCTTCATTAAATTCTTTCATTCATTTATATGAATTAGCCATATGCTTATAGACTTCATTGCTCATTTGAATCTTTTTACTAATTTCCTTATGCAATTTCTTAATATGTTGTGCACATGACTTTGCGGACTCTGAGACAGACACCTACAAAATGCAGACTTAATGAGGCATTCTTATTGATAGGAATTTTACTGGACTCTCTAGGACCTAAACCTAACAGATTATTGACTCTCTAGGTTTGACCCTGGTCTGGCATGCACAAGAAAATTTATAGTGGATCCCTAGTAAATACCATAAGGTCTTCCAAAAGTAGGTCACAAACCTAACATACTCACAGCATTGGTGCAACTGAATGACCCAAATAAAGTGTAATTTGATAGTTTGGGGAACATTGGAAGCCTTAGGATATGATAGGATATAAAAATCGAAGTCTTGGGATAATCTATTAGGAACATGAAATAGACCTTGGTTACCCGGAATGACCTTAAGATTTGAATATTGATCTATGGGTGTCATATGGTCAAAGTGATGGATGGAGAATTCGATCATTGTAAGTGCAGGGTTTTCAAGAAAGGATGACTTAGTTAGTTCCAGAAAAAGATCATCAGCTAGGGTTAGAGGAATGAACTCTTTATAAGGGAACTGAATGAGGTCTTGGGTTGAGGCTAAAGGAGTAGGCTCTTCCTGAGGGCATTGACTTACAGGAACCAAGTCCTCAATAATTTCCTAATGTTCTAATGTTTTAGGACTAGGCTCAACACTCTTATCTTCTATAAGGATTTCCTCATGTAAGGTATTAGAGTTGTCCTTCTCGAAGTCTTCTCCTTCATATTCATCTACCAAACTCATGCCAGCCTCATATACTTCTATCATGGGTTCTAATTATTCCTCCTTTAATTGTTCTTTCAGTATGGCTTCATTATAGACAACTAATCCTAGGTCGGGCATACCTAATTCCTTTTCAATGTCATCCTTCAGTCGGGCCATTTGATCATTCAAAGTTTTCATAAAGGTCTTAAAGATTTGGTCCATTGTTGTACTAGTTTGAGCTTGGGTTTGCTGGTAAGGTGCTCCTGATCTTGTTACCATGCACACACAGACTCGAACTCGAGCTAGGGGTTTACTAGACCTAGAGTCCAAATCAAATATCAGGTCAAGATGATGACCTTGGTTATAGTTACTTGGCACCTGGCCAGGTAAGTGTAAGGTTGATGGAGGTTCCTCTTTGCTTTCCTTAGACACCAATATGAAATTGGCCAGGTAAGTGAACCAACCCACCTTCCTTCGAACTCTTGTCTCTGAACCACTTGTCTAAACACCAGATAAACAAGCACACAGAAACAAGTAGTCAAAGTTGGCTTGACACTTGGTTCGGTCCGACCTCGTGGGTGTCCCTAGCTCACTAGAGCAAGTTAAGCGTCTACTCCGTTTTAATGAGGGATTGGGTTCGTTAAGCAAGTTGGTGATTTTTGGGCTAGGGATAGGTAGTGAAATCCTGACCCTATGTCAAATTGATGCCCTTAAGATGATTTATCAAATGAACCCTAAGTTTAGGTGCAGAATTTTTTTTTTTTTTTTTTTTTGTTGCAGTTTGAAGTGGGGTAGAAAAGTGATATGAACTAATTTCTGAAAATTCTGAAAAAATCACCAAACACTCTTAACTTGCAGAGGATATACCAGATGAAAGGAAATAAAAAAATAAAATCTATTCTTTTCTAGGAAATTTCTGGAATTCAGATAGAAAGAAAAAATAGAACAGCAGAAATTATAATGCTGAAAATAAAAATGCAATTCTTGTATTCCCCTTCAAAGGCCTATCACAATGGCACCCCTACATGCCTTAGGAGATCCCCGTGGAATGGGAGGAGAGGGTCTTGAAACCCTACTTTTCTCCTAAGACTGGACGGCCTGGTGAAGCACCAAATTCAGGTACTGAAGAGAATGCAAAACCCTTACCTACCATGCTCTGATACCAAGATGATGGGGGACAATTATAAGATGATGCATTTCATAAGAAATCAATAACAATCAAATGAAAGATGAAGTAAATAAATGTAGCAACTCAAGTAATGAAATAAGAATTTAAAGATGGGAATCTAAATATTAAACTTAACTAGAATGAATCCAATCAAAGAAAATAAGGAGGAGGACCTTCATGGTTAAGAAACCACTCAGATTAGGATTTAGTATTCTAATAATTGCATATCTGTTGACTTCACTAATTGATTTTGATGATAAGCAAAATAGTTAAGTATAATTTGAGGACTAATGATTTGCTTTACGTGTGTTTTCAATGAAATGATGCTTACAAAATTTGAAGAAGCCCAATTATGTTGAAGAACCAAGTTTGAATGGAATGAATGAACAAAACAAGACTTGGACACTCAAAGAGTTGGTTGAATGGATGACTAAGGCAAATGAAAACATGTTCCAGAACAAGTTCAGCAATTTCTGCACCTTTTTTTGATGATGTGTCGACTCAAAGTGTCAACACATGACATGATGTGTCGACACATGAAGATGGGGTGTCGACTCAGGCTGGTAAGCAGTGAAATTTTAAATGGCACAGATGATGTGTCAACACATGGACCTTATGTGTCGACTCAAGGTGTCAACACATGGATCAACACATCGCCTGAGAATTTCAAGCCACATAACTTGCAGAAGTTGAAGGAACAGTTGATGTGTCGACACACGGACCTAATGTGTCGACTCAATGTGTCGACTTAACTGAGAATGTGTTGACTCAGCTGATTTTTCCAGAGAATATGAATGGAACATTTTGAACTTGTGTCAACTCAAGAAGAACATGTGTCGACCTAATGTGTTGACACATGAAAAGGAAGTGTCGACACATGGAGTTCTGACAACAGTAACGGTTAGTTTTTTCAAGCGCAGAACTCTCTCAAATGCCCTCCAACGGCTAGTTTTTCAAGTATAATGGCTAGATTTCGATTTTGGAGACTTGGGAAGATATATAAAGACTCCAAATCAAATCAAAAAGCAAGGAATTGAATATCCAAAAAGAGTTTAATGAGAAAAGAAGAGAAAAGAGCCTTAACTCCTATTCATTCAAAGATCAACCACTCTCAAGCAAAGGGAAGCCTTCCAAGCATTCAAAGCTATCAAGTGCATTGAAGATTATTCAATCTTGGGCATTCAAAAGGCTTCAACAAGAGCAAAGCAATACTACATCGAGCTACATCAACTTATTTGCTTTTTATTGAAAGCTTACATTGGTTCTTTATTTCTCAATCTTTTATCTTGTAAAGGTTATTGGTTAGCCTATTAGAAAACCAAGTGAGATTATTGGTAAGCCTTGAAAACCAATTAGGTTGGTGGTTAGCCTGCAAAACCACTAAGGTTCTTGGTTACCCCAGAAAACCGAGGTTTTTGGTTAGCCTTGTGAAAACCAATTAGGTACTTGGTTAGCCCGTAAAACCAAGTGAGATTGTGACTTGTGAGCCTTGTAAAAACAAGTCAGGTTTTAATTAGTGAGCTCGGAAAACTAATCGACTGTAATAATGATTATAGTGAATTCCCAACGGGATCTTGGGGAGTGGATGTAGATGCATTGTTGGTGAAAGATTGTGCCCTGAAAGCCAATTGAAATATTGTATTTTGATCCCAAAATCAATGAATTGACATTTTTTTTTTTTTATAAAGACAATATTTTCATCATACGCTGTGTCTTTATGATTTTATGATGAACCCCATAGATTAGGGCTATGGTTCTAGGGTTATGATGAGATCATACCAGTGAGACCTAAAGCCTTAAAACCCTAATCTAAAATATTCCTGGTCGATGGGACATTGAGTTGGGGATCAATGTTTCCGGCAAGACCAGCACATCCTATATATGCTTTGTGATGAGGGTGACTGATCTCACAGTCACTTGTGTTTGACACTAATACTAGGATGTGAGTGTTCATTAGAGAATGAGTTCACTGAATTGATCCAGATTGAGAATATCTAATGGAACCTTATCTGTTTGTCAATAGATAATTCTCATAGTGGGAGTAGTGCATGTGGTCCTTTGACCTGAGACTACCATAGTACCTTATATATATGAATCCATACTTTGGTTCGCAATCAATCATGACACTGAGTCATGCACGAGGTGATACTGGTTATGGTGGATTGTATATGGAGGTTGTGAGTAGGTCAACAAGGAATTGATTAGCCCTAGTTAGAGGGAATTGCATCCAGCTAATTTCAAATGATGGATTCAGGAAATCTTTGATCAAAGTATGAACATTAGAGTTATTTTCTAATGGTTCATTAATGAATCATCATTATAAAGATTAAGCTAGGGATGAATATGAAATTGGATTTGACAAGTATCCATATTCGTAATCATATTCGGGATTCAAGTTGATCAAAAGACTGAATTGCCCGGTAACTCACCACTGAAGGGTATTTTGGTAATTCCACCAAAATTCCTCATCTTCCGGGTAGACATGATACGTTGCTAGACGTCAATCTTGTCTTGTAGGTATATGATTGAGTTATGACAATTCAAATCAGTTAATTAGAATTAGATTCTAATTGACCGAGTCGAGCTAGTTTGAGTTGACCTAAATCGGCTTAGTTAAGATCTAACCGAATTAAGTCAAATAGCACTCGGACCTACTACTGGCTAGGTGTGGAACCCAATGGGTCACACACAAAAGAAAATTGATGAAGGATTTAATTTGAAATTAAATCATGTTTGCAGGATAAACACACTAGCATGTGTTGCAGACCAAATTTCTATTCGAATCAGATTCGAATTTGGTTCCGATTTGGGCTTAATTGGGTTCTAATTGAACCAGATTAAGGTCTAATTTAAATTTTAGGACATTGGGCTAACCCAAGGCTGAACCCAAGTGAATTAAGTTCACTGAGACCCTCTCTCCAAGCTGCCCTCTCCCTTTCTCACCCGCGCACGCCAAGAAGAAGAGTCCACGCGCATGGAATCCTCTTCATGCGTGTGAGAAAGAAAATACTATCAGAGAAAAATCTGAAAAAGGGGCGATTCAGATCCTTGTCTTATGCCCTTGGATCTGGATCTGATGGCCAGAAAAAATTAAGGAAAAGATCTGTCTCTTTTCGGTCGCAAATCCGTCTCCAAAAGTAGCGATTCTTCCTGAAGTTTTTCCGAGAGTCCTCTTCATCGAAAAAACGAAAATTAAATCAGAGAATCATGATTTTTGGTTGAGGGGACGCGTGAGGAATGAGGGATCATGATTCCTGGGGTTTCAGAGGGTTGCGTTGTTTTGAGAAGATGCCCCTCTGAGATCTATAAATAGGGTTGGGTTCTCGGGGGTTTTCATGTAAGATAATTCAGAGATCAGATTCCTTTTCTTCCTCTCCAGAATACTCCTTCCCTTTATTCTTGTTGGGTATTGTTTCCCTTACAGAGGTATCCTCTGTCAAAACTCTGACCCTAAACAAGAATAAGAGGAAGGTCTTAAACGGTAAAGGAAAGAAAAAGGAAAGGATCTGTTCTTCTTCTTTTCCTTCTTGAATTAAGACTTTGCCTTTCTTAATTTTTCTTCCAATTCAATTCAAGAAAAGGAATTCAAGAAAGGGAATTCTTGAAAGAAAAAAAAAAATTCAAGAAGAGGAAAGAAGGAAGAAAAGAAATTTTCAAGAAAGAAAATTTCAGCCTAAAAGTCCAAGAATTGAATTCTTGAAAAAGAATTCAAGAATAGGAGCCAAGAACGAGAAATTGTTGTCTTCATCTTTTTCTGTGTGGATCACCATTGGAGGGTGAACATTTGGGCACCTGGTGGAGATTTAGAGTTTGGATTTTAGCGATACAGGTTAGTACTTTAATTTGAGATTAAATCTTATATATACATCTTATATGTTTTAATTCTTTTAAGGAGATCTTGGGTTAAAGGTTTGGTGAAGATTTCATAAAGATAAAAATTTTGAAATCTATGTTTCCGCCTTGCCATCGAACCCTACAGTGGTATCAGAGCCTCCTTATTAAGATTAAAATATATATGCTGATTTTTAGATGCATATTTATATAAGTAACATGAGATGTAGTATATGTTTGATGTAATGTCACCAATTAGGGTTTTCACTCAAATCTTAATTGTTGTAGAGATATGTTTAGAGATCTAGTCATCATACTGAAATAAGGTTGCCCTGGCATAATGGTGGATCTATTATGTGGTAAATGGTTGTCCTAGTATGATGACACACTAATCACATATTTGTGTTAATTATGCATATATGTTTGATGTATGCCACTAATTAAGGTTTTCACTTAAACCTTAATTTGTATAGAGATATGTTTAGCCTTCTAGTCATCATACTGAAATAAGGTTGCCCTGGCATAATGGTGGATCCATTATGTGGTAAATGGTTGTCCTAGTATGATGGCACACTATGGCACATATTTGCTAGAATGTGCTTTGTTTTAATAAAGCCCTCTTTAAAAACATATTAAGTTGTAGTGTCATATACCAAAAGCAAAAATAATCAATATGATTAGTTTATCATTCGGTATCTAGGAAAAGTGGTTCATGATCGGTAAAGAGGACGTGGTTTTTAATTGGTTCCGTTGACTGACTTGGCCAATTCTTATTGGTGTCTAAGGAAAGCAACGGGGGGACTCCCACCACTCTCCCACTTACCTGGCCGATAAGATTAACTTAATTATTGATTGATATGCTTAGTGTAATATTCACTACATGTGGCCTTCCTTCATGCCAAGTCATTATTATGTTATGATCCATATTAGGTTTGTTGTATACACACAAGGCCTTTTTTTTTTTTTTATAGTTACTAACATAATTTTGGCTTGGTACATTTGATGTTTATGGCATGATTTAATATAATACTTTGTTGTGTACACACAAGGGTATTACAATTAATATCATGACTATATAGCAATGAAGGGTCTAACTTAACTAAAATATTATAGTTTGTTGTGTACACACAAGGCTATTAATATTTTAGAGGCCAAGATAAGTTGAGAATTGTATGAGTTACAATTAGAAAGAGTTTTCCTACCTTTGAACTTATATAAGATTTGTTGTGTACACACAAGGTCTTTTGTAAGGAATTACGATCTCAACCCCACTAAGAGAACCAATTAAGGTTTTCTCGATCATCACATGGAGGGTTATGATGCTTGATAAAATAGTGGGAGACATAATTAAGTTAAAGTCTTAATTTAATTATGTTTTGTCAACATTGATTGTTTGCTTATGTAATGTTCTTTGTTAATGTAGATTAAATGGCCTCTTCACTCTCACTCCGTAGCATTCTTGATGCAAATAAATTGACTGGACCAAACTATGTTGATTGGTTGAGAAACCTGAAGATAGTACTCAGCCAAGAAAGAATTTCTTATATTCTTGATACCCCAACCTTGGAACCATTAGGGGAAGATGCCTCGCAAGAGGATAAGACCACATATAACACGTGGCAAAATGACTCACTTACTGTCAAGTGTATAATGCTTGCCTCTATGACCAATGAGTTATAGAGGCAACATGAAAGCATGGACACAAACTCCATATTGCTCAATTTAAAAGAACTTTATGGAGAACATAGTCGAACTGCAAGATATGAAATATCTAAGCAGTTATTCCGTGCAAGGATGATAGAAGGTACATCCGTACAAGACCATGTATTAAAGGTTATTGACCTAATCACCCGATTGGGTCAATTGGGTTTTGTTATGGATGGGGAGTTGAATCAGGATTTAATCCTGCAGTCACTCCCATAGTCATTTTCACAGTTTGTTCTTAATTATCATATGAACAAACTTAACACTTCCTTGCCTGAGCTGTCGAATATGTTAAAAATAGCAGAGAGCCATTTAAAGAAAAATAAGGCTCCACTTCTTCTTGTGGATGGTGTAAACAAGAAGAAAATAGGCAAAAAGGGTTCCAAGAGGAGGTTGAACCCAAAAGGGGGCATCAAGAAAAAGAAAGGAAAGAAGGCCTTCGGACAAATGACCCGCTTTCATTGTGGCAAGCCGGGTCACTGGAAAAGAAATTGCAAGGTTTACCTTGCAAGTGTGAAGCCTGGTGCTAGTGATGCACCAAAAGGTATGTATGAGATACATGCAATTTTGTCATTAGACTCTTCTAATTCAAACTCTTGGATATTGGATACTGCTTGTGGTCATCATATCTGCAAATCATTGCAGGGACTACAGAACATTAGAGTTTTGAAGGAAGGCGACTTCGAGCTCTACGGTGCTGGAGGAGATTCCATCCAAGCAGAAGCTGTAGGGACTTATATGTTGAAGCTGCCTTCTGGGAAGATTTTAGTGTTAAAAAATTATTATTTTATGCCTAGAATCATTAGAAACATCATATCTGTACCCTTGTTACTTAAACAAGGATATATTATGAATGTAATGAGCAGTGGCTGCTCAATCAATTTTTCTAATGAAATAATATTTAATGGCATATTTTGCAATGGTCTCTTAACTTTATCTTCTGATGACAATATACTACATGTTAGTAATAAACGAAAAAGAGATGAAGTAAACAATACTTTACTTTGGCACTGTCGTCTTGGACATATTAGTGAGCTGAGGATTAACAAGTTATACAAGGAAAAATTTCTTAATCCTTATGACTATGAATCATTAGGAACTTATGAATCATGTCTCATGGGTAAAATGATCAAGACTCCATTTAGTGGACATAATGAAAGGACAACAGAGTTATTATGACTCATACACACTGATGTACGTGGACCTATGACAACTCAGGCCAAGGGTGGATACTCATATTTCATCATATTCACTGATGATTTTTCAAGGTACGGATTTGTGTATCTAATGAAACATAAGTCCGAAGCTTTTGAAAAATTTTTAGAGTATCAAAGTATGGTAGAGAAACAAATGGGGAAAAGTATTAAGATCCTTCAATCAGATAGAGGACGTGAATACTTATCCACCGAGTTTCTTGATCACCTTAAACAAAAGGGAATCATCTCTGAATGGACTCCTCCTTACACACCACAATTAAATGGTGTTGCTGAAAGGAGAAATCATACTTTATTAGATATGGTACGGTCCATGATGTGCTTCACTGACTTACCTGTTTCTTTCTGGGGATATGCCTTGGAAACAACAGCTAATATTTTAAATAGAGTACCATCCAAATCTGTATCTAGCATTCCATATGAGTTATAAAGGGGAAAGAAACCCAATCTTAAGCACCTTAAGATATGGGGATGTCCAGCCTATGTCAGAAGAAATTTTGGACATAAGCTTGATGTTAGATAAGAAAAGTATCTATTTGTTGGATATCCTAAAGATAGTATAGGATATCTGTTCTACCACCCTACTGAACAAAAGGTTTTAATCAGTAGGCATGCCATTTTTATGGAGAAAGAGTTCATCCTACAAAAGGGCAGTGGGAGAAATATTGAACTTGAAGAAGTTCAACAAGTAGATACATCTCAACAAAATCATAACATAGTTAGCATAGAACCTGAACACACCACTCCTATCTGTAGGTCTGATAGGGTGCGACATGCACCTGAGAGGTATGGGTTCATTATTGAAAATAATGAAGCCCGAATCATTGATAATGATGAGCTTCTAACATATACGGATGCTATCATAAGTAGTGACTCAGACAAATGGCTGGAAGCCATGAGATCCGAAATGGACTCCATGTATGTCAACCAAGTCTGGACTTTGGTTGATGCACCAGAGGGTGTTAACCCTATTGGATGCAAATGGGTCTATAAGAAAAAGATTGGGGCAGATGGCCAAGTTGAAACTTATAAAGCCAGATTAATGGCTAAGGGTTTCAGACAAAAACAGGGAATAGATTATGATGAAACATTTTCTCCTGTTGCCATGCTCAAATCTATTCGGATCATGCTTGCTATAGCAGCATATCATGATTATGAAATCTGGCAGATGGATGTGAAAACTGCATTCCTCAATGGTTTCCTTGAGGAAGAGGTTTATATGTCACAGCCAGAAGGTTCTGTCTTGGAGACTAAACCTAATCAGGTATGTAGGCTGAAGAAATCTATTTATGGATTAAAGCAAGCATCTAGGAGTTGGAACATCCGATTTGATAAGACAGTCAAAGAATTTGACTTTATCAAAAATGAGGATGAACCTTGTGTGTACAAGAAGACTAGTGGGAGTGCCATAGTTTTCTTGGTTTTGTTTGTAGATGACATACTCCTCATTGGGAATGATATCCCAATGTTACAATCGGTCAAGGTATGGTTATCTAAACAGTTTTCCATGAAAGACTTGGGAGAAGCATCTTATATACTAGGCATCAAGATCTATAGAGATAGATCTAGGAGGATGCTAGGTTTATCCCAGTCTAGGTACATTGACCAAGTGCTAAAAAGATTTAGCATGGAGGAAAGTAAAAGAGGTTACTTACCTATTGGTCATGGCATACATCTTTCTAAGAAGATGTCTCCTAAGACACCTGAAGAAAGAAATAGAATGAATTCTATACCTTATGCTTCGGCAGTAGGGTCTATTATGTATGCTATGCTATGTATTAGGCCTGATGTGGCATATGCCTTAGGTATAGCCAGCAGGTTTCAGGCTGATCCAGGAGAGGATCATTGGAAGGCTGTGAAAAATATTCTTAAGTACTTAAGAAGAACTAAGGATATTTTTCTAATATACGGAGGATCTGATCTTAAACTAGAAGCTTATTCAGATTCTAGTTTTCAATCATATCTAGATGACAGCAAATCTATATCTGGGTATGTTTTTACCCTTAAATGGAGGAGCTGTAAGCTGGAAGAGTTCTAAACAGCAAACTGTAGCTGACTCAACAACTGAGGCAGAGTACATTGCTGTTAGTGAAGCTGCCAAGGAAGCTGTCTGGATGAAGAAGTTCATATCAGAGTTGGGCGTAGTTCCTGAGATTGAAGGTCTAGTATCACTTTACTGTGATAATACGGGGGCTGTTGCTCAAGGAAAGGAACCAAGAGCTCATCACAAATCAAAGCACATTCTGAGACGCTTCCATCTCGTTCGAGAGATTGTCGAAAGACAAGAAGTCTGCATTAAAAGGGTAGAAATGAAGAACAACATAGCAGACCCGTTCACTAAGGCTCTATCACAGCGAGAGTTTGATCGCCACCTTGATTGTATGGGGTTAAGATTTAAAGGCGATTGGCTTTAGTGCAAGTGGGAGATTGAAAGATTGTGCCCTGAAAGCCAATTGAAATATTGTATTTTGATCCCAAAATCAATGAATTGACTTTTTTTTTTTTTATAAAGGCATTTTTTTCATCATATGCTATCTTTATGATTTTATGATGAACTCCATAGATTAGGGCTATGGTTCTAGGGTTATGATGAGATCATACCAGTGAGACCTAAAGCCTTAAAACCCTAATCTAAAATATTCCTGGTTGATGGGATATTGAGTTGGGGATCAATGTTTCTGGCAAGACCAGCACATCCTATATATGCTTTGTGATGAGGGTGACTGATCTCACAGTCACTTGTGTTTGACACTAATACTAGGATGTGAGTGTTCATTAGAGAATGAGTTCACTGAATTGATCCAGATTGAGAATATCTAATGGAACCTTATCTGTTTGTCAATAGATAATTCTCATAGTGGGAGTAGTGCATGTTGTCCTTTGACCTGAGACTACCATAGTACCTTATATATATGAATCCATACTTTGGTTCGCAATCAATCATGACACTGAGTCATGCACGAGGTGATACTGGTTATGGTGGATTGTATATGGAGATTGTGAGTAGGTCAACAAGGAATTGATCAGCCCTAGTAAGAGGGAATTGCATCCAGCTAATTTCAAATGATGGATTCAGGAAATCTTTGATCAAAGTATGAACATTAGAGTTATTTTCTAATGGTTCATTAATGAATCATCATTATAAAGATTAAGCTAGGGATGAATATGAAATTGGATTTGACAAGTATCTATATTCATAATCATATTCGGGTTGCAAGTTGATCAAAGGACTGAATTGCCCAGTAACTCACCACTGAAGGGTATTTTGGTAATTTCACCAAAATTCCACATCTTCCGGGTAGACATGATACGTTGCTAGACGTCAATCTTGTCTTGTAGGTATATGATTGAGTTATGGTAATTCAAATCAGTTAATTAGAATTAGATTCTAATTGACCGAGTCGAGCTAGTTTGAGTTGACCTAAATCGGCTTAGTTAAGATCTAACCGAATTAAGTCAAATAGCACTCGGACCTACTGTTGGCTAGGTGTGGAACCCAATGGGTCACACACAAAAGAAAATTGATGAAGGATTTAATTTGGAATTAAATCATGTTTGCAGGATAAACACACTAGCATGTGTTGCAGACCAAATTTCTATTCGAATCAGATTCGAATTTGGTTCCGAATTGGGCTTAATTGGGTTCTAATTGAACCAGATTAAGGTCTAATTTAAATTTTAGGACATTGGACTAACCCATGACTGAACCCAAGTGAATTAAGTTCACTGAGACCCTCTCTCCAAGCTGCCCTCTCCCTTTCTCACCCGCGCACGCCAAGAAGAAGAGTCCACGTGCATGGACTCCTCTTCATGCGTGTGAGAAAGAAAATACCATCGGAGAAAAATCTGAAAAAGGGGTGATTTGGATCCTTGTCTGACACCCTTGGTTCTAGATCTGATGGCCAGAAAAAATTAAGAAAAAGATCTGTCACTTTTCGGTGGCAAATCCGTCTCCAAAAGTCGTGATTCTTCCTGATGTTTTTCCGAGAGTTCTCCTTGTCGGAAAAACGAAAATTAAATCGGAGAATCATGATTTTTGGTTGAGGGGATGCGTGAGGAATGAGGGATCGTGATTCCTGGGGTTTCAGAGGGTTGCGTTGTTTTGAGAAGATGCCCCTCTGAGATCTATAAATAGGGTTGGGTTCTCGGGGGTTTTCATGTAAGATAATTCAGAGATCAGATTCCTTTTCTTCCTCTCCAGAATACTCCTTCCCCTTGTTCTTGTTGGGTATTGTTTCCCTTACAGAGGTATCCTCTATCGAAACTCTGACCCTAAACAAGAATAAGAGGAAGGTCTTGAACGGTAAAGGAAAGAAAAAGGAAAGGATCTGTTCTTCTTCTTTTCCTTCTTGAATTAAGACTTTGCCTGTCTTAATTTTTCTTCCAATTCAATTCAAGAAAAGGAATTCAAGAAAGGGAATTCTTGAAAAAAAATAAAAAATTCAAGAAGAGGAAAGAAAGAAGAAAAGAAATTTTCAAGAAAGAAAATTTCAGCCTAAAAGTCCAAGAATTGAATTCTTGAAAAAGAATTCAAGAAGAGGAGCCAAGAACAAGAAATTGTTGTCTTCATCTTTTTCTGTGTGGATCACCATTGGAGGGTGAACATTTGGGCACCTGGTGGAGATTCAGAGTTTGGATTTTAGCGATACAGGTTAGTACTTTAATTTGAGATTAAATCTTATATATACATCTTATATGTTTTAATTCTTTTAAGGAGATCTTGGGTTAAAGGTTTGGTGAAGATTTCATAAAGATAAAAATTTTGAAATCTATGTTTTCGCCTTGCCATCGAACCCTACAGTTGGCACCGAACCACTATAGATTGTTGTGTTTGTGATTGCTTGTTCTCTCCCTCCTTGCTCTTTACTTTATTGCATATAATTTCCGCTGCACTTTTATATTAGAGCATTGCACTTTAATTTTAGTACCTTGTTGAATTGAATTACATATCTTGTCATGTGAAGTTTGCTACTTGTTTTATCAAGCTTAGCTTTAAATTTTTTAGAGACCCAATTCACCCCCCCCTCTTGGGTTGCTCTCTGGCCAACAAGATCTGAAAAAATATTTAAAGAGGGTTATCCGGAAATTAATAGCTATGATCTTTGCACTAGGAACACTCGATGCAGAACATTCCAGGATGAGCGAGAGATTTCTTAGGTTGCAAGGTTTTCTTGTATCCGGTTCCTTGGCATGGGAGACCTTCTTCTTAGGAGTCTAGAAACCCGGGGATCCTGTAGCAAGAAAAGATGAAGGGGAGGATTAGAGGAAAAGGTTGAGATAAAGAAGTAAGGGGAAAAGTGGAAAGAAGCTTGGAGTAGTCTTGTTGAAGATCCTTTTTGGCTTCATTCAAATGATGACTCTCGGCAGGAACTTGGGGAATCTCCTGGGATGGTTGATTTCATCAAAGAGGTGGAGGAGTTGTAGACTCTTGCAGGATCTTTGTGTTGGCCGAATGAACTAAGAGGGAAGAGAGGGAGGTAGATATGAAGAGGGAAGTTGGAAGAAGAAGAGCACTCTAGGCCTCACACCCACCCTCTCACAGGGGACCAAGCATTCAAGAAAGGGATCTTTCTTTCAAGAAAAACTTTCTTCTCATTAAATTTCAGCATTGTTCTTACAAGAAGGTATGGTGTCTTTTTTATAGACTTCCAATCCTTTTTGAAATTCAAAATTTGAATTACGTCAAATGAAGGAGAGAATAATGGGTAATTTCTTGATGTGGGGTGCTGAATATGGAGGAGATTGAGGCTTCATTTGAAATTCGAATTCCTTCTTCTCTTGGGAGGAGAGAATAATGGGTGATTCCTTGATGTGGGGCACTGAATATGGAGGAGATTGAAGCTTCATTTGAAATTTGAATTCCTTCTTCTCTTAGGTGCCAATCAAAGATGAGGTGTCCAGGTGATGTGGCAAAGTGGAGTGATGAAGTGGCTTCCAAGGTGGTGATCCCATGGTCCATGTGCCCACTTTCCTAATTTGGACTTGTGGTGCTTGAAACCAGTTTGAACTTGTTTTGCTGAAACCATATTTGACTCGGACTGAACTACTCTTGACTTAATTGCAATAAAGAACCTAATTGAGGTAAATAGATGACTCAGTTATCCAAATAAAATAAAAACATGACTCAATAAAACTTATTACAGGATTCAGACTCTCAATCTTCTATCCATAAGGAGTCTAGCTTTATTTGTACTGGTTGAAGTCTCTTCCTGATCTTGGTGCCCGCACCACTTCCCTCTGCCAAAAATCGATCAATTGGTGGACGCCACCTCGGGACACCTCTTGCTCTCCTTTATGGATGCATTCTCCGGATACAACCAAATCCGGATGCATCCTGAGGACGATGAGCACACTGCCTTCATCACCAACCGAGGGATGTACTGCTACCAGATGATGCCCTTTGGCCTGAAGAATGCTGGCGCCATGTACCAGTGGCTGGTCAATCGAGTCTTCAGGGACTAGATTGGCAGGAACATGCAGGTGTATGTGGACGAGATGCTTGTCATGAGCAAGCCAAGCTCGAACCACATCGCCGACCTCATGGAAGCCTTCCACAACCTTCGAGAGCACAGATGAAATAGAACTCGACGAAGTGTGCTTTTGGCGTGGCAACGGGGAAGTTCCTTGGCTTCATGGTGACCCAAAGAGGAATCAAGGCAAACCCGAAGAAGGTCTAGGCGATCATCGGCATGGAGCACCCGACCTCGAAGAAGCAAGTGCAACGCCTAATGGGTCAAATCACCATGCTGAGCTGGTTCATCTCGAGGTAGCAGATCAATGCCTTCCCTTCTTCGAGGTGTTGCGCAAGATGAAAGACTTCACCTGGACAAAGGAGTGCAAGGCGGCCTTCAATGAGCTTAAAGACTTCCTTGCATCACCACCACTGCTCTCCAGGCCAAAGACAGGAGAGGAGCTCCTGCTATACCTGGCAGTCACCCACGAAGCTGTCAGTTCGGTCCTGGTGCGCATAGATCGGGATGGATCCCAAAAGCCGGTGTACTATGTCAGTTCGGTCTTGGTGCGCATAGATCAGGACGGATCCTGAAAAACTTATTTTTGCTCTTATCATGTTTGCTCAACATCTTAAGCCATAGTTCCAAGCGCATCCGATCGCTATCCTGATGGACCAGCCCCTGAGGGCTATGCTCAGCCACCCCGACACATCCAGGCATTTGGCCAAGTGGGTGCTCAAGCTCAGCGAGTTTGACATCGCGTATCGACCGAGGTCATCTCAGAAGGCCCAGGTACTCGCCGACTTCCTGGTCGAGTGCGCGAGGCTTACAGAAGCACCAGAGTAGAACACCCCGGAGCACCAAGTAGAGCCCGAAACCGAGGAGGGGCCTTGGATTCTCCATGTTGACAATGCATCCAATGTGAGTGGAAGTGGAGCAGGCCTCATACTCGCCAATTATGACAGGGTTGTGGCTGAATGCGCACTCCGCTTCAAGTTCACTACCACGAACAACTAGGTGGAGTACGAGGCACTCCTCGTGGGCCTTAGGGTCTCCCGCGAGTTGGGTGTATGAAGCCTGAAGGTCTTCACCGATCCCAACTGGTGGCCGGACAGGTTTCTAGAGAGTATGAAGCTAGAGATCCCCAGATGATGAAGTACTTGGAGCAGGTCCACTAAGCACTGTACGTTTCCGGTGCTTCAGCATCTCTCATATCTCATGAGATGAGAATGCTTGAGTCGATACACTATCAAGGCTTGCGACCTTACTGGACTCATCACTAGGGCGCGTCCATATCGAGTATCTCGAAAATCCAAGCTACGAAGCTCTCACAGAGGTGCAGCAAGTCACCCCAGAGCCAAGCTGGATGGATAGGTACATCACCGATGGCATGCTCCTGGAAGACCGAGCAGAGGCTGGCCTTATCAAGAAAAAGGCCTCGTAGTTCGTCCTCATGGAAGGACAACTCTATCACTGATCTTACTTTTATCCACTCTCGAGAATCTTAAGGCCCATAGAGGAAACCTTTGTACTCCAAGAAATGCATGAAGGCCTTTGTAGAAAACACGTCGGGAGGAGAACTCTTGCATACAAGGCCCTTCGATAAGGATACTACTGGGAGACCATGAGAGAGGATGCCACAGACTTCGTGAAGAGGTGTGACCGGTGCCAGCGCCACACCCACATATAGCGTCAGCCGGTGGCGTCGCTCTCCCAACTCTCTACCCCATGGCCATTCGCCCAGTGGGGAATGGACATCCTAGGTCCATTTTTCCCTACATCAAGGCAACAGAAGTTCCCAATAGTGGCCATTGACTATTTCACCAAATGGATAGAAGCGGAGCCACTAGCATGGATCACGGAGTCCAAGGTTCACCAGTTTTGGAAGTCGATCATCTGCCACTTCGGGCTACCTCACAGCATCATCACCGACAACGGACGGCAATTCGACAACTGCGAGTTCGAAGAGTTTTGTGCCGAGCTCGGCATCCAATATCGATTCACCTCGGTGGTGCACCCTTAGACCAACGGGGAAGCCAAGGTGACCAATCGGACCATCCTCCAAGGGCTCAGAACCAGGCTAGACCGAGCCATGGGCAGGTGGGTAGAAGAACTCCCTAGCATTCTTTGGACCTACCACATGATGCCCAGAATGGCGACGGACGAAATGCCTTTCAACCTCACCTTCGGTGCAGAGGCTATTATTCCAATCGAGCTCGATGTGCCCACACTGTGGATATGGTAGTACAATGAAGCGGAGAACCCAACACGCCTCCTTCTCAACCTGGATCTCCTCGAAGAGACCAGAGACAAGGCCCAGCTTCGAATGGCGACTTACCGGCAGTGTGTAGCCGGTACTACAATGCACGAGTAAAGCCAAAGAGCTTCCGCCCTGGCGACCTAGTGCTACACCGAGCTGAGGCATCCCAACCACAGGAATGCGACAAGCTCTTGCCAAACTAAGAAGGCCCCTATAAAGTAGTCGAGGCCCTTTCTCATGGAGCCTATTATCTAGCGGACCTGGATGGTGCCAGATTCCCGTGCACATGAAATGCCGATAATTTGAGAACATACTATCAGTAATGTAAAGTTTTTGATCCAGCAATGACAATAATGATTCTCTTTGAGCAAATCAATCTTGCCTTGTAGGAACACTTCTGCCCGGAGCCTAGCTCTCCGGCAACGAAGCCCGGAGCCCAGCTCTCCGACAACGAAGCCCAGGGCCCAGCTCTTTGGCACTCAAGTCTGGATCCCATTCTCTTCGGCACCAAAGCCCGGAGCCCAGCTCTCCAGCACTCAAGCCTGGATCCCATGCTCTCCAGCACCAAAGCCCGGAGCCCAGCTCTCTAGCACTCAAGCCCGGATCCCATGCTCTTCAGCACCCAATCCTGGAGCCCGGCTCTCCAGCACTGAAACCCGGATCCCAGCTCTCTAACACTGAAGCCTGGAGCCCAGCTCTCCGGTACTGAAGCCTGGAGCCTAGCTCTCCAGCACTAAAGCCTGAAGCCCTACTCTCTGTCACCAAAGACTGGTCAGCTCGGCACCAGAGCCCGGGGTCCAGCTTTTTGGCACTCTCGGAGCTGATCCTAGTAAGGCCAAAAGGGTCCTATAAAAAAGAAAAGAAAGGGCATTCAGAAGCACTTGTCCACTTTGCGAATGAAGTGGAGGCAACTCAACAAGTTGAAGGACTTCTCTCTGACTTCATCACATGTTCGAGCTCGCCAAAGTTCAACAACACAAAAAAAAGGAAAAGAAGAGAGGAGAGAAGAAAAGGAGAACACAGATCCAAGTAATCAAGAAAAAGTTCTATTGATATATGCTAAGATTCTTACAAGTATCTCCAAGCCCCGATAGGCCGAGCAGCCCAAAGCAAAAAAGAAAAGAAAAACTACATGGGGCCTACCCTACTCGGCCGTCCACTTTCCATGAGAGTGTTCGGTCAGAGCGGCATCTTCTAGAGCCTCCGATGGCGGAGCCCTGACTTTGGCAACCTCCATGATGGGGCTAGCTCGGCGGTAGCTGGCTCCTCCGTCGCGCTTGGGAGCCTCAACCTACTCAATTATTCGTTTGGGACGAGACCCTCCAATTGGGATCAGTAGTACTTGAATCCTTTATGGAATGAGTCTATCGTAGCCTCCCTGAACTCAGCCCTTAACTCATTGGAGGCTTTATATTCGGCCACTGCCTCTGTAGCCTTCTTCCTGATGATCCCAGCCTGGTAGATCACCTCGGCGGCCTTCTTCTCAGCAACCTCCACCGAGCAGACTGCTGTGGTAGTCTTCTCTTCCATAGCTACGGCCTTCTTCTCGGCAGTAGTGGCCTGGTCCTTTGCTGCCTCCAGCTCTGCCAGAAGGGCCGGGCCCATCCCTTCTCATTAGTGACCTCGGCATCGAGCTCTTTAAGCCTGACCTCCTTGGCCTTGAGAGCTCATCTGACTACCCTGGGATCGGCTTTTCTCCCGATCTAGAGACTCCTCGAGCTCCTTAGTCTGCCTCTTAGCCCTTGCCGCCTCGCCACGAAGCTCCTTGATCTTCATGCTAGCCTCCCTGGCATCACTACTCCTGCGACTCACTTCCTCCTTCAGGGACTTGAGTTCTGCTCCCTGCAGTATGTCCTTGTTGGCCAAGTTTTAGCAATAGTCCCTAATAAGGAGGAGCTCGACGCCGAGCTGCACTAGAGAAGGATATCAACCTCAAAGGCAAATTGAGAAGAATAAGGCATAGCAAAATGAGGAAGCACTCATCGAGTAGAGCTAGGGGATGGTGCTGCCGATGGCATCGATGAGGAACTTTCCTGACTTCTTTCGCCGGTAACATGATTGGATGGTGAAGTCCATCATGCACTCAGCAAGCTTCTGGTCCTGAACGAGGGAGACATTCAGTGCCAAATTGAAGGGAACCCTGTAGTGGTCCTGCTCCTTCCTGCCCGCCACCGATGCGAGATCATCTGCTCCTCCTTCTGGGGGAGTGTCGAGGCATTCTGGGAGCTCAGTGCCACCTTGGACTGTGCCATTGCTGCAGGCTCTGCCACCTGCTGCTCCTCCTCCTCGACCTCGATGACCTCCGTAGGAGGAGACATCACTACGGCAGCAGCCACAGTGGATCTAGCCCGAACTATCACCTTGGGCTCCTGGACCGGGGGCAGATTGACCCACCTCGGTACCTCGAGGCTCAGCACGACGGTCCTGCTCAGCTCGGTTGTGGGCTCTGCCGCCCTCCTATCTGGCTTAGGGTCGGGCATGGCCACTCTCTTGCTTAGCTCGGTTGGTGTAGCAGGAGCCATCCTCGCGTCGCCCTCCGTGCGAGCCCTCTTTGAAGGAGATTCGCCGGCCCCCTCCAGCACATGCCTCTTCTGGGAAAAGGAGAGGAAATCGTCCAAGGAGAACTTCATACCTGCACAAAGAAAAAGGTTAGTTTCGAGCTTGGAGTACCAAAAAGTAGACATAAGGAGATAGTACCCGAGCCGAACTCACCCAACTATTGAATTGGGCTATCCCCGGCCTCAAACAGATTCTACTCTGACAACAGAACCTCGAGGGATGCGACCTGGTCAGCACGAAGCTGGTCATAAATTTTTTGATCAGCTGACTCGACCGTGGAGTTCTGATTTGGGGTCCGATCTGGGTCGCTTCAAGCCCTATCGACCCCCTCTACCGAAGCAAAAAAGTACTTGCTCTTCCATCCTTTGATGGAAGAGGGGAGCTCAAATTTTAGGCCTTTTAGCTGAGAGGAAATAGACCACCACCCCTCCTCGGAAGGGTGGATTTTCAGGATGAAAAAGGTACTGAACAAGGAGAAACAAGCAACAATCCCATGGAAATGGTAGAGGACTACGAAGCAGAAGATTGTCCTTACGGTGTTAGGGACAAGTTGAGCAGGGACAAGGCGGTAGTGGCTCAAAACAGAAAGAAAGAATGGGTGGAAATGAAATCGGAGGCCCCCTGCGAGTGTTTCCTCATAAAAGGCAATCCGACATGGGCCACTAGAAGTAACCCGCTCTCCAGGTCGAGGAACTGAAAGTCGGATGGAATCCGGGATACCATAGGTCTCCCGGATGGTCGCCAGCTCCTCGGCGGAGATCGTAGAAGCGAGCCCACCATAACCCATCGATCAAGCAGGTTCAATGATGGGGAACTAATATGCATGCAATTTTTTTTATATGTTTTACATGTTGAGTTAGGTGATCAATTCCCAAATTTCAGATCAAAATTATTCGTAGGGAATTTTGTATGAATTTTTGAATATCAGCATGCAGATTAGGACCTAGAAAAGTAGCAAAGAAGGACCGCCGGGGCTGAGAAGCCTCGGTTAGGGCAAGTTCTCCTACAATAAAACTACTGGAGGTAGAGGGGTGTACCTGACAACATCTGTGAAGATCGCAGCGAAGGGATCTCTCGTTCCTCGATGGATGCGGCCTGGAAAACCAAGCCAAAGACCCGCGGATACCCGGCTTTCTGCTCGGTGATCCGATTGAGGCTTGGCTGGAGTCGTTGGATTCGTAGGAACTCAGGGACCTGCAAATGACCTGTCAGGGGTTAGAAAGCTCACAAAGAAACAAGAAAACAAAGTAAAAATAGCAAGGGAAGGCTTCTTTTGGAGTGGGCGTCCAGGGATCTGGAGGGTTTGTTGGCAGCAGGAAGATGATTGCAAACACCGGGAAGAAGAACTCTCACAAACCCCTTTATGCACACAGCAGGGTATCACACCACTCAATAGAAGAACTCAAGGTTTTCATTCATCAAAAAAATTCCTCATACAAGAGGCTAGGGTCCCTTAAATAGACCCTTAACCTTGGGCTCCAAGTAAGGGTACATAAGTCTTTACATAAGAATCCTTTTCCCTCTCAAACCCTAGCTAGAAAATAAGGAAATATTAGGTAGAAAAATCCCTAAAAATTTTCTTGACTTGGTCAAGACTCCAAGGATGCCTAGGGGGGCGTGTTGGGCTTCTAGGAGCAGCAAAAGGCCGGCCCAAAGGGGCTCGGGTGCATGGGTTTGGGCCTCTGGAAGCTGGGGTGGCCTGGTAGCCAGGTAGCAGGAATATTCCCTGGTATCTTGCTTCTTAGGGGCTTGGGCTTGGCACCTGGGCTTGATTTCTTTGGGCTAGGATGCAGATGGACCTCTGGAATCATGGATGCCATTATCTATGAATATACTTTGGCATCTGGAAGGGAATCTGGGCATCTGCAAGAAATCAGGGTTTTCTGAATTTTCCTCCTGGGGTCTTCAAATCTTCAAGCTGGGTTGGACTTGTGCTATACTTCCATGTCTTCAATCTAGTTGGACTTGGTCTTCACTTGTATGATATAGTCTTGAGTCTTCAGTATGCTTGGACAGGACTCAAAAATAAAATTAGCTCAACATGAGCTGACTAGCATTGGACTGAACTAGCTCAACATGAGCTGACAAGTATAGAACTGAAATAACAACTCAAAATACTCAAATAACAACTAAAATAGACTCAAATGAGCTAAGCCCTTATTACAGATGGACTCATAAATTATTGATCAATTCACAGAGGGTTGAAAAAGCCTCTGTCTTATTCTGGTGCCTCAGGTGTCCCCACCAATTCTCCCGGGGTGGGAGGAACTCGACCCTGTCGAGTGAAGGTTAGACTGGCTCACATATCTCTCGAGAAGGTCTGGGTTGAGGCGTTGCAAGTCCTCTCGAGAAATCCACGAATCGTCCGACTCTGGCCGGCCTTGCCATCGGACCAGGAAGCGTTGATAGTCATGGCCCTGGGTCATGATGGCTTGATTGTCCAGGATACGCTCGATCCATTCTCCTCTCTCAGGCTAAATTTGTTTGTGGACACTCTAGGTTAGGGTCACTCACAATGAAAAGGAATAGGTCCGAAGGCCTCACTAGGTAGCGCTGCCGGTTCCCTATACTCAACCAGGTCTGTAATATTGAAGGTAGAACTAATGCCCAAATCCGAAGGCAAGTCTAACACCTAGGCATTTGATCCAACCTTCTCTATCACTTTAAAAGGTCCGGCTCTGCGAGCATGAAGCTTCTTTTAGGCCTAAGCCTAACCAAGATAAAATCCACTACATCAAATTTTTTTGATCCATCTTCGGGAATTAGCCAGTTGTTTTAACATTAGTGTGAGTGGTGAACATGCTAGGCACATGCAGACTCCTAACAAGATGATGCAAAGGACTTAAACCTACACCTAACAGACTTGACTATGCATTCTTATAGAAGGAAATCTTATTGAACTCTTTGGATCTAAACCTAAGAGATTATAGGTTCCCTAGGTTTGATCCTAGCTTGACATGCACATGAAAATTTACAGTGAACTCCTAGCAAATTCCAAAGAGTGTGCCAGAAGTAAGATGCAAACCTAACATGCGTGATGAATGCATGCAGTATGCTAATCTCAATTAAATGCAATCTAATAATCCTATAAATGCTGGAGGTGTCAGGAAAGGGCAGAAAATAGGAAGTGGGTTCCGAATTAGTTTGGTAAGGTAGAAAAAAAGGTTCATGGTTAGTTGAATAAAGTAGGATAAAAGACGGGGTGTCAGGAACTAATCCTATACTAATGAGGTTAACCTTACGGGGTTGCGGTATATCTATGAGGTTTGTATAATGGAAGGATGGGTTATTAATCTCAGGGAAGAGGTCCTTAATGGGAACTATAGGAGGAGGCTCATCTTGAAGGTATAGATTCAAAGAGATCAGGTCCTTAATAAATTCTTCAGGTTCTTGTATTTTAGGACAAGACTCTATAATTTGGCTCTCCTCTATGGTTTCCTCAGGTAAGGCTCTAGTAGCAGTACCCAGGTTCTCTTCTTCTATTTGTTCTTCCACTATAGCTTTAGGTTGGATGTGGTCAAGGTCAACTACCTCTAGGTTAGCTTTTACCTGGGTATCTATTGGGTCAGCTAATTCTAGGTCATCTAAAGGTGTCTCCTCTTCTCCCTCATACTCATCCACTAGGCTCACATCAGCTTCATACACTTCCGCGTTAATGTAAGCCTTGTGAATCTCAAGAATGGTTGGAGAAGGTCGGCTAGCAGGAAGTTGGTTAGGTTCTGGTCTCTGATTATGGGTACTACTCCTAGTAGGTTCAGGTTGTATAAGGGGTAGTGGCTCACTTCTGGGTTCATATTTAGGGATACTAATCCTATGGGGTTCAAGTTGACTAGGGGAAGCATGACTAGGCTGATACTTAGGGGTTATGGGTTCTCTGGGCTCATAGGACAAGGGTGCAGATCTATGGGTCATGGGATTATAGGATCTCGGGTCATAGGATTTTGGGTTAGCTCTATGGTCAGGTTTTAAGGATGGATCATGGTATGGGGTCCTCCTAAGGTTGGGCTTCCTATATGGGTCAGGATATTGGGTTCTCCTAGGGTTGGACTCCCTATATGGGTCAGAATATTGGGTTCTCCTAGGGTTGGGCTCCCTATATGGGTCAGAGTATTGGGTTCTCCTAGGGTTGGGCTCCCTATATGGGTCAGAGTATTGGGTTCTCCTAGGATTGGACTCCCTATATGGGTCAGAGTATTGGGTTCTCCTGGGTTCAGTATCATAATAATGGTCACGGTAAGGGGTTCTTCTAGGTTCAGTATCATAATAAGGGTCATGGTAAGGGGTTCTTCTAGGTTCAGTATTATTGTAGGGGTCAGGCTGAGGGGCTCTCCTAGGTTCAATCTCTCGGTATGGATCAGGGTTTGGGGTCCTCCTAGGTTGAGGATTGTAGTTCGGGTCAGAATAAGGGGATCTCCTAGGTTCGACCTCATGGTATAGATCAGGGTTTGGGGTTCTCCTAGGTTGAGGGGACTCAGGATCTGGCTCAGATTGTGACCCATGGGTTCTTGCTATGGTCCCTACACGGCCTCCTAACTGGTCAAACCTTTTGGCAAGATGGTCAATTCTATTGTTGGTTTGGGTACCAGACTGAGTTAACTGGGTAGTCATCTGGGCCATTTGATCAGCTAGGGCTTTTATTTGGGCTTGTAAGTTTTTCATGGGTTCAGACATTTGTGAAGGAGGTGGGTGATATGAAACTCCGGATCTAGTGCTCATACAAGACTCGATCAGACCGACTATAGCTGACTAGACCTAGAGTCTAAACTAGATGCTCAATCAGGGTGGCAAACTAGCCTATAGTAACCCTGTACTCAGCCAGGCAGGTGTAAGGGGAGTGTTAGGTCCCTGATTGCCAATCCTAGACACCAATCAGAGATTGGCCAGGTAGGCGGACCAGCACACAAGCCCTTCGGGATTGAATCCCTAAACCACCGTTCTAGACACTGAGCACAAGGCACACACAGGTTAACTTGACACAGTGATCTAACACTAGCCCGGACCCGACCAGTTGGTGTCCCTAGCCCACTAGGGCAAATTAAGTCTAATTAATTTTAGGTTAAGGTTTGGGGCCGAATGCAAGAGATGTGGTTTTGGGCTATGGAGAGGTTATCAACTCCTCCCCCCATCTGATATAGCAAGAGTGCCCTTAAAAGTAGATTATGCAATGATGGCAGGCAAATGATGCAAATTAGGGTTAGATGTTTTTGGTATTTTTGGAGAATATGTAATTTTTTTTTTTTTTTTGGTATTTTATTAAATAGAAGAAAACTTACAAATTATTGCCTAATATTCAGGAAATATACTAAAATTAAAAGATATGCAAAAAATGCTAAACAGAACCCTAAAACTTCCAAACTTGTCTTGCTAAAAAAAACAGAGCCAAAAATTTGCAGGCCCTATTTCGGCTTGCAGAAAATTCACAGGCCATAATAAAATCTGAAAAATTTTTTAAAATTACTTTGAATTATGATAAATCCAAGAAAATAAATTTTAGAATTTTTGGAGTTTTTAACAGGGAGAAATAATTAAAATAACAGAGTATATATGGATTAAAAAATTGCAGAAAACAAGCCCTAATCTAAGCTCTGATACCAAATGATGGGGAACTAATATGCATGCAATTTCTTTTGTATGTTTTACATGTTGAGTTAGGTGATCAATTCCCAAATTTCAGATCAAAATTATTTGTAGGGAATTTTGTATGAATTTTTGAATATCAGCATGCAGATTAGGACCTAGAAAAGTAGCAAAGAAGGACCGCCGGGGCTGAGAAGCCTCGGTTAGGGCAAGTTCTCCTACAATAAAACTACTGGAGGTAGAGGGGTGTACCTGACAACATCTGTGAAGATCGCAGCGAAGGGATCTCTCGTTCCTCGATGGATGCGGCCTGGAAAACCAAGCCAAAGACCCGCGGATACCCGGCTTTCTGCTCGGTGATCCGATTGAGGCTTGGCTGGAGTCGTTGGATTCGTAGGAACTCAGGGACCTGCAAACGACCTGTCAGGGGTTAGAAAGCTCACAAAGAAACAAGAAAACAAAGTAAAAATAGCAAGGGAAGGCTTCTTTTGGAGTGGGCGTCCAGGGATCTGGAGGGTTTGTTGGCAGCAGGAAGATGATTGCAAACACCGGGAAGAAGAACTCTCACAAACCCCTTTATGCACACAGCAGGGTATCACACCACTCAATAGAAGAACTCAAGGTTTTCATTCATCAAAAAAATTCCTCATACAAGAGGCTAGGGTCCCTTAAATAGATCCTTAACCTTGGGCTCCAAGTAAGGGTACATAAGTCTTTACATAAGAATCCTTTTCCCTCTCAAACCCTAGCTAGAAAATAAGGAAATATTAGGTAGAAAAATCCCTAAAAATTTTCTTGACTTGGTCAAGACTCCAAGGATGCCTAGGGGGGCGTGTTGGGCTTCTAGGAGCAGCAAAAGGCCGGCCCAAAGGGGCTCGGGTGCATGGGTTTGGGCCTCTGGAAGCTGGGGTGGCCTGGTAGCCAGGTAGCAGGAATATTCCCTGGTATCTTGCTTCTTAGGGGCTTGGGCTTGGCACCTGGGCTTGATTTCTTTGGGCTAGGATGCAGATGGACCTCTGGAATCATGGATGCCATTATCTATGAATATACTTTGGCATCTGGAAGGGAATCTGGGCATCTGCAAGAAATCAGGGTTTTCTGAATTTTCCTCCTGGGGTCTTCAAATCTTCAAGCTGGGTTGGACTTGTGCTATACTTCCATGTCTTCAATCTAGTTGGACTTGGTCTTCACTTGTATGATATAGTCTTGAGTCTTCAGTATGCTTGGACAGGACTCAAAAATAAAATTAGCTCAACATGAGCTGACTAGCATTGGACTGAACTAGCTCAACATGAGCTGACAAGTATAGAACTGAAATAACAACTCAAAATACTCAAATAACAACTAAAATAGACTCAAATGAGCTAAGCCCTTATTACAGATGGACTCATAAATTATTGATCAATTCACAGAGGGTTGAAAAAGCCTCTGTCTTATTCTGGTGCCTCAGGTGTCCCCACCATTCAAGGGGAGGAGGAGGTGGAAGATTGGATGAAGGCTCCCTAATCACTATGCCTCAGGGTGTGGGCCTCCTGCTAAGCTTAAAGCATGCCACTTCTTCCTCCTCTCATCGGAGGAAGAAGGTGACCTCGACTGGGAAGGCCTGACCTCACTTTGGTTGGTCGCGGGATGGAAACCTGGACCAAAGCGGGACATGGTGAAGAAGAAGATGAAGGGGAACGAAGAAGAAGAAGCAAAAAGCAAGAGTAGAAGAGGTCCAGAGAGGATTGGTCTCTAGAAGGAGTCTCTACCTAGCCGAAAGAAGGAGAAGGGGGACAAACCTGGCTAACTGTGGAGACAAGAGCAACCGGAGAAGAAGAAGGGTGCTAGTACGATGGCGGGCATGCAAGTTTGAAAGAAGAGGTATTTTGAGAAAGACTCCCTTTCTTTTCAAAGTGACCAGATGCCTAACCATACCACTGCTGCAACCCCACCATCAGATCCATGCCACGTGTCAGCAATCAATGGAGGAGGCTCCTCATTACAGTCACAACCGCTCCGAATCCTGCACCAGCAATAAGTACTCTTCGGACGTGGCCACATGTCTCTCCCACATTGGTTTGATAAACTGCCTCATGAAGCACCAACGATCATGGCGATTATTTCACCGAATTCTTGCCTTTCCACATCAGCGCCGCATTAACTCCCTTCGCCCCTAGCACCGCACGCCAACGTGACTCGAGAGTGGGAGGCAAATGATGTGGTAGGATTCCTGACATGGAATCCATGTTAGATTCCATGAGCAACATGGCAGACGAAGCTGCCATGTGGGATGCCTATGCCCGGACTCCTTCGCCCGACTGCGCTCTCTCTGGGTCGAGATGCCGAGGCCGAAGTCGAGCTCTGCCCTCCTTCGCCCTGCCGCGCTCCCTCCGGGTCGAGACGTCAAGGCTGAAGTCGAGCTCCACCCTCCTTTGCCCAGCCGCGCTCACTCTAGGTTGAGATGTTGAGGCCGAAGTCGAGCTCCGCCCTCCTTCACCCTGCCGTGCTCCCTCTGGGTCAAGATGCCGAGGCCAAAGTCGAGCTCCGCCTCTCCAGATCAGCTCCGCCTCGAATGAAGAGATCTACTACTGAAGTAAGTCACTGCTCTCCCAGGATGGTGGCTCAGCACCCAAGGACTGTGAAAAGACACCTACTGACCCACGATGATGGCTCTAGCCGTTACTTGCACCAAAATGGGAAGAGTCCCCCGATTGAGGCCTTGCACTCCAACCAACCAATTATGCCTCCCAAAGAGGAAGTTAACTAGTAGATCCAAATCCAGGAGGTGGCGGCCCGCCGATCGAGGTCCTGACATATTTCCAGGAGTAGACTGACCAGAAGGAATGTTAGTGCAAGTAGTACTGCCCCCTTTCATAGATAGGAAAAGGCATCCCACACATGGCACCAAGCGACGCCGCACGTGCCAACAAACGATGCAGGGATCCCAAGGCAAGTACCTAGCGGTCATCCAACGGCATAAAAGAACTCCTTATAGTTCCAGAAGAAAGGTAAGCAAGGGAAGAACACAGCGGGATCGGGAGGAGGAGAGCCAGGCACACAGGAGAGTGTCAAACTAGCCTGAGAACCCCAGGCTACCAGAGACCTGTGGGAAGGTCTCGACGGATACAGCCATTCCAACTCCAACTCTCCTCAGCCGGCGCTCCCCCAGCTCTGCGTTCAACTCCACTACACTCTTCCACTTCTTAGAGGAGAGTTCTGCCCCTATACCATCTTCAAGCATATTCCATCTCCAAGATCAAGATCCAAAGAAGAAGAAGAAGAAGAGGAAGCTTAGTTCGCTCCACGGAGTATAATGGAAGAACAAGTGACATCATCCAACTTCCTAACGAGACTGCACCAATCAACTTCGAATACTTTATTACTACTTTTCATAGTTTATTTAATTATTATTTTTAATTTCTTATGATTAGATTTTAGTTTTAATTTATTCTTAGTTTATTTTCATGCAATTTAAATTTATGCCCTTTACTTTTCTTGCAAATAGATGCTAAAAACTAATTGGTAGATCAAACATACCAAAGTTTATTTTTATACACTTTTAATTTTTATTTATTTAAATTTAAATTATTTTTTTATTTTATAAAAATCAAAGATTTCAAATTATTAAAATGTACTACCTTTTTCATGGATTTGACCCGACTTGCTTCAATCTACTTATTTTTAATTTATTAAAAATCAGATTTTAAACTGATAATTATGGTGTCCTTACGGCAACATCAAATCCTATCACATTTTTTATGACATTGCTAGAGAAGACACCAATACTATTTTTTTGATCTCTTTGATTTCTTATAAATTTAGTTTACTAACTTTTTTATTTTTCTTATAGGATAAAAGGAAAAAAAAAAGAGGAGAGCAAGAAAGTTCTATAAATTTGGTAAGATTAACCTAACCCTACGTCAATTTTTTTTAGTTACTTTTAATCAAATTCTTCTACTATGATGACAAAGCCTCCTGATTGAGCCTGTCCTTTTAAAATCTTGAGAAAAATACTAAAATTGATTTATATGAGTCTCCCATGTAATGTCTGGCTAAAGATGTTAAACTTAGAGCTTATTGAGAGGTAACCCAATATTTATTTTTATGTTCTTAAAAAAATAATAATAATAAAATTCAATTTAAATTGATTATTAAAGCCTTTATCTTGTTGATAAGCTCCTCTTCTTAGGTAACCTCATCCTTATATATTTTATTTTATGTTCTTATGGCTTGAATTTATTTTTTTAACTTTGTTGACCCCTAAAGTGATATTGATGATAACAAAACATTGGAGCATACATTTGGTTATCTATCAACTCTTCAAATGATTGACAAGTTTTTGTAGGACAACTAGATTGACACACTTTCTAAATCCTACAATCTTTATTGCGTTGTGTTGAGTTGTAAAATATTTAGAATCTTGTAAAGAAGAATCCTACAAAAATTTCCTACTTAATTTGAGATAAAGGGTTACTTCTAGTAGTTTTCAAGCTTCAATTTTTCTTGAATTTATCGTAAGAAGTCCTTGAAAAAAGTCTTCAAAGCTTGGGACAAGTGTTCTGGAAGATTGAGTTTGATCTGGCTAAAGAACAAATCACGAGCCGAGTGGATGGGGGAACTAACCGACTCTGGCACTGGCACAGGAAAGAAGTTCTCCGGCACACAGATCTAGTCGATTGGCACCAAGGCCCAGTCGACCCGTCCAGAACTTAGTTGAAAGTGTTCTAAGATTCTCAGGGATCCGAGCCGACTGGAATTCAGCCCAGCCAACTCATCCAGAACTTGGTTGAGAATGGTCTAAGAGCCTTAGAGATCCGAGCCGACTGGTTTCCAACCTAGCTGACTCGTCCAGAGTAAGGTATTTGTTGGCTCCACCCAGTGATTTTGATGAATAACAAAACATTGAGTGCATATTGTTTCCTAATAAGGATTTCAAGTTGTGAGTTTTCAGGAAAAGAGCACCTCAAAATCTCAAAAACTTATGGTTTATGGAACGTAATGGCACGGAGCAATTCTCACGAATCCGGGCATCCTCTTCATTGAAAAAGGGCATCTAAATGTATAAATATTATGTATTTATGTTTTCTAAAATTATATTTATGTTTTTGAGGCATTTACACTTGAATCTGAGATTTTTCAGTCTCAAGTGTCGACACCTGGATAGTCAAGTGTCGACACTTTAGCATTTGGCACAGACAAAAATCCTTGGCATGCCAAGTGTCGACACCTATATCTAAGTGTCGACACCAAGTGTCGACACTTAGGTTCCAAGTATCGACTCAAGTCCTCAGAATTTTGAAAATATAGAACTTTGTAATTTGAGGATTTTTGTGTCAAGTGTCGACACCTGTGCATCAAGTGTCGACACTTGAATGTTCAAGTGTCGACACCCAGAGATCAAGTGTCGACACTTGACAGCCAAGTGTCGACACCTGACAGCCAAGTGTCGACACTTGCAGCCTGACAGCTCTAACGGATCTATTTTTCTGGCTTGCGGAACTTGCTTTTCAAGCTCCAAACGGCTATTTCCGAGGTACCAACGATCACAAACCATTTTTTGGAAGGTTCTTGGTGTATTAAACCTCTACCAACCTCATTTTAAAGCTATGCAAGTGTATTGAAGTGCATTCAAGTCTACTCAAAAGCCAAAAAGCTAATATTCTCTCAAATACTTCACATCAAAAGCCTCTTATAGTTTGATTCCTTGAGAAGCCTACAAGCTCATCCTTATTTCATTCCAAAAGAGGCACTTTGAAGGAGATTCCAAGGAAGAGTGAAGACAAAGCATCTACTTGAGCTTCAAAGATTCCAATCTAGTCTTGAAGAGAGTTTGTTTTAATTTTAAATTGTATATCTGTTTTATTATGATTTGACCTTGCTTTCAAGGGTATCTTGAAAGAAGGTTATTGTGGTTTGTTGGTGAACCAAAGGGATAAAACCAACAAGGGTTAACTTGTGAGCCCGAAGACAAAACAAGTGTTAAGGTTTGTTGGTAAGCCTAAGTGATAAAACCAACTTAGGTTTTGACTTGTGAGCCTTGTGAAAAACAAGTTAACTGTAATCTAATTTGGATTATAGTGAAATTCCCAAGGGTGGCATGGGGAGTGGATGTCGGTGCTAGGTTTGCACCGAACCACTATAAATCTTGTGTTTGTGTGTGATTGCTCTCTTCCTCTCTTGCTCTTTAATTATTGATAACATCTTGCATTGAATTTATCATTGTTCACAAGCACCACTAGTCCTTCATATTATTGTCTTAATTTTTTAAAAGACCCAATTCACCCCCCCTCTTGGGCTCCATTTCTGGGCAACAAGTGGTATCAGAGCGCCGGTACTCTCTTGTAGGTCCAAGAATCTTGAGTAAAAGATCATGGCAGCCCCAATAGGAATGGGTATTGTTGAAGGTCAAGCTTCAAATCGTCCCCCACTTTTTAATGGCACAAATTACACATACTGGAAGACACGCATGCACATATTTATTCAAGCTCTTGATTATAATTTATGGAGGATAATTGTAAAAGGTCCTCATCAACCTACAATGTTGATTAATGGCATTCTCACTCCAAAAATGGAAGATGATTGGGATGAGAATGACATTAAGCAAATCGAGCTTAATGCTAAGGCTATGAACCTTTTATTTTGTTCTCTTGATCCAAGTGAATTTAATAGAATATCAAATTATCTCTACGCCAAAGAGATTTGGGAAACACTTGAGGTTACCTATTAGGGTACACACCAAGTGAAAACCACCAAGGTCAACATGCTTATTCACATATATGAAATGTTTAAAATGGAACCTACTAAGTCAATTTGTGAAATGTATACTAGGTTCACAAATATTGTGAATGGCATGAGAAGCCTAGGAAAAATTATTTCTAACAGTGAACTTGTGAATAAACTTCTCAGGTCTCTACCAGCTTCGTGGGATGCAAAGGTCACTGCTATTGAAGAAGCTAAGGATGTCAACACTCCCCCGCTGGAACAACTGTTGGGTTCTTTAATGACTTATGAGCTCTCCCTCAAACAAAAGAATGGAGAGGTCAACAAAAAGAAGAAGGCGATCGCATTCAAATCTATTGCTAGAGAGGACTTAAGCGAAGACTCTGAAGAAGATGATGAAGAAGATGAGACGGCTCTGTTAGCAAGAAAATTCAGAAGGTTCATATGGAAGAAAAAGTTCAACTACAAAAAGAAACCTCTGAAAGGTGAGCCGAGTAAAGAGAAGGACAAAGAAAAGGGGAAGGAGCAGCCTACGTGTTTTGAATGAAAAAGCCCGGGCATTTCAAGGTAGACTGCCCCTTGTTAAAGAAAAGCAGAAAAAAGCTGAGAAATAAAGCCATTATGGCAACCTGGAGTGAAAGTGAAGACTCCAATTTTGAGGAAAAATAGCAGGAGGTAGCAAACTTCTGTCTGATGGCCGATCATGATGAGGTATGTTCTGAAACCAAAAATGAATTTACTTTTGATGAGCTTCATGAAGTTTTTGACGAACTAGTCATAGAATTTCAAAAGTTAAAATCAAAACATAAAGATTTAAAGAAGAAAAATTTGGATCTAGCCAAAACAAATAACAAGCTTTCAAATGAAAAAGAATGTCTTCTTATAAAAAATAAAAAATTAAATGATAAGATTATGGCACTTGAAAAAGAAAAGGATGTCTTTAGAAAGAAAAGTGACTTACTTTCAAATGAAAATTTGTCAAAACAAAGCAAAGAAATTTTAAATGAAAACAAATGATATAAAGAAGAAATTGAAAAACTAAAACCTTTTGAAGAAAAATTTACTTACAGTTCTGAAAAATTGAACTTATTCTTAAATAACCAAAGAGCAGTATTTGACAAAGCAGATTTAGGATTCAGAACTCATAAGAAACAAAAACTCTTTAAAAATTTCTTTGTGCCTGCATCTTCATCCATTACTTGCTATACTTGTGGTATCAAAGGACACAAATCTTATATGTGCAACAAAAGAAAGTTAAATAACACTAAGAAAGTTTGGGTTCCGAAAGGAACCAATGCCACTAACCAAAATGGACCCAAGATGGCTTGGGTACCTAAAGTCTCCACTTGATCTTTATTGCAGGTATGCCTTGCAACCAATAAGAAAAGGATGTGGTACCTTGATAGCAGTTGCTCAAGGCATATGACAGGAGATGTGGAGCAGTTCTCATCACTCACATATCAAAATGGTGGCAATGTAACTTTTGGTGATAATGGAAAGGGCAAAATTATCGGTATTGGTAAAATCCATATCACCCATACCTCTTATATTGATAATGTATTATATGTTGATGGTTTAAAACATAACTTGCTTAGCATTAGTCAGTTTTGTAACAAAAATTTTAAAGTTATTTTTGAATCTTCTTTGTGCATTGTTTCTAGTCTAGATGACAATGGCATTAAGTTCATTGGTCATAGGCATGGCAATATTTATATGGTTGATCTTGATGATCTCCCTATTCAGAAAGGTCAATGTCTAGTGGCAATGGAAGCCAAGATTGATGAAACTAGTTGGCTTTGGCATCGTAGACTAGGACATGCAAGCATGCATCTAATTTCAAAACTTAGCAAAAAGAATTTGGTAAAGGATTTGCCTAAACTCAATTTTGAAAAAGATAAGATTTGCAGTGCATGTCAACTTGGAAAACAAATAAAATCCTCTTTCAAACCAAAAGGAGTGATCTCTACATCTAGACCTTTGGAATTGCTTCACATGGACCTCTTTGGGCCAACTAGAACATCTAGTTTGGGAGGTAAGAAGTATGGTCTAGTCATTGTAGATGATTTCTCACGATTTACATGGGTCATGTTTTTAGCATATAAAGATGAAACTTTTTCTGAATTTTTTAGATTTCATAAAAGAGTTTTGAATAAAAAAGGTGTTTCAGTAGTATCTTTAAGAAGTGATCATGGAACCAAATTTGAAAATGCCGATTTTGATAAATTTTGTATTGAAAATGGAATTCATCACAATTTTTCTGCACCTAGGACACCTCAACAAAATGGGATAGTAGAAAGAAAAAATAGAACTCTTGAAGAAATGGCACGCACAATGCTTTGTGAAAATGATTTACCTAGATATTTTTGGACGAAAGCCATAAATACTGCATGCTATATTTTAAATTGAGTTTTAATTCGACCGATTTTAAAGAAAACACCTTATGAGCTTTGGAAGGGTAAAAAACCCTCAATTCGTTATTTTCATATTTTTGGATGTCGTTGTTTCATCTTAAACAATGATAAAGATAATTTGAGTAAATTTGATGCCAAATCAGATGAGGGAGTCTTTCTAGGCTACTCCACATCTAGTAAGGCATACAGGATCTTCAACAGAAGAACACTTGTTGTTGAAGAATCCATACATGTAGTATTTGATGAAACTAACCAAAAATCTTCAAGAAAAGAAGATGTACTTTCTAATAAAACAGGTAGCAAGAAAACTGAAGAAATAAACAACAATGAAGGGCTTACCAAGGAACAGAACGATGATCAAAACACTGAAGGAGATCAAGCACAAGGTGATGAAAATATATCAACTGTTGATCCATTACCAAAAGAATGGAGGTATGCTCATGGACACCCAAAAGAACTAATTATAGGTGATCCATCTAAAGGTGTAAGTACTCGATCATCCCTTAGAAATATCTGTGATTATTTAGCTTTTGTTTCTCAAATTGAACCTAAAACTATTGAGGAAGCTGAATGTGATAGTAATTGGATAAATGCTATGCAAGATGAACTTAATCAATTTAAAAGGAACAATGTTTGGACATTAGTAGATAGGTCTTCAAACACTTCAATTATTGGTACAAAATGGGTTTTTCGAAATAAACTTGATAAAAATGGAGTAGTAACTAGAAATAAGGCTAGACTAGTTGCCAAAGGATACAATCAGGAGGAAGGGATAGATTTTGATGAAACCTTTGCTCTTGTAGCTAGACTTGAGGAAATTAGGCTATTGTTGGCTTTTGCTTGCTTCATGAATTTTAAACTATATCAAATGGATGTTAAAAGTGCCTTTTTGAATGGATTAATTGAAGAAGAAGTTTACGATTGAGCAACCCCCTGGTTTTGAAAATTCTGAATTTTCAAATCATGTTTATAAACTTCATAAAGCTTTATATGGATTGAAACAAGCTCCAAGAGCTTGGTATGATCGTTTAAGCTCCTTTTTGCTGAAAAATGATTTTACTAGAGGTAATGTAGATAAAACTTTGTTTTTAAAGAAAAAGGATGATGATCTCTTAGTAGTACAAATCTATGTTGATGATATAATATTTGGTGCTACTAATGAATCTCTTTGTCAAGATTTTGCAAAGTTAATGTAGGGTGAGTTCGAAATGAGCATGATGGGAGAACTGAATTTCTTTCTCGGACTCCAAATAAGGCAAACCAAAGAGGGGATATTCATCAACCAAACAAAATACACAAAAGAAATACTCAAGAAGTTTAGGATGGAGAACACTAAGCCTTTAGGTACCCCTATGAGCTCTACATGTAGACTTGACAAGGATGAATCAGGTAAGTCTATAGACCAAAAATTATATCGTGGCATGATCGGTTCATTGTTATATCTTACTGCCAGTAGGCCAGATATCATGTTTAGTGTCTGTATGTGTGCTAGATATCAGTCTAATCCTAAAGAGTCTCATCTTTTGGCTGTTAAACGCATACTTAAATATCTATCTGGCTCAATTGAAATTGGTTTATGATACTCTAGAGATTTTTCATTTGAATTGATTGCTTATTCTGATACTGACTTTACTGGGTGTAAACTTGATCGTAAAAGTACTAGTAGAACCTATCAGTTTCTTGGAGTAAATTTGATCTCTTGGAGTAGCAAGAAACAGAACTCAGTTTCTCTATCTACGGCGGAAGCCGAATATATAGCAGCTGGAAGCTATTGTGCTCAAATCCTCTGGATCAAACAGCAACTCAAAGATTTTGGCATTAAACTAACTAAGACACCCATAAGATGTGACAATACTAGTGCAATCAACCTATCTAAAAATCCTGTGCAACATTCAAGAAGTAAACACATTGAAATAAGGCATCATTTCATAAGAGATCATTTAAAAAACTCTAATGTTATTCTTGATTTTGTTTGTACTGATGATCAGTTAGCAGATGTGTTTACCAAGCCTTTGAGTGAGGATAGGTTCTGTCCGATTAGAAGAGAGTTAGGTGTGAGGATAGGTTCTGTCTGATTAGAAGAGAGTTAGGTGTCATTGATCCATTCTCCTAGAACTCTCTTAGTATTAATTATACCTAAATCCTAGAGCTCAAAACCTCTTGATTAAAGCCCCAAAAACCTGATCAAAACATTTCCTTTTTTTCAAAAGTTTTTTGGATTTTCTCTATGTTTTGGCCAAGTGTCGACACTTGGAAATTGTCAAGTGTCGACACTTGACACATTTGAAGTGTCGACACTTGCAAAACAGAAACTGTTTTTAAAAAGGCCGACCGAGGGTTTTGTAATTTTCTTTCCCCCATCGATTTCTTGCAACAGTGGTCCCCTCTGTCCAAATCCATCCTTTTACTCTTTAATCCATCACAAATCAGGTATTTCCCCCTTCCATTTTTATTTTATTTTTCCTCATTTTTGGTTTTGACATTTTTGAACCAAACAATCGTGAATAGGGTTTTCCGAGTGTTTTTCATGAATCTAATCAGATTTCTACATGTTTTAGTGGATTTCTAAAACTCCATTTGAGGGAATAGTGATTTAAACATATTTTTCTCGAATTTTCCTCGTCTTTTGGTCGTTTTCACCCACTTTTCGCAAAAAATATTGTTTTATTGATTTTGGCCGAAATAATTTGGGTTTTCATCTAAATTAAACATACTAAATCCATTTATTGTTGATTTAGAAAGATTTTTCATGATATATTTACGACATTTTTACCTTTTTGCTAAAACCCTAAGTGTTTAGACCCAAATACCATGGGTTTTGATTCTTAGACCTTACAAAAATTATTTTTCCAAAGATTCAAATGTGTTCTAACGAACAAAAATATTTTCTATAAATATATGTTCGAAATATTGTCATTTAATCAAAGTATAAGTTGTAAAAATATGGGTTTTTTTCTAAACGATGTTTAAGATATTTTGCAACCCAAAATTGGTTTAAACTCTGGTTTTCAAAACCTATCTGAACATTTTTTTAAGAAATGAAACTCTCCTTATCTCAGCCTGTAGCCAAAGTTCTAAACCTATCTTCCTTCTTCCCTGGTCAGTTTGTTATAATGGGTCCTAGGAAGAGACTTGCAGTTAGGGAGAGGCCCAGTCGTGGTGTTGAGAGAAGGTCGAAGGCCAGATTTGATACAGCACAGCCTAGCAATACAACCACACCGAGCTCCCCCCATGCAGAGAGGATGGCAGGGAAGTTAGTAGCCTCAGGGAGGAGAGTCAACTTGGAGTGTTTCGACAGGCACCACTTCGGTATTCGACAGGTACTCACTGATGCAGGATTAGTACCATTCTGCACTATGCAGGAGAGGTACTATCCTCACCTAGTGAGAGAGTTTTATGGTGCATTAGACTGTCGACGACTTCTGTGGACTACTTCAATCAGGGGTATTCAGATTTCACTGACAGATGAGCTTCTGAGCAGAGTATGGGAGATCCCCTGGAGGGGAGTCTGTGTCTTTTCGGTAGATGATAGAGAGGCTGCGTTTAGGTGCATTCTTGAGAGAGAGGACATTCGCGGTATATCTATAGTTACCACGAACCAGTTGTCATTGGAGATGCGCCTATTGCACCACATCACAGCACGGATTCTACTACCGAAGATTGGGAGATTTGACTTCATCACCGAGAGGGAGTTGATGGTGATGACGAGCCAGATTGAGAGGAGGCAGATTGATCTTCCATCTCTAATGCTCACTCAGATACATGATGCTGCGACACACCGCTGACACTGTTTACCGTACGGCATGGCACTGACCAGACTATTCAGAGCGTGTGGAGTATCATTCGAGGGGGAGATCCCCAAGGAGATACTACACACATATGTGTACGACGAGAGGTCTTTGCACCGCATGGGATATAGGTTAGTTGGAGGTCGATGGGTTCATAGAGAGTCTGGCCAGGAGCCAGATGAGGAGGACGAGATACGAGAGGCAGAGGCTGGACCATCTGAGCCAGCAATTTTTCCTCCAGTAGATATCCCATCGACACAGGCAGAGCATTTGTCTCCTGACACTTCAGCTCCTTCGCCACCTTCTATAGGACTATCTTTTGAGGAGCATGCCAGAGAGCAGTTCACAGAGATCAGGGGTGAGATGACTCAGCTACGTAGCAAGGTTGAGCTTCTACGAGCACACACTACCTCGGAGTATGCTGAGATTCGCAGATCTATGGAGGAGGGATTCTCTCGCATTGAGGGTCTGTTGAGATCCCTTATACCTCCTACAGCCCCAGCAGTTGCACGATCAGATGATGATGATGATGATGATGATGATGATGATGATGATGGCAGCGATCACTAGAGCGACCATGCTGATTCTCTTGAGGGTGGTGATCAGGATGGCGATCGAGCTACAGAGGTTGTGGGCGGTGACAGTGACAGTGATGGCAGTGCTGATGATTATGAGGTGGTCAGTCACGATCCTCCCACTACACCAGCTCCTACTGCTGCCTTGGCTGATTCCATACCAGACCTTATTACGCCAGCTGATCTTCTTTCACCCCCTTCCACTAGATCATCTAGGGTTGTACCCGTCTTTGATCCTTCCGACCGCACTAGGAGTCATCGAGCTTTAGCACCTCCTAAGGCATTAGCCACTAGATCTAGGATCTGTGCTCCATTCGGTCTTGATGTTCCATCTGATGAGGATTAGCCTCACAGATGTCTGTTATAGCTCTTATGTTGTATGTTTGATACTTATATGACTTTGATGATATCTGTATGTTTCAGCTCTTACTGATGACTCAGCAAATTTTGTACTAACAACTTATCTATTATATATATTTCAGTTCAATACTCATTATTTGTGTTTCAATGAATCAATTTACTATTTTTTGGCTCTGATACTCTTTTATCTTGGTATATTTTTTAGCTCTAATACTCTTTTATATTAGTATAATTTTGGCTCTGATATCTATGTTATTTGATTCTCTACTATCTTTTTGTCTCCATGCTCATTGTGAGGGGGAGGTTATTTCTCCTTTCTAATGATTGACAAAAAGGGGGAGAAAAAGGTGTTAATTCATAAAGTGTTAATTCATAAATTTGTTGAGAAATTGTATTGATTGTGTTGATTTTTCACCTTGTAAGAATCTTTGAAGTTTACCTTAATAAGAAGTATCTAATTAAGGGGGAGATTGATTCTTCCTATCTTTGAAATTTTTGCCTCTGTTATGGACTTAAATTCATATTCATAAATTATAATGGTTAAAGTTTGAAATATATTGCCTTTTTACTCAAGGTTTTGTCATCATCAAAAAGGGAGAGATTGTTGGCTCCACCCAGTGATTTTGATGAATAACAAAACATTGAGTGCATATTATATTCTAATGAGGATTTCAAGTTGTGGGTTTTCAGGAAGAGAGCACCTCAAAATCTCAAAAACTTATGGTTTATGGCACGTAATGGCACGAAACAATTCTCACGAATCTGGGCATCCTCTTCATTGAAAAAGGGCATCTAAATGTTTAAATATTATGTGTTTATGTTTTCTAGAATTATATTTATATTTTCGAGGCATTTACACTTGAATCTGAGATTTTTCAGTCTCAAGTGTCGACACCTGGACAGTCAAGTGTCGATACTTCAGCATTTGGCACAGACAAAAATCCTTGGCACGCCAAGTGTCGACACCTATATCCAAGTGTCGACACCAAGTGTCGACACTTAGGTTCCAAGTGTCGACTCAAGGCCTGAAAATTTTGAAAATACAGAACTTTGTAATTTGAAGATTTTTGTGTCAAGTGTCGACACTTGAATGTTCAAGTGTCGACACCCAGAGATCAAGTGTCGATACTTGACAACCAAGTGTCGACACCTGACAGCCAAGTGTCGACACTTGCAGCCTGACAGCTCTAACGGATCTATTTTTCTGGCTTGCAGAACTTGCTTTTCAAGCTCCAAACGGCTATTTCGGAGGTACCGACGGTCACAAACCATTTTTTGGAAGGTTCTTGGTGTATTTAACCTCCACCAACCTCATTTTAAAGCTATTCAAGTGTATTGAAGTGCATTCAAGTCTACTCGAAAGCCAAAAAGCCAATATTCTCTCAAATACTTCACATCAAAAGCCTCTTATAGTTTGATTCCTTGAAAAGCCTACAAGCTCATCCTTATTTCATTCAAAAGAGGCACTTTGAAGGAGATTCCAAGGAAGAGTGAAGACAAAGCATCTACTTGAGCTTCAAAGATTCCAATCTACTCTTGAAGAGAGTTTATTTTAGTTTTAAATTGTATATCTATTTTATTGTGATTTGACCTTGCTTTCAAGGGTGTCTTGAAAGAAGGTTATTATGGTTTGTTGGTGAGCCAAAGGGATAAAACCAACTAGGGTTAACTTGTGAGCCCGAAGACAAAACAAGTGTTAAGGTTTGTTGGTAAGCCTAAGTGATAAAACCAACTTAGGTTTTGACTTGTGAGCCTTGTGAAAAACAAGTCAACTATAATCTAGTTTGGATTATAGTGAAATTCCCAAGGGTGGCTTGGGGAGTGGATGTAGGTGCTAGGTTTGCACCGAACCACTATAAATCTTGTGTTTGTGTGTGATTGCTCTCTTCCTCTCTTGCTCTTTAATTATTGCTAACATCTTGCATTGAATTTATCATTGTTCACAAGCACCACTAGTCCTTCATATTATTGTCTTAGTTTTTTAGAAGACCCAATTCACCCCCCCTCTTGTGCTCCATTTCTGGGCAACAGTATTTTCTCAACTATGGAAGCTAGCCGACTGGCGTTCAGCCCAGTCGACCCGAACTTGATCCGAGCTGACTCGAAGATTGTCCGAGCCGATTGGAATGATGGGGTCACCTCCAATGGCTAGTTCTAGTTTCCAGTTTTTGAATTCCAAAAGTGCTCCAATGGTAACCTGTCACCTCCCAACCTGTCACCTCCCAACGTTCTACAACGTTCAAAATCAAGGGAAGGCAGTTGAAGTCTTTATAAATAAGGTATGAGAACATCTTTGGAGTGACTGATGAGTTAATGGACATTTATTGAATACTTATTGAGGAAAGAAGTGAGAGCACTTAAGATTTGAAGTCAGCCTTCAAGTCTTCACCAACTCTTACCAAAAGCTTGAAGCACCTTTTGAAGAAAGCAAGGAAGCCATTGAAGTGCATTGAAGAGCATTCAATAGAGCTTCACTCGAGCTGTCTTAGCAACCACCCAACAACAGAGTTTGTCATTATTGTTGCTCTTTATTTTATTCTTAGAATATTTGGGTTATTAGTGAGCCCGGTTATAAAGACCAAGTAGGTTTCTTTGGTGAGCCTTTTTCAAAAACCAAAGTGTAGAGGTTCTAGGTGAGCCTGTAAAAACCTAGTGTGGGTTTCTTTGGTGAGCCTAGTTTTAAAAACCAAAATGTAGAGGTTGGGATTGTGAACCTGTAAAACAATCTGACTTTATTCTGGTTTGGGGGATATAGTGGAAATCCCGAGTGGTGAACTTGGATAGTGGATGTAGGAGCTGGGTTGCTCCAAACCACTATAAATCTGCCTTATTTGTGTTGTGCTTTATCTACCTTTTAGATTATGCATGTATACTCTGTTTAACACAGCACTTGACCATTAAAAGGAATTGCTTGTGTACATACTTGTGAAAATTTTGTAATTCCCAATTCACCCCCCCTTAGGAAAAAGCCACCTGTGCAATAGCTGGTATTAGAGCAGTGTTTCTGATTACTTGAGTAAAGATTGATGGCTCATCCCATGAGTACATCCTTGGCTGAAGGCCAGTCAACAAATAGACCACCACTATTCACAGGCACTAATTATTCATATTGGAAAGCACGAATGAAGATTTACATCCAAGCTGTAGATTTTCAATTATGGAAGGTCATCTTGAAAGGGCCATACATTCCCATAAATAAAATTGATGGCATGGACATCCCTAAGCCTAAAGAGGACTGGGATGATCATGAGATGAAGATGAGAGAATTAAATGCCAAAGCAATGAATTTATTATATTATACTTTGGATGCTAACGAGTTCAACCAAATTTTCACTTGCTCTTCAGCGAAGGAAATCTGGGATAAACTCAAAGTGATCCATGAGGGAACTTCTCAAGTGAAAACCTCCAAGATAAATATGTTAGTTCATAATTATGAATTATTCAAAATGGAACCTTCTGAAACAATTTCTGTCATGTTCTCTAGATTAACAGATATTATTAATAGTTTAAAGAGTCTTGGCAGGGTATACTCTAATGCAGATCTAGTTCAGAAGATCCTTCGTTCTTTGCTCAACAAATGGGATCCCAAAGTAACTACAATCCAGGAAGCCAAAGATCTAAACACATTGCTGCTGGATGAACTGCTGGGATCACTCATCACCCATGAGCTGACAATGCAGCACAGAACGGAAGACAAACAAAAGAAAAAGAAGACAGTAGCCTTCAAAGCTGCTTCCGAATCAAAGAGGGATGATGAAGAATCTGAAGAAGAAAGCACCTCCTCCAATGATGACCTAGAAGATGATGACATCGCTATGGTTGTGAGGAGATTTAAAAAATTTATAGGAAGAAAGAAAGGAAGGTACAACCAAAAATTTCATAGGAAGGATTATGAAAAGGAAAAGGAAAAGGACAGAGAGAAAGATAAAGAGGTAGTCCCCACATGCTACGAATAGAAGAAGCCGGGGCATATACGTCCAGACTATCCACTGTTAAAGAAATCCTTCAGACAGAAGAAGAAAAAGAAAGCCATGGTTGCCACATGGTCTGACAGTGAAGACTCATCATCATCTGGAAAAGAAGAGACCACCAAGACTGCAAATCTTTGCTTAATGGGTCACGAAGATGAGGTAACATCCCCCAACAATTGCACTGAATTTACTTTTGATGAATTAAATTTTGCTTTTCATGACTTACTTTCTGAATTTAAGAAAGCTGGAGTAAAGATAAAATCATTGAAAAATATGAATGACTCTTTACTCAAACAAAAGGATGAAATTTCAGAAAAGAACATTTTATTATAAAAAGAATTGCATGACTTTTTTGAAAAATTTGAAAAGCTAAAAAATGAAAATCTTTATGTGAAAAGAAAAACAATGATTTACTTGCTGAAAATAATGAATTGAAAAAGGAGGTTACAAAACTCAAGCCTTTAGTTGAAAAACTCACTTTATCTTCAAATAAGCTTGAGTTAATTTTAAAAGAACAACGAATCTCAGGAAATAAAGCTGGAATCGGCTTTAAAACTTCTTTTATGAATGGAATTTTAGCAACTACTTTTATGAAATCCAAAACACCTATTCAAAATGTTTTATCTCAAAAAGTTTCATCAATACCAAAAATTATTTCTACTTCAAAGTCTTTATTATATGTTCCTAAGAATTTGAGCAAAAATGCATACATTTCAAAAAGTTCAAAATCTGCATCAAGTGCATCAACTTTTAGAACTTTAAATTCTATTTCTATCAAAAATTCTAAAGTTGTATGCTATGTTTGTAAAAGAATATGACATAAAGCTTTTGAATGCAATAATGTTAGAAATGTTCTTAAGAAAGTAAGAAAAATTTGGATTCCCAAAGGAATCACCTCTGCTGACCTGCAAGGACCCAAGGTAGCTTGGGTACCTAAAAGAATTTATTGACTATTTTGCAGGAATGTCTTGCAGCCCAAAAATTGAAGAAAAGGTGGTACTTAGACAGTGGCTGCTCAAAACATATGATGGGTGACAAGAACCAATTCATCACCCTTGAAATGAAAGAAGGAGGCTTGGTCACCTTTAGAGGCAATGGCAAAGGGAGAATAATCGGTATTGGTAAGATCAAAATAACTCCCTTCACTTTTATTGAAAATGTTTTGCTAGTAGACAAATTGAAGCATAATCTCTTAAGTATAAGTCAATTATGTGATAAAGGCTTCAAGGTTGTCTTTGAATTTTCTATGTGTATAGTAACTAACTCTTTAGATTCTATCAATAAGTTTATTGGATATAGACTCAGGAATATCTATGTGGTAGATCTTAATGATCTTGCCATGTCAAGTAGCCCTAGTCTAGTTGCAATGAATGCTAAGACCAAAGAGTCAGGCTTACCATGGCATAGACGATTAGGTCATGCTAGCATGCATACTATTGCCAAATTAATTTCTAAAGATCTTGTTAGAGGCATGCTTAAGTTTAAAGTTGATTTAAATCATGTTTGTGATGCATGCCAAATGGGTAAACAAACTAGGGGGAGTTTTAAATTAAAGAATATAGTTTCTATAACAAGACCACTTGAACTACTTCACATGGATCTTTTCGGACCTACTAGGACCATAATCCTAGGAGGTATGAAAATGCTCTTGTGATAGTAGATGATTTTTTGAGATTTACTTAGATTTTGTTTATTGCTTCGAAAGATGAAACTTTTCATGTTTTCAGAAAATTTCATAAAAAGGTTTCAAATCAAAAGAACTTATCTTTGATTTCAATTAGAAGTGATCATGGAACTGAATTTGAAAATCAATTTTTTGAAGATTATTGTACTGAATTTGGCATTGATTACAACTTCTCCGCTTCTAGAATACCTCAACAAAATGATGTTGTAGAGAGAAAAAATTGGACATTGGAAAAAATGGCTCGCACAATGTTGTGTGAAGGCAATCTTCCAAAGTACTTTTGGGCAGAAGCGGTGAACACTGCATGTTATATTTTAAACCATGTTTTGATCCATCCTATCTTAAAGAAAATCCCCTATGAGCTTTGGAATGATAAAAAATTCAATATTAGTTATTTTCATGTGTTTGGTTGCAAATACTTTGTGCATAACAATGAAAAATATAATTTAGGAAAATTTGATTCTAAAGCTGATGATGTAATTTTTCTAGGTTATTCATTACATAGCAAAGCATATAGGATTTTCAATAAAAGGACTCTTACTGTTGAAGAGTTAATTCATGTTGTATTTATTGAAACTAACCCTACACCTTCTAGACAAGAAGATGCATAGATAATGATGCAGGTACATTGCAAAAAGGAATGGATAACTTGAGCATTCAAGACAAAGACACTCAAGATGGAGAAGAAACGGTAAGGATCACACCGATCTACTAAGGGATTGGAGGTATGTTACATCTCACCCTAAATAATTAATAATAAGAGATCCTTCACATGGTGTTAGGACTAGGGCCGCACATAAGGATGCACATGATTACCTAGCCTTTGTGTCACAAATAGAACCCCATAGCTTAGAAGAGGCTGAGACTGACCCAAACTGGATGATGGCAATGCATAAAGAATTAAACCAGTTTGAAAGAAATAAGGTATGGATACTTGTAGATAGACATACTGACCATCCAATAATAGGAACCAAATGGGTCTATAGGAATAAATTAGATGAGCAAGGAAATATTATAAGAAATAAAGCTAGATTAGTGGCTAAGAGATATAACCAAGAAGAAGGTATTGATTTTGATGAAACTTATGTACCCGTAGCAAGACTAGAAGTCATTAGATTACTACTTGCATTTGCTTGCTACATGAACTTTAAACTCTTTCAAATAGATGTAAAAAGTGTATTTCTTAATGGTTTTATCTCTGAACAAGTTTTTGTGGAACAACCACCAAGTTTTGAAAATCACACTTTTCCAAACCATGTATTTAAATTAAACAAAGCATTGTATGATTTGAAACAAATACCTAGAGCCTGGTATGATAGACTTAGCACTTTCTTAATTGAAAATGATTTTTTAAGAGGTAATGTAGACAAAACTCTATTTATCAAAAAGAAAAATAATGACATCTTAGTTGTACAAATATACGTTGATGATATCATCTTTGGTGCAACTAACGAAACTCTATGTAAAGAATTTGCTAAGCTTATGCAGGAAAAATTTGAAATGAACTTAATGGGCGAGCTGAACTACTTCCTTGGACTTCAAGCAAAACAAACAAAGGAAGGCATCTTCATCAACCAAGCCAAATACATCAAGAAAATCATCAAAAATTTGGTATGGAGAGTAGCAAATCAATGAGCACATCATGAGCCCAGCTTGCAGATTAGACAAAGATGAGAATGGATCCAATGTTGACCAAAAGCTATATAAAGGTATGATCGGATCCTTATTGTATTTGACTGCAAGTAGACCTGACATATTATATAGTGTATGTGTATGTGCTAGATTTCAGTCATCGTCAAAAGAAACACATATGCTTGCTGTAAAAAGAATAATTAAATATTTGAAAGGAACAAGTAATTTAGGAATTTGGTATTCTAAACATTATACTCTTAATTTGATTGGATTCTCTGATGCTGATTATGCTGGTTATAAAATAGATAGAAAAAGCACTAGTGGTATATGCCAATTTCTTGGGTTGAATTTAATTTCATGGCACTGTAAGAAGCAAAACTCCGTAGCCTTGTCTATAGCTGAGGCTGAGTATGTGGCTACTGGTAGTTGTTGAGCTCAAGTGTTGTAGATTAAACAATAACTAGAAGACTGTGGTGTATCACAATCTAAAATTTCAATTAAATGTGATAACACAAGTGCTATTAATTTGACAAAGAATCCAATTCAACACTCTAGAACCAAGCATATTGAAATTAGAAATTATTTTATTAGAGATCATCTTTCAAATGGTGATATTATACTTACTTTTGTTCCTACTGAAGATCAATTAGCTGACATATTCACTAAGCCACTCAATCAAGATAGATTTGAGCTAATTAGGAGTGAATTATGACTTTGCGATCCTTTCTAAATTCTCAAACATAATTCCTTCAAATCTAAGGAATTTCATCTAGAGAACCTCCTCAATTTATTCTACTTTATTGAGCCTTAATCTCCTTCAAAATTCTGTTCAAAATCTTTCTAATTTGAGATCAATTTTTCCAAAACTCTATTTTTTCTGTTCGAGTCGACTGGATCTTAATCCGAGTCGATTGGATTTTCTGAGAGTTTCAAGTGAGTTCTAGCCTAGCCGACTCGAGCAGTTTCGAGTCGACTAGATCTTCTGATGGTTTTAGGAGAGCTCTGGCCGAGCCGACTCGAGCCTTTTTAGAGCTACTTGAGTCGACTGGAGTTTCGCATCGAAGTATTTTGCTTAGGGTTATAAACTCTTCACCGAACCGTTTAACCTTTATGTTGTCTTCTCTAATGGTTCATTCATCTCCAAAACTAGCTCCAAAGACCTCTATCTCTCTTCCAAGGATTCCAATTGTTACGGCCGTAACGATGACGTGGCCGGGCTCAGATACCGCCGAATATGATCGAGCCACGTGGAGGTTTCTCCGGCCGAGTCAGCACCACATCGCCAAGGCCGAGCTCGGCAAGACTACTCCGCCAGATGACTTCCTAAGACAAACTGCTCTCGCCGAAGTCGAGCTCGGTTCGGGGCTCCTCTACCACCTCGCCTGGCGCCCACCCAGGAGGGGTCCACCTAGGCCGAGGTCGGTCGATCCTTCGCTCCTTCGCCAGGTGGCCCCCCCGGAGACGGGCCCACCTCGATCGAAGCCAGGCGACCTCCTGCCACCTCGCCAGGTGTCCACCCAGGAGGGGTCCACCTAGGCCGAGGTCGGCCGATCCTTCGCTCCTTCGCCAGGTGGCCCCCGGAGACGGGCCCACCTCGGCCGAAGCCAAGCGACCTCCTGCCACCTCGCCAGGTGTCCACCCAAGAGGGGTCCACCTAGGCCGAGGTCGGTCGATCCTTTGCTCCTTCGCCAGGTGGCCCCGGAGATGGGCCCACCTCGGCCGAAGCCAGGCGACCTCCTGCCACCTCGCCAGGTGTCCACCCAGGAGGGGTCCACCTAGGTCGAGGTCGGCCGATCCTTCGCTCCTTCGCCAGGTGGCCCCCGGAGACGGGCCCACCTCGGCCGAAGCCAGGCGACCTCCTACCACCTCGCCAGGTATCCACCCAGGAGGGGTCCACCTAGGTCGAGGTCGACCGATCCTTCGCTCCTTCGCCAGGTGGCCCCCGGAGACGGGCCCACCTCGGCCGAAGCCAGGCCGCCCGTACGGAGAAGGTCCCAGGGAAGGAGGCGCAGGCCCCGAGGTCATCCCTCGGGCCATACGCATCACAGATGGTGCCCCGTACAGATGGCGGCGGCACGCGAAACACCATTTGCATCGGCCCGATAGGTCCCGCAGTCGAGAGGCACGATTCTAACAAAGCAGGCCCCATAGATGGATGGCGCCCACACTTGGGAAAGAGAGCGCTCTCACTGGGCCCGAGGTCTGACCGGCCTCCTTACCAGCGCCGCCCCCCCCCCCCCCCCTTTTTCTGTCTTTGCCTTTTCCCTGTTGGGCTCGGCGGACGAGGTCGGAAAGCTGCCTGGCCCTCCTCACCGAAAAGGGGAAAGAGAAAGGGACGGGGGAGGGGAGCCTCCCAGGAGGAGAAGACAAGCGAACGACGGGAAGAGATAAAAGGAAGGAATCTGGGGACGACAAGGTAAGCGAACAAGCCTGGGGACAAGGAAGAAGCAGCGGCTAAAGGCCTCGCTCCGAGAGTGAGATCCAAGATCCCGAGAGGGGATTGCTCGGCGTGAGCTCGGCAAGGAGGCCCGGCCGAATTTCTGGTCCCCAGTGCACCTTTCTTTCTAGTAAATTCTCTAAGTCTGGAACCCTTTCGGGGGTTCGTCTTGGAGAGTCTGTTCCTTGTCGTCGTCTACTGACTTGACCGTCGGAGCTCCCTCACCGGGATCCCCGGCCAGGGTCTTCTAACCCCTTCTTGCAGGTTCGCCGCAGCCGGGGAGGTTCCCTCGCCAGGCGATCAGGAAGGATCCACGGATCCAAGGCACGGGCGTGGCGACGAGAGCGGTAACAGATTGGCGTGCCAGGTAGGGGGGCAGGACACCAAACCCTAGCGGGAGCCAGCTTTCTGCAGGTGTCGCGCTCTCTGACAATGGTGGTCACTCGTGGCCGCGAGGCATCCACCAGCCATGTGGGGGAGGTTCACTCCCCTCTAGGGGCCCACAGCCCGGAGAGGGAGCTTCCAGCTCCCCCTCCTCTTCCACCACAGCCTACCTCAACGAACGGACCCCTTGCAGCCATCATCCAATAGCTGCAGACCTTGACCTCGGCGGTCCGGCAGCTTCAGCATCAGCAGCGGTCCCTGGCCACGCAGCCGCAGCCAGGGACCCCCGCGGCCAGAGCCGCGGGGTAGCGTGGGAGCCTGCGCTCCATCCAGGGCAGGCCATCCCATCCGAGGGCCGTCTCCAACCCCCATGGGAGCCACCAAGCTCCTGCAAAAAGAAACTACTCCGGTTCGGAGGATCACGAGAATCGATCCCCGGCCGACGAGGCCAAAACGGTGCATCGCAGCAAGCGACGCCGAGGCCTGACTTCGCACCGAGACCGATCGGCATCCCCTTCACCCGCAGCCTCGGTGGAAGACTCCACCGACGAAGCCATCAGGCACCAGGCCAAGAGGCGCCTGGAGGAGCATGAGCGCAAGCTAGCGGAGTTCGCCCGCCGATTCGCCGACCTGCAGAACCCGTCGGCGGACCCGGTGGGCTACGACTCCCGTTCCCCTTTCTCTGAAAAAATCCAGGCGGAGCCGATCCCAAAACGGTTCCGCATGCCGCAGGTGGATCCCTACGACGGGACCACCGACCCTCTGGACCATCTGGAGAGCTACAAAGCTCTCATGAGGGTCCAGGAGGCCACTGATGCTCTTCTGTGCATCGCCTTCCCGGCCACCCTCCAGAAGGCCGCTCGAGTCTGGTTCACCCGCCTCGAGCCCGGATCCATTTGCTCCTTCCATCAGCTGGAAGGGAAGTTTATGGCACACTTCGATGCTTGTCGAAAGGTGCCGAGAGAGGTGGACAGCCTCTTCTCCATCTGCCAGCAGGACCAGGAGCTGCTCCGGGACTACATCACCCATTTCAAGACCGCAGCCGTGGAAATCTACAGCCTGGACGAGCCCGTCGCCATGTTGGCTCTGAAGCGCGGGCTCAAGACGTCCCGCCTGACCTACTCCCTGGACAAGAAGCCACCCAGGACGTACTCCGAGCTCCTCCTCCGTGCCCACAAGTACATTCGAGCGGAGGAGGCTGACCGCACCCGTCGAGAGTTGGACGGGAAGACTCCTAAGAGGCCGCCCCCAAGAGATACCCCGGGAGCTTGGAAGCCCGGGCCATCTGCCGACCCTCGCCCAAATCCAAGGCCGAGGGGCGAGGCCACTCCCGAGCGGAGGTACACCCCTCTCCTCGTACCTCGGACGAAGATCCTCATGGAAATCGAGGGCGAGCGTTACCTCCGCCGACCTCCTCCTCAGAACTCGAGAGCCACCCGGGATAAATCGAAGTACTGCCAGTTCCACCGCGAGCACGGTCACGACATGGAGGAGTGTCGCAACCTGAAGCAGGAGATCGAGGAGCTGATTAGGAGGGGCTACCTCAGGAAGTTCGTCAAGAACGAGGCCCCCTCGGAGGGGCAGCCGCTCGCGACCTTACCGCCCATCCCTGCAATCGATAACCGCCCAACGGAGAAGCCCGTGGGCATGATCTCGTACGGGGTCGGTCGAGCGGCGAAGAGAGCCCGGGAAATCAGAAACCCGAAGAATGTAATCCCTCCCGAGGGGGGGAAGGGTAATGAAAATGTAAACAACGATGCCATGGTGGTCGAGATGACCATCGCAAGGCATCCTGTACATCGAATCATGGTGGATAGTGGAAGCTCGGCTGATGTACTTTTTTACGATGCTTTCTCTCGGATGAACTTGTTCCACGATCAGCTGAGACCGGTGCACACCCCCCTTGTGGGTTTTACAGGGGACTTCGTGGGGGTCGAAGGGGAGATTACTCTCCCGTTCACCGCCGGATTCCAACCCCGGCAGACGACCGTCTTAATAACATTTACCATCGTCAGACTCCCTTCGCCTTACAACGCCATTCTCGGGCATCCCAAGCTCAACCAGCTGGATGCCACGATCTCCACGAGAAGGTTGTTGGTACAGTTCCCCATGCCTTCCGAGCTCAGGGAGATGAAGGGGACGACCCAGCCAGTCCCGCTCTGCCTCCAGACAGTCCCGAGCGCCCGGGGCGCGGAGCTCGCCCCCGATATTGACGACCTCGACCTTAGAGAGAAGGAACCCATGGGAGGGCCCGTAGAGCGCCTGCTGACTTTTCCATCCACTGAAGACGGTGCAAGTCGGGGCCCAGCAACCTGAAGAAGAACGGACCCGCCTGCTGGAGTTCCTCCGCGCGAACACTGACGTGTTCGCCTGGTCAGCAGCCGACATGCCGGGCATCCCGCCCGAGGTCATCACGCACAGACTAAACGTGGACCCAAGTTGCCGCCCGGTCCGCCAGAAGAAGAGGAGCTTCGCCATGGAAAGGCAAAAGGCGATCAACGAGAAAGTGGAGAAGCTCCTCGCCGCCGGTTTTGTGCAGGAGGTCCAGTATCCCAGCTGGCTGGCAAACGTGGTCATGGTGAGAAAGAGTAGTGGTAAGTGGAGGATCTGTGTGGACTACACCGACCTCAACCGAGCTTGCCCAAAGGACAGCTTCCCTCTTCCAAAGATCGACCAGCTGGTCGACACCACCTCGGGACATCGCCTCCTGTCGTTCATGGACGCCTTCTCCGGATACAACCGATCCGAATAAGCCCGGAGGACGAAGAGCATACCGCCTTCATAACTGACCGCGGAACTTTTTGCTACAGGATGATGCCATTCGGTCTCAAGAACGCGGGGGCAATGTACCAGCGCCTGGTCAATAGAATTTTCAAAGACCAGATCGGCCGCAACATGCAGGTATACGTGGACGACATGCTGGTAATGAGCAAACCCGATTCGGACCATGTGGCCGACTTAGCGGAGACGTTCGGTAACCTCCGATGCCATCAGATGAAGCTGAACCCGGTGAAGTGCGCCTTTGGCATCTCCGCTGGGAAATTCCTAGGATTTATGGTGACCCAAAGAGGAATTGAGGCCAACCCGGAGAAGGTCCAGGCCATCCTGGACATGGAGCAGCCCGCCTCCAAGAAGCAAGTACAGCAACTCACCGGCCTAGTTGCGGCACTCAGCCGCTTTATCTCCAGGATGGCAGACCGTTGCCGTCCCTTCTTCAAGGTGCTGAGAAAGATGAACGACTTCGCTTGGACCGAGGAATGCCAGAAGGCCTTCGAGGAGCTGAAGAAGATGCTTGCGTCGCCACCGTTGCTGTCCAAGCCTGAGGAGGGGGAGGAGCTTATCCTCTACCTAGCGGTCACCCCGGAAGCCGTCAGCTCGGTCTTGGTTTGAACCGATGGCCAGGGGGTCCAGCGGCCGGTATACTATACCAGCAAGCTTCTCCGCGATGCGGAAATCAGGTATTCTCGGCCCGAGAAACTCGTTTTTGCACTAATGGTGTCTGTCCAGCATCTCAGGCCCTATTTCCAAGCGCACCCCATCGCTGTCCTGATGGATCAACCGCTGAAAGTAGTGCTCAGCCGACCCGATACCTCGGGATGATTGGCAAAGTGGGCACTGAAGCTCAGCGAGTTTGACATTACGTACAGGCCAAGGTCGGCCATGAAGGCACAGGTGCTGGCCGACTTCTTGGTCGAATGTGCAGGCTTGGGCAAGGAGCCCGAGGAAGGCCCCTCAGGCCAGTAGATGGAGATAGGCACCGATGAGCCCGGAGAGGATGCCTGGATCCTCCATGTGGACGGAGCCTCAAACTCCGGCGGGAGCGGGGCTGGGCTCATCCTTGCCAACAGCGACGGGGTCGTCGCTGAATGCGCACTCCATTTCTAATTTCCCGCGACAAATAACTAGGCGGAGTACGAAGCACTTCTTGCCGAACTGAGAGTCTCCCGCGAGCTGGGCGTAACCAACCTCAAAGCTTTCACTGATTCCCAGCTCGTGGCGGGACAGGTCTCCGGGGAGTATGTCGCACATGACCCCCAAATGGCGAAATACTTGGAGCTCGTCAAGGCGGGTGCGTCCAGATCCCGGTGCTTCAACATCTTCCACATCCCCCGCAGGGAGAACGCCCGCGCGGACACTCTCTCTCTCCTGGCGACCCTGCCGGACTCGATGCTGGGACGCGCTCATGTGGAGCACCTCGAGATCCCAAGCCTCGAGGCACCGGTGGAGGTCCATCAGGTCAGCCATGAACCCAGCTGGATGGACAAGTACGCCGAATACATCACCAGTGGCACCCTGCCGGAGGACCGCGAGGCGGCTCGCCTTATCAGAAAGAAAGCCGTGCGGTTCGTCCTGATGGATGGGCAGTTGTATCGAAGATCCTACTCCTACCCCCTCCTCAAGTGCGTAGGACCCACGGAAGCCAAGCTTGTGCTCCAGGAGATTCACGAAGGCGTCTGCGGGAACCACGTGGGGGGTAGGGCATTGGCATACAAGGCCCTCCGTCAGGGCTACTTCTGGGAGACAATGAAGGAGGACGCCGCTGACTTCGTGAAGAAGTGCGACCGGTGCCAGCATCACGCCACGGTGCAACGGCAGCCCTCCAACCCAATCTTCCAGCTCTCAGCTCTGGCCGTTCGCCCAGTAGGGAATGCTCTCAGCTCCCTGGCCGTTCGCCCAGTAGGGAATGCACCTCCTGGGCCCATTCCCACCGGCGTCCGGACAGCGGAAGTTCTTGATAGTGGCCATCGACTACTTCACGAAGTGGGTCGAGGTCGAGCCCTTGGCGAGGATCACCGAAGCAAACGTCGCCAAGTTCTTTTGGAAGTCAATCGTTTGCCGCTTTGGCCTCCCCCACACCGTGGTTACTGACAATGGGCGCCAGTTCGACTGCCAGGAGTTTGAAGAGTTCTGCAGCGACCTCGGCATCAGGCATCGCTTCACCTCGGTGGCGCATCCCCAGACCAATGGGGAGGCTGAAGTCACGAACAGGATCATTCTTCAGGGCCTCCGCACGCGGCTGGACCAGGCCAAGGGCAGGTGGGCCGAAGAGCTCCCCAGCGTCCTCTGGGCATACCACACCACCCCGAGGATGGCTATCGACAAGACCCCGTTCAACCTCGTCTTCGGAGCCGAGGCGGTCATCCCGATCGAGCTCAGCCTACCCACGCTGCGTGTGGAGCAATATGACGAGACAGAAAACCCAGCCAGGATGATGCTCAACCTTGACCTTCTTGAGGAAACGAGGGACAAGGCCCGAGTTCGAATGGCGGTGTATAGGCAGCGTGTGGCCAGGTATTACAACTCCCGAGTGCGGTCGAAGGTTTTTCGTCCCGGAGATTTGGTCCTCCAGCGCGCTGAAGCTTCCCAGCCGCGGGAATGCGGCAAGCTCTCGCCCAACTGGGAAGGCCCATACCAGGTGGCAGAAGCCCTCCCTCATGGCGCATACTACCTGGAGGAGTTGGGAGGTGCCAGGTTCCCCCGGACGTGGAACGCCTCGAATCTAAGGATGTATTATCAGTAATGTAAGGTTCCCTACTCCTGTAATAAAGTTCCCCTGCTTCAAACACTCTCTTCTCGCTTTGAAGGAAAATCGGCGCATGGCCCTGGGCTCGGCATGACCAACCATGGCCGGCGGCCGAAGGAATCGGGAGATCCTGGGCTTCGGCCTGGAAGGTGGCATAGAACCCAGTTCGCCCATGCAAGCCCGGAGAACAGCTCGGCAAGCCGCGCAAGGCTTGAGAAAGCCTGCGGCATCGGGTTTCAGTCCGGAGATCCTGGGCTTTGGCCTGGAAGGTGGTGCAGAACCCAGTTCGCCCATGCAAGCCCGAGAACAGCTCGGCAAGCCGTGCAAGGCTTGAGAAAGCCTGTGGCATCGGGTTTCAGTCCGGAGATCCTGGGCTTCGGCCTGGAAGGTGGCGCAGAATCCAGTTCGCCCACGCAAGCCCGGAGAACAGCTCGGCAAGCCGCGCAAGGCTTGAGAAAGCCTGCGGCATCGGGTTTCAGTCCGGAGATCCTGGGCTTCGGCCTGGAAGGTGGCGCAGAACCCAGTTCGCCCACGCAAGCCCGGAGAACGGCTCGGCAAGCCGCGCAAGGCTTGAGAAAGCCTGCGGCATCGGGTTCCAGTCCGGAGATCCTGGGCTTCGGCCTGGAAGGTGGCGCAGAACCCAGTTCGCCCACGCAAGCCCGGAGGACAGCTCGGCAAGCCGTGCAAGGCTTGAGAAAGCCTGCGGCATCGGGTTTCAGTCCGGAGATCCTGGGCTTCGGCCTGGAAGGTGGCGCAGAACCCAGTTCACCAGTCCGGAGATCCTGGGCAAGCCCCCAGTTCACCCACGCAAGCCCGGAGAACAGCTCGGCAAGCTGCGCAAGGCTTGAGAAAGCCTGCGACCCCGGGGTTCAGTCCGGAGGTCCCGGGCTTCGGCCTGGAAGGCGGTGCAGAAACCACGTCGCCCACGTGAGTGTGAAGGCAATCCCAAAGACGGACCTGCTCAAGGCCTACTCTGACGCCGCACGGTCCGGGATGTCCCAACCTTCGATTCGAGCAATGGAAGGGACCAGGCCTACGATCGTTTCAGCATTCCACATCAACATCTCAGAAAAAAGAAAAGAGAAGGGAGATGGGGGAATGGAGAAGAAGACGAACTCGAGGCTTGGTCAAACAGAGTCTTCATTGATTTAAGCAACAGTACAAGCCGGGAATCCCGATAGGCCGGGAGTCCCCAAAAAAAGAAGAGAAGAAAAAACAACTACGACAACGAGGTAGGCGAGAAGACGATGGCTCAGTTTGGTGCGGGGTCAGAGCCCTCCGCTGGGGGCGCAGGCACTGCATCCTCGCCTTCTGTGGTGGTCGGCTCTTGAGGCTGCCCCGGAGCCACGGCTTCGCTGGTCGACGGGGCCACAGGAGTGGCGTCGGCCGCACCGGAGGCTTTGCCCTCGGCTCCTTGCCTCCTGCCTCCGAGCACCACCCCGCTGAGGTCAAGCTCGGGGAAGAAGGCCCCTACTTTCTCCTGGCACATCCGGAACCCCTTCAGGAAGGAGTCCACGACAGCCTCCCGGACCTCCGACATGTACTCGTCGGAATCCCGAACTTCAGGATGGCCTCCTGCGCCTCCCGCTTCGCGGCCTCCAGGAGTCCATTGATGTATGCACTCCGGTCCTTCGCCGCGCTCGCGTCTCGCCGAGCCTCCTCCAGCTGGCGCTCCAGCCACTGGGAGTGGGCCTGAAGGCGAGCCTTCTCCGCCGCGTCCTCCTCCGTGCAGTGCTGGTAGGAGAGCCTCTCCTCCGACAAAGAAGCCTCCAGCTCCTTGTTCCGCCCCTCGGAGCATGCCAAGTCAGTCTGGAGGGCTTGGTTGCTGGCTCGCAGCTCGACCCCCTTTTCCATGAGGTCCTTGACGTCGGCTGCGAGCTTGCCGAGCTTCTTCTCCTTCTCGGCATCCCTCTTCGCGTTCCCTACGAGGAAGTTCCTCAGTAGGAGATCGTCATTTCCAATCTGCACAAACAGAGCAACCAGGTTAGGAGAAAAGGCCACTAAAATCATGAAAGACAGAGAAGAAGGAGCTCGGGTTTATCGTGAAGAGCTGCGGGAGAATCCCGAGCAAGGCATCCGCATAGTCCCGGCCGCCCCGAGCTCGGCGGTCCCGGGCTGTGGAGGCGTACTCCATGACCTTCTCCGTGAGCCCCTTGTCGCGGATGACTGAACACCGGAGGGTGATCACCGGTGGTGGAGCTGTCAGGTCGGCTCCTGCGGTGGCTGCCCCCTCAGCTGGGGTCGCGATCGATGGGCCGGCAGAGGCCACGGGCTACACCGTCGGAGCAGCGGCGATGATGGGACCGGCGCTGGACGGAGCCTCGGGCGGTGGAGCCCCCTCGACGGCAGCGCCACCAGGTCTGGCAGCCAAGGCATCAACGGCCCCGCCCTGAGGCAACCTGGGCGGGGGAGCGGTGGCCACTGGGCTGGGCACGGTCACCGGCACGATCTCCCGGCCCGCCTCAGTACGGGCCCTCTTGGCCGCGAGCTCGTCTACCTCCGGGACGTCTCTCTGGGCCGCGCCCTCCAGAAGGCTCTCCAGTGAGAACTTCATTCCTGTAATGCAAAAGAACAGAAGGTTAGCCGACTCGATCATGAAGAAAAAGAGTGAAGAAGTCAAAGGAGGGCCAAATCTCACCCGTCTCACGGACGGGACTGATCCCGGTCTCAAAAAGATTCTGCTCCGAAAGCAGAACCTCGAGCGTCGGGACCACGTCACTCAGGAGTTGGGAGTAGGCCTCCTGGTCCGCCGACTCAACCCGGGAGTTCCGGTTCGGAGACCGGTCCGGTTCACTCCAGGCCCAGTCGACATCTTCGACCGAGGCGAAGAAAAACCGGCTCTTCCAGCCCTTGACCGAGGAAGGGAGGTCGAACCGGAGACACCTGGGCCTGGGCGAAATATACCACCAGCCATCATCGGTGGAGCACTTCTTCAGGGTAAACAAGGCCCTGAAGAGGGAGAAACGGGCAACGAACCCGTGAAAGTGACAGAAGACTATAAAGGAGAAGATGACCCGGATGGCATTGGGAGCCAACTGGGCCGGAACAAGCCGGAAATGGCTGAGAAAAGAGAGGAAGAAGGGGTGCAGAGGAAATCGAAGATCCCCGAGGAGGAAGTCTTCGTAGAAGGCTATGCGGCCGGGGCCACTCATGGTGACGCGCTCCCCGGACCGCGAAACAGATAGACGAATTGACCCCAGGATACCATAGGCCTCCCGGAGCAGAGAAAGATCGCCTTCGGTCATGGTGGAAGCATGACCGGAGGGACCGGCTGGAAGGAGAGGCGGAGCAGGAAGAGAACGAAGGGGGACAGCGGGAGCAACCGGAGGAGACCGGACCCCCCTGGGGATGCCAATGGTGACACCCCCGGGTTGCTGACGCCGGTGGATCTCCTCCAGGATCGTTTCCTCCTCTGAGGAGGAAGAAGATGGAGTCCTCGACCGGGATGGACCGACCTCATCCGGATTGGAAGAGACATGGCGACGGCGCGCCATGACAAAGAGGAGGACAAAGATTCAGAGAAGAAAAGAGAGAGGGGAACTGGAGAAGGATGGAGGCGCTCACCGAAAATACGTCAAGCGAGCGCGGGGCAACAGAAGTTAGCCTGCAGCAAACCGCCCACGGATCAAGGGAAAAGGCCTCGTTCTGGAAAGTCCCCTCCCTTTCAAACTCAGTCGACAGCGGTCGTACCCATCATTCCGCCTCGAGCCACTGAGCGATCGCCACGTAGATGCATGCCCGACACCGATGCCTCGTTAGCAGAGTAACGGCCTCTGCCTCGAAGCGACGCATTTATTACGGGCAAGTGGGCGATGCGTGGCGGCTTCCTATAGGGTTTCAGGCGCATCGAGCTGCGGCGACGAGGATCGTGGCAATTATGATGCAAGATCTTCGCCTCCCCATGTCATATCTGCATTTAATCCCGACGTTCCGTTCTACGACGCCCCAACGGAACGGCGGGCTGGGGGGCAACTGTTACGGCCGTAACGATGACGTGGCCGGGCTCAGATACCGCCGAATATGATCAAGCCACGTGGAGGTTTCTCCGGTCGAGTCAGCGCCACATCGCCAAGGCCGAGCTCGGCAAGACTACTCCGCCAGACGACTTCCTAAGAAAAACTGCTCTCGCCGAAGTCGAGCTCGGTTCGGGGCTCCTCTACCACCTCGCCTGGCGCCCACCCAGGAGGGGTCCACCTAGGCCGAGGTCGGCCGATCCTTCGCTCCTTCGCCAGGTGGCCCCCCGGAGATAGGCCCACCTCGACCGAAGCCAGGCGACCTCCTGCCACCTCGCCAGGTGTCCACCCAGGAGGGGTCCACCTAGGCCGAGGTCGGCCGATCCTTCGCTCCTTCGCCAGGTGGCCCCCGGAGATGGGCCCACCTCGGCCGAAGCCAGGCGACCTCCTGCCACCTCGCCAGGTGTCCACCCAGGAGGGGTCCACCTAGGCCGAGGTCGGCCGATCCTTCGCTCCTTCGCCAGGTGGCCCCCGGAGATGGGCCCACCTCGGTCGAAGCCAAGCGACCTCCTGCCACCTCGCCAGGTGTCCACCCAGGAGGGGTCCACCTAGGCCGAGGTCGGTCGATCCTTCGCTCCTTCGCCAGGTGGCCCCCGGAGACGGGCCTACCTCGATCGAAGCCAAGCGACCTCCTGCCACCTCGCCAGGTGTCCACCCAGGAGGGGTCCACCAGGCCGAGGTCGGCCGATCCTTCGCTCCTTCGCCAGGTGGCACCTGGAGACGGGCCCACCTCGGCCGAAGCCAGGCAACTCGTACAGAGAAGGTCCCAGGGAAGGAGGCGCTGGCCCCGAGGTCATCCCTCGGGCCGTACGCATCACAAACGACGCCCCGTACGGATGGCAGCGGCATGCGAAACACCATTTGCATCAGCCCGACAGGTCCCGCAGTCGAGAGGCGCGATTCTGACAAAGCAGGCCCCATAGATGGATGGCGCCCACACTTGGAAAAGAGAGCGCTCTCACTGGGCTCGAGGTCTGACCGGCCGCCTTACCAGCGCCGCCCCCCCCCCCCCCCTTTTTCTGTCTTTGCCTTTTCCCTGTTGGGCTCGACGGACGAGGTCGGAAAGCCGCCTGGCCCTCCTCACCGAAAAGGGGAAAGAGAAAGGGACGGGGGAGGGGAGCCTCCCAGGAGGAGAAGACAAGCAAACAACGGGAAGAGATAAAAGGAAGGAATCTGGGGACGACAAGGTAAGCGAACAAGTCTGGGGACAAGGAAGAAGCAGTGGCAAAAGGCCTCGCTCCGAGAGTGAGATCCAAGATCCCGAGAGGGGATCGCTCGGCGTGAGCTCGGCAAGGAGGCCCGGCCGAATTTCTGGTCCCCAGTGCACCTTTCTTTCTAGTAAATTCTCTAAGTCTGGAACCCTTTCGGGGATCCGTCTTGGAGAGTCTGTTCCTTCTCATCGTCTACTGACTTGACCGTCGGAGCTCCCTCGTCGAGATCCCCGGCCAGGGTCTTCTAACCCCTTCTTGCAGGTTCGCCGTAGCCGGGGAGGCTCCCTCGCCAGGCGGTCAGGAAGGATCCACAGATCCGAGGCACGGGCGCGGCGACGAGAGCGGCAACACCAATCTTCCAATTTTCTATCTTTCCTAGCAATGGCACCCAAGCGTACAATGGGTAAACGCTCCGTTAGGGCTGCTCCATCGGTTGAAAAGGAAAGAAGGTCCAAAAGGTGGCAAGAAGAGCCAAGTAGCACCGTCCATAGTGACGAATTTTTAGAGGAAGCTGCAAGAGATGCTCCAACCACTCCTAGCCAAATGCCTTCGATGTCTACGCGTCCGGTAACCTCTAGTCGCCCATTAACTTTGAGTTTATTAAAGGCATTGGGTTAAAAATATGAGATTTAATTGAAGATCAAGGGTGGAGAAAATTCTGTTCTTTGAATGAAAAGACCTATCCCTCTATGGTTAGAAGTTTTTATTAAAATTTAAGATTGGGAACTAATCATGTGGAGTCAACTATAAAAGGAAAGAGGATTATAGTCAATGAAGAATTTTTACAAGGTGTATTGGACTTACCTTCAGAGGGAGTGAAGTTTCTAGTAATTGACAATAGAGAGAGGACTCTAAGAACAATACTGAACAAAGAAGATGTTGGAGGAATTGGTACAGTTTTTGCTAACACCCTGCATTGGAAATGAGATTGCTTCACAACTTTATTTGTAGAATTTTCTTGCAAAGAACCAGAAGATTTGATTGGGTGAGTGAAAAAGATTTATACCTGATGGAACACATTTTAGAGAAAACTCTGGTCAATCTTTCCTACATTATAATCATGCAAATGAAGGAGACAGTAAGAAAAGCTAAATCATGTCTACCCTATGGAATGATGCTTACCCTATTGTTTAAATCTCATAGAGAAGTTTGGAGGGTGAAGATGGATTAGAATTGCATCATACAGATATATACACCTCCAAAACTCTAGAGAGGATGAGGTACTTCCAAGTGGAAGGAGTATGGAGAAAGAAAGGCACAAATGTAAGGGCTATAGGCACTCAAGTAGTAGTGAAGAGGAAGAGAATATAAAAGCAGCTGGAACTTCTTCTGCACCCATTTCTGAGCCTGCTGCTGCTATTAAGGAGACTAGAGCACCTTCTCCTATGTTTGATATGCCTGCAGCGGAGTTTGATTTGCCTGCACTGGAGTTTCACTTGCTTGCAGCTAATGTTCCTTTACCTGACTACCCCTCTGCAGCACCACAACCTCAAATCATTCAAGTTTAGATTGAAGAACAGATGAGAAGCTTGACAGATACACTGACAGGTATAATAACTTCTTTATTTAGTGATTTGAAAAAGTCAGTAGACAGTAGATTGGACAGACTGGAAGAGCATGTTTCAAGTCTTCAAGGAAAGGTTGAAGCCATGGAAGCTTCAAGGCCTGCACCTCAGATAGAACTTCAACCAATCCTGAATTGTATCTCTTCAAGTTCTGAAGCAATTTTGAAGTCTGTGGAGACTACATTGAATGAATACCAAACTGAGTTAAGGGAGCTTAGATGCAAGATAGGTACTGTTACAGAGACAAGGAGTATGGCTAATGATTATACTAGAGGCATTGGGATCATCAGGTTGGAGCTTGGAAGACTTCGAGGATCAGCTGAGGCATTTGCCAATGTCCAAGCTTCTGAGCTTATATCAATGCAGAAAGAAATAAGTGAGATGAAGGAGGCAGTGAACAATGTGCCAGTTAGCCTCAAGGACATGGAGCAACAGCTGGGAGCAATTTGGATGGAGATGGTGTCTATCTGTGGCACTGTCAGATCCTTGGAGGTCACTGCTAGGACCAGACCCTTGTATGATCCACCTCCAATTTCCACTAGGGCTCCTAGTACTTCTCATCACCCTAGGGCTCCTCCTCCACATGCTTCCTCTAGTAGACCACCTAGACCTACTTCTTGGTATGGTGCTAGTACACCTACCAATGTACCTAAAGAGGAATCTAAAAGTGAATAGGTCTTTAGTATGGTCTTTAGTATTTTCTATACTTTTTGGATGCTTTTTGAAACTTTTGTAATGATTGATGTACTGAACATCATTTTGATAGAAATGAAATGAACATCTTTTTGGTCACTGTGTAATGTGTATATATGTATTATCTTGTTTACTCTCTCTATTTGATTAAATATAATTCTCTCTCTAAATTGAGAAAGTGAAATATCTCAAACAAATCTTGAAACTTTCCCAATCTATTTAAAATTCTAAGCTTATCTATTTAACCTTTTTGAATTGATGACAAAAAAGGGGAGAATCATAGAGTGCATGAAAGAGTGCATGAAAGAAAAAGCTTAATGAATTACAATAGAACTACTAAAGTAAAGTAGACAGGGAGAGTTTTAAAGCATTTCTGAATGATCTTTGCATTTTTAAATGATCTTTCGCATACTTTTCCTGCTAAAATGTTCAAATGAATGTTAAAGGGGGAGAAACTTAGATATTTCTTATTGTTTAGAAATTTTATAAAAAGGGGGAGATTTACATGTTCAATTTACATGCTTCAATGATTATTATGATGCTCTCTACTTATTATATTTATCAATCAATATTCAATGCTGCTTGATACATACAAGCAATCATTCTCTGATACTTACAGTTTATGAATTTGACTTTGTGCATAACTGTATAGCATATATTAATATATATTTGAGATTACAGTTGATTTTATGAATTGTCAAACAAGTGTAAATGCTTATTACGATACACATCCATACTTGTGAATAAATTACATTCTTTTCATGTCCAGTATTTTGTCATCATCAAAAAGGGGAAGATTGTTGACCCCTAAAGTGATTTTGATAATAACAAAACATTGGAGCATACATTTGGTTATCTAACAACTCTTCAAATGATTGACAAGTTTTTGTAGGACAATTAGATTGACACACTTTATAAATCCTACAATCTTTATTGCATTGTGTAGAGTTGTAAAGTGTTTAGAATCTTGTAAAGAAGAACCCTACAAAAATTTCCTACTTAATTCAAGATACAGGGTTACTTCTAGTAGTTTTCAAGCTTCAATTTTTCTTGAATTTATCATAAGAAGTCTTTGAAAAAAGTCTTCAAAGCTTGGGACAAGTGTTCTGGAAGATTGAGTTTGATCTAGCTGAAGAACAAATCATGAGCCTACTGGATGGGGGAACCAGCCAACTCTAGCACTGGCACAGGAAAGAAGTTCTCCGGCACACAGATCCAGCCGACTGTCACCAAGGCCCAGCCGACCCATCCAAAACTTATTTGAAAGTGTTCTGAGATTCTCAGGGATCCGAGCTGACTGGAATTTAGCCCAGCCGACTCGTCCAGAACTTGGTTGAGAATGGTCTGAGAGCCTCTGAGATCCGAGCCGACTGGTTTCCAACCTAGCCGACTCGTCCAGAGTAAGATATTTTCTCAACTATGGAAGCTAGCCCAGTCGACCCGAACTTGATTTGAGTCGACTCGACGATTGTCCGAGTCGACTGGAATGACGAGGTCACCTCCAACGGCTAGTTCCAGTTTCCAGTTTTTGAATTCCAAAAATGCTCCAATGGTATCCTGTCATCTCCCAACGGTCTACAACGTTCAAAATCAAGGGAAGGCAATTGAAGTCTCTATAAATAAGGTATGAGAACATCTTTGGAGAGACTAATGAGTTAATGGACATTTATTGAACACTTATTGAGGAAAGAAGTGAGAGCACTTGAGCTTTGAAGTCAGCCTTCAAGTCTTCACCAACTCTTACCAGAAGCTTGAAATACCTTTTGAAGAAAGCAAGGAAGCCATTGAAGTGCATTGAAGAGCATTCAATAGAGCTTCACTCAAGCTGTCTAGGCAACCACCCGACAACAAAGTTTGTCATTATTGTTGCTCTTTATTCTATTCTTAGAATATTTGGGTTATTGGTGAGCCCAGTTATAAAAACCAAGTAGGTTTCTTTGGTGAGCCTTTTTCAAAAACCAAAGTGTAGAGGTTCTAGGTGAGCCTGTAAAAACCTAGTGTGGGTTTCTTTGGTGAGCCCGGTTTTAAAAACTAAAGTATAGAGGTTAGGATTGTGAACCTGTAAAACAATCCGACTGTATTCCGGTTTGGGGGATATAGTGGAAATCCCGAGTGGTAAACTTGGGTAGTGGATGTAGGAGCTGGGTTGCTCCGAGCCACTATAAATATGCCTTATTTGTATTGTGCTTTATCTACTTTTTAGCTTCTACATTTATACTCTGTTTAACACAGCACTTAACCACTAAAAGGAATTACTTGTGTACATACTTGCGAAAATTTTGTAATTCCCAATTCACCCCCCTCTTGGGAAAAAGCCACCTAGGCAACAAACTTGTTTATAATATTAAGGAAAATGGTATTTAAGTTCGGGGGTAGAGATAAACTTTTAAAAATTTTGAATTTTTTTCAAAAATTCAAAAATCTCTAAAGAATTTTTAAAAATCTTTGAAAAATCTTGAAAATAAAAAAATTTTATTAGGTATCATGAAAGAAAATCTTAAGCAAAATAGACTAGAAAAAAGTAATAGAGTTAGAAGGTATTTGTTAATGAGTATTATGAGTCAAGCAGTAGACTAGTTGGTTGGTCTTTTAGGAGCCTACTTAGATCACCTAAAGGCTATTAGCACTTTTGATTGTATATGCATATTGACAATGCAAAGTAGGTGTTAGTTGTAAGGCCAACTAGCCTCACCCACTTTATGAGTGAATGCTCAACCACGTACCAACTTCTTGAGTTTATGTATGACCAAGTTTATCAAGATCAAATCCAAATAGCCTATAGCTCAAGAAATAATCTATACTTTAATACCTATAATTCAGGTTGGGGTGCTTAATCAGGTTTTTCATGGCAACAACTCCTAGTGGTTATCCCAGCAATTAAAGGATCTATATTTGTAGATGCACCATATTATGATTAGCCCTATCCATAATGTCAATCTTCTCAACTACCTATAGCCTATTATTTGAAGAGAAGGTTCATCAAGCATCATACCCACCTCCTCTACAAACCAACCTAGATGTCGATAGGTTTGCTCAATTTCAATAAATAATTATAGCTCAATAGCAATCTATCGATAAGCTAATAAATCAAACTGATCAATGATTAATCAAACTTAATAAATAGTAGGAGGTGAACTGCCTAGTCGACCCGAAAGTAACCTAGAGGGACCATATCCAACTCAAAATTTTAATGATCTTCTATTTTTACCTGAATAATTAACTCTAACTCTCGAGAATGAACTGGTATTAGAGCAACTCTGTACAACCATAAACACCAATATAGAAAATTTGGCTAAGGCAGAAAAATATATGAAAAAATTAAACTTGTGGAACTAACTAATTCCATCATTATCCCACTTACCTATGGCCCCATTCCCTAGTGTACTAGAATCATTCATACCTTTTAATGGATGGGAGAACAAATAAATGCAATGATGGAATTAGTTGATCCTTCCCAAGAACTACAAATGCATAACATAATGGAGGAAGCCACCCCCAAGATTATCTCCTAGGATTTTGTAGATCCCTATTTGGTTCAATTTGGGGTAGACAATTCTGATGCATATGGGTATATCATGAAAATTCATAACTTAATACAAATACCTTATTTCGAAACTATCCCACTTTGGATTGACAAATAGCAAGAGCCATTACCAAACTCACCAGTAGCTCTCTTGTTAGATCACCAAACCTGATTTAGAACTAAAACCACTTCCTGATGCACCCATTCAATCTTTTCCAATGAACCTTACTTAAGAAGCCCAACTTAGTGATATTCTAAAAGCATATAAAGAAGCTACTGAATGAAATATTACCGAAATGAGGGATGATGATCTTGAAAATTTTATAATTGATTTCTTCATATTCGGCACTAATCTTGAGAACTGTCTCCAAAATCTTTCTATAATATTAAAATAATGTATGAAGACAGGTTTAATATTAATCTGAAAAGGTGCCTAACTTTAAAATAGGAAGGCATATTGACCAAACACATCATACTCGAGAAAGGAAGTAGGGTAGATCAACCATAATTGAAGAAATTCCTAAACTACCACCTCTAATCTTGATCCAACAAACATAATTCCTTCCTAAGTATTGTATACACTATAATAATATTTTAAATCTTAGAATAACATGCTTGTCTAGTATACTTTATTGATTTGAGCTAATCATCATAGAGTATTCTATGAATATTTTTCTACCATGTGACAAGGCCTCCTGATTGGACCTATCCTTTTAAAATCTTGAGGAAAATGCTAAAATTAATTATATATGAGACTCCCTTGTAATGTCTAGCTGAAGACGTTAAACTTAAAGCTTGTTAGGAGGAAACCTAATATTTATTTTTATACTCTTAAAAACTAAAAATATAATAATAAAAAAATCTAATTTAAATTGATTATTGCAGCCTTTATCTTATTGATAAGCTCCTCTTCTTAAGTAACCTCATCTCTATATATTTCTTTTTATCCTTATGGTTTGAATTTATTTCTTTAACTTATTTATGCCATTAGTGACAATGGTATTTAAGTAAGGGGTAGGGATAAACTTTTAATTTTTTTAAAAAAAAGAATTTCAAAATTTCAAAAATCTCTATATTTTTTTTAAAAATCTTTAAAATATAAAATTTTATCATGTGTCATAAAAGAAAATCTTACCTATAGCCCATTAATTGATGAGAAGGTTCATCAAGCATCATACCCACCTCCTCTACAACCAACCTAGATATCGATAGGTTTTCTCAATTTTAACAAATAATTGCAGCTTAATAGCAATCTATCAATAAGCTAATAGATTAATAAAGAGGAGGAAGGTAAACTACCTAGTTAACCCGAGAGTAACCTAGAGGGATCATATCCAACTCAAAATTTTAATAACCCTTTATTTTTCCTGAACAATCAACTCTAACTCTCGACAATGAACTGGTGTTAGAGCAACTCTGTACAACCATAAATACCAATATAAAAAATTTGGCTAAGGCAAAAAAATATATGGAGAAATTAAACTTGTAGGACTAACCAATTCCATCATTATTCCACTCACCTATGGTCCCATTCCCTAGTGCCCTAGAATTATTCATGCCTTTTAATGAGATGGGAGAATAAATAAAGATAATGATGGAATTTGCTGATCCTTTCCAAGAACTACAAATGCATAACATAATGAAGGAAGCCACCCCCAAGGTTTTGTCCCAGGATTTAGTAGACCCCTATCTGGCTCAGTTCGGGGTAGACAATTCTAATGCAAATGGGTATACCGTGAAAATTTATAACTTAATACAAACACCCTACTTCAAAACTACCCTACTTTGGATTGACAAACAACAAGAGCCATTACCTAACCCACCAATAGCTCCCTTGTTAGAATCACCAAACCTGATCTAGAACTGAAACCACTTCCTAATACACCCATTCAAACTTTTCTAGTACCTAAGAAGCCCAACTTAGTGGTATTCTTAAAGCATATAAAGAAACTATTGAATGGGATATTACCAAAATGAGAAATCATGATCTTGAAGATTTTATAATTGATTTCTTCGTATTCGAAACTAATCTTGAGAACTACCTCCAAAATCTTTTCATGATATTAAAATAATGTATGCAGATAGGTTTAATATTAATCTAAAAAAGTGCCTAGCTTTAAAACAGGAAGGAATATTAACCAAACACATCATGCTCGAGAAGGAGAGTATGGTAGATCAACCCATAATTGAAGAGATTTTTAAACTACCACCTCTAATCTCTATCCAACAAACACAATCCCTTTCTAGGTATTGTTTAAAATATAATAATATTTTTAAATCCTAGAATAACATGCTTGCCTAGTATACTTTATTGATTCAGGCTAATCATCATAGAGTATTCTATGAATATTTTTCTGCCATGATGATAAGGCCTCTTGATTAGGCCTAACATTTTAAAATCTTGAGGGAAATGCTAAAATTGATTATATAAGAGACTCTCTTGTAATGTATGGCTGAAGATGTTAAACTTAGAGCTTATTGAGAGGTAACCTAATATTTATTTTTATACTCTTAAAAATTAAAATAATAATAATAATAAAATTAATTCAAATTGATTATTGCAACCTTTATCTTATTGATAAGCTCATCTTCTTAGGTACCTCTATCTCTTATATTTCTTTTTATCCTTATGGTTTGAATTTATTTCTTTATCTTGTTTATGCCATTAGGGATAATGGTATTTAAGTAGGGGCTAGGGATAAACTTTTAAAAAATTTTAAAAAATTTTTTAGATTTTTTTTAAAAAATTTAAAAATCTCTAAAAGTTTTTTTAAATTATTTGAAAAATCTTTAAAATAGAAAAATTTTATCATGTATTATAAAAGAAAATCTTAAGAAAAATATACTAGAAAAAAGTAATAAAGTTAAAGGTATTTGCTAATGACTATAGCGAGTCAAGGAGTAGACTAATTGGTTGGTCTATTAGCAGCCTACCTAGGTTACCTAAAGGCTATTAGTACTTTCAATTGCATATACACATTGACAAGGCAAAATAGGTGTTAGTTGTAAGGCCAATTGAGGACTTAATTATTACTAAAAAATGGTAATTGATATACACCCCAATTAAAAAAACTTGAATTTAAGGAAAGGGCTACCTAACTTAAAATAAAATTAGGTAGTGTGAAAGCTACCTTGAATTTAAGGAAAGAGCTACTTGTCCAAAATAAAAGTGAAAAATATAGAGTACATGTGGACTGCCCTAAACTTAGTAACCGGGTCTCTACACCTAACTCAAGTATGGAGGTTTGCATCAAATAATGAAGGGAAAGCCATGATGCTCAGCACTCAAAAAAAAATCAGGTAGTGTGAAAGATACCTCATTCATGAGCTTGATTTGGGGGTGCATAAAAAATTAACCAAAGTAGATATTAAGTAAAGATACATTTGTCCTTTGTAAGTAGCACTAAAATGCTAAGTTAGTCATCACGAACACAAGTGCTATAGATCTTTAAATGAATTTTAAGGAAGTTTATAATAATGCTAATTATGAAATTTACTTTGAAAACTCAATACATAGTTGGTAATACTAGCTAGATCTTTTTACTTTCAATTCCATATCTATTTTTACAATGGAAGCTCTTAATGATGCATGGTTATAATTTGATATGTCTATTGCATTTCTAAGGAACTAGCAATGAGTAAGTCAGGGAATATGATAAATCTTATAATTATATATTTATTTTAAATATTTTAAGTAATTATTTGTGCTAACCAAGTTTTTAAATCTTATGAGATGGAGCTTCTCAATCTTTTCATGGAACGGGATGCCAGTGCATCCCATCCCATCCCGACACTTGGGAAAGAGACGTCCCAATTAGGATGCTGGCAGGATGCCCTGTCCTAACACATGGGATGGTATCCAGTCTTGCTGTCCGATAGGACATCTTGCCGAGACCTGAATCCTTGGTGCTAACATCTTCTAAAAATCCTAATTTTATAATTAAACAGGACCCTCTTTTTAGATTAACTATTTTTAAAACATCTTTGAAAAAGATGAAATTAGAGCATAATTATGAAAATTAGATGTCAAGACAAAGCACCACACATCCATTGAAATATTTAATAAAAAGTTTAATTCATATTTTTTTCTCCTTAGCAGGTACATTAAGATTGATGAAAATTCTTGAAACTTTAGAACCTAGAAAATATGGTTGGATTATAGATTAAAAAACTTATCAACATGAAGAGCTCAATTTATAGAATCCAATGGATTAAATGGCATGCAAATCAGAGTTCAAATGGATCCAAAATCAAGGAAAAACTAATATTATCAAGTTTTGCATGAACTTTAAAGCAGCTGATTTACCATGGACCGGTCGCTTGGTTTACAAAATGCTTAACAGTCCATAAGATGCCATTATTGTTGGTCCATGGCTTTCACTCAAGGATCATGGAAGGATTTCAGCCACCGTGCCATCGTCCTATGTTGTCTGGCCACTATAGGTGCCACCTCCTCCTACCATACCATCCTTCTCCATGTTGTCGGCCATCATCTCTTCCCCAAGCCACCGGCTTGTCACAATCTCTGCTTGATCTGCCCTACACCCATGACCACTCCCATCTCCTTCCCATCTTCATTCTCTATGCTAGCCGTCACCCCCATTGTTGTCGATCATCTTCCTTGAGCCATGGCTATTGCTACTGCTCCCTATTCCACTCATCGGCCATCACTATTGCTTCAGCCCAATCTTCTTATAGCCATCATGAGCTACCCTATTGGAAAATATGTTCTAAAGCCAATCATCTAGCTTGTAGATGGATGAGCTATTGTTGTAATTGTGTATAAATTATATTGAATAAAAAGTTTATTCTGGCTGTTCATCACATTTTACATCTTCCTATAATGAACTCTTATATGATGAAGTCCTTAGGACTACGTTGTTGTGATATATAGGATATATCATCTAGTTCTTAAATTGGTTTGTGACCAAATGGTACATTGTCATAGGATGATAGTATATTAAGTGTAGGTCATTGTATGTCATAGTCGTTAGTTGTCCTCTTAACCAAGGAGTGTGGAGATACTGGTATGGCATGCAGGTATTATGTATGACACTCCACTAGATGTGACCCATCTGTAGAACATTCGTTTTGCTAAAGAGTAGTTCACATTAGGATATGGATATGAGTGTTTCTCTGACTTGAGATCACCATCATAGCTTGCAAGCAACTCACTATGCTTAGGTGCCGGACTATCCGGATTTTTAATCTGATGATGAAAGGTTGCTGGGTATATTCAAGTACTTGTGTAGCAGTGGTTGGATCAAGATGGCATTAACTCCTCCAAAAGAGTTTGGAGTGAATGACTTATTATATCTCAATTGAGTAAAACCTTGCCAAGGTAGTCCTTGTAAGCAGTTACAATGATTTTGAGTATTGAAACATAATATGATAGACTATTCTAGGGTTGGGTAGATAAACCCTAAGTCTTTCAGAGCATTGAGGGTTAAAGAAATGTATTATATGATTATTATATATATTTGGTTCTTAATAGTTGCTCTGCAACCATCGACCTATCCAAATGCCAGGTGTCATTACCAGATGGCGAGTTTGGCTGGTACTAGAAGTGTTCTAATACTACTGGCTTAGTGTTCGAACTTGTGGGATCACACATCATAGGGGTTTTTGATTGATCTAATGGCTATTGAATAATTGGGAATCAATTTTTTTGGACTCTTTGGATAATTTGATTGTCCATCTACATTCTGGAGTCGACTCATGAGTCGACTCAGTTGTAGGGATTTAATGATTCGTCTAGTATTGACACATCATGTTACAAATGTTGTGACAAAGGTTTTAATTACTAAATGTTGGTAATTATATGGAGGGTTAGTGGCAATATGATTGCTTGATTAACTCAATTTGATTGAGCAATTAAGTTTGGGTCAAACCAAATATGATTAGGTTTGGGCTCGGGTTAGGTAGAATGTGATTGAGCTAAATCATTGCATCCCATTTTAGATTTAAGTTTGAATTATGAACTCAAATTTTTATTTGGCATTTAAATTCAGAATTTAGTTTGAATTTAAAAGGATGTAACTTCCATGGCCTTGAATATCATGTAACCCTCCATAATTATGTAATCCCATAACTTATGTAACCTCTTTTATTTTATAACTCTCCCCTTTTCTTCTCTCCCCACTTACCTCTATATTTGGGGGTTGAATGAGGACATAGAGAAGAGAGATTTTTGAAAGTTTTTGCTGAAAAAACCTTTAAAAGAGGGAGAGAAGTCTAGAAGATTTTGAGACCTTTGTGTGGGGAAGAAAGGTTTAGGTTTGGATATGTGCTGCCTAGTGTTCTAGGCTTGGGAAGAGTATCTTGGAAAGGGGGTCAAGGAAGAACTCCGGTGTGGATTACCTGTAGAGTCCAGAAATGTGTGTGGCTTACAGAGCGATTATCTTCCTTGGTGAACTTTTTCTCACCCCGGCAAGTGCCACATCGGATTAAAGGTAAGGTTCTTGGTGAGTTTGCTAAAGAAGTATGCTTTAGCAAGTGCATCGAACATAGAGTGGTTCTATGTGATGCACAACTTTGTGTGCTTATATTTTCTTTCATTTGCATATTAATATTCATACATGATCCTGTTTGTAGGCCTATATTAGAAATGTTCTAATATTATATGTTGATAATATGATTAATCTAGTCTTTCGCTGTGATGCAAGGTTGAGAAAAAATTTAAAGTTGCATGACTATTGCCTACATATCGTCACCTTACAGTGGTATCAGAGCGAGGTTCATTTGTATGATTATTTTACATGTAGATATGAAATCTTAGTTTCCTTTCATATAGGAAGTACTTGGATTAAGGTGAATTCACCATGGCCGTCCGGTCATAGGAGAGAAGTCTTCCCATTCAATGGGGCCTTCTATGGCATGTAGGGGTGCAGCTTGCTTCATGATCTTATGAAGAAGAAAAGTGAAAGGTTTAGTAGATTAAAATAGTTTTAATCTTGTATATTAGATCTTCAGTTTGTTTAGATATGATCTAATACAATGATATGATCTAAATCTGCTGAAAAGTTTAGTAAAAATCTTTGAATTTTTGAAAAATTGTTTCACATATTTGAAATTGTTTCAAATAATAAGTGATTAATTGAAAATGTTTTAATTAGAACTGATAAACTTAATTATGAATTAAGTTGTCTGATAACCTTTTAAGATTTAGGAATATGATTAAAAATCTTAAGACATGATCATAACCTTGGGTTAATTGGATTAGCTATGATTAAGTCCTTAATTGGGTTGACCTAAGTTTAGATGAAATGGATTAAATAGAGAATAAGTCTAATCAAATATTGTACTAGGTCTCTTCTCCATCACTCTAATTAGTTAGTTTGATCGGTCCATACATCCAAATGGACTTGATTTTTGGCTTCGTGGTAAGCCCGAGTCTTTAGGTTAGTCCAATTTAGTTTAGTAAATCAATTGATATCTAAGGTAAGTCTGGCATCTTGATTAAGGTTCTTTGGGGCTAACTCTTACCTGGCCAACTCAAAGTTGGTATCAAAGGCAAGAGGCTTACTTGGCTCAACCCATCCCTTGATCTCACTTACCTGGCCAATGTGGTGAACCAAAATTGATTTGATGACTTATTGATTCGAGTTAACCAATGTCAACTAAGGTTAATCAGTCATGATTGGTTATTAGGTTCCCAAGGACCAATTAATCATGAACCCCTCTATAAGATAGTGGGAGGTTTCTTGATTAGGTCTATGTCTTCATTTAATGTGTCATAATGAATTAAATCATCTAAATTATTAGGTCCTTTAAAAGGCAAAGTTATATGATAACCTAGTCTTAGCCTCCCATTGAGTGGATGGTAATAAGTCCATTAGTAGGGTTGATCATTGACAGATCCAAAGATCGAGTGGTCATTAGGCTGGTGGAATTGCCATTCATAATATGATGGCTCAGTGCAACTATCTTAACAAGTGGTTAAGTTAGCTAGCCAAAGTTGAGCTTGATCATTCGTTAATTAGAAGCATTGAAGTCGGTCATGTTAATGGTTGGACCTATCCAGGCCTTCAATTGGGGGCCCAAAGGCTAATTGATTGGCACCCTAGGGCAAAAAATTATTTACTAGAAATTGCTTCAAGAAGTAATTGGTTATGAACCTACCTTTAGATGCACATGGATTGGCCGGTCTAAGTCAGGCTCATGTGTAATCTATTGGATTCTAGTACCCACAAGGAGTAAGTATTATTCTTCGGATTGGAGTGTAGAGGCCACATGTCTGTACAAAATAGTGGGAGAAACCTTTAGACTAAAGTCCATGTCTTTAGGATGTTAATAATTCATATATACTAATATTTTTTTTGGAGGGGGGTTTCTTTTAGATTATGTCTACCAGTCTATCGCTCCGGTCACTGCTTGATAATGACAAACTTATGGGTCCCAACTTTGATAACTAATATCGAAGCTCAGAATTGTTCTAAGCACGAAAGGATCCTATATGTGATAGCAGATCTTGTACCAGAGGAACCTACTGCCAATGCCCGTACTGCAGTCAAGGATGCTTATCAGAAGTGGCTCTTGAAGGTGAAAACACCTACACCTAGAATACAATATGCAAGAAAAACGGGGCAGAGAAAATGCATTTTAAAACTATTTTAAATCATGCACAACGGTAGGCTCGGTAGATAGATCTCAACTATCTACCGATCTGCCCGCAAAAGGACCTAGCATAATAATGTAGCATGCATATAACATCAAAAACAACACAAACATAAAGATTATACCTCTATACCTCGATGAGTGCTGGAGAGAAGCTGTGAAAAGCTCTGATGAGGAGGAGGGCGCTTGAGCCACACAAGCATCTGGCCTCTACAGGATGTCCACACCTAGGCTCGACTCTGATCTACTCCCTCGGAGTGCTAGCTCTTCGGGATCCTTGGCCGATCTTCTTCTTCCAGGAAGACTAGGAGGAGAGCAGGAACCCTTTCCCAAAACCTCACTCCCAAAACCAAGCTTGATTGCTAGGTAGCACACACCCAATCCCTAAAGCTCTCACTCTTCTCAATCCTTTTCTCCCAAAAACTCTTTTGCTATTGTTGTGTTGTTGTGTGTAACCCCAGCAGCCACCACAATGTCCTACATTTAAAGGGGCAGTAGGGAAAGGGAGAAGAAGGAGGAGAGAATGGGGGAGAGGATCAAGGTCATTCCAAATGGGTCCAACTCAAAGAAGAAGGTATGACCTTCATACCATAAAACCTTGGAGCCAAAACTGGTTTGAATTCAAAATTCAAATCAGGTCAAAACCTGCCTAAAAATCCTCCACGAAATCCTTCCAGAAATCTGCTCGTCACAAGAAGTGTCGACACTCAAAAAATGCTAAGTGTCGACACTTCACCAAGTGTCGACACCTGCAAAAATCCAAGTGTCGACACTTGGAGCAAAGTCAACCGTATTAACTTCAGGTGACGGCAAACAATTCTCAATCATAGATTAGCCCAAAAGATCATATAGAAATCCTCTATGGTGTGTGACTCTATAGGTTCGAACACTAAACAGGTAGCACTGGAACATTTTCAGTACCAGTCAAAGTCCTCATCTAGCAATGATACCCGATGTCCGGATAGGTCGAAGATGCAGAGCACCTCACAAGAACATCTGGCATATAGTTGCCGCATAATTCATCCCTTTGACCTTACAATGCTCAGGATGACCTAGGGTTAGACTGCCAACCCTAATTTGGTCTATCCATATCATGTCTCAACCTTATAAGTTCTATGACTCCTCACAAGAACTACCCTGGCCAAGGTTTTGCTGAATTGAGACATAGTGAGTCATTCACTACAAACTATTCAGAGAGGTCAATTCCATCTTGATCCACCACCGCTCCACAAGTACTTGACTGCACCCAGAAACCTTCCATCACTGGATTGAAATCCAGGTAGTCCGGTACCAAAGTACAGTGAGTTGCTTGCAAGCTGCCATGGTGACCTTGGGTCTGAGGGACACATATACCCATATCCCTTCGCGAGCAACCCTTTGGCAGAAGGGAGCTCCACAGATGGTCACATTCAGTGAAATGTCATACACTTCACTTGTATGTCACACCAGTATCTCTATATTCCTTGGTTAAGAGGATAACCAACAAATGTGACATACAACAACCTATACTTAATACATCGTTGTCCTATAACAATGTATCATTTGGTTGTGAACCAGTTTAAGAATTACTTAATATATCCTCTCTATATCAAACAATGTAGTTCTAAGGACTCCATCATACAAGAGTTCATTATAGAAAAATGTAAAATGATGGACAGCCAGAAATAAATAACTTTTATATATTATTAAAAATTCATATATAAATATAATATAGCACAACCGTCTACAGCCTAGACGATTGGCTTTGGGACATAATTTCTAACAAATCCCACTTTGACTAAAGCCAATCAGTATAGAATCTCATTCCCATTTTCCTTTTACAACAGTCAAACTCTTGAACTCTGATGGCTTTAGTGAAGGGGTCAGCCAAGTTCTCCTTTCCATCAATCTTCTGAAGGTCGATGTCACCTCATTCCACGATCTCTCACACAAGGTGATAGCGCCGCAAAATATACTTTGTGCGGTGATGAGACTTCAGCTCTTTGGCTTGAACAATGGCTCCAGTATTGTCACAGTACATCGGAACATGACCATCTAGGGAAGATGCCACTCCCACCTTGCCAAGGAACTTCCGTAACCACATAGCTTCCTTCGCTGCATCAGATGCTGCAATGTACTCTACTTCGCAAAATGAGTCCGCCACAGTAGGCTGCTTGGAACTTTTCTAGCAGACAGCTCCTCCATTCAGGGTAAAGACAAAACCTAACACACTCTTGCTATCATCTTTATCTGACTGAAAACTGGAGTCAGTATACCCAACAAGTTTCAAGTCAGATTCTCCGTAAATGAGCCATTAGTCCTTAGTATTTCGTAAATACTTAAGGATGGTTTTAACCACTTTCTAATGAGCTTTACCTGGGTTAGACTGGTATCTACTCACTATACCTAGTGAGTATGCCATGTCTGGTCTAGTACATGTCATGGCATACATGATAGAACCCACTATCGAAGCATATGAAATTCTACTCATACGCCCTCTCTCCTCAGGAGTTGTCGCACAATTCCTTTTGGCGAGATCAATTCCAGTTCCTATCGGGAGATAGCCCTTCTTGGAATTCTTCATGCTGAACCGTTTCAGCACGGTATCGATGTACATAGACTGGGAAAGTCCTAGAAGCCTTTTAGATCTATCTCTATAGATCTTCATACCTAGTATGTAAGAGGCTTCATCCAAGTACTTCATAGAGAACTGAGATGAAAACCAGACCTTTATTCCTTGCAGTGTTGCGATGTCATTCCCGATTAAAAGAATGTCATCCACATACAGCACAAGGAATACAATCACAGAACTGTTAGCACATTTGTAAATGCAAGGTTCTTCTCCATTCCTAACGAAGCCATATGACTTGATATACTTATCAAATCGCATGTTCCAACTCCTTGATGTTTACTTCAGTCCATAAATAGACTTTTGAAGTTTGCACACCTTTGGCTCTTCTGTGAATGTGAACCCTTCAGGTTGTATCATATACACCTCCTTTTCCAGCTCACCATTCAGGAAAGTTGTTCGAACATCCATTTACCAGATTTCATAGTCAAAGTGTGATGCTAAAGCAAGCATAATCCGAATGGATTTGAGCATTGCCAAAGGAGAAAATGTCTCATCATAATCAATACCATAACATTGACGATACCCCTTGGCAACCAGACGGGCTTTATAGGTCTCCACCTTTCCATCTGCACCCTTTTTTCTCTTGAAAATCCATTTGCACCCAATGGGTTTTATCCCTTCAGGTGGATCAACCAATATCCACACATTATTGATTTCCATGGACTCCATTTTGGATTTCATGGCTCCTAGCCATGATTTAGAGTCGAACCTCTGCAATGCATCCATGTAGGTGATCGGATCCTCATTGTTCTCATCGAGTTCAATGGGATCACCATCCCGAACCAAGAAATCATAGTATCTGTCCAATCGGCTTGGTACTCTATCGGATCTCCTTAATGGTTCGGTACTCTACCAGATCTTGTATAACAGATTCTTCAATGCTTACCTGACAAATGGGACCCTAAAGTCACTATAATTTAAGAGGCCAAGGACTTGAATACACTTCCACTTGACGAACTTCTTGGTTTTCTAATTACACATGAGGTAACAATGCATCACTACAGCGAGGATGACAACGAAAAGAAGAAATCTATAGCCTTTAAAGTTGTAGCTAAATCAAGAAGCAAGAAGAAGAAAAAGAAGAAAGCCCCTCTTCTGATGAAGAACTTGGAGATGATGACATAGCTTTAGTCATGGGAGATTCAGAAGATTTATGGACAGAAGAAAGTCAAGGTACTGGAGGAAGCACCTTGGCAAGGGTGAACAAAGTAGGAAGAAAAAGAAAAAAAAAGAAAAAGAAAAATAGCAACAACCCATATATTTGAGTGCAAAAAGTCTGGGCACTACCATTCAGAGTGTCCAACATTGAAGAAAGGATACAAAAAGAAGAAGAAGAAAATTATGATGGCCACATGGAGTGATAGCGATGAATCAACTTCAACTGAAGAGGAAGAGACCACAAAGTCAGCAAATATTTGTTTAATGGGTCTTGAAGATGAGGTAACATCTACTGAACCCACTGATAAATCACTTATGATGAATTACATACTATCTATTATGAGCTTTTAACTAAATATAAAAAGGCTGGCTTGAAAATTAAAACTTTGAAAAATAACTATGATGTATTAAGGAAAGAATAGAGTTTAATTTTTGAAAAGAACAATCTTTTGCAAAAAGAATTAAGTTATTTATGAAAAGTGCAAAGTTTTATAAGCTGAAAAGGATGAGTGTTTTGAAAAGAACAATAGCTTGCAAAATGAAATGAGTCGACTCAAACCTATTGTGACAAATTAACCTTAAGTTCAAATAAAATTGAGTTGATTTTGAAAAATCAAAGGGAATCTAACAATAGAGCTGGAATTGGATACAATTCAATGAATACAAAGAAGTTTTCAGCTTCAAGACCTTATGCATCAAAGTTTTCAACATCCATATCTTTTCAAAAATCAAGTATAGTTTGTTATTGTTGTAATGGGGTTGGACATAAAGTTTATGAATGTAATTTGAGAAAGTAAAATAAAAATAAGATGAAAAAGATTTGGGTTCTTAAAGGAACCACTGTTACTAACCTTCAAGGACCCAAGAAAGCTTGGGTACCTAAAAATTCAACTTGACTGTTTTGCAGGAGTGCCTTGCAGCTTAGAATTCAAAGAAAAGATGGGTATCTTGATAAAGCTATTCAAGGCATATGATGGGTGACAAAGAATAATTCATCACCCTTGAAATAAAAGATGGTGGAATGGTAACTTTTGGTGATAATGGTAAGGAGAAAATCATTAAAATTGGTAAGATCAAAATAACCCCTTCTACCTATATTGAAAATGTATTGCTAGTAGACAAATTGAAGCATGATTTATTGAGTATCAGTCAATTGTGTGATAAAAGCTTCAAAGTTATTTTTGAAACTTCTATGTGCATAGTAACTAGCTCTCTTGATTCTAGCATTAGGTTTGTTGGTCATAGACTTGGAAACATTTATGTGGTAGACTTAAATAATCTAGCCATGTCAAGTAGTACAAGTCTAGTGGCTATGAATGCTAAAACCAAGGAATCTAGGTTACTCCAGCATAGAAGATTGGGTCATGCTAGCATGCATACTTTAGCTAAATTGATTTCCAAAGACTTAGTTAAAGGTTTGCCTAAATTTAAAATTGATTTTGATCCTGTTTGTGATGCATGTCAATATAGTAAACAAACTAGGAGGAGTTTTAAATCAAAAAATATTGTTTCAACTTCAAGACCCTTAGAACTACTACACATGGACTTATTTGGACCAACTAGAACTATAAACCTAGAAGGTATGAAATATGAACTTGTGATAGTAGATGATTTTTCATGTTTTACTTGGATTTTGTTTCTTGCACATAAAGATGAAGATTTTAAAGTTTTTCAAAAATTTCATAAAAAGGTTTCAAATTAAAAAAATCTTTCAATTATTTCAATTAGAAATGATCATGGTACTGAATTTGAAAACCAATATTTTAAAGAATTTTGCACAGAACATGGCATTAATCATAACTTTTCAGCTCCCAGGATACCACAACAAAATGGTGTAATGGAAAGGAAAAATAGAACATTGGAAGAGATCGCCCAAACCATATTGTGTGAAAGCAATCTTCCAAGATACTTTTAGGTAGAAGTTATGAACACTACATGTTACATATTAAATCATGTTTTAATTAGACCAATTTTGAAGAAAACCCCCTATGAGCTTTGGAATGAACGAAAACCAAATATTCATTACTTTCATGTTTTTGGTTGTAAATGCTTTGTATTGAATAATGGAAAGGATAACCTTGAAAATTTTGATGCTAAATCTGATGAAGGGATATTTTCTTGGTTATTCAACTTCAAGCAAAGCATATAAAGTTTTCAACAAAAGAACATTAATTGTAGTAGAGTCTATTCATGTAATATTTGATGAAACTAACCCCTCACCTTCTAAAAAAGAAGAGTGTATTGATAATGATGCAGGTACAGTTGACAAAGCAATGAGCTTAAAGGATAATTTAGATGAAGGAGATAAAATGGTAAGTAAAGAGCATGGTGATTTGTCTAAGGAATGGAGGTATGTACATCACCATCCTAAAAAATTAATTATTGGAGATCCATCTAAATGTGTTAGAACTAGATCTTTACTTAAAGATGCACATGATTATCTTGTTTTTATCTCACAGATAGAACCAAATTGCATAGAAGAAATCAAAAATGATCCAACTTAGATAATGGCTATGCAAAAAGAACTTAATCAATTCAAAAGAAATAATGTATGGACCTTAGTAGATAAACCCTCTGAACATCCTATTATAGGTACTAAGTGGGTATATAGGAATAAATTAGATGAAAAAGGCAATGCAATTAGAAATAAAGCTAGATTAGTTGCCAAAGGATATAACCAAGAAGAAGGAATAGATTTTGATGAAACTTATGCACCAGTAGCTAGACTAGAAGCCACAAGACTTTTACTTGCATTTGCTTGCTACATGGATTTTAAATTATTTCAAATGGATGTGAAAAGTATATTTTTAAATGGTTACATTTCTGAAGAAGTTATTGTAGGACAACCCCCCGGATTTGAAAACCATGCTTTACCTAACCATATTTTTAAACTCAATAAAGCATTATATGGTTTAAAACAAGCACCTAGAGTATGGTATGATAGATTAAATAAATTTCTACTTGAAAATAATTTTATTAGAGTTAGTATAGACACAATACTATTCATCAAAACAAAAGAAGATGATATGTTAGTTGTACAAATTTATATAGATAATATAATTTTTGGTGTAACTAATAAAATTTTGTGTGAAGAATTTGCTGAGCTTATGCAGGGTGAATTTAAAATGAGCTTAATGGGTGAGTTAACCTACTTCCTTGAACTTCAAATTAAGCAAACAAAAGAAAGAACACTTATCAACCAAGATAAGTACATCAAGGAGATTCTTAAGAAGTTTGGTATGGAGCCCGCTATAGAAATTGGCACACCCAGAGCCCTACCTGCAAACTTGACAAGGATGAAGATGGAAATAATGTTGATCAAAAGCTTATCGAGGTATGATTGGATCATTGTTGTACTAAACTGCTAGTAGACCTGATATCTTATTCAGTGTTTGTATATGTGATAGATTTTAATTTAATCCAAAAGAATCACATATACTTTCTTTTAAAAGAATTTTAAGATATCTAAAAGAAACAAGTAATCTAGGTATATGGTATTCTAAACAATCATCCTTAGAATTAATTAGTTATTTTGATGCTGATTATGATGGATGTAAAATTGATAGAAAAAGCACTGTAGTACTTGTTAATTTCTAGGATTGAACTTAATCTCATGGCACAATCTAAAGCAAAACTCCGTGGCACTATCTATTGCTGAGGCAGAATATGTGGCTGCAGGAAGTTATTGTGCTCAAGTGCTTTGGATTAAGCAACAACTAGAAGACTATGGTATTATTCAATCTAAAATTTTTATCAAATGTGATAACATAAGTGCTATTAATTTAACAAAAAATCTTATTCAGCATTCAAGAACTAAACACATTGAAATTAAACATCACTTTATTAGAGATTATGTACCAAATGGTGACATTGAACTTGAATTTATTTGTACTAAAAAATAATTAGCTGACATTTTTACTAAACCACTTAGTGAGGATAGATTTAGAATGATTAGAGGAGAATCAGGTCTTTGTGATCCTTTTTATAATTTTAACCTAATTTCTTCAAAAATTAAGAAAAAATTATCTAGAAAACCCCCATCACTTATCCAAGCTAAATACACACCTATTTAGTGTTTTTCTAAGAATATAAACCTTTTCCCTAAATTTTTGAGAAATTTTCCTTAGTTTTTGCTTGAGCCGACCCGAGCAGGAGATTGTCTGTCCGAGCCGACTCGAACAACGGATTTACTTAAAGTCCATAAGATCTAAAATTTCATCTTTCTTTCCCATTTCACTGTTGAACCTAGACCTAGGGGACCACATCCCTTTTCTACCTTAGGGATACTAAATCTTTCTATTTTTCCCTTAGATTTAGATCTAATGGCACCTAAAATGGCCATAGCCAAGAGACCCAAGCGAGCGGCATCAAGGGCAGCTCAAAGAGAAAGAAGATCCAAGAAAAGAAAGAATGAGCTGATTCCCCAGGAAACTCAAGAAGAACCCCAAGAACAACATCAAGCTCCTCAAAGATAGATTCTTCTAATGGGTAATCATGTTGTTACTTCGGGTAGACAGATTAATTTCACTTTTCTTGAGCAACAAGGGTTTCGAATAGAAGGTTGGATTGAAACCTAGGGTTGGGATTATTTTTGTTCTTTGGATGTTCCAACCTACCCTAGTTTAGTCAGAACAATCTTTGAAAACCTTTCCCTTGGAGAAAATCAAATTATGTCCATAGTTAAGGGAATCAAAATGTCTGTTGATGAATCTAGACTGAGCAAAGTGCTACAAATGCCAAGTGCTGGAAAATGCTACCTGAACTTAAAAGATAAACAAAGGACTTTAAGGCTCATCCTTGAGAGAAGCAATGTTAGTGGAATTACAAATGTGTAGGCTAATATACTCTCTTTAGAAATGAGGTTATTGCATAACATAATCAGTAGAGTATTTTTTGCATAGTGCAGGTTTGATTGGGTCAGTGAGAGGGATATGATGTTCATGAAATTTATGATTGAGGGGTAGGCCCTCAATCTACCCTTTATTATGATGACCCAGATCCATGATGCAGCCAGGAGAGCCAAGGCTTGCCAGCCCTATGGCATGTGTTTACACTTCTATTTCAGGATTTTGGGATAGATCTGACTGGTGAGGACCGCAGACATCTACTCCATACTGACAGATACTCTGAGAAATCCTTGCATAGGAGGGATACCATAGAGTAGATGGTGTTTGGGTAACAAAGATATCCAGTCAGAGGATAATTCACACTGATGATTCTGATGATGAGCTTGAGGATACAGAGATTGCTGCACATGCTGGAGCTAATAAGGCATGACAGTGTAGCTAGACCTTCAGAGCCAGCTCCTACTACACCCGTTGGTCAGCCCCCTCGGAGCCTAGTACTGATGGACCACAGTCTGAGTCAGAGCCATTGAGGATTCTGAGAGAGGACATCATAGCTCTTAGGTCCAATCTTTAGATAGTGAGGACAGAGGTACACTCCTAGATTGACCAGCTGTAGGTTAAGGTCAGGGATGGGTTCAACCAGATCTTAGCTGCATCGCACACTTCAGCTAGACCCTTTGTGCCACCAGACTCACCTCCACCTCTATCATATATTGGATAGGACTATCAGCAGGCTGATGAGCATTCAACAGATACTCAGGTCATGGAGACACCAATAGTAGAGAGAGAGCAGTCGGAGTAGTGCACTTTCGACACTCCTGCCACTCAGATCCTGTCAGAGGACAGCACCTTAGCCCTATTTGATGCTTTCACTATCCAGCAGACTCCGATTCTCTCAGATATGTTTCTTGAGTCTGAGCCTCTTATAGTATCCATTCTAGATTCTACTCCTACAGCACCTAGACCTAGAGGTAGAGGTAGATCTAGAGCACCTAGAGCTCCTACCCCAACTAGGTTTAGAGATCTTAGATCGAAGCCTATGAAGACTGCAGTTTCATCTTCTATATTAGAGATAGGCTCTTCTTCTAGTGAGGAAGAAGAAGACTAGGTCTTATTTAGATCTTATTTTTATATGTTGGCTATATCAGCCTTCTTTTTATATCAAAACTTGATATATATATAGATGTGCTTGCTTTGTTATACTCTTGTTGAGTATTGAATACTTTGCTGAATGATACTTAAACTCCTTTTATTCTCTTACTATATAACATTTTTTAGTAAGGGAGAGTAATGTTTTGTTTTACCTTTTTTGTTGATGACAAAAAGGGGGAGTAGTAATAATGATGCATGGAAAATAGAAACATCATGGAAAATATTTTATGTGATGTAAGCATAGAAAATGGATAATGTATGGGAAGTAGTATTATGGAAAATGTAATGAGATGCATGAAAATATGAAAAAAAAAATGAAAAAGGGGAAGAACTAATCTTAAAACTTAAAAATCTTGCAAACTCTTCAAAATTGTGACTCTCTTATAAAAAATGATTGAAAAAAGGAGTTCATCTCATTAATGGTTGACAAAAGTTACAATGAGCCTTGATACTTCACTAAATAACTTTGATACTTCAGTTAACTTGTAAAACAACTCTGATACTCCAGTTAATTTGTAAAGTGAAACTCTATGCTTTGAATTGTTTGGAATGGCACATTATATAGAACATTCTAGAATCATTTACTCTGATATATTTTACTCTGATACAATTGCAAATGTAAAGTACTTATTCTTTCCATGCCTAGTGTTTTATCATCATCAAAAAGGGAAAGATTGTTGACCCCTGGAATGATTTTGATGATAACAAAACATTGGAGTATGTATTTGATACTAATGATCTTTAAGTATTTGAGAAGTTTTTGTAGAAGAATTTACATGGTCAATCATTCACTCTATATTTCTAGGACCAATGTAATGAATTCATGTATTCCAAGAAAAGTTTCATGTATGTTTTATTTATTTGTGAGCCCTAAAGCTTTTTTGAATGAATATTCTTGTAAAAAAGGACAAAATTTATTGTAAAATTTAAGGGTAAATAGCTTAGAATAGGTTTAGATGTTGTTGGAAGTTGTTTGGAAGAAGTTTGAAGAAGTTTGAAAGTATTTGGAGAAAGTTCACTCGAGTCGACTCAATGTTAGAGCTGATACATTGATTTGGCACGGAACAAAAAATTTGATACTTTCCAACCGAGCTGACTCAATGACAGTCTGAGCTGACTCCTCTAGAATGATAGAATTTGTGTTCTGAGAACTCAGTCATCCGAGCCGACTCAATCTGAAATGAGCTGACTTTTACAGACTTCAGGTTTTACTTGTTTGAGAATCCAAGCTGACTTGAATCCCAGTCCTGCAACAGTAATGGCTAGTTCCAAAATTCAAATTTCTTGGGATTTAAAGCTCCTAATGGCTAGATTTCGACTCCCAAGGCACTCCAACACCTATATCCATCTTGCACATGAACCATGCATGCAAGAGAGAAGAGGAGGAGGAGAGGGGTGATGAAATATTTCTCTCACTTTTAATGTACGATGGGAGCACCAAAAAACATATGGGGTAGACCAATGTGAGATCCTGTCTCATGTGAAACTACTAAGAAAAAGATCATGCACACTTTTCTTTTTCCCTTGCCAAATCTAATTGATTTTTTCCTAGAGTCATTTCCTATCTAGAATTAAGTTGGCCTTTGAATCAAATTCAAACACCTAACTCTAGATAGACAAGGATAAGTGATGAAGGATGGGATTCTAATATGATGCTGGATGATATGCAAGGGATAAAGATGAAGGAAGTCAGATTAAAGCAAGCAAATATTTTTTTGATTTTTTTATGATTGTGATTCCCGAAACTAGCCTAGATTAGGTTAGGGTTATCTTGTATCAATTAGCATCCTACCCACATGCTAGTTCAATCAAAAAGAAAAGAAAATCAGGATCCTAGGTCTAAAAAGGCCTATTAGGAGCATGTTCACCCTCAGGAAATTAGACAAAAAGAGATGGGAATTAGGTTTCACATACCAGGCAATGATTTCTAGTTGTTGTAAAAGAGATCGCTCTACTCAGATCGATGCCTGGATGTTCCGATCACTTTTCTGCAAATCCGTAGACTTTTTATTAGCTTCATTCGGAGGCAAGAAAAATGTCATCCAAGGGGCATGGTACTGGAGGGATCCTGCAAATGTCAGGGGTTCAATTAGAAAATAAATAAGAAAGCAGAACAAGGATTAGAATTTGAAGGAAGAAGGAAGCAGGATGGTTGATGTTGGCAGCTTGGAAGTGGAAGAAGAAATCTTGGCTAAGGTTGGCTAGGGCTCTTATACTTGGGGTGGATTAGGGCTTGGAAGTGGATGCTTTGGGTGGCTAGGGCTTGGAGGGTAATAGGGCACATAAGTATCACACACACAATTCAAAGAACCCCACAAGCTACACAAGAAAATTCCACCAAAGTTTATTTCATGAATAAAAGATATGATTACAAGAGGGGGAGGGGGTGGGTATTTATAGGCTCACCCATGTCCTCTTCTTGTTAGGATTGGATAACATAGTTTGATTAGAAAGAGGAAAACAAAACTTGAATAAACTACAATTCCTTGTTGACTTAGGAAAGGAATATTCCCCTGTTGACTTGGTCTTCTCTTGGGCTAGGATGCCTACTTGGACTAGGCTTGGACCTTGAACTTCCTCTTATGGGCTTGGGCAGCAAATGGGCCGTCTCTAAGGGGGCTTGGGCAGCCTTCAGATGGGCTTGGTGCATGGGTTGAGAAAACCCTGGGTGCCCACTCTTATTTGGACTAGAGAAGGCCTAGGGCGCCATCTTCTAATGGGCTTTTGGGCTTGTATGCCTGGAACTTGGAATATTCCCTGGAATCTTCAAGTATGCAGGCTCATGGGCTTGGACTTTGCTCTGACCTAAGAGGGCCTGGTGAAGGCCTTGGTTGGTGATCCTCCTCTTGTATAAAACTAGACTAACACAAACTTACAGGACTCAACTAAACTCACAAATGGACTCAAATAATAGGACTCAAGGGACTTATGAGATTGAGACAAGGGATTCACTGTACTCAATTGGACTTCTTGCCTTAACTTATTACAGGACTCAATTATGGACTTTGTTACAGGACTTAGCAAAATTGATCAACACATGACTTAGAGAACAAATTAGAGCTTGAAGTCTATGTCTGATCTGTTGTCCCCATCAATTCTCCAGAGGTGGGAGGAACTCAACCCTGTCGAGTAAGAAGGTCGATCTGGCTCAGGTACTACTCTGATGGATCTGGGTTGAGGTGTTGTAGATCCTCTCGAGTGATCCATGAATCCTTAGATCTCGGTCGACCTTGCCAACAAACCAAGTGATATGGTAGCCTTTGTTCCAGGTACTAATGGCTTGGTCATCCAGGAAATGCTCAATCGTTTCTCTCACAGGCTAATTTGATGGTGACACTCAGGGTTGGGTTCGCTCTCAAAGAAAAGGGTTAGGCTCAAAACTCACTGGGTATCATTGTTGGCTCCCTATACTCTACTAAGTTTGAGATATTGAAGGTTAAGCTTAATGCCTAATTAGGTAACTCAGGCACTAGATCCAACTCTCTTTATCACTTTGATGGATCCAGCTTACAAGTATATGGCCTAATTGTTACAAAATTTTTCCAGCAAACTCTTAGACTCTTTTCGAGAATTAATAATATTTTTATAAAAACATTGCTTACATTAATCTTATGATTAATTTCTCATGCAAATCTCTAATCATGTAGTGCAAAACTCATAACAACACCTAATGACATGTAGGCAAATGACTCATTTCAACACTTATTGATATATAGATTTGACTAAACCCTAAGCTACAACTGTGGATTTGTCCCTTGGTCAGGTGAGTGACATGCAGATGAGAACTTGGCATGCACTCCCAACAGATGCCATAGGATCCTCCAAAAGTAAAATACAAACATGACATGCTCAATGAATGAATGTAGTATGCAAACTTCTACAAAATGCAATCTAGTGGTTAGAGAAACATGAGAAGTTTCAAAAAAGGGCAGAAAATAAAAGGTAGGTTCAGGGTTAGCTTGGTAGGGTAGAAAGTAAGAAAAGGGTTTGGGGTTGATTGGGTAGAATAGGATACAAGGAGTGTCAGGGATTAGTCCTAAACTAATGAGGTTAACCTTACGAGGCTGAGGTATATCTATAGGGTCTGCATAATGAAAGAATTGATCATTAATTTCAGGGAAGAGATCGTTAATAGAAACTATATGAAGGGATTCTTCCTGAGGGTACTGATTTAAAGATATCAGGTCCTTAATAAATTCTTCTGGTTCTTGAATCAAAGGACTAGGCTCTACAATTGGTTTCTCTTCTAAGGTCTCCTCAAGTATAGTTGTAGTCGTAAGAGCATGGGTTTCTTCCTCTAATGGTTCTTCCATTACAGCTTCAGTTTGGGTGTGGTCAGGGTCAGCTAACTCTGGGTTAGCTACTATCTGGGTATGGTCAGGGTTAGCTAATTCTAGATCGGCTTCTACTTGGATATGGTCAGGGTCAACTAATTCTGGATTGGTTTCAGTTTGGGTATCTACTGGATCAACTAATTCTAGATCATCTATGGATAACTTTTCTTCTTCTTCCTCATACTCATCCACTAAGCTCACATTAGCTTCATATATCTCCTCTTTAAGGTCATTATGGTGAACCAATGGGGTGCTAAGAGGGGGTTGACTAAGAAAAAATTGACTAATACTAGGCTCACATCTAGGGGTATTGATCCTATGGGATTCAGGTTGACTAGGGAAAACCTTATTGGCACTAGACTGATACCTAGGGGTTATGGATTCCTTGGGCTCATAGGACATGGGCTCAAATCTATGGGTCATGGGTCTACTGGGTTTATAGGATGTGGGTGCATACGATCTGGGTGCATAGGAGCTAGGTTCAGAGGATTTGGAATTAGATCTATAAGCTGTGGATCTCCTGGATTCAGTTCAATGAGTTATGGGTTTACTAGGCTCATAGAAGGTGGATGCATAGGTTCTAGAGTCATAGGATCTGGGTAGGTACTTTTTCTTAAGTTTGCTTTTCATGGCTTCCCAGGTAGTTATGGGTGTTTCTCCTTGTAGTTTAGCCATTTCCTCAAACTGATCCTAGTCTACCTTAGCCTAGCAAACTAACTTGGCTTTCAAAATAGAAATGATCTCTTTCAAAATAGAAATTCCTATGGCTTTCAAAATACAGGTCCATATGTCTTTCCCAACTAAGATAATCCTCAAACTCAGGATCACCACCAAATGTAGATACTATTCCCTAAGCATTCCTAATGGGCCTTTCATCTTGGTCCAAGAATTCTTGATTGGGCTTCCTATGATTGAACTCCTGGTATGGGTCAAAGTATTGGGCTCTCATAGGGTTGGGCTTCAAGTATGGGTCATGGTATGGGGTTTTCCTAGGGTTGGGCTCTGAGTATGGGTCAAGGTAGTAGGCTCTCCTAGGGTTGGGCTCATCACGGGTCCTAAGGTCAGGCTCAGGTTTAGGTCTGGTATGGGGCTAAGGGATTTTTCATAGATCTCCTAATTGGTTCCCTACCTGGTCAAAACTATTGATTAAGGGGTCAAGCCTTTCGTGGGTTTGGGTATAGGATTGGGTCAATTGGTCAAATATATAATTCATTTGGGTATTTGATTGGTTCATCTGGGTGGTCAATTAGGCAATCAGCTGGTCATTCATGGCTTTTATGAGAGTTTCAAGATTGGATTCTATGGTTGAGCTAGGTTGGGTTGCGACTACTGGTATTAGGCTTCTAATCTAGGGGTCATGCAAACAATCAATCAAGGTGGTATGATGCAGTCAAACACACACAGGTTAACACGTGCTAGGGTTTGCTAGACCTAGAGTCAAAACCTAATGAGTTAACTCAACTTACACTCAATACAGCACCAAATCCTTCCACTGGCCAGGTAAGAGGTGGAGTAGTGAGAGGCTCCCCCTGCCTGTGACAGGATCCTAACTAAGTAGCCATCAGTCCACTTAGAGCATTTGCCACTAGACCTCTAGCCTTTGACACTAGCTTTTAGTAATAGATGATGGGTTGGGTGCACTAGTTTCCTCACTAGACTCGGACCCGCCTTGTTGGTATCCCTAAGCTATTAGGTTGCTAGTTAATTTTAATTAAGGCTTGGGTTCTGATGCTGGGTGATTGTTTTGGGCCCAGGACAGGTAATGAAATCCTGCCCTGATCTGATAGAGTAAAATTGCCCTTAAGATTAGTATAATGATATGATGCATAATCGATGAACCTGATGCAATCTAAAAGCAACACAGAAAATAAAATTTTTGTCTTTTTATGAGGTGACAAATTAAATTTATGTTGGTTAAGTTATCAAATAAAATTGGCTAGGGTTTGGGGGGTTTTGGATGTTGATTAGATTCGGTTTAGTCAAGTATGTAGAAACTAAAATTGTGGGACTATCTTGTGATAGAAGTTAGCATGGATTTCAATGCACAAAAATTCTAAAAAAATATTAAGATAGAGAATGATATGTGAGGATGATCCCTACTAAATTCCATGCAAAGAAAAAATGATTTGATGATGCAAAACTTAGGGTTTCTAACTAGGTACAGAAAAGATAGATTTTCGGTTAGGGTTTCTAGGATGCCAACTTTTTTGTAATTTTCAGTTCTGTAAAATCTGAGAAAAATATTAGTAAAACAGAGAACTCAACAAAGATAGCATGATGCAAATTTCAAAGAAAATAAAATACCTAAGATGGTGAAACAGATCAAGGTGTGGACTCCTGATGTAGAATTTAGAGGTGCAGAAATTTCATACTACAATAAAGGTTTTAGTTATGGATTTTTTTCTAGACTGTTTTAAATTTGAAAATTCTTCAAAAATCACAGGAAATAGAGGACAAGACAAATACCAAATTACATGAAAATCAGAGAAAAATAAAATATTTTTGATGGGTAAATTGCCCTTTGTTTTGACTAGTTATGTAGAAAACAACATGCAGAAATATAGACTATGATGCAAGAACATGCACTAATCCTAAGCTCTAATACCAAAATTGATGAGGGACAAGATTCTAATATGATACAGAATGATATGTAAGGGATAAAGATGAAGGAAATTAGATAAAAGCAAGCAAATATTTTTTTTGATTTTTTTATGGTTGTGATTCCTGAAACTAGTCTAGATTAGGTTAGGGTTATCCCGTATCAATTAGCATCCTACCCACATGCTAGTTCAATCAAAAAGAAAAGAAAATTAGGATCCTAGGTCTAAGAAGGCCTATTAGGAGCATGTTCACCTTCAAGAAATCAGACAAAAAGAGATGGGAATTAGGTTTAACATACCATGCAATGATTTCTAGTTATTGTAGAAGAGATCGCTCCGCTCAGATTGGTGCTTTGATGTTCCGGTCACTTTCTTGCAAATCCATCGACATTTTATTAGCTTCGTTCGGAGGCAAGGAAAACGTCATCCAAGGGGCATGGTACCGGAGGGATCTTGCAAATGTCAGGGGTTCAGTTAAAAAACAAATAAGAAAGCAGAACAAGGATTAGTGTTTAAAAAAACAAGGAAGTAGGATGGCTGATATTGGTGGCCTGAAAGTGGAAGAAGAACTCCTGGCTGAGGTCGGCTAGGGCTCTTGTACTTGGGGTGGATTAGGGCTTGGAAGTGGATGCTTTGGGTGGCTAGGGCTTGGAGGGATTAGGGCACACAAGTATCACACACACAATTTAAAGAACCACACAAGCTTCACAAAAAAATTCCACCAGAGTTTATTTCATGAATAAAAGATATACAAGAGGGGGAGGGGGGGTATTTATAGGCTCACCCAGGTCCTCTCCTTGTTAGGATTGGATGACATAGTTTGATTAGGAAGAGGAATACAAAACTTGAATAAACTACAATTCCTTGTTGACTTGGGAAAGGAATTCTTTGTTGGGTTGGGAAAGGAATATTCTCCTATTGACTTGGTCTTCTCTTAGGCTAGGGCACCTACTTGGACTGGACTTGGACCTTAGGCTTCCTCTTATGGGCTTGGGCAGCAAATGGGGCATCTCTAAGGGGGCTTGGACGGCCTTCAGATGGGCTTGGCGCATGGGTTAGGAAAATCCTGGGCACCCACTCTTATTTGGACTGGAGAAGGCCTGGGGCGCCATCTTCTAATGGGCTTTTGAGCTTGTCTGTCTGGAACTTGGAATATTCCTTGGTATCTTCAAGTATGGAGCTCATGGGCTTGCACTCTGCTCTGACCTGGGAGGGCCTGGTGAAGGCTTTGGCTGGTGATCCTCCTCTTGTATAAAACTGGACTAACACAAACTTGCAGGACTCAACTAAACTCATAAATGGACTCTAATAATAGGACTTAAAGGACTTATGAGGTTGAGACAAGGGATTCACTAGACTCAATTGGACTTCTTGCCTCAACTTATTACAGTACTCAATTGATGGACTTTATTACAGGACTTAGCAACATTGATCAACACATGACTTAAAGAACAAATTGGAGCTTGAAGTCTATGTCTGATCTGATGTCCCCATCAATAAGATTAAAGTGGGAGAAACTTTGGGGTGTCAAACTCTTTGGCGCACCTCATATCATTCCATGCACAAACTCATAAAGAAGGGCATTGCCTTTCTTTCTTACGCGCTATTCAAGAGGGGGGCATGGGGGGAGAGAGAGAAATATTTGGTTTAGGATTTGGTTTACAACTAACTCCTAATCCTAACCGAAATAGGGCTCCAACTAACCTATATACTAATCCTATTAAGTTTAGGTCTAAATTCATAACTAATTAGGTAATCTAATTAGGATCATAAAATTCAATTAGACTAGATCAAGCCTAAATGAATTAAATTAGATTTAATTGACCTAGGATTAGATAACCAATTAGGTCAAACCATATTGGCTTACAATACTTGTAATTAGATTAGTCCAAATCCTAATTAGACAAGGGCATCACCCAAACTCAATCAAATCAAATCTAATTCAATTTGTATTGAGCCTAATCATAATTAAATGATCAAATCATCTAATTAGACCAAACTAAATTACAACTCTTATAATAAAGTCCTTGCTAACAATTAGTAGGTGCTAAATTAGAAAGTTTCCAAAAAAAATAGTAGGTTTTGAAAATAGTAAGTGCTAAAATTTACAGATGCTAAAAATAATAGGTGTCAAAATTAGTAGGTTTTAAATATGTAACTCTTAGATATTTCAATCCAACAATGTGATCAGGTCAAGCTCCTATTGTATGTAACCTCTTGGGTTCCATTGTCTGGTAATGGGACATACCATGTCTGCATCATAGTATCATCAAACTCTTTCAATGGATTAGAATAAATCTAGCTCACCCCATCAAGGATCGTTGATCTAAAATTATCTTAGTAGGTCCCACAATCTACTAGTGATTTCTAGTAGCATGTAGTGGCAACCCAGTAGAATAGAAGAACGAACCCCTAGGTATAGTTACCATGTAATTTAGTTCTTCTATTAAGAATCCTAACAAGATGCAGATCATAAAAACTTGCCATACTCTAAGCATCTATCATGTGCTATATTTACTTAGCTTAGATCCAATGTGATACTTATGGAAACTCTTTTCCATCATTCATCCATCGTGGCCTTGGATTTTTAGACTTAGCTTCTTAAATTGCATAGGACTGCACCTTAACTATTAAGATTGATAGATCCTCTATAAATACACTTTCACTCCTATAGTGAACTTATTGTAGCAAACGAACACTACAAGGGCCCGAATGCTTAGGGCCAATATTTTATGTTATCAAACTACAGTAACCCCATTGTGAATGGCCAAGGTATCACAGGTCAAATAACCACTCACAAAATTATAGCATCGAGAAAGTCACTGACGAGTGAGTAGACATCCAAGTATCTTCTCATGATAGTCATGCTCAGTGCTATTATCTCTAATAACTACCTGCACTCTCGCTCTAGTATTTTCACATTATAGATTCGAGACTCTTCTATTCAAAAAGAAGTGATTTTTATACCTATCCAACTAGATCAATCATCATTTCCATGATATCCTATAATCAGGAGCATCTATAAATTAATCTATAATGACACATGTCTCAAATTCTCAACTCTTGAGAATATGTGTCTCATCCATTAATTTCTTAGATGATATATCGACATATTGTATATAAAAGTATTATCCAATTTCAAATATTACTATAATTTTATATCCTAAAAATAAAATATGTAACAACTAGATTGGCTTCTAGGACATACATCTAATAATAAAGACTCTTAATTATACGATACGTCGATTCAGCCTTCTACCACGTGCACCTTATCATAAAGACAAATTTTTCATGCCCTTACCCACATCAAAATCCATTTGATTTTATCACATGGACAGCCTTTAAATCAGATTTTAGATGGCTCTAATCATGGTTTAAAAGACATGTCCTTTTGCTTAAAATAAAAGAAACATCACGTGCCTCTTCACGTGATTCCTTGCCATGCACCAAAGTATAAGAGATGTTTCATACCTCTCGAGACCAACACACACTTTAAAATATGTGTTCATGTGATGGACTGTTTTTAGGATTTCCACATGGATCTCAACCCAGAGTAGAAAGGATTCTAAAGTCCCCTCACATATAAAAGTTTCAGCCTTATCCAATGTTGGTGCTAACTATGATAAAGTCCAAGTCAACTTGGACTCTATAATTGGCACCATAAAATACTGAAAAGAAAGTTTAATAAAATCTAGATAAATTCAGTCAAAGTCAAAGGCTAACCCAATTTAATTAGTAACTCAATTAGATTAATTAATTCAATAAAGTTTTGATCAAATCAAATTAACTGAGCTAGAGTTTATGCCATATGTGCTAGCATGTTTTGTGGCTAACCTAATTGGATCCTTTGGTCTCACAAATCAACCAAAACTTATTTTTGATTAATTTTCTTATATGTGTGACCCTATGGGTTCCTCATCTAGTTAGTAAAAGGTTTGAGTATATGTTTAATCTAATCGATAAGAACCCATCTAATCGATTTAGATCAAACCCATACTAGCCTAAGCTATTTAATTAGAACTCTTTATAATTGACTGATGAATTAAATTTTTTAATTCATGAAAACCTACAAGACAAAATTGATGACTAGCAATATGTCTGCCTATCCAAAAGATGTAGAATCTGATAAAAATTATCAAAATACCCTTTAGTAAAAAGTTACCATATAATTTAATCCTTCTTTCATCCTCTAATTTGAATAAGCGATAGGTATGAATTTTTTTCAAATCCTAATACTTTACTTTTTTGAATCTCTATCTAATAATGAAGAATCGATTGATGAAAGATTAGAAACCAATTCTAATTTCATCTTGCTTTAATCAAAGACTTCCCGAGTTATCATATGATGGATTATATAGGATAAAATACCTCTTTATTGATAAATGTCATACATGAGTTGGAAGAATTTATGGAAAAGCTCCTATCACATATGAAATGCGATCAACTTATAGGGCACTATTTTTCCAATCTAGCACTATTAATATAGGTTTATGGTATTCAAAATAGTCTTCTGTTGGATTAATGGGATATTCTGATATTGATTTTCCTAGTCAAAAATTAGATAGAAAAATACTAGTAAAACTTGTCAATTTTTTGAAGTTAACTTAATCTCATAATTTAACAAAAAATAATATTTGATGCCATTGTTTATGGCCAAGGCCAAATATATTACAGCTGGAAGTTGTTGTGCTCAAATCTTAAGGATTAAGTAATAACTTAAAGATTTTGACATCAAAACATTTCCATAAGATATGATAATACTAGTGCAATAACTTAACTTAAAATTTAATTCAGCACTCAAGAACTAAATATATTGAAATAAGACATCATTTCATAAGATATCATATTTAAAATGATGATATAATGCTTGATTTTGTTAATACCGATAGGCAATTAGCTGATATTTTTACCAAATCTTTGAGTGTGGATAAAGTTAATATGATTAGAAGAGAATTAGGCATCAATGATCCATTTGATTAAATCTCTTTTTCTCTTCTTAGAACCTACTTTTATCGAGGAGAATTCTTGGAGATTAGATCTTCTTAGAATTCCCAAAAGCCCTTTGAAACCTTCTAAAACCTTAATTTTTGACTAAAATTTTAAATTTTTTCCTGACCTGGATCTAAGCTAACTCGAATCCTGAATTTGAGTCAACTCAAGTTTGAGCCAACTCGATAGTCTATTTGAGCCGACTCGAAGATAGGATTTTTATTTTGAAAAGGGGACCCGCAAGTTCCATTTTTGGTCAAATGAGTCATCTTCAAGCCCTAGAATAGTGACCCCTCTCATCCCAACCTTCCATTTGTCAAAATCCTCTTACTCTAGCACTATTCCCTTCATTTCCCTTCTAATCCCCCTCATTTCTAAGGAGATATGGGTCCTAAGAAGTAGCTAGCTTGTCGATTGAAGTGTCCATGGTCCGAAATGGTGCATACCATAAGAGAGAGGGAGAGGCAGAGGAGAGAAGCATCTCAAGGAGAGCAAGCTCCACTGACCTAGCCTTAGCCAATGGAGTCCACCATTTTGGCATTGGTACCTTCCCCTTCTTAACCCCCAATAGAGAGAACAGCTGATAGGGTAGTTACTATTGGGAGATGGATAAATTTCAAATTTTTGGATGATAGTGGTTTCCTTTGTGGTCAATGGATTAGAGGCCAAGGATGGGAAAAGTTCTGCAAGACAAACATTCTAACCTACCCTAGGTTGGTGGGATAGTTTTATAAAAATTTGAAAAGAATTTTTCGGGATGTTTCTTCATCTATCAAGGATACTAAGATTACACTGATTGACTCCACCCTAGGATAGATCCTTAGTAGCTTTCAGGGTATTATTCCTGAGAGGCTAGCTAATAGGAAGACTGATCTAAGATGTGTCTTAGATAGGGAGTTTGTTGATGGGATAGGTGATCTGATGGCAAAAACCTTGCCCATTGATTTGAGGTTGTTGCATCATATTATTAGATGGATCTTCCTTCTGAAGATTAGTAGGTTCAACTTTATATCGAGAGGAAGCTAGCCCTCATGTATCCTCTGATTCAAGGTATGTTTATGAGTTTACTAGGGATGATATTGATATAGATGAGAGAGGCAATTAAGAGAGTGAAGGCCTTTCTGCCATATGGTATGTTATTGACTTTGATGTTTGAGGCATTTGGTATCTCTCATGAAGGCGAGTCCTTCAAGAAGCTATTAAGCCATAATGAGTATTGTGACTGGACCTTACATAGGATGGGGTACCAAAAGGTTGGTGACCATCGGATTAAGAGACTATCTAGGCAAGAGCGGTAAGAGAGCCCAGAGTCACCCTAGAGAGTAGAGCCATTCTCTCTAACCAAAGCATCCGATGTAGCTCTAGGACCTTCAACATTCCAAGCCTCATCTTCTAGGACTCCTGGCACTCCTCGCCACTCGAGTAGATTGATGATCAGTTGGTGTAGAGGATCACTGAGATTGTGAGTCATTCTATCAGATACGAGATCTAGATGTTATCTAACAGAGTTGATGGGCTCTAGGTAGAGATGCAACAACACATTGAGCAGCTTGGAAGCTCTTCAGTACCTACTGGCTCTGACAGACTGATGTAAGGTTAGATGATGGATTTTCAGAGGTTTGATCTACCACTGATAGACTTGGGCTTGCCATTAGTAGGCTTCAAATGTCTCAACAATCAAGTCCTAGTTGTATCTCTCATATTGTGACTTGCCTCACTAAGATGCTAGTAGAGTAGGTAGCTTGAGTAGCACCAGTAGCCATGACAGCATCTCCAACATCCTCTTTAGCCATTGTAGTTTCTAGCAGGCCCCCTCCTAGGACCTCTCCTTCTCATGTCTCATAGGACCTCTCCTTTTGATGATTGCAAAGCAATTAAGTTGATTACTAATGACTCTATGCACTTAGAGTAGTTTAAAGTATGTTTTAGGAATGTAAAAGGGTTAACCTTGTCCAAAAAGGGTTGTCATATGAGTCAACATTAGGATTGACCCTAGGTGCAGGAAATCTATAATGACTTGTTTTTGCACACATTTAATGGCATTTAATGCTTCCCAAACTCCTCCAAATGGCTCTTAATGGCTAGTAAATCTTCTCCAACATTCAATGAAGCTATAAAGATACCCAAAAGGAAGAAACACATAATAAGAAACATGGATTAACTTCTTCCAAAGAGTTTTGAAGCATTCAAGTGAAAGAAACATTTAATTCAAGTTTAACTACCACTTCAAAGGCTTTCATTGCTTTCTCCTAACTAAAGGGTGCTCTCAAGGGCTTCTTCAATCTTTGTAAAGCAATTTTATTGTTTGTCTCATTAAGGAGCATTGATTATCTTCTCATTCTTGTTGGGACAAGTTTTGGGTATGCTCAAACTTGTGGATAAGTTTATCCATACCTGGAAATGGGGTGTATAGGGCCTCTTCATGATTGGAAAACAAGATGCTAGCTTGGAGAGCTAGGGATTTGTCAGAAAGTTTGATGTGTAATCATTGATATATGATTAGTGCATTAGAATTCCCAAGTAGGAGCTTGGGAGTAGATATAGGTTCGAGGGAAGCACCAAATCACTATAAATTGGTGTGTTTGTATTGCTTCAGTTTTTACTTAGCTTTCTATCTTGCCTTACTTTTAAATAGACCTGTCAAAATGGGCCAAAGCCCATGGACCGACCCATTTAACCCTATAAATGGGTCGGGTTAGGCTGAAAAAAGGTAGCCCATTTATGTAACTGAGCTTTTTGTCCTGGCCCTTGTAGCCCGTGGGCTAAACTAGGTTAGGATCGGGTTAGCCTGTGGGCCATGAATTTTTTTAAAAAAATTACCAGAAGCTGGAAGATATTTTAGTTAAACACTTATATGGAGAACCCCACCCTAAAACCCCACTCGAATGTTTGTTCTTCTCCTTCCATGAGACCATGACATTCCCACTTTCGATTCATCGAAGCTCTCCCATTCCAGCAAAGGAGAAGAAGCGATGGCGACAGTGACGCCGGTGGTGACAAAGGGGTGGTGGAGGAGAGAAGTGGTGTTAGCATCGAGACAAGCACAACTGAACTTTGACCATTCAGTGGTGAGGACTCCTCAATCCCTTTTTTTTAATATTTTTCTCTCAATGGAGAGTTAGAGACGGGGTCCAGGAGGGCTGCCATTATCGTTGTGCTGGCTTGCTGGGAGGGCTCACCGAGATGGGTCTTCTTCCTCCGTGACTGTCGCATCAATGTTGAATCTCCTTTCTCTTCCATGATCTCGACCCGGATGTCTAATCTCTGGCTTTGCCCCACAATGACGAGGGCCCTTCCTGGCTCCCACTGGCCACCATTCCAGGAGACTCCTATGACTCTACCACTCTGGCCTCCTCCATGCCATCCCCCTCTCCCCATCGGTTTTATGGCTTTTATTCTTCTTCCATAGTTCCATCTTATAAGTTATAACTTGAAGTGGGCTTGCCTAGCCCTAGCCCATGGCCCATATAGGGCCATACCAGGTTGGATTTTCTCGCCCCATTTATGCAAGTGGGCCTAACTCGGATCAGCCCATATAATGTTGGCCCATATTCATAGTCCTACTTCTAAATTGCACAACACTTCTCTTACCACCATCTAAATTTTGTTTTAAGTGTACGTTCTTATTAAACTTTTAGAACCCAATTCACCCCCGCTCTTAGGTTGCAATAGCTGGGCACTAAGTGGTATTAGAGTAGGTGCTTCTAGCCCTACCTTGACTTCACCACCAAGACAAAAGATCTATGGTATCTCGAGTTAGTTCTTTTCTAGCCAAAGGGTAATCCACTAATAGACTCCCACTCTTTAATGGCATGAATTACATCTACTGGAAGGCATGTATGAAAATATTCATTCAAGAACTAGACTATGATTTATGGAGTATCATAGTCCATAGCCCTCACACACCTACCAAATTGATTGATGGTGAGCACACTCTCAAGCCTAAAAGTGAATGGGATGAGCTCGATAAAAAAATGGCTCAGCACAATGCTAAAACCATGAATGTGTTATATTATTCATTGGATGAAAATGACTCATTTCAAAAGGAGAAAGAACAACAAGATAAATATCAACAAGAAGAGCTTCAAGGTGTACATGATATGCAAAAAGAATAGAGGTATATCCAAAATCATCCCAAAGAACTTATCATTAGTGATCTTATACAAGAGATAAGAATCAGATCTTCTATTAGAGATACTTGCAATCATTTAGCATTTATCTTTCTAATTAAACCTAAGTTATAAAAGAAACTGAAAAAGATCATAATTGGATAAATATAATGCAGGAGGAACCTAATCAATTAGAAAGGAATAATATTTGGATACTTGTTAGTAGACCCAAAAATTATCTTTTAATTGGCATAAAGTAAGCTTATAGAAATAAGCTTAATAAAAAATAGTAATGTAATTAGAAACAAAGCAAGATTAGTAGCTAAAGCCTATAATCAAAAAGAAGGTATAGACTTTAATGAAATATTTGTTCCTATAACAAGATTAGAAGCTATTAGGCTACTACTTGTATTTGTGTACTATATAAATTTTAAATTATTTCAAATAGATGTCAAAAGTACTTTTTTGAATGGGTATACAGCTGAAGAAGTATATATAAATCAACCACCTCTATTGAAAACCATGAATATCCAAACAATGTTTTCAAGTTGAACAAAAATTTGTATGGCTAGAAATAGCACCTCAAGCATGGTATTAAAGGCTTAGCAAATTTCTGATTCAAAGGATTTTGTTAGGAGTAATGTAGATGCAACCATTTTTATAAAAGAAGAAATAGTGACATGCTAATTGTTTAGATTTGTGTGGATAATATTATCTTTGGTGCCACTAATGAAGCTTTATGTTAAGAATTTTCTAGGCTCATACATGGAAGGTTCAAGAAGAGCATGATGGGGGAACTTAATTTTTTCTTAGGCTTTAAATAAAACAATCAAAAGAAGGGATCTTCATTAGCTAAATTAAGTATACCAAATAAATTCTAAAGAAGTTTGGCATGGAGACCTCTAAATGCATTTATACACCAGTGAGCCCTTCATGTAGATTAGATATGGATGACAGTGGTAAAAGTATTGATTTAAAGCTTTATAGAGTCATGATAAGTTCTTTATTATATCTTACTGCAAATAGACTAAATATTTTATTTAATGTTTGCATGTGTACTAAGTTTCAAGCAAATCCTAAAGAATCATATTTAAATAATATGAAAAGAATTCTAAAATATTTAAATAGAACTCAAAATCTAGGACTTTGGTAATCTAAACAATCTTTAATTAAATTAATAGGTTACTTAGACTCAAACATTGTTGGATGTAGAATAAATAGAAAATGCACTAGTGAAACTTGACAATTTCTTAGTGTTAACTTAATCTTTTGGTTTAGCAAAAAGTTTGGTAGTATTATTCATGGCCAAGACTAAGTACATTGCAGTCAAGAGTTACCATGCTCAAATCTTATGGATTAAGTAACAACTCAAGAATTATGGTATCAAACTTAACAAGATTTTCATAAAATATGATAATACTAGCACAATAAACTTAATTAAAAATCTAATACAACACTCTAGAATAAAACGCATTAAAATAAGGCATTACTATATAAGAGATCATGTTTAAAATGAAAATATTTTGGTTGATTTTGTGTGTACTAATAAACAAATTGCTGACATGTTCTCTAAGCCTCTATGTAAAGAGAAATTTAGTAAAATTAGATGGGAACTAGTGATGTTTGATCCTTTTACTCAAAATCTAATCTTTTAATCTCAAATCCTTAGAATTCTAGATTTTCCATAGAAATTCATCTTTTTTAGGATATTAGAGCCTTAATCCAATTTCCTTATGACCTAAAAATCCATTCATCAATGCCCAATCTCATCAAAATTTAGATCGAATCCATTGACCTAAGGGGTTGACATGCGTGCTGACCCATGGCTAAAGTGTTGACATGGATGCTAACCTCTGATGCCCACCATACTATTTTTGTTCTTACTTGTCGCTCTTCACATGAAACCTTTTGGATGACACACATTGGAGGCCGAATCCCTTGCTGACCCTCCCCTAACAAAAACCCCCAATTTTTTTTTTGTGATCCTTTCTTCTCCCGCGGACACCACACTCTTCAAAACCTTCTCCTTCCTCTTCGTCTCTCCAAAATGATCTCTCTCCCACCTCTAATATACCATTTCCAAGCATCATCTTCTCCCAAAACATCCCATTTCCCTTCCCTAATCAACAAGATCTAGACTTTACTCTCTCCTCAATCTCCATTTCTAGCTTCAAATCTAAAAACCCTAAATCCCTCTTCCCACTCCAAAAACCACAAAATCACCACCTCTTGTTGCTCTCAAATCCCATTTTCCACCTCCCAAACTCTAGACCCAAGGCATCCTTGGTGTGTGGAAGTGATTTGTGATCAATGGCTCCCAAAATAAAAAATCCCAAAAGGAAGAGGATGACTCCTAAAGAGGAAAGAAAGAAGAAGGTTGCCCAAGCTCCCACCATGTCTAATCCTCCTAGAACCCCAAGCAAGTTATTGATCTCTACTCATTCTATGGCTATAGGGAGGGTGATAGACTTTAGATTTCTTGAGAAAGAAGATTTTGTAATTGGGGAGAATATTGAAGCTCAAGGTTGGGGATTTTTGTGTAAGACTAAAGTGCCTATCTACATGGATTTATTAAGGGAATTTTATCAAATATTAAATTTGGAGATGGGCATGTAGCTTCTTTGGTAAAGGGCATTGAGATTGACAAGGATGGTACCTCTCTTGGTCGAGCAATAAGTGTCATGTTATGGTTGGTCCAACATGGCATCAATGCTTCATCTCACTCTGGCACACATCAACTAGCTCAAATGATCAAGCTACCTCCTAGCACCTCACCACCTAGATGCTCAGATGCGCACTCACCAACTTCCTGCATGCATGTCGACCACTACTGGGCCTGCCCCTATCTACCTAGTTGTGCGTGCTCCAAGTACGGTGGCCATTAATGTTTGCCACTTGAGGGATGCCCTGTCATAGGACATGCTATACTAGTCACCACTCCTTGCCTCACCTGCCATGGTATGATCTCCCACTCAAGGCATGCTTGCAATTCTGGAATATGCCAACCATCATTTCTTGCTTTTAGGCATCAGGTACATGCCTACAAATTGGTTCCTCGTGACCCTCCAGGTAAGAAGTCCTAAAAGAGAGGCCATGGTAAGTGAGCCATTGGAGAAGAATAGAGGGGGATGAGGTAACACAAAGCTAAGAACCCACTACTAGCTATCTCATGAGACACATCCTTGGCTCCTTCATCTGCGAGCATCCACCCGAGTGTCCATCAAGACATTTGCAGGCCTCCTCATGCACCTTTCCTTATCTACAGTGCCCTAGCCTTGGCAAATATGCTTAATAATGTGCCATCTCCCAGGAAGTGGGCCTCATACACATTGAGTACCCCTCCTTCAACAAACCTCACTCCATCTCCCTTCCTCGCTCTTTCTCTAGCCCTTCTCAACTTCACTCTACTCTCTAAACCCAGAGGGGACTCCAAGCTTCCTCTATTTGCCTCTCTGGGAGACTGACTTAGGCATCAGAGCATCTGCTACTAGGAACCTAGTGTGTTTCTGGTCTTCTCTATCTTGTAGGACCAACTCCTGGTGATAGGACCTTGCGAGACCTGGCCCCATGATAGTAGACATGTCAACTCCAACCCTATCTGAGTTAAGCTCGAGTCAGCCCAACCTTCTACTGAGGCAACAAATGGTGCTAGAGGAAGGCCCCGATGCTTGTAAACTTCATTGAGGATTGAAGTTTATCTCTAGTTTCATCTTGACCTTGGTTCATGCCATGGCCAAAGGGAAAAGGATGATCATGTTTGCTCCAACCAAGGTGTCCACAACCTTGGCTACCCAGTCCCTAGTCCCTCTAGGGGAGGAGAGTTGGGACCCTCGGTTGCTCCAACTACCACCCTTGAGTAGTTCCAATAGCTCTCCTAGTAAGTCTAAGCAATGATGGCCTTGGTGTAGGGCATATAGCAAGACCAACCAAGGTTGGAGGTGCAGTCGGCCTGCCAATCATCTCCATCACATCCACCTTCCCCGGGGGCAAGGCGAGCAGCCCAGGGTGCAAGGCAAATTGGGGTGCAAGCCGAGACCAAGGTCACCCTTACTATGGAACCAGAAGGCCCCCGAGTAAGGCAATCGACTTGGAGGGCAAGGTGAGCTTCCTGCCAAGCCTCGCACTAGCCCACCATATCTCACAGTCATTGCTCTTATCGGGAGATAAATGAGGTGCACCCATCTAACTCTCCTATTTCTATTTCCTACTCCTCTATGTAGGATACTTCATCGAAGGAGTCTTCAAGTTATTGTCCCATCGAATAGTGTGGGTGACAAGGAGAGCTAGCCTACAAACTCTAGTTGGTGGATGGCTACCTGAAGAAGCTCCACCAACATAACTTGTTTCAAGGTGGCGAGCCTTAGTTTACAGTTCATCCCCCATTTTCTTATAAGATCATAAAGGAACCAGTGCCTCACTACTTCAAGGCACCTGTTATAGAGGCATAGGATGACACCTCTGACCTGTTCAACCACATGGAGAGCTTCATATCCCTTATGCTTCTCTAGGGGGAATCGAATGCTTTATGTGCCAGGCCTTCTCGACCACCTTTGGGAAGTGGTGAGAGCTTGCTACACCCAACTCCTATTAGGATCAATCCATTCTTTCAAGGAGTTCGGTTGACAGTTCATGGCCCAGTTCTAGAGCAGCAAGAGGCCCAAGTGAGGCTCCAACTTTCTCTTCTCCATCCAACAAGAGGAGGGCAAGCCTCTTCTCCACTACATGGGTCACTTCAAAGTGACAATGCTTAAGGTTCGTGGCTTTGAATCCTCTATCACCATGTCAGCCCTAAAGAGAGTACTGCACAAAGTTCTTATTCTTGGCAAAATCAGACTATTTGATCATGTCATAGAAATGACTATTCTAATTTTGAGATATTTATTTTAGCCTATTTACATGGATCCTTTGCAGCTTTGACCTTGTGATCACATCATTATCCATCTACTTGATCTTATCATGGTTAACTACAATAGCAATTAGTATGGATTTCAATATGGTTAAGGTGAAAAGGTTTTTATAGTTAATATTGACTATAACCTTTCACCTAAGTCTTGTCTTATAGCTATCTATCTAATTTTATTTTATAAATGCATTGCATCCATTAGATACTATACCTTTTGGTGGATCTATTAAGGTCCATATTAGGTTGAAGCACATCGAGTCTAACTTTATAGGATTCAACCATTTCTTAGATTGATGTTAACATCGCCTCATTGTAGGTTTCTGGGATCATCTCTATATTTCCTATCTCCTACAAGGAATATTTTCTTTGAGTCCTCTATATGTTTACCTTTGTTCTTTTTGGAGGATGGGAGATCCTACTAAACTTACAAGGTAGAAAAGGAACTAATATACCAGCTCTACTCGAATGGGTTTTATAGATTTTATGGTCTTTTGCTCTTTTGAGACTATCTCTTTGAGCTTAGTTATCCTTCCACTTCTATATTTAGGTTGAACTATTTAATCACAAATATAGACATTGGGTCACAATAACTTAGGAGCCACTGGAAAGTAATATCCTAACAAATCTTTAGGATACAGGCCATTAGCAATCTAAACTCTAGCTAGTCCCTGATCTACCTATATCTTATATAAGTGTTGTAAGAATGGATTTAGGATGAACCCACTTAAATTAGGTAAGCTAAGTTATGTAATCATAACCTTAAAGATAAAATAGTGACTCTCATAATGGAATGAACCATATCCAATAGGATTAAATTCTCTACTTAGACACCTTGTTGAACTCGAGATGCAAGAGAAATCCATTATGAGAACTTGAGATGATTTTAAAGTTTTTGCAAAGGTAATCACTTCCTCAATCTCATCAAAGAACCTTAAGGAGCTTTTTATAGTCTACACATCGAATGTGCTACACACATTAATGTATACCTAAGCATATTTGTGGTCCTCACTTACACCCTTTCTCTCATAAAAGGTAGTTTAGTCAATAGTCTTCAAGATTGGATTCACAAATTGAAAATGACTCAATAGTCAAAAGGCCCATGGTTGTCCATGGTTTCCAAATTGATTGCCTTTCTTTTTGACTTGACCAAACCCAAGGTGCTACCTATATACTTTAGGTGACATCATCTTATAGGATCTCTCAGATCTAATGGCACTACTTATATACTGATATGCAAATAGAGACTAACATTTATAAAATCATCTGAACTCAATTTATTTTAAAAAAATATATATCAGTGATTTCATGCTAAACAAAAATCAAATTTTTGCTCATAGCAAGTAATAGTCTCATTGAGTAGCTGGCATACCTTTCAAAAGTGTATCACATTTATTCTTCAAGAATTCCAAGTATAGGGATAATTCATCTTTGAAGTGAAAACAAGTTTCCATTATCAATAGCCATCTACTTAGAAGATCCTAATCTCTTGCTTCTTCTTAGCCTCTTCTTCCAATTAGACTCTCTTTTGGAAGACAAAGTCTACTCTGCATTAAGAAGCAGGCCCCTTTAAACCTTTCAAGGTCCCTTTAATAGTCACCAATTAGTTGACCTAATTGTCTCAACCTTATTCAAATGGTAGCTTACAATAAACTATCAATATAAATTAGACAAAGATGGTTGGATCAAATCCATTTACAATCCTTTATGCATCAGCATGCCTGAGCTTCTCAAGCTCCTAATCCTTAATTATTATCAAACAATGACCATAGATCGATTGCATTTAGGTCAGCCTAAATGGCTTTGTAACATAGGATAATCTTGGTTTATTATTATACTCAACCCATCTAATTAATTTTTAATTTGAGCTAGTCTTTGTAATATGTTTAGGTTAATCGATTGGTCTACGAATTAAGAGAGTTGGAAGCTAACTTTTAATCCATAGAGAATAAAGATTCTAGTTAGATAATTGTATTTAATTTTAAATTTATTCTAGAGACTTTAAACAATAAATTAGGCTCCCACTATTTTCATAGATCTCTTAACTCAGTGGAGATGCAAAAATCCTTACAATTAGGATCCCCAGTGGGTACTGTAGTCCCACTAATATGAGGTACCTCACTTGCCCAGTTATTGGTAACACACTATATCAATGAATGGACAACTCTTGTCCAATGCTTCTCAAACATGTTGTAGGACTCAGTTTCTAAGTCATGTAGGCTCACCTAATAGTTATTACCCACACTCCCTAGTTAAATCAGACCCACTATTCATACGAAATGAAACCGTCATTGGGTCCCTCACCATGCCTAGTTCCTTACATATCATAAGAAAATCCCATTAAATCAGAAGAGAGAGACTTTAAACCCTACTTGCTCTTATGATCAGATGGTCATGGTGATGTACTCAATCCAAGTACTAAGCTAAAAGATCATATCATATATGAAATAAGGTTCAATTCAGCATATCTAATGCGTCTAACCTAATTTGGGTCAGCACATCTCATATATGACTAACATAGTTTATGTTAGCACATCTCATGTATGACTAAGCTAGTTTAGTTCAACACATCTCATGTTTGACTAACATAGTTTGTGTCATCACATCTCATATCTTTTAGATCCATATATTTCATATCTAAATAACCTAGTTCATTGGATCCCTCAATGACACTTCCTGTCATTGATGACTTCACCCTACAATATCTCATGTTAATATAGTGATTGCGCCCCCCTCGATGCAACTGAACTACTATATCTAACCAAGAATAATCAACACCCAAGAGATGCTCACGGCTCTATAATAGTAGAAGACCTATGACTTAATATTTATGAGGAGGTTTGGTTTAGGTTTCTTATTAATTAGTCAGCACAATCTTATATTTGACAAACCATTTGACTAAACTAATTTTGGTCAGCTCAATTTTAAAATCCTTTCATGATTCTCCTTCATGAGTCAAATCATAGTGGCAACCTTACATGTTATAAGAGAATCCCACGAAGGAGAAGAAAGGGCCTTTAACCTTACTTGCTCTTATGATCATATGGCCATGGTGATGCATTCAATCAAAGTACTAAGCTAAAAAATTATATCATATATGAAATAAGGTTTAGGTCAGTACATCTCATGTTTATCCGACCTAATTTAGGTCAGCACATCTCATGTCTACACAGCTACATTAGTTAGCCAAACACCTCAGAAGCCATTGGCCAAGAGCTCCAACTAGCAACCGAGCCCCCTGTGGAGAATAGGAGCCTTGTTTGCATTATATCAAGTAGACAAAAGAGTGGGGACCAAGCTCTTCTAGGTAGTGAGCATATGCCAAGGTAGCCCAGATGAAGATCCCTCAATTGAAATGCCAAATGGCAAAAGAAGAGCCTCTTGCCTTTTCTACCACCAATATCGATGGAGTCTTGTTTCTGCATGATGATCCTGTAGTTTCCCTTGCCATCTCAAACTATGATGTAAAAAGAACCCTAGTGGATAATGGAAGCTCTATAGTATCTTGTTCTATAATGCTTTCTCTTAGATGGGCTTGCCTAAGGATTGCCTCCGAAGGGCGAGCACTCCTCTGATTGGTTTTTTTGGGGATGCAATTCCTATCGAGGGCATCACAACACTCTTTATGATAGCTAACTAGGCCCTGAGATAGGCTATGGTCCTTCTAGATTTTTTGGTACTCAAAATTTTAGTGGCCTGTAACACCATCTTAGGAAGACCCAGCCTGAACACTTTACAGGTCATGGTCTCAACCTACCACTTGCTGATGAAGTTCTCCACTCCCATGAAGTGGGCAAGGTATGAGATGATCACGCCTTAGTAAGGCGGTGTTATGTGGTGAAGCTTAAGCAAAAGCCAAAGAAGGCCATGTCCATCGAGAGCCTTAATCTCTGAGACTAGTAGAAGCTACAGTGGGGAGAGCTTATAGAAGAACTGGTTCCTATTTCTCTAAACTCATCTGACCCCTCTTGAGTGGTGTACGTTAGGAGCGAGCAAAGCCCTCAGAGTCCAGAATTCGAGAGGTGGAATTCCTCCATGCAAACATCGATATCTTTGCATGGACAATAGCAAATATGCTAGGTATCGACTTTGAGGTCATGGTGCATCACCTCAATGTCGACCCTTGTACCCCTAGTTCTCTAGAAGAAAAGAAGCTTCACCCCTAAGCACTAGTGTGCATTCAAGTAAGAGGTAAAGAAGGTTCTGGAGGCCAAGTTTATTCATGAGGTCTAGTATCTACACTAGCTTACCAACGTTGTCCTAGTGAAGAAGGCTAATGGTAAGTGGTGAGCTTGCATTGACTTCACTAACTTGAATAAAGTTTGCTTGAAGGATTGCTTCCCCCTACCCTGGTCTATCAATTAGGAGATTCAACATCCAGGCATGAGACACTTAGCTTCATGGATGCCTTCTCCAAATATAACCAGATTTGAATAGTGCCCGAGGACAAAGAGAAGACCACATTCATCATGGCCAAGGGCTATACCACTACAAGGTCATGCCCTTTAGCTTGAAGAATGCGGAAGCCACCTACTAGCACCTTGTCAATAAAATCTTCAGCGATCAAATTGGGTGTAATATGGAAGTCTATATTGATGACATGTTGGTGAAGAGCTACAAGTAAGGTTAGCATGTGGCAAATCTAGAGGAGACATTCCAGACCCTATATTAGTACCTTATGATGCTCAACTCCAACAAGTGTGCATTCAGGGTCTCTTCTAAAAAGTTATTAGGTTTCATGATGTCCCACCATGGAATCGAGGTGAACCCCGAGAAGCTCCAAGTGATCTTGGGAATGATAGCCTCTAGGAGCCAAAAGGATGTCCAGCCCCTTGCAAGATGGGTTGTGTTTCCCAGGTGGCTTATCCAAGAGAGGGGGTGAATTGGGTATTTAAAATTTTTTTAAGTATGTTCTAACTTTTAAGTTCTTATGTGGTATGTGCTGTGAATTAAATTAACTACTGCAGAAGCAAGTAAGAGCAGGAAACAGAATAACAAATATAGCAAATTTTACAGTGGTTGGGAGCAACCTCGCTCCTACGTCCACTACCCAAGATACTACTTAAGATTTCTACTATATTCACCCTTAGAATACAGCTAGATTGTTTTCACGGGCGCACAATCCAAAACCCAACCTTGGTTTTATCTCGGGCTCACCAAAAACCCAATACAAAGTTAGTTTTGAACGGGATCGCTAACAACCCACTACACTTGGTTTTTAAGGCTCACCACTAACCTAACAAACTCCAAGTTATAGCCCCTGTTATACTTGGTACAACTCAAATGAAGAGTTAGAAGAATAAAGCAACAATATGACATGTAGCACTTGAGAAACCCTCTTGATTGCATTTTGAATGCTCTTCAAGGCTTCTTAACTTCCTCAATGAATGCCTCAAGATTCTGATAAGAGTTGCTGAAGTCTTAAGTGCTTACTTTGAATGCTCTCTATTGAGTTCTTTTGAATGTTTAGTGAAAGCTCTTTTATTTCTTAATAACTTCTCCAAAAGTGATTCAAATCACTTATAAATACTCACTCCAACTAATTTCAAGTGGTTATAGCCATTGTAGACCATTGAGATTTGAAATATAGTCATTGGAGACCGTTTTGATTCAAAAAGTGTGTTATGGAACTAACCATTACTAACCTGAAACTGGGACTCAAGTCAGCTCGGATACTTCGAGTCGGCTCGGATTCTCAGTTAGGTCCAAATGACACTCTGGTCAAGTCTGCTCTTCTTCTTCGAGTCGGCTCCCCTAGCTGGTTCTTCGGAACTGAGATTTTTAGCACTATGGAAGAGTCAGCTCTTCAGTACTCGAGTCGGCTCGGTTGTCTGTCTGAGAAAACTTCACTCTAGATGAGTCAGCTCAGATACCCTCAAGTTGGCTCCAATTCTCAGAACTTCAGAATTGAACTCTGCCCGAGTCACCTCTTCTGACTCGAGTCGGCTCGAATGTCTGCGTGCCAAAAAATAAAATGATATGCCAGACTTCGAGTCGGCTCTCCAGTTTTGAATCAGCTCTTTTGACTTAGGTCCTCAATTGTTCAATCTTCTTTAGACTTCTTCTAGTGACTTCAAAATAGCTTAAAAACTTTCCAACTCCTTCAAAGACTGATCTTGAGAAAATTAAACTAGAAAACTACATAAAAGTGGCCCTTTTTTATGAATACATGATTGATTTTTTTTTTAAGCCCTTTTTTACACAATATTTCAACAAAAAATAACTTAACATTCTACAATGTTGTAGGTGTTGGGAATTGTGTCCCAAAGCCAATCTCCTAGGCTGTAGGTAGTTGAGCTGAGTATTGTACTCTTTGTATGAATTAATAAATATTATTTTGGTAGCTCATCACATTCTGACATTTCCCTGTAATGAACTCCTTTCATGTAATGAAGTCCTTAGGACTACATTGATTTTGATATAGAGAGGATATATCGAGTGGTCCTTAAACCAGGTTCACAACCAAATGATACATTGTACTGGACAGCAATGTATCAGTGTAGGTTGTTGTGGTTAACATCGTTTGGTTGTCCTCTTAAACAAAGGAGTGTGGTGCACTGATGTGATCTGCAAGTGGGATATATGATATCTCATTGAACGTGACTCTATGTAGCCCCTTTCTGCCAAAGAGATACTCACGATTGGATATGGGTATATGTGTCCCTCCGACTTGAGGTCATCATGATAGCTTGCAAGCAACTCCTTGTGCTTTGGTGCCGGACTACCCAAATTTCTAATCCGGTGACAGAAGGTTTCTGGGTACAGGCAAGTGCTTGTGGAGCAGTGGTGGACCAAGATGGAATTGACCTGTCCAAATAGTTTGGATTGAATGTCTCACAGTGTCTCAATTTAGCAAATCCTCGGCCGGGGTAATCATAGTGACGAGTCACTGGACTTGCGAGGTTGAGATATGTTGTGGATTGACTCTACTAGGGTTGGCGGTCTAACCCTAGGTCATCCTGAGCATTGGAGGTCAAAGGGATGAATTATATGGTAACCATATGCCAGAGGTTCGATTGATTGCTCTTGCATCTTCGACCTATCCGGACGCCGGGACCCATTGCTAAATGGTATCTTGTACTGGTACTAGAATTGTTCCAGTACTACCGCCTAGGTTCGAACGTATGAGGTCACATGCCATAGAGGATCTCTCCATAATCCAGGTACCGATTTATGATTAGGAATAATTTTGATAACAGTTTGATTGGGCACACTCTTGGGATTGACTCGATTTTGGGTCGATCAAATTTGTTCGGGTCCACTAGGAATTATTTCTGGGTGACCGGGACTTGACCAAGCCATTTATAAATTAGATTTTGATCTAATTTTATTATGAATTGATTTAAAACCGGTTTGAAATTTTTTGAACCGGTTGTGAACCGTTTTGAACCAATCCACACGGTATTCAATGGCTTGGATGAACAGGGAATTATAGCGTCTTCTCTTCTTCTCCCGTTTCCTCGTTTTGGCTGAAAGTTAAACCACCATTTATTAGCTCTTAATTGCATGGTTGAAATAAATAGGATTCGTTCCAAATACCTGCTACCCTTTGTTTTTCCCAGCTCATCTTCTCACCTCCCCATAGCACCATTTGAATGGTTCACGCTGCTATATAAATTTCTGGGCATTGATTTTTGTATAGGGGCTGAAAAATGTGAGAGCTGGTTCTTCCCTTGGAGAGCTTCATCATTCTTTCCACCGGGGTTTTGAGGCCGAGGTTTTGGTGAGAGATTGGGAGAGAAAAGTTCTTTGATTCCCTGTTGTTAGTGGTGTTCAATCAGTGGAAGAAGAAGTGCTGTTTTGGAGAAAACAAATCAGAGCAGAGTGTTCTGTTATTCTCCTTCTTCCCACCATTCCAAGGTTTCCGGCGACTAGCATCGTGTGAGAGGCCGGATCTGAGGAGCCCCAGGCATGTCCCTCCTCTAAAGGGTATTCGCTTGAGCACCTGGGAGCCAAATCAACCACCCTTGCTGCTAGTTTTTTGGTTTGCTCTGTTTTAGTTGCAGGTTCTGAAATTCAGTGTGAAGGAGACTTCAATCACGTTGGATAATCGATCCAAAGCCTCTCCATTGAAGGAACTTCAATCAAAAGGTACCCTTGCTGTTGGTAAAGAAGAAGAGACCAAAGATTAGCCATTTGGTTTGGGATTTGTTGCTGTTGAAGCAAAGAAGAAATCCACGTTTCAAGTGGTGCTGGAAGAAGACGACAGGAATAAACTTATTCCTGTTATCCTAGCTATTCCAGCAAATATCCCAGAGTTATTCCCAGTAGGAATAAGGTAAAGTTTCTGGTTTTTATATTCATGCATGCCTAGATCTAGTTTTATAAAATTATTTATAAATATTACATGCCCTATTTCATGCCTTGTTTTGCCTGTACATGCATCCGGTATATGTTAGATCCTGTGTGGAGTAGGTAGTTTCCGTTGTTATTTTGTTTTAAAATACAAACCTACTCCCTACTGTTGCATGCTTAGTGTGATGCAGAACAAATAAAGGGACGCGATGCGGAAGTAGATTAAGATTAACTAATTTTTTTGTTGTTTTTATATGTTTGTAGAAGTTGGCTTCAAATCAAAGAAAAGTTAACCTAACATTGAAAGAGACTAATATGATAATTGAAAGCACAATTTTAAGGAAACTAAAGTATCAGAGTAGTTCAGAAGCAACGGATCGCTGGGGGTTGAGAAACTCCCAGACCTAGGGTTTCGCTCCGAACTTTCAGCAAAACAGAAATAAAGAGAAGAGATGGTTTACCTAACCAGACAATGATCTTCACAGATTTTGGTGGAAGAACTCTCCCGAGCAGATTGTTGGATCCTCGGATTCAGATTTCTTCGCAATGGATCCTCCAGTACTGGTCTTTTGGCGGGTTGGCTTCTCCTGAACTCAAGATCTGGAAGAGAAGAAAAATAATTGATGGAATCAGAGAGTCAAGGAAAAGATTTACTAGGTTGATGAACTTGAAGATCGAAATTGCTGAAAACTGGATTCTCTTGGATGCTGATGTGATTTTCCTTGGAACTTGCTCTGGATCTGAAGTAGCCGGACTGGATCTGGATGAAGGTGGACGGCCTGGACTTGTAGAGAGAGAGAGGCCGTGGGAGATGGATGGATCTAGGGTTTGGTGGATGGAAAATAATGAAAGGTGGCTAGGGTTTTGGAATTTCAAGTGGCTAACCTAGGGTTTTGGATAAAGATGGAGATCTCTCACCTCCTCAAGGCTCCAATGGAACCCGGATTACCCCCTCACGGAGCTCAACACTTAGACTAGTGCGGAAGAAGAGAAACCTAGGTCACTCAACACAAGAGAGTAGCAAAAAAATAATTTTCTTCATTGATTTTCAAAGTTACAAAGAGAGGTCTATTATATAGACCTAAATTTTTCTCCTAGCTTGTACAAATTCCCATGTGGGACTAAACTCTTCCAACCCCTAGATTAGGTAGAAAATCTTCTCCCTTGGCCGACCAAGAGTCCAAAAAAAATTGGGACGGCCATAAAGGAATTGTTTTGGAACTTTTATGGCACCTCCTTTGGAGTTGGATTTGGATTTGGAGTCCTCTTCTTCTTATGGTATTTCTTCTTTTCTTCCACTCCAAGTTAAGCTCTTTGATTTTGATTTGAACTTCAATTAGGAGTAGGTTGGATGTCCTTCTTTGATTTCTTCTCCAAGAGAAGTTTTCTTCCTTCTTTGCTTAGGTAAATTAGGCAGGTGTGGGCGCCTCCTTTAATTTAGCCTCCAATTTGATTTTTTCTTCTTTGGATGTGGGGACCATGACACTGGGATGCCTCTATGGCGCCTCCTGGACTCTGGCGTGTGCTCGGAGTGTGGCTGGGCGTGTGGCTTGGAGTGTGGCCTCCACTTGCTTGAACCTTGAGTTGATTGGAAGAGAAATGTGGCACCATTTTGGACCAAATTGAAACCACATTGGGACTTGCACCGAGTCAACATGACTCAACAAAATTTAAATGGTGACTCAAGAAATAAATAAAATAAATAAACTGGTTGACCAGGTCAACCTTTATTACAAACCCTAATTTCTCGGGCAATGTCAATCAGAGATCCAAATGGAGCTCTGAAGTCTTCTTCTGAGTCTGGTGCCCGCACCAATTCTCCCAGGGTGGGAGGAACTCGACCCTGTCGAGTAAGGCTCAAGTTGGCTCTGGTATCTCTCCAAGAGGTCTGGGTCCAATTCTTGTAATTCTTCTCGGGAGATCCAAGAGTCATCAGAATCTGGCCTTCCTTGCCAGCGGACCAGGTACCTTTGGTATCCTCGATTACGAGTAGAGATAACCTGATCATCCAGGATCTTTTCAATCTGCTCTTTCCTCACAGGCCAGTTTGTTGGTGGACACACAGGGTCGGGATCACTCTCAATGATAGGGTTAGGCTCAAAAGGCTCACTAGGAATCACAGCTGGCTCCCTGTACTCTACTAAGTCTGTAATGTTGAAAGTAGAGCTAATGCCTAGTTCTGGAGGCAACTCGAGCACATAGGCATTGGATCCTACTCTCTTTACCACTCTAAATGGTCCAGCTCCCCTAGCATGTAACTTTCTAACGGTTCCAGGAGGAAACCGTTCAGGCCTTAACCTAATCATCACATAGTCTCCCTCAACAAAAGATTTGACTCGCCTTTGAGTATCAGCCAACTTCTTATAAGTTTCATTACTTAAATTTATTTTGGCATGAATTTCTTTATACAAGTCTTTTATATGCTGTGCAAAATTCTCAGCAGATTCGGAGACTCGAGTGTGGACAGGTAAAGGGACTAGGTCAAGAGGTGTGTGAGGTTTGTACCCATGTGCAATTTCAAATGGACTCTTACCCGTAGACCTATTGACCGAGTCGTTGTACGCAAATTCTGCCCTTGGTAGGTATAAATCCCAATTTCTGGTATTTTCACCAACAAGACATCTCAGCATATTTCCTAGGCTATGGTTCACTACTTCAGTTTGGCCATCAGTTTGGGGATGATAGGCAGTTGAAAACTTAAGTTTTGTCCCTAACTTATGCCAAAGGGTCTTCCAAAAGTAACTGGTGAACCGGACATCCCTATCTGAAACGATTGTCTTAGGTAGGCCATGGAGTCTAACTATCTCATTGAAGAAAAGTGTGGCTACCTTAGACGCATCAAATGTTTGGGAACAAGGCAAGAAGTGGGCCATTTTAGAGAATCGGTCGACTACGACACAGATAGAATCATGTCTCCTCTGGGTCTTAGGTAAACCTAACACAAAATCCATACTCACATCTTGCCAAGGACGATCTGGGACAGGGAGTGGGGTATAAAGGCCAGTGTTTTGTTTTCGCTGTTTGGCAACAGCGCAGGTTCGACATCTAGCTACAATATTAGCTACATCCCTTTTTAAGCTAGGCCAGAAAAAGTGGTCTTCAATAGCTAGAATGGTCTTGTCTTTTCCAAAATGGCCAGCTAAACCTCCAGCATGGATTTCCCAAATCAAAAATTCCCTAAGAGATTTTCTAGGGATGCAAAGCCTATTTTTGAAGAACAAAAAACCATCTACAAGGGTATAATCCTGGTGATTACTAGATGGTCCTTGAACTAGATCCTGATACACAGTTGTGAAATCCGGACAAGACTCATATTCCTCTTTGATTTGCTCAAACCCTATGACCTCAGTTCTAACAGAAATTAATAACAGAGATCGGCGACTAAGGGCATCAGCTACCTTATTCTCAACTCCAGCCTTATGTTTCAGGACAAAAGTATAGGACTGGATATATTCTACCCACTTAGCATGCCTAGGGTTAAGCTTCTTTTGGGAGTTCAGAAATCTAAGAGCCTCATGGTCCGAAAATAGCACAAATTCCTGCGGTAGCAAATAATGTCTCCAGTAACGCAAAGCTTGCACCACCGCATAAAATTCCTTATCATAGGTAGAATACCTAAGCTTAGCATCATTAAGTTTTTCACTAAAGAATGCTATGGGATGATTCTCTTGGCTTAGGACTCCACCTATTCCTACACCTGAAGCATCACAGGCAACCTCAAATACTTTAGAAAAATCGGGTAATCTCAGAATGGGTGCCTGGGTCATTTTATCCTTAAGATCTAGGAAGGCTTTATGGGCTGACTTAGTCCAATGAAATTCTCCCTTCCTAATACAATCAGTGATAGGAGCAGCTAAAGTACTAAACCCCTTGATGAATCGCCTATAGAAGGTAGCCAAGCCATGGAAACTTCTAACTTCATGCACATTGGTTGGCTCTGGCCAGTCTACTATGGACTTAATCTTCTCAGGATCGGCCGCCACGCCGTCAGGGGTTACTACAAAACCAAGAAAGATAACTCTACTAGTCATGAATTCACACTTCTTAAGATTACCGTAGAGTCTCTCATTCCTCAAAACTTGGCAGACTGCTCTAAGGTGGTCTAGGTGATCTGTTGGGGTCTTACTATAGATCAGGATGTCATCAAAATAGACCACCACAAATTTTCCTATGAAAGCTCTAAGTACCTGGGTCATAATTCTCATGAAAGTACTAGGGGCATTGGACAACCCAAAAGGCATAACAACCCATTCATAAAGACCATCCTTAGTTTTGAAAGAAGTTTTCCATTCATCCCCGGGTCTAATCCTAACCTGATGATAGCCGCTTTTGAGATCAATCTTAGAAAAAACCATTGCACCAGCCATCATATCAAGCATGTCATCTAGTCTAGGGATGGGAAACCTATACTTGATTGTAATTTTATTGATGGCACGACTGTCAACACACATCCTCCACGTGCCATCTTTCTTTGGGGTCAGTAAGGCTGGGACTGCACAAGGGCTAAGACTTTCTCTAATAAACCCCTTCCTCAATAATTCTCCAACCTGCTTTTGCAGTTCTTCATGCTCAGATGGATTCATCCTGTAATGGGGCAAGTTGGGCAAAGTTGCTCCTGGGATTAGATCTATGGCATGCTGGATATCCCTAAGAGGTGGAAGGTGGTCTGGCAAATCCTCGGGAAAGACATCCTCAAATTCTTTTAACACAGGTTTAACTTCTTGAGGAGGCTCTGAGGGTTCCGAAGTTCTAAGCTCCTTAGCAGTCAACATCCAGATGGGTGAACCACTATGAATTTCTTGTTCTAGATCCTTAGCACTGATTAGGTTCACTCCAGTTTTCATCTCCTTAACCTTACCAGCTCCTTTAGTTACCTTGTCCTTAGGGGGAACGGAATGGATCATAATCTTCTTCCCATTGAAACTAAAGACACAGGTATTGGATTTTCCTAAGAGGGTGGCATCATGATCATACAACCAAGGTCTTCCGAGAATTATACTGCTCACCCCCATGGGTAAGACATCGCACCAAATCTTTTCGTGATAAGATTGCATTTGGATTTGGACTTGACATCTAGACTGGATGGGTATGGAGGTAGAATCTACCCAAGAAACCTTATAGGGGTTGGGATGGGGAACTGGGATTAAGCCTAACATCTTGACAGTGCTAGTAGAGATGGCATTTACACAGCTCCCACTATCTATGATGATCTTACATACCTTATCCCCTAATTTAAGAAAAGTTTGTAGGATGTTAGTCCTACGCCAATCCTCTTGAACTAGATTCTGGGATAGGATGCATCTTACAACTCCTAATTGGTCAGATTCATTGGGTTCCTCCTCTCCTTCATACTCCTCAACCAAATTCATTCCGGCCTCATAAACTTCTTCTTCAAATTCCTCATTGGGCTCGGAATTATCATTCTCTCCCTCTTCTATGTAAAGGGATCTCCGTGGGCACTGGCTAGCAACATGACCTACCTTATGACACTTGAAACAGGCTATGGCAGTACACTGACTAGAAATGTGACCTGGTTTCTGACACTTAAAACAGGTGATATTTGAACTAGGGGTTCTCTGGGTGTCAGGTGCCTTACCTTTGTCCATGGGCCTAGGGGTAGAAGTACCCTGAAAAGGTTTACTAGGGATAACTTGACTAGGTCCATTCCTTGGGATTGGGGCACTAACCCTAGAAGGTATAGGTCCTCTCTGAAATTTCTCAGTGTTCAGTGCAATCTGGTAGGCTTGGTCTAGATCAGTAACCTCTCTCAGAAATAGTTCTCTCTTGATATCTTCCCTCAGTCCAGCCCTAAATCTAGACAAAGTGACTTCGTGGGCTTCACTCACATCACATCTCATTAGGTATTCATCAAAAGTAGTTATGTAGTCTGAGACAGATCGGTTTCCTTGTTTCAGGTTTTGCCATTGGTCTAACAGGTTTTGCTGGTATGAAATGGGTAGGTATTTATCTCTCAGTTTTTCTTTCATACCCTGCTAAGTGGTTATGGGCTCAACATTCCGTCTCCTAGTGGTTAGCTCAATGTTCCCCCAGTATAACCTAGCTTGACGCACTAATTTCATCTTGGCAAACTTGTATTTCCTCTCCTCAGACATAGCATACCACTCAAAGTATTGATCCATCTCACCCTCCCAATCAGAATACACCTTAGGGTTCAGACTACCATCAAAAGTGGGTGCATCTAATTTGATGTTCCTGATGAACCTATCATCTCTATCTTCAGGCTCTGGGTCAGGCCTCCTATGATTAGGTTCAGGATCTCTATATAAAGGCCTTCTAGGCTCCTGATGTGGGTGAGGTTGAGGCACATTAAAATCGGGGTCAGGAGTCCAATTCCGATGTCTAGGTTCTTCAAGTACTTGGACTCGGTCCCTAAGTTGGGTAAGATCCTCATGAATTTGTGCGCTAAACTGGGCCACAGTGTTTGTCATATCCTGATTCATTTTAGCCATACTTTCAGTAAGAGTTCTGATCATGGCCTCTAAATCAGGTTGGGTTTGACCAGGTTGATATGGCACTCCGTTTCTGGTAGACATGATGATTCAAGCAAGCACACAAAATGAGACTAGACTAAATCGACTACTGGATCACTAGACCTAGAGTCCAAACTAGATGCCCAATCAGAGTGGCAAGCTAGCCTGTAGTAACTCAGGACTCAGCCAGGCAGGTGTAAGGGGAGTGTTAGGTCCCTGATCGCCAATCCTAGACACCAATCAGTGATTGGCCAGGTAGGCGGACCAGCACACAAGCCCTTCGGGACGTAGTCCCTAAACCACCGTTCTAGACACTGAGTGCTAAGCACACACAGAATAACTCAGCAAACTGACTCAACACTAGCCTAGACCCGACCAATTGGTGTCCCTAGCCCACTAGGGCAAATTAGGTCTAACTGATTTTAAATTAGGTCTAGGTTCGAATGATTGGATGGTGGTTTTGGGCTAAGGAGAGGTAATCAACTCCTCCCCTTATCTTAGATGGTCAATTGCCCTTAAGTAAATTATGAGATGATCACTCCAAAAAAGAATTGAATTGCAGAACACAAAAAACAGAGTTGCTGTATTTTAATTCTCAGAGTTTTTACCGAAACTAATAAATCACAGAAAAATTATGGAAAATAGGATCAATTATAATGGTTTCAACGAAGTAAAAATCATGCAATTCGGAGTTTTATGCAGGGAGAAATAATTCAGACAACAGGGCAATTACGGGCTGCAACTAGATTGTCTTCCCCGTTTATAATCCCTGCTACGAAGTTATAACCCAATGGATCCCCTACACGCCCTAGGAACACCCCGTGGAATGGGAGGAGGAGGCTTGCGCCTCGTTTAGTTCCTAGGACCGGACGTCCTGGGGAGTCTACTTCGAGCAGACAAAATAAAAAGAGATCAATCAAAGCAAGCAAGCAAATCAGAAACCCTAGACTGGGCTCTGATACCAAAAATGATGCAGAACAAATAAAGGGACGCGATGCGGAAGTAGATTAAGATTAACTAATTTTTTTGTTGTTTTTATATGTTTGTAGAAGTTGGCTTCAAATCAAAGAAAAGTTAACCTAACATTGAAAGAGACTAATATGATAATTGAAAGCACAATTTTAAGGAAACTAAAGTATCAGAGTAGTTCAGAAGCAACGGATCGCTGGGGGTTGAGAAACTCCCAGACCTAGGGTTTCGCTCCGAACTTTCAGCAGAACAGAAATAAAGAGAAGAGATGGTTTACCTAACCAGACAATGATCTTCACAGATTTTGGTGGAAGAACTCTCCCGAGCAGATTGTTGGATCCTCGGATTCAGATTTCTTCGCAATGGATCCTCCAGTACTGGTCTTTTGACGGGTTGGCTTCTCCTGAACTCAAGATCTGGAAGAGAAGAAAAATAATTGATGGAATCAGAGAGTCAAGGAAAAGATTTACTAGGTTGATGAACTTGAAGATCGAAATTGCTGAAAACTGGATTCTCTTGGATGCTGATGTGATTTTCCTTGGAACTTGCTCTGGATCTGAAGTAGCCGGACTGGATCTGGATGAAGGTGGATGGCCTGGACTTGTAGAGAGAGAGAGGCCGTGGGAGATGGATGGATCTAGGGTTTGGTGGATGGAAAATAATGAAAGGTGGCTAGGGTTTTGGAATTTCAAGTGGCTAACCTAGGGTTTTGGATAAAGATGGAGATCTCTCACCTCCTCAAGGCTCCAATGGAACCCGGATTACCCCCTCACGGAGCTCAACACTTAGACTAGTGCGGAAGAAGAGAAACCTAGGTCACTCAACACAAGAGAGTAGCAAAAAAATAATTTTCTTCATTGATTTTCAAAGTTACAAAGAGAGGTCTATTATATAGACCTAAAATTTTCTCCTAGCTTGTACAAATTCCCATGTGGGACTAAACTCTTCCAACCCCTAGATTAGGTAGAAAATCTTCTCCCTTGGCCGACCAAGAGTCCAAAAAAAATTGGGACGGCCATAAAGGAATTGTTTTGGAACTTTTATGGCACCTCCTTTGGAGTTGGATTTGGATTTGGAGTCCTCTTCTTCTTATGGTATTTCTTCTTTTCTTCCACTCCAAGTTAAGCTCTTTGATTTTGATTTGAACTTCAATTAGGAGTAGGTTGGATGTCCTTCTTTGATTTCTTCTCCAAGAGAAGTTTTCTTCCTTCTTTGCTTAGGTAAATTAGGCAGGTGTGGGCGCCTCCTTTAATTTAGCCTCCAATTTGATTTTTTCTTCTTTGGATGTGGGGACCATGACACTGGGATGCCTCTATGGCGCCTCCTGGACTCTGGCGTGTGCTCGGAGTGTGGCTGGGCGTGTGGCTTGGAGTGTGGCCTCCACTTGCTTGAACCTTGAGTTGATTGGAAGAGAAATGTGGCACCATTTTGGACCAAATTGAAACCACATTGGGACTTGCACCGAGTCAACATGACTCAACAAAATTTAAATGGTGACTCAAGAAATAAATAAAATAAATAAACTGGTTGACCAGGTCAACCTTTATTACAAACCCTAATTTCTCGGGCAATGTCAATCAGAGATCCAAATGGAGCTCTGAAGTCTTCTTCTGAGTCTGGTGCCCGCACCATAGTGTAGGCACCTGCAACCCCTGTTATACTTTCAATAGGAAGGAAGGTTGTTCAATAAAAATATCCTACAAAAACTTTGAGAACACTTAAAAGATAGTCAGTAATCGAATGCATGCTCCAATGTTTAGTTATCATCAAAATCATTCCAAGGGTCAACAATCTCCCCTTTTTGATGATGACAAAACATTGGGCATGGAAAAACTTTACAGTTATATAAATATTTAAACGTATCAAAGTAACTTGTGTATGACTTTTAAAATTAAGATATATTCAAGTGTATCAACAGTATCATGAATGTATTGAAAGTATCAGGGCTTATAAATAGAGTATCAAAGCTTTTGAATTAGATCTAATGTGTATCAGAGTTAATATCTATCAAAAGCTACTTTTGCCTAATATAAATTGAAGTCAAGAATGTATCAGAGCTTAAAAAAGTATCAAGACAAAATATGTCAGAGCTTAGGCAAAAAAATTATCAAGACAAAATATATTAGTGCACAAAATGTATCAAAGCTTGGTTATCAAAGAATATCAGAGTTGTTTCAAAAAGAAAACATCAGATCAACTATATCAGGATTGTATCAGAGCTATTATTATAGCAAATAATGAATAACAGGGATGACTCCCCCTGTTTCACTCAATCCAAGCATAGTTTCAATAGATTTTCCAAAAAGGTATTTAGAGGCATATTACTTTATCTTTTTAAAAAGAATAAGAACATTGATAACATAATTTCACCTTCTCATAGAATTTTTTCAATTGAAATTCTTCATTAACACTCTAGTATGGTGTTTCTCCCCCTTATTAGGTTAATTAAAGAGATTAATCATTGAGATCATTTAAAGAAGCAATAAGATATAACAATAAGAGAGCTCATCATCAAAGTACACAATGATTTGCAAAAGAAAGTATTTCATTACTTTGAAGGAAAGTACAATAGATAGAAAGTAATACATCCGAAAGATACATAAAAAAGAAACAATACAAAGATACAAACTAGTCTTCTTCCTCACTAGAGGAAGAGCCAACTTCTAAAAAAACAGAGGAAGTCTTAGTTTTCATAGATTTAAATCTAAGATCCCTATTTCTAGTCCTAGTAAGGGCCTTAGAAACTTTGGCTTTTTGCTTAGACCTAGATTTTGGTTTTGCTCTAGAGGGTGTAGGCTTTATTTTAACATTAGTAGGTGGCACACTAGGCTCTATTGAAGGAAGTATAGGAAGGTGTGAAGAAATAGGTGTAGGATAAAATAGTTCTAATGGTAAAAATGGTGGTGTCTGAGCTGGTAGAGAAGGTGAGCGTGCTGGTGGCTACCTAGAGGAAGATGCTCCGAATGTCTCGACAGTAGATGATATTCTGGATATGAAGACCCAAACTGTCCGTAGCTCATTCTTCTGTTCTTCTACTCCTCTCAGCTACCTGCTGAGCATTGAAAGTATTAGCAGCTCCTCTCAATCTATCGAAGTCCGCATGCAGGTCTCTAATAATAGAATGAATGTCCTCCTGTGGGTGTGGTCTGCTCTATACTGCCTCCACCCTGGTGGTCAACTATGCTAGCTGTGCCCTGATCTCCTATAATCCAGTGTCGACTGTTTGACGAAGCTCGCCAAACATCGAAGCAAATGAGCTCATCAGGGACTCAAAAAGTAGTATGATCTGCTGGGCTGTGAAGGCCTGTGAAGCTGATGGTGCTAAAGTAGAAGGTCCAGGAGCATGTCCAATAGAAGGGGCTGGGGTGTCCTGGAACTGTCATTCTCTCTCTGTGTCTGACCATGTTCATCAGTCTCGGCCTATGTACCATCATCTCCTCTGGCTGCTGTAGACTCAGTATTACCAGTTGGATGCCCTGTTTGATCATCCTCATCCTTGTCCTCATCCGAAGAGGTAGCAACTCTTTGTCCTGATATCCTCTTCGACCAAATTCCTTCTACTAGATGATAACCCATCCTTTGAAGGGATTTCGTCGAATAGGTATCCGTGTGGTATAATGGTCTACCATCCTCTCCAGTCAAGTCTAACCCAGCCTCCTGAAAGAGTAGTATAAAGACCACTCCATATGGTAGACAAGCTTTTACTTTTCGGCTACCTCTCTCATCTGTACCATCATGATGTACGGTAGATTGAGGACCTCCCCCTCAATCAAATGCCTCATGAACACTAGGTCCCATTCGCTTACCTAGTCAAAGCAACCAATCCTAGGAAAGAAATCCTACTGATTATATTGTACAGCAATCTCATTTCCAATTAGAGCATATTTGCTTGCACATTCTTAATTCTGTCCACATCTGATTTTTCCAAAATTAACCTCAATGCTCTCTGCTTGTTCGTCAGTACCAAGTGATTCACACCCTCATTTGGCATTTGCAAAATGTTGCTTAGCCTTTCCTCATCCATAATCAGTCTTACCCCCTTTATTATTGATTCAATGAGATACTCTCCCAAGATAAGATTCTCAAAGAATGTTCTCACCAAATTAGGATAGGTAGGGGTGTCTAATGAACAGAAAAAGGTCCAACCCTGGTTTTCAATCCAATCTCCTATCTTTACTCCTAATTCCTCCAAAAATGAGAACAATATCCTTCTACCACTAGTGACAGGGTCGGTTAGACATTGAAATTACTTGCCTTGGGGTGAAGGTGACTCATTTTTCATTTCTTCTTCCTCTTGCTACCTTCGAGCTGACTCTTCTTCTCTTCTTTTGCTTCTCCCTTCTCTTTGAGCACTAGAGTCGATGGCCTGAGAGCATTTTCCCACTACTTTTCTTGGAGCCATTTCAGAAATCAAAGATGGAAAGAGGTTGAAACTCAAGGAAAGTGGGTAAGGAGAGTGGTCCCTAAGGTTTGGAAGGGTTTTTGGAGATTTGGCTAAGGTTCAACAGGAAACATAAGTCCTAGTTAGGTCTTATGGGTTTTATATAAAAAGCCCTAACCTGACAATCAAGTCGACTTGGCTAGAGCCTTGCCTGCTCGAGTCAGCTCGAGCAAAAATGCTTGAAAAGGCTCTAAAAAGCTAGCAAAAAGTGGTGCGGGCACCAGAATCAGAAAGAGACTCCAACCAATTCAAGCCCATTCCAAATCTTTATGGTTGGACTAGAGAGTCCGGTAACCTTTCTTTATTTTGAGTCCAAAAGAATCATGTAAGTCGAGTCCATGTTGGGTCCTGTAATCTTTCTTTTGAGTCCAAAATAATCATGTAAGTCGAGTCCATGTCGGGTCTAGTCTTAGTCCAATCCAAATGGGTCAACTAGCATCAAGCCTAAAGAAGACTTACAATGTATACCCCAAATCAAGACCAAAGCCAACTCAATTGGGGACCACATGCCACATCACTTGCGCCACCTCAACTTGGGACCACATGCCATGTCAAAAGGGGACCACATGCCACCTCACATGCCACCTCACCACAAGAGGGCGCCATCCCAAGTTCAAATTCAAGGAAGTTGGCCAAGGAGGATTTCAAGCAAGAAAATCAGCCCTCTTCCCTTATATTACTCCACTTGTTTGGGGATTTGAAATTTCAAAATTTGTGAGGCTTTATTTAAAGCCTTGGACGCCCCTTGTAAAGAGCTATTGATGAATGAATACAAATTTTCAGAAATTTTCTATGTGTTTCTATGTGCCTATGTGGATCTTTGTGCCTAAGTGAACGTCTTCCTCTCCTCCATCATTTCTTCTCCCTAATCCTTCTCTTTTACTCTTCATCTTCCAAGCAATCCTCTTCCTTCAAGGCGAATTAAGGACATCCTCACAAGAAGAAGATCAACACCAACACAAGCTTCCACCATGGCGCCAAGGATCATTTCCAACAAACTCTCCTTTGAGTTCCATCAATCTTCTCATTTCTAATTAAGTTTCTAATCATCTTGGTTTCTTTGTTGCAGGGTTCTCTAGGTTCCAGATCCAGGAGGAAGGATTACTTGCTACAAACCAGAAAGTTAGATGGCCCATCTTATGTGGTATGATCTTTCATTTGAGAACCTTAAGAGCGAATCCCTTGTGCTTGAGATTTCAATGCTTGAACTTCTAGTCTTTTAAGATCGGGATCATTAAATAGGGCTAGCTTGACTTGTGTGCGAATTCTAATCTTGTCCTATTTCTTTAAGATTTTGATAGTCCTCCTAGCTGGGTTTAATTATAAGCATTTAGGGTTTCTTATTTAGATCTCCTTGATCTTATATGTTGAATCACTCATATGCAAGTAGGAATTGCTAGTTAAATTTTGGTTAATCTCCTTTAGAGTCACATGATTGCATCCTCATCATGCATACCACACCAAAAAGATTCCTAAGGATAATAGCACTCTAGATAAGGTGGTCATTATCCTTAAATTGATGTAGGAGGTCTTCTAGATAATTTTTCTTAATTTTAGAAGAAATTAGGTCAAAAAATCTAAAAAGGATCACACAAACCTAATTCACTTCTAATCATTTCAAATCTTTCTTCATTAAGTGGCTTAGTAAAGATGTCAGCAAGTTGGTTTTTAGTTGGAATGAATTCAAGTTCAATATCTCCATGTTGTACATGATCCCTATTGAAGTGATGTCTAATTTCAATATACTTTGTTCTTGAATACTGAATAGAGTTTTTTGTAAGATTGATAGCACTTGTGTTATCACATTTGATAGAAATTTTAGTTTGTATAACACCATAGTCTTCTAGTTATTGCTTAATCCATAATACTTGTGCACAACAACTCCCAATGCTACATACTCTACCTCAGTAATGGATAGTGCTATGGAGTTTTGTTTCTTACAGTGCCATGAAATTAAGTTCAACCCTAGAAACTGTCAAGTACCACTAGTTCTCTTTCTATCAATTTTACATCCACCATAATCAGCATCAAAAAAGTCAATTAAATTTAATAAAAATTGCTTAGAATACAATAGACCAAGATTACTTGTTCCTTTAAGATATTTTATGATCCTTTTAACAGCAATTAAATATGATTCTTTAAGATTTTATTAGGATCTAGAACATATGCATATTTTGAACAAGATATCAGGCTTACTAGTAGTTAAGTACAATAGTAATCCAATCATACCTCGATAAAGCTTTTAATCAATGTTGTTTCCATCTTCATCTTTGTCTAATCTATATGTAGGGCTCATGGGTGTGCTCATTTCTTTGGATGACTCCATACCAAACTTCTTAATGATTTTCTTGATATACTTTGCTTGGTTAATAAAAATTCCTTCCTTTGTTTGCTTAATTTGGAGTCCAAGGAAATAGGTTAGTTCACTCATCAAGCTCATTTCAAATTCATCCTGATTTAACTTAGCAAATTCTTCACAAAGTTTCTCGTTAGTTGCACCAAAAATAATGTCATCTGTATAAATCTGTACAACTAACATATCATTCTCTTTCTTCTTGATAAACAAAGTTATATCTACATTATCTCTAACAAAATCATTTTCAAGTAAGAACTTGCTTAATCTATCATACCAGGCTCTAGGTGCTTGTTTAATCCATACAATGCTTTATTAAGTTTAAAAATATGATTTGGAAAAGTATGACTTTCAAAACCTGATGGTTGTTCTACAAAAACTTCGTCTAAAATGAAACCATTCAAAAATGTACTTTTTACATCCAATTGAAATAATTTGAAATTCATGTAGCTAGCAAATGCAAGTAATAATCTAATGGATTCTAATCTTGCTACAAGTGCATAAGTCTCATCAAAATCTATTCCTTCTTCTTGATTATAACCTTTTACCACTAATCTTGATTTATTTCTAATTACTTTTTTATGGGGACATCGTAGCATTGATCCCGGAGCAAGCACGAATCCTAGAGCTGCATGAATTTCGGAGCATATCCAGAATAAATTAGTTTGAGATTTATCTTTTGTTTGAAATTTGAATTAGGATTTGGTTGGCTAGGATTGAGATATGGATAGGCTTATCTTATCCTATCTTGTATTTGAATTTAAATCATCTCTATCTTTTTATCTTGTATTCAAATTCAAATGAGGGTTGGAAATGTCTATAAATACCATCCTCAGTCCTTTGTAAAAAAATAGTTTGGTCAATAAAGTTGAGTTTTTAGAAAAGAGTGTTTCTTTTCGTTCGCCTTGTATGGGGAGGGTGAGAGGCCCGTCTTTCCTTTGCCTTCGGGCATCGAGGGGTGTGAGACTCTAGTTATCCCCTTTTCCCGTCGAGTCCCCTCTATGATCTTAGGATTTTTCTTTACGGTCCCAGGTAGTGATTTGGGTGGGATGCCCTAGGCTCCAGGTAGTGAGATGGGTGGGATGCCATAGGCTACATGTAATGGGATGGGTGAGATGCCCGAGAGGTGAGAGGTCTCTTCATGAATGTAAGTCCCTAGTTTTAGAGTGTCTAATTTTCCTACTCTCCATCTCCATTGTTTCTTCACCACCCCCTTACCAAAAAATCAAAAAAAAAAATATGACACCTTGATTTTGGTGACTTCTAGGTTTGCCAACGATCCTATCCATTATCCCCCATCACTTTTCCTTGTTCATCTAACTTATTCCTATAAACCCATTTGGTTCCTATTATTGGATGGTCTGAGGGCCTATTTACTAAGGTCCATACATTATTTCTTTCAAATTGATTAAGTTCTTCATGCATGGCTGTTGCCCAGGTGGCTACCCAAGAGGGGGGATGAATTGGATCTTTTAAAAAATTTAAACAAGTAATGTGCAATTACAAAATCCTTTGCAAGTGGTAGGTGCTAGATAAGGTTATAGAATACAAAAGCTAAGCAAAGTAGAAAAAATACAACACAAACACACTAAATTTATAGTGGTTCGGAACAACCCAGCTCCTACGTCCACTACCCAAGATACCACTTGGGATTTTCACTATATTCACACCCGAATATAGTAGGATTATTTTATAGGATCACAATCCAAAATCTCTACACTTTGGTTTTACGGGATTACCAAAGAAAACCCAACATCCTTTGGTTTTAATAGGCTCACCAAAGAAACCTAAACTTGGTTTTCATAGGATCACCTAGAACCTAAACCTTGGTTTTGATAAGGCTCACCAAAAACCTATTTGGTTTTTCAACCGGGCTCACCAACCCAACAATTCAAAGATTGAATTGAAAATAAATGCAACAACAAATGACAAACTCAAGTTGTCGGATAGTTGCCGGTGCAGCTCGTTGGAAGTCCACTTGAATGCACTTGAATAAGCTTTAATGACTTTAGTGGCTTCTTCCAAAGTTGATTCAAGCTTTAGATCAGAGTTGTTAAGGGCTTGAATGCAGACTTGAATGCACTTGTGCTCTATCTCTTGTGGTTAGTTGGATATTCAATAAAGCTATCTCTTTTTCCTTTTTGAACTCTCTTCTTTTTCAAAGAATACTTTTTGGTAGTTCAAATCCTTCAAATTTAAAGTCTTCCATCATCCCAAGGCAGTTCTAGCTGTTATAGACTGTTGGGGAATGGTTTTTAACCATTGGAGTACTTTTTGGCATTCAAAAATAAATTCTGGAACTAGCCGTTAGATACCTGGAAGTGTCATTCGAGTCGGCTCGGATTTCTTTGAGTCGACTCGGATCCGTCAAGTTGATAGGTTGAGTCACTATTTCTTCAATGCAGTCGGCTCTTTGTCTCAGGGCACAGAATGTCACTTTGGATGAGTCGGCTCTTTACAGCTCGGGTCGGCTCGAACTTGAATCTTGAAATTATTAAACTCGAGGAGTCGACTCTTTTCAGCTTGGATCGGCTCTTCTTCTCAGGTTCGGAAAACCTTACTCTGGAAGAGTCGGCTCGACACAGTTTGGGTCGGCTCGCTTTCTCAGGCTTTTGAAATTAGGTCTGGTAGAGTCGGCTCTTTCTAGGTCGGGTCAGCTCGTCTGGCTGTTCTCAGAAAACTTTTAGGAAATGGACTCTGGAGGAGTTGGCTCAGACTGATTACAGTCGACTCTGATTCATTAGAGTCGACTCGCTTTCCATCGAGTCGGCTCGAATTATTGCATTCCAGAATCCTTGCACGTGCCAGTAATCAGAGTCGGCTCTTCTTGTCTTGGGGTTGGCTCGAGCGTCTTCTTCAGGATTTTTACAATTTCAACTTAAAGAAAACTCTCACCAACTCTTTTACAATTTCACACAAATCAACTCAAGGCAAAATCTAAGGCACACACACTTATAGAAGTAACCCTTTTACTTGATTTTTCTTAGCATTTTCACTGGGTTCTTCTTTACAAAAACACTTACAACACAACTCAAGCAAGAAAAATAAAAATGTAGGAGTTGAAGTTTGAACATGTTATACATCCTACAAAAACTTGTCAAACACTTGAAGAGTTTTCAGTAATAAATGTACATGCTCCAATATTTGGTTATTATCAAAATCACTTATGGGATCAATAATCTCCCCCTTTTTGATGATGACAAAACACTGGGCATGAAAAGTCAGTATAAAGTTTTACAATTACTTGTATAATAGCATTTGCAAAAGTTTGTGAACAAGTAGAGCAAGTTTACTTCTATTAGTGCCAAACAATGAGAGGAGAATTAGGGCATAGAGAGATAATCTCCCCCTCAATAAAATACTCCATGTTTTGGCAAACTTTTCATTTCTTTTTATATTTCAAAGCTTTCAAGCTTTAATTAACAAAGCTAACAAAAGTTAAAGTGTAAAACATTATGTGCCAGATTCATTATGTATCAGAGTTTGTAAAAAAAATTGTAATCCAAAGCTTTAAACATTATCAGTGAGAACTTAAAGCATCAGAGTTTAAGGCATCAGAGTTTGAAATATCAATACATTTGAAATATCAATACATGTTCTTTTCACGTATTAGAGCAAACATATAGCACATGTGTATCAATACATTTGAAATATCAATACATTTGAAATATCAATACATGTTCCTTTCACGTATCAGAGCAAACATATAGCACATGTGTATCAAAGCTTTATCTTTTTCATGTAATACTTTCTCTCCCTTTTTGTCACTTAATCAAAAAGGTGATTTCAAATAAGGCTTAGATTTTAAAATAGATTAAGAAAGTATTTAATATTTGTTTGAGATAATTTCACTTTCTCATATTTATCTTGAAATTCTAATTAAAAATTAATCAATGTAGGAGCAATCAACCATTCAATTCATAGAGAAGAGTTTGTGAAGCAAAATATATACTTCATCCCATTCCAAAAGTTTAGTACAAAATGTAAAAAAAATATAATACAATTAGTCACTGCCTATATTTATGCTAGGTTTTGAAGAAGTTTGTTCAAGGATTTGAATTCCAGGAGGTAAAGAAGCTATAGGATCAATGAATTATGGAATATTATGAGATCCAAGTGTCCTAATGTGTGGGGCAGGTTGTCTTGGATGGCTTGAGTGACTAGGAACAGATATAGAAGGAGTTTTGAGATCAGCTAGAATATCTTCAATTTTGTCCATCATCTTCCACAGAAAGATATTCATTGACTTCAATTTAGTTTCAACTTTTTTCACACTTCTAGAAGCTGCCAAGTCTTCCATTCCTTCTTTGATTAATGCCACTTTCTTTTATAGAGTAAGCATTTCCGAAGCCTGGACATTAGCAAAAGCCTCTGCAGATCCTCTTACCCTTCCAAATTCACTTCTAATTATACCTATGCCCTTGGTATAATCCTCTTCCATTTTCTTTCCTGCCTCAAGAGATCCCATTCTGACTCTCAAGTTATCCATTTCTGCTTTGTATGCTTCTAGGATTTGAGTGACTGAATTTTTGGTTGAATCAGAATGGGATGCTATTAATTAGAGTATTGGTTGGATATCACTTGCAGTTTTGGAGTTCTCAAGAATATCAATTCTTTCTTTCAAACTGTCTAATTATTCTCCAAACTGGTTTAGCTTATTATCAACAGATCTTTGAAATACTTCAAACATTTCACTCATTGAAGACTTGATGGACTCAGTCATATTGTTCATCTGTTGTGCCAAAAGTCTTGTATACTTGAAGTATCCAAAGTAGGAGCAGCAGCAGCTTGACTTTGACTCGGAATGTCAGTAGCCTGATCAAATGTGGGTGTGCTGTAGGGTATATTAGGCAAGCCAGAAATATCTGGGAAGGAAATATCAAACTCCATCTGAACTGGAAAGTCATGCCGTGGCTGATGCTCAGGGATGTGTGAAGTAGTACCTTCACCAGCCTCTTCTTCTCTCTGTTCCTGGACTTCTTCAGTTCCTTCAATTGTAGAAGGGTCAAACTTTTTCTTCCAGGTACCATCGGTCAGTAAGTATCCCATTATCTAAAAAGTCTTTGCTGTATAGGTGTAAGTGTGAAGTAATACCCTGTTATCTTCTCCTGTCAAGTCAACATTAGCTCTTTGAAAAAGGATTATGAGGACCATTCCATATGGCATGCAGGCTTTGACTTTCCTAACTGCCTCTTTCATCGACTAATCATGATTACTGGTAAATTAATTTTCTCACCAATGATTAGGAGTTCAATGAAGCACAAGTCCCTTTCACTCACCCAGTCAAATCAACCTGTTCTGGGTAGAAAAATATGACTAATGAAGTTATGAAGGACCCTCATTTCAATTGATAGCATATTTGCTTTAGGAATCCCTATCTCATCAATTTCAGTCCTTTCCAAAACAGTTTGCAGAGCCTTGGATCTATCCTTTAGTACAAGATACTCAATTCCTTCAAATGGCATCTCCAAGATACTTCTTAGGATCTCAGTAGCAATGATTATTCTTTTTCCTTTGACTGTAGGCTCAATAAAATTTTTTCCATATCTCAGATTCTCGTAGAATATTCTAACTAAATTAGGATATGTCTTAACATCAAATGAACATAAATTTCTTTAGCCCTGGTCCTCAATTAAATCCCCAATCACAAAATTTATTTCTTTAAGATATTCAAAAAGAATGCGTAGGCCTGAGGTTCATTTCAAGGAGCAATATCTTCAATGAATTTGCTTCTCCTTTCCTGTGGAGCTGCAACAACACTTCTGCTAGATTTCTTCCCAACCGATCTTTTCGGTGCCATTCCAAGGAAATTGGGTTTACAGTAGCTTTGGGGAAGTTTAAAGAGATTTAGAAAGTTCTTAGGAGGGAGCTGACAAGGGTTTGGAAGTAAAAATGTCACAAACAAAACCCTACAGCTCGAGTTAAAAGAGACGACTCGACATCCGAGTCGGCTCGATCAACAGATCATCTGCTCGAGTCAGCTCGAGCAGAGGGAGCACAAAGATATATTTTTTTATTAATCCAATCCTCAAGAGATTTAGGATTTGAATTAGAAGGTTATCTAGATGCATTGTCCTTAGAGTTTTTGAGAATTCTTTTAGATGGGATCATATAATCCTAATTTAATCAATGCAAACTTGTCTAAATCTAATGGTTTTATACAAATATTCGCAAGTAAATTTTCCATAGGTATTTTTTTTTTCAAGAATAATAACATTGTTCAAAACATGCTTTCTTATTGAATGGTGCCTAAATTTTGATGTGTTTAGTTGAGAGAAATTCAGTGCAAACACATACACAGTACAATATGTAAGGCCTCCTTGCTGTCAAATATTAAACAAGATCCGATCATACCTTTATCTAGCATTTTATCAACATTGGATCCATTTTTATCTTTGTCTAACTTGCAGATAGAACTTATTGGTGTGCTAGCCTCTTTGCTTATTTCCATGCCAAATTTTTTGATGAATTTCTTGATGTACTTGGTTTGACTTATAAAGATACCTTCCTATAATTGATTGACTTGTAAGCCAAGGAAGTGGTTGAGTTCATCCAAACCTGTACTAACTCAGTAAATCCCTTTACAAAAAATCTTCATTATTTGTACCAAAGATAGTATCATCAATGAGTTATTTGTACACTTATCAAATCATTTTCTTCAAAACATTTTCAAGTAGTAACATGCTTATGCCAAGTGCTAGATGCTTGTTTCAAACCATGTAAAGTTTTGTTCAATTTAAACACATGATTTGGAAAAGCAAGATTTTTAGAATCTGGTGACTAATTTACAAAAACTTTGTTCAGGACTAGAAGAACTTTTGAGATTTGTTTGAAATAGTTTAAAGTTCATGTAGTAGGAAAATACAATGAGTAATCTAATAGTCTCAGGTCTTGCTACCAAAGCATAGGTTTTATCAAAATCGATGTCCTCTTCGGGATTTAATTCATTTATTACCAAACATTTTCATTTGATGTATTCATATTGATCCATCTGGTTTAGTTCATCATGCATGGCCAATATCTAGTTATGATCATTTTCAGCTTTTTCTAAACTTTGTAGTACAATTTGAGATATGAAGGCTAGGTAATCATGTGCAGTCCTATGTGATGACCTAGTCCTTATACCTTGAGAAGGAGCATCAATAATTAATTCTTTTGGATGTGAAGTTACATACCTCCATTCTCTTAGTAGATCAGTATGATCCTTACTCACCATTTCACTTCCATCTTGTGCTAGTTTGTCCTAGATGTTTAGATCTTCTATTTCTTTTTGTAGAGTACTTGCATCATTATCGATGCACTCATCTTTTCTAGATGGTGAAGGGTTAGCTTCATCAAAAATAACATGAATTGACTCTTCTATAAAAAGAGACCTCTTGTTAAATACTCTGTATGCTTTGCTATGTGATGAATAACCAAGGAATATAGATTCATCAGATTTTGCATCAAACTTTCCTAGGTTATCTTTGCCATTATTTAATACAAAGCATTTACACCCAAAAACATGAAAATAATTAATATTTGTTTTCTTTATTTCCAGAGCTCATAGGGGGTTTTCTTTGAAATTGGTCATATCAAAACTCGGTTTAATATATAACAAGCAGTGTTCATGGCTTCTACCCAAAAGTACTTGGAAGATTACCTTCACAAAATATTGTTCTAGCCATTTCTTCCAACGTCCTATTTTTACTCTCTACAACACCATTTTGTTGTGGTGTTCTAGGAGCGGAGAAGTTGTGATCAATACCGTGTTCAGTGCAATATTCATCAAATAATTGATTTTGAAATTTAGTTCCATGATCACTTCTTATAGAAACAATAGAAAGATTTTTCTCATTTGAAACTTTCTTATGAAATTTTCAAAATATACCAAAAGTTTCATCTTTATGTGCAATGAATAATACCCATGTGAACCTAGAAAAGTCATCTACAATCACAAGTCCATATTTCATACCTCCTAGGCTTGTGGTCCTAGTTGGTCCAAATAAATCCATGTGAAGTAGTTCAAGGGGTCTAGTTGTTGAAATAACATTTTTTGATTTAAAACTCTCCCTAGTTTGTTTGTCTAATTGACAAGCATCACAAACATAGTTAAGATCAACTTTGAAATGTGGCAAGTCTCTAACTAGGTTCTTTGAGATTAATTTGGCAATAGTATGCATGCTAGCATGACCAATCATCTATGCCATAATAGACATGACTCATTGGTCTTAGCATTCATGGCTACTAAGCTGGAACTACTTGTCATGGCTAGATCATTTAGATCACCACATAGATATTTTCGAGTCTATGGCCAATGAATTTGTTGCTAGAGTCAAGAGAGTTAGTTATTATATATATAGATGATTCAAAGATAACTTTGAAGCCTTTATCACATAATTGACTAATACTCATTAGATTGTGCTTCAACTTATCTACAGCAATACATCTTCAATAAAAGTACAAGGGGTTAACTTGATCTTATCGATTTCGATTATTTTTTCTTTGCCATTATCTCCAAAGGTAACCAATCCTCCTTCTTTCATTTGTAGAGTGATAAACTGATCCTTGTCATCCATCATATGCCTTGAACAGCCGCTGTCAAGATACCATTTTTTCTTTAATTTTTGGACTGCAAGACAATCCTACAAAGTAGTCAAGGTGTGATTTTAGGTACCCAAGCTAACTTGGGTCCTTTTGGGTTAGCAGCATTGGTTCCTTTTGGAACCCAAATGCTTCTACACTTTAATGCATTGTTCATGGAACTTTTCAAAGAATTGCATTGGAATGATTTATGCCCAAATCTATGACATGCATAATAGATAATTTTATCATTTTTAAATGATGCATGCTTTGAATCTATAGTGGATGTAGAAACATAAATACTTGAATTAAAAGATTTTTGCATAGTATTTTTAGGAACATATTTCAAGTCATTTGTAATTGATTTTGATGAAAAAACTTGTTTAAATTTAGATTTTGAAGCTGAAGCTTTTGAGGATACAAACTTTGTTGCTAAAATCTCTTTAGCTCTTAAAGCATTAAATCCAATTCCAACATTACTTTTAGAGTCCTTTTATTCTTTCAAAATTAGCTCAAGCTTATTTGAACTCAAGGTCATTTTTTCTACTGAAGGCATAAGCTTTTCAACCTCCTTTTTTAAATCAGTATTTTTGGCAACTAAAATATTGTTTGTCTCATATAAAACAGTTTTTTCATTGTTCAAGACTATAACACTTTCTGAAAGGTTATCCAATTTTCTTTGCAAAATATTATTCTTTTCAAAAATTTTATCCTTATCTTTTAATAAAACATCGTTTTGTTTCTTTAAGGACTTGATTTTAATTCCAGCTTTCTTGAATTCGATAAGTAAATCATGAAATGCTGAACTCAGTTCATCATAAGTAAATTCAGTTTGAAGCTCAGGGGATGGTACCTCATTCTCGAGACTCATTAAACAAAGATTTGCAGATTTTGGAGCCTCTTCATCTTCAGTGGATGAGGATGCTTCACTGTCACTCCATGTCACTACCATTTATTTCTTTTTCTTTTTCTTAAGTCCCTTTTTCAATAAAGGACAGTTTGGTCTGATGTGCCCTGGCTTTTTACACTCATAACATGTGGGTACTTCTCTTTCTTTCTCCTTTTCCTTGTCCTTCTCCTTATTGAACTCCTTGTTCTTGTGGAATTTTTAAAAATATCTTCCTTTTCTTCTTCCCAAGAATTTTTTGAATTTTCTTACGACCATGGAAACGTCTTCATCTTCCATGTCGCTTTCAGTAGAAGAGCTTTCTTCTTCCGATTCTTCATCCTTTTTGGAATCCATAGTAGCTTTAAAGGCGATCGATCTCTTTTTCTTTTGATCATCTTCAGTTCAATGCTGCATGATCAGTTCATGTGTGATGAGAGATCCTAGCAATTCATCCAGCAATAAGGTGTTCAATTCTTTTGCTTTCTGGATGGCAGTCACTTTCGAATCCCACTTATCCGGAAGAGATCTTAGAATTTTTTGTACTAGATCTGCATTAGTATATACCCTGCCAAGACTTTTTAGGCCATTAATAATATCAATGAATCATGAAAACATGGCAGATATTATTTCATTTGGTTCCATTTTAAATAATTCGTAACTATGTACAAGAAGATTAATCTTAGAAGATTTCACTTGAGAAGTTCCTTCATGGGTCACTTCGAATTTATCCCAAATTTTTTTTGCTAAGGAGCAAATAGAGATTCGATTAAACTCATTACTATCCAAAGCACAATATAAGAGATTCATGGCTTTGGCATTTAACTCTCCCATCTTCATGTCATGTTCGTCCCAATCCTCTTTAGGTTTAGGAACATCCACTCCATCAATTTTAACCATGGAAATGCAAGGACCCTTTAGAATGACTTTCCATAACTGAAAATCAACAGCTTGAATATAAATCTTCATTCTAGCTTTCCAATATGCATAATTTGTGCCAGTGAAGAGTGGAGGTCTATTTGTTGATTGGCCTTCGGCCAAGGACGTACTCATGGGATGAGCCATCAATCTTTACTCTAGTGTATTCAGAGACTCTGCTTTGATACCAGTTATTACCCAGGTGGCTATCCAAGAGGGGGGGTGAATTGGATCTTTTAAGAAATTCAAACAAGTAATGTGCAATTTCAAAATCCTTTGCAAGTGGTAGGTGCTATGATAAGGTTATAGAATGCAGAAGCCAAGCAAAGTAGAGAAAGCATAACACAAACACACTGAATTTATAGTGGTTCGAAGCAACCCAGCTCCTACGTCCACTACCCAAGATTTACCTGGGATTTCCACTATATTCACACCCGAATACAGAAAGATTATTTTACAAGATCACAATCCAAAACCTCTACACTTTGGTTTTACGGGATTGCCAAAGAAAACCCAACACCCTTTGGTTTTAATAGGCTCATTAAAGAAACCTAAACTTGGTTTTCACAAGATCACCAAGAACCTAAACCTTAGTTTTGATAAGGCTCACCAAAAACCTATTTGATTTTTCAACCAGGCTCACCAATAACCCAACAATTCAAAGATTGAATTGAAAATAAATGCAACAACAAATGACAAACTCAAGTTGTTAGATAGTTGTCGATGCAGCTCGTTGGAAGTCCACTTGAATGCACTTGAATAAGCTTTAATGACTTCAGTGGCTTCTTTCAAAGTTGATTCAAGCTTTAGATCAGAGTTGTTGAGGGCTTGAATGCAGACTTGAATGCACTTGTGCTCTATCTCTTGTCGTTGGTTGGATATTCAATGAAGCTCTCTCTTTTTCCTTTTTGAACTCTCTTCTTTTTCAAAAAATACTTTTTGATAGTTCAAATCCTTCAAATTTAAAGTCTTCTATCATCCCAAGGTAGTTCTAGCCATTATAGATCATTGAGGAATGGATTTTAACCGTCGGAGCACTTTTTGGCATTCAAAAATAAATTATGGAACTAGCCATTAGATACCTGGAAGTGTCATTCGAGTCAGCTTGGATTCTTTTGAGTTGGCTTGGATTCGTCGAGTTGATAGGTCGAGTCGCCATTTCTTCAATGCAGTCGACTCTTTGTCTCAGGGCACAGAATGTCACTCTGGATGAGTCAGCTCTTTACAGCTCGGGTCAGCTCGAACTTGAATCTTGAAATTCTTGAACTCGAGGAGTCGGCTCTTTTTAGCTTGGGTCGGCTCTTCTTCTCAAGTTCGGAAAACCTTACTCTAGAAGAGTCGACTCGATGCAGTTCAGGTTGGCTCACTTTCTCAGGCTTTTGAAATTAGGTCTAGCAGAGTCGGCTCTTTCTAGGTCGGGTCGGTTTGCCTGGCTGTTCTCAGAAAACTTTTAGGAAATGGACTCTGGAGGAGTCACTCTGACTGATTCCAGTCGACTCAGATTCATTAGAGTCGGCTCGCTTTCCATCGAGTCGGCTTGGATTGCTGCGTTCCAGAATCCTGTTGCGTGCCAGTAATCAGAGTCAGCTCTTCTTGTCTTGGGGTCGGCTCAAGCGTCTTCTTCAGGATTTTTACAATTTCAACTTAAAGAAAACTCTCACCAACTCTTTTATAATTTCACACAAACCAACTCAAGGCAAAATCTAAGGCACGCACACTTATAGAAGTAACCCTTTTACTTGATTTTTCTTAGCATTTTCACTGGGTTCTTCTTTACAAAAACACTTACAGCACAACTCAAGCAAGAAAAATAGAAATGTAGGAGTTGAAGTTTGAACATGTTATACATCCTACAAAAACTTGTCGAACACTTGAAGAGTTGTCAATAATAAATGTACATGCTCCAATGTTTGGTTATCATCAAAATCACTTATGGGGTCAACAATGGCCATCATCCAATTGGGATCATTTTCCACCTCTTCTATACTATGTAGTTCTAGTTGTGAGACAAAAGCTAGATAGTCATGTGCTTCTCTAAGTGAAGACTTAGTCCTAACACCTTGTGAGGGATCACCAATAATTAAATCTCTAGGATGTGAAGTAACATACCTCCATTCCTTTGATATATCACCATGATCTTTATTTACCATTCATTCTCCTTCTTGAGTTGGTTTGTCCTTCAAGCTCATATCTTTCATTGCTTGATCAAGTGTGCCTACATCATTGTCTATACCTCTTCTTTTCTAGAAGGTGAGGGATTAGATTCATCAAAGATAACATGAATAGATTCTTCTACTGTTAATGTTCTTTTATTAAAAACTCTATAAGCTTTGCTATTGATTGAATAACCAAGAAAAATAGCTTCATCAGATTTAGCATCAAACTTCCAGGGTTATCCTTTCCATTATTTAACACAAAGCATTTATAAGCAAAAATATGAAAGTAATGAATGTTAGGTTTTTTGTCATTCCAAAGTTCATATAGGATTTTCTTCAAAATGGTCTTATCAAAACATGATTTAAAATGTAGCAAGCAGTATTCACCTCTTTTGCCCAAAAGTATCTTGAAAGATTGCCTTCGCATAACATTGTTCGGGCCATCTCTTCCAAAGTCCTATTCTTCCTCTCTACAACACCATTTTGCTGTGGTGTTCTAGGAGCGGAGAAGTTATGATCAATATCATACTCAGTGCAATAATCATCAAAATATTGATTTTCAATTTTTTTGCCGTGATCACTTCTTATTGAAATAACAAAAAGATTTTTCTGATTTGAAACTTTTTTGTAAAATTTTTGAAAAACTTTAAATACTTCATCTTTATGAGCAATGAATAAAATCTAAGTAAATCTTGAAAAGTCATCTACTATCATGAGTCCATATTTTATACCACCGAGGCTTGTAGTCCTAGTTGATCCAAATAGGTCCATGTATAGTAGTTTAAGAGGTCTAGAAGTTACAACCATATTTTTTGATTTAAAACTTCCCCTAGTTTGTTTACCTAGTTGACAAACATCACAAACATGTTCAAAATCAACTTTGAATTTAGATAAACCTCTAACTAGATCTTTGGAAATTAACTTAGCAATTGTATGCATGCTAGCATGACCTAATCATCTATGCCAAAGTATGTTAGACTCCTTAGTTTTAGTATTCATTGCCATAAGACTTGTACTACTAGACATGGCTAGATCATTCAAATCTACCATATATATATTTCTAAGTCTATGACCAATGAGCTTGGTGCTAGAATCAAGTGAGTTAGTTATAATACACATAGATGTTCAAAGACAACCTTAAAGCCTCTATCACATAATTGACTACTACTTAGCAAATTGTGCTTCAATTTGTCAACTAGCAATACATTTTCAATGGATGTAGAAGGGGTTATTTTGATCTTACCGATGCTAATTATTTTTTCCTTACCATTGTCACCAAAAGTGACATTCCTCCATCCTTTATCTCTAAGATAATGAATTGCTCTGTCACCCGTCATGTATCTTGAACAGCCGCTATCCAGATACCATCTTTTCTTTGTGTTCTGGGCTACAAGACATTCCTACAAAACAATCTTGGAGTTCTTTTAGGTATCCAAGCCTTCTTGGGTCTTTGCAGGTTAGTAGAGGTGGTTCCTTTAGAAACCCAAATCTTTCTAATCCTACTTTTATTCTTCTTTTTCATATTACATTGAAATGATTTATGACCAACCCCATTGCATGCATAACAAATAAATCTTAAATTTTGCAAAGATACAAAAGTTGAAGTTTTGGATATAGATGTAGAAGCATTTGATACAAATGACCTTTGATTTAAAAACGTAGGTGCATAAAATTTAGATGCCGAAGACTTTGGTATAAAGGATTTTGAAGGCATAAATTTTGTAGCTAAAATTTCACTTGTATTCAAAGGATTATAACCAATCCTAGCTTTATTACTTGAGTCTTTTTGATCTTTCAAAATCAATTCAAGTTTGTTCGAACTCAATGTTAGCTTTTCAACCAAAGATTTAAGTTTTTCAACTTCTTTTTGCAAGCCAACATTTTCTTCATATAAATCTTTGTTCTTTTCAAAATAATCATTCTTTTCAACTTGCAAAGCTTCATATTTTTCAAAAAAGGAATTCAATTCTTTTTGTAAGATCCTATTATTTTATGAAATTTTTTCTTTTTCTTTCATTAGAATGTCATTGCTATTTTTCAAAGATTTTATTTTTAAATCGGCCTTTTTAAACTCAGTTAATAATTCATGAAATACATTATTATCTCTTCAAAAGTAAATTCATCATGAGGATAAGGGGATATTACCTCATCTTCAAGATCCATTAAACATATATTCGTTGTTTTTGTGGTCTCTTCTTCTTCATTTGAAGTAGACTCTTCACTATCGCTCCAAGTTGCAACCATAGCTTTCTTCTTCTTCTTTTTGAAAGTTTTCTTCAAATTCGAACAATCTGATCTAAAATGCCCAGGTTTCTTGCATTCTTAGCAAATGGACCGTTGCTCTTTATCTTTTTTTCCTTTTCCTTGTCCTTGCTGTATTCTCCTTTTCCATGGAATTTTCTCTAATATCTTTCCTTTTTCTTGCCCATAATCTTCCTAAGTCTCCTCATTACAAGTGCAATGTCTTCATCTTCAAGATCATTTTCGGAGGAGGGGCTTTTATCATCAATTTCTTCTTCTTGTTTCTTCATCTCTGCAGTAGCTTTGAAGGCAATTGACTTTTTCTTTTTCAGGTCATCTTCACTTCTATGCTGCATAGCTAGCTCATGAGTAATCAAGGATCCTAATAGCTCATCCAATGATAGAGTATTCAAATCCTTTGCTTCCTAGATGGCAATTACTTTCGGGTCCCACTAATCTGGAAGTGATCTCAATATCTTTTGCACAAGATCTGCATTAGAGTAAGTCCTGCCAAGACTCTTTAAACCATTAATAATATCTGTAAAATATGAGAACATGGCAGAAATAGTCTCATTGGGTTCCATCTTGAATAGTTCATAATTATGTACAAGAAGATTAATCTTTAAGATTTTCACTTGGAAAGTTCCTTCATGGGTTATATCAAGTTTATCCCAAATTTCTTTTGCTGATGTGCAAGTAGAAATTCGATTAAACTCATTGGTGTCCAAAGCATAATATAACAAGTTCATGGCTCTGGTATTCAGCTCATCCATTTTCATGTCGTGTTCATCCCATTTCTCTGCAAGTTTTGGGAATCCACACCTTCAACCTTTTTCATGGGTATGTGAGGTCCTTTAAGAATGACCTTCCATAATTGAAAGTCTACAGCCTGAACATATATTTTCATTCGAGATTTCCAGTAGGTGTAGTTAGTGCCTGTGAATAGTAGAGGTCTATTTGTGGATTAGCCTTCAGCCAAAGAAGTACTCATAGGGTTTTCCATATAATCTTTACTCTAATTAAAATTCAGAGACACTACTCTGATACTTGTTACCCAGGTGGCTTACCTAAGAGGGGGGTGAATTAGATATTTAAAATTTTTGCAAGTATGTGCTCCTTTTTAAGTTCTTAGTGCAGTATGTGCTATGAATTAAATTAACTACTGCGGAAGCAAGTAAGAGAATAGAAACACAATCACAAACACAGCAAATTTTATAGTGGATCGAAGCAACCTCACTCCTATATCCACTACCTAAGATATCACTTGAGATTTTCACTATATTCACCCTCGGAATATAAGTGGATTGTTTTCATGGGCTCACAATCCAAAACCCAACCTTGGTTTTATCCTGGGCTAACCAAAAACCCAATACAAAGTTAGTTTTGAACGGGATCACTAACAATCCACTACACCTGGTTTTTTAGGCTCACCAATAACCTAACAAACTCCAAGTAATAGCCCCTGTTATACTTGGTACAACTCAAATGAAGAATTAGAAGAATAAAGCAACAATCTGATAAACCGAAGTTGTCAGAAGATTGCAGTTGCAGCACTGAGAAGCCCTCTTGATTGCACTTTGAATGCTCTTCAAGGCTTCTTAACTTCCTCAATGAATGCCTCAAGATTCTGATAAGAGTTGGTGAAGTCTTTAGTGCTTGCTTTGAATGCTCTCTATTAAGTTTTTTTTAATGTTTAGTGAAAGCTCTTTTATTTCTTATTAACTTCTCCAAAAGTGATTCAAATCACTTATAATACTCCCTCCAACTGATTTCAAGTGGTTATAGCCATTGTAGACCATTATGTTTTAAAATATAGCCATTGGAGACCATTTTTGATTCAAAAAGTGAGTTCTAGAACTAGCCATTACTAACCTAAAATTGGGACTCGAGTCAGCTCGGATTCTCAGTTGGTCAAAATGACACTCTGGTCGACTTGTCTCTTCTCCTTTGAGTTAGCTTGCCTAGCTGGTTCTTCAGAACTGAGATTTTCAGCACTCTGGAAGAGTCAGCTCTTCAGTACTCGCCTCGGCTCAGTTGTCTGTCTAAGGAAACTTCACTCTGGATGAGTCAGCTCGAATACCCTCAAGTCGGCTCAAATTCTCAAAACTTCAGAATTGAACCCGGCCCGAGTCACCTCTTCTGACTCGAGTTGGCTCGAATATCTGTGTGCTAGAAAATAAAGTGATGTGCCAGACTTCGAGTCGGCTCTCTAGTTTTGAGTCGGCTCTTGTGACTTAGGTCCTCAATTGTTCAATCTTCTTCTGACTTCTTCCAGTGACTTCAAAATAGCTCAAAAACTTTCCAACTCCTTCAAAGACTGATCTGGAGAACATTAAACTAGAAAACTACATAGAAGTGTGATGCGGGATAATAATTAAAACTAAATTATTGTTAATAAGTCCTAATTATCAGAGAAAAATAGAGATTATTTTTTTTATAATTTTTTTAGATTTTTAAGAAGACTCAAAGGTAACAATAAAGTAAACTCGTTATAGTTAACTACTCGCAAGTAAACCTAACAAGTAAGCAAGAAAATCAGGATTTGGTGGCTAAGAAACTACCATAAACTAGGGTCTACTTTTAACTATTTAGAGATCAAAAAGAAGGAAAGTGGTTTTAAGTGTTACCAAGAAAGAACCTTCTCTCTGATGCAGATCTGACTGGACTCTCAAGATTCTATGGCAGAGCTTCAAGATCTTGATCCTCGGGCTCCGATCTCCCGCGATGCTAGTTCCGAGGCAAGAACACCTGACTTTGATTCTAGATCACCTACAAACACTTAACAAAGAAAGATCAAATTAGAAAGTAGTAAGGAAGGAATGAATAATTGAAGAGAAGGGTTAGAAGTGGTGGCTAAGATTTCTTGATTGCTGGATAGGTAGGGCCTCACACCCCATGATGCACACAGCAAAGAAATTAGATAGAATAATGTCTTTATTATTGAATGAATAATAATAATACAAGGGGGTTGATGGGATATTTATAGACCCTCAATCAGTGGTGTAAGGGATACAAAGACAAGACTTATTTTTTCTTGGACTAAAACTCCTGGAATCCTTGCTCAAGGCATCCTAGACTCTTGTCTCTGGGCTAATTTGGACCTCTCTCCAAGGTGGGCGATAACATGGGGCTCTCATCTCATTTGGGCGCCAAGATGAGGATAAGGTGAGTTGTTATGATGTAGGGTCAAGATGGCTCCATCACTTGGCCTTAATTGCTGGACTCTAGAGTCTGGAGATGTGGGCTCTTGCAGGCAAGTGGACTCTCCAGTCTGGATAGAAGAAGACTCAAGAGTTTTGGTGAGACTCTTGAGTTCTAGAAACTTACGCAGCTTGGAACCTGTTTGATCCAAACACTTGGAGCAAAACAACCTTCCAACCTCTCCCTTTATTTGACTACATAACATGAAACTCTTGGAAGTTGGCGTTGGAAAACATGTTGGCAACTCCTTGGATTGGTGTGAATTAATTTGAGGTGAGAGGGCACCAAGGATGAGACTCCTTCTCATTTACTTATCTTAAAAGGAGTGTGCCAATTATTTCTCACATGTGGGCGTTAATTCCTTTCATATGGGCCGACCAAAGTGTAACCCATGGAGTATGTTGTCCCAAAAAAAAATGGCATGACATGTCCAAACATGACATGTGTTGATGTCCCCTGATGATTGGTAGGTGATGTCCAAAAATCTTGAAAAGGTGGTGCCAAGCAGGTTGTCATGTGGCACCAAAAACAAGCTGACTTGGTTAGCACATGGGGTCACATGGGTCTTGACTTGAGTGCACTTGGGTCCCCTCTTGTATTACAGGACTCAACTAATTACATGGACTCAATAATTAATCACATGGTTTAACCAACTAATCAACCAACCATACTTAATTAGGCTTGCAAATAAAAATCCAATTAAAGTTGGTAAAAAGGATTAACCCTAACTAAGCCAAAATGACAGAATTTAAGATAAAATACTTACATGGTAAAAGGGGTTTGGGTTCAGGACTTCATTCATAGGTGATCCACAGGGATGTGAGTTCAACCTATCGATTTCTTCTGGTCCTGGTGCCCGTACCAATTCTTCTCGGATGGAAGGAACTCGACCCCATTGAGTATGGGTCAACTCCACTATTATAATGCTCTAGTAAGTCATGGTCAACTCTCTGCAAGTCCTCTTTGGTGATCTAAGAATCATCAGTCCTAGATCATCCTTGCCAACGAACTAGATATCATTGGTAATCTTTGCTCTAGATAGCGATGATCTTGTCATCCAAGATTCGCTCGATCTTGTCTCTCTGGACTGGTGGTATGGCAGGTGGACACACTTGGGTTGGTTCACTCTCAAGGACTGGATTAGGTCCAAATGGCTCACTAAGAATCAACATTGGCTCCCTATCATTTAGGTCTGAAATGTTGAAAGTTGGACTAGTACCTAGTTCAGGTGGTAACTCGAGCACATAGGCAATAGACCCAATTTTTCTAATCACTTTATATGATCCACTACTACGGGCATTTAACTTTTTCATGATTTCAGGTGGGAACCGTTCAGGTCGTAGTCTAACTCCATGACAAAGTCTCCTTCATTGTATTCCTTGAGTCTTCTGTTAGTATCAGCCATATGTTTATATGAATCATTGCTTTCATTAATTTTCTTAATTATCTCTTTATGCAACTCTCTAACATGCTTAGGATATGACTCAGCAAACTCTGAGATGTATTCATGCATGGGTAAAGGAATGAGATCAAGAGGTTTTCTAGGTTGTACCCATGAACAATTTCAAAAAGACTTTTTCTGGTAGATCTATTAATTGAGCTATTGTATGCAAATTCAGCCCTAGACAGTAATAAACCCCAATTAGCAATATGCTATCCAACTAAACTTCTCAATAAGTTTTCTAGACTACGATTCACAATCTCAGTCTGGCCATCAGTTTGAGGGTGATAAGCCATAGAAAATTTAAGTTTCATCCCTAATAAATGCCAGAGTATTTTCCAGAAATAACTGATGAATCGTATATCTTTGTCAGATACTATTGTCCCAAGTAAACCATGTAGTCTAACTACTTCATTCAAAAATAACTTGGCTACCTTAGAAGTATCATAGGTTTGGAAATATGGTAGAAAATGTGCCATCTTTGAAAACCTATCAACCACTACAAATATAGAATCATTTCTTCTAATGGTTTTAGGTAATCCAAGAACAAAGTCCATGCTAAGATCTTGCCATGGACAACCGGTATAGGAAGTGGGGTGTATAAGCCAGTGTTCTGCTTTTGTTGTTTGGCAACAGCATAAGTTCGACATCTAGTTACTATTTGAGCAACATTCCTTTTAAGGTTTGGCCAATAAAATTGGTCTTCTAAAGCTAAAATTGTCTTATTTCTATCGAAATGTCCAGCTAAACCTCCAGCATGTGTTTTTCAAATCAAAAAGTCTCTAAGTGAAGTATTAGGAATACATAGCTTACTTTTCCTAAAAAGATAACCATCTTGAATAATGTACTTACTATATGAGCTAGACGGTCCTTGTTTAACTACCTTATAGATTTCGCTAAAGTCCAAACAATTTTCATATCCATCTTTCAACCTCTCAAATCTGACTACTGTGCTAACACAATTCAAGAGCATGAATCTTCTACTAAGCACATAAGCAACCTTGTTATCAGTACCTGATTGATATCTCAAAATAAAAGTATAGGCCTGTATATATTCAACCCATTTTCCATGCCTAGAATTCAATTTCTTTTGCGAGTTAAGGAATCTAAGAGGTTCATGATCAGAATAAAGTACAAACTCTTGCAGTAGTAAATAGTGTCATCGGTACCTAAGTGCTTGAACCACCATATATAGTTCCTTTTCATAAGTAGAATATTTAAATTTAGCATCGTTCAATTTCTCGCTAAAGAATGCAACCAGGTGATTCTCTTGACTCAAGACTCCTCCAATTCCTATTCCTGAGGCATCACAAGCAACCTCAAAAACTTTCAAAAAATCTGGTAGCCTCAGAATTGGTGCTTGGATCATTCTATCTTTAATCTCTTCAAAAGCCCTATTGGCATCTTTAGACCATTTAAAAGCTCCTTTCTTCATACAATCAGTTATGGGTGCAACAATCATACTAACCCGCGAATAAATCTCCTATAGAAAGTAGCTAATCCATGAAAACTCTGAACATCATGAACATTCTTAGGGATAGGCCACTCAACTATGGATTTGATCTTCTCAGGGTCTACCGATACTCCTTCAGCAGTTACTACAAAACCTAGGAAAATAATCCTTGGGATCATAAAACTACATATCTTCAAATTTGCATAAAGATTATCTTCTCTAAGAACTTGACAAACTTGCTAAAGATGGTTTAAGTGATCCTTCTTATTCCTACTATATATGAGGATATCATCAAAATATACCACTACAAATTTTCTAATAAAAGATATTAAAACTTGAGTCATTATCCTCATAAAAGTATTAGGTGTATTCGATAAGCCAAAAGGCATCACCAACCATTCATACAAGCCATCCTTGGTCTTAAATGCAGTCTTCCATTCATCCTTTGATCTAATTCTAATCTGATGATAGCCACTCTTAAGGTCTATCTTTGAAAATATGGTAGCACCGGCCATCATATCTAACATGTCATCAAGGCAGGGTATTGGAAACCTGTACTTCACTGTAATCTTATTGATGGCTCAAATATCGACACACATTCTCCAAGTGCCATCCTTCTTTGGGTCAAGAGAGCTGAAACGATACATGGGCTCAAACTTTCCCTTATAAATCCTTTCTTAAGAAGGTCCTTGACTTACCTCTGTAATTCTTTATGTTCAATAGGATTCATCCTATAATGGGATAAATTTGGCAAGGTAGCTCCTGGGACTAAGTCTATAGCATGTTGAATGTTCCTTAATGGAGGTAAACAATCAGAGAGGTCTTCTGGGAACACATCCTTAAACTCTTTAAGAAACTCTAAGATCTCCTTAGGGTGTTCCTTTGATGGTTCATCATGAACTTCTTTAGCAGTCAGCATCCAGACTGTTGAACCTTTTACAATTTCATGCTCTAATTCCTTAGCAGTAATTAGGTTCAATCCGGGTTCTCTCTCTCAAATGACTAGACCCTCGCTTGGTGTTGTCTTTGGGTGGGGTCGAGTTGAGCACAATTCTCTTTTCATGGTATTTAAAAGAACATGAGTTAGATCGGCCAAAGAGGGTTGCATCATGGTCATATAACCATGGTCTGCCTAATATGATGCTACTAACCCCCATTGGAATCACGTCATACCATATCTTCTCTTGGTAGGATTGAACTTGGACTGGGACTTGGCATTGTAACCTAATAGGAATTGATGTAGCATCAATCCAGGATACCTTATATGGGCTCGAATGTGGAACTATGGGTAAGCCTAAGCTCTTAACAGCATTAGTAAATATTGCATTCACACAACTCCCACGATCTATAGTAATTTTATACACTTTATCTCCTAGCTTAATGAAGGTCTATAAAATATTTGTCCTACGTCAGTCCTCATTCTTTTTAGTTTAAGCTAGAATACACCTAACTATACCTAGTAGGTCAGATGACTCTATTGGCTCTTCATCACCTTCATACTCTTCTACCAAGTCTTTCTCAGCTTCATAAATTTTCTCCTCAAATTCTTCTGCATTCTCTACTCTCTTCCTCACATTCACCTATATGCAATGTTCGTACAGGATAGTCAATAGCAAAATGACCCGTTTTATAGCACCTAAAATATACGATATTTTGATTCCTATCTTTGGGACCATGGGTGCCTTTTCTTTATCTTCCCTACGAACTAGTTGAGAACTAGGATTGGGGTGGCTAGGTGGAAATCAATTAGGGCTAGGTCTAGTTCTAGGGATATTAAACTTATTTGACTTAGGTCTATAGGTAACAGGTCTTCTCTGAAAACATTCATAATCCCTAGCAATCTAGTAAGCCTATTTCGAATCATTAACTTCCCTTAAAAATAACTCTCTCAGATATCTTCATGTAAGCCAGCTCTAAACCTTGACAAGGTGACAGCTTCAGACTCGGCTACACTACACCTCATAACGAACCCATCAAATTTGGCAATATAATCAGCTACTGATATATTTCCTTGAGTTAATTTTAACATTGATCTAATAATTTTTTTTAATATGAGAATGGTAGGTATTTCTCCCTAAGCTTTACTTTCATGGCTCGCCATGTATCTATAGGTAGGTCACCTCTCTATCGGTTCAGTCGTTCTACATTTTTCCAGTATAATCTAGCCTGTCGGATAGCCTAAGCTAGGTGAATTTGGACTTTCTCTCCTCCGACATTTCATACCATTCAAAGTACTGGTCCATATCACTCTCCCAATCTATATAGACCTTAGGATCTAAACTACCCTCAAATGTGGGTGCAACTAATCGAATACTCCTAAGGATCCTTTCTTCCTGGTCATTCACATCAGAAGTTTGGTGCCTAGGAATAGGACTGGGATAACTTCCCTACGTTGGGCTCTTGGACCTAGGGGAATGGGTCTAGGTGTCTCAAAACTTTGAACTAGGGGAGTGGGTCTAAGGGTTTCAGAACTTTGACCTGGGTGAATGGGTCTAGGTATTTCAGGATCTGATCGAGTCACATGGGATTTCTCAAGGTTACCTATTCCCTAATCCATCTGGTCAAGCCTAGTAGTAAGTCGCTAAATGCTCAGTGAACCAAGCCTCCATGTTAGGGTCCATAAATGAATTGGGTTGGGTTTGATTAAGTTGATAGGGTGTACCTGATCTAGTTGTCATGCAATGCACACACAAGACTCAGACTAGGGTCTCCTAGACCCAGAGCTCAAGTAGAATGGGTCTACTGAATTTATAACCAATTCAGTAATTACCCTATCCACTGGCCAGGTAAGAGGTGAGATCATGGGAGGCTCTCCCTGCTCTCGCAGGGTCCTAATTAAAAACCATGAGTCTGCTTAGGGTGTTTGCCTCTGGACCTCTAGTCTTGACACCATGTTCAAGTGATAATCAAAGAATTGTGTGCACTAGCTTTCACACAATACTTGGACCCGACTGTTGGTGTCCCTAGCTCACTAGAGCAAATTAAGTCTAATTGATTTTAATTAGGCTAGGAGCGATACAAAGGTGGTGATTGTGGGTTAAGGAAGGGTGATGAAATCCCTCCCTTATGTAAATATTGTATGCCCTTAAGATTAGTTTACTTGATGATGCAATCACACAAATATGAAACCCTAGATGCAATGAACTAAAATAATTAAAAATAACAGAAAAAATAATAATTAAGTATTTTTTCTTCAATTAACTACATATTAAATTTCAGATTAGATTAATTTCATATTTCTGATCTTGGGATTTTACGTCCGACCATAGCTCATTACTTCCATGGGTCGTGATAGTATACTTGCGTATACCCGCTCAGGAGGTGTGATTTCCTTTCATTAGAAAATAGCAATAAAAAATTTTATTTTTATCTAATTTTTATGTGATTAGCAGAGGATTAACAAAAAATTTATTATTAATTTTTTGAATTTTTTTTAGGGTGGTTTTCATGCAATTTAATTTCAGCCTAGTTCTAGGTATGCAGAAATTTCAGAATTAGTAGTTATAAACCCTAGTTTAATCTTTGCTTTGATACCAAAGATGATGCGAGACAATAATTAAAACTAAATATTACTGTTAATAATTCCTAATTATCAGAGAAAAATAGAGATTAATATTTTCATATTTTTTTCAAATTTTTAAGAAGACTCAAAGGTAACAATAAAGTAAACTAGTTCTATTTAACTACTCGCAAGTAAACCTAACAAGTAAGCAAGAAAATCAGGATTTGGTGGCTAAAAAATCACCATAAACTAGGGTCTACTTTCAAATATTTAGAGATCAAAGAGAAGGGAAGAGATTTTAAGTGTTACCAATGAAGAACTGTCTCTCTGATGCAGATCTGACTGGACTCTCAAGATTTTGCGGTAGGGCTTCAAGATCTTGATCCTCAGGCTCCGATCTCCTGCAATGCTGCTTTTGAGGCAAGAACACCTGACTTTGATTCCAGATCACCTGCAAACACTCAACAAAGAAAGATCAAATTAGAAAGTAGTAAGGAAGGAAAGAATAACGGAAGAGAAGGGTTAGAAGTGGTGGCTAGGGTTTCTTGATTGCTGGATAGGTAAGGGCCTCACACCTCACGATGCTCCGTAGAACAAAGGAAAGGGCCTCACACCCCACGATGCACACAGCAAAGGAATTGGATAGAATAATATCTTTATTTATGAATGAATAATAATAATACAAGGGACGGTTGATGGGATATTTATAGACCCACAACAAGTGGTGTAAGGGATACAAAGACTAGACTTGTTTTTCCTTGGACTACAACTCTTGGAATCCTTGCTCTGGGTATCCTGGACTCTTGTCTCTGGGCTGATTTGGACCTCTCTCCAAGGTAGGCGATAACATGGGGCTCTCATCTCATTTGGGCGCCATGATGAGGATAAGGTGAGTTGTCATGATGTAGGGTCAAGTGGCTCCATCGCTTGGCTTTGATTACTGGACTCTAGAGTCTGGATGATGTGGACTCATGCACGCAAGTGGACTCTCCAATTTGGATAGAGGAAGACTCAAGAGTTTTGGTGAGACTCTTGAGTTCTAGAAACTTAAGCAGCTTGGAACCTGTTTGATCCAAACACTTGAAGCAAAATAACCTTCCAACCTTCTCCACTTTATTTGACTAGATAACATGAAACTCTTGGAAGTTGGCGTTGGAAAACATGTTGGCCGACTCCTTGGATTGGCGTGAATTAATTTAAGGTAAGAGGGTGCCAAGGATGAGACTCCTCATTTACTTATCTTAAAAGGAGGGCACCTATTATTTCTCACATATGGGCGTTAATTCCTTTCATATGGGCCAACCAAAGTGTAAGACATGGAGTGTATTATCCCAAAATAAAATGGCATGACATGTGTTGATGTCCCTTGATGATGTGATAGGTGATGTCCAAAAATCTTGAAAAGGTGGTGCCAAGTAGGATGTCATGTGGCACCAAAAATAAGCTGACTTGGTTACCACATGGGGTCACATGGGCCTTGACTTGAGTGCACTTGGTTCCCCTCTTGTATTACAGAACTCAACTAATCACATGACTTAACTAATTACATGGACTCATTAATTAATCACATGGTTTAACCAACTAAATAACCAACCATACTTAATTAGGCTTGCAAATAAAAACCTAGTTAAATTTGGTAAAAAGGGCTAACTCTAACTAAGTTAAAATGACAGAATTTAAGATAGAATATTTACATGGCAAAAGGGATTTGGGTGCAGGGCTTCATTCATAGGTGATCCATAGGGATGTGGGTTCAACCTGTCGATTTCTTCTGGTCCTGGTGCCCGCACCAAAGTAGCCCTTTCTTATGAATACATGATTCATTTTTCTTTGTGCCCTTTTTTACACAGTATTTCAACAAAAATTAACTTGACATTCTAAAATGTTGTAGGAAGGAAGGTTGTTCAATGAAAACATCCTACAATAACTTTGAGAATACTTGAAAGATAGTCAGTAATCAAATGCATGCTCCAATATTTGGTTATCATCAAAATCATTCCAGGGGTCAACAGGTTGCCACATTGAGCTAGTTGTTCACAAGGTGTGGTGATAAGTGCCTACCTTTCTTAAAAGGCCTTGAGACAAATCAAGGACTTCAGTGGATGGAGGATTACCAGGCAGCCTTCAAGTAGCTTAAGACCTACCTCACCATCGTGTCGCTCCTTAGAAGAACGACCATAGGAGAGGCACTCTATCTCTACTTAGCTATCTCTCTCATGGCCATGAGTTCTATGCTCGTCCAAGAGGAGGATGTAGTGAAAAACCTAATTTATTACATTAGCTGAGTCCTAAAGGATGTAGAGACCTAGTACTCAAAAGTGGAGAAGGTTACCTTTGCCCTCTTGACTTTGGCAAGATGACTTCACCCTTGCTTTCAAGCCCATCCTATCATGGTGTTGTTTGACCAACCTCTACATCAGATCCTATAGAAGATTGATGCCTTCAGAAGGATCGCTAAGTGGATAGTGGAGTTGGGCAAGTTTGACATTCATTACCAGCCTTGCCCCTCCATCAAAGCCCAAGCCTTGGTAGATTTTATTGGGGAGTGCATCGTCCTTGAAAAGACAAACATTGGACTAGCACGGGTGAAGCTAGAGCCAGCGGGTGAGCCTTGGACTATCCATGTTGATGGTGCTTCTAAAGCTGGGGGGTCTGGGATTGGGATGATCCTTACGAGCCCAAAGGGAATCATTACCAAACAAGCTCTTCGCTTTTACTTCAAGGCCTCCTATAATAAGGCTTCTAAAGCCCTCCTCATGGGGTTAAGACTTGCCAGCGAGCTTGTGGTTCAGCATCTTAGAGCCTTCAATGATTCTCAACTGATAATGGGGCATGTTCATAGAGAGTTTGACATTAGAGCCCCCAACATGGAAAAATACCTTAATGAGTAAGGGGAATCATCTCATTTTTCATTTTCTTTGAGATTGTGTAGATCCCTCGGACGGAGAATGCCTAGGTGGACCTATTATCAAGGTTGGTGACCTCTTATTACATGGATATTCCAAAAATTGCTTACCTAGAGAACCTTGAGAAGCCTAGTATCGAGAAAGAGCTAGCCCCGATCCCGTAAGTAAGTAGCAAGCCTTGTTGGATGGATCCCATGGTTTGCTACCTGCAAGGAGTACAACCAGAGGATGAGGCCAAGGTGAGGAAGCTCAAACACCAATCTACCTTATTTGTGGTACTCGACAGAAAGCTATACTAGTGAGCTAACTTGATGCCACTACTTCATTGCCTTCACCCCTTAGAAATGAACTTCATCCTTTGGGAGGTCCATGAAGGGATTCATAGTAGCCACATAGGAAGCCACACCTTGGCCTATAAGATCCTGAGACAAGGATACTACTGGCCAAGCATCCTCAAGGATATTGTTGAGTACATAAGGCACTGTAATTATTGCTAGAGGCATGCCCATGTTCAACCTCAATTAGTGGTACCTCTCAGCTCCTTGAGTTCCCCATGGCCCTTCAAAGGCATATATATTTTTGGCCCTTTTCCATTGATCACCAACCAAAGAAAATTTCCGATCATCACCATCAGTAGGTTGAGGTGGAGCCTTTCGCCTAGATCACTAAGTAGGAGGCCTAAAAGTTCATTTGGAGGTCAATAATCTACCACTCTAGACTCATCACCAATAATGGCAAATAGTTTGATAATGTATCCTTTATTGAGTTCTATGAGGACTTGTGGATCAGCCATCGATACACTTCAGTCATGCATCCATAGATAAATGGAGAAGCTGAAGTCACCAACTAGATTATTTTTCAAGGCTTGAAGACCCAACTAGATAAGGTCAAAGGGCTCTATGTAGATGAATTATATAGTGTCCATTGGGCCTACTGCACCACCAACCAACTCCCAATGGATGAGACACCATTCAACTCACCTTCAGGACTAAGACTATTATCCCCTTGGAAGTGGGCCTGCCATCACCTTGAGTCAAAGTTTATTATGATGAGCGATGCAACTTGGAAGACCTTAGGGTGAATCTTGATCTCCTAAAGGAAATCCAGGATAGAGCTTGAGTTTGAATAACTGTGTATCAGTGATGCATGGCCCGCTACTTCAATGCCAATGTAAAGGTAAAGCAATTTCGACCAGGAGAGCTTGTCCTTTGGAAAGCAACCACTAGTCAACCCGTAGAGTGCAGAAAGCTCTCCCATAACTAGGAAGGACCCTATCTATTACCAAGGTGGTCTGACCCAATATCTTCCAATTAGAGTAGCTGGATGGCATGTTTATTACCCAAACTTGGAATTTTGACAACCTCCAACTATACTACCAGTTAGATGTACCCATAGCTATCATACTTGATTCCTTCAATGCAAATCCCCTTTTTTGGTTTTAAGGAGATGTGGGCATCTCTAAAAATCCTGGGCGAGGCTATCATAGGTGAAGTTGCTACACCCCTTATTCTAAAAGTTCTGGGATGAGGTTATCCCAGGTTGGGTTACCATGTTCCTTATTCTAAAAGTCTTGGAGAGAGGTTGTCCCAAGCAGGGTTCCAGCATTCCTTATTCTCGAAGCACTAGTTGAGTAGTTGACATTTAGGTTGGGTCTCAATATCTGTGATTCCTAACTAAGCAATAAGTCTTCCAGGTTATAAAGTCTTGGGCAAGGTTGACCTAAGCACCCTGGCTAGCTATCAGATTCCTGGATTGGGTCACGACACCCCTAAGTCCTGGTTAAACAGAAAGTCTCCCAGATTCTAAAGTCATGGATGAGGTTGTCCCAAGCACCCTAGTGATGCAGGATAAAATATAAAAACTAATCTATTGATTATTAAACTAATTAACTGAGATTAATAGTGATTAATTTTTTTGGATTTTTCAGATAAAAATTCAAAGTAATCAATAAAGTAAAACTAGTCAACTTGTTATAACCCGCAGAGTAGATCTAACAAATATAAATAGGAAACAAGATTTGGTGGCTAAGAAACCACCTTAAACTAGGGTTAAAACCTTTAACAAATCAGAAATCAAGAGTAGGGAAAGGGGTTTTACTTTACCAACGGAGATTATAATCGCTCTTGTTATGGATCTGACTGGATGCTCAAGGATCTTGCGGCAGGACTTCCAGATAGTCGATCTTCGGGCTGCGGTCTTCAATACAACTGGTTTAAAGGCAAAGACCACCATCACTTTCGATCTCGATCACATGCAATCAGTCACAACACTTAGTAAGAAGGCATGGAAAGGATAAAAGGAATTTTAAAGAAAGAGAAAAGAGGAGGAAGAAGCTTGAAGGTGGCTAGGGTTTCTGATGGTTGGATAAATAAAGCCTCACACCCCGCGATACTTCGAAGAATAAAGGAATTAGGGCCTCACACCCGCAATGCTAACATAGCAAAGGAATGATAGAATAACTTATGTATTTCATAAATAATAGTTCAATTTCACAAAAGGGGTTGATGATGGTATTTATAGACCACCAACATGAAAAGTATGGGTTACAAAGAGTATAATTAGCTCTTATTAGGTAGCAACTCCTTGGAATTTCTTCTTCTGGTGTCATGACTCTTGAACTTGATCCTTCCTTGGCCTTTATCCATAGTGGGCAACAACACTGGATTGGTTTCATCTGGGTGGGCAACAAAAAATAAGAAGAGGTGCTCCTTTTTTAAATGTGCGATAATGAGTGAGATGAGGCACTAATTCTTCTCCTTTCCTTGGTGTGAATCCTCTTGCACTTCTCCTTGCATTTGAAATTTGAGAGGATAGAGGTGAACTCTATCTCTTGTTGACTTGGATGAAGACCTTTTTGAAACTCTCCTTGATGGGCGTCCCTTTGAGAAGGAATGCTTGGCCAAATTCTTTTGGAATTGGCGATAAATGATGAGAATGGGATGGGCGGCACATGGCTTGGACTCCTATTTTACTCCTCTTAAAACAAGTGTCGATAACTTCATTCTTCATGTGGCTGACCAAAGGAGGGTGACTTGGCATGTGATGAAGTGGCATGTGGCAAGTGACTTGGGCATCCAAGAATTGATTTAGGTTGGCACATGGAGTCACATGGGATCTTGACTTGGGTCCCCTCTTATATTACAGGACTCAATAACTAATACATGACTCAATAACTAATTAAAACCAATTAACTAATTACAAGGACTCAATTGTAACTAACTTCAAGCCCAACTTGATCAATTGGAACCCAATTTGATCAAAAGGCATAACAAAAATTAAATATAAGCTCAAGCTGGTAAATAAGGTTTGTCTGTATATATACATGACTCAACTTGGTAAATGGGGTTGGCCTAAATTTGGACCAAAATAACATACTTTTAAAAAAATGACTAAGCCCCAAATTGAAATTAGGGTTTTAAAATTAGGGCTTAGGGATTATTTTACAAGTGATTCGGGCTTGGGCTTAGGGCTTTATTCACGATGATCCACAAGGATGTGGGTTTGACCTATCGATTTCTTCTAGCCCTGGAGTCCGCACCAATTCTTCCCGGTGAGAGGAACTCGACCCTGTCGAGTATGGGTCAACTCTGTCGGATAGTGTTCTAGTAAGTTGGGATCAATCCTTTGAAATCCTCTCTAGTTGTCCAAGAATCGTCAGTCTCGGGTCGTCCTTGCCAACGAACCAGATATCGTTAATAATCTTTGCCCTAAGTAGCGATAATCTTATCATCTAAGATCCACTCGATCCTATCTCTCCAGGCTGGTAGTATGGTAAGTGGACACACATGGGTTGGCTCACTCTCAAGGATTGGATCAAGTCCAAAAGGCTCACTAGGTATCAACATTAGCTCCCTATACTCTATAAGGTCTGAAACATTGAAAATAGAACTAATACCTAGCTCAGGTGATAAATCAAGTACATAGGCATTAGATCCAATTTTTCTAATTACTTTATATGGTCCACTACTATGAGCATGTAACTTTTTTATGGTTTCGGTGGGAACCATTCAGGTCGTAGCCTAACCATGACAAAGTCTCCTTCATTGAATTCTTTGAGTCTTTTCCTAGAGTCAACCATATATTTATAAGATTCATTGCTTTCTTTGATATTTTTTATTTATTTCCTTATGCAATTCTCTAATATGCTCAGCATATGACTCTGCAAACATCTAATAGACTCAACTATGCATTCCTAGTGAAAGAAAATTATTTTTTTTTAAGTCTTTATTTTCAATTCAATGCTTGACCCTTGGTTGGTGGGTGATATGCTGATGAAAACTTAACATGAACTCCTAATAGATGCCACAAGGTTCTCCAGAAATAGGTGGCAAATCTAACAGGGTCAAAGGATTGATGAAACATGCTAACCTCAACAAAGTATAACCTAATGGTTCTAGAAACATTGGAAACTTCAGGAAAAGGTAGGAAGTAAAAAGTCGATCCGGGGTTAGACTGGAAATAAGAAGTGGTTTCAGGGAATAGTCCTAGACTAATGGGGTTGACCTTAAAATTTAGACACTGAATTACATCTACAAGCACTAAAAGGTCCACTTGATGGAAAAATGGGTCAGAAATTTCAGGGAAGAGATCCTTAATTTAGATTGGGGAAGGAGACTCTTCCTGAGGGTGCTGGATTGAAAAGATCAAGTCCTCACTAATTACTTCTGGTTCTTGAATTTTAAGACTAGGTTCTGTGACTTGAGTCTCTTCTAGTGTTTGCTCAAGTAAAGTCTCAGTAGTAGGGTTAGGCTCTTCATGGGTCTCTTTTTCTACTTGTCCTTCCAATATAGCTTCAGTCTAAGTAGGGTCAAGGTCAACTAACTCTAGGTTTACCTCCTGTATCTCCTCATCTTCATACTCATCTACTAAGCTCTTCTCAGCTTCATACACTTTCACTACAATGGCATCTTGGTAAACCAATGGGATAGTAGAGGTGGGTCGACTAAGGGGAGGTGGACTGATTTCGAGGTTCTTACTAGGTGTACTGATCCTAGTGGGTTCAGGTTGATGGGTTAAGGGGCCAAGGGAAGTTGGTCTAGGTGAACCAGGGTTAGTATGAGTCTTATGGATTCTCTCTAGGTTTTTGAATCGCTTATCTATTCGGTCACATTTATTGTTTATCAAGGCAAACTGATCATTCATGAACTTCATAAAGGTTTCAAGGTTGTGCTCCATGGTCACACTAGGTTGGGGTGAGACTACTGGTTGGGTTAGACTCCTAATCTAATGGTTATGCAATGCAGACATAAAATCGAACTAGGGTCTCGTAGACCTAGTGCTCAAGTAGGATGGGTTAGCTCAATTTATAACCAATTCAGTAATTATCCTGTCCACTGGCTAGGTAAGAGGTGGGGTCGTGGAAGGCTCCCCCTACTTATCATAGGGTCCTAATTAAAAACCACGAGTCCACTTAGGATGTTTGCCTTTAGCCTTAGATACCATATTCAAGTGATAATCAAATGATTGGGTGCACTAGCTTTCAAGCAATACTTGAAATCGACCTTGTTGGTGTCCCTAAGCTACTTTAGGTTTCTGATTAATTTTAATTAGGCTTAGGTTCGATGCAAGGTGGTTGTTTTGGACTCAGGACAGGTAATGAAATCCTGCCCTGATCTAAGATAGTAAAGTGCCCTTAGATCAGGTTAACAATGTATACACATAAGATGAAACCCTAATATGTGCAATGAAACTAAAATAGTAAATAACATAAAAGAAAAAAAAATTCCAAGATTGAATTTTAGATCTAATAGTTTTTAGATTTTCGATATCAGGTTATCACGTCTGGCTATAGCTCATTACTCTTATGGGTCGTGACAGTATACTTTCGTATACTCGCTCAAAAGGCATGATTTCCTTTTACCAAAAAATACTAAAAAGTTTTTGTTGGCTCCATCCAGTGATTTTGATGAATAATAAAACATTGAGTGCATATTGTATTCTAACGACGATTTCAAGTTGTAAGTTTTCAGGAAGAAAGCACCTCAAAATTTCAAAAACTTATGGTGTATGGCACGCAATGGCACGGAGCAATTTTCACGTATCCGGGCATCCACTTCATTGAAAAAGGGCTTATAATTGTTTAACTATTATGTGTTAATATATTCATAAATTTTATCTTTGTTTTCGAGGCATTTACACTTGAATCTGGATGTTTTCAGTCTCAAGTGTCGACACCTAGACAGTCAAGTGTCGACACTTCAGCATTTGGCACGGATAAAAATCCTTGGCACGCCAAGTGTCGACACCTATATTCAAGTGTCGACACCAAGTGTCAACACTTAGGTTCCAAGTGTCGACTCAAGGCCTGAGATTTTTGAAAATACAGAACTTTGTTGTTTCAAGGATTTTTGTGTCAAGTGTCGACACCTGTGCATCAAGTGTCGACACTTGAATGTTCAAGTGTCGACTCCCAGAAATCAAGTGTCGACACCTGATAGCCAAGTGTCAACACCTGACAGCCAAGTGTCGATACTAGCAGCCTGACAGCTCTAACAGATCTATTTTTCTGGCTTGCAGAAATTGGTTTTCAAGCTCCAAACGGCTATTTCCAATGCTCCAACGGTCACAAACCATTTTTAGAAGGTTTTTGGTGTATTTAATCTCCACCAACCTCATTTTAAAAGAAGAGAAGTGAAGAAAAAGAAGAGAAAGCAAGAGAGAAGTCTATTCAAGAGCATTCAAGTCCACTCAAAAGCCATAAAGCCAATATTCTCTCCAAACTTCAAATCAAAAGCCTCTTCTAGCTTGATTCCACTGAAAAGCCTACTAGCTCAACCTTACTACATTTCAAAAAGAGGCAACTTGAAGAAGAGTGAAGTCAAAGCATCCTTTGGGCTTTAAAAATTCCAATCTACTCTTGAAGAGAGTTTGTTGTAGTTTTTAAATTTCATATCTGTTTTAATTGTGCTTTGACCTTGCTTTCAAGGGTGTCATGAAAGAAGGTTATTGTGGTTTGTTGGTGAGCCAAAGTGTTAAAACCAACTAACGTTAACTTGTGAGCCTGAAGATAAAATAAGTATTTAGGTTTGTTGGTGAGCCTAGGTGACAAAACCAACTTAGGTTTTGACTTGTGAGCCTTGTGAAAAACAAGTCAACTGTAATCTGGTGTGGATTATAGTGGAATTCCCAAGGATGACTTGGGGAGTGGATGTAGGTGCTAGGTTTGCACCGAACCACTATAAACTTTGTGTTTGTGTATGATTGCTCTTTTCCTCTCGTATTCTTTAATTAATTGCTATCATCTTTCATCTAATTTATTATTGCTCACAATCACCACTAGACCTTCATTTTATTGTGTTAAATTTTTAAAAGACCCAATTCACCCCCCCTCTTGGGCTCCATTTCTGGGCAAAAGTTTTTTTCTAATTTTTTTATATGATTAGATGGATGATTAGCAGAGGATTCACAATAAATTAATTATTAATTTTTTTATTTTTTAAGATGGTTTTTATATAATTTATTTTTAGCCTAAACCTAGAATGTAGAAATTTCAAAACTAGTAATTAAACCCTAGTTTAAACCCACTCTGATACCTAAACTGATGCGGGACAAAATATGAAAACTAATCTACTGGTTATTAAATTAATTAACTGAGATTAACAGTGATTAGTTTTTCTAGATTTTTCAGATTAAAGATTCAAAGTAATAAATAAAGTAAAACTGTCAACTAGTTGTAACCCGCAGAGTAGATCTTACAAATATAAATAGGAAACATGATTTGGTGGCTAAGAAATCACCTTAAACTAGGGTTAAAACCTTCAACGAATCAGAAATTAAGAGTAGGGAAAGGGGTTTTACTTTACCAATGGAGATTATAATCGCTCTTGTTGTGGATCTGAATGGACGCTCAAGGATCTTGCGGCATGACTTCCAGATAGTCAATTTTCGAGCTTCGATATTCAACACAACTGGTTCCAAGGCAAAGACTACCTTCACTTTCGATCCCGATCACCTGCAATCAGTTACAGCACTCAGTAAGAAGGTGTGGAAAGGAAAAAAGAAATTTTAAAGGAAGGGAAAAGAGGAGGAAGAAGCTTGAAGGTGGCTAGGGTTTCTGATGGTTGGATAAATAGGGCCTCACACCCCACGATGCTCCAAAGAACAAAAGAATTAGGGCCTTACACCCCGTGATGCTCCAAAAATCAAAGGAATTAGGGCCTCACACCTCACGATGCTAATACAGCAAAGGAAAGGCAAAATAACTTCTGTATTTCATCAATAATAGTTCAATTTCATAAAAGGGGTTGATGGTGGTAGTTATAGACCACTAACATGAGACGTGTGAGTTACAAAGAGTAGAATTAGCTCTTCTTGGGCAGCAACTCCTTGGAATTTTTTCTTCTGGTGTCATGACTCTTGAACTTGATCCTTCCTTGACCTTTATCCATAGTGGGCGACAACACTGGATTGGTTTCATCTAGGTGGGCAACGAAAAAATAAGAGGAGGCACTCCTCTTTGAAATGTGCGACAATGAGAAGTGGATGAGATGATGTGCTAATTCTTCTCCTTTCCTTGGATTGAATCCTCTTGGACATCTCTTTGCATTTGAAATTGAGAGGATAGAGGTGAACTCTATCTATTGTTGACTTGGATGAAGACCTCTTTGAAACTCTTCTTGATGGGCGTCCCTCTGAGAAGGAATGTTTGGCCGAATTCTTTTGGAATTGATAACAAATGATAAGAATGGGATGGGCAACATATGGCTTGGACACCTTCTGTGTTACTCCTCTTAAAATAGGTGTCGATAACTTCATTCTTCATGTGGCCGACCTAAGGAGGGTGACGTGGCATGTGATGAAGTGGCATGTGGCAAGTGACTTGGGCATCTAAGAATTGATTTAGGTTGGTACATGGAGTTACATGGGATCTTAACTTGGACCCCCTCTTGTATTACAGGACTCAATAACTAATCACATGACTCAATAACTAATTAAAATCAACTAACTAATTATAAGGACTCAATTGTAACTAACTTCAAGCCCAACTTGATCAATTGGAACCCAATTTGATCAAAAGGCATAACAAAATTAAATACAAGCTCAAGCTAGTAAATAAGGTTTGTCTATATATACACATGACTCAACTTGGAAAATAGGGTTTGGGCTAATTCCAACTAGACCAAAATAACATACTTTTAAAAAATGACTAAGCCCCAAATAGAAATTAGGGTTTTAAAATTGGGGCTTAGGGATTATTTTACAAGTGATTCGGGCATGTGCTTATGGCTTTATTCACAAGTGATCCACAGGGATGTGGGTTCGACCTGTTGATTTCTTCTAGCCCTGGTGTCCGCACCAATTCTCCCCGGTGAGAGGAACTCGACCCTGTTGAGTATGGGTCAACTCTGCTATGATAGTGTTCTAGTAAGTCAGGATCAATCCTTTGCAAATCCTCTCTGGTGATACAAGAATCATCAGTCTCGGGTTGTCCTTGCCAACGAACCAGATACCATTGATAGTCTTTGCCCCGAGTAGCGATAATCTCGTCATCCAAGATTCGCTTGATCCTGTCTCTCCAGGCTGGTAGTATGGTAGGTGGACACACATGGGTTGGCTCACTCTCAAGGATTGGATCAGGTCCAAAAGGCTCAGTAGGTATCAACGTTGGCTCCCTATATTCTATAAGGTCTGAAACGTTAAAAGTAGAAGTAATACCTAGCTCAGGTGGTAAATCAAGAACGTAGGCATTAGATCCAATTTTTCTAATTACTTTGTATGGTCCACTACTACGGGCATGTAACTTTTTCATGATTCCAGTAGGAATCGTTCAGGTCGTAGCCTAACCATGACAAAGTCTCCTTAATTGAATTCTTTGAGTCTTTTCATAGAATCAGCCATATATTTATAAGATTGATTACTTACTTTTATTTTTTTTATTTATTTCCTTATGCAATTCTCTAATATGCTCAACATATGACTCTGCAAACATCTAATACACTTAACTATGCATTCCTAGTGAAGGAAATTTATTTATTTTTTTAAGTCCTTAATTTCAATTTTGTGCTTGACCCTTGGTCGGTGGGTGACATGTAGATGAAACTTAACATGAACTCCTAATATATGCTATAACGTTCTCCAGAAATAAGTGACAAATCTAACAGAGTCAAAGGATTGATGAATCATGCTAACCTCAATAAAGTGTAACCTAATGGTTCTAAAAACATTGGAAACTTCAGGAAAAGATAGGAAGTAAGAAGTGGATCTGGGGTTAGACTGGAAATAAGAAGTGGTTTCAGGGTATTGTCCTAGACTAATGGGGTTGACTTTAAAATTTAGATACTGAATTACATCTACATGCACTAAAAGGTCCACTTGATGGAAAAATGGGTCAGAAATTTCAGGGAAGAGATCCTTAACTGGGATTAGGGAAGGAGACTTTTCCTGAGGGTGCTGGACTGAAAAGATCAAGTCCTCACTAATTACTTCTGGTTCTTGAATTTTAAGACTAGGTTCTGTGACTTGAGTCTCTTCTAGTGTTTGCTAAGGTAAAGTCTCAGTAGTAGGGTTAGGCTCCTCATGGGTCTCTTTTTCTACTATCCTTCCAATATAGCTTCAGTCTGGGTAGGGTCAGGGTCAACTAACTCTGGGTTTACCTCATGTATCTCCTCATTTTCATACTCATCTACTAAGCTCTTCTCGGCTTCATACACTTCCACTACAATGGCATCTTGGTGACCAATGGGATAGTAGAGGTGGGTCAACTAAGGGAAGGTGGAGTGATTTCGAGGTTCTGACTAGGTGTACTGATCCTAGTGGGTTCAGGTCGATGGATTAAGGGGCCAAAGGGAGTTGGTCTAGGTGAACCAGGGTTAGTACGAGTCTTATGGAGTTGCTTCTGACTAGGTTTTCGAATCGCTTATCTAGTCGATCATATTTATTTTTTATCAGGGCAAACTGATCATTCATGAACTTCAAAAAGGTTTCAAGGTTGTACTCCATGTCACACTAGATTGGGGTGAGACTACTGGTTGGGTTAGACTCCTAATCTAATGGTTATGCAATGCAGACACAAAATTGAACTAGGGTCTCCTAGACCTAGAGCTCAAGTAGGATGGGTCAGCTCAATTTACAACCAATTCAGCAATTACTCTGTCCATCTTGAAGCTCCAAAGTACCTTTGATGCCATACCTGCAAGAGGAGGATCATGACCAAATCAAAGCCCCCCGAAGGTCCCAAGAATCCCATAATTAAGTGAGATTCCTCTCAAAGGATGACCAATAGGTTCCTCTCCCTTCAGGTCCTAAAGGGCTCCCAGATCTGTTGCCCTGGAGGCTTACCCAAGAGGGGGGGTGAATGGGTATTTAAAATTTTTGCATGTATGTGCTTCTTTGAAAATAACTTTGTGTGGTGAGGATGTGAATTAAGTAAGAGATGCAGAAGCCAATAGAAAGCACAATCACACAAGCACAAACACAAAGAATTTATAATGGTTCAGAGCAACCCAGCTCCTACATCCACTATCCAAGATACCACTTGAAATTTGTACTATATTCACCCTCATAATACAGTTGGATTGTTTTCACGGGCTCACAATCCAAAACCCCAACTTGGTTTTAAACCAGGATCACCAAAAACCTAATACACTATTAGTTTTCACGGGCTCACTAACACCCACTCTTGGTTTTCAAAGGCTCACCAAAAACCTAATCAAACCAAAGTTACAGGCCATGTTGTACTTAGAACAACTCAAATAAAGAGTTTAAAAAATATAGCAACTCTATGACAAACCGAACGTTGTCGAGTGGTTGTAGTTATAGCTCTTGAGAAGCCCTCTTGATTGATCGTTGAATGCTTTTCAAGGCTTCTTATCTTCCTCAATAAATGACTTAAGAATCTGATGAGAGTTGGTAAAGTCTTGAATGTTTGGTTGAAGGCTCTCTTGAATTTTCTCTCAAATATTAATTAAAAGCTCTTTAACTTCTTCAAAAGATGTTCAAATCCCTTATAAATAGTCTCTTTAACTGATTTCAAGTCAATATAGCCATTATAAAATGTTGGGATTTGAAATATGGCCATTGGAGCACTTTTTGGATTCAAAGAAGTAGTTCTAGAACTAGCTGTTATGCCCCTAGAGCAGGTGCTCGAGTCGGCTCGGATGCTTTGAGTTAGCTTGTTTCCTCAGAACTTCTGAATCTTCACTCTACTCGAGTCAGCTCTTCTTAGTCGAGTCGGCTCGGGTTCTCAATGCTTCAGAAAGTGAACTCAGGTCGAGTCGGCTTTTCTTTAATAAGTCAGCTTGCCTGGCTGAACTTCTTAGAACTGATTTTTCTCACTCTAGAGGAGTCAACTCGGTGAACTATCGAGTCAGCTCGGTTGTCTGACTGCAAGTTTGAGTCAACTTGGATATCAGTTGGGTTGGCTCGCCTGTCTGACTGAGAAAATGAAGCTTTGGATGAGTCAGCTCTTCATTCTTTGAGTCGGCTCAGATGTCTGGGTGCCAGAAATCCTAGTGCCGTGCCATACTTCGAGTCAGCTCTTCTGCTTTGAGTCGGCTCGAGTGACTTTCCCCAAAAACCTTCCGAACTTCTCCAAATTGCTTCCAAAACCTTCCAACGAACTTTAAAGCCTTCCAAACTCCTTTAAAGCTTATTTTAAGAAATTTAAATCAGAAAAATACATTGAATTGGCCCATTTTCATAAATACATAGGTATTTTTTCTTTGGGCTCTTGATTACATAATACTTATTTGAAAATAAACTTGACTTACACCAAAATTATAGGTAGAGTGTTTGTACATTAAAATCATCCTACAAAAACTTGTAAAACACTTGAGAATGGTTAGTAATCAAATGCATGTTCCAATATTTTGTTATCATCAAAATCATTCCAGGGGTCAACAAGATCCTTTGGAGAGGCTTGAATATGTGACTAGCAGGTAAAGAGAAATGTGCATCACTTACAGAAGACTCGACCGGTACATAGGAATGGTGGAGGTGAGCCACAAAGCCTCACCCACCGAAGGCGGAGATAAAAGCCCCAAGATGTGTCGAAGATCTTGTAGGAATGCCCTACATGGCCTCAATGTAGTCCCATTGCTCAATGGGTGAGGGGATGTTCTTGAGGCTGCTCCTACTCATGACCTAGCTACCTCTTTTCAAAGAACCAGGTCCAACTCAATGAGGCCTAGAACCATGTCATAGATAGTGAAGGGCCACCATCATGCCTCCCTTATACAAATTTTATAGATGATGAAGGAGGTAGATTTTTGGAGTTGCATCTAGTATAGACCCATCCATCATTGAATGCGAAGATAGGACATGGTGAAGGAGGAACTAGGTGATGAGGCATACAACCATCATCCTCTCTCCATCTCCATCATCTGATCGGTGATAGCTATAATCCAATAACTAAAGCACTAGCCATTTCCAATACCTCCCACGCTAAGAAGAGCACCCTCAAGTGCTCCCACACTACAAAGCACCTGCCCCGAAAAGAACCTTTCCAACAAGAAAGGGAACTCCCTGAAACCAACATCGAAGAAGCTCAACCGACATCTTGGCATACCTCTAGTCATTGGTTCTTCGAAAGATCTTAGAGATGCCCAACTTCCCTAGCACCCTATTTATAGAGGGAAGGAGGAAAGGTTGCCACACAAGTGGCCAGCCTGTACATGACAAATGTCACCATCCCATCAGCTAGGTGACCATTCCCTAGAACTAGAAAATGAAGCACCGAGTGATCCTCCCAAGGTTGATGATCTCTCACAAGAGGTCATGCATTCATGACCCTTCTCCAGGCGACAGTGCATCAGGTGATGGGCAAGTTTTCCAAGCAATGCAGAGATACACAAGACATCACAATTCAAGTTAAGGAACAAGGTGCTGGATACGAAGAAATAAAGTCAAAAGAAAAAGGATACTTATTCATTTCTTAGGTAGAGATTGGGGGAGTACAAAGTCAATAAGCCCTAAGGCCTTTCTCTATCTCTCCCTCCATTGCCTTGTAGCATTCACAATCTCTGCAGGCATGGCATTGTGAGGAATGAGCTGCTTGGTCACCCCTTCTATTCCAAGAAAGTGACCTCTTATGATGAACTCACACATGTCAAAGTCAAGTTGTACCCTTGTAGGCATGCCTTGTCTGCTACCCTGGACAAGCCCTGAACTTTCTTGGTGACTTAAGGTTTAGACCTACTCTTTGGAGGTTTCCTCTCAGTGGTGCTTGCCCCTAGCTGACACTCCGAAGCACAGGCGAGCTCTACTTCTAGGTGATCAACCTTCATTTCTACCTTAACCACCTAAGTCCATAGCATTGCCAAGTGACTTGCTTCATGCATTTGGAGGCTGCAGCCTCTTCTTTTGCATCTATCAACCTTCCTCGGAGGAGAGCGAGTTCATGTTGAAGGCCTTCGATCAGCTTAGCAAACCATCATGTCTTCGACAAGCGTTCCCCATCACCCATAGCTTTGCCCGCCAAAGAATGAATTACCTTGCCCTTCTCCATAGACACCTTGCTAGCAACACCCGACAACATGCCTACTATTGAAAAACTAAGGCAAGGTTTCATGCATAGATTTTTTTTTAACCAACATAAGCAAATAAGATTAAAAATAATTTTAATCTCTAAATCTTGTATTAGAATAATTATAGAAAACCTACCCTACAGGACTCTGATAAGATATGAATATATTATAGATGCTGAAAGTAAAATTAGCATGCATCGATCTAACTGATGCATGCTATAGATCTAATTGCAACTATAAATAGGATTGAGTCCCATATGATGGGGGACAGGATGCAGGGATCACTGGCGAGTGTAGAAGTCACCAGGGATTAGGGTAGGTTTGGGGCTTGTGAGAAGATGATGGTGGCTAGGATTTCGTTGAGGATTAGGAGCCAGGTGGTAGGGATCACACAGATACCCTTAACCATATAGGTAGGGATCACATATATACCCTTAGGGATCACACAGATACCCTAATCACATAGAAAAGTTGAAGAGACTCAAGAAACTTTCATTAATTCATTCTACCATCAAAAAATACAAGAGGGGGTGGGGTATTTATAGATTCACCCATGTTACATGACTTGGGGGTCAAGAAACCCTGATTTGAGGGCCAAGAAACCTCGATTGTTAGGCTTGGGCTAGGGTGCTAGGCTAGGGTGTTGGGCTGGGGTGGCTTGAGTAGGAGACCAGGTGCATGAAGTCCTTGATATGGGACAAGATCAGGGTAGGATCATCGACGAGTTGAGAAGTCGCTGAAGATTAGGGTATCCTATTTTTTAAAATTTTTTTTTTTTTTCTATGGTAATGGCAAAGGAATGATAGGGATGGGGGGAAGGAAAATTGGACACTCTAGGACTTAGGGACTTACATTCACGGAGTGACATCTTACCTCTAGGGCATCTCACCCATCCCACTACATGTAGTCTAGGGCATCCCACTCATCTCAATACATACGGAGCCTAGGGCATCCCACCCAAATCGCTACCTAGGGCTGTAAAGAAAAATTCCTAAGACCTAGAGGGGACTCGATAGAAAAAGAGGATAACTAGGGTCTCACACCCCTCGATGCTCGAAAGCGAAGGACTAGGGTCTCTCATCCCTCGACGCCCAAAGGCGAAGGACAGATGGGCCTCTCACCCTCCCCATAGGGGAGAACGAAAAGAAAAAACTCTTTTCTAAAAACTCACTTGATTACCAAACTTCTTTTTTATAAATGATTGAGGGTGGTATTTATAGACCTGTCCAACCCTCATTTGAATTTGAATACAAGATAAAAAGAGATAAAGATGGTTCAAATTCAAATACAAGATACGATAAGATAAGCCTATCCATATCTCAATCCTAACCAGCCAAATCCTAATTCAAAATTCAAACAAAAGATAAAGATAAATCCCAAACAAACTTATTATGGATTCCTCCGAGATTCGTGTAGCTTCAAGATTTGTGCTGCTCTGAGATCTGTGCTGGTGATGTCCCCATCATTCTCCTGCAATAGGAAGAACTCGACTCCGTCGAGTCAGGCTAGCTCCAGGATGCACATGACGTATAGAATTTTTTTTAGCTCTGCTATGAGATTTGTGTGCTTTAAAGAGTGCAGCTTTGAAGATCGTGCACTTCAAAATTGGTGCAGCTTTGAACTTCGTGCGACTCTAAAACTTGTGCAGCTTTGAAAATCGTGTGCTTCAAAATTGGTGAAGCTTTGAACTCTGTGTGACTTTGAAACCCATGCGGCTATGAAATCTGCAACAGGATGGGCAAGTGCTTTGATGATCGTGCGTGCTTCTTCTCCCTTCTCCACAAGGAAAAAACCAGGGAATAGGGGACATGGTAGCACGGCCCGGACGAGGTTCCAGTGGTGTCATGCGAGGTGGGCGATGGCAGCTAGGAGGAGTTACGGTGGCTTCTCATGGAAGGCGAAGTGGGACTTGCGACGAATGGACACTGGGTGTGGGTGGTCACGAGGGTCATCGAATTGAGGTTAGGGGTGGTGGCAGTCGACGGCGACGACGGATGTGGGGGCTTTGAGAGCAATGACTTGGGGAGAGGGGAGGCATGAGTAGTTCGCTAGCCATCGACATTGCAAATGAAGAGCATCCGACAGGAGGGGCTTAGACCAAATGGTAGATCCGGTGTGGGGACCGTTAGAGGGGACGGAGGGGAGGCGACCGGTGCAGAGGAGGGAGTCGGGGTGGATGCTAGGGGGTGACGACCTGAGCTGGGGATGGGGAGGCCAAAGGTGGGGAGACGGGTGCGGGGGTAGGGGGCTTCTTCTTCCTCGACCGGTGACTGGGGTTGGGGATGGAGACGACGGTCGATGATGCGGTACTTGCTCTCGACACCGACGATGACCTAGCCACTGGAGGTGGCCAGCAGGTCATTGTCGATGGCAGAGTCGAGCTCGCCGGGGAGGATGAGGTGAACGGAGGTTTGGATCTCCTGAGAGGTGATAGTCGGCTTCTTTTTGTAGTGGGCAAGCTTGGAAGACTCCTGGGCGAGTTTCTTGAAGATGTCGTTGATGAAGGAGTTCATGATGCTCATGGCCTTGCTCGAGATCCCAATGTCCGGGTGGACCTGCTTCAACACCTTGAAGATATAGATCTTGTAGGTCTCGGTCCCCTTCTTCAACTTCTTCTTTTTCTTGTCGCCAACGCGGCCATCCTTGGTCGGGAGGCACTTCTTGGCCTTGGGCTTCTTCTTTTTGGGGATGGCGAGGGGGTGGCTATAGGGAGCACCCGTGGGAGGTCAACGAAAGAAGACAAGATCGCTGCTTTGGATGGCCACAAGCCAGCCAAGGTGATTGCCGATCTTGGGGATGACCGGATTGGAGGGGAAGATGGGCATGAGGTGGCTACGGTAGTTCTTCCTTGGAAATGGAATCAGGACTAGACTTGGGGAAGTCCATCATCGATCGATTGCTGGACGGTGGCTATGGGCAGTGGATCAAGCACAGGGAAAATAGAAAATGGCAAAACCGATAGGGGAAATATGGGATTGGGAAAGAAACATATCCTAACCTAACCTATTGCTCTGATACCAATTTGATGTGGGACAAGATCAGAGTAGGATCGTCGGCGAGCTGAGAAGTCACCGAAGATTAGGGTATCCTTTTTTTTAATTTTTTTTATTTTTTCTATAATGGTGGCGAAGGCATAATAGGGATGGAGGGTAGAAAAATTGGACACTCTAAGACTTATGGACTTACATTTGCGGAGAGACATCTCACCTCTAGGGCATCTCACCCATCCCACTACATGTAGTATAAGGCATCCCACCCATCTCACTACATACGGAGCCTAGGGCATCCCATCCAAATCGCTACCTAGGACCGTAAAGAAAAATCCCTAAGACCTAGATGGGACTCTACAGGAAAAGGGGATAACTAGGGTCTCACACTCCTCGATGCTCGAAAGCGAAAGACTAGGGTCTCTCACCCCTCGATGCCCGAAGGTGAAGGACAGATGGGCCTCTCACCCTCCCCATACGGGGTGAACAAAAAGAAAAAACTCTTTTCTAAAAACTCACTTGATTAACCAAACTTCTTTTTTAAAAAGGATTGAAGGTGGTATTTATAGACCTGTCCAAACCTCATCTGAATTTGAATACAAGATAAAAAGAGATAGAGATGGTTTAAATTCAAATACAATATAGGATAAGATAAGCCTATCCATATCTCAATCCTAACCAGTCAAATCCTAATTCAAAATTCAAACAAAAGATAAAGATAAATCCCAAACAAATTTATTCTGGATATCTTCCAAGATTCGTGCAGCTCCAGGATTCATGCTTGCTCCGGGATCTATGCTGGTGATGTCCCCACCAGTCTTGCTCTGGTTGGGGGGGCCTGGTGAATCTCCTGGTTTGGTGGCTCTCCTCTTGGTTCTAAGTTGAATGAAAATTACATGGACTTGATTGGACTTGATTGGACTGAAAATAACTGGACTTGACTAAGTGGACTCAATTGGACTCAGTTGATCACAGCACTCGATCTTTATTACGGGACTCAATAGACTCAAATGGAATCCAATAGACTACATGACTCGAATAAAATAAAATAGACTCTTGGATCCCCATTAATTCTCCTGGAGTGGGAAGAACTCGACTCCGTCGAGTCAGGCTCAGCAGGAGCTTTGATGGAACCGAAACTAATCAAATTAAAAGAGGCTAGGCTTACCCTTTTATTTATTTATTTTATTTTATTTTTTTCATCAGCTCTGCTTTGAGAGCTGTGCAACTCTGAGATCCATGTGGCTCAAAAATCATGCAGCTTTGAGATCCGTGCAACCCTGAAATCCTTGCAGATCCGAAGTTGGCAATAGTGAAGGGCAATTGCCTTCATGATCATGCGGGCATCTCCCTCATCCTCGGACGGAGGCTGGGCAGAATGGAGGAGGGACTCCCGGCGGGCCTTGCTAGTGACGAGGCTGGGGCGAAGACGGTGGCACGGACGGGAAGAAGGCAGCGAACGCTGAGGCGGAATAGGGGTGGCACGATGTTCGTCTTGACTATCCAAGGATCTCTTCGATTAGGGGAAGACATCGATTGATGATGGCATGCTCGACTTGGGTGATTGTCCGGAGTCCGGCATCGTCGACGGTCACAGGAGGCAGGGAGGAGATCCGACACGCTCCTCTTTCTTGAAGTCGACAAACAATGCCGGCATTGCTTTCACGTTCGTGCTACTTTTCTTCACAAACTGGCAAATGCAGAGGGTGGAATGATAGGGGCTCTCCATCGGTGACGGTGCTGGGGAGGAAGACGTCGGCTCGAGGCATCGATTCACCGATAACGGGCAAAGAGATGGGTGGCGATTGTTGGAGATTTTTGGATGGTTGGGGTGGGAAGGCATGAACCAGGGAGGAAGACGATGGCAAGAGCATACATGAGGAATGAGGGATGACACGGAAGAAGCTTCGACGATGGCACGGGACACCAGAGAGAAGCGTCGTTGGCAAAGGGTGGTGTCAGGCGATGCTTTCCAGAGGTTGTAGAGAAGACGATGATGAAGACGACAGCTATGGGTGGCGGCGTCGATCTGATGGTGCATCGATCAGGTGAAAGATGGGGTTCGGAACATAGCCGTCGGTTACTATCGATGGCTTCATGGACGGACGATGCCGATAGGGCATTGGGGGTCATGGGAGGAAAGTGGATGCCAGGCCTTGACGGACCGGAGATGGAGGCCGGCGGCTGACCGAGGTTGGAGGAGTCTTGCATAGGGGGATCTGGATGGGAGGAAGGATGTGGAGCCGGGAAGGAAGAAGAAAATACCCTAATCCTCTAGCTCTGATACCAAATTGATGGGAGACAGGATGCGGGGATCACTGGCGAGTATAGAGTCACCAAGGATTAGGGTAGGTTTGGGGCTTATGAGAAGATGATGACGACTAGGGTTTCATTGAGGATTAGGAGGCAGGTGGTAGGGATCACATAGATACCCTTAATCACACAAGTATGGATCACAAAAATATTCTTAGGGATCACATAGATACCCTTAATCACACAGGTAGGGATCACACAGATACCCTTAGGGATCCATAGATACCCTAATCACACAACAAAGTTGAAGAGACTCAAGAAACTTTCATTAATTTATTCTGCCATCAAAAAATACAAGAGGGGATGGGGTATTTATAGATTCACCCAAGTTACATGACTTGGGGATCAAGAAACCCTGACTTGAGGGCTAAGAAACCTCAATTGCTGGGCTTGGGCTAGGGCGCTGGGCTGGGGCTGCTTGAGTAGGAGCCCAGGTGCATGAAGTCCTGCTCTGGTTGGGGAGGCCTGGTGAATCTCCTGGTCTGGTGGCTCTCCTAGTTGAATAAAAATTACATTGACTCGATTGGATTTGACTGGACTGAAAATAACTGGACTTGACTAAGTGGACTCAACTGGACTTAATTGATCACATGACTTAATCTTTATTACGGGACTCAATGGTGCGGGATGGGCCGACAAATCCTAGACCTAAAATAAATTGATTCAGGATCGTTGATCATTAAGGAATGATCACTAGGTTAGGGCTATCCAATTTAATAAAATTAAATCTAATTAAATAAAAGATAATCCAGTAATTGATTAAATCAGATTATGGAAGTGGTCTCATCCAAAGCATGAAACATCACGAATTATGGAAAAGGGAGATTGTCTAGAGGTAGTCAGAATCTCCGGACCAGTGGTTTGCGAGCGAAAAGGATCAGAAGCCATCGGACTTGGAATACCAAAAACAAGTAATGTATCAATCCCAAGTCAAATAAAAATTAATTTAACCCCAATGCTCTGAGATCTATGTCTAATTCTAATCCTCTCTACAAACTATGCTTGTCTTTGGGACTGCTCTGAGATTTGTGTGGATCTCCTCTTGCCTTCACGTTCGTGCTGGATACCACCTTCCCCACGAGCCGAAATCAGGGAATAGGGGAAGGCTTACAGGGAGGAACTCCGGCGAGGCTTCACCAACGATGGCACTGGATGAAGGCGGCAACATGGATGGGAGGCGGTGACACGGATGGGAGGCTGTGCATGGAGGTCTACGGCGGAGGTGGTAGACGATGGTTTGAATGGGCGGACTAGCGATTGTGAACTGCGGCATGGGAGGAGAGATGGATGGCCGGGGCGGTGGATGCCGGCCTAACCATGGACGTCTGTAGAAATGGTGACCAACGACTTCAGGGAGCAGGGAGGAGGCCCTGTTGAAGGCATCGCGGGTCACCTTGAGCCGTGGATCTTCGGGTTCGGTGATGACAAAGGGGCAGATGCTGACAGTGCGATGTTAGCGATCATAGGACCAGGGGCTGCCGGCTAGTGGTGGTGCCCACGAGCGAGAGAGGGTCATCGGATACTAGGTTTTTGCTTGTTGGTGAGGACGATGGAGAGTGGAGCAACGGCGTGGGATTTTCGTCTGGGTCGGTAGCAGGGAGCAGCGACACGATCATCAGCGAGGTTCACAGATGGGGGAATAAGAACGGGGGGGTCGTTGATCGAGAAGCCAGAATCCCTATTCCGGACGAAGATGAAGGTGGTGATCCGGCCTCAGAAGATCGGAGAAGAAGTAGAGGTAACAGGAAAGAAGTAGAGGTAACAGGAAAGAAGAAGCCGTAGAAGAGAGGGAAACCGAGAAGAGAAGGAAGAAGAGAGAGAGGGGGGGAGGAATCGGGACACATCCTGATTTTTCTTAAATAATCTCTTCACTAACTTTTATTCGATCACAAACACAACTTAAATAAAGTAATGAAACAACCGATAAACATAAATCCTAAAACAATTCAAAATAATCGGAACTACTAAGGGATTCCGATAAATATAAATAAAAATAGATCTCTGATTCGGAGATATCCCAAATCCCACGTATACCCATAAAATACATCAAGATTTGTGTTGGTTGGCACCGAGATCTGGACTGGACTGGCTAGGATCTGGACTGGCTAGAATCTGCTCAATGTCCCCATCATTTTCCCTGGGGTGGGGAGATCTCGACTCCGTCGAGTCAGGCTGGAGGTACTCAAATAGATTTGGACCAATGTTCTGTAGCTCCTCTTCAGTAATCCAGGAGTCTTCTGACTGTCTGCCTCGCCAGTGAACCAGGTAGCGATAGCAAATTCGACTCCTCGAAGACTTGATCTGCTCGTCTAAAATACATTCGATCACATCGTGCTTTCCTCTCATTTGGGCTAGTGGGCTCTCAAGAGGAGGGTCACTCTCAAAAGAAGATGCAGGCTCAAATAAATCACTAGGTGTCAATGCTGGTTCTTCATATTCAATTAGATCCAAAATATTAAAAGTAGGACAATTCCCATAATCAAATGGTAGTTTAACAACATATGCATTCAGTCCAATTTTTTTAAAAATTTTGAATGGGCATGCTGATAGAAACTTTTCAGCAAAATCCTTCACTTGCTGGTGAGAATCTGCTAGTTGTTTATTCATTTGATTACCTATTTTAATCAAATTCACTCCTAATCGTTCTTCAGCTCTAGCCTTATGGTCATATTCTTCGTAGGCATCAGCTAATCCTGGGTCAGCAGTGTAGACTTCCTCTTCAAGGACATCATCTAGATCCTCATGTTCTTCAAGAACCCCTATATGCAATGTTCTAGATGGACATTGACTAGCCATATGACCTATTCCGTTACACTTGAAGCAATGGATCTTAGAGCTACTTCCTCGGGAAGGCTCTCCTATAATCCCTTTTCCTTTTTCGTTTCTTTTAATTGGTGGGGTTGTAGACAGGGGTCTGACTCATATTAGGTTGTGGACCTAAAATTCCTGGTCTAGAAGGTTCAAGTCTACGTATGATAGACATCCTCTGGAATCTTTCATAGTCTTGGGCTAATTGATATGCTTGTTCTAGACTATAAACCTCTCTCAAAAATAATTCTTTTTGAATATCCACTCTCAGACCAGCTCTAAACCGAGATAAAGTGACAGATAGGTCTTCACTCACATTACATCGCATAAGATATTCATCAAATTTATCAATGTAATTATTTACAGATCCGGTTCCCTGGGTCAACCTTTGCCATTGGTCCAGGAGTCACTGTTGATAAGATGCAGGAAGATACTTCTCACGAAGCTTATCCTTCATCTCATCCCATGTTCCAATGGGGTCCTGTCTCCTATGAGTGGCTAATCTCTGGACATTGTGCCAATATAATTTGGCTTAACCCAACAACCTCATTTGGGCAAACCTAACTTTCCTATCCTCAGACATGTCATACCAAGTAAAATAGTGATCCATATTAGCTTCCCAGTCAATGTATTCTTTAGGGTCTAGGCAACCTACGAAACTCAAAGCGTCAACCTTAACACTCCTCATGATTCGTTCATCTTGATCAATTGGGTTGCGATAAGGTCTAAGTGTTTGATCAAAACCTGGATAATCATGTCAATCCCTAGGGTCAGGTCGAAGGATACAAGTACGACCACCATCATAACCCGGATAGTCATTTCGGTCTCTAGGGTCTCTAGGATCTGTAACTCTTGATGAAGAGTTCCTAATAGGATGATTTGTGTTCACTAGTTGTTCCTCTTCAAGGGTTCCTATCCTTGCATCTAAAGATCCTAACTTGCTATCAATTGCTTCAAGTCTACCAATAATTCCCTAAAGGGTAGCTTCTAAATTTGGGTCCATTTTGTTATTTAAGGAAGAAGGTTCTGATTGATACATGATCCCTGACCTAGTTGTCATGCACAAGAATTTTTTTTTGCAAATAAATTTAAAAAATTGAAATTGATCCTAACCTAACCTATTGCTCTGATACCAAGTTGGCGTGGGACGGGCCAACAAATCCTAGACATAGAATAATTTGATTTGGGACCGTTGATCGTTAAGGAATGACCACTAGATTAGGGCTGTCCAATTTAATAAAATTAGATCTAATTAAATAAAAGATAATCTAGCAATTGATTAAATCAGGTTATCGAAGTGGTCTCATCCAAAACATGAAACATCACAAATTCTGGAAGAGGGAGATCGTCTAGAGGTAGTCAGAATCTCTAGACCAGTGGTCCATGAGCGAGAAGGATCAGAAGTCGTCGGACTTGGAACACCAAAAACAAGTAATGTATCAATCCCAAATCAAATAAAAATTAATTTAACCCCAATGCTCTGAGATCTGTGTCTAATTCTAATCCTCTTTACAAACTATGCTTGTCTTTGGGATTGCTCTGAGATCCATGTGGATCTCCTCTTGCCTTCACGTTTGTGCTGGATACCACCTTCCCCACAAGCCGAAATCAAGGAACAGGGGAAGGCTTGTAGGGAGGAACTCAGGCGAGGCTTCATAAGCGATGGCATTGGATGGAGGCAGTGACACGGACGGGAGGCATCGCGTGGAGGTCTACGGCGGAGGCGGCAGACTACGACGGAGGCGGTAAATGACGGCTTGCATGGGTGGACTGGCGATTGCGAACTGTGGCATGGGAGGAGAGACGGATGGCCGAGGCGGTGGATGCCGACCTGGCTGTGGACGTCTCCAAAAGTGGTGACCGGTGACTTCAGGGAGCAGGGAGGCCCCGTTGAAGGCATCGCAGGTCGCCTTGAGCCGTGGATCTTCGGGTTCAGTGACGTCGGAGGGGCAGATGCTGACAGTGACGGTGTTAGCGATCGTAGGACCAGGGGCTGCCGGCTGGTGGTGGTGCCCACGGGCAGCAGAGGGTCACCGGATACTGGGTTTTCACTTGTTGGTGAGGATGATGGAGAGTGGAGCAATGGCATGGGATTTTCGTCTAGGTCGGTGGCAGGGAGCAGCGACACGGGCGTCGGCGAGGTCCATGGATAGGCGAATAAGAACGGGGGGGGGGGGGGGGGGGTCGTCGATCGGGAAGCCAGAATCCTTGTTCCGGACGAAGATGAAGGTGGCAATCCGACCTCAGGAGATCGGAGAAGAAGTAGAGGTAACAGGAAAGAAGTTGAGGTAACAGGAAAGAAGAAGTCGTAGAAGAGAGGGAAACCGAGAAGAGAAGGAAAAAGACAGAGAGAGGGGGGAGGAATCGGGACACACCTTGATTTTTCTCAAATAATCTCTTTACTAACTTTTATTCGATCACAAACACAACTTAAATAAAGTAATGAAACAACCGATAAACATAAATCCTAAAATAATTCAAAATAATCGGAACTACTAAGGGATTCCAATAAACAGAAATAAAAACAGATCTTTGATTCGGAGATATCCCAAATCCCATGTACACCCATAAAATACATCAAGATTCATGTTGGCTGGCACCAAGATCTGGACTGGACTGGCTAGAATCTGCTCAATGTCCCCATCACTCAATAGACTCAAATGGATTCAAATGGAATCAAATGAACTACAGGACTTGAATAAAATAAAATAGACTCTCGGGTCCCCATCACCGTACCTTGTCATGGATTGATGAACACTATTGCTAATAGAGCATGGTAGAATGTCTGGATATTGCCTCACAGTTGCACAAGGTGTCTGCCTCTATGAAAAGTTCACACAAAGCCTCAGAAATCACCTTACCTAGAGTGCTAGCTCGATGTAAAGGCTATGGATGGCTGATCTAAAATCTTCCTTCAATTTTTTTTATTCCTCCAAAAAAATAAGAAGATGGAGGATGAGGAGGATCAAGTTGAGAATGAAAAAAACCCAAATCTAATTTTTTTATTTTGTTTTCCTTTCTTTCTTTATCTCCTCCCTGGAGCCAAGAATGAACTCCTACGCTCAACTAGTTTTCACACCCTACTCCCAATTTTTTTTATGGTGTTTTTTATTTTAAAACCCACAAAAATCCTTCTTTTATTCTCTTGAAAACCAAAAAAAATAAATAAAAATAGTGGCATGAGGATTAGGATAAGTTTTAGGATAGATTTAGAAGTTCTATTTAGACTGAGAGTTTGACTCATTCAAAACCTATTCAAATTAAATTCAAATTAATTCAAATAAATTTTAAGATTTATCTAAACTTATCCTAACCCAAAAGAGACTAAGATAAGGCATCAAAAAAAATTGATGGACAAAAATACATAAGAAAATAGAAAATTCATTGAGAATAGGAGGGCACATTATCTAATTTTGACTTGATCAAACTAGTTATAAAATAATATTAAAAATCCTTTTAAAAATTATTTTGACTTAATCCCAGTCAAAATAGATAATAGGGATTGTGCTAATCATATTTTAGCATTGGGATTCTTCACACAAAAATTCATTTTTGCAAGGAGAATAAAGTGGCACAAGGAAAAAAACTAGGTTCCTCGATTTGACTTGGTCAAACTTAATTCTAATTTCAATTTAATTTAGTTTGACCAATTCAAATAGCTTGAACCTAATCTAATTAGGCTCTAATTAAAATTAATTAATTAAAAAATTAATCAAGTATAAATTTAAATTTAATTAAGATTAAAATTTCTTAGCTATTGGATCATAGAATGACCTAATCAAGTGATATCTAATTCAATTAGGTTTGAACAAATCTTTTCATTCAATTAATCAATCCGGTCATATTAGCAATCCAATTACTAATTAACCCTCCTAATAATAATTATAAATAATTAATTTCTTATTTACAACTTTTGTATATGATAAATTGTTATTCATATTTATAATTTTTCCACTAGATGATTCTTAATTGTCGATCAGCCATCATTATCAATTGGAAAATTCTATTATGTGTGATCTCGTAGGTTCAAATCCTAAGCCAGTAGCTCAGAAATGATTTTTTGAATTAATCGATATGACCATCTAGCAATGGTACCCGACGTCTAGATAGGTCGAATGATAGTAAAGCAATATTCAAGAACCCAAGCTATGGTTACCATATAATTCATTTCTTTGACCTAATTTTTAGGATGAATTCAAAGTCACTACCAACTCTGAATAAATGCATCCAAATATGTCTCAACCTACTAAATCTTGTGGCTCCTTATCATGATTATCTAGGCCTAGATTAAATTGAAAACTAAATTAAAAATTGTTGAGCATTTAATCTAGGAATTTAGAGTAGCCAATCCCTTATTGACTCAATACTGACTTAAAAAGTACTTGACTACATCCAAAAATCTTCTATCATTGGAATAAAAATCTAGGTAGTCTAGCACCAAAGTATAATGAGTTGCTTGCCAAGTTACTATGATAGTCTCAGGTTGGAGGGATACTACATACCCTTTCTGCAAGATATCTTAATAACAAAGTATTCCGCAGAGTTTGTCATTATTTAATGAGATGTACTCCTACACTCACTTGCATACCATATTTGTATCTCCACACTCCTTGGTTAAGAGAACAACCACCTATGTGGCACACGACCTATTTTTGATAAACATTATTATCCTATGTAACATCATATCATTTGGTCATGAACTATTTTAAGAACAACTAAATAAATTCTCTTTTATTGAATTATTATAGTTCTAAGGACTTCAACATATTAGAGTTTATATAAAGATGACAAATAGTATTGAGCTACTAAAAATAATATTTATTTTATTAATAATTCATATATATTTATAAGAAAAGTCAACCATCTACAACCTAAATGATTGGCTTTAGGATACTTTTCCCAATGCCTGCCTTGCAAAGTGTCTCACTCTCCTTCATGGAAACTCACTAATGGTGCTGGATAGCATGCCTTGCATGCGAGGGGGCTCCACTACTACAGCTTCATCGGTGGTGCCAGACAACGTGCCATGCCCACGAGGCATGTCCTCCATCGGTAGAAGCTACGAGACCATGCCCCCTCCACTGGCATCCTAGGTCTAGGTCACTGTGTCAATCCCCACCAAATCTTGGGATTCTCCATCTGTGTGCCCACGAAAATCCTAGTTGAAAGAATAGTGCCTTGCAAGCCAATCATATTTTTTATATGATAGGGAGTTTTCTAAAAATTCTTCTAGCTTATATGTGATATTTATTAATAAAAGAGATATTTATGTTTCATCATTTATTGTGTCTTATACTTTTTATTTTTAGATTATGATGAATCCCATAGATTAGGGCAATGAATTTAGGGTTATGATAAGTTTATAATAGTGAGACCTAAATTATTATAAACCCTAATCTAAAATATTTCGAGTCATAGGATCATTGAGTTGAGGATCAATGTTTTCAATAACACTGGCACATCCTATATATGCTCGATGGAGAAGGTGGTTGGTCTCATGATCACTTATATAGGGACATAAATATAAGGATGTGGGTGCTCATCTAGGAATGAGTCCACTAAATTGATTCACCATGAGAACATTTTATGAAGTCTTACTTGTCAAAAGATGATTCTTTAAGTGGGAGTTGTGCAAGTAATCCTTAGATCTGATATCATCATGGAACTTTGTGCACATGAATTCATATTTTGGTTTATACTCATTCATGACTAAGTATTGTACGGGATGTTCATGGATATGGAGAATTATGTATGAAGGTTGTGAGTAGATTAATAAGGAATCGGTCACTCCTAGTAAGAGAAGTATTTATCCCATGTAATCTCATCTTATGATGACTCAGGGAGACTTTGATCAAAGTAGGATGAAATCAAAATTGGTTTCTAATCTTTTATTAATTGAGGCTTCATTATTTGATGGGGAGCCAAGAGTCTATTAGAGTTCATTAGTACTGAGTCACTTGTACTAAAGTGAGCCAATTGAGTCATGTAATAAAGTGAGACACTGAGTCTTGTAATAAAGTGAGACACTGAGTCTAGTTGAGTCTACTTAGTCAGATCCAGTCATTTTTAGTCTAGTCAAGTTCAATCGAGTCCATGTAGTTTTTATTCAAATCATACTCAAGAGGAGAGCCAGCAGACTCGGAGATTCATCAGGCCCCCCAACTAGAGCTGGCCTTCATGCACCTGGGCCCTTACTCAAGCCCACAAGATTGGCACCTCTCCTAGTCCAAGTTCAGTCGGCGCCCTCCTCAGTCCAAGGCCCAAAAGAGTTTTCTTGGCCCTCAAGTATTGTAGTCCCAGTCTGTTAGGGAGTCCAGAGACCTGGGTGAATCTATAAATACCCCATCCCCTCTTATATTTTTTCATGCTAGAATGAATTATGAATAAAATTTCTTGAGTTCTTCCTCAATTGCTGTGTGATTATGGTATCTGTGTGATCCCTAAGGCTATCCGTGTGATCCCTACCTGCTGTGTGCTTTGCTGTGTGATTTGTCCTCTTAAGGGTATCTGTGTGATCCCTAAGGTATCTGTGTGATCCCTAAGGTATCTGTGTGATCTCTACCGCCTGCCTCCTAGTCCTCCAACGAAATCCTAGCTGCCCTCTTCTTTCTTCTTCCAAACAAGCCCTAATCCCCTGGTGACTTCTCAGCTCTCCAGCGATCCATCCCTGCATCTCATCCCGCATCAATTTGGTATCAAAGCCAGAAGATTAGGGTTTCCTCTTCCTCCCTGGCTCCACATCCTTCCTCCCATCTAGATCCCCCTATGCAAGACTCCTTCTCAAACCTCGATCAGCCACTGGCCTCCATCTCCGGTCTATCAACGGCCTGATATCTGCTTCCCTCCCGTGACCCTCAATGCACCATCGACATCGTCCATCCATGAAGTCACTGCCAGCAGTCGATGCCCCCCTCCCTTGTCGGAAGCCGACAACTCCCTACTGCTGGAAACGTCAGCTTCGCCTCCTTCTTCACCGCTCGCACCCTCCCACGGCACGCCGAGCTTTGCAACAGGGCCTCGGGACTGAGCCAAGCATCACGGTGCCGCTGCCAGTCATTGAAACAAGCCACACCTCCCTCTCCGCGAGCCATCGCACTCCCAACACCATCACCAACGAAGATCTTCGCCAAATTTTCATCTCCATGGCACTCTGCATCGGCCCGTGAGACAGAGAGTCCCCGTGCACGATCGTGAAAGCAATTGCCTTTCACGGTTGCCAACTTCAAGGATGAAGAGCATGCCAGATCTCCTCTCGGCATCCTCCCACTGCTGATGACACCGATGCACCCTGCTGCTGCCTTGCTCCCCGTCGGCCACTTGCCCCTCCGCCAGCAACCGAAAACATCCAACGACGATGCTGGACTCCTCCGGATGCATGCCTAGGCCAAACTTATGGCCTTTCCCCGATCGGAGAGACCGGCCGAGATGCTCACCATGCCGGCCTTCTCCCCATCCATGCCACCATCTCCACCCCAGTGTCATCGCCGGCGAAGCCTACCGGGAGTCCCTCCCCTGTTCCGCCTGCATCGATCGTCCGTGGAGAAGGGAGCGCACAAACGTGAAAGCATCCTCCCTTCCTATTACTGATTTCAAGTCCCCTTTGACGATTTCAGTGTTGCACGCTCCTCCAAGCCACAGATTTCAAAGCCTACATAATTTTCAAAGCAGCACAATTTTCAAAGATGCACAAATTTTAGAGTTCCATAATTCTCAAGGCAAAGCCTCCTCTTTATTCTAAGCTTATTTAGGTATATTTGGGTTTATTTGATTGTGCCTATTTTATAGGTTTGTCTCTTTTGATATGATTGGATTTGGTTCCATCAAAATCCCCACTGAGCTTGACTCGATGGAGTCGAGTTCTTCCCATTCCAGGAAAATGATGGGGACCCAAGAGTCTATTAGAGTTCATTAGTATTGAGTCACTTGTACTAAAGTGAGCCAATTGAGTCCTGTAATAAAGTGAGACAACTAAGTTCAGTTGAGTTCACTTAGTTAGGTCCAGTCATTTTTAGTCCAATCAAGTCCAATCGAGTCCATGTAGTTTTCATTCAAGTCATGCTCAAGAGAAGAGTCAGCAGACCCGGAGATTTACCAGGCCCCCCAACCAAAGCTGGCCTTCATGCACCTGGGCCCCTACTCCAGCCCACAAGGTTGGCGCCTCTCCAAGTCCAAGTTCAGTTGGCACCCTCCCCAGCCCAGTACCCATTCTAAGGCCCAAGAGAGTTTTCTTGGCCCTCAAGTTTTGTCGTCCCAGTCTGTCAAGGAATCTAGGGACCTGGGTGAATCTATAAATACCCCATCCCCTCTTGTATTTTTTCATGCTATAATTAATTATGAATAAAATTTCTTGAGTTCTTCCTCAATTGCTGTGTGATTAGGGTATCTGTGTGATCCCTACCTGCTGTGTGCTTTGTTGTGTGATTTGCTATGTGATTTGTCCTCTTAAGGGTATCTGTGTGATCCCTACCGCCTGCCTCCTAGTCCTCTAATGAAACCCTAGCTGCCCTCTTCTTTCTTCTTCCAAACAAGCCCTAATCTCCTGGTGACTTCTCAGCTCGCCAGCAATCCATCCCCGCATCCCGTCTCGCATCATTATTGGATGGAGATTCAAATGAATAAAGTGTTAGGGTTTGACAAATTTTCATATCCATCGCTTATTTGGGATAAAGGGTGATCGAAGGATTGAATTGTATAGTAACTTGCCACTAAAGGGTATTTTAATAATTTTCATAAAATTTCTCATCTTCTAGGAAGGCATGATACATTGCTTGATATCAATCATATCTTATAGGTTTTCATGAATTAAAATGATTAATTCATGAGTCAATTAGAAAGGTCTAATTTGATAACTAGGGTTAACATCGATTTGACATAAATTGATTAGATAGGTTCTTATCGATTAGGTTAACATATACCTAGACCTATTGCTGACTCAATGAGGAATCCATAGGTCACACACATAAGAAAATTAACCAAGAACAAGTTTTGATTGGTTGGTTGGACCAAACGAACCAACTAGTATAGTTAGGAAACTTACTGGCATATGTGGCATAAACCCTATCTCCTTAATCGATTTGATTTGATCAAAATCTTATTGAATTAATTAACCCAATTGAGTTATTAATTACGTTGGGTTAGACTCTGACATGGAATGATTTTATCTGAATTTTACTGGGCTTTTTTCAGCAATTTATGGTACTAATATAGAGTCCAAGTTGACTAGGACTCTTTCATGTTTATTTCTTTGAATGTATAAGGCTAAAACTTTTGTACATGAAGGTGACTTAAGAAACATTTTTTATCAAGGTTTGAGACCCATGTGGCATCCTTCTAAGTCCTCCATCACATGGACACACATTTTAAAGTGTGTCCATGGCCATAAGGGGTGTGGAACTCATGTTTCTCTCTGGTGCAGTAGATAATCATGTAAAGCATGGTTGATGTTTTATCAATTTTGGGTAGAATATAATGTCTTGTAATTTAAGAGTTGTTCCATTTTAAAACTAATTTAAGTGGCTATCCACAAGGAAAAATCAGGATTTTTTGGTTTTATAAAAGGATGTGAAACATTTCTCTCTGTGATGGGGCATGTGGGAAAGGCTAAATTGATGTATCTCATAATTAAGAGTCCTCAAATAAGACTCTTAATTTTTGATATTCTGTTTTATGTGGCTTTGAGACCAACATATCTAAACTATTTGGCACCCCTCCTATTACTATTAAAGGGGTCAACATATAAGGTTCAAGTCATTCCAACTCTATCCAACCAATTATCTTTCTTCTCTTGTTAAGACAAATTTGTCTATATAAGATAAAAGTTTAGGAAGATAATTATGAAAAAATTAGAGTTAGGAAAAGATAGTTTAGAAGTCCAATTCCAAGATAAATAGAGTCCAATCCAATCAAGATGGGTTTAATCAGGTTGGGTTAAACCGAGTTCTATAGGATAGAACTCATCAACAAGATTTTCGAAAGAATGAGTCTTGTTCTTGGAGTTGCTTTTATGTGGATCACCTCTGAAGGATGCACTTATGTGCTTATAAAAATATTAGGATTTAGCATTACGGGTATTCTTCTAAATCCATTATATATTTTCCTAATTAATTGTTATAATCAAAGGATACTGGGTCTAGTATTTCGGTTGACTAGGGTTTCAACACTAAAATTTTTGAAATCCATTCTTCAGCTACACAACCATAACTCTATGGTAGTATCAAAGTAACCTTGATTGATTCAATTAATGGTCAATTTATTGTTGCATATATGAATATTTTATTAAATATCTAGCATGATAGTTACAACATATAATGATTTGTAAATGCCACTGATTAGATGTTTCACTTAAAGTATGAATAGTAGGTTTGTTGTGTAACATAAGGCCTACTTTAGGGATTAATGTGAAATTGTCTTGGTGTATTTAATGATTTATAGCATGTTTGATAGTGTTGCTTTGTTGTGTAACACAAGGGCAACATTATTCAAACATGATTATATAGAAATAAAGGGTCTGACTAAACTAAGACATTATAGTTTATTGTGTAACACAAGGTTATAAGTATCTTAGAGGCACTAGTTATGTTATGAATTGCATCTATTATAATTGGAAAAGATATTTCCTATCCTTGAACTCATGAATGTTTGTTATGTAATGTTGCCGCCTAGACCGCCATGGCCTGCAGCTCCTACGTGGTGTCAGTGAGTGGGCCTCCCGTCTGACTCCCTCTGAGTACGGCCGATCCTACAAAAGAAATGAGACCCGAGCAGGGGATCCCAATAGGGGCACTTTGATGATCAAGTCAGTGGGCGATCAAGGGGAACAGATCCTCCTTGACAGAGCCTAGAGTAGTCTCCATGTCCAAAGGATTCTTGGATAGATAGAGTAGAGGTTCGAGTAGTGGGAGCTGGAATAGTGGTAGATGTAGTAGGGGGAGCTCTTCGGGGAGTCTCCGGATGTTCCTCCTGCCTATGAGCTTCTCTTGCCTATTCTCTCTTACATTGATTTTTGCTCACTTGCCCTGTCTACCTGTGCTTGTGCTTCTTCTTCTGCCGGAGGCCCCATTTGAGCTTCTTGTAGAAGCGTGATTCATCTGGCAAGGTGCTGGGCCCTGGTTTGGTGCTCTTTGAGAGCATCCCCTATGGGTAGATAGGTCTATCTCCTTTCCTCTAGAGAAGAGGGAGATGGGACCCGTAGCACCGTAGGGAAGTTTTGCCTAGGGTGCAAGCAAGGTACTATGAAGTCATATCTCTCCCGCAGTGAGTGCGAGTGGCGTGCCATGGGGCCTGACACCCCGACGGACACTATTTCTGATGATCATCGTGCCACCATGTCTGGGGACCTGGCAAGGCATTAGCCTGGTGGGAGATGCCACAGGGCCTAAGACTCCTGATAAAACCTTTCTCTTTCGGGTGGTATAGGTGGTAGGTTGAAGGGCATGATGCTCCAGGTGGAGCACCTTTCCATAGAAGGTGCTGATAGTAAGCTAAGAGATCTGGTTCTCCAATAGGATGCCCCACCATAGGGGATACAAGTGTGTTGCCCAGTGATAAAGCAACCCAAGAGGGAGGATAAAGTGGGGTTTACAAAACTTTTTGAACTATTTAAACAAGTATGTGCCAATTACAATTAAGTACTTGTGTTTTGTCAAAGTAATTGTGTGCTTAATGAAAATATGCAACAGAATTAATAAAGTAAATACAAGAGTAAATAAGCAATAAATAAGAGCAATCATAAATACAATAATATATAGTGGTTCGTTGTACTCCAAGACACCTGCATCCACTTCCCAAGTTTTCCTTGGATATTTCACTATAATCACCAAGATTACAGTTGATTAGTTTTCCGGGCTCACTAATTAAAATCCAACTTATTTTTTCGGGCTCACGAGTCAAAATCCTTTGTTGGTTTTATAACTTAGACTAACCAACAACCTCTGATAGTTTTACGGGCTCACTAACAATCTATGTTGATTTTACAGGATCACCAACAACCTATGTTGGTTTTACACAAAGGCTAACTAACAATCTCTTTGGTTTTCCAAGGCTCACCAAAAACCTTAATAAACAAAGTAAGCACAATATAAAAAGAACATAATAAAAGCTTTCTTAAACAAAGCAAATATCTCTTTAAAGTCCTTGATTATTGATGAAGAACTTGTCTTCAAGATGTTGAAACCTTTTAATGTTGATGAAGATGTGGACTTGGAAACTCTTCTCTCAATCTTGGAAGCTTGAAGGCTTGAACCACTCAAAACAATGAATCCTTAAGTGCATTCAATAAAACTCTCCAAAGGATTACTTCTCCATTTGAATTTTGGTATTTATATAGCACTCCAACCCATAAATGATCATTTATGACCGTTAGGAATGAAAAACGAGCCATTTGAAACAAGTTAGAATCAATTCTACACTTCTGAAAAATTAGTTGTTATACCAAGTGTCGACACTTGAATTTTCTAAATTTTTTTTATGAGTCGACACTTCACTATGAGTCGACCTCTTGAGTCGACACTTAGGTCAGCTCAAGGCAAAAATTCTGGTTTGATACTATTATGTATTTTTCTTGTTCTCGAGCCTTGAGTCGACACTTAAACTTCTTCATGAGTCGACACTTGCTTGTGCTAGTGCTGAAACTTGCTGAAACTTCTCCAAAATCAAACTTTAAATCTTTCCAAGTCTTCCTTATATTCAAAAGTCCTTATAACTTGAAATTCCATAAATTTGAAGGACTTCTTCAATTGAAATACAAGCATTTCTTCATTCAACATGGATGAATACTAAGATTTGATAAACACACTTAAAAATATAATTAGTACTCAGTATACTTAAGTATTTTGTCAATCATCAAAATCAATATCATAGTCAACAATCTTTCCCTTTTTGATGATGATAAAATCTTTAAGTATATGAACAGGATAAGCTTAAAAAGATTAACAACAATATAAATATGTAAGCTTGAAATCAATAAGTATCAAGCTCCCTTTCGAAATATGATTTCAAAACATTGTTCAAAGTATACAAAAATTTTCAATTTTCTTCCCCTTACTAATTCTTTCCTTAAGATTATAGCATTTTGCTTTCTTCTTCCATTTTTGCACTTTCTTTCATTTCTCTTATAGTTTTTCATATTTATCGTATCTTTCCCCTTTTCATACTTAATATTTTTCTCTCCCTTTTTGTCATCATGAAAAAGGGTGAAAGACAATATAAAATGGGAATGAAGGTGGAAAGAATAGCAAGTGAATCATCAAAATCAATACATGAAATCAATTAATCATGATACCAATTAAATATGATACTAACTGAACATGATACCACAAAAATGACATGCACATGCAAAAAATAATTCAATATGTATTAGCTCTAATATGCATAACTGGTGACATGGCAACTCCGCTCCATGTTTCTTCCAGAAAATGGGATGGGCCCTTCCCTAATGCTAATCTAAAGCCACCGGTTCTTGATAGGATGTTGGAGACTACTGGAGAGGTGGCACTAATAGGCTGTACCTATAAAAAAGTTTCCGATTGGAGATGGCTCCCGTATGGACCATCCGACAGTCAAGAACTAGAAAAAGAAGGAAGAAAGGGGGAGCGAAGCAAAGAGAAAGAGAGAGAAATGCTATTGTTCTCTTATCTTGGAAGCTCCCGGAACCCTCTTTTATATATGCAACCCCAAGAAGCATTCTCGGAATAAAAAGTTCTCAGTGGGGGTTGGTAAGAAATGACAGAGATAAAAGTCTTATCATATAAGGTTATCAAAAGATCATTCCGCTTCTTATAGAATATCTGCTATCCCTAAAATGGGTTCTTTATCTTTTATGTAGAAATAACTATGCTCTTTAATTATGACGTTGATCACTATATAGAACCAGTCACACCCCTTAATTATGAGGATTTACTCATGATTATGGGATATGAAATGGCCTTTTGGTGACGTAAACGTGCATGGGGAAGAGCATCGGTTGGACCATCCTTTGGACTATCTAGGAAGGTACTACTTGAGAGTCTTCTATGACCATGACTAGGTACAATAGCCCAGGGTTGGTCCAAGCTTTGTACCAAGGCCAAAGGTCAGTTAAGCCAATAGATATAAGGTACGACTTTGCTTTGCCTAGAAAGATGATTGGTCCTAGTTACCGGAGACGAGATTCGACCTGCAAAACCTTAGGATTTCAAGGGAAGGGTTGACCCCACATCAACTGTCATTCCTAGCATGTCTAGATAATTTTTTGAAAATTCTGGCACAATTTTGAAATCTCTATAACCCCTACCAGTGTCCAACTCTTATTAGAATCTTCAAGTTAAAATATTTTATTTTTATTAAATTATTCCTTGATATCTGTAGGTCATGGTGACACCTCCCCCCCGGCTAGCAAGAAGGCATGCCATAAGGTGCTACTTTAGACAAAGATTCGCCCAATTACTTATACATGTTGTTTGGTAGCTTTCTTTGAAGATGCAAGGATTCTCTCGAGAACTGTACATGAAGTAAGTGAGAACTTGAACGGTATTGCAGAAGACCAAGTACTCAAATTAAATAGAATTTTAGAGAATTTAGAGTAGCTTAAAGTTTCTCCTAGGTTTTTGCTGGATCAATTACATTTTCTTTCTACATGGGACTTTTTTTTGCATTTGATATACTTCTATTAGAATTTTGAAATCTATATATCACCTTCCAATCTAACTCTTAACAAAATCCTGAAGTTAAGATGATGTGGCAGGATCGCTGACGTGGAACACCTATTAGATACCACATCGGAGAAGGCTGCCACGTCGGATATCCTCCTCGGACTCCTTTGACGGGCCGAGCTCCTTCAGAATGTCGAGACAGCCTGTCGAAGCTGAGCTCCGTCCTCCGCCAGGTCAGCTCCCGCGAGATCAGGATACTTAGGTCGGAGCCAAGCAACCTCCCCTGCCAGATCGAGCCCCTCGAAGTCGAGCCCCTTGGTCCGGAGTCGAGCCCAGCCCTCCTCCGCCACGTGGAGCTCCTTCGAGGTCGAGCACTCTGGGCTGGAGTCGCGCCCTGCCCTCCTCCACCAGGTCGAGCCCCCTCGAAGCTGAGCCCCTTGGTCCGAAGTCGAGCCCAGCCCTCCTCCGCCAAGTAGAGCCCCTTCGAGGTCGAGCCCCTCGAAGTCGAGCCCTGCCCTCCTCTGCCAGGTCAAGCCCCCTCGAAGCCGAGCCTGTTGGTCCGGAGTCAAGCCCAGCCCTTCACCAAGTGGATCCCCTTCGAGGTCGAGCCCCCTCAAAGCCAAGCCCCTTGGTCCGGAGTCGAGCCCAGCCCTCCTCCGTCAAGTGGAGCCCCTTTGAGGTCGAGCCCCTCGGAGTGGAGCCCTGCCCTCCTTCGCCAGGTCGAGCCCCCTCGAAGCCAAGCCCCTTGGTCCGGAGTCGAGCCCAGCCCTCCTATGCCAAGTGGAGCCTCTTCAAGGTCGAGCCCCTCGGAGTCGAGCCCTGCCCTCCTCCGTCAGGTCGAGCCCTTTGGTCTGGAATCGAGCCCAGCCCTCCTCCGCCAAGTAGAGCCCCTTCAAGGTCGAGTCCCTCGGAGTCAAGCCTTGCCTCTCCAGCTCGGCCTCCACCTCGGACAAAAGCGCCAGTCGCCGAAGGGGCGACGCCGCCCTCCCCAAACACCGGCGAGCCACTCGAGGACCGCAAAGAGGCATCCACGGGACCATAATAACTGTCCGCGGCCGCCACTTATACCAGAAGAGGAAGAAGCTCCCTGATCGAGATGCCATGCTCTCCACCAACCGCCTACACTACCCAAAAGAAGAAGTCAACCAAGAGATTCAAATCCCGAGGGTGGCGGCCCCTCAATCGAGGCACTGCCAAGTTTTCCAAAATGGAGCAACTGGAAGGAATATCATAGCGCATAGCAGGTTCTCTTATCATGAACTAGGAAAGACGTCATGTCCATGGCACAGAACACTGCCGCACGCACCTGCCGGGATGGGAAAGATCCCGAGATAGGCATTCAGCAATTACCTGGGCTTAAAAGAGCCATCAGCACCCCCAACGGGGAAGGTAATATACCAAAGAACACACTCAAGCAAGTAAGGGAGGCGAGGTCATACAGGAGGGCCAACTCCAGTTTACCTCAGCCATCACCTTTCCCAGCACACTTGCATCCTACTCACACATTATTCACTCCTCCTAGCATGGAGTCCATCTCAAGGGGCTCGACCAGGAGGATCTGTTCTCCTGAATCGTCACTACTTGACCGTCGGAGTATCCCCACCGGAATCCCCGACCCGGGTCTCTAATCCTGTTTTGCATATCTTGAAATGCAGACCAGTCCTGAAGAGACGAAGGGACGATCCGATATCAACAGTAGCTACGGGCCACGACGACCTTGGTGACAACATAAGATATTTTAATTTTTTAATTATTTCTTGGGATCTTCAGGGTGTGTAGTGAACCCCTTTTTTGTATTTGAACTTTAAATGTTTGGCTTCTCTCCTCTTTCTTACAACTACCGAAAATATCAATTGATGGCGCATTAAAGCAACTAGGTACATTCAGGGAGTTTCGTTTATAATCACTGCAAGAAAGGAGATTTAGCTGTGCTGAAAAACTATTGGTAAAAGTGTGGAAAATCATTGAGATGGTTTTCTTAAAGATGTTCCCAATCACCGCTAAGCCATCACGGATTGTCCTATCAGTTTTTCAACCATGATGCCATTACCTAGCCACTTGAGAAAGCAAATTTCTAGAAGCACTTTTTTATTGGGATTTAGAAGCGTTTTCTCACAATCGTAGAAACTTTATCGAGCGGTCCTGACTGCTATGATAACATTGTGAGTCTTTCCAAACTTTTTTGATATGTTCAGCTATATTTTTCGATCACGGTTCTGACCGTCACTAAAAGCTACATTGAAAAGATTCTTGATTAAAAAAAATCTTCTAAGGTGAACTCTCTAATCAGTTGTTAGCCAACTCCACTTGCAATATTCGAACACAAGCAATATAGAGTAACTATCACAGTATCACTATAGAAACAATGCTACAGTAATAAAATGGATAATAAGTCTTGCTAGTCTCATGCTTGATGTGCCCTTTCGGCTAGTCCTCGGTAGGACCGGCCCCGGCGTTCGGTCGGCTAGTCCCCGTGCAGAATCCGACTCCACGGTCGGCTTTCCCAAAGAGCCGACCCAGGGGCTTTGAGGGCTGACGGGCGCCTCATTGCCCGTGCGACGGCCTCTTTGATTGCCACGATCGGTTCCTGGAGATCTTGCTGAATGTCCCGGTCGGCTTTTGGGAGGCCAGCCGACCCATTGCTGAAGGGGTCGCCCGAAGTTTCCAAGAACCTTTCCTCTCCGACAGTTCTAACATTCTGTTGTAACGAACTCCAGCGCATGGCCACTACTCTGACACACCTGTCACGCCGCCACCCTTGACCTCGCCGCCACGCCTATTCTCCTGGGAGCATATCCGGACTTTCCCAGCCTGCTCCCCAACAGAATTTGGCAATGCTCGGTACCTATAAAAGGCACCCAGGGGACCTCCGTGAAGGGTAACGTTCTTCTTCCCCATTCTGATTTCTCTTCCCAAGTTTTTCCCGTTCTGTTGCTCCAACCCTCCTCTAACTTAAGCATCGGAGTGTCCCCCGCCGAAGCCCCCTCTAGCGCCCAGGAACTTCTTACAGGTCGTCCGGTCGAGGAGCCCTCCAGCATGTTCACCGAGCCCGATCCCGGAGGAAGAGCGGCAACAGATTGGCGCTAGAAGGAGGGGCTGAACCTTCGCTACGCTCCTTGCTCTAAAAGGGAAGATAGACGGGAAAGATCCAGCCATAGCAAGAGGAAGAACCCAGAGCGTTTCTGCGAGGGGAGGACACTCCCACCAAGGGCCCAGCGCACCCCGCGCGGAAAGCAATGTCACCGCCGCCGTTGAGCCCACCATCACCAGGGGCTGCAACAATTCCAGACGCTGGTAAACCGCATTAAGATGCCTCAGTGGTCCAGCGCTTCCAGGAGATGGCGGACCATCAGCAACAGCCGCCGGCGGCTTCCTGCATCAATCATCGCTGGTCGCCGGCGTCTGCCAGCAGCCGGAGGCACCTCCGCCCTCGTCCCATGCAGTTCCAGAGCCCCAGGGGTCCATGAGGACCCGCGCTGAAGGAAAGAGGGCGAGGTCAACTCCCCCTCTTTCGCTGACTGCCCATCCCGGTGGCTGGCGCCCTGCCGCAGACCCGCACGGCTACGGCAGCAAGATCATGCGCATGAAGGAGCGTATTGCCGAGATAGTTGAGCGACAGAATGCCGAGGGAAGGCCGGCGCACGACACCCGCCCGCCTATCTCCGTGAAGATTCTGGGGGAGTCTATCCCCCGCCATTTCAAGATCCCGCAAGTGGACCCCTACGACGGTACCACCGATCCCCTGGATCACCTGGGCACCTACAAAGCTCACATGATGGTGCAGGGCGCGTCCGACGCCCTCCATTGCATCGCCTTCCCAGCGACCCTGAAGAAGGCCGTGCGGATGTGGTTCTCCGCCATCCGTCCAGGTACGATCCATTCTTTTTCCCAGCTCGAGATCCTTTTTCTTTCTCATTTCAGGACCTGCAGCCGAGCTCCGAAGAACATCAATTGCCTCTTCCTCATCCAATAGATGGAGGGAGAGACCCTCCGGGGCTACATAGCCCGCTTCAATTCAACTGCTATGGAGATCCCTGACTTAAATGAAGCGGTGGCAATGTCGGCCTTCAAGAGGGGGCTCCGCTCGTCCAGGTTCACATTTTCCCTGGACAAGAATCTCCTTACAAGCTACACCGACCTGCTGGCCAAAGCGCACAAGTATGCCTTGGCGGAAGAACAAGCGGCAAGCCAGCGCCAGGCTGAGGGGAGGTCGGCCTCGAAGAAGCGAGACGATAAGGCCCCCATAGTCCGACCTCCTGGCAACGACGGTCGATCCACCCGGCGCCAGAGCCCCAAGCCTAGGGACTACCTCAAGCGGTTCAACAACTATGCGTCCCTCTCCCTGCCGCGGGAGAAGATCCTGATGGACATTGAGAATGATGCCTTCTTCCAAAGACCTTGACCGATAAGAGGACCTCCTGCCTCCAGAAATAAGAACAAATACTGCCAGTTCCACAGGGACCATTGGCACGAGACGGAGGAGTGCCTCCAGCTGAAGGACGCCATCGAGGACCTCATCCGCAGGGGGTATCTGAACAAGTATGTCCGACCCCGCCGGGGTCGGGCCGGGACTTCAACTATTAGAGACCCCCCGGGGGAGGCTAAGCTTCCCAATCAACGCCCAACTGATGGAGGCGTTGGCATGCTGCATCGACGATCCGACTGGGGGTGGAAGGAGGACCAGGATATTATAAAGAGGCCCAGGGGATCCAATGTAATTAGCTTTTCTGATGAGGACCTCTTGGAGCCTCCTCTCCCGGGCGATGACCCTGTGGTTGTGTCGGCTGTCATCGCCAACTATGATGTAAAGCGTGTCCTTATTGATAATGGAAGTTGTGCGGAGGTTTTACTGTACGATGCATTCATCCGGATGAACTTGTCTAGGTCTAGACTGCGGGAGTCCATGGCACCGCTCACCGGTTTCGAAGGGAATTCCATCGGGGTTGAAGGGGAGATTGCCTTACCCGTGACCCTCGAAACGGAACCTTACCAGCGAACCTTCTCCGTCAACTTTGTGGTCGTCCGTACGACCTCGGCATACAACGCAATTTTGGGATGGCCGGCCCTCAATAAGTTCCGGATTATTGTATCTACTTACCACTTGCTGGCCAAGTTTCTGACCCATGACGGAGTGGGGGAGCTGAGGGGAGACCGTAGAATGGCTCGGCAATGTCTAGCTATCCACGACAAGCAGTTGGACGGGTGCCCCACGCTCGAGCAGCTGGATCCCAGGGACGAAGCCGACAGCTACGGTCGGCCTGTCGAGAAGATCGTATTTGTGCCCCTTAGGGAGGATGATCCTATGAGGGTCCTCCAAATAGGGAGCACCCTGGACGAGGGAGCTAGGCAGGAGCTGGTCGACTTCTTGAGGAGCAATGCGGATGTCTTCGCCTGGTTGGCATCCGACATGCCAGGCATCCCAGCGGATATCATCACCCATCAGCTCAGGGTGGATCCTACTTACAGGCCCATCCGGCAAAAGAAGAGAAGCTTCGTCGTCGAAAGGCAGAGGGCCATTGAGGAGGAAGTGAAGAAGCTTCTTGATGCTGGCTTCATCAGGGAGTCTCACTACCCGGAGTGGCTGGCCAATGTCGTCATGGTGAAGAAGGCTAGTGGGAAGTGGAGGATCTGTGTGGACTACAAAGACCTCAACAAGGCGTGCCCCAAAGACAGCTTCCCCTTGCCAAAAATTGACCAGCTAGTAGATGCGACGGCCGGCCACCAACTCTTGAGCTTCATGGATGCCTTCTCTGGGTATAACCAGATCAGGATGCATCCCGAAGATGAGGAGAGGATGGCCTTTGTCACAAACAGGGGCCTATATTGCTACAAAATGATGCCCTTCGATCTGAAGAATGCGGGCGCCACCTTCCAAAGGCTGATCAACCGAGTCTTTAAAGATCAGCTTGGGAGAAATATGAAGGCGTACGTCGATGATATGATTGTCAAAAGCCTCCATAGGGCCAACCACATCAGGGACCTACAGGAGTCCTTTGATGCGTTGAGGCGCCACAAGATGAAGCTGAACCCCGCCAAGTGCATCTTCGGGGTGACCTCTGGAAAGTTTCTCGGCTTCCTAGTCACTCAAAGAGGCATCGAGGTCAACCCCGAGAAGATCAAGGCCATCATTAACATGACCCATCCGACCAATAAAAAGCAGGTGCAAGAGCTTACGGGTCGCATCACCTCTCTTAGCTGCTTTATCTCCCGATCAATCGAAAGATCCCTCCCGTTCTTCAAGACCTTGTGTCGGTCGGACTGCTTCCAGTGGACTGATGAATGCCAGACGGCCTTTGAAGCTTTGAAGGACTACTTGAGGAACCCTCCGCTCCTGGCCAAATCAACGGAGGGGGAAGTGTTGTATTTGTACCTCTCAACTTCCAGTGAGGCCGTCAGCGCCGTCCTCATGCGGGTGGAGGAAGGCGGCCAATAGAGACCCGTTTACTACATCAGCAAGGTTCTCCATGATGCCGAGGTCAGATATCCCAAGGTACAAAAGCTGGTGTACTCGTTGGTTATAGCGGCAAAGCGCCTCCGACCTTACTTCCAGGCGCATCCCATCGTCGTGTTGATGGACCAACCCCTCAGGACGATCCTTCGAAGCCCCGATACCTCTGGACAGCTCGCCAAATGGGCCGTCAGGCTCAGCGAGTTTGACATCTCCTTCCAGCCACGGTCATCCTTAAAAGCCCAAGTAATAGCTGATTTCATTGCGGAATGTACCTGGGGGGCGGAGCCGACCCCGACAACGGTCGAGACGTCCGTAGCTGACCCGGCGGGAGAAGCCGAACCCGCCTGGACCCTGCACGTAGATGGAGCTTCTAACCTCTCGGGGTGCAGTGCAGGTTTAATCCTAGCTGACCCCGATGGGTAATGTTTGGAGTATGCTCTACATTTTGCGTTCCAGGTATCGAACAATCAAGCGGAGTATGAAGCTCTGCTTACGGGGCTGAAGATAGCGAAGGAATTGGGCATTGGTAGGATCCGCGCCTTCTCCGACTCCCAGCTGGTAGTCAATCAGGTGAAGGGTGAGTTTGAAGCGAGGGATCCATCCTTGGCCAAGTACTTAGACAAGGTACGGGACCTGGTGTCATAACTTAAATTCTTTGAGATCCTTCATATACCCCGGCAACAAAACTCCCGAGCGGATGCTTTGTCGCGGCTGGCCATCGCTGCGGTCGGCACCTCTGACCGAACCTTCGTGGAACATCTCCAACACCCAAGCATTGTTGAGGGGCCGACTGAGATCAACCAGGTTGAGCAAGAGGCCTCGTGGATGGACCGAATCCACGCATTCCTAGCACAAGGAGCCCTTCCGGATGACCCGACGGAGGCCAGGCACATCCGCTCAATGGCCTCTAAGTACGTCATCCTTGATAGGGCTCTCTACAAGCGTTCATTTTCCCAACCATTGCTGAAATACTTGGGGTCGGCCGATGCGGACTACGCGCTCCGGGAGGTGCACGAAGGCATCTATGGCGATCATCTTGGAGGAAGGTCCCTGGCTTACAAAATCATTCGCCAAGGATATTACTGGCCTACCGTCTAGAAGGACGTCTTGGACTTCGTACGAAGGTGCGATGCATGCCAGAGGTTCTCCGGCATCCAAAGGAGGCCAGCCAGCCAGCTGACCCCGCTCACGGCGCCTTGGCCATTTTCTTAATGGGGGATGGATATCATGGGACCTTTTCCCCTGGCCTCCGGTCAGCGAAAATTCCTCCTCGTGGCCATTGATTACTTTACTAAGTAGGTGGAGGCAGAGGCATTAGCGCAGATAACCGAGGCTAGAGTGGAAAACTTTGTCCGGAACTGTATTATCTTCCAGTTTGGGATTCCGAAGATGATCATCACTGACAACGAAAGACAGTTCAACAACTCCCAGTTACGGGACTTTTACCAACAATATCACATCGTCCATCGGCTCACGTCAGTCGTCCATCCTTAGTCCAATGGGGAGGCCGAGGTCACCAATAGGATGATCCTGCATGGGTTGAAGACCCGGCTGAATGAAGCCAAGGGGCTCTGGGCGAAGAAACTTCATTCAGTGCTTTGGGCATATCAGACGATCGTACGGTCAGCAACGGGAGAAACCCTGTTCAACCTGACCTATGGGAGTGAGGCCGTCATTCCCGTGGAGGTCTCTCTACTATCCTTGCAGATCGATCAATTCGCCGAGCCGGTCAACTCGGAGCAACGAAGGGCTGACCTAGATCTGCTGGACGAGACCCGATTTCAGGCAAGTATGAAAATGGCGACCTACTGTCAAAGGATGGCCAGATATTACAACTCACGGGAGAAACCCCGTTCAACCTGACCTATGGGAGTGAGGCCGTCATTCCCGTGGAGGTCTCTCTACTATCCTTGCGGATCGATTAATTCGTCGAGCCGGTCAACTCGGAGCGACGAAGGGCTGACCTAGATCTGCTGGACGAGACCCGATTCCGGGCAAGTATGAAAATGACGACCTACCGTCAAAGGATGGCCAGATATTACAACTCACGGGTTAAAGTGCGCACCTTCCAAGTTGGAGATCTGGTCCTACGAAAGATGGAGATTTCGAGGCCAACCGAACAGGGAAAGCTCTCCCCCAATTGGGAAGGCCCCTATCGGGTTATCGAAGTAGTCCGGGCTGGAACCTACCGACTAGCATACCTGGACGGGCGACAGATAGCACGCCCGTGGAATGTAGACAATCTTCGCAAATATTATCAATAAAGTCTGCAAACTTCTTCAAACTCTTCCAGCCCACTCCGAAAGTCCGACTCCGGTCGGCAGAGGCTTTAGGGCAGCCCACTCCGAAAGTCCGACTCCGATCAGCAAAGGCTCTAGGGCAGCCCACTCCGAAAGTCCGACTCCGATCGGCAGAGGCTCTAAGGTAGGCCACTTCGAAAGTCCGATCCCGGTCGGCAACCATCCCGAGACGACTCCCGCGAGACCACAAAGAAGATGGGCCACAATGCAAGCCGACTCGCAGCCGGAGACCAGGAGCCAGCGCCTCGGTATCTGGCCCAAATCAAGTTATCGCTCTCAACTACCCTACCGGCCTCTGGCCCGGATGGGCCGACCGGGGGTACTTGGAGAGATTCCGGGAGAAAGACACTTGCCCCATGCCCGTCGGCCGCTTCGAGGCGGCTCGTGACCCCGCAATGCCGCAAAGCCGATCGAGGGTACTTAGAAAAATTTTTGAAATTAAATGCTTTGAGCACATTAGAGGAGTTTCAAAAACAAGTTTTCTCATTCATTTCAAAAGGTCATATGTACAAAAGAGGTGGGTCAGACCTTTACAAACCCCTTAGGTTCGGCCCACGGGAGATGCGTCAGGGGCCACAACCTCGGCCCCATCAGCTACAACTGGGGGGTCAACTGAACCTGTAGTGGCTGGAGAATCCTCTGGAAGGGCCACCACCTCCACGTCAGCTGGCGCTGGAGCTTCGACCCTAGCCGTTCATGCTTCACCTTCCGTTGGGGGCCCCGTTTCGGTCTCCTCTCCCTCAGACGGGACCCGCAGCTCGGCACCCGCCAGGTCCAGCTCCGGGAACAGCATACCCACCTTCTTCAGGGCATCATCGTAGCCCTCCCTATAGAAGTCGGCCGCTGTCTCCTCCACATATTCAGTAAAAGCGCTGGAGGCCTTGTATGCCACCACGGCATCCTGGACCTGCTTCGCGGCCAGCTCCTCGGACTCCTTGAGTTGGGTCTCCAACTGCGCCACCACCACCCGCTCGGCCCGAGCCCTTTTGTCGGCCTCCGTCGACCGCTTTTTTTCCTCACCCAATCGGTGGGCGAGAGAGTCGGCTTTCGCCTTTCTTTTCTTCAACCTGGCCTTGCGGTCGACCAGCCGGTCCTCGACCTTCTTCAGAGCCACCTTCGCCGACACTGTCTTTGCATGGGCTGCCGCCAGGTTCTCTTCGGTTGACTTTAGGGACGTCGTTGCGGTCTCCTGGGCTGCTTCCAGCTCCTGGACCCTCTTTGCAGAGGCCTTGGCAGCGCGCACTATACGGCAGATGCCGTCGTTCATGAGGGAGATATCATGGAGAAGCTGCAAACATACGACCAAGTTAGGATCATGCTTAAAGGAGGAAAGACGGTGAAGCAAGGAAATAAGGTAAAGCCCTTACCCTCATGAAGTCCTGGTAGGTCTCCACGGTAACGTCGATCAGATTTCTCTGGATCGACACCTCTTAGTCAGCATCGGTCATCGCGCCCCTCAATAGGCTACGTGCCCTCCTGGGGTGGTCGAGTGCATGCTAGTGTTGGAACTCCTCCTAGCGTACCTCCTCATCCGATTGCTCGAACTCGCTGCCGGCCGTCCCTTCCGCGGCCGGCCCCTTACCCTTGTCGGCCAGAGGGGCTACCTCCTCTAGATCGACAGGCACCACGGCCGCGACGGACGTCCCCAGCCGCTCTCGCTCCGGTCGGAGGGCTGACTCTCCCTATGGGGCCGACGCCCCCGCCGTGTTCCTCGCTCTGCACTCGATGAGGGGGATGTCGTCCCCATCCGACTCGACATCCATGATGGCAGCGGGTCGCTCCTCCTCCCGCCTCTTCTTCTGTCGCTCGGCAGCCGGCGGGGGGGCTGATTCTGGGGCGGGGCGCTTCTGCACCGCCCGTCGGATGACCTTGGACTTGTCAATCCATTGCATCCTTCCTCCTGTCACCAAACATCCAAAGTTAGAGAGAAAAAAGGAGGAAAAACTAAGGGAATTATAAGAAGAGGGGTCTGCCCTTGCCTAAGAATCCTTGGAGGCTGATCCTCGCCTGATGAAGGGTCCCTTCCCCCAACAACTCAAATGCCGCCACTGGGCCGGCCCTACTGATCACATTGAACATGCCCAGGTATGCCGCCGATATCGACCTCCCCTCGCGGACTCTCACCCGCGGCCCTCTCCACAACGGCTCGAACCCCCAAGGTTCGAGGCTGCTGACAAAAAAGAACCTAGCATTCCACCCGTGGATGGCCGACGAGAGGCACTTCAGGATCTTTCGACCCTGGCGGGGGACGAACATGACCCACTCCCGGCTCCTAAAATCCTTCTTCAAGTAGAAGAAGTTACCGATGAGGGACAGACTGGGGACGGACCTGGTCCTATGGCAAAGTATTATAAAGTAGCAAATCACCCAAATGCTGTTCGGGGTCAGCTGCACAGGGATTACCCTATAAAAGTTGAAGATTTCTATGAATAGAGAGTGCAAAGGAAACCTGAGGCCGGACTTAAGATGGGACTCGTACATTGGGAGGGTCCCTGGACCTAGCGGGTTATTTGCTCTCCCCTCTCGGCCCGGTAATGTGAGGTGCAGGGTGGACGGGATGCCGTACACCGCCCTAAGGTTTTCGACCCGGTCCCGGGTCATGGTTGAGGATATCACACTCGACCCTGGGTTCCTAGGCCTATGGGACGAACCCCTACTACTAGACGCCATTAGGAGCTAGAAGAGGAAGAAGGATGGCCGGGACTAACCTGGGATTGGACTCCTAGATGCCGGGTTTCGCGGAAGAAGGAAAGGAGAACTCAATCTCGCGAAGAGCAGGCACGGCAGGAAAAGCCCCCTCGCTCTGCCTCCTCCTTTTATAGGCCTTCGAGGGAGGGGGAGAGGAGGGAGAAGTTATTGCCCGCCTCGGGCACGTCCCAGCTGCCCCGTTAAGAGCCACAACTGCCCGTGCTGCGGGAATTGAAGCAGCTGAAGCACCCTCTCACACGGATCGCGAATCGGAATTGAAGCAGCTGAAGCACCCTCTCACACGGATCGCGATTCGCGTGCGCGCCAGATCAGCGGTGCGAGATTAACCTGGAAGATGGCGCCGGCCGGCCAGATACTGCCGCGTGGTGCGACGCACCACTTCGCCCCGGATCGACGCAGGACAGCCTGGCTTTCATCATGGAACCTGACTTGCATTAACTGCCTCGCCTGCGCACCAACGGACAGCTGACAGCTGTCCAGGGCGCCGTCCGAGGGGGGTTCGAAGCGACCCGATGCCTCGATCCGGAGTCCGCCGCAGGTGCACGCAATCATGCTCCTATCCCTTTGAGCCACGTGGCCCTTCAACGCCTAGGAGCAGGGGGGGCAACTGATGCACCCTTTCGGCTGGTCCCCAGTCGGACTGGCCCCTGACGTCTGGTCGGCTGGTCCCCGCGCGGAATCCGACTCCACGGTCGGCTTTTCCAAAGAGCCGACCCAGGGGCTTTGAGGGCTAACGGACGCCTCATCGCTCGTGCGACGGCCTCTTTGATTGCCACGGTCGGTTCCTGGAGATCATGCTGAACGCCCCGGTCGGCTTCTGGGAGGCCAGCCAACCCATTACCGAAGGGGTCGCCCGAAGTTTCTAGGAACCTTTCCTCTCCGACAGTTCTAATGTTCTGTTGTAACAAACTCCAGCACATGGCCACTACTCTGACACACCTGTCACGCCGCCACCCACGACCTCGCCGCCATGCCTATTCTCCTGGAAGCATATCCGGACTTTCCCAGCCTGCTCCCCAACAGAATTTGGCAGCACTCGATACCTATAAAAGGCACACGGGGGACCTCCGTGAAGGATAACGTTCTTCTTCCCCATTCTGATTTATCTTCCCAAGTTTTTCCCGTTCTGTTGCTCCAACCCTCCTCTAACTTAAGTATCGAAGTGTCCCCGCCGGAGCCCAGGGACTTCTTGCAGGTTGTCCGATCGAGAAGCCCTCCAGCGCATTCACCGAGCCCGGCCCGGAGGAAGAGCGGCAACAAAGCTTAATTAAGTTTTCTCACATGAAAGGCATTCTATGGATTTGCATCCTTGGATTTTCCAGAAAACACTTGACAGTTTACAAGCTTGGATGATCATACATAACCAACAATTACCACCACATGGGGAGAGTGAGGTCAGGAGAGTAGGCGATGCTCATGGCAAGATACTACGTTATTGGTTTTAATTGAATTCATTTCAATGAGCTGTTCTCAACTACTACAGAGAAAGGGATGGGATTGATGAATTTACCACTGCAAAATTTACTAATGAAAGAACGAAAAGCAAGATATAAACTAGAAGATGCCATACGGAGCTCAAATCCACTTGAGGAAAAAACAGAGACTGCACTGTGCTGACAGGGCTCCAACTTCGTATCAGAGACCTTTAAGCTGACCAACTAAGCCAGTCAAACTTATCCACTTCTCCAATGCAGTAGCTGATGATACAAAAGCCAGTTTAGATGATTCGATGTCACGCTTGCCAACTGCAAGAAGAGGGCATGTTAGCTTAACCTTACTGAAAAAGAGCAGAATGACTGGATAAAAGGAAGGGCCTAACATAATGGCACCTGATGAAAATAAAGATGCCAATGAGGAATTGAATGTGTCCACCTCAATTTTCTCTTCGGGACAAGAGCTCAACTGGCAAAGGAATAACAAGGGCAGGATTAAGATAATTATTTACAATAATTCTGAATAGTGACTTCTAGATCAAATGTAACTGGTACATGATGTCTGACAACCTTTGTGAAAGCTGACTTGACATTTTGGACCCAATCAGCATCAGTGCTTGGGCCTAAAACAGAACTTGCTGCAGAGAGATCATTATTCTCAATAGCTTGGCCCACTTTGCTGAGCTTGTAGACAAGCTCTTGCAGATATCCTGTGATAATGCATCTAACTTCATTAAGTAGACTGAAAGTCATGGAAGTAAAGTAGGCCATATGAGATGGAATTTTAATAATTGACATGGACAAGTGTTTGTGCACGAGGAAGAAGTGAAGAAAACCAGAATGATAACTAGATAGTTTATAAATCTTAATCAGTCTAGCAGTCTTATCAAGAAATTAAACAACATAAGAATGAATGTTAGTATTGTAATATTCTAATAATTTAACCCTCTAAACTTCAACGATGAGGAGAGCAATTATTTTTCCCTTTGTTTGGCTAGAAGGATGATAAAACAAATACAACACCACCTATCCCTATGATAAACTATATTATATGAAAGAGTAAGACAAGATACCAACAAAGTTGTACACAAACATTGCCCTTGATTAATAAAAATCCTAGAAGAGTACACTAACCACCTCAAGCTTCTTGTTTAATCATTAATTAATTCAAAGAGTATGGTTCCAAAAATTTAGCCAATGCTTAACCTGATAATTCACGATATGAGAAAAATCTGTTTATTAGAAAATAGGGTTCCATATGCCCAATATGAAAGCACAATGCACAAGAAAACAAAAATTGACTTCCACATTATATTTTATGTATTTGAAATCTATATACATAGTCACATTTTAACACCCTTTCTAAGCAACCAAGTGACCAGGATGTAGAAAAAGGAAAAAAACAGAAAGACCATGCTACACTTCTACTTATAAATTAGCTAATTCTCAATCAAGTCATTTTTGTGTCATTTAGGGCAGCAAAATGCTAAAAGGCTATAGGTATATTTGGATCCTCAGGCCTCCATAAATTTAATCACATATAAGAGAGCATCAATTGACATTGAGAGCATGGCATTCTACTGTTTGAAGATTGGCAATAAATTGTTACATCTTGATAACTCCCTCGCCATGCTTTTTACCTGATGGACGTGGTAATGTCAAAGAATATCAATCTATATATTGACAAGGATGTTTATAGAATTTTCTTGGATTCCTTTAAAGAATGTTGATATAGATATACTCTAAAATCTACAAACTGAACCTGAAAGAACACAAGCCTTCTTTCTTTTGCTACTTATACCACTGGATGACCAAAAAATATTTAAAATAACATTTAATAACTTAAAAACACTGGGAACATAGTTAGAAACCAAACATACCCTTTATTTAAGGTTCATTTTTATGCATCAATTGCATTTGTAAGACAGGAACCTTTTTTTGGGTAACAATGCTACTTTTTGGCTTGATCGTTGATTGACTATAACTGGATGATGATGGGTTCCAACTAGCCCAATTGGGTGGTACCCAATGACTTTGTTCAAATCCCACCTACAACTGGGTGGCTGGGTTAGGGGGTGATACCCTCCAGTTAAATTAAATATATTATAACTGTATGATGACTACATTGTATGTGATTCTTATCTTGGGCTGTTGAATTAGATTTCTGTAAGAAACATATTAATACTGATCTTTGGATACTAGAATGCAAATCCATGCATTAACACCCATTATATTATATACAATCATGCTGTTGAAACCTAAGATTTTAAGAATGGAGAATCCAACAGTGATACCAATGCACAGCATTACACATATACCATGATCCAAGCAACATGCCTTCAGTTGAAGCCTCAAATTCATGTAGGCTAACTGATCTGATTCCTTTGAAATTCCAAGAAATGGATTTTCTAGATCCTGCAGCCTCATTCTAAGATAATCTTAATTTTGGAATTTGTACACCACTTGCCTGCTATGCAATCCATTCAGATTCAGAACCATTTCATGCTCGCAATTCAAAGATCTGTCATGTCTTTAAATACTTTCATTTAGGAAAGTTGGATGGCCATGATGAATATTTATTGTAGGTAACCAAGAGGTATTATATACTGCATCATGGCATTACAAACATATCTACGCAGCATCATAACCAAGGACAAATGTGATAGAAATAAAAAAAGGAAAAGAGAAGAAAGAAAAAGAAAGAAAACAACATATTAAAGGGAGAGGGTAAATCCAAATGCCATGCATATGGCTACACATATCACTGTTGTTTAGTCAAGGACACAATGAAGAAGAAGAAACATATATAAATGGTCTCCTCCGAGGTTGCCACTCGAGATCTAAAACTACCAAGGACAACTGCAGTGTCCTAATTCATACATAAGATTGTATAAAACTTCTCTGAATAGTTAAGCCAATTTGGCACCTTTCATACTTAACTTTTATGGATCCTACTTATTCATCCCCATCCAGGATTGAGTATTCTGGAGGGTAAAGTGTCTTCTATCCCCTTTCCACAAATCCATCACAAGCTTTAGTGGTCTCCCCTTCTACAAAGTCATTCTGCACTTTACTATACATGTGACTTGAGCAGTTCCCCATTTTCATTATTGGTGCCATATTGAGAATTCCTCTGAAATAAGTTTGTTGGTAGAGGCTATTGACTCCAAAGTTGCTGCCATGCATAAATAAAGATCACGTTTCTCAATATTATAATGATAACAAAGAAGAATGGATCATCAATCAAAAAAAAGAGTGAACGAAAGAAAGAAAGAACAAAAGTGATATGGCAAGATCGCTGACGTAGAGTACACCTTGGATCCAGCTGGCAGCCGGATGGACAGATAACGCCTCGACAAGCTCCTTTCCGAGCTCCCCCACCAGGTGGCCTCACCAAGGGTCGAGCCCACCTCGGCCTGAGCTCAGCACCCCTACTCCTTCGCCAGGTGACACCCCCAGGTGGGGCCCACCTCGGCCGAAGTCAAGCTTACCCCTGCTCCTTGCCAGATGGCACCCCTAGGTGGGGTCCACCTCGATCGAAGTCGAGCCTTCCCCTGCTCCTTCGCCATGTGGCACCCCCAGGTGGGGTCCACCTCGGTAGAAGTCGAGCCTGCTCCTGCTCCTTCGCCAGGTGGCTCCCTAAGGATCGAGCCCACCTCGGCCGAAGTCGAGCCCTGCTCCTTCGCCAAGTGGCGCCCCCAGGTGGGGTCCACCTCGGCCGAAGTCGAGCCTGCTCCTGCTCCTTCGCCAGGTGGCTCCGCAAGTGTCGAAGCCAATCTCGACCGAAGTCGAGTCTGCTCCTGCTCCTTCGCCAGGTGGCTCCGCAAGGGTCGAGCCAATCTCGGTCGAAGTCGAGCCCTGCTCCTGCTCCTTCACCAGGTGATGCCCCCAGGTGGGATCCACCTCGACCGAAGTCGAGCCTGCCCCTGCTCCTTTGCCAGGTAGCTCTCCAAGAGTCGAGCCCACCTCGATCGAAGTCAAGCCCTGTTCCTGCTCCTTCGCCAGGTGGCTCCCCAAGGGTCGAGCCCACCTCGGCCGAAGTCGAGCTCCCTCTTTGGAAGCGTCAGGAAGGACGGAGGCGCCAACCCCGAGATCGCCGCCAAGGCAGACGCGCGCGGTGCGGCGTGCCCAGTACGGCACCCCCATGTCTGTGGTGGTACGTGTAACCTCGTTTGCACCAATTTGGGGGAAGCACTCCAATCGAGATGTCAGATCTGGCGACCGACCACCAGGAACCCCCCGAAGGAGAAGGCCGCATGCAAGATCTCGACCCCAAGGGTGGCTGCGTCCGAATCGAGGTTCTGCATGATCGCCCCTCCGTGACAACATACCGGGCGAAGCATAGTCGCAACTTAACTCCCCACTATAAGAGGAAATGACCTCGGTAGAGCGGCCAACGAATACCGTTGACCCCCAAACTCCTCAGAGAAGGCAAATCGAGGCACCGAAGCAGCCCACGACCTACAAAGGCACCAACGGGCGAGAGATAAGGTAAGCAACCGGAGGCAATGGAAAGAGGGCAAGCACACAAAGTAACGAGATGAGTGACTTGAGGGAGGAGGCGCTTAGGAGACTCTCAGAGCGAGTCCCTGCGAGCACAGACGCCATAACCCAAGCACCGTTTCCTCATCCTCTCTTACTCAATCCCTTACTAAATAGCTCCTCTAAGCATGGTGACTGAAGTGGGATCCACCTTAGGGGATCTGTTCCGCTTTGCCGTCCACTGACTTGATCGTCGAAGTGCCCTCGCCGGGATCCCCGGCCTGGGTCTCTAACTCTATTTTGCAGGTCCAGGAACTCCAAGATTCCGGAGTAAAAGGGCAGACGTTCGGCACCACCTCACAATTGCAAGCAACGACAGTAAGGTTGACAACAGATTGGCGTGCCAGGTAGGGGGAGAAAGCCCCTGTACAAATAAGCCCCCCGAGAGCTTGAGAACAGCTCTACTCAAAGCATGGTGGTGACTCGCGGACGCGAAGCTTCCACTAGCCGAGCGGGAGACGCCCCCTCTCCCGGGCCCACATAACCCGGAGAGGGAACTCCCCGCTCCTCAGCTGCCCTCTGCAAATGGTCAGTACGCTGCACTTGTCCAACAGATGCAGGTACTGACCGTGACTGTGAGGCAGCTGCAACATCAGCAGCACTCCCTGGTCACTCAGCCCTAGCCAGGGACCCCCGCAGCCCAAGCCGCGGGCCCCTGCGGAAGCCTGCGCTCCATCCAAGGCAGGCCGTCCCATCCGCGGGCCACAACCAACCACTGCGGGAGTCACTAGACCCCTGCAAAAAAGAGCCATACCAGGTCGGCGGACCATGAGAGCCGATTTCCGGCGAACAACAATGCTGTCACCAAGTGCAGCAAGCGTCGTCAAGGCAAGGCTCCCTGCTGCGACCTGTCAACCCCTTCTTCTCTAGCAGCCTCAGTGGAAGATTCCACTGATGAGGCCATCGGCGCCTGGTCAAGAGGCGCCTAGAAGAGCAAGAGCGCAAGCTGGCGGAGCTCTCCAGCCAGTTTGCCAATATACAGGGCTCCCCCAAGGAGCTAGTGGGCTATAATGCCCAACCTCCCTTCTCCCAAGAAATCCAAGAGGAACCGATTCCGAGTCGGTTCCGTATGCTTCAGGTGGATCCTTACGACGAAACCACCGACCCCCTAGACCACCTGGAGAGCTATAAAGCTCTCATGAGAGTCCAGGAGGCGACCGATGTCCTCCTGTGCATCACCTTTCCGGCCACCCTATGGAAGGCCACTCGAGTCTAGTTCACCCGTCTCGAGCCCAAAAGCATCGACTCCTTCCAGCAGCTGGAGATGAGGTTCGTGGCCCACTTCGATGCTTGTCGAAAGATGCCACAGAAGGTTGATAGCCTCTTCTCTATCCAGCAGCAAGACCATGAGCTCCCACGGGATGTAACCCGCTTCAAGACTGCTGCCCTGAAAATCTACTGTTTGGACGAGCCCGTCGCCATGCTGGCACTGAAGCGAGGGCTCAGGACCTCCCGTTTGACTTACTCCTTAGACAAGAAGCCACCAAAGCTTACTCTGAACTCCTCATCCGCGTCCACAAGTACATCCATGCTGAGAAGGCAGACCGTACCAGGAGAGAATTGGACGGGAAGCCTTCGAAGAAGCCTACTCCAAGGGATGCGCCTGGGATGCAGAAGCCCGGGCCGCCTGCAGACTTCCAGTCAGGACCGAAGCCGAAGAATGGTCCCGTTCCCGAGCAGACGTTCACTCCCCTCCTAGCTCCGAGGTCAAAGATTCTTATGGAGATCGAGGGCGAGCGCTACCTTCGCCGACCTCCCCCATAGAAACTGTCAAGCAGTTGCGACAAGAGGAAGTACTACCAATTCCATCGCGACCACAGACATGACATCGAAGAGTGCCGCAACCTGAAAAGGGAGATCGAGGACCTGATCAGGAAAGGCTACCTCAGGAAGTTTATGAGAAGCGAGGCTCCGACGGAGGATCAACCACTTGCGGCTCTCCCCCCTGTTCCTGCAGTCGACAACCGGCCCACGGAGAAGCCCGTGGGCATGATTTCTTGGGAAATAGAGCGTGCATCGAAGAGAGCCCAGGAGGGAGGAGATCTGAAAAATGAACTCTCCTTTGCAAAGGGGAAAAGGGGTGGAGAAGAAAATGTAAACAATGATACGGTCATGGTCGAGATGACCATCGCCAAGCATCCTGTACACCATATCATGGTTGATAGTGGGAACTCCACGAACGTGCTTTTTTATGATGCTTTCTCTCGGATGAACTTGTCTCATGATCGGCTAAGGCCGGTGCACACCCCTCTCGTGGATTTCACCGGAGATTCTATGGGAGTTAAGGGAGAGATCACCCTCCCTGTCACCGCCGAGACTCTACCCCGACAGAGCACAGTCATGATGACTTTCACTATCGTCAGACTCCCGTCATCGTACAATGCCATCTTGGGCTGTCCTGGGCTCAACCTACTTGACGTAGTCATTTCCACCAAAAGATTGTTGGTGCAATTCCCAACCCCTTATGGTATAGGGAAGATGCGGGGGGCAGCTCAGCCCGTCCCGCATTGCTTGCAGGCTGTCCCAGGAGCCCGAAGTACCAAGCTCGATTCTGACATCGACGACCTCGACCAAAGAGCGCAAGATCCCAGGGATGGTCCCGTCAAGCACCTGTTGACGTACCCTCTTGGCTCAAACCCATTGAAGACGGTGCAGATAGGAGCCCAGCTACCGGAGGACAAGCGGACTCGCTTGCTAAGCTTCCTTCGAGCGAGAGCAGATGTGTTCGCCTGGACCGTGACGGATATGCCAGGTATCCCCCCAGATGTTATCACCCATCAGTTGAAGATTGACCCGAAGTGCCGCCCAATTCGGCAGAAGGAGCTTTGCCTCGGAGAGGCAGAGGGCGATTAACAATGAAATGGAGAAGCTCCTCACTGCCGGCATCGTCCGCGAGGTGCAGTACCCCAGCTGGCTGGCGAACGTAGTCATGGTCAAGAAGAACAACGAGAAGTGAAGGATCTGTGGACTACACCAACCTCAACCATGCTTGCCCAAAAGACAGCTTTCCCCTTTCGAAGATCGACCAGCTCGTGGAAGCTACTTCAAGGCACCGCTTCCTGTCCTTCATGAATGCGTTCTCCGGGTACAACCAGATCCGGATGCATCCGGAGGACGAAGAGCACACTACCTTCATCACGGATCGCGGAACATACTGCTACAGAATGATGCCCTTCGACCTGAAGAACGCTGGTGCCACGTACCAGCGATTGGTCAATAAGGTCTTCAAAGACCAAATTGGCCGCAACGTATAGGTGTACGTGGATGACATGCTTGTCATGAGCAAGCCAACCTCGGACCACATCGACGACCTGGCAGAGACCTGCCGTAACCTTCGCCTCCATCAGATGAAGTTGAACCCGGCAAAGTGCACCTTCAACGTAGGAGCGGGGAAATTTCTTGGCTTCATGGTCATCCAAAGAGGGATTGAGGCCAACTCAGAGAAGGTCCGAGCAATCCTTGACATGGAGCAGCCCACCTCTAAGAAGCAAGTCCAGTGACTCACCGGCCGGATAGTAGCCCTGAGCCGGTTCATCTCACGATCTGCCGATTGTTGCCAACCTTTCTTTAAGGCGCTGAGGAAGATGCACGGCTTCACATGGACGGAGTCCCAGGAGGCTTTCAAGAAGCTAAAGAAGACCCTAGCATCATCACCATTACTCTCCCAACCAGAGGAGGGAGAAGAGCTCCTCTTGTACATGGCGGTCACTCCGGAAGCCATCAGCTCGATCCTGGTCCGAACGGATGAAGGGGGGATCCAGAGGCCCGTATATTACACAAGCAAGCTACTCTGCGATGCTGGGCTCAGGTACTCTCGATCCGAGAAGCTGATTTTTACAATCGTGTCTGCCCAGTGCCTCAGACCTTACTTCCAAGCACACCCGATTGCGGTCCTAACGGATCAACCATCTCTCGTGGCCGTCACAAGTGGCCGCGCCGCCGTTGTTCCCGATCCGTCAGGTTCTCCCCTACAACCATCTCTCGTGGCCGTCGTAGGCAACCAGGGAGCAGCCGGTTCGAATGAGCCGAGGGGGCCGAGAGAAGAGAGTTCGGGAGAAGAAAAAAAGGGAGAACCTTATTCGACAGAGAAAGGAGAAAGAAGAAAAGAAAAAAAAGAAAAAGAATAAAAGAGAAAAAGAAAAAAGAAAAAAGAAAAAGGAAAAAGGAAAAAAAAGAAAAAAATAAATAAGAGGAGAGAGAGGAGAGAGAAGGTGAGGAGAGAGAAAATGAGGAGAGAGAAAATGAGGAGAGAGAAAGAGAGAAAAAAAGATAGTAAGGGGGTGAAATTGAAAAGTCTCTTTCTCTAGAAATTTAGGGAGTCAGGGTTTCATCGGGAGGACCACTGATAAAATTCTGTAAAAAGATTTTGGATTTTGCAGATTATTATAAGATTTATTTATTTACATTAAAAATTGTTATTGTAGGGGACAGCTTTCTGAACAGAAGGGTATTGTACAGGCTTCGGATACAGATTGATACCGGATATTTTGGGTTATCTCTAGTGAGGTAAGGATCTTTGGACCTGTTAACCAGTTATATATGTATGTTTATTATGACATAGTTTGATCCGTGTACATATGCATTGGCATGCATGATTTGTTTTTGCATGAAAAAGTTTGACTTTTTACGTTGGACAGTATGATTGTTATTGTTATTAGCTATATTCTTGTATACCATGTTTTATTAAATAAAATGATATTTATATGGTTTGGACTGTGATGCAGGTCATTGAAATATTTGAGATTTCATGGTTTGACATCGTGATATGATTTGACATAATTATATGAAAAGATAGTGTTAATTAAGAGAATGAGATAATTGGACTAGCCATGCCACAGAATCGTGGTTACTGATATTGCCGGTCATAGGTAGAATCGTGACAAATACTGCCTATCACAGGCATGGATTTGTCTGTCTTAGACTAAAGTGTGATACTGAGATTGCCAGTTATGGGCTGAAGCATGACCGTGGTTAGTCCAGAATCCTAAAAAAGAAGGATAATTAAATTGAAAGCATAAAGAGAAACATGATTTTACAAAAGGGTTTGTCACATATAATATTGAGTTGTTTGGTTTCTTGACATGATATACTATTATATCCTTATTATTTTCAAATTATTATTATAATGGTGACTGATTGGAGACCTTACTGGACTGTAAAGCTCACAACCCCTATTTGTTTTCCTTCTCAGAGTTGTGCAGGATCTTCGAGCTTAGTAGTGGATTGAATTCGTGAAGAAATAAGAAATAGCTAGAGAGTCATTACAATCAATTGGATGACAAAAGGATGACTAAAATTGTAACCATATGAATGGTGTAATTTTCTCCTTACGTTATTATTTTCTTATGATTGTGATTAATACTATTATGAAGGATTGAGGTTATAGAGAAATTTTTAGGCCTTGCATGATCTCTAGGATAAAACCTAGGATTTGCGCGGCCGGTCACGTAGCCGATTCCGTTACTGGATTCGGGGCGTGACAGCTGGCAATAAGCCACAGTCTGATCCACCACATCAAAGCCGAGTTCAACCAAATCAGCCGTCCTCCCCTCGCAGTCTAAGGCAGGCATAGAGTCGGCCAACTTGACCTAGGAGCACTGCCCCGGAACAGCGTAGGTGCTCACAAACTCTGCAATCAGGGAAGGCCTCCACCTCGATATATCTCCTCAGAACCGAGGTACCCACGCTATGCGAGATCCTGAATTGGAGAGGTTTCAGCAAATGCAACAGTGCATTGAAGCACTGCAAAGCATACCACAATAGTTAGAGGATGAGTTCGGCTTTAGCACCAACTCCCCTTTCACCAAAAGGATCATGGACGAATCAATCCCACCATAGTTCAAGATGCCACAGTTGGAGTCCTATGATGGGACCTCAAATCCAATCAACCATTTGAAAAACTTCAATGCTATTATGCTCTTTCATGAAGTAACCGATGGGATCCTTTGTTGAGCTTTTCCATCTACCTTGCAAAATGCAGCTCGATACTGGTATTTAAGTCTCCAAGCTAGATCGATCAACTCTTGCGACCAACCCGACTAGTCCTTCGTAGTGCACTTCGTCACCAGCTAAAAGCAGCATCGAGTCTCTTACTTTAGTCAGCATCAAGCAACATGAAGGAGAGGCACTTCGAGTGTACATCAATCATTTCAACACGGCTGTTCTAAAGGTCAAAAACTTAGATCAGTCAGTGGCCACGACTGCTTTAAAGGGACTCCAAAGAAATGCTTTCCTCTTCTCGCTAGAGAAGAGGTACCCTAAAGACTTCGCCGAAATATTAGCTAGGACAGAGAAATATGCAAATGCAAAGAAAGCGTAGACCCAACATGGAGAATCCCCTGCTAACAAGCCCTGTGAGAAAAAGGAGAAAGCCAACAATCATGTCATGCCCCGGCTCAAGGCCTAAACCAGGTGTATGACAGACGGCCGCATCTCCTTAGGATTTCATTCCGTCAGACATGCAAGGCCTACTTTTACTATAGATAACCAAGCAGTAGTAGAATGCAATTTCACTAATCTTTCTATTTAATAATAGAATTTTTTCATTAAGACTAACAAAATAAATATTTAACTAAACATCCAAAATTAAATGTAACTAAGAAAAATAACACCTAAACCCTAAGCTCCTCACTAATCGGTTCCAATGCCCATATGACCTGGATCTGTAACAAAAATACAAGAAACAAGGAGTGAGCTTTGCAGGCTCAATAAGTTATCATAACCTCCAATTTATGCATTAAATATTTTAATAATAATTCACATACATAAGCCATTCAAACAGCAAAACAACCAATACCATTTTTTAATATGCATATTTGATTACCATATATTTCAAACAAACACAACTACGGATGGCCATCCATTTTCACTTTACTCTCACAGTTCTTCTGATTACGACCATGATCAGCCCGTGGCTAGTCCCGAAAGATATTAGATCCTGACTACACATACCGTCCATCGGTCATGTACCAGTGATCGCCCCACTGAAGGCTCAGAAGGAACTAGCTCTGACCACGAGAAAGACATGCATCTTCAGCATGTACCAGCGATCATCGCCTGGCTAAGTGAAGGAAACTAGCACCCCACTGGAGATCCAGAAGGAATCTAGATCCTAACTCGTGTGATCATAATCATACCAGAGAGCGTCAACTTCAACAAATATTACAATTTATGTAATTCAATACAACATATTTTAAGATATGCATGTTCAACATTCCATAATATTCATAACATAACCATAATACATTAATAATTTAATCTTTTAGACAGAATAGGTTTGGCACAGAATACTAGCGATCAAGATAACTTATCAAAAATAATTCTACTGATATATTGCAAATTCGAGTTCTAACACTGATGTTCCTTTACCACGAAGGAGATGGAAACTCTGACAAAATAATTATATAATTAATCTTCTACTTAAAAGAATGAACTAGCATAGGAAAAGAGGCTCATGGTCAAATCTGGTCTCGATCTAAATCATAAAAATGATCAGTCTAGATTTTTATTTATTTATTTATTTTGCTCTTTCCTTTCTCTCTCCTCTCTCCTCCCTTTCTCTCCTCTTCTCTCTCTTCTCTCTCTCTCCTCTTTCTCCTCTTTCTCTCCCTTCTTCTATATCTCCTCTTCTCTCTCTCTTCTCTTCCTCTCTCCTCTTTTTCTCTCTCCCCTTTCTTTCTCTTTCTCTTCCTCCTCTTCTCTCTCTTCTTTCTCTCTCCTCTTTCTCTCTCTCTCCTCTTCTCTCTCTTCTTTTTTCTTTTCTTTTCTTTTCTTTTCTTCTCTTTTCCCTGTTTTTCATTTTTCTTTGGCTTGGCCCAAACAAGCTTTCCACGGTTCCTGAGAACCGAGGAAGGTGGGGAACAGGGAGGTCCCTCGAAGCACGGCCGGATGGAGAGGGGGTTCGGGCGGCGTAGCCAGTGGCGATTCAACCATGAGCAAGGAAACCAGAAGAAAATAGATGGGGCTTTGCCCCTCTGAGGCCACATCCCAAAAAAAATCAACAAGAAAGAGAGAAGAGGACTTACCGGTGATGGCAACAATGTGGTCGGCCACCAAAGATGAGGAAGAGCATCATGGAGCTCTTTTTGCTTGATTAGAGGCAATGAAGGAGGGGTTTAAAGAAAAAAATCGGAGAGGATAACTTCGTCGCACAGTGGATTAGCTCGATCGATCGGAAGTCCCACCCAATCCTATCATGCCTTCGACCTTCTCCCTCCCAACCATAGCAACCAGTCGACAAATCTGGCAAGCTTCTCGCTCGGATAAGCAGAAACGAAGTCCCCTATTTTCGAATTTTTTTTCCTGTTTTGAACTGAAGTCGACAAGCTATGCTGACTTCAGCTCACAATAGCCCAAATGGGCCAGGCTTATGTTTAATGAAGATCTTTTGCATTTTGCCTCATGTTGTGAATGAGTAGGCTAACCTCCGGCGAACGGCCGACCTTCTTGTCCTTCTTGGACAAGTCGAAGGGGCTATCCTTCAAGATCTCACAAATAGCTGACCTCCTTGTCCTCGACAAGTCAAGCAAAGGCCCTAAAAAGCATGAAGGGGCTAACCTTTGGAACCTCACATGAACAGCCGATCCCCTTGTTCTCATCAAACAAGTTGAGCAAAGGCCCAAAAAAGCACGAAATGGCTACCTTCAAGACCTCACGCAGACAGCTGACCTCCTTGTCTTCCTTGAACAAGTCAAGCAAAAGCACTAAAAAGCACGAAGAGGCTAATCTTCAAAACCTCACGCAGATAGCCGACCTCTTTGTCCTCCTTGGACAAGTCGAGCAAAGGCCCGAAAAAAGCACGAAAGGACTAACCTTCGGAACCTCATGCAGATAGCCGATCTCCTTGTCTTCCTCGAACAAGTCGACCAAAGGCCCTAAAAAGTGCAAAGGGGCTAACCTTCGAGACCTTACACGGATGCCTGATCTTCTTCTCCCCCTCAGACAAGTCAAGCTAAGATTCGAAATTGCACAAATAGCTTACAAACACCTCAGCCTAACTACAATCTAATCAAACACCTCTAAAACATCTAAGCTAATTTTGACCTCAAGGGTCGATGAAAAGCCACTAGATCAAAGTAATTAATTGGAGCTTGGCTCCAATGCTCAGAGCTACACTTTGGACCAGTTTTAACAACCCTATGAGGATGAAGGTGCTTGACAGCACAAGAGCACCAGGTTCTACCCTTCCATTCCAAGATTTGCTTCAGATGTACCTGACCTAGTTCTAAGCCTCGAGATCATTCAACAAAAGAGAAAAGGGAAAGAAAATAGAGAACACAAATCAAAATATCGGATCTCAAACTATCTTAAATCATAAGTTACAATCATAACCAAGAGCTCAGCAACATGAAAGTAAATTTTTACTTAACACTTCATTACTATGAAAAATTTTTTACAATGGATGGGTCAAGCTCATACAAAAATGATTTCAGCTAAATGCCAAAGAGCACGAGCTCGACCTTGACCAAAAAAACTCAGAGTTAATTCAAGCACAAGTACAAAAAAGAAATGAAAAAAATCTAAGGATCTACGAGCACTGGAGCTCCCAAGGCCGAAGAGATTGGTGCACCCAGGATGATCACTACCAGGGCCAAAGGAGGATCTTTAGCGGCCACCTCTATAGGAACGTCCTCAACCACTGCTGTCTCATTTGCCTCAACAGCTCGTTTGCCTCAATAGCCTCAGGCTCCTCATCGACATCCAACTAAGCTACATTGAGGCTGAGGAAGAGTGCCTCCACCTCGGCTTGGAGATTGGCCACCCCTGCCATACAGGCATTAGCATTATACTCTGCCATCAGCTCACAAAAGTCCTCTAAAGCTCGAAAGGCTTCTACTGCTTGGGCCTTCTCTACCTCAAGTTTCTTTTCCCACTAGGCAGCGGCGGTTCACAATGACTTAGCCAACTCGACTTGGGCCCAAGCTCTAGCCTTGGAAGCTTCTTGCTCGGCCATCTTAGCCTCGGCCTTCAAAGATTTGATCTCCTTATGGGCCTCGAATTGGACCTCCTCCACCTTGGCCTCAGTAGCCTTATTGGCCTCCTCCAGCTCAATGACCTTCCCCTCAGCTACCATGGCCCTAGCCTCAGCCTCCTCTACCGCATCTCGGGACTCCCTGAAAAACCCAACAAAAAAGTCCACGTGGTGGACAAGCTGAAGAAAACCAAAGTTAGTATTGAATGAAAAGAAAAATAATAGAAAAGAATAGTGAGGGAAGACTTATGCGAAGGAGGGACTCATAAAGTCCCTAATGCGAAACCCCAGGCCCTTGGCGATAATGGCAACGACATCGACAAGGAGGATCGTTGCCCGAAGTTGTCAATGGGTGACCTTGGTATTAACGAGGCCCATTTCTTGCTCCAGGGCCACCTACTCAGACTCCGCTAAAGACCTCACTAGAATAGGGATGGCACCGACCGGCACATGGTGACCTATGGCGACGTTGCGGTATTCCCTCACCTCGGAGTGAAGAAGATAGAGGGGGAGTGTCAGCTGGGGTAGCCGATCTTAAAGGGGAACATCCCATGCCCTAGAAGGCTCGGTGCTAAGAAGGAAGCAATGGGAAAGAAATGCGACGATTAGTCACCAAGAGTTCGGTACAGTGCATTAGGGAGGTATTCTAAAAGACTTAAAATGTTCTACCAGAAAAATAGGGTATGGGCAATCGAAGCCCAACTCCAATGCACTCCTCATAAAACCTAATTCAGTTGAGAGGAGGATAAGTTATTCGGTCCTCAAGACTGATGAGCTCCAAGAAAAATCCTATAGGGATTTGGTACCGAAACCTAAATATTTCTAAGTCATCGCAAGAGAGGATGGATGCTATGCACAATGGGCCAAAGGTTGGCCTTCCTCAACTTTGGGATGACCTGAGGATTCAGATCGGCCCTCATCCAAACTCGATTCGGAGGACCAACTACTAGCGGATGACTTCGCATCATCCATCCTCAACCTAGGGATGAGAAACTAACCTAACAAAAAAGACCAGCAACCTCAAAGATTGGACTTCGGGGTTCAAAGCTTGGAGGTCAGATTCCGATCATGATGCTTGGAAGCTCAGATAACTAAGTGACCAGGATGATCACCAAAAATCACCTGGCCATTTTAAGTGCCGAAAGCAAAAGGTAAAGATGAAAATGAGAAGTAACATGCCTATTCATAGGACCTCGGACGGCTCCAATCCGAGAACGATTCAACTACCACCCCCCCCCCCCCCCCGATGCATGCCAAGTGGCAAGTGGCACCGCCTAGTGGGTCCAAGTGATCTCCCACGGATCCAAGTCATTTACAGTCCAGATCTGAGAAGTAAAAAAATCCGATGGTTGTCAGGATGGCATGCGATCGAATGGGACCTCAGCAACAAGATCCCCATTTTGAGGTGCATTAAATGCGCAAAGGGTCAGCCTCGACTCAAAAATTCATTCCCTTCTCCCAAGCTTTGCATTGGACTCGCGAGGGGGGGGGGGGGCAAGTGTTATGGGTGTCCACCCCTATCAAGTCCGACCTAAACCTCGGACTGGCTAACCTCTACCCTCGAAACGATCAGCTTGCACTAGAAGCAAGCTCAATTCAAATCCCTAGCAGTCCGGCCTACACCTTGGATTGTTTCAGCCTACATCAGGGACTTTTCCAACCTCTACCTCGAATTGCATTGGCTTGCACCAAGAGCCTAGCCAACCTAGACCTCGAACTTACCAACTTGAAAATTCCCAACACATTAGGCAACTCTTCGACCTTCAAACTCCAGTAATGCCAGATTCGGTCAATAGCCAGATGAGGCCAGAACCATGCCATCCGGCATCACAAATGAGTGACGCAATCTCCACCGCGATCCTCGTGCATTCTTCGAAAATGGCTAACTGACACGATAAGCCCCACTTCTATAAATAGCCACGGGGAATCCCAGGTATGGGCATGAAAATCCACTTTGCTCCCACTCTGTCTTGGCTCTCTTCACCATTCTCAGAGCCAAGCTAACTTAAGCATCGGATTTGGAGGGTCCCCACCGAAAAATCGGCTCGGGACTTTTGGTAGGCTTCGGCCCAGTATCCACAAGAGCTTCCTACAAGCAATGATCAGCCCATCTGGGCTCAACCATCTCCTCGGACCCAACCTCTTTGTTCAACTCGGATTCTACAGCAACATTATCATCCTCAAGCATCTCAAAATTCATCAATAAAAACTTAGCCACAGTTGTTTTCAACCCATTCTAAAAAGGATGCGACTTTCATAGTTGCTTGCTATTTGTCAATATAGAGTCACCTCCACTAACAAGCAACAAAAAGTGCTCTTTGTATAATGAAAAGCATGATTTTCACATATTATTACCATTCAAGGATAAGAAAGTTGGATGTTGAAATAAAGCTTTTCTAGTGAACATTTATGACAGAATTAAAAGGAACATGACATATTACATGCATAACTGTTGATGTATCAAAAGACAGGAAGATACAACTAAAATTTCAGCACAAATCAGTTCATCAAGTGAGTCTACAGTTAGGCAGGTATTTAAGCAAATAAAACAAACACTTTTCTTTGGAAAGTTCATATGATGTTAGTTCTTTTTATATGAAAATGTTAAATGACTTATATGTGGTGATTGTTATCTTATGGATGCACTAGTGGAAGAAGATTCTGTATAGCTAGAAATGTACAGGATCTAGGTTATCATAATATATAGAATAACAAAGGCAGGTACAGCAATAATGAATAAATATGCCAAATTCAACAACACAAGTGTTCTCCTCCTGTTGTACTGCTTTCATCGTCTTAATGAAAGTGATTTGCCTCAGCTTAAAATATTCTTAAAGGGAGGGGGGGGGGGGGGGGGGGGGGGCGGAGGTGTTGAAGTATGTGGAGCTGTAACATTAAAAATTTTAGGATTCAGATCTTCACATTTGGACAATTCATTGAGATTGAGCATCTTTCCTGAAGCACTACTTAGCAACAAGTGAACCTTTAGACCCTGAAGAGTCAACAGCGGCAAAGCTGTCAAGTGAGCAAAACACTTACGAGCAGTTTGTGCACAATCTCAAATTGTACTTGAAAGGGCTTGCTTAATTAATAAACAAGTCAAGCTTGAGATTGACATAGTCCCTCACATCATGCTTGATTAAGTTCAAAATATAAATTAAATAATTAAATAAATCATATACTGTATACTATTTTGAGTTACTATTTTCAAACAATAATCTTCCTTATGGTTATCTATTAGATGCTAACAAATTTAACACAATAAGAATGTAATTTAGCTGTAAAAACTTGAAACCTGATGGTGGAAAATAGATTAAGAAAAACATCTGTAAACCCTCACATCTCAACAAATCCCTTGCTTGTGTAGTTTGTCAAGAACTACATCGATCAGCTTGGATATAAGAGCTAGTTCAAGCTCTGCTTGATTATAAAACTAGCTGAGCTAGAGCAAAACTAGAGCATAGCCTGCACTGCTGGAGGTTGGCTTGTTTAGATACTTAAACAGAGGGCACTATGATAAAAATCATGAAATGCACAAAAGTAACTGAATCTCGTGACTGTTTGGAGCTTCTAATAAGCATAAAATCATCTCACTGAATGGAATATATGGGATTGTTGGGTTTCAATGAGGCAACTTAGACAAAAATTGTATAATTCCCTTTTGTTCTTTTTTCACAAGTGGTTCAGTTGGTAGTCATTAGGGGTTTGTACTTGTGACCTAGGTTCAAGTCCCACCTGCAATAGGGGTGGTGTGTGTTAGTAACCCATTCCCCTTTTCTCAAAAAAAAAACAAGAAAAAGAAACTAAGAAAGCGAAAAAATTATTCACAGACAAATTCCAACAGAAAGAATGAGACAAGGAAATTACAGAAGAATATCATATATCAAGTTTCCTACTCCATAATTACAGCATTCTTCTTAACGATAGATTTCTAAAAAATTGCAATAGTATCGCAACGAAAAGTGTTAAGAACACCAGAATATGTTACCATCAAGCAATTAATCTAATTTATTTCATCCATCTAAGTCATTAAACCGCTGACTGAACACAACTATGACATGAATCTAATTAGCTGCATACAATTTCCAAAAATGTGAGTTATATGATGATTTGTGGCCATCCAGATCGGAAGATATTCCAATAAAATCGACAAAGTGATTTACTATGGAATAAGGTTATTTTTTCATCATCTTTTGTTCGAATAGAAGAACTAGTGGTCAGTGGACTGCTGCACTAGCATGACCTCCGAAATACCATTATGGAAGTTCGAAAAATTAACTGGCTTAGCTAGACGTTCCCCTTGTGAAAGTGTAATGCCGCAGTTATTGTAAATATCCTCCTAAAACCCTGCCTACGCTACTCCATTGTTTAGATGGTTTGAACAGTGTCATAAAACAAGGCCACAAATACAGGTTGGACAAAAGAAGCAAAACGATTTGAATTGCCAATTCTGCAAAGGGAGGGGTCAAGAAAGAAGAACCAGTTTCCTTGTCGGAGGAACTGATGACGCCTTGCCTTTGAAGCCTCTTCTTCCTGTCCTTCTTCACCCTTTCCAGGAGCTCCTCATCGTCATCCGCCTCCAAGATGGCAGCCCTGGAACACTTCGCAAATAGCGAGAGAGCGAGAGAAGTGAAACCGACGGAAAGGCCGTGGCGCCTGCTTAAAGGAACGGGCGGAGGTGCCTTTGCCATGGGTTTGGGCTTCGCAGCAACGGTAGTTGGAGTTGGCGCAGAGCATAAGGTAGCGGGAGTCCAAGCCCTTATCATTGTTGCCTCTCTCGTATCCTTAGCCGGAATGGGGATGAGGATGATGATGACTGAGAAAACGAACCATGAGTCCACCATGGGGCGGTTGCAAGGAAATCGATGCAACCCGAAGGATAGGATAGGGTTCTGCGAGTGGATATGATCAGGTGAGAAGGGGTAAATCTCGGTGTAGCTATCCCATTTGGATCTCAACCCTGTCTGATTATGTTCGATTCGGACCATAAATTTATGCATGCTCTTTCCATCACTGATGAGTATATCAGCCTGATACCATCAAAACGCTGGAATAGTACACTCTCTCATCATCCCGATCATGTACCAAGGAAATTCCTGAATTTAATCAAGTTATCTCGTAGAGATTATATCTCGAATCGGTGACCGGTGGGAGACGAGTTTAAGTCTACCAACCGGACTACCGTCTTAGCGATTAGAGGGAGATAAATCCTGGCGTAGCTATCCCAACCTCGCTGGTAATGTTCGAGCCCTCCAACCCCCAAAAGGGATATGCTAGTAATTTTTTTTTTTGAGAAGGAAGTAATTTTGGCAGTGACTTCATGTAGAAGGAAAGTTCTCACGGTTGTGATTTAATGAGTACGAATGAACGGGTTGGAGGGCTGTGATTTTGTATGTGTATGAATGAATAGAATGGAGCGGTCACTCCAACATGCAAACCCATACCTGATGTTGCCATCAAATCATTTTTTACTGGACTTCAGCAATAACCAAAAGTTTTTCGATTTCTCCAAATAAAAATAGATAACTCTCAAATAGAGATATGTAAAAGCAATTCCTTGATTGACGGTAACGGTAAGACCTCCAATACTCAAGTTAGTAAAAGAGAAATGAACTAAGTAGCCGGAGCTGAAAACGGTGGTGATGACTAAGCGAGATAAAAGGATAAGGATGTATTTTATGACCTATCTTATCAAGAATCCCCTCTTACCAATTTATAGAGTCATGCTAATTTTAAATAGGATATTGGGATCCTGTCTCCCGGAGTCTTTTTCGTTAGCATTTTTTTATTCGGATGGCAGGATTCATTGAGATTTTATCTGCCATGACCTTATCTATCATGACCTCTACTAGAACAGCTCTGATTGGTTAGCCTCCACTACCTACTCAGGAATTGTAGACTCCAAGTAGGTGGTTGGCTTGCCTGTTGTCAAAGGAGGGGTCCTTCATTGTATCCGAATGCATCCGACTACGTTTACATTGATAGCTAGTTAGGCCCGAATAAGTACTTAGTAGATATGAATGGGGGAATGTCATACCAGTCAGGCTTGATTACTTGTAGCTTTGGATCTAGGAAGGAATAACTACTCGATCTAGGAAGGAATAGCTACTCGATGTAGTGACCGGCTTTGTGATCTCCTTCCTAGTCAACGGTGTAGCTAGGAATCTGATTGATCCTCAAGGATGAGTCAGTAATTGCCATAATAGATGTTCCCTACTTTCAAGTCCAGAACGCTGCCAAGTAGCTTCGAGCCTTATCATTTCTAGGTAAAGGGACTAGTCACCTTTTCGGACTCGGGGGTTTGACAAATCTTCTTACTATCTGGGTATTTATTGGTTTATCAAAAACCGTCACTAGCTATTTTATCATATCAATTATGGTAGAGAAAAGGTTACTGGCATAGCGCTCAAAAAGGCAATGTAAAACTCCTCGAATGGCATATAATTTGCACAATTCCCCTTGGCTAGTCAAGTGGCACTACATGGCTTGACAACTACAGCCTTTAAATAATTCATGCAGATCCAAACACTAAGAGTTAATCAGTTGTGGTGACTTCGAGGCGGCATGGTGCTTCCCAATCAAGAGTAGACCACGTGTCGGGATCTAAGGGCCTCGACCAAATAGAGGTATGGATCCTAGTCATTCGATTGGGTTTAAAGAAGGGTTCCCTTCCATTATTGCAAGGATCCCTCCTTTGTTGAGTTGCAAAGAAAGAAGATGCTTAAGAGCTCCAAACCCGAACTCCCTAGATGACCATTTCTAGTAGGGTGGTCCTTGTTTCGTCTTCTCATTCCTCTATTTCTTGCTCTCCTTTAGGATCCCTATAGGGTTTCTTGGGCGAAGCCATACTTGGAAGCTTTTGATCTCTATTTGAATCTTCAATCTATTCTTGAGCTAGGATTTTCCTGACATTTTCTTTATGTTTTCTTTCTTTGCTTGATTTTGCTCCAACTTCCTTGTCGAGATGATCTTGTTCGAGTGCAAGAGCTACTCGGTGAGTCATATCTCTGGGCTTCAAGGTTCTTAGAAATCTTTCTAAGAAGAAGCTATTTCTCCCAACCTCAGAGAGGTCAATACTTCCTCTTTCAAGGGGCGCTTTGGGCTGCTCAGTCAGCCAGTTCGAGTGCTACAATCCCCTCAGGTCTGGTGAGCAATGTCTTAACGATGATCGAGGCTGATGTTCTTCAACTCTGGGAATAATACAAGTTTTTGAGTTAGTTTTGGGTCTTCTCTCTTGGGCAGGATAATAGAGTAATGTCGAGTTCAGCGAGCAAAATTGCCCTATATGAAGAGTTCCTTCATGCAAGTCTTTGACTTCCATTCCATCCTCTTATTCAGAACATCCTTGATTTCTACCAAGTTGTTTTGGTCCAATTGGCTCCTAACTCCTGTAGAATCATTTGTTCCTTTGTTGTTCTATATAATCTACACAAGACCGAGGCCAGGGTCTTATTATTCCAAGCATTGTTTACCTTGAAGTGGCACCTAATAGCAAAGGACTGGTGGTTCATCAGCCCTCATCAAGGATGTGCCTTCCTTTCTAGTCTGCCCTCTTCCATCCATAATTGGAAGAGCTACTTCTTTATTTCTTTTGATACTTTCTAGGGAGTGAACTGGATTTGGGGTGAGCCTAACCAATCTCCAAAAAAGAATGACAATGTCCTTTTTGTCAACGAGGAGGACTTCAATAGACTTATTAACATGGAATCCCTTAGCGGTGGGATCTATTGTTAGAGCAATGCCTATATGATGCTGAGCTCAATTCAGTCAACTCCTTGCATAAGTTTGCTTGAAGCTCCTCTCCTTTGTTTTGTTTGCAATGGACTAAGTCTTCTATTCAGGTTTTTGTAGGCATGAAGGTATCCTTGGACTCGATAAAGGGCACCACTCGAAAAAGGGTGGCAGCCAAAGGGGGTGTACCAAAGCCAAAGAAGGTGATGGCAAAGAGATCTTGAGTCGGTATTCCCTTGGGGGGCCCATTGGTCTTGGCACGGGCTCCTGCACCACGTCTAAGGGGGCTTCACCATCACTAATGATGATGAAGTGATAGTAATCCTGTTGCCATCATCTCCTATTGCTTCAACGCCATCCCGGGTACCAACTCCTCCAGCTCCAACTCTATTGGGTCTATCTTTGGCAGCACTAGCTATAGCTTCGGTGCTGCCACCATCTTCGATGGTGATGCCAAGGTGCTCGGGTTCCCTAGCTTGAGAAGAGGCACGATCATCTCGAGTGAAGGCCCCAACAAACCCCTCGGGCATCGAAGAAGCTCCTCGCAACAACAAAGAGTTTGCTGAGATGAATGCACGAGTGAAGGTGACTGCCTCTGCATTCAGCAACAAGAAGATGGCCAAGAGGCTGCTTAAAATGATCCTCCACCCTCGAGACTAGGTGGAGCGGAAGTCTCAGCCAATGGACAGATCTTCGCTTCTTTTTTCCCGCAACTCCTCGAGGTAAGTATCCTCTATTCTTTGCTTTATCGAATACTTTAATCTTGAGTAGTTAACTTATATTTTTCCTTTTCTTGTAGCTTGCCCATGATGTCTCCATCATCCTGGAGGCATTCAATGGGCTTGTTGAACTGAGCCACTCCCTTAAAGACAAGGTGGCAACCACCGACGCACGAGCTAAGGTCTCAAACAAGTTAAGGAAGGTGAGCAAGACCTGAGAAGCCAGGCACAATATGGAATTGCAAACCTCCAAAAACATTACTCGAGAACTAGAAGCTTAAGTAGTGGAAAAGGATGAAACAATCTCCGTGATAACTACGTATATACATATATAAAAATATTAATTTAATACTCAAATTATCTTTGTTTTTTTTAAAATTGATATTTTTATATATCATTTGTAGAAAAGAAGAGCGACAACACAAAGAGCTCGATTTATGGGTTCAAATGAAATAAGTTTGAAGTGAATCGAGCTTAAAATGAACCCATAATTGATTTTTGAAGGATTAATAAAGAATTTGCACGAAATTTAAAGCAACCAGTCCACCATGGACTGGTCACTCGGTCTACAGCACGCCCGTGGTCCACGAGCAGCCATTATCGTGGTCCACATAATAGAGCCATGGACCACGAAGCTCTGTTTGCGTTGAAACTTGCTGGAGAGGCTGCCCCGTTGTCGCCTAAGCCGCCGGCACCTCCCTTGCCGGCCGGAGAAGCTCCCATGGCCAGAAAAATGGCCAGAAAAGACCAGCAGCCTCATTTTCTTTGTTATTGCCATTTCACAATTTTAATGGCTGGAAAAGCCATCGACGCACCTCCCTTCACCACCGAGGAGGTTCCCAAGGCCAAAACCACCTCCCTAGCCATTGGTTTTTGACCGTCATCCAAGCCTACTCAAATCTAAGCTCAGTCATAGAAGCCGTCCCTCTCTGTTCCCTATCCAGCCTCCCGAGCACTAGCTATCCTTCTCGCTCACTAGCCTTCTGTTTGTCCGAGCCACAGGAGCTTCGTTAGGAGCTGGAACTCGTGGGATCAGTTGGACCGGTGGGAGCTGGAACCCATGGGATCAGTTGGACCGGTGGGAGCTGGAACTCGTGGGATCAGTTGGACCTGAACGAAGCTCATTGGAGATTGTTAGAGGTTGGAACAGAATGCTGTTGGGATACAGTTGGAGCTCAACAAGTTCAGTTGGAGTTCGATTGTATCGGTGAAACGGATTTCGTTTGGTTGGTGGAACTGAAAGTAGTTTTGTTGAGGCCTATAAAAGGGAGTCCATCAATCTAGAGATGGGGTATCAGTGCAGTCCGAAGATCAAGTCCTTAAACCCATTTCTTCTCTTCTTCCTTCCTCCACCTCCATCTCTCTTCTTCCCTCCGTTTCACTCTCTTCCATCTCTCTTTTTCCTTGTTTCCACTCCCTTCCATCACTCTAAGTCTGTATCCCCCCTCTTCTATCGCTCTTCTATTCCTCTTATATTTATCTTCTATGGACTCTTCTATTCCACTTCTATTCTCCTTCTATTCCCCTCTTCTATTCCCCTTCTATTCCCCCTCTTCTATTCCTCTTTTATTCCTCTTCTCTCCCTTCTCTGCTCCACCTCTCTTCAATCCCCATCACCTTGACTGGTTTCTGCGGCCTGCACTAGCCCTGCCTGGTTCTCCACTCTTCACTCTCCACCACATCACCGGACTACTCCATTTTTGGATATGCTGCAGCTTCACTCTGGACACCTATTTGGGAAAAGGGGCTTATGTTTTAATGTTCATTTGATGTACTCTATATTTTATGAAATGAAAAGGGCTTTTGATTAATTCCTTTTTTTCTTTATCTTGTTTGAAGCAGGTTCATGTGCAGTGAACAACTCTAGAGGTAAGTTACTCTACATAAATATAATTTTGACTGATCTTTTCCAAAAAGAACGGGCCGTGATCTATGGGTACGGGCTGTGCTCTCGCTAAGATAGGTCATATCTTGATTATTTTCATGCTAGCTTTCTCTACGTGAATATATAATTCTAATTGATTTATTCCCAAAAGGTACGGGCCGTAATCTATGGGTACAGGCCGTGCTCTCACTAAGAAAGATCATATCTGAATTAATTTCACTGTCATTTAGATTGATCTATTCTTAAAAGGGATGGGCCGTGATCTACGGGTATGGGCCATGCTCTCTTTAAGATAGATCATTTCTAGATTAAATTCACTGTTGATTTCCTGATAATTCCCTTTTTTACTGCACATATATGAATTATTTTACTTTTAAAATAATTCAAAGATCCCTGTGGATTCGATCCTTACTCCCACTATGCTTCATAAGAATAGTGGAATTAAGGACTAAAGCAGTACGTTGCGACGTGCATCACTTACAACTCCAAATTTTCGAATCTAGGGTCGTAGCCATCGAAGCCAAAGCTTAATCGACCAAGGAGTGAGCAGTCTCAACTGGAGCCTAGGCAGTTAAGGAATACAAGAAGTCTAAGGTTGCATTTGGTGCATTACCATACAATCTTAAAAAATAATGTGGATTACTAGTAATGTGGATTGCTAGCAATGTAGATTACAAGTAATATGGATTATTATGTTTGATATATGCAGGTAATTTGCACAATGCAAAATCAAATTTTTATACTCCTAAATTAAATCTATATATTTTTATATTTTATATATTATTTATTAAAAATATATTATTTTAATATTTTATATTACAAAATATATTAAATAGAAAATATTTTTTATTTTTATATTAAAATTAAAAAAAGTAAAAATTATTTTTTATATTAAATAATTTAACATAAAAATTTATATATTAAATAGATATATATTTATATTATAATACATTACATAATATATTAAATTTATATTATATTATTAAATTTAATATAATTTATTTATATATATATGAATATAAATATAAATATATATTATATCATGTATAAATATATATAAATATATTTAATACAAATATACTACATTATATTAAATATATTATATTATATTATATATTTATATTATATATAAATATATAATGTAAATGTATATTATATCATGTATAAATATATAAATCTATTTAATATATTTAGTATATATTCCTGCTGAATGAGAAAATGGGTGATAAGGAGGAATTGGGTGATAATGTATAAAGCCTAAACCCCCCTCTAACTCCATCTTTTGATAGGTAATGATGGTGGCAACGCAGTTGGTCCACCGATCATTTTCAATAACTCGCATTCCAAGGTGAGCATCCATCACTATGCTTCTGATTCTATTTAAATGTTTTTCCTAGGAAAAATCTCTCCATCAAAAAAGGAAACCCCATGCACTTAGTGGCCATGTTGGAAACTGGCGATGACTGCTCCTCACAAAACTCTTGGACAAATTTATAAAACCTTGCAAAAGAAGGAAAGCATGGTGAAAACATAAGTCGCTGGCCCTCTATTTATAGAAGAGCCAGGTAAGAATAGCTATGACAAAGATTGATCGCTATCAAACATGTGTCTATCCCTAGCAATCAAGTATATTTGGGAAGTGGCATTAAGGTGGCCGTCTCCCTGGTCAGTAACCCTATCTTCTCAAGAAATGGCGTAGTCACCCCAGATCTCCTCACCAAAGGAGGTGCCATGAAGGCACACATAATATGGGAAGATAAGTCAAGATCTTTTGTGAATCAAATCTTAACAATTGGCATTCTTCACCATACAACATTTTATGGTTCCCACATACAATCTCTAAGCTTCTAACATGTGGTGATATCGTGGGCATTTTCAAAAAAATTAAAAATCTTCAGTCCGATCCAATATTGGAAACTGGTTTGAATTTATTATCAAAGTCCAGAAAGCCTTTGGCTAGGTTAATGCTAAGTGCCAGAAAGCCTTCAACATGGCTAAGCATCGGTAAGCCTTTGACTCGATGCAATACTAGAAATCCTTTAACCTAGTTAACACAAGTGCCAGAAGTCTTTGGCATAGTTAAGAATTGGTAAGCCTTTGGCTTGATGCAGTATCAAAAAACCTTTTGGCCTGGTTAATGCTAAGTGCCAGAAAGCTTTCAGCCTACCAAGCATCAGTAAGCTTTGGCCTGATGCAACACCAAAAAGCCTTTGGCCTGGTTAATTCTAAGTACCAAAAAGCCTTTAGCCTGGCCAAGCATCGGTAAGCTTTCAGTTTGACATTGAACTAGAAAGCCTTTGGCCTGATTAATGCTAAGTACTAGAAAGCCTTTGCCTTGCCAAGCATCGATAAGCCTTCAGCTTGAGGCAGCATTGGAAAGCCTTTAGTGATGCGGGACGGACCCGGATCAATTTTTATTCTAGAAGATAGGTCGAACCGCTGGTCATTAAGAAATGACCCTAGGCTAGGCTAAACCAAACTAAATTATTTTTTCAATTTTTTTTTATTTCAAATATTTTTTTTTCCATATTTTCTTTCATTCTTTTTTTTTCTCTCTAATAAACCCATCTTTTTTTTTTCTCCCTTTCCTTCTTTTTTCACTTTATTTTTCTCTTTTTCTATTTTTTCTCCACGATTTTTTTTCTTCCTTATTTTTTTTTCTTTCCTGCTATTCCTAAAGTCGGTTGAGGATGCCGGCTTCTTTTTTTTTTTTTTTTTCATTTCCTACCCGTGAAGTCGGCATTGGAAGCCGGCTTCACCTTCATGACCGTGCAGGTCAGGGGGCCTCACGGGGAAGCCTCGCCGGCGTCGATGAGGGGCGGAGTCGTTCCAGCAGGGCTTCGCCGGGGCTAGGGACCAGGACGGTGGCGGCCATGGCGGAGTCGATGGACCGGGTAGAGGTGGCAGCAGGGCGGCCGTCGGTGTGCCGTCACAAGCGGAGACTGGAGTAGAGGAGTCAGACGGCCGACTGGGACTTCTGGTCGGCAGGTGATTTGCTTGAACGGGTGGACGGTGGCATCTTGCGACGACCGTGGGCTGTGATTGAGCTTCACGGTGGAGGGTTGGGCTGCAGCGACGGCTTGCACAGGAGGGGCTTCAATGGACGAGGGCATCCAGATCTATGACATAGGGGACCGATTGGGGTTCTGGTGATTGGCAGTGATGGGATTTGAAACAGGAAAGGTCAGGTGGAGACTTGGCTAAGATTGCTTGTTACCGGGCTCAGAATGTTGATTTTCATGGAAGAAAGTAGTAACCGAGAAGAGAAGGAAGAGAGACAGGGAGAAGAATCCAGAAAGAGAAAGAAGGAAAGTCCAGGAAGAAGAAAGGAAATAGAGAAATCTTAGAGAAAGGAGGAGAGTCAGAGAGAGAAGAGTAATCAGAGGAAGAAGAGAGGGGGAGAATAAGAAAGCCCAGGGAGAAGAAGAACCAGAGAGAGAATAATCAGGAGAAGGAAAAAAGAAGGAGGGGAGAGGGAGTCGGGACACACCTAGACATCTTCTCAAATAATTTTCTTCATCACTAAATTTTATTCAATAACCAGACTTTTAAATAGAGTCATTTAAGATATCCGATAACCTAACCTGATCAGATATCCCTAACAAATTCAAACAATAAAAAAACAAACATAATCCACCTAAAGGATAAAATAAATCCTAAAAACAAATATTCAAACTAAACAACCGATAAGATCCTAAATTATCCTAAAAATTCTGATAACTTACTCTTGAATTTGAATTCAAGAGTGGTGCTGCATCAGGATTAGTGCTAATGATGATGACTTCAGGATCTGTGCTCATCGACTCTAGGATCTTGGGCCCCAGGGCTTGGGCTGGGTTGGGCTTCAGGTTCTGGGCTGGGCTTCAGGCTTGGGCTGGGCTGGGCTTCAGGTTCTGGGCTAGGCTTCTGGGTTGATCTGGGCTGCTTCAGATTCTAGGCTGATGTCCCCATCATTTAGCCTGGTTATTCCTAAGTGCCAAAAGCTTTCAACTTGGCTAAGCATCGGTAAGTCTTTAACCTGATGCAGCATTAGAAAGCCTTTGATCTGGTTAATGCTAAGTATCAAAAAGCCTTTGACCTGGCTAAGCATCAGTAAGCCTTCAGCCCATTGCCATACTGGAAAGCCTTAACCAAGTTAATGCTAAGTGCCAAAAAGCCTTCAACCAAGTTAAGCATCTGTAAGTCTTCGGCCCAACATAACATCTGAAAGCCTTTGGCCCAGTTAGTGCTAAGGGCCAGAAAGTCTTTGGCTTGGCCAAGCATTGGAAAACCTTGGCCCAATATAGCACCAGAAAGCCTTTAGCCCAGTTAATACTAAGTGCTAGATAGCCTTCAATCTGGCTAAACATCGGTAAGCCTTTGGCCCAATGCAGCATTGGCAAGCCTAAGGCCCGATTAACGCTAAGGGCTAGAAAGCCTTCGGCTTGACCAAGCATCAATAAGCCTTCAATCTAATGCAGCACCGAAATGCCTTCGGCCTAGCTTAGTGTTAGGAAACCTTCGGCTCCACACAATATTGAAAGGTCTTTGACTCGATTCAAATTCATCAATGGGAAGTTTTTTTTAACTCACTCCATGTCACTATGAAAAGCTAATTTTGTGACCTCGTTTAATCATGAAAACTAATTGTTGCCACCAAGATCGCTATGGCCTGTAGCTGAGGTCAAACTCGGACTGCTCCCCTGTTGCTCAGGATCCTGCTCGGACTCCCAGACCTGCAAAATAGAGTTAGAGACCCGGGTCGGTGATCCCGGCGGGGGCACTCCAATGCTCAAGTCAGTGGCAATCCAAGAAAACAGATCCTCCCGGTTGAGCCCTGAAGGTGGACTCCATGCTAGGAGGAGAACTTGATGAAATAAGAGGGTGCGAGTGGGTCGAGAGTAGAATATGGGAGTGGTAGCAGAGGAGAGCTCGAGCTGAGTGGCTGTGTCCATCAAGACCCCTCCTGGAGGTTTGCGGTAGCCTAGAGCGGTGGTCTTCCTATGTGCTGCCCTCCTCCCACTCGTTTATGGCCTCACTCGAGTTTGTTGAATTTACTTACCTCGATTGAATCTGGGAGACCCCTTTTAGCTAGGGTCATTGTGCACTGCTTACCTCAGGATCCTCCCCATGCTTACAGGCGCATACGGCGATGTTTCATGCCGTGGACGGGTTGCCTTTCCTTATTTATGGTATGGAACCTACAGTTTGCTCTGACATTGCTTATGGTCGCTCCCTTTTGGTTAACTTAGTAGGGTCTCGGTCAAAGGGCCGCCGCCTCTTGGATCCAGATTTGCTGGTTGACTTCCTTTTTTGGAAGGTGCAAACGGTTGGTGGGGAGAGTAGAGCCTCGATCAGGGGATTCTTTCCATTTCGACATAAGTGGCAGCAGGACCATCATCGTGGCCTGTCAGGCATCTTTTCACGGTCCTCGGGTGTCAGGCCGCCATCCAGGGAGAGCAGCAACTTCCCTCGATGGCATATCTCTTTGTCCGAGGTAGAGCCGATCTAGGGGGCGGAGCTTGACTTTGGCCACAGCATCTCAACCCGGAGGGAGCACAGTCAGGCGAAGGAGAGGTAGAGCTCGACTTCGGTCATGGTATCTCAACTCGGAGGGAGAGCAGTCGGGCAAAGGAGAGGCGAAGCTCAACTTCGATCACGGTGTCTCAACTCGGAGGGAGTGCAGCCGGGCGAAGGAGAGGCAGAGCTCGACTTCGACCATGGTGTCTCGACCCGGAGGGAGCATAGCTGGGCGAAGGAGAGGTAGAGCTCGACTTCAGCCATGGCATCTCGACTCGAAAGGAGCGCGGCTGGGTGAAGGAGTCCGAGCAGAGGCATCCGATATGGCAACTTCGTCTGTTGTAGCGTTTGATAGGGTCTAACATGGATTCCACATCAGCGATCCTGTCACATCACTTGCCCCCCACTCTCGAGTCCCATTGGTGCGCGGCGCTCGGGGTGAGGGGAGTAAATGCGGTGCTGATATGGAAAGGCTGAAATCCGGTGCAATAATGACCATGATCATTGATGCTTCGTGAGGCAGTTCTCCAAGCCAATGCAGAAAAGCCACGTGGGTACGTTCGAGGAGCACTTATTACTGGCACAGAATTTAGAGCGGTCGAGGTCGAAGCGAGGCATCCTTTGTGCAGTACAGGCCGACAAATCCTAGACCCTAAATAAATTATTATGGGACCGTTGATCATTAAGAAACGATCACTAGATTAGGGTGTCCAATTTAATTATATTAAATCTAATTAAATAGAAATAAAACTAGCAATTGACTAGATCAGGTTCTTAAAGTGGATCTCACCCAAAAGCACGGAATTTCATGAAATTTGGAAGAGGGAGATCGTCGAAATCTGGACCAGTAGTTCACGGGCGAGATGGATCTAAAGTCGTTGGACCTGGAACACCAAAAACAAGCAATATATCAATCCCAAATCAAAATTAATAATAATCCCAATGCTTTGAAATTGTGTGCTCTGGGATCCGTGTGCTCTGGGATCCATGCGGTGCAGAAGTCGGTAGCACATAATGTGATTGCTTTCATGATCGTGTTGTTCATTCCTCTCCATGGATCAATACCAAGAAACAGGGGAGGCCGGGGCTTGCGGCTGGGTTCGCCGGTGACGGTGCTGAGCGGCGGACGGTGGAGATCGGCTGGCGATGGCGGAGCGGAGAAGTTCTGATGGAGGGCTTCATGGAAGGAGTGCTTGGCTTGCATGGGTGGAGGAGACGGACCGGCATAAGCGGCGGTCATGCGGTGGCCGGGAGCATGGCAGCAGGGAGGAGAAACTGACGGCTGGGGCATTTGGAGTTGTCCGGCGATCGGGCGACGACTGTGGAGGGCACAGTGGCAGAGGCTTCGGCCTCGGCATCGTGGATGGAAGAAAGTTTGTTGGAGACGACAGGAACACTGGTTGACGGCACGGCTGGGCTTGGCAGCGAGGCTCTCTAGTGAGGTTCTCCGATCGAAAGGAGGAGAGGTCGTGGCAGGTGGCACGGACGGACCTAGCGCTTGGACTATTGATGGTCTACCAGAGTTCTTGAAATGGGAGAGGACAGGAATTGTTGAGAGGAAAGGGATGATCGGGAGGACCTTTAATTGAGATACGGTGGAGGTTTTTTTAATTGGGATCGGAAGGCAATCGGGTACTTGAGAGATTTTAGTAATCAGATTTGTGGAAGATGAGAGAGGGTTTTGCCAGAGCTTGGAAGGTTGAGGTAGTATTGATTCACCTGAGGTTTTGATTGACAGAGGTTAAGAGGAGTAAGAAGGGAGGAGAAGAGAGAAAGACAAGTTCAGTGAAGAAAGAACCAGAATAGGAAGGAAGAAGAAGGAGGGGGAGGAATCGGGACACACCTTAAATATTTTTCTCAAATAATCTTCTTCATTGCTAATTTTATTCATCAAGAAACATGTTCTTAAATAAACCTCCGAAAGAGATCGGAACAAATCCTAAAACAACTGATAAGATAAATCCTAAAACAAATAATCAAATCCTAAAACAAATTTTCAAACAATCGAGATAAATCCTAATATCCTAATATCCCAATCAAATCTCGAATTTAAATTATGCTAGATCGCATTAGGATCTGCATCAGGATCGGTGATGATGATGACTTCAGGATTCGTGCTCATCGACTCCAGGATCTTGGGCCCTATGGTTTGGGCTGGGCTCGGCTTCTTAGTTGGGCTTCAGGCTTGGACTGGACTGGGCTTCAGGTTCTGGGTTGGGCTTCTGGGTTAATCTGGGCTGCTTCAGATTCTGAACGATGTCCCCATCATTTCCCCTGAGGTGGGGAGAACTCGACTCTGTCGAGTCAAGCTTCAGCAATCTTCAAATTGATGCACTTCTGACTCCAATGCACCACGTAATCTGTAGACTAAAAAATTTTATAGAAATAGTGCAATTAAAATGACAAACCTAACCTAAACTTGCTCTGATACCAAGACTGGTGTGGTACGGGCCGACAAATCCTAGACCCTAAATGTTACGGGACCGTTGATCATTTCGACGGCACGGCTAGGCTTGGCGGTGAGGCTCTCCGATGAGGTTTTTCGATTGGAAGGAGGAGAGGCCGTGGCAGGTGGCATCGACGGACCTAGGGCTTGGACTGTTGATGGTCGATCGGAGTTCTTGAAATGAGAGAGGACTGGAATTATTGAGAGGAAGGGGATGATCGGGAGGACCTTTAATTGAGATACGGTGGAGGTTCTTTTAATTATGATCGGAAGGCAATCGGGTACTTGAGAGATTTTAGCAATCGGGTTTGTGGAAGATGAGAGAGGGTTTTGCTGGAGCTTGGAAGGTTGAGGGAGTATTGATTCACGTGAGGTTTTGATTGACAGAGGTTAAGAGGAGTAAGAAGGGAGGAGAAGAGAGAAAGAAAAGTTCAGGGAAGAAAGAACCAGAAGAGGAAGGAAGGAGGGGGAGGAATCGGGACGCACCCTGAATGTTTTTTTCCAATAATCTTCTTCATCGCTAATTTTATTCATCAAGAAACATGTTCTTAAATAAACCTCTGAAAGAGATCAGAACAAATACTAAAGCAACTGATAAGATAAATCCTAAAACAAATAATCAAATCCTAAAACAAATTTTCAAACAATCGAGATAAATCCTAATATCCTAATATCCCAATCAAATCTCGAATTTAAATTATGCCGGATCGCATCGGGATCTGCATCGGGATCGGTGCTGATGATGACTTCAGGATTCGTGCTTATCGACTCCAGGATCTTGGGCCCTAGGGTTTGCGCTGGGCTGGGCTTCAGGTTCTGGGCTGGGCTTCTAGGTTGGGCTTCAAGCTTGGACTGGACTGGGCTTCAGGTTCTAGGCTGGGCTTTTGGGTTGATCTTGGCTGCTTCAGATTCTGGGCCGATGTCTCCATCATTTTCCCTGAGGTGGGGAGAACTCGACTCCGTCGAGTCAAGCTTCAATAATTTTCAAATTGATGTACTTCTGACTCCAATGCACCACGTAATCTACAGACTAAAAATTTTTATAGAAATAGTGCAATTAAAATGACTAACCTAACCTAAACTTGCTCTGATACTAAGACTGGTGCGGTATGGGCTGACAAATCCTATACCCTAAATAAATTGTTATGGGACCGTTGATCATTTCGACGGCATGGCTGGGCTTGGCGGCGAGGCTCTCCGGTGAGGTTCTCTGATCGGAAGGAGGAGAGGTCGTGGCAGGTGGCACGGACGAACCTAGGGCTTGGACTATTGATGGTCGACCGGAATTCTTGAAATGGGAGAGGACAGGAATTATTGAGAGGAAGGGGATGATCGGGAGGACCTTTAATTGAGATACGGTGGAGGTTTTTTTAATTGGGATCTGAAGGCAATCGGGTACTTGAGAGATTTTAGCAATCGAGTTTGTGGAAGATGAGAGAGGGTTTTGCCGGAGCTTGGAAGGTCGAGGGAGTATTGATTCACGTGAGGTTTTGATTGACGGAGGTTAAGAGGAGTAAGAAGGGAGGAGAAGAGAGAAAGAAAAGTTCAGGGAAGAAAGAACCATAAGAGGAAGGAAGAAGGAGGGGGAGGAATCGAGACGCACCCTGAATTTTTTTCTCAAATAATCTTCTTCATTGCTAATTTTATTCATCAAGAAACATGTTCTTAAATAAACCTTCGAAAGAGATTGGAACAAATCCTAAAACAACTGATAAGATAAATCCTAAAACAAATAATCAAATCCTAAAACAAATTTTCAAACAATCGAGATAAATCATAATATACTAATATCCCAATCAAATCTCGAATTTAAATTATGCTGGATCGCATCGTGATCTGCATTAGGATCGGTGCTGATGATGACTTCAAGATTCGTGCTCATCGACTCCAAGATCTTGGGCCCCAGGGTTTGGGCTGGGTTGGGCTTCAAGTTCTGGGCTGGGCTTCTGGGTTAGGCTTCAGGCTTGGACTGGACTGGGCTTCAGGTTCTGGGCCGGGCTTCTAGGTTGATCTGGGCTACTTCAGATTCTGGGCCGATGTCCCCATCAATCCTATTCATCGATGGTTGACACGTGGCGTAGATCCGTTAGTGGAGATGCTGTAATGGTACGGTTAGGTGTCCGATCACTTTGAAAAGAAAGGAAGTTTTTTCCAAAACACTTCTTTCAAATCTCGCGTGCCCACCATCATACCAAAGCTTCCTCCTCTCCCCCGGACATCCTAGACTCTCATAGTTAGCTAGGTTTGTCTCTTCCCCCTATTTTTCAATAGGGCAGAACTTCCCCGTAGGGCTAGGATCTTCTCGGACTTCGTCTATCTTCTTCCTTTTCTCTTCCAGTCTTCGTCTCCTTCATCTTCTAAATGTCTCGGTTTGGCTCGAACTTCCATTCTTTGACCGATCAGAGTAAGGCAGGGCCCTCTCAATTGAGGTTGTCTTCTTCCTTCGATGAGGAGGAGGAAGAGACATGGTTCGAGTTTGTTGGCTCCACCCAGTGATTTTGATGAATAACAAAATATTGAGTGCATATTGTATACTAATGTGGATTTGTAAGTTATGAGTTTTCAGAAAGAAAGCACCTCAAAATCTCAAAAACTTATGGTTCATGGCACATAATGGCACGGAGCATTTCTCACGAATCCGGACATCCTCTTCATTGAAAAAGGGCATCTAAATGATTAAATATTATGTGTTTATGATTCACTTAAGTTTCAAAGTCTATATTTATGTTTTTGAGGTTATTTATACTTGAATCTGAGCTTTTCAATCTCAAGTGTCGACACTTGGAAAGTCAAGTATCGACACTTCAGTATTTGGCACGGACAAAAATTCTTGGCACACAAAGTGTCGACACCCAAAACCAAGTATCGATACTTAGGTTTCCAAGTGTCGACTCAAGGCCTGAGAATTTTGAAAATATAGAACTTTGTCATTTGAGAATTTTTGTGTCAAGTGTCGACACCTGTGCATCAAGTGTCGACACTTGACAGCCAAGTTTCGACACCTGACAGCCAAGTGTCGACACTTGCAGCCTGACAGCTCTAACGGATCTATTTTTCTGGCTTGCAGAACTTACTTTTCAAGCTCCAAACGACTATTTTCGAGGTTCCAACGGTCACAAACTATTTTTTGGAAGGTTCTTGATGTATTTAACCTCCACCAACCTCATTTTAAAGATAAGGAAGTGTATTGAAGTGCATTCAAGTCTACTCAAAAGCCAAAAAGCCTATATTCTCTCAAATACTTCACATCAAAAACCTCTTATAGTTTGATTCCTTGAAAAGCCTACAAGCTCATCCTTACTTCATTCCAAAAGAGGCACTTTGAAGGAGATTCCAAGAAAAAGTCAAGACAAAGCATTAACTTGAGCTTCAAAGATTCCATTCTACTCTTGAAGAGAGTTTGTTTTAGTTTTAAAATTGTATATCTATTTTTACATTGTATTTTGACCTTGCTTTCAAGGGTATCTTGAAAGAAGGTTATTGTGGTTTATTGGTGAGCCAAAGGGATAAAACCAACTACGGTTAACTTATGAGCCCGAAGACAAAACAAGTGTTAAGGTTTGTTGGTAAGCCTAAGTGATAAAACCAACTTAGGTTTTAACTTGTGAGCCTTGTGAAAAACAAGTTAACTGTAATCTTGTTTGGATTATAGTGAAATTCCCAAGATCGCTTGGGGAGTGGATATAGGTGCTAGGTTTGCACCGAACCACTATAAACCTTGTATTTGTGTGTGATTGCTCTCTTCCTCTCTTGCTCTTTGATTATTGCTACCGCTTTAAATATCTTGCATTGAATTCATCATTTTTCACTAGCACCACTAGTCCCTCTCATTATTGTTTTAAATTTTCTAAAAGACCCAATTCACCCCTTCTCTTGGGCTCCATTTCTAAGCAACAAGTGGTATCAGAGCACCGGTACTCTCTTGTAGGTCCAAGGATCTTGAGTAAAAGATCATGGCAGCCCCAATAGGAATGGGTATTGTTGATGGTCAAGCTTCAAATCGTCCCCCACTTTTTAATGGCACAAATTACACATATTGGAAGACACACATGTGCATATTTATTCAAGCTCTTGACTATAATTTGTGGAGGACAATTGTAAAAGGTCCTCATCAGCCTACGATGTTGATTAATGGCATTCTCACTCCAAAGATGGAAAATGATTGGGATGAGAATGACATAAGCAAATCGAGCTTAATGCTAAGGCTATGAATCTTTTATTTTTCTCTCTTGATCCAAGTGAATTTAATAGAATATCTAATTGTCTCTCCGCCAAGGAGATTTGGGATACACTTGAGTTTACCCATGAGGGTACACACCAAGTGAAAACTACCAAGGTCAACATGCTTATTCACACATATGAAATGTTTAAAATAGAACCTACTGAGTCTATTAGTGAGATGTATACTAGGTTTACAAATATTGTGAATGGCATGAAAAGCCTAAGAAAAATTATTTATAATGGTGAACTTGTGAACAAACTTCTCAGGTCTCTACCAGCTTCGTGGGATGCAAAAGTAACAGCTATTGAAGAAGCTAAGGATGTCAACACTCTCCCACTGGAACAACTGTTGGGTTCTCTAATGACCTATGAGCTCTCCCTCGAACAAAAGAATGGAGAGGTCAAAAAAAAGAAGAAGGTAATCACGTTCAAATCTACTGCGAGAGAGGAATCAAGCGAAGACTCCGAAGAAGATGATGAAGAAGATGAGATGGCTCTATTAGCAAGAAAATTCAGAAGGTTCTTGAGGAAGAAAAAGTTCAACTTCAAAAAGAAACCTCTGAAAGGTGAGCCAAGTAAAGAGAAGGACAAAGAAAAGGAGAAGGAGCAGCCTACGTGTTTTGAGTGCAAAAAACCCGGCCATTTCAAGGTAGACTGCCCCTTGCTAAAGAAAAGTAGAAGAAAGCTAAGAAAGAAAGCCATGATGGCAACCTGGAGTGAAAGTGAAGACTCCAATTCTAAGGAAGAACAGCAGGAGGTGGCAAACTTCTGTCTGATGGCTGATCATGATGAGGTTTGTTCCAAAATAGAAAATGAATTTACTTTTGATGAGCTTCATGAAGTTTTTGACGAATTAGTCATAGAATTTCAAAAATTAAAATCAAAACATAAAGATTTAAAGAAGCAAAATTTGGATCTAGCCAAAACAAATAACAAGTTTTCAAATGAAAATGAATGCCTTCTTATTCAAAATAAAAAATTAAATGATAAGATTGTAGCACTTGAAAAAGAAAAAGATGTCTTGAAAAAGAAAAGTGACTCACTTTCAAATGAAAATTTGTCAAAACAAAGCAAAGAAATTTTAAATGAAAACAAAAGATATAAATAAGAAATTAAAAAATTAAAACCTTTTGTAGAAAGATTTACTTATAATTCTGAAAAATTGAATTTGCTTTTAAATAACCAAAGAGCAGTATTTAATAAAGCAGGTTTAGGATTCAGAACTCATAAGAAACAAAAACTTTTTAAAAATTTCTTTGTGCCTGCATCTTCATCCATTACTTGCTATACTTGTGGTACTAAAGGACACAAATCTTATATGTGCAACAAAAGAAGGTTAAGTAACACTAAAAAAGTTTGGGTTCCGAAAGGAACTAATGCCACTAACCAAAAAGGACCAAAGATGGCTTGGGTACCTAAAGTCTCCACTTGATCTTTATTGCAGGTATGCCTTGCAACCAATAAGAAAAGGATGTGGTACCTTGATAGTGGTTGCTCAAGGCATATGATAGGAGATGTGGAGCAGTTTTCATCACTCAAATATCAAAATAGTGGCAATGTAACTTTTGGTGATAATGGAAAGGGCAAAATTATCGGTATTGGTAAAGTCCATATCACCCCTTCTTCTTATATTGATAATATCTTATATATTGATGGTTTGAAACATAACTTGCTTAGCATTAGTCAGTTTTGCGATAAAAATTTTAAAGTTGTTTTTGAATCTTCTTTGTGCATTGTTTCTAGTCTAGATGACAATGGCATTAAATTCATTTGTCATAGGCATGGCAATATTTATATGGTTGATCTTGATGATCTCCCTATTCAAAAAGGTCAATGCCTAGTGGCAATGGAAGCCAAGATCGATGAAACTAGTTGGTTTTGGCATCGCAGACTAGGACATGAAAGTATGCATTTAATTTCAAAACTTAGCAAAAAGAACTTGGTAAAGGATTTGCCTAAACTCAATTTTGAAAAAGACAAGATCTGCAGTGCATGTCAACTTGGAAAACAAACCAAATCCTCTCTCAAACCAAAAGGAGTAATCTCTACATCTAGACCTTTGGAATTGCTTCACATGGACCTCTTTGGGCCAACTAGAACATCTAGTTTGGGAGGTAAGAAGTATGGTCTAGTCATTATAGATGATTTCTCACGATTTACATGGGTCATGTTTTTAGCACATAAAGATGAAACTTTTTCTGAATTCATTAGATTTCATAAAAGAGTTTTGAATGAAAAAGGTGTTTCAATCGTATCTTTGAGAAGTGATCGTGGAACCAAATTTGAAAATGTTGATTTTGATAAATTTTGTATTGAAAATGGCATTCATCATAATTTTTTTGCACCTAGGACATCTCAACAAAATGGGGTAGTAGAAAGAAAAAATAGAACTTTTGATGAAATGGCACGCACCATGCTTTGTGAAAATGATTTACCTTGATATTTTTGGGTGGAAGCCATAAATACTGCATGCTATGTTTTAAATCGAGTTTTAATTCGACCGATTCTAAAGAAAATACCTTATGAGCTTTGGAAGGGTAGAAAACCCTCAATTCGTTATTTTCATATTTTTGGATGACGTTGTTTCATCTTAAACAATGGTAAGGATAATTTAAGTAAATTTGATGCCAAATTAGATGAGGGAGTCTTTCTAGGCTACTCCACATCTAGTAAGGCATACAGGGTTTTCAACAAAAGAACACTTGTTGTTGAAGAATCCATACATGTGGTATTTCATGAATCTAACCAAAAATCTTCAAGAAAAGAAGATGTACTTTTTGATGAAATAGGTAGCAAAAAAACTGAATGAATAAACAACAATGAAGGGCTTACCAAGGAACAGAACGATGATCAAAACACTGAAGGGGATCAAGCACAAGGTGATGAAAACACGTCAACAATTGATCCATTACCAAAAGAATGGAGGTATGCTCATGGACACCCAAAAGAAATAATTATCGGTGATCCATCTAAAGGTATAAGTACTCGATCATCCCTTAGAAATATTTGTGATTACTTAGCTTTTGTGTCTCAAATTGAACCTAAAACTATTGAGAAAGCTGAATGTGATAGTAATTGGATAAATGCTATGCAAGATAAACTTAACCAATTTAAAAGAAACAATGTTTGGACATTAGTAGATTGGCCTTCAAACACTTCGATTATTGGTACAAAGTGGGTTTTTCAAAATAAACTTGATGAAAATGAAGTAGTTATTAGAAATAAGGCTAGATAAGTTGCCAAAGGATACAATCAGGAGGAAGGAATAGATTTTGATGAAACCTTTGCTCCTGTAGCTAGACTTGAGACAATTAGGCTATTGTTGGCTTTTGCTTGCTTCATGAATTTTAAATTATATCAAATGGATGTTAAAAGTGCCTTTTTAAATGGTCTAATTGAAAAAGAAGTTTATGTTGAGCAACCCCCTGGTTTTGAAAATTTTGAATTTCCAAATCATGTTTACAAACTTCATAAAGCTTTGTATGGATTGAAACAAGCTCCAAGAGCTTGGTATGATCATTTAAGCTCTTTTTTGCTCAAAAATGATTTTACTAGAGGTAATGTAGACAAAACTTTGTTTTTAAAGAAAAAGAATGATGATCTCTTAGTAGTACAAATCTATGTAGATGATATAATATTTGGTGCTACTAATGAATCTCTTTGTCAAGATTTTGCAAAGTTAATGCAGGGTGAGTTCGAGATGAGCATGATGGGAGAACTGAATTTTTTCCTCGGACTCCAAATAAAGTAAACCAAAGAGGGGATCTTCATCAACCAAACAAAATACACAAAAGAAATACTCAAGAAGTTTGGGATGGAGAACACTAAGCCTTTAGGTACCCCTATGAGCTCTACTTGTAAACTTGACAAGGATGAATCAGGTAAATCTATTGACCAAAAATTATATTGTGGCATGATCGGTTTATTGTTATATCTTACTACCAATAGGCCAGATATCATGTTTAGCGTCTGTAAATGTACTAGATATCAGTCTAATCCTAAAGAGTCTCATCTTTTGGCTGTTAAACGCATACTTAGATATCTATCTGGTTCAATTGAAATTGGTTTGTGGTACTCTAGAGATTCTTCATTTGAATTGATTGCTTATTCTGATGTTGACTTTGCTGGTTGTAAACTTGATCGTAAAAGTACTAGTGAAATCTATCAGTTTCTTGGAGTAAATTTGATCTCTTGGAGTAGCAAAAAACAGAACTCAGTTGCTTTATCTACGGTGGAAGTCGAATATATAGCAGCTGGAAGCTGTTGTGCTCAAATCCTTTGGATCAAACAACAACTCGAAGATTTTGGCATTAAACTAACTAAGACACCCATAAGATGTGACAATACTAGTGCAATCAATCTATCTAAAAATCCTGTACAACATTCAAGAAGTAACCACATTGAAATAAGACATCATTTCATAAGAGATCATGTACAAAACTCTAATGTTATTCTTGATTTTGTATGTACTGATGATCAGTTAGCAGATGTGTTTACCAAGCCTTAGTGTGAGGATAGGTTATGCCTGATTAGAAGAGAGTTAGGTGTCATTGATCCATTCTCCTAGAACTCTCTTAGTTTTAATTATACCTAAATCTTTTCGCTCAAAACCATTTGCTTAAAGCCCCAAAAATCTGATTGAATTGTTTCCTATTTTTCTAAAATTTTTTTTCGAATTTTCTCAAATTTTTTGGCCAAGTGTTGACACTTAGAAATTGTCAAGTGTCGACACCTGACCAAGTGTCGACACTTGACAAATTCTAAGTGTCAACACTTACGGGAAAAATCTATTTTTAAAAAGGGGCCGACCAAGGGTTTTGTCACTATTCTTCGCCCGTTGATTTCTTGCAACAGTGGTCCCCTTTATCCAAATCCTTCCATTCCCCTTTTAACCCATCACAAATCAGGTAATCCCTCTTTCGATTTCACTTTATTTTTTTTTATTTTCTTGAATTTACGTTTTCCGTTTATTACCGTCAAACCATGAATAGGGTTTTTCCGGGTATTTTTTAAGATTCTAACCAGATTTTCATGAGTTTTATCAGATTTCTAAAACTCCATTTAAGGGAATAGCAGTTAAATGCCTTTTTTCCTTGATTTTCCCACTGTTTTTGGTCGTTTTCATGCTTATCTCACCCGTTTTTAAGAAAAACACTGTTTGATTGATTTTGGGGAGAAAAAATTGGTTTTTTTTTTTTTTAATCCAGTATTCTAAATCCATTTATTGATCTATCATCATTTTGGAAAGGTTTTTCATGATGTTCTTGCGACATTTTCACCACTTTGCTAAAACCCTAATTGATTTAAATCTAAATTCCATGGGTTTTGATTTTTTGGCCTTACAAAAGGTATTTTCCAAAAGTTCAAATGTGTTTTAACAAAAAAAAATATTTTCTATAATTATCTGTCCGAAATATTGTCATTTAATCAAAGTATAAGTTGTAAAAATCTCACCTTTAAACTGATTGACAGTTTTTCCAAACTTTGTTTGGGATATTTTACAACCCAAAATTGGTTTAATTCTGGTTTTCAAAACCTGTCTGAACACATTTTAAGAAATGAAACTCTCCTTATCTCAGCCTGTAGCTAGTCCCATAGTTCAAACCTATCTTCCTTCTTTCCTGGTCAGCTTATTGTAATGGGTCCCAGGAAGAGACTTGCAGTTAGGGAAAGACCTAGTCGTGGTGTAGAGAGGAGGTCGAAGGCCATATTTGACCCTGCTTGGGCTAGCAGTTCAGCCACACCGAGTTCCCCCCTGCAGAGAGGATGGCAGGGAAGTTAGTAGCCTCTGGGAGGAGAGTCGACCTAGAGTGTTTTGATAGGCACCATTCAGCTTACGTCAGGTGCTCACTGATGCAGGATTAGTACCATTCTGTACTATGCAGGAGAGGTACTATCCTCACCTAGTGAGAGTTCTATGGTACGTTGGATTATCGACGATTTCTTTGGACTACGACAGTGAGAGGCGTTCAGATTTCACCAACGACAGAGCTATTGAGCAGAGTATGGGAGATCCCCCATAGGGGAATCTGTGTCTTTTCGGTAGATGACAGAGAGGCTGCCTTTAGGTGTATTCTTGAGAGAGAGGATGTTCGTGGTATATCCATAGTTACCGCGAACCAGTTATCTCTGGAGATGCGCCTATTGCACCACATCACGACACGTATACTTTTGTCGAAGACTGGGAGATTTGACTTCATCACTGAGAGAAAGTTGATGGTGATGACGAGTTTGATAGAGAGGAGACAGATTGATCTTCCATCCTTGAAGCTAGTTCAGATGCATGATGCTGTGACTCAGCACCGTCACTGTTTAGCTTACGGCATGGCACTGACCAGATTATTTAGAGCATGTGGAGTATCACTGGAGGGGGAGATCCCCAAGGAGATACTACACACAGATATATATGACGAGAGGTCCTTGCACCGTATGGGATACAGACTAGTTGCAGGTCGATGGGTGCGCAAAGAGTCTGGCCAGGAGCCAGATGAGGAGGATGAGCTTCGAGAGGCAGAGGCAGGACCATCTGAGCTAGCAGTTTTTCCTCCCGTTGATATCCCATCGACACAGGCAGAGCATTCGACTCCTGATACCTCAGCTCCTCTGCCACTTTCTACTGGACTTTCCTTTGAGGAGCACACTAGAGAGCAGTTCACCGAGATTAGGGGTGAGTTGACTCAGCTATGCAGCGAGGTTGAGCTTCTTCGAGCACATACTACCTCGGAGCATGCTGAGATCCGTAGATCTATGGAGGAGGGATTCTCTCGTATTGAGGATCTGTTGAGATCCCTTATACCTCCTGCGGTCCTTGCAGTTGTATCCTCTGATGATGATGATGATGATGATGGTGATGGTGGCGATCACTAGAGCGACCATGCTGATACTGTTGAGGGTGGTGATCGGGCATATATGGATGACGACAGAGCTATAGAGATTGTGGGCCATGATAGTGACAGTGATGGCAGTGCTGATGATTATGAGGTAGTCAGTCACGATCCTCCCACTACCCCACCTGCTCCTACTGACTTGGTTGATTCCACATTGGACTTTGTTATACCAGCTGATCTTCTTTCCCTCCTTCCACTAGATCATCTAGGGTTGTACCCGCCTTTGGTCCTTCTGGCCGCACTAGGAGTCGTCGAGCTTTAGTACCTCCTAGGGCCTTAGCCACTAGATCTTGGATCAGTACCCCATTTAGTCTTGAGATTCCATCTGATGAGGATTAGCCTCACAGATGTCTGTTATAGTTCATATGTTGTATGTTTCTGATATTTGTATGACTCTGATGATATCTGTATGTTTTAGTTCTTGCTGATGACTTAGCAAATTTTTGTACTGAAAACTTGTCTTATCTATTATATATATATTTCAGTTTAGTACTCATTATTTGTGTTTGAATGGTTCACTTTACCTTCTTTAGCTTTGATACTCTTTTATCTTGGTATATTTTTGGCTATGATACCTATCTTATTTGATTCTCTACCATCTTTTTGTTTCCATGCTCATTGTGAGGGGGAGGTTATTCCCCTTTCTAATGATTGACAAAAAGGGGGAGAAATAGTATTGATTGTGTTGATGCATAATTTCTTGAATTTTTGTGGTTTCACCTTGTGAGAATCTTTGAAATTTACTTTAATTAGAAATATCTAATTAAGGGGGAGATTGATTCTTCCTAACTATGAAGTTTTTGCCTCTCATATGGACTTAAATTCATATTCATGAATTATAATAGTTAAAGTTTGAAATGTATTGCTATTTTACTTAAGGTTTTGTCATCATCAAAAAGGGAAAGATTGTTGGCTACACCCAGTGATTTTGATGAATAACAAAACATTGAGTGCATATTGTATACTAATGTGGATTTGAAGTTATGAGTTTTCAGGAAGAAAGAACCTCAAAATCTCAAAAACTTATGGTTCATGGCACGTAATGGCATGGAGCAATTTTCACGAATCTGGACATCCTCTTCATTAAAAAAGGGCATTTAAATGATTAAATATTATGTGTTTATGATTCACTTAAGTTTCAAAGTCTATATTTATGTTTTTGAGGTTATTCATACTTGAATCCGAGCTTTTAAGTCTCAAGTGTCGACACTTGGAATGTCAAGTGTCGACACTTCAGCATTTGGCACGGACAAAAATCCTTGGCATGCCAAGTGTTGACACCCATAACCAAGTGTCGACACCAAGTGTCGACACTTAGGTTTCCAAGTGTCGACTCAAGGCCTGAGAATTTTGAAAATACAGAACTTTGTCATTTGAGAATTTTTGTGTCAAGTGTCGATACCTGTGCATCAAGTGTCGCCACTTGAAAGTTCAAGTGTCGACACCTAGAGATCAAGTGTCGACACTTGACAGCCAAGAGTCGACACCTGATGGCCAAGTGTCGACACTTGCATCGTGACAGCTCTAACGGATCTATTTTTCTGGCTTGCAGAACTTACTTTTCAAGCTCCAAACGGCTATTTCCGAGGTTCCAACGGTCACAAACCATTTTTTGGAAGGTTCTTGGTGTATTTAACCTCCACCAACCTCTTTTAAAGATAAGGAAGTGTATTGAAGTGCATTCAAGTCTACTCAAAAGCCAAAAAGCCTATATTCTCTCAAATACTTCACATCAAAAGCCTCTTATAGTTTGATTCCTTGAAAAGCCTATAAGCTCATCCTTACTTCATTCGAAAAGAGGCACTTTGAAGGAGATTCCAAGGAAGAGTCAAGACAAAGCATCAACTTGAGCTTCAAAGATTCCATTCTACTCTTGAAGAGAGTTTGTTTTAGTTTTAAAATTGTATATCTGTTTTTACATTGTGTTTTGACCTTGCTTTCATGGGTGTCTTGAAAGAAGATTATTGTGGTTTGTTGGTGAGCCAAAGGGATAAAACCAACTAGGGTTAACTTGTGAGCCTGAAGACAAAACAAGTATTAAGGTTCGTTGGTAAGCCTAAGTGATAAAACCAACTTAGGTTTTGACTTGTGAGCCTTGTGAAAAATAAGTCAACTGTAATTTTGTTTGGATTATAGTGAAATTCCCAAGGATGGCTTGGGGAGTGGATGTAGGTGCTAGGTTTGCACCGAACCACTATAAACATTGTGTTTGTGTGTGATTGCTCTCTTCCTTTCTTGCTCTTTGATTATTGCTACCGCTTTAAATATCTTCCATTGAATTCATCATTTTTCACTAGCACCACTAGTCCCCCTCATTATTGTTTTAAATTTTCTAAAAGACCCAATTCACCCCCCTCTTGGGCTCCATTTCTGGGCAACAGAGTTTAGCAGGAGGTGCCCCCCCCCACTGGGATCGTGATCAGGGAGCCTAGGGCCATCCCTCCTCCTCCTCCACCTGAACCCGACCCTGAGCCTTCTCGGTCGATAGGTCCCGGTGGGGTTACTTCAACAATCACTGTTGAGGAACTGGTGATCATCCGGGAGACCTATGGTGTCCCGAAATCTGTCCGGCTCTCGATCCCTTGACCAAGGGAACGGGTCACCTCTAGTGGCCCATGTCGGATCACCCTCTACGAGGAAACTCTCATGGGGGGCCTTTGATTTTTCTTCCATCATTTCTTCCTTTCTGTGTGAGCAATTACTGCCTCGTTCCCACTCAGCTCGTCCCCGACGCTGTGAAGATAATCTTCTACTTCATAGTTATTTGTCATTTTCACGAGATTGTTGCATGTTTTTCTCTTTTCAAGATCTCTTTTATCCTGAAACGCCACCCTTCCGAGGAGGGATGGTAGTCCATCTCTTCCCACCCGAAGGGCATCAGATTTGAGTGTCCCTCTTCCATCAAAGGATGGAAGAGTAAATATTTCTTTGCCTCGATCAAGGGGGTCGATTGGGTTTGGAGCGACCCAAATCGGACCCCTAATCGGAATGCAACAATCGAAGCAATTGATCGGGAAATCTACGAACAGCTTCGTGCCGACCAGGTTCCTTTCCTTGAGATTCTGTTGTCAGAGCAGAACCTCTTCGAAGCCGGGGTAAGCCCAATGAAAGAGTTAGGTGAGTTTGGCTCGAACTTTTCTCCTTGTGCCTTTTCTCTTTATATTTCCAAGCTTAAAGCTAACATTCTTTTTCTTTGTGTAGGCATGAAGTTCTCTTTGGATGACCTCCTCACAATCACCTGAAAGAGGGAGCCATCGGTGGGGGCCGACGAGTTCCCCTCGAAGAGGGCTCATGAAGAAAGTGGCGCAGGGGCTGCACCCACCATGCCGACTGAGCCAAGCGGGAGAGAGGCGAACCCGCGCCCGAATAGGGAAGGAGGGTGGTCGAGCCCACTTGTTGCCCAGAAATGGAGCCCAAGAGGGGAGGGTGAATTGGATCTTTTAAAAGTTTAAAGCAATAATGTGTAGGCCTTGTGGTGTTTATGAGTAATGAAATTGATGCACTAAGTTATATGTAGTGGAAAGTAATAAATAGAGTGCAATAAGTAAAGAGCAAGAGATAGAAGAGATAATCACACACAAACACAAAGTTTATAGTGGTTCGGTGCAAACCTAGCACCTAATCCACTCTCCAAGCCACCCTTGGGAATTTCACTATAATCTCTCCAAGATTACAACCGACTTATTTTTCCAAAGGCTCACAAGTCAAAACCTATATTGGTTTTATCACCTAGGCTCACCAACAAACCTTTACACTTGTTTTGTCTTTGAGCTCACAAGTTAACCCTAGTTGGTTTTGTCACTTTGGCTCACCAACAAACCACAGCAACCTACTTTCAAGAAACCCTTGAAAGCTAGGTCAAATCATAAAAGAAATTCAGATATACAATTCAAATAAACAAAACAAACTCTCTTCAAGAGTAGAATGGAAGCTTTGAGGCTCTAATTGATGCTTTTTCTTGTCTTCTCCTTGGAATATTCTTCAAGCTCTCTTTTTGAAATGTTGAAAGGATAGGCTTGTAAGCTTTTTCAGGGAATCACACTATAAATAACTTTTGAAGTGAAGTTCTTGAGAGAATATTGACTTTTGGACTTTGAATGGACTTCAATGCTTCAAGAATGAGTTTGGTGAAGCTTAAATACTTCAAAAACTTCCCAAAAATGGTTTGTGACTGTTGGAGCTTCAAATCTAGCCATTGGGAGCTTGAAAAGATGTTTCTGCAACTCAAAAAAATAGATCTGTTAGGGCTGTCAGAACTCGAGTGTCGATACTTGGCTTTCAGGTGTCGACACTTGACTTCCAGGTGTCGACACTTGAACTTTCAAGTGTCGACACTTGATTCACAAGTATCGACACTTGACACAAAAACACTCCATTGGCCAAGTTCTGGATTTCCAAAAAGTCTCAGGCCTTGAGTCGATACTTGGAAACTCAAGTCTGGGTGTCGACACTCGGCATGCCAAGGAGTTTTTCTGCATGCCACATGCTGAAGTGTCGACACTTGACCTTTCAGGTGTCGACACTTGGTTCTGCAAAATTTAAAATTAAATGCAATTCAAGCCAAAAATAAAAGTGTTGATTATGAAACTTAAATCCAATATAAATAAGCAATAATTAAACTCGTTTAACCCCTTTTTGCATGGAAAAGACTCCTCAAATTGCGAAAGATGCTTAGTGCCACTGCGTGCCACGAAACTTTAATTTTTGAGAATTTGAGATGCTTGCTTCCTGAAAACTCACAACTAGAAATAAACATTAGTACACAATATGTACTCAACATTTTGTTATTCATCAAAATCACTAGGTAGAGCCAACAATCTCCCCCTTTTTTATGATGACAAAATCTTGAGTATATCTATATTTAATTTTAAATTTCATACATGGTATTTCATGAATATGATTTTATCCATAACTTACAATATCAAAGAATGAATCTCCCCCTCAGTGAGACAATTCTAATTAGAACAAGTTTTGAGGAACAGTGTGCAATATCAAATTTGAAATTTAGATTAATTAATCAATTCAATTCTACTCCCCCTTTTTGTCGATCATTGAAAAAGGGAGTAAGCTCCCCCTCAAAACGAGCATGGAGACAAAAAGTAGTAGAGTAAACTCTGAGTTGATACAAGAAATAGTTTTTCAAGAGTTAACAGGTATCAAAGCCAAAAAGTAAACTTAGAGCATCAATTTCAAGAGTATCAACATAGTGAATTCAAAATTGTAAACATCAAGCTGAAATGCATATATATATATCAAGTAATGTTTTCAGTACAAAATTTGCTGACTCATCAGCAACACTGAAACAATCAAAATACATCATGAGACATAAAACATAAATAACATGAGACATAAATAACATACAACAAAATAAACATCTGTGAGGCTAATCCTCATCAGATGGGATCTTAAAAGATATAGGGCCAGTAATCCTAGACCTGTGGGCTAGACCTCTAGGAGTCTTCAAGATACCACGACTCCTAGTCCTAGTAGAAGGTCCTAAGTGGGGTACAACCCTAGAAGATCGAGTAGAGGGAGGTGGAAGAGTCTCAGCAGGAGTGACAAAAACTGGATCAGTGGGGACAGGTGTGCTAATCGAATCAGCAGGAGGAATAACAGGAGATTGTGGCTCTCGGCTGACTACCTCATATCCATCTACGCCACCATCACTGTCACTATCACTATCATCATCAATAATATCAGTAACTCTATCCTCAATCCCATCAACATGGTCACCACCATCAATAGTATCATCATGTCCATCCTGGTGGTCATCATCATCATCATCATCACCAGCATTAGGAGATGTAGCTGCAGGTGCTGCTAGAGATAGAAGGGATCTCAGTAAATCCTCGATACGAGTGAAACCCTCCTCCATAGTTCGACGAATCTCAGCATGCTCCAAGGTAGTATGTGCTCGTAGACCCTTAATCTTGATGCATAATTGAGTCGTGCGGACATCCAATACTATCATCTCACTCCTGAGATCTGTGAACTACTATCTCGCATGCTCCTCAAAAGATATGTCAGTAAAAAGTAGAGGAGGACCCGAAGGTGTAGCTGTAGGGGTCACCGACTTTGCCTCTGATGCAGGAGTAGCCTAAGGAGGTGTACTGACTGGCCCTAATGGCCCGGCCTTAGCCTCTCTGATCTCATCCTCCTCATCTGGCTCCTATCCAGACTCCTTTTGAACCCAACGACCTGCGACCAACCGATATCCCATGTGGTGTAGCGACCACTCGTCATAAACATCGGTATGTAGAATCTCTTTGGGGATCTCCCCCTCCAAAGAGACTCCACAAGCTCGAAACAGACGAGTCAGCGCCATCCCATAGGGTAGACAATGTCGCCTTTGTGTCACTGCATCACGCATCTGAGTCAACATCAGTGAGGGAATATCAACTTGTATCCTCTGGGTCAGACTGACCATCAGCATCAGCTCCCTCTCTATGATGAAGTCGAATCGTCCAGTCTTTGAAAGTAAGATATAGACGGTGATGTGATATAGAAGACGCATCTCCACAGACAATTGGTTCGCGGTGACCACAGTCACTCCACGAACATCCTCTCATTTAAGGATGCACGTGAAAGCTACCTCTATATCCTCAATAGAGAAAATACATGCACCTCGGTGAGGAATCTCCCATACTCTGCTCAGAAGCTCCTCGGTCAATGAGATCTCCACACCCCTGACGGTGGTGCTCCATAGTAGTCGACGGCAATCCAAATCACCATAGAACTCTCTCACTAGATGCGGATAGTACCTCTCTTGCATGGTGCAAAAAGATACTAATCCAGCATCTGTGAGTGTCTGCTGAATCTGGAAGTGCTGTCTATCGAAGAACTCTAAGTCAATCCATCTACCAGATGCCACGGCCTTCCCTACCATCCTCTCTGCAGGGGAACCTGGAGCTGCTGAACTACTGGCCTGTGCTGCATCGTGTCTGGCCTTTGTCCTCCTCTCAGAACCATGTTCAGTCCTACTCCTAACAGCTAGTCTCTTCCTCAGACCCATTATAACAAGCTGAGCAAGAAGGGAAGAAGGTAAATAGACTAAAGTGGGGACAGGTTTCAATCATGTTGAGAACTACAGATCGGCCTTAAGGAGACTAAGTTTTTCTAAAAGAAGGATATTAGTTTAAGAGAAGCTAGAGCTTGTTTTAAAAACAAGGATAAAATCAAAATGATTTTCTCAAAAGCATGAAATCAAAGGTTTAAAAACACTTTCACCATGTAAAGCACATTTATGAAAAGAGGGAAACTTAACTCAACAGCAAAACACATTTGGGTTACAAAATTAATCCCAGTACATAAAATTTATAAAATATATTTGGGTTGTAAAATTTATAATACATATAAAATATGTTTTATAAGTTAATAAAATTAGTAGACTAGGAGATGTTGAATCATGTAAAATAAGCCCATGGGATTAGAGTTTAAAACAAAACACATTTGGGTTTTAGGTCAAAAACAAGTAATCAAACACCAAAATAGTGAAAATGGGGGTAAAATACCATGAAAACAACACAAATACTCCTTCCACATGAATAATAGCTTAGAAATCTAAATTTAGAGTGAAACATTTGAACCTTTTCGGCCAAAACACCCAATGTAATAGTGAAATCAACAAAAATGGACAGATTGTGTGTAAAATCGGTCAAATTCGAGGGAAATCCAAGATAAATGCGTTCAAACATGATTTCCTCAAAAAGGAGACTTCCAATCGGTTCAAAACTTTGAAAAATCTGAGTTATATGCATTAAAATGGATGGAAAATAGATAAACTAGGTTACACGGTTTCAAAAATTGAGAAAAAGAGAGAGATTACCTGATTTCAGTGAGGTAAAGAGGGAAAGTGTGGATTTGGAAGGTAGATGAGCTTTGGGGACCACTGGAGCTCAAGAGAAAATAGGGAAAAGCAAGATACAAAAAGCTTGGTTTGCCCTAAAAAAGATAGAATTTTCTGCGAGTGTCGACACTTGGAATTTCTCAAGTGTCGACACTTCACAAAATCCAAGTGTCGACACTTGGCCAAGAAATTCCCAAAAAAAATCAAAAATTTTTTTAAAAATTTAAGGAAAGTTTTAAAAGCTTTTAGGACTAAATAAAAGTGATCTTTGAGTAAAAACAACTTGGATAAGGTAGAATTTGAGAGAGTTCTAGGAGAATGGATCAATGATACCTAACTCTCTTCTAATCAAACAAAATCTCTCTTTACTTAAGGGTTTGGTAAACACATTAGCTAATTGATCATCAGTACACATAAATTCAAGTACTACATTAGAGTTTTGCACATGATCTCTTATGAAATGATGTCTTATTTCGATGTATTTACTTCTTGAATGTTGCACAGAATTCTTAGTTAGATTAATTGCACTAGTATTATCACATCTTATGGGTATCTTAATTAGTTTAATGCCAAAGTCTTCGAGTTGTTATTTGATCCATAGGAGTTGAGCACAACAGCTTCCAGCTACTATATATTCGGCTTCCACCGTAGATAGAGCAACCGAATTCTGTTTCTTGCTACTTCAAGAAATCAAATTTATTCTAAGAAACTGACAAGTTCCACAGTACTTTTACGATCAAGTTTACACCTTGCAAAGTCAGCATCAGAATAAGCAATCAATTCAAATGATGAATCCTTAAAGTACCAAAGATCAATTTCAATTAAGCCAGATAGATATCTAAGTATGCGTTTAACAGCCAAAAGATGAGACTCTTTAGGATTAGACTGATATCTTGCACATATACAAACACTAAATATAATATCTGGCTACTGGCAGTAAGATATAACAATGAACCAATCATGCCATGATATAGCTTTTGGTCAATAGATTTACCTGATTCATCCTTGTTAAGTCTACAAGAGGAGCTCATAGGCGTACCTAATGGCTTGGTGTTCTCCATCCCAAACTTCTTTAGTATTTCTTTTGTGTACTTAGCTTGGTTGATGAAGATCCCCTCTTTGGTTTGCTTTATCTAGAGTCTGAGGAAGAAGTTAAGTTCTCCCATCATGCTCATCTCGAACTCATCCTATATCAACTTTGCAAACTCTTGAGAAAGAGATTCGTTAGTAGAACCGAATATGATATCATCTATATATATTTATACTACTAAGAGATCATCATTCTTTTTCTTCAAAAATAAAGTTTTATCAACATTACCTCTAGTAAAATCATTTTTGAGCAAGAAAAAGCTTAAACGATCATACCAAGCTCTAGGAGCTTGTTTTAAACCATACAAAGCTTTATAAAATTTGAAAACATGGTTTGGAAATTCATGGTTTTCAAAACCAGGTGGTTGTTCAACATAAATCTCTTCTTCGATAAAACCATTCAAAAAGATACTTTTGACATCCATTTAAAATAATTTAAAATCCATAAAATAAGCAAAAGCCAACAATAGCCTAATTGCCTCAAGTCTAGTTACAAGAGAAAAGGTTTCATCAAAATCAATTCCTTCCTCCTGATTGTATCCTTTGGCAACTAGTCTAGCATTATTTCTTGTAACAATACCATTTTCATCAAGTTTGTTTCTAAAAACCCATTTTGTACCAATAATTAAAATATTAAAGTCCAAACATTGTTTCTTTTAAATTGGTTAAGTTTGTCTTGCATAGCATTAATCCAACTACAATCATTTTCAGCTTCTTTTATAGTTTTAGGTTCAATTTGAGATACAAATACTAAATAATCACAAACATTCCTAAGGGATGAACGGGTACTTATACCTTTAGATGGATCACCAATGATAAGTTTCTTGGGGTGTCTATGAGCATATCTCCATTCTTTGGATAGAGGATCAACTGTAGATGTGTTTTCATCACCTTGTGCTTGATCTCCTTCATTGTTTTAATCAATTTCTTGTTCCTTGGCAGGCTCTTCATTGTTGTTTACTTCTTCAGTCCTTTTAGTACCTGTTTCATCACAAAGCACATCTTCTTTTCTAAAAGATTTCTGGTCAGATTCATCAAACACAACATGTATGGATTCTTCAACAACAAGTGTTCTTTTATTGAAGACCCTGTATGCCTTGCTAGATGTAGAGTAGCCTAGAAAGACACCCCCATCTGACTTGGTATCAAATTTGCTTAAATTATCTTTACTATTATTTAAGATGAAACAACGACATCCAAAAATGCGAAAATATTGAATTGAAGGTTTTCTACCCTTCCAAAGCTCATACGGTGTTTTCTTTAAAATCGGTTGGATTAAAACATGATTTAAAATATAGCATGCAGTGTTTATGGCTTTCGTCCAAAATTATCTAGGTAGGTCATTTTCATAAAGCATGGTGGATGCCATTTCTTCAAAAGTTCTATTTTTTCTTTCTACCATCCCATTTTGTTGAGGTGTCCTAGGTGCTGAAAAATTGTGATGAATGCCATTTTCAATACAGAACTTATCAAAATCAAAATTTTCAAATTCGGTTCCATGGTGACTCCTTAAAGACACAATTGAAACATCTTTTTCATTTGAAACTCTTTTATGAAATCTAATGAATTCAGAAAATGTTTCATCTTTGTGTGCTAAAAATATGACCCATATAAAGCGTAAGAAATCGTCTACAATAACTAGACCATACTTCTTACCTCCCAAACTAGATGTTCTAGTTGGTCCAAAGAGATCCATATGAAGCAATTCTAAGGGTCTAGATGTAGAGATTGCTCCTTTTGGTTTAAAAGATGATTTGGTTTGTTTTCCAAGCTGGTATGCACTACAAATCTTATCTTTTTCAAAATAAGTTTTGGTAAATTTTTTATCAAATTCTTTTTGCTAAGTTTTGAAATCAAATGCATACTAGCATGTCATAGTCTACGATGCCAAAGCCAACTAGTTTCATTGATCTTGGCTTCCATTGCCACTAGTCATTGACCATTTTGAACAAGAAGATCATCAAGATCAACCATATAGATATTGCCATGCTTATGACTAATGAACTTGATGCCATTGTCATCTAAACTAGAAACAATGCACATAGAAGATTCGAAAGTAACTTTGAAATCCTTGTCACAAAATTGACTAATGCTAAGTAAATTATGTTTCAAACCATCAACATATAACACATTATCAATGTAAGTAGAAGGGGTGATATGGACTTTACCAATTCCAACAATCTTGCCCTTTCCATTATCACCAAATGTCACATTGCCACCATTTTGATATTCGAGTGATGAGAACTGCTCCACATCTCCTGTCATATGCCTTGAGCAACCACTATTAAGGTACCATATTTTTTTTTTATTTGTTGCAAGGCATACCTACAATAAAAGTCAAGTGGAGATTTTAGGTACCCAAGTCATCTTGGGTCCTCTTAGGTTAGTGGCAATGGTTCCTTTTGGAACCCAGATTTTCTTAACATTACTCAATTTTCTTTGATTGCACAAGTAAGATTTATGCCCTACTATACCACAAGCATAACAAGTAATGGATGAAGATGTAGGCACAGAAATTTTTGAAAAATTTTTTTTCTTCTGAGTTCTAAAACCTAAATCGACTTTATCAAAAATAGCTCTTTGATTATTTAAAAGCATATTTAATTTTTTAGAACTATATATAAATTTGTCAACAAAAGGTTTTAACTTCTCAATTTCTTCTTTATATTTTTTGTTTTCTTTCAAAATTTCTTTGTTCTATTTTGAAGAGTTTTCATTTGATACAAAAAAGTTTTTCTTTTTCAGAGTTTCTTTTTCCTTTTCAAGAGCAAAAATCCTATCATTTAACTTTTTATGTTGAAGAAATAGGCAATCATTTTCATTTGAAAACTTATTATTAGCTTTGACTAAATCCAAATTTTGCCTTTTCAGACTTTATGTTTTGATTTTAGCTTTTGAAATTCTATAACCAATTCATCAAAAACTTCATACAGTTTATCAAATGTAAACTCATTTTCAGTTTCAAATAGTACCTCATCATGATCCACCATCAAACAAAAGTTTGCAACTTCTTGCTATTCTTCTTCAAAGCTAGAGTCCTCGCTATCACTCCAGGTTGCCATCATGGCCTTCTTTCTTAGTTTTCTTATGCTTTTCTTAAGTAAGGGGCAGTCCATCTTGAAGTGACCCGGTTTCTTGCATTCAAAGCATGTAGGGTGCTCCTTATCTTTCTCCTTTTCTTTCTCTTTGCTTGGCTCACCTTTCAGAGGTTTCTTCTTGAAGTTGTATTTCTTCTTCCTTATGAACCTTTTGAACTTTCTTGCCAATAGAGCCATCTCATCTTCTTCATCTTCTTCTTCGGATTCATCACTTGACTCTTCTTTTATGATAGATTTGAAAGCGATCACTTTCTTCTTCTTTTCTACATCCATGTTCTTTTGTCTTAAGGAAAGCTCATAAGTCATCAATGAGCCTAGCAATTGCTCGAGGGGTAGAGTGTTGACATCCTTGGCTTCCTCTATGGCCATCACCTTGGCATCCCATGAAGCCAGAAGAGACCTAAGAAGTTTATTTATAAGTTCACCATTGGATACAATCTTTCCTATGCTTCTCACACCATTCATAATATTTATGAACCTAGTATACATCTCACTTATAGATTCAGTAGGTTCCATCTTAAACATTTCATATGTGTAAATGAGCATGTTAACCTTAGTAGTTTTCACTTGGTGTGTACCCTCATGGATAACTTCAAGTGTGTCCCAGATTTTCTTAGCAGAGAGACAATTTGATATTCTATTGAATTCACTCGGATCAAGGGAGCAAAACAATAGATTCATAGCTTTTGTATTAAGCTCTATTTGCTTAATGTTATTCTCATCCCAATCATCTTTCATTTTTGGAGTGAGAATGCCATTAACCAACATAGTAGGCTGATGAGGACCTTTTATAATTGTCCTCCAAAGATTATAATCAATGGCTTGAATGAATATGCGCATGCGAGTTTTTCAATAAGTATAATTCGTGCCATTAAATAGTGGGGGACGGTTTGAAGCTTGACCTTCAACAACATCCATTCCTATTAGGGCTGCCATTATCTTTTACTCAAGATCCTTGCACCTACAAGAGAGTACCGGTGCTTTGATATCACTTGTTGCCAAGAAATGGAGCCCAAGGGGGGGTGAATTGGGTCTTTTAAAAATTTAAAGCAATAATGTGCAGGCCTTGTGGTGTTTGTGAGTAATGAATTGATGCACTAAGTTATATATAGTGGAAAGTAATAAATAGAGTGCAATAAGTAAAGAGCAAGAGATAGAAGAGATAATCACACACAAACACAAAGTTTATAATGGTTCAGTGCAAACCAAGCATCTACATCCACTTTCCAGGCCATCCTTGGGAATTTTACTATAATCTCTCCAAGATTACAGCCGACTTATTTTTCCAAAGGCTCACAAGTCAAAACCTATATTGGTTTTATCACCTAGGCTCACCAACAAACCTTTACACTTGTTTTGTCTTTGAGCTCACAAGTTAACCCTAGTTGGTTTTGTCACTTTGGCTCACCAACAAACCACAGCAACCTACTTTCAAGAAACCCTTGAAAGCTAGGTCAAATCATAAAAGAAATTCAGATATACAATTCAAATAAACAAAACAAACTCTCTTCAAGAGTAGAATGGAAGCTTTGAGGCTCTAATTGATGCTTTTTCTTGTCTTCTCCTTGGAATATTCTTCAAGCTCTCTTTTTGAAATGTTGAAAGGATAGGCTTATAAGCTTTATTAGGGAATCACATTATAAATAGCTTTTGAAGTGAAGTTCTTGAGAGAATATTGACTTTTGTGCTTTGAATGGACTTCAATGCTTCAAGAATGAGTTTAGTGAAGCTTAAATACTTCAAAAACTTCCAAAAAATGGCTTGTGACTGTTAGAGCTTCAAATCTAGCCATTGGGAGCTTGGAAAGATGTTTCTGCAACTCAAAAAAATAGATTCGTTAGGGCTGTCAGAACCCGAATGTCGATACTTGGCTGTCAGGTGTCGACACTTGACTTCTAGGTATTGATACTTGAACTTTCAAGTATCGACACTTGATTCACAGGTGTCGACACTTAACACAAAAATACTCCATTAGCCAAGTTCTGGATTTTCAAAAAGTTTCTGGCCTTGAGTCGACACTTGGGAACTTAAGTATCGACACTTGAGTTTCAGGTGTCGACACTTGAATTCTGGGTGTCGACACTTGGCATGCCAAGGAGTTTTTCTGCATGCCAAATACTGAAGTTTCGACACTTGACCTTCCAGGTGTCGACACTTGATTCTACAAAATTCAAAATTAAGTGCAATTTAAGCCAAAAACATAAGTGTTGATTATGAAACTTAAATCCAATATAAATAAGTAATAATTGAACTTGTTTAACCCCTTTTTGCATGGAAAAGACTCCTTAAATTATGAAAGATGCTTCATGCCACAGCGTTCCACGAAACTTTAATTTTTGAAAATTTGAGGTGCTTGCTTCCTGAAAACTCACAACTAGAAATAAACATTAGTAAACAATATGTACTCAATATTTTGTTATTCATCAAAATCACTAGGTAGAGCCAACACCACTCTCGAGCCAAGTAGGAGGGCCACCGAGCCCACCCTTGAGCAGCTGAGGTGGTGCGAACTGGTCCCGGCTTTAGAGCTCGAGGTGGTCATCTGGGCCAGAGCTGCCATTGCTGCCGCTGCCGTAGTGTCTCCTCCCCCGGGGATCGTCGATGTCAAGGAGGAGGGAGAGAAAGGATGAGCAGAGCCAGTGCCGGGGGTGCCGACCGAAGTGATGCCTAGCTCCTACAGTGCTTTCGATGCTTCTTCAGTCGGCGGAGCGGGCAACTCCGCATCGGGGGTGAACAGGAGGGAGAGGGACCATCGCCGGGTGCCCTTCAGACTAGCATTGAACATCTCTTTGGTCTGGGACCAGGGTCTAGCCGAGCATATGATGGACTTTGCAGTCTAGTCGTGCGAACGGTGGGAGAAGGCGGGAAAACTTCTGGGGGATGCAATCAGCAACACCTTCCCCCAGCTTTTCTTGGTGAGTACCTTTCTTCATCTCACTCCATTCTTTTCTCCTCATCCTTATGGCTGCATCTCCCTTGGTGCAGCTCGGTGCTGAGCTTCTGCTCATCAGGGACTGCTGGCAAAACTAGACAAAGAAGGACAGACAGTGGGCAGGAGAGCTCGAGTCCCTGAGGGCCGAGGTGAGGCAGAGAAATGATGAGGCTTGGGAGGCCAACATAAAGAATAAGGAGCTCCGGAGGAAGGTTACAGGTGCTGAAAGGCACATAAAGGAGCTTGAAGAGAGGTTGGACCGGGAGAGGAGCCGGTTCAAGAGCAAGGCGGAAGAGCTCAAGGCCAACGAGGCCAGGCTGAAGGAGCTTAATGCTGAAGCTGTCCAGGAGGAAGAACGAGCCCGATCTCTTCAGGCCGAACTAGAGGTGGAGAGAGAGAGGGCAACCATCGCCGAGAAGAGGTCCACCGCTGTAGAGAAGATTGCAGCTATGATGGTGGAATCGGTGGAGGTGGCAAAGAAGGAGGCCACCGAGGCAGCCAGCTAGGTTGAAGTTGCCAAGAAGGGGGCTGCGAAGGCTATGGCGAGGTACAAAGCCTTTGAGGACTTCATCGCCGAGTTCCACGAGATGGCAGCGGACTCCTTTTTCCAGGGATTTATGTACCTCCGATCCAAGGTGGAAAGTGTCATCCTGGACAAGAACCATATCTTGCTCAGATACCCCGGTGCTTCGGGCGCGGGACGACCCATAACTTGGACGAGGCGAAGGAGCCGCCCGCTGCTTCCGATAAAGCTTCATCGGCAATCGACACCGAGGGTGGAGTCCCGTAGGCGGAGGTGCCAGGTATTGGGAATTGTGTCCCAAAGCCAATCGCCTAGGCTATAGGCAGTTATGCTTAATATTATAATTTGTATATGAATTAATAAAACTTTATTTTGGCTGCTCATCACATTATTCATTTTTCTGTAATGAACTCTATTTATGTGATGAAGTCCTTAGCACTGCACTAACTTCGATATAGAGAGGATATATCGAGTGGTCCTCTAAAAAGGTTCACAACCAAAGAAAACATTGTACAGGATAGTAATGTATCAAGTGTAGGTTATTATGGTTCACATCGTTTAGTTATCCTCTTGACCAAAGGAGTGTGGTGACACGGATGTGATCTGCAAGTGGGATGTGTGGCATCTCATTGAACGTGACTCCATGGAGCTCCTTTCTGCCAAAGGATTACTCGCGACTGGATATAGGTATATGTGTCCCTTCGACCTGAGGTCACCATGGTTGCTTGCAAGCAACTCCCTGTGCTTTGGTGCCGGACTATCCAGATTTCTAATCCGGTGATGGAAGGTTTCTAGGTATAGGCAAGTACTTGTGAAGCAGTGATGGACCAAGATGGAATTGACCTATCCAAATTGCTTAGATTGAATGTCTCGTAGTGTCTCAATTTTGTAAATCCTCGACCGAGGTAGTCCTAGTGAGGAGTCACTAGACTTGCGAGGTTGAGACATGTTATGGATTTACTCAGTTAGGGTTGGCAGTCTAACCCTAGGTCATCTAGAGCATTGAAGATCAAAGGGATGAATTATATGGTAACCATATGCCAGAGGTTCGATAGATTGCTCTCGTATCTTCGGCCTATCCAGATGCCGGGACCCATTGCTAGATGGTATATTGTGCTGGTACTGGAAGTGTTCCAATGCTACCGTTTAGGTTCGAACCTATGAGGTCACACACCATAAAGGATTTCTTTCTTATCCAGGAGCCGATCAACGATTGGAAATCGTTTCGGTATTAAGGTCAAACGGTCTGATTGAGCACACATTGGATTTTTTCTGGTCCACCTGGTCTGATTTGGATTGACTAGGATTGGTTTGGGTCAACCAGAAACTATTCCTGGTAGACCAAGACTAGACCCATTTTTCTTACTAATCGATTTTGGTCAGATCGGGGTTTTTAATGAACCGATTTATACATGGCTTGTTTACACGATTTTTTCCCTTTTCCCCTGCTCTCGAATTGCCCTATTTTATCGTGTGAATGGGTTAAGAACTGCTATAGATTGGATGAGCTTGGATTATCAGATTATGATCCTTAGCACCGTGATTTGGAAGGGCTCGTCCTTCTCCTATCCTACTTGAATGGCGACTTTGGCTTACTCACGCTTCATCGTGGACCTCCGTCTCATTCCCATTGAGGGCGTGGCTAGCAATTGAGTCGGCGCACAAGAAGGGGGCTGGGGGAGCACCACGAACCGCCAGAAGTCGAGGGGGAAGAGGCTTGGCATCAAGATCTACGATGATTAGGTGGATCAGCCCGGGGCTATCATCGCTCGACAGTGCAGAACCATGGCGATGAGAGAATGATATGAGAGGGAAGAATAGAGCACGTCATTAGAGAGGGGCAGAGAGCGAGCTTTTGGGATGGATATCTACGTGCAAAAATTTGTTCTGCGTCCCGTGTAATCCTTCCCTATATTTTTTAAGTTTTCAATGTGTGCTTTTGGTGGAGTAAAGGCAGTCTTGGAGAAGACTGTCCGTGAAGATCAGTTTGCATTTCCCTGCTCCATATATTCGTGATATGTTTTTGATTCCCAGAGGACTAGCATCCATCCGGGAGTTGGATCAGCGAGAGCCCGTGCGTGGATACTCTAAAGGGTAGACATTTGGACACCTTAAGAGATTGGACCGATCATTTCTTCTTCTTGCCCTTGCAGATCAAATTGAAGCCCTGTTTGTAGATCTGTTCTGAAGACTGCACGAGTTTAACCGGTTGCCTTGTTTTGCTATTGAAGGAGTCCAACCAACTAATCTATTTTGGTCAAGAAGGGAGTTGGCTTCTTCCTGCTTCGATCCAAATTTAGAACAAAAGGAAGCTCTATAAGGTATATAATTTCTTTTTGTTATCATGCATGTTTAGATCTAGATTTTATCATATTGTTTATAATTATTGCATTTGCCTATACATGCCTGTGTATTAGTTACATGAATCATGTTTATGTTAGATCCTGTGCATGAGTAGGTTTTTCCGTATGCATGCTTAAAAAATTTTAATTATGCAATACCTACTCCCTTGTGTAGCATGCCTAGGGTAGGCATCCATGCACTGCTTATCCATTAGTGGTATCAGAGCACAGGTTTCCTGTGTAGCATATCATGATTGCATGTATTGTTGGTTTTGGATCTGTATCTTGATTAGAGATTATTTTTAGGAACCTAGATGAGACCTTCACCATGGCCGTGTGTCCGTAGAGATTAATTAAGATTTAAAACACTGAAGTTTCTATGGCACGAGGCGGTTCGTCTGTATTGGCCTTTTCAGAAGGATCCTTAAAGAAAACCTATGGCATTAAAAATATTTTAATCCTGATATTTGATTTTACATTGGCATGTCTAAGATTTTTAAGGTTTTCAATATTATAAATTGATATAATAGGACTAGTTATGATGCATGAAGGATGTAAAAGGGTTTTACATGAATTTAATTAAAAATATTTTAATTAAAAGTTGGCTTATAATCTAACAATTATGAATTGAAAGATTAATTAAATAACAAGCCAGATTAGGGTTTATGAAACCTAATGTCATTTGAATAAGCCATCCGGGTTAATTGGGTTAACTGTCTGATTGGGTCCGTTTATTGGGTTAGACCTAAGGTTAGTTGAATTGGACTTAAGAGAACTAATCAAATGTTGATTAAGGACCTTCTTTTTAGTATCTATCTAATAGTTATATGGGTTAGTCTATTCTTCTAAAATGGATCTAATTAGTGGCTCTGTGGAAAGCCCAAGTTCTTAGGCTGGTTTAATCGAGTCTGGTAAATCGATTGGTATTTAAGCAGGTTTGGCAATTTTGATCATGGCTGCATGAGGCTACCTCTTTCCTGGCCAACTGGGTTGGTATCTAGGAAAGATGGTTAATGGCAGATACTCATCCATGATCTCACCTACCTGGCCAATTAGATCAACCAGAACTGATCAGAAGAGCTTATTGATTCGAGTTAATCCATGTCACCCAAGTTGATCAGCCTGCTGATCTTCAGGTGCCCATGGACCAACTTATTGAATTTAATTCAACCCTCCTGAGAATTGATTTGATCAATGGGAGGTTGATCCATGTTCTTCTCTCTATTCTTCTGTCATAATTTAATTAAAATCCTCTAAAATTATTAGGTCCTGAAAAAGGACTAAGTCAATGAGTTGATGGTATCTTTGCCTCCCATTAGGTGGGTTAGTAATGAGTCCTTTAGCTTGGTGTATATCAACAGTTCCAAAGAATGGGTGTGCATTTGGTTACTGGGATTACTCTCCCATAGATGATGGTTCAGTGCAGCCTTCTTAACGGTGATCAGGTGGGCTAGCCAAAGTCAGGCTTGGTCATGCATTAGCTGAAAGCATCAGATTTATCATATTAATGGTTGGACCTAATCAGAGACCCGTAATAGGAGGCCCCAAGGCTGATTAGGGATTCTGTGGGGCAAAATTTATTACTGAAAGTTGCTTAGGAAAGCAATTGGTTAGAGAACCTACCTTTAGGCACGTATGGATGAGCCGGCCAAAGTCGGGCTCATACATGGTCTATTGGATTTCAGTACCCACTATGAAATGATGATTTCATGGATTGGAGTTAGAGGCTCCCAATCTAAAAAATTAGTAAGAGGGACCTTTAGACTAAAGTATAAGTCTTTTGGTTTAATTGATTAATTCATATACTGATTTGGACTTAATTTTTTTTTCAGATGTCTTCAAACCTTTCGCTCCGGTCACTTCTCGATAGCGAGAAGTTAAAGGGTCCCAATTTTGATAGCTGGTATCAAAAATTAAGAATAGTCCTGGAGCACGAGCAAATCCTTTATGTGATAATGGACTAGTGTTGGGAATTATGTCCCAAAGCCAATCGCCTGGGTTGTAGGCAGTTGAGCTCAGTATTGTACTCTTTTTCTTTGAATTAATAAAATTTGTTTAGGCAGCTCATCACATATTTCCCCGTAATGAACTATTTCCATGTGATGAAGTCCTTAGGACTACATTGACTTCGATACAGAGAGGATGTATCGAGTAGTCCTTAAACCCAGTTCACAACCAAAGGATACATTGTACTGGACGGTAATGTATCAAGTATAGGTTGTTGTGGTTCACATCGTTTGGTTGTCCTCTTGACCAAAGGAGTGTGGTGACACTGATGTGATCTGCAAGTGGGATATGTGATATCTCATTGAACGTGACTCCATGCAACCCCTTTCTGCCAAAGGGATACTCATGATTGGATATGGGTATATGTGTCCCTCTGACCTGAGGTCATCACGGTAGCTTGCAAGCAACTCCCTATGCTTTGGTGCCGGACTACCCGGATTTTTAATCCGGTGATGGAAGGTTTCTGGGTACAGGCAAGTACTTGTGGAGCAGTGATGGACCAAGATGGAATTGACCTGTCCAAACAGTTTGGATCGAATGTCTCACAGTATCTTAATTTAGCAAATCCTCGGCCGGGGTAGTCCTAGTGAAGAGTCACTGGGCTTGCAAGGTTGAGACATGTTGTGGACTGACTCGGTAAGGGTCGGCAGTCTAACCCTAAGTAGTCCTGAGCATTGGAGGTCAAAGGGATGAATTATACGGTAACCATATGCCAGAGGTTTGATAGTTTGCTCTCGCATCTTCAACCTATCCGGATGCCGGGACCCATTGCTAGATGGTTTCCTGTGCTGGTACTAGAATTGTTCTAGTGCTATCATTTAGGTTCGAACCTATGAGGTCACATGCAACAAAGGATTACTCTCTGATCTGGATACCGATTACGATTGAGAATCGTCTCGATTTTATGGTCACGGTATTTTTTGAGCACTTTTTTTCCCATCTTGCCATTGTCTGTGTCAATTAAAAATTGTTCCGGGCTGACCAGGACTTCACCAGGATTTTTCTGAATCAGTTTTGAACTGATTCGGAGCTCGTTTTGGCCTCCAATTGGTTGTGAACCAATTGAACCAATTTATTGGGCTCGGACCGGTTCAATTGGATTGAACCACCGTTGGTTTTTAATGGGATTGAACCAAGGTTTTGAACCAGCGTTTCCTTTCACCGTGTAAACCGGTTTACACGCTAAAGAAGAAACCCAAGCGCTGTTGAAACCTCTTTTGCTGGAAGTGTCCGAAGAAGGCCAATCATCGCTGGGCGTTGTCCCTTCCTCTCCTTCCACCCGCTACCATTCCTCTCCTTTATTCCTTGGTTTATTGCTGATTATTTTGGAAAACCGCTGCTCTTTGATCGGCTCTCTCCCAGCCTCTCCCTCTTCCCCCTTGCTATCTATATATTAGGCTTTTCCTCTGTTCTTTCGTGTAGAGGTTGAGGTTTTGTTTTTGGGCTGAGAGTTTCATTGTTGTGTAAGCTCTTTGGTTTGATAGCAGTGAAGAGAAAACCACAGAGAGATCAGAGAGGAAGATAGATTCCTCTGGGAAGCTTGTTTGCTGGGTGCTTTTGTGTGGGAGGAAAAGATCTTGTGTGTGCTCATGGTAGTGAACAAGAACAGATACTCTGTTTTTATTTGCTACTTCCACCGTGACCCTTTGTTCCTTCCAGCGACTAGCACCGCTTGTGAGGGAGGTTCAGGGATCCCCCAGCATGTCTCCCCTCTAGAGGGAGTTCCATTCAACTCCTAAGAGAAACCTGATCGGACTTCAATTGCTGTTGTTGTTCTGAATCAAGGAAAGCTCTATTTTTTTTTTCTCTGCAGCGCTGATTTTCTACAGCTCTTCAACGGACTGTTTGCCGGTTTTTTTCTTCTCCATTGCTGTTGAAGATCAAAGGAGGTTTTCCTCCCTTACTGCTGCTTCATGTTGGGAGAAGAATGAGCCACCAAATGGTTCATCTGGCTGTTGGTTGGTAGCCAACGAACATGGCAATCCAACGTCTCAAGGTTGAAGTCGTCTGGAATAAGTTTATCCCACTTATTCTAGCCTATTCCAGATTTATTCCAGGACTATTCCAAGTGGAATAAAGGTATGGAAAAATTTTATTTAAATCATGCGTTATTAGATCTATTTGTTAATTTATTTTACAAATATTATATGCCTTGTTACATGCCTATTTTTTTGATACATGCAACTTGAATAGATTAGGTTCTGGGCGGAGCAGTTTTCCACTGCGGTGATTTTTAAAAATGTTTTAAAATTCATTCTGCTCCCGTAACTGTTTGCATGCCTAGTGTAGGATCATGTCAAACCACCTGCACCCAAACTATCATCCAGCATTCAAAATCCCTCCTGCCAATGCTCGGAGTTCAGTCAGGGACACTTATTTGAAGTGGGTTTCTGATCAGACTAATGTTCGATGGATAATGTTGGCAGTGATGAACGACGAGTTCAGTCACAAATTCGAGGAGGCCCAGCCAGACGAGATTCTTCAAAAGTTGAAGGAATCTTTCGGCATGCCAGACGATATGGAGCGGTACAAAGTATCTTGTGCCATTTACAATGCCAAAATGCGGAATGGTGGTTCGGTCACTGATCATGTATTATACATGATCGAGATGATCAAACAATTGGGCAAGCTCGGATGTCCCTTACACGAGCAACTCGACAAGGATACGATCCTAAATTCTCTACCCTCCTCCTATCTTGACTTTCTTGATCATTATAGAATGAATAAGCCTACAGTCAATTATCATAGTTTGATGGGGTTGCTGTAGACTTACGAGAAGGACTACCAATTGAATAAGGGGGTGGTGAATTTAGTGGTAGGTTTTAAAGATCGTCGTCCCTTTAAGAAAGGGAAGAAGAAAGGTAAGGGAAAGAAGGTGTAGAGTGCTCCTGGCCCAAGTCAGGCCAAGAAAGTAAAAGTTGATCAAGTTAGTGCAGAATGCTTCTATTATAAGAAGCAAGGACACTGGAAGAGGAATTGTCCTCTTTATCAAACATCCTTAGACTAGAACAGGTCAAGGAAGGGAAAGCAGTAGGGTGCTGGACAAGGTATTTATATGATAAAACCTTGTAATTTCTCTATTTGTGACACTACTAACTGGGTATTGGATACTGGTAGTCCTATTCATGTTTGCAATTCATTACAGGGACTGCAGGTTACCAAGAGATTCGAGGATGGGGAGTAGTTCCTGAGTGTCAGAAATGAAAATCGTGTTCCAGTGCTGGCGGTCAGAGTTCTGAGTCTTATTTTTGAGTCTAGTTCTGTTGAATTAGTCGACTGTCATTATTGTCCTAGTTTTATTATGAGCATTATCTCTGTAGGCCTATTGGCCAATTGTGATTATGAACTTTCAATAAAAGGAGATTTTTGCCAAGTTATTATGAATAACTCTGTGATAATAAAAGCTAAGTTAAATAATGGCATTTATGTTTTGTCACGGCCTGTTAATGTAATGTACACGTCTAGCAAATGCCCAAGGATTGAAAATATCAGTGACTTATATCTATGGCACTGTAGGCTAGGTCATGTTAACCAAAATAGAATAAACAAGTTGCAAGGAGAAGGCCTCCTCGAGGTCAGCGATTCTGACTAACTGCCTACTTGTAAATCCTGTTTGCTTGGTAAAATGACCAAGTCACCTTTTACTGGAAAAGGTGAACGAGCTACAGAACTTCTGAGTCTCATATATACTGATGTATGCAGACCTATGACCGTTGTGCCAGAGGTGGATACAGATATTTCATTACATTTACAGATGACCTTTCCAGGTATGGTTATGTCTTCTTAAATGAGACATAAATCTGAGTCATTTGAAATGTTCAAACGATATCGTAATGAAGTGGAGAAACAAACTGGAAAGAGTATTAAAATCCTTCGATCTGATTGAGACTGTGAATACCTATCCGGTGAGTTCATGACATATCTTGAGGAGAATGGGATTCTCTCTTAGTGGACTCCTCTAGGAGCATCCCAGTTGAATGGTGTGTCCGAAAGGAGGAATCAAACCCTGTTGGACATGGTTCGATCCATGATGGACTTTGTAACTCTATCGATGTCCTTCTGGGGATATGCACTTGAGACAGCTTGTTACTTGCTGAATGATGTTCCGAGTAAGTCTGTTGTCCCCACTCCATATGAGTTATGGACTGAACATAGGCCCTCAATTTCACACCTTCGGGTCTGGGGTTGTTCAACTTATGTAAAGCATTTAGACTTTTATAAACTTGGTTTTAGGTCTGATCGGTGCCTGTTTATTGGGTACCCTAAGAAAATAAAAGGATATTTCTTCTCCTTGGAGGATGAACAGAAAGTGTTAGTTGCTCTTAGGGCTATCTTTTTGGAAAAGGAGTTCCTTGGAGAAGGAACTATAGCCTCTAAGATTGAACTTGGTAAAGTTCAACCAGTGGAAGAACCTGCACACTCTAAGGACTTCATAGAACCAACTATGATTGGATCACACCTGGAACCTATTAATAGGAGATTCGGTATAGTACCCCATTAACCGGACAGATACTACGATTTCTTGGTCTGGGATGGTGATCCCATTGAGCTCGACGAGAATGATGAGGATCCGATCACCTATATGGATGCACTTCAGATATCTGACTCTGAGGCATGGCTTGGAGCCATGCGATCCGAGAGGAGTCCATGGAGATCAACAATGTATGGACATTGGTTGATCCACCTGAAGGGATAAAACAAATCGGGTGCAAGTGGATTTTTAAGAGAAAAAGGGGTGCAGATGGGAAGGTGGAGACCTATAAAGCCTGTTTGGTTGCCAAGGGGTATCGTTAGTGATATGGTATCAATTATGACGAGACGTTCTCCTCTGTAGCAATGCTCAAGTCCATTCGGATTATACTTGCTTTGGCAGCACATTTTGACTATGAGATTTGGCAGATGGATGTCCGAATCGCTTTCCTGACTGGGGAGCTGGATAAGGAGGTGTATATGATACAGCCCGAAGGGTTCACATCCACAGACGAGTCAAAAGTGTGCAAATTGCAGAGGTCTATTTATCGACTCAAGCAAGCATCTCGAAGTTGGAACATGCGAGTTGATAGGTGCATCAAATCATATGGCTTCGTTAGGAATGGAGAGGAACCTTGCATCTATAAATGGGTTAATGGTTCTGTGATTGTATTCCTGATACTGTATGTTGATGACATTCTCTTAATCGAGAATGACATCGTAGCATTGCAAGGAATAAAGGTCTGGTTGTCATCTCATTTCTCCATGAAGGACTTGGGTGAAGCTTCTTACATACTGGGTATGAAGATCTATAGAGATATCTAAGAGGCTTCTGGGATTGTCTCAATCTATGTACATTGACACCATGCTGAAACAATTCAACATGGAGAATTCCAAGAAAGGCTGTGCGACAACTCCTGAGAAAAGAGAGTGCATGAGTAGAGTTCCTTATGCTTCTGTAGTGGGCTCTATCATGTATGCTATGATATGTACTAGACCAGACGTGGCATACTCATTAAGAATGGTAAGCAGATACCAGTCTGACCCAGGTGAGGCACATTGGAAGATGGTTAAGACCATCCTAAAGTATTTGAGAAACACTAAGGACCAATGGCTAATTTATGGAGAACTTGACTTGAAACTTGTGGGGTATACTGACTCCAATTTCCAGTCAAACAAAGATGATAGCAAGAGTGTGTCAGGGTTTGTGTTTACCCTGAATGGAGGAGCGATCTGCTGAAAGAGTTCCAAGCACGCAACAGTTGCAGACTCGGTATGCGAAGTAGAGTACATTGCAGCATCAGATGCAACAAAGGAGGCCTTGTGGTTGCAGAAGTTCCTTGGAGAGATAGGGGTGGCACCTTCCCTAGATAGTCCTGTTCCAGTGTATTGTGACAGCACAGGAGCCATTGCTCAAGCTAAGGAGCCAAAGTCTCATCACCGCACCAAGCACATTCTGCGATGCTATCACTTTGTGCGAGAGATCATGGAACGAGGCAACATCAATCTTATAAAGATCGATAGAAAGGAGAATCTAGCTGACCCCTTCACTAAAGCCCTCAGAATCAAAGAGTTCGACTATTGTAAAAGGGAAATGGGTATTAGATACTGTTCTGATTGGCTTTAGTACAAGTGAGAGTTGTTGCAAATTATGTTCCAAAGCCAATCGCCTAGGTTGTAGGCGGTTGTGCTTAATATTATAATTTGTATACAAATTAATAAAACTTTATTTTGGCTGCTCATCACATTATTCATTTTCCTATAATGAACTCTATTTATGTGATGAATTCTTTAGGACTACACTAACTTCGATATAGAGAGGATATATCAAGTGGTCCTTTAAAAAGGTTCACAACCAAAGGATCATTGTATAGGACAGCAATGTATCAAGTATAAGTTGTTGTGGTTCATATTGTTTGGTTGTCCTCTTGACCAAAGAGTGTGGTGACACTGATGTGATTTGTAAGTAGGATGTGTGACATCTCATTGAACGTGACTCCATGGATTTCCTTTCTGCCAAAGAATTGCTCGTGATTGGATGTGGGTATATGTGTCCCTCCGACCTGAGGTCACCATGGTAGCTTGCAAGCAACTCCCTCTGCTTTGGTGCCAGACTATCCGGATTTCTAATTCGGTGATGAAAGGTTTCTGGGTACAGGCAAGTACTTGTGAAGTAGTGGTGGACCAAGATGGAATTGACCTATCCAAATTGCTTGGATTGAATGTCTCGTAGTGTCTTAATTTAGCAAATCCTCGATTGGGATAGTCCTAATGAGGAGTCACTGGACTTGCGAGGCTGAGACATGTTATGGATTGACTCAGTTAGGGTTGGTAATCTAACCCTAGGTCATCTAAAGCATTAGAGGTCAAAGGGATGAATTATACGGTAACCATATGCCAGAGGTTCGATAGATTGCTCTCGCATCTTCGACCTATTCGGATACCGGGACCTATTGCTAGATGGTATCTTGTGCTGGTACTGGAAGTGTTCCAATGCTACCGTTTAGGTTCGAACCTATGAGGTCACATGCCATAGAGGATTTATTTCTGATTCGGGAGCTGATCAACGATTAGGAATCGTTTCGGTATTAAGGTCAAACGGTCTGATTGAGCACACATTGGATTTTTTCTGGTCCACCTGGTCTGATTTGGATCGACCAGGATTGGTTTGGGTCAACCGGAAACTATTCCTAGTAGACCAGGACTGGACCTGATTTTTCTTACTGATCGATTTTGGTCAGACCGAGGTTTTTAATGAACCGGTTTATACATGGCTTGTTTACATAATTTTTTCCCTTTTCCCCTGCTCTCGAATTGCCCTGTTTTACCTTGTGAATGGGATAAGAATTGCTGTAGATCGGATAAGCTTGGGTTATCAGATTATGATCCTTAGCACCATGATCTAGAAGGGCTCATCCTCCTCCTATCCTACTTGAAGGGTGACTTCGGCTTACTCATGCTTCATCGCGGACCTCCATCTCATTCCTGTTGAGGGCGTGGCTAGTGATTGAGTTGGCGCACAAGAAGGGGGCTGGGAGCACCATGAACTACTAGGAGTTGAGGGGGAAGTGGCTTGGCATCGAGATCTATGGCGATTAGGTGCACTAGCCCAGGGCTATCATCATTCGGTAGCACGGAACCATGGCCATGAGAGAATGAAATGAGAGGGAAGAATAGAGCACATCATTCGAGAGGGGCAGAGAGCGAGCTTTTGGGATGGATATCTGCATGCGAAAATTTGTTTTGTGTCCCGTGTAATCCTTCCTTGTTTTTTTTAAGTTTTCAGCGTGTGCTTTTGGTGGAGTAAAGACAGCCTTGGAGAAGACTGTCCATGAAGATCAGTTTGCATTTCCCTGCTCCACATATCCATGATCTGTTTTTGATTCTCGGAGGACTAGCATCCATCCGGGAGTTGGATCAACGAGAGCCCGTGCATGGATACTCTAGAGGGTAGACATTTGGACACCTTGAGAGAATGGACCGATCATTTCTTCTTCTTGCTGTTGCAGATCAAATTGAAGCCCTGTTTGCAGATTTGTTCTGAAGACTGCATGAGTTCAACTGACTGCCTTGTTTTGCTATTGAAGGAGTCCAACCAGCTATTCTATTTTGGTCAAGAAAGGAGTCAGCTTCTTCCTTCTTCGATCCAAATTAAGAACAAAAGGAAGCTCTATAAGGTATATAATTTCCTTTTGTTATCATGCATGTTTAGATCTAGATTTTATCATATTGTTTATAATTATTGCATTTGCCTATACATGCCTGTGTATTAGTTACATGCATCATGTTTATGTTAGATCCTGTGCATGAGTAGGTTTTTCCGTATGCATGCTTAAAAAACTTTAATTATGCAATATCTACTCCCTTGTATAGCATGCCTAGGGTAGGCATGCATGCACTGGTTATCCATCACCAGGAGGTGACACTCCATCCGCGTGCCATTCGGGGAAGGAGCCAGTCGAATAGCGCAGCGACCCTTTGTAATTTTTTTTTTCTTCTTACTTTTGATCTGGGTTACCCCGCATGTCGGGGCTCAATTATATTGTACAATTCACTTAGTATCAATTAAAGCTTTTTCTAGCCACCTTGACTTGTGTCTTCATTTTCTTCTCTTCCCTTTCTTTTTTTTTTTCCCACCGAGTCCCAAACACACAATGGAGTTAGGAAGGGTTCTCGACTTGCTGAGTCATTCCCACCTCGCGGGTGAAGTGGTTGTAGGGCTTCGAGTGCCTTGCTTGATAGGTTTGTTCGGTCTCGGTTGGGACCAGCTCCAGGTGTGCACGGCAAGGCCGAGCTCGGAGGTGGTGCTCATTGGAAACACCAGGTGACTGTGAGGCACCAAGCTTCAGGATTTTCGAGCTTTGGTGCCAGATCGGAGTCCAGGCTTCGATGTTGGGGAGCTGGGCTCCCGGCTTTAGAGCCATACTGTAAGTCAAGCAGTAGATGGTGGACTTCTTGGGAGCTTCGTTGGCATCTCCGAACTGTGAGCACGGTGCTGGGCTTCAGTAGTTTCCAGGCTTTGGTGCTGGACAGGAGTCCGGGCTTCAGTGCTGGGGAGCCGGGCTCCCGGCTTTAGAGCCGTACTGTAAGTCAAGCGATAGATGGTGGACTTCTTGGGAGGTCCGCTAGCATCTTCGGACTGTGAGCATGGTGCCGGGCTTCAGGAGTTTCTGGACTTTGGTGTTGGATCGAAGTCCGGGCTTCGGTGCTAGGGAGCTGGGCTCCCGGCTTTAAAGCCGTACTGTAAGTCAAGCTGTAGATGGCGGACTTCTTGGAAGCTTCGCTGGCATCTCCGGACTATAAGCACAGTGCCGGGCTTCAGGAGTTTTTAGGCTTTGGTGCTGGACTGGAGTCCGGGCTTCGGTGCTGGGGAGTTGGGCTTCCGGCTTTAGAGCCATACTGTAAGTCAAGCGGTAGATGGCGGACTTCTTGGGAGCTTCGCTGGCATCTTCGGACTGTGAGCACGGTGCCAGGCTTCAAGAGTTTTTGAGCTTTGGTGCCGGACCGGAGTCCGGGCTTTTATACCAGAGGGCTGGACTCCGGGCTTCTATGTCGGAGGGCCGGACTCCAGGCTTCTGTGCCGGAGGGTCAGACTCTGGGCTTGAACGTGCCAGACCTAGGGCCGGGCAGCGATGTCCCTGCAAGGCAAAAGAGAATTGCACAAAGAGGATCTTTATTATTATTGAGAAAAGGCCTTACACTACTGATAGTACATTCTTAGGTTGCAGGCATTCCTTGTCCGCGAGAACCTTTCGCCATCCAGGTTCGCTAGGTAGTAGGCTCCATGGGGAAGAGCTTTGACCACCTTGTAGGGACCCTTTCAGTTCGGTGAGAGTTTTCTGCATTCCCGGGGTTGAGAGGTTTTAGCTTGGCGTAGCACTAGGTCGCCTGGACGGAAGATTTTTGGCTTCACCCTCGCGTTGTAGTACCGGGCTATTCGCTATGAGTAAGCCACCATCCGAAGTCATGCCTTGTCCCTGGTTTCTTCGAGGAGGTCCAAGTTGAGAAGAAGGCAGGCCGAGTTCTCTGTTTCATCGTATTGCTTTGTCCGTATTGTGGACACGCCGAGCTCAATTGGGACCATGGCCTCTATGCCGAAGACGAGGTTGAAAGGTGTCTCATCCGTGGCCATCCGTGGTATTATATGGTAGGCCCAAAGAATATTAGGGAGTTCTTCTACCCACCTACCCTTGGCCTGGTCTAGCCTAGTTTTGAGTCCCTGGAGGATAATCTGGTTGGTCACCTCGGTCTCTCAATTGGTCTGGGGGTGAGCCACCGAGGTGAAGCAATGTTGAATGTCGAACTCGACACAGAAGTCTTCGAACTCGCGATTATCGAATTGCCATTCGTTGTTAGTGATGATGCTGTGGGGGAGCTTGAAAAGGCAGATGATCAACTTCTAGAAGAACTGGCAGACCTTGGTCTTCATGATCCGTGCTAGTGGCTCGGCTTCTACCCACTTGGTGAAGTAGTCAATAGCCATTAGTAGGAATTTTCGTTGCCTTGAGACAAGGGGGAATGGACCTAGGATGTCCATTCCCCATTGGGCGAAAGGCCAAGGGACGGAGAGTTGGGAGAGCGGCGTTGCTGGATGATGCTATATGTGAGCATGGCGCTGGCATCGATCACACCTCCTTACAAAGTTAGCTGCGTCCTCCCTCATGGTCTCCTAGTAGTATTCCTGGCGGAGGGCCTTGTACGCAAGCATCCTTCCTCCGACATGATTCTCGCAAAGACCTTCGTGTATCTCTTAAAGCACGAAGGCTGCTTCTACGGGTCTCAGGCATTTTAGGAGTGGATAGGAGTAGGATCGCGATAGAGCTGCCCTTCCATTAGGACAAACCACGAGGCCTTCTTCTTGACGAGGCCCGCCTTTACGGGGTCTTCTGATAGGGTACCATCGATGATGTATATGACGTACCTGTCCATTTAGCTCGGCTCTGGGATGACTTGCTACACCTCTGCGGGAGCTTTGTTGCTTGGATTTTCAAGGTACTCGATAAGGGCGCACCCTAGTGACGAGTCCGGTAAGGTCGCAAGTCTTAACAGTGTATCGATGCGAGCATTCTCTCCTCGGGGGATATGGGAGATGCTGAAGCATCGAAAGCCCGTCATGCTTGAGCGGACCCGTTCAAGGTACTTCATCATCTGGGGATCTCTTGATGGGGAACTAATATGCATGCAATTTTTTTTGTATGTTTTACATGTTGAGTTAGGTGATTAATTCCCAAATTTCAGATCAAAATTATTTGTAGGGAATTTTGTATGAATTTTTGAAGATCAGCATGCAGATTAGGACCTAGAAAAGTAGCAAAGAAGGACCGCCGGGGCTGAGAAGCCTCGGTTAGGGCAAGTTCTCCTACAATAAAACTACTGGAGGTAGAGGGGTGTACCTGACAATGTCTGTGAAGATCGCAGCGAAGGGGTCTCTCGTTCCTCGACGGATGCGGCCTGGACAACCGAGCCAAAGACCCGCGGATACCCGGCTTTCTGCTCGGTGATCCGATTGAGGCTTGGCTGGAGTCGTTGGATTTGTAGGAACTCAGGGACCTGCAAACGACCTGTCAGGGGTTAGAAAGCTCACAAAGGAACAAGAAAACAAAGTAAAAATAGCAAGGGAAGGCTTCTTTTGGAGTGGGCGTCCAGGGATCTGGAGGGTTTGTTAGCAGCAGGAAGATGATTGCAAACACCGGGAAGAAGAACCCTCACAAACTCCTTTATGCACACAGCAGGGTATCACACCACTCAATAGAAGAACTCAAGGTTTTCATTCATCAAAAACTCCTTCATACAAGAGGCTAGGGTCCCTTAAATAGACCCTTAACCTTGGGCTCCAAGTAAGGGTACATAAGTCTTTACATAAGAATCCTTTTCCCTCTCAAACCCTAGCTAGAAAATAAGAAAATATTAGGTAGAAAAATCCCTAAAAATTTTCTTGACTTGGTCAAGACTCCAAGGATGCCTAGGGGGGCGTGTTGGGCTTCTAGGATCAGCAAAAGGCCGGCCCAAAGGGGCTCGGGTGCATGGGTTTGGGCCTCTGGAAGCTGGGGTGGCCTGGTAGCCAGGTAGCAGGAATATTCCCAGGTATCTTGCTTCTTAGGGGCTTGGGCTTGGCACCTGGGCTTGATTTCTTTGGGCTAGGATGCAGATGGACCTCTAGAATCATGGATGCCCTTATCTATGAATATACTTTGGCATCTGGAAGGGAACCTGGGCATCTGGAGGGCATCTGTAAGAAATCAGGGTTTTCTGAATTTTCCTCCTGGGGTCTTCAAATCTTCAAGCTGGGTTGAACTTGTGCTATACTTCCATGTCTTCAATCTAGTTGGACTTGGCCTTCACTTGTATGATATAGTCTTGAGTTTTCAGTATGCTTGGACAGGACTCAAAAAAATAAAATTAGCTCAACATGAGCTGACTAGCATTGGACTGAACTAGCTCAACATGAGCTGACTAGTACAGAACTGAAATAACAACTAAAAATACTCAAATAACAACTAAAATGGACTCAGATGAGCTAAGCCCTTATTACAGATGGACTCATAAATTATTGATCAATTTACAGAGGGTTGAAAAAGCCTCTGTCTTATTCTGGTGCCTCAGCTGTCCCCACCAATTCTTCCAGGGTGGGAGGAACTCGACCCTGTCGAGTGAAGGTCAGACTGGCTCACATATCTCTTGAGAAGGTCTGGGTTGAGGCATTGCAAGTCCTCTCGAGAAATCCATGAATCGTTCGACTCTGGCCGGCCTTGCCATCAGACCAGGAAGCGTTGATAGTCATGGCCCTGGGTCATGATGGCTTGATTGTCCAGGATACGCTCGATCCGTTCTCCTCTCTCAAGCCAAATTTGTTTGTGGACACTCTAGGTTAGGGTCACTCACAATGAAAAGGAATAGGTCAAAAGGCCTCACTAGGTAGCGCTGCCGGTTCCCTATACTCAACCAGGTCTGTAATATTGAAGGTAGAACTAATGCCCAAATCCGAAGGCAAGTCTAACACCTAGGCATTTGATCCAACCTTCTCTATCACTTTAAAAGGTCCGGCTCTGCGAGCATGAAGCTTCTTTTAGGCCTAAGCCTAACTAAGATAGAATCCACTACATCAAATTCTTTGATCCATCTTCGGGAATTAGCCAGCTTGTTTAACATTAGTGCCGGTGGTGAACATGTTAGGCACATGCAGACTCCTAACAAGATGATGCAAAGGACTCAAACTAACACCTAATACACTTGACTTTGCATTCCTATCGAAGGAAATTTATTAGACTTTTATGGGCCTAAACCTAAGAGACTATAGACTCTCTAGGTCTGACCCTAGTGTGGTGTGCACAAGAGTATTTACAATGGACTCCAAGCAAATGCCAAAGGGTATGCCAGAAGTATAATGCAAACCTAACATGCATAATGAATGCATGCAGTACGCTAATCTCTGTTAAATGCAATCTAATAATCCTTGAAATGCTGGAGGTGTCAGGAAAGGGCAGAAAATAGGAAGTGGGTTCAGAATTAGTTTGGTAAGGTAAAGAAAAAGGTTCATGGTTAGTTGGATAAAGTAGGATAAAAGACGGAGTGTCAGGAACTAATCCTATACTAATGAGGTTAACCTTACGAGGTTGAGCTATATCTACAGGGTTTGCATAATGGAAGGATGGGTCACCAATTTCGGGGAAGAGGTCCTTAATGGGAACTATAGGAGGGGACTCATCTTGAAGGTATTGATTCAAAGAGATAAGGTCCTTAATAAATTCTCTGGTTCTTGTATTTTAGGACTAGACTCTATAATTTGGCTCTCCTCTATGGTTTTCTCAGGTAAGGCTCTAGCAGCAGTACCTAGGTTCTCTTCCTCTATTTGTTCTTCCACTATAGTTTTAGGTTGGATGTGGTCAAGGTCAATTAGCTCTGGGTTGGTTTCTACCTGGGTATCTACTGGGTCAGCTTATTCTAGGTCATCTAAAGGTGTCTCCTCTTCTCCCTCATACTCATCCACTAGGCTCACATCAGCTTCATGCACTTCCGCATTAATGTAAGCCTTGCGAATCACAAGAATGGTTGGAGAAGGTCGGCTAGCAGGAAATTGGTTAGGTTCTGGTCTCTGATTATGGGTACTACTCCTAGTAGGTTCAGGTTGTATAAGAGGTAATGGCTCACTATTGGGTTCATATTTAGGGATACTAATCCTATGGGGTTCAAGTTGACTAGGGGAAGCATGACTAGTACTAGGCTGATACTTAGGGGTTATGGGTTCTCTAGGCTCATAGGACAAGGGTGCAGATCTATGGGTCATGGGATTATAGGATCTGGGGTCATATGATTTTGGGTCAGCTCTATGATCAGGTTCTAAGGATGGATCAAGGTATGGGGTCCTCCTAAGGTTGGGCTCTCTATATGGGTCAGGATATTGGGTCCTCCTAGGATTGGACTCCCTATATGGGTCAGAATACTGGGTTCTCCTAGGGTTGGACTCCCTATATGGGTCAGAATATTGGGTCCTCCTAGGGTTGGACTCCCTATATGGGTCAGAATATTGGGTGTTGGGTCTACTAGGCTCATAGGGTGTGGGTGCATAGGATCTATGATCATGGGATCTAGAGTCATAGGATCTAGGTTCATAGGTTATGGATTCATAGGTTCTAGGTTCATAGGATTTGGAGTCATAAGATCTATAGGTTGTAGGTATACTAGGCTTGTAGGGAGAGGGTAAATAGGATCTATCTTCCTGGTCTATAAAATCCTAATTGAGTCTTCTAGGACTAACCTTAGGGATTGGGTCATGACGATGGGCTCTCCTAGGTTCAGCCTCAAGGTATGGATCAGGGTTTGGGGTCCTCCTAGGTTGAGGATTGTAGTACGGGTCAGGATAAGGGTCTCTCCTAGGTTCGACCTCATGGTATAGATCAGGGTTTGGGGTCCTCCTAGGTTGAGGGGAATCAGGATCTGGCTCAGACTGTGACCCATGGGTTTTTCTTGGGATCCCTACCCGGACTTTTAACTGATCAAACCTATTGGCAAGATGGTCAATTCTATCATTAGTTTGAATACGAGACTGAGTTAACTGGGTCATCTGGGTAGCCATCTGGGCCATTTGATCAGCTAGAGCTTTTATTTGAGCTTGTAAATTTTTCATGGGTTCAGACATTTGTGAAGGAGGTGGGTGATATGAAACTCCTGATCTAGTAATCATGCATGACTCGATCAGACTGACTATAGCTGACTAGACCTAGAGTCCAAACTAGATGCTCAATCAGGGTGGCAAACTAGCCTATAGTAACCCTGTACTCAGCCAGGCAGGTGTAAGGGGAGTGTTAGGTCCCTGATTGCCAATCCTAGACACCAATCAGAGATTGGCCAGGTAGGCAGACCAGCACACAAGCCCTTCAGGATTGAATCCCTAAACCACCATTCTAGACACTGAGCACAAGGCACACACAGGTTAACTTGACACAGTGATCTAACACTAGCCCGGACCCGACCAGTTGGTGTCCCTAGCCCACTAGGGCAAATTAAGTCTAGTTAATTTTAGGTTAAGGCTTGGGACCGAATGCAAGGGATGTGGTTTTGGGCTAAGGAGAGGTGATCAAATCCTTCCCCCATCTGACATAGCAAGAGTGCCCTTAAAAGTAGATTATGCAATGATGGCAGGCAAATATGCAAATTAGGGTTAGATGTTTTCGGTATTTTTTTTTTGGAGAATATGTAATTTTATTTTATTATTATTTATTTTTTTTTTGTATTTTCTTAAATAGAAGAAAACTGGCAAATTATGGCCTAATATGCAGGAAATATTCTAAAATTAAAAGATATGCAAAAATGCTAAACAAAACCCTAAAACTTCCAAACTTGTCATGCTGAAAAAACAGAGCCAAAAATTTGCAGGCTGTAATTTGGCTTGAAGAAAATTCACAGGCCATAATAAAATCTGCAAAAGTTCTTAAAATTACTGCTAATTAGAATCCAGAAAAATAAATTTCAGAATTTTTGGAGTTTTCATCAGAGATAAATAATTTAAAAAACAGAGCATATACGGACTGAAAAATTGTAGAAAACAAGCCCTAATCTAAGCTCTGATACCAAATGATGGGGAACTAATATGCATGCAATTTTTTTTGTATGTTTTACATGTTGAGTTAGGTGATTAATTCCCAAATTTCAGATCAAAATTATTTGTAGGAAATTTTTTATGAATTTTTGAAGATCAGCATGCAGATTAGGACCTAAAAAAGTAGCAAAGAAGGACCACCGGGGCTGAGAAGCCTCGGTTAGGGCAAGTTCTCCTACAATAAAACTACTGGAGGTAGAGGGGTGTACCTGACAACGTCTGTGAAGATCGCAGTGAAGGGGTCTCTCGTTCCTCGACGGATGCGGCCTGGAAAATCGAGCCAAAGACCCGCGGATACCCGGCTTTCTGCTCGGTGATCCGATTGAGGCTTGGCTGGAGTCGTTGGATTCGTAGGAACTCAGGGACCTGCAAACGACCTGTCAGGGGTTAGAAAGCTCACAAAGGAACAAGAAGACAAAGTAAAAACAGCAAGGGAAGGCTTCTTTTGGAGTGGGCGTCCAGGGATCTGGAGGGTTTGTTGGCAGCAGGAAGATGATTGCAAACACCGGGAAGAAGAACTCTCACAAACCCCTTTATGCACACAGCAGGATATCACACCACTCAATAGAAGAACTCAAGGTTTTCATTCATCAAAAACTCCTTCATACAAGCGGCTAGGGTCCCTTAAATAGACCCTTAACCTTGGGCTCCAAGTAAGGGTACATAAGTCTTTACATAAGAATCCTTTTCCCTCTCAAACCCTAGCTAGAAAATAAGGAAATATTAGGTAGAAAAATCCCTAAAAATTTTCTTGACTTGGTCAAGACTCCAAGGATGCCTAGGGGGGCGTGTTGGGCTTCTAGGAGCAGCAAAAGGCCGGCCCAAAGGGGCTCGGGTGCATGGGTTTGGGCCTCTGGAAGCTGGGGTGGCCTGGTAGCCAGGTAGCAGGAATATTCCCTGGTATCTTGCTTCTTAGGGGCTTGGGCTTGGCACCTGGGCTTGATTTCTTTGGCCTAGGATGCAGATGGACCTCTAGAATCATGGATGCCCTTATCTATGAATATACTTTGGCATCTGGAAGGGAATCTGGGCATCTGGAGGGCATCTGTAAGAAATCAGGATTTTCTGAATTTTCCTCCTGGGGTCTTCAAATCTTCAAGCTGGGTTGAACTTGTGCTATACTTCCATGTCTTCAATCTAGTTGGACTTGGCCTTCACTTGTATGATATAGTCTTGAGTCTTCAGTATGCTTGGACAGGACTCAAAAAAATAAAATTAGCTCAACATGAGCTGACTAGCATTAGACTGAACTAGCTCAACATGAGCTGACTAGTACAGAACTGAAATAACAACTAAAAATACTCAAATAACAACTAAAATGGACTCAGATGAGCTAAGCCCTTATTACAGATGGACTCATAAATTATTGATCAATTTACAGAGGGTTGAAAAAGCCTCTGTCTTATTCTAGTGCCTCAGGTGTCCCCACCATCTCTGGCTTCGTATTCTCTAGAGACCTGTCCGGCCAGTAGCTGGGAGTCGGTGAAGGCCTTCAGGCTTTGCACACCCAGCTCGCAGGAGACCTTGAGGTCTGCAAGGAATGCTTCATACTCCGCCAGGTTATTTGTAGCGACGAACTTGAAGTGGAGTGCACACTCAGCTACAACTCTATTGTTGTTAGCTAGGATGAGACCTGCTCTGCTCCTTCCCGCATTGGACACGCCATCAATGTGGAGGATCCAGGAATCCTCGGCTTCAGGCTCCATTTGATGCTCTAGGGTAGTCTGCTTTGGCTCCTCGGTAAGTCCCGTGTGCTCGACCAAGAAGTCGGCCAGCACCTAGGCATTCTGAGATGATCTCGGTCGGTACGCAATGTCGAACTTGCTGAGCTTCAGTGCCCACTTAGCCAAATGTCCGGATGTGTCAGGGTGACTGAGCATAGCCCTCAGGGGCTGGTCCGTCAGGACCATGATTAGATGCGCTTGGAAGTATGACATGAGATGCTAGGCAGACATAATAAGAGCAAAAATTAGCTTTTCGGATCGGGTGTATCTGATCTCCGCATCCCGAACGATTTTGCTGGCATAGTACACTGGCTTCTGGGATCCATCCTGATCCGTGCAGACAATAACTGAGCTGACGACCCCTGGGGTGATCGCTAGTTACAATAGGAGCTCCTCTCCCTCCTCCAGCCTGAAGAGCAGTGGTGGCGACATCAAGAAGTCTTTAAGCTCTTCGAAGGTTGCTTTGTATTCCTCCATCCAGGTGAAGTTATGCATCTTGCACAGCACCTTGAAGAAAAGAAGACAGTGGTTTGTTGACCTCGAGATGAACCGGCTTAGTGCAGTAATCTAGCCCATCAAGTGCTGGACCTGTTTCTTCGAGGTCGGATGCTCCATGTCGACGATCGCTTGGGCCTTCTCCAAGTTTGCCTTGATTCCTCTCTGGGTCACCATGAAGCCAAGGAACTTCCTTGCTGCTACTCCGAAGGCTCACTTCACTGGGTTTAGCTTCATCTTGTGCTCTTGGAGGTTGTGAAAGGCTTTTACAAGGTCGGCGATGTGGTCTAACCTTGGCTTGCTCATAACGAGCATGTCGTGCACATACACCTGCATGTTCTTGCCAATCTAGTCCTTGAAGACCCAACTAACCAGCCACCGGTACGTGGTGCTAGCATTCTTCAAGCCGAACGGCATCATCCGGTAGTAGTATGTCCCTCGGTCAGTGATGAAGGTAGTGTGTTCCTTGTCCTCTGGGTGCATTCGGATCTGGTTGTATTCAGAGAATGCATCCATGAAGGAGAGCAAGTAGTGCCCCAAGGTGGCATCCACTAACTGGTTGATCATCGACAGAGGAAAGCTATCCTTTGGACAGGCTCGGTTGAGGTTGGGGTAGTCCACACAGATCCTCCACTTCTTATTATTCTTCTTAACTATGACCATATTCGCCAGCCATCTCGGATATTGCACTTCTCGCACAAAGCCAGCCATGAGGAGTTTATCTACCTCCTTATTGATCGTACGTTGCCTCTCCGATGCGATACTTCTTTTCTTCTGTCGAATGGGATGATGCTTCGGATCGATGCTCAGCTTGTGGGTGATGATCTCAGGTGGGATCCCGAGCATATCGATCGCAGTCCAAGCGAACACATCCGTATTCACCCAGAGAAACTCCAGCAGGTGGGCTCGCTCATCATCTTGCAGTTGCACCCCAATTTGCACCATCTTTATCGGGTCGGTTCTAGGAGGATACGATAGCAGGCGCTTGATTGGGCCACCCCTGAGGTCTTGCATCCTTTGGTCGAGGTCGTCTGCGCTGGGGTCGTCCTCGGAGACTTTGGCCCCAGGAATAGTTTGGAGACAATGCTGGATTGGCTGAGGTGCCCCCCTTATCTCCCTGATGCCGTAGGGGGTTGGAAACTGCACTAATAGCTGCTTTGTGGAAATGATCACGTCGAGCAGGTTAAGATCGGGTCGGCCAAGAATCACGTTATGGGCTGATGGGAGCCTAACAACCATGAAGGTCATCATGATAGTGCTCTGCTGAGGTGGCATCCCGATAGTAACAGGGAGAGTGATCTCCCCCTCGACTCCTATGGAGTCCCTTGTAAAACCAACGAGGGGTGTGTGTAAGGCCCAAGTTGAGCAGAAAATAGATTCATCCTGGTGAAAGCATCATAGAAAAAGATATCAGTCGAGCTTCTATTATCGACTATAATATACTTTACAGGATGCTTTGCGATCATCATCTCGATGATCATAGCATCATTGTTTACATTTTTATTTTCAACCCCTCCCTTCCTCATAAAAGGAAGTACATTTTCAAAACTTCCCCGCGGGCCTTCTTGGAAGCGTGCTTGACTTCCTAGCATATCATCCCCATTGGCTTCTCGGTAGGGTAGTTGTCGACTGTAGGGACTGGAGGGAGAGTAGCGAGCGCTTGAGGTTCCACTGGGGGCCTGCCCCCCATGAACCTCCTGAGGTAGCCCCTTTTTATGAGGTATTCAATCTCCCTCTTGAGATGCCGGCATTTCTCGGTGTCGTGGTCGTGGTTGTAATGGAACTGGCAATACTTTGTCCTGTTACGACTGTTAGACAGCTTCAATGGAGGTGGGCACTTCAGGAAGTGCTCACCCTCGATCTTCATAAGGATCTTCATCCTTGGGGCGAGAAGAGGCATGAATCTTTCTTCCAGGATGGGATCTCTCATCGGCTTCGGCCTCTGGCGGAAGTTTGGTATGGCTGGTCCAGGCTTCCATGTCCTAGACATCTCCCTGGGAGCTGGCTTCTTCAGAGGCTTCCCGTCCAGCTCCCTCCTCATGCGATGCACCTCCTCGCTGTGGATGTACTTCTAGATGTGGAGGAGGAGCTCGGAGTATGTCTTGGAGGGTTTCTTATCCAGAGAGTAGGTCATGTGGGAAGTCCTGTGCCCTCTCTTCAGTGCCAGCATAGCAACTGGCTCATCAAGGTTATAGATCTATGAGCGGCAACCTTGAAGCAGGCCACGTAGTCCTGCAGGAGCTCGTGGTCCTGTTGCTTGATGGAGAAGAGGCTGTCTACCTCTCGTGGCACCTTCCAGCAGGCATCGAAGTGGGCCACAAACTTTCGCTCCAGCTGAGCGAAAGAGCTGATGCTCTCCGGCTCAAGGTGGGTAAACCATACCCGAGCTGCCTTCTGGAGAGTAGCAGAAAAGGTGATGCAGAGGAGGGCATCGGTCGCACCCTGGACTCTCATGAGAGCCTTGTAGCTCTCAAGATGGTCCAGGGTGTCAGTGGTCCCATCGTAAGGATCCACCTACGACATGCGGAACTGACTCGGAATTGATTTCTCTTGGACTTCTCAAGAGAAGGGGAGACGGGTGTCGTAGCCCACTAGCTCATTGGTGGAGCCCTGCAGATTGGCAAACTGATGGGATAGCTTCGCCAGCTTGTGCTCCTATTCCTCCAGGTGCTTCTCCGCCAGCTCAAGGGTCGGGGACTGGCTCTCCCGATCAGCAGACGTGGTCCATTATCTCTTCGTCAGGGTCTGGCAGCTTCCCCGGCGATCAGTGGTGGCCCATGGCTATGAAGGCCTCCCTTGGAAGGAATGCAGGCTATCGCGGGGTGCTACGGTGTGGGCTGCGGGAGTCCTTGGCTGTTGGTGGGTGGCCAAGGACCATTACTGGTGCTGGAGCTGGCACACTGCTGCAGTGAGAAGCTGCATCTGTTGGGTGACTACGGCCAGCTGAGCATCCACCAGAGGTGGTTGATGTGGAGCGGGGAGTTTCTCTTCTAGACTGTGCAGGTCTCCATGGAAAGGGGGATCTCCTGCATGGCTGGTGGAGACTTCTCTCGCTCGTGTTGTTACCATCCTCCCAATGGGCTGCTTGCAAGGGGACTGGGTTGGATCAGAATGCATCCTGCCCCTCCTACCTGGTGCGCCCATCTGTTGCCACCAAGATCGTTATGGCCTATAGCTAAGGTTGAACTCGAACCACTCTCCTGTTGCTCAAGATCCTGCTCGGATGCCCGGACCTGCAAAATAGAGTTAGAGACCTGGGTCGGTGATCTTGGTGGGGGAACTCCAATGTTTAAGTCAGTGACGATCTAGGGGAGCAGATCCTCCTGGTCGAGCCCCGAAGGTGGACTCCATGCTAGGAGAACTTGATGAAATAAGAGAGTGTGAGTGGGTCGAGAGCAGAATATAGGAGTGGTAGCAGAGGAGAGCTCGAGCTAAGTGGTTGTGTTCATCAAAACCCCTCTTGGAGGTTTGCAGTAGCCTAGAGCGGTGGTCTTCCTGTGCACTACCCTCCTCCCGCTCGTTTATGGCCTCACTCAAGTTGTTGAATTCACTTACCTCGATTGAATTTGGGACACCCCTTTTAGCTAGGATCATTGTGCACTGCTTACCTCAGGATCCTCCCCATGCTTACGGGCGCATGCGGTAATGTTTCATGCCGTGGATGGGTTGCCTTTTCTTATTTGTTGTATGGAACCTCCGTTTGCTCTGACATTCCTTCTAGTCGCTCTCTTTCGGGTAACTTAGCAGGGTCTAGATCGAAGGGCCGTCACCTCCTAGATTCGGATATGCTGGTTGACTTCCTCTTTTGGAAGCTGCAGATGGTTGGTGGGGAGCGTAGAGCCTCGATCGAGGGATTCTTTCCATTTTGGCATAAGTGGTTGCTGGGACCATCATCACGGCCTGGCAGACATCTTTTCGCGATCATCGGATGTCAAGCCGCCATCCAGGGAGAGCGGCAACTTCTCTCGATGGCATATCTCTTTGTCTGAGGTGGAGTCGATCGGAGAGGGAGCATGGCCAAGTGAAGGAGAGGCAGAGCTCGACTTCAGCCACAGCGCCTCAACCTAGAGGGAGCATGGCCAAGCGAAGGAGAGGTAGAGCTCGACTTCGGCATAGATTCTTGACTCAGAGAGAGTGAAGCCGGGCAAAGGAGAGGCGGAGCTCAACTTCGGCCACAGCGTCTCGACCCGGAGGGAGCGCAACCGGGCGAAGGAGAGGTGGAGCTCGACTTTGGCCATGGCATCTCGACCCGGAGGGAGTGCAGCCGGGCGAAGGAGAGGTGGAGCTTGACTTCGACCATGGTGTCTTGACCCGGAGGGAGCGTAGCAAGGCAAAGGAGAGGCGGAGCTCGACTTTGGCCATGGCATCTCGACCCAGAGGGAGCGTAGCTGAGCGAAGGAGAGACGAGGCTTGACTTCGGCCACGACATCTCGACCCGGAGGGAGCGTGGTCGGGTGAAGGAGTCCGAGCAGAGGCGTCCGACATGGCAGCTTCGTCCGTCGTAGCATTTGACAGGGTCTGACATGGGTTCCACATCAGCGATCCTGCCACATCACTAACCTATGAGATTTTCAGGATCATAACATGAATTGCTTTGGAACTCTATCTATTTAGTGTCGATAAAATCCTATGATTTTCCCTCATCAAAGGAAAGTTTCCTTAAAATGAACACGCACTCATGCATATCGAGCTATAACTTGCACATGAGGAGTATTTCATTTATATTTTTAGAAAAAGACCCAAATGTCTTACAAAAAATAGCCTACTTTGAAGGTTGACTGATGGTTTATACATCAACAAAAAGAAAGAAAAGAAAGCAGTCTAAGCAATTGAAGGGCCTATTGTTCCCTTGACTCCAGTGGCTGGTGCATCCTCGGACTGGTCCTCCTTTGCCTCATCTAGGAATTTCAAATCAAGGTCTGGACATTGATCAGTAACCCTTTTCTAGGTATCATCCATCCCTTTAATAAAGGCCAATTTTGAAAAAGCTGATTTCTCGTTATGGCAATCCTTGGAAAGTTTATAGGCCTCCACCACCTCTTGAGCCACCTTCTCCTTTTGGACCTCGAAGTCCTCTATCTCCTATCATGCCTCGACCAATGCCTTCCTCTCTGAAGTGAGCTCCCCTTTGAGACTTTGGACTACCTTGTTGAGATGGTCCACCTCAGGTCTAAAATGATCAAGGTTAGCCTTTGACTCCTTCAGGCGGGCCTCTGTCTCCATCTTTTCTCCTTGGAGGCCTAGCGACCCCATCGCTCAAAGTAGTCATTAATGTAGTGGCATATCTGCCAAATCAAAGAAGCCATAATCATATAACCATTAATGAATTTGAATTGTGAAAAGAGAGAATAACTTTTCCAAATGTCACTTAAAACTACATCTTTCTGACACTGTGTTGCCCTCTCCAATGACTCACTTCATGTCGATAGGGCGAATGAAATCTTTGAAAACTTGCTTGGCAACCTCCAGTTGTCAAAGGCAGAAACCTCGGACTCAGGGTCACCTGAATCCCCCTCGATGGTCATGGACCTGGGGTTAGAGGAAGAAGCTATAGACTTTGACTCTTGATGGTGCTTCGGAGCAGGTAGAGGCAACGCCTCCAAGGAGACAACAAGAATGGCTCCCTCAAGTTCAGGAATAGCAGAAGTAATATCCTCCACTAGTCGAGCCTTTGCTGGCCTGTCGAAAGACCATTGAGCCACACTAGCCCTCTTCTTTAGAATCATTTTCCTCAGGCTTCATTTGTCCGAAGGATCCATAGCTACAAAGAAAAAGAAGAAACCTATATAAGTAAAAATTGAAGTAAAAAGGGGAGGAAGAAATGGTTCAGGATTCTTCCCACCTCTTGACCAAGCTTGGCTAATCCCCACATTAGAGATGGTCACCTCAAACAACAAAACCTTCGGTGCAGGACTTGAAAGTGTTGAAGAACCCCATACCATTTTCTTTCTTTTTTGGACAAAAGGACAGGACGAGTCTACTAGTGTGACTAGATGCCCCACTATTCAAAATCCCAATCATCATCCGTGGAATGCTTTACAAAAAGAAAATATTCCTTCCAATGGAGGATAGTAGAAGGGGTGCCTCGGATTAAGGGTCGGCATCCTCGTCTTCTACGGGATTAGACATACCACCACTTGTAGAAGTGAGGATGCTTCCTGAATATGAAAAAAGCTCTAAAAAGTAGGATAGTCAGTTGCACCTTAACTAAGATGCAGATCATGGCAAAGCTGCAAATAAACCTCCATGCATTCAGTACAACCATGCATGGAGAGAGTCCCATAGCTTGAAGAAATTCTATAAAAAACAAAAATAGAGGAAGCCTTAACCTGAGCGGAAAACACTCTTTATATATAGAAATTTGAATTGGGGGAGGATTACATGCTCGATTGGTCTCGAGCAAAACCTCCAACTCAAATTCTAAAGGAATTTAATGTTTAATTCAGTTTTTTTTCTAAATTTGATTCATAGACTTTGAATTGGATACTCCCAGGAAGGAATTCTTCCATGTTAGAATCCCTTGGCTCTAGAGGAGCCTCCAGTGCCATAGTTACTTCTTGCACTAAAGCAATCTCAGAGACCTCAACCTTCGAAGCAATTCCCGAAGCCTTGCAATAACTTTTGATTTGACCAATTCCTACCCCAAAGACCATGAACCTGATTTAGAAGACCAGTCAGACATTATGGATCTAACAAAACTACCTAAAAATCAAGAAAATCCAAGGAAAATCATCCAAAAATTAGATGGAAAGAACTCTAAGAACATAATCAAAATAAAAAATGGAAAAGAAAGATGAATGCCATAAAATGCAACTAAAGGAAGCTAAAAGGCTTGTGGAGAATCCTAAATAGGGAGGAAATTAGAAAACTATGAGAATCACCAGCAAAACTCACTATAGAAAATTGCCAGCTGGAGAGAAGATTTTCAAAGAAGGAAAGAAAGAACTAGAGGGAGAAAGACAAAAATGGGTGTGACACAGGTGGTAAAACCTTCGCCATTCATATAAAACCCACTAATAGTCTAGATGTATCAAAACTGGGTTGATCATTATTAGATTGCCAATAGATGGCAGCTGGGATGGGTCGAATCTCTATGGATTGCTAATAGGTGTTTGAAATGACTTCCTCCGGCTCTTTATTTTCAATGCGGAAGACTATCTCACCTTGAGCGCCATGTTTCTCCAAGCCATCATTGTGCATTTAATGCCCTTGTCTCCTGTAAAACATACGATGAGACATTTCCTTGAATTTCGTACCTAACCAGCATAACTACCCTTGGACCAACATGGTTTGGGCAGAAAGAACCTTTGATTACTCCACTAAGAAAACCAGAGGGAGAATTGCTTAAAGAAAGTTCTCAAAAAGCCAACATATGAAAATTCAACAAAATCTATAAGATAGTGCTAAGCATTCAAGTCCGAAGAAATTCTGAGATATAACACTTGAGAGAAAAAATTTTATTCATTCCATGAATGATTACAGTGATAAAAATAAAATAAAATAAAAGTTACAGATGCATAGGCATCTAGTCTTCACCCTTGGCCTCGACCTAACAGATTAGCTGCCAAAGATCTAATCATGATCGGAAAGCATGCTTTAGTCGGGAAGGATCTGCACTATTAGAGTCCAGCATTTTTCAAAGCTAGCTTCATATGCCTTCTACTTGGTGTGATGAAGCTAAGTATCGGTAGTCTCCATGTATGTCTTGGCTGGTGATAATAATGCTTTGGAAAATTATGACTTCTTGGTTGCTAATGTCAATATCATTCTTCGAGCTATCAATGAACTTCTTTGCAAGTTTCAGCTGGCTTCTTAAGGCCAAAATTTTATCCATATCTACAGCATGGTGGCTTTTAACCCATTGGAATGCTATAACATTTCTCTTCTTTTCTTCTTCTAATGCTTGCTGAAGGAATTGAGCCTCAGCCAAGACTTCATTTCGAGCTCGCTCAGCTTGCTGGATCCTCTCTTCATCCTGGCTTAAGGACCCTTCACCTTGCAATCGATTGTGAGTCCAATGCAACTCTCCCTATAGCCATTCATTTTGACTTCTGGCTAAAGTAAGCTCATCCCAGAACCACTGGATCCGACCGTCAGCTTCCTCCTCAAGTCTTTGTTCTTGGCCTAGTATTTTTTTTCCAAGCCCACAATTTTGGCCTTGGCACTCAAAATGGCTCGGGCTTCTCCTTCATGGGCTTCATTCATCTTTCTATGCATGGTAGCCACCTATTCGCTTGCTTCACCAATTTTTATTGCCGAGCTCATAGCATTACTTGAAAGGGTATCTGCACACTCCTTCTATTGCCGGAATGTTTTTTCTACCTTAGAGGTTTGAGCCTTTATCTCACAAAACTTCTTTTCAGCCTCGGTAGCCCTGTTATTTACTACCATAATTCTCGCCTCAGTAGCCTCAGTAGACTCCATAAAAAAATTAAGATGGCGAGCCAGTTGCACCACAAGCACATAATAAAAAGATAGAAGTGGGGCACTTGAAAGACAAAACACTCTTCGTACATGGAAAATTGATTCAAAAGCCATGCACCTATACTCCTTAGGTTCCACCCCATGAACTTGATTAGCATCAACAGGGTGAAGGATGGACTGAACCCACTCCTCAGCAACATTGGGAACCCTCAGATTCCCCATGGTTGATTCTATCTCCAGAATCCTAGCAGGTCGGTTAGGTTCCCCATTGACTGAAAAACTAGCCTTTCGATGCCTTAAAATAGCCCTTCACTATTCCTAAACATCACATGGATCCATTGAGGCATAACCTAGAAATCACTAGAAAACTCGAAAATCATCTCTTTACCAAAAATCACCTCTGATAGATTAAGACCTTCTCTCTCTCTCTCAAGCAGAAGTGTTAGCAATCAAGGGCCACTCCTAAAACCCTTTATAAAGAGAGCATTTAGCATTAATTTTTCACATTTCCCCCAAGAAGGGCATAAGTATAATACATGGCAACCTTTCATTATTCCCTTACTATGTTCTTCTTTCAAGAATACTTCAAGTTAGTGTAAGCCCAGGATCCCTCGAGTATGGTGTTAGATTAACTCCTCTGCCTGAAATGCTCCATATTCAGTCTAAGGAGTGGGGGGTAATTGATGTGGGAGAAAACCCCCCACCCTAAGTATCCCGAGAATGAGCAAGATAAAAGCCCAAAAGAACATCAGTCAAGATGAAGCAAAACCATGCTTCAGTCTCTCTTGATGTTACCAATCCTCAACATCAAGCTTTAACCATTAGGGTGTTTATGTGTGGAGTATATGCTTAAATAGAACACCAATCAAACATCTACGACAGGAATGAATTGGTATTGTCAAAGCTGCCTCTTAAATTTTTTGATGGAACAACACTAGTTACATGCCATCTTCGTGAGGTGCCTCATCCAACATTCAACCTCAGCACCTGAAAGTGTGAGCATACCATTGGATCCCTTCAGACCTGATAAGTAACATTCACCTTTCCAACATTCAAGACAGTTCTCTCTAAATAGGTTGAAAATATTATCCCGAGACCTTCGGCCTAATTCATCTTCTAACTAAGTGATACAAACTAGTTAATCTTTATCATGGCCAATCTTCGATCTAGAAGACCCTCAATCTACTTAAGTTTTGACAAAACAATAACTTTGCCCGGTCCCTCGACCAAAAACTAATAAAATTCCAAGGTAGTATATTATCAAGCAATACAAGAATAAAACCTAAGGCAAGGCCTTAGCCTAGACCCTCTGCCCGATTGATATTTCATCCTAGCCAATCTTCAGCCTTGGTCTAGTTAGCCTTCCTAGCCAAACTAACCCTTAGCCTAGGGGGCTATCGGCTTAATCAATCCTTTTGACTAACCCTTGGCCCGTGGGACCTTTGGCCTAATTGGGCTCCAGTGCACAAATAGATTCATAAAAACTCTCGGGTGCCAAAGGAAAATCCTAGCTAACTAGACCATCGGGGATCAATATTAACCCCAATTATGTGATACCCAAGATAGGTGGGAATATGCTTTAGAATTCCTTGGCAAGGTGGACATTCGACCCAGATACAAGTACAAGGCATAATAGACTAAAACTCTTTTTGGTAGTATGGCTCTTGGAAGGAACCAAAATATCTAAAGTCCCTCGGCCAAATAAAACTTTGGCTCCTCGAAGCCCTTTAATCCAATGAATCCTCAGGCCTGATGTAGGTTTCCTAGCCCATGGAAACTGAGACTGCCATTTGGCGACACAACCTCCTTAAAGGGCTAAAGCACACCAAGGTTCCTTGGCCTAGCAAATCTTTGATCCATTGAAATCTTTAGCCTTGTGGGCTTTTAGTCCACTTATTAGCCATCAGGTCAACCCTAAACCCGAGAAGAATAAATAAGGATCCATCATTATGTGATGTTCTACAAGTTAGTTGAAGAGATAGAGCCACCAATGCTTATTTCCATGCACAACTTATTGCAAACAAATAGCTATATCCCATAATCCATGTCAAATCCCTATAATTAAAAGGACATTACCTATTTCAGGTCACAATCACTGTTATTCTTGTTGAAATTTGTCGAGCACCAGAGGGTGAGCTGGAGTTCGTGCAGGAGTGAGTGATGCAGGCAGCTTCCCGAAGGATGGGACCTACAAAAAAGCCTCACTGGGATGACCCTGGTAATGGCACTCTGATGCATAAGTTAGTATCAATACCAATAGCATGAGGGGTGTGAGTAGGAGAACTTGCATATCTTAGGGAATTCATATGGAGTCCCTCTTATAGGTGGAGAGCCAAGGGCATTTCGAGCAAGGCTAAGATCCTGTCGGATCTAGTGAAAGGTGGCAAGGCCTTCCACGTGTCACCTAGGGCCTTCTTGCTGGTAGGAGGTATTTTGTCTCCTTAAATGTATCCTTGTCACTGTCAAAGATAGGCGATGGTTTATTAAATGGTGGCCCAAGTTGCGGGGTATTTAAGCATGCCCTTCTTTCTTGCTAAGATCTTGTGATAATTTGATGATTTTAGGACATGATGGAGAGCCTTGCCAAGTGGCATAAGTAGCGGTGATGAGCGTCAGAGTGCTGTGCTTTGGGGGGTTAGAGTAGATGTATTGCCAAGGCTATGCTAACTAGAGCATTCTTGGTTTGCAAGAACTGGCCATGCTTGGGGGTTTGCTGCTGAATGCCTTTCGATCAGTGTGAACTTATTACTACTTACTCGAGGGCTTCTAGTCAACATCTTAGGGATGGTCAGCATGGCTCACTGATACCTTCCAAGTATAAGAGTTGACTGCTATCGATACTCGTCCGAGGGCTTTTGACCAAGCACTTTAGGAGAGGTCGACAAAGTTTGTAGATACCTTCCAGGTATAGGGGTTGATCACTGCTGATACTTGTCCAAGAGCTTCTGGTCAAGTTCTTTAGAAGCAGTTGGTGGGGCTTGTTGATACCTTCCAAGTAGAGTCGATTGCTATCGATACTCACTTGCTTTTGACTAAGCACCTTAGGATCGATTAGCTAGACTCACTGATACCTTCAGGTAGAGTAGACCACTGACGATACTCACCCAAGGGCTTCTAGTCGAGCTGTTGGGAATCCGATGCACCGTAGCGGAAGTGTAATTTCAAAATGATGAAATTGGCACCATAATCCCTTAGCCAAGATCTCCTTATTCAGGATTAAAACATATAATGAACATACAAACTTACGTTGTTAGAATTAGGGTACCAACCTGTAATCGCTAATTCCAACAAAGTTTGATGTTGAAGGGGCTGATTGAATTCACCAGGCGTCCAAATGTCCACCCTCCAATGGTGATCCACAAGATGATTGATCAAGATGCAAGCTTCTTTGAAATTCCTTCACTTGAATTCTTATCCTATAACTCAAGAGGACTATGGCTTTAAAACTTCAGGGTAGGGGCTCCTTACTTCCTTTCTTTCTTCTTCCTCTCCCTTTCTTAAGACCTTGTTCTAAGAATAAAACTCTTGTCTTGAAGGAGGAGAAGGATTTAAGACACTAATGTCTTAAAGTAAAGGAAATAGAAATAGAGTAGGAGTTCTTTTCTTTTACCGATCAAGAGATTCTTCCTATCTCTTGTTTTGGACTTAAGTTTCAACAGAGAAGAGAACTCTGTAAGAGGGAAACTATGTGTCCTAAATAAGCTAAGGAGGAATCAGTTTCCTGGAAAGAAAAGAAAATAAAAAATAAACTCTGTTGTTCATTAGTCAAACACCCGAGACCTTTGTTGTTTAAATAGATTACAGAGAGATGTCTTCTCAAAAGAACACAACTCTCCGTAAACACCATTCCACTTTATCTCACGCCCCTTCCCTATTTCTCACGCCCCATCCTCCCATATCACGGCCTTCCAGATTAAATCCCACGGCTTTTCTTAAAGGAAAAACTGCGGTGTTTTAAAAGGAAAGGGGTCGCAACTTTTCATCTCCGAAGAGATGTTATTTCGCGCGCCCGGGAAGAGTTAGCGCATTCCTTCTTTCTTAAAATCCCATCAGCCGTTGGGTTCCCATCCAAGGGGGGACAGATGGTGCGCTAATCATTAAGAAAGGAGGCCGCCCCATCTTAATTCATCGGAGAATTAAGCGGGGCGCGCCAAGAGTCCATGCGCCATGGACTCTTCCAAATGGCGCGCCAAGAGTCCATAAGCGCATGGACTCTTGGCATTTGGCATGGAAAAGCAAAGGGGGTGGGTGGGGAGGCTAGCCTAGTTACATGGCTAGCCAATAGGGTTAGCCATAATCCTATTTTCATAATTAGGGTCTAATTAGGTCCAATTAGAACCCAATTTGAACCAATCCGGAACCCTAATTCGAATCCGATTCGAATAGAAGCTAGGGTTTGCAACACCTGCTAGAGTGTTATCCTGCAAAGATGATTTAATTCCAAATTAAAATCTTGATCAATCCTCTTAAGTGTGTGACCCATTGGGTTCCACATCTAGCCAGCAGTGGGTTCGAATACAAGTTGACCTAATTTGATTAGAACTCTTTCTAATCGATTTAGGTCAAACCGGGCTTACCCGATTTGATCAATTAGGACTCTTCCTAATAAATGATCTTTGAATTTGATCAACCCACAAGACAAGATTGACGTCTAGCAACGTGTCATGTCTACCCAGAAGATATGGAAATTCTGGTGAAATACCAAAATTATCCTTCAGTAGAGAGTTACCGTACAATTAAATCTTTCGATTAGCCTGCACCCAAAAATATAACTATGGATATGGATATATGTCAAATCCAATATTATATTTATTTATAGCTCAATCTTATATCGATGATTCAATTATCTTGATATTAGAAACCATCTCTAATATCTTTACTTTGATCAAAGATTCCCTGAATCATCATCCGATTATTAACTAGCTGGATGCAATCTCCTCTTACTAAGAGTGATCGATTCCTTGTTGACCTACTCATTACCTTCATATCCAATTCACCATTCCCAGTATCAATCCTGTGCATGACTCAGTATCATGATTAGGATTGAACCAAAGAATGGGTTCATGTACATAAGGTACTTATGGCAGTCTCAGGTCAAAAGATTACTTGTACCACTCCCACTATGAGAACCTTCTATTGACATGTAGCTAAGACTCCATTAGATGTTCTCAAGTTGGATCATATCAGTGAACTCATTCTCCAATGAGCACCCACATCCCAGTATTAGTGTCATACACAAGTGACTGTGAGAGCAGTCACCCTTTCCAGTATACATGGGATGTGCTAGTCTTACCGGAAAACCCTGATCCCCTACTCAGGGTTCCTTTGACTAGAAATACTTTAGATTAAGGTTTTAAGATTTTAGGTCTCACTAGTATGATCTCATCATAACCCTAAAATCATAGCCCTAATCTATGGGGTTCATCATATAATATAAACACAGCGTATGATGAAAAATAATGCCTTTATTTAGAAAATTGTCAATTACAATGGTTTGGGAGATACAACATAGATTGGCTTGTAGGGCATATCCCTTTCAATCTCCCACTTGTACTAAAGCCAATCGCCTTTAAATCTTAATCCCATACACTCGAGGTGGCGATCAAAATCTCGCTGTGGTAGAGCCTTAGTGAACGGGTCTGCTACATTGTTCTTTGTATCAACTCTATTTATGTAGACATCTTGTCTCTCTACCATTTCTCGGACGAGATGGAAGCGTCTCAGAATGTGCTTGGACTTATGATGAGCTCTTGGTTCCTTAGCTTGAGCAACAGCCCCAGTGTTGTCACAGTAAAGTGGCACTGGGTTTTCAATTTCAGGAACAACACCCAACTCTGTGATGAACTTCTTCATCCAGACTGCTTCCTTGGCGACTTCACTAACAGCTATGTATTCTTCCTTTGTGGTTGAGTCAGCTACAGTCTGCTGCTTGGTACTCTTCCAACTCACTGCTCCACCATTTAGGATAAAAACATATCCCGAAATGGATTTGCTATCATCAGGGTCTGATTGAAAACTAGAATAATAAGCTTCCAGTTTAAGATCAGAACCACCATAAACCAGAAAAATATCCTTAGTCCTTCTTAGGTACTTAAGAATATTTTTAACTGCTTTCCAATGATCCTCTCCTGGATCAGCCTGAAACCTACTGACAATGCCTAAAGCATATGCCACATCAGGCCTAGTACATAACATGGCATACATTATGGACCCTATTGCCGAAGCATAGGGTATAGAATTCATTCTATTTCTTTCTTCAGGTGTCTTAGGAGACATCCTTTTATGAAGATTTATGCCTTGACTCATAGGAAGATAACCTCTTTTACTTCCATCCATGCTGAATCTTTTCAGCACTAAGTTAATGTACCTAGATTGGGATAAACCTAGCATCCTCTTAGATCTATCTCTATAGATCTTAATACCTAGTATATAGGATGCTTCTCCCAAATCTTTCATGGAAAACTGGTTTGATAGCTAAACCTTGACTGATTGCAACATTGGGATATCATTCCTAATGAGGAGTATGTCATCTACATACAGAACCAAGAAGATTATGGCACTCCCACTAGTCTTCTTATAAACACAGGGTTCATCCACATTTTTGATAAAACCAAACCTTTTAATAGTTTCATCAAAGCGGATGTTCCAACTCCTTGAAGCTTGCTTTAATCCATAAATGGATTTCTTTAGCTTGCATACTTGATTAGGTTTATTTTTTGAAATAAAACCTTCTGGTTGTGACATGTAGACTTCTTCCTCAAGGAAGCCATTGAGGAATGCAGTCTTCACATCCATCTGCCAGATCTCATAATCATGATATGCTGCTATAGCAAGTAAAACCCGTATTGATTTGAGCATGGCAACATGTGAGAATGTTTCATCATAATCAATTCCCTGTTTTTGTCTAAAACCTTTAGCCACTAATCTGGCTTTATAGGTTTCAACTTGGCCATCAGCCCCAATCTTTTTCTTATAGACCCATTTGCACCCAATAGGATTAATACCCTCTGGTGCATCAACCAAAGACCATACTTGGTTTACATACATAGAGTCTATTTCGGATTCCATGGCTTCTTGCCATCTATCTGAATCAGTACTCAAGATAGCTTCCGTATAGGTCAGAGGTTCATCATTTTGAATGACTTGGGCTTCATTGTTTTCAATAATAAACCCATACCTCTCAGATGCCCGTGGCACTCTATCAGACCTACGGGGAGGAGTTTTGTGTTATGGTTCTGTCCTAACCATATGTTCTAATGGTTGAGAATTGTCTATCTGTGTTTCTTGTACTTCTCCAAGTTCAATAGTTCTACCATTGCCCTTTTCTAAAATGAACTCCTTTTCTAGAAAAGTGGCATGACTGCTGACAAAAATCTTTTGTTCAGTAAGATGGTAGAACAGATATCCTCTACCTTCTCTAGGATATCCTACAAATAGACATTTATCCGCTCTAGGTTCCAACTTATGTCCAAAATTTCTTTTAACATAAGCTGGACATCCCCATACCTTAAAATATTTAAGATATGGTTTCTTTCCACTCCAAATTTCATATGGAGTACTAACAACAGATTTAGAAGATACCTTGTTCAGAATGTAAACAGCAGTTTCTAGGGCATGACCCCAGAAGGAAATGGGTAAATTTGTGAAGCACATCATGGATCGTACCATATCTAATAAGGTATGATTCCTCCTTTTAGCTATACCATTTAGCTGTGGTGTATAAGGAGGGGTCCATTCAGAAAGAATTCCATTAACTTTAAGATAGTCTAAAAACTCCGTGGATAAGTATTCTCCTCCTCGATCAGAACGAAGAACTTTAATACTTTTCCTGGTTTGTTTTTCGACCATACTTTGATACTCCTTAAATTTATCAAATGCTTCAGATTTATGTTTCATAAGATACACATATCCGAACCTAGATAAATCATCTGTAAAAGTGATAAAATATGAGTATCCTCCTCTAGCCTGAGTTGTCATTGGACCACATACATCAGTATGTATAAGTCCTCATAACTCAGTTGACCTTTCTCCATGTCCAGTGAATGGAGTCTTGGTCATCTTACCCATGAAACATGATTCGCAAGTTCCTAATGATTCATACTCATAAGGATCAAGGAATTTTTCCTTGTATAACTTGCTTATCCTAGACTCATTAACATGACCAAGTCGATGATGCCAAAGTAAAGTATCATTAAAGTCTTTTCTTTTCCTTTTATTATTGACATGAAAAACACTATCATTGGAAGAAAGAGTTAAGAGCCCATTGCTAAATATGCCAGAACAAATAATTTTATTAGATAACATTATCGAGCAACCAGTGCTCACTACATCCATTACATATCCTTGTTTTAATAACAAAGGAATAGATATAATGTTCCTAATAATCTTTGGCATATAGTAACAATTTTCTAACTCCAAGATCTTCCCTGAAGGGAACTTCAGAATATAGGTCCCTACAGCTTCTGCTTGGATGATATCACCACCAGCACCGTAGAGATTGAAGTCGCCTTCCTTCAATACTTTAAGCTTGTGGAGGTCCTACAAAGATTTGCATATATGGTAACCAAAAGTGGTATCCAATACCCAAGTATTTGATATAGACGAATTTAATGTCAATATAGTATGTATCTCATACATACCTTTTGGTGCATCTGACGCACCAGGCTTCACAGTTGCAAGGTAAGCCTTGCAATTCCTTTTCCAATGTCCCGCTTTGCCGCAAAGGAAACATGTTGACTATTTTGAGGCCTTCTTTCCTTTCTTGTTCTTATTGATGCCACACTTAGGGTTTAGCCTCCTATTTAAACCCTTTTTGCCTGATTTCTTCTTATTGGTCTTATCAACAAGAAGAAGTGGAGCCTTTTCTTTCTTAACGTGGCTCTCTGCTATTTTTAACATATTTAACAGCTCAGGCAAGGAAGTGTTCAGTTTGTTCATGTGATAATTCAAGACAAACTGAGAAAATGACTCCGGGAGTGATTGGAGGATTAAATCCTGATTCAGCTCCCCATCCATAATAAAACCTAATTGACCCAATCTGGTGATTAAGTCAATTACCTTCAGAACATGATCCTGAATGGATGTACCCTCTATCATCCTAGCACGGAATAACTGCTTAGATATTTCGTATCTAGCAGTTCTGCTTTGTTCTCCATAAAGCTCTTTTAAATTGAGCATTATGGATTGAGTATCCATGCTTTCATGCTGCCTCTGTAACTCATTGGTCATAGAGGCCAATATGATACACTTGACAGTGAGGGATTCATTCTGCCACATTTTGTATGTGGCCATATCTTCCTGTGTGGCATCATCCCCTAGTGGATTAAGACTAGGGGTATCAAGAATATAAGAAAGTTTTTCTGAACTCAGTACAATCTTTTAGTTTCTCAACCAGTCCACATAATTTGGACCAGTCAGTTTGTTGGTATCTAAGATACTTCGCAGTGATAATGAAGATGCCATTTATCTACATTTAATAAAGAACAATACATAAGCAAACAACCATGAAATGACTTACATAATTAAATTAGGTCTTCAATTTAATTATGTCTCCCATTATTTTATCAAAAATCATAGCCCTCATTATGATAATCGAGAAAAAACCCTGATCGATTTTTCTTAGTGAGATTGAGATCCTAATAACTTATAAAAGATCTTGCAGATAACACAACAAATCTTTTATAAGCTTAAAGGTAGGAAACTCTTCCAATTATATCTCATATAATTCTCAAAAATAACTTGGCCTCTAGAACATTATAAGTCTTGCAGAAAACACAACAAACCATAATGTTCTAGTTAAGTCAAGACCCTTTCATTTCTATACAGTCAGTACTCAAATATAATGCCCTTGCAGATAACACAACAAGGCATTATACTGAATATACTGTAAGCATATCTATGCACTAGACTAGTATTATGTTAATCACCATATTAGGTCTTGCCGATAACACAACAAACCTAATGTGGTTCATAACACAATAATGATCCAGCATGAAGGAAGGCCAATATATAGTATTTTTAACACTAAGCATTTTAGTCAAGATTTAAATATAATCAAATCGGCCAGGCAAGTGCAAGAGATGTGGGAGTCCCCCCGTTGCTTTCCTAGACACCAATAAAATTTGGCCAGGTCAGTCAACGGAACCAATTAAAAACCACGATTCTCTTTACCTTCCCAGAACCACCTTTCTAGATACCGAATGATCAATTGTTCATCATGACTAGTGATGCTTATTAGTTAAATATACTATGACTTAATATAATTTTAAGAAGAGGGCTTTATAAAATTGCCAGCACATTCTTATAGAACATATCACAATCATATCACTCTGATAAACATATATGTGCTAAGTGTGTCATCATACTAGGACAACCATTTACCACATAATGGATCCACCATTATGCCAGGGCAACCTTATTTCAGTATGATGACTTCAAAACTAATCATATCTCTATAATAATTAGGGTTTGAGTAAAAAAAAACCCTAACTAGTGGCATACATCAAAACATTAATTATCATATATGCATCCCATAAATTATGCTAAGTGTATCAGCATTCAAGGGTTTAAAACCCTAACATGCGATACTACAACAAAAACACATATAAATAATTTTCATATGTTTTAACTGTGATAAGGATGCTTCTGATACCACTGTTGGGAATCCGGTGCACCGCAGCGGAAGTGTAATTTCAAAATGATAAAATTGGCACCATAATCCCTTAGCCAAGATCTCCTTATTCAGGATTAAAACATATAATGAACATACAAACTTACATTGTTAGAATTAGGGTACCAACCTGTAATCACTAATTCCAATAAAGTTTGATGTTGAAGGGGCTGATTGAATTCACCAGGCGTCCAAATGTCCACCCTCCAATGGTGATCCACAAGATGATTGATCAAGATGCAAGCTTCTTTGAAATTCCTTCACTTGAATTCTTATCCTATAACTCAAGAGGACTATGGCTTTAAAACTTCAGGGCAGGGGCTCCTTACTTCCTTTCTTTCTTCTTCCTCTCCCTTTCTTAAGACCTTGTCCTAAGAATAAAACTCTTGTCTTGAAGGAGGAGAAGGATTTAAGACACTAATATCTTAAAGTAAAGGAAATAGAAACAGAGTAGGAGTTCTTTTCTTTTACCGATCAAGAGATTCTTCCTATCTCTTGTTTTGGACTTGAGTTTCAACAGAGAAGAGAACTCTGTAAGAGGGAAACTCTGTGTCCTAAACAAGCTAAGGAGGAATCAGTTTCCTGGAAAGAAAAGAAAATAAAAAATAAACTCTGTCGTTCATTAGTCAAACACCCGAGACCTTTGTTGTTTAAATAGATTACAGAGAGATGTCTTCTCAAAAGAACACAACTCTCCGTAAACACCATTCCACTTTGTCTCATGCCCCTTCCCTATTTCTCATGCCCCATCCTCCCATCTCATGGCCTTCCAGATTAAATCCCACGGCTTTTCTTAAAGGAAAAACCGTGATGTTTTAAAAGGAAAGGGGTCGCGACTTTTCATCTTCGAAGAGATGTTATTTCGCGTGCCCGGGAAGAGTTAGCGCATTCCTTCTTTCTTAAAATCCCATCAGCCATTGGATTTCCATCCAAGGGGGGACAGATGGTGCGCTAATCATTGAGAAAGGAGGCCACCCCATCTTAATTCATCGGAGAATTAAGCGGGGCGCGCCAAGAGTTCATGCGCCATGGACTCTTCCAAATGGCGCGCCAAGAGTCCATAAGCACATGGACTCTTGGCATTTGGCATGGAAAAGCAAAGGGGGCGGGTGGGGAGGCTAGCCTAGTTACATGGCTAGCCAATAGGGTTAGCCATAATCCTATTTTCACAATTAGGGTCTAATTAGGTCCAATTAGAACCCAATTTGAACCAATCCGGAACCCTAATTCGAATCCGATTCGAATAGAAGCTAGGGTTTGCAACATTTGCTAGAGTGTTATCCTGTAAAGATGATTTAATTCCAAATTAAACTCTTGATCAATCCTCTTAAGTGTGTGACCCATTGGGTTCCACATCTAGCCAGCAGTGGGTTCGAATACAAGTTGACCTAATTTGATTAGAACTCTTTCTAATCGATTTAGGTCAAACCAGGCATACCCGATTTGATCAATTAGGACTCTTCCTAATAAATGATCTTTGAATTTGATCAACCCACAAGACAAGATTGACGTCTAGCAATGTGTCATGTCTACCCGAAAGATATGGAAATTCTGGTGAAATACCAAAATTACCCTTCAGTAGAGAGTTACCGTACAATTAAATCTTTCGATCAGCCTGCACCCAAAAATATAACTATGGATATGGATATATGTCAAATCCAATATTATATTTATTTCTAGCTCAATCTTATATCGATGATTCAATTATCTTGATATTAGAAACCATCTCTAATATCTTTACTTTGATCAAAGATTCCCTGAATCATCATCCGATTATTAACTAGCTGGATGCAATCTCCTCTTACTAAGAGTGATCGATTCCTTGTTGACCTACTCATTACCTTCATATCCAATTCACTATTCCCAGTATCAATCCTGTGCATGACTCAGTGTCATGATTAGGATTGAACCAAAGAATGGGTTCATGTACATAAGGTACTTATGGCAATCTCAGGTCAAAAGATTACTTGTACCACTCCCACTATGAGAACCTTCTATTGACATGTAGCTAAGACTCCATTAGATGTTCTCAAGTTATATCATATCAGTGAACTCATTCTCCAATGAGCACCCACATCCCAGTATTAGTGTCATACACAAGTGACTGTGAGAGCAGTTACCCTTTCCAGTATACATGGGATGTGCTAGTCTTACCGGAAAACCCTGATCCCCTACTCAGGGTTCCTTTGACTAGGAATACTTTAGATTAAGGTTTTAAGATTTTATGTCTCACTGGTATGATCTCATCATAACCCTAAAATCATAGCCCTAATCTATGGGGTTCATCATATAATATAAACACAGCGTATGATGAAAAATAATGCCTTTATTTAGAAAATTATCAATTACAATGGTTTGGGAGATACAACATAGATTGGCTTGTAGGGCATATCCCTTTCACGAGCCCCTTAGGAATAGTCGATGGGGCTCATTGATACCTTCCAGGTAAAGGAGTCGATCACTACCGATACTTGTCCAAGGGCTTCTAGCCAAGCACCTTAGAAGCCATCGATGGGGCTCATCAATACCTTCCAGGTATAGGAGTCAATGATCACTTATCATAAGGTAGTCAAAAATAAAAACCTATCTCACTAGTATATAGATAAGGCGAGTAGGGATTGTATCCTCGGTGATCAAGGATAATTATTTCATAAAAAAATAAAGAAAGAGATAAATATTTAGATCTTTAAAATAGTTAATATATAAATTAAAACTAACTAATTTAAATTAATTATAAAATCAAGGGATTTATATATTAAAAAGATGTCTTCAGGTTTTTAGGTGATCATAAATATAAATCATGTATTTATTCTAATCTAAATAATCAAAGTCCATAATTAATTAGGAATCTTATAAACTAATTCATAGTATAGGCTATCTTGTCGAGTACAAACCATATCCTGTTAAGATCATAGCCTGTCCAACAAGTATAAGCTATTCAACAAGTATAAGCTATCTAACAATTTAGTTGAATAATCCTTATAGAATATATAAATAAAAAATCTTTAATTAATTATCTATGTTGAGTATGGATCATATCATGCAGGATCATGATCTATCCCACCTATAGATAATTTATTCAGGAACAAAATAAATTAAATAAAAATTTGAAGAATTTACTTAATTGCATAGAATAAAATATAAATATAAAATTTAATAAAAGGATACCTGTACTCTCCTACAGATTGTACCTCAATCATGTATGGTTCTTAGTATATCTTCTTGAAGATTTAGGACTCATCATAGTACTTCCTTCCTTAAAGAAATCTTCTTCTTTATTCTTCACCCTCTCTTTCAATCCTAAACTCGTACAAAATAAAGGAAAAAAATTATGTTGGCTACTCGACTCAACATCTAATTTTCATAACATGCTCTAATTTTATATTTTTCAAATTTATTTTTAAAAATATTTAATTTATAAGAAAATCTAATTTAGTTATGAAATTAGATTTTTTAAAAAGATATTAGCACCATTAATTAGCTAAAATACTAAAAACAAATATAAAAATATAGAATTGATTACACCCCCAACTTATTCATTGCTAGTCCCTTAGTAATGTAATAAAAATATAAGTATTAATTTATAACTATGTGTCATTAAGATCCTCCTTTATAAAAGTAGATCTGGGAGTAAAAGTTAAAAGAGTTTAGTAAGTATCACTAAGTATCGAGTTTCAAAACTAAATTTTATAGTTATCATAATTAGAAACTTTCTTGGAATTCATCCAAAGATTTATAATACTTGTATTTTTTATGCTAACTTAGTATTTCGGTGTTAGCTTGTAAAGGACAATTGCATCTTTCCTTATCATCTACTTTGGTCAACTTTCTGTACACACCTAAATTAAGCTCATAAACTGAGGTAGCTTTCATACTACATGATTTTTTTCTTTTTATAATGTACTGCTATTGAGTGTTTTAACCCTTTAAGCTTTTTGTTTGAATCATGTAGTGAGTTTTTAGTTAATGACTACTAAATCGGATGATCTTAAGGTACTAGGTATAAAATATCCCTTGAACTTATTCGAGTCAAACAAGTTATGAGTTAGGATTAGCCCTACAACGAACTTCTTTGCCCTCCTCACCTTTTGATATGAACCATAATACTTGCTTAGATAATGGAACCCAGTTACTCAGTAAGGAGTACTTAAAAATTATTTTATTTTAATTTTTTTATACTTTCATTTTAGGCATGTATCTATTTTTTCAAATTCAAGTTTTTTAATTAGGATGTATATCAATTACTAGTTTTTAGTGATAATTGAATTCTCAATTGACCTTACAACCAACACCTACTTTATCTCATCAGGGTTCATGTGCCATAAAAGTGTAATAGCCTTTAGGTGATCTAAGTAGGCCATTAAAAGTCTAATCAGCTAGTCTACTCCTTGACTTACTATAGTAGTTAGCAAATACTTTCTAACTCTATTACTTTTTTCTAGTTTATTTTACTCAAGATTTTCTTTCATGGCATGTGATTTATTAAGAATTTCAAAATAATATTTTTTTTTTCAAAAATTTTCAAATATTTTCAAAAAAAAATTTAAAAAAATGAAAGATTTTTCCTATCCCCAACTTAATTTTTGTTATCCTAAATTAAATAAGGAAAAATAAAATAAAGACATGTAAGTAAAATAAGGAGAGGTACCACCTGGACTAAAACTACATCGTGTATTATCGGGTGCATCCATAGGGAGCGGTCCATTATTCCTATAAAAATGATAAATAACTAAAGCAAAATTTAGATAAAAAGTTTGTATTGCCTTCCATAGAGTGCTAAGTTTAACATCTTCAACCGGACCTCTTAGAGTTCTCATCTTATTCTTTCTCGAATCTTATCGTGGGTCTATAATTCCCTACATGATTCAGGATCTACTTTAGAATATTTCCTGCATAAGACCATTGTATATCCCCCTAATAGCTAACAATTCTTTCTCTATTATTAGATCTAGGAATAACTTAAGTACCAATTAGGATTCTAAGGGATCTAGATCTATATATACGATATGCTAGGAAGTATTTCAGAATCCTCTTTTGGTGTCTCTACCTTCATAGCCAAAGGCTCAACTAGTGTCATAAGTGGTTCAACTAATAATTTAAGTTTTGGCATAATCCCTTTTTGATCTATAACATGGCACTTTTTTCAAATTAACATTAACTCTATCTCCATACATCATTTTAATACTATAAAAAAATTTTGGAGGTAGTCCTTAAAAGTAGTATCGAATACAAAGAAATCAGGCATAAAAATTTTGAAATCATTATCCCTCATATCAGCAATATCCCACCTTGCAACGTTTTTATGTACTTTTAGAACACCTACAAGTTGAGCTTCTTGATTATATATTACTAGTAGGTATCAGTGGATGTGACAAGATGTAGCCTCAGTCTAGGTCAGGAGGTGATTCTAATAAGGGAGTTATTAGGGGGTTGGATAATGGCTCATATTTGTTGATCCAAAATGGGGTGGTGTCAGGGTAGGGTGTTTCTACTTGGTCATTCATTTCTATGGTATATCCATCTATATCAAAAACATCTACCTTAAAGTAGCCAGACAAGAATTTAATGATCACGGGAAAGAATTTTATGTGTAGCTTTCTCTACTATACTATGCATTTGTGATCCTTGAAAAGTCTCAATTAATTCCATCAGTGTACCTATTTGTTCTCCCTTTCTATTAAAAGCAATGGACAATTCTAGGGCACTAAGGGATGGGCCATAGGTAAGTAGGGTGATGATGGAAGTGGTTCATCCCTCTAGTCTAATTTCTCTTTATATGTTTCTACCTTAGTTGAATTATCTAGATTGGTCCTTTTGGGTACGTAGGGTTGCTCTATGACTATTTTATTCTCGAGAGTCATAATCAATTACTCAGGGATAGTTACAATAATAATAAAGATTCTAGCCAAGTATTATCCTTCGAGATCATTCTCGGGCTAACTAGGTAGCTCTTCTTCATTCAGCCATGGCTTACTGTTACATCTCTAAATGGATAATAGCCTGGGTGTTGAAAGTTACCTATTGACCCATGGACTACATGAAGCTATTTAGGATAGCATTTGTTCTATTAATTATAGCATAGGTGTCAGTGTGGGATTTAGCCAGAGCTTTTAGGGCTTTTCTAAAGAACTGAATCATTTCTCAAGATCTAAACCTGGTTGATTGTTCAATGTTTGGTTAGGCCTTAGGTAGGGTGAGAAAAAATATAGGCTCCTATTGGTGCATCTTCTGACCACACAAAATTGGGATGATTTCCTAATCCTAGATTATAGGTTGATGCATAAGATTCAGTTATATATTTATCATTGGATGCACTCCCCTATGTAAACCTATTTTAGATTGGATGCATCAAGTAAGGATACTCCTCTACGACATGATCTAGCGCATCACGTGTAGTGCACATGGGTGCACGCACATGGTTTAATTGGGTATGTCCTTGGCGTTCTAAGGCTTTGATCCTACGGGTCAAAGTTGTAAACACATCTTCTTTTGACTCCCTTATAAAATTGTATTCATCTTTGAATCTAGTAAATTTAGGATGCATGTCAATCATTTGAGGTCTAGTTGCAAAATTGTTACTAGGAATCTACTTCTAGATGTTTGGACAGAGTCAATTAGGTAACAATGGCCTTGTAGGGTTTTAAATCGTACCATAGAATCTGGTTGGATAGAGCTACTTGGTACCAATAGTCCCTTAGGGTCTTAGCTTTTACATTGAAATCCATTTCTCCCATAGGGTACCAATAGTCCCTTAGAATTTTAGGTTGATCACTAGATTCCATTTCTCTCTTAATGACCTTATAATCTTATAAGGCTTAGATTGTATTTGACCAATCATCATTTTGTCTTAGCAAGATTTTTTTATAATTATTTTTTATTGCAAACGAAGAAAAGAAAAATGAGAGATATATGAGAAAAGAATTCTAAAGATAAGAAACCTAGAGGATCCTAAATCTATAAATGATAGAGAAGGATATTTTAATCAAGTTAAAGTTTTGTTAGCAAACAAGTTATCAAACAAATTAAAACTCTACTTAGTAGGTTTACCTTAGGACTAGACAGCTCCTAACTACCAAGGTCGCCTTGGAACCTTCCAAGTCAAAAATTAACTAGCTGACTAGCTAGGTAAGGAAAAGATCGATGGGGGTCCCTTTGTTACTTTTCTTAGATACCAATAAATTGGCAAGGTTAGTCAACGAAACTAATTAAAGACCATATTCCTTTAGGACAACATCATCCTTGAATCGCTTTCCTAGATACCAGTTAACCAGCTAATCTTGACCTGGTCCCACTCTTCTAGGTGCCTTATCCTAGTGAGCTCGAGTGTCCAAGGGCCAATGTCTAATTTATTTTAGATTAAATGTCTAGGTTAATACTTAATATGCAGGATGATGATTTGTGGGCCAAGGGTGACCAAATCCTCATCTTATTTTATTTAATGGGTTAGTATCCTTAAAGTGTTTTATGAAGTATGCGATGTAATGAAAGCAAGATGCCCAAATATAGTAGAAGTTTTTAGGATTTTTATTTAATTCTTTAAATTAATTAAGTATTATGAAAAGTTTTTTTTGGATTATTTAAGGTAGTTAAATTAAAAGAGAAACTAATTAGGTAGGAGTTAACTTGTGAATAAAAAGGAAAGCAAATTTTATATTTTTCTTTTTCTTTTTATATCAACAAGAATAAAAGGAATAGTAGAAAATAAAAAAATTAGAATAATCAATAATAATTCAAGAGGGCAATAAAACTAAATAAAGCAATAAATCAAATAAAAATAAAAATATATATTTTTTTATTTTTTAAAAAAATAATCATGCCTAGATCTCGATAATGGTGCCAAAATTTGATCGCTTATCGAAAGTAATAAAAAATAAAAACCTATCTCACCACCATATAGATAGGATGAGTAGGAATCATATCCTCGAGGATCAAAGATAATTATTTCATGAAGAAAATAAAGAAAGAGATAAATATTTAGTGTTTAAAAATAGAAATATATTAATTAAAACTAATTAATTTAAATTAATTATAAAATCTAGGGATTTATATGTTAAAAAGATATCTTCAAGTTTTTAGGTGATCACAAATATAAATCATATATTTGTTCTAATCTAAATAATCAAAGTCTATAATTAATTAGAAATCTTATAAATTAATCCCTAGCATAGGTTATCTTGTCGAGTACGAACAATATCATATTAAAATCATGGCCCATCCAGCAAATATAGGCTATCTAATAATTTAGTTGAACAAATCTTAATAGAATACGTAATAAAAATTTTTAAATTAATTATCTATACTAAGCATGGACCATATCATGTTAGGATCATGACTCATGCCACATATAAGTAATTTATTTAGAAACAAAGAAATTAAATAGAAATTGGAAAATTTATTCGATTACATATAATAGAAAATAAATACAAAACTTAATGCAAGGATACCTGTACTCCTCTACAGATTGTACCTCAGTCATCATGCATGGTTTTTGGATACATCTTCTTGAGGATTTGGGGCTCTATCACAGTACCTTCTTTCCTAAAGAAATCTTCTTTTTTATTCCTCACCCTCTCTTTTAAGCCTAAACTACATACAAAATAAAAGAAAATAAAATTATGTTGGCTACTCAGCTCAACATCTTTTCACGAATATGCTCTATTTTCATATTTTCAAATTTACTTTTAAAAATATCTAATTTACAAGAAATCTAATTTAGTTATGAAATTAGACTTTTCAGATGATGTTAGCACCATTAATTATCTAAAATACTTAAAATAAATGTAAAAATATGTGACTTATCAGTTGATCGCTGCCAATACTCATCCAAGGGCTTCTAGCCGAGCACCTTAGGAGTGGTCGACGGGACTCGTTGACACCCTCGAGGTATATGAGTTAATCGCTATCGATACTCATCCAAGGGCTTCTGCAAGTATCTTAGGAGCGGTCGATGGGGCTCGCTGATACCTTTTAGGTATAGGAGTTGACCGCTGCCTATACTCACCTAAGGACTTTTGGTTGAGCACCTTATGAGCGATTGATGGGGCTCGCAAGTCCTTTTAGGTAAGGAGTCAATAGCTATGATACTTGCCCAAGGGTTTTTGATAGAGTGCTTTAAAAGTGGTCAATGGGGCTCACTGATACCTTCTAAGTATAGAAATTGATCACTATCGATACTTAGTCGAGGGCTTCTGACTGAGCACCTTAGGAGAATAGTTGGTAGGTTTGTAGAAGTCCATGCTATTCTAGTTTAGTCAAAAGGTGCCCTGTCTAGCCCTCATACTTCAACTCCAACTAGTGTTTTCAATCAAGGTGCAAGTTGCCTAGCCCATGGAGCACTTAAACCACTGTGGTCTCATGTCTTTGGTATGACCATACTTTTCACCAATAGATATCCCCTACTTCCTAATCCTAGCCTTGGCCAGATCATGAGGTACCCTAGAAAGAGGAGGATTAGGGCAGATTTGAATGGATAGGATAATGATGTGCCTTGCCTTATATTTACTAATGGTACTATGCAAGGTGCGCTGCATTTACTTGAGGTGACTCATGATAGCTTGGTGCAATGAGACCCTACCATGCAGCGGTAGGCAAGTCCTTCGAAGTTGTTTGGGGTTGCTTGTCTTATTTGAAAGGATGACTACGCCTCTTCATGGTTTCTTCCTTGTTTTAGGTTTGGGACTTCTCATCCTATGGCCTTCGATTGTCATCTTCAATCCTTGGCACGAGTCTTCTTTTTGTCCTTCATAGTTTTCTCTAGAGGATCTACTACCTCTAGTTTTTTGCTTCACCCATGTTTTAGGTCAGCTTTCTCTTCCTTTCCTATAGCCATTTTCTTTTCTTTTTGGGATCTAAAATAGATGTCGAGCCTTAGGAACCTTAGGAAGGGTAAACTATTATGGGGCACTAGGAAGGAGGGGTCAAAAGACCTCGTTGCCCCATGGAAAGGATGAGTTGCACCAATAACTACTGGCCGGAGGCATAGTCATCTTTGATAGATGAGGAGGACCTATCCCTCTTCTGATTAGCATGCTATGTCCCAGATGACTTTGAACTAGAATTGCCAGGTATGAGTGCTTGAGCCAATAACCTGCCTCCCGATTGTCGAAAAGTATATGAGGAGGTGCTTGAAGTTGGGTTAAGGTTTTTTCTTTTCCTTGTTATTCTTAAACTTCCCTATTTTTATAGAAAATAGAGGAGGTGCCCTAAAAGCCAATCTTTGTATGGACATTTCTATGATCTTCTAGCTCATGTATGATATTATTTATTAATAAAAGGTATTTAATTCATTATACTGCTGCATCTTATCAAGATTATGATAAATCCCATAGGTTAGGGCAATGGAATTAGGGTTATGATGGAGATCATAATGGTGAGACCTAAGTTCCTATATATCCTAATCTAGAATGTTCCTAGTCATTGGATCATTGATTTGGGGATCGATGAATTCGAAAAGACTAGCACATCTAATGGGGGACATATGGGTAGGATCGTTGGTGGGCCTAGAAGTCGCCAAAATTAGGGTATCATATTTTTTTGGAATTTTTTTTTTGTAAGGGGTGGTGAAGGAAATAATGGGGATGGAAGACAAGGATTTGAATCTCATGGACTTTGGGAATCACCCTAATGAAGTGACCTTTCACCTCTAAGGCATTACACCCTCCTCGATACTTGGAGGTGCTAGGTTGAATCTCAAAGGTCATGAGGGGTTAAAGAACATATAATGGGAAGGGGAATAACTAGGGCCTCATGCCCATGCCCGAAGGTGAAGGCAAGAAGAATTACTCTTCTAAAAAATCAATTTTTTTCCTCCAAAAACTACTTTTTTACAAAGGACTGAGGGTAGGATTTATAGACCTGTCCAACCCTCATTTGAATTTGAATACAGGATAAAAAGATAAAGATGATTCAAATTCGAATACAAGATAGGATAAGATAAGCCTATCCATATCTCAATCCTAACCAACCAAATCCTAATTCAAGTTTAAAATAAAAAGATAAATCCTAAATTTATTCTAGATATGCTCCGAGATTCATGTAGCTCCAAGATTCGTGCTTGCTCCAGGATCTGTGCTGACAATGTCCCCATCATTCTCCTGAGGTGGAGAGAACTCGACTCCGTCGAGTTAGGCTCAATGCTACTCTGAAGATCTTGGACAATTCCAGATATCCTTGGGCTCTAGCTTATATTCATCAATGAACCTCAATAGCCATGCTCACTTGATCTGTTTTAAATTTCTAACAATGATTTGGCCTTGAGCCCTAAAGCAGGTTTCTAAGCTTGATAACTTAAAGTTGTCTATACATTGAATGTCAATGTTCCATTTCCCTGTTCAGCTTCCAATGATTCATTGGCTAAAATATTTTTTTAAAGATGAATGCTGAGATCTTTGAGAATCCAAAGGTTCATTGGTAGCTGAAGTCATCAATGGCAACGATGACCTTAGCTGCTGGCTGAAGTTTCTCCCAAGTTTTACCAAGGTTGATGATGAAGATATCGTTGGATCGTCGTTTAAAGACGTAGCGCTCCATTTGGAAGTCGCAGTTCTTGGTGCCGAGATGGACTTCAGTGGCAAGCATCATCTGGATGTCCTGCTCCTTCTGAGAGAGCACCCCGTTGTCACCATGTTGGAAGAGTCCCCGGGAGGTCGAGCTCAAGGGCTATCCAATCGATGGTGAGCATCAATGGGATCGGCGAATCAGACAAATCGGAGAATGGCAGATCCGATGGGGTGAGGTGGTCGAGGGGTGTTGGACCGGGTGGAAGATGGAGGACGTGGACAAGGAGGGGGGTGGCAAAGAGGATCCATCGTTGAGGGCTTTTGTTCATTGATGTCATCGGCAACTGCAGGCGGTGGGAAGCAGGGAGAGTAGAGGAGTTGGAGCGGCAGTGGCGAGGGAGGCATCGAGGGCCTTGATGATGGAGGCCATGTACTTGTCGATGGTCTGCATCTTGGCCTGTGTATCAAGGCAGGAGACAACGGCGTTGAGGCGGGGTCGAGGCCATCAGGGAGGCCATGGAGGGTGCCGACGTGGAGGACATCGACACCGGCGGGGAGGCCGAAACGGAGCTGGAGGACCAGGGCATCATGGTCGTAGGAGAAGGACCAGCCAGAGGGAGAGGCGGGGTCGGGGGTCGTGCGGAGGGGGAGGTGGTGGGCTATGATGATTCGGCACCCTGGCGACGGCGAAGGAAAAGTCGTCGGCAATGGCACCGATTAAAGAGAGGATGCCAGGGTCCACCATGATGCATGGGAGGTGGGCTGGATGGCGGGGCGGCGACGGGAAGTCAGAGTCGGCAATGGCTAGCTATAGAATGTTCGTGGAGGACCGAGAAGGCATCTCTTCTCCTAAACTCGTCCTTCTCTTGTTCTTGTTGATAGGTTTTGGGAATTAGAGTCAGGATTCAAGGGTGGGGTCTGGCTATCGGTGGGTATGCAGACGATGAGGAGGAAGGAGGTGGAGGGATTTCTGTTCGGTGGTGAGTGGAGGTGCAGCATAGCAATAGGGAGGCAGGGCGGGGAGTCAGGCATTATGGAGATGGCAAAAGGGCATCGCCATTTAGATCGGGAGGTCGCGAGGCCAGAAGTTTGAATGGCTATGGAGATTTTATGGGCTGTGGAGACTTCACGGGCGGAGATAGGGTTTCATGGAAGGTAGAGAGGGGGTGGCTCGGTCTAGGCAGAGGTGGACGATGGCAGTCACGCATTAAGGAGGAGGCGGAGACATTGGGGACGGTGGAGCGATGGATCTGACTTGGTGGTGGCCAAACAGGATGGTAGTGGAACAAGGACGGGGAAGAGAAAGAATGGTGGGATCGGGGAAGGAAGGAAAATGGCAATACCCTAATCAACTTGGGCTCTGATATCAAAATTGATGGGGGACATATGGGTAGGATCGTTGGTGAGCCTAGAAGTCACCAAAATTAGGGTATCATATTTTTTTTGGGATTTTTTTTTTTGTAAGGGGTGGTGAATGAAATAATGGGGATGGAAGACAGGGATTTGAATCTCATGGACTTTGGGAATCACCCTAACGAAGAGATCTCTCACCTCTAAGACATTACACCCTCCTCGATACTTGGCATTACACCCTCCTCGATACTTGGAGGTGCTAGGTTGAATCTCAAAGGTCATGAGGGGTTAAAGAACATGTAATGGGAAGGGGAATAACTACGGCCTCACGCCCATGCTCGAAGGTGAAGGCAAGAAGAATCACTCTTCTAAAAACTCAATTTTTTTTTCTCCAAAAACTACATTTATACAAAAGACTGAGGGGATATTTATAGACCTGTCCAACCCTCATTTGAATTTGAATACAGGATAAAAAGATAGAGATGATTCAAATTCAAATACAAGATAGGATAAGATAAGCCTATCCATATCTCAATCCTAACCAACCAAATCCTAATTCAAATTTCAAATAAAAAGATAAATCCTAAATTTATTCAAGATATGCTCTAAGATTCGCATAGCTCGAAGATCCGTGCTTGCTCCCAGATCCGTGCTGATAATGTCCCCATCAACATCTATTATGCTCGATGGAGAGGGTGGTTGGTCTTATAGCTCTTTGTATAGAGACAATAATATAAGGATGTGGGTGCTCATTATGCTATGAGTTCACTAAACTGATTCGACAAGAGAACATCAAATGGAAGTCTTACTTGTCAAAAGAATGTTCTCTTAGTGGGAGTTGTGCATGTGATCCTTAGACCTGAGACTACTATAGTCTCTTATGCACATGAACCCATGTTTTGGTGCAAACTCATTCATGGCAATAAAGTCATGTACGGGATGCTTCTGGATATGGTGGATTATGTATGAAGGTAATGAGTAGGTCAACAAAAAATTGATCACTCTTAATAAGGGGAGAAGTTATCCTTTGTGATCTCTTCGAATGATGACTCAGGAAGTCTTTGATCAAAGCATGATGAAATTAGATAGGGTTTCTAATCTTTCATCAGTCAAGTCTTCATTATCAAATTGAGATTCGAAAGGATTAAGTACTAGGGTTTGACATTTATCCATGCCCATCACTTATTCGTAGTAAAGGGAGATCGAAAGATTGAATTGCATGATAACTTTCCATTGAATGGTATTTTGATAATCTTTACCAAGTTTCTTATCTTCTCGATAGGCATGACACGTTGCTAAACATCAATCATGTCTTGTAGATTTTCATGAATCAAATGGATTAGATTCATGAGTCAATTCGAAAGCTTGTTCGAATTGGCAACTTAGGTCAGCTCAATTTGACCTAATTAGGTCAATCAGGTTCGATTGGATCGAATTAGCTTGGACCTAGACCTACTACTAGCTAGATGTGGAATCCAAAGGATCACATACATTAGAAAATTATCTAAGAAAGTCAATTGTATTGTTATTAGGGTCAAAGGATCCTAATTGGCTAGCTAATTGACATACTAGCATATGTTGGCTAGCCCAACTCCTAACCAAATTGGATTGGATTTATTAGCTTGCTATTTGGGCTAATCAATTTAAGTGAGACTTAAATTGGGTTGTTTCCTAATTGGGACAACATTTATCTAGATTTATTTGGGCCTTATCTTGGACTTATGATAGAGTCCAAGATGGAAGGAACACTTGGTGCCAATTTTGGCATGCACCAAGGATGAAAGGGCGCAGAAGGACCAAGAGTCCTTCTGCTTTTAAAAAACCTCTTTCAAATAAATGTTAAGCCTTTTCCCCTTATCTCTACACCTAATTGGATGGGCTTTGACTAGTCAAAAATTGGTAATTGGCATGAAAAAGAAGCACGCACAATGAAGGGTGGCGTCTCTTCATTTTGGCATAGATTCAAAGGGCCAGAGTCCTTCTGTTTAAAGACTCTTTATTTCTCTGATACATCCCTTGGGGTCCCATGCCTTTTAGCCATCTTATAACTAATTATATGCCATGTGGCAGGTTGGAGAAATTGGGTGGAAAAATGAAGAGATATTTATGTCTCTTGCCACATGAAAGGATATTTCATGATAAGTCCTCTCATCCAAAAGATTCCTTCTGCTTGAAGGGTCTTATCAAGGAGATAAGAAAGAGACTTATTAGGAATCTCATCCCTCTCTATAAATAGGCATCAGTAATCTGATACCAGGTATTAAATTCTGATCCAAAAGAAGTCCATTTCTATTTTTCTTCCTTGTCCTTTTAAGACAAGGCTTGTCTCTTTAGGACAAGGCTTGTCCTTTTAAGACATGACTTGTCATTTTAAAACAAGGCCCTAGAAAGAAAATTAAGAGAGATATTCAAATTCTGAGAGAAGATTCAGAGATGTCTCTGAGTACCCTATAGGAGGGTAAGGGTTCTAGTAAAGAGAAAAAGTCTGAAAGGCTACTGAAAGAGTCCAAGTCAAATAAGCAAGCTTGGTAGGAATGCTTCCTTAGTCCAGTTACTATGTGGATCACCCTCTGGAAGACATACACTTGTGTGCCTCATGGACATAAAGGAGTATAACTCTCCAGGTATTCTTCTATAATCTTAAAATTTTGATTTATTAGTTGTCATGATCAAGTGGTCCTAGGGTTTAGGGTTCTAGCCGATCAGGGTTTCAAAAATGAAAATTTTGAAACCTGATCTTCTGCTGTGCCCTGTCTGAATCCCAATAGTGATATCAGAGTCACTTTGATGCATGCAATTAGTAATCTCTTTAGTGTTGATTTTTTGCTATTCTATGAATCGATACATGATTAGTTCACATTACATATGAGATATGTTATATCCTAGGAACTGCTTCGAATTGGGTTAGTCATCATGGCCATCCAGTCATAGGAGCTAATTAAGGTTTCATGGCCCTTTCTTCCCATTCAATGGGATCTTCTATGGCATGTAGGGATGCTGCTATGGCCTTATCCCATGAACAAGTGAGGTGATAAATTGTTGTTATAATCATGCTCATGTTATGCAAATTAAGGTTAATATGCTTGTTTGCTGGAATGAGTGTCATGATGACATGGTTAATTAGGATATGTTTGAGACCTTAAAAGCCCTTATAAAAATCATATTTAGTCATAGTGTAAGTTAATCATGATGCAAATCTGATTAGGTTTTGATCAGCCAATTGGTATCTAGATAAGTGGTTCTAGGAAGATAAAGGGAATGAGATTTTTAATTGGTTCTATTATCTAATTTAGCCAATTTAATTGGTATCTAAGGAAAGCAACGGGAGGACCCCCTCATCTCTTCCACTTACCTAGCCAATTTGTCATATCTAAACCCTAAATTAGAAATGCTAATTGATTAAGCATACTACAAATTGCCTTCCTTCATGCTAAGCCAAATCCATGTCAAAAATCTATAGTACATTTGTTGTGATTGACATAAGGCCTACTCTAGGATTTGATATGATATTTGTCTTGGTGCATTTTTATGCTTTATGGCATGATTGGTGGTGTTGCTTTGTTGTGATTGACACAAGGGCAATATTTGTAAAACATGGCTATATGGAAATGAAGGGTCTGACTAAACTAAAATATTATAGTTTGTTGTGATTAACACAAGACTATAAGTGTCTTAGAGGCAGGTGTTATGTTGAAGGTTATGGTATTTAAAAGAAAATAGTGGGAGACACAATTAAATGCAAAAATCTTTGTCTAATTATGAATATCATCATGAGTGGTCTGCTTATAGTTATTCTTTACTTACTGTAGATTTTATATTATGGCTTCTACTCTTTCACTGCAAGGCATCTTGGACGCCAACAAGTTGATTGATCTAAATTATGTGGACTAGTTGAGGCACATGAGGATTGTATTAGCTCAGGAAAAGATCACCTATATCCTCGATTCTCCTGATCGAGATCTGGTAGGAGAAGATGCTACTGAAAAGGAAAGAGCCATATGTAAATACGGTAGAATAACAGCATGACTGTCAAGTGCATCATGTTGGCCTCTATGAGCAATAAATTGTAAAAGCAATATGACGAAATGGAACCTCAATCCATATTGCTCAATCTTAAAGAGCTTTATGGAGAACATATTTGGACTGCTGATATAAGACATCGAAGCAGTTATTCCGAGAATGGATGAGTGAGGGCTCTTCTATTTAGGCACATGTCCTCAAGATGATTGACCTGATCACTCAATTAGGTCAATTGGGGTTTGTGATGAATGGAGAGCTTAATCAAGACTTGAACCTATAATCACTCCCAGATTGTTTTTCATAGTTTGTCTTGAATTATCACATGAACAAACTGAATATGTCATTGCCTGAGCTACTGAATATGCTCAAGATAGTAGAGAGCCACTTTAATGGTGATACAGCTTAGCTTCTTCTGGTTAATAGAAAGAAGAAGCAGGCAATGAAGAAGGGTTTAAAGACAAAAAGAAACCCTAAGAGTAGCTTCTAGAAGAGGAAGAATGCAAGGAAGCCCTTTACTGATGGGACCTACTATCATTTTGGGAAGCAAGGAATTAGAAGAAAAATTGCAAGTTGTATCTTGCAAGTGTGAAGCATGATGCTAGTGGAGCATCTAAAGATTATGCTTCTTGAGAACAAGAAAAGAAAGAGAGATGATGTGAATGTCACTTATCTTTGGCATTGCCATTTGGGTCATAGCAATGAGTCCAAGATAAATAAGTTATACAAAGAAAATTTCTTTAAACCTTTTGATCTTGAGTCATTAGGAACTTGTGAGTCCTGTCTAGTGGGTAAGATGACCAAATCTCCATTCACAGGACATGGGAGAGGGCAACTGAGTTGTTAGGTCTAGTACATAGATGTGTGTGGTCCTATGACAAACCAGGCCAGAGAAGGATACTCTTATTTCATCAGTTTTACTGATGACTTATCAAGGTTCAGATATGTGTATCTTATGAAACATAAGTCCGAAGCCTTTGATAAATTCAAAGAGTATCAAAGTGAGGTTAAGAAACAAATTGGGCATAGTATTAAAATCCTTCAATCTGATAGAGGAGAAGAATACTTGTCTAGTAAATTTCTCAATCATCTTAAAGACAAAGGCATACTCTTTGAATGGACTCCTCTATACACACCACAGCTAAATGGTGTAGTAAAAAGGAGGAACTGAATCTTGTTGGACATGGTACGGTCTATGATATGCTTCACAAATCTTCCAGTATGCTTCTGGGGTTATGCTCTAGATACTGCTACCTACATATTAAATAGGGTGCCATCAAAGGCAGTTAAAAACACTCCATATGAATTATGGAAAGAGAAAAGGTCATGTCTTGAGTATTTTAAGATTTGGGATTGTCCTGCTTATGTCAGGAATGTTTTTGGACATAAGCTAAGTGCTAGGGTTGACAAGTGCATGTTTGTAGGATATCCTAAAAAAGGTATGGGTTATCTTTTCTACCACCCTATTAAGCAAAAGGTCTTTGTCAGTAGGCATGCCACATTCTTGGAAAAGGAGTTTATCCAGAAAAGAGGTAGTTAGAGGATATTTGAACTTGAAGAAGTTCAACCTACACCTGAAGCAATTCCTCAACCAGATGTTCCTAAGGTTCAGGAACAACCACAACACACACCTCTTCTCCGTAGGCCGAAGAGAGTGCGAAGTGCACCTCTCAGATATGATTTTGTTATTAGGAACGATAACAATAACAAAGCCAGTATCATATAGGATGATGATCCTGTGATTTATACAAAAGCTGTCACGAGTGGAGACTCTGACAGATGGCTGGCAGCTATGAAATATGAGATGGACTCCATGTACTCTAATCAGGTTTGGACATTAGTAGATCCACCTGAGAGAGTAAACCCAATTGGTGTACATGGATCTTCAAGAAGAAGATTGGAGCAGATGGTCAAATAGAGACCTACAAGGCTAGGCTGGTAGCAAAAGGTTTTAGACAAAGACATGGTATTGACTATGATGAAACTTTTTCACTAGTAGCCATGCTCAAGTCTATTTGAATATTGGTTGCCATAGCTACATACTATGACTATAAAATCTGGCAGATGGATGTAAAGACTACTTTCCTTAATGGATATCTTGAGGAAGAAGTCTATATGTCATACCAGAGGGGTTTGTCTCAAGTGAGAGACCAAACCAAGTATGCAGGCTTAAGAAATTCATTTATGGGTTGAAGCAAGATCGAGGAGTTGTAACATTCGCTTTGATGAAATAATCAAAGAGTTTGATTTTATCAAGAATGTGGATGAACCATATATGTACAAGAAAACAAGTGGGAGTGCCCTTGTTTTCTTGGTTTTATATGTCGATGACATACTCATTATTGGGAATGATATCCTAATATTGCAATCGGTCAAGTCTTGGCTATCAAAGTAGTTTTCCATGAAGGATTTGGAAGAGGCATCCTATATACTGGATATAAAGATCTATAAAGATAGATCTAAGAGGATGCTTGGCTTATCCCAATCTAGGTCATTGACTTAGTGTTGAAGAGATTCAACATGAGGGAAGTAAGAAAAGTTACTTTCCCATGAGTCAGGTATACATCTCTCCAAGAAGATGTCTCCTAAGACACTAGAAGAGAGAGAATGAGTTTGATTCCTTATGCTTTGACTATATGATCAATTATGTATGCCATGTTATATACCAGGCCTGATGTTACTTTTGCCTTGGGCATATTAAGCAGGTTCAAGGCTGATTTAGGGAAGGATCATTAGAAAGCTATGAAAAATATTCTTAAGTACCTGAGAAGGACAAAATATTTTTTTACTATATGGTGGATCAGAGTTGAAACTATAAGGGTATATAGATTCTAGTTTTCAATCAGATCCAGATAATAGCAAATCCATATCAAGATATGTCTTCACCCTATATGATGGTGTAGTTAGTTGAAAGAGTACAAAGCAGCAAACTGTAGCTGACTCAGTCACTGAGACAAAGTATATAGCTGCAAGTGAAGCCGTAAAAGAAGCTATGTGGATGAAGAATTCATCATGAAACTAGGTGCAATTCATGCCATATAACAATCAGTGCCACTTTATTATGATAACACTGGAGCTGTTGTGCAAGCTAAGGAACCAAGGTCTCATCATAAGCCCAAGCACATCCTAAGATGCTTCCACCTCGTTCAAAGACAAGATGTTGTCATCGAATGAGTAGATACAAAGAACAACATAGCAGACTCATTTACTAAAGCACTACCACAACAGCAGTTTGATCATCACTTAGATTGTATGGGTGTAAAATACAAAGGTGATTGGCTTTAATACAAGTGGGAGATTGAAAGAATGGTCTCTAAAAGCCAATCTTTTTATGGGCATTTCTATGATCTTTTAGCTCATTTATGATATTATTTATTAATAAAAGGTATTTGATTCATCATACTGCTGCATCTTATCAAGATTATGATGAATCCTATAGGTTAAGGCAATGAAATTAGGGTTATGATGGAGATCATAATGGTGAGACCTAAGTTCCTATAAATCCTAATCTAAATATTCCTAGTCGTTGGATCATCGATTCGGGGATCGATAAATCCGGAAAGACTAGCACATCTTATGTATGCTCAATGAAGAGGGTGGTTGGTCTCATAGGTACTTGTGTAGAGATACTAATACATGGATGTGGGTGCTCATTAGGCTATGAGTTCATTGAACTGATCCGACAAGAGAATATCAAATGGAAGTCTTACTTACTTGTCAAAAGAATGTTCTCTTAATGGGAGTTATGCATGTGATCCTTAGACCTGAGACTACCATTGAATCTTGTGCATGTGAATCCATGGTTTGGTGCATACTCATCATGGCAATTAACTCATGTGCGGGGTGCTTCTAGATAGGTGGATTGTATATGAAGGTAATGACGTCAACAAGGAATCGACCACTCCTAGTAAGGGGAGAAGTTATCCCCTGTGATCTGTTCGAATAATAACTCAGGAAGTTTTTGATCAAAGCATGATGAGATTAGATAGAGTTTCTAATCTTTTATCGATCGAGTCTTCATTATCAAATTGAGATTTGAAAAGATTAAGTGCTAGGGTTTAACCTTTATCCATGCTCATTACTTATCCGGGATAATGGAAGATCGAAGGATTGAATTACATGGTAACTTTCTACTGAAGGGATATTTTGATAATTTTTATCAAATTTTTTATCTTTCAGGTAGGCATGACACATTTCTAGATGTCAATCATGTATTGTAGGTTTTCATGAATCAAATGGATTGGATTCATGAGTTAATTCAGAAGCTGGTTCAACTTAGGTTAGCTCAATTTGACCTAATTAGGTCAATAGGGTTCGATTGTATTGAATTGGCTTAGACCTAAACTTACTACTGGCTAGATATGGAACCCAAAGGGCACACACATTAGGAAATTGGCCAAGAAAGTCAATTGTAATTTTATTAGGGTCAAAAGATCCTAATTGGCTAGCTAATTGACATACTAGTATATGTTGTCTAGCCCAACTCCTAACCAAATTGGATTGGGTTTATTAGCTTGTTATTTGGGCTAACCAATTTGAGTGGGACTTAAATTGGGTTGTGTCCTAATTAGAAAAGTAATTATCTAAATTTATTTGGGCCTTATCTTGGACTTATGATAGAGTCCAAGGTGAAAGGAACACTTGGCACCAATTTTGGCATACGCCAAGGATGAAGGGGTGCAGAAGGACCAAGAGTCCTTTTGCTTTTAAAACACCTTTTTTAGATAAATGTTAAGCCTTTTTTCCTTATCTCCATGCCCAATTGGATGGGCTTTGACAAGTTAAAAATTGGTAATTGGTATGAAAAAGAAGTGTGCACAATGAAGGGTCGTGTCTCTGCATTTTAGCACAGATTCAAGGGGCCAGAGTCCTTCTGTTTGAAGACTCTTAATTTTTCCGATGCATCCCTTCAGATCCCATGCCTTTTAGCCATCTTATAACCTATTATATGCCATGTGGCAGGTGGAGAAATTGGCCGGAAAAATGAAGAGACATTTATATGTCTCTTGGTGCATGAAAGGACATTTCATGATAAGTCCTCTCACCCAAAAGACTCCTTTTGCTTGAATGGTCTTATCAAGGGCTGAGAAAGAGACTTATCAGGTGCTTGATCCTTCTCTATAAATAGACATCAGTAATGTTGCCCAACAAGCAACCCAAGAGGGAGGGTGAATTGGGTTTCAAAAACTTTTGCAAGTATGTGCCAATTCAAAAATAATTTAGGTGCTAGTGAATTATAAGTGTTAGAGTGCTCTTTAAGAGTATGCAACGGAAATAAATAAGTAAATACAAAGTAAATAAGAGCAAATAAAAGAAGAGTAAGCAATCACAAATACAAGGACATATAGTGGTTCAGTGCATACCAAAGCACCTACATCAACTCTCCAAGGTCCACTTGGTATTCCACTATAATCTTCCTTGATTACAGTCGATTACTTTTCTATGCTCACTAATCAAAACCCAACTTGTTTTCACTGGGAACACAAGTTAAAACTCCTTTGGTTTTATGCGATAACAAAAAATCTAGTTGGTTTTGTAACTTAGGCTTACCAACAACCTCCTTGGTTTTGTCACTTAGGCTAACCAAAAATCTCTATTGGTTTTAACACAAAGGCTCATTAACAAATATCAACTCTACTTTCAACTCCCTTGAAACTAGAAACAATAAAAAAGATTCAAGTATAATGTATGAAATATAAAAAGCTTTCAACTAAAAGCAAATATTTGTTTGAAGCTCTTTGATTACTGTTGAGGATGCTTGTCTTCAATTTGTTGAAGCTTTAATCAATGCTTGAATGGTTGGACTTGAATACACTTGAATGGTTTGAATGCTTGAAGGCTCAACTTATCTTGAAAGTAGTTGTTCTTCAATGAATATTTGAGTGAATGCACTTAACTTCTCATCTCTCTCTTTCCTCTTGAGTTTGGTCCACTTTAAATACCTTTCCAAGCTTCAAATGGCAGTTTTTGACCATTGGAGAGAGAAAATAGCTATTGGGGGCAAAAAGGATCAATTTTGCGTTTCAAAAAAACTACCCATTACTATTCATCAGAACTATAAGTGTCGACACTTTAGGTCATGAGTCGATACTTTGAGTCGACACTTCATGCTCATGAGTCGACACTAGTTCAAAAAGAGTCTTCTGAAGCTCTTTGAAAATCTCAGGTGAGTCGACACTTTTTCTGGTGAGTCAATATTTGAGTCGACACTTGGATTCCATGAGTCAACACTTAAGGAAAGTTTGATTTCAGCATGTTCTGCATCATTTTTGTCTCAGGCCTTGAGTCGACCCTTGAGTCGACACATGACTCAACACTTGAGCTTCATGAGTCGATACTTAAAGTGTGCCATTTGAAACTTCTTCTGCGTATCAGCTCAAGCTTCTGTGAGTCGACACTTTACTTCCCTGAGTCGACACTTGGCTAAAACTTTTTGAAACTCAATTAAAACTCTGCTGAATCTTCTTCAAACTTCAACCTTGAGTCCTTCCAAGTCATTCTTATATACTTAAGTCTATTTAACTTGAAATTTTCATCAATGAAAGAGATTTCTTCAACAAAAATGATAAGAAATCAAACTTTCAACACAAAACAGCTTTGGTGAGAACCCTGTTATGATAAAATACACTTTCAACACACAGTTAGTACTCAAATATACTTCAATATTTTGTTAGTCATTAAAATCAATACAGGAGTCAGCAATCTCTCCCTTTTTGATGATGATCAAATCTTTAAATATATACATATAGTAAGCTCAAAGGATTTGCAATAAGCATCAGAGCATTAATAAAGATTTTCAATATAAAGCTTTTGGCTTCAAGTATCAGAGCCAATGATGAAGATTATCAGAGTCTAAATTTATAAAGATTATCAAGAGCTAAGACTCATTTACAATGTATCAGAGCTATAGTCTATATGCATGGAGAAATTTAAATTTATATAGCTTCAATGTTAGAACTGTAATTGTAATGTATCAGAGCTAGAGAATATGAAGTATTAGAGCTATGATTAAAAAGTATCAGAGCTAAGATGTGCGTATATATATAATGAAGATACCCAATAGGTGTACCAGAGCAAGAACATATTTGAAAGACATACATTTCATCATGAAGAGTATCAGAGCAAATCCAACAAAGGAAAGCTTTAAGAGTTTCAATACTTGAAACATGTACTAAGGAATAGATAGTATCAGAGCAAAATTAATAGATCATAAAGAGTATCAAAGTATGAAATCAAAGAGTATCGGGGCATATAGGAAGTGATAAGTATCAGAGCATAAAAGGTAAGAGTGAATAAGTATCAGAGCATTGAATTGAAGGGTATAAATCAAGGATAAAAGAACAAAAACTCTCCCTCAATATATATATGAAAAAAATTGAAAAAATTTTCAACAATTACTACTTTAGTACTTTTACTTTCTTATCTCCTCCTTATTCATTGCTCCCTTCTTTCTCCATTAATTCTCCCTAATACTATTCCAATTATTACTTCTCTCTCCCCCTTTTTGTCATCATTAAAAAGAAAAGAAAGAGAATGAAGCAAATATGAAACATTTCATTCTAGTAAGAGTGCACACATGAAATTTGAAAAAGACAATATATATATATAAACTTCAAAGATTTGATACATTAGATTCATAAATTGATACATATAACATAATTTGATACACAAACACAGATACATAAAAAAATATAAGAAATACTGAAATACAGACAGATGTCAGATAGACCAATCATAAGGGATACTTTCCTCATCAGAGGAAGCCCAAAGAATAATCGGCCCGGTAATCCTAGAAGGTCTCGGTCGCAGCCACATCGGTCAAAGATCAGAAAGTCTAGTTCGGATAGGTCTGGATGCATCGCCATGACCTCATCTTCTACGTCTGGTATATGCTCTCCTTTAGCTAGTGCTGAAGAGGATGAGGCAACATCAGGTGCAGGAGCATCAATTATGATGGAAACAATAGCTATATCAGTAATCGAGGGTGTGTCATCAAAAATAGGACTTGAACCAATAACATGGAAACTAGGTACATAAAAACCTAGTTCCTGGATCAAGGATGAAGTAGAAGGAACAAGTGGAGTCCTACTGGGAATACTAAGAATAGGTGTGGGTAAATCAATGTCAAGTGGGTCTGTGTGAAGTATAGGTGTGGCAACAAAAGTATCAAGTGGGTCAGGAATGGTGGATGAGCTAGATAGGACTGGAGTCTGGATAGATAACCTAGAAGGATCTGGAATAGGAGTCCTTGATACATCCTTAGCAACATCCGACTCTAGCTCCGCCATGAAATCTACAACGTTAAACTCTATGGAAGAGACACCCTGGCCATCTCCTGTGTCTGGTCCTAGTGTTGGAGGTGCTAGAGATGCTGGAGGAGAATCTGATGATGAAGGAGATGAAGGTGCTCTAGCATAAGACATCCTCTCAAGCGTAGCCAGGATAGTAGTAATACCATCTTTGAAACCCTGGTAATCTACCCTCATCTCTAAATGAATCTAGTCGACCAGCTATCTGATAATCATAGTGTTTGTCTCCAGTCAGGCGATCCTATCCTCAATGGAGTCTCTGGGAGGTGGCACCTCAGTCTGTGCCGGAATAGATGACTCAGGCTGAGTATAGGTATCTCTCTATGGCTCAGACAGCCTGGCCTCATAGTGTAGATCCGCTCCTCCTTAGCGGCATCCTTATCTACATTAGTAGCCTGTTCAGAGATCCTCCATCTCCAATGTCCTCCATGCAGATGAAATCCCATCATGTGTAAAGAACGCTCATCATAGACAGTATGTAGCAATTGCCAGTAAGACTCTCCTCTATGATGACACCATATGCTTGGAACAGGATAGTCAAGCCCATGCCATAGGGCAAACACAATCTTCGACTAAAAGCAACCTCAGTCAAATGACTGGAAGGCATATCAGAGTCCGCTAAATCAAAGAAACCATAACTAGCAGCTCTCGCTCTGTGATGAGTCAAAATGTCTGATCTTCGGCAAAGGAATCTGGACGATGATGTGATGTAATAGCCTCATCTTTAGCAAGAATCTGGATGCAACCACTGTAGCTCCCTTTGAAATGTCATCTGTCTCAAAAATACAATGTAGTCCGCTCATCTGATCCACTAAAGAATTTTCCACTGAACCTCTCATGGGAATCTCCCAAGTCTTGCTCAGAATCTCAACGGTGAGCGGAATCTCAGTGCCATAGACTACACCAATCCAACTATCTGCTCTTTTGGCCAGGGTACCGTAGAACTCTCTAATCTGGCTAGGATAAAATCTCTTTAATAAAGAGCAAAAATGTGCCAACCCAGCATCCCTCAGCCAGTCTCCAATGCAGAAATGATGCTGATCCAAGAAGTCAAAATCAACCCATTATCCTCCAACTATGGCCTTGGAGGCCATCCTATCAACTCCTGAGATGGGTTGTTTGATTGGAATGCTCTACTGTGCTTGGGGCTCCACTGCTGCTGGATCCTCATGTCGTGCCTTTGTGCATCGCTCAGCCTCCTGAACTGATGGACGAGGTCTCCTCACAACTTGCTTTCGGGGACCCATTTCTAAAAAAGAATGATAGAAATAATCTAGGATAAAAGGGATGGTGGTTTCATGGCAAAATTGTGAGAAAACGGAGAAGTAACGGTGGAAAGGTGGGAAGAAACTGCTTCAAACAAGAAATTAGACAAAAAGAACAGTGATAGAAGGGAAATAGAGTGTTGGGATACTATTTTTAGGTGAGTCGGCTCAAGGGATTCGAGAATAAAATGGAAGAAATTGCTTGGTTTTCCCTATTTGTTCTCGGGTTCAACTGTTGACTCACGGCATTAGGTCAAGTGTTGACACTTTAAAGTGTCGACACTTTGACAAAAACCCAAAAAAAATGGGAAGAAAAAAAATCATGAAAAATTACAGAATTTGATTTCAAAGGATATTGACTGATTAAACAAGGTTTTCAAGAATGTTTGATTAATAAAATTTATGAGGGAATTTGAAAGATCACAAAGAGAATGAAATTTTAATCATAAGGATTAATGACCCCTAATTCTCTTCTAATCATACAGAATCAATCTTATTGAAGAGGTTTGTTCAGAATATCAACCAATTGTATTTCAGTGCACAAAATTCAAGCATAACATCATTGTTTTCAATATGATCTCTAATAAAATGGTATCTACTTTCAATGTGTTTACTTCTAAAGTGCTGAACAGGATTTTTAGTTAAATCTATAGTACTAGTGTTATCACATCTTATGTGTATCTCAGTTAATTTGATTCCAAAATCTTCAAGTTATTATTTAATCCACAAGATTTGAACACAACAACTTCCAGCTACAATATATTCAGCCTCAACTATAGATAGTGTAGTCGAAGTTTATTTCTTGCTAAACCATGAGATTAAGTTAACCAAGAAATTGGTAAGTTTTACTAGTACTTTTTTTGTCTAATTTACACCCAGCAAAATCAGTATCAGAATTGCCAATTAATTCAATTGATGAATCTCTAGAGTACTATAGTCCAATATCAACAGTCCCAGATAAATATCTAAGAATGCACTTAACAGCCATTAAATGAGATTCTTTAGGAGCAGACTGATATCTAGCACACATGTAAATACTAAACATATTATTTGGTCTACTAGTAGTCAAGTACAATAATGAACCAATGACACCCCTATATAATTTTTTATCAACATTTTTACCACATTCATCTTTATCAAGTTTACAAGAAGAGCTCATAGGTGTACTTATTGGCTTGATTGTCTCCATCCCAAATTTTTTTAAGATTTCTCTTGTATACTTAGCTTGGTTGATGAAGATCCCTTCTCTAGTTTGCTTGATTTGAAGTCCAAGAAAAAGTTTAGTTCACCTATCATACTCAGCTCGAACTCTCCCTGCATAAGCCTGGCAAACTCTTGACAAAGTGTTTCATTAGTAGCACCAAAAATGATATCATCAACATAAATTTGTACTACTAAGATATCATCTTTCTTCTTTTTCAAAAATAGGGTAGTATTAACATGGCCTCTAGAAAAATCATTTTTAGTCAAAAATTTGCTAAGTCTTTAATACCATGCACAGGATGCTTATTTTAAACCATAAAGTGCTTTACGCAATTTGAAAACATGATTAGGATGAGCATGATTTTCAAAATCAGGTGGTTGTTCAACAAAAACTTCTTCAACAATATAACCATTTAAAAATGTACTTTTAACATCCATTTGAAATAATTTGCAATTCATAAAACATGCAAATGCTAATAGCAATCTAATGGCTTCAAGTCTAGCTACTGGAGCAAAGGTATCATCAAAATTAATTCCATCTTCTTAATTATAACCCTTAGCTACCAGTCTAGCCTTGTTTCTAGTTACTATGCCATTTTCATCTAGTTTATTCCTATACACCTATTTTGTTCCAATTATTGAAACATTAAATGGTCTTTCTATTAGTGTCTAAACTTTATTTATTTTAAATTGATTTAATTCTTCTTGCATTGCAATTATCCAGTTAGGATCTTTTTCAGTTTCTTCAATACATTTAGGTTCAATTTGGGAAACAAAAGCAATATAATCTCATTCATTTTTATTAGATGATCTAGTTCTTATCCCTCTCGATGGATCACCAAAGATTAATTCCTTAGGATGTCCATGAGCATGCCTCCATTCTTTTGGTAGATCTTTGTGATTTGGTGAGGATCTTGTAGCTTCTTCTCCATCCTTCTTGTTTCAATCATCTTCATCTTCTTTGGAAGGGAGGTCATCCAAAGTAAGCTTCTTTAGTCCTTCAGCACCTGCACATGCATCAGAAGTATCCTCCTTTCTAGAGAATTTGTTAGTAGATTCTTTAAATACTACATGCACTGATTCCTCTACTACTAGTGTCTTTTATTAAAAATTCTGTATGCCTTGCTAGATATAGAGTATCATAAGAAGATACCTTCATCTAACTTGGCATCAAATTTGCATAAGTTGTCTTTTCCATTATTCAAAATGAAACATCGACAGCCAAAAATCTAAAATATTTCAAAGTAGGTTTTCTTTTTTTCTAAAGTTCATAAGATGTTTTCTTAAAAATAGTTTAAATTAAAAGAGATTTAAAATATAACAAGCGATATTAATAGCTTCGATCCAAAAATATCTCAGAAGATCATTTTTACAAAGTATTATGCATGCCATTTCTTCTAAAATTTTATTCTTTTTTTCTACCATCTTATTTTGTTGAGGTATCCTAGGTATAGAAAAGTTGTGTTCAATTTCTTTTTCATTACAGAAATTTTAAAATCTTGATTTTCAAATTCAGTACCATGGTCACTCCAAATATAAACAACTGAAGTACCTTTTTTATTTAAAACTTTTTGATAAAACTTCAAGAAAGCTGAAAACGATTCATCTTTATGAGCCAAAAATAAAATCCATGTAAATTGAGAGAAATCATCCACTATAACTAATCCATATCTCTAACCTCCTAGGCTTGTTATCCTAGTTGGTCCAAAGAGATCCATATAGAGTAGCTCTAATAGCCTATAAGTTAAAACAAAACCTGTTGACTCCGTTATTGATTTTGATGATAAGCAAAATGGTTAAGTATAAGTTGAGGACTAATGATTTTCTTGAAGTATGTTTTTGTTGAAAAAGGTGCTCACAAATTTGAAAAAGCTTATTTGTTTGAAGAAGCCAAGTTTGAATGAAAATGATTGCTCAAAGAGAACTTGTAAACTCAAGAATTGCTTGATTGGATGGTTAAGTTAAAGTAGAAATGTGTTTCAACTCAAGTTCAACCTTTTTTGTGAAGAATTCAGTGAAGTGTCGATATATGACACCAAGTATCGACACACGGAAGTGAAGTGCCGACTAAAGCCGGTATGCAATTATGTTTCAAATGGCATGGCTGAAGTGTCAACACATGGACCTGAAGTGTTGACTCAAAGTGTCGACACATGGATCAACACATCGTCTGAGATTTTCAAGCGATAGACTTGCTGAAAATGAAGAACAGCTGAAGTGTCGACATATGGAAGCAAGGTGTCGACTCAAGGTATCGACTCAACTGAGTAAGTGTCGACACATCTGAGATTTTCAAAGAATCAGATTGGAGATATTTGAATTGGGTATCGATTCAAGAAGCTCAAGTGTTGACCTTATGTGTCGACTCACAGCCTAAAGTATCGATACATGGAGTTCTGAGAACAGTAATGGCTAATTTTTCAAATGCAGAACTCGTCTATTTTGCCCTCCAACGGCTAGTTTTTCAAGCCTAATGGCTAGAAATGGGATTTGAGACCTTGTAGAAGTATTTATATGCTCCAAATCAAATTAAAAAAATATTATTGAAGACCATTAAAGAGTTTTGAAAAGAGAGAAGAAAAGAGAGCTTTAACTCCTATTCATTGAAGATTCAACCACTCTCAAACTAAAGCAAGCCTGCAAGCATTCAAGATCCTTGAAGAGTATTAAAGATCAATCATTCTTGAGCATTCAAGGGGCTTCAACAAGTTCAAAGCACTTCTACATCGAACCTCAAAGAGATACTCGCTTTGTTTTAAAAAGCTTACTTTGTTTCATTACTTCTAAACTTTACTTGTTGTAAGGGTTCTTGGTTAGCCTATTGTAAAACCAAGTGAGGTTATTGGTGAGCCTTTGAAAACCAATTAGGTTGGTGGTTAGCCCGCAAAACTACTTAGGTTCTTGGTTAGCCTTTGAAAACCAATTAGGTTCTTGATTAGCCCGTAAAACCAAGTGAGGTTTTGACTTGTTGGCCTTGTAAATACAAGTTGGGTCTTTGATTAGTGAGCCTGCAAAATTAATCAACTATAATCGGGTGTGATTATAGTGAATTTCCAAGAAAGTCTTGGAGAGTGGATGTAGGTGCATTGATAGCATCGAACCACTATATTTGTTGGTCTTTATGGATGATTGATCTCTCTACTTGTTTTTCTTTTATTTCTCTTTATTTTTGTTGCACTTTTATTTAAGAGCATTACATTTGAATTAATAGTACCTTGCATAATTAATTGTTGAATTGGATTGCATTGCATTGCATCAAGTAAAGTTATTTTAATTTTTAGAGACCCAATTCACCCCCCCTCTTGGGTTGCTTACTGGGCAACAAAACCTTTTAGTTTAAAAGAACTTTTTACTTGTTTTCCAAACTGACATGCTTCATAAATTTTATCTTTTTCAAAACTAAGTTTTGGTAAATCTCTTACTAAATCTTTTTTGTATAACTTATAAAGTAGATGCATGCTTTCATGACCTAATCTACAATGCCAAAGCCAGCTAGTCTCATTGATTATGTAATTCATTGCAACTAGACATTCACCATTATATAATGATAAATTGTCAAGGTCAATAAGATAGATGTTGCCATACCTATTTCTAATAAATTTTACTCTATTATCATCAGGACTAGCAACCATGCAAAGAGATGTTCAAAAATAACTTTAAAAACTTTATCACAAAACTAACTAATGTTAAGTAGATTATATTTCAATCCTTCAACTAATATAACTTTATCAATAAAAATAGAAGGGAAGGTGTAAACTTTATCAATACCAATGATTTTTTCTTTATTATTATCTCCGAAAGTTATACTCCCTCCATTTAGTACCTCAAGAGAAGTGAATTGCTTCATGTCTCCTATCACATGTCTTGAGCAACTACTATCAAGATATCATAATCTCTTCTTTTCTTTGGTTGCAAGACATACCTACAAAATAAATTAAGTTTTCATTTGAGGTACCCAAGCCATCTTGGGTCTTTTAGGGTTAGTACTAATGGTGGTTCCTTTTGGAACCCAAATCTTTTTAAAATTATTTATCTTTCTAAGATCACACTGATATGCTTTATGTCCAAATCTTCTACAACTAAAATAAGTGATATTTGATGATGTAGGAACAAAAAAATTTTGAAACTTTTTTATTTCTTTTGCTATTTATAACCAAGTCTTGCTTTGTCAAAAATGACTCTTTGATTGTTTAATAAATGATTTAACTTTTCATAATTAAAAGTAAATTTTTTAACAAAAGGTTTAACTTTGTTAAGCTCATCTTTGAATTTCTGATTTTCTGCCTTAAGATCTTTATTTTTCTTCAAAAGCTCATTATTTGTAGTCACAACCTTAGGTCTTTTCAAAACCTCTATTTTCATTGATAAAGCATTCTTTTGTTTTTCTAAAACATCAATCTTAGTTTTTAAATGACTTTTTTTATTTGTAAGATTGGTGTTTTCATTTGAAAATGAATTTGTATGCTTTTTCAACTTTTTGTTTTCAATTTTTAACAATATATATTCATGCATGAGCTCATCAAATGCATCTCTAAGTTTACAAATATAAATTTAGGTTCAAAATCAGATTGTATCTCATCTTCTTGAACCATGAAGCAAAGATTGGCTACTTCTGATTATTCTTGTTTTGAGCTGGAGTCTTCACTGTCACTCAATGTATCCATTATAGCCTTCTTTCTAAGCTTCTTTTTAGACTTCTTTATGAGAGGGCAATCAGCTTTGAAGTATCCTGGCTTTTTGCATTCGAAGCAAATTGGTAGTTCCTTCTCCATTTCTTTTTTTTTTTTTTTCCTTTTTCTTTGGTAGGATAAGGCTTCTTCTTGTAGGAAAATTTCTTCCTTCTCATAAATCTTCTTACAATAAGCGCCTCTTCATTCTCATTTTTTTCTTCTTCTGATTCTTTACTTGAAGACTCATCTTGTGTGGTAGATTTGAATGCTATGATCTTCTTCTTTTTATCAACATCCATTGCTTTTTGCTTCAAGTTCAACTCATAAGTCATGAGTAAACCTACAAGTTGTTCCAAAGGAAGTGTCTCAACATCTTTGGCTTCTTGAATTGCTGTCACTTTCGGATCCCAAGATGTTGGCAATGACCTAAGAATTTTATTCATAAGATCAGCATTAGACATAATCTTACTGAGACTTCTCATGCTATCTATAATATTTATAAATCTAGTATACATTTCAGTAATAGACTCATTGGGCTCTATTCTAAACATCTCATATGTATATACAAGCATATTAATTTTAGTATTTTTCACTTGATTGATACCCTCATGAGTAACCTCAAGTGTGTCCCATATTTTTTTCGTAAAGGTGCATGTGGAAATCCTATTGAATTCACTAGGATCCAATGCATAATAAAGTAGATTTATTGCTTTAGCATTTATCTCGGATTGTTTAATATCATTTTCATCCCAATCCTCTTCAAGTTTTGTTATGGAAATGCCATTAGCAATGACAGAAAAAATATATGGACTTTTATCAACTACTTTCCATAAATTATAATCAATAGAATGCATATAAGTTCTTATACGTGTTTTCCAATATATGTAGTTTGTGCCATTAAAGTAAGGAGGTCTGTTTGAGGCTTGTTCATCAACAATACTAGAACTAAGTGAGGCTGCCATAGATCTTTAACTCAAGGTGGTTAGACCTATAAGTTGAGTATGTGGCTCTGATACCACTTGTTGCCCAGCAAGCAACCCAAGAGAGGGATGAATTGGATTTTAAAAATTTTTGCAAGTATGTGCCAATTCAAAAATAATTTATGTGCTAGTGAATTATAAGTGTTTGAGTGCTCTTTGAGAGTATGCAGTGAAAATAAATAAGTAAATACAAAAGAAATAAGAGTAAATAAAGAGAGAGCAAGTAATCATAAATACAAGGATATATAGTGATTCGGTGCACACCAAAGCACCTACATCCACTCCTCAAGGTCCACTTGGGTATTCTACTATAATCTTCCTTGATCATAATCGATTAGTTTTTTTGGCTCACTAATCAAAACCCAACTTGTTTTCACTGGGAACACAAGTCAAAACCCTTTTGGTTTTACGGGATAACCAAAAATCTAGTTGGTTTTGTAACTTAGGCTCACCAACAACCTCCTTGGTTTTGTCACTTAGGCTAACCAAAAATCTTCATTGGTTTTAACACAAAGGCTCACCAACAAACCTCAACTCTAGTTTCAATTCTCTTGAAACTAGAAATAATAGAAAATATTCAAGTATAATAAATGAAATACAAAAAGCTTTCAACTAAAAGTAAATATCTTTTAAACCTCTTTGATTGCTATTGAGGATGCTTGTCTTCAATTTGTTGAAGCCTTAATCAATGCTTGAATGGTTGGACTTGAATGCTCTTGAATGCTTGAATGCTTAAAGGCTCAACTTGTCTTGAAAGTAGTTGTTCTTCAATGAATATTTAAGTGAATACACTTAACTTCTCATCTCTCTCTTTCCTCTTGAGTTTTGTCCATTTTAAATACCTTTCCAAGCTTCAAATGATAGTTTTTGATCGTTAGAGAGGATAAAATAGCCATTGGGGACAAAAAGGATCAATTCTATGCTTCAAAAAAACTACCGTTACTGTTCATCAGAACTGCATGTGTCGATACTTCAGATCATGAGTCGATACTTTGAGTTGATACTTCATGCTCATGAGTCGACACTAGTTCAAAAAGAGTCTTCTAAACTCTCTGGAAATCTCAGGTGAGTCGATACTTAAGTTAATACTTGGCTTCCATAAGTTGATACTTGAGAAAAGTTTGATTTCAGCATGTTCTGTATCATTTTTGTCTCAGACCTTAAGTCGACCCTTAAGTCAATGCATGAGTCAATACTTGAGCTTCATGAGTCGACACTTGAAGCATGCCATCTGAAACTTCTTCTGCATGTCAGCTCAAGCTTCTGTGAGTCAACACTGTGAGTCGACACTTGGCTGAAACTTTCTAAAACTCAATTGAAACTCTACTGAATTTTCTTCAAACTTCAACCTTAGGTCCTTCCAAGTCATTCTTATGTACTTAGTCTATTTAACTTGAAATTTTCATCAATGAAAGAGATTTCTTCAACAAAAATGACAAGAAATCCAACTTTTACCATAAAATAGTTTTGGTGAGTACCCTGTTATGATAAAACACACTTTCAACACATAGTTAGTACTCAAATATAAAGTATTTTCTTAGACATCAAAATCAATACAAGAGTCAATAGGTAATCTGATGCCAGGTATTGAATTATGATAAGAAAGAAGTCCATATCTATTTTTCTTCCTTGTCGATAAGGCTTGTCTCTTTAAGACAAGGCTTGTCTCTTTAAGACAAGGCTAGTCCTTTTAAGACAAGACTTGTCATTTTAAGACAAGATCCTAGAAAGAAAATTAGGAGGGATATTTAGATTCTGAGAGAGGATTTAGAGAGGTTTTTGAGTACCCTACAGGAGGGTAGGGGTTCCAGTAAAGGGAGAAAGTCCGAAAGGCTGCCAGAAGAGTCCAAGTCAAATAAGTAAGCTTGGTAGGAGTGCTTCCTTGGTCTAATTCATATGTGGATCACCTCTAGAGGGCATACACTTATGTGCCTCATAGAAATAAAGGAGTATATCACTCCAGGTTTCTTCTATAACCCTAAAGTTTTGATTTATTAGTTGTCATGATCAAGTGGTCCAAGGGTTTAGGGTTCCAGCTGATCATGGTTTCAATAATGAAAATTTTGAAGCCTGATCTTCTGCTATGCCCTGTTCGGATCCCAACAGTCCTGACCTCAAACTCTATCTAGCATATCATAGGGTTCTAAGTTCTTTGCTTCTTGATCAAGATCTAGCCAACCCTTTACTTATTCCATGCATTCTTTATCGCCTAGATATCCCATATGTCAAGGCATGGTGGTATCTCACTACGTAGAGGGGGGTAGAACCACTGATCGAGGGAGCTCCTTCCACCATCAAAGGGTGGAAGGAGTGCTTCTTATTTATTTCTTGCCCCTCCATAGGTGACTGGGGTCTGTCGAACTAGGGTTGGCTGGAGGCATCCATCTTAGATTTTCCCAATTTAAGCGATGAGGAAGAGAGTCTTTTTATAATTTTAGGGACTTTCAAAGCCCCTCAGCTAAAGCTTTTCTTATAAAAAAGTCTCTTTGTAAGGCAGGGCTCAGTTGGCTCCCTGAAGGTGAGTCTTAGGCTTAGTCTTTTTTCATTTAACTACTACCCATGTACCTGATCGAATTACTAATATGCAGGTATGATGCCCAAACAACTAGAAGCATTGAAGGAGAGTTTGACTCAAAAGAAGAAGAGAAAAGGAAAGAACTCTTTATCCACTTCGAAGATGGTTAAACTTGCTGAGCTCAAATAGACTGAGGCTCCTCCTAAGCTCGCTCCCATGGTGGTCAAGGTTGCTCCTGAAACTATCATCACTCCACCTCGACCTGCTTTGCCTCCAACCATCCCAATCCCTTAGTTGTTTTCTTCCAACACCCTGGCCTAGGGCACCAAAGAGGCCATGTCTAGCTCCAGGCCCTTGGTTGGTAGTCAGGGAGATGTATTTCCCTAAGATTAGAAGGATGTTCGGGAAGGTTTTGAAAGTACCCTAATTATGGGGTGAGTAGAGTAGGTCCATAGTATGGACTTTCAGGATTTGAGGCATCAGTGTGTGATGACACTTCAATAGGTATTTTTGTGATAATATTCTTCTTTTGTGAGCTTGTACTGCTTTCTAATATTCAATTTTAGAGATGACTCATTTGATGGCTGACCTACTAAATCGGGTCTTGGATGGTATGAAGTCCTGTGATCAGTAGAAAGAGATAAAGAAAGATGGTGTTGAGGCCCACTAGAAGGCTAAGGTTTTAAAAGCCATAGATGAGCACCTAAAGAAGGTGCTCGTTAAATTCGAATCCAACCTTGCTGCGGCAAGGAGCAACCTAGCCAAGACCAAGGCCAATATGATGATGGCAAGGGCTGATCTGGAGTTGGAGAGGTAGAAGAGAGAGGAAGAGGTAGCGACGAACAAGGAAGAGTTGAGGTGAGAGGTGGGGACTTCCATAGAGAAATACAAAGCCTCTATGGACTTCATGGCATATATGGCTTGCGCAGTGGCAGAATTTTAAGCATCGAAGGAATTTTTCGATGCTTGCATCACCTTCAACCATAAGGCCTTTACAAAGGACCCTGAATTGGGGATGCTCGAGTACCAAAGCTAGGTCATCAAGCATCATCAAGGGTTGGATATCTCATTCTTAGATGAAGGACAGTCTAAAGAGGAGCCCTCCAATAGAATTGCTACTTCGGATGCCCTAGTTGGGATCGCACCAGCTCCAGCATTTGAAGCTACTCTTGTTAAGCCTATCACTGCCCAGCTAGTCACAACCAAGCCCCTAGCCATGAGTGAAGCCATTCTATCTGACCCCACCACCATGGTCGAGCCATTGACTACTACCGATCTTGACTGTTACTGATCTCAAGGAGGATGGGAACTGATCCTTTGTAATTTTTATTTTTCTTTTCTCATACTTATGGATTCTAATTTTTTTCGTAAGAAGAACCTTTTGATTTGATGGAATGAAATTTTTCTTAAATCTTGTGCCATTTACTTTAATTGTAACCAAACTCAGGATATTAAATTATCGTTGGAGGCACTTGTGCCTGCTAAATGCCTTCACAAGGTCGTTGACATCAAGGCCTATGTCCTGGAGTAGGAGACCAAAGGTAGGGTCCCAGAAAAGAGCCACCAACTGCAATAGGTGATTGTTGAAGGTATAAGGATACTTAAAAAGGCACATGAGAAAATTTAGCACTTTCGCTCAAGGTGTGTCTCAAACATTTTTGAGAAGACTGAGTTTAAGAATAAAATGGGAGAATTATCAAATAAAATCTCTCGAGTAGCCTAGGACATAGCTGTCAGGGTGGCTCAAGCACAGCATCAGCTTTTTTTCACTTATAGAGAGCTTTCTAGTTCGGAGTTGCTGCTTGCTTCTAGAGAAGCATAGTGGGAAATTGTAACTTGATTGGTGGAATTCCAAGATGAGCTGCATCGAGCCCAAAAGAAGATTGCCAAACTCAAGCAGTTGGCAAAGGGTAAGGAGATGATCCCGAATCCAGAAGTTAGGGGATCACCGTTGGCCATTGCCCCTTTATCAATTAGACCACCCTAGACAAGCCCACAAATGTCACCGGGTGATTAGTAACTAATGGTTACTTCTAGAGTTAGTTTGGTGTAGCTAGCCATGGGGCCCACCAGTGAGGTTGGTAACCCCAGAGGGAAAGACATCATGGGCCAAATGTAAGTGCTACAACTGACCCTGATACTAGGTCGAGGTGATGATTAGCAGCTGCACACAAGTCTATCTAAGGTTTAGGTCAGAGAGCCATCATCGATCAAGCTGACAATCTCACTCATGGAGTCATCCTCAGTCATGCCGACGATCCCATTTGAGGGGGCACCATCTAGTAGAGGAGGTTTGGGATATACGAGAAAGTGGATATACAGGTAGACAAACATTTGACCAGGTCCACCAAGTAGGATTCTTTGATTGTTAGGCTTTGGTGTAAGTCCTTTATCTAAAACTCGATCTCAGTTGCTTGCCTTTGTCTTGCATGGATATGGGCAAGTTCATCATGCAACTTGTGGTGGATCCGAGCTCATGCTCAAACATAGGGCCCGACATCCCCTACAGAGTGGCATCTCAATTGAAAGATTCCCTTGGAACCTTGGGAACTATGAAGGATCTGCCGCCTATCGTGAAGGAGCATGTAGAGCCAGACAATGAAGAGGCCAGTCATCCAAGATAGGATCTTGGAGCAGCTTCGATGATTAGCGACTACCTAGAATAGTTATTACAGATCCTGAGACCAAGAAGAATTAGCCATCTACTAGAAATTTCATTTTATTCCTTTTTTTGTATCCTTCAACTTTTCCTATGCAGCCCTTGGGCATTTTTTATCGAAAGCAATGGCATTTTTATTTTTTCCTACTCAAGTTTGGACCAATCAAAGGTTTTCAAGTTTCCTCCGATCAAAGATGTCTAGGTTTGGATCATTGGAGGGTAGCTAGGTTCAATTATTGGAGGGAAGCTAGGTTCGATCATCAATTGCTTTCTAGGGCTTTGACTAGTCATGAAATGATCATTTAGGAATAGAGGTATCGATCACCTCTTGGTCTTTGACCAATTGATCGATCATTTGGAACCATGGGCATTTAAATACCTCATAGGCCTTGACCAATCACAATTTGCTTACTTAGAGTCATGGCATCATAATGCCTTTTACAAGCCATTACAGAGCCCATTGAGGCTCTGATTAACCATGACTCGATCATTTAGAGCCATGGTATCATAACACCTTTATATAGGCCATTGAGAGAGCTGTTAAGGCTCTGACTGACCGTGACTCTGTTACTTGGAGCTGTGGCATTGTTATGCCTTTATATGGGTCATTGAGAAGGCCGTTGAGGCTTTAACCAACAATGATTTAGTCACTTGGAGCCATAGTGTAATAACACCCTTATATGGGTTGTTGAGAGGACCATTGAGGCTTTGACCAACCGTAACTCGATCACTTGGAGCTATGGCATCATAACACCTTTATACAGGCCATTGAGGCTTTGACCGATCATTACTCAATCACTTAAAGCCATGAAATTGTAATGCCTTTATATATACCATTAAGAGGGTTGTTGAGGCTCTGACCAACCATAACTTGGTCACTTGGAGTTGTGGAATCATAATACCTTTACACGAGCCATTGTGAGGGCTGTTGAGGCTCTGACCATCCAGGACTCAATCACTTAGAGCCATGGCATCGTAATGCCTTTATATAGGTTGTTAAAAGAGCTATTGAGGCTCTGACCGATCATGACTCAGTCACTTGTAGCCATGGCATCATAATGCCTTTATATAGACCATTGAAGGGCCATTGAGGCTCTTATCGACCGTGACTCGGTTACTAGGAGTTATGGCATCGTAACATCTTTATATGAGCTATTGAGGCTCTAACCGATCATGACTCGGTCACTTAGAGATGTGGTATCGTAACACCTTTATACAGGCCATTGAGAGGACCATTAAGGCTCTGATTGACCATGACTTGATCATTTGAAGCCATAGCATTCGAATGCCTCGATTTTCCCAGCTCTCGGGAATGTCCAAGTCCAGGAAGTACCTAATGAGGACATTGGCAAGAGGAAGAAATTACAAACTAATGATCTTTGGTTGTAGTCCCATTTCTTTTCCTTTTTCAGGTTTCCATAAAATTATGAAGCATCTCTTGAAGACCCTTAATGTTATGAAGCAAAATTGAATTGTTTAAAGACAAAATCAAGTGAAGACTCCTTCTCCAAGCCCATAGGCTAACCAAGCTATGGAGAAATCTTCTACCTTGAAGCCTAATTGAAGACCAAACCTTAAAGAACATGTGGAAGGATGAGATGAAGCCAAGTGTTGCAAGAAAATGGTGCCACATGGAGTTTCTAGAATTTTCTTGTTAGGATTAGTTGCTAGGAATTAGTTGCTAGGAACTAATCTTGTAATTAGCTACCAACTAAACTTAAATTAGTTGGTCCCCTAATCCTCTTTCTTGCTGCCCAAAGGAGCTGCCCTTGGTCTATAAATAGGGACCAAGGCCTTCCTCTTGTAAGCATTGATTGATTGATTTGAATGAATGAAAGTTTCCTTGTTTGAGTTCTCTTCCATCTTGCCTAGTTCTCTTGAGTTCTTCCTAGAATTTTGAGTGTTTTCTTTGGAGTGTTGAGTTTGATCCTAAATTGGAGTGAGTGCTTCGAGTTTTGGAGTGCCATAGTTTCATTTCCAAGTTCTTCTACACAAGATCCAAATAGTCCAAGAAGAAGAGGAAGTGCTGCCCAAAAATTTCAGCAACTCTCTTCACTTCTCTTGTTGATTCCTTCCTTTTCCCATTAATTTCTTTAAGTTTTGACCTTACCTTGAGTCTTTGCAGGTTCTTCTTGGTAATTTGAAAATGAAGATGAAGGTTCCAAGCCATGGATCAAAGCTCTAATGGTGAATCCAAGAAGGGAGTGTAGATCTTATCTTCAGCCTTCAATTTTTGAGTGGTGAGTGCTTCCCTTCCACTTGAGCTTTGAATTCTCCTCATTGTTGGGAAAAGACCCTCTTGATTCTTAGATCTGAGGTTCTTAAAAGTTGCTTAGCCTAGTTTGAGGGTTTCTATGCCCTTAGATCCTCTCTTTTAATTTTTTGAAAGGAAGCTTGCACAAGGGTGTCATATTTTCTGCTCACCTAGTCTCTAGCTTGAAATTCTTCATCCCTTCCACCCATGAATTCGGTCATATTGAGAGCTCTAATGCTGATATGTTGTTGCTAGGTAAGTAGATCACATCTCCACACACCCATTTCATCAAATTTGTCTCCCATCAATTTTTTGGTATTAGAGCTTTGTTCTAGGTTAAGCTTTGCAAGCTGCTAGAAATTCTATCTCACTGTCTTCCGAGTTTCAGTGATTTTTTGTAATTTTTATATTGATCAAAAAAATCCAAAAAAATACTTTTCCAGTACCTACCTTCTAACTTTGGCATTAGCTCTACTTTCAATATCTCAGATCTGGTAGATTACAAGAAGCCCACAATGATTCCCAGTGAGTTCCTAGAACCTGATCCATCCCTTGAGAGTGAACCAATCCTAGAGTATCCACCAGCCACACTACCAAAGCGGGGAGAAAAAATTGAAAGGGTCATAGATGACAAGATTGTCACTACCCGGAATAAAGATTACCAACGATACTTGGTCATTGGCAAGGAAGACCTGATTCTGAAGATTCATGGATCACTCAAGAAGAACTACAAAGGATCAATCCAGATATACTTGAATACTACCAAAGCCAAAATGATCCATACTCGTCAGGGCCGAGTTCTTTTCACCCGGGGAAAATTAATGAGGACATTGGAAAGAGGAAGAAATTACAAACTAATGATCTTTGGTTGTAGTCCCATTTCTTTTCCTTTTTCAGGTTCCCACAAAATTATGAAGCATCTCTTGAAGACCCCTAATACTATGAAGCAAGATTGAATTGTTTAAAGACAAAATCAAGTGAAGACTCCTTCTCCAAGCCCGTGGGCCGACCAAGCTATGAAGAAATCCTCTACCTTGAAGCCTAATTGAAGACCAAACCTTAAAGAACATGTGGAAGGATGAGATGAAGCCAAGTGTTGCAAGGAAATGGTGCCACATGGAGTTTCTAGAATTCTCTTGTTAGGATTAGTTGCTAGGAATTAGTTGCTAGGAACTAATCTTGTAATTAGCTACCAACTAAACTTAAATTAGTTGGTCCCCTAATCCTCTTTCTTGCCACCCAAAGGAGCTGCCCTTGGTCTATAAATAGGGACCAAGGCCCCTCACTTGTAAGCATTGATTGATTGATTTGAATGAATGAAAGTTTCCTTATTTGAGTTCTCTTCCATCTTGCCTAGTTCTTTTGAGTTGAATTAGTTGCTAGGAACTAATCTTGTAATTAGCTACCAACTAAACATAAATTAGTTGGTCCCCTAATCCTCTTTCTTGCCGCCCAAAAGAGCTGCCCTTGGTCTATAAATACGGACCAAGGCCCCCCTCTTGTAAGCATTGATTGATTGTTTTGAATAAATGAAAGTTTTCTTGTTTGAGTTCTCTTCCATCTTGCCTAGTTCTCTTGAGTTCTTCCTAGAATTTTAAGTGTTTTCTTTGGAGTGTTCAGTTTAATCCTAAATCAGAGTGAGTGCTTCGAGTTTTGGAGTGCCATAGTTCCATTTCCAAGTTCTTCTACATAAGATCTAAATAGTCCAAGAAGAAGAGGAAGTGCTGTCCAAAAATTCCAGCAACTCTCTTCACTTCTCTTGTTGATTCCTTCCTTTTCCCATTAATTTCTTTAAATTTCGACCTTACCTTGACTCTTTGCAGGTTCTTCTTGGTAATTTGAAAATGAAGATGAAAGTTCTAAGCCATGGATCAAAGCTCTAATGGTGAATCCAAGAAGGGAGTGTAGATCTTGTCTCTAGCCTTTAATTTTTGAGTGGTGAGTGCTTCCCTTCCACTTGAGCTTTTATTTCTCCTCATTGTTGAGAAAAGACCCTCTTGATCCTTAGATCTGAGGTTCTTAAAAGTTTCTTAGCCTAGTTTGAGGGTTTCTATGCCCTTAGATCCTCTCTTTTTATTTTTTGATAGGAAAGCTTGCACAAGGGTGTCAGATTTTCTGCTCACCTAGTCTCTAGCTCGAAATTCTTCATCCCTTCCACCAATGAATTCGGTCATATTGGGAGCTCTAATGCTGATATGTTGTTGCTAGGTAAGTAGATCACATCCCCACACACCCATTTCATCAAATTCATCCCCCATCAGTACCACTTGGCATGATATTTTATTCCTAAGGAGCTTTGACCCTGACACATTTTAAATGGGACGGTCCCTTGGCACTATTTACAAGGAGTGGATGGGAGAGATTCATTGCCACCCCGAGTGCTTTTTCATGGGAATCCTCATCCTCCAAGCAGGTGATGTTTGCCGAGCTTTGAATAGATGCATGAGCGGTGATCCTTCCTCCAAGTCTATTATATAAGACAGTCGGGGGGTGTCGAGTTCTTGTAGCTCCTTGCCACCATGCTACTAAAAATGCCGAAGGGAACACTGCACTCAACATCCCATAAAGGCATTTGGGTCGTAGGGTTTCCTTTTTGGAAGGATGGATTCTCTCCTGGAGAATGGTTTCATGGATGCCTAGCACCACCATTTAACCACCACCATTATTATAGTCGATTGGTGGACTTAATTACCGGTGCTCTACCTATATCATTATAGCTATAGCCAGTCAGTGGACTTAATGTGAAGAGGAGGGCTCAGGTTGCATGGTGCATCATTTAAGCTTTTCTCAGAGGGCACCCACACCTAAATGTGAAGACAGATAGGAAGCCCCCACCTTAGGTTATGGTAGGAGTACCAGCCCGAGGGTGGATTGGGGCTAGCTTCCTAATTTCTTGGTCGGTGCTCTTGGTTCATTAGTGAACTTTCTCTGCCTACCAGTAGGCTACTGAAAGAATGGTACCCTAAAAGTCAATTATTGTAAGGGCATTTCTATGATCTTCCAATACATATATGATATTATTTATCAATAAAAGGTATCTTTTGATTCATCATATTGCCGCATCTAATAAAGATTATGATGAACCCCATAGATTAGGACAATGGGATTAGGGTTATGATGGAGATCATAACAGTGAGACTTAAGTTCCTATAAATCCTAATCTAAAATGTTCCTAGTCATTGGATAAATAGCCATCGATGGTTGGTGCATGAAGGGTCTTGACTCTTCAAGATAAGACTCCTTCTTAATGAAGGGTCTTATTTGATCTGTTGGTAGATAGATCAAAGGCTGATGAAGAGCCATCATTGGCACCTCTCCTTCTCCTATAAATAGCCATCGGTATTTAGGCCGATGGTTATCTGATTCCATCTTCCTTTCTTACACTTACACTCTGCCACACTCTCCTTTATCTCCTCCCTCCCTTGTTAGAGTTTAGGTCTTGTCTTAAGACAAGTCCACCATTTTAAGACAAGGGTTTAGGAAGAGATTCAGGAAGTGGAAAAGAAAGTGAATGGAGGATTTGGAGAGGGCTCAGAGTTCTCTACAGGAGGGCAAGGGTCTGAGCAAGAAAGGAGGGGCTGCCAAAGGAAGAAAAGCCATCAAAAGAGTCCCAGTGGTTTAAGCAACCTACTAAGGAGTGCTTCCTAGGTTCCATTCCTGTGTGGATCACCTCTAGAGGGCATGCACTTGTGTGCCTAGTGGAAAGAAGAAGAAATTAGCATTCTAAGTATTTTTCCAAATCCTAATTGCATGACTTGTTAATTGTAATGAATAAGGGATCTTGAGCTTAGGGTTTCAAGTTGCTTGGAGTTTCAAAAAAGAAACTTTTTGAAATCCATTGTTCCACTGTGCCATCAAAATCCTAAAAACCCAACAGTGGTATCAGAGCCCTCTTATTTCATTCAATTAATGGTCAGTTGGATATGCTTATGTGATAATGAATATGATCATATATGGGGATCATATTCTGATGCATGCCATTAATTAGGGTTCACTTATATATTGAATGATAATATGATCATATATATGAATCATAGTATGATGCATACTGTTGCCATTCTCGCCGCCGCGCCCGTGCCTCGGATCCGTGGATCCTCCCTGATCGCCTGGCGAAGGAACCTCCCTAGCTGCGGCGAACCTGCAAGAAGGGGTTAGGAGACCCTGGCCGGGGATCCCGGCGAGGGAGCTCCGACGGTCAAGTCAGTAGACGACGAGAAGGAACAGACTCTCCAAGACGGGCCCCCGAAGGGGTTCCAGACTTAGAGAATTTGCTAGTAAGAAAGGTGCTTTGGGGACCAGAAATTCGGCCGGGCCTCCTTGAGGAGCTCACGCCAAGCGATCCCCTCTCGGGACCTTGGATCTCACTCTCGGAGCGAGGCTTTTTGCCACTGCTTCTTACTTGTCCCCAACCTGATCGGCTTACCTTGTCATCCCAGCTTCCTTCCTTTTATCTCCTCTCGCGGTTCGCCTGTCTTCTCCACCTGGGAGGCTCCCCTCCCCCATCCCTTTCTCTTTCCCCTCTTGGTAAGGAGGGCCAGGTGGCTTTCCGACCTCGTCCGCCGAGCCCAACGGGGAAAAGGCAAAGACAGAAGGGGGGGTGGCGCCGGTAAGGCGGCCGGTCAGACCTCGGGCCTAGTGAGAGCGCTCTCTTTCCCAAGTATGGGCGCCATCCGTCTATGGGCCCTGTTTTGTCAGAACTGTGTCTCTCGATTGCGGGACCTGTCGGGCCGATGCAAATGGTGTTTCGCATGCCGCCCCATCCGTACGGGGCGCCGCCTGTGATGCGCACGGCCCAAGGGATGACCTCGGAGCCTGCACCTCTTTCCTTGGGACCTTCTCTGTACGGGCGGCCTGACCTCGACCGAGGTGGTCCCGTCTCCGGGGGCCTCCTGGCGGAGGAGCGAAGGATCAGCCGACCTCGGCCTAGGTGGACCCCTCCCGGGTGGACACCTGGTGAGGTGGCAGGGGGTCGCCTGGCTTCGACCGAGGTGGGCCCGTCTCCGGGGGCCACCTGGCGAAGGAGCGAAGGATCGGCCGACCTCGGCCTAGGTGGACCCCTCCCGGGTGGACACCTGGCGAGGTGGCAGGAGGTCGCCTGGCTTCGGTCGAGGTGGTCCCATCTCCGGGGGGCACCTGGCGAAGGAGCGAAGGATCGGTCGACCTCGGCCTAGGTGGACCCCTCCCGGGTGGACACCTGGCGAGGTGGCAGGGGGTCGCCTGGCTTCGGCCGAGGTGGGCCCGTCTCCGGGGGCCACCTGGCGAAGAGCGAAGGATCGGCCGACCTCGACCTAGGTGGACCCCTCCCGGGTGGACACCTGGCGAGGTGGCAGGGGGTCGCCTGGCTTCGGCCGAGGTGGTCCCATCTCCGGGGGGCACCTGGCGAAGGAGCGAAGGATCGGCCGACCTTGGCCTAGGTGGACCCCTCCCGGGTGGACACCTGGCGAGGTGGCAGGGGGTCGCCTGGCTTCGACCGAGGTGGGCCCGTCTCCGGGGGCCACCTGGCGAAGGAGCGAAGGCTCGGCCGACCTCGCCTAGGCGGACCCCTCCTGGGTGGGCGCCAAGCGAGGTGGTAGAGGAGCCCCGAACCGAGCTCGACTTCGGCGAGAGCAGTTTATCTTGGGAAGCTGTCTGGCGGAGTAGCCTTGCCGAGCTCGGCCTCGGCAATGTGGCGCTGACTCGGCCAGAGAAACCTCCACGTGGCTCGATCATATTTGGCGGTATCTGAGCCCGGCCACGTCATCGTCACGGCCGTAACACATACTATTAAAAGGGTATATGATAGTGAATGTTATCACATATGGTGCATGAAATTAGTAATGATTGCTTATGCTATGAAGTGATTCATGATTGTTTTAAATTACATATGATGTATGTTAAATCCTAGTAACTTCTTCGAATTAGGTTAGTCACCATGGCCGTCTGGTCATAGGAGTTTTTTAGGATTTCATGGCCCTCTAATCTCATTCAATGGGGTCTTCTATGGCATGTAGTGGTGCTGCTATAGCCATATCCCATGAACAAGTGAGGTGAACGGATTCATATTACAATCATGCTTATGGTATGCATATTAGGATTAATATGCTCGAATGATGGAATGAATATCATGTCATATGTGTATGGTTATGAATACATTATGATGTCATCATGAATGTTAGGTTTTATGATGTCATGAATGTTAGGTTGACATGATTAAGTCTATATTAGGATGTGTTAGAGACCATCAAAACCCTCATAGAAATCATATTTAGTCATAGTGTAAGTTAATCATGATGCAAATCTGATTAGGGTATGATCAGCCAATTGGTGTCTAGGTAAGTGGTTCTGGGAAGGTAAAGGGAATGAGATTTTTAATTGGTTCCATTATTTTATCTAGCCAATTTAATTGGTGTCTAAGGAAAGTAACGGGGGGACCCCCTTATCTCTTCCACATACCTGGCCAATTTGGTCATGTCTAAATCCTAAATTGGAAATGCTAAGTGATTAAGCACACTACACATTGCCTTCCTTCATGCTAAGCCAAATCCATGTCAAAAACTATAGTATGTTTGTTATGATTGACACAAGGCCCACTCTAGGATTTGATATGATATTTGTCTTGGTACATTTTTATACTTTATGGCATGATTGAGCCAATATTTATCAAACATGGTTGTATGGAAATGAAAGGTCTGACTAAACTAAGACATTATAGTTTGTTGTGATTAACCAAGGCTATAAGTATCTTAGAGGCAGTTGTTATGTTGAGAATTGCATGGGTTGCAATTGAAAAGGGATTTTCCTACCCTTGAACTTATGGGTATTTGTTGTGATTAACATAAGGCATTCATGAGGAATTGGGATCTCAACCCCACTAAGGAAGCCTTGGGAGGGTTTCCCGCTTACCATAGTTGAGGGTTATGGTATTCGATAGAAAATAGTGTGATATACAATTAGATGCAAAAATCCTTGTCTAATTATGAATAACATCATGAGTGGTCTGCTTATAGTTATTCTTTACTTACTGTAGATTATTACATTATGGCTTCTACTCTTTCACAGCGGGGCATTTTAGATGCCAATAAGTTGACCGATCCAAATTTTATGGATTGATTGAGGAACCTGAGAATTAGATTAGCTCAGGAGAAAACTGCCTATATCCTTGATACTCCTGACCTAGATCTGGTAGGAGAGGATGCTACAAAGAAGGGTTCAAAGAGAAAAAGGAACCCCGAGAGTAGCTTCCATAAAAGGAAAAAGGCAAGGAAGCCCTCTGCTGATGGAATTTGCTATTATTGTGGAAAGCAAGGGCACTGGAAGAAGAATTGCAAGTTATATCTTGCAAATCAGAAGCAGGATGCTAGTGATGCATCAAAAGGTTTGTATATGATACAAACAAACTTATCATTAAATTCTTCAACTTCTGATACATGAGTATTGAATACCGTATGTGGATCTCATATCTACAAGTCATTGCAGGGGTTACAGAGACCCAGAAGCTTGAAGAAGGGTGACTTCGAGCTGTTTGGCATGAGTGGTGATCCCATTCATGCTGAAGCTGTTGGCACCTATCTAATGTTATTGCCATCAGGTAATATTCTTGAATTAAAAGATTGTTACTATGTACCCAACATTATAAAGAATATTATTTCTGTACCTTTGTTGTTGAAACAAGGTTATGAAATAAATATTTCAAGCCATGGATGCTCGATCTTCTTTTCAAAGAAGTTCTTTGGTTGTGGTACATTTGTTAATGGTCTTTTATTCTATCACTTAATGATGAAGTTATGCTTGTTGAAAATAAGAAGAGAAAGAGAGATGATACAAATGTCACATATCTCTAACATTGCCGTTTGGATGATATTAGTGAGTCTAGGATAAACAAGTTATATAAAGAAAGATTTTTTGAACTTTTTGATCATGAATCATTAGAAACTTTTGAGTCCTGCCTCATGGGTAAGATGACCAAATCTCCATTCACTAGACATGGAGATAGGGCAACTGAGTTGTTAGGCTTAGTACACACAGATGTGTGTGATCCTATGACAATCCAGGCTAGAGGAGGATACTCTTATTTCATCAGTTTTACTGATGATTTATCAAGGTTTGGATATGTGTATCTTATGAAACACAAGTCTGAAGCCTTTGAAAAATTCAAAGAGTATCAAAATATGGTTAAGAAATAAACTGGGCATAGTATTAAAATCCTTCGATCTGATAGAGGAGGAGAATACTTGTCTATAGTGAATTTCTTGATCATCTTAAAGATAAAGGAATTCTCTCTGAATGGACCCCTCCATATATGCCATAATTAAATGGTGAGCAGAAAGGAGGAACGAACCTTGTTGGACATGGTATGGTCCATGATGTGATTCACAGATCTTCCAATATCCTTCTAGGGTTATGCCCTAAAGACTGCTACCCACATACTAAATAGGGTACCATCAAAGATAGTTAAGAGCACTCCATATGAATTATGGAATGGAAAAATGCCAAGTCTTAAATATTTTAAGATTTGGGGTTGCCCTGCTTTTATCAGGAATGTTTTTGGACATAAGCTAAGTGCTAGGGTTGACAAGTGTAGGTTTGTAGGATATCCTAAAGAAGGTATGGGTTATCTTTTCTACCATCCTACTAAGCAAAAGGTCTTTGTCATTAGGCATGCCACATTCTTTGAAAAGGAGTTTATCCAAGAAAAGGGCAATGAGAGGATATTTGAACTTGAAGAAGTTCAACCTACACCTGAAACAATTCCTCAACTAGATATTTCTAAGATTCAGGAACAACAACAATACACACCTCTTCTCCATAGGTCAGAGAGAGTGCGAAGTGTAGATATAGCTTTGTCATTGGGAATGATAATGAAGCCAGTATCATATAGGATGATGATCTTGTGACCTATACGGAAGCTGTCATGTGTGGACACTCTGATAAATGGCTGTAAGCCATGAAATCTGAGATGGACTCCATGTATTCCCATCAGGTTTGGACCTTGGTAGATCCACCTGAAGGAATTAACCCAATAGGGTGTAAATGGATTTTCAAGATGAAGATAGGAGCAAATGGTTAAGTAGAGACCTACAAGGCAAGGCTGGTGGCAAAAGGTTTTAAACAAAAACATGGTATTGACTATGATGAAACCTTTTCACCAATAGCCATGCTCAAGTCCATTCGGACATTGTTTGCTATAGCAGCATACCATGATTATGAAATATGACAGATGGATGTAAAGATTGCTTTCCTTAATGAAAATCTTGATGAAGAAGTCTATATGACACAGCCAGAGGGTTTGGTCTCAAGTGGGAGACCAAACCAAGTATGCAAGCTAAGGAAGTCCATTTATGGACTAAAGTAGGCATCGAGGAGTTGGAACATCCACTTTGATGAAACAATCAAGGAGTTTGGTTTTATCAAGAATGTGGATGAATCATGTATGTATAAGAAGACAAGTGAGAGTGCCCTTGTTTTCTTGATTTTGTATGTCGATGACATACTCATCATCGGGAATGATATCCCAATGTTGCAATCGATAAAGTCTTGGCTATCAAAGTAGTTTTCCTTGAACGATTTGAGAGAGGCATCCTATATACTAGGTATAAAGATATATAAAGATAGATCTAAGAGGATGATAGGCTTATCCCAATCCAGGTACATTGACTTAGTATTAAAAAGATTCAACATGGGGGGAACTAAGAAAGGTTACTTGCCCATGAGTCAAGGCATACATTTCTCCAAGAAGATGTCTCCTAAGACACCGGAGGAGAGAGAGAAAATGAGTTTGATCCCTTATGCTTCGACTGTTGGATCAATTATGTATGCCATGCTATGTACCAGGCCTGATGTTGCTTATGCCTTGGTCATAGTAAGCAGGTTCTAGGCTGATCCAGGAGAGGATCATTTGAAAGCTGTGAAAACTATTCTTAAGTACTTGAGAAGGACTAAAGATATTTTTCTAATATATGGTGGATCAGAGTTGAAACTAGAAGATATACATATTTTAGTTTTTAATCAAATTCAAATGATAGCAAATCCATATCAGGGTATGTCCCTATATGGTTGTGCAGTGAGTAGGCAGAGTACATAGCTGCAAGTGAAGCCATAAGGGAAGCTGTGTGAATGAAGAAATTCATCACGGAATTAAGCATAGTTCCTACTATAGAACAATCGGTGGAGTTGTTGTACAAGTTAAGGAACCAAGGTCTCATAATAAGCCTAAACATATCCTAAGATGCTTCCATCTCATTTGAGGACAAGATATTGACATCGAATGAGTATATATAAAGAACAACATAGTAGACCCATTCACTAAAGCACTATCAAAGCAGTAGCTTGATCGCCACTTAGATTGTATGGGTGTAAAATACAAAGGCGATTGGCTTTAGTGCAAGTGGGAGATTGAAAGAATGGTGCCCTAAAAGCCAATCATTGTAAGGGCATTTCTATGATCTTCCAACTCATGTATGATATTATTTATCAATAAAAGGTATCTTTTGATTCATCATACAGTTGCATCTTATAAAGATTATGATGAACCCCATAGATTAGGATAATAAAATTAGGGTTATGATGGAGATCATAACGATAAGACCTAAGTTCCTATAAACCCTAATCTAAAATGTTCCCAGTCATTGGATAATCGATTCGGGGATCAATGAATCCGGAAAGATTAGCACATCCTATGTATGCTCGATGGAGAGGGTGGTTGGTCTCACAACCACTTGTGTAACTAATACAAGGATATGGGTGCTCATTAGATTATGAGTCCACTGAACTAATCCGACAAAAGAATATCAAATGGAAGTCTTACTTACTTGTCTAAAGAATATTCTCTTAGTGGCAGTTGTGCATGTGATCCTTAGACCTGAGACTACCATAGGATCTTGTTTACATGAACCCATGTTTTGGTGCATACTCACTCATGGCAATTAAGTCATGTATGGAGTGTTTCTAGATATGATGGATTGTGTATGAAGGTAATGAGTAGGTCAACAAGGAATCGATCACTCCTAGTAAGAGGAGAAGTTATTCCATGTGATCTCTTTGAATGATGACTTACGAAGTCTTTGGCCAAAGTAAGATGAGATTAAATAGGGTTTCTAATCATTCATCGATTGAGTCTTCATTATCAAATTAAGATTTAAAAGGATTAAGAGCTAGGGTTTGACATTTATCCATGCCCATCACTTAATCAGGATATAGGGAGATCGAAGGATTGATTGCACGGTAACTTCCGCTGAAGGATATTTTGGTACTTTCCATCAAATTTCTTATTTTTCGGGTAGGCATGAAACATTGCTAGATGTCAATCATATCTTGTGGATTTTCATAAATCAATTTGATTGGATTCATGAGTCAATTCGAAAGCTGGTTCGAATTGGCAACTTAGGTCAGCTCAATTTGACCTATAAGGTCAATCGGGTTGATTGGATCGAATCAGCTCGGACCTAGACCTACTATTGACTAGATGTGGAACCCAAAGGGTCACACACATTAGGGAATTGACCTAGGAAGTCAATTGGCATTTAATTAGGGTTATGGGATCCTAATTGGTTAGCTAGATTACACCCTAGCATGTGTATGCTAACCTAACTCCTAGTCCAATTGGATTGGGTTTAAAAGGTTGCTAAATGGACTAATTAATTTATGAGTAACCTAAATTGGGTTGAGTCATAAGTAGGATAAATTTATCAAAATTTATCTGATACTTTTCATGGCTTTTATGTGCCAAATACCAAGAGTCCCAAGGGAATGGGACTCTTGGAGCCTAAGTGATACCTCAGCAGTCAAAAGGATGTAGAAGGACCGATAGACATCCTACTTGAAAACAGATTATATGGTCAAAAAGTAGATTTAACTCCCTTTCTTTTGACACCCATATTGTATATACTTTGACTAGGTCAAAGGTGACATATGGCATGGAAAAGGTTGACAGACAAATGCAGAGTCGCGACTCTTCGTTGTTGGTGCACAGAAAGGGTGAATTCATTCTTCTTTTGGGAATTCAGTTGAATCTGAAATGAGGCATCCATTGGCTATGGATGAGGCTGATCTAAAGTGAGTAATCACCAATGAAAAAAGAAGTTGGCGGAGTGAATTATGATGCACATAATATGAAGGGTTGAGTACCTTCATTATGGGTGCAAGTTATGGTAAGCAAGAGTCTTTGTGCTTTAAGGAACTTATTGTAGGGTTCGGTGGCAAGGCGGAATCATAGATTTCAAAAATTTTTATCTTAATGAAATCTTCACCAAACCTTCAACCCAAAATCTCCTTAAAAGAATTAAAACATATAAGATGTTTATATAAGATTTAATCTCAAATCATGATACTAACCTGTATCGCAAAATCCAAACTCTGAATCTCCACCAGGTGCCCAAATGTTCACCCTCCAATGGTGATCCACACAGAAAAACAATGAAGACAAAATTTCTATTTCTTGGTTCCTCTTCTTGAATTCTTTTTCAAGAATTCAATTCTTGGACCTTTAGGCTGAAATTTTCTTTCTTGAAAATTTCCTTTTCTTCCTTCTTTCCTCTTCTTGAATTTTCTTCAAGAATTCCCTTTCTTGAATCCCTTTTCTTGAATTGAATTGGAAGAAAAAATTAAGACAGTCAAAGTCTTAATTCAAGAAAGAAAAGAAGAAAAGATTCTTTCCCTGTTCTTTCCTTTACCGTTCAAGACCTTCTTCTTATTCTTGTTTAGGGTCAGAGTTTCGACAGAGGATACCTCTGTAAGGGAAACAATACCCAACAAGAACAAGAGGAAGGAGTATTCTGGAGAGGAAGTGAGGGAATTGGATCTCTGAACTATGTTGCGTGAAAACCCCCGAGAACCCCAACCCTATTTATAGATCTCAGAGGGGTGTCATCTCGAAACAACGCAACCCTCTGAAACCCCAGGGATCACGATCCCTCATTCCTCATGCATCCCCTCAACCAAAAATCACGATTCTCCGATTTGATTTTCATTTTTCCGACGAGGAGAACTCTCGGAAAAACTTTAGGAAGGATCGCGACTTTTGGAGACGGATTTGCGACCGAAAAGCGACGGATCTTTTTCTTAAATTTTTCTGGCCATCAGATCTAGATCCATGGGCTCCAGACAAGGATCTGAAATGCTCCTCTTCAGAAATTTCTTCGACATTTTTTCTTCTCACGCGTTTTAAGAGAAGTCCACGCACGTGGACTTTCTTTCTTGGCGCGCGCGGGTGAGAGAAGGGAGGGGGCGGCTTGGAGAGAGGGTCTCAGTGAATTAAATTCACTTGGGTTCAGCCATGGGTTAGCCCAATGTCCTAAAAATTAAATTGGACCTTAATCTAGTTCAATTAGAACCCAATTAAGCCCAATTCGGAACCAAATTCGAATCTGATTCGAATAGAAATTTGGTCTGCAACACATGCTAGTGTGTTTATCCTGCAAACATGATTTAATTCCAAATTAAATCCTTCATCAATTTTCTTTTGTGTGTGACCCATTGGGTTCCACACCTAGCCAGCAGTAGGTCCGAGTGCTATTTGACTTAATTCGGTTAGATCTCAACTAAGCCGATTTAGGTCAACTCAAACTAGCTCGACTCGGTCAATTAGAATCTAATTCAAATTGACTGATTTGAATTACCATGACTCAATCATATACCTACAAGACAAGATTGACGTCTAGCAACGTATCATGTCTACCCGGAAGATGTGGAATTTTGGTAGAATTACCAAAATACCCTTCAGTGGTGAGTTACCGGGCAATTCAGTCCTTTGATCAACTTGCATCCCGAATATGATTATGAATATGGATATTTGTCAAATCCAATTTTCATATTCATCCCTAGCTCAATCTTTATAATGATGATTCATTAATGAACCATTAGAAAATAACTCTAATGTTCATACTTTGATCAAAGGTTTCCTGAATCCATCATTTGAAATTAGCTGGATGCTATTCCCTCTTACTAGGGCTGATCAATTCCTTGTTGACCTACTCACAACCTTCATATACAATCCACCATAACCAGTATCACCTCGTGCATGACTCAGTGTCATGATTGACTGCAAACCAAAGTATGGATTCATGTATATAAGGTACTATGGTAGTCTCAGGTCAAAGGACCACATGCACTACTCCCACTATGAGAATTATCTATTGACAAACAGATAAGGTTCCATTAGATATTCTCAATCTGGATCAATTCAGTGAACTCATTCTCCAATGAACACTCACATCCTAGTATTAGTGTCAAACACAAGTGACTGTGAGATCAGTCACCCTTATTACAAAACATATATAGGATGTGCTGGTCTTGCCGGAAACATTGATCCCCAACTCAATGTCCCATCGACCAGGAATATTTTAGATTAGGGTTTTAAGGCTTTAGGTCTCACTGGTATGATCTCATCATAACCCTAGAACCATAGCCCTAATCTATGGGGTTCATCATAAAATCAAAAAGACACAGCAAATGATGAAAATAATGCCTTTATAAAATGTCAATTCATTGATTTTGGGATCAAAATTACAATATTTCAATTGGCTTTCGGGGCACAATCTTTCAATCTCCCACTTGCACTAAAGCCAATCGCCTTTAAATCTTAACCCCATACAATCAAGGTGGCGATCAAACTCTCGCTGTGATAGAGCCTTAGTGAACGGGTCTGCTATGTTGTTCTTCGTTTCTACCCTTTTAATGCAGACTTCTTGTCTTTCGACAATCTCTCGAACGAGATGGAAGCGTCTCAGAATGTTCTTTGATTTGTGATGAGCTCTTGGTTCCTTTGCTTGAGCAACAGCCCCCGTATTATCACAGTAAAGTGATACTGGACCTTCAATCTCAGGAACTACGCCCAACTCTGATATGAACTTCTTCATCCAGACAGCTTCCTTGGCAGCTTCACTAACAGCAATGTACTCTGCCTCAGTTGTTGAGTCAGCTACAGTTTGCTGTTTAGAACTTTTCCAACTTACAGCTCCTCCATTAAGGGTAAAAACATACCCAGATATAGATTTGCTGTCATCTGGATCTGATTGAAAACTAGAATCTGAATAAGCTTCTAGTTTAAGATCAGATCCTCCGTATATTAGAAAAATATCCTTAGTTCTTCTTAAGTACTTAAGAATATTTTTCACAGCCTTCCAATGATCCTCTCCTGGATCAGCCTGAAACCTGCTGGCTATACCTAAGGCATATGCCACATCAGGCCTAGTACATAACATAGCATACATAATAGACCCTACTGCCGAAGCATAAGGTACCGAATTCATTCTATTTCTTTCTTCAGGTGTCTTAGGAGACATCTTCTTAGAAAGATGTATGCCATGACCAATAGGTAAGTAACCTCTTTTACTTTCCTCCATGCTAAATCTTTTTAGCACTTGGTCAATGTACCTAGACTGGGATAAACCTAGCATCCTCCTAGATCTATCTCTATAGATCTTGATGCCTAGTATATAAGATGCTTCTCCCAAGTCTTTCATGGAAAACTGTTTAGATAACCATACCTTGACTGATTGTAACATTGGGATATCATTCCCAATGAGGAGTATGTCATCTACATACAGAACCAAGAAAACTATGGCACTCCCACTAGTCTTCTTGTACACACAAGGTTCATCCTCATTTTTGATAAAGTCAAATTCTTTGACTGTCTTATCAAATCGGATGTTCCAACTCCTAGATGCTTGCTTTAATCCATAAATAGATTTCTTTAGCCTACATACCTGATTAGGTTTAGTCTCCAAGACAAAACCTTCTGGCTGTGACATATAAACCTCTTCCTCAAGGAAACCATTGAGGAATGCAGTCTTCACATCCATCTGCCAGATTTCATAATCATGATATGCTGCTATAGCAAGCATGATCCGAATAGATTTGAGCATGGCAACAGGAGAAAATGTTTCATCATAATCTATTCCCTGTTTTTGTCTGAAACCCTTAGCCACTAATCTGGCTTTATAAGTTTCAACTTGGCCATCTGTCCCAATCTTTTTCTTATAGACCCATTTGCATCCAATAGGGTTAACACTCTCTGGTGCATCAACCAAAGTCCAGACTTGGTTGACATGCATGGAGTCCATTTCGGATCTCATGGCTTCCAGCCATTTGTCTGAGTCACTACTTATGACAGCATCCGTATATGTTAGAGGCTCATCATTATCAATGATTCGGGCTTCATTATTTTCAATAATGAACCCATACCTTTCAGGTGCATGTCGCACTCTATCAGACTTACGGATAGGAGTGGTGTGTTCAGGTTCTATACTAACTGTGTTATGATTTTGTTGAGATGTATCTATTTGTTGAACTTCTTCAAGTTCAATATTTCTCCCACTGCCCTTTTGTAGGATGAATTCCTTTTCCATAAAAATGGCATGCCTACTGACTAAAATCTTTTGTTCAGTAGGGTGGTAGAATAGATATCCTATACTATTTTTGGGATATCCAACAAATAGACATTTTTCTGCTCTAGCATCAAGCTTTTGTCCAAAATTTCTTTTGACATAAGCTGGACATCCCCATATCTTAAGGTGCTTAAGATTGGGTTTCCTTCCCCTCCATAACTCATATGGAATGCCAGATACAGATTTGGATGGTACTCTATTCAAAATATTAGCCGCTGTTTCCAAGGCATATCCCCAGAAAGAAACAGGTAAGTCTGTGAAGCACATCATGGACCGTACCATATCTAATAAAGTATGATTTCTCCTTTCAGCAACACCATTTAATTGTGGTGTGTAAGGAGGAGTCCATTCAGAGATGATTCCCTTTTGTTTAAGGTGATCAAGAAACTCGGTGGATAAGTATTCACCTCCTCTATCTGATCGAAGGATCTTAATACTTTTCCCCGTTTGTTTCTCTACCATACTTTGATACTCTAAAAATTTTTCAAAAGCTTCGGACTTATGTTTCATTAGATACACAAATCGGTACCTTGAAAAATCATCAGTGAATGTGATGAAATATGAGTATCCACCCTTGGCCTGAGTTGTCATAGGTCCACATACATCAGTGTGTATGAGTCCTAATAACTCTGTTGTCCTTTCATTATGTCCACTAAATGGAGTCTTGGTCATTTTACCCATGAGACATGATTCACAAGTTCCTAATGATTCATAGTCATAAGGATTAAGGAATTTTTCCTTGTATAACTTGTTAATCCTCTGCTCACTAATATGTCCAAGACGACAGTGCCAAAGTAAAGTATTGTTTACTTCATCTCTTTTTCGTTTATTACTAACATGTAGTATATTGTCATCAGAAGATAAAGTTAAGAGACCATTGCAAAATATGCCATTAAATATTATTTCATTAGAAAAACTGATTGAGCAGCCACTGCTCATTACATTCATAATATATCCTTGTTTAAGTAACAAGGGTACAGATATGATGTTTCTAATGATTCTAGGCATAAAATAACAATTCTTTAACTCTAAAATCTTCCCAGAAGGCAGCTTCAACATATAAGTCCCTACAGCTTCTGCTTGGATGGAATCTCCTCCAGCACCGTAGAGCTCGAAGTCGCCTTCCTTCAAAACTCTAATGTTCTGTAGTCCCTGCAATGATTTGCAGATATGATGACCACAAGCAGTATCCAATACCCAAGAGTTTGAATTAGAAGTGTCTAATGACAAAATTGCATGTATCTCATACATACCTGTTGGTGCATTACTAGCACCGGGCTTCAGACTTGCAAGGTAAACCTTGTAGTTTCTTTTCCAGTGACCCGGCTTGCCACAATGAAAGCAGGTCATTTGTCCGGAGGCCTTCTTTCCTTTCTTTTTCTTGATGCCCCCTTTTGGGTTTAACCTCCTCTTGGAACCCTTTTTGCCTATTTTCTTCTTGTTTACACCATCCACAAGAAGAAGTGGAGCCTTATTTTTCTTTAAATGGCTCTCTGCTGTTTTTAACATATTCAACAGCTCAGGCAAGGAAGTGTTAAGTTTGTTCATATGATAATTAAGAACAAACTGTGAAAATGACTCTGGGAGTGACTGCAGGATTAAATCCTGATTCAACTCCCCATCCATGACAAAACCTAATTGACCCAATCGGGTGATTAGGTCAATAACCTTTAATACATGGTCTTGTACGGATGTACCTTCTGTCATCCTTGCACGGAATAACTGCTTAGATATTTCATATCTTGCAGTTCGACTATGTTCTCCATAAAGTTCTTTTAAATTGAGCAATATGGAGTTTGTGTCCATTCTATCATGTTGCCTCTGTAACTCATTGGTCATAGAGGCAAGCATTATACACTTGACAGTAAGTGAGTCATTTTGCCACGTGTTATATGTGGTCTTATCCTCTTGCGAGGCATCTTCCCCTAATGGTTCCAAGGTTGGGGTATCAAGAATATAAGAAATTCTTTCTTGGCTGAGTACTATCTTCAGGTTTCTCAACCAATCAACATAGTTTGGTCCAGTCAATTTATTTGCATCAAGAATGCTACGGAGTGAGAGTGAAGAGGCCATTTAATCTACATTAACAAACAACATTACATAAGCAGACAATCAATATTGACAAAACATAATTAAATTAGGACTTTAACTTAATTATGTCTCCCACTATTTTATCAAGCATCATAACCCTCAATGTGATGATCGAGAAAACCCTAATTGGTTCTCTTAGTGGGGTTGAGATCCTAATTCCTTATAAAAGACCTTGTGTGTACACAACAAATCTTATATAAGTTCAAAGGTAGGAAAACTCTTTCCAATTGTAATTCATACAATTCTCAACTTATCTTGGCCTCTAAAATATTAATAGTCTTGTGTGTACACAACAAACTATAATATTTTAGTTAAGTTAGACCCTTCATTGCTATATAGTTATGATATTAATCATAATACCCTTGTGTGTACACAATAAAGTATTATATTAAATCATTCCATAAGCATCAAATGTACCAATAAAAAATTATGTTAGTCACCATAAAGAAAAGGCCTTGTGTGTACACAACAAACCTAATATGGATCATAACATAATAATGACTTGGCATGAAGGAAAGCCATATGTAGTGAATATTACACTGAGCATATTAATCAATAATTAAGTTAATCATACCGGCCAGGTAAGTGGGAGAGTGGTGGGAGTCCCCCCGTTGCTTTCCTTAGACACCAATAAGAATTGGCCAGGTCAGTCAATGGAACCAATTAAAAACCACGTCCTCTTTACCGATCATGAACCACTTTTCCTAGACACCGAATGATAAACTAATCATATTGATTATTTTTGCTTTTGGTATATGACACTACAACTTAATATGTTGTTAAAGAGGGCTTTATTAAAACAAAGCACATTCTAGCAAATATGTGCCATAGTGTGCCATCATACTAGGACAACCATTTACCACATAATGGATCCACCATTATGCCAGGGCAACCTTATTTCAGTATGATGACTAGAAGGCTAAACATATCTCTATGCAAATTAAGGTTTAAGTGAAAACCTTAATTAGTGGCATACTTCAAACATATATGCAAAATTAACACAAAAATGTGATTAGTGTGTCATCATACTAGGACAACCATTTACCACATAATGGATCCACCATTATGCCAGGGCAACCTTATTTCAGTATGATGACTAGATCTCTATGCATATCTCTACAACAATTAGGGTTTGAATGAAAACCCTAATTGGTGACATTATAACAAACATATATTACATCTCATGTTACTTTTATAAAAATGCATCTAAAATTCAGAATATATATTTTAATCTTAATAAGGAGGCTCTGATACCACTGTAGGGTTCGGTGGCAAGGCGGAATCATAGATTTCAAAAATTTTTATCTTAATGAAATCTTCACCAAACCTTCAACCCAAAATCTCCTTAAAAGAATTAAAACATATAAGATGTTTATATAAGATTTAATCTCAAATCAAGATACTAACCTGTATCGCAAAATCCAAACTCTGAATCTCCACCAGGTGCCCAAATGTTCACCCTCCAATGGTGATCCACACAGAAAAACAATGAAGATAAAATTTCTATTTCTTGGTTCCTCTTCTTGAATTCTTTTTCAAGAATTCAATTCTTGGACCTTTAGGCTGAAATTTTCTTTCTTGAAAATTTCCTTTTCTTCCTTCTTTCCTCTTCTTGAATTTTCTTCAAGAATTCCCTTTCTTGAATCCCTTTTCTTGAATTGAATTGGAAGAAAAAATTAAGACAGTCAAAGTCTTAATTCAAGAAAGAAAAGAAGAAAAGATCCTTTCCCTGTTCTTTCCTTTACCGTTCAAGACCTTCTTCTTATTCTTGTTTAGGGTCAGAGTTTCGACAGAGGATACCTCTGTAAGGGAAACAATACCCAACAAGAACAAGAGGAAGGAGTATTCTGGAGAGGAAGTGAGGGAATTGGATCTCTGAACTATGTTGCGTGAAAACCCCCGAGAACCCCAACCCTATTTATAGATCTCAGAGGGGTGTCATCTCGAAACAACGCAACCCTCTGAAACCCCAGGGATCACGATCCCTCATTCCTCACGCATCCCCTCAACCAAAAATCACGATTCTCCGATTTGATTTTCATTTTTCCGACGAGGAGAACTCTCGGAAAAACTTTAGGAAGGATCGCGACTTTTGGAGACGGATTTGCGACCGAAAAGCGACGGATCTTTTTCTTAAATTTTTCTGGCCATCAGATCTAGATCCATGGGTGCCAGACAAGGATCTGAAACGCTCCTCTTCAGAAATTTCTCTGACATTTTTTCTTCTCACGCGTTTTAAGAGAAGTCCACGCGCGTGGACTTTCTTTCTTGGCGCGCGCGGGTGAGAGAAGGGAGGGGGCGGCTTGGAGAGAGGGTCTCAGTGAATTAAATTCACTTGGGTTCAGCCATGGGTTAGCCCAATGTCCTAAAAATTAAATTGGACCTTAATCTGGTTCAATTAGAACCCAATTAAGCCCAATTCGGAACCAAATTCGAATCTGATTCGAATAGAAATTTGGTCTGCAACACATGCTAGTGTGTTTATCCTGCAAACATGATTTAATTCCAAATTAAATCCTTCATCAATTTTCTTTTGTGTGTGACCCATTGGGTTCCACACCTAGCCAGCAGTAGGTCCGAGTGCTATTTGACTTAATTCGGTTAGATCTCAACTAAGCCGATTTAGGTCAACTCAAACTAGCTCGACTCGGTCAATTAAAATCTAATTCAAATTGACTGATTTGAATTACCATGACTCAATCATATACCTACAAGACAAGATTGACGTCTAGCAACGTATCATGTCTACCCGGAAGATGTGGAATTTTGGTGGAATTACCAAAATACCCTTCAGTGGTGAGTTACCGGGCAATTCAGTCCTTTGATCAACTTGCATCCCGAATATGATTATGAATATGGATATTTGTCAAATCCAATTTTCATATTCATCCCTAGCTCAATCTTTATAATGATGATTCATTAATGAACCATTAGAAAATAACTCTAATGTTCATACTTTGATCAAAGGTTTCCTGAATCCATCATTTGAAATTAGCTGGATGCTATTCCCTCTTACTAGGGCTGATCAATTCCTTGTTGACCTACTCACAACCTTCATATACAATCCACCATAACCAGTATCACCTCGTGCATGACTCAGTGTCATGATTGACTGCAAACCAAAGTATGGATTCATGTATATAAGGTACTATGGTAGTCTCAGGTCAAAGGACCACATGCACTACTCCCACTATGAGAATTATCTATTGACAAACAGATAAGGTTCCATTAGATATTCTCAATCTGGATCAATTCAGTGAACTCATTCTCCAATGAACACTCACATCCTAGTATTAGTGTCAAACACAAGTGACTGTGAGATCAGTCATCCTTATTACAAAACATATATAGGATGTGCTGGTCTTGCCGGAAACATTGATCCCCAACTCAATGTCCCATCGACCAGGAATATTTTAGATTAGGGTTTTAAGGCTTTAGGTCTCACTGGTATGATCTCATCATAACCCTAGAACCATAGCCCTAATCTATGGGGTTCATCATAAAATCAAAAAGACACAGCAAATGATGAAAATAATGCCTTTATAAAATGTCAATTCATTGATTTTGGGATCAAAATTACAATATTTCAATTGGCTTTCGGGCACAATCTTTCAATCTCCCACTTGCACTAAAGCCAATCGCCTTTAAATCTTAACCCCATACAATCAAGGTGGCGATCAAACTCTCGCTGTGATAGAGCCTTAGTGAACGGGTCTGCTATGTTGTTCTTCGTTTCTACCCTTTTAATGCAGACTTCTTGTCTTTCGACAATCTCTCGAACGAGATGGAAGCGTCTCAGAATGTTCTTTGATTTGTGATGAGCTCTTGGTTCCTTTGCTTGAGCAACAGCCCCCGTATTATCACAGTAAAGTGATACTGGACCTTCAATCTCAGGAACTACGCCCAACTCTGATATGAACTTCTTCATCCAGACAGCTTCCTTGGCAGCTTCACTAACAGCAATGTACTCTGCCTCAGTTGTTGAGTCAGCTACAGTTTGCTGTTTAGAACTTTTCCAACTTACAGCTCCTCCATTAAGGGTAAAAACATACCCAGATATAGATTTGCTGTCATCTGGATCTGATTGAAAACTAGAATCTGAATAAGCTTCTAGTTTAAGATCAGATCCTCCGTATATTAGAAAAATATCCTTAGTTCTTCTTAAGTACTTAAGAATATTTTTCACAGCCTTCCAATGATCCTCTCCTGGATCAGCCTGAAACCTGCTGGCTATACCTAAGGCATATGCCACATCAGGCCTAGTACATAACATAGCATACATAATAGACCCTACTGCCGAAGCATAAGGTACCGAATTCATTCTATTTCTTTCTTCAGGTGTCTTAGGAGACATCTTCTTAGAAAGATGTATGCCATGACCAATAGGTAAGTAACCTCTTTTACTTTCCTCCATGCTAAATCTTTTTAGCACTTGGTCAATGTACCTAGACTGGGATAAACCTAGCATCCTCCTAGATCTATCTCTATAGATCTTGATGCCTAGTATATAAGATGCTTCTCCCAAGTCTTTCATGGAAAACTGTTTAGATAACCATACCTTGACTGATTGTAACATTGGGATATCATTCCCAATGAGGAGTATGTCATCTACATACAGAACCAAGAAAACTATGGCACTCCCACTAGTCTTCTTGTACACACAAGGTTCATCCTCATTTTTGATAAAGTCAAATTCTTTGACTGTCTTATCAAATCGGATGTTCCAACTCCTAGATGCTTGCTTTAATCCATAAATAGATTTCTTTAGCCTACATACCTGATTAGGTTTAGTCTCCAAGACAAAACCTTCTGGCTGTGACATATAAACCTCTTCCTCAAGAAAACCATTGAGGAATGCAGTCTTCACATCCATCTGCCAGATTTCATAATCATGATATGCTGCTATAGCAAGCATGATCCGAATAGATTTGAGCATGGCAACAGGAGAAAATGTTTCATCATAATCTATTCCCTGTTTTTGTCTGAAACCCTTAGCCACTAATCTGGCTTTATAAGTTTCAACTTGGCCATCTGTCCCAATCTTTTTCTTATAGACCCATTTGCATCCAATAGGGTTAACACTCTCTGGTGCATCAACCAAAGTCCAGACTTGGTTGACATGCATGGAGTCCATTTCGGATCTCATGGCTTCCAGCCATTTGTCTGAGTCACTACTTATGACAGCATCCGTATATGTTAGAGGCTCATCATTATCAATGATTCGGGCTTCATTATTTTCAATAATGAACCCATACCTTTCAGGTGCATGTCGCACTCTATCAGACTTACGGATAGGAGTGGTGTGTTCAGGTTCTATACTAACTGTGTTATGATTTTGTTGAGATGTATCTATTTGTTGAACTTCTTCAAGTTCAATATTTCTCCCACTGCCCTTTTGTAGGATGAATTCCTTTTCCATAAAAATGGCATGCCTACTGACTAAAATCTTTTGTTCAGTAGGGTGGTAGAATAGATATCCTATACTATTTTTGGGATATCCAACAAATAGACATTTTTCTGCTCTAGCATCAAGCTTTTGTCCAAAATTTCTTTTGACATAAGCTGGACATCCCCATATCTTAAGGTGCTTAAGATTGGGTTTCCTTCCCCTCCATAACTCATATGGAATGCCAGATACAGATTTGGATGGTACTCTATTCAAAATATTAGCCGCTGTTTCCAAGGCATATCCCCAGAAAGAAACAGGTAAGTCTGTGAAGCACATCATGGACCGTACCATATCTAATAAAGTATGATTTCTCCTTTCAGCAACACCATTTAATTGTGGTGTGTAAGGAGGAGTCCATTCAGAGATGATTCCCTTTTGTTTAAGGTGATCAAGAAACTCGGTGGATAAGTATTCACCTCCTCTATCTGATCGAAGGATCTTAATACTTTTCCCCGTTTGTTTCTCTACCATACTTTGATACTCTAAAAATTTTTCAAAAGCTTCGGACTTATGTTTCATTAGATACACAAATCGGTACCTTGAAAAATCATCAGTGAATGTGATGAAATATGAGTATCCACCCTTGGCCTGAGTTGTCATAGGTCCACATACATCAGTGTGTATGAGTCCTAATAACTCTGTTGTCCTTTCATTATGTCCACTAAATGGAGTCTTGGTCATTTTACCCATGAGACATGATTCACAAGTTCCTAATGATTCATAGTCATAAGGATTAAGGAATTTTTCCTTGTATAACTTATTAATCCTCTGCTCACTAATATGTCCAAGACGACAGTGCCAAAGTAAAGTATTGTTTACTTCATCTCTTTTTCGTTTATTACTAACATGTAGTATATTGTCATCAGAAGATAAAGTTAAGAGACCATTGCAAAATATGCCATTAAATATTATTTCATTAGAAAAACTGATTGAGCAGCCACTGCTCATTACATTCATAATATATCCTTGTTTAAGTAACAAGGGTACAGATATGATGTTTCTAATGATTCTAGGCATAAAATAACAATTCTTTAACTCTAAAATCTTCCCAGAAGGCAGCTTCAACATATAAGTCCCTACAGCTTCTGCTTGGATGGAATCTCCTCCAGCACCATAGAGCTCGAAGTCGCCTTCCTTCAAAACTCTAATGTTCTGTAGTCCCTGCAATGATTTGCAGATATGATGACCACAAGCAGTATCCAATACCCAAGAGTTTGAATTAGAAGTGTCTAATGACAAAATTGCATGTATCTCATACATACCTGTTGGTGCATTACTAGCACCGGGCTTCAGACTTGCAAGGTAAACCTTGCAGTTTCTTTTCCAGTGACCCGGCTTGCCACAATGAAAGCAGGTCATTTGTCCGGAGGCCTTCTTTCCTTTCTTTTTCTTGATGCCCCCTTTTGGGTTTAACCTCCTCTTGGAACCCTTTTTGCCTATTTTCTTCTTGTTTACACCATCCACAAGAAGAAGTGGAGCCTTATTTTTCTTTAAATGGCTCTCTGCTGTTTTTAACATATTCAACAGCTCAGGCAAGGAAGTGTTAAGTTTGTTCATATGATAATTAAGAACAAACTGTGAAAATGACTCTGGGAGTGACTGCAGGATTAAATCCTGATTCAACTCCCCATCCATGACAAAACCTAATTGACCCAATCGGGTGATTAGGTCAATAACCTTTAATACATGGTCTTGTACGGATGTACCTTCTGTCATCCTTGCACGGAATAACTGCTTAGATATTTCATATCTTGCAGTTCGACTATGTTCTCCATAAAGTTCTTTTAAATTGAGCAATATGGAGTTTGTGTCCATGCTATCATGTTGCCTCTGTAACTCATTGGTCATAGAGGCAAGCTTTATACACTTGACAGTAAGTGAGTCATTTTGCCACGTGTTATATGTGGTCTTATCCTCTTGCGAGGCATCTTCCCCTAATGGTTCCAAGGTTGGGGTATCAAGAATATAAGAAATTCTTTCTTGGCTGAGTACTATCTTCAGGTTTCTCAACCAATCAACATAGTTTGGTCCAGTCAATTTATTTGCATCAAGAATGCTACGGAGTGAGAGTGAAGAGGCCATTTAATCTACATTAACAAACAACATTACATAAGCAGACAATCAATGTTGACAAAACATAATTAAATTAGGACTTTAACTTAATTATGTCTCCCACTATTTTATCAAGCATCATAACCCTCAATGTGATGATCGAGAAAACCCTAATTGGTTCTCTTAGTGGGGTTGAGATCCTAATTCCTTATAAAAGACCTTGTGTGTACACAACAAATCTTATATAAGTTCAAAGGTAGGAAAAACTCTTTCCAATTGTAATTCATACAATTCTCAACTTATCTTGGCCTCTAAAATATTAATAGTCTTGTGTGTACACAACAAACTATAATATTTTAGTTAAGTTAGACCCTTCATTGCTATATAGTTATGATATTAATCATAATACCCTTGTGTGTACACAACAAAGTATTATATTAAATCATTCCATAAGCATCAAATGTACCAAGAAAAAATTATGTTAGTCACCATAAAGAAAAGGCCTTGTGTGTACACAACAAACCTAATATGGATCATAACATAATAATGACTTGGCATGAAGGAAAGCCATATGTAGTGAATATTACACTGAGCATATTAATCAATAATTAAGTTAATCATACCGGCCAGGTAAGTGGGAGAGTGGTGGGAGTCCCCCCGTTGCTTTCCTTAGACACCAATAAGAATTGGCCAGGTCAGTCAACGGAACCAATTAAAAACCACGTCCTCTTTACCGATCATGAACCACTTTTCCTAGACACCGAATGATAAACTAATCATATTGATTATTTTTGCTTTTGGTATATGACACTACAACTTAATATGTTGTTAAAGAGGGCTTTATTAAAACAAAGCACATTCTAGCAAATATGTGCCATAGTGTGCCATCATACTAGGACAACCATTTACCACATAATGGATCCACCATTATGCCAGGGCAACCTTATTTCAGTATGATGACTAGAAGGCTAAACATATCTCTATGCAAATTAAGGTTTAAGTGAAAACCTTAATTAGTGGCATACTTCAAACATATATGCAAAATTAACACAAAAATGTGATTAGTGTGTCATCATACTAGGACAACCATTTACCACATAATGGATCCACCATTATGCCAGGGCAACCTTATTTCAGTATGATGACTAGATCTCTATGCATATCTCTACAACAATTAGGGTTTGAATGAAAACCCTAATTGGTGACATTATAACAAACATATATTACATCTCATGTTACTTTTATAAAAATGCATCTAAAATTCAGAATATATATTTTAATCTTAATAAGGAGGCTCTGATACCACTGTAGGGTTCGGTGGCAAGGCGGAATCATAGATTTCAAAAATTTTTATCTTAATGAAATCTTCACCAAACCTTCAACCCAAAATCTCCTTAAAAGAATTAAAACATATAAGATGTTTATATAAGATTTAATCTCAAATCAAGATACTAACCTGTATCGCAAAATCCAAACTCTGAATCTCCACCAGGTGCCCAAATGTTCACCCTCCAATGGTGATCCACACAGAAAAACAATGAAGACAAAATTTCTATTTCTTGGTTCCTCTTCTTGAATTCTTTTTCAAGAATTCAATTCTTGGACCTTTAGGCTGAAATTTTCTTTCTTGAAAATTTCCTTTTCTTCCTTCTTTCCTCTTCTTGAATTTTCTTCAAGAATTCCCTTTCTTGAATCCCTTTTCTTGAATTGAATTGGAAGAAAAAATTAAGACAGTCAAAGTCTTAATTCAAGAAAGAAAAGAAGAAAAGATCCTTTCCCTGTTCTTTCCTTTACCGTTCAAGACCTTCTTCTTATTCTTGTTTAGGGTCAGAGTTTCGACAGAGGATACCTCTGTAAGGGAAACAATACCCAACAAGAACAAGAGGAAGGAGTATTCTGGAGAGGAAGTGAGGGAATTGGATCTCTGAACTATGTTGCGTGAAAACCCCCGAGAACCCCAACCCTATTTATAGATCTCAGAGGGGTGTCATCTCGAAACAACGCAACCCTCTGAAACCCCAGGGATCATGATCCCTCATTCCTCACGCGTCCCCTCAACCAAAAATCATGATTCTCCGATTTGATTTTCGTTTTTCCGACGAGGAGAACTCTCGGAAAAACTTTAGGAAGGATCGCGACTTTTGGAGACGGATTTGCGACCGAAAAGCGACGGATCTTTTTCTTAAATTTTTCTGGCCATCAGATCTAGATCCGTGGGCGCCAGACAAGGATCTGAAATGCTCCTCTTCAGAAATTTCTCCGACGTTTTTTCTTCTCACGCGTTTTAAGAGAAGTCCACGCGCGTGGACTTTCTTTCTTGGCGTGCGCGGGTGAGAGAAGGGAGGGGGCGGCTTGGAGAGAGGGTCTCAGTGAATTAAATTCACTTGGGTTCAGCCATGGGTTAGCCCAATGTCCTAAAAATTAAATTGGACCTTAATCTGGTTCAATTAGAACCCAATTAAGCCCAATTCGGAACCAAATTCGAATCTGATTCGAATAGAAATTTGGTCTGCAACACATGCTAGTGTGTTTATCCTGCAAACATGATTTAATTCCAAATTAAATCCTTCATCAATTTTCTTTTGTGTGTAACCCATTGGGTTCCACACCTAGCCAGCAGTAGGTCCGAGTGCTATTTGACTTAATTCGGTTAGATCTCAACTAAGCCGATTTAGGTCAACTCAAACTAGCTCGACTCGGTCAATTAGAATCTAATTCAAATTGACTGATTTGAATTACCATGACTCAATCATATACCTACAAGACAAGATTGACGTCTAGCAACGTATCATGTCTACCCGGAAGATGTGGAATTTTGGTGGAATTACCAAAATACCCTTCAGTGGTGAGTTACCGGGCAATTCAGTCCTTTGATCAACTTGCATCCCGAATATGATTATGAATATGGATATTTGTCAAATCCAATTTTCATATTCATCCCTAGCTCAATCTTTATAATGATGATTCATTAATGAACCATTAGAAAATAACTCTAATGTTCATACTTTGATCAAAGGTTTCCTGAATCCATCATTTGAAATTAGCTGGATGCTATTCCCTCTTACTAGGGCTGATCAATTCCTTGTTGACCTACTCACAACCTTCATATACAATCCACCATAACCAGTATCACCTCGTGCATGACTCAGTGTCATGATTGACTGCGAACCAAAGTATGGATTCATGTATATAAGGTACTATGGTAGTCTCAGGTCAAAGGACCACATGCACTACTCCCACTATGAGAATTATCTATTGACAAACAGATAAGGTTCCATTAGATATTCTCAATCTGGATCAATTCAGTGAACTCATTCTCCAATGAACACTCACATCCTAGTATTAGTGTCAAACACAAGTGACTGTGAGATCAGTCACCCTTATTACAAAACATATATAGGATGTGCTGGTCTTGCCGGAAACATTGATCCCCAACTCAATGTCCCATCGACCAGGAATATTTTAGATTAGGGTTTTAAGGCTTTAGGTCTCACTGGTATGATCTCATCATAACCCTAGAACCATAGCCCTAATCTCTGGGGTTCATCATAAAATCAAAAAGACACAACAAATGATGAAAATAATGCCTTTATAAAATGTCAATTCATTGATTTTGGGATCAAAATTACAATATTTCAATTGGCTTTCGGGGCACAATCTTTCACTTATTAGATGGATAAGTCCTTTCATTTCCATGCCAATTAAGAAGCTTTATCATCAGTTACATGCCATGTGGCATGAAGAAAAAATCCAAAAATAATCAGAAGGATCGGCTAAAGGGTGGTTGGCGCATGAAAGGTCTTGACTCTTCGAGATAAAGACTCCTTAATGAAGGGTCTTATTTGATCTGTTGATAGATAGATCAAAGGCTGATGAAGAGCCATCATTGGTGCCTCTCCTTCTTTTATAAATAGCCATCGGTGTTTAGGCCGATGGTTATCTGATTCCATCTTTCTTTCTTACACTTACATCTGCCATACTCTCCTTCCTTTGTCTCCTCCCTCCCTTGTTAGAGTTTAGGTCTTGTCTTAAGACAAGTTCACCATTTTAAGATAAGGGTTTAGGAAGAGATTTAGGAAGTGGAAAAGGGAGTGAAGAAAAGATTTGGAGAGGGCTCAGAGTGCTCTACATGAGGGCAAGGGTCTGAGCAAGAAAGGAGGGGCTGCCAAAGGAAGAAAAGCCATTAGAAGAGTCCCGTGGTTTAAGCAACCTACTAAGGAGTGCTTCCTAGGTTCCACTCTTGTGTGGATTACCTCTGGAGGGCATACACTTGTGTGCCTAGTGGAAAGAAGGAATTAGCATTCCAGGTATTTTTCCAAACTTTAATTGCATTACTTGTTAATTGTAATGAATAAGGGATCTTGGGATTAGGGTTTCAAGTTGCTTGGAGTTTCAAGAAAGAAAGTTTTTGAAATCCATTGTTCCGCTGTTCCATCGAAACCCTAGAAACCCAAAACTGCTTCACTGAATGCTTCCTCCCCGCTAGAGTCATCACGTGTGCCCTTTCTCACACTAGATGTTGCCAGGAGTGGGGCCATGTTTGTCCCCTTGGTTGTCCTTGCTTTTACAACTTAGCACCTACCAGCAATCCTGTTTGGTGCACTTGACAACTCAGGGCATGCAGGGGGCTTCCCCCTATCCATATGGTAGAGCTTGGAATTTTTGGAGTCCTCCAGTTCTTCGACAAGTAGACTTATTGCTTTCTCTATACTTTAGGAAGTCTAGGAAGCAATATAATTAGCTTTGAGACCTTAAATCTAACTTAGCCTCAAGGCTAGAGCATATGTAATTCAATTTCATCAATGGAAAACTCCGTGTTTTTTTTACTTCATCACATTTATCTACCATCTCCCGAATTGTTGTTCATTTCATATTATGCATCTATATTTTAAACTATTTTAATAGATGATAATGGTTCGGGTGACTGATCGATGCATTACTAATCGTGACCTTTTTGATCACTCTTGTGGGCTTCCAATTAAGTATTTTTGATTGTTTGAGCCTATGGACTTCCGATCATAGTATTTTCAATCATTTGAGCTTATGGGCTTCCGAGCATAGTATTTTTGATCAGTCGAGCCTATGGGCTTACAATTGTAGTATTCCTAATCAATCAACCAATGGGCTCTTGGTCAGAATTTTGCACTCAGAGATCATTGGACTTTTTGGGAATTCGATCAATGGTGTTCTAGTCTTAATCAAAAGTCTTGGACATCAGTCTCTTAACAAGGAATTCCTTAGGCCCATGATATTTAAGTCTATCAATACAAGATCTCAATCCTATGGGCAACTTAGTTTTTAGCCAAAGATTACCCCAGACAAATTTTTTGGACCTCATTCAGCTTAAGGAAATCTCTCTTAAGGGACTGCCACCGGAGAAATCTCTTACCATAAGCATAGATAGGAGAAAAAACTTTTATTTAATGGAAGGGTACATTATTGATGATAAATTCATAAATTCATGGAGTTGCATGGTCAGAGTAGAGGAGTTTTAACTAGTTTCTTTAATCGATAGGTCCCAAGCTTGATGATTTCATCCACCAGGTAGGGCCCCTCCTAGTTCGATAAGAGCTTGCCTCTTTGATTGGGTTGGAAAACTTCAACCTAGCATAGTACCAGGTCATCGATTTTGAAAGCCTTGCCCTAGATCTTGGTGTTGAAATAATGAACAACCCTATGTTGGTATGTTGCCATCCTGATGCATGCTTTTTCATGAACTTCATCTACCAAGTCCAAGTCTTAGCAACCTTTCCAAGTTGGTCTGCTCATCATAATTTGTAACCCATGTCGAGGGCACCTCAATTTCGATGGGTATCACCACTTCAGTCCCAAATGCTAGGCTAAAAGGTGTCTCTCCTGTTGGAACCATTGGCATCATTTGATATGCCCAAAGCACATTGTGGAGCTCGTCTGCACATGATCCTTTAGCTTTACTGAGCCTCTTTTTAATTCCTTGGAGTATGGTTCGATTTATAACTTCAGCTTCTCCAATAGCTTGGGGATGCACTAAGAAGGTGAGGTGCCAAGAGATCCCCTGGTCTTCATAAAATTCCTCAAATTGGGCTTGAATGACTGCCATCTATTGTCTATGATCAACACTTGAGGGATGCCGAAGTGGCAAACGATAGTCCTCCACATGAAATTTATTACTTTAGTCTTAGTGATATGGGATAGTGGATCGACTTTCACCCATTTAGTAAAGTAGTCAACAACAACTAGTAGGAATTCATGTTGACCTGAATCTAGAGGGAATGGTCTGAGGATATCCTTCCCCCACTATGGAAAGGCCATGGGATGCATATGGGAGCGATTGGTGCAGCCAGGAGACACTAGATATTTGCATTTCTTTGACAAGAATTGCATCTTATAATAAAGTTTTCAGCATCTTGCTACATGATCGGCCGTAATAACCTTGCCAGAGCAGCTTATATTCTAATACCTTTTTTCTAATGTGATCTCCATAGATCCCTTCATGGACCTTCCTTATCATGAATTCAATCTCGGATGGTCACAAGCATTTGAGAAGGGGTAGAGAGAATGATCAATTGTAAAGCTTTCCTTCATGAACCAAGTATTTCGAGAGCCTATACTTGATTTTGCAGGCTTTCCTTTAAGTCTATAGGGAGTCGATCATTCTTTAGGAAGTTTATCAACATATCGATCCATCATGGTTCATTGTCAAGCTACATGACTTTTGATGATTCCTTGATGGTAGGCTTTTTGATTTATTAAAAGTAAGCACCTCAGGAAAGTGCCATTGGTATAGTGGTCACTGCCTTGGCTAGCAAGTTTGCTTAGGAGTTGTCTCCCCTTAGAATCTATTAAATTTGGAAGCTGCAGAGATCACTAGTTAGTTTCTTAACCTTTTAGAGATATTTGATCATATTTCTTTCTGGGCCTCGGAATTGCCATTGACATGGCCGATGACTAGTTGAGAGTCACTATAGACTTGTAGATCTTGTCCTTTAAGCTCCTTGGTAATTTTGAGCCCCACGATCTGAGCTTCATCTTGGCCTCATTAGTAGTTACGGGGAATTCAAGACATATACTATGCTTGGTGATGATTCCTTCAGGGCTGATGATGACCATCTCGATCCTTGACCTTCAAGGTTAGATGACCCATCCATATATATCTCCCAGGTATTATTTTGGCCTAAAAGGGGGTCTGATACTTGCTCTGATGGTTCCATAGCTTCTGGCTTGATCGGCTCATCGGGATTGGTGATTTAACCAAGAAATTGATCAGTATCTAAGATTTGATCGATGGTCAAGGATAAAACTTGATATCAAATTTTGAGAGCTCAATTTCCCACTTGGTGATATGCTTGGATGTATCAAGTTGATGAAGAATATTCTTCATGGGATGATTGGTCAATAGGATAATGGTGTGAGCCTAAAAATATGGGTGAAACTTCCGGACAGCAATGAGGAGAGTATATAGCAACTTCTCTAGCTTCGAATATTAGGTCTCCACATCTCTCAAGATCTTGTTGATGAAGTAGATGGGTTTCTAAAATCCCATACTTTTCTTGGATCAACATTGTTCTCATTGTCGAAAGAGAAGCTACTAAATACAAGAACAACTCTTCACTAGGATCTGGCCTCTCCAATAGTGGCAGGGAGCTAAGATAGCTCTAAAGGTCATCAAAAGCCTTCTGACATTCTTCCATCCATCGAAAATCTTTTGGGTGATTTAGAGTTTGGAAGAATGGGAGGTAGCACTCGGCTAACTTAGAGACAAACTGGTTAAGAGCTGGAATCCTTCCACTGATGTGCTAGATGCCTTTGACTATTTTCGAGGGGCTCATGTCATAAATGACCTTGATCTTCTTCGGATTAGCTTTCATCCCCTGTTGGAGATAATGAAATCCAAGAATTTACCTAAGGCCACTTTAAAGGCTCATTTGGTGGGGTTCAGCTTTATTTAGTACTTTTGGAAGGTGTTGAAGGTTTTCCAGAGATCCTCAACATAAGTTTTGGCAACTTTGTTTTCATAAGCATGTCATCTATATACACCTCCATATTCTTCCAATCTGGTCTTTAAAGACCTTGTTCACCAAGCATTGATAAGTGGCACCAGCATTTTTCAGATTGAATGGCATAATCCTATAACAAAATACTCTTAGTAAGTTATAAAAGTGGTCTTCTCCTCATCTTTAGGAGACATCCAGATTTAGTTGTGCAGGAGAAGGCATCCATAAAGTTGAGAAGATCATGGTTCGAAATAACATCCACCATTTGGTCGATTCTAGGTAATGGATAACCATCCTTTGGGCATATCCAGTTGAAATTGGTGAAGTCAATGCAAATTCATCATTTATTGTTTGCCTTCTTTACCAGGACTGGATTTGTGATCCACTATAGATAAGTGTTTTCTTGATGAAACTAATGTCAAGCAATTTGTTGACCCCTTGAGTGATTTTGATGATAACAAAACATTGGAGCAAGCATTTGTCTTAGTAACAACTTTTCAAGTGCATTACAAGTTTTTGTAGGATGATTTTAAATGCTCATTTGCAACTCCTACAACCTTGTCATGACCCCTTGAGTGATTTTGATGATAACAAAACATTGGAGCAAGCATTTGTCTTAGTAACAACTTTTCAAGTGCATTACAATTTTTTGTAGGATGATTTTAAATGCTCATTTGCAACTCCTACAACCTTGTCATATGTCATGTGTACTATTGTAAATGTTTTATGTAAAGAAGAACCCAAAAAAAGATTGTGTAATATTCATGAAAATGGGTTACTTCTATGTATTTTTCAAGCTTAAAATTCTTTAGAATTTGTTGTTAGTTTGATTGGCAAGAGTCTTGAATAATTAAGAGTTGCTGGATGATTTCTAGAGAAGAGCTAAAGTTTTTATTGAAAATTTTCTCGAGTCGACTCGTTTAAAGAGAGCCGACTCTAATCCATGGTACGATTGAAGGATTCTTGCATGCAGATGGTGAGGACACAAGAACCAGGAAGAGGAAGCAAACCTTTTCCAATTCAATTTGGATTACCAATGAGTAAGTCCTTGTGTACTTCACAAAGGGCACTCGAGTTCCAATTGTTTTGAGTTTGTAATTAGGTCAAATTGAGTTGTAAGTTGATTAAATTGAGTGTAATTTGGTCAACTAGGATTGTTGAGTTACCAATTGAGTCCATTGAGTCCATCAATTGGTTTAAGAGTCTTGTAAATAGCATTAATTTGCTTTGTTTGGTGAATTGTCCAATTTGAGTCCTGTAATTAGTGCTTGAATAAGTCAAGGGGAGTCATAATTATCCAAGACCCAAGTCATCATCACCTTGGTGGATCAGTTCTAAGCCAAATAAGGGTTGTCCAAATTTTTCACAGAACATTCGGACATTAAAACATCTTGACATTGGGACAACCAGACAACTGGATATTTGGACAACTTTAAATTCATCCTTATCCAAGAGAGGTGTCCATCCATTTTCATCGCCCATTTCAAGGAGGCCAATTGAGAGGAGTAAAGTAGAAAGACTCTGGTTCTTATCTGGTGCCCCCTTATTTTCTCTTGTCACCCACTCCAATATAACACCCATTCATTCAAATTTAAATGAGAGGGAGAGTCCAAGATAAATGGAGGATCATCCAAATTCAAAGGAGTTATCTTCTATCTATTTTTAAATTCAAAGGGAGAAGTATCCTCATCCAAATTTAAATTCAAATGAAGGATTCAAACTTTTGAAGCTATTTCTTATCCCTTGTTGCCGATCAAGAGATCAAAAATCAGATTCATGCCAAGAAGGGAGAAGGAAAAAACCTCATCGCCACTTTTTAAGAGGAGTAAGAGAGAAGGACTTCTCTCTCCCTCTCTTTTGTCGCCCAATTCAATGAAAGCCATTCAAGTTGTCGCCAAGCCAAGCCAATTCAAATTTCAAGGAAGATGACAAGGAGTGTTTGAGTTTAAATTTAAATGTAGTTTGAATTTAAAGGAGTCCTATGATATCTTCATGTGTGAAGAACCCTATAAATAGGACCCCATATCCCTTGTAAAATGATTATTGATTTATGAAATGAAATGCTGTCTTTTTTCTTCCACAAAGCTGGGTAGGCTTAGTGATTTTCTCTAAGGATGGGGAGATCCTTAGGAGCTCAGGGTGGGGAGGTCCTTGAGAGCTCAAGGTGGTGAGGACCTTGAATGGAAGTTCTAACAGATTCATCAAGCTGCTATCGATCTGCTACAAGCCCTACACATCCAACATTTCTTTTTTTTCATTTTGGAGCCTGCTTACTTTGTTCTTAAAATCTTATTTGCTGCCTTCTCTATAGATCCCAGGTGTTCAAGGACTTTAGAGGATGGATCCTTTGATTATGAACCAAGATCTAATGGTAGAACTGAAATCTGGAGTCCCGATCTTCATCCTACCGCGAGATTTGAGGACCAAGCAGCTGATCCATCTCGAGTCGAAGAGAATCTCCATTGGGATAAGTAACCAATCCTTTTCTCATTAGATTTGGTAATTGAAGCATGGAATAGCCTGATCTTAGATGGTTTCCTAACCGTCGGGTCCTTATTCTTCATAACTTGCGAAGCAGATTGCAGGTAAGTGGTTAATTGCCTTCTTTACTCTCTTCAATCTATTATGTTAGTTGCTTTACTATGATCATTGCTCTCTAAATCATCTAGGCTAAAAGTTGAATCATCCTACACCACATTATAACCATCCTGCATCATCTTATTGGTATCAGAGCCTTAGGTTAGATTAGGGTTTTATGCTTGCTGAATTCTGCACATACCTGAATTTGATCTGCATAGAACACCATTTTAGATTAGTTATTTTCATCTGAAATTAATTTTTTGTTAATCCCAAATAAGTCAGTAAATATAATCTCAAATTTTATTAAAAAATAATAAAAAATCTTTTTCTACATTTTTTTTAATCTCTGGTGCATAGTTTAGGTCTGCTGCAATTTTTTGACCTAGTTTCGATAGCTTTCATCATAGCTATCTGAAACTTAGTTCATTTGATTTCTTTTTCATTAATCTAAGACAAAAAAAACTCAGATCTAAATCTTCCTCATAGATCTCAGATCTAAGGGTTTCAAAAAATAATAATAAATATTTTTTTTAATTAGTTTAGAGTACTTTGGTGGAAGGAAATCACGCCTCCTGAGTGAATATACGAAAGTATATTTATGATCCATAGGAGTAATGAGCTACGACCGGATGTGATAACCTGAAATTGAAGTTTGTTTTGTGCTTAAGTGTATGCTTGCTTGCTGGAATTCTTTGTAATTTGTGTGTTTAAGATTGCTTGGTTAATTTCTTAAGCATAAATTAGGGTTTCTTTGGCACACTCGATCTATTTAGATTCCACTAAAATTTAATTCCTACAATTTAAATCTAAAATCCAAAATTTAAAATTTAAAATTTAAAATTCAAATCTGAAATCTAAATTTAAAATTTGAAATTTAAAGTTTAAATTTTGAGTTGCTAGTGTTATCTTATCTTATCTTGGTAACTAGAATTGATTGTGCATTCATATTTTAAACCAATTCTAAGGGCAAGCAATATAACATAAGGGAAGGATTGAGACCCTTTCCTTAGCCCAAAACAACCAACCCCATTTTCATAGTCTTAAGCCTTAATTAAAATCAAGTAGCACTTAAAGCTAGGGATAGCAACAGGTCAGGTTTTATATACGTGTTAACCCATTGTAGTAGTCACTTTTGTTTATGCTTCTGAGAATTGGTGTCTAAGGCTAGATGTCCAGAGGCAAACGCCCTAAGCGGACTGGTGGTTCTTTAATTAGGACCTCACGAAAGTGAGGGGAGCCTCCCACCACCCCACCTTTTACCTGGCCAATCGAAGAGTTACTACAGTCTTGGTTATTACCTTGACTAAGCACTGTATTGGCCCTTAGGTATAAGAACCATAGACTTAGGTTGATTTATATTGTTTGCACTGCATGTCTACTAGGGCAGGTACCCCATACCAAGATCAACAGACTCAAGCCAGTACATCTGTATCTATGAATTTCAGTCCAAAAAGCCTGATGCGTACTTTGATTGAACAGTTTAGGCATACTTTGACTGAATAGTTTAGGCAGTTGAATGGTAGGCTAGACCAAATTGAGCATAGAATGGAAAACTTTGAGGAATCTCATGTGTCTCTACCAGACATTACACCTCCTAGACCCACTCCAGTTCATATTCCTAGAGCCCAACATCTTGATCCTATTCCTAATCCAAATCCTAGACGCCCAACTCAGGATGAAATTGAAGAAGATAGAGCCTTTAGGAGTGTCAAAATTGATGCACCCACATTCGATGGGAACTTAGATCCTAAGGTCTATACAGATTGGGAGAGAAGTATGTGCCATTAACATATCAACAAAGGCTATTGGATCAATGGCAGGACTTGACCCAAGGTAGTAAGACCGTGATCGAGTACATTGCCAAGTTCGATTAGTTTGTTATGCAATGTGGTGTAGTCGAGTCAGAATCTGTGACATTATCTAGGTTTAGAAAAGGCTTGAATGAGGATATTAGAAGAAAACTATTTTTAAGGGAAGTACATGATTTGGAACATGCTTACTAGGTTGCTAGAGATTGTGAACGATTTCAAAGAAGACAACCAATCTATCGACCTGAACTCAATAGGTTTAGTAACCCTAGAAATAGGTTAAGCCAAGTTCTTGTTAGTCGGCCTAGTCAATCCACACTAGTAGGTCGAATGGATGATCGAGGAAAGGAACCAATTGGTCGAGTGGATGATCGAGGAAAGGCACCAATAGGTCGTATGAATGACAGAGGAAAAGTATCTATAGTACATGGAGGAGGAAGTCAGAATGTAGAGTATTTTAGGTGTCATCAGGTTGGCCATTTTGCTAACAAATGCCCTGTACAGAACCTACACGTAGGAGAGATAGGAGAAGAAGAGGAACCTGAAGCAACTGAAGAGTGTAGAGAGGAAGTATATGAAGTTGAGCTTGACTTAGCAGAAGAGTATGAAGGTAATGAGGAGGAAATAAAGTCACCTGACCTTGTAGGAGTTATTAGGTGTATTCTAGCTCAGACCAGGAAGAACGAGGACTGGCGTAGGACCAACATCCTGCAAACCTTTATCAAATTAGGGGACAAAGTGTGTAAGATCATTGTAGACAGTGAGAGCTGTATCAATACCGACAACGGACGACAGTTCGATAATCAAGAATTTGAGGAGTTCTGCAACGACATCAGTATCCATCATCGCTTCACCTCGATGGCACACCCTCAAACCAATGGGGAGGCCGAGAAAACTAACCAAACCATCCTCCATGGACTCCAAACCAAGCTAGATCAGGCCAAAGATAGGTGGGTCGAAGAACTCCCTAGTATCCTATGGGCGTACCATACGACATCGAGGACGGCCATAGATAAGACTCCGTTCAACCTCGTCTTCGGTGTGGAAGTGGTGATTCCTGTGAAACTCAGTCTGCCAACCTTGTAGGTGGAGCAGTACGATGAGGTTGAGAACCCAGCATGCCTCCTGCTTAATTTGGATCTACTTGAAGAGAAAAGGGATAAGGCTCGAGTCCAAATGGTAGCTTACTGGCAACGGGTGGCCAGATACTATAACTCCAGGGTGAGGCCGAATTCCTTTCGCCCGAGAGATCTAGTGCTGTGAAGGGCAGAAGCCTCCCAACCTCGAGAGTGTGGCAAGCTCTCTTCGAACTGGGAAGGCCCTTACAGGGTGGTTGAAGCCCTCCCTCACGGGGCCTACTACCTCACCGAGCTCGATGGGGCACGATTTCCACGTATTTGGAATGCCACCAACTTAAGGATGTATTACCAATGATGTAAGACCTCCTAACATTAGTAATGAAATTCTCTTTAGCATAATGTTTGTCTCTGTCTCGTAGGATTATTGTCACCCTGCCTTAGATGGAGTCCAATCCGGATGAAAGCTCGAAACCTAATTCCGGCACCAAAGCCCGGAGTCCAGTCCAGATAGAAGCCCGAAATCCATTCCGGTACAAAAGCCCAGAGTCTAGTCCGGATGGAAGCTCGGAATTCATTCTGGCATAAAAGCCCAGAGTCTAGTTCAGAGGAAAGCTCGGAATCCAGTTCTGTTACAAAAACCCAAGTCCAGTCCGGATGAAAGCACGAAATCCAGTTCCAGCACCCAAGCCTGGAGTCCAGTCCGGATGGAAGCCCGAAATTCATTCCGGCACAAAGGCCTGGAGTCTAGTCTAGATAAAAGCCCAGAATCTAGTTTCGGCACCAAAGCCCGGAGTCTAGTCCAGATGAAAGCATGGAACCCAGTTTCGACACCCAAGCCTGCAGTCCAGTCTGGAGGAAAGCCTGGAATCCAGTTTCGGCATAAAAACCCGGAGTCTAATCTGGATGAAAGCCCAGAACACAGTTCCGGCACCCAAGCCTGGAGTCCAGTTCGGATGGAAGCTCAAAATCCATTCTGACATAAAGGCTCGGAGTCCAGTCTAGATGAAAGCCCATAATCCAGTTCTGGCACAAAAGCCCAGAGTCTAGTCTATATGAAAGCCCGAAACCTAGTTCCGGCACCCAAGCCTGGATTCCAGTCTGGATGGAAGCCCGAAATCCATTTTGGCACAAAAGCCTGGAGTCCAATCTGGAAGAAAGCCCGAAATCCAGTTTTGGCATAAAGGCCCGGAGTCCAGTCTGGATGAAAGCTTGGAATCCAGTTCCAGCACAAAGGCCTGGAGTCCATTCCGGATGAAAGCCCAGAATCCAGTTCTGGCACAAAAGCCCGAAGTCCAGTCTGGATGAAATCTCGGAATGCAGTTCCGGCACCAAAGCCTGGAGTCCAGTCCTGATGAAAGCCCGGAGTCCTATCCGACAACAAAAACCCCAACACCGGAAACTCATGAAGCTTGGGAACTCAAAGCCGGAACTTCCAGGAGTTCCACGTCGATGCTTGGAAGCCTCTAGAACCTGATTTCTGGCTGAGAGTCAGAGTCGAACTTCAAATCAAAGTTGCAGACTTGGCTTCGACAAGAAACAAAGGGGTCCCAGACCCGCCATCAACAAGGATCAAAGCAAGAAAACAAGACAAGATAGAAACACAAATGTGTGAAAGAAAGGAAAGTTTCATTTCTAAGTGTAAGGTATTTTACAAGTGAAAGGGACCTTGACAGACTGGGCGACCCAAAAGAACAAAATAAAAACCCTACACTAGAATGCAAAATAAAGGTTCCGAGGTCACTGGGTTGCTGGCTCCGTCCCAAGCTGGGAGGCTTCTACGTCGCCAGCTGCATGCTCAGCTGACTGCCCGACGGTCACCTCTTCGACTGCTCCTGTTGTCGCTGGCTCTTCAGCCTACTCCCTGGGGCCGCCAATGACGATGCCTCCCAGATCAAGCTCCGAGAAGAGGGAGGCCACCTTCTTCCGGTAGACCTCGAAGCCTTTCAGAAATGAGTCAACGGTAGCCTCGTGGACCTCATTCTTGAACTCCTAGGATGCCCAAACTTCGGCATGGCCTCCAGGGCTTCCCTTTGTGTAGCCTCCAGCATCCCCGAGATGTAAGCCATCTTCTCGTTGGCCATCGCCAGCTCTGCCAGGACCTCCTCAACCCGGTTCTCCAGCGACTGGGATCGCCCCTCCAGGCGGTTGACCTCCACCGCAGTCTCCTTGGTGCGGCGCTGGGTCAATATCCTCTCCTCGAACAAGGATGTCTTGAGGTCCCTGATGCGCCCGTCAGCATGGGCCAGATCTCCTCGGAGAAACTTGTTGCTCTCTCTTAGGTCATGACTATTCTCCATAAATTCCTTCACATCGATCATGAGCTTGCCCAGCTTCCTCTCCTTTTCGGCCTCCTTCCTTGCCGCTGTAGGGTTTGTGAACCAGTGCGGAAGCGTGGATTTCAAAAATTTATGAAACCAGGTCCGAACCCTAATCCCAAATCTCCTTATTAGCAATTAAAAACTATGACTACATGCATGTCCAAATTTAAACATTGTTTAAATACTAACCTCAGATCGCTATTACCAGTCTGATGCAGAAATGAACTCCAAATTGAGTAGCCTCTTGAACACACCAGGCGTCCACTTGTCCGCCCTCCGATGGTGATCCACACGGGCAGATGATCAAGACACTGACTCCTTAATTGGGTTCCTTCCAATCAAGTTCTACCCCAAGAACTTGATACATGGGCTATTGGCTAGGACTCCTCTAGCCAAACTGGGACTAAACCTTCTCTCTTACCCTTCTCCTTGTCTTCTAGCAACTTTGGCCCCTTAAGACACTCTTGTCTTAAGAATAAGCCCTTGTCCTAAAATGAGACAAGGCTTTTCTTGGAGGGAGAAGAAAATTAAGACAAGATTGTCTTAATGTAAGAAAGAAAGGAGAGGCGCCTTCTTCCTTTACCGTCGGAGAGTTTCTCTCTGACTCTCCTTCTGTTCTGAGATTTGACAGAGCCAAGGCTCTGTAAAGGAATCAAAGAGGAAAGAGAGGAGGGGGAAACAATCTTCTGGAGAGGGAGAGGAAAAATAGAAGCAAGGCTTCGCTGTAGAAAAACTAGAATATTTTTACGGTGAAGTCTTCTCCTTAAATAGGCGACAGAGAGGCGCCTACCCATCTGTAATCACCCTCTCACGCCCCTCTCTCCCTTCTCACGTCCTTTCCCTTCATCTCACGGCCCTTGAATTAATCTCACGGCCTTTGGGATGGGAAGATGCAAGAAAGAGTCGCGAAAAACATAGAAGGGCGCGCGCAGAAGAGAAGAGTCGCGCCCCTTCGGTGTTTTCTTTTCTTTTCTTTCACGGTAATCCCATTTTTTTGAAGAGTCCACGCCTAGGTGGACTCTCTTCCACGCCCCTTCAGCCAAAACGCCAACCCCTTTTTCTTTTCTCATGCAAAAACGCCGCTTGGAGAGAGTCCACGCGCACGTGGACTCTTTTCCTTGCGCGCGCGCGTGGGAAGAGAGGGGAAGGGGCTTAGGCGATGTGGGAAAGGGGTTTAGCCTCTTAGGTTAGCCCAATTGCTAGCCTACTATTAGCCCAATGTCTTAAATCTTCAATTAGATTCAAACCGGAATGAATTTGGATCTAAAAATGACCAAATCGGAACCCTAACTCGAATCCGATTCAAGTAGAAGCCATGGTTTGCAACACATGCTAGTGTGTTCATCTGCAAACGAGATTTAATTCCAAATTAAATTCTTGATTATCTATCCTAAGTGTGTGACCCATTGGGTTCCATACCTAGCCAGCAGTGGGTCCGAGTGCAAGTTGACCTAATTTGATCAGAACTCATTCTAATCGATTTAGGTCAAATCGAGCTAACTCGAGTTAGTCAATTAGGACTCCTCCTAATTAGTGATCCAATTAAACCATTTAATTTGATCAACCCACAAGACAAGATTGACGTCTAGCAACGTGTCATGTCTACCTGGAAGATATGGAAATTCTGGTGAAATTCCAAAACTACCCTTCAGTGGAAAGTTCCCGTACAATTCGATCCTTCAATCATCTTGCATCCCGAATATAACTATGGATATGGAAACATGTCAAAACCAGCTTATACTCATTCCCAGCTCAGTCATACACTAATGATTCAATTAATTCGATATTAGAAATCATTTCTAATATCTATACTTTGATCAAAGATTTCCTGAATCATCATCTGACCTAATTTGGCTGGATGCAATCTCCTCCTACTAGGAGTGATCAATTCCTTGTTGACCTACTCATTACCTTCATATACAATTCACCATACCCAGCATCAACCTCGTGCATGACCCAGTGTCATGATTGAGATTGAACCAAAGCATGGGTTCATGTACATAAGGTATTATGGCAGTCTCAGGTCATAGGACTACTTGTACAACTCCCACTATGAGAAAAATCTATTGACATGCAGCTAAGGCTCCATTAGATGTTCTCAAACTGGATCTATTCAGTGAACTCATTCGCTAATGAGCACCCACATCCTTGTATTAGTGTCCCACACAAGTGACTGTGAGAGCAGTCACCCTTTTCAGCATACATAGGATGTGCCAGTCTAACCGGAAAAGCTGATCCCCAATTCAGGGTTCCTATGACTAGGAATATTCTAGATTAGGGTTTTAAGGCCTTAGATCTCACTGGTATGATCTCATCATAGCCCTAGGACCATAGCCCTAATCTATGGGGTTCATCATATAATGACACAGCGAATGATGAAAAAATATTGCCTTTATTAACTTGTCAATTTACAATGGTCTGGGAGATACAAATATTGGCTTATAGGGCATAAACCTTTCAATCTCCCACTTGCACTAAAGCCAATCGCTCTTATTCTTTAACCCCATACAATCGAGGTGGCGATCAAACTCCCGCTGTGGTAGAGCCTTAGTGAACGGGTCTGCTATGTTGTTCTTTGTATCCACTCTATTGATGCAGACTTCTTATCTCTCGATTATCTCTCGGACAAGATGAAAGCATCTCAGAATGTGCTTGGACTTGTGATGGGCTCTCGGTTCCTTAGCTTAAGCAACTGCTCCAGTGTTATCACAATAGAGTGGCACCGGGCTCTCAATCTCAGGAACTACTCCCAACTCTGTGATGAATTTCTTCATCCAGACAGCTTCCTTGGCGGCTTCACTGACAGCTATGTACTCTGCCTCGGTAGTTGAGTCAGCTACAGTCTGCTGTTTAGTGCTCTTCCAACTTACTGCTCCACCATTCAAGGTAAAGACATACCCTGAAATGGATAAACTATCATCTGGGTCTGATTGAAAACTAGAGTCTGAATAGGCTTCTAGTTTAAGATCAGACCCTCCGTATATAAGAAAAATATTCTTAGTCCTTCTCAGGTACTTAAGAATATTTTTCACAGCCTTCCAGTGATCCTCTCCTGGATCAGCCTGAAATCTACTGGCTACATCCAAGGCATATACCACATCAGGCCTGGTACATAACATAGCATACATAATCGACCCTATAGCCGAAGCATAAGGTATAGAACTCATTCTATTTCTTTCTTCAGGTGTCTTAGGAGACATCCTCTTAGAAAGACGTATGCCATGACCAATAGGTAAGTAACCTCTTTTACTTTCCTCCATGCTAAATCTCTTTAGCACCTGGTCAATGTACCTAGACTGGGATAAGCCTAGCATCCTTCTTGATCTTTCTCTATAGATCTTTATACCCAGTATATAGGATGCTTCTCCCAAGTCTTTCATGGAAAACTGTTTCGATAACCACACTTTGACTGATTGTAACATTGGGATATCATTCCCAATAAGAAGTATATCATCAACATATAGAACTAAGAAAACTATGGCACTCCCACTAGTCTTCTTGTACACACAAGGTTCATCCTCATTTTTGAAAAAATCAAATTCTTTGACTGTTTTATCAAATCGGATGTTCCAACTCCTGGATGCTTGCTTTAATCCATAAATGGATTTCTTTAGCCTATATACCTGATTAGGTTTAGTCTCCAAGACAAAACCTTCTGGCTGTGACATATAAACCTCTTCCTCAAGGAAACCATTGAGGAATGCAGTTTTTACATCCATTTGCCAGATCTCATAATCATGATATGCTGCTATAGCAAGCATAATCCGAATAGATTTGAGCATGGCAACAGGGAAAAATGTTTCATCATAATCTATTCCCTGTTTTTGTCTGAAACCCTTAGCCACCAATCTGTCTTTATAAGTTTCAACTTGGCCATCTGCCCCAATCTTCTTTTTATAGACCCATTTACACCCAATAGGGTTAATACCCTCTGGTGCATCAACCAAAGACCATACTTGTGTTGGGTTCGGGAACCGCTGCGGAAGCGTGGATTTCAAAATTTTATGAAATCAGGTCCGAACCCTAATCCCAAAATCTCCTTATTAGCAATTAAAACTATGACTACATGCATGTCCAAATTTAAACATAGTTTAGATACTAACCTTAGATCGCTATATCCAGTCTGATGTAGAAATAAACTCCAAATTGAGTAACCTTTTGAACACACCAGGCGTCCACTTGTCCGCCCTCCGATGGTGATCCACACGAGCAGATGATCAAGACAGTGACTCCTTAATTTGGGTTCCTTCCAATCAAGTTCTACCCCAAGAACTTGATATATGGGCTATTGGCTAGGACTCCTCTAGCCAAACTGGGACTAAACCTTCTCTCTTACCCTTCTCCTAGTTTTTTAGCAACTTTGGCCCCTTAAGACACTCTTGTCTTAAGAATAAGCCCTTGTCCTAAAATGAGACAAGGCTTGTCTTGGAGGGAGAAGAAAATTAAGACAAAATTGTCTTAATGTAAGAAAGAAAGAAAGAAGAGGCGCCTTCTTCCTTTACCGTCGGAGAGTTTCTCTCTCTGACTCTCCTTCTGTTCTGAGATTCGACAGAGCCTAGGCTCTGTAAAGGAATCAAAGAGGAAAGAGAGGAGGGGGAAACAATCTTCTGGAGAGGGAGAGGGAAAAAGAAGCAAGGCTTCGCTGTAGAAAATCTGGAATAATTTTTTACGGTGAAGCCTTCTTCTTAAATAGGCGACAGAGAGGCGCCTTCTCATCTGAAATCATCCTCTCACGTCCCTCTCTCCCTTCTCACGTCCTCTCTCTTTATCTCACGGCCCTTGGGATTAATCTCACGGCCTTTGGGATGGGAAGACGCGAAGAAGGATCGTGAAAAACACAGAAGGGCGCGCGCAGAAAGAAGAGTCGCGCCCCTTCGGTGTTTTTTTTTCCTTTTCCTTTTCACGGTAATTTTTATTTTGAAGAGTCCACGCCTAGGTGGACTCTGATCCATGCCTCATTAGCCAAAAGATGCCGGCCCTTTTCTTTCTTTTCACGCAAAGACGCGACTTGGAGAGAGTCCACGCGCGCGTGGACTCTTCTCCTTGCGCGCGCGCGTGGGAAGAGAGGGGGAGGGGCTTAGGCGATGTGGGAAAGGGGTTTAGCCTCTTAGGTTAGCCCAATTGCTAGCCTACAGTTAGCCCAATGTTTTGAATCTTCAATTAGATTCAAACCGGAATGAATTTGGATCTAAAAAAGACCAAATCGGAACCCTAACTCGAATCCGATTCAAGTAGAAGCCATGGTTTGCAACACATGCTAGTGTGTTCATCTACAAACGAGATTTAATTCCAAATTAAATCCTTGATTATCTGTCCTAAGTGTGTGACCCATTGGATTCCATACCTAGCCAGTAGTGGGTCCGAGTGCAAGTTGACCTAATTTGATCAGAACTCATTCTAATCGATTTAGGTCAAATCGAGCTAACTCGAGTTAGTCAATTAGGACTCCTCCTAATTATTGATCCAATTAAACCATTTAATTTGATCAACCCACAAGACAAGATTGATGTCTAGCAACGTGTCATGTCTACCCGGAAGATATGGAAATTCTGGTGAAATTCCAAAACTACCCTTCAGTGGAAAGTTCCCGTACAATTCGATCCTTCAATCATCTTGCATCCCGAATATAACTATGGATATGGAAACATGTCAAAACCAGCTTATACTCATTCCCAGCTCAGTCATACACTAATGATTCAATTAATTCGATATTAGAAATCATTTCTAATATCTGTACTTTGATCAAAGATTTCCTGAATCATCATCTGACCTAATTTGGCTGGATGCAATCTCCTCCTACTAGGAGTGATCAATTCCTTGTTGACCTACTAATTACCTTCATATACAATTCACCATACCCAGCATCAACCTCGTGCATGACCCAGTGTCATGATTGAGATTGAACCAAAGCATGGGTTCATGTACATAAGGTATTATGGCAGTCTCAGGTCATAGGACTACTTGTACAACTCCCACTATGAGAAAAATCTATTGACATGCAGCTAAGGCTCCATTAGATGTTCTCAAACTGGATCTATTCAGTGAACTCATTCGCTAATGAGCACCCACATCCTTGTATTAGTGTCCCACACAAGTGACTGTGAGAGCAGTCACCCTTTTCAGCATACATAGGATGTGCCAGTCTAACCGAAAAACCTGATCCCCAACTCAGGGTTCCTATGACTAGGATATTCTAGATTAGGGTTTTAGGGCCTTAGATCTCATTGGTATGATCTCATCATAGCCCTAGGACCATAGCCCTAATCTATGGGGTTCATCATATAATGACACAGCGAATGATGAAAAAATATTGCCTTTATTAACTTGTCAATTTACAATGGTCTGGGAGATACAAATATTGGCTTATAGGGCATAAACCTTTCAGCCGCGGTAGTGAGGAAGTCCCGGAGCTAGAGCACGTCGGTCCCGATCTGTGTCAAAGATGAGGTCAGACTCTCTAAAGATCTAATTGGAACATTAAAGGGGGTGCTAGATATTCACCGAGAAGAGCTAGAGGAGGATCCCAAGTAGGGGCACCAAGTAGTCCTTGCCACCCCTCAAGCAGCGTTCTCGAGGTTGGGCCGCATACTCCATCATCCTCTTTGCCAAGCCTTGGTCCCAGATGATGGAGAAATTTCCAGGAATCCCCATCAGTGCATGGTGGGGCTCGGAGGAGGGCTACGCGGGGGCACCTTTGATGCGCGAAGACGTGGGCTGCGGGGCCATCGTAACCGCCATAGCCATCTTTGGAGTACTGGTCGCCGTGACCGTCGGAGGAGGTGAGCGAGCTGGTCTCTCATCTTCCCTGCCCCCATCGATGTCAATGATCTCCGAGGCAATAGTTTGCTATTGGGGTGGCCGGGGAGCCGGTTCCACCACCCTCTGCTTCGAGGTCGGAGTGGGCCTGGGCCCCTGGTCCGTTTCTAAAGGGCCCTCTTCGGTGCGGTGTCCTGAGCCCAAACCGAAGTGCTTCTCTTTCGGGCCGACTCCATCAAGCTGTCCACCGAGAACATCATCCCTAAGAAAGGAAGAGATCAAAAGAAAATCAGCAGAAAAAAAAAGGGAAGAGAAAAAGAAAGAAAGAGGCATGGAGCCTCACCAATCCCTCGAATCGAGCTAACCCCAGCCTCGAACAAGTTCTGCTCTGAGAGCAGAACCTTGAGGGAGGGAAGTACGTCACTAAGAAGTAAAGAGAAAACCTCCCAGTCGGCCGGCACAACCTGGGCATTCCAGTTCGGGGGTCGGTCTGGCTCACTCCAGACCTAGTCAATATCCTCGATCGAGGAAAAAAGAACCGATTTTTCCACCCGTTGATAGATGTGGGGAGGTCGAACCGGAGGCACTTAGGTCGAGGGGAGAGGTACCACTACCCATCATTGGTGGAGAGGTGCTTCAGGGTTGAACAAAGCCTTGAACAACGAAAAACGGGTAACAAACCCATGGAAGTGACAAAACACAATGAAGTTGAAGATGACCCTGATGACATTGGGAGCCAACTAGGCCAAAACAAGGCATAAGTAGCTCAGAAAGGAAAGAAAGAAAGGATGGAGTGGAAAATGAAGACCATCGGCAAGGAAGTCTTCGTAGAAAGCGATCTGGCCAGGGCCACTTGAAGTAACTCGCTCCCCCGGTCTCAGGAGCGAGAGCTGGATAGAATCTGGGACCCTGAACAAATCTCGGATCGTAGAAAGATCTTGTCCAGTCATCGTCATGGTGAAGCCGGGGGGACCAGAGGAAGCCTCTGCCACCAGAGGGGCAGTGGCAAAGGCAGGAGGAAGAACAAGGATAGGAGAAGGAACCCTAAGGGCCTTACGGCTTCCGAAAACTATACCACCAGGACACAGTCGCCTCCGAACTTCAAGAGGAACTTCGTCCTCCGACGAGGAGGACAACAGAGTTCTTGGATGAGAGGGACCAGCCTCATTCGGGTCGGTGGAGAAGCGAGAATGTCGAGCCATTGAAAGAAGAAAGGTTTGAGGAGAAGGGAAGAGAGAGTAAAATTAGAGAAAGGTCCAGTTCACCTAAAAATAGAGGGAAGGACTGGAGTCTGAGAAGAAGCGAGAGAAGAAGAGAAGATCGCAGGGCACTCACCTAACTATTTTGGTGAACAGAGATGACCCAGGAGAAGAAGAAGTATCGCTGCAATCGCCGGTGAGGTGCGAGAAAATCAAAAGACCACATTTCTGGAAAGTCCCCTCTCTTTTCAAAACTAATCGACAATGGCCATACAACCTCTTTTTCACCCCCACCATCAGATGAGCACCACGTGTGAAGGTGCTCGGCAACGATGCTTCGATCTATGAAAAACTGCCTCGAGTCTGGCATGGCACAATTATGGTCCATCGAAATCGTGGATGTGATGCCTACGCATTGGACCTCGGGCGCGATATGCGAAGCGACGGCAATCATGGCAATAATTGCACAAGATTTTTGTTCTCCCACATCATCTCTGTATTAACTCCCCACGTCCCAACTGTGGCGCTTCGATGGGACGTGGGAGTGCGGGACAAATGATATGGCAAGATTGTTGATATGGAGTGCACCTCGGATCCAGCTGGCGGCTAGGTTGGCAAATAGCACTACATCAAGCTTTCTTCCGAGCTCCCCCGCCAGGTGGCCCAACCAACGGTCACACCCACCTCGACCCGAGATTGGCAATCCCACTCCTCCGCCAGGTGGCTCCCCAAGGGTGGAGCCAACCTAGGTCAGAGTTGAGTGCACCTCTGCTCCTCCGCCAGGTGGCTCCCCAAGGGTCGAGCCCACTTCGACCGAAGTCGAGCGCACCCCGCCCCTCCGCCAGGTGGCTCCCTAAGGGTTGAGCCCACCTCGACTGGAGTCGAGCGCACCTCAGCTCCTTCACCAAGTGGCTCCCCAAGGATCGAGCCCACCTCGGCCGGAGTCGAGCGCACCTCTGCTCCTCCGCCGATGGCTCCCCAAGGATCAAGCCCACCTCGGCCAGAGTCAAGCACACCTCCGCTCCTCCACCAGGTGGCTTCCCAAGGGTCGAGCCCACCTCGACCGGAGTCGAGCGCACCTTCGCTCCTCCACCGGGTGGCTCCCTAAGGGTCGAGCCCACCTCGACCGGTGTCGAGCCCTCCTCCACTCCTCTGTCAGGTGGCTCCCCAATGGTCGAGCCCACCTCGGCCATAGTCGAGCCCTCCTCTGCTCCTTCACCAGGTGGCTCCCCATGGGTCGAGCCCATCTCGATCGAAGTCAAGCCCTCTCTTTTGAAGCATCGGGAAGGACAAAGGTGCCAACCCCAAGATCATCGCCGAGGTAGATGCATGCAGTGCAGTGCGCCCAGTATGGCACCCCCAAAACTGTAACAGTGCACATAACCTCGTTTGGGAAGAAGCACCCCAATCGAGATGTTAGATCCTGTGGCTGACCACCTGAACCCCCCCGAAGGAGAAGGCCATATCCAAGGTCTCAGACCCGAGGGTGGCTGTGCCTAGATTGAGGTTCCACCTGACTTTCCCCTTTGTGACAACATGCCAGGCGAAGCATATTTACAACTTAACTCCCCACTATAAGAGGAAAAGACCTCGAGGAAGTGGCCAACAGATACCGTTAACCCCTAAACCCCCAGAGAGGGCAAATCAAGGCACCGAAGCAATGGGCGATCTACAAAGGCACCAAAAGCGAGAGAGAAGGTAAGCCACCGGAAGCAATAGAAAGAGGAAAAATGCATGAAGTAATAAGATGAGTGACTTGAAGGCAGGAGGCTCCCAGAGGACTCTCAAAGCGAGTCCCACGAGCACAGATGCCGCAACTCAAGCACCGCTCCCCCTCATTTTCTTCTACTCAATACTTTACTAACAACTCCTCTAAGCTCAGTGACCGAAGAGGGATCCACCTTAGGGGATATGTTCCGCTCTGCCATCTACTGACTTGATCATTGGAGTGCCCTCACCGGGATCCCCGGTCTGGGTCTCTAACTCTATTTTGCAGTTCCGGGAACTCTAAGATTCTGGAGTAAAGGGGCAGACATCCGGCGCCACCTCATAGATATAGGCCATGATGATAAGGTCGGTAATACAAGTGCATTCAAGTGGGCTTCTCTCAAGCTGCATCGGTAAGCATTCAACAAAAAATCTGCTTGTCATTCTGTTGCTTTTCTTTTCAATTCACTTTGAATTATTGGGTTATTGGTGAGCCCGATTGAAAAACCAAATAGGTTTTTGGTTAGCCTTTGTTAAAAACCAAGTATTGGGTTCTTGGTGATCCTGGTAAAACCAAGTTGGATTTATTTGGTGATCCCGGTAAAACCAAAGTGTAGAGGTTTGAATTGTGACCCTATGAAAATAATCTGACTGTATTTCGATGGGGGATATAGTGGAAATCCTGAGTGGTAATCTTGGATAGTGGACGTAAGAGCTGGATTGCTCTGAACCACTATAATTATTATGTGTTTGTGTTATGCTTCTCTTATTTGATTTTGCTTCTATAGTTAATTACTTTATCACAGCACTAAACACTTTAAAAGGGATTTCAAGGAGCACATAATTGCTTAAATTTTTTAATTCCTAATTCACCCCCCTCTTGGGAAAGCCACCTGGGCAAAAACTGGTATAAGATCAGTGTCTCTGAATACATTTAGAGTAAAGATTGATGGCTCATCCCATGAGTACATCCTTGACTGAAGGCCAATCTACTAATAGACCTCTACTCTTCACTGGCACTAATTATTCTAATTAGAAAGCTCAAATAAAAATCTATATACAAGCTATTGATTTTTAATTATGGAAGGTCATTCTAAAAGGGCCACATATTTCCATGATTAAAATTGATGGCATGGATGTCCCTAAGCCTGAAGAGGACTGGGATGAACATAACATGAAGATGGAAAAATTAAATGCCAAAGCAATGAATTTACTATACTGTGCTTTAGATTCTAACAAGTTCAATCGAATTTCCACTTGCTCTTCAGTAAAGAAAATTTGGGACAAACTCGAAGTGACCCATGAAAGAACTTCCCAAGTGAAGACTTTGAAAATAAATCTTCTTCTACATAGTTATGAACTGTTTAAAATGAAACCTATTGAAACCATATCTACCATGTTTACTTGATTTACAGATATTATTAATGGTTTGAAAAGTCTTGGCAGGGTTTACTCAAATGCTGACTTAGTACAGAAGATCTTAAGATCACTTCTGGACAAATAGGACCCCAAAGTTACTGCCATCCAAGAAGCAAAAGATTTAAATGCCTTACCTCTGGATGAATTAATGGATTCACTCATCACACATGAATTGGCTATGCAGCATAGAATTGATGATGATCAAAAGAAGAAGAAGATAATTGCTTTCAAAGCTACATTGGACTCAAAAAAAGATGAGAATCGGAAGATGACTCCATCTCCTCCGAAGACGATCTAGAAGACGAAGATATTGCAATGGTCATGAGAAGATTTAGAAGGTTTATGGAAAAGAAGAAAGGAAGATTCAATAGAAAATTCCATAAATGAGGAGAGCACTCTAAGGACAAGGACAAGGATAAATAAAAAGAAAAAGAACAAGTCCCCACATGCTACGAATGTATGAAATCGGGGCTCATTCATCCAGATTGTCCACTATTAAAGAAATTCTTTAAGAAAAAGAAAAAGAAGGCGATGGTTGCCACATGGAGCGATAGTGAGGAATCCACCTCAATTGAAGAAGAAGAGACCACAAAAATAGCTAATTTATGTCTAATGGGTCTCGAAGACGAGGTAACATCCCTTAATGCTGAAATAGAATTTACATTTGATGAATTAAATTTTGCTTTTCATGATTTATTATCTAAATTTAAAAAAGCTAGAGTAAAGATTAGATTCTTAAAGAATATCAATGACTCTTTACTAAAAGAAAAAGAAGAGATTTCAGAAAAGAATAAATTATTGCAAAAAGAATTACATGTCTTTTCTAAAAAGTATAAAGCTTTGAAAATTGAGAATAATGCATATCAGAACAAAGCTTTAATTACTGAAAATAATGATTTGAAAAAGGAGGTTGAAAAACTCAAGCCTCTTGTTGAAAAACTTACATTATCTTGAAACAAGCTTGAGTTAATTCCAAAAGAACAAAGAATTTATGGAAATAAAGCTGGAATCAGTTTTAATTCTTTAATCTCAAATGGCATTTCAGCAACTACTTTTGTGAAGCCAAAAGCTTATGTTTCAAAATAAACATCTCAAAAGGCTTTTACAACAAATGGTTCTACTTCTACTTCTAAAACTACAATGTATGTTCCTAAAAGCTCAATTAGAAAATCTCTTATATCTGCATCTCATGCATCAACTTCTAGAACATCAAAATTTGCATCCATTCAGAATTTTAGAATTGAATGTTATGCATGCAAAAGGTTAGGACATAAAGCTTTTGAATGCAATATTTTTAGAAATGTCCAAAGTAAAATAAGAAAGATTTGGATTCCCAAAGGAACCACCTCTGCTAACCTGCAAGGATCCAAGTTAGCTTGGGTACCTAAAAGAACTTCTTGATTATCTTGCAGGAATGTCTTGCAGCCCAAAAATTGAAGAAAAGATGGTAGCTCGACAGTGACTGTTCAAGGCATATGACGGGTGACAAGGATCAATTTATTATTCTGGAGATGAAAGAAGGAGGTATGGTTACATTCGGAGATAATGGCAAGGAAAAAATAATTGGAATTGGTAAGATCAAAATAATCCCCTGTACTTTTATTGAAAATGTATTCTAGTAGAAAAATTGAAGCATAATTTGCTAAGCATTAGTCAATTATGTGATAAAGGCTTCAAGGTTATCTTGAATCATTTATGTGTTGATGTGGAACCTATGTATGCATGCAATTATATTTTTGTATGTTTTTAATTCAAGTTGTGAATCTAATCCCGAAGAGTAGATCAAGTATTTAAGCAAGGAAAACTATGTAAGAAAGAAACTAAAAGCATGCAAATAGGACCTAAGAGCAAAGGAAAGAGAAGGACCGCCGAGGCTGAGAAGCCTCGATTGGGCTAGTTCTTCTACAATAACGCTATTGGTAGTAGAGGGGGTGTACCTGGTAATGTCTGATGTGTTTGGTGAAGATCGCATGAAGGGATCACTCGTCCTCGATGGATGCGGCCTGGAAAACCAAGCCAGAGACCTGCGGATACCTGGCTTTCTGCTCGTGGTCTGATTGAGGCCTGGCTGGAGTTGTTGGATTCGTCAGAGTCGAGGGACCTGCAAACGACCTGTCAGGGGTTAGGAAACTCAAGGGAGAAGAAGAAAATAAGAGAAAATAGCACAGGGAAAGGAAGTTTTGGAGTGGGCGGCCAAGGTTTGGAGGACAGGCTGGCGGTAGGAATCTGTTGCAACACCGGGAAGAAGAAGACACCAATAAATCCCTTAAGCACACAACAGGGTAGCACACAGCAGTTGTAGAAAACTCAATTATCATTCATATATCAAAAGTTAACTCTCATACAAGAGACTAGGGTCCTTAAAATAAACCCATAGTTTTGGGCTCCAAGTAAGGATACAAAAGTAATTACATAAGAGTCTTATTCCCATCCAAACCCTAGCTAGAAAATAAGAAAACATTAGGTAGAAAAAATCCCTATAAATTCTCCTTCTCTCCTTGCCTTGGTCGGCCAAGAGGGTGACTCTAAGTGGCCGACCAAGGGTGGTCACCATAAGCTCTTGGTGCCCTAGCTCCCTCCTGGGCCTGGGCTGGCCCAGTTTTGCTTCTGGCTGGTCCAAGGCTTCAGGGTCTCTGATTTCTTCTCCTGGGGTCTTCAAATCTTCAAGCTGGGTTGGACTTGGGCTACTCTTCCATGTCTTAAATCTAATTGGACTTGTTCTTCACTTGTATGATATGGTGTTGAGTCTTCAGTGTGTTTGGACAGGACTCAGAAAAATAAAATTAGCTCAACATGAGCTGACTAGCACTGGACTGGACTGGACTAGCTCAACATGAGTTGACTAACACATGACTCAAATAAAGATAACTTAGATGAACTAAGCTTTATTACAATGGACTTGAAAGTAGCTAAGTGATCTACAGAGGGTTGAGAAGCCTTTGTCTTATTCTGGTGCCTCTAGTGTCCGCACGAATTCTCCCAGGATGGGAGGAACTCGACCTTGTCGAGTGAAAATCAAGCTGGCTCACACATCTATCGAGGAGGTCTGGGTTGAGGCATCGCAAGTCCTCTCAAGAAATCCATGAATCATCTGACTTTGGCTAGCCTTGCCATCGAATCAAGAAGCATTGATAATCGCGGCTCCGGGTCGTTAAGGCTTGATCGTCCAGGATACGCTCAATCCGTTCTCCTCTCTCAGGCCAATTAATTGGTGGACACTCTAGGCCAGGGTCGCTCTCAATGGAAGGAATAGGTCCAAAGGCCTCACTAGGTATCACTGCTGGTTCCCTGTACTCAACTAGGTCTGCGATATTGAAGGTAGAACTAATGCCCAGATCCGAAGGCAAATCTAATACATAGGCATTTGGTCCAACCCTCTCTATCACTCTAAAAGGTCCGGCTCCACGAGCATGAAGTTTCTTAACGGTCCCAGGAGGGAACCGCTCAGGCCTAAGCTTACTCATGACAGAATCCCCTACATTAAATTCCTTGATCCTTCTTCGGGAATTAGCCAGTTTCTTATGTGTTTCGTTACTTTGATTTATTTTTTGGCTAATGTCTTTATGCAAGTCTCTAATATGCTGTGCGAATGATTCTGCTGACTCTGAGACTCGTGCATGAACAGGTAAAGGAATCATGTGAATGGGACGATTAGGCTTTTACCCATGGACTATCTCAAAAGGACTCTTCCCGTTATCCTATTCACTAAACTATTGTAGGCAATCTGCTCTAGGCAACAATAGATCCCAAGTTCCAATGTGTTCACCTACCAGGCATCTAAGGAGGTTTCCTAAACTACGGTTCACCACTTCAGTTTGGCCATCTGTTTGGGGGTGGTAGGCTATAGAAAACTTAAGCTTGGTCCCTAACAGGTGCCACAGGATTTTCCAGAAATAACTTGTGAACCTAACATCCCTATCAGATATGATGGTCTTGGGTAGGCCATGGAGTCTAACCACATGATCTAAGAAAAGCTTGGCTACTCTAGACGCATCAAAGGTCTAGGAGCAGGGGATGAAGTGAGCAATCTTAGAGAACCTATCGACCACTACAAAGATAGAATCATGTCTCTTCTGGGTCTTAGGTAATCCTAACACAAAGTCCATACTTAGGTCCTACCAAGGGCGATCAGGCACTGGTAAGGGTGTGTAGAGACCAATGTTTTTCTTCTGCTATTTTGCAACAGCACAAGTTCTACACCTGGCTACAATCTATGCAACATGCCTTTTCAATCCTGCGAAAGAACTGGTCCTCTATCGCTAAGATTGTCTTATTTTTATTAAAGTGACCAGCTAAACCACTAGCATGGGTCTCCCAAATTATGAACTCTTTAAGGAAAGTTCTAGGTATACAGAGTCGATTATTTTGGAAAAGGTAGCCATCCTGAAAGGTATACTCACTATGGATATTGGATGGTCCTAGCCTGGGGGTCTGGTAAATGTCTCCAAAGTTTGATGGGAATTCTTCTAGGGTGCCGGGAATCATGCAGCATGTGAAAGAGAATTTTAAAACAAAATTCTAAGCATGAAACCCTAATATGGCTAGAAAACCTTAATTCCCAGGAACCCCTTATACAATACCAATCAACGAAACATAAATGAAGTCAGAATACATACCTGGATTGCTGAAATCCAATCTTTTCCATGAGGCTCTCAAGTGCAAGCCCTCCAATGGTGATCCACATGAGAATGATACCAAGGAAGAATCCCTACTGGGGTTGCTTGCTTCAACAGAACTCTTTTGTCAGCCTTTTCACCTTTGACCATTGTAGGACACCCTAACCTACTGTAGGGCGTTCTGGACACAGTCCTAAACCACTCTTGGTTTTAGGACAACCCTCCTCTAGGACCCCTTAGGCTTATATCCTAAAACTAAGCCTTGTCCTAGTAGAAAAGACCTTGTCTTAACAAGACAAGTCTTGTCCTAAAGTAAGAAGGAGGGAGAGAGAAGTGGAAGAACACTCGGAATATCTTTTTATGGTGAAAAAAAAAAATCTGAAACTCATATCACCATCCCTATTTATAGTTTTATGAGAGGCGTATGATATGTCCACCAATAGGTTATCAGATATGATTTTTCAAGACTAAAAAATCATATCAAATATGTCTCCTCAAGCACCAAAAGACATATTGGCATCCATCCATTTTCTTAGATAATCTATGACTTGCCACATGGCAAGTACTGGTCCCTGGGAAGCCAAGAGGCGCCTCTTCAATCTCCAAACACTAGAGAATATGAAGAGTCCTGAAAGCAGAAGGACTCTGCTTCAGGGTGCGCGCCACATGAAGAGATGCTTCTCTTCATGTGTGCTTTTGCTTCCATCCATTTTTCATGCCCTTTCAAAAAGCTTTGACCGGTCAAAAATATCCAAGAGGCATAGGATAAGATGAGAAGGCACCCACTGAAATGAAACACTCAAGTATTTCATCTGCAGAAGGACTTTTGTCCTTCCGTGCGCACCTTCATTTCCCGCGCACGCCAAGAGGCGCCAAGAAATCCTTTATGTTGTGGTCAACTTTATCTACACCCCATGCAACCTTTGACTAGTCAAAGCATATGCAATATGGGAGTCAAAAGAAAGAGCATTAATTCTTCTTTCCATCCATATAAATATATTTTAGATAAGAGGACTACAGACTCTTCTAGGCCTTTTTGAATGCCAAGAAGTCATTTTGGCATCTAGAGTCCCAACTCAAATGGACTCTTCAATAAAACATCCAAAAGTCCAAAATAAAATCAGATCAAGCTCTGATTTGGCTATCCCCACTTAGGACTCAACCTAATTTAGGTTTTCCTTAATTAGGTTAGCCCAATTAGCAAGCAACCGGACCCAATCCATTTGGGTTAGGAATTGGGTTAGCCTACATATGCTAGTATGCAATCTGGCTAACCAATTAGGATCCCATGACCCTAATTAAATCATGAGTAACTTCCTTGGCCTACTCTCTATTGTATGTGGCCCATTGGGTTCCACATCTAGCCAGCAGTAGGTTTAGGTTTGAGCTGATTCGATCCGATCAAACTCGATTGACCTAATTAGGTCAAATCGGCTCACATAATTGTCCAATTCGAATCACACATCAAATTGACTCTTGAAACCAATCCAATTAGTTCATGTAAACCCACAAGACAAGATTGACATCTAGCAACGTATCATGCCTACCTGAAAGATGAGGAATTTGATAGAAATTATCGAAATACCCTTCAGTAGTAAGTTACCGTGCAATTTAATCTTTTGATCTTCCATTATCCCGATTAAGTGATGGGTATGGATAAATGTCAAACCCTAACACTTAATCATATCGAATCTCAGCTCGATCATGAGGACTTAGCTGACGACTGATTAGAAGCCACTTCTAATCTCATCCCACTTTGCAAAGATTCCTTGAGTCACTCATCGAAGAGATTACATAGGATAACATATCCTCTTACCAGGATTGATCAATTCCTTGTTGGTCCACTCACATCCTTCGTACACCTTCCACCATACCCAAAACACCCCGTACATGTCGCAATGCCATGAATGAGTATGAACCAAAGTATGGCTTAGTGTGCAAAAGGAACCATGGTGACCTCAGGTCTGAAGATCACGTGCACAACTTCTACTCTGGGACTTATCTTTTGACAATGAGTAAGACTTCCATAAGATAGTCCTGGTGCGGATCAGTTCAGTGTACTCATAACCTAATGAGCACCCTTATCCTTGTATTAGTGTCTCTACACAAGTGGCTGTGAGACCAACCACCCTCATCAACTGAGCATACATAGGATAAGCTAGTCTTACCGGATTCATCGATCCCCGAATCGATGGTCCAATGACTAGGAACGTTCTAGATTAGGGTTTATAGGAATTAGGTCTCACTATTATTTTATCATAACCTTAATTCCATTGCCCTACTCTATGGGGTTCATCATAGTCAAAAAAATGACATAACAGTATATGATGAATCAAATGCCTTTATTATAAATAATGATGTCATGCATGAGTTGGAAGTTTACAAAAAAAGGCCCAAACAATGATTGGCTCTTAGGGCATTTTTCTATCAAACTCCCACTTGCACTAGAGCCAATCACCCTTATACTTTATGCCCATACAATCCAAGTGGCAATCTAACTGCTGCTTGGCTAATGCTTTAGTGAATGGGTTTGCTATATTGTTCTTTGTATCAACTCGTTTGACGACAACATCTTGTGTTTTTATAATCTCTCGAATAAGGTGAAACCATCTTAGAATGTGCTTAGACTTGTGATGAGACTTTGGTTCCTTAGCTTGTGCAACAGTCCCAGTGTTATCATAGTATAATGGCACTGGCTGTTGTACATTAGGAACCATGCCCAATTTCATGATGGATTTCTTCATCCAGACAGCTTCCTTTGCAGCTTCACTAGTAGCTATGTACTTTGCCTCAGTGACTGAGTCAGCTACTGTAGATTGCTTGGTACTCTTCCAACTCACTGCACCACCATTTAGGATGAAGACATATCCCGATGTGGATTTGCTATCATCTGGATCTGATTGAAAAACTAGAATCTTTCAACTCAGATCCTAGATATTCTAGAAAAACATCTTTAGTCCTTCTCAGGTACTTAAGAATATTTTTCACAGCTTTTCAATGATCCTCTCCTAGATCTGCCTGAAACCTGCTCACTATGCCCAAGGCATAAGCAACATCAGGCCTGGTCATAACATGGCATACACAATCGATCATACAGCCGAAGCATAAGGAATCATAGCTATCCTCTCTCTATCTTCTGATATCTTAGGAGACATCTTCTTAGAGAGTTGTATGCCTTGACTCATTGGCAAGTAACCTTTCTTACTTCCATCCATGTTGAATCTCTTTAATACTAAGTCAATGTACCTAGATTGGGATAAGCCCAGCATCCTCTTGGATCTATCTTTATAGATCCTTATACCCAGTATATAGGATGGTTCTCCCAAATCCTTCATGGAAAACTTTGATGATAGCCAAGTTTTAACCAATTGCAACATTAGGATATCATTCCTAATGATCAGTATGTCATCCACATACAAAACTAAGAAAATAATGGCACTCCCACTTGCCTTCTTATACACATGGTTCATCCACATTTTTGATAAAACCAAATCCTTTAATTGTTTCATCAAAATGGATATTCCAACTCCTTGATGCTTGCTTAAGTCCATAAATGGACTTCTTTAACTTGCATACCTATTTGGTCTCCCACTTGAGACAAACCCCTCTGGCTGTGACATATAGACTTTTTCCTCAAGGATTTCACTGAGGAAAGCAATCTTTACGTCCATTTTCCAGATCTCATAATCATGGTAAGCTGTTATGGCAAGCAGTATCCGAATGGACTTGAGCATGGCTACTGGAGAAAAGGTTTCATCATAGTCTATACCATGTTTTTGTCTAAAACCTTTTGCTACCAGCCTAGCCTTATAGGTCTCAACTTGACCATCTGCTCCAATCTTCTTCTTGAATACCCATTTACACCCTATCTGGTTAATTCCTTCAAGTGGATCTACCAAGGTCCATGATGGGGACATCATCCTGCACGAATCTCGGAGCAGCACAAATTTCGGAGTAGCAAATAAATTTGAAAAATAAATTTAGGATTTATCTTTTATTTGAAATTTAAATTAGGATTTTGTTGGTTATGATTGAGATATGGATAGGCTTATCTTATCCTATCTTTTATTTGAAATTTAAATTAGGATTTTGTTGGTTATGATTGAGATATGGATAGGCTTATCTTATCCTATCTTTTATTTGAAATTTAAATTAGGATTTTGTTGGTTATGATTGAGATATGGATAGGCTTATCTTATCCTATCTTGTATTTAAATTTGAGTTATCTCTATCCTGTATTCAAATTCAAATGAGGGTTATGGAGCTTATAAATAACCCCTCATTCCTATTGTAAAAAGGGAGAAGAAATTGAATTTTTGGGATTTGGTTTGTCAGTTGGTTTGGCAGTTGTTGTTCAGGGCTATGGCCCATTATGTCTTCACCTGCGGGTGTTGATGTTGTCTTTGTCCTTCAAGACATCGTAGGGGCGTGATGCCCTAGTTATCCCCCCATCTTCGTTTTCCTCCACATTCTTTGAAATCCCCCTCATGGCTCCAGGAGTGACCTGGGTGGCAGGTGAAATACCCTGGGCTCCGCGTGTAGTGAGATGGGTGGTAGGTGAGATACCCTAGACTGCATGTAGTGAGGTGGGTGGTAGGTATAATGCCCTAGAGGTGTGAAGTCTCTCTGTGAGAGTGGGTTTCAGGGTTCGTGGTAGTCCATCCTCGTTATCCTCCATCCCTATTTTTTCCTTCGTCACCACCATAAAGAAATCAGAAAATAGAAAAAAAAAATAGGATACCCTAATCTTCGGTGACTTCTTAGCTCGCCGACGATCCTATCCCTATCCCGTGCCCCATCAGTCCAAACCTGATTGGAAAACATAGAGTCCATTTCAGATTTCATGGCACCAAGCCACTTGTCAGAGTCCCTACTCTCGATAGCTTCTGAATAGGTCACAGGATTATCATCCTGTATGATACTGGCTTCATTATCATCACCGATGACAAAGCCATATCTGAGAGGTGATCCTCGCACCCTCTCTGACCTTCGGAGAGGTGTGTATTGTGGCTATTCTTGATCCACAAGAACCTCTGGTTGAGGAACTTCACATGAAGGCTCATCGGTTTGTTGGTTTTGTTCTTCACACAACTTAAGTGAAGAATCACTACATCCTTCTTGGATAAACTCTTGTTCCAAGAATGTAGCATGCCTACTGATAATTTATCTTTTGCTCAGTAGCATTATAAAAGAGGTATCCCTTACCTTCTTTTGGATGACCAACAAACCTACACTTGTCAGCCCTAGCACTTATGTCCAAAGTTATTCTTGACATAAGCATGGCAACCCCAAATCTTTAAGTACTTATGACTTGGTCTTTTACCATTCCATAACTTAAATGGAGTGCTACTTACTGACTTAGATGGAACTTGTTTAATATATATGCAGCAGTCTCCAAGGCATGTCCCCAGAAGGAAATGGGAAGATCTGTGAAGCTCATCATGGACCTCACCATGTCCAACAAGCTGTGATTTCTCCTTTCTGCCACTCCATTTAACTAGGGTGTATAAGGAGGGGTCCATTCAGAAATAATGCCTTTATCCTTGAGATGGTTCAAAAACTCACTAGACAAGTTTTCCCCTCCTCGATCAGACCGAAGAGCTTTAATACTAAGTCCAGTTTGTCTTTCAACTGTACTCTGATATTCTTTAAACTTATCAAAAGCTTCGGACTTGTGTTTCATAAGATACACATAATCAAAACTTGATAAATCATCAATAAAAGTGATGAAATAAGAATATCCTCCTCTGGCCTGAGTTGACATAGGTCCACATACATCAGTATGTACAAGACCTAACAATTCAGTTGCCCTTTCTCTGTATCCAGTGAATGGAGACTTGGTCATTTTCTCTTTGAGGAAAGACTCAAGTTCCTAGTGATTGAAAATCATCAAGGTCAAAGTAATCCTCTTTGACTAACTTGTTTATCCTTGACTCACTGATATGACCTAACCGGCAATACCAAAGATATGTGACATTGATATTATCTCTTTTTCTCTTCTTGTCATCTACAAGAAGTATTTCATCATTGAGTACTAAAGTTAGAAGACCATTCACGAAGCAACCATGCCCAAATATTGTATTATTATGAAGAATAGAGCAGCCATTGCTCTTTACACTTATTTCATATCCTTGTTGTAACAACAAGGATATTGAAATAATGTTTCTTACAATATTTGGCACATAGTAGCATTCTTCCAACCTTATGATATTACCCGAAGGTAATAATAGAAGATAGGTGCCCATAGCTTCAACATATATGGGTTCTCTACTTGCCCCATATAATTTGAAGTCACCTTTCTTCAAATTTCTAATTCTGTGGAGTCCTTGTTAAGATTTACAAATATGTGACCCACATGCAGTATCCAATACCCATGAATTAGAAATAGATTCACTCAATGATAAATTAGTTTATATCATGTACAAACCCCTAGATGCACCACTTGCATCTAGCTTTACATTTGCAAGACAAGTCTTGCAATCCTTCTTCCAATGCCCAAACATGCTACAATGGGAACAGGCTCCATCAGCCTTCTTCCTCAATCAGTCCACATAGTTTGAATTGGTTAACTTATTAGCATCCAAGATGCCATGCAATGATAAATTTGAAGCCATAAAAATAAATGTCCTATATTTAATTAAAGAACAATATCAACAGACCACTCAAGATGACATCCATAACTGAATAAGGACTTTCTATCTAATTATGTCTCCCACTATTTTCTTCAAATACCATAACCCTCAACTATGGTAAGCGAGAAACCTTTTCGATTTCCTTAGTGGGGTTGAGTTCCTAATTTCTCATTAGTGCCTTGTGTTATACAACAAACACTAATAAGTTCAAAGGTAGGACTTACTTTCCAATTGCAACCCGTGCAATTCTCAACAATTATCTTTGCCTCTAAGACACTTATAATCTTATGTTACATAACAAACTATAATGTCTTAGTTTAGTCAAACCCTTCATTTCTATATAGCTATAATTAAAAATTGTTGCCCTTGTGTTACACAACAAAGCAACAATTTCAACCATGCCATAAAGCACTAAGTGCATCAATACAAATTTTATATTAAACCCTAGAGTAGATCTTGTGTTACACAACAAACCTACTATAGTTTTGATATTAATTTGGCTTAGCATGAAGGAAGGAAAATTATAGTATACATAATCAATTAGCATTCTCAAGTTAAGGTTTAGATATGACCAAATTGGCCAGGTAAGTGGAAGGGGTGAGGGGGTCCCCCCATTGCTTTCCTTAGACACCAATTAAAATGTCCAGGTAAGACAACGGAACCAATTAAAAATCTCATTCCCTTTACCTTCCCAGAACCACTTGCCTAGACACCAATCGCCTGATCAAACCCTAATCGATTTTGCATCATGACTAAGTTTTTTACTATGACTAAATATGATTTTTATGAGGGCTTTGATGGTCTCAAAAACACATTCTAAATACTATCATGATAATTACATTTATAACTGCAAGTATAAACATAAACATGATGACCATGTTTATAACAAATATAAACATATTGCATATAACTCTAACATATGCAGAACATTCATGCCATCAAGCATTTTACCCTAATATGCAAAGCATTACATGACAACAAGCATATTATCCTAATATGCATAGCATGATAACACGCATATTACCCTAATATGCAAAACATGACATGATTAATGTAAAATACCGTTCACCTCACTCATTAATGGGAATTACCATAAAGTTGCACCCCTACACGCCATAGGAAACCCATAGAATAGACATAGTGGGCTTTTTACACCCTACTTTACTCCTATGACCGGACGACTATGGCAACCCTAATCCAGAGTAGTTACTTGGTTCAATCAACATGCATAATTTCATACTTAAAATGATAACATGCATTTCATGAAAAATAGAAATTAAACATATTACCCTAATATGCAAAATTTCATATCAATGCATTAACATGCCTTTTTCATGAAGAAACTAGAAATCTAACATATTAACCCTAATATGCATTTTTATCACAAGATTTTGGTAGAGTCGACATGACAGGGTTCGAGTCGGCTCGATCACTAGTCGGGTCGACTCGTTATGTGGAAATCATGAACTTCAAAAATGATTCATTTGGTATAGCAAAAGGAGGGCTCTGATACCATTGATGTGAATTCTCCCAGGGTGCCGAGAATCATGCAGCATGCAAAAGTGAATTTCAAAACAAAATTCTAAGCATGAAACCCTAATATGGCTAGAAAACCCTAATTCCCAGGAACCCCTTATGCAATACCAATCAACGAAACATAGATGAAGTCAGAATACATACCTAGATCACTGAAATCCAATCTTTTCCATGAGGCTCATAAGTGCAAGCCCTCCAATGATGATCCACATGGGAATGGTACCAAGGAAGAATCCCTACCGGGGTTGCTTGCTTCAACAGAACTCTTTTGTTAGCCTTTTGACCTTTGACCACTGTAAGACACCCTAACCTACTGTAGGGCTTTCTGGACACGGTTTTAAACCACTCTTGGTTTTAGGACAACCCTCCTCTAGGACCCCTTAGGATTATGTCCTAAAACTAAGCCTTGTCCTGGTAGAAAATACCTTGTCTTAACAAGACAAGTCTTATCCTAAAGTAAGAAGGAGGGAGAGAGAAGTGGAAGAACACTCAGAATATCTTTTTACGGTGAAAAGAAAAATAATCTGAAACTCATATCACTGCCCCTATTTATTGTTTTAAGAGGGGCATGTGATATGTCCTCCAACAGGTTATCAGATATGATTTTTCAAGACTGAAAAATCATATCCAATATGTCTCCTCATGCACCAAAAGACATATTGGCATCCATCCATTTTCTTAGACAATCTGTGACTTGCCACATGGCAAGTACCGATCCCTAGGAAGCCAAGAGGTTCCTCTTCAATCTCCAAACACCGAAGAATATGAAGAGTCCTAAAAGCAGAAGGACTCTGCTTCAGGGTGCGTGCCATATGAAGAGACGCGTCTCTTCATGTGCACTTTTGCTTCCATCCATTTTTCATGCCCTTTCAAAAAGCCTTGACCAGTCAAAAATATCCAAGAGGCAAGGGATAAGATGAGAAGGCACCCATTGAAATGAAACACTCAAGTGTTTCATCTGTAGAAGGACTTTTGTCCTTCTGTGCGCACCTTCATTTCCCGCGCGCGCCAAGAGGCGCCAAGAAATCCTTTATGTTGTGGTCAACTTTATCTACACCCCATGCAACCTTTGACTAGTCAAAGCATATGCAATATAGGAGTCAAAAGAAAGAGCATTAAGTCTTCTTTCCATCCATATAAATATATTTTAGATCAGAGGACTATAGACTCTTCTAGGCATTTTTGAATGCCAAGGTGTCATTTTGGCATCTAGAGTCCCAACTCAAATGGACTCTTCAATAAAATGTCCAAAAGTTCAAAATAAAATCAGATCAAGCTCTAATTTGGCTATCTCCACTTAGGACTCAACCTAATTTAGGTTTCCTTAATTAGGTTAGCCCAATTAGCAAGCAACCGACCCAATCCATTTGGGTTAGGAATTGGGTTAGCCTACATATGCTAGTATGCAATCTGGCTAACCAATTAGGATCCCATGACCCTAATTAAACCATGAGTAACCTCCTTGGCCTACTCTCTATTGTGTGTGGCCCATTGGGTTGTACATCTAGCCAGCAGTAGGTTTAGATTTGAGCTGATTCGATCCGATCGAACCCGATTGACCAAATTAGGTCGAATCGGCTCACCTAATTGTCCAATTCGAATCACACATCAAATTGACTCATGAAACTAATCCAATTAGTTCATGAAAACTCATAAGACAAGATTGATGTCTAGCAACGTGTCATGCCTACCCGGAAGATGAGAAATTTGATAGAAATTATCAAAATACTTTATAGTAGTAAGTTACCGTGCAATTCAATCTTTTGATCTCCCATTATCCCGATTAAGTGATGGGTATGGATAAATGTCAAACCCTAACACTTAATCATATCGAATCTCAGCTCGATCATGAGGACTCAGCTAATGACTGATTAGATGCCACTTCTAATCTCATCCCAATTTACAAAGATTCCTTGAGTCACTCATCAAAGAGATTACATGGGATAACATATCCTCTTACTAGGATTAATCAATTCCTTGTTGGTCCACTCACATCCTTCGTACACCTTCCACCATACCCAGAACTCCCCGTACATGTCGCAATGCCATGAATAAGTATGAACCAAAGTATGGCTTAGTGTGCACAAGGAACCATGGTGACCTCAGGTCTGAAGATCACATGTACAACTTTTACTCTGGGACCTATCTTTTGATAACGAGTGAGACTTCCAGAAGATAGTCCCGGTGCGGGTTAGTTCAGTGTACTATAACCTTGTATTAGTATCTCTACACAAGTAGCTGTGAGACCAACCACCCTCATCAACTGATCATACATAGGATAAGCTAGTCTTACCGGATTTATCGATCCCCGAATCGATGGTCCAATGACTAGGAACATTTTAGATTAGGGTTTATAGGAATTAGGTCTCACTGCTATTTTATCATAACCCTAATTTCATTGCCCTCCTCTATGGGGTTCATCAAAGTCAAAAATATGGTACAATAGTATATGATGAATCAAATGCCTTTATTATAAATAATGATGTCATGCATGAGTTGGAAGTTTACAAAAAAAGGCCCAAATAATGATTTGCTCTTAGGGCATTTTTCTATCAAAGTCTGGGCAGGTTTCATATTCATCCTTTAACCTATCAAACCCTATGACTTGGGTGCTAACTGATCCTAACAGTAAAGACCTATGACTCAGGGCATCTGCTACCTTATTTTCAGTGCTGGCACAGTACTTCGGGACAAAGGTATAGGCCTGAATGTACTCGATCCATTTATCATGCCGCGGGTTATGTTTTTTTTGGGAGTTTAGGAATCGGAGTGCCTCATGCTCAGGATTTAAGACAAACTTTTATGGTAGTAAGTAGTGTATCCAATATCTTAGGGCTTGGACTACTGCATAAAATTTCTTGTCATAGGTAGAGTCTTAAGTTTAGCCTCATTCAGCTTCTCACTGAAGAAGGCTATAGGGTGATTTTCCTGACTAAATATTGAAAGAAAAATGGTGCAGGTGGTTTGACATAATCCTACAACTAGGCATGCAAACAGCTACGGGAGCAGAATGGATTTCAAAAACATTTTTAAAAAATCCGTGCAGCGAAAATCTGCTCCGTCCAGAACCTAACCTATTCATGTTGCATGTAGGCATGTATGATGATATAAAATATTTGCAAAATATTAAACAAATAAATCTATTTATGCATGATTAAAAAAATAATTTTCCATACCTTTATTCTACCTGGAATAACTCTGAAATAAACCTGGAATAGGCTGGAATAGCTGGAATAAAACTATTCCAGCCTTCTTCTTCGTTGGGCTGATTGAAAACTCTGTTTTGAGCTTGAAAAACGTCACCGGAATACCACCTTCCGAACCTTCGTTTGCTCCCAAATTAAAGCAACGCCAACTTGGACAAGCGCTCTTCGATTTGGCACCGATATCTGCAAGCATAACAAGCTAAAACAAATATGGAAAATTGCCAAAGTTTGCTGCTGAAATTCACTACAGAGTCTGGACAGCACTCTTTTGCTTCATGTTTGGAGCTGCAGCGGCGATCCCGGCTCGCGAGGCTTGCTCCCAGGAGTAGAAGAGTACTCCCTCTAGAGGGGAGACTCGTCGGGGGCTCTCCGATCCCTCTCCACATGCAGTGCTAGCTGCTGGAAGTGAGATATGGTCACTGGTAGATGGCAGCAGCACAGATTTTCTGCAGTCCGAATTTGAGCACAAGGATCAACTAGTTTTCTCTCCCTCACACACTCTTAAACCCAGCCTAAAAGAGAGAACTTGATGGGAGAATGGATCAAGCCTCAAAGACCCAGATTTCAGCCTCTCAAACGGAAGAAGATGCCCAAAAATTTCTCTCTCTCTCTCTATTTTTTTTTTCACGCTGAAACAGGGCTCAGTTGCTGGAATTTAAAGGCAGCAAAAAAGGAAAATGAAGAGATTGGGAGAGGAAGAGGCAGCCGGATGCGTTTCTCCCATTTAACAGCCATTTAACAGGGATTAAAATCATCCGGTGGAGGGAGAAGAAGGGACGGCCAGCAGGAGGAGGTTCGATCATTTTGGCTTCTTTTGACACTTGGAGTTCTTTCCAGCGTTAAGAATTTCTAACGTGTAAACCATTTACATGGAGAAAAAACGTAGAAACCGGTCCAAGGGAGAAAACAATGGTTCAATTAACAGGTCCAAGCCAATTTGGTTTAAACCCATTTAAAACCAATTGGTCCAACCTAATTAAAAATTGGTTCAATTGGTTCACAACCAATTGGAGGCCGAAACGAGCTCCGAATCAGTTCAAAACTGATTCAGAAAAATCCTGGTGCAGTCCTGGTCAGCCCGGAACAATTTTCGGTTGACACAGACAAGGGTAAGACGGGAAAAAAGAGTGCTCAAAAAATACTATGACCATAAAATCGAGATGATTCCCAATCATAATTGGTATCCGGATCAGAGAGTAATCCTCTGTGGCGTGTGACCTCATAGGTTTGAAATTAAACGGTAGCACTAGAACAATTCTAGTACCAGCACAGGAAACCATCTAGCAATGGGTCCCGGCATCTGGATAGGTCGAAGATGCGGGAGCAAACTATCGAACCTCTGGCATATGATTACCGTATAATTCATCCCTTTGATCTCTAATGCTCAGGACGACTAAAATTGGACTGCCAACCTAGACTGAGTCAATCAACTACGTGTCTCAACCTCGCAAGCCCAGTGACTCTTCACTAGGACTACCCCGACCGAGGATTTGCTAAATTACGATACTGCGAGACATTCAATCCAAATTATTTGGACAGGTCAATTCCATCTTGGTCCATCACTACTCCACAAGTACTTTCCTGTACCCAGAAACCTTCCATCACCGGATTAAAAATCCGGGTAGTCCGGCACCAAAGCACAGGGAGTTGCTTGCAATCTACCATGATGACCTCAGGTCAGAGGGACACATATACCCATATCCAATTGTGAGTATCCCTTTGGCAGAAAGGGGCTGCACGAAGTCATGTTCAATGAGATATCACATATCCCACTTGCAGATCACATCAGTGTCACCACACTCATTTGGTCAAGAGGACAACCAAACGATGTAAACTACAACAACCTATACTTGATATATTGCCGTCCAGTACAATATATCCTTTGGTTGTGAACAGGGTTTAAGGACCACTCGATACATCCTCTCTGTATCGAAGTCAGTGTAGTCCTAAGGACTTCATCACATGGAAAGAGTTCATTTCAGGGAAATATGTGATGAGTTGCCAAAAAATATTTTATTAATTCAAAGAAAGAGTACAATACTTAGCTCAACCGCCTACAACCCAGGCGATTGGCTTTGGGACAATTCCCAACAACTCCCACTTGTACTAAAGCCAATCAGAAGAGTATCTAATACCCATTTCCCATTTACAATAGTCGAACTCTTTTATTTCGAGGGCTTTAGTGAAGGGGTCGGCCAGATTTTCTTTTCCATCGATCTTCAGAAGATTGATGTCGCCTCGTTCCACGATCTCTCGTACGAGGTGGTAGCGCCGCAGTTTGTGCTTGGTGTGGTGATGAGCTTTAGGCTCCTTAGCTTGAGCAATGGCTCCAGTGCTGTCACATTACACCGGAACAGTACCATCTAGGGAAGGTGCCACCCCTAGCTCTCCAAGGAACTTCCGTAACCACACAGCTTCCTTTGCTGCATCTGATGCTGCAACGTATTCTGCTTCGCATACCGAGTCTGCAACAGTTGCCTGCTTGGAACTTTTCCAGCAGATCGCTCCTCCATTCAGGGTAAATACAAACCCTGACACACTCTTGCTATCATCTCTATCCGACTGGAAACTGGAGTCAGAGTACCCCACAAGTTTCAAGTCAGGTTCTCCATAAATCAGCCATTAATGTTTAGTATTTCTCAAATACTTAAGGATGGACTTAACCACCTTCCAATGTGCCTCACCTGGGTCAGACTGGTATCTGCTCACTACTCCTAGTGAGTATGCCACGTCTGGTCTAGTACAAGTCATAGCATACATGATAGAGCCTACTGCAGAAGCATAAGGTACTCTACTCATGCGCTCTCTTTCCTCAGGAGTTGTCGCATAATCCTTCTTGGAAAGAGTAATTCCAGAACCTATCGGGAGATAGCCTTTCTTGGAATTTTTCATGCTGAACCGTTTCAGCATGGTGTCAATGTACGTAGACTGGGACAATCCCAAAAGCTTCTTAGATCTATCTCTATAGATCTTCATACCTAGTATGTAAGAAGCTTCACCCAAGTCCTTCATGGAGAACTGAGATGATAACCAGACCTTTATTCCTTGTAATGCTGCGACATCATTCCCGATTAAGAGAATGTCGTCAACATACAGTACTAGGAATACAATCACAGAAACATTAACCCATTTATAGATGCACGGTTCTTCTTCGTTCCTAATGAAGCCATACGATTTGATACACCTATCAAACCATAAATTCCAACTTCGAGACGCTTGCTTGAGTCCATATATGGACCTCTGCAACTTGCATACTTTTGATTCATCTATGGATGTGAACCCTTCAGGCTGTATCATATACACCTCCTCTTCCAGCTCCCCATTTAGGAAAGCGGTTCGGACATCCATCTGCCAGATCTCGTAATCAAAATATGCTGCCAAAGCAAGAATGATCCGAATGGACATGAGCATTGCTACAGGGGAGAAAGTCTCGTCATAATCGATACCATATCGCTGACGATGATACCCTTTTGCAACCAGATGGGCTTTATAGGTCTCTACCTTCCCATCTGCGCCCCTTTTCCTCTTGAAGATCCATTTACACCCGATGGGTTTTATCCCTTCAGGCGGATCAACCAATGTCCAAACATTGTTGATTTCCATGGACTCCATTTCGGATCGCATGGCTCCAAGCCATGCCTCAGAGTTAGATCTCTGAAGTGCATCCATATAGGTGATCGGATCATCATTGTTCTCATCGAGCTCAATGGGATCGCCGTCTCGGACCAAGAAATCGTAGTATCTGTCTGGCTGATGCGGTATTCTACCAGATCTCCTAATGGGTTCTGGGTGTGATTCAATCACAGCCGGTTCTACGATGTCCTTAGAGTGTGCAGGTTCTTCTATTGGCTGAACTTCATCAAGTTCAATCTTAGAGGCTATAGTTCCTTCTCTAAGGAACTCCTTTTCCAAAAAGATAGCTCTAAGAGCAACGAACACCTTTTGTTCATTCTCCAAATAGAAGAAATACCCTTTGGTTTCCTTAGGATAACCAATGAATAAACACCGATCAGACCTTGTACCAAGTTTGTCTGAGTCTAAATGCTTTACGTAAGCCGGACAACCCCAGACCCAAAGGTGTGAGATTGAGGGTTTACGTCCAGTCCACATCTCATATGGAGTGGAGACAACAGACTTACTTGGAACATTATTTAATAAGTAACAGGCTGTCTGAAGAGCATATCCCCAAAAGGATAGCGGCAGAGTTGCAAAACCCATCATGGATCGAACCATGTCCAACAAGGTTTGATTCCTCCTTTCGGACACACCATTCAACTGTGGTGTTCCTGGAGGAGTCCACTGAGAGAGAATTCCATTCTCCTCAAGATATGTCAAAAATTCACCAAATAAGTATTCACCATCTCGATCAGATCGAAGGGTTTTAATACTTTTTCCAGTTTGCTTTTCTACTTCATTACGGTATCGTTTGAACATTTCAAACGACTCAGACTTATGTCTCATTAAGAAGACATAACCGAACCTTGAAAAGTCATCTGTAAAAGTAATGAAATATTTGTATCCTCCTCTGGCACTAACTGTCATCGGTCCACATACATCAGTATGTATTAGACTTAGAAGTTTTGTAGCTCGTTCACCTTTTCCAGTAAAAGGTGACTTGGTCATTTTACCAAATAAACAGGATTCATATATGGGCAGTGATTCAGAATCACTGACCTAGAGGAGTCCATCTCCTTGCATCTTGTTTATCATATTTTGGTTAATATGACCTAGCCTACAGTGTCAAAGATAAAATCATTGACATTATCTAATCTTGGGCGTTTGCTAGAAGTGTACATTACACTAACAGGCCTTGGTAGTACATATATGCCATTATTTTAATCTAGCTTTCATTATAACAGAGTTATTCAAAATAACATTGCAAAAATCTCCTTTTATTGATAGTTCAAAATCACAATTGGCCAAAAAGCCTACAAAGATTATGCTCATAATGAAACTAGGACAATAGTGACAGTCGACTAGTTCGACAGTACAAGACTCAAAGACAAGATGCAGGACTCCGACCGCCAGTATTGGAACACGATTTCCATTCCCGACACTCAGAAACTGTTCTCCATCTTCAAATCTTCTGCTAACTAGAAGTCCCTATAACGAATTACAAACGTGAATTGGACTACCAGTATCCAATACCCAGTTAGCAGTATCAACAATAGAGTAATTACAAGGTTTTATCATATAAATACCTTGTTCAGCAGACTTCTGCTTCCTCGGCCTGTTCGGATCAAGGGATGCAATATAAAGAGGACAGTTCCTCTTCCAGTGTCCCTTCTTCTTGCAGTAGAAACACTCTGCAGAAGATTGATCAGCCTTATACTTCCTGGTCTGACTAGGGCCAGGAGCACTCTGCACCTTCTTTCCCTTCTTATTTGTTTTCTTCTTCCCTTTCTTAAAGGGATGACGACCTCTACTACCTCCCACTAAATTCACCATCCCCTTATTCAGTTGGTGGTCTTTCTTGAAAGTCTGCAGCAACCCCAAAAGACCATGGTAGTTGACTGCAGGCTTATTCATTCTATAATGATCGAGAAAATCAAGATAGGAGGAGGGAAGAGAATTCAGGATCGCATCCTTGCCGAGCTGCTCGTGCAAGGGGCATCCGAGTTTGCCCAGTTTTTCAATCAACTCGATCATGTACAATACATGATCAGTGACTGAACCGCCATTCGGCATCTTGGAATTGTAGATGGCACAAGACACTTTGTACCGTTCTACATCATTCAGGGTGTCGAAGGATTCCTTCAACTTTTGAAGGATTTCATCAGGTTGGGCCACCTCGAATTTGTGACTGAACTCGTCGTTCATCGCCGCTAACATAATGTATTGGACAGTAGTCCAATCAAAGACCCACTTTAGATAAGCGTCTCTGACTGCACTCCGCGCATTAGCGGGAGGGATTTCAGGTGCCAGATCCGTTATCACATAGAGGATCCGTTCATGCTCCAGAACGATTCTCAATCTTCGATACCAACTATCGAAGTTGTGACCCTTTAACTTCTCATTGTCGAGAAGTGACCGGAGCGACAAATTAGAAGACATCTGAAAAGAAAATAAGACCAAATTAGTGTATGAATTAATAACTTAACCAAAAGACTTGGACTTTAGTCTAAAGGTTTCTCCCACTAATTTTTCAGATTGGTAGCCTCTAACTCCAATCCGTGAAAACACATTTTCAAGTGGGTACTGAAATCCAATAAGCCTCGCATGAGCCCGACTTTGGCCAGCTCACCCATACGAGCCTAAAGGTAGGTTCGTAAACCAATTGTTTCCCTAAACAATTTTCAGTATTTCATTTTGCCCCAGAGAACACCCCAATCGGCCTTGAGGCCTCCTATTGCGGGTCTCTGGTTAGGTCCAACCATTAAAATGACATATCCAATGCTTCAAGCTAACTAAAGACCAAGCCCAACTTTGGCCAGCCCACCTGGTCCCGTTAAGGAGGTTGCACTGAACCATCATCGATCAGATAGAAATTCCAGTCACCGGATGTACACCCGTTCTTTGGAACTGCCGATGCACACCAAGCTAGTGGACACATTTCTATCCAACTTAATAGGAGGCTAAGACACTGTCAACTCTTTGACTTAGTCTTTTTAAGGACCTAATAATTTTAGAGGATTTTTAATTATGACAGAAGAAAAGACAAGGACATGGATCATCCTCCCACTGAATCAATCAGATTCCAGGAGGGTTGAAATAAATCAACAAATTGATCCATGGGCACCTATAGATCAGTCAGACCGATCAACCTGGGTGACATGGGTTAACTCGAGTTATTGAGCTTTTCCAATCAGTTCTGGTCGACTCGACTAGCCAGGTAGGTGAGATCATGGGTGAGTATCCGCCATTAAACATCTTTCCTAGACACCAACCAAGTTGGCCAGGAAAGAGGTAGCCTCATACAACCATGATCACAATGACAAACCTACCTCGACACTAGTCAGTTTACCAGACTCGATCAGACTAGCCTAAAGACTTGGGCATCCACTGAGCCACTAATTGGATCCATTTTAGATGAACGGATCAACTAATCTAACTATTAGATAGTTCTAAAGAAGGGCCTTAAACAACTTTTGTTTAATCTTCTTGTAATTCGGTTCAACTAAACTTAGGTCTAACCCAGTTATGGACCCAACTAGTCAACTAACCCAATTAACCCAAAATGGCTTATGCAAATTTGATTGGATTTCATAAACCTAAAATTTTTTTTAATAAGCCAAACTCTTAATTAAAATAATTTTTAATTAAGTCTCTATGTAAAACAATTTTACATAACAAATCATGCATCTAGATTCAAAATTTTACAAATATTTTATATCCAATAAAACATGCCTAAAACATGTATCACCAAATTAAAACAATTTTAATTTTAATATTCTTTAAGGATCCTTCTGAAGAGGCCAACACAGACGATCCGCATCGTGTCAAAGACACACGGTCATGGTGAAAGTCTCAACTAGGTTCCAAAAAGAAATCAAGATACATATTTAGATTAAACAATTTTTAATCTATAAACATGCATACAGGAATAGATTACACATGCAACCTGGCTCTGATACCACTGAAAGAAAAATGGTGCAGGTGGTTTGACATGATCCTACAACTAGGAATGCAAACAGCTACGGGAGCAGAATGGATTTTAAAAATATTTTAAAAAAATCCGCGCAGCAGAAATCTGCTCCGTCCAGAACCTAACCTATTCATGTTGCATGTAGGCATGTATGATGATATAAAATATTTGCAAAATATTAAACAAATAAATCTATTCATGCATGATTAAAAAAATAATTTTCCATACCTTTATTCCACCTGGAATAACTCTGGAATAAACCTGGAATAGGCTGGAATAGCTGGAATAAAACTATTCCAGCCTTCTTCTTCGTTGGGCTGATTGAAAACTCTGTTTTGAGCTTGAAAAACATCACCGGAATACCACCTTCCGGACCTCCGTTTGCTTCCAAATTTCAGCAAGCGGCAACTTGGACAAGCGCTCTTCGATTTGGCACCGATATCTGCAAGCATAACAAGCTAAAACAAATGTGAAAAATCGCCAAAGTCTGCTACTGAAATTCGCTGTAGAGTCTGGATAGCACTCTTTTGCTTCACGTTTGGAGCTGCAGCGGCGATCCCGGCTCGTGAGGCTTGCTCCCAAGAGTAGAAGAGTACTCCCTCTAGAGGGGAGATTCACCGGGGGCTCTCCGATCCCTCTCCACATGCAGTGCTAGCTGCTGGAAGTGAGATATGGTCACTAGTAGATGGCAGCAGCACAGATTTTCTGCAGTCCGAATTTGAGCACCAGGATCAACTAGTTTTCTCTCCCTCACACACTCTTAAACCCAACCCAAAAGAGAGAACTTGATGGGAGAATGGATCAAGCCTCAAAGACCCAGATTTCAGCCTCTCAAACGGAAGAGGACGCCCAGAAATTTCTCTCTCTCTCTCTATTTTTTTTTTTCAGTTGAAATAGGGTTCAGTTGATGGAATTTAAAGGCAGCAAAGGAGGAAAATGAAGAGACTAGGAGAGGAAGAGGCAGCCGGATGCGTTTCTCCCATTTAACAGCCATTTAACAAGGATTAAGATCATCCGGTGGAGGGAGAAGAAGGGATGGCCAGCAGGAGGAGGTTCGATCGTTTTGGCTTCTTTTGATGCTTGGAGTTCTTTCCAGTGTTAAGAATTTCTAACGTGTAAACCATTTACACGGAGAAAAAATGTGGAAACTGGTCAAATGGAGAAAACACCGATTCAATTAACTGGTCCAAGCCAATTTGGTTTAAACACATTTAAAACCAATTGGTCCAACCCAATTAAAAATTGGTTCAATTGGTTCACAACCAATTGGAGGCCGAAACGAGCTCCAAATCAGTTCAAAATTGATTCAGAAAAATCCTGGTGCAGTCCTGGTCAGCCCAGAACAATTTTCGGTTGACACAGACAAGGGTAAGATGGGAAAAAAGAGTGCTCAAAAAATACTGTGACCATAAAACCGAGACGATTCCCAATCGTAATCGGTATCCGGATCAGAGAATAATCCTCTATGGCGTGTGACCTCATAGGTTCGAAACTAAACGGTAACACTAGAACAATTCTAGTACCAGCACAGGAAACCATCTAGCAATGGATCCTGGCATCCAGATAGGTCGAAGATGCGGGAGCAAACTATCGAACATCTAGCATATGGTTACTGTATAATTCATCCCTTTGACCTCTAATGCTCAGGACAACTGAGATTGGGCTGCCAACCCAGACTGAGTCAGTCGACTACGTGTCTCAACCTCGCAAGCCCAGTGACTCTTCCTAGGACTACCCCGATTGAGGATTTGCTAAATTGAGATACTGCGAGACATTCAATCCAAATTGTTTGGACAGGTCAATTCCATCTTGGTCCATCACTGCTCTACAAGTACTTGCCTGTACCCAGAAACCTTCCGTCACCGGATTAAAAATTCGGGTTGTCCGACACCAAAGCATAAGGAGTTGCGTGCAAGCTACCGTGATGATCTCAGGTCAGAGGGACACATATACCCATATCAAATCGTGAGTATCCCTTTGGCAGAAAGGGGCTGCACGGAGTCACGTTCAATGAGATATCACATATCCCACTTGCAGATCACATCAGTGTCACCACACTCATTTGGTCAAGAGGACAACCAAATGATGTGAACTACAACAACCTATACTTGATATATTGTCATCCAGTACAATATATCCTTTGGTTGTGAACAGGGTTTAAGGACCACTCGATACATCCTCTCTGTATCAAAGTCAGTGTAGTCCTAAGGACTTCATCACATGGAAAGAGTTCATTTCAGGGAAATATGTGATGAGTTGCCAAAAAATATTTTATTAATTCAAAGAAAGAGTATAATACTTAGCTCAACCGTCTACAACCCAGGCGATTGGCTTTGGGACATAATTCCCAACAAATACCTTACCTATTCCTACTCCCGAGGCATCGCAAGCGACCTCAAACACCTTAGTGAAGTCAGGTAATCTAAGGATGGGTGCATGGGTCATCTTATCTTTAAGCTCTAGGAAGGCCTTATCAGTTGCTTTGGTCCACTCAAATGTACCCTTCCTAATGCAATCAATGATAGGTGCGATGACTATACTAAAACCTCTAATAAATCTCCTGTAAAAGGTTGCTAGGCCATGGAAACTATGCACATCGTGGACACTAGTGGGTGTAGGCCACTCAACAATTGTCCTAACCTTTTCAGGATTTGCTGAAACTCCCTCAGGGGTGACAACAAAACCTAGAAAGATAACCCTATGTGTCATGAACTCACACTTCTTAAAGTTGGCATAGAGGCTATTCTCCCTAAGGGTCTGGCATACTAGTCTCAGATGACTAAGGTGGTCCTTCTTAGTCTTGCTATAAATTAAGATATCATCAAAGTAGACCACAACGAGTTTTCTGGTATACTCTTTCATGACCTGGGTCATAATCCTCATAAAAGTACTTGATGCATTGGAAAGTCCAAAAGGTATCACAACCCACTCAAAAAGGCCATCCTTAGTCTTAAATGCGGTTTTCCACTCATCCCCAGGTCTAATCCTAACATGATGATAGCCGCTCTTAAGGTCTATCTTTGAGAAAACTTTTGCTCCGGCCATCATGTCTAACATATCGTCCAATCGAGAGATGGGAAACCTATATTTCATAGTTATTTTGTTGATGGCTCTACTATCTACACACATCCTCCAGGTACCATCTTTCTTAGAGGTCAGTAGAGCAGGGACTGCACATGGACTCAAGCTCTCCCTAATGAAACCCTTCCTAAGCAATTCTTCCACTTGTTTCTGTAATTCTTGATGCTCACTGGGGTTCATTCTATAGTGAAGAGGTTAGGTAAAGTGACTCCTGGGACTAAGTCTATTGCATGTTGGATGTCTCTAAGGGATGGTAATTGATCGGGTAAATCATCAGGGAAGACATCCTCAAATTCTTTCAGAGTCTCAACAATTTCTTTACAGCGTTCCTTTTGGGTCGGATCATGTATTTCTTTGGTGGTCAAGATCCAAATAGGGTTACCCTTAGCAATTTCTCTTTCTAACTCCCTGGCCTTAATCAGATTAACTCCAGGTTTCTTGTCCTTAAGGCTACTAGAGCCCCTCTTAACTGGGTCTCTAGGGGGAGCTGGGTGGATAATAAACTTATTCCCATGGTAGTTAAAAGCACAAACATTGGTTCGACCAAACAGGGTTGCATCATGATCAAAAATCCAAGGTCGATCTAGAATGATATTACTCACTTCCATGGGGATGACATCATACCAAATCTTCTCCTCATAGGTTTGCAGTCTAACAAAGATTTGGCACCTAGCTTTAATCTGGATGGAGGTGGAATCTATCCAAAAAACTTCGTAAGGGCTAGGATGGGGAACTGTGGTCAATCCTAAAGATTTAACTGTGTTGGCAGAGATGGCATTGACACAACTCTCACTATCTATGATGATCTTAAGAATCTTACCCCCTACCTTAACAAAAGTCTGTAGGATGCTTGTCCTATGCCAATCTTCCTTAACCGGGGTTTGGGTTAAGATGCATCTAACCACTCCTAATTGGTTCTCAAACTCAGGTTCCTCCTCTTCACCTTCATACTCGTCTATCAACTAATCATCAGCCTCATAAATCTCTCCCTCAGGTTGAGCTACAGGTTCAGGTTCTTCTTCCACTAGCTCACCTAAGTGTAGGGCAGCTAGGCATTGGTGTATAAAGTGGCCTAGTTTCTTACATCTAAAACAGATCTTCTGGGGATTGTCACTCCTATGGACCTCTACAGATTTTCCTCTATCATCTCTACGGGTCAAAGGAGTACTTGACTGGGGTCGACCTGGGTCAGGACGACTCAGATTGGGTTGACTTGGATTAGGTCGGCTAGGGCTGTGTTGGTTCTGTTAGGACTGGCTAGCTCCTGGATATTGACTAGGGTATCTAGTGGGCTCAGGTTTACGGTAGACGGCCCCCCTCTGAAAATGCTCATGATCCCTAGCAATTTGGTAAGCATGGTCCAGGTCTCTAACCTCTCTCATATAGAGCTCCTTCTTAATGTCATCTTTCAGTCCAGCCCTAAATCTAGATAAAACAACATTCTCAAACTCATTTAAGTCATATCACATGGAATACTCATCAAATTTTTTGCGATGTACTCATCTATACTCCTGCTACCCTGATTCAATCGCTGCCATTGATCCAATAAACCACAACGATACAAAGGTGGAACGTATTTTGACCTAAGCTTACCCTTCATGGCCCACCAAGTGACTATAGGATCATGCCCTCCTAGTCTAAGGGTTCTCTCAACACTAGCCCAATGTAACCTGGCCTCCCGAACCAACTTAAGCTTAGCAAACCTAAACTTACGCTCCTTCGACATATCATACCACTCAAAATATTGATCAATCTCTCCCTCTCAATCTATATAGACCTTAGGATCAAGACAACCATCAAAAGTGGGGGCATCAAGCTTAATGTGTCTATAGGACCTGTCTTCCTGGTCTACAAATTCCTGATTGGGTCTTCTAGGATGAACCTCAGGGATTGGGTCATGATGTCGGACTCTCCTAGGTTCGGCCTCAAGGTATGGATCAGGGTTTGGGGTCCTCCTAGGTTCAATGTCATAATAAGGATCATGGCGAGGGGTCCTCCTAGGGTGGGGAGGTGACTCAGGATCTGGCTCAGATTGCAACCCATGGGTTCTCTCTAAGGCCCCTAGATGGTCCTCTAACTGATCAAACCTATTATGGATTTGGGTATTGGACTGAGTCAATTGAGTCATCTGGGTAGTCATCTGGGCCATTTGGTCAGCAAGGGCTTTAATCTTGGCTTCAAGATTATCCATGGATTCAGCCAGAAGTGGAGATGGTGGATGATATGATGCTCCTGATCTAGTGCTTATGCAAGACTCGATCAAACCAACTATAGCTCCCTAAACCTAGAGTCCATAACTAAATACCCAATCAGGGTGGCAAACTAGCCTATAGTAACCCTATACTCAGCCAGGCAGGTGTAAGGGGAGTGTTAGGTCCCTAATTGCCAATCCTAGATACCAATCAGAGATTGGCCAGGTAGGCGGACCAGCACACAATCCCTTAGGGACTGAATCTCTGAACCACCATTCTAGACACTAAGCACAAGGCACACACAGGTTAGCTTGATATAGTGATCTGACACTTAGCCCAGACCCGACTAGTTGGTGTCCCTAGCCCACTAGGGAAAATTAAGTCTAATAGATTTTAAGTTAGGCTTGGGACTGAATGCAAGGGAGGTGGTTTTGGGCTAAGGAGAGATTATCAACTCCTCCCCTTATCTAGCATAAAGAGAGTGCCCTTAAATTAAATTATGCAATGATGGCAGGCAGATGAGGATGCAAATTAGTGTTTAGATGTTTTTGGTATTTTTGATTATATTTATTTTTTTTTTTTGCTTTAGGATTTTCTTAAACAGGAAGATATTTGTAGATTATGCTCTAATATATAGGAAACATACTAAAAATAAAATATATGCAAAGGAATACGAAACAAAACCCTAAATCTTCCAAAATTATCTTGCTGAAAAAAAATAGAGCCAAAAATTTGCAGGATGTATTTTGGCTTGCAGAAACTGCACAGACTGAAATAAAATCTACAAAGATTTTGTAAAATAATTTGAATTAAGATGAATCCAGAAAAATAAGTTTCAGAATTTTTAGAGTTCTGAGTAGGGAGAAATAATAAACCCCTACTGTGTTCTTCTTCACCGGTCAATTCACAGCGGCACCCCTACTGCCATAGGAGATCCCATCGATTGGGAAAGAGGGTTTTGAAGCCCTAATAATCTCCAATGACTGGATGGCCATAGTGAAGCACCCAATCCGAGTATTCAAAGAGAATTGAGCCTGAATAGGCTCTGATACCAAATTGATGCGGAACCTATGTATGCATGTAATTATATTTTTGTATGTTTTTAATTCAAGTTGTGAATCTAATCCCGAAGAGTAGATCAAGTATTTAAGCAAGGAAAACTATGCAAGAAAGAAACTAAAAGCATGCAAATAGGACCTAAGAGCAAAGGAAAGAGAAGGACCGCCGAGGTGAGAAGCCTCGGTTGGGCTAGTTCTTCTATAATAACGCTACTGGTGGTAGAGGGGGTGTACCTGATAATGTCTGATGCACCTGGTGAAGATCACAACAAAGGTATCACTCATCCTCGATGGATGCAGCCTGGAAAACAAAGCCAGAGACCCGCAGATACCTAGTTTTCTGCTCAGTGGTTTGATTGAGGCCTGGCTGGAGTCATTGGATTCATCGGAGTTGAGGGACCTACAAATGACCTGTCAGGGGTTAGGAAACTCAAGGGAGAAGAAGAAAATAAGAGAAAACATCAAAGGGAAAGGAAGTTTTGGAGTGGGCAGCCAAGGTTTGGAGGATAGGCTGGCGGCAGGAATCTATTGCAACATCGGGAAGAAGAAGACACCAATAAACCCCTTAAGCACACAACAGGGTAGCACACAACAGTTGTAGAAAACTCAATTATCATTCATATATCAAAAGTTAACTCTCATACAAGAGACTAGGGTCCTTTAAATAGACCTATAGTCTTGGGCTCCAGGTAAGGATACAAAAGTAATTACATAAGAGTCTTATTCCCACCCAAACCCTAGCTAGAAAATAAGAAAACATTAGGTAGAAAAAATTCCTAAAAATTCTCCTTCTCTCTTGCCTTGGTCAACCAAGAGGGTGACTCTAAGTGGCCGACCAAGGGTGGTCACCATAAGCTCTTGGTGCCCTAGCTCCCTCCTGGGCCTGGGCTGGCCTAATTTTCCTTCCAGTTGGTCTAGGGCTTCAGGGTCTCTGATTTCTTCTCCTGGGGTCTTCAAATCTTCAAGCTGTGTTAGACTTGGGCTACTCTTCCATGTCTTCAATCTGATTGGACTTGGTCTTCACTTGTATGATGTGGTCTTGAGTCTTTAGTGTATTTGGACAGGACTCAGAAAAATAAAATTAGCTCAACATGAGCTGACTAGCACTGGACTGGACTAGCTCAACATGAGCTGACTAATACAAATAAAGACAACTTAGATGAACTAAGCTTTATTACAATGGACTTGGAAGTAGCTAAGTGATCCACAGAGGGTTGAGAAGCCTCTGTCTTATTCTAGTGCCTCTGGTGTCCACACCATGTGTATTGTAACAAACTCTCTTGACTCTAGTAGTAAGTTCATTGGACACAGACTTGGAAAAATCTATGTGGTAGACCTTAATGAGCTTGCCATGTCAAGTAGTTTCAGTCTTAGTTTCAATGAATACTAAGACAAAGGAGTCTTGTTTACTTTGGCATAGACGATTAGGTCATGCTTAGCATGCATACTATTGCTAAGTTAATTTCCAAGAATTTAGTTAGAGGCATGCCTAAGTTTAAAGTAGACTTTAATCATGTTTGTGATGCATGCCAAATGGGTAAACAAACTAGGGGGAGCTTTAAACCCAAAAATATGATTTCAACTACTAGACCTCTAGAACTACTTCATATGGACTTATTTGGACCAACTAGGATCACAAGCCTAGGACGTATGAAATATGCCCTTATGATTGTAGATGATCTCTCTAGATTTACATGGGTTTTGTTTATTGCTCACAAAGATAAAACCTTTAAAGTATTTCAAAAATTTTAGAAAAAGGTTTTAAATCAAAAAAATCTCTTAATAATTTCAATTAGGAGTGATCACGGCACCGAATTTGAAAATCAGTTCTTCAATGATTATTGCATAGAAAATGGTATTGATCACAAATTCTCCGCTCTTAGGATGCCACAATAAAATGGTGTTGTAGAGAGAAAAAATAGGACTTTGGAAGAGATGGCCTGAACAATATTATGTGAGGCAATCTTCCAAGGTACTTTTGGGCAGAAGTGGTGAATACTGCTTGTTACATTTTAAACCGCATTTTGATCCATCCTATTTTGAAGAAAATCCCCTATGAGCTTTGGAATAAAAAGAAACCCAATATTAATTATTTTCATATTTTGGATGTAAATGCTTTGTGCTTAACAATGGTAAAGATAATCTAGGAAAATTTGATACTAAATCTGATGAAGTGATTTTTCTTGGTTATTCATTACATAGCAAAGCATATAGAGTGTTTAATAAAAGAACTCTTACTATAGAAGAGTCTATGCATGTTATTTTTTATGAAACTAACCCTTCATCTTCTAAGAAAGAAGAGTGAATAGGCAATGATGAAGGAACAATTCAAAAGGAAATGGAAGACATGAGCATACAAGAAAGACCAATTGAAGAAGGAGAAGAAACAGTAAGTAAGGATCATGCAGATCTACCAAGAGAATGGAGGTATATAACTTTCCATCCAAGAGAATTAATTATTGATGATCCTTCGCAAGGCATTAGGACTAGGTTATCACATAGAGATGCACATGATTATCAAGCCTTTGTATCACAAATAGAACCTCATACCTTAAAAGAAGCTGAATCTGATCCAAACTGGATGATGGCCATGCATAAAGAACTAAACCAGTTTGAAAGAAATAAGGTTTGGACATTAGTTGATAGACCTTCAGACCATCCTATCATAGGAACCAAATGGGTCAATAAAAACAAATTAGATGAATAAGGAAATGTAGTAAAAAACAAAGCTAGATTAGTGGCTAAGGGATATAACCAAGAAGAGGGCATTGATTTTGATGAAACATATGCACCTGTAGCAAGACTAGAAGCCATCAGATTACTTCTTGCATTTGCTTGCTACATAAATTTTAAACTTTTTTAAATGGATGTGAAAAGTATATTTTTAAATGGTTTCATTTCTGAACAAGTTTTTTTATAACAACCACCAGGTTTTGAAGATCATGATTTTCCAAACCATGTGTTTAAATTGAATAAAGCTTTGTATGGCTTGAAACAAGCACCTAGAGCCTAGTATGATAGACTTAGCACTTTCTTGATGGAAAATAATTTTTCAAGAAGAAATGATGATAAAACTCTTTTCATCAAGAAGAAAAATAATGATATATTAGTTGTACAAATTTATGTTGATGATATTATATTTGGTGCAACTAATGAAACTCTTTGAAAGAATTTACTAAGTTAATGCAGGGAGAATTTGAAATAAGCCTAATGGGTGAACTTAACTACTTCCTTGGACTTCAAGTGAAACAAACAAAAAAAAGAATCTTCATCAACTAAGCCAAGTACACCAAGGAAATAATTAAAAACTTGGTATGGAGATAAGCAAACAAATGAACACACCTGATGTGGCAGCTGACAGGCACCATGCCAAAGAAAGCCATCGTGTCAGATGCCGTGTCAACTTCCCTGCTTGGACTCCTTCTCCGGGCTGAGCTCCCTAGGATAACAGGACCGCCCGTCGAAGTCAAGCTTCATCCTTCGCCAGGTCAGACCCGTGAGCCCGGGATGCCTAGGCCGGAGCCGAGCGACGCCCTCTAGATCGAGCCCCTCTTTGAGTCCGAGCCATCTGGACTGGACCCACACTCTACCCTCCAAAGCGAGCCCCTCGGAGATCGAGCCATGTGGTTGGAGTCGAGCTCAGCCCTCCTCCGCCACGTAGAACCTCTTTGAGGTTGAGCCCTCTGGATCGGGCCCACACTTCGCCCTCCAGAGCGAGCCCCCCAGAGATCAAGCCTCGTGGTTGGAGTCGAGCTCAGCCCTCCTCCACCATGTGGAGCCTCTTCGAGGTCAAGCCCTCTGGACCGGGCTCGCACTTCGCCCTCCAAAGCGAGCCCCTTGGAGATCGAGCCCCATGGTCGGAGTTGAGCTCAGCCCTCCTCCGCCATGTGGAGCCTCTCCGAGGTTGAGCCCTCTGGACTGGGTCCACGCTCTGCCCTCCTCTGTCGAGGCGATCCCGCGAGCTCGGGATCCCTAGGTCAGAGTCGAGCCCTGCCTTTCCAGCTCAACCCCCCACGACTCAGGCGTAAGCACCGGCGAACTGAGGGATAGCACCGCCATCCCAAGACTCTGGCGGAATGCCCGAAGATCGCACTGAGACATTCGTCAGATCGCAGTGACCACCTGTGATCACTGATTACACTAGAAAGGGGAGAGGCCCACTGATCGAGGCACCACCTCCTCACCAATCACCTAAACCACCTGAAAGAGAAAGTCAACTAGGAGATTCAAACCCCGGGGGTGGTGGCCCACCAATCAAGAAACTGCCAGGTTTTCCAGAATGAGGCGACCAAAGGGAATGTCAGAACACAAGGCAGCTTCCCTTATCACGAATCGAGAAAGGTGCCTCGGGACATCGCCGCACACACCTGACAGCCCGACGAGGATCCCAAGACAAGCGCCCAACTGTAACCTAGACTACAAAGCTCGATAGAAGCAAGACAAAGGAGGTAACACATGCAATACCACCAAAAATACAAGTGCAAGCTTAACCAGAAAGCACAGCACCACAAGCAAATCCAAGCAAGGGCAGGCGGAAAGGCCACACAGAGAATCCCTCTAGCTAGGCAGCTCTTCCCCCGACACACTTGCATCCCACTCTCACACTACTCACTCCTCCTAGCATGGAGTCCATTAAGAGGGGCTCGACTAGATGGATCTGTTCCCCTGGATCGTCACTGACTTGACCGTTGGAGTTGCCCCACCGAAAACCCCAGCCCGAGTCACTAACCCCTATTTTGCAGGCTCAGGACCATCGGACGGTCGGACAGTGAAGGGAGCGCACTCCATCGTCGACAGTAGCTATGGGCCATGATGATCTTGGTGGCAACAGATTGGCGCACCAAGTAGGGGGAGGACCTAGTGAACAGTCTTTGATCTAGTTCAAGTCGACCCCCCCTCTTCTACAAGCAAGCTCCATGGAAGGATGGTGAGGACATGGGCGCAAGAGGCCTCCACTAGTCATGTAGGGGACTCCCCCTCCCGGGGGAACCTGCACAACCCAGAGGCGGGGCCATCCGCTCCAGTTCAACCACCTCCAGTAGAGTCTCAGCTGGCTGCACCCGCCCAGCAAATGCAGATTCTTACCTCAGCAGTGCGCTAGCTTCAGTAGCAGCACCGGTCCTTAGCTACCCACTAGCAGCTAGGGACTCCCGCAGCCCATGCTGCGGCCCCTCGCGATAGCCTGCATTCCTTCTAAGGAAGGCCTTTGCAGCCATGGGCCATTACTGATAACCGAAGTAGCCATCAAACTCTGGCAAAAAGATAATGAGAGGGGTCTGTCGACCGAGAGAGCTGCTCACCAAACCTCGGGTGGGTAGCATCCGAGCCCCACTGAGGTGGGAAAAGCAAGACTCCCCGCCACGGGTGCCATGCACCCATGTCACATTCTCCGTCTCCTTCGGTGGAGGGATCCACTAACGAAGCCATCAGGTGCATGGTGGAGAAGTGCCTGGAAGAACATGACCGCAAGTTGGCAGAATTATCCCACCGATTCGCCAACTTGCCAGGCTCAGCTAGCGAGCCAATGGGCTATGACGCCCATCCCCCTTTCTCCCAAGAAATTTAAGGGGAGCCAATTCTGAGTCAGTTCCGTATGCTACAGGTGGATCCTTACGATGGGACCACCGATACCCTGGACCACCTGGAAAGCTACCGGGCCCTCATGAGGGTCCAGGGGGCCATCGACGCTCTCCTATACGTCACTTTTCCTGGTACTCTCTAGAAAGTAGCTCGGGTGTGGTTCATCCATTTGGAGCCGGAGAGCATCAACTCTTTCGCCCAGCTAGGGCAGAAGTTTGTGGCCCACTTTAACACCTGTCGGAAGTTGCCATGAGAGGCAGACAGCCTCTTCTCCATCCGGTAGCAGGACCGCGAGCCACTGCAAGATTACATGGCTCACTTCAAGGCTGCTGCATTGGAGGTCTACAACCTTGATGAGCCAGTTACCATGCTGGCACTGAGGCGAGGGCTTAGGACCTCCCATCTGACCTACTCGCTCGACAAGAAGCCCCCAAAGACTTATTTTGAGCTCCTCCTCCGAGCCCAAAAGTATATCCGCACCAAGGAGGCAGATCGTATAAGGCGGGAGCTCGACGGCAAGCCACCGAAGGAGCCGACCCTCATCGAGATGCCCGAAACCCGGAAGCCAGGACCTCAGGTTTCAAACTCCCGGAGGGGGCTAAGACCAAAAGGCGCTCCCATTCCTGAGGAGAGTTACACCCCTCTCCTTGCCTTGAGGACAAAAATCCTCATGGAGATCGAAGGCGAGGACTACCTGAGATGCCCACCTCCGATGAAGTCCTCCACTAGCCATGATAAAATGAAGTACTGTTGCTTTCACCACGATCATGACCACGACATCGAGGAATGCCGCAACCTTAAGCAGGAAATTGAAGAACTCATCAGGAGGGGCTACCTCAAAAGGTTCGTGGGGAAAGATCTCAGGTGGAATCCCAGGTGCTCGTCGCTCTTTCGACAGCTCCAGCAATCAATAACCACCCTACTGAGAAGCCGATGGGTATGATCTCCTGGGGAGCTGCACGCACACCCAAGAAGGCTCGGGGGGCAAGGGATCCTGAGAATGTACTGCCCTTTATGAGGAAAGGAGAAGATGGAGAAAAAAATATAAATAATGATGCTGTGGTCATCGAAATGATGATTGCAAAGCATCCTGTAAAATGCATCATGGTTGATAGTGGAAGCTCAACGGATGTGCTTTTTTATGATGCATTCTCTAGGATGAACCTTTCTCCCGATCAACTCAAACATGTGCATACTCCTCTTGTCGGTTTCACAGGTGATTCTGTAAGGGTGGAGGGAGAGATCACTCTCCCGGTCACTACCGGGACCTCACCTCGGCAAAGCACCATTACGATGACTTTCACGGTTGTTAGGCTTCCTTCCACCTACAACGTGATCCTGGGCTAACCCGGGCTCAACCTGCTCGACACCGTTGTCTCCACCAAGAGACTTCTCATACAGTTCCCCACTCCCTACGGTGTTGGGAAGATGAGGGGGGCACCCCAGCCAGTGCAACACTATATCCAAACCCTCCCTGGGGCCAAGGTCCCCGAGGATGATCCCAAGGTAGATGATCTCAACCAAAGGGCTCAAGACCCCAGGGGAGGCCCCGTCGAGTGCCTACTCTCTTATCCACTCGGAGATGTCCTCATGAAGATGGTGTAGATTGGAGCCCAACTACCCGAAGAGGAGAGGGCTCAACTACTGGAGTTCCTACAGGCAAGCGTAGCTGTATTCGCTTGAACAGCGATGGACATGCCAGGTATCCCTCCTGACATCATTACTCATAAATTGAGTGTTGACCCAAAGCACAGGCCAGTTCGGCAGAAGAAGAGAAGCTTCGTCCCAGAGAGGCAGGCGGCTATCAAGGAGGAAGTGGACAAACTCCTAGCTGCCGGTTTCGTTTGGGAGGTCCAATATCTAAGCTGGTTGGCGAACGTAGTGATGGTTAGGAAGAGTAATGGCAAATGGAGGATCTGTGTAGACTACACCGACCTCAACAAGGCATGCACAAAGGATAGCTTCCCTCTACCAAAGACTGACCAGCTGGTGGACGCTACCTCTGGCCACAGGCTGCTCTCTTTCATGGATGCATTCTCCGGATACAACCAGATTCGTATGCACCCGAAGGATGAGGAGCACACCGCCTTCATCACCGACCAAGGGACATACTGCTACAGGATGATGCCCTTTGGCCTGAAAAATGCAGGAGCCACGTACCAGCATCTGGTCAACAAAGTTTTTAAGGACCAAATTGGCCGGAACATGCAAGTGTTTGTGGATGACATGCTCGTCATGAGCAAGCTGAGCTCAAGCCATATAGCTGACCTCATAGAATCCTTCCACAACCTATGACAGCATCAGATGAAGCTAAATCTAGTGAAGTGCGCCTTTGGGATGGTAGCAGGAAAGTTCCTCGGCTTCATGGTCACCCAGAGAGGCATTGAAGCAAACCCAGAGAAGGTCCAGGCAATCATCGACATGGAGCACCTGACCTCCAAGAAGAAGGTCCAGTGCCTAACGGGGTGTATTACCATCCTGAGCCGGTTCATCTCGAGGTCGGCTGACCGTTGCCTTCCATTCTTCAAGGCGCTATGCAAGATGTACGACTTCATCTGGATGGAGGAGTGTAGGACAGCCTTCGAGGAGCTGAAGAAATTCCTCACCTCTCCCCCATTGCTCTCTAGGTCAGAAGAGGGGGAGGAGCTCCTGCTCTACCTCACAGTTACACCCGGAGCGGTCAGCTCGGTTCTCATCCATGTAGACGAAGACAAATCTCAAAAGCCGGTATACTACACCAGCAAAATCCTCTACGATGCAGAGATCAGGTATACTCGCTCTGAGAAACTCATTTTTGCACTAAAAATGTCTGCTAAGCACCTCAAGCCCTACTTTAAAGCGCACCCAATAGTGGTCGTGATGGACCAGCCGCTGAGGACCATACTCAGCCATCCCAAGACTTCCAGGAGACTGGCTAAGTGGTCCTTGCTGCTCAGCAAGTTCGACATAGTGTACTGATCGAGGTCCTCGCAGAAGGCCCAAGTCCTAGCCAACTTTGTAGTCGAGTGCACCGGGTTCGTCGAGGAGCTAGAACAAACAATAACGGAGCCCGGACCAGGGGAGGACCCTTGGATCCTCCATATGGATGGCGCATCCAATTCCGGCGAGAGCGGAGCAGGCCTCATCCTCACCAACAATGATAGGGTTGTGACAGAATGCACCCTCTGCTTCAAATTCACCACGACAAACAACCAGGCAGAGTACGAGGAACTCCCGCGGGTCTAAGAGTCTCCCACGAGCTGGGTGTGCAGAATCTGAAAGTCTTCACCAACTCCCAACTGGTAGCGAACAAGTCTCCGGAGAGTATGAAGCCAGGGACTGCTAGATGATGAAGTACCTGGAGCGGGTTTGCTCGAGCACAACAGCTTCCAGCACTTCAGCATCTTCCATATCCCCCATGGAGAGAATGCATGCATGGATACATTATCTAGGCTCGCGACCCTATCGGACTCATCGCTGGGATGTGCCTACATCGAGTACCTTGAAAACCCAAGCTACGAAGGCTTAGAAGAGGTGCATCAAGTCACCCCTGAGCCGAGCTGGATTGACAGGTACGTCAGGTATATCACCGACGTCTCCCTACCCGAGGACCGCATAGAAGCGGCCCTCGTCAAGAAGAAGGTCTCCCGATTCGTTCTGATGGAGGGCCAGCTCTACCGTCGATCTTACTCCTACCCACTCTTGAAGTGTCTCAGGCCCACAAAGGCAGCCTTCGTGCTCTAGGAGATACACGAAGGCCTCTGTGGGAACCATGTGGGAGGAAGAATGCTGGCTTATAAAGCCCTTCGCTAGGGATACTTTTGGGAGACCATGAGGGAGGACGCCACCGACTTTGTTAAAAGGTACGACAAATACCAGCGCCACGCTCACATACAGTGCCAGCCGGTGGCGCCAATCTCCCAACTCTCAGCTCCTTGGCCTTTTGCCCAGTGGGGAATGGACATCTTAGGGCCGTTTCCCCCTGCATCAGGGTAGTGAAGATTCTTGCTAGTGGCGATCGACTGCTTCACCAAGTGGGTCAAGGCGGAGCCACTGGCCCGGATCCCGGAAGCCAATGTCCGCCAATTCTTCTAGAAGTCAATTATTTGTCATTTCGGACTCCCAAGTTGTATTATCACTGATAATGGGCGACAATTCGACAATCGGGAGTTGGAAGGGTTCTGCGTCGAACACGACATCCAACACCGATTCACCTCGGTAGCTCACCCTCAGGCAAACGGGGAAGCCGAGGTGACTAATCAGACCATCCTTCAACAGTTCAGAACCAGGCTAGACCAAGCCAAGGGTAGGTGGATGGAAGAGCTCCCAAGCATCCTGTGGGCCTACCACACAACACCCAGAGCGGCAACCGACAAGATGCCCTTCAACCTCATTTTTGGTGCCAAGGCGGTCATCCCGGTTGAGCTCAGTGTGCCTACACTACGAGTACAACAATATGACAAGGCGTGGAACTCGGCACACCTCTTGCTCAACCTGGATCACCTTGAAGAAATAAAGCCCGTATACGAATGGTGGCATACCGGCAACGAGTAGCCCGATACTATAATGCCCATGTTAGGCCAAAAGTCTTCAGACCTGGAGACTTGGTGCTACGCTGGGCAGAAGCATCTCAGCTCGGGAGTGCGGCAAGCTCTCACTAAACTGGGAAGGCCCTTACAAGGTGGCTGAGGTCCTCTCACAGGGGGCCTATTACCTCGAGGATCTCGATGGCATCAGGTTCCCTCAAATGTGGAATGCTTGCAATCTATGAAGATACCATCAATAATGTAAGGCTTTCCGCCAATAATAATAATAATGGTTTTTCTTTTGCATGAGTATCTATTTGCCTTGAAGGGAAGCCTCCAACAATGTCTTCGAGCCTAGCTCTGAGATGCCAAGGCCTGAGCCCAGCCCTCAGGCAACCCAAGATCGGGGCCCAGCTCTCCGGCCAAGGGATCTTCGACCCAAGCTACTCTCAACTCAACAACGACTTCGAGCCCAGCTCTGAGATGCCAAGACATGAGCCCAACTCTCAGGCAACCCAATACCGGGGCCCAGCTCTCTGGCTAAGGGATCTTCGAGCCAAGTTGCTTTCAACTCAAAAACGTTTTTGAGCCTAACTCTGAGATGCTAAAGCCTGAGCCCAGCTCTCAGGCAACCCAAGACCAGGGCCCAGCTCTCAGGCCAAGGGATCTTCTAGCCAAGCTGCTCTCAACTCATCAATGCCTCAAGCCTAGCTCCAAGGCATCCAAGACCTAAGCCCAGCCCTCAAGCAACCAAAGATCGGGGCCCAACTCTCCGGCCAAGGGATCTTCGAGCCAAGCTGCTCTTAACTTAACAACGTCTTCGAGCCTAGCTTCGAGATGCCAAAGCCTGAGCCCAGCTCTCAGGCAACCCAAGATCGGGGCCCAGCTCTCCGGCCAAGGGATCTTTGAGCCAAGCTACTCTCAACTCATCAATGCCTAGAGCCTAGCTCCAAGGCATCCAAGACCTAAGCCCAGCCCTCAGGCAACCCAAGATCGAGGCCCAGCTCTCTGGCCAAGGGATCTTCGAGCCAAGCTACTCTCAACTCAACAATGTCTTCGAGCCTAGCTCCGAGATGCCAAGACCTGAGCCCAGCTCTCAGGCAACCCAAAACCGGGGCCCAGCTCTCCGGCCAAGGGATCTTCGAGCCAAGCTGCTCTCAACTCAACAACGTCTTCAAGCCTAGCTCCGAGATGCCAAAGCCTAAGCCTAGCTCTCAGGAAACCCAAGATCGGGGCCCAGCTCTCTGGCCAAGGGATCTTCAAGCCAAGCTGCTCTCAACTCATCAATGCCTCGAGCCTAGCTCCAAGGCATCCAAGACCTGAGCCTAGCCCTTAGGCAACCCAAGACCGGGGCCCAGCTCTTCGGCCAAGGGATCTTCGAGCCAAGCTACTCTCAATTCAACAACATCTTCGTGCCCAACTCTGAGATGCTAAGAACTGAGCCCAGCTCTTAGGCAACCTAAGACTGGGGCCCAGCTCTCTGGCCAAGGGATCTTCGAGCCAAGCTGCTCTCAACTCAACAACGTCTTCGAGCCCAGCTCCAAGATGCCAAGACCTAAGCCCAGCTCTTAGGCAACCCAAGACCAGGGCCCAGCTCTCCGGCCAAGGGATCTTCGAGCCAAGCTGCTCTCAATTCATTGACATCTTTGAGCCCAGCTCCAAGATGCCAAAGCCTTAAGCCTAGCTCCAAGGCACCTAAGACCTGAGTCCAGCTCTCAGGAACCCAAGATCGAAGCACAGCTTTCTGGCACCAAAGCCTCGAGCCTAGCTCCAAGGCACCTTGGACCGGGGCCCAGCTCTTCGGCCAAGAAATTTTTGAGCCCAACTGCTCTCAACTACCAAAATCTTGTGCCCAACTTGCCGACACCGAAGCCTGGTGGCCAAATCCCAAACAAGGTGGAACCCTCCTCTCTGATCTCACCACTCATCTCAAAAAAAAAAAAAGAAAGAAAAAAAAGAGAAGAGAAGAAAAAAGAAGAAAGAGAGAGAGGGAGAAGGAAAGAAAGAGAGTAAGAGGGAAAACTCAAGCAATGAACAGGTAGTAGGAAAATTCTCATTTCATTAACAAAGGTCAACTACAAACATTTTTGGGTCCCCGACATTCCAGGTGACCCCAACCAAGTACAAAAATGAAAACAAGAAAGAAAACTACTCCACCTTGGCTGGCTCCATGGCTAGACCTTGAGGCTGTGAGGTCCTTTTCCCAGGAACCTCCGGCTGAACGGTTTTGGCTCTGGGTGGCCCAGCCTTAACCTCGGCCAGAGGGGAAGGCTCAGAGGCCACAGCTTCTTCAACGACTGCCTCCTGGACAGACTCCGTGTCCGTGGCTAGAGGATACCTGAGACGATCACGGCCCTCATCAGGAACGAACATCTCGATCCAGCCATGCAGGAACATGAAGCCTTTGTAAAAGGATTTCAACACCGTTTGGTGAATCTCAATGACGAACTCCTCCGAGGCCTTGTACCTGGCGATGACTTCTTCAGCATCCTTCCCAGCCCCGACGGCCCTCTTCCTTGCCTCGGCGGCCTCCATCCTGGCTGCCTCCACCAACTTGGCCACCACCTCTGCCACCCTCTAGGTCGTGGCCAACCTCTCCCTCCCTGTCACCAGCTCAGCCTGAACAGACTGAGCAGTCTCCTTGTGCCGATCGGCCTTGGCATTATACCACCTCAGCTTCTTCTCAACAAGGGAAAGCTCGTCAGCATTCTTCCTTGAGCGACTCCGCTCCAGGTCAAGACACTCTAGAAGTTTTTTTGCTCGCCCCTCAGTGTCGACGAGCTGCTTCTCCAAGTCCTCGACCGTTTGCTCAAGCGCTCTATTTGCCTCGGCCCTCTTCTTCAAATCAGCCTTCAGCGACTCGATCTCAGCCACCAGCTACTGTTCACTACGCTCCCAGTTTTGATAGCAGCCCTTGATGAAGAGGGCCTCGGCACTGATCTGCACCATGCAAAAGGTCAGCCAAAAAAAAAAAAGAGAAGAAGAAAAGTGAAGCAACTCATCGAGTAAAGCTAGGGGAAGATGGTGCTAAGCACATCGCTAAGCCGCAGCCTGGCCATCTCCTACCAATCACATGGCTAGATTGAAAAATCCATCATGCGCTTTGCAAGTAAGGGGCTCCGAAGTAAAGAACTCTCTGGCCCCATCTTGAAAGGAAGTCGGTGCCGCGCCTCCTCCCTCCTGCTCACTCCAGGAACAGGTGTCCTTGCCCCACTAGTAGCAGGGCCCCCGGGGGTAGGCTGAGGACCCAGCACTTTTGCCGGCGATGCCTCGGTCGCAAGCTCGGCCCTAGCCCGGACCTCCCTATCCTCGACCTCGATCACAGCTGGGCTCTGGGGACTAGGGAATGCCGTGGCAACAGCTGCAGTCCTCGCCTGGACGACCACCTCAGGCTCCACGACGGGGGTCGATCCATGTTGATCGTGCCACCCCAGAATCTTCCAAACTACCCACTGGACTGGCCCTGGTGCCGTAGACCCTACCCTCTCCACCGGTGTAGGAGCAGTATCAGCCACCCTCGAACTCTAGCCAGCCGACACGGCAGGAGCATCTCCAGTTGCCTGCCGGCTCAGGTTGGCCACCACGGTGGGAGCGGCCGCAGACGCGCTCTCCCCCCGGACTCGTCTCGACGGAGGCTCCTTGACCAGCCCGGTTGGTGCCCTCTTCCGGGTGATCGCCAGTAGGTCGCTCTCTATGAAAATCATACTTGCATGCAAGCCATACAATAGTTAGAAGCCCACAGAAAGCAATGTAAGGAGTACGAAAAAGAAGAAAAGTTCAGGTCAAACTCACCCAACCCATTCGTTGGGTTGACCCCGGCTTCGGAGAGGTTCTGCTCTGACAGCAGAACCTCGAGAGGAGGGATCTGGGCGGTGCAGAGCTGCTTGTAGTCATCCTGGATAGCCACATCGACCATAGAGTTTCAGTTGGGAGACTGGTCAGGGCACTCCAGACCCAATCGACCCCCTTAATCATGGCAAAAAAGAACTTGCTCTTCCATCCCTTGATGGAAGAGGGGAGCTCAAACCTAATGCCCTTCAGGTGAGAAGACAAGGACCACCACCCGTCCTCAGTCGGGTGGCGCTTCAGGGCAAAGAAAGCCCTGAATAGAGAGAACCGGGCAACAAACCTGTGAAGGTGACAAAGCACAACAAACAAAAAGATGACCCTGATGGCATTTGGTACTAATTGAGCAGGGACCAAACGGTAGTTATTCAGAACTGACATGAAGAACAAATGGAAGGAAAAGTGGAGACCCCCAGAAAAGGTCTCCTCATAAAAAGCAATATGGCCCGGGCCACTGGAAGTGACCCGTTCCCCTAGACGAGGGATCAAAAGCTGAACAGAATGCGGGATGCCATAGACATCCTGAATGGTCCCCAGTTCTTCAACGGTGACCGTCGAGGCAATCCCGCCAAGACCTGTGGACCGGACGGATTCGGGAGCAAGTTTAGAAGAGCGAGGAGGAAAAGAAGGGAGAGAAGGACCGGACCCTGGTTCCCTAACCCTGGTTCCCTGATGAGTACTGGAGAAGGAGGGCACCTCCTACTGAACTCGAAACAAGTCACATCCTCCTCCTCACCGGAAGAAGAAGGAGACGCTGGCCTCCGCTTAGAAGGACCAGCCTCGCCCTGGTTGGTGGAGGGGCAGAAGCTTGGGCCAAAGTAAGACATCCCCAAAGAAAGAAGAAGCAAAGGACTCGAAGAAGAGGATGAAGGGACGGACTCGACCTGAGGGAAACCCTAAACTTGGAGGAAGGACCCTACTCTGACACAGGAGGAAGAAAGAGGGAACTAACCTGGTTTCGTAAAAGATCTAAAGCAACTCGGAGGAAGGAGAAGGCTCGGATACTACAGCGGGCACGGAGAATTCAAAAGATTAGATATTTTGGATAAGATCATTTCTAAGTGACCCGGTGCATCCGTACCGTTATGACCTCTCTGCCAACGGATTCACGTCATGTACCAGCCATCGATGAAAAGGGCATTCCAGTCACTCTAAATTCTATGCCAACATTAACTGCTCCTCGGATGTGGCCACGTGGCATCCCCGCACTAGCCTGCAGGGCCATCCCCCGGAGCGCCAGCAATCATGGCCATCATTGAGCCAGATTTTTACCTTTCCACATCACCATCATAATTACACCCTTCGGCCCGAGCGCCATGCACTAACAAGCCTCGGGAGTGGGGGGCAAATGATATGGCAAGACCACTGACGTGGGATAGCTGATAGGCACCATGCCAAAGAAAGCCACCGCATCGGATGCTGCATCAACTTCCCTACTCGGACTCCTTCACCGAGCTGAGCTCCCCAAGACAACGGGACCGCCGGTCGAAGCCGAGCTCCGTCCTCTGCCAAGTCAGACCTGCAAGCCCGGGATGCCTAGGTCAGAGCTGAGTGGTGACCTCCAGATCAAGCCCTTCTTTGAGGTCGAGCCATCTGGACCGGACTCGCACTCTGCCCTCTAGAGCAAGCCCCTCGGAGATCGAGCCCTATGGTCAGAGTCGAGCTCAGCCCTCCACCACATGGAGCCTCTCCGAGGTCGAGCCCTCTGGACCGGGCCTGCACTCCGCCCTCCAGAGTGAGCCCCTCGGAGATCGAGCCCCGTGGTCGGAGTCGAGCTCAGCTCTCCTCCGCTACATGGAGCCTCTTCGAGGTCGAGCCCTCTGGACTGGGCCCGCACTCCACCCTCCAGAGTGAGCCCCTCAGAGATCGAGCCCCATGGTCGAAGTTGAGCTTAGCCCTCCTCTACCACGTGGAGCCTCTCCGAGGTCGATCCTTTTGGACCGGGTCCGTGCTCTACCCTCCTTCGCCAAGGCGATCCCGCGATCTCGGGATGCCTAGGTCAGAGTCGAGCCCTGCCTTTCCAGCTCAGCCCCCCCAGGCTCAGGCATAAGCACCGGCGATCTGAGGGACATCATCACCATCCCATGACTCTGGTGGGCCACCCAAAGATCGTACTGAGACATCTGTCAGACATAGTGACCACCTGCGATCGCCGGTTACACCAGAAAGGGAAGAGGCCCACTGATCGAGGCACCACCTCCTCACCAACTACCTGAACCACCTGAAAGAGGAAGTCAACCAGGAGATTCGAATCCCGAGGATAGCGGCCCACCAATCGAGGTACTACCATGTTTCCCGGAATGTGGTGACCAGAGGGAATGTCAGAACAAATGGCAGCTTCCCTTATCATGAATCAGGAAAGGCACCTCGGGACACCGCCGCACGTGCTTGATAGCCCGGTGAGGATCCCAAGATGAGCGCCCAACGGTAACCTAGACTACAAAGCTTGATGGAAGCAAGACAAAGGAGGTAACACATGCAATACCTCCAAAAACATAAGTGCAAGCTCAACCAGAGAGCACAGCACCACAAGCAAATCCAAGCAAGGGCGGGCAAAAAGGCCACACAGAGAATCCCTCTAACCAGGCCGCTCTTCCCTCGATACACTTGCATCCCACTCTCAAACTACTCACTCCTCCTAGCATGGAGTCCATCAAGAGGGGCTCGACCAGGAGGATCTGTTCCCATGGATCGTCACTAACTTGACCGTCAGAGTGCCCCCGTCGGAAACCTCTGCCTGGGTCACTAATCCCTATTTTGCAGGCTCAGGACCACCGGACGGCCGGACAGTGAAGGGAGCGCACTCCATCACCGACAATAGCTACGGGCTACGACGAACTTGGCGGCAACAACACCCATGAGCCCATCTTGCATATTGGACAAAGATGAAAATGGATCCAATGTTGACCAAAAACTCTATAGAGGTATGATCGGATCCCTATTATATTTGATTGCAAGTAGACCTGATATTTTGTATAGCATATGTGTATGTGCTATATTCCAATCTAATTCTAAAGAATCACATATGCTTGTTGTTAAAAGAATTATCAGATATTTGAAAGGTACAAGTAATTTAGATCTTTGGTTTTCAAAATATTCTTCATTGAATTTAACTAGATTTTTTGATGCTGATTATATTGGTTATAGAATTGATAGAAAAAGCACTAGCGGCACATGTCAATTTCTAGGGTTGAATTTAATCTCATTGCACTGTAAGAAATAAAACTCGGTAGCACTTTCTACTACTGAGGCAGAGTATGTTACTGTAGGAAATTATTGTGCACAAGTGTTATGGATTAAACAACAACTAGAAGACTTTGGTATTACACAATCTAAAATTCCAAACAAGTGTGATAACACAAGTGCTATAAATTTGACAAAAAATCCAATTCAGCATTCTAGAACTAAGCATATAGAGATTAGACACCATTTTATCAGAGATCGTATTTTGAATGGTGATATTGAACTAGAATTTATCCCAACTGAAAACCAATTAGCTGACATTTTTACTAAGCCATTGAATCAGGATAGATTTGAACTGCTTAGAGGTGAATTAGGTCTTTATGATCATTTCTAGATTTTCCTAACCTAATTTCTTCAAAATTGAATGAAAATTATCTAGAAAACCTCCTACATCTATTCAAGATCTTTGAACAACTTTTCTTGAGGTTTCATTGAATTAATTTCAATTTTTGAATCATTTCAATTTTTATGGAAAGTTTCTGTTCAAGTCGACTCGAGCAATTTTGTTCTGGTCGAGCCAGCTCGAATCTCTGTTGTTTTTGCTCTTGCTCGGGTCGAGCTGATTAGGTTAATTTAGGGTTTGCCTAGTTGACTCAAATCTTTGTTTGTTCTGAGTTCGCTCTAGTCGAGCTGACTCGGATGATTTTAGGGCAAAGTGAGCCACCTCGGATGTCAGGCAAAAGCTTTTTTAATAGAGCCGAGTAACTTTTTCTAACTTCTTATGCTCTTCTTTTTTACTCCAAACCCTGTCGTTCCACTTGAAACTATCTCCAATCCTCCAAGAACCTTTTCCCGAAGCCTCTATTTCTTCATTCTTGCCAAATTGTTGCAATGGCTCCTAAGTTAGCTATAGGAAAAAGGTCAAAAAGATTGGCACCTTCTATTGAAACTGAAAGAAGATCAAAATATCAGTAGGAAGAGCCGACTCGAACCGTAGAAGAAGAAGAGGAAGAAAGAGAACCAACAGCCATTGCTCCTTCTCCGAGACAGGTAGCTTCCATGTCAAATCAACCTATCACTAGTGGAAGATGCATTCTCTTCAATTTTCTTGAAGAAATTGGATTAAAGATCAGAAATTCTATTGAAGCACAAGGTTGGGTTTTTTTCTGTTCATTGAATATTTCCACTTATCCATCACTTGTGAAATCATTTTATGAGAACCTTAGACTAGAACCCAATCATATTGAATCAACTGTTAAAGGAAAAAGGATTGTAGTCACAGAAGAAAGGCTTAGTTCTCTCTTGGATATGCCTGCAGAAGGGGTCAAGCATTTAATTTTAAAGGATAGAAAAAAGGCCTTACAAACTGTTTTGGGAAGGACAAACATTAATGGAGTAGGGACAGTAATTCCTAATACTCTATCCCTTAAGATGAGACTACTCCATAGTTTTATCAGCAAGATTTTCCTCCCAAGGACTGGGAGATTTTACTGGGTCAGTGAGTGTGACTTAAGTTTCATGGAGCACATTATTCAAGGAGAGTCACTCAACTTACCATATATTATGATCATGCAGATGAAAGAAGCGGTTAGGAAGGTAAAAGCCTGTTTACCATATGGTATGGTCTTAACTCTATTATTTCAATCCTCCAGAGTTAGCTTGGAAGGAGAAGATGGAAAGCCTCTCCATCATACTGACACCTATACTGCTAAATCACTCCTTAGAATGGGCTATATCTGTAATGAAGGAGTGTGGATGAAGAAGGGCACTGATGAAAGAGCAATTGCAGCTAGCAGTAGCAGTTCTAAAGATGATAGTGAAGAAATTCCGAGGGAAATCTCCACTACAGCACATAAGCTCCAGAGGAGACCTTTGCCACCTCAGGGCAGATATTTGACATACCTGTTACTGAGCCTGCTTTTGAGCCAGCTGCATCTGAGCCTACTGCCATGGAGATTGAGCATATTGATCCACCAGCATCTCCACCTTTACCTGGTTTCACATATGTTCCTCCTGTACCTTCCGTTAATACTTCAGTGATCTAGGACTTTATGGAACAACAAATAAAGACTTTGATTGATACACTGACCTGCACTCTATCTAGTATGTTTGGCAAATTTTGCCAGTCAATGGATGCTAGGCTAGACCAGTTTGGTGATGAGATCAGAGATTTGCACAGCAGGATCAACACTCTTGAAATCTCTAGATCAGTATCATAGCTTGATCTTCAACCCATTCTTGATATGGTTTCATCTGGTTCTAAATTAATTAAAAACACTGTCAATCATACTTTAGAAGCATTCAGAACAGAATTGAATAATATAAAGTTCATAATGGGTTCATTAGAAGAAGGCAAAAGGATGGAAGAAGACTACACTAAGGGTGTTGGAATCTTAAGAGCAGAGTTTGGAAAATTAAGAGGATCAGTTGAGGCATTTGCCAAAGCACAGGCCACTGAACTAGTTCAACTGCATAAGGACATAAAGAAACTAGATGAAGAGATTGACTCAGTGTAGTTCAAGCTTGAGCAGCTGTCCCCCAAGGTTATTACAGCATTTGCTTCTCCATAGCCTAAACATGCTCCCATTCCTACTCCTAGGCCTTAGTCCACTCCCTTTGCTTGTCAGTCTACACATCCTAGATAGCCAGCTCCTCACCTTAGGCCTCAGGGTTCACATCCCACTCCTACACCTTCTGATGTACTTGATCCTGATCCCATAGCATCCTTGCCTATTGGCATTCAGATATTTGGCTATTCTACTAGTGCTAAAGTAGATCTAGACAATAATTAATTGTACTTTCTTTAATGTTTTGTAACTTGTATTGAACAGTTTAAATGAAATGAAAGTTATTTTGGTATCTGCTAGCACTGTCTTGAAATGATTTGAGCTTATGTAATGTTTACAATTCTAATGTGATATATTTTAATTAGAATATCAAAATGAATTGACAAAGTGAAATTATCTCAAACAAATTTTAAAAAACTTTCTCATTCTATTTCAAACATTGAGCTTTATTATAATACCTTTTTGATTTTTTGACAAAAAGGGGGAGAACTTTGTGCTGTCATGAAAAATGAAAAATTTAAGCTAACAAGAGAACTTTGAGCTTTCTTGAAAATTATCTTCAACTGGTTTCATGCATTGGAAAATATTCCAAAAAGAGAGAATGTTCATAAAGTGCATGAAAAGAATGAAAAAGGGGGAGAGTATAAATGTTTGTGTTTAAATGAGCTTAAATGTTTCATAATTTAAGAACCTATAGAAAGGGGAAGAAATTATTTTTTTTGAAAACAAATGGCTTTAGCTCAAAACCTACATTTTGCTATGATTGCTCTAAATTTTAGCTCTAGAATTAGCTCTAATTCTTTCAATTTTGAGCTTTGATACTCCATGTTTGTGCTATTTCTGATACCTTAAAGCATACAAATTTTAATACTCTGATATACACAAAAGCACTAACATTGATACTGTATAGTTTCTTCAAAAGAGCTCTGATATTTATTTGCAAATATAATTAGCGCTAATGCATGTGCATACTTACTCTCAAATACTATTATACATGTAATTGTAAAGAATTTTTCATGCCCAGTATTTTGTCATCATCAAAAAAGGGGAGATTGTTGACCCCATAAGTGATTTTAATGATAACCAAAAATTGGTGCATGCATTTATTTTACTAACAACTCTTCAAGTGGTTTATAAGTTTTTGTAAGATTAATTCAATGCTCAAATTTTAACTCCTACATTTTCATTCCTTGTTTTGAGTTGTGTTGTAAGTGAAAATTATAAAGAAGAACCCAAAGAAAAGAGTTAAGAAACATCACAAAATTGGGTTACTTCTTAATGTGTTTCAAGCTTTTAATTTCTTAGAAATATGTTGAGTTTGAAGACATCTTAAATAATGCAGCACGAAAGCTCTGATACCAAAAATGATGCAGAACGGAAGCTCTGATACCAAAAATGATGCGGAACAAAAGAGATGATGCGATGCGGAAGTAAATTAAAATTAATATATTTTTTTATATTTATTTATTTTCAGAAGTCGGCTTTGACTTAAAGGAAAGATAAACTAATGCTGAAAGAAACTAAGAAATGACAGAAAGCACAATTAAAAGGAGTGGATTATCAGAGTAACTCAGAAGTAGGATCGCTGGGGATTGAGAAACCCCCAGACCTAGGGTTTACTCCTCTTTCAAGAAACAGACGAAGAGAGAAGAGAAGGTTTTATACCTGACTGTGATATCTCTCGTTGCTTCAATTGAATGACACTCTCGAACAGATTGTAGGATCCTTGGAGACGAGGTATCTTCGCAATGGATCCTCGGATTGTAGTCCTATGGCAAGGTTGGCCTTCTTCTCGAACTCAGGATCTGGAAGAAGAAGAACAAAAAAAAAAAAAAAACCAGAAACTCAAAGAAAGACACTGACCTGAGGACTTAATGAAGATTGTTGGATGTAGAAGTTCCGGAGATCTTGATACTGATCTGACTCTTCTTTGAACTTGCTCTGTAGTTGAAACAGTTGATCTGAACCTGGATGCTGGTGGCCGGCCTCTATGTGGAAGAGAGGGGCCGTGGGATGTAGATGGAAAATTAGGGTTTGGTGGTGGTGGAGTAGAGATGGGTGGACTAAGCTAGGGTTTTGGGGTTGGAGATCTCACACCTCCTCAAGGTTCCTAGGGAACCCGGATTTACTCCCTCACGGAGCTCAACACTTGAATACAAGTGCGGAAGAGAGAAACACAAAGTTGCTCACAAAGAAATTGATTTCATTCATCCTTTTTTTTAAGAGTTACATAGAGTTGAATATATAGACATAACAAAGAAATAAAATTTCATACACTTTCCATGTGGGACTAATAGGACTAACCCACACTTTAGGCATCAAATTCTCTTCCCAAGACTCCTTCCATGAGTGGGCAGCCCAAAAACTCCAAGAAAACTTGAAAATCAGCTCCAAATGGCAGGTTATGGGGGTGTCTCCTAGTATCTCTCCATGAATCAAGGATTTTCCCTTCATGGTTTGGCTCTTTTGGACACCTCCTAGTCTTGCTCCACAAGTTTAGGCTTCTTCCTTTCATGGCTTTGGCACTTTAGGAAACTTTTGGGTGCCTCCTTGATTTTCTCCCCAAGACATGCTCTCTTCCCTTTTATAACTTGGGTTTTTATGGAACATTGTGGGGCACCTCCTTGATCCTCTCTTCAAGAAAAATTCTTGCCATCCTGGCTTGGGTTTATCTGGAAAGAAGTTGGCTCCTCCTTGGATTAAGGTATCTTGATGGATTTCTCCCCCAAGTGGCGCATGAAAGAAGGGACCTGCTTTCTTGTGGTGTGGGGACCAAGGCACACTGGATGGAGATGTGGCGCCTCCTGGACTCTGGCGTGTGGCTGGGAGTGTGGCGCCCACTTGCTTGGTCCTGGGAAAAAATGTGGCACCTTGGAGAAGACCTAGACCACTACTAGGACTTGTATTGAGTCAACATGACTCAACAAAATTTAAATTACAGGGAAATACAGACTCAAACTAAAATTGAGTTGACCAAGTCAACCCTTATTACAAAACCAGAAAATCCTAATTCTTCGGGCAATGTCAATCAGAGATCCGGATGGAGCCCTGAAGTCTTCTTCTGAGTCTGGTGCCCGCACCATTAAAGCTTGAAGACTTACTGGATGAATTCTAGAGAAAGACTGAGAAAATCACTAAAACATTCATCCGAGCCAACTTGAAAAGAAGAGAGTCGACTCTGGCACATGGCATGCATAAGGATTCTGGCACACAGATATCCGAGCCAACTCTAAGGGACCCGAGCCGACTCATCCAGCGTACTACTTCCTGAATCAGATAAGCGAGCCGACCCAAAGGGAGTCCTAGCTGACTCCATCATATTGTTAGACATCCAAGCTGACTCTTTAGAAGATCGAGCTGACTCCTCCAGAGTCCAGAAAATGCTTTCTGAAATCCATAGCCAACTGAGTCGACTAGAATGGAAGTTAGCCGACTCATCCAGACTTACATGTTGAAGGCCTAAGGATCCGAGTCGACTAGAATCAAGGCAAGCCGACTCTTACAGAGTGAGGAATCAGGACACTATGCAAGCAAGCTAACTGGTTTGAAGAGAGTTGACTTAACTAGAACTCCTCCAAGGATCCGAGCCGACTCGAGTGTTCCGAGTCGACTCGAAGGTCGGTTTCAGACTTGCAATGGCTAGTTCCAGAACTTGAATTTTGAATCCAAAAAAGTATTCCAACGGTCAAATGTCATATCCCAAAGGTCTATAATGACTTAAACTACCTTAGAATGATGGAAAGCCATATATTTAAGGGATTTGAACTTCTTTGAAGTAAGTTTCAGAAAGTTAATGCTTTATTGAATATCCAAAAGGGCCAACAAGCAAGAGAGCACCGAGAGCATTCAAGATAGCCCTCAAGTCTTTACCAACTCTCATTTGAAGCTTGAAGCACTTAGTAAAGAAGCTATAGAAGCCATTAAAGTGCATAAAAGTATATTCAAGTGGGCTTCTCTCGAGCTGCATCGGCAACCATTCGACAAAAAATTGTTTGTCATTCTGTTGCTTTTCTTTTCAATTCACTTTGAATTGTTGGGTTATTGGTGAGCTCGATTGAAAAACCAAATAGGTTCTTGGTTAGCCTTTGTTAAAATCCAAGTGTTGGGTCCTTGGTGATCCTGGTAAAACCAAGTTGGGTTTGGTGATCCCGGTAAAACCAAAGTGTAGAGATTTGGATTATGAGCCTGTGAAAACAATCCGACTGTATTCTAGTGGGGGATATAGTGGAAATCCCAAGTGGTAATCTTGGATAGTGGATGTAAGAGCTAGGTTGCTTTGAACCACTATAATTGTTGTATGTTTGTATTGTGCTTCTCTGCTTTGATTTTGCTTCTGCAGTTAATTACTTTATTACAGCACCTAACACTTTAGAAGGGATTTCAAAGAGCACATAATTGCTTAAATTCTTTAATTCCTAATTCACCCCCCTCTTGGGAAAGCCACCTGGGCAACAAACCGGGACCTTTAATAGGAGGCCCAAAGGCCGATTGAAGTGCACCTTGGGGAAAAACCTAAATACTAAAGATTACTTAAAGAAGTAATCGGTTGAAGAACCTACCTTTAGACATGCATGGGTAGGCTGACCAAAGTCAGGCTTATGTGTTGTCTATTGGACTCTAGTACCCACTTAGGAATCAAAGTGATTCCTCGGATTAGAGGTAGAGGCTACCAGTCTGAACAAAATAGTGGGAGGGCCTTTAGACTAAAGTCCATGGCTATAGGATAATAATTCATATACACTAATTAGCTTTGGTTTTACTTTCAGATGTCTGCCAACCTCTCGCTCCGGTCTCTTCTCGATAATAAGAAGCTTAAGGATCCCAACTTTGATAGCTGGTATCAAGGGCTCAGGATTGTCCTGGAGCATGAATGGATTTTTTATATGGTATCAAATCCGACACCTGAAACCCCTGCTCCCAATGCTCGGGGTTCGGTCAGAGACACTTATTAGAAGTGTCTCTCTGACAGGACTATTATCCAATGCATAATGTTGGCAACGATTAACGATGAGTTCAATCATAAGCTCAAGAAAGCCCAGCCAGATAAAATCCTTCAAAGGTTGTAGGAATCCTTTGGCACACTAGATGATGTTGAGAGGTACAGGGTCTCCTATGCTATCTACAATGCGCGGATGCATGATGGGGCTGATAGAAAAGTGCCCTAAGAGCCAATCATTATAAGGGCCTTTTTGTAAACTTTCAGCTCATGTATGACATATTTTTCATATTAATAAAGGCATTCGATTCATCATATACTGTTGTGTCATGTTTTTGTTGATCATGATGAACCCCATAGAGTAGGGCAATGGAATTAGGGTTATGATAAAATAACAGTGAGACCTAATTCCTATAAGCCCTAATCTAGAAAGTTCCTAGTCATTATCAGAGAAAGTTCCTAGTCTTCAGGTACTTCTTGTTGATAGAAAGAAGCAAGCAATGAAGAAGGGTATGAAGAAAAAATTCAACCATAAGAAGAGCATCCAGAAGAAGAACAAGAAATTTAAGAAGGCTGATGGAGCCTATTTCCATTGTGGAAAGACTGGGCATTGGAAGAAGAATTGCAAGGTTTACCTTGCAAATGTGAAGCAAGATGCAAGTGGTGCATCTAAAGGTTTGTACATGATACAAAGATAATGACAATGTCACATATCTCTGACAATGCTGATTGGGTCATATCAATGAGTCAAGGATAAACAAGTAAGTCAAAGATAATTACTTTGACTCTGATGATTTCCAATCATTAGGAACTTATGAATCTTGTCTCAAAGAAAAAATAACCAAGTCTCTATTCACTGGACATGGAGAGAGGGCAACTGAATTATTAGGTCTAATACATACTGATGTATGTGTTGGAGTTCTCCTAGGAATAGGAAATTACAATTAAACAGGCATCAAGAGCTTGTCACAGCAAAAGCAGATATAAAAATAATTTATATCTAATAATGCAATTCATAAATAAATCTAATTTATTTATCATAAATTTCTAACATGCTGCAACATATGAGAAAAATATTATATCTGAAATAAAAATTATTTTAAGTATAAAATACTTACCTGGATCGCTATTCGGGCCTGCTCTGAAAGGCATGCAAATCTGCTACTAAAAAGCCAGGATTCTATCGGAGCCGCGCAATCGCCCGGCCTCTGCTGGTATCCACATGAAGCTCTCACAATCGAGTCATAGAGGGCACCGGATTGCTAGATCCTTGCAGCCCTCTCCTCTTTCAACAAATTGCTCACTTTAAAAACTGTGCCGATCCGAATCTGGATTGGCTTTTGGCTTCTGTCTTGCAAATCAAACTATACAAGACCTTTGGACCCATTCCTCTCCTTTTTCTCTTATATGGAAAACCTCTCAACACTCTTGAAGATCACATGGAGGAAAATAAAGTGGAAAAGAGAGAAGCAGAGATGGCACCCAAGAGAGAGATTATTTGGAGAGGATGCCCAAGGGAGAACCGCATGCCAAAACCAAAGCTTGTTGTGGGCCACCCATCTCTCTCCCTTTTATTTATTGTGAAACAAATCTCCCATCCCCAAAAGGCAAAAGATCGGTGTTTAGTTTTATCTAGTTTCAAATTTTAAGAGTAGAATAGAAGGACTCCTCTTAAAATTCATTCATGCCAATCTCATATTAGCACCCACCTATTTCACGCCCCTCTTTTCTTTTGTCGCACAAAATAAATTGGGGCCCACTTAGGCATGTGGAGGGAAGGGGAGACAAAGAAAAAAGAGTCCCGGTCTAACTGGACTCTAGGTCTTGATCCAAATGAAGTGATTTTACAGTCAAACTGAAGCCGATTTTAAATCCGATCGAACCATTTCGAAGCGATCATTGACCCGAATCAATTAGAATTAATTAATTGAGTCTAACTCGATTAAATTAAATCTAATTTAATTTAATTAATATTTAATCCATAATTAATTAATTGTAACACTTATAATTAGGTCAAATATTAATTATAACATTTATAATTAGGTTCAAATTGATTTGTTGATTGGTCACTTAAGCTCCTAATGTGTGTGACCCCTCAGGTCCTATCTTGTCTGGTAATAAGATATGCTATAATCTCCATTATACATCATCGAAACTCCTTTCGATGGACTGAAATAATTTCAGTTTAACCCTAATTAGGATCATCTATCTAAGAATGATCGTAACGGGCTCTCATAATCCACTAGTGACACCTAGCAGTAGTAGTGGCAACCTAACAGAATAAGATTGGAATCCCTAGGTATAATTACCATGTGATTCGATTCCTCTATCAAAATCCCGACATGATATTGATTACGGATACTCGTCAAACCCATCAGTCATATGCTTAACCTAATCGACTCAAGTCCAAATATGATACAAATGAAAACACCTTTTCATTATCACCCTGCTATGTCCATAGACTTCTGGACTTAGTCTCATTAAGCTTGCATAGGATTATACCTTACTACTAAGACTGATAGATCCCTACAAGTGAACACCCTACTCCTATAATAAACTTACTATAGCCAACGAACATCACAAGGTCCCATATGGATAAGAACCATGTGACTGTGCTGTCAAACTACAGCAACCTTATTGTGAGTAGCCGAGACACTCTAGGTCAAGGAACTATTCACACACTACAACATCAGAAAGTTATTGACGAGTGAATAGTCATCCGTATAACTTCCTTTACTTGGTCATGCTCAGTATCGTTGATCTCTATCAACTACCTATACTCTCACTCCAGTGTCACCACACTGTAGGTTAGAGACTCATCTACCCAGACAGGGAAGTGATCTATATACCGATTTTAATGGATCAATCACCATCCTCATGATATTCCAACAATCAGGAGCCTTTAGGAGTTAATCTATAAAGACACATGCCTCAGATTCTCAACTCTTGAGAATATGTGTCATTGTCCATTAACTCCATGGACGATTCATAGACACAACCAAATGAATGAAAGTAATACCCTTTATTAATAAAGAAGAATTAAGTACGAAGTTAATGCCCTAAAAATTTTAATGTGTCAAGCCAACATGGCTTTGAGGGCATACATCTAACAATCTCCCACTTGTAGTAAAGCCATTAGGCTACATATCTAAGTCCTATTTCCTCAAAGTGGACTTCAGCCTTCTATTGGCTCAGAGTCTTAGTCAGTGGGTCTGCCACATTGTTCATGGAGTCTACTTTTCGCACCTCAGCATATTTCTTCTCGAGGTAGTCACGTATGATATGAAACCGTTGCTCAATATGCTTAGACTTCTGGTGAGACCTGGGCTCCTTAGAAAGATCTATTGCACCATTATTGTCACAATATATGGGGATGGTATCAGATGGCATCACTCCAAGCTCCATAATGAACTTTTTATACCAGAAGGCATTTTACAGCTTCAGTGGCAGCGATGTACTCTCTTCCATTATTGAATCTGCTATGATGGGCTGCTTGGAACTTTTTCAACTAGTTGCCTCACCATTGCACAAAAACACAGATCCTGATGTAGACCTTCTATCATCAGGATCAGACATAAAGTCGAGTCTATATATCCCTTTATCCCTAATTCTAAACTCCCTCCAAAGACTAAGAACAAATTTTTAGTCCTTCTCAAGTACTTAAAAATGTTCTTCACAGCTATCCAGTGTTCTTCACTAGGATTCGACTGATATCTGCTCGTGTCACTCACAACAAGAGCTAAATCAAGTCGAGTACACAACATGACATACATAATGCTTCCAATTGCCGAAGCATATGGAATCTTGATCATGCTTTGAATCTCTTTAGGTATGTTAGGACACATTTTCTTGGAGAGATTAATGCCATGCCGAAGAGATAACAATCCTCTTTTAGAGTTCTCTATGCTGAACCTTTTCAGCACTTCCTCTGTGTATAATTTTTGTGAAAGGCCAAGCATTCGATTAGATCTATCTTTATAGACCTTAATTCCTAAAATATAAGATGCTTTACCTAAGTCTTTCATAGAGAATTCCTTAGAAACCAACTTTTGACTGAAGTCAACATGGAAATATCATTTCCAATAAGGAGGATATCATCCACGTACAATACGAGGAATGTCACTACCCTCCCACTGGCCTTCCAATAAACACATGGCTCATCCTCATTTTTGATAAAATCAAATGATTTGATTATATCATCAAAATGAGTATTCCAACTCCGAGAAGCTTGCTTCAATCCGTAGATTGATCTATGCAATTTGCAGACCTTATGATCTTCATCATTGGAAGTGAAACCCAAAGGCTGCTCCATATAGATATCTTCCTCAAGATATCCATTCAGGAATGCAGTTTTCACATCCATCTGCCATATCTCATAATCATGATATACTGTAATTGCAAGCAATGTACGGATGGATTTCAGCATAGCTACTGGTGAAAAGGTATCATGATGGTCAATGCCTTCACGTTGATTATACCCTTTCGCCACTAACCTAGCTTTAAAGGTTTCTACCTTACCATCTGCCCCTATTTTCTTTTGTAGATCCATTTACAACCAATAGGTACAATACCCTCTAGTGGATCCATTAAGGACCAAACTTGGTTAGAATGCATTGAATCAATTTTTGACTCATAGCATTCAACCATTTCTCGGAGTCGATGTCTGACCTCACCTCATCATAAGTCTTAGGATCAATCAATTGATCCTTGTCCCTAATAAGAAACATTTCCTTTATATCCTTTGTAAGCATACCCAAGTATCTTTCAGGAGGTATGGAGACTCTAATAGACCTAAGAGGTGGAAGAGCATTTATGTGTATTGGTTGATTGGTTCAATCTGATTTCTAGCTGGCTGCTCTTCAGAGACTTTCTCATCAAGCTCAATTAACCTCCCACTGCCACCTTCCTGAATAAACTGTTTTTCAAGAAATGTGGCATGTCTACTCACAATCACATTATGATCTTCTGGAAGGTAAAAATAGTATCCTAAAGTTTTGTTGCCCAGGTGGCCTTTCCCAAGAGGGGGATGAATTGGGAATTACAAAATTTCTTGTAATTATGTGCACAAGTAATTCCTTTTAGTGGTTGAGTGCTGTGTTAATCAAAAATAAGTACGGAAGCTAAAATGTAAATCAAGCACAACACAAACAAGGTAAATTTATAGTGGTTCGGAGCAACCCAGCTCCTACGTCCACTACCCAAGTTCATCACTTGGGATTTCCACTATATCCCCCAAACTGGAATACAGTCGGATTGTTTTACAGGCTCACAATCCCAACCTCTACACTTTGGTTTTTAAACCGGGCTCACCAAAGAAACCCACTCTAGGTTTTCACAGGCTCACCTAGAACCTCTACACTTTGGTTTTGAAAAGGCTCACCAAAGAAACCTATTTGGTTTTTACAACCGGGCTTACCAATAATCCAAATATTCTAAGAGTAGAATAAAAAGCAACAAAAATTGACAAACTCAGTTGTCGGGTGGTTGCCGATGCAGCTCGAGTGAAGCTCAATTGAATGCTCTTTAATGCACTTCAATAGCTTCCTTGCTTTCCTTAAAAGATGCTTCAAGCTTCTGATAAGAGTTGGTGAAGGCTTGAAGACTGACTTCAAAGCTCAAGTGCTCTCTCCTCTAACTTCAATAAATATTCAATAACTATTCATTAACTCATTAGTCTCTCCAAAGATGTTCTCATACCTCATTTATAGAGACTTCAACTACCTTCCCTTGATTTTGAACATTGTAGACTGTTGGGAAGTGATAGGTTACCATTGGAGCACTTTTGGATTTCAAAAATAGAAAACTGGAATTAGCCATTGGAGGTGACCCCGTCATACCTTCTTCGAGTCGGCTCGGATCAAGTTTGGTTCGGCTAGGTTGAACACCAGTCGGCTAGGTTCCACAGTTGAGAAAATGGTTCACTCTGGACGAATCGGCTAGGCTGAAATCCAGTTAGCTCGGATCCCTGAGATTCTCATAACGTTCTCAACCATGTTCTGGACAAGTCAGCTAGGCCTTGGTGCCAGTCGGCTGGATCTGTGTTCCAGAGAACTTCTTTCTTGTGCCAGTGCCATAGTCGGCTGGTTCCTCTATCCAGTCGGCTCGAGATTGGTTCTTCAGCCAGATCAAATTCAATTCTCCAGAACTCTTGTGCCAAGCTTTGAAGACTTCCTCAAGGTCTTCTTACAATGAAATTAAGAAAAATTGAAGCTTGAAAACTATTAGAAGTAACCCTTTATCTTTGATTCAAGTAGGAAATTTTTTGTTGGGTTCTTCTTTACAAGATTCTAATTACTTACAACTCAACACAAAACAATAAAGATTGCAGGGTTTAGAAAGTATGTCAATGTAGTTGTCCTACAAAAACTTGTCAACCATTTGAAGAGTTGTTAGATAACCAAATGTATGCTCCAATATTTTGTTATCATCAAAATCACTTTAGGGGTCAACAATCTCTCCCTTTTTGATGATACAAAACATTGGGCATGAAAAAATCTATTCTATTCACAAGTATAGATGTGTTTCATAGTAAGCATTTACACTTGTTTGATGTATCATAATATTAACTGTATTCTCAGATGTATACCAATATATGCTATACAGTTATACACAAAACCAATTTATAAACTGTAAGTGTCAGAGAATAATTGCTTGTATGTAACAAGCAGCATTAAGTATAGACAGTTAGATGTAATAAGTAGAGAGCATCATAGTAATCATTGAAGCAAATTAAACATGTAAATTAAACATGTATATCTCCCCCTTTTTATAAAATTTTTAATCAGTATGAAATTCCTATAAATTTCTCCCCCTTTATCATTCATTTGAACAATTTAGCAGAAAGGTTATGCAAAATTCATTCAAAAATTATTAAGCTCCCCCTGTCTAATTAACTTCAGCAGTTATATTCCAATTCATTAAGTTTCTTCTTTTATTCACTCTATTGTGTGAGAGTTCTCCCCCTTTTTGTCATCAAATCAAAAAGGTTAAACAATTAAGCTTAGATTTTAAATAGATTGAGAATGTATCAAGATTTGTTTGAGATAATTTCACTTTCTCAATTCAGAGAGAGAATTCTATTTAAACAATATAGAGAGTGTTAACAGGATAAAAGAAATACACATAAGTATCCAAAAGATGTTCATTGCATTTCCATAAAAAAAATTTAGTACATCAATCATTACATAAACTTCAAAAAGTTTTCAAAAAGTACTGAAAATACTAAAGACCTACTCACTATCAGATTCTTCCTTAGGTACATTGATAGGTGTACTAGCACCATACCAAGAAGTAGGTCTAGGAGGTCTACTAGAGGATGCATGAGGTGGAGGTGCTCTAGGATGGTGAGAAGTAGTAGGAGCCCTAGTGGAAATAGGAGGATCATACAAGGGTCTAGTCCTAGCAATGACCTCCAAGGATCTAACAGTGCCACAGATAGAAACCATCTCCATCTAGATTGCACCAAGCTGTTGCTCCATATCCTTGAGGCTTGTAGGTACCTTGTTCACTGCCTCTTTCATCTCACCGATTTCCTTTTGCATTGATATAAGCTTAGAAGCTTGGACATCGATGAAGGCTTCAGCAGATCCTCTAAGTCTTCCATGCTCTGACCTGATAATCCCAATGCCTCTAGTATAGTCATCTGCCATCTGTCTAGTTTCTGCAATGGTTCCCAATGTGCATTTGGCTTCAATAAGTTCAGTTCTGTATTCATTCAAAGTTGCATCCACAGATTTCAATATAGTTTCAGAACTAGAAGAGATACAGTCTAGGATTGGTTGAAGTTCTACTTGAGGTGCAGATCTTGAAGCTTCTATTGCTTCAATCTTTCTTTGCAGATTTATAACATGTTCTTCTAGCTGATTTAGTCTACTATCCATTGACTTCTTCAGATCACCAAAAAGAGAAGTGATTGTTCTTATCAGTGTATCAGTCAAAGTTCTCATTTGATCTTCAATCTGACTTTGAATGTTTGGAGGATGTATAGCTGCCGGAGTGAAGTGTGGTAAAGGAGTATCAGCTGTAGGCAAATCAAACTCGGGTGCAGGCATATCAAGATCAGGAAAAGGTACATCAGCCTCCTCACAAGTAGCAGCAGGCTCAGAAATATGAGACTCTGGCTCAGGTACAGGCACAGTAAATGTTCCAGCTTTAACTGTAGCAGTGCCAACAGGTTCTTCCTCTTCTTCTTCTTCTTCTTCATTGCTTGAGCTACCTATTGCCCTGACATTTGTCCCTTTCTTCCTCCAAACTCCTTCAACTTGGATGTAACCCATTCTTTCTAGTGATTTGGAGGTGTAGACATCTGTATGGTGCAGTTCAACTCCATCTTCACCTTCCAAACATACTATTTGAGACTTAAACAGTAGGGTTAGCATCATTTCATAGGGTAAGCATGACTTGGCCTTTCTAACTGTCTCCTTCATTTGCATAATTATAATATAGGATAGATTTACAGGAGTCTTCTCCATAATGTGTTCCATAAGGCATAAGTCTTTCTCACTCACCCAATCAAATCTTCCTGTTCTTTGCAAAAATATTCTGCAAATAAAATTATGTAACAACCTCATTTCAAGAGATAAGGTATTAGCAAAAACTGTTCCAATTCCACTAACATCTTCTCTGTTTAAGATTGTTTTTAAAGCCTTTTCTCTATTGTTAATCACTAGGAATTTCACTCCATCTGTAGGTAAGTCCAGTAGACCATGTAAAAATTCTTCATTGACAATAATCCTTTTTCCTTTAACAGTGGACTCAACATGATTTGTCCCCAATCTTAGATTTTCATAAAAACTTCTAACAAGAGAGGGGTAAGTCTTTTCATTTAGGGAGCAAAACTTTCTCCATCCTTGATCTTCAATCAAATCATCGATTTTTAACCCAATCCCCTTAATAAACTCAAAGTTAATGCAACGGCCAGAGGTTACCGGTCTTGTGGACATCGAAGGGACTTGACTGGGAATAGTTGGAGCATCTCTTGCAGCTTCTTCCACAAGTTCCTCACTATGAATAGTGGCAGCCGGCTCTTCTTGATGCCTTTTAGACCTTCTTTCCCTTTCCACAGTCGGAGCAGCCCTAGTAGAGCATTTCCCGGTAGCACGCTTTGGAGCCATTGCTAGGAATGAGGGAAAACTGAGAGATTGGAGAGCTTAGATGGGAGATAGAAATCTTTGGAGTAAGATTAGGAGAGGAACGAACTGTTAGAGAAGACAAAATAGAGGTTAAACGGCTCGGAGAGGGGTTTATAACCCAAAGTAAAATACTTAAGCACAAAATTCCAGTCGGCTCGAATAGCCCTATAAAGGCTCGAGTCGGTTCGGCCATAACTCTCCCAAAACAATCAGAAAATCTAGTCGACTTGAAAATGCTCGAGCCAGCTAGGCCAGAACATGCTCAAAACACTCAAAAAATCCAGTCGACTCGGTTTAAGAACCAGTCGACTTGAACAGAGAAAACAGGGTTTTGAAATTTTGATCACAATTCTGAGAGATTTTGGAGAGAATTTCAAAGGAAATTAAGGCTCTATAAAATAGAATGAAATCAGGAGATTCTCTAGATAATGTTTCCCTAAATTTGAAGGAATTAGATTAGAAAATTTAGAAAGGATCGCAAAGTCCTAATTCACTCCTAATTAGTTCAAACCTATCTTGATTAAGTGGCTTAGTAAATATATCAACTAATTGATCTTTAGTAGGAACAAAATCAAGCACTATATTACCATTTGAAAAATGATCTCTAATAAAATAATGTCTAATTTCAATGTGCTTGGTTCTAGAGTGTTGAATTGGATACTTTGTCAAATTGATAGCACTTGTGTTATCACATTTAATTGGAATTTTAGATTGTGATACACCAAAGTCTTCTAGTTGTTGTTTAATCCATAACACTTGAGCACAACAACTACCAGCAGCCACATACTCAGCCTCAGTTGTGGACAAGGCTATGGAGTTTTGCTTCTTACAGTGCCATGAGATTAAATTCAACCCTAGAAATTGGCATGTACCGCTAGTACTTTTTCTATCTATTTTACAACCAGCATAGTCAGCATCAGAGAATCCAATCAAATTCAGGGTAGAAAGTTTAGAATACCAAATTCCTAAATTACTTGTTCCTTTCAAGTATTTAATTATTCTTTTAACAGCAAGCATATGTGTTTCTTTTGGTGATGTCTGAAATTTAGCACATACACATACACTATATAAGATGCTAGGTCTACTTGCAGTCAAATACAATAAGGACCCGATCATACCTCTATATAGCTTTTGGTCAACATTGGATCCATTTTCATCTTTGTCCAATCTGCAAGCTGGGCTCATGGGTGTGCTCATTGATTTGCTACTCTCCATACCAAACTTTTTGATGATTTCTTTGATGTATTTGGCTTGGTTGATGAAGATGCCTTCCTTTGTTTGTTTCACTTGAAGTCCAAGGAAGTAGTTTAGTTCGCCCATTAAGCTCATTTCGAATTCTCCCTGCATAAGCTTAGCAAATTCTTTACATAGAGATTCGTTAGTTGCACCAAAAATGATATCATCAACATATATTTGTACAACTAAGATGTCATTATTCTTCTTTTTGATAAACATGGTTTTGTCTACATTTCCTCGTGAAAAATCATTTTCAATTAAGAAAGTGCTAAGTCTATCATACCAGGATCTAGGTGCTTGCTTCAAACCATACAATGCTTTATTTAATTTAAATACATGGTTTGGAAAAGTGTGATTTTCAAAAAATGGTGGTTGTTCCATAAAAACTTGTTCAGAGATAAAACCATTAAGAAATGCACTATTTACATCCATTTGAAAAAGTTTAAAATTCATGTAGCAAGCAAATGCAAGTAGTAATCTAATAGCTTCTTGTCTTGCTACGGGGGCATAAGTTTCATCAAAATTAATACCTTCTTCTTGGTTATATCCCTTAGCCACTAATCTAGCTTTGTTCCTTATTATGTTTCCTTGCTCATCTAATTTATTCCTATAGACCTATTTGGTTCATATTATTGGATGGTCAGCAGGTCTATCTACAAGTGTCCATACCTTACTCCTTTTAAACTGGTTTAATTCTTCATGCATTGCCATCATCCAGTTTGGATCAGTCTCAGCTTCTTCTAGGCTATGGGGTTCTATTTGTGATACAAATGCTAGGTAATCATGTGCATCCTTATGTGCAGACCTAGTCCTAACACCATGTGAAGGATCTCCTATGATTAATTCTTTAGGATGAGATGTAACATACCTCCAGTCCCTCGGTAGATCGGTGTGATCCTTACTTACCGTTTCTTCATAAGCTTGAGTGTCTTTATCTTGAATGGTCAAGTCATCCATTCCTTTTTGCAATGTACCTGCATCATTATCTATGCACTCTTCTTGTCTAGAAGGTGTAGGGTTAGTTTCAATAACTACAACATGTATTGACTCTTCAACAGTAAGAATCATTTTATTAAAAACCCAATATGCTTTGCTATGTAATGAATAACCTAGAAAAATTGCATCATCAGCTTTAGAATCAAATTTTTCTAAATTATCTTTTCCATTGTTATGCACAAAGCATTTGCATCCAAACACATGAAAATAACTAATATTAAGTTTTCTATCATTCCAAAGCTCATAGGGGGTTTTCTTTAAAATAGGACGGATCAAAACGTGGTTTAAAATATAACATGCAGTGTTCACCGCTTCTACCCAAAAGTACTTTAGAAGATTGCCTTCGCACAACATTGTTCGAGCCATTTCTTCCAATGTCCGATTTTTTCTCTCTACAACACCATTTTGTTGAGGTGTTCTCAGAGCGGAGAAGTTGTGATCGATGCCAAATTCAGTATAATAATCTTCAAAAAATTGATTTTCAAATTCAGTTCCATGATCACTTCTAATTGAAATTAAAAATAAGTTCTTTTGATTTGAAACCTTTTTATAGAATTTTCTGAAAACATGAAAAGTTTCATCTTTCGAAGCAATAAACAAAATCCAAGTAAATCTCAAAAAATCATCTACTATCACAAGAGCATATTTCATACCTCCTAGGCTTGTGGTCCTAGTAGGTCTGAAAATGTCCATGCGAAGTAATTCAAGTGGTCTTGTTGTAGAAACTATATTCTTTGATTTAAAACTCCCCCTAGTTTGTTTACCCATTTGGCATGCATCACAAACATGATTTAAATCAACTTTAAACTTAGGCATGCCTCTAACAAGATCTTTAGAAATCAATTTGGCAATAATATGCATGCTAGCATGACCTAATTGTCTATGCCATAGTAAACCCGACTCTTTGGTTTAATCATTCATTGCAACTAGACTGGGGCTACTTGACATGGCAAGATCATTAAGATCTACCAAATAGATATTCCCAAGTCTATGTCTAATGAACTTATTGCTAGAATCTAAAGAGTTAGTTACTATACACATAAAAGATTCAAAGACAACCTTGAAGCCTTTATCACACAATTGATTTATGCTTAAGAGATTATTCTTCAATTTGTCAACTAGCAAAACATTCTCAATAAAAGTGAAGGGAGTTATTTTGATCTTACCAATATTGATTATTCTCCCTTTGCCATTGTCTCCAAAGGTGACCATGCCTCCTTCTTTCATTTCGAGGGTGATAAATTGGTCCTTATCACCCGTCATATGTCTTGAACAGCCGCTGTCTAAGTACCACCTTTTCTTCAATCTTTGGGCTGCAAGACATTCCTGCAAAACAGTCAATGAATTCTTTTATGTACCCAAGCTACCTTGGGTCCTTGTAGGTCAACAGAGGTGGTTCCTTTGGGAACCCAAATTTTTCTTACATTCTTAAGGACATTTCTAGAATTATTGCATTCAAAAGCTTTATGTCCTATTCTTTTGCAAACATAGCATACAACTTTAGAATTTTTAATAGAAGCAGAATTTGAAGTTCTGAAAGTTGATGCAATTGATGCAAATTTTGAACCTTTTGAAATATATGCATTTTTGCTTAAGTTCTTAGGGACATACAATAAAGACTTTGAAGTTGAAACAGTTTTTGGTGTGGCCAAAACTTTTTGAGATAAAATTTTTTGAATAGGTCCTTTAGATTTTACAAAAGTAGTTGCTGAAATTCCATTCATAATAAAAGTTTTAAAACCAATTCCAGCTTTGTTTCCTGAAATCCGTTGTTGTTTTAAAATTAACCCAAGTTTATTTGAAGATAAAGTAAGTTTTTCAACTAAAGGCTTGAGTTTTGTAACCTCCTTTTTTAGTTCAATGTTTATAGCAAGTAAATCATTGTTTTTCTTCTCACATAAAAGATTTTCATTTTTCAGCTTTTCAATTTTTTCAAAAATGTCATGCAGTTCTTTTTGTAACAAGAGGTTCTTTTCTGAAATTTTATCTTTTTGTTTGAGTAAAGAGTCATTCATATTTTTCAATGATTTATCTTTATTCCAGCTTTCTTAAATTCAGATAATAAATCATGAAAAACATAATTTAATTCATCAAATATGAATTCAGTGCAAGTGCTAGGGGATGTTATCTCATCTTCAAGACCCATTAAACATAGATTCGCAGTCTTGGTGGTCTCTTCTTCTTCAGATGAAGATGATTCTTCACTATCGCTCCATGTGGCAACCATGGCTTTCTTCTTCTTTTTCTGTCTGAAGGATTTCTTCAATAGAGGACAGTCTGGACGTATGTGCCCCGGCTTCTTGCATTCATAGCATGTGGGGACTACTTCTTTATCTTTCTCTCTGTCCTTTTCTTTTTCTTTTCCATAATCCTTCTTATGAAATTTTCGGTTGTATATTCCTTTCTTTCTTCCCATAAATTTTCTAAATCTCCTCACAACCATTGTAATATCATCGTCTTCTAGGTCGTCATTGGAGGAGGTTCTTTCTTATTCCGATTCTTCATCATCCCTCTTTGATTCAGAAGCAGCTCTGAAGGCTATAGTCTTCTTTTTCTTCTGTTCATCTTCAATTCTGTGCTGCATTGTTAGCTCGTGGGTGATGAGTGATCCCAGTAGTTCATCCAGTAGTAGTGTGTTGAGATCTTTGGCCTCCTGGATTGCAGTCACTTTGGGATCCCACTTGTCAGGTAGAGAACGGAGTATCTTCTGAACTAAATCAGCATTTGCGTATACCCTGCCAAGACTCTTTAAACCATTAATAATATCTATAAATCTAGAGAACATGGCATAAATTGTTTCAGAAGGTTCCATTTTAAACAATTCATAATTATGAACTAAAAGATTTATCTTTGAGGTTTTCACTTGGGAAGTTTCCTCATGGGTCACTTCGAGTTTGACCCAGATTTCCTTTACAGAAGAGCAAGTGGAAATTCGGTTGAACTTGTTTGCATCCAAAGCACAATATAATAAATTCATCGCTTTAGCATTCAATTCCCCCATTTTCATGTCATGATCATCCCAGTCCTCTTTAGGCTTAGGGATGTCCATGCCATTAACTTTAATTGTGAAAATGTGTGTCCCTTTTAAGATTACCTTCCACAATTGAAAATCTATAGCTTGAATGTAAATTTTCATTCGTGCTTTCCAATAAGAATAATTAGTGCCTGTGAATAGTGGAGGTCTATTTGTTGACTGGCCTTCAGCCAAGGATGTACTCATGGGATGAGCCATCAATCTTTACTCAAGTAATCAGAGACACTGCTCTGATACCAGCTGTTGCCCAAGTGGCTTTTCCCAAGAGGGGGATGAATTGGGAATTACAAAATTTCTTGCAATTATGTGCACAGGTAATTCCTCTTAGTGGTTGAGTGCTGTGTTATTTAAAAATAAGTACGGAAGCTGAAAAGTAAATCAAGCACAACACAAAGAAGGCAAATTTATAGAGGTTCAGAGCAACCCAGCTTCTACGTCCACTACCCAAGTTCACCACTCGGAATTTCCATTATATCCCCCAAACTGGAATACAGTTGGATTGTTTTACAGGCTCACAATCCCAACCTCTACACTTTAGTTTTTAAACTGGGCTCACCAAAGAAACCCACTCTAGAATTTCACAGGTTCACCTAGAACCTCAACACTTTGGTTTTGAAAAGGCTCACCAAAGAAACCTATTTGGTTTTTACAACTGGGCTCACCAATAACCCAAATATTCTAAGAGTAGAATAAAAGCAACAAAAATTGACAAACTCGATTGTCGGGTGGTTGCCGATGCAGCTCGAGTGAAGCTTAATTGAATGCTCTTCAATGCACTTCAATGGCTTCCTTGCTTTCCTCAAAAGATGCTTCACGCTTTTGATAAGAGTTGGTGAAGGCTTGAAGACTGACTTCAAAGCTCAAGTGCTCTCTCCTCTAACTTCAATAAATATTCAATAACTGTTCATTAACTCATTAGTCTCTCCAAAGATGTTCTCATACCTTATTTATAGAGACTTCAACTGCCTTCCCTTGATTTTGAATGTTGTAGACTGTTGGAAAGTGACAGGTTACCGTTGGAGCACTTTTGGATTTCAAAAATAAAAAACTTGGAACTAGCTTTTGGAGGTGACCCCGTCATTCCAGTCAGCTCGGACCTTCTTCGAGTCGACTCGGATCAAGTTTGGGTCGGTTGGGTTGAACACCAGTCGGCTAGGTTCCACAGTTGAGAAAATGGTTCACTCTGGATGAGTCGGCTAGGCTGAAATCCAGTTGGCTCGGATCCCTGAGATTCTCAGAACGTTCTCAACCATGTTCTGGATGAGTCGACTGGGCCTTGGTGCCAGTCAGCTGGATCGTGTGCCAGAGAACTTCTTTCTTGTGCCAGTGCCAGAGTCGGCTAGTTCCTCCATCCAGTCGGCTCGAGATTGGTTCTTCAGCCAGATCAAATTCAATTCTCCAGAACTCTTGTGCCAAGCTTTGAGGACTTCCTCAAGGTCTTCTTACAATGAAATTAAGAATAATTGAAGCTTGAAAACTTTAAGAAGTAACCCTTTATCTTTGATTCAAGTAGGAGATTTTTTGTTGGGTTCTTCTTTACAAGATTCTAATTACTTACAACTCAACACAAAACAATAAAGATTGCAGGATTTAGAAAGTATGTCAATGTAGTTGTCCTACAAAAACTTGTCAACCATTTGAAGAGTTGTTAGATAACCAAATGTATGCTTCAATGTTTTGTTATCATCAAAATCACTTTAGGGGTCAACAAGTTTCTTTAAGATATCTTATAAACTAAGCTTTCACAGATCTAGATTCCAACTTATCCGCCATTAGTCTTTTGACATAGGCAGGACATCCCCAAATCTTGAAATGGGCAAGACTTGGTTTCCTACCATGCCAAATCTCATATGGTGTGGTAGGAACAGATTTAGATGGAACCCTATTTAGAATATAAATTGAAGTCTATAGGGCATCTCCTCAAAGAAATAAAGGTAAGTCAGTGAAGCTCATCATGGATCGAACCATATCTAATAATGTCCTGTTTCTCCTCTCAGACACCCCATTAAGTTGAGGCATACCTGGTGGAGTCCATTGTGAGACTATGCCATTGTCCTTAAGATAACCTAAAAATTTTCTACTAAGGTATTCTCCTCCCCGATATGATCGAAGAACCTTAAGGGTTTTACCTATTTTTTTTTCTACCTCATATCTAAATTTCTTGAACATTTCAAAAGCTTTAGATTTGTGTCTCATAAGAAACACATAACCATACCATGAACAATCATCAGTAAAGGTTATGAAGTATTAAAAACCACCCCTGGACTACACATCAAATGGACCACACACATCAGTGTGTACCAAGGCAAGTAATTCTATGGCCCTCTCCCCATGTCCTATAAAGGGTAACTTGGTCATTTTGCCTTGAAGACATGACTCATAAGGTGGGTATGATTCAGAATTAACTGAATCTAGGATCCCATCCCTTTCCAGTTTATTTATTTTGTCCTCACCTATATGACCGAGCTTTAGGTGCCACATGTATTTTTCATTTAGGTCATTTCTAGGATGTTTATGTCCTATGGCATTCACTTTAATTTTCTCGTTAATATTCAAAGATGCATCGGCATACAAATGATAGAGACTGTCAATTAAAATAGCTTTTGCAACTGATTTATTTCTCAAATAAATACTACAAAAGTTTTTATTGAATATAAATTCAAAACCTTCTTGTGCTAGCACAGAGATAGAAATCAAATTTCTACTAGCTCCAGGTATAAAATAACAATCACTAAGTACTAATGTAAACCCTAAAGGTAACACCAGAGAATATGATCCAACGGCTTGAGCAGCAACTTTTGCTCCATTTCCGACATGTAGGACCATCTCACCTTCTCTCAGTATTCTACTTCTTTCCAGGCCCTGCATTGAAATGCATATACGAGCACTAGAACTAGAGTCTAAAATCCAATTAGAAGTAGATGAAACCGTTAGGTTAGATTCAATAATGAGTATAGGCTTACCTTCAGAAGGCACATCCTCCTTCTGTTTCTTTAGGCTTTCCAGGTAGAAAGGACAATTCCTTTTCCTATTGCCATCTGTGTTGCAGTGGAAACATTGCCCTTTGCTAACCTTGGCTTTCTTGGGAGTGTCCTTATTTTTCTGTTTGCTTTTCTTCTTCTGCTTCTTTGCAGGTTTCTTCTTCTTCTAAGTAGACTTTCTTTTGGAGGAAGACTGCTCCATAGAGTAAACAGAGCCCCTTGAACTCTTTAGGGTCCCCTCATTGCTTACCAACATGTTCAACAATTCAGGCAAAGTATAGTTCAACTTGTTCATATTATAATTCATAACAAATTGAGCATATGAACTAGTCAAGAACTGGAGGATCAAATCCACCTGAAGCTCCTTGTGAATAGGAATGCCCAGCTTCTCAAGCTGTTCGATGTCCTTGATCATTGTCAAACAATGATCGTGCACTGACTGCCCTTCACGCATCTTGTTGTTGAAAAGCCTTTTCGACACTTCAAAGCGTGCAATCCAACTTTGTTCACCATATAACTCTTGTAGGTGAATCAGAATCGATTTAGCAATTGGCATATCCTCATGTTGGCTCTACAATTCATTTGACATTGAGGCCAACATATAACACTTAACCTTATTATCATCTTTCATCCATTTCACATGTGCAGTCGTATGACGAGCACTTGGATGGTCAGGTAAGACAAGGGGTTCCTGGTCAAGCACATAGCCCAACTTCTCAGAACTCAAAACAATTTTGAAGTTTCTCAACCAATCTTTAAAATTGAGGCCAACTATTTAGTTTGTCTTTAGAATACGGATAAAGGGATTTGAAGCAGACATGGTTAACTATAAGAGTAGAAGATTCAAATTATTATAGAGTCTTTAAGAAATAATTTTAGAACTCCCACTATTTACTCGGATCTCTCACACTCCCCGTGGAGATGCGAAAACCTTGCGACTCTAGGTTTCTAGTGGGTGCTACGGTCCCATCGATGTGCGGCACCTCATCTTGTTTGATTATTGGTAACACGCTACACCAATAAGTGGCCAACTCTTGTCCAATGTATCTATTATAAATTGTATCTCTTGGTCTATCAATCATGGAACCTCAACGTGCCCGTTTATTGGTCCAATCATTAGTTAAGTCAGACCCACCATTTTTGTTAGACAGAGCCATCATTGAGTCCCTCAACGTGCCCATTTATTGGGCCCAACCCCATCAGTGCCTAGCAACATCTCAGCTTAATAGGGTGGTTGTGTCTTCCCGATGTAACTAGACCACTATAAGTAGCTAAGAATAATCAACACCAGTAGGACACCCGCACACCTACAATGGTGGAAGACCTATGACTTAATATTTATTAGGAGCTTAGGTTCAGGTCTCTTCTAAATTGATCAGCCAAATCATGACTAACCAATTATATTCAGTCAGCATAATTTCATGTCTGACTAATTATATTAGGTCAGCATAATCTCATGTTGCCTTAATATAACCAGCATAGGTGAACTCAAATCAAAAGGGACCCTTTTGAAAACTTAATCAACTAAATTAGCTGGGTCAGTTTGATCCATGGGAGGGTTCTGCCAATATACCCTCTTTCTACCAAACTAGTTGGTTAAGAAAGAGTTAGCCCCAATTAGCAAACCATGATCGAAACCTTCCTTAGACACCAATTGACTGATAAGATTCAATTAGGTCATCTAATAATCTGGGCTCATCATTGAGCCAAATTAGGTCTTAACTTATCGATTCACTATCAAATGAATCGATCTGACCAGACTACATCTAAAACCAAGTTTGAGCACACTTGACCTAACCCAAATCATCATTTGATTAGGTTGAGTCACTTGCTCAAAATTACATTAGGGTTACTAGTTGATCTAATCAAGCCCTAATCACGCAGCCCAATCTCTAGACCTAATTTGTTCAACCCAAACTCTCATGCACCAAATTTGATTTTCTTGATCAAATCAATTTTAAAATTAGGCATGACATTAATGGCTTATGATCATGAATCACATTTAAGATCTAAACCCTAATTTTGTGCATCTCATACAACAACATACAGATCAAAACCATTTTGAAAACTCCTTTTCAAAACCAGGTATACATCAAAGTAGGACAACCTTTGCACTATATGGGGGAAAACCCTATAGCAGGACAACCTTATGTCACTTTGTGTAACCCTTGATCAATTTAATTTCAGATTATTAAATTTAATTTCATATCTCAAAATTATGATTTTAATTTCGAAAATAATTTTTCAAAACATAAAATTCTATGATAGAACAATCTCATGTTCAACAAAGATCTAATACAATCATAATTATCGATTCGATCTAATTATTTTTCAGATCTGATTCTCATGTATGCATGTTAAAGAGAGAACCGCGTCTCTGATACAACTGTTGGAGTTCTCCTAGAAATAGGAAATTATAATTAAATAGGCATCAGGAGCCTGTCGCAGCAGAAGCAGATACAAAAATAATTTATATCTAATCATGCAATTCATAAATAAATATAATTTATTTATCATAAATTTCTAACATGCTGCAACATATGAAAAAAATATTAGATCTGAAATAAAAATTATTTTAAGCATAAAATACTTACCTGGATTGCTATCCAGGCCTGCTCTGAAAAACATGCAAATCCGTTACTAAAAAGTCGGGATTCTGTCGGAGCTGTGCAATCGCCCGGCCTCTACTGGTATCCACACAAAGCTCACACAACTAAGTCATAGAGGGCACCGGATGCTAGATCCTTGTAGCCCTCTCCTCTTTCAGCAAATTGCATGCTTTAAAAACTGTGCCGATCCGAATTCGGATTGGCTTTCGACTTCTGTCTTGCAAATCAAACTATGCAAGACCTTTGGACCCTTTCCTCTCCTTTTTCTCTTATATGGAGAACCTCTCAACACTCTTGAAGATCACACAGAAGAAAATAAAGTGGAAAGGAGAGAGCAAAGATGGTACCCGAGAGAGAGATTATCTGGAGAGGATGCCCAAGGGAGAAACCTCACGCCAAAACCAAAGCTTATTGTCGGCCACCCCTTTCTCTCCCTTTTATTTACCATGAAACAAATCTCCCATCCCCAAAAGGAAAAAGATTGGTGTTTAGTTTTATCTGGTTTAAAATTTTAAGAGTAGAATAGAAGGACTCCTCTTAAAATTCATTCACGCCAATCTCATATTAGCACACACCTATTTCACGCCCCTCTTTTCTTTTGTTGCACAAAATAAATTGGGGCCCACTTAGGCATGTGGAGGGAAGGGGAGACAAGGAGAAAGAGTCCCAATCTAACTGGACTCTAGGTCTTGGTTCAAACAAAGTGATTTTACAGTCAAATTGAACCTGGTTTTAAATCCGATCGAACCATTCCGAAGTGGACATTGACCTGAATCAATTAGAATTAATTAATTAAGTCTAACTCAATTAAATTAAATCTAATTTAATTTAATTAACATTTAATCCATAATTAATTAATTGTAACATTTACAATTAGGTCAAATATTAATTGTAACATTTATAATTAGGTCCAAATTGATTTGCTGATTGGTTACTTGAGCGCCTAATGTGTGTGACCCCTCAGGTCCTATCCTGTCTGGTAATGAGACATGCTATAATCTCCATTATACATCATTAAAACTCCTTTCGATGGACTAAAACAATTTCAGCTCAACCCTAATTAGGATCATCGATCTGAGAATGATCGTAATGGGCTCTTATAATCTAGTAGTGACACCTAACAGTATGTAGTGGCAATCCAGCAAAATAAGATTGGAATCCCTAGATGTAGTTACCATATGATTCGGTTCCTCTATCAAAATCCTGACATGATGTTGATTACGGATACTCGTCAAACCCATCAATCATATGCTTAACCTAATCGACTCAAGTCCAATTGTGATGCTAATGAAAACACCTTTTCATTATCACCCTGCTATAGCCATAGACTTCTGGACTTAGTCTCATTAAGCTTGCATAGAATTATACCTTACTATTAAGGCTGATAGATCACTACAAGTGAACACCCTATGATGGGGACATCGCTAGCATGGATCTCGAAGCAAGCACGAATCCTGGAGCTGCACGAATCTCAGAGGATATCCAGAATAAATTAATTTGGATTTATCTTTTTGTTTGAAATTTAAATTAGGATTTGGTTGGATAGGATTTAGATATGGATAGGCTTATCTTATCCTATCTTGTATTTGAATTTGAATCATTCCTATCTTTTTATCTTGTATTCAAATTCAAATGAAGGTTGTACAGGTCTATAAATACCACTCTTAATCCTTTGTAAAAAATAGTTTAGTCAAGTTTTAGGAATGAAAATGAGTTTTAGAAAAGAGTGGTTTTTTTATTTCACTTCGTGAGGAAAGGGTGTGAGGTCCAACCCCAGGACAAGATGTGAGGTCATGTCCAGTTATCCCCCTTCCCATTCCATCCTCTTTATCCCCTCGTGATCTTGAGATTCTTCCTAGCACCTCCAAGTATCGAGGAAGGTGTAATGCCTTAGAGGTGAGAGATCTCTTCGTTAGGGTGAGTCCCAAAGTCCTCGAGATCCAGATCAATGTCTTCCATCCCCAATTTTTCCTTCGCCACCCTAGAAAAAAAATCCAAAAAAATTAGAATACCCTAATTTAGGTGACTTCTAGGCTCGCCAACGATCCTACCCATCCATCCCCCATCAATATTGGTATCGGAGCTAGAAAATTAGGGTACCTTCATATCAATCCAGATTCCCCATCACCGATCCAATTTTTTTTTCCATCCTATCATGTTCTTAGATCCAAAAAAAAAAAAAAATCGAAGTTTCCAATAATTTAATTTTCTTTCTTTCTGTGTTTCCTCCCAAACTCCATCCTCCGCCGACAATCATTGTTTCCTCAGATCTGAGGAGAACTTCGTTGCTGCCAGCCATCCAAAGCATCCCCTCCGCCATGCACTCATCCGATGATCCTAATCCCGTTGCTGATCCCCTTTTATCTTTTTTTCCTTCCCACCTAAGAACCACCACCGAGCCAAAACCCGTCCCCTTTGTTTTTTCCCTGAATCACCCAACTAGAGAGCCCCAGAACAACGTCCCCCTGACTTGCCCCTCAAGGCCTCCCGCACCCTCCATGCCAAATGTCAGTCCATCGAGAACCCGGACTCGGTCCTCTGCTTTCGCAAGGAGATCGGTCCTCCCTCCCACCACCGGCGATGGTGCTGCTGCCCCCTTCTTCCGGCCGGCGCCTCCTCTCTGTCCCCGACCAGTGATTCTGGTGACGTCGGAGTTCGACAGCGACAGCTCGGTGTTCTTCCATAAGGTCTCCTGTCTCCTATTCGACCGCCTCTCCAAGATCAAGTTCTCCTTCTGGAACAACCCTACATGCCAGAGATGCAGCGGCAGTTCTTGCTCCGACACGGCTACCACCTCCGTCCACTCGCCACCTCCTCTTTTGCCTCTCCTAACCCTCCTCCTCCATCGCCTCCCGTTCCTGCTACACCACCCACTCCCATTCACTGAGCCGTGCTCCACCCTGCACCGCTCTCGTTGGTGGAGCCGATCACCTTCCCGTCCCTCCTTCTCTGACGGCAGCGTTCTCGTCGTTCCCCACCACTATAACGGTGTTCGAGCCCTGTTTGCCTGCCGCTCACTCGGATTCCCATCGAACACTGACTGCGATTGCAATCCCGAGAGTCCTGATAGCATCCAAGCCATGCCAACCCCCCCAATCACTTGGATCCCCATCATCGTGCCGTCTCCTTCCTCAGATCCGGCGGACAGCCCATGATAGCCCAGCCTTTCCCTACATCATTCATGGACCGAGTCAAGACCAGCCTCAAGGAATCCACCCGCGAGGCTTCATCACCCAGATCAGAGAAGAACACTGCTTCTCTTGTCATCGAGAATGATGGCGGTTCAATTGATGTGTCTGTCCCTCAGGTGATAGTGGCTGCTTCGGATGTGCAGCAAGAATCGGCAAAGACATAGAACAATTCAATTCTTGATGCGAAGCTCTTGAAGGGAGAACTGAATGGCTAGAATCAGATAGAGAGCCAGATAGAAGCTGCTACACCTACAAAGGAAACTTCCTGTGCTGATTTGGATGTTAATCATGTTGAAGAAACTACAGCAAAAGATCTCCAATGGCTGACAGCGTCCGGGAAGAGAAGTTCAACATTGATCTGATGGTTCCTCCTCCAAAGAGGGATGAATTATGTGATTTCGATTCATATCACAAGTCGCAGGTTCCAGATTATTGACATGGTGTTAAAAGCAAACAATGAGAAGAAGGAAGAAAAAGCAGTGGAGAGAACCACACAAGTAGATCAAATTATTGAGGACGACCGGAAGGTTGAGAAATCAACCAAAGAGGAATCCACCCGCGACCTCTCCCTCTCCAAGTTCAAGTCTGGCACCATCGTCGCCGCCATTTGCCGAAGCAGGGTCGCGCCACTGTCTCCCGGTGCCGCCGCCTTCATGCCCAGCATCGTCGCCAGTGAGAGTCCGCTGGATCTGACCCTCCGAAGCCGTTCTCTATTCTGCATGCCCGTCAAAGCAAAAAAAAATCCTGGATCGTGAAATCAGCATCCTTCTACATGCTTCTCCGGGCAAAGCCGGTTTCCTCTCACGAGTTCAAGTTGCTTGGATTCTAGAGTTGCACATTTTTCAATGCTACACGATTCTCGGAGATAAACAGATCTCAGAGCAGAGCCCCTTTGATTGATTGATTTGGTTTCACCAACGTCCCCCCTGATCCTGACTCGATGGAGACGAGTTCTCCCCACCTCAGAAGAATTATGGGGACATCGCTAGCATGGATCCCGAAGCAAGCACGAATCCTGGAGCTACATGAATCTCGGAGGATATCCCGAATAAATTAATTTAGGTTTATCTTTTTGTTTGAAATTTAAATTAGGATTTGGTTGGTTAGGATTTAGATATATATAGGCTTATCTTATCATATCTTGTATTTAAATTTGAATCATTCCTATCTTTTTATCTTGTATTCAAATTCAAATGAGGGTTGGATAGGTCTATAAATACCACCCTCAGTCCTTTGTAAAAAATAGTTTAGTCAAGTTTTGGGAATGAAAACGAGTTTTAGAAAATAATGGTTTTTTTATTTCACTCCATGAGAAAAGGGTGTGAGGTCCAACCCCAAGACATGATGTGAGGTCATGTCCAGTTATCCCCCTTCCCATTCCATCTTCTTTATCCCCTCGTGACCTTCAGATTCTTCCTAGTGCCTCCAAGTGTCGAGGAAGGTGTAATGCCTTAGAAGTGAGAGGTCTCTTCGTTAGGGTGAGTCCCAAAGTCCACGAGATCCAGATCCGTGTCTTCCATCCCCAATTTCTCCTTCGCCACCCCTAGAAAAAAAATCCAAAAAAATTAGAATACCCTAATTTAGGTGACTTCTAGGCTCGCCAACGATCCTACCCATCCATCTCCCATCACCCTACTCCTATAATAAACTTACTATAGCCAACGAACATTGCAAGGCCCCGTATGGATAGGAACCATGTGATTGTGCTATCAAACTACAGCAACCTTATTGTGAGTAGCCGAGACACTCTAGGTCAAGGAACTATTCACATAACTACAGCATCAAAAAATTATCGATGAGTGAGTAGTCATCCGTATAACTTCCTTACTTGGTCACGCTCAGTACCATTGATCTCTATCAACTACCTGCACTCTCACTCCAATGTCACCACACTGTAGTTATCCGTATAACTTCCTGTACTTGGATCAATCACCATCCTCATGATACTCCAATAATCGAGAGCTTTTAGGAGTTAATCTATAAAGACACATGCCTCAAATTCTCAACTCTTAAGAATATGTGTCATTGTCCATTAACTCCATGGACGATTCATAGACACAAAATATGAATGAAACTAATACCCTTTATTAATAAAGAAGAAATAAGTACAAAGTTAATACCCTAAAAATTACAATGTGTCAAGCCAACATGGCTTTCAGGGCATACATCTAATAGTATATGGACCTATGTCAACTCAGGCCAGAGAAGGATATTCTTATTTCATCACTTTTATTGATGATTTATCAAGGTTTGGTCATGTGTATCTTTTAAAACACAAGTCCGAAGCCTTTGATAATGAATATTAGAGTTTGGTTGAAAAACAAACTGGATTTAGTATTAAAGCTCTTCGGTCTGATCAAGAAGGTGAATACTTATTTGGTGAGTTTCTGAACCATCTCAAGGACAAAGGAATTATATCTAAATGGACCCCTCCTTATACACCCCAGTTAAATGGAGTGGCAGAAAGGAGAAATCGTACCTTGTTAGACATGGTGAGGTCCATGATGAGCTTCACAGATCTTCCTACTTCCTTCTGGGGACATGTCCTAGATACTGCTGCATACATATTAAATAGGGTTCCATCTAAATCAGTGAATAGCACTCCATATGATTTATGGAATGGCAAAAGACCAAATCTTAAGTATTTGAAGATTTGAGGTTGCCATGCTTATGTCAAGAATACCTTTGGACATAAGCTAAGTTCAAGGGCTGATAAATGTAGGTTTGTTGGTTATTCAAAAGAGGATGTTGGATACCTCTTTTATAATGCTACTAAGCAAAAGATAATTGTCAGTAGGCATGCTACATTCTTGGAACAAGAGTTTATCCAAGAAGGATGTAGTGATTCTTCACTTGAGTTATATGAAGAACAGAACCAATAAACCAGTGAGCCTTCAAAAGAAGTTCCTCAACCAGAGGTTCTTGTGGATCAAGAATAACCACAATACACACTTCCTCTCTGAAGGTTAGAGAGGGTGCGGGGAGCACCTCTCAGATATGGTTTTGTCATCGGGGATGACAATGAAGCCAGTATCATACAGGATGATGATCCTGTGACCTATTTGGAAGCTGTCAAGGGTAGAGACTCCGACAAGTGGCTTGGCACCATGAAATATGAATGGACTCCATGTATTCCAATCAAGTTTGGACCTTGGTAGATCCACCTTAAGGAATTAACCCGATAGGGTGTAAATGGGTCTTCAAGAAGAAGATTGGAGCAAATGGTCAAGTTGAGACCTATAAGGCTAGGCTGGTAGCAAAAGGTTTTAGACAAAAACATGGTGTAGACTATGATGAAACCTTTTCTCTAGTAGACATGCTCAAATCCATTCGGATACTGCTTGCCATAGTAGTATGCCATGACTATGAGATCTGGCAAATGGATGTGAAGACTGATTTCCTCAATAGAAACATTTAGGAAGAAGTCTATATGTCATAGCCAGAGGGGTTTGTCTCAAGTGGGAGACCAAACTAGGTATGTAAGTTAAAAAAGTCAATTTATGGACTTAAGCAAGCATCGAGGAGTTGGAACATCCATTTTGATGAAACAATCAAAGGAATTGGTTTTGTCAAAAATGTGGATGAACCATGTGTCTACAAGAAGACAAGTGGGAATGCACTTGTTTTCTTGGTTTTGTATGAGGACGACATATTGATCATTGGAATTGATATCCCAATGTTGCAGTCAATTAAAACTTGGCTATCATAAATGTTTTCCATGAAAGATTTAGGAGAAGCATCCTATATACTAGGTATAAGGATCTACAGAGATAGATCTAAAAGGATGCTAGGCTTATCCCAGTCTAGGTACATTGTTGAAGAGATTCAACATGGATGGAAGTAAGAAAGGTTACTTACCTCTAAGTCAAGGCATACATCTCTCTAAGAAAATATCTCCTAAGACATCAGAAGAAAGGGAGAGAATGGCTATGATTCCTTATGCTTTAGTTGTAGGATCGATTATGTATGCCATGTTATGTACCAGGCTTGATGTTGCTTATGCTTTGGGCATGTGAGCAGGTTTCAGGCAGATCCAGGAGAGGATCATTGAAAAACTGTGAAAAATATTCTTAAGTATCTGAGAAGGACTAAAGATATTTTTCTAGTATATTGAGGATCTGAGTTGAAACTAGAAGGTTATACAAATTCTAGTTTTTAATCAGATATAAATGATAGCAAATCCACATCGGGGTATGTCTTTACCCTGAATGGTGGTGCAGTGAGTAGAAAAAGTACAAAGCAGCCTACAGTAGCTGGCTCAGTCACTGAGGCAGAGTACATAGCTACTAATGAAGCTACAAAGGAAGCTATTTGGATGAAGAAATTCATCATGGAATTGGATATGGTTCCTGATGTACAATAGCTAGTGCCATTATACTGTGATAACACTAGGGCTGTTGCACAAGCTAAGGAACCAAGGTCTCATTACAAGTCCAAGCACATTCTAAGATAGTTTCATCTCGTTTGAGAGATCATTGAAAGACATGATGTTACCATTGAACGAGTTGACACAAAGAACAATATAGCAGACCCATTCACTAATGCATTAGCCAAGCAGCAGCTAGATCGTCACTTAGATTGTATGGGCATAAAATACAAGGGCAATTGGCTTTAGTGCAAGTGGGAGTTTGATAGAAAAGTGCCCTAAGGGCCAATCAGTATGAGGGCCTTTTTGTAAACTTCCAGCTCATGTATGACATATTTTTCATATTAATAAAGGCATTTGATTCATCATATACTGCTGTGTCATGTTTTTGTTGATTATGATGAACCCCATAGAGTAGGGCAATGGAATTAGGGTTATGATAAAATAACAGTGAGACCTAATTCCTATAAACCCTAATCTAGAATGTTCCTAGTCATTGGACCATCGATTCGGAGATCGATGAATTCGGAAAGACTAGCTTATCTTATGTATGCTCAGTTGATGAGGGTGGTTGATCTCTCAACCACTTGTGTAGAGACACTAATACAAGGATAAGGGTGCTCATCAAGGTATGAGTACACTGGACTAATCTGCACCGGGACTATCTTGTGGAAGTCTTACTACTTGTCAAAAGATAGATCCCAGAGTAGAAATTATGCATATGATCTTTAGACCTGAGGTCACCATGGTTCCTTGTGCACACTAAGTCATACATTGGTTCATACTCATTCATACTATTGTGACATGTATGAAGTGTTTTGGGTATGGTGGAAGATGTACGAAAGATGTGAGTGGACCAACAAGGAATCAAGCTTTCCTAGTAAGAGGAATTGTTATCCTATCAATCTCTTTGATGAGTGACTCAAGGAGCCTTTGATCAAAGCAGGATAAGATTAGAATTGGTTTCTAATCAGTCATTAGTTGAGTCCTCATGATCAAGATGAGATTCGATATGATTAGGTGTTAGGGTTTGACATATGTCCATAGCTATCACTTAATCGAGATAATGGGAGATCGAAAGATTGAATTGTATGGTAACTTACTACTGAAGGGTACTTTGATAATTTTCACTAAATTTCTCATCTTCCGGGTAGGCATGACATGTTGCTAGATGTCAATCTTATCTTGTAGGTTTTCATGAACCAATTGATTTGGTTTTATGAGTCAATTCGATGTATGATTCGAACTGGACAATTAGGTGAGCCAATTTGACCTAATTAGGTCAATCGGATTCGATTAGATCGAATCGGCTAGAACCTAGACCTACTACAAGCTAGATGTGGAACCCAAAGGGTCACACACATTAGGGAGTCATCCTAGGAACTCAATTGACATTTAATTAGGGTCAAGGGATTCTAATTGGTTAGCTAGATTGCATACTAGCATGTGTAGGCTGACCTAATCTCCTAACCCAATTGAATTGGGTCTGAAAGGTTACTAAATGGACTAACCAATTTATGGAAGACCTAGATTATGTTGAGTTCTAAGTAGGATGAATTTATCAGATTTTATCTGATATTTTTTGGACATTTTATGTGCCATATATGAAGAGTCCAAAAGGCATTGGACTCTTCACGCCTAAGTGACACCTCTGCATTCAAAAGGGTGCACAAGGAGCAATTGACCTCCAATATGAAAAAAAATTATATTGTTGGAAAGTAGACTTAATGCCCTTTCATATGACACCCATATTTCATATACTTTGACTAGGTCAAAGGTATCATATGGCATGAAGAAGTTGGTGCAAAGTGAAGAGTCGTGTCTCTTCACTTTGGCGTTAATTCAAGTATGCAGAGTCCTTCTGCTTTAAGTCCTTTTGAATCACCAATGCTTCTCATTCATAAGTCACATCCCTTGGATTCATTTTAACTAGAAATGCCAAGTGGCAAAGGGAGAAGTCAGATAAAAATTGAAGGGACTTGAATTAGGCGGTTGGCGCATAAAGGGACATGGTGTTTCAAGATAAGACTCCTTAGTGAAGGGTCTTATTTGATCTGTGTTTGGACAAATCAAAGTCTGATGAGAAGGCTTATCTGGCACCTCCCACTCTCTTATAAATAGCCATCGATATTTGTTCCGATGGTATTATCATATTTTGGTTTCTTTCTTGCACTCTTACATTTATCCACCTTGTCTCTTCCTTCCGTTGTTAGGACATAGGTTTTCCTTTAAGACAAGTCCACCATTTTAAGACAAGGGTTTAGGAAGAGAATTAGGAAGTGATAGAAAAAGAGAAGAGAGATTTTGGAGAGGGCTTAGAGTGCTCTACTGGAGGGCAAAGTTCTAAGCAATGAAGGAGAGGCTGCCGAAGGAAGAAAGTCCATCGGAAGAGTCCCAATTGATCAAGCAACCTACAAGGGAGAGGTTCCTAGGTTTGATTCCTGTGTGGATCACCGTTGGAGGATTTGCATTTGTGAGCCTCGTGGAAAGGATTGGATTTCAGCGATCCAAGTATTTTTTTTCTGACTCCATTTATGTTTCATTAATTGGTATTGCATAAGGGGTTCTTGGGAATTAGGATTTTCTAGCCAATTAGGGTTTCATGCTTTGAATTTTTGTTTTGAAATTCACTTCTGCATGCTGCATGATTCCCAGCACCCTGGGAGAATTTCCATCAGTGGTATCAGAGCCATCCTTGTGGCATACCAGTTACGAACTATTTTTGGAGTGTTATGAAATTTCACTATCCGAGCCGACCCGACCCCTATCGAGTCGACCCGACCAAATTCATATGCATGATTTATGATTTCTTTGTGAAATGACATGATAATGTAATTATATAAAATTTTGCATATTAGGGTAATATGTTTAATTTTAGTTTTTTTATGAAATGCATGATATTATGTCAAGTATGAAATTGTGCATGTTGATTGTACCTAATAACTGCTTTGGATTGGGTTAGTCACCATGGCCGTCTGGTCATAAGAGCAAAGTAGGGTTTAAATGCCCTCTCCTCCCATTCAATGGGTCTCCTATGGCGTGTAAGGGTGCCGCTGTGACCATATCCCATGAAAAAGTGAGGTGAAAGGTATTTTTATGTATCTATCATGCCTTGATTTGCATATTAGCCATAATATGCTTGTTTAACATTGTTGGTTTTCTCCCAGGAACAGGAAATTGTAATTAAACAGGCATCAGCAACCTGTCATAGCGGAAGCATATATAAAAATAATTTATATCTAATCATCCAATTAATAAATAAATCTAATTTATTTATTATAAATTCCTAACATGCTGCATAACATGAAAAAAATATTAGATCTGAAATAAAAATTATTTTAAGTACAAAATACTTACCTGGATCGCTATCCAGACCTACTTTGAAAAGCATGCAAATCGGCTACTGAAAAGCTAGGATTTTGTCGAAGCCGCGCAATCGCTCGGCCTCTGCTGGTATCCACACGAAGCTCTTGCAACCGAGTCATAGAGGACACCGGATTGCTAGATCCTTGCAACCCTCTCCTCTTTCAGCAAACCACCTGCTTTAAGAACTGTGCTGATCCGAATCCGGACTGGCTTTCAGCTTTTGTCTTACAAATCAAACTATGCAAGACCTTTGGACCCTTTCCTCTCTTCTTCCTCTAGTAGAGCATCACTCTAGATCTCACAGAAGAAAAGAGAAAACAAATAAAGGGAGAAGAATAGTTCTTGGTGTTAGGAGAGAGAACCCCTGGTATAGCGCCAAATAGAAGAAAGATGCCCTAAAATATTCTTCACACCAAAAAGGAGAAGTTTGGAGTTCGGCCAACACATCTCCCTATTTATTTTCATGATAAAAGTCTCTCTTATATTTCTCCACGTCTAAAATACGGTGTTTTAATTTATTTGGTTTAGATTTTAAGAGGAGTAGAAGAGGACTCTTCCTCCTCTCTTATTCTCTCATGGCAAAACCAAATTACCGCCCCTCTTATTTCATGCCTTCTTTCTTTTGTCACCCAAAATAAATAGGGGCCCACAAGGCGTGTGGTGGTAAGAAGGAGACATGGAGAGAGAGTCCCAGTCTAACTGGACTCTAGGTCATGGTCCAAATGAAGTGATTTTTCAATCAAACTGAAATCGATTTTAAATCCGATTGAACCATTTCGAAGTAGACATTGACTCGAATCAATTAGGATTAATTAATTGAGTCAAACTCAATTAAATTAAATCTAATTAAATTTAATTAATAATTAATCCATAATTAATTAATTGTAACATTTATAATTAGGTCAAATATTAATTGTAACACTTACAATTAAGTCCAAATTGATTTGCTGATTGGTTACTTGAGCTCCTAATGTGTGTGACCCTTCAGGCCCTATCCTGTCTGGTAATGAGATATGCTATAATCTCCATTATACATCATCGAAACTCCTTTGGATGGACTGAAATAATTTCAGCTCAACCCTAATTAGGATCATCGATATGAGAATGATCCTAACGGGTTCTCATAATCCACCAGTGACACTTAGCAGTATATAGTGGCAACCCAGCGGAATAAGATTAGAGCCCCTAGGTATAGTTACCATGTGATTTAGTTCCTTTATCATAATCCCGGCATGATATTAGTTATGGATACTCGTCAAACCCATCAATCATATACTTAACCTAATCGACTCAAGTCCAATTGTGATACTAATGAAAACACCTTTTCATTATTATCCTACTATAGCCATAGACTTCTAGACTTAGTCTCATTAAGCTTGCATAGGATTATACCTTACTACTAAGGTTGATAGATCCCTACAAGTGAACACCCTACTCCTACAATAAACTTACTACAGCCAACGAACACCGCAAGGTCTCGTATGGAAAGGAACCATGTGATTGTGCTGTCAAACTATAGCAACCATATCGTGAGTAGCCAAGACACTCTACTTCAAGGAACTATTCACACAACTACAGCATCAAGAAGTTATCGACGAGTGAGTAGTCATCCGTATAACTTCCTGTACTTGGTCATGCTCAGTACCGTTGATCTCTATCAACTACCTGCACTCTCACTCCAGTGTCACCACACTGTAGGTCAGAGACTCATGTACCCTAAAAGGGAAGTGATCTGTATACCAATTTTAACGGATCAATCACCATCCTCGTGATATTCCAACAATCGGGAGCATTTAGGAGTTAATCTATAAAGACACATGTCTCAGATTCTCAACTCTTGAGAATATGTGTCATTGTCCATTAACTCCATGGATGATTCATAGACACAATAATATGAATGAAACTAATACCCTTTATTAATAAAGAAGTATTAAGTACAAAGTTAATGCCCTAAAAATTATAATATATCAAGCCAACATGGCTTTCAGAGCATATATCTAACAATCTCCCACTTGCACTAAAGCCAATTGGCTACATATCTAAGTCCCATTTTCTCAAAGTAGACTTCACCCTTCTGTTGGCTCTGAGTCTTAGTCAGTGGGTCTACCATGTTGTCTATGGAGTCTACTCTTCGTATCTCAACATATTTCTTCCCGAGTTGTCGCGTATGATATGAAACCGCCGCTCAATATGCTTGGACTTTTGGTGAGACCTGGGCTCCTTAGCAAGAGCTATTGCACCATTATTATCACAATATATGGGGATGGCATCAGATGGCATCACTCCAAGCTGTGCAACAAACTTTTTGTACCAAAAGGCTTCTTTTGCAGCTTCAGAGGCAGCGATGTATTCTGCTTCCATTGTTGAATCTGCTATGATGGACTACTTAGAACTTTTCCAACTAGTTGCCCCACCATTATGCAAAAACACAGAACCTGATGTAGACCTTTTATCATCAAGATCAAATATAAAGTCTGAGTATGTATATCCCTTTATCCCTAATTCTGAACTCTCTCCAAAGACTAAGAATAAATCTTTAATTCCTTTTAAGTACTTAAGAATGTTCTTTACAGCTATCTAGTATTCTTCACCTAAATTTGACTGATATCTGCTCGTGACACTCACAGCAAGAGCTATATCAGGCAGAGTACACAACATGACATACATAAGGCTTCCAATTGCCTAAGCATATGGAATCTTGCTCATGCATTGAATATCTTCAGGTGTGTTGGGACACATTTTCTTGGAGAGATTAATGCAATGCCGAAGAGGTAACAATCCTTTTTTAAAGTTCTCCATGCTGAACCTTTAGCACTTCCTCTATGTACAATTTTTGTGAAAGGCCAAGCATCTGATTAGATCTATCTCTATAAACCTTAATCCCCAAAATATAAGATGCTTCACCTAAGTCTTTCATAAGGAATTCCTTAGATAACCAACTTTTGACCAAAGTCAACATGGGAATATCATTCCCTATAAAGAGGATGTCATCCACGTACAATATGAGGAATGTCACTGCCCTCCCTCTGGCCTTCTTGTAAACAAATGGCTCATCCTCATTTTTGATAAAATCAAATGATTTGATTGCATCATCAAAATGAGTATTCCAACTCTGAGAAGCTTGCTTCAATCCGTAGATTGATCTATACAGCTTGCAGACCTTATGATCTTCATCATTGGAAGTGAAACCCAAAGGCTGCTCCATAGAGATATCTTCCTCCAGATATATATTCAGGAATGCAGTTTTCACATCCATCTACCATATCTCATAATCATGATATGCTGCAATTGCAAGCAATGTACGGATGGACTTCAGCATAGCTAATGGTGAAAAGGTATTGTGATAGTCAATGCCTTCACGTTGACTATATCCTTTCACCACCAACCTTGTTTTAAAGGTCTCTACCTTACCATCTGCACCTATTTTTCTTTTGTAGATCCATTTACAACGAATAGGTACAATACCCTCTGGTGGATCCACTAAGGACTAAACTTGGTTAGAATGCATTGAATCAATTTCTGACTTCATAGCATTCAACCATTTCTCAGAGTCGATGTCTAACATCGCCTCATCATAAGTCTTAGGATCAATCAATTGATCCTTGTCCCCAATAAGAAACATTTCCTTTAAATCCTCTATAAGCATACTTAAGTACATTTCTTGAGGTTTGGAGACTCTAATAGACCTGCAAGGAGGAAGAGTATTTACGTGTATTGGTTGATTGGGTTCAATCTGATCTCTAGCTAGTTGCTCTTGAGAGACTTTCTCATCAAGCTCAATTAACCTCCCACTACCACCTTACTGAATAAACTGTTTTTCAAGAAATGTGGCTTGTCTACTCACAATCACATTACGATCTTCTGGAAGGTAAAAATAATATCCTAAAGTTTCTTTAGGATATCCTATAAATCGAGCTTTCACAGATCTTGATTCCAACTTATTTGCCATTAGTCTTTTGACATAGGCTGGACATCCCCAAATCTTAAAATGAGCAAGACTTGGTTTCTTACCATGCCAAATCTAATATGGTGTGGTAGGAACATATTTAGATGGAACCCTATTTAAAATATAAATTGAAGTTTGTAAGGCATATCCCCAAAGAAATAAAGGCAAGTCAGTGAAGCTCATCATAGATTGGACCATATCTAATAATGTCCTGTTTCTCCTCTCAGACACCCTATTATGCTGAGGTGTACCAGGTGGAGTCCATTGTGAGACTATGCCATTGTCCTTAAGATAACCTAAAAATTCCCTACTAAGGTATTCTCCTCCCTGGTCTGATCGAAGAACCTTAAGGGTTTTACCTTTTTGTTTTTCTACCTCATGTCTAAATTCCTTGAACTTTTCAAAAGCTTCATATTTATATATTATAAGAAACATATAACCATACAATGAACAATCATCAGTGAAGGTTATAAAGTAGTAAAAACCACCCCTGGACTGCACATCAAATGGACCACATACATCAGTGTGTACCAGGGCAAGTAATTCTGTGGCCCTATCCCTATATCCTATAAATGGTAACTTGGTCATTTTGCCTTGAAGACATGACTCACAAGGTGGGTATGATTCAAAATTAACTGAATCTAGGATCCCATCCCTTTCCATTTATTAATTCTGTCCTCACCTATATGACCGAGCTTTATATGCCACATAAATTTATTATTTAGGTCATCTCTAGGATGTTTATGTCCTATGGCAATCACTTTAATTTTCTCATTAATGTTCAAAAATGAATCAGCATGCAAATGATAAAGACTGTCAATTAAAATAGCTTTTGCAACCAATTTATTTCTCAAAAAAATACTACAAAAGTCTTTATTGAATATAAATTTAGATCATTCCTGTGCTAGCACAGAGACAAATCAAATTTCTACTAGCTCTATGCACAAAATAACAGTCACTAAGAACTAAGCTAAACCCTAAAGTTATACCAGAGAATATGATCCAACAGCTTGAACAGCAACTTTTGCTCCATTTTTGACACGTATGACCATCTCACCTTCTCTCATCATTCTACTTCTTTCCAGACCCTGCTTTGAAATGCATATATGAGCACTAGAGCCAAAGTCTAAAATCCAGCTGGAAGTAGATGAAACCGTTAGGTTATATTCAATAATGAGTATAGGCTTACCTTCAGAAGGTGCAGCTTCCATTTGTTTCTTCAGGCTTTCCAGGTAGAGAGGACAATTCCTTTTCCAGTGGCCATCTGTGTTGCAGTGGAAACATTTTCCTTTGCTAACCTTGGCTTTCTTGGGAGTGTCCTTCTTCTGTTTGCTTTCCTTCTTCTTCTTCTTTGCAGGTTTCTTCTTCTTTCAAGTAGAGTTTCTTTTAGAGGAAGACTGCTCCACAGAGTAAACAAAGCCCCTTAAACTCTTCAGGGTCCCCTCATTGCTTACCAGCATGTTCAACAATTCAGACAAAGTGTAGTTCAACTTGTTCATATTATAGTTCATAACAAATTGAACATATGAACTAGTCAAGGACTGGAGGATCAAATCCACCTGAAGCTCTTTATGAATAAGAATGCCCAGCTTCTCAAGCTGTTCGATGTCCTTGATCATTGTCAAACAATGATCATGCATTGACTGCCCTTCATGCATATTGTTGTTGAAAAGCCTTTTTCGACACTTCGAAGCATGCAATCCAACTTTGTTTACCATATAATTCTTGTAGGTGAATCAGAATCGATTTAGCAGTTGGCATGTCCTCATGTTGGCTCTGCAATTCATTTGACATTGAGGCTAACATATAACACTTAACCTTTTTATCATCTTCCATCTATTTCTCATGTGCAGTCGTTTGACGACCACTTGGATGGTCAGGTAAGACAGGGGGTTCCTGGTCAAGCACATAGCCCAACTTCTCAGAACTTAAAACAATTTTGAAGTTTCTCAACCAATCTTTAAAATTAAGGCCAAGTAGTCAATTTGTCTCTAGAATATGGACAAGGGATTTGAAGCAGACATGGTTAACTGCAAGAGTAGAAGATTCAAATTAGATGCTTTATACTTAATTATAAAAATTATTTTAGGATCTTTAAAAAATAATTTTAGAACTCCCACTATTTTTTCGGATCTCTCACACTCCCCATGGAGATGCGAAAATCCTGCGACTCTAGGTTTTTAGTGGGTGCTACGGTCCCATCGATGTGCAGCACCTCACCATATCTGGTTATTGGTAATATTCTACACCAATAAGTGGCCAACTCTTGTCCAATATATTTAATACAAGTTATAGCTCTTGGTCTCTAAATCATGGAACCTCAACATGCCCGTTTAGTGATCCAATCATTAGTTAAGTCAGACCCACCATTCCTGCTAGATAAAGCCATTATTGAGTCCCTCAACGTGCCCATTTATTGGGCCCAACCCCATTAGTGCCTAGCAACATCTCATGCCTAATAGGGTGGTTGTGTCTTCCCGATGCAACTAGACTACTATAACCAACCGAGAATAATCAACACCAGTAGGACACCCGCACACCTATAATGGTGGAAGACCTATGACTTAATATTTATTGGGAGCTTAGGTTCAGGTCTCTTCTAAATTGATCAGCCAAATCATAACTAACCAATTACATTCAGTCAGCACAATCTCATGTCTGACTAAAATTATATTAGGTCAGCACAATCTCATGTCTGACTTAATATAACCAGCATGGGTAAACTCAAATCAAAAGTGACCCTTTTGAAAACTTAATCAATCAAATTGGCCAGATCAGTTTGATCCATGGGAGGGTTTTGCCAATATACCCTCTTTCCGCCAAACTAGTTGGTTAAGAAAGAGTTAGCCCCAATTAGCAAACCATGATCGAAACCTTTCTTAGACACCAATTGACTGACAAGACTCAATTAGGTCATCTAATGATCTGGTCTCATCACTGAGCCAAATTAGGTTTTAACTTATCGATTCACTATCAAATGAATCGATCTGACCAGACTACATCTAAAACCAATTTTGAGAACACTTAACCTAACCTAAATCATCAGTTAAGTCACTTGCTCAAAATCATATTAGGGTTACTGGTTGATCTAATCAAGCCCTAATCATGCAGCCCAATCTCTAGTCCTTATTTGTTCAACCCAAACCCTCATGCACCTAATTTAATATTCTTGATCAAATCAATTTTAAAATTAGGTTTAAGTGAATGACATTAATGGCTTATGATCATAAATCATATGAAGATCTAAATCCTAATTTTGTGCATCTCATATAATAACATACATAATCATAAATCGATCAAAACCCTTTTGAAAACCTTTTTTCAAAATCGGTATACATCAAAGTAGGACAACCTTTGCACTATAGAGGGTAAACCATATAGCAGGACAACCTTATGTCACTTTGTGCAACCTTTGATCAATTTAATTTCAGATTATCAAATTTAATTTCAGATCTGAAAATTATGATTTTAATTTTGAAAACAATTTTTCAAAACATAAAATTCTATGCTAGAACAATCTCATGTTCAACATAGATCCGAAAATTTATAATCTTTCTAACAGATCTGAATATTTTCAGATCTGATTCTCATGCATGCATGTTAAAAGGAGAACCGCAGCTTTGATACCACTGTTGGTTTTCTTTCAGGAACAGAAAATTGTAATTAAACAGGTATCAATATCATATCACAGCGGAAGCAGATATAAAAATAATTTATATCTAATCATGCAATTCATAAATAAATCTAATTTATTTATTATAAATTTCTAACATGCTACATAACATGAGAAAAATATTAGATCTAAAATAAAAATTATTCTAAGTACAAAATACTTACTTGGATCGCTATCCGGGCTTGCTTTGAAATCCGTGCAAATCCGCTACTAAAAAGCCAGGATTTTGTCAAAGCCGCTCAATCACCCAGCCTCTGCTGGTATCCACATGAAACTCTCACAATCAAGTCGTAGAGGACACCGGAGATCCTTGCAGCCCTCTCCTCTTTCAGCAAACCACCTGCTTTAAGAACTGTGCCGATCTGAATCCGGACCGGCTTTCGACTTTTGTCTTGCAAATCGAAATATGCAAGACCTTTGGACCCTTTCCTCTCTTCTTCCTCTAGTAGAGCATCTTTCTAGATCTCACAAAAGAAAAGAGAAAACAAATAAAGGGAGAAGAATAGTATCTTGGTGTTAGGAGAGAGAACCCCTGGTATAGCGCCCAAGAGAAGAAAGATGCCCCAAAATATTCTTCATGCCAAAAGGAAGAAGTCTGGAGTTCGGCGAACACATCTCCCTATTTATTTTCACGGTAAAAGTCTCTCTTTTATTTTTCCACACCTAAAACACGGTGTTTTAATTTATCTAGTTTATGTTTTAAGAGTAGAAAAGGACTCTTCCTCCTCTCTTATTCTCTCATGCCAAAACCAAATTACCGCCCCTCTTATTTCACGCCTTCTTTCTTTTGCCACCTAAAATAAATGGGGGCCCACAAGGCGTGTGGAGGTAGGAAGGAGACATGGAGAGAGAGTCCCAATCTAACTGGACTCTAGGTCATGGTCCAAATGAAGTGATTTTTCAGTCAAATTGAAGCCGATTTTAAATCCGATCGAACCATTTCAAAGCAGACATTGACCCGAATCAATTAGGATTAATTAATTGAGTCTAACTCAATTAAATTAAATCTAATTTAATTTAATTAACAATTAATCCATAATTAATTAATTATAACATTTATAATTAGGTCAAATATTAATTGTAACATTTACAATTAAGTCCAAATTGATTTGCTGATTGGTTACTTGAGCTCTTGTTGTGTGTAACCCTTCAGGTCCTATCCTGTCTGGTAATGAGATGTACTATAATCTCCATTATACATCATCGAAACTCCTTTCGATGGACTGAAACAATTTCAGCTCAACCCTAATTAGGATCTTCGATCCGAGAATGATCCTAACGGGTTCTCATAATCCACCAATGACACCTTGCAGTATGTAATGGCAACCCAGCAGAATAAGATTGGATCCCCTAGGTATAGTTACCATGTGATTTGGTTCCTCTATCATAATCCCAACATGATGTTGGTTACGGATACTCGTCAAACCCATCAGTCATATACTTAACCTAATCGACTCAAGTCCAATTGTGATATTAATGAAAACACATTTTCATTATCACCCTGCTTTAGCCATAGACTTCTGGACTTAGTCTCATTAAGCTTGCATAGGATTATACCTTACTACTAAGGCTGATATATCCCTACAAGTGAACACCCTAGTCCTACAATAAACTTACTGCAGCCAACGAACACCGCAAGGTCCCATATGGATAGGAACCATGTGATTTTGCTGTCAAACTATAGCAACCTTATCGTGAGTAGCCGAGACACTCTAGGTCAAGGAACTATTTACACAACTATAGCATCAGGAAGTTATCGACGAGTGAGTAGTCATCCGTATAACTTCCTGTACTTGGTCATGCTCAGTACCGTTGATCTCTATCAACTACCTGTACTCTCACTCTAGTGTTACCATATTGTAGGTCAGAGACTCATCTACCCTAAAAGGGAAGTGATATATGCACCAATTTTAATGGATCAATCACCGTCCTCGTGATATTCCAACAATCGGGAGCATTTAGGAGTTAATCTATAAAGACACATGTCTTAGATTCTCAACTCTTGAGAATATGTGTCATTGTCCATTAACTCCATGGACGATTCATAGACATAATAATATGAATGAAACTAATGCCCTTTATTAATAAAGAAGTATTAAGTAAAAAGTTAATGCCCTAAAAATTATAATGTGTCAAGCCAACATGGCTTTCAAGGCATACATCTAACAAGCATAACATGGTATGTTATGATGATATATTACATGTTTATATATGTTATAAGCATAGTAATTATGATAATTTAGAATGTGTTTTGAGACCATCAAAAGCCCTCATCAAAATTATATTTAGTCATAGCAAAAAACTTAGTCATGATGCAAAACCAATTAGGGTTTGATCAACCAATTGGTGTTTAGGCATGTTATTCTAGGAAGGTAAAGGGAATGAGGTTTTTAATTGGTTCCGTTGTCTGACCTGGCCAATCTAATTGGTGTCTAAGGAAAGCAACGAGGGGACCCCCTCACCCCTCCCACTCACCTAGCCAATTTGGTCACATCTAAATCCTATTTTGGTAATGCAGATTGGTTAAGTAAGCTATAATATGCCTTCCTTCATGCTAAGACAGATTCATGTCAAGACTATAGTAGGTTTGTTGTGTGACACAAGGCCTACTATAAGGTTCGATATGAAATTTGTTTTGGTGCACTTAGTTCTTTATGGCATGATTGAAGTTGTTGCTTTGGTATGTGACACAAGGGCAACAATGTTCAATCATGGCTGTATAGAAATGAAGGATTTGACTAAACTAAGACATTATAGTTTGTTGTATGACATAAGGCTATAAGTGTCTTAGAGGCAAAGATAATTGTTGAGAATTGCATGGGTTGCAATTGGAAAGGTTGTCATACCTTTAAACTCATAAGTGTTTGTTGTGTGACACAAGGCACTAATGAGGGATCAGGATCTCAACCCCACTAAAGAAACCAGGAAGGTTTCTTGCTTACCATAGTTGAGGGTTATAGTATTTGAAGAAAATAGTGGGAGACATAATTAGATATAAAGTCCCTATCTAGTTATGAGTGTCATCATTAAGTGGTTTGCTAATATTGTTCTTTAATTAAATCTAGGATATTTATCTTAATGGCTTCAAACTTATCACTAAGGGGCATCTTGGATGCCAACAAGTTAACTGGTCCAAATTATATGGACTGGCTGAGAAACTTAAGGATTGTTTTGACTCAGGAGAAGCTTTCATATATACTTGATTCTTCGGATCCAGTGGTGATTGTAGAGGATGCATCAGAGGAGGAAATTGCCACACATAGAATATGGCAAAATGACAGTACAACTGTCAGGTGCATCATGTTGGCCTCGATGAGCAACGAGCTCCAAAGGCAACATGAAGGTATGGAACCTCAGTCCATATTGCTTAATCTAAAGAAGCTTTATGGAGAGCAAAGTAGGGCTGCCCGATATGAAATATCGAAGTAGTTGTTCCAAGCACGGATGAGTGAGGGTTCACCTGTGCAAACCCATGTGCTGAAAATGATTGACTTGATCACTCGATTGGGTCAATTAGGATTTGTCATGGATGGTGAACTCAAACAGGACTTGATCCTATAGTCACTCCTAGATTCCTTCTCTCAGTTTGTTCTAAATTACCATATAAACAAATTGAATACTTCATTGCCAGAGCTGCTTAACATGCTTAAAACAGCTGAGAGCCACTCTAAAGGAGATAAGGCCCAGGTGCTTCTTGTTGATAGAAAGAAGCAAGCAATGAAGAAGGGTATGAAGAGAAAATTCAATCCTAAGAAGAGCATCCAAAAGAAGAACAAGAAAGTTAAGAAGGCTGATGGAGCCTGTTTCCATTACGGCAAGACTGGGCATTGGAAGAAGAACTGCAAGGTTTACCTTGCAAATATGAAGCAAGATGCAAGTGGTGCATCTAAAGGTTTGTACATGATACAAAGATAATGACAATGTCACATATCTCTGGCACTACCAATTGGGTCATATCAGTGAGTCAAGGATAAATAAGTTAGTCAAAGATAATTACTTTGACTCTAATGATTTTCAATCATTAGAAACTTGTAAATCTTGTCTCAAAAAAAAAAAAAACCAAGTCTCCATTCACTGGACATGGAGAGAGGGCAACTAAATTGTTAGGTCTAATACATACTGATGTATATGTTGGAGTTCTCCCAGAAACAGGAAATTGCAATTAAACAGGCATCAGGAGCCTGTCACAGTGAAAGCATATATAATAATAATTTATATCTAATCATGCAATTTATAAATAAATCTAATTTATTTATCATAAATTCCTAACATGCTGCAACATATGAAAAAAATATTATATCTGAAATAAAAATTATTTTAAATATAAAATACTTACCTGGATCGCTATCCGGGCTTGTTGTGAAAAGCATGCAAATCTGCTACTAAAAAGCTAGGATTTTGTTGGAGCCACGCAATCGTCCAGCCTCTGTTGGTATCCACATGAAGCTCTAACAACCGAGTCGTAGAGGGCACCGGACTCCTAGATCCTTGCAGTCCTTTCCTCTTTCAGCAAATCACCCGCTTTAAAAACTGTGTCAATCTGAATTCGGATCGGCTTTTGGCTTCTATCTTGCAAATCGAACTATGCAAGACCTTTCGACCCTTTCCTCTCTTTTTTCTCTTATATGGAAATCCTCTCAACACTCTTGAAGATCACACAAGAGAAAATAAAGTGGAAAGGAGAGAAGTAGAGATGGCACCCAGGAGAGAGATTATCTGGAAAGGATGCCCAAGGGAGAAACCACACACCAGAACCAAAGCTTGTTGTCGACCACCCCTTTCTCTACCTTTTATTTACAATGAAACAAATCTCCCATCCCCAAAAGGCAAAAGATCAGTGTTTATTTTTATCTGGTTTGAAATTTTAAGAGGAGTAGAATAGAAGGACTCCTCTTAAAATTCATTCACGCCAATCTCATATTAGCACCCACCTATTTCATGCCCCTCTTTTCTTTTATCGTACAAAATAAATTGGGGCCCAGTTAGGCATGTGGAGGGAAGGGAAGACAAGGAGAGAGAGTCCCAGTCTAACTGGACTCTAGGTCTTGGTCCAAATGAAGTGATTTTATAGTCAAACTAAAGTCGATTTTAAATCCGATCTAACCATTTCGAAGCGGACATTGATCCAAATTAATTAGAATTAATTAATTGAGTCTAACTAAATTTAATTAAATCTAATTTAATTTAATTAACATTTAATCCATAATTAATTAATTGTAACATTTACAATTAGGTCAAATATTAATTGTAACATTTACAATTAGGTCCAAATTGATTTGCTGATTAGTTAGTTGTGCTCCTAATGTGTGTGACCCCTCAGGTCCTATCCTGTCTGGTAATGAGACATGCTATAATCTCCATTATACTCATCAAACTCCTTTCGATGGACTGAAATAATTTCAGCTCAATCCTATTTAGGATCATCGATCCAAGAATGATCGTAACGGGCTCTCATAATCCACCAATGACACCTAGCAGTATGTAGTGGCAACCCAGCAGAATAAGATTGGAACCCCTAGGTGTAGTTACCATGTGATTCGGTTCCTCTATCAAAATCCCGACATGATGTTGATTACAGATACTCATCAAACCCATCAGTCATATGCTTAACCTAATCAACTCGAGTCCAATTATGACACTAATGAAAACACGTTTTCATTATCACCCTGCTACGGCCATAGACTTCTGGACTTAGTCTCATTAAGTTTGCATAGGATTATACCTTACTACTAAGGCTGATAGATCCCTACAAGTGAACACCCTACTCCTACAATAAACTTATTATAGCCAACGAATACTGCAAGGTCCCGTATGGATAGGAACTATGTGATTGTGCTGTCAAACTATAGCAACCTTATTGTGAGTAGCCGAGACACTCTAAGTCAAGGAACTATTCATACAACTACAGCATCAGAAAGTTATCGACGAGTGAGTAGTCATCCGTATAACTTCCTATACTTGGTCATGCTCAGTAACGTTGATCTCTATCAACTACCTGCACTCTCACTCCAGTGTCACCATACTGTAGGTTAGAGACTCATCTACCCAGAAAGGGAAGTAATCGGTGCACCGATTTTAATGGATCAATCAAGGTCCTCGTGATATTCTAATAATCGGGAGCCTTTAGGAGTTAATCTATAAAGATACATCCCTCAGATTCTCAACTCTTGAGAATATGTGTCATTGTCCATTAACTCCATGGACGATTCATAGATACAACAATATGAATGAAATTAATACCCTTTATTAATAAAGAAGAATTAAGTACAAAGTTAATGCCCTAAAAATTATAATGTGTCAAGCTAACATGGCTTTCAGGGCATACATCTAACAATCTCCCATTTGAAGTAAAGCCAATTGGCTACATATCTAAGTCCCATTTTCTCAAAGTGGACTTTAGCCTTCTGTTGGCTCTGAGTTTAGTATGTGGGTCTGCCACGTTGTCCGTGGAGTCTACTCTTCGCACCTCAACATATTTCTTCTCATGGTACTCGTGTATGATATGAAATCACCACACAATATGCTTAGACTTCTGGTGAGACCTGGGCTCCTTAGCAAGAGCTATTGCACCATTATTGTCACAATATATGGGGATGGCATCAGATGGCATCACTCCAAGCTCCGCAATGAACTTTTCATACCAAAAGGCTTCTTTTGCAACTTCAGAGGCAGTGATGTATTCTGCTTCCATTGTTGAATATGCTATGATGGGCTGCTTGGATCTTTTCTAACTAGTTGCCTCACCATTGCACAAAAACACAGTCTTTGATGTAGACCTTCTATCATCAGGATCAGACATAAAGTCTGAGTCTGTATATCCTTTTATCCCTATTCTGAACTCCCTCCAAAGACTAAGAACAAATCTTTAGTCCTTCTCAAGTACTTAAGAAAGTTCTTCACACAGCTATCCAGTGTTCTTCACTTGGATTCGACTGATATCTGCTCGTGACACTCACAGCAAGAGCTATATCAGGTCAAGTACATAACATGACATACATAAGGCTTCCAATTGCCGAAGCATATGGAATCTTGCTCATGCATTGAATCTCTTCAAGTGTGTTAGGACACATTTTCTTGGAGAGATTAATGACATGCCGAAGAGGTAACAATCCTCTTTTAGAGTTCTCCATGCTAAACCTTTTCAGCACTTCCTCTATGTATAATTTTTGTGAAAGGCCAAGCATCCAATTAGATCTATCTCTATGGACCTTAATTTTCAAAATATAAGATGCTTCACCTAAGTCTTTCATAGAGAATTTCTTAGATAACCAACTTTTAATCGAAGTCAACATAGGAATATCATTTCTAATAAGGAGGATATCATCCACGTACAATACGAGGAATGTCATTGCCCTTCCACTGGCCTTCCTATAAATACATGGCTCATCCTCATTTTTGATAAAATCAATCAATTTGATTGCATCATCAAAATGAGTATTCCAACTCTGACAAGCTTGCTTCAATCCGTAGATTGATCTATGTAGCTTGTAGACCTTATGATCTTCATCATTTGAAGTGAAACCCAAAGACTGCTCCATATAGATATCTTCCTCAAGATATCCATTCAAGAATGTTGTTTTCACATCCATCTGGAATATCTCATAATCATGATATGCCGCAATTGCCAGCAAGGTATGGATAGATTTCAGCATAGCTACTGGTGAAAAGGTATCATGATAGTCAATGCCTTCACGTTGACTATATCCTTTCGCCACTAACCTAGCTTTAAAGGTTGCTACCTTACCATCTGCACCTATTTTCCTATTATAGATCCATTTACAACCAATAGGTACAATACCCTCTAGTGGATCCATTAAGGACCAAACTTGGTTAGAATGCATTGAATCAATTTTTGACTTCATAGCATTCAACCATTTCTTGGAGTCGATGTCTGACATCGCCTCATCATAAGTCTTAGGATCAATCAGTTGATTCTTGTCCCCAACAAGAAACATTTCCTTTATATCCTTTGTAAGCATACCCAAGTATCTTTCAAAAGATATGGAGACTCTAATAGACCTACGAGGTTGAAGAGCATTTATGTGTATTGGTTGATTAGGTTCAATCTGATTTCCAGCTGGCTGCTCTTCATAGACTTTCTCATCAAGCTTAATTAACCTTCCACTGCCACCTTCCTGAATAAACTATTTTTCAAGAAATGTGGCATGTCTACTCATAGAAACATTTTGATCTTTTGGAAGATAAAAATAATATCTTAAAGTTTCTTAGGATATCCTATAAACCGAGCTTTCATAGATCTAGATTCCAACTTGTCCGCCATTAGTCTTTTGACATAGGCAGGACATTCCTAAATCTTGAAATGGGCAAGACTTGGTTTTTTACTATGCCAAATCTCATATGGTGTGGTAGAAACAGATTTAGATGGAACCCTATTTAGAATATAAATTGAAGTTTGTAGGGCATCTCTCCAAAGAAATAAAGGCAAGTTAGTGAAGCTCATCATGGATCGGTCCATATCTAGTAATGTCCTGTTTCTTCTCTCAGACACCCCATTAAGTTGAGGCATACCTGGTGGAGTCCATTGTGAGACTATGCCATTGTCCTTAAGATAACCTAAAAATTCTCTACTAAGGTATTCTCCTCCCCGATCTGATCAAAGAACCTTAAGGGTTTTACCTATTTGTTTTTCTACCTCATGTCTGAAATCCTTGAACTTTTCAAAAGCTTCAAATTTGTGTCTCATAAGAAACACATAACCTTACCGTGAACAATCATCAGTAAAGGTTATGAAGTAGTAAAAACCATCCCTAGACTGCATATCAAATGGACCACACACATCAGTGTGTACAAAGGCAAGTAATTCTGTGGCCCTCTCCCCATGTCCTACAAAGGGTAACTTGGTCATTTTGCCTTGAAGACATGACTTATAAGGTAGGTATGATTTAGAATTAACTAAATCTAGGATCCCATCCCTTTCCAGTTTGTTTATTCTGTCATCACCTATAAGACCAAGATTTAGGTGCCACATTTATTTTTTATTTAGGTCATCTCTAGGATGTTTATGTCCTATGGCATTCACTTTAATTTTCTTGTTAATATTTAAAGATGTATCTGCATGCAAATGATAGAGATTGTCAATTAAAATAGCTTTTGCAACTAATTTATTTCTCAAATAAATACTATAAAAGTTTTTATTGAATATAAATTCAAATCCTTCCTGTGCTGGCACAGAGATAGAAATCAAATTTTTACTAGCTCCAGGTACAAAATAACAATCATTAAGTACTAATCTAAACCCTAAAGGTAACACTAGAGAATATGATCCAATGGCTTAAGCAGCAACTTTTGCTCCATTTTCGACATGTAGAACCATCTCACCTTCTCTCAACATTCTACTTCTTTCCAGGCCCTACGTTGAAATGCATATATGAGCACTAGAGCCAGAGTCTAAAATCTAATTAGAAGTAGATGAAACCGTCAGGTTAGATTCGATAACGAGTATAGGCTTACCTTCAGAAGGCACATCCTCCTTCCTGTTTCTTTAGGCTTTCCAAGTAGAGTGGACAATTCTTTTTCTAATGGCCATCTGTGTTGTAGTGGAAACATTTTCCTTTACTAACCTTGGCTTTCTTGGGAGTGTCCTTCTTCTTCTGTTTGCTTTCCTTCTTCTGCTTCTTTGCAGGTTTCTTCTTCTTCTAAGTAGACTTTCTTTTAGAGGAAGACTGCTCCATAGAGTAAACAGAGCCCCTTGAAATCTTCAGGGTCCCCTCATTGCTTACCAACATGTTCAACAATTCAGGCAAAGTGTAGTTCACCTTGTTCATATTATAATTCATAACAAATTGAGCATATGAACTAGTCAAGGACTGGAGGATCAAATTCACCTGAAGCTTCTAGTGAATAGGAATGCCCAGCTTCTTAAGCTGGTCGATGTCCTTGATCATTATCAAACAATGATCGTGCATTGACTGCCCTACACGCATCTTGTTGTTGAAAAGCCTTTTCAACACTTCGAAGCATGCAATCCAACTTTGTTCACCATATAACTCTTGTAGGTGAATCAGAATTGATTAGCAATTGGCATATTCTCATGTTGGCTCTGCAATTCATTTGACATTGAGGCTAACATTTAACACTTAACCTTATTATCATCTTCCATCTATTTCTCATGTGCAGTCATCTGACGAGCACTTGGATGGTCAGGTAAGACAGGGGGTTCCTGGTCAAGCACATAGCCCAACTTCTCAGAACTCAAAATAACTTTGAAGTTTTTCAACCAATCTTTAAAATTGAGGCCAACTAGTCAGTTTATCTCTAGAATATGGACTAAGGGATTTGAAGTAGACATGGTTAACTGCAAGAGTAGAAGATTCAAATTATTCTAGGATCTTTAAGAAATAATTTTAGAACTCTCACTATTTTCTCGGATCTCTCACACTTTCCATGGAGATGCGAAAACCCTGCGACCCTAGGTTTCTAGTGGGTGCTACGTCCCATCGATGTGCAGCACCTCACCATGTTTGGTTACTGGTAACACGCTACACAAATAAGTGGCCAACTCTTGTCCAATGTATCTAATACAAATTGTAGCTCTTGGTCTCTAAATCATGGAACCTCAACGTGCCCGTTTGTTGGTCTAATCATTAGTTAAGTCAGACCCACCATTCCTACTAGACAAAGCCATCATTGAGTCCCTCAACATGCCCATTTATTGGGCCCAAACTCATCAGTGCCTAGCAATATCTCATGCTTAATAGGGTGGTTGTGTCTTCTCGATGCAACTAGACCACTGTATGTAGTCGAGAATAATCAACACCAATAGGACACCCGCACCCCTACAATGGTGGAAGACCTATGACTTAATATTTATTGGGAGCTTAGGTTCAGGTCTCTTCTAAATTGATCAGCCAAATCATGACTAACCAATTATATTCAGTCAACACAATTTCATGTCTGACTAATTACATTAGGTCAGCACAATCTCATGTCTAACTTAATATAACCAGCTTGGGTGAACTCAAATCAAAAGTGACCATTTTAAAAAACTTAATCAACCAAATTGACCAGGTCAGTTTGATCCTGAAAGGGATATGCCCTACAAGCCAATCTATGTTGTATCTCCCAAACCATTGTAATTGACAATATTCTAATAAAGGCATTATTTTTCATCATACGCTGTGTTTATATTATATGATGAACCCCATAGATTAGGGCTATGATTTTAGGATTATGATGAGATCATACCAGTGAGACCTAAAGTCTCAAAACCTTAATCTAAAAAAATTCCTAGTCAAAGGAACCCTGAGTAGGGGATCAGGGTTTTCCGGTAAGACTAGCACATCCCATGTATAATGGAGAGGGTGACTGCTCTCACAGTCACTTGTGTATGACACTGATACTGGGATGTGGGTGCTCATTGGAGAATGAGTTCACTGATCTGATCCAACTTGAGAACATCTAATGGAGTCTTAGCTACATGTCAATAGAAGGTTCTTATAGTGGGAGTGGTACAAGTAATCCTTTAACCTGAGACTACCATAAGTACCTTATGTACATGAACCCATGCTTTGGTTCAATTCTAATCATGACACTGAGTCATGTACAGGATTGATACTGGGAATGGTGAATTGGATATGAAGGTAATGAGTAGGTCAACAAGGAATCGATCACTCTTAGTAAGAGGAGATAGCATCTAGCTAGTTAATAATCGGATGATAATTCAAGGAATCTTTGATCAAAGTAAAGATATTAGAGATGGTTTCAATATTAAGATAATTGAATCATCAATATAAGATTGAGCTAGAAATAAATATAATATTGGATTTGACATATATCCATATCCATAGTTATATTTTGGATGCAGGTTGATCGAAAGATTTAATTGTATGGTAACTCTCTACTGAAGGATAATTTTGGTATTTCACCAGAATTTCCATATCTTCCGGGTAGACATGACACATTGCTAGACATCAATCTTGTCTTGTGGGTTGATCAAATTTAAAGATCACTTATTAGGAAGAGTCCTAATTGATCAAGTCGGGTAAGCCCGGTTTGACCTAAATCGATTAGAAAGAGTTCTAATCAAATTAGGTCAACTTGTATTCGAACCCACTGCTGGCTAGATGTGGAACCCAATGGGTCACACACTTAAGAGGATTGATCAAGAGTTTAATTTGTAATTAAATCATCATTGCAGGATAATACTCTAGCAGGTGTTGTAAACCCTAGCTTCTATTCGAATTGGATTCGAATTAGGGTTCTGGATTGATTCAATTTGGGTTCTAATTGGATCTAATTAGACCCTAATTGAGGTTATAGGGATTATAGCTAACCCTATTGGCTAACCATGCACCTAGGCTAGCCCCCCACCCGCCCCTTAGCATTTTTCACACCAAAATGCCAAGAGTCCATGCGCTAATGGACTCTTGGCGCGCCATTTGGAAGAGTCCATGGTGCATGGACTCTTGGCGCGCTCCATAAAAAACTCCGATGTTTTTATATGGGGTGGCTTACTTTCTCATTATTAGCACCTCACATGTGTGCCCTTGGATGGGAATCCAATGGTTGGGAAATTTTTGAGAAAGACAAAAGGCGCAGACTCTTCCCGGTTGCGTGAAATAACGTCTCTTCGGAGACTGAAACATCGCAACTCCCTTCTTCTGAAATTTCATGACTTTTCTTTTAGGAAAAGCCGTGAGTTTAAATCTGGAAGGTCGTAAGAAGGAGGGAAGGGGCGTGAGAAAATGAGAAAGGGCATGAGAAGTCTTTCACGGAGAGATGTGTGGGCGCCTATCTGAGATCTATTTAAAGGGTCGGGAAAATCAGAACTCGGTAATGTTTTCTTTTATTCCTTCTTCCTCTCCTAAAGACTCTTTCACTCTTTTCTTGCTCTTGCACTGTTTCCTTTACAGAGTACACCTCTGTCGAAACTCTGCCACTGAACAAGAATAAGAGTGAAAGTCTCCGACGGTAAAGGAAAGAAAGGAGTTCTGATTTATTCCTTCTTTCTTACATTAAGACATTATTATCTTAATTTCTCCTCCAACTTAAGACAAGCCTATATCCTCTTAGGACAAGGTCTTTTCTTCAAGACAAGGGTGTCTAAAGGGCCAAGATCTTAGTGGAAGGAGGAGAAGAGATCAAGGAAAGGGAGGCTACCTCTTGTGTGGAAGAATTCAAGCCATAGTACAAGCAATTGAGTTCTAGGAAGAAGAACTCAATAGGAGGAACCATTGAAAAAAAGATAGTGTTTCTTGATCATTGCTCTGTGTGGATCACCATCGGAGGGCAGACACCTGGACACCTGGTGAATTCAGTTAGCCCCTTCAACTTCAAGTTTGTTGGAATAAGCGATTACAGGTTGGTACCCTAATCCTAATTTGCATAGATATGCTTGTCATATGTTCTAGTCTTATTTAAGGAGTTCCTGGTTTAGGATTTTTTGGTGTGAATTTAGTTTTAATTTTGAAATTACACTTTCGCTACGTTGCACCGGAACCCAACAGTGGTATCAGAGCCACCTTAATTAGGACTACAATCTATGATAGTTTGTGTGTTACATATTAGGGTTTTATTTTAAAATCCTAATATGGTATTACACTTAGCATATTTTTGATTGCATATATGTTTTGATGTATGCCACTAGTTAGGGTTTTTCACTCAAACCCTAATTATTATAGAGATATGATTAGTTTTGAAGTCATCATACTGAAATAAGGTTGCTCTGGCATAATGGTGGATCCATTATGTGGTAAATGGTTGTCCTAGTATGATGACACACTTAGCACATATTTGTTTATCAGAATGATATGATTGTGATATATTCTATAAGAATGTGCTGGCAATTTTATAAAACCCTCCTCTTAAAAAAATATATATTAAGTCATAGTATATTTAACTAATAAGCATCACAAGTCATGATGAACAATTGATCATTCGGTGTCTAGAAAGGTGGTTCTAGGAAGGTAAAGAGAATTGTGGTTTTTAATTGGTTCCGTTGACTGACCTAGCCAATTTTTATTGGTGTCTAGGAAAGCAACGAGGGGACTCCCACATCTCTTCCACTTGCCTGGCCGATTTGATTATATTTAAATCTTGACTAAAATGCTTAGTGTTAAAAATACTATATATTGGCCTTCCTTCATGCTGGATCATTATTGTGTTATGAACCACATTAGGTTTGTTGTGTTATCTGCAAGACCTAATATGGTGATTGACACAATACTAGTCTAGTGCACAGATATGCTTACAGTATATTCAGTATAATGCTTTGTTGTGTTATCTGCAAGGGCATTATATTTGAGTACTGACTGTATATAAATGAAAGGGTCTTGACTTAACTAGAATATTATTGTTTGTTGTGTTTTTCTGCAAGACTAATAATGTTCTAGAGGCCAAGTTATTTTTGAGAATTATATGAGATATAATTGGAAGAGTTTTCTACCTTTGATCTTATAAAAGATTTGTTGTGTTTTCTGCAAGATCTTTTATAGGTTATTAGGATCTCAATCTCTCTAAGAAAAATCGATCAGGGTTCTTCTCGATTATCATAGTGAGGGCTATGATTTTTGATAAAATAGTGAGAGACATAATTAAATTGAAGACCTAATTTAATTATGTAAGTCATTTCATGGTTGTTTGCTTATGTATTGTTCTTTATTAAATGTAGATAAATGGCATCTTCATTATCACTGTGAAGTATCTTAAATACCAACAAACTGACTGGTCCAAACTATGTGGACTGGTTGAGAAATTTAAAGATTGTGCTGAGTTCAGAAAAACTTTCTTATATTCTTGATACCCCTAGTCTTAATCCACTAGGGGATGATGCCACACAGGAAGATATGGCCACATACAAAATGTGGCAGAATGACTCCCTCACTGTCAAGTGTATCATACTGGCCTCTATGACCAATGAGTTACAGAGACAGCATGAAAGCATGGATACTCAATCCATAATGCTCAATTTAAAAGGGCTTTATGGAGAACAAAGCAGAACTGCTAGATACGAAATATCTAAGCAGTTATTCTATGCTAGGATGACAGAGGGAACATCCATTCAGGATCATGTTCTGAAGGTAATTGACTTAATCACCAGATTGGGTCAATTAGGTTTTATCATGGATGGGGAGTTGAATCAGGATTTAATCCTGCAATCACTCCCAGAGTCATTTTCTCAGTTTGTCTTGAATTATCACATGAACAAACTGAACACTTCCTTGCCTAAGCTGTTAAATATGTTAAAAACAGTGGAGAGCCACGTTAAGAAAGAGAAGGCTCCACTTCTTCTTGTTGATAAACCAATAAGAAGAAATCAGGCAAAAAGGGTTTTAATAGGAGGCTAAACCCTAAGGGTGGCATCAATAAGAATAAGAAAGGAAAGAAGGCCTCAAAATAGTCAACCTGTTTCTTTTGCAGCAAAGCGGGACATTGGAAAAGGAATTGCAAGACTTACCTTGCAACTGTGAAGCCTGGTGCGGCAGATGCACCAAAAGGTATGTATGAGATACATGCTATATTGACATTAAATTCGTCTATATCAAATACTTGGGTATTGGATACCGCTTGTGGTTACCATATATGCAAATCTTTGTAGGACCTCCACAAGCTTAAAGTATTGAAGGAAGGTGACTTCAATCTCTACGGTCCTAGTGGTGATATCATCCAAGCATAAGCTGTAGGGACCTTTATTCTGAAGTTGCCTTCAAGGAAGATCTTGGAGTTAGAAAATTGTTACTATATGCCTAAGATTATTAGGAACATTATATCTATTCCTTTGTTATTAAAACAAGGATATGTAATGGATGTAACGAGAACTGGTTGCTCGATAATGTTGTCTAATAAAGTTATTTGTTCTGGCATATTTAGTAATGGCCTCTTAACTCTTTCTTCCAATGATAGTGTTTTTCATGTCAATAATAAAAGAAAAAGAAAAGACTTTAATGATACTTTACTTTGGCATCATCGACTTGGTCATGTTAATGAGTCTAGGATAAGCAAGTTATACAAGAAAAAATTCCTTGATCCTTATGAGTATGAATCATTAGGAACTTGCGAATCATGTCTCATGGGTAAGATGACCAAGACTCCATTTACCGGACATGGAGAAAGGTCAACTGAGTTATTAGGACTTATAGATACTGATGTATGTGGTCCAATGACAACTCAGGCCAGAGGTGGATACTCGTATTTTATCACTTTTATAGATGATTTATCTAGGTTTGGATATGTGTATCTTATGAAACATAAATCTGAATCCTTTGATAAATTTAAAGAGTATCAAAGTATGGTCGAAAAACAAACCGGGAAAAGTATTAAAGTTCTTCGTTCTGATCGAGGAGGAGAATACTTATCCACAAAGTTTTTAGACTATCTTAAAGTTAATGGAATTCTTTCTGAATGGACCCCTCCTTATACTCCACAGCTAAATGGTATAGCTGAAATGAGGAATCGTACCTTACTAGATATGGTACGATCCATGATGTGCTTCATAAATTTATCCATTTCCTTCTGGGGTCATGCCCTAGAAACTGCTGTTTACATTCTGAACAAGGTACCTTCTAAATCCGTTGTTAGTACTCCATATGAAATTTGGAGTGGAAAGAAACCGTATCTTAAATATTTTAAGGTATGGGGATGTCCAGCTTATGTTAAAAGAAATTTTGGACATAAGTTGGAACCTAGAGCGGATAAATGTCTATTTATAGGATATCCTTGAGAGGGTAGAGGATATCTGTTCTACCATCCTACTGAACAAAAGATTTTTGTCAGCAGGCATGCCACTTTTCTAGAAAAAGAGTTCATTTTAGAAAAGGGCAATGGTAGAACTGTTGAACTTGGAGAAGTACAAGAAATACAGATAGACAGTTCTCAACCATTAGAACATATAGTTAGGATAGAACCAGAACACAAAACTCCTCCCCGTAGGTCTGATAGAGTGCCACGAGCACCTGAGAGGTATGGGTTTATTATTGAAAATAATGAAGCCCAAGTCATTCAAAATGATGAATCTCTGACCTATACGGAAGCTATCTTGAGTACTGATCAGATAGATGGCAAGAAGCCATGAAATCCGAGATAGACTCTATGTATGTAAACCAAGTATGGTCTTTGGTCGATGCACCAGAGGGTGTTAATCCTATTAGGTGCAAATGGGTCTATAAGAAAAAGATTGGGGCTGATGGCCAAGTTGAAACCTATAAAGCCAGATTAGTGGCAAAAGGTTTTAGACAAAAACAGGGAATTGATTATGATGAAACATTCTCACCTGTTGCCATGCTCAAATCAATTCGGATTTTACTTGCTATAGCAGCGTACCACGATTACGAGATCTGGCAGATGGATGTTAAGACTGCATTCCTCAATGGTTTCCTTGAGGAAGAAGTCTACATGTCACAGCCAGAAGGTTTTATTTTAAAGAATAAACCTAATCAAGTATGCAAGCTAAAGAAATCCATTTATGGATTAAAGCAAGCTTCCAGGAGTTGGAACATCCGCTTTGATGAAACTATTAAAAGGTTTGGTTTTATCAAAAATGTGGATAAACCCTGTGTTTATAAGAAGACTAATGGGAGTGCCATAGTCTTCTTGGTTCTGTATGTAGATGACATACTCCTCATTGGGAATGATGTCCCAATGTTACAATCAGTCAAGGTTTGGCTATCAAACTAGTTTTCCATGAAAGATTTGGGAGAAGCATCCTATATACTAGGTATTAAGATCTTTAGAGATAGATCTAAGAGGATGCTAGGTTTATCCCAATCTAGGTACATTAACTTAGTGCTGAAAAGATTCAGCATGGATGGAAGTAAAAGAGGTTATCTTTCTATGAGTCAAGGCATACATCTTTCTAAAAGAATGTCTCCTAAGACACCTGAAGAAAGAAATAGAATGAATTCTATACCTTATGCTTCGGCAATAGGGTCCATAATGTATGCCATGCTATGTACCAGGCCAGATGTGGCATATGCTTTAGGCATTGTCAGTAGGTTTCAGGCTGATCCAGGAGAGGATCATTGGAAAGAAGTTAAAAATATTCTTAAGTACCTGAGAAGGACTAAGGATATTTTTCTGGTTTATGGTGGTTCTGATCTTAAACTAGAAGCTTATTCTGATTCTAGTTTTCAATAAGACCCTGATGATAGCAAATCCTTTTTGGGATATGTTTTTACCCTAAATGGTGGAGCAGTGAGTTGGAAGAGTACCAAGCAGCAGACTGTAGCTGACTCAACCACAGAGGCAGAATACATAGCTTTCAGTGAAGCCGCCAAGGAAGCAGTCTGGATGAAGAAGTTCATCACAGAGTTGGGTGTTGTTCCTGAGATTGAAAACCCAGTGCCACTTTACTGTGACAACACTGGAGCTGTTGCTCAAGCTAAGGAACCAAGAGCTCATCATAAGTCCAAGCACATTCTGAGACGCTTCCATCTCGTCCGAGAAATAGTAGAAAGACAATATGTCTACATAAATAGAGTTGATACAAAGAACAATATAGCAGACCCGTTCACTAAGGCTCTACCACAGCGAGAGTTTGATCGCCACCTCGAGTGTATGGGATTAATATTTAAAGGCGATTGGCTTTAGTTCAAGTGGGAGATTGAAAGGGATATGCCCTACAAGCCAATCTATGTTGTATCTCCCAAACCATTGTAATTGACAATATTCTAATAAAGGCATTATTTTTCATCATACACTGTGTTTATATTATATGATGAACTCTATAGATTAGGGCTATGATTTTAGGGTTATGATGAGATCATACCAGTGAGACCTAAAGTCTCAAAACCTTAATCTAAAAAAATTCCTAGTCAAAGGAACCCTGAGTAGGGGATCAGGGTTTTCCGGTAAGACTAGCACATCCCATGTATACTGGAGAGGGTGATTGCTCTCACAGTCACTTGTGTATGACACTGATACTGGGATGTGGGTGCTAATTGAAGAATGAGTTCACTGATCTAATCCAACTTGAGAACATCTAATGGAGTCTTAGCTACATGTCAATAGAAGGTTCTCATAGTGGGAGTGGTACAAGTAATCCTTTGACCTGAGACTACCATAAGTACCTTATGTACATGAACCCATGCTTTGGTTCAATTCTAATCATGACACTGAGTCATGCACAGGATTGATACTGGGAATGGTGAATTGGATAAGAAGGTAATGAGTAGGTCAACAAGGAATCGATCACTCTTAGTAAGAGGAGATAGCATCCAGCTAGTTAACAATCGGATGATGATTCAGGGAATGTTTGATCAAAGTAAAGATATTAGAGATGCTTTATAATATCAAGATAATTGAATCATCAATATAAGATTGAGCTAGAAATAAATATAATATTGGATTTGACATATATCCATATCCATAGTTATATTTTGGATGCAGGCTGATCGAAAGATTTAATTGTACGGTAACTCTCTACTGAAGGATAATTTTGGTATTTTACTAGAATTTCCATATCTTCCGGGTAGACATGACACATTGCTAGACGTCAATCTTGTCTTGTGGGTTGATCAAATTTAAAGATCATTTATTAGGAAGAGTCTTAATTGATCAAGTCAGGTAAGCCCAGTTTGACCTAAATCGATTAGAAAGAGTTCTAATCAAATTAGGTCAACTTGTATTCGAACCCACTGCTGGCCAGATGTGGAACCCAATGGGTCACACACTTAAGAGGATTGATCAAGAGTTTAATTTGTAATTAAATCATCTTTGCAGGAGAACACTCTAGCAGGTGTTGCAAACCCTAGCTTCTATTCGAATTGGATTCGAATTAGGGTTCCGGATTGGTTCAATTTGGGTTCTAATTGGATCTAATTAGACCCTAATTGAGGTTATAGGGATTATGGCTAACCCTATTGGCTAACCATGCACCTAGGCTAGCCCCCCACCCGCCCCTTAGCATTTTTCATGCCAAAATGCCAAGAGTCCATGCGCTAATGGACTCTTGGCGCGCCATTTGGAAGAGTCCATGGTGCATGGACTCTTGGCGCGCTCCATAAAAAACTCCGATGTTTTTATATGGGGTGGCTTCCTTTCTCATTATTAGAGCCTCACATGTGTGCCCTTGGATGGGAATCCAACGGTTGGGAAATTTTTGAGAAAGACAAAAGGCGAAGACTCTTCCTGGTTGCGTGAAATAACGTCTCTTCGGAGATCGAAACATCGCGACTCCCTTCTTCTGAAATTTCATGACTTTTCTTTTAGGAAAAGCCATGAGTTTTAATCTGGAAGGTCGTGAGAAGGAGGGAAGGGGCGTGAGAAAATGAGAAAGGGCATGAGAAGTCTTTCACAGAGAGATGTGTGGGTGCCTATCTGAGATCTATTTAAAGGGTCGGGAAAATCAGAACTCGGTAATGTTTTCTTTTATTCCTTCTTCCTCTCCTAAAGACTCTTTCACTCTTTTCTTGCTCTTGCACTGTTTCCTTTACAGAGTACACCTCTGTCGAAACTCTGCCACTGAACAAGAATAAGAGTGAAAGTCTCCGACAATAAAGGAAAGAAAGGAGTTATAATTTATTCCTTCTTTCTTACATTAAGACATTATTGTCTTAATTTCTCCTCCAACTTAAGACAAGCCTATATCCTCTTAGGACAAGGTCTTTTCTTCAAGACAAGGGTGTCTAAAGGGCCAAGGTCTTAGTGGAAGGTGGAGAAGAGATCAAGGAAAGGGAGGCTACCTCTTGTGTGGAAGAATTCAAGCCATAGTCCAAGAAATTGAGTTCTAGAAAAAAGAACTCAATAGGAGGAACCATTGAAAAGAAGATAGTGTTTCTTGATCATTGCTCTGTGTGGATCACCATCGGAGGGCGGACACCTGGACGCCTGGTGAATTCAGTTAGCCCCTTCAACTTCAAGTCTGTTGGAATAAGCGATTACAGGTTGGTACCCTAATCCTATTTTGCATAGATATGCTTGTCATATGTTCTAGTCTTATTTAAGGAGTTCCTGGTTTAGGATTTTTTGGTGTGAATTTAGTTTCAATTTTGAAATTACACTTCCGCTGCGTTGCACCGGAACCCAACAGATCCATGGGAGGGTTCTGCCAATATATCCTCTTTCCGCCAAACTAGTTGGTTAAGAAAGAGTTAGCCCCAATTAGCAAACCATGATCGAAGCATTCCTTAGACACCAATTGACTGATAAGATTCAATTAGGTCATCTAATGATCTGGGCTCATCACTGAGCCAGATTAGGTCTGAACTTATTGATTCACTTTCAAATGAATCAATCTGACTAGACTACATTTAAAACCAATTTTGAGCACACTTGACCTAACCCTAATCATCATTTGATTAGGTTGAGTCACTTGCTCAAAATTACATTAGGGTTACTAGTTGATCTAATCTAGCCCTAATCACGTAGCCCAATCTTTGGACCTAATTTGTTCAACTCAAACCCTCATGCACTTAATTTGATTTTCTTGATCAAATCAATTTTAAAATTAGGTTTAAGTGCATGACATTAATGGCTTATGATCATGAATCATATTTAAGATCTAAACCCTAATTTTGTGCATCTCATACAACAACATACAGATCAAAACCATTTCGAAAACTCCTTTTCAAAACCAGGTATACATCAAAGTAGGACAATCTTTGCACTATAGGGGGTAAACCCTATAGCAGGAAACCTTATGTCACTTTGTGCAACCCTTGATCAATTTAATTTTAGATTTTAAATTTAATTTCATATCTAAAAATTATGATTCTAATTTTGAAAATAATTTTTCAAAACATAAAATTCTATGCTAGAACAATCTCATGTTCAACATAGATCTAATACAATCATAATTATCTATTTGATCTGATTATTTTTTAGATCTGATTCTCATGCATGCATGTTAAAGAGAGAACCGCGGCTCTGATATCACTGTTGGAGTTCTCCCAGAAATAGGAAATTACAATTAAACAGGCATCAGTAGCCTGTCGCAACGGAAGCAGATATAAAAATAATTTATATCTAATCACGTAATTCATAAATAAATCTAATTTATTTATCATAAATTTCTAACATGCTGCAACATATGAGAAAAATATTAGATATGAAATAAAAATTATTTTAAGCATAAAATACTTACCTGGATCGCTATCCGGGCCTGCTCTGAAAAGCATGCAAATCAGCTACTGAAAAGTCGGGATTCTGTCGGAGCCACGCAATCGCCTAGCCTCTGCTGGTATCCATACAAAACTCTCACAACCGAGACATAGAGGGCACCGAACTGCTAGATCCTTGCAGCCCTCTCCTCTTTCAGCAAATCACCCACTTTAGAAACTGTGCTGATCCGAATCCGGATCGATTTTCGACTTCTATCTTGCAAATCGAACTATGCAACACCTTTGGACCCTTTCCTCTTATTTTTCTCTTATATGGAGAACCTCTCAACACTCTTGAAGATCACACAAAAGAAAATAAAGTGGAAATGAGAGAGCAGAGATAGCACCTAGGAGAGAGATTATCTGGAGAGGATGCCCAAGGGAGAAATCGCATGCCAAAACCAAAGATCATTGTCGGCCACCCCTTTCTCTCCCTTTTATTTATCATGAAACAAATCTCCCATCCCCAAAAGGCAAAAGATTGGTGTTTACTTTTATCTGGTTTGAATTTTTAAGAAGAGTAGAATAAAAGGACTCCTCTTAAAATTCATTCATGCCAATCTCATATTAGCGCCCACCTATTTCACGCCCCTCTTTTCTTTTATTGTACAAAATAAATTAGGGCCCACTTAGGCATGTGGAGGGAAGGGGAGATAAGGAGAGAGAGTCCCATTCTAACTGGACTCTAGGTCTTGGTCCAAATGAAGTGATTTTATAGTCAAACTAAAGCTGATTTTAAATTCGATCGAACCATTTCGAAGTGGACATTGATCCAAATCAATTAGAATTAATTAATTGAGTCTAACTCAATTAAATTAAATCTAATTTAATTTAATTAACATTTAATCCATAATTAATTAATTATAACATTTACAATTAGGTCAAATATTAATTGTAACATTTACAATTAGGTCCAAATTGATTTGTTGATTGGTTACTTGAGCTCTTAATGTGTGTGACCCCTCAGGTCCTATCCTGTCTGGTAATGAGACTTTCTATAATCTCTATTATACATCATCGAAACTCCTCTCGATGGATTGAAATAATTTCAGCTCAACCCTAATTAGGATCATCAATCCGAGAATGATCCTAACGGGCTCTCATAATCTACTAGTGACACCTAGCAGTATCTAGTAGCAACCCAGTAGAATAAGATTGGAAACCCTAGGTATAGTTACCATGTGATTCGGTTCCTCTATCAAAATTCTGACATAATATTGATTACGGATTCTCGTCAAACCCATCAGTCATATTCTTAACCTAATCAACTTAAGTCCAATTGTGATACTAACGAAAATACCCTTTTATTATCATCCAGCTATGGCCATAGACTTCTGGACTTAGTCTCATTAAGCTTGCATAGGATTATACCTTACTACGAAGGCTGATAGATCCCTACAAGTGAACACCCTACTCCTATAATAAACTTACTGTAGCCAAAGAATACTGCAAGGTCTCGTATGGATAGGAACCATGTGATTATGCTGTCAAACTATAGTAACCTTTTTGTGAGTAGCCGAGACACTCTAGGTCAAGGAACTATTCACATAACTATAGTATCAGGAAGTTATCTACGAGTGAGTAGTCATCCGTATAACTTCCTGTACTTGGTCATGCTTAGTATCATTGATCTCTATCAACACCTGCACTCTCACTCCAGTGTCACCACACTGTTGGTCAGAGACTCATCTATCTAGAAAGGGAAGTGATCTGTGCACCAATTTTAATGGATCAATCACCATCCTCGTGATATTCCAACAATTGGGAGCCTTTAGGAGTTAATATATAAAGACACATGCCTCAGATTCTCAACTCTTGAGAATATGTGTCATTGTCCATTAACTCCATGGATGATTCATAGAAACAATAATATAAATGAAACTAATACACTTTATTAATAAGGAAGAATTAAGTACAAAGTTAATGTCCTAAAAATTATAATGTGTCAGGCCAACATGGCTTTCAGGGCATACATCTAACAGTATATAGACCTATTGTCAACTCAGGCTAGAGGAGGATATTCTTATTTCATCACTTTTATTGATGATTTATCAAGGTTCAGTCATGTGTATCTTTTAAAACACAAGTCCGAATCCTTTGATAAAGAATATCATAGTATAGTTGAAAAAAAAACTAGATTTAGTATTAAAGCTCTTCGGTCTGATTGAGAAGGTGAATACTTATTTGGTGAGTTTCTGAACCATCTCAAAGATAAAGGAATTATATCTAAGTGGACCCCTCCTTATATACCCCAGTTAAATGGAGTGGTAGAAAGGAGAAATCGCACCTTGTTAGACATGGTGAGGTCCATGATGAGCTTCACATATCTTCCTACTTCTGGGGACATGCCCTAGATACTGCTGCATACATATTAAACAGGGTTCCATCTAAATCAGTGAATAGAAAAAGACCAAATCTTAAGTATTTGAAGATTTGGGGTTGCCATGCTTATGTCAAGAATACCTTTGGACATAAGCTAAGTGCTAGGGCTGATAAATGCAGGTTTGTTGGTTATTCAAAAGAAGGTGTTGGATACCTCTTTTATAATGCTACTGAGCAAAAGATAATTATCAGTAGGCACGCTACATTCTTGGAACAAGAGTTTATCCAAGAAGGATGTAGTGATTCTTCACTTGAATTATGTGAAGAACATAACCAACAAACCAGTGAGCCTTCAAGAGAAGTTCCTCAACCAGAGGTTCTTGTGGATCAAGAACAACCACAATACATACTTCCTCTCTGAAGGTCAGAGAGGGTGGGGGGAGCACCTCTCAGATATGGTTTTTTCATCGGGGATGATAATGAAGCTAGTATCATACAGGATGATGATCCTGTGACATATTCAGAAGCTGTTAAGAGTAGAGACTCCGACAAGTGGCTTGGCACCATGAAATCTGAAATGGACTCCATGTATTCCAATCAGGTTTGGACCTTGGTAGATCCACCTGAAGGAATTAACCCGATAGGGTGTAAATGGGTCTTCAAGAAGAACATTGAAGTAGATGGTCAAGTTAAGATCTATAAGGCTAGGCTGGTAGTAAAAGGTTTTAGGAAAAAACATGGTGTAGGCTATGATGAAACATTTTCTCCAGAAGCCATGCTCAAGTCCATTCGGATACTTCTTGCCATAGCAGCATACCATGACTATGATATCTGGCAAATGGATGTGAAGACTGCTTTCCTCAATGGAAACCTTGAGGAAGAAGTCTATATATCACAGCCAGAGGGGTTTGTCTCAAGTGGGAGACCAAACTAGGTATGCAAGTTAAAGCAGTCCATTTATGGAGTTAAGCAAGCATCGAGGGTTAGAACATCCGTTTTGATGAAACAATCAAAGGATTTGGTTTTGTCAAAAATGTGGATGAACCATGTGTTTACAAGAAGACAAGTGGGAATGAACTTATTTTCTTGGTTTTGTATATGGATGACATACTGATCATTAGGAATGATATCCCAATGTTGTAGTCGATTAAAACTTGGCTATCATCAAAGTTTTCCATAAAAGATTTGGGAGAAGCATCCTATATATTAAGTATAAAGATCTACAGAGATAGATCTAAAAGGATGCTAGGCTTATCCCAGTCTAGGTATATTGACTTAGTGTTGAAGAGATTCAACATGGATGGAAGTAAGAAAGGTTACTTACCTCTAAGTAAAGGCATGCATCTCTCTAAGAAAATATCTCCTAAGACATCAAAAGAAAGAGAGAATGGTTATGATTCCTTATGCTTCGGCTGTAGGATCGATTATGTATGCCATTTTATGTACCAGGCATGATGTTGCTTATGCCTTGGCATAGTGAGCAGGTTTCAGGTAGATCTAGGAGAGGATCATGGGAAAGCAATGAAAAATATTCTTAAGTACCTGAGAAGGACTAAAGATATTTTTCTAGTATATGGAGGATCTGATTTGAAACGAGAAGGTTATACAGATTCTAGTTTTCAATCAGATCCAGATGATAGCAAATCCTCATCGGGATATGTCTTTACCCTGAATGGTGGTGCAGTGAGTTGGAAAAGTATAAAGTAGCCTATAGTAGCTGATTTAGTCACTGAGGCAGAGTATATAGCTGCTAGTGAAGCCACAAAGAAAGTTGTCTGGATGAAGAAATTCATCATGGAATTGGGCATGATTTTTGATGTACAATAGCCAGTGCTATTATACTATGATAACACTGGGGTTGTTGCACAAGCTAAGGTACCAAGGTCTCATCACAAGTCCAAGCACATTCTAAGACAGTTCTACCTCGTTTGAGAGATCATTGAAAGACATGATGTTACCATTGAACGAGTTGACACAAAGAACAATATAGCAGACCCATTCACTAAAGCATTAGACAAGCAGTAGTTAGATCATCACTTAGATTATATGGGCATAAAATACAAGGGCAATGGCTTTAGTGCAAGTGGGAGTTTGAAAGAAAAGTGCCCAAAGAGCCAATCATTATGAGGGCCTTTTTATAAACTTTCAGCTCGTGCATGACAAATTTTTCATATTAATAAAGGGATTTGATTCATCATATACTGTTGTGTCATATTTTTGTTGATTATGATGAACCCCATAGAGTAGGGCAATGGAATTAGGGTTATAATAAAATAATAGTCAGACCTAATTCCTATAAACCCTAATCTAAAATGTTCTAGTCATTGGACCATCGATTTGGGGATCGATAAATCCAGAAATATTAGCTTATCCTATGTATGCTCAGTTGATGAGGGTGGTTGATCTCACAACCACTTGTGTAGAGACACTAATATAAAGATAAAGGTGCTCATCAGGGTATGAGTATACTGGACTGATCCGTACCGGGACTATCTTATGGAAGTCTTACTACTTGTCAAAAGATAGATCCCAGAGTAGAAGTTGTGCATGTGATCTTTAGACCTGAGGTCACTATGGATCCTTGTGCATACTAAGCCATACTTTGGTTCATACTCATTCATGCCATTGTGACATGTACGGGGTATTTTGGATATGGTGGAAGGTGTACGAAGGATGTTAGTGGACCAACAAGGAATCAATCTTTCCTAGTAAGAGGAATTGTTATTCTATGCAATCTCTTTGATGAGTGATTCAAGAAGACTTTGATCAAAGTAGGATGAGATTAGAATTGGTTTCTAATCAGTCATCAGCTGAGTCCTCATAATCAAGATTAGATTCGATATGATTAAGTGTTAGGGTTTGATTTATATCCATACCTATCACTTCATCGGGATAATGGGAGATCGAAAGATTGAATTGCATTGTAACTTACTACTGAAGGGTACTTTAGTAATTTCTAACAAATTCCTCATCTTCCGGGTAGGCATGATACATTGCTAAATGTCAATCTTGTCTTGTAGATTTTCATGAACCAATTAATTTGGTTTCATGAGTCAATTTGATGTGTGATTCGAATTGGACAATTAGGTGAGCCAATTTGACCTAATTAGGTCAATCGATTCGATTGGATCGAATTGGCTTGAACCTAGACCTATTGCTGGCTAGATATGGAATCCAAAGGGTCACACACATTAGGGAGTCAGCTTAGGAACTCAATTGACATTTAATTAGGATCAAGGGATCCTAATTGGTTAGTAGCTAGATTGCACACTAGTATGTGTAGGCTGACCTTATTTCCTAACCCAATTGAATTGGATCTGAAAGGTTGCTAAATAGACTAACTAATTTTTAGGAGACCTATATTAGGTTCAGTCCTAAGTGGGATGAATTTATCAGATTTTATCTGATATTTTTTGGACATTTTATGCACCATATATGAAGAGTCCAAAAGGCATGGGACTCTTCACGCCTAAGTGACACCTCTACATTCAAAAGGGTGCACAAGGACCAGTTGACCTCCAATATGAAAACAATTTATATGGTTGGAAAGTAGACTTAATTCTCTTTCATATGACACCCATATTACATATACTTTGACTAGGTCAAAGGTGTCATATGGCATGAAGAAGTTGGTGCAAAGTGAAGAGTCGTGTCTCTTCACTTTGGCAATAATTCAAGTATGTAGAGTCCTTCTGCTTTAAGTCCTTTTGAATTACCAATGCTTCTCATTCATAAGTCACATCCCTTGGCTTCATTTTAACCGAGAATGCCATGTGGCAAAGGGAAAAGTCTGATAAAAATTGAAGGGACTTGAATTAGGCGGTTGGCGCATAAAGGGACATGGTGTTTCAAGATAAGACTCCTTCTTAGTGAAGGGTCTTATTTGATCTATTTTTGTACAGATCAAAGACTGATGAGAAGGCTTATCTTGCACCTCCCACTTTTCTATAAATAGCCATCGGTATTTGTTCCGATGGTATCATCATATTTTGGTTTCTTTCTTACACTCTTACATCTATCCACCTTGTCTCTTCCTTCCCTTGTTAGGACATAGGTCTTCCTTTAAGACAAGTTCACCATTTTAAGACAAGGGTTTAGGAAGAAAATTAGGAAGTGATAGAAAGAGAGAAGAGAGATTTTGGAGAGGGCTTAGAGTGCTCTACTGGAGGGCGAAGGTCTAAGCAAGGAAGGAGAGGTTGCCGAAGGAAGAAAGTCCATCAGAAGAGTCCCAATTGATCAAGCAACCTACAAGGGAGAGGTTTCTTGGTTTGATTCTTTTGTGGATCATGATTGGAGGGCTTGTACTTGTGAGCATCATGGAAAGGATTGGATTTTAGTGATCCAGGTATATTTTTTTTGACTCCATTTATGTTTCATTAATTGGTATTGCATAAGGGGTTCCTGGGAATTAAGATTTTCTTGCCAATTAGGGTTTCATGCTTTGAGTTTTTGTTTTGAAATTCACTTCCACATGCTACATGATTCCCGGCACCCTGGGAGAATTCCTATCAGGGGCCTCAGTCGTTGATCATGTATTGTACATGATCGAGATTATTGAGCACCTGGGCAAGCTCGGATGTCCCTTGCATGAATAGCTCAGAAAAGATGTGATTCTGAATTCCCTGCCCGCTTCCTATCTAGATTTTCTCGGTCATTATAAAATGAACAAGCCTGCAGTTAACTACCACGGTTTGTTGGGGTTGCTTTAGACTTATGAGAAAGATCACCATCTGAACAAAGTGGTGGTAAATCTAGTGGAAGGATCTTCAGCAGGGCGTCGTCCCTTCAAGAAAAGAAAAAGAAAAGTAAAGGAAAACATGTGTAGAATGCTTCTAGGCTCAGTCATGCCAAGAAGGAGAAGGCTAATAAGAGCCAAGCGGACTGCTTCTTCTGCAAGAAGCGGGGACATTGGAAGAGGAATTGTCCTCTTTACATTGCATCCCTTGACCCGAATAGGTCCAAGAAGAGGAAGCAGCCAGAAGGTGCTGGCAAGGTGTTTATATGATAACACCTTGTAGTTTTTCTATCTGCGATACTACTAACTAGGTATTGGATACTGGAAGTCCAATTCACATTTGCAATTCTTTACAGGGACTTCAAGTTAGTAGAAGATTCGAGGATGGCGAGAGTTCTTGAACATGGAAAATGGAAGCCAAGTTCCAGTCCTAGCATTAGGAGTCCTCAAACTAGTTTTTGAGTCTTGTACAATCATTTTGAATGAGTATCATTATTGTCCATCTTTTATTTTAAATGTCATTTCTATAGGCCAATTAGCCATGTATGGTTATGAACTATCAATAAAGAATGACATTTATAAAATTATTTGGAATGGTTCTATTGTAATGAATGGATATATAAATAATGGCATTTATGTACTATTGTGACTTGTTAGTGTTGTGTACACGTCTAGCAAATGTTCTAGGATAGATAATGTCAGCGATGCATACCTATGGCATTTGGTAGCAAGTAATCTATCAAGATTGATGATAATTTAATAGGGCCCCATAATATTATTATACTTGGTACTTTTTTCTGGATGATAATCTATCCTAATTGGTAATCTGGATTACCCCTTAAGAGATAATCTGGATTACCTCTAAAAGAGATGGTAATCTAGATTACCACCTCTCAGATAATCTTTTGAACAATATTATCCTCTCATTTTCCATTACTTTTATAATATAATATAACATAATATAATATAATAAATATATAATAATAATATAATAAACTATATAATATAATATTATAATAATATGATATAATATAATATAATATAATATAATATCTAATACACATGATAAATGATATAATATCATAAATATAATATTATTATGGCTTAAAGCATAAAATTATATTAATATCTTTTATTAATATTATATATTATAGTATATTATATTATGTTATACTATAAAATATGAATATTTTAAATAAGTTTTAATAGTATATTATATTATATTATAAAATTTATTATATTAAATTAGATTTTAATATAATGTAATAATATTTTTTACTAATATAATATATTATATTATATTATGCTATATTATAAAATATATCTTAATAGTATATTACATTATAATAATATTATATAATAATATAACTAATGTAATAGTATTATAAATATAATAATAGTATAGTATATAATATAATATTATACTATATTATATTAATATATTTTATTTTATTTATAATATTATAAAATAAAAAATTATATAATATATTATTTGATATTATAATATTAACATAATATTACATAGTATAAATTATATGTTATATTTTATAATATAATATATGATATGGTGAAATGCTGACGTGTAATCCCTATCAAATGACATGTCAGAGAAAGCTGCCACGACGGACACTTCTCCTCGGACTCCTTTGCCGGGCCGAGCTTCTTCAAAATATCGAAGCGACCTATCGAAGCCAAGTTCTGTCCTCTGCCAAGTCGGCTCCCATAAGACCGGGATGCCTAGGCCAGAGTCGAGCGATCTCCTTCACCAAATTGAGCCCCTCCGAGGCCGAGCCCCCAAGATCGGAGTCGAGCCAAGCCCCTCCGAGGCCGAGCCCCTCCGAGGCTGAGCCCTCTGGGCTGGAGTCATGCCTTGCCCTCCTCCACCAGATTGAGCCCCTCCGAGGCTGAGCCCCTTGGGCCGGAGTTGAGCCCTGCCTCCTCCACCAGGTCGAGCCGCTCCAAGGTCGAGCCGCTCCAAGGTCGAGCCCTCTATGTAGGAGTCGAGCCTTGCCCTCCTCCTCCAAGTCAAGCCCCCTCGAAGTTGGGCCCCTTGGTCCAGAGTCAAGCCCAGCCCTCCTCCGCCAAGTGGAGCCCCTTTGAGGTCGAGCCCCTTGGAGTCAAGCCTAGCCCTCCTCCGCCAGGCTGCACCCGCTCAAAGTCGAGCCCCCTAGGTCGGAGTCAGGCCCTGCCTCTCCAGCTCGGCCTCCACCTCGGACAAAAGTGCTGGCCACCGAGGGAGCGATGTCGCCCTCCTTGGGCTCCGACGAGCCACCCAAGGACTGCAAGGAATCAAAAACTACTCGCAGCTACCACTTACACCAGAAAAGGAAGAAGCTCCCTGATCGAGGTGCCACGCTCTCCACCAACTACCTGCACCACCAAAAGGAGGAAGCCAACCAGGAGATTCAAATCCCGAGGGCGGTGGCCCCCCGATCGAGGCCTACCATGTTTCCTGGAATGGAGTGACTGGAAGGAATGTCAGAGCGCATGGTAGCTTCCCTTATCATGAACCAGGAAAGACATCCCGTCCATGGCATGAAACATCGCTGCACGTGCCTGCTAGCATAGGGGAGATCCCGAGGTAGGCGTTCAACAACCACTTGGGCTTAAAAGAGCCATCGACACCCCCAGTAGGGAGGTAAGCAAGAGTAAGTCGAAATTACCCAAGCAAGAGGGAAGAGGCCAGACAGGAGAACCACCGAGGAGACTAAGAATTCAAGGCTAGCGGAGATCCATCCGAACGGTCGCCCGGACAAAGCCATCCAGCTCTAGTTCACCTCGGCTACCACTTTTCCCAGCTTACTTACACCCTACTCACACATTATTCACTTCTCCTAGCATGGAGTCCATCTCAAGGGCTCGACTAGGAGGATCTATTCCCTTGGATCGTCACTGACTAGACCGTTTGAGAGACGAGGGGCGATCCGACATCGACAGCAGCTACGGGCCATAATGATATTGGCGACAACAGATTGGTGCACCAAGTACGGGCGGCAGGATGCATTCTGATCCAACCCAAACCTCTTGCAAGCAGCTCACCGGGAGGATGGTGATGACACGAGCGAGAGAAGTCTCCACCAGCCATGCGGGAGACACCCCTTCCTGTGGGGACCCACATAATCCAAAAGGGGAGCTCCTCGCTCTAGCTCAATCGCCTTTGATGGATGCCCAGCTGGCCGCACTTGCCTAGTAGATGCAGATCCTTACTATGGCAGTGCACCAGCTCCAGCACTAGCAACGGTCCTTGGCTACCCACCAGCAGCCAGGGACCCTCGCGGCCCATGTCGCAGCACCCCATGATAGCCTGCATTCCTTCCAATGAAGGCCTTCACAACCATGGGCCATCACCGAGCATCGGGGTAGTCACCGGACTCCGGTGAAGAGATAATGGACTGGATCTGCCGACCGGGAGAGCTAGTCCCCGACCCTCGAGCGAGTAACAGCCAAACTCCATTGAGGTCGAAAAGGCAAGACCCCCCTTCATGGACACCGTCCACCCACATCACCTTCTCCATCTCCTTCAGCCTCCGCGAAGGGTTCCACCGACGAGGCCATCAGGCACATAGCTAAGAAGCGCCTGGAGGAGAAAGAGCACAAGCTAGCAAAGCTATCCCACCGGTTTGCAAATATGCAAGGCTCCACTGATGAGCCAGCAGGCTATGATGCCCATCCCCCCTTCTCCCGAGAGATCCAAAAGGAACCGATTCCCAGCTGGTTCAGTATGCCACAGGTGGATCCCTACGATGGGACCACCGACCCCTGGACCACCTGGAAAGATACAAGGCCCTCATGAGGGCCCAGGGGGCCACAGATGCCAACTTTTGTATTGCCTTCCTAGCAACCCTCCGGAAGGCCGTTCGGGACTAGTTCACCCACCTCGAGCCCGAAAGCATCGGCTCTTTCACTCAGCTGGAGTGAAAGTTCGTGGCCCAATTCGATGCCTGTCGGAAGGTGCCACAAGAAGCAGACAGCCTCTTCTCCATCCGGCAACAAGATCGCGAGCCCCTACGGGACTACGTGGCCCGTTTCAAGGTCACCGTGTTGGAGATCTACAATATTGATGAGCCAGTTGCCATGCATCCGTGCCGAGAAGGCGGATCGTATAAGAAGGGAGCTAGACGGGAAGCCACTGAAGAAGTCGACTCCCATCGAGGCGTCCAGGATGTGGAAGCCGGGATCCCAACTTCGAGCTTCCACCAAGGGCCGAGACCGAGGAGTGACCCCATTCCGGATGAGAGGTTCACCCCTCTCCTCACCCCGAGGATGAAGATCCTCATGGAGATCGAAGGTCAGCCCTACCTAAAGCACCCACCTCCAATGAAGCCATCCACTGGACATGAAAAAATACAGTACTGTCGCTACCATCATGACCACGGCCATGAAATTGAGGAATGCCGCAACCTGAAAAAGGAAATTGAAGAACTCATCAAGAGGGGCTACCTCGGAAGGTTCGTCGGGGGCAGACCTCCAATGGAACCTCAAGCTATCGTCGCTCTCCCGCCAGTCCCTATAGTCGACAATCGCCCTAACGAGAAGCCGGTGGGGATAATATGCTGGGGAGCCGAGCACGTGATGCGGGACGAAAAATCGATGTAACATGGTTATTTGGAAAACAGGGAAACAACTAAACAAACTAGGACCGTGGGAGGGCTAAGAAGCCTCCCGGGACTAGGGCATACTGACACTAAAATCCTAAGATAGCTTATCTCTTTTGTTTTCAATTTTCTGGATGGATGTGGCGAAGGAAGGATGAAGATGGGGGACTAGGAAGTGGAACTCATGGCCCTGAGACTCACTTTAGCGGGGAACGCACACAGAAAGTCAGGGGTCAAAGCCTAAAGCTACCCTCCCGAGAGATCACAGCACCAGCTACCCTGAGCTCCCATCGAACCCATAATGCACACAGTAGGGCTCTCACATAGATGCGCTAGGATGACTCTCGAAGGACACGAGGAGATAAAGAAGACGAGATAGGGGAGAACTAGGGTGCTCATCGAACCCATAATGCACATAGCAGGGAACGCCTCACACCCCTCATCGAACCCATAATGCACACAGCAAGGAACGAAGAAAAATGGGCCTCAGCCCAGAACTAGAACCGGAACCAACCCAAAAATCTATATAAACTCTCTCTGATTATTACAGGGGGAGAGGGGGCCTTTATATAGAAAAACCAGAACCCTCAGTTTCTTAGCCTCTAAGAAAACTAAAAAAGGAAAATAAATTACATCAAAATTCATGTTGCATCAAAAATAGTGCTGATATTCTCTGAAGAGCATGTTGGCTTGATAATCTGCTCCAGAAAGCATGCTGCTCTGAAATATGGGCTGCTCTGAAATCCATGCAAACACAAACTCACGGTCGTGGAAGGGAAGAACGGTCTCCGGTGGAACACCAGCGGGTGGTGGACGGGCCGGCGAACGACTGGCGACGGGCTGCGGGCGAGGTGGTGCAAAAATGGCACGGCATGCCCCAGGGCATGCCGTTTGGTCTCCCACGGCTGTGGGAGACCTCAGGGCACCGGCGTGGCCGGTGGACGGCGGGGACGGCCAGAGCCAGCGGGATGGTGGCCGACGGACATGCGGGCAGCAGCGGCAATGGTGGCAGCAGCACAGGGGTGCACGTGGGCAGACGGATGCCTCCTGCATCCATTCGTCTTCCCACGGGCGTGGACAGCGGCGGACCCCACCGATGGCCGGGCGAGGGCCGGCGGGTGACAGGAACTGCGGCGGGCAGCGGGCCGGCGGCGGCGACGGTCGTGGGCCATGGCTAGCAGATGCCTTCGTGTCTGTTCGTCTTCCCACGAGTGTGGGGCAGCGACGGCGGCTTCTCCAGCGAGGGTGGGGGCTGGCGAGCGCCGGCTGCGGTTCGACGGTGGCGACCGGGGGTCGGGCAGCCCGGATCTGGGACCGGCAGGGTGGAGGCTTGGGTTTTGAAATTCATTTTAAAACCACAGGAGAAAGACAGTGAAGATGGAATAAAACTGGGATAACTCAGGGATAAACCAAGAACAAAACCAGAATAGCGGGGATAGTCGGAATAGCAGGAATAGAAAAATAAAAAAATTCTGAGAAAATAAGAAAAATAGAAAAATACCCGGACCTGCCTTGGATCCCCATCAGCGCGCCTCCAAGAAGGCCCAGGGGGCAGAGTGTTATGAAAATGTACTCCCCTTTATGAGGGAAGGTGAAAATAGGGAAAAGAATGTAAATAATGATGCCATGGTCATCGAGATGATTATCGCAAAGCATCTTGTAAAACAGATTATAGTCATAGTGGAAGCTCGACTGATATCCTTTTTTATGATGCCTTCTCCAGAATGAACTTGTCCTTCGCTCAGCTCAGACCTGTGCATACACCCCTTGTCGGTTTCACGGAGGACTCTATGAGGGTTGAGTGAGAAATCACTCTCCTAATCACTGCTGGGACCCCACCTCGACAGAGCACTGTTATGATGACCTTCACGGTCGTTAGGCTTCCTTCAACCTACAATGTGATTCTCGACAGACCTGGGCTCAACCTGCTCGACGTCATCATTTCCACAAAGTGGCTGCTGGTGCAGTTCCCCACCCCCTACGGTGTCAGGGAGATGTGGGGGGCACCTCAGCTAGTGCAACATTGTCTCTAGACTATCCTCGGGGCCAAAGTCTCCGAGGACGACCCCAGCACGGGCGATCTCGACCAAAAGGCGTAGGACCCTAGAGGTGGCTGGTCAAATGCCTGTTGTCTTATCCACTCGGAGCCGACCAGGCAAAGACGGTGCAGATTGGGGCCCAGCTATAAGATGAAGAGAGGGCCCGCTTGTTGGAGTTCCTATGGGAGAATGCAGATGTGTTCGCTTGGATGGCAGTGGACATGCCAGGTATCCCCCCTGACATCATCACCTACAAGCTAAGTATTGACCCAAAGCACTGGCTAGTTCGACAGAAGAAGAGAAGCTTCATCCCAGAAAGGCAAGCGGCAATCAACGAGGAAGTAGACAAACTCCTCGTTGCCGGCTTCGCTCGGGAGGTACAATACCCAAGCTGGCTGGCAAATGTAGTGATGATGAGGAAGAGTAACGGCAAATGGAGGATCTATGTAGACTACACCAACCTCAACAAGGCATGTCCAAAGGATAGCTTCCCTCTACCGAAGATCGACCAGTTGGTGGACACCACCTCGAGGCACCGGCTACTCTCCTTCATGGATGCATTCTCCAGATACAATCAGATCTGGATGCACCCGGAGGACGAGGAGCACACCGCCTTCATCACCAACCAAGGGATGTACTGCTACAGGATGATGCCTTTCGGTCTGAAGAATGCTGGGGCCACGTACCAGCATCTGGACAATAGGGTCTTCAAAGACCAGATTGGCCGGAACATGCAGGTGTACATGGATGACATGCTTGTCATGAGCAAGCCGAGCTTGGACCACATCGCTGACTTTCCCGAAGCCTTCCACAACCTCCAGAAACACTAGATGAAGCTGAACCCAGCAAAGTACGCTTTCAGAGTGGTGGCAGGAAAATTCCTTGGTTCATGATCACCCAGAGGGGCATTGAAGCAAACACGAAGAAGGTCCAGGCGATCATCGACATGGAGCACCCGATGTCCAAGAAGCAGGTCCAGCACCTGATAGGGCAGATTGCAGCTCTGAGTCGATTCATCTCGAGATCGACCAACCGCTACCTTCCCTTCTTCAAGGGACTGCACAAGATGCACGACTTCACCTGGACAGAGGAGTGCAGAACGGCCTTCGAAGAATTGAAGAAGTTTCTGGCATCTCCTCCGCTGCTCTCCAGACCGGAGGAAGGAGAGGAGCTCCTACTCTACCTGGAGGTCACACCTGGAGCCGTCAGCTCGATCCTCGTCTATGCAGATGAGGACGGATCTCAGAAGCCGGTGTACTAGACTAGTAAAATCCTCCACGATGTAGAGATTAGGTATACTCGCTTTGAGAAACTCATTTTTGCTCTAATAATGTCTGCTAAGCACCTCAGGCCATATTTCCAAGCGCATCCCATCATGGTCATGATGAACCAACCACTGAGGACCATACTTAGCCGCTCCGAAACCTCCGAGTGGCTGGTTAAGTGGTCCTTGATGCTGAGTGAGTTCAACATCATATATCGATCGAGGTCATCACAAAAGGCTTAGGTCCTAGCTGACTTCCTGGTCGAGTGCGCGGGACTCATCGAGGAGCCGGAGCAGACAACCCCGGAGTAGAGGAGGAGCCTTGGATCCTCCACGTGGTTGGTGCATCCAACTCCAGTGGGAGCGAAGCAAGCCTTATCCTCTTCAACAGTGATGGGATCGTGGCAGAATATGCTCTCCACTTCAAATTTGCCATGACAAACAACCAGGCAAAGTACGAGGCGCTCCTCGCAGGCCTAACGATCTCCCGCAAGCTGGGCGTGCAAAGCTTGAAAGTCTTTACCGACTCCCAACTGGTGCCTGACAAGTCTCTGGAGAATATGAAGCCAGAGATCCCCAGATGATGAAGTACCTAGAGCGAGTCAACTCAAGCACGGCAGGTCTTCGATGCTTTAGCATATTCCAAATCCCCCGTGAGGAGAATGCTTGCACAGATACACTATGGAGACTCACAACCTTGTCGGACTCATCACTGGGGCATGCCCACATCGAGTACCTCGAGAATCCAAGCTACGAAGCCCTAGAGGAGGTGCAGTAAGTCACCCTGAAGCTGAGCTGGATGGACAGGTACGTCAGATACATCACTGATGGCACCCTACCAGAGGATCGCACGGAGGCCGGCCTCATCAAGAAGAAAGCCTCCCGGTTTGTCCTGATGCAAGGACAGCTCTACCACCGATCCTACTCTACTCGCTCCTATAGTGCCTGAGACCCACAAAGGTAGCCTTCGTACTCCAAGAGATACATGAAGGCCTCTACGAGAACCACGTGGGAGGAAGGACACTGGTGTACAAAGCTCTCCGCCAGGGATACTTCTAGGAGGCTATGAGGGAGGACACCACCGACTTTGTGAAGAAGTGCGACAGATACCAATGCCACGCTCACATACAACATCAGCCGATGATGCCGATCTCCTAGCTCTCTATCCCTTGGCCTTTTGCCCAATGGGGGATGGACATCTTAGGGCCATTTCCCCCTGCCCCGGGGCAGCGAAGATTTTTGCTGGTGGCTATTGACTACTTCACCAAGTGGGTGGAAGCAGAGCTACTAGCATGGATCATGGAAGCTAAGGTCCACCAGTTCTTCTGGAAATCAATCATCTGTCGCTTCGGACTCCTCCATTGCATCATCACCAACAATGGACGGCAGTTCAACAACCAAGAGTTTGATGGATTCTATGCCGAGCACTGCATCCAAAGCCGCTTCACCTCGATAGCTCACCTCCAAATAAACGGGGAAGCCGAGATAACCAATCGGACCATCCTTCAAGGACTCAGGACCATGCTGGACCGAGCCAAGGGTAAATGGGCAGAGGAACTCCCAAGTGTTTTGTGGGCCTACCACACAACGTCCAGAACGGCGACAGATGAAACGCCTTTCAATCCATCTTCGGTGCTGAGGCCATCATCCCAGTTGAGCTCGGCGTGCCCACACTGTGGGTACAGCAATATGATGAAGCGGAGAACCTGACGCACCTTCTACTCAACTTGGACCTCCTTGAAGAAATCAAGGACAAAGCTTGGCTTCGGATGGCAGCATACCGGCAATGAGTGGCCGGTACTACAATGCATGGGTAAGGCCAAAGGTCTTCTGACCTAGCAACTTAGTGTAGCGCCGAGCTGAAGCATCTCAACCCCAGGAGTGCGGCAAGCTGTTGCTGAACTGGAAGGACCCCTACAAGGTGGTCGAAGCTCTTCCGCATGGGGCCTACTATCTCAAGGATCTGGACGGTGCCAAATTCTCATGAACATGGAATGCCTGCAACCTGAGAATATACTATCAGTAGTGTAAGGCTTTCTCCTAATAATAATAAAGATTTTCTTTTGCACAAATCGCTCTCTGCCTTGCAGGGATATCGCTGCCCAGCCCAAGGTCTGGCATGCTCAAGCCCGGAGCCCAGCTCTCCAGCATTCTAAGCCCGGAGCCCAGCTCTCCGACACAGGAGCCTGGAGCCTAACTCTCCAATATCGAAGCCCGGGGCCCAACTCTTTGGCACCGAAGCCCAAGGCCCAGCTCTCCGGCATCCAAGCGCGGAGCCCAGCTCTCCAGTATTCTAAGCCCGGGGCCCAGCTCTCCGGCATCCAAGCATAGAGCCCAGCTCTCGGGCATTCAGCCCGAAGCCCAACTCTCCGGCACTGAAGCCCAGGGTCCAATTGTCTGGCATCAATAGTGTAAGGTCCTTCCTCACTAATGATAAAGGTTCTCCTTGTGCAAATCCTTTTTGCCTTGCAGGGTATCATCGCCTGACCCCAGGTCCTGCATGCAAAAGCCCGGATCCCACAACTCTCCGGCCCCAAAGACCGAACCCTGCTCCGGCACCAGGATCCTAGCTTCCTGGCATTCTAAGCCCGGATCCCATGACTCTCTGGCACCAAAGATCGGATCCTGCTTCGGCACCAGGAGCCTAGCTTCCTGGCATTCTAAGCCCGGATCCCACAACTCTCTCGCACTAAAGATCGGACCCTGCTCTGACACCAGGAGCCTAGCTTCCTGGCATTCTAAGCCCGGAACCCATGACTCTCCGGCACCAAAGATCAGACCCTGCTCCTGCACCAGGAGCCTAGCTTCCTGGCATTCTAAGCCCGGATCCCATGACTCTTTGGTACCAAAGACCGGACCCTGCTCCGGCACCAGGAGCCTAGCTTCCTGGTATTCTAAACTCGGATCCAATGACTCTCCGGCACCAAAGACTGGACCCTACTCCGGCACCAGGAGCCAAGCTTCCTGACATTCTAAGCCCGGATCCCACGACTCTCTGCACCAAAGACCGGATCCTGCTCCGGCACCAGGAGCCTAGCTTCCTGGCAATCAAAGCATGGAGCCCAGCTCTTCGGCACCAAAGACCGGACCCTGCTCCGGCACCGGAGACTGAACCCCGCTTCGATGCCAAGACCCAAGCTTCCTGACACCGAGCAGAGCAGAGGAATCTTCACAGCCACTTCGCCCCCAAGCTGGGCATGATCAAGCAAGTCAAGAGCTCATCCTTCACCTTTTTACTTATCCAAGGACCCATAAGAAGGGCCAATTGGGCACTTGGTACTTCAGGGTCGTGCGCCCGCACAAGTACATGCATCCAGATGATCAAGAAGTGGAGAGGAGACATTTGCAATACATAAGTACAAGCAAAGAGAAGAAGAAATAAGTCAAGTTAGGTGAAAAATACTTTCATTACTTGGCAAAATATTACACTGTTCCTAGGCCCCAACATGCCGGGCAGCCCAGGTCAAAGACAAAGAAGAAAAAAGTAACAACCGCTAAGGACCTCTACTCGGTTGGTGCCTTCCCCGGGCGATGGTCGGGTGAGGTCTCACCCTCTCCGGCCCCTGGGGTCGGGGCCCCTCCTTCAGCCACCACCGCTGGTGGGGTCAGTTCAGCCGCCACCACCAGTGGGGTAAGTTCAACTGCGACTGCACGCCCTTCTACCACCACCGGCACAGGAGTCGAAGGTGTCCTCCCCGTGGAGCCCAAAAGGTGGAGGCCAGCAATTTGCTTCTCCGAGAGAATCTCGCGTAGCAGAAACCAGCAGTACATGAACCCCTTGAAGGAGTCCGTCGCCACCTCCTTGAAGTCGAGCTTGAACTCCGGAGAAGCCTTATACATGGCCAATGCCTCAGCCACCTCCTTCCTGGTAGCCTCTGCCTGGTGGATCACCTCGGTCGACACCTTTCCAGCATCCTCAGCCTGATGGATAGCCTCGACTGCCTCCTTCTTCGTGGCCTCTGCTGAGCTGACTACGGTAGAGACTTTCCCCTCTGCCTCGGCAGCCTTCTGCTCAACAGCTACGGCCTTCTTCTCGATGGAGGCAGCCTGTTCCTTCACCGCCTCCAGCTCAGCTCTGAGCTCCTTCAGTCGGGACCCTTTGGCCTTGAGCTCCTTCGAGAGCCGCTCGGTGCTCACGATCTCGCCCCGGAGCCCTTTGATCCTCATACCAGCCTCCCAGGCCTCGTCACTCATCCACCTCAGCTCGGCCTTCAAGGATTTGAGCTCCGCTTCTCGCTCCCTATCCCTCCTAGCCCAAGTGCGGCAGTAATCCTTGATAAGCAAAAGCTCCGTGCCTTGCTGCATCGAAGAAGATGTCAATCTAAAGACAAGAAGTTTCCCGGCCCTTTCTCGCCGGTCGCATGACTAGATGGCAAAGTCCATCATTCACTCAGTGAGGACCGGGTCCTTGACCAGGGAAACATTGGGTCCTAACCTGAAGGGCACTTGATGATAGTCCCTGTCCTTCTTGCTCGCCGCCAGCACGGGTTCACCTACCCTCTCGGTGGGAGAAGCTTCCAGTGCAGGCAGAAGGCTTGGCACTACTTCAGACGGCGTTGCCAATGTAGGCCCCCCACCTTCTGGCTCTCCGTCCTCGACTTCGACGATCTCCGGAGGAGGAGACGCCACCGCGGTAGCAGCAACAGCGAATCTAGCCCTGGTGATCACTTCGGATTTCAATGCCAGGATCGGATCGCACTGCCTCGGAGGCTCGGGAATGGGATCGGGGGCTGGCTCAGTGACCCTCCTGCTCAGTTCGGGGGTAGGCTCGGCTGGCACGGCAGGAACGGCCCTCTCACCATCATCTACTCGAGCCCTCTTTGAAGCAGGCTCGCCGACCCCCCCTGCTTGGCCCCTCTCCTCGAAGAGCAAGAGGAGCTCATCCATGGGGAATTTCATGCCTGCACCGAGAAAGAAGACATCAGTTCTGAGCTCAAAAAAAAAAGAAAAAAAATGATGGAAGGAAAGGAGGTTCGAGCCGAACTCACCCAATGCTCGTATTGGGTTAACCCCGACCTCGAAGAGATTCTGCTCGAACAGTAAGACCTCAAGTGAAGGGATCTGAGCGGAGCAGAGCTGATCATATACATCTCGGTCAACTGCCTCGACCGCAGAGTTCTGGTCAGGGGTCCGATCTGGGTCGCTCCAAACCCAATCAACCCCTTCAATCGATGCAAAAAGGTATCTACTCTTCCATCCTTTGATGGAATAGGGGAGTTCGAACTTAATGTTCCTTGGGTGGGAAGAAAGAGACCACCACCCCTCCTCAGTCGGGTGGTGTTTCAGGATAAAAAAGGCCCTGAACAAAGACAAACGGGCAACTATCCTGTGAAAATGGCATAAAACGGTGAAGCAAAAAATTGTCCTAATGGTGTTTGGGACAAGTTGGGCAGGAACAAGGTGGTAGTTGTTCAAGATGGAAAGAAAAAATGGATGGAATGGAAACCAGAGTCCCCCCGCGAGAGCTTCCTCGTAGAGGGCTATCCGGTGCAGGCCACTGAAGATGACCCGCTCTCCCAGTTGAGCGACTGAGAGTCAGACAGAGTCTGGGACACCATAGGTCTCTCGGATGGTCGCAAGCTCCGTGGCAATGATCGTCGAAGCAATCCCGCCTGGACCAGTTGACCAAGGAGGATCAGGGATAGGCTCAGGCAGAAGAAGAAGAGGATGAGCTGGAGGAGAAGATGCAAGTTCCCTAATTACTATCCCTCTAGGCGCGGGTCTTCTGCTGAGCTCGAAGCGTGCCACATCCTCTTCCTCATCGAAAGAAGAAGGCGGCCTTGGCCTAGAAGGCCCGGCCTCACCCTGGTTGGTTGTGGGGTGGAAGTTTGGGTCGAAGCGGGACATGAGGAAGAAGATCAAGGCGAAAAATAGAAAGAAGGAGGGAGGCAGGAGAAGATGGACAAGGGTCCGAGGAAGAACCTAGCCCTAGAAGAAAGTCTCTACTCAACCGGGATGGAGGGGAAGGAGACTAACCTGCTGAACTTGGGAAGACAAAGATAGCCGGGAGAGCGAAGGAAGAACTTCGGTATGGTGGCGGGCACACAGGATTTGAAAAAAGATAAGTTTTAGGAAAGGTTGCCTTTCATTTTGAAGTGACCGGCGCCCGACCGTACTGTTACAACTCCCATATCGATGGATCCATGCCATGTGTCATCAATCAACAAGGCTAGCACTTTGTTTCGACTGCGATCGCTCTGAATTCTGTGCTCGTAATAACTACTCCTCGAACGTGTCCACGTGGCTCCCCTGGATAGGCTAAAGAAATCGCTTCATGAAGCACTGACGATCGTGACCATCATTATGCCGGATTCTCATCTTTCCATGTCAGCATCGCATTTACTCCCTTCGCCCCAAACGCCCAATGCCAACGAGACTCGGGAGTGGGGGGCAAATGATATGGCAGAATGCTGACATGTAATCCCTGTCAGATGCCATGTCAGAGAAAGCTGCCACGATGGATACTTCTCCTCGGACTCCTTTATCGGGTCGAGCTCTTTCAAAATATTGGAGTAGCCTGTCAAAGCGAGTTCCATCCTCCACCAGGTCGGCTCCCACAAGATCGAGATGCCTAGGCCAGAGCCGAGCGATCTCCATCTCCAGATTGAGCCCCTCCAAGATCGAGCCCCCTGGACTGGAGTCAAGCCCAGCCCTCCTCAGCCAAGTCGAGCCCCTTCGAGGCTGAGCCCTTTGGGCTAGAGTCACGCCTTGCCCTCCTTCGCCAGATTAAGCCCCTCCGAGGCTGAGCCCCCTAGGCCGGAGTCGAGCCCAGCCTCCTCCACCAGGTCGAGCCCTCTGTGCAGGAGTCGAGCCTTGCCCTCCTCCTTCAAGTCGAGCCCCCTCGAAGTCGAGCCCCTTGGTCTGGAGTCGAGCCCGGCCCTCCTCCGCCAGGCCATGCCCCCTCGAAGTTGGGCCCCCTAGGTTGGAGTCGGGCCCTGCCTCTCCAGCTCGGCCTCCACCTCAAACAAAGGTGCTGGCCACCGAGAGAGCGATGCCACCCTCCTTAGGCTCCGGCGAGCCATCCAAGGACTGCAAGGAAGCAATAACTGCCCACAGCTACCACTTACACCAGAAAATGAAGAAGCTCCCTAACCGAGGTGCCATGCTCTTCACCAACCGCCTGCACCACCAGAAGGAGGAAGCCAACAAGGAGATTCAAATCTTGAGGGCGGTGGCCCCTCGATCGATGCCCTGCCAAGTTTCCCGTAATGGAGTGACCGAAAGGAATGTCAGAGTGCATGGTAGCTTCCCTTATCATGAACCAAGAAAGTCGTTCCATCCACGGCACGGAACACCATCTCGCACGCGCCTGCTAGCATAGGGAAGATCTTGAGGTAGGCGTTCAATAACCACCTGGGCTTAAAAGAGCCATCGACACCCCCAGCGGGGAGGTAAGCAAGAGTAAGTCAAAAATACCCAAGCAAAAGGGAAGAGGCCAAACAGGAGAACCACCGAGGAGACTAAGAATTCAAGGCTACCAGAGATCCACCCAAAGGGTCTCCCGGACATAGCCATCCAGCTCCAATTCACCTTGGCCACCACTTTTCCCAGCTTACTTGCACCCTACTCACACATTATTCACTCCTCCTAGCATGGAGTCCATCTCAAGGGCTTGACCAGGAGGATTTGTTTCCCTGGATTGTCACTGACTTGACCGTCGGAGTGCCCCCACTAGAATTCCCAGCCCGGGTCTCTAACCCTGTTTTGTAGGTCCTGAGGAGCAGGCCGGTCCTGAAGAGACGAGGGACGATCCGATGCCGACAGCAGCTACGAACCAAGGCGATCTTGGCGGCAACATAATATATTTAACATAATATAATATATTAAATATAATGTAGTATATTTATATTAAATATATTTATATATAGTCTAAATATATTATATTATATTTAATAATGTAATTTATAATTTAATATATTATTTAGTATATTTAAATAATAAATTAAATATATCATCTATTTTAAAAATAACTTTTTATGTTAAATTTATTTAGTATAAAAACTAATTTTTAATTTTCTAATTTTAATACAAATATATAAAATATTTTATATTTAATATATTTTAAAATATAAAATTTTAAAAGTCATATTTTTATAAATAAAATATATATTTAATTGAGGGATATTCTGAAAATTTTATTTCATCTTATACAACACTATCTGTATGTATCAAATACAATAATCCATATTACCTGTAATCTACATTGCTAGCAATCTACATTATTGGTAATTCATATTACCTTTTAGATTACATTCAGTAGTAGACAATTCATCCAAATTACTGATAATATTAGGGTCCCATGACATTACTATATTTGGTATATTTTTTTGGATGGCAATCTACTTATGTGGTAATCTGGTTTGCCTCTTAAGAAGAAATCTAGATAACCTATGGGAGGGGCGGCAATCCAAATATCCACCTCTCAAGTAATCTTTCAGACAAAATTACCCTCCTTTTCTTACTTTCTCTAATATTATAATATCATATAAAATATAATATTATATTATAATAATATAGTATAATATAATATTTTTATATTATATTATGTTATTATATTATATTATACAATAATATTATAAAATATATTCTAAACTTATAATATTATAAACATAATAATATTAAGTATATAACATAATATAATATAAATTTATTTTGTTGATACTATATAATAAAATATGTTATAATATACTCTATTATAAACATGAATATTATAAAATATATATTAATCATATACTTTATTATATTATTATAAAATAATATAACATAAAAATATAATAACATTATACTATATAACATAATACTATAATATATCATATCAATATATTTTATTTTATTTTATTTTGTAATGTTATAAAATATAATATCATATAATATATGACATAATATTATAATATTAATATAACATAACATAACAAAAATTAAGTATTATATTAAGCACAATATAATATATTTAACAAAATATAGCATATTTCTATTAAATATATCAATATTTATGTATAATATAATATATATTTATATTATATATTTATATATAATAAATATATTATATTAAACTTAATAATATAATATATAATTTTTATATATTATAAACTACATATTGTTATAAATATAATATTACTATAGTACATAATACAATATGATATAACATATGATATAATATTATAATATTAAAATATTAATATCATATAACATAATATAAATTATATATTAAGTTTTATAATTTAAAATATATTATATTATATGTAATATAATATAATATATTAATCAAATATGAATATTATATAATATATTTTAATTTTATATTATACTATTTTATTATAATATAATAATAATATTGTAAATATAGTCATATTATAGAAATAATAATATTATAGTACATAGTATAATATTATAATATTATATATTAATATACTATATTTTATTTTACAATATTATAAAATATAATATTATACAATATATGATATAATATTATGATATTAATATTAAATAACATAATTTAAATTACATATTATTTTTTATAATATAAAATATATTATATTAAAAATATAACATTAATATAATGTAATATATTTGATGTAATATAATATATTTACATTTAATAATATAATACATAAATTTAATATATGTTATAAAATTATATATTATAAATTTAATATAACTAAATGTCACTATTATAAATTAAATAATAATTTTCTATAACATATTATAAACCATATAATATTACAAATATGATACTATTATATAATATAATATAATATAATATATTTTATTAATATAATACAATATGTTATGTTTTACTATAAATTTGAATATTATGAAATATATTTTACTAGTATATTATATTATACAACTATAACACTATAATATAACATAATAATATTAGAAATATTATAATATTATAGTATATGATATGATATTATACCATATTATATTAGTATGTTTAATTTTATTTTATAATATTATAAAAAATAATATTATATAATATATAACATAATATTATAATATTATAATATTATAATATTTATATAATATAAATATAATATAAATTATATGTTGTATTTGATAATATTAATTATATTATATTATATTTAATATAATCTAAAATATTTAGTACAATAGTTATTGTTTATATTAATTATATTTATATTTATTTATAACATAATATATATTTATAGTTAATATTTATATATAATATAAATACATATATTAAATTTATTAATATAATATATGAATTTAATATATTATTTAATATGTAGAAGTAATATATTAAATATATTTTCTTTTTAATACATAATTTTTTTATATTAATTTTATTTAGTATAAAAATTATTTTTAACTTTAAATTTTGATAGAAAATAAATTATTTTATATTTAATATATTTTGTAATATAAAATATTTAAAAATTATATTTTTCTAAATAGTTAAAAAAATAAAAAATATATTTTTATAAATAAAATGTAGATTTAATTTGGGAGTATTTTGGATAAGTAAATTATATTTTATTATTATATTTTTTATAATAATATAATAAAGTAATTGTTAAAATATATTTTATAATATTTTATATTATATACTATAATAATATTATATTTATAATGTTATGTAGATTATAATATATTATATAATATTATTACATAATATATTATAATATTATAATATTATGTAAAAATATTATATTATGTTATATTATTATAATGTTGTCGCTTGGATCATCGTGGCCTGAAGCTCGAGCGGGGTTCGGTCGATCGGTCATGCAAAAAAGTGGAGACCCAGGTTGGGGATCCTGGCAGGGACACTCCGATAGTCAAGTCAATAAAGTGATCAAGAGGAACAGATCCTCTTTAGTGGGGCTTAGAGAAGCCTCTGCGTCCAGAGGGTTTGAAAGGTAAAAGAGTTGGAATCGCAGGTTACTAGGGGAGTCCTCTGGCACTCATCCGGCCCTCACCTTAGCTTACTTTTTTATTTTCCTTTGCTGGAGGTCCCTCTTCTTTCTTATAGCAGTTGATTTTGTATTGCAGAGCTTAGAGCCCCCCTTTCTCTTTCTTACCCCCTGGGGGGTGTCTCATCTCGAAGGACTACCTTGTTCCCAGAGCTGCACGGGACAAGGTCTAAAGTTCTCGAAGGGAGGCTCTGCAATGGGTGCAGGTGGCATACTATAGGGTCTGCACCCTTAGTGGGGCAACCCATTATGACAAACATGAGTGGCATGCCAACGGGTCTAGCACCTCGATAAGGCACTCCTTCAAGGGTGTAGGCGACGTGCTGCCAGGCCTGGAGGCTAGGAGGAGCACTATCTTGACGGGAGATGCAAGTGGGGTGCTGCAGGGTCTGAACCCCAGCGGTGTACTCCCTTGCAAGAGGTGTAGGTAGTGTGCTGCAGGGTCTGGAACTCCAATGGAGCACTCCTCTACAAAAGGTGTAGGTGGCATGCTACATGGTTTGGAACTTCAGTAGAGCACTCCTTCGCAGAAGGTGCAGGCGGTGTACTATAGGATCTGGAACTCCAATGGAGCACTCCTTTGCAGAAGGTGCACGTGGCATGCTATAGGGTCTGGAACTCTAGTAGAGCACCTTACATAAGGTTTGACTCCCTAAGAGCCATGGTGGTTAGACAAAGATGGCGACGTCACCTGCTGGGGTCACCATCCAGGCTACCCCGGTAGCTGCTCCTTGAGGGAGCACACCCCCCTCTTCCTCCACTGGTCTTGCCATCATGGTTGTGAGGGCTCCTATCGCCTTCACCTTTAACATTTGGCCAGCCAGGGGTTCTATCATTCCATGACCCTCCTCGACCGAGGAACTTACCTTGGACAGGAGCTCGACCCTAGCTGGGAGCTCTCCTCGGACGGGAGCTCGACCTCGACTAGGGGCTCACCTTTGACAATAGCTCGACCTTAGATGAGAGCTCACCTCGGACGAGAGCTCAACCTTGATTGGGAGCTCACCTTAGACAGGAGCTCGGTAGATGGTGCCTACCTGGTGGCTCCACCTGCTACCTCAACTGCCAGCTACCTCTAACATGGATGCCATATTAGTGGTTCGCCACATCAGATGCCCCCCACTCTCAAGTCTAGAGTGTGAGGCACCCGCTTGGGCTCGGGGTGAAGAGAGTAATGATGTCGCTGATGTAGCAGGACATCGTGTCTGTGCCATTAACCTTGATCATTGGTGGTTCACAGATCGTGCCTTGTGCTAATTAAGAGAAGCCACATCAGTGGGCATGGTGGCCCGTCATAATGGTTACACCCTGCTCAGTGCGATCGCATGCAAATTGAAGCATCCCACACGGTGGAAATCGACATGTGATCGAGATCCATTGGCCACGGGAGGGGAGAAGATGCAAGCTTAATTCGGTGCAATGCAATAGGCCTTCACTGTCTTTTTCAGAGAGGCCATTCCCCTCCATTCCACCCTTTCAAAAATCTTCAAGGTAGCAAGAACATAGAGGGAAGAGCAAGAGCCTCATACGTGTTTTGATAACCTTGACCTAGGGTCTCCGTAGGTCAGTCTTCTTCCTCCACCTTCTCTCCCTCCACTCTTTGCCGAGGCAGTTCCTCTAGGGTTTGGGTCTCCTTTCTTTATTATGTCCCTTGTTTTTCATGTCCATGAGTTCTCCCGGGAGCGGGCACCACCATCCAAATAGCCCAAGTATGGCAAAGCCCTCCCGGTCAGGACTTCCTCCCTCGAATAATGTGGAGGAGGACATCCCCTTTAGAGTCCCTTAGGGTCCCCACCAGATGGTGGACCTCAGTGTATCCTCTTGCCTCCTCCTCCTTCTGGCTATGACCAAGCAGGTCCATCCGGGATCACTTTGACGATGACATGGTTAGATGCCTTCCATCTCTGGAGCATCTACATGATTCTATACTCCACTCGGTTGATGGCTGTGGGGCCAAAGGAATAGGTCACATCCAGCAGACCGGGCCGAATTGCCCTGCATGAGGATTTCTTCCTAGCTGAGCTCTATCTCCCTCTTCATCCCTTCTTTCTTTCTTTTCTTGACCATTATAGGTTAGTTCCTGCCCAGCTCACCCCAAATTCTTTTAAGGTTATTTCCTCCTTCATTATGTTGTGCCACTTCCATGGTATTGTTGCCCGCTTCTCTCTTTTCAAGGCTCTTTTTACCTTGAAGCACCACCCGACTGACAGTGGGTGGTGGTTAATGGCCCCTCGCCTAAGGGCTCTTAAGTTTGACCTACCCACTTCCATCAAGGGATGGAAGAGTAGGTTCTTCTTTGCTTCGATCGAGGGGATTAACTGGGCTTGAGCGACCCTGACTGATCCCCAAAACAGAATACCTCGGTGGAGCCCACCGACGAGGAGGTTATGACAAGCTCACTACCTCAAAGGTTCCCCATGGACAGGACCTCCTATTTGAACAAAATCTATTCGATGTCGGGATTAGCCCCATCCATTCCTTAAGTAAGACCTTAGACCTGGGTCCTTTGACGACACATAGTACCTAACAAAACTTCTTTTTTGATTGTAGATATGAGGTTCTTGGTGGATCAGATCAGGCAGATATCCCGCAAACAACCCATGTCCATGAGGCCTAGGGAGGAACCATTGAAGAAGCCTCGCAGGGAACCAAAGCAGAGACCCCATAGGGAGGCCTCCTCTAGGCCCAAGGAAAGGAGCTCCTGCGATGCCCCGACACTGACCATAGAGGTGGCCAGGGCCATGGTCCATGGGCCTAGCAAGAATGTCGCAATCCATGGGCCTCGTGGAAGCACCGTGACCGAGGAGGGGATGCCTCTGGACCTTCTAGGAGCCCCTGAAATAATCGAGATCCTGCCATCCCCAGAGGCAGAGGAGATAGTGGTCATCACCGCGATGGGAGAAGGGTCGACCCCATCTGCATCTACCAAGGTGGAAAAGGCTCAGCCAATATTACCCGAGCCCCCGCCACCCACTGCACCAGGACCCTCTTCATCAGCAACACCGAGGCCTTCTACTTCTATAAAACCAGGCCCAGGATAACCAGGGTGTCCACCTTGGTGCTATCGGATGCTGTGACCACTCTTGACCCGAGGCTTGCTGAGAGGATGCTGGAGTTCATCCTCTAGCCTCGGGATCACCAAGAAAGGGTCGGCCGATCGCTAGGGGCCATCATTTCTGGGCTCTTGCCCTAATTCCTCATGGTGAGGCTTCTTTTATTTTCTCCCTTTTTCTTTTTTCTTCTTCCTCCTTTTCTTCTCTTTTTTTTGATATAAGGCTGACCTCCTTCTCTCTACCTTCCACTACAGATGGTCTAGGATGCCTTCCTAGTCTGGGATGCATGTCTGCCCTTGCTTCGATAAGATGCGGATTCCTAGGGCAGGGCAGAGTCTGTCCATGGAGGGGAAGGCTAAAGTCTGGCAGACCATGTGGTAGACCCAGAGGATCGGGTGAGGGGCTGGAGGCTGATCTAGCCAGCTCCAAGGACATGGTGGTGGACCTGGAGATGCGGATGGAGGGCCTCGAGGAGGACCTGGCCAAGAAAGAGGAATAGGTCACCAACCTGTTAGAGGAGGCTGCCCGTTCTACCTCCGAGATGGTCTGTCTACGAGGGTAGCTGCAGGCCCTATAGTACACCTCGATGTGATGTGTTTCCCAGATATGGTGCCCAAGAGGGGGGGTGAATTGGGTATTTTAAAAAATTAAAGCAATATATGTGCTATCAAGTTCAAAAGTGAAGAGTGATAGTGCTCAAGTAATTGTGCAACGGAAGCAATGAAATAAATCAACAATTAAAGAGCAAAAGAAGAGCAATGCAAACACACAAGAAGTATAGTGGTTCGGTGCACCTAGCACCTACATCCACTCCCCAAGCTCCACTTGGGAATTTCCACTATAATCTTAAGATTACAGCCGACTTGTTTTACCAGGCTCACAAGTCAAAACCTTACACACTTGTTTTGGCTTCGGGCTTACAAGCAACCCTAGTTGGTTTTATCAATTAGCTCACCAACAAACCTCACTCACTTGTTTTGGCTTCGGGCTTACAAGCAACCCTAGTTGGTTTTATCAATTGGCTCACCAACAAACCTCACTCACTTGTTTTGGCTTCGGGCTTACAAGCAACCCTAGTTGGTTTTATCAATTGGCTCACCAACAAACCTCACACACTTGTTTTGGCTTCGGGCTTACAAGCAACCCTAGTTGGTTTTATCAATTGGCTCACCAACAAACCTCACACTAGTTTCAAATTCCCTTGAAACTAGTCTACCACAAATAGAATATGAATACAAAGAATAAAAACAAGACAAACTCCTTTTTGAGCAAAAGATAATTCGATGTAGCTCTTGATGGAGACTCTTCAAGCCTTTCTCTTGGAATCTTGGACCTTACTAAATGCCAAACTCTTGAAAGTTAGATTCCTCAAAGATGGAAAGCTTTTGGCTAAGGAATCTCTTGGATTTCTCACTCTTTTTGGCTTGGAATTGATTGAAGGCTTTTTACTTTCACTATAATCCTTTTCACCTTGTCTCCATGTCTTTTTTGAAGTTTGGTGGAGGTTAAATACTTCATTCAAGCTGAAACAACTCCACAAGACCGTTAGAATCAAAAATATGGCCGTTTATGGCCGTTAGAAATCAAATCAAAAGTTCAGAAAAACTAGCCGTTATGCCATGAGTCGACCTCATGAGTCGACCTCTGGATCAAGTGTCGACCTCATGAGTCGACCTCCAGTATATTTTAGGCAAAAATTCAGAATACCATAATTCTGCCAGGTTTGAATTCTCAGGCTATGAGTCGACCTCTGGTGTCGACCTCTGGACAGGTGTTGACCTCTGGTGGTCGACCTCTGGTGCGTGCCACTGAGATTTTGCCATGCTGGCCATGCTGAACTTTTCTTTTCTTCATGAGTCGACCTCTGGTGGTCGACCTTTGACAAGGTGTCGACCTCTGGTGTCGACCTCTGAAGCGTGCCACTTAAAACATAATTAGTACACATATATACTTAAACATTTTGTCAATCATCAAAATCAAGACCAGAGTCAACATGATGGAGGTGCAGGCCACGTCAATCGAAGAGAAGGCTGCTGCTACCATGGCGGTGATGGATGCCATGCAAAAAGAGGTGGTCGAGGCTGGCTCATGGTAGAAGGCCTCAGAGGCCTTCATGAAGGAGGTGCGGGAGGCTGTATGGGATGCATTCCTTAAAAGCTTCGAGGAATGCAAGAAGAAAATTACCCAACTCTTCCACCTCCCAAATTTGGATGATATCATCCTCGACGACTCCGAGGGCAAGGAGGCCCCTCCTGTGGAAGTTGACGTAGCAGCAAATGCTGTGTCCGGGACTGATCCATCATCTTTGTAGGGGCCCCAGGAAGCTACTATGGAGTCCCGAAGGCCCGGCAAGGCTCCAGCCTCGACCACCAACCCCCGGCCCATAGATCGCTCTCCCCATTTTTTTTTCCTTTTTGTACTTAGGACATTTTGTTGAACTCCCAGGCCTATCGAGGTTCTTTCCTTATAAAAGTTTCACTTATCAATGAAATCCATGTTTACCTTACTTTATCTTGCCCCTCCTTTTCTCTTCTTTACTACTTGGCTTTATAGGGGCATGAGTTGCTTGCAGCAAGCGAACACGGGCCCTTCAGGTTCAGCTTTCCTTACCTAACTTGGAGTTAGGTGGATGAGTATAGGGCTTCGAAAGTTCCTGGCTTTCTTCGCCAGACTTGGAGTCAAGCGGATGGGTGCGAGGCTTCGAAATTTTCTAGCTTTCTTCGCTAGACTTGGAATCTGGCAGATAAGTACGAGGCTTCGAAAGTTCCTGGCTTACTTCGCCAAACTTGAAGTCAGGTGGATGAGTGCGAGACTTCGAAAGTTCCTAGCTTTCTTCACCAAACTTGGAGTCTGGTGGATGGGTGCGAGGCTTCGGAAGTTCCCCGCTTTCTTTGCCAGACTTGGAGTCAGGCAGATGAATGCGAGGTTTCGAAAGTTTCCAGCTTTCTTCGCTAGACTTGGAGTCTGGTGGATGAGTGCAGGGCTTCGAAAGTTCCTGGCTTACTTTGCTAGACTTGAAGTCAGGTGGATGAGTGTGGGGCTTCAGAAGTTCTCGGCTTTCTTTGCCAGACTTGGAGTCTGATGGATGAGTGCAAGGCTTCGGAAGTGGAGTCTGATGGATGAGTGTAGGGCTTCAAAAGTTCCCAGCTTAGTTTGCCAGATTGGAGTTAGGTGGATAAGTATGGGGCTTTAGAAGTTTCCGACTTTCTTTGCCAGACTTGGAGTCTAGTGGACGAGTATGGGAATTTGGAAGTTCCTGGCTTTCTGTTGGAGTTCTCCCAGGAACAGTATATTGCAATCGATCAAGCATCAAAAGCTTGATGCAGCAGAAGTAGATATAAAAATATTTTATATCTAAACATGCAATTTATAAATATATCTAATTTATTCATCATAAATTTCTAATGTGCTATAATATATGAGAAAAATATCATATTTAAAAATAAAATTATTTTAAGTATAAAATACTTACCTAGATCGCTATCTTGGCCTGCTCTGAAAAACATGCCGATCTGCTTTTGAAACCAGGATTCTATCGAAGTCACGCAATCGTTCGGCCTCTGTTGGTATCCATACAGAGCTCACATAACTAAGTCGTAGAGAGCACCGGACTACTAGATCCTTGCAGCCCTCTTCTCTTTTAGCAAATCAACTACTTTAAAAACCGTGCCAATCCGAATCTGGATCGGCTTTTCTTGAACTGGCTTCTATCTTGCAAATTCAGATTTGAAAGACATAGAACCTCCTTGTCTCTTCTTACTCTCTAGATCTTACACAAGGAAGAAGGAAACGAATAAAAGGGAGAGGAGTTGGCACCCCAGGAGAGAGACTCTTTGGAGAAGACGCCCAAGAGGAGATGATGCCCAAGAGAAGAACATGCCTAAAGGAAAAAAACACCTTGGTCGGCCACCCCTCTCCCCTTTTTATAATCCACTTGTCCCACCCCTCCAAACCAAAATACTAGTGTTTTATCTAAACTAGTTTAGGTTTTAAGAGGAGTAGAAGAGGAATCCTCCTCTCTTTCTCTTCATGCCAATTCCCTTTTTTTTGCCCATCTTGGATTTCATGCCCACTTTCTTTGTCACACAAAATACTTGGGGCCCACTTTGGCATGTGGAGATATGGGGAGATAAGGAAAGAGAATCTCAGTCCAACTAGACTCTAGGTCATGGTCAAAATAAACTATTAACAGTCAAATCGAAGCCAATTTTAAATCCGATTGAACCATTTCGAAACGGCTATTGACCCAACTCAATTAGGATCAATTAATTGAGTCTAACTCAATTAAATTAAATCTAATTTAATTTAATTAATAATTAATCCATAATTTATTAATTGTAATATTTATAATTAGGTCCAAATATACTAAAATTGTCAATTTTAGTAACATTTTGATTTGCTGAATGGTTACTTAAGCTCCTAATGTGTGTGACCCCTCAGGTCCTATCCTATCTGGTAATGAGACATGCTATAATCTCTATATACATCATCGAAACTCCTTTGATGGACTGAAATAATTTCAGCTCAACCCTAATTAGGATCATCGATCCGAGAATGATCCTAATGGGCTCTCATAATCCACCTGTGATACCTAGCATCTGTAGTGGCAACCCAGCAGAATAAGATTAGAATCTTTAGGTGTAGTTACCATGTGATTTGATTCCTCTATCAAAAATCCTGACATGATGTTGGTTACGGATATACATCAAACCCATTAATCATATGCTTAACTTAATTGACTCAAGTCCAATTGTGATACTAATCAAAATACCTTTTCTTTATCACCCTGCTATGGCCATAAACTTCTAGACTCTGTCACATTAAGATGCATAGGATTATACCTTACTACTAAGCTGATAGATCCCTACAAGTGAACACCCTACTCCTACAACAAACTTACTGTAGCCAAGAACAGCACAAGGTCCCGTATGGATAGGAACCATGTGTTTGTACTGTCAAACTACAGCAACCTTATTACAAGTAGCTGAGACACTCTAGGTCAAAGAACTATTCATACAACTACAGCATCATGAATTTATTGACGAGTGAGTAGTTATCCGTATAACTACCTGTACTTGGTCATGCTCAATACCGTTGATCTCTATCAACAACCTGCATTCTCACTCCAGTGTCACCACACTGTAGGTCAGAGACTCATCTACCCAGAAAGGGAAGTGATATGTACACCGATTTTAATGGATCAATCACCGTCCTCGTGATATTCCAACAATCGAGAGCTTTTAGGAGTTAATCTATAAAGACACATGCCTCAGATTCTCAACTCTTGAAAATATATATCATTGTCCATTAACTCCATGGACGATTCATAGACACATCAACATGAATGATTCTGATGCCCTTATATTAAAAAGGAAAAATTAAGTACAAAGTTCATGCTCTAAAAATTAAAATGTGTCAAGCCAACTAGGCTTTCAGGGCATACATCTAACAATCTCCCACTTGCACTAAAGTAAATTGGCTACATATCTAGGTCCCACTTTTCAAAGTGGACTTCAGCCTTCTGCTGGCTTAGAGTCTTAGTCAGTGGGTCTGCCACATTATTCGTGGAGTCTACTTTTGCATCTCAACATATTTTTTCTCGAGGTAGTCGTGTATGATTTGAAATCGCCGCTCAATATGCTTAGACTTCTAGTGAGACCTGGGCTCCTTAGCAAGAGCTATTGCATCATTATTGTTACAACATATGGGGATGGCATCGCTCCAAGCTCTGCAACGAACTTTTTATACCAGAAGACTTCTTTTGCAACTTCAGAGAGAGCGATGTACTCTGCTTCCCTTGTTAAATCTGCTATGATGGGCTACTTGGGACTTTTCTAACTAGTTGCCCCACCATTGCACAAAAACACAGACCCTGATGTAGACTTTCTATCATTAGGATCATACATAATGTCTAAGTCTATATATCCCTTTATCCCTAATTCTGAACTCCCTCCAAAAACTAAGAACAAATCTTTAGTCCTTCTCAAGTACTTAAGAACGTTCTTCACAGCTATCCAGTGTTCTTCACCAAGATTCGACTGATATCTATCGTGACACTCACAGTAAGAGCTATATCAGGTCGAGAACACAACATGACATACATAAGGCTTCCAATTACTGAAGCATATGGAATCTTGCTCATGCATTGAATCTCTTTAGATGTGTTAGGACACATTTTCTTAGAGAGATTAATGCCATGCCGAAGAGGTAACAATCCTTTTTTAGAGTTCTCCATGCTGAACCTTTTCAGCACTTCCTCTATGTACAATTTTTGTGAAAGGCCAAGCATCCGATTAGATCTATCTCTATAGACCTTAATCCCCAATATATAAGATGCTTTACTTAAGTCTTTCATAAAAAATTCCTTAGATAACCAACTTTTAATCGAAGTCAATATAGAAATATCATTCCCAATAAGGAGGATGTCATCCACGTACAATACAAGAAATGTCACCGCCCTCCCACTGGCCTTCTTGTAAACACATGGCTCTTCCTCATTCTTGATAAAATCAAACGATTTGATTGCATCATCAAAACGAGTATTCCAACTTTGAGAAGCTTGCTTCAATTCGTAGATTGATCTATGCAGCTTGCAGACCTTTTGATCTTCATCATTGGAGGTGAAACCCAAAGGCTGCTCCATATAGTATCTTCCTCAAGATATCCATTCAGGAATGCAGTTTTCACATCCATCTGTCATATCTCATAATCATGATATGCTGCAATTGCAAGCAATATACGGATGGATTTCAGCATAGTCACTAGTGAAAAGGTGTCATAATAGTCAATGCCTTCACGTTGACTATACCCTTTCGCCACTAACCTAACTTTAAAGGTCTCTACCTTATCATCTGCACCTATTTTTCTTTTGTAGATCTATTTACAACCAATAGGTACAATACCCTCTGGTGGATCCACTAAGGACCATACTTGGTTAGAATTCATTTATTCATTTTCTGACTTCATAGCATTCAACCATTTCTCGAAGTCGATGTCTGACATCACCTCATCATAAGTCATAGGATCAATCAATTGATCCTTGTCCCCAACAAGAAACATTTCCTTTATATCCTCTATAAGCATACCCAAGTACCTTTCAGGAGGTTTGGAGACTCTAATAGACCTACGAGATGGAAGAGCATTTACGTGAATTGGTTGATTGGGTTTGATCTGATCTACAGCTGGCTACTCTTAAGAGAATTTCTCATCGAGCTCAATTAACCTCCCACTACCACCTTCCTGAATAAACTATTTTTCAAGAAATGCGGCATGCTGCTCACAATCACATTATGATTTTATGGAAGGTAAAAGTAATATCCTAAAGTTTCTTTAAGATATTCTATAAACCGAGCTTTCACAGATCTAGATTCCAACTTATTTGCCATTAGTCTTTTGACATAGACTAGACATCCCCAAATCTTGAAATGAGCAAGACTTGGTTTCTTACCATGCCAAATCTCATATAGTGTGGTAGGAACAGATTTAGATGGAACTCTATTTAGAATATAGATTGAAGTTTGTAGGGCATATCCCCAAAGAAATAAAGGCAAGTCAGTGAAGCTCATCATGGTTCAGACCATATCTAATAGTGTCATGTTTCTCCTCTCAGACACCCCATTAAGCTAAGGCATACCAGGTGGAGTCCATTGTAAGACTATGCCATTGTCCTTAAGATAACCTCCCCTACTAAGGTATTCACCTCCCCGATCTGATCGAAGAACCTTAAGGACTTTGCCTGTTTGTTTTTCTACCTCATGTCTGAATTCCTTGAACTTTTTAAAAGCTTCATATTCGTGTCTCATAAGAAACACATAACCATATCGTGAACAATCATCAGTAAAGCTTATGAAGTGTAAAAACCACCCCTAGACTGCACATCAAATGGACCACACACATCGGTGTGTACCAAGGCAAGCAATTCTATGGCCCTCTCCCCATGTCCTATAAAGGGTAACTTGGTCATTTTTTCTTGAAGACATGACTCACAAGGTAGGTATGATTCAGAATTAACTAAATCTAGGATCCCATCCCTTTCTAGTTTGTCAATTCTGTCCTTACCTATATGACCGAGCTTTAGATGCCACAAATATTTATCATTTAGGTCATCTCTAGGATGTTTATGTTCTATGGCATTCACTTTAATTTTCTCGTTAATATTCAAAGATGCATCGGCATGCAAGTGATCTAGACTGTCAATTAAAATAGCTTTTGCAATCAATTTATTTCTTAAATAAATATTACAAAAATCATTATTGAATGTAAATTCAAATCCTTCATGTGCTAGTACAGAGACAAAAATCAAATTTCTACTAGCTCTAGGCATAAAATAATAGTCACTAAGTATTAATCTAAACCCTAAAGGTAACACCGGAGAATATGATCTAATGGCTTGTGCAGCAACTTCTCTCCATTTCTGACACATAGGACCATCTCACCTTCTCTCAGCATTCTACTTCTTTCCAGACCCTGCATTGAAATGCATATATGAACACTAGAGCCACAGTCTAAAATCCAATTGGAAGTAGATGAAACTGTTAGATTAGATTCAATAACGAGTATGGACTTACCTTCAGAAGGTGCATCCTCCTTCTGTTTCTTTAAGCTTTCCAGGTAGAAAGGATAATTTCTTTTTCAGTGGCCAACTGTATTGCAGTAGAAACATTTTCCTTTGCCAACCTTTGCTTTCTTTGGAGTGTCCTTCTTCTGTTTGTTCTCCTTCTTTGCTTCTTTGCAGGTTTATTCTTCTTCCAAGTAGACTTTTTTTTGGAGAAAGACTGCTCCATAGAGAAAACATAGCCCTTTGAACTCTTCAGGGTCCCCTCATTTCTTACCAACATATTCAATAATTCAGGCAAAGTGTAATTCAACTTGTTCATATATAGTTCATAACAAACTGAGCATATGAACTAGTCAGGGACTAGAGAAGCAAATCCACCTGAAGCTCCTTATGAATAGGAATGCCCAGGTTCTCAAGCTGTTCGATGTCCTTGATCATTATCAAACAATGATCGTGGATTGATTGCCCTTCATGCTCTTATTGTTGGAAAGCCTTTATGATACTTTGAAGCGTGCAATCCGACTTTGTTCACCATATAACTCTTGTAGGTGAATCAGAATTGATTTAGCAGTTGGCATATCCTCATGTTGGCTCTACAATTCATTTGACATTGAGGCCAACATGTAACACATAACCTTATTATCATCTTCCATCCATTTTTTATATGCAGTCATCTTTGAAATTCGGTTTGTCTCTAGAATACGGACTAAAGAATTTGAAGCAGACATGGTTAACTACAATAGTAGAAGATTCAAATTAGATGCTTTACACTTAATAATTAAAATTATTCTAGGGTATTTAATAAATAATTTTTGAACTCCCACTATTTTCTTGGATCTCTCACACTTCCCGTGGAGATGTGAAAACCTACGACTCTTGGTTTCTAGTGGGTATTACGGTCCCATCAATGTGTGGCACCTCACCATGCCCAATAATTGGTAACATGCTATACCAATAAGTGGCCAACTCTTGTCCAATATATCTAATGCAAGTTGTAGCAACTTGATCTCTAAATCATGGAACCTCAATGTGCCTATTTATTGGTCCAATCATTAGTTAATCAGACCCACCATTCCTGCTACTAGATAAAGCGGTCATTGAGTCCCTCAACATGCCCATTTATTGGGCCCAACCCCATCAGTGCCTAGCAAAATCTCATGCTTAATAGGGTGGTTGTCTTCCTGATGCAACTAGACCACTGTAACCAGCCCAGAATAATCAACACTAGTAGGACACCCGCATACCTATAATGGTGAAAGACCTTAGACTTAATATTTATGGGGAGCTTAGATTCAGATCTCTTCTAAATTGATCAGCCAAATCATGTCTGACCAATTACATCAAGTCAGCATAATCTCATGTCTGACTTAAAATAACTAGCATGGGTGAACTCAAATCAAAAGTGACCCTATTGAAAACTTAATCAACCAAATTGGCAATGTCAGTTTGATACATGGGAGGGTTCAGCCATATACCCTCTTTCCGCCAAACTAGTTGGTTGAGAAAGAGTTAGCCCCAATTAAAAATCATGATTAAAATCTTCCTTTGACATCAATTGATTGATAAGATTCGATTAGGTCAATCTAGTGATTGGGCTCATCACTGAACCAAATTAGGTCTTAACTTATCGATTCATAATCAAATGAATCGATCTGACCAGATATCATCTAAAAACAATTTAAAGGTGACTCGACCTAATTTATTCAACCCAAACCCTCATGCACCTATTTAATTTTCTGATCAAATCAATTTTAAAATAGGTTCAAGTGCATGACTTTAATGGCTTATGATCATGAATCAAATTTAAGATATAAACCCTAATTTGGTGCATCACATACATCAACATGTTAGATCATATAATTAAACTACATCTAATGTAATTAAATAGATCTAAAATATGCTTAAAAATACATCACATATGTAATCATAAATCGATCAAAACCCTTTCGAAAATCCTTTTTCAAAAATAGGTATACATCAAAGTATGACAACCTTTGTACTTTAGGGGGTAAACCCTATAGCAGGACAATCTTATGTAAATTTGTGCAACCTTTGATCAATTAAATTTTAGATAATAATATTTAATTTCAGATCTGAAAATTATGATTTTAATTTTAAAAATAATTTTTAAAACATAACAATTCTATGCTAGAACAATCTCATATTCAGCATAGATTTGATACAATCATAATCTATCTATCTGATCTGAATATTTTTTAGATATGATTTTCACCGATGCATGTTAAAGAAAGGAGAACCATGGCTCTGATACCATTGTTGGAGTTCTCTCAGGAACAATATATTGCAATCAATTAGGCATCAAAAGCCTGACGCGGCGAAAGTAGATATAAAAATATTTTATATCTAAACATGTAATTTATAAATAAATCTAATTATTCATCATAAATTTATAACATGCTGTAATATATGAAAAAAATATCAGATCTAAAAATAAAATTATTTTAAGCATAAAATACTTACCTGAATCGTTATCCTGGCCTGCTCTGAAATCGTGCTGATCTGCATTTGAAACCGGGATTCTATCGAAGCCATGCAATTGCCCAGCCTCTGCTGGTATCCATACAAAGCTCATATAACTGAGTCATAGAGAGCATCGAACTGCTAGATCCTTGTATCCCTCTCCTCTTTCAGTAAATCAACTGCTTTAAAAAATCATGCCGATCCGAATCTGGTCCGACTTTTCTCAAATTGGCTTCTATCTTGCAAATTCAGATTTACAAGACGTAGGACCTCCTTATCTCTTCTTATCCTTGTAGAATACCTCTCTAGATCTCATACAAGGAAGAAGGAAACAAATAAAAGGGAGAGGAGTTGGCGCCCCAGGAGAGAGACTCTCTGGAGAAGACGCCTAAGAGGAGATGATGCCCAAGAGAAGAACACGCCTAAAGAAAAAAAATACTTTGGTCGGCCACCCCTCTCCCCTTTTTATAATCCACTTGTCTCACCCCTCCAAACCAAAATACTAGTGTTTAATCTAAACAAGTTTAGGTTTTAAGAGGAGTAGAAGAGAAAGACTCCTTTCTTTCTCTTCACGCCAATTCCCTTTTTTCACCCATCTTGGATTTCATGCCCACTTTCTTTATCGCACAAATACTTGGGGTCCACTTTGGCATGTGGAGATATGGGGAGACAAGGAAAGAGAATCTCACTCCAACTAGACTCTAGGTCATGGTCCAAATAAACTGATTTGACAATCAAATCGAAGCCAATTTTAAATCCGATCGAACCATTTCAAAATAGCTATTGACCCAACTCAATTAAGATCAATTAACTGAGTCTAACTCAATTAAATTAAATTAAATTAAATTAAATTAATAATTAACTAATTGTAACATTTATAATTAGGTCTAAATATACTAAAATTGCCAATTTTAGTAACATTTTGATTTGCTGAATGGTTACTTAAGCTCCTAATATGTGTGACCCCTCAGGTCCTATCCTGTCTAGTAATGAGACATGCTATAATCTCCATATACATCATCGAAACTCCTTTCGATGGACTGAAACAATTTCAGCTCAGCCCTAATCAAGATCATCGAACCGAGAATGATCCTAATGGACTCTCACAATCCACAAGTGACACCTAGAAATATGTAGTAGCAACCCAGCAGAATAAGATTGGAATCCCTAGGTGTAGTTATTATGTGATTCGATTCCTCTATCAAAAATTTTGACATGATGTTGGTTACGGATACTCATCAAACCCATCAATCATATGTTTAACTTAATTGACTCAAGTCTAATTATGATACTAATGAAAACACCTTTTCATTATCACCCTGCTATGGCCATAGACTTCTGGACTAGTCATATTAAGCTGCATAGGATTATACCTTACTACTAAGTCTGATAGATCTCTACAAGTAAACACCCTACCCCTACAATAAACTTACTGTAGCCAAAGAACACCGCAAGATCCCGTATGGATAGGAATCATCTGTTTGTGCTATCAAACTACAGCAACCTTATTGCAAGTAGCTGAGACACTCTAGGTCAAAGAACTATTTACACAACTACAGCATCAAAAAGTTATTGGCGAGTGAATAGTCATCCGTATAACTTCCTGTACTTGGTCATGCTCAGTACCGTTGATCTCTATCAACTACCTGCACTCTCACTCCAGTGTCACCATATGGTAGATCAGAGACTCATCTACCCAGAAAGGGAAGTGATATGTATACCGATGTTAATGGATCAATCACCATGCTCATAATATTCCAATAATCGGGAGCTTTTAGGAGTTAATTTATAAAGATACATGTCTCGAATTCTCAACTTTTAAGAATATGTGTCATTGCCCATTAACTCCATGAACGATTTATAGACACATCAATATGAATGATTTGAATGCCCTTATATTAATAAGAAAAAATTAAGTACAAAGTTCATGCCCTAAAAATTAAAATGTGTCAAGCCAAGTAGGCTTTCAGGGCATACATCTAACAACTTTGCCAGACTTAGAGTCAGGTGGATGGATGGGGGCATCGAAAGTTCCCGGCTTTCTTTGCCAGACTTGGAGTCAGGTAGATAAGTACGGGGCTTCGAAAGTTTCTGACTTACTTTGCCAGACTTGGAGTCAGGCGAACAATTATGGGACTTCGAAAGTTGTCGGCTTACTTCGTCAAACTTGGAGTCAGGCAGACGAGTGCCTTCCAAAAAGGAGGGGTAGAGTTGTACCAAAAAATAATCTCTCTTCATTCCTGACTGAGAAGTGTACATTACTAGTAGTACATTCTTAGATTTCTGGCATTCCATGTTCAAGGGAGCTGGGCGTTATTGAGTCCGATGAGCCAATAGGCTCCTTGTGGCAGGGCCTCGACCACTCTGTAAGGGCCTTCCCAATTCAGGGATAACTTATCATGTTCGGCAAGCTAGGAAACTTTTGCCCCTGCAAGACAAGGTCACCTGGGTGGAAGGTTTCGACTTTACATGAGAGTTGTAGTACTGGGCCACTCGCTGTTGGTACATCGTCATGCGGAGCCGGTCCTTATCCCTTGTCTCTTCAAGTAGGTCTAGGTTTAGGAGGAGGCATGCTGGCTTCTTGACCTAGTCGTACTACTTGACCCATAGCATGGGCAGGCCCACCTCTACGGGGATCACAACTTTAGAGTCGAAGACCAGGTTGAAGGGCATCTTGCCCATCACCGCCCGAGGTGTAGTATGATAGGTCCACATCACACTCAACCCAGCGACCCTTCACCTCATCTAGCCTGGTATGGAGTCCTCAAAGAATAGTTCAATTTGTTACCTCAGCCTCTCCATTAGTTTATGGGTGAGCCACCGACATGAAGTGATGGTGGATGTTCAAATCAGTGCAGAACTCTTCGAACGCCTGGTTGTCAAACTGCCGCCCGTTGTCAGTAATGATTGTATGTAGAAGGCCAAAACGGTAGATGACTAACTTCCAGAGAAAAAATCTTGCCTTGCTTTCGATGATCCATGCCAGGGGCTCAGCCTTGATCCATTTGGTGAAGTAGTCGATGGCCACAATCAAGTACCTCCGTTGACCATATGCCGAGGAAAATGGTCCTAAGATGTCCATCCCCCAATGGAAGAATGGTCACGAGGAAGAGAACAAGGATAGCGAAGAAGCCGGTTGATGCTGGATGTGAGCATATCTCTGGTAGCGATCACACCTTCTCATGAAGTTGGCCACATCATCTTGCATGGTCTCCTAGTAGTAACCTTGCCGGAGGGCTTTGTAGGCCAATGTCCTACCCCCCCATGTGGTTCTCATAGATACCCTCATGTTTCTCTTGAAAGATGTAGGCGACCTTCGTAGGCTTTAGGCACTTCAGTAAGGAGTAGGACCTCTGGTAGAGCTGCACGTCCATCAATACAAAACGGGTAGCCTTCCATTTAAGGAGGCTAGCTTCTGCATGATCCTTAGGTAAAGTGCTGTCGGTGATGTATCTGATGTAGGGATCCATCTAGCTTGCTTCAAGAGTGACCTGTTGGAACTCTCTCGAGACTTCATGGCTAGAGGCCTCCAAATATTCGATGTAAGTGCACCCAGCAACGAGTTCGACAGGGTCACCAACTTGAAGAGGGCATTGGCGTAGGAGTTATCTCCATAGGGGATATGAAAGATCTTGAAGCATTGGAGACCCGATGTGTATGAGCGCACCTGATCCAGGTACTTTGCCATCATGGGATCCTGAGCCTTGAATTCTCCAAAAACTTGTCCTGCCACAAGCTACGAGTTCATGAAGACCTTTAGGCTTGTCACGCCTAGCTTGCGGGATACTCTGAGACCCACAAGGAGTGCATCGTACTCGGCCTAGTTATTCATCGCTTTGAAGAGAAAATGTAGCACACATTCAGCCACCACTCCGTTTGAGTTGGCGAGGATGAGATCGGCCCCGCTCCCTCCTACATGGAATGCTCCGTCCACATGGAGGATCCATGCCTTCTCCACGGGCAAGTTTCGTGCTAGTCTGGGGGAAGCCTCTTCTAGTTCCTCATCCATCCATGTGAACTCTACTAGGAAGTCAGCAAGAACCTAGGCCTTCTAGGATGGCCTCGGGTGATAGGAGATGTTGAATTCACTGAGCTTCCCCGCCCACTTGGCCAGACATCCCGAAGTATCTAGGCGACTCAAGATAGCCCTTAGGGGCTAGTCAGTGAAGACTATGATTGAATGGGCTTGGAAGTAAGGCCTGAGGCACTAAGCAGATACTGAGTATGAAAATAGTTTTTTTGGAGCAAGTGTACCTGGTTTTTGTGTCATGAAGTAGCTTGCTGGTGTAGTACACCGGTGATGGGGGACGGGATAGGGGATGGATCGTTGGCGAGCCTAGAAGTCACCTAGATTAGGGTACCACTATTTTTTTCTTCTATTTTTTTTAAAAAAATTTTCTAGGGAGATGGGGAAGGAAGAAATGGATGGTTGGATTTGGATAACTAGGGCCTCACACCCCTCGATGTTCAGAAGAATAAAGGGAAACTAGGATCTCACACCCCTCGATGTTTCGAAGAACAAAGGCAAACTAGGGCCTCACGCCCCTCGACGCTCGAAAATGAAGGCATAGGGTCTCACACCCCTCAACGCCCAAAGGCAAAGGCAAAGGCAAGACGTGCCTTACACCCACTCCTTTATGGAGGTAGAACGAAGAATCACTCTTCTCAAATCATCATCCTTTCAATACTATTCCAATATAACCTAGCCTGGCAAACCAATCTAAGTTTGGCAAATCTGAACTTCATCCCTTCCGACATCGTATACCACTCGAAGTATTGTTCCATGTCTCCCTCCCAATCTATGTAAACTTTGGGATCTAAACTGCCATCGAAGGTGGGTGCCTCTAGCTTGATGTTCCTGATGGCTCTCTCTTCTTGGTCCATAAACTCCTGATTGGGTCTCCTAGGGTGAACCTCTTGGACTGGATTAGGATGTGGGACTCTTCTAGGCTCAGCCTCTAAGGACGGATCATGTTGAGAGAATTTCCTAGGGTGGGGAGGTGACTCAAACTCTAGTTCAGCATGTGTTTCCTGGACCCTCTCCAGAGTTCCTAGCCTTGTTTCAAATGCATCAAATCTTTGGGTCAACTTGGCAATTTGCTCACTGAGGATCCTGATTTGATTTTCGAGGTTGTTCTTCATTGGTTCACCTAACTGAGAGTGATGTGGGTGATACTGGACTCCTGACCTAGTTGACATGTAACACACAAAGGGAGGTACTACGGTTATGCTATACCTATGAGTTCAAACAGAATAGGTTAACTCAGATTACACACAGCACAACAACCAGGCCTTTCACTGGCCAGGTAAGAGATGGGAGTGTGGGAGGCCCCCCTGCTATTCGCAGGGACCCAATTAAGGAACCACAGCATCGCTTAGGTCATTTGACACCGAACCTCTTGCCTTAGACACCAGCTTCCCAGTTCTAATTGAAGGGTTGCATACACTAGTTTCCCATAATGAAGAAACTCGACTTGTTGATGTCCCTAAGCTATTAGGTTGCTAATTGATTTTAAGTTAGGCTTAGGTTTGAATGCAAAGGGATTGTTCTTGGGTCAAGGAAAGGTAATGACCTCCTTCCCTTATCTTATGATATTGTCACCCTTAAAGTAAGTTATGCATATGATGGCATACATATGAAATCTAATGATGTGCACTTAAGTTTTTTTTTATGTATTTTGATGTATTTTGGCAGAAATATAAATTGTTGGAAATTAAATAATATAAACCTAAAGTGCAAAAATTAAACTATGTTGGAATTTAAAGAGGCTGAAATAACTATATGCTGAAATTCTGGGGTAGACTGTTCTAAGGCAGTAATCAGGCATGCAGAAATTTTTTAGACTGAATTAAATCTTGAAAATACTTTAAAAAATAAAATCAAATATAGCGAATCTAACAAAATAAGAATTAGAATTTTCTGATCTTCCTACATACAAAAATAATTAAAATAACAAACCATGTACTGAGATGGATGTGATGCAGAAAATTAATCCTAAAGATGCTAATCTCTTTGTTTTCTTCTTCAAGGGTCAATCACAATGGAACCCCTACATGCCGTAGGAGATCCCTTCAAATGGAATGAGAGGGTCTTGTAGCCCTACTTTTCTCCTATGACCGGACAGCCATGGTGAAGCACCCGATCCGAGTACTTAAAGAGAAACTAAGTCATAACCTGCTTTGATACCAAACATGATGCGGGACCTAGGATGCATGCAAGTGATTCTTTGTTTTTGTGTTTTAATGGATTTACCAATTCCCGAACTCAAACTAAGAATAGATTTAGAAATTTGTATAGTGATAAGAAACTTTAGCATGCAAACATGGACCCTAAATAGTGATAAAAAAGGACCCTGGGATTGAGAAACCCTGGTAGGACTTAGCTCTAAATCAATACCCTACTTAGGAGATTAGGGAGTGCAAACCTTTTGAAATTCTGAAGTGCCCGATGCCGAGTTCGCTTGCACTCATGGATGTGGCCTGGAAGATCGAGCCCTCGACCCTATGGATTTATCGGCTTTCCGTCAAATGGTCCTGAAGGTGAGGTAGGCCTACTCCTTTATCTGTGACACCGAGAGGACCTGTGAACAACCTAGAAATGAGTTAGAAAAAAATAAGAAGGAATGGGAAAGCAAAGAAATAAGAGAGGGGTGAAGTGAAGGTGGCAGTCAAGAAGGGTTCTTCTTGTTGGGCATCCAGGAGGATCTTCCAGAGGGGCGTCCAAGCTTGGGAAGAGGGTTGGTGGCTTGCATAGGAAGAAGATATCTAGGGACTCACACCCCTCAACGCTCGAAAGTGAAGGCTCACTCTCTCTTAGAGTTCCAAGTCACAAAGACAAGGGCTAGAGAAAAAATTTTAGATTTTCATTCATCATTCATCATTCTTACAAGAGAGTTAGGGCCATATTTATAGGCTCCCAAGATCTCATTTGAATTCAAAATTTCAAAAGGGGGTTACAAGCTTGATTTGGAGAGTGGAATGGGAATTGTTGTCTTTATGAATCAAGGGGCACCTACTTTGAAATTTGAATTTCTTTTTCATGAAGCTTGGCTGACCATGAAGCTTGGCTAGATCTTGGTGATGTGGCTTGATTTGTGGAGTGGAGTGAGGATGTTGTCTGCTTGGATCAAGGGGGGTTAGAGGGTGCCCACTTTGGAGTTTGAATTTGAAATTTTATCTTGGCCACCCAAGGTGTTGACATGGCTTTGGTGATGTGGCACTTCTCATGACATGTGGCGCTCTCATGACATGTGGCATTGGTGATGTGGCATTCTCCATGCTTGAAAGATGAGTTGGCAGTCCTAACTTAGCATGGAGGAGAAGTGGCTTGATTAGGCTGGACTTGTGGACCCATCTTAGCTTGAACCCATCTTCAAATTGACCTGAATTTGTGAACCTACTTGGCTAATTACAGGACCCATTGACCAAATTAACTCATTCTGGCCAAATTACAAGACTAGACTGAAATTGAAACCAACTAGATACTAATTACATGACTCGAATGCAAATTACTCGGGCTTAAATATCTTAAGCCTTATTACAGGACTCAAATAGACTTAGAACCCCAATCGGAAATCCATAGAGGGTTGAGGAGCCTCTATCTAATCCTGGTGCTCGCACCAACCGGCCTCTAGATATAGTCTCCATCAATTTGGATCAGTACTGAGCTGACCACCCCAAGGGAGACTACCAAGTAAAAGAAGAGCTCTTCCCTACTCTCTGGCCTTGATAGCAATGGGGGGGGAGGCAAGGAACTTCTTCAACTCCTTGAATGCTTCCAACATTCCTCTATCCATGCGAAACCATGCATCTTATGGAGCACCTTGAAGAACGGCAGGCAATGCTCAATAGAGCACGAGATGAAACGGCTTAGAGCGACGATGTGGCTGGTCAGGTGTTGGACCTCCTTCTTTGAAGTGGGATGCTTCATATCTATGATCACCTAGATCTTCTCAGGGTTGGCTTCGATCCCATATTAGATGACCATGAAGCCTAAGAACTTTCCTGCTACAATACCGAGCGCATACTTCGCTGGATTCAGTTTTATTTCATAGAGGCGAAGGTTATTGAATGCCTCCACCAAGTTTGCGATATGGTCCAAATCTCAGGCACTCATTACGAGCATGTCATCCACGTAAACCTGTATATTTCGGTCTATCTGATCCCTGAAGACCTTGCTGACTAGGTATTAGTATGTCACCCCGGCATTCCTTAGGCTGAACAGCATCACCTTATAGCAGAATGTCGTTTGGTCCATCATGAAGGCCATATGCTCCTCATCCTCCGGGTGCATGCATATCTGGTTGTATCCGGCGAACACATTCATAAAGCTAAGCAGGCGGTGCCCTGAGGTGGCATCCACCAATTGATCGATCTTAGGCAGTGAAAAGCTATCATTTGGACATGCCCGATTAAGATTGATGTAGTCTATACATATCCTCCTCTTTCTGTTGGCCTTCTTAACCATAACCATGTTGGCTAGCCAGCTGGAGTACTGCACTTCTCGAACGAAGCTTGCTGCGAGAAGATTTCTAACTTCTTCATCTATCACCCTCTACCTTTTAGGGTGAAGCTTCTCTTCTTCTGCCAGACTGGATGGTACTTGGGATAAATATTTAGCCTGTGTGTGATGATGACGGGAGGAATCCCAGGCATGTCCATCGCTGCCCAGGTGAAAACATCAATGTTCACTCATAAGAAACTTAGGAGGCGGGCCTTCTCTTCTTTTGGTAGGAGGGCTCCTACCTACACTATTTTTGAGGGATCATCTCTGAGAGGGAACAATAGCAGGTGCTCCACCGGCCTGCCCTTAGCCTCCTACTCCCTTTGGTCTAGCTGGTCAATGCGGTGCTTCTCTCAGCACCCCTGGCCCCGAGGATAGACTACAGGCAGTGCTAGATAAGCTAGTAGGTTCCCCTCATTTCCTCGACTCCATGTGGGGTTGGAAATTGGACAAGGAGTCATCTAGTAGAGATGGCTGCATCAAGCTAGTTGAGCCCTAGGCGGTCCAGAATCATGTTGTAGGCTGAAGGGAGCTTAACAACTGTAAAGGTCATCATACCTATGCTCACCGGGGTGGTGTCCTAGCAATGATAGGGAGGGTAACCTCTCCTTTGACCCGCACGAAGTCTCTAGTAAAACCCACCAGGGGATGAATATTGGCTTCAACAAATGGGGGATAGATTCATCCTAGCAAAAGCATCATAAAAAAGGATATTGATTAAGCTTCCACTATTAACCATAATTTTCTTTACAGGATGCTTTGCTATCATCATTTCTACGACAACAACATCATTATTTGGATTCTCTACCCCAGCTCCCTCCTCTCCCATGAAGGGGAGTACAACATCAACTCCCTCCCTCACCCTAGCTCTCTTCAGCTCTTGCCCTGCCCCCCAGGAGATCATTCCCATCGGCTTCTCTATGGACTGATTATCGATGGGAGAAGGAAGGGCCTTGGTGCCCTGGGGCCCGGACGGAGCTCTTCCATCCACGAACTTTTCGAGGAAGCCTCTCTTGATCAGGTCTTCAATTTTTTTTCTTTAGGTGGTGGCACTCCTTGGTGTCGTGGCCATGGTCTCGGTGGAACTAGCAGTACCGAGACTTGTCATGGCCACCAAATGGCTTTAATGGAGGAGGGAGATGCAAATAGCATTCGTCCTCGATCTCCATCAGGACTTTGGATCTTGGGGTTAGGAGAGGGCTATACTTCTCATCCTTGGCAGGAGCATCTTTCGACTTGGGACCCGAATAAAAATTTAAAATGGCCTTGGATCAGTGGGTCCCGCTTGGCTCTCCCTGGGCTTGCTTCTTCAGGGGACCCTGTCAAACTCCCTCTTGGTGCGATCAGCCTTCCTGCATAAATGTACTTATGGACATGGAGGAGGAGCTTAGAGTAGGTCTTTGGAGGCTTCCTGTCAAGATAATAGGTGAAGCGGGAGGTCCTAATTCCTCTATTCAGTGCCAATATGGCAACAGGCTCATCCGGATTATTGATTTCCAGGGTGGCATCTTTAAAGCAGGACACATAGTCCTAAAGGGGCTCATGATCCTGTTATCGAATCGAGAAGAGGCTACCGGCCTTGCATGGCACCTTCTGGCATGCATCAAAGTGGGCCACGAACCTTTTCTCCAGTTGCTCAAAGGAGTCAATGCTCCTTGGCTCGAGGTGGGAGTACCAAACTCCAGTGGCCTTTCAGAGTATAGTTGGGAAGGCAATGTAGAGGAGGGTGTCGGTGGCCCCTTGAAACTATATGAGAGCCTTGTATCTCTCAAGATGGTCTAGGAGATCGGTGGTCCCATTATAGGAGTGTTGGCTCTATCCTGTGATTTTGATGAATAACAAAACATTGAGTACATATTTTGTATTAATGATTATTTCTAGTTGTGAGTTTTCAGGAAACAAGCACCTTAAATTCTCAAAGTTAAAGTATCATGGCATGCTTTGGCACAAAGCATTTTTCACGATTTGAGGAGTCTTTTCCATCCAAAAAGGGCACAAATAAGTTCAATTATTATTTATATATGTTGCATTTAAGTTTCATGAACAATCTTTATATTTTTGGCTTGATTGGTACTTATTTCTGAAAATTGCAGAACCAAGTGTCGACACCTGGGAGCCCAAGTGTTGACACTTCAGCATTTGGCATGCAAAAATTTTTCATGGCATGCCAAGTGTCGACACTCAGAACTCAAGTGTCGATACTTAAGTTTCCAAGTATCGACTTAAAGCCTGAGACTTTTTGAAAATATAGAACTTGGCAATGGAGAAGTTTTTGTGTCAAGTGTCGACACCTGTAAGTCAAGTGTCAATACTTGAAAGTTCAAGTATCGACATCTAGAAGTCAAGTATCGATACTTGACAGCCAAGTGTCGATACCTAACAGCCAAGTATCGACACTCGGGTTCTGACAACCTTAACGGAACTATTCTCTAACAGCCTGAAATCATTGTTTTTAGCTTCTAATGGCTAGTTCTTGATCCCTAATGGTCTAAAATGATTTTTTGGATATTTTTCATGTATTTAAGCTTCACCAAACTCATTTATGAAGCAAGAGAAAAGAGAAAAGCAAAGAAATATCTAAGAGTTAAAGCCCTTCTTCAAGAACTCTACTTCCAAAAGCTAAAAAGGAGAGATTCCACTGAAAAAGCCTACATTCCTTTCATTTCATCTTTCCAAAAGTGTTCTTGAGAAGATTCCAAGTCAAGTCACATCAAGCAATTATTCAAGAGCTTCAAAGATTCCTCATCTACTCTAAGAAGAGAGTTTGTTTGTTGTTTAAATTCTTGTACTCTGAATTTATTCTTGTTTGACCTAGCTTTCAAGGTTCTTGAAAGTAGATTGTAAGGTTGTTGGTGAGCCAAAACCAACTAGGGTTGACTTGTGAGCCCAAAAACAAAACAAGTGTAAAGGTTTGTTGGTGAGCCTAGGTGACAAAACCAACTTAGGTTTTGACTTGTGAGTCTTGGAAAATAAGTCGGTTGTAATCTTTGAAGAGATTATAGTGAAAATTTCCAAGTGAAGCTTTGGGAGTGGATGTAGGTGTTTGGAGAACACCGAACAACCATAAATATTGGTGTTTGTGTGTGATTATCTCCTTTATCTACTTGCACTTTAATTCCTGCACTATACTTATTGATTCCGCTACATTTACTTAAGTGCATTATCCACAAACACTACACGGCCTTCACATAATTGTTTTAATTTTTAAAAGACCCAATTCACCCTCCCTCTTAGGCTCCATTTCTGGGCAACAAGGGATCTACCTATGACATGTAGAACTGGCTAGGAATCGGCTCCTCTTAAATTCTGCAAGAGAAAGGAGGGTGAGTATCATAGCCCGTGGGCTCGCTCAGGAAGCCTTGCATGTTGGCAAACTGGCGAGTGAGCTCAGCCAGCTTGCACTCTTGCTCCTCCAGATGTCTTTCAGCCCACCATCGGATGGCCTCGTCAGCCAACCCCTCTATCAAGACCATTGGGGGAGAGGGAGGCAAGGATCGAAAGTGCTCGTTCTTCGGCCCTTTGCCATGTCGGCACCTGCGATGAGATACAATGCCATGGTCTGAGGTTGGGGAATGACTTTCCCAGTCAGCCGATCCATCCTAGCACCATTTCTTGACCATCCTCAGGCTCCCTCATGGGTAGGACACCACCCGTGTGTGCGACGGCCCTGCCTAAAAGGCCTCAAGTTGGCATGGGGTCCGGGAGCCTAGGCTGCCGGGGTCCCTAGTTGCTGCTGAGTTGCCAAGGACCAGTGTTGATGGTGGAGCTAGTGCAATGCCACGGCTAGGGTTTGGACTTGTTGAGCGAGTGCAGTAATCTATGGGTCTATTAGAGGCAGTGGTAACGGAGCAGGGGCTCCACCTCTGGACTACACCGTTCTTCACGATAGGATGATTCCCCCATGTGGCTGACCGAGGCCTCTCGTGCTCGGGTCACCACCATAGAACCACCAAACTTTGTAGATGCCTTTTGGGTGGAGTGGTCTATATCACAGATCGGTCACCATGCAATCACCGATGCCCTACCTGGCATGCCAATCTGTTATCACTTGGATTGCGGTGCCCTTAAGCTCGAGCGGGGTTCGATCGAAGTTAAGCTCTCGATAGAGGGCTAGGCTTTCTACCACTAGTTCTTGCACCCGATTGTCGATCCTACAAAAAGAAGATACCCGAGTCGAGGATCCTGGCGGGGACACTCTAACGGTCAAGTCAATAGAGCGATCAAGGAGAACATATCCTCTTAAGCGAGGCTAGAGAAGCCTCTGTGTCCAGAGGGTTTGAAAGGTAGAAGAGTTAGAATCGCAAGTGACTAGGAGAGTCCTTTGGTGCTCATCCGGCCCTCACCTTAGCTTTCTTTTTCCTTTTCTTTTGCTAGAGGTTCCTCTTATTTCTTATAGCAGTTGATTCTATATTATAGGGCTTAGAGCCCCCCTTTCTCTTTCTTACCCCCCGGGGTGGGTGTCTCATCTCGAAGGATTGCCTTATTCCCAGAGCCATGCCAGACAAGGTCCGAAGTTTTCGAAGGGAGGCTCTGCAATGGGTGCAGGCAGCGTACTGCAGGGTCTGCACCCTTAGTGGGGTGACTCATTGCGACAAATGTGAGTGGCGTGCCATGGGGTCAGCACCCCGATAGGGCACTCCTTTAGAGGGTGCAGGCGACGTGCTGCCAGGCCTGGAGGCCGAGAGGAGCACTATCCTGATGAAAGATGTAAGTAGGGTGCTATAGGGTCTAAACCCCTAGTGGAGTACTCCCCTACAGGAGGTGTAGGTAGTGTGCTACAGGGTCTGGAACTTCGGTGGAGCACTCCTCTGCAAAAGGTGCAAGCAGTGTGCTACAGGGTCTGAAACTCCAATGGAGCACTTCTCCACAGAATGTGCAGGCGACATCTAAGGGTCTGGAACTCCGTGGAGCACTCCTCTGTAGAAGGTGCAAGCGGCGTGCTACAGGGTCTGGACTCTGGTAGAGCACCTTCATTGCAAAAGGTTCGACTGCCTAAGAGCCATGGTAGGTTCGGTGGAGATGGCGATGTCGTCCACTGGGGTTGCCATCTGGGCCACCCCGATAGCTACTCCTTGAGGGAGCACGCCCCCTTCTTCCTCCGTCAATCTTGCCATCGCGATTATGAGGGCTCCTGTCACCTTCGCCTTCAGCATTTGGCCCGGTCAGGGGTTCTATCGGGCCATGACCCTCCTCAGACGGGAACTTACCTCAGACGGGAGCTCGACCCTGGCTGGGAGCTCGACCTCGACCGAGAGCTCACCTCGGATGGGAGCTCGACCTCAGCTAGGGACTTACCTTGGATGGGAGCTCGACCTCGGTTGGGAGCTCACCTCAGACAAGAGCTCAACCTCGATTGAGAGCTCACCTCAGACGGCAGCTCGACCTTGGTTGGGAGCTTATCTCGAACGGGAGCTCAACCTTGGTCAGGAGCTCGACAGACGGTGCCCACCTGGTGGCTTCGCCTGCCACCTCAACCGCCAGCTACCTCTAACACGGATGCCATATCAATAGTTCACCACATCATATAATATTATATTATATTATATATGATATTTTAATATAAGAGAAAGTAAGAAGGGGAAGGTAATTTTGTTTGAAATATTACTTGGAAGGTGGATATTTGGATTGCCACCCCTCTCATAGATAATCTAGATTACCTCTGGACAGGAAATCCAGATTACCAAACAAGATAGATTGCTATCCAAAAAAATGTATCAAATACAGTAATGTGATGGGGCCTTAAAATTATTAGCAATTTAGATAGACTACAACTATTAAATGCAATCTAAAAGATAATGTGAATTACCAGTAATGTGGATTGCTAATAATATAGATTATAGGTAATATGGATGTTTGGTACATCCATATAGTATTATATAAGATAAAATCAAATTTCTAGAATACCCCTCAATTAAATCTATATTTTTTTTATGAAAATATGGCTTTTCAAAATTTTATATTATAAAATATATTATATATAAAATATTTTATATATTTGCATTAAAAGTTAAATAAATTAAATAATATTTTATATATTAAATAAATTTAATAAAAAATTAAATGAATATATTTAATATATTGTTTAAATATATTAATAATATATTCAATTTATAAATTACATTATTAAATTTAATATAATATATTTATACTATGTATAAATATGTTTACTATAAATATACTATATTATATTAGTATTATAATATTATATTATATATTATATATTTTTTATAATATTACAAATAAAATAAAATATATTAATAAAATATATTATAATATTATATTATATACTATAATATCTTACATTTGTAATACTATTATATTATATTATATTATATTATTATATAATAAAATAACAATATAATATAATAAATTTTATAAATTAAAATAATATAATATAACATAATATAATATAATATATTATTAGGATATATTTTATAATATTCATATTTTATAATATAACATAATATATTATATTATATTATATTAGTAAAAAATATTATTATATCTTATAAAAATCGAATATAATATAATAAATTTTATAATATAATATAATATAATATTAAATTTTATTTTAAAATATACATATTTTATATTATAACATAACATAACATAATATAATATAATATATAATATTAATAAAATATATTAATATTATTTTATGTTGTATACCATAATAATATTATATTTATAATATTATATAGTTTATCATGTATATTATATTTTATTATTATTATATTATAATAATTATTTTATATTACATTATATTAAGTTATGTTGTATTATATTATTATAATATTATATTATACATTATGTTATATTTTTAGTATATTATATTATTTATGTATTATGTTATATTATATTATATTATAAGAGGAATGGAGAAGGAAAGGATAATATTGATCAAAAGATTATCTGAGAGGTGGAAATCTATATTACCATCCTTTATAGAGGCAATCCAGATTATCTCTTAAGAGATAATCTAGATTATCAATTAGAATAGATTGTCATCCAGAAAATGTACCAAATACAATAATATTATGAGGCCCTATTAAATTGCCATCAATCTTAATAGATTACTTGTTATCAAATACAACATGAAAATTTCAAAATCTTTATATTGGATTATATTATATTAATATTATAATATTATATAATATATTACATAATATGATATTTTATAATATAATATAATATAATATAATAAATTTTATGAAATAGAATAAAATTATATAATAAAAAATTATATTATAAATTTATAATATTATATTACATTATATATTATCAAATTATTTAATAACATAATATAATGTAATAATATTATAAAAAAATAATATATAATATAATATTATAAAATATATATTATATATATATTATAATATTAATGTAATATAATATAATATGAATTATATAACACATTTTATAATATAAAATATATTATATGATATATATTTAATATAGTATGATATATTTGATATAATGTAGTAGATTTATATTAAATATATTTACTTATATTTATATATAATATAAGTATGTTATATTAAATTTAATTATATAATACCTAATTTAATATATTTAAATAATATAATATTACATTATATAATAATATTATATAGTTTATAATATATTATATAATATTATTATATATTATATAATATTATATTGTATATTAAATTATAGTATATTATAAGAGGAAGGGAGATGAGGATAATGCTATCCAAAAGATTATCTGAAAGGTGGTAATTTGGATTACCACCCCTTCCAGGTTGCATTTGGTGTATAGCCAGGTAATCCTAATATACTCAACTCAAGTCCAAGTTTGACCGACCCAGTTATCATCAAGCTCGAGTAGCTCAAATAATTTTTCAAATTCGAATAGCAAGATATTTGACTTGAAAGCTCACGAATCAATTCAGGTTTATCTATATTTTTAATAATATTATTTTTATTTATAAAATTATATTAATATATCCATTTTTAGTAAGCTAAGACTTGAATTTAAACCTAAATATAACTTGATTGATATTTAAGCTAAGTCGAATAGATTCAAGTATTCCCCCCCCCCCCCCTCCCCCTCCCTCTTTTTTTTTTTTTTTTTTTTTTTTTTTGTTAATCGAACCCGGTACGAGCTTGAGATATTAAAACTCGATCAAGCTTAAATTAAATTTCAAACCTGAATATTTTAAATTAAATCAAGCTTGAACTTTTAACAACCCAACTTAGCAACCCCTGCTAGAAGCTGAGAAGGAGCACCTGTTGGAGAATTCCACAAACTCAATTCCACGTATCAATATTTTTCAGTGCCTGTTTTATGGTTAGTCTTGGACTTTGCTCGCCTGTGCCCACTATTCATTCCCAAGTGCACATGGAACAGGAGACTGTGTACCGAAATATGTCCAATCGTGTTACACGGCTAAGCACATACAGACACTAAAGTCACTAAACAATAAAATGCTAATGGTATTAAGGATAAATGTGAAAATAGAAGTGGACGGTCCTAAATCCTTTTCAAACTATTGTTCATGGAATGCTGTTATGCGATGTGCATGCATTAAAGCTCCCGAGCATCTGATAGTTAAATAGGACCTACTGCTTAACACGTTTATAAGATTTTCTGCTCAATGTGGGCCCGGGAACCTTTGTATCCTGCCTTTAAACACTTGGTCGCCCGAAGGAACAAGATAGACACCCCGGCCCCACTGCAGATACGCACATAAGAATACTTCCGAGAAGAGGATGTAACCAAAGGATCGAACCATTCAGCTATCCAAGTACGGTTCCCTTCATCCAGCACCTTGTTTAAGAAATCACTTCCTTATTCCTAGCAATCTAATACTGCAACCAACATGCTGAAGAGATACGCTTTGATGTTCTGATGAGGCCAGGACTTACATGCAGCAGTGCTCCACATCAGCTTTAAAAAGGTTAGCAGGGAGAACAGCTTGCCTACTGGAGTCGAAGGTGTGCATTATTATTCTGTTCTTTTCCTACCTTCTTATTTGTACTAAAAAAGGAGTTAAGATATTGAAATGAAAAGAGGAAAGAAGAGGTCTTTGGGAGAAATAAACAATGAATCCTTAATCATCATGAGCTCATAGCCCCCATATTGCGTGCCTTTAAAATAGGGGACTCGAGATAGACTCGATGTATTCCAGAATATAAAATAACAAAATCATTGATCAATGTTACAGTGTTCCTGGGACTGGAACAGAATTTGCCACGTTGTAGTTAATGGTAATGAGTGTAAGGAAAGAGAATGAATGCATTTTTCTAATAAAAAGAATATGAATGAAGCAAACTCATAAAACCCATGCTATCATTCATTGTCGACAGTCTAACAACTTAAATAACATAACATGATGGTCAATAACAATATGGACATTCCCACCTCCAATCTGCAGGCTGAGGATATTTCGTGAGCATCAACTGTATAAATTGATCCAGTTTTGTCATCTTTAATTTGGATGCTTGAAGAGCCTGAAATCAACCATGCCATTAGCCAAACTTTGTCGATTGAACTGAAACAGGGCTGCATGCTATTACTTGGCATGCTGCTGTTCCAGTACGCCAAACACTGGGACAGTATGCTTTGTGCTATGCTTGGCTGATGGGCTACCGGAACAAGATAACTGTTGGATCTATTAAATTTAAATTACTTAATGACTGTTGATTAAGCTAATGCTTAATGTAGAAAACAATGTTATATTATGGAAATCTTCTTCAAATGAAAATCATAATAAAAACTATTATTGCTTTCTTAAAAACTTGCTAATAGTTAATGTTTAACAGAATAAAGCATGATCAAACAAGAAGTTCTATAAGACTTACAATTGTATTCAGTCCAACCAATAACTTGATTCTCGAGGTCATACAAAACTAACTTGTTTGATAGGGCTAGATCTGCAAACAAGTTTCAAGTGTAAGGATGAAGGCTTCAAAGTATGAAGACCTGGATAAAAATCAATTTATAAGGCATGCATTGCTGCACAGAAAAACAGTAAAATTAGACCTACTGTTGTATGCAGCTTGTTTGTTTGCACTAGTAAGAAAGTAATTGAGATTATAAGCACAATGACTACGAAATTTTTCACATTTGGTAGACAAAAGATCATTAATTAGGTCGATACATTTTCACCATCTCTTTTCTTGGAAGTCCCATGATGACTAGTACTCTCTAGTGTCACTATTTTGCCTACTTCAAAGGCCACATGATTGGACCTCAAGGTTTTCAATTGAGAATAAGAGAAAAATCATCATTCTAAGGATAACTTTCTTAATCATCTAGACTGTTGCGTGCAACTAATTAGACAGTCTAATAGTCTTTGAACTGGAAATCAGATTTTTTAGAGTTTTTCTGCAAAGTGGACATGAATTTCTCGAAAAATATGAATCATATATCTTTAGAAGAATATATCAAAGTGAGACATTATCATGGGTTCATTTGAGTATGTTTATCTTATTATCGGTTCCTCATCAAGTAAATTTATTTGCAAGAACAGGTTTCCCACCATGTTACATGGTTGCGAGGTGTTCCAAGTAGCTTTTCACTATATGAACAAGAACCAACATAAAGAACAACATATAATAAAAAGCCATCGCCAAGATTTCTTCTTGTCATAATTGAATATTAAGACCGAATAGACCTAGTCAAACATTTCTGGTTTAATCTGTTCTGTTTATTTATACATAAAACAATTCAATAGGTAAAACTTATGCAACTAGATTCATAAACTCACATCCTCCATAAGCAGCAAACTAAGTGGTCAACTACTGGATAGGGTCAGTTTGTCCTTTTTCACCTCATAAGCTAGATGCCCTCATAAGCCTCAAAGAGGTGCATGCCATGCAACGATCCTGCGAACTCCAAACTTCTTCTCTTAAATCTTCTCCTTCTCTCATTGGTCCACATCTACCTTCTAAAACTCCATACTTTCTTTTATTCTTCATTCCTTCAACAGATGTTTGCATGAACTGATTTCAAAGAAAGCAAAGACAACTTGGATGTTGTTCCCTTGAAGGGACCATAGTTCTAGATCGAAAAGAATTGCATCGGTTCTTGAGCCTAACCAGGCAGCCACCAGTGACATGTCTTTAATTATATATCCAAGATCACAACACTAGGAACAAAGCTCAAGCATATTCCGATGGTCCCGACATGAATCTTAAAGACCCTGACTAAGGAATACATTTTGTACAGTCGATGAAAATATAGACAATTGGAGGGAAATTGATTAATTGTACAAACATTTGTCTAGATGTTTCCTTTCCAGCTCCAGTTATCAAATTATGTATTTTCCTAGAAAGATTTATCATGTTATCATGAAGTACACTTGTAAAGACCCAAGACCTCATGCAAAGGGCTGGCCAGAAGGTTATCAATTGGAGTCCTTGGCACTTGTAGGTATCCAAGACCTCTTTAATACACACCTGCTGTGGGACTAAACATGCATCCCTGCAGGTCCTCACACACTCCCTTTGTTTAAGTCTATGCATCCTCACTAGGAGGGTCAAATCACAAACACCATGACTGGCTCTTGGTTGGCCTGAAGAGGGCTTATGCCAGTATCCCCTAGCCACATGGGTTGGGAGTTGGGCTGGCATAGATCCTCACATAACTCTTTCAGCATTTAAGGGGTACTCTTGGCTAAAAAACTTCATCCAAAATTCCATGGTTATAGTTGTTGCAAAGGATGGGATCTCGATTCTTAACTGGACATGTTTTCCCATTTTATCAATCCAGTACATTATATTATATGTCTTCTGGTGGAAGTCTAAGTGTGAATGTTCTAATTCAAAGATCTTATGCAGTTGTACTGTGACAATGACATCCAATATTTTGGTGACGTTGGTTTTAAAATCTTGCTAAAATGAAACATCTAACTGAAGTGTTTGAAACTTTGAATCTTCCAAAGGTTAACTAACCCCTCTAAGATTTCTATGGCACTGTCTGCATTTATTTTAGGTGTCATAATTCTTGTCAACTGCTTCAGCCACAACAAGCTGAAAGGTTGGCATTGTTTGGTTTTATATTTTACTTCAAAAGAAAGAGAATGGAAGGAAGGTGATTCAGCCACATTTGCACAAATTGACACCTAATATGTCTTTGGTGAACCAAACATCATCCAGTGTTTGGTTTTCTTCTTCAGTCATATTTATAACTAGAAACCAAGAAATACTGCACCGGTACCGGCCCCGTTCCGGACACATGATTAAGAAAATTTCCCTCCTTTCTCCATGACTACATTGTTTGACATGAATCGGACCCGAAATGGGCCGAACCAAACTGAACCGGGCAAAATACACTGGTACGGTACCGTACCATACCGTATCGGTCTGGTATGGGATTTTTTGAATGGTTTGGGGTTCCGAACTATATTTCATGGCTGAAGCATACCGGTTCTTCATCGGTACAGTTCAATATGCCCCGAACCAGATGGTTCGGGATGGTTCTGAGAACCTTGCTAGAAACAAATAATTATCATGCTTATGTTAAGCATTTTTGTACTCAATTCATCTATTTCATTTATATTGATTTGTTTTTTGTACTATTTCAATAGCATTTTGCCATATCTTAAGGTATATATGACAAATAGAAACAAGTAAAAACACTTTGAACTTTGAAGCTTATATTTTAGTATGAAAAATTTCACTAACCTCATGAATAAAAATTAATGGAAGTTGTCCATCTTGAAGCTTGGGTCTATGGTTTAGGATAAAAAACTTTCTACAGTCACTTTGTAAAACTTAATTTTAAGTTTAGTTATTTTTATATATATTTATTTTTAACTTTTAAATACAATCTTAACTTGAAGTCAATGTGATTTATCTCACTTTCTTACAAGCATCAAGTTATTTTTTACTTTTAGATACAATCTGATTTTACCTTGAGGCCCCAATGTGATTTATCCCACTCTCTTATAAGCATCAATTAGACATTTATAAAAGAAAAGTTGAAAAAAGTCTATGCATTTATGTTACATATATATGTAGTTATAAATGTAAATGTACTTATCCGTGTATGTTTGACTATATGTCTTACATATAGAGCTATATTTATTAAGTTCATCAATGTGTGTGTTACACAAATGTAAATGTATGCATATGTAGTATATAATGTATATTCATACATAGGGAAAGGTTATAATACACATGGGGTGCAAAAATTCTTTTATGACTACTTTGACATCTGATGTTAGGAGTTGAACATTACAAATCTAAAACATTGGATGTGTTCTCCAAGGTCTAAAATGCATGTGTAAGATAAACATGTTGCAGAGGCGCCTCTTGTTTATGCATGCATCAAGACCTCCGATAAAGTCTATGTTAGCAAAAACTAAAATCACATGACTCTTATATTCAATCCCACATCTGATATTGTTAACCACTAAGCTCAAAAGCTTAGGATGAGAAGGGTCAACAATGTACATCAGGCTCAACAAATGCCTCTCGCATGTGGCCCAGACCATGCAAGTGGAGGGACTACAATGATTGACATGAATCAAGATTATTAACAATAACTGAGAGTCAAGAATAAAAACAGGTTACTTGAATAAATAATCAGCATAGAGGGATTCAAACTTATAACCTCCGGTCAACCTGTGCTCTGTACTCCGTACTAGTGGGGGCACCAGGATCAGACAGAGATTACCGGGCCCTATTTAGTTTACTTAGTCATGTGTCACAATTTTGTAAGAAAATAATCTGTGTCTGATCCTGGTGCCCCCACCACGTACTCTGTGCCATGACAATTAACCACTAGACCCAACAGCTTAAGCTGACAGTGAGTAGGCAAAAAATATATATCAGGCTTAATAGATATTGCAGGACCACCTCAAGGGCTGTCAAGTAAAGTGGAGTGCCACTTGGCCAAAAAGACAGCAAGAGTAGTGTGGCATATATACAATTTCTGATTTACCATCCTTAAGATATATCTCATTATTTGAAAATACTTTAGAAATATTATTAGAAATATGATATAACTATCAATTGCCACTATTTACTAGTGTCTCTTTGGATTTCTGATTGCCTTATTTGAGAGTTGAAATAATCCTATCTTTTTTATTCACCATCCTGATTTGCTGAGCTGATATAATAATGTAATAACCAAGTAATAACATCTGTAAGCATATACTGATAATGAAATTTCAGAGTAAAAAAATATATATAATGAGCATGTCATGTGTAAAAGTGAGTACCTCCCAAAAGAAACATGTCTTTCCCATCCTTAGACTGCATTCCACCATTTTGCCAGCCAACACAATAGACATCATCCTGAGTGGTACCAGAAATAAAAGTACTAATGAATCTGGAAAATATGACAAGCAGCATATACAGTATCTAAAAGGAGAAAGAAAGAATTATTGAACAGATAAACCATCTCAACAAGCATCAATAGATAATAAAATCAGCAAGCAGCATCAATAAAGATGTTTTGCTCATTCTTAACAATACCAGCCTACACCATGATCCTTTTGGTAAAACAACTTAAATCTTTAATTTATGAAAATATACAAAAGATAACCTTAATAAGCAAGAGCAATAGTTTTCAACCTAAAATTAAAAGATGTAAACATTTAGCTAAGAGCCTGTAAGCAGAACACAAGAAGCAACAAGGATCAGCAAGCATAATTCCAAGATCAAAGCACATACAAACACACAAAACAAAGACAAAGGTGATAATCATACTCTAAGAAAACAAAGAAATAACCTTCGCATATTAGGATGAAAAAGCAAATGCAACCTTGTTAAATCATATGCAAGTTTTTAAGCACCAAAATTGCAGAGGATTTTACCTCATTTTGAAAAAGATAATCATGTGGATGTACATTCAATGAAAGTGAATTCTCAAAATGAAAGACAATATCAGGAAATCCATCATCCACACTGCAACAAAGATTCGACAACACATTAGTCAGGCAAATAACTATCAAGTACTATCTTATATAAAAAATGAGTAATAAAAGCCTTGCTTTTTGAATAATACAGTGACCAAATATCAAAAGGTTACACTAGAATGATGATCTTAGCATTATCAAAAAGATCTATGCACAAGGCATTAAACAAAACCTAATGAGCTCAACCATTGCAAGCTTACAACCCTACTTATCTTGGGTTCCAATAATATGGATCAATTTGTCCTTCATATGAAGCCTACTAGACATTTAAATTAGCATTTGAGTGGCAATGAGAGTTCAACAAGGAATCCAATATCATAATTAGCTATAAATTCACACTGAGTTTATAAACATATGATTTGATGGCTGACTTATGATTTGATAAAAGGCTATGTAATCACTATCAATTTTGGATGTATTCCAAAAATAATATTGTTGGGGGAAATTCTGCTTGGGCCCAGGGATATGAAGCCCGTCAATAGGCCCAGTCGGTTGGCCCTACTACATGACTGTCGACCGCTGGTCACCAAGGAGCCCAAATCAATAAGCCTGGTCGGGTAGCCCAATTGCATATCCTCTGACCATTCATCGGATTAGGGCCTTGTTTGAAAGAAAATTACTCTTGGCCCCAACATTATCGCATAATTCAACCTGCAAGTCGAATGGCCTGTCAACAAACCTGGTCGGATGCCCTAGTATGCGACCACCGACCAGTCATCGGATTGGATCCTTGATCAGCAGACTTCCAGCCCAAATGTTATCGGGCAATGAGACTTGCTGGTCGGATGGCCTTGATATGCGCCACCGACCATTTGTCGAGTTGGGATCTTTATCGAAGAGGACTTCGTAGCACTAATGTTTCGGACAAGTCAACATGATTAGCGCATGGTTGATCCCACCACTCAACTAACCTCTCATCGAAGAATTTGGCACCTTTCCTAGCCGATTGATCCAGCTAAGCGCCGACTGCCAAGTACCCTCGTCCAAGCAAGCCTCGATGGTGATTGGTGTTTTCTCATTGATTGATCCTCCAAAAGCTAACATACCCTTGCCAACCATTCATAAGATCCAACCATTGATTGGCTATAGGTTCCCTCCTGGCTCCATTATGCCTGGACATGGCTCGACCACATGCTCGGTGCATAGGCAGCTTGTCTGTTTGTTCGTGCATCATCTTATTGGAAAAACTAGTGCCTCACCCAATCAATCAGGCCCAATCAAATGCTGCTCGCCAATCGCCTTCATCCGACCTAGCCTCAGCAGTGACCAGCCCCTCATCAGTCGGTCCTTTGAAGGCCATCGGCGTATGTATGCCTTTTATCCAGGACAATCCAATCAAGCATCATCTGGCCAACCACCCTTCAACCCCAATAGCAGTGCTTATTAGAACAACCCTTGGTCCTTGGATATTGGTGGCAGGCGGGGCCTTAGGTAATATTCCCACTCAGACCTTCCAAAGGCCAATACGACCGATGCTCACTTCCACGGCCCCGATTATGTGGCCAAAAGATCATATCACATCACATTATCGCTAATTACTACCATATTTTCACAATTAAGGGGAGCGTGCCTGGACCCATGCAGTGGTCAACATCGCCATTAAGAAATATGATTAATTCTATACAAAGAACAAGGTTTCAATTAAAATGGAATGGACATCCCTTGCAAACGGGAAATCCCCAACAACCCATGGGATAAGCCCTGCCACTACTCACCAAATCCATGAGATCTTTGTCCTTCCGAAAATACCCTTGTCCCACACCTATAAAAAGGGATCCTCTGGGAACTCTCAATGTATGCAAAAACTCTATCCTACGCTCCTATCATTCCGATATCTGACTTGAGCGTTGGAGGGCCCATGCTAGAATACCTTCTAGTTAGGACTTTTTTGCAAGTTCCGCCTTCCAGAAATCTTCCTGCACCACTGGCTCCAGCATCCTTGGCACTTGACGGATTTCGGCACCAATAAAATAGAGGAAGGGCCTGATACATCTTTGAGGAGTACAAGCTATAGGCAAACTAGCAATGCCACCCAAGAAAGTTCAAATCCCACCACACTAGCACTATTGTCTTCTAGCCTATAAAGAGCCTGGCCAACAACCAAGTCCCACCAACATCGACAGGGGCCTCTCCATCTCCACAGACAGCAGCAATTATTATGGAGCAATTCAATCTGCTCTTTTAGAAGGTCCGACTTGGTGGTAGCTGTTCATATTCAAGCCATCCTTGCACCACTCCCTATAGTGCAGCCTCCTTCCGTGGTACCGCTCACAACATCATACCTGCGGCGCAACCAGCTGTCACACCGCCTCCTACGATGCTGTGACATGATCCAGCACCACAGGCGATGCCACCACCACCAGAATAGTCGTGGGCCCCTTCCAAAGATCCAGAAAGGAGGCCGTCTCACCAAAGTCTCCCCAGAAGCCTGAAACCAAGGTGGCAGTGGTACCAGAGCCCTCAATCGGGGCATGGCTCACTCCGTGCCAGCGATCTCCCTAGAGATCGAAGGCTCCTATCATCCGAGATGCTGAAGTTAAGCAAAAACTTCAAAACTTGGATCAACGGAACAAAGCAATCCATAACCGCTCGATGCTGCGTGATGAGTTCAACAACGACCCATGTTTCAACACCAAGATCATGCAAGCACCACTTCCCCAACATTTCAAGGCTCCCTGGTTGGAGAGCTATGATGGGATGACTGATCCAGTCGACCACCTAGAAATTTCAAGGCAACGATGCTCCTCCATGAAGCCATTGATGCCATCCTCTGTCGAGCCTTTCTGTCCACTTTGAGGGGAGCAGCTCGACACTAGTATTCGAGCTTGTAGTCAAGATTGATTAATTCTTTTGAGCAGCTGAGTCGATCCTTCACCGGTCATTTTGTCAATAGTGGTGGGGACACCAGGATCACTAGATCCCATAAGGTTTATTGATTAGGGTTTTAATTTTAGAACCTTAGTCATGTGTCAAAGTTTTGAAAATTTTGTAATCAATTAAGATTGAGTCCTGTAATAAGTTGAGGTTAGTTGATTTGTCTCAACACTTAACCTTAGTCAGTATATTGAGTCCTGTACTTCAGCCATGAGTCCAGTATGAGTCCAGTTTTTGTACAAGAGAAGAGGTTACCCGATTTTGGAATTCCACCATGCCACATCCAGGAGTCCGAGGCCACTACATCAGCTTGTTGGATTTTGTGTAACACCCCAGGATCCAAAATGCTTTCCAGAAATCCTGATTCCTTCCAGATGCCCAGATTCCTCCCAAAATACCAGAGCATATTCCCAAACAGATCATCCATGATTCCAGAGGTCCACCTGCATCCCAACCCAAGTGAATACAAGGCCCAGGTCCATAAAAAACCAAGATTCCAGGTATATTCCAGCCCAGAACCAAGATACCTGGAATATTCCTGCTCCAAGCATCCCAGGCCCATGCGCCCAACCCATCCTTAGACGCCCCAATTGCTGCCCAAGAGCCCAAGTCCAAGCCAAGAGGTGTCCAATCCCAAGAAAAGGAGATTTGACCAAGTCCAAGGCCCTTTGACCAAGTCCAAGGCCCTTTGACCAAGTCAAAGGAGGAAGGAAATCCATATCAAACAAGGAAAACCTATTCCTACTCAACTTGTGAACCTATTCCTACTCCACTTGTAATCCTTCTCCCTATCTAGCTTGTATTCCTATTCTAACAAGGAGAGGGCATGGGAACTCTATAAATACCCCACCCCTCCCCCTCTTGTACTATCTTTTCTCATATGAATTAAATCTTTGCTGAAATTTTGGTTTAAAAACTTGTGTTCTTGTGTTGGTGTTGGAGTTTTTATGTTTCTTTGGTTACTTTGTGTGCCCTAATCATCCTTGCTGCCCTAGCATCCTTCCATGCCCTAGCTTGCTGCCATCCAAGCCATCACACGCCCAAAGGAAGAGTGCCCTAGGCCGCCCAAAACAAAGAGCAATATCCTTCTTCAAGCCACCACATACAAAACCTGATTTCAGATTTCTACTAACCCTAATCTCCTTTTACTACTTTGTTGTTGCTGTTTTGATTGACCTCTGATGTTTGCAGGATCCCCGAGGTGTTTCACCTTCCCAGAGGAGGCTTTCCTTGCCTCCAGGACCGCCCAAATCAGCCATCTAATCAAGAGAACCCAGCTTCATCATCCAGACTCCAATCAGAATGCTGTGTGATCTCTTCATCGAAGTTCTTCAAATCTCTGACAGGTAAGAAACCTTCCCTTCTCTTAGTTTCTGATTTGATAAAGATTAGCTATCCTAATCCGGGAGTTTCTCAATTCTCGTGTCCTGGTTTTTTTATTATTTTGCATAAGCACGCCTGCATGATGATTCTTTGCATTGCTAAATATCCTGCTAGTCTTTACTTAACTTTGAAAATTTAGCCTGCAAATTTAATGTTAAAAAATTATAAAAAAATTAGTTTATTATTTTTCCTGCATGTTTAGCAATCTTAGAGTCGTCCCGCGTCATTTTGGTATCAGAGCCGGTTTAGGATAGCATTCATCTGCATTAGAATCACAAACCCTAATTTTTGCATCCTATCACCTGCAATAGAGGTCTAGGTTTTGATTAATTTCGGCATCTTAAACATTTTAGTTTTCTGTGAAATTTGCACGTCATGTCCTCTGTTTTGTCCTGATAATTGTCATAATTTTTAATTAATTTTATCAAAACCCTAATTCACTAAAATTTGCATATTAAAAATCCTAACAAAAATCCTGAGATTTCTGTAGCAGTCTGAAAACCCTAGGATTTGCATCATCATTTGATTTTTGTTTTGCATCAAATTTGGTAGAGTTCATCAGCACCATCCATCCTCTGTCCTAGAATTTTTTTGATTTTTTTCTGCATTGGTAACTATGTCAAATTCTGCATCTTCTGAAATCCTAATTTTCTGAATTCTGTATTTCTGCATTTTGACTTAACCTAACCTAATCAACTTCCACACACCCCAATCCCAAGCCCAATTTGATTGCAAACCTAATCAACCTAAACCTAATTTGCCACCTCATAAAATACACAAAATATTTTATTTTCTGATTGTTTTAGATTGCATCAAGACCATCGATTGCCATCATCTGCATTAAACTAATCTTAAGTGTACTTTCTCTATCTCAGATCAGGGCAGGAGGTCATATCCTGGGCCCAAAACAATCTCCTTGCATTCTTACCCAAACCTAATTAAAATTAATTAGACTTAATTTGCCCTAGTGAGCTAGGTGACACCCAATAGGTCGGGTCCGAACCGTGTGGGCCAACTAGTGCATTTAATCCTATAGCTATTACTGAAATCTGGTGTCTAAGGCTGAGGGTCCAGAGTCAAACGACCTAAGTAGTGTTATGGTTTTTAATTGGGTCCCTGCAAAAGCAGGGGGGCCTCCCACACTCCCACCTCTACCTGGCCAGAGGAAGGATTAGCTGCTGGGTTAAGTGTAAGTTGAGCTAACCCATTCAGTTTTGGCTCTAGGTCTAGGAAATCCTAGATTTTACTAACCTTTTTATTTTGCATGCTTGGCTGCACCATTCCACTTTGATTGATTGTTTGTTGCATGACCACAAGACTAGGAACCCAATACCAAAAGTCAAACCTCAACCTAGATAGAACCCAACCCAGAATTAGTTGAATCGGAAGTCCAGTACAACCAACCCAGTTCATCCATGGAGTCCAATCTAGAAACCCTCCTTAAAGCCATGATTGAACGATTTAACCAGATGGACCATAGGTTTAACCAATCCAATACCCAAATTAATACTAAGCTTGACCAACTGATCCAATCAAGTAATCAAGCAATCCATAGTTTTGACCAAGTAGGAGATCAGTTAGGAACCCTAGGCAAGACCCATAGAGTTGAACCCTTGCCATATGAGCCCCAGGAACCTATAGTCCTTAGATATGAACCCAGTAGTAACCCACTATCCCTCGGTCAACCTGAACCCTATAGGATCAATACCCCTAGATTTGAGCCTAATATTAGTCAGGTATCCCTTAACCAACCTCCTTTTACCACCTCATTGGTTTACCAAAAAGATATTGAAGAGGAGATATATGAGGCTGACCCAAGCTTAGTGGACGAGTATGAGGAGGAAGAAGAGTTCCCCATAGATGACCTAGGATTAGTTGACCCTGACCATACTCAGGTAGAAACCAACCAAGAATTAGTTGACCAAGTAGATAACCAAGTAGAAGACCACCCAACATTAATTGAACCTGACCACACCCAAGCTGAACCGGTAGTAGAAGACCTGTTAGAGGAAGAGAATCTAATTATAGAGCCTAGTCCTGAATTTCCTGAGCCAAAAGAATTTATTAAGGCTTGATCTCTTTAGACCAATACCCTCAGGATGAAGTCATTCCTTTAACCCCAATTGATCTCTTCCCTGAAATCAATAACCCATTTTTCCATCAAGCCGACCTTATAAGAATACCTCACACCCATAAGGTAAATCTCATTAGTATAGGACTCATCCCTGAAACACCTTCTTATCTCTTAGTCTATCCGATCAATCCCAACCCCTTTTCTTACTTTCTACCTTACTACACTAACTCTGAATCCACCTCATATTTTCTACCTTTTCATGAATTCTCTTATGTTTCTTTAACCATTCATTTGCATTTTGTAGAAGTAAGCATACTGCATACATATATTGTGCATGTTAGGTTTGCATCTTACTTCTTATATACCCTTTGGCATTTAGTAAGTGTACATAGTAAATTCTCATGTGCATGTCATGCTAGGGTCAAACCCAAAGAGTTTATAGTTTGTTAGGTTTTGTCCCTTAAAGTCCAATAAGATGTCCTTTGATAGGGATGTCTAGTCGAGTCTATTAGGTATTAGTTGAGTCCAATAAATTCACAGCCTGAATTACATGTCTGCACCTACACTAACCTCTGCACAGCATTTGCATCATGAAATTTGTCAAGAGCTGAACATAAGTAATGAACTAAATAACTTGGCTAATTCCCAAAAGAAAGATAAAGAATTTTATGCAGAGGAAGATGCGATAATAAAGGAATTTTCTGCTCGCGAAGCTGGCCCATCCAAAATAATGAAGAGTAATGGACCCAATGCCTATATGCCTGAGATATCACCTGATTTAGGTATTAGCTCCAACTTCATCATCTCAGATCTTATAGAGTCTAGGGAGCCAGCAGTGATACCCAGCGAGCCCCTTGAGCCACTCTCTTTGTGAGTGAACCCACCCCAGAGCGACCACATACAATTTGACATTTTGGTGAGGAGAAGATTGAGAGAGCTCTGGACAATCAAGCTGTCGGTACCTGGAATAGAGACTGTCAGCGGTACTTGGTCCGGTGGCAAGGTCGGCTAGAATCTGAGGACTTGTGGAATTCTTGTGCGGATCTGCAGCACCTCAACCCAGACCCTCTTTGAGCCAAATTGACCCTCACTCGACGGGATCAAGTTCCTCCCGCCTTGGAAGAATTGGTGGGAACACCAGGATCAGACACAAATCACTGGATTCCATATGATTTATTGATTAGGGTTTTAATTTTAGAACCTTAGTCATGTGTCAAAGTTTTGAAAGTTTTGTGATCAATTAAGATTAAGTCCTGTAATAAGTTGAGGTTAGTTGATTTGTCTCAACACTCAACCTTAGTCAGTATATTGAGTCCTGTACTTCAACCATGAGTCCAGTATGAGTCCAGTTTTTGTACAAGAGAAGAGGTTACCCTATTTTGGAGTTCCACAATGCCACATCCAGGAGTCAGAGGCCACTACATCAGCTTGTTAGATTTTGTGTAACACCCTAGGATCCAAAATGCTTTCCAGAAACCTTGATTCCTTCCAGATGCCTTCCAGATGCCCAGATTCCTCCCAAAATACCAGAGCATATTCTCAAACCAGAGCATCCATGATTCCAGAGGTCCACCTGCATCCCAACCCAAGTGAATACAAGGCCCAGGTCCATAAAAAACCAAGATTCCAGGTATATTCCAGCCCAGAACCAAGATACCTGGAATATTCCTGCTCCAAGGCCCAGGTCCATAAAAAACCAAGATTCCAGGTATATTCCAGCCCAGAACCAAGATACCTGGAATATTCCTGCTCCAAGCATCCCAGGCCCATGCGCCCAACCCATCCTTGGACGCCCCAATTGCTGCCCAAGAGCCCAAGTCCAAGCCAAGAGGCATCCAAGCCCAAGAAAAAGAGATTTGACCAAGTCCAAGGCCCTTTGACCAAGTCAAAGGAGGAAGGAAATCCATATCAAACAAGGAGAACCTATTCCTACTCAACTTGTGAACCTATTCCTACTCCACTTATAATCCTTCTCCCTATCTAGCTTGTATTCCTATTCTAACAAGGAGAGGGCATGGGAACTCTATAAATATCCCACCCCTCCCCCTCTTGTACTATCTTTTCTCATACGAATTAAATCTTTGCTGAAATTTTGGTTTAAGAACTTGTGTTCTTGTATTGGTGTTGGAGTTTTTGTGTTTCTTTGGTTACTTGTGTGCCCTAATCATCCTTGCTGCCCTAGCATCCTTCCATGCCCTAGCTTGCTGCCATCCAAGCCATCACACGCCCAAAGGAAGAGTGCCCTAGGCTGCCCAAAGCAAAGAGCAACATCCTTCTTTAAGCCGCCAAATACAAAACCTGATTTCAGATTTTTACTAACCCTAATCTCCTTTTACTACTTTGTTGTTGCTGTTTTGATTGACCTCTGATGCTTGCAGGATCCCCGAGGTGTTTCACCTCCCCAGAGGAGGCTTTCCTTGCCTCCAGGACCACCCAAATTAGCCATCTAATCAAGGGAACCCAGCTTCATCATCCAAACTCCAATCAGAGTGCTGTGTGATGTCTTCATCGAAGTTCTTCAAATCTCTGACTGGTAAGAAACCTTCCATTCTCTTAGTTTCTAATTTGATGAAGATTAGCTATACTAATCTGGGAGTTTCTCAATTCTCGGGTCCTGGTTTTCTTATTATTTTGCATGAGCATGCCTGCATGATGATTCTTTGCATTGCTAAATATCTTGCTAGTCTTTACTTAACTTTGGGGTCCCTTCTCGGAACTGACGATCCAAGGCCCTCATGGAGGGGATCGGCACACATCATCACCGAGAAAATATGATGTCTACACTCGTTGAACGTGCCAAGGATGAAAGTGCTGATGGAGATTAAAGGGTGACTTCCAGAAGCCAAGAAGTTACATTATTTCCCTGCTCGGAGGAATCCAAACAAATTTTGCTTATACCACTGGGACCATGGCCATGACACTGAGTGCATTCAACTCCACGATGAGATCAAGGAGCTTATCAGACGCAGCAGCCTTGACTGGTTCATTCGGTGTAGGCGGGAGCGGAGGATAAATGAAAGTCACCCCACCTAGTTGAGAAACACAACAAGCCAAGAGCCAAAGCGACAAACACTCATCCAGGACTGAATACTATCACTAAAGGATGCTGCGGGAGAGACCCTGATGTCGAGGAAAGATCAGCAAAAAGGCGGGCTGGAGAACCGATCACGTTCATGGAGGATGACCAAGGGATCCGATTCTCACATGATGATGCAATAGTTATGATGCGGGACGGCCCCGATCAGGATTATTTTAGAGAAGGGTGGATCGTTGGTCTCTAGGAAACGACCTTCAGGCTAGGTTCTACCAGGCCCAATTATTAGAAAAAACACATTTTTTTCTATTTTCTTCTCCTCTTTTTATGTATTTCCTTTTTCACTTTTTTTTTTCATGGTTTTTTTTCCTGCTTTATTCTAAAGTCGGCATTAAGGAAGCCAACTATGCTCTGAGAAGCATGCAGAAGACTGCACTTGAAGTCGACATTGGGAAAACCAGCTATGGCTCTGAAATCCATGCAGGTCTCTGAAATTTGTGCAGCTTTAAGGAGCGTGCAACACTGAAATCGGCAAAGGGGAGGGACAACTGCTTTCACGTTCATGCGGTGCCCCTCCTTCACGGAGCCGCACCAGGGTGGCTCGCGGAAGGGGGGTTTCATCGGCGGCCACTCCGGCGACGGCACTGGGAAGGGAACGGTGGCTGAACCGGGACCGGGACCCTTACCGGTAGGCGGGCGGTACGGTACGGTCCGTACCATACTGGCATGTGTACCAACATACCAAATTAAAAAAAAACAATCTTTCTCCCCCCTCACTGAACCGACCCGAACTGGACCGAACTGGGCTAAACCGAGCCCAAACCGACCCGAACCAGGCGGTTCGTACCGATATGGTACCGTACCGGTATGGAAAAAAAAAATTTATATTTTTTCAATGGTCCGGTGTCCGGACCATTTTTTGGTGGCGAACCGTACCTTCTCTTGACTGATACAGTACGGTACACCCCGTACCGGGTAGTACGGGACGGTACTGCGAACCATGGGCACGAGCTTTCTGGCGGGTGACGGGCATCAAGGCAGCAGGAGCCGGGTGGGTGTCGATGTGGCATCGCGAGCGGAGACGGGGAGCGGAGGAGACAGACGACCGGAATCCATCAGTGCCGATGGATATCGTCGAGCGTTGGCGGTCAGAGGAGAGTGAAACGGAGGAAGGATCGGGTGATTCCGATCGATGGAGACCAGCAACGGTGGTGCAGGGGCTCGGAGGGGCAGAGGTGGTCGGCCGGAGACTTGGCAGCGGTGGACTTGATCTGACGGACAACAGGGCGACGGGCGGCCGACGGGAAGCAGAGAGGAGATCCAGCAGGGCAGAGGAAGGGGCATTGGGGCTTCACGAGTGGAAGACAACGGTGCATCTGTGATAGTGGTGATGGAACAGGGGAGCAGCGATGGTGGTTTGGGAGGGGACGACGGCCAGAAGAATAGATCCAGTGGGAGTTCCGATGGGAACGGGACGTGGATCTGGTTGCAGAGAACGCGAAGGCGAGCGCCAAGAGGAGTCCGGCTGGGCGGTGGACGGTCTCGGCGGAGATCTTCCGAATGGGAGGCATTGCATGGAGATCTGTGCACGGGGGGGTTCTAGCGATCCTTCAAATCCGGGGAAGGATTGATGCTCAGGCGGATCCGGGAAATGGCAGTCAAACATATTCGGGAAGATGGCTCGGTGGTTGATTCACAGTTTGGAAGGTGGGAACAAAGAAGATGAAAAGGGAAATAACACAGATGTAGAAGAAAGAAGGGATGAAAAATTTAGTAAAAAAAGGAAAATAATGGTTGGGTTACCCACCCAGGCTTCAGCGTCCACTCTTAACCAGAGCGACCATGTAGGGCATCAGCACCCTCTCCTTAGCCAGGAGTTTTTGTTTCCTCTTCCCAAATATTCATCGTCTAATTCTTATTCGAAGAATGATAAAACAATTAAATAGGCTAATTTGAGATATATGATATCCTGATCTCAGATACCTCAACCTCAATCCTAATACATTCAAACTATTAAAAATAAACTAATCCAACTAAATCCTAAAACAACGATAAAAATAAATTCTAAAACAACGTACGGAAACTAATCCTAAAATTTCGAGATATCCCAATCCCTCGTACACCCATAAAAAAATTACACTTATCTTCATTTAGATGTCCTCCAGGATCTGTGCTGCTCCGGGATGTGCTGCATCGACTTTAGGATCTGGGGCTTCAGGTTCCGGGCTGGGCTGGGCTTCAGGTTTCAGGCTGAGCTGGGCTTCGGGTTTTGAGCTGGGCTGCTTCAGATTCTGGCTAGTCGATGTTCCCATCAAGTTGTATCTTTAAATATCGAGAATTATGATATACGCCGCATTTTGATTGATAATGGAAGCTCTGCCAATATTTTATATCTTAATGCCCTTATCAAAATGGGGTTATCCCCTAATTAGCTAGGAAGGATGAGCTCCCCACTAGTTGGATTCACCAGAGATGCAATCCCAGTGGAGGGAGTCATTACCTTGCCTGTAAAGATGGGAAAATATCCTCATCGATCCATTGTCCAAATTGACTTCTTAGTCGTCGAGCACCCTCGACATGCAATGTTTCTGGACGAACAGGCTCAAACGCCTTCCGAGCCATCTCGACATATTGCTTGAAGATGAAGTTTTCAACGGTGTACGGGATTGGAGAAGTCCGCGGAGACCAAGACTTGGCATGCCATGTTATCATATCGTGCTCCAAGGGATCGAGCTACCGATGCCTACCCGGTTGAAGGGCTGGACACCTACAATGAATTGGCCAAACAACGAGGAGAACCAATCGAAGACCTTATCTCCACACCCTTGGCAGACAGAAACATGAAGCACATGGTCCAGATTGGCTCCAATCTGGATCAGGTAACCAAAGATCAGCTAACTTTATTTTTTTGCAGGAGAATGCCAATGTTTTTGCCTGGACACTAGCGCACATGCCAGACATCAACCCCTTGATAATGATACACCAGCTGAATGTGGACCCAAAGCATCGACCATTCAGGCAAAAAAAGCAAAGCTTTGCGCTTAAGCGACAGAAGGCTATCGCCAAATAGGTTAATAAATTGCTTGACGCAGGCTTCATTAGAGAAACTGCCTATTTAGAATAGATCTCCAATATGGTCATGATGAAAAAGGCAAATGGAAAGTCACGAATGTGCATTGACTTCACCGACTTGAACAAAGCATACCCAAAGCCGAGGATAGGTCAGATGGTGGATGCTACTTCGGGCCATGACCTTCTCAGCTTTATGGATGCCTTTTCTGGCTATAATCAAATCTAAATGGATCCTGAAGATGAGGAGATGGCTTTCATCATTAACAGATCTTTTTTGTTACAAGGTCATGCCGTTTGGTCTAAAAAATATAGGTGCAACTTATCAGCGCCTCGTAAACAAAGTCTTCAAAAACTAGATCGGATGGAACATGGACGTGTACATGGACGATATGCTCATTAAGAGTAAAGTCCTAGGACCCACATTGATGACCTCCAAGAAGCCTTCGCCACCCTGCGGAAGTATCAGATGAAGGCATGACCTACCAAGTATGCCTTTGGCATCACCTCCAGGAAGTTTCTTCGTTTCACGGTCTCTAACCAGGAAATCAAAGCCAACCCGGAGAAAATCAAGGCAATACAGGAGATGGGACCCCAAGGATAATCAAAGATGTCCATCGTCTCATCGGAAGGATTGCTGCTCTGAACCGATTCATCTTAAGGTTCGTCGAGCAGTGTCTTCCCTTCTTCCAAAACCTAAAGCAATCCAAGAACTTCCAGTGGACCGAGAAATGCCAGAAAGCATTTGAAGACCTCAAAAGCTATCTCAATTCCGCACCCCTGTGGATAAGCCAAAGCTGGGTGAAGAGTTGTTCCTGTAATTGGTGAATTCACCCATGGCAATAAGGGTAGTGTTGATACATGAGAAAAACAAGATCCAGAAGCCAATTTACTATATCAATTGGATCTTAAGGGATGCGGAGACCTGTTATTCCAAACCAGAAAAGCTAGTCTACACTCTTCTTATTACTGTTTGAAAGCTCCAACCATACTTCCAAGCTCACACCATCACCCTTTTGATCGATCAATCGATGAAGAATATCTTGCACTGGCTAGATATGTCTGGGTGAGTCGCTAAATGGGTAGTTAAGCTCTCTTGATTCGACATCAAGTTTCAACCTCGACTATCAATTAAGGCCCAGATATTAGCAGATTTTTTGGTCGAGTGCACCATCCCCGATGGGCCAACCAAACCAGGTGAAGTAGAGCCCCCAGCATGGACACCAATTTCCATGAAGAATCTCATCCATCAACACGTTGGAGGTGTACATGGATGGGTCGTCTAGCTCCACAGGATCAAGAGATGGACTGGTTCTTGTAGACCCGAAAGGAGTCATAGCTGAGCATGCCCTACGCTTCGAGTCCCGGCAACCAACAATGAAGTCGAATATGAAGCCTTGATTGCAGAACTCCGAGTGGCCAAGGAGTTGGAGGTGCAAGACCTAAAAGCTTACAGTAATTCCCAGCTGGTCATCGAACACATCAGAGGCGACTATGAGGCCCGAGGCGAGAATATGATAAGGCACCTACAAAAGGTCAAATATTTGACTTCCACCTTCCATAGTTTTAAAATCCAGCAAATACCAAGGAAAGAAAACTCCTGGGCTGACTTGTTATCCAAGTTGGTGACCTCAGTACTAATGGATCTACCTAAAAGAGCCTATACTAAGATGGTGAAGAAGCCAACCATCAAAGAATCATCCGAGGTGATGTAGCTAGATGATGAGCCCTCCTGGATCTATTGGTCAACTTTTTGAAGGATAGGACACTCCCCGCAGACTGAAAGGAAGCCCACAAGGTAAAATATCAAGCCTCTCGATACCTTCTGCATGAAGGAAAACTCTACAAAAAGTCATGCTCTAACCCTCCTCAAGTGCCTATGTCCATTCGAGGCTGATTATGCACTAAGTCCATGAAGGAATGTGTAGGAGCCATATTGGAAAAAGGGCACTGGCCTACAAACTCCTCCAATAAGGTTCCTACTGGCCCACAATGTGGAAAGATGCAGACTGTCATGTGGTGCGACATGTGCCAAAGAAACTTGAGCATATGATTACCCATCATGCCAATCACTCCCATCGCACATCCTGACATTTCGGGCAATGGGGGATGGACATTCTTGGTCCATTTCCACCTGCCTCAGGATAGCAAAAATTCCTGCTAGTTGCCATGGACGTTTCACCAAATAGGTGGAGCCAAGCCACTAGCCCTCATCACTGAGACAGGTGATGGATTTCGTATGTAGGTCATAATCTGCCAATTCGACATATCCCGGGTGTTATCACCGATAATGGGCGACAATTCATGGGGGCCAAATTTGAAAAATTCTATGAAGAGCGACATCATCTCATCTCCGTGGCTCACCCGTAGGTGAATGGAGAGGCAGAAGTGACAAATTGCACCCTTCTCCAAGGCTTAAAGAAGAGGTTGGGCAAAGCTAAGGGGTCGTAGGCCGACGAGCTTCAACATGTGCTTTGGATGTTCCGGATGACACCAAGGATTCCAATAGGAGAAACACCCTTTAGCTTGGCTTTTGAAATTGAAGCTGCGGTACCTATTGAGCTCAGAGTCGCATCAGTGCGGGTCAAGAATTTTGATGAGCAGACCAACTCAGAAAGATGCTTGCAGACTTGGACCTATTGGATGAAGCCCGAGAGAGGACATGCATTAGAATGGCGGCCTACCAACATAAAGTTGCCCGATATTTCAGCTCCTTTAGCTGGCGACCTAGTACTATGCCAAGCAAAGTCGTCCCCTAACTTGGCCAAAGAGGCAAACTATCACCAAACTGGAAAGGTCCTATCAAGTGGAAGAGGTTCTCAAGCTGGGAACCTACCGACTGAAACAATTGGATGGAACTCCTCTACTTCGACCATGAAATTCGGCCAATCTCAAAATATATTGCCAGTAATGTAACCTCCCATATTCTTAAATAAATAGATTTTAAAATTAGACAATGTATATGCTTTTAGCAGCCAACAGGAAATCGAAGGAGCCTTCGATCAACTTTAAAAAATTAAAGGCCTCTCAACGACCCCCGGCTCCAAAAGGCTTTTGATCAGCCATAGCCTTAATGATGAGGGCTAACCATACAGACCCTTACCAGTCTAAGACAAAAGGCTATCAGTACCCCTAGCTCCAAGTGAACCTTGATCAATTAGAGCCCCAAGGCCACTCAACCCCTAGCTCCAAGTGAACCTTGATCAATTAGAGCCCCAAGGCCACTCAGAGCTCCTGGCTCAAAGTGACATTTGATCAGTTAAAGCCCTAAGGCCATTTAGCATCCGGGCTCCAGGTGACCGTTGATCGATCAGAGGCCATTAAGTGCCTCTAGCTCCAAGTGACCCTTGATCGGTTAAAGCCCTAAGGCCATTCAGTGCCCTTGGCTCCAGGTGACCTTTGATCGGTCAAAGCCTCAATGCCACTCAACGCCCCTAACTCCAAGTAATCCTTGATCGTCAGAGCTCCAAGGCTTTTCAACGACCCCTGACTCCAAAGGCCTTTGATTGGCTAGAGCCTCAACGGTGAGGGCTAATCGTAAGGACCCTCACCCATCCGAGACTAAAAAGCCATTCAGTGCCCTTGACTCCAAATGACCCTTGATTGGTCAGAGCCCCAAGGCCATGAACGCCCCTAGCTTCAAGTGACACTTGATCGATCAAAGCCCCTAAGGCCACTAAGCACCACCTCCAAGTGACCCTTGATCGATCAGAGCCCCATGGCCTTTCGACGCTTCTGGTTCTAAATGACCTTTAATTAATCGAAGCCTCAATAGTCCTTAATTGACCTTAGCTCCAAGTGGCTGATCAACCCGAGCCCTCAACAATTTTTTGATCGGATTAAGTCCCTACGACCTTTTATCAACCCGAGCCCCTAACAATTTTTCAATCAGATTAAGTCCTTGTGACCTTTAATCAGTCCTACAATGGAGTCTTCTATCGACTAAGCACTTTTGTTCGACTTCCTACAATCCACAATTGACCTACTTGACCTAGTGATGATAGCCTCTCAATGACCCCAGCTCCAAGTGGTCCTTGATCGGCTAGAGACTCAACAACCTTTGATCGATCCATTAAAGAAATTTGATTTTTAATCCTGAGTGCATTTACTCGACTCTACAATGATCTATGATCGGCCTACTTAATCTAATCACAACGGCCTATGGTCTAATGATCAGCAAGGATTTATAAAAGAACTTTTGACTGAATAACTCGACATGGTTAACGGACTATCAACCAGCTAGGAAATGAAATTAGCAATTGTCAAACAAAAATAGGCATGCATAAAGGCTTTTCATTAAGTCAAGCATGCCCGAAAGCTACGAAAGGGTCATCACCCAGAACAAGTGATAAGACAAAAAAGAGGGCAGAAAAGATATTTTTCCAAGTGATTAACATGCCCTAACCTCTGAGCCCACTACGCTAAGCTCTGCAAGGAATTCGTTCGTGTTCTTCTCTGAAGGAGGCAAACAGGAGAGGTCATGATCCGAGCAAAGTATCCGGATCTTATCCTTGCTGACACCATGACACATGATGTAGCTAAGGTCAAACACTGTGTATTCTCCCTTCATACTATCATCTGCCTTGGGAATACCCTACGCCCTTGGAGTCTCCCTTGCTCGGCATGCCTTCATCGAAGCCTGATCCCTACTCGGCTGAGCAGTGACCACAGTGACTTGTTTTAATTTTGCCTCAAAGCCCCTCACCGCGCATTTATCTTTCAATGCCTGCTCAAGGATGAAAACCTTTTCTCGAGCACTATGCAACTCATTCTGAAGTTGCACCATCCGAGCAACCGACCCCCACCTTGCCTCTCCAACGGTGATCAATGACTCCAGGGCCAAAGATCTCCCCCTCGACAGAGTGAAGTTGCCCGCGGACTTAGACCACAGCAACAACATCCAAGTTACTTTTTCAGCCATCCCAGGCCTCCAACTCCTTGGTGAATTTGGCCTTCTCAACGATATGTGCCTTGTCCTTCTACCAAATTACTGATCGAAGACATTTAATTTCCTTATTCACTTTTTCAAGCACCTTTTATGCCTTTAGCAACCTTTTCTTCTGGTCGGTAGCTTTCCTATTCACCCCCTTTACCTCCTCCTGGCTATCGATGTAGGCCTTGATTTTTATCGCTGAGGGGAGGGGCTCGATTGCCACAGGCTTGCCCGATGATGGCTCGGCACCAAGAACATGACCACACAACCAAGGATTCAGATCCCGGTGGGACATCCCATGGGACATCGGGATGGGGTACCATCCCATGTGTTAGGACAGGACATCTCGCCAGTGTCCCGGTGTCCCAATCGGGATATCTTGGGACATCCCCTGTCTCGAGTGTCGGGACGGGACGGGACGTCGATGCATCCCGTTCCAAAAAAAATCAAGACAGCCTTGTCCCACGGGATTTAAAACCTTGCACACAACTAAACAGACAAAGACAATACGGTACACTCAAAGGATGGAAAATTTTCATTGTATTTCATTCAAGGGGGTTACTATAGGAATGAAAAAAAAACAGAAAAAATACAAATTTTAATCCCCGACCTTGTCTTGGGGATTGGTGACACTAGGAGCAGCCTCAAAGGGAGCAACGAGTGTTTTGTCAAAGGAAACTTCGAGAACGGGATCTGGCATGGCATTTTCTTGTTCAGAGGGGGCGGCCTCTTTCTCGGACTCCTCATCCAGGTAGGAGAAGTCCAGCTTCAGGTACTTGGCAGCGATCAAGAGGCAGAAATCATTCTCAGCCCAATTGGAAGCCCTCATCCAAGGCCCCCTTACTAAACTAGCGACTATCGTGGTAGAATTCCTTTGACGCCCTGAAGGCTACTATCACCCGAGCCTTCTCAGTTACAAAATTTGTCAAGGCCTTGTACACCTCCACGACCTTCTCCACCTCGGCCCGCTCCTCCCTGGCCCTTGCCGCCTCTGCATTCCTCTCTCCTCTAAGGCCAGGTCAACCTCCACATTGGCAAGCACCCCGTTCAAGCAATCGAATTCAACATCCGCCACCTCAACCCCCCTGCGGGCCTCCATGGCAGTATCCTCGGCTTGTTTCTACTAGTCGATCACCTTCGCTCCAGTGATCGACCGATAGATCAGGGCAACCACAAAATACATTAGCCCACCAATACCAGGCATTAGAGAAAAAGCAGAGGAAAAGAAAAGAAAACAAGAATTGATCAAGAAAATACCTAATGCATAACAGTCATTGAGTGCCTCCTTAGATTGTGGAAGCATCCCATCGATTCTCCCCAACTCCGCAGGGAGTGGGGTCCTCTTGACAAGCTCCCTGACAACTCTTCAATCTCGAAAGGTCGCGTCTTCCGGGATTTCGTCCAGGAGGAACTCGAAACCAGGTGAATCTATCAGAGTTGCCCCACTTGGGATGGTGGAGGATGACAGTTGGCAATCGGCATCGAGGTCAGAACCGGCAAGGATAGCTGAGCAGTAGTCGCCAAGATGACCTCAACCGTGACTTGGGAAGCTTGCTCGATTGGGGCTCCCTTGAAGTGGTCTCCTCGAACCTTTCTTTGATGCGGTGGTAGCAGTCCGGGCCTTCCTCAATTTGGCCAAGTCCTTAGGCCTCATATATGCAACCAAGCAACATTTGGTCAGAAGCAAAAAGATAACACTAAGGGAAAGAAAATAAGAAAACCCTAAACTCACCCCCGGGATCGGCCTGGCTAACCCTGCACTTGAGAGGGCATCCTCGAATAAAAGTTGCCCCACAGGGGGAAACTTGTATCTCAGAGGATTTTAAAATGCCCCTCGGCATTTAATTTTAGGATCTCGAGAGCGGAAGCCCCCGACCGACTCCTACTTGGCAAGTACCAATTGCTAATAGAAGAGCAAGAAATAAAAAAAATTGCCCTTCCAACCATGAATAATGGAAGGGGCACCCCTGATTAGAGGGAAGACCCCCTTTAAGTAAAGAAATACCACCAATCCTTATACATCTCTTGATGGTATAAAAAGAATGGAACAAAAAAAGGGAAGGCCGAACCTTAGCCAAGTAGATGACCAAAAACCCTAAGACAAGTCTAAGCGAATTTTGGATAAGGGTACATAAAGAAATATTGGTTAAAACCTAAGAAGATTGAAGAAAGAAGGAATAAGGAACCCTAACCTAGTTTCGAATGCCTCGTACTCCCAGTCTACCCAAAGGCGGGTTATTTGCTTGCATGTCAGGTTTGGAGAGCTCCAAATCAAACTCCCCTGGGACTGTACAGAACCGAAATCTCAGTTAAGTCATTCGCATTCAATACAGACCAGTATGCATCGGGCCTAGAGGCCGGTGCAACCCTTCACCAGAACCTTAGGATTCTTTGACCCCACTTTCCTAGAATCCCATTCCGACAGCAACCTCTCCCTCTCAGAACTCCTGGAACCTACCATTGCTAAGAAGGATTAGAAAAAAGGATGAAAGGACCCACCTAGGAATAGGAAGAAAGTAGAAATGGTCAAGGACGGCAAATGACCTCCCGGAAAGATCTCCGACAAGGAGAGCAAGGGAAAAGAGAGGAAAAACAAGACACCGATAACCAGAGCAAGGGTCGGCAAAAGGATGCTCTGAGAAAGAAAGCTCTAGAAAACAAGAATACAAGTGAAAAACCAAAGCAATAAAAGAAACTGCCTTTTATAACAAGGAGTTTCAAAATCTTGAACCACTACGGGCTGATCGGTGCGTGCTACATGGGGGCCCCCTGTTGGTTCCTTGCAACCATTAGTTGCCAGGATTAAATGCAGTGTGATGGCCGAAACGTCCATTGGATTCACAAATCGGAGCCCATGATTACTTTTATCCATTCAGATCTATTTCAAAAGCTACGCGCAACCCTTCAATTAAAAGGCCTTTCATATCCCTGATGTCTTTTGAATGCATACTTCCATAGCCCAACCAAAGCTCAAAGTAGGGAGTAGGGGGTATATGTTGAAGATTCTGCTTGGGCCTAGGGACATGAAGCCCATCAATAGGCCCAGTCGATCGGTCCTGCTACATACTGCCGACCACTCGTCACCAAGGATATGTAGATCAGGCAACCCAATTGCATATCCTCTAACCATTTATCGGATTGGGGCCTTGATCGACAGAGAAGTACCTTTTAGCCCCAACATTATTGCATAATTCAACATACAGGTCGGACGGCCTGCCGGCAAGCTTGGTCGGATAGCCCTGGTATGTGCCCACTGACCAGTCATTGGATTGGGTCCTTCATCAGTGGACTTCCAGCCCAAATGTTATCGGGCAATGGGCATGCTGGTCAGATGGCCCAAATATGCATCACCGAACATTCAAGTTAGGTCTTAATCAGAAGAGGACTTCCTGGCTCTAATGTTATCGGACAACTCAACATGATTAGTGCATGGTCGATCCCACCACTTGACTGACCCCTTATCAGAGAATTTGGCACCTTTCTCAACCAACCAAATCCAGCTAAGCACCAACTACCAAGTATCCTCATCCAAGCAACCCTCGGTGGTGATTGGTGTTTTCTCAATGACTGATCCTCCAAAAGCTAACATGCCCTCACCAACCATCCATCAAATCCGATCCCTGATTGGCTACAGGTTTCCTCCTAGCTCCAGTATGCTTGAACATAGCTCGACCACATGCTCGGTGCATGGGCAACCCGTCTATCCGTCCATCGTCTCACTGGAGAAACTGGTGCCTTATTCGATCAACCGGACCCAATCAAGTGCCGCCCACCAATTCTCTTCATCCGACCCAACCTCAGCATCGACTATCCCCTCATCAGTCGATCCTTCGAAAGCCATCGACATATGTATGCCTTTATTTAAGGCAATCTGATCGAGATCTTCTGGCCAACCACCCCTCAGTCCCAATAGAAGTGCTCGGAAGAACCTCGAGTCCTTGGATATGGTGGTAGGTGGAGCCTTAGGCAATATTCCCACTTAGATCTTCCGAAGGCCAACACGACTGATGCTCACTTCTATGCCCCCAATTATGTAGCCAAAAGATCACATCACGTCTCATGATCGCTAATTACTGCCATATCTTTGTAATTAAAGAAAGTTTGCCTGAACCCATGTAGTAGTGTCACCATTACGAAATATGGCCAATTTCACACAGAACAAGTTTCAATTAAAATGGAATGGACATCCCCTGCAATCAGGAAATCCCCTAACAGCTTGCATAATCAATCTTGTCACTTCCTACTAAATCCACTGAGATCTTTGTCATTCCAAAAACACCCTTGTTCTTCACCTATAAAAAGTGACCTCCTGGGAGCTCTCGAGGTATGCAAAAACTCCAACCTATGCTTATACTATTGTCATGCCGATATCTAACTTAAGCATTGAAGGGCCTATGCCAGCATCTTCTAGCTAGGGCCATTTTGCAGATTCCGCCTCCTGGAAATTGTCCTGCAACACTGGCTCTAGCATCCCCGGCACTAGATGAATTTGGCACCAACAAGTCTAATTCTAGTATCATATCCTCTTGTCTCGCTCCATGAACCCATCAATAGTCATTAATAATAGTAACAGCATTTGCATGACTTATCTGATTTGTTTCAGCAATAACATTTCCACATGACTTATTTTCTCTATCATTCTCTTAACACAATCTCGGTTTGATCCAGATTAGATGGTGAAGATCCAGGATCATATCATAGTTCATTGGAAGTCTGCAAAACTTAGGATTTTCTTAGATTTTAATTCTGGTTGTCCTTCTGCTATATTTTCCCTTTGTCTCTAGTTATTTTAGTATTAGTGGGCTATTTTAAAGTGATATTAAAAGATCTTTATCTTATTTGATAAATTGATAGGCATGATTATTGAAGCAATACTGTTCACACAGCACTAATACTACAGAACCGTGAACAGTAAACATGCTTTATGACAGTTAGTTTTGGGATTAAGAAAAATTGATAGAGTTTCTTTTTATTATAACTAGGGTCTTTTCTCTCAAAAAATTATAATTAGGGGACTCAGGGTCCTATTGCAATAGAGTGGATGGTTGATTAATGAAGAAATGAATGAAGTTTTCTTTTTGCTTTGTCATGTGATTCTGCAGTGTGAAACCTTCAAACCTTCAGTGTGATTCCTAGATTCTGAAGTGAGTCTAGTGCTCTCCTCCTTCTTCCCTTTACCCTTCTTTCATTTCTTCTCTCTCTCTCTGGTTATAACCTTCCTTTCTTCCAATTGTTCTCGATCAAAAACATAATTTTATTTTCCATTGATTTTTCATGTCATATACATATCAGGCGTTTCCTAGGAGAAGTTCAGCAAGCCCTTGATTTCAATTGCTTATTATCCTAGATCAGTTAAATTTGCATTGCAACCCTAGATTATCATTGACAACCAAGTTACATCCTCTCTCTCTCTCTCTCTCTCTCTCTCTCTCTCTCTCTCTCTCTCTCTCTCTCTCTCTTTCTCATACACACATCTGCCCACTGTTATTATTTTTTTATAAACAAAAATGTTGCTGCTATCCAAAACTAGATTTTTGGTAAACATATCAAATCCATGGTAAGAACTGCTACATTGTTGTTCCTAGAACTCATAACCATTCCTAAACCCTAGATTATCATTGACAACCAAATTACATCCACTCTATGTCTCACATGGACTTCTGCACATTGTTTTTTTTTCCTAAACAAAATTGCCACCATTGTCCAACACTAGATTTTAGGTTAACAAGAACTGATTAATAGTTGTTCCTAGAACTCAAAACCATTCCCTAAACGCTACATTTGATGTAGAAGCTTCTCCACTTCCTTTAATCCAAAAAAAATCAGCTTTTTTGTTCTTTTTTCTAATAGCAAGTAGCAGGTAGTACATTTGATTGAAATCTATCATATTATAGTTCTTAGAATGGTTCGCCAAACCACTCTGAACCAGGTGGTTCTGGGTGTGCCGAACCGTGCCAATGGCCTACCATATAGTTTGGCCGTTCGATTCGAAACACCAGTGAAAATGGAGGGAGAAGGAAAGAGAAGGAGAGAGAGGGGAGAGGGAAGGAGAGGGAAAGGCTAACGATGGCTGTCAGTGGCCTCAGCAAAGGCCAGCGATGGCTGCCAAGGCTCTCGGAGCTCCACCCTCCTCCAAAGAGACAAGAATAAAGAGAGATAGAGAGGGAGGGAAGGAGTCAATAGGATTGCTGACTTCATTGTACATTTCAAGAATAAAATAGGGATGGGTTGCCCTTGTTTCGACCTAGCAAAGGCCATGGGAGGGGGGGATCCAGCTATTCGAGGGCTTCAATGGCCTCCTCACTACCTCTCCCTCCTGTTTCTCTCCCTCCCTCCTGCCCTCTCTCTCTCTCTCTCTAACCTTGTCTCTTCGGAGAAAGGTGGAGCTCCGAAGGCCTCGGTAGCTCTCTAAGGGCCTCTGTGTCCCTTTGGCAGCCATAGCCATCATCTCAGCCGACCTCCCTTTCGTTTCTCCCTCTCTCTTCTTCTCCAGTTCTCCCTCTCTTCCACTTTCTTTGCCATGTCGGTTCATGCCCAATAAGGTTTGGTACAAAGGCATACCAAACGGTACATCCAACCAGCCAACATAGGTCCAGTTTTGGTTCAGGGACCTTAGTTCTTAGGGTCCATTATTGTAGATATGCAGAACATCCTATTGGTCCTGAGTACAAATTCAGTCAAACTATCATGACCTAGTATTACTCTAGTAAACTATTACTTAAAAAAGCCTAATAAACACACCAATATATGGATGGAAATGGTCAAAGGAGAAAATTGGATGGAGAGGAAACATGACAAAGGGCTTCCCTTGAATTGAAGTGGGATCTAGACCTAAAGGTGGATGTTCACGACTGGCTTAAAACTTAGGAAAAATTATAGGAACACCCCTCCAACTTTAAAAAGTATCAAAATAGTCCTTCAAGTTTTCAAAATGTTCCAAACTGGTCCTGTCATTCCCGAACCAACAAATGGCATTAGTCTGCCATTTATGTTGATGATAATGACCTCTCCCTCTTTTAGCCTATTCCAAGTTTAAGATTTGTCCATATGGATGAATAATCCAAATCATCCACATGGCCACTTTGAGACCATCCAAGCGCATGAATATTCAAATAATTCACGCAATTGGTTTAAGATCTATGCAAGCGGATAAATAAATGGATTATGGATATCCATTGCATAGATCTCAAAGTGCTCCAAACTTCTTTATTCATCCACTTGCACAGATCTCAATATTCTCCTTTTTTTTATGTCGATCCAGAGACCTCTTCTACAAAAAGGGCTTCTTCTCTATGATCTCAAGCCTCCCCCTTTATCCCTCAATGCTCTCCTCAAGCCCAAGTGCATCCAATCTTGCTCCAATTCTCCAAAGATCAAAGCCATGGCAATTAGCACCACCATCTCCTACTCTAGCTACCTAGCTTAGTCCCTCACCACCTCTAGTGGCCTCTGTCGTAGAAACTACAACCTTCTACAACTTTGCTAGCTAAGACTCCCTCTTCACCAGCCACCGCTGCTCCGATAATGATCATCCCCCGACCTCAGGCCTTGGCCCCAATTCGAATCAATCTAGGGATTCTGATTGGTCCAAGACCTTAGGTTCCAGGTTATCCTCATCGTCCTTCTGTTGGGAAGTGTCTAAAGCCAATCGTCTGGATGTAGACAGTTGAGCTATCTTGTATATATATATGAATTATTAATAAAATAAATATTATTTTCGGCTACTCAACACTATTTGTCATCTTCCTGTGAACTCTAATGTGTTGAAGTCCTTAGAACTATATTGATTCGATAAAGAAGAATTTATCGAGTGATTCTTAAATCAGTTTGCAACCTAATGATATGTTGTTACCTAGGATGACAACGTTTATCAAGAATAGGTCATTGTGTGCTATATAGGTTGGTTATCCTCTTAAATAAGTATGGAGATACTGGTATGGCATGAAGATGAGTATAGGAATACATCTCACAAAACAGTGACCAATTCCGTGGAGTACTCTGTTGTTAAGAGTAACTCGTAGAAAAGATATGGTATAAATATCCCTCCAACCTAAGACAATCATGGTGACTTGACAAGCAACTCACTATACTTTGGTATCGGACTACCTGGATTTCTAATTCAGTGACGAAAGATTTCTGAGTGCAGTCAAGTACTTGTTAAGTCAGTGTTAAATCAAGAAGGAATTGACCACTCCAAGTTACAGGAATAAATGCTACACAGTATTTTAATTTAGCAAAACCTAGACTAGGATAATCCTGGTGAGGAGTCACAGATTTAGCACGTTGAGACACATGAGAATACATTATTTGGAGTCGACAGTTGACTCTAAATTCATCTTAAGAATTAGGTCAAAGGGATGAATTATACGGTAACCATTTCCTAGATTCTTAAATGTTGCTTTGCCATCATTCGATCGATCCGGATATCGAGCACCATTGCTAGATGGTCACATCGATTAGTTTAGAAAATCGTTCCTGAGCTACCGGTTTAGGGTTCAAACCTATGAGATCACACATAATAGAAGTTTTCAATTAATCATGATGGTTTAAGAATCTTCTAGTAACAAAATTATAAATATAATCAACAATTTGTCCTATACAAAAGTTACAAATAAGTAATAAATTAATTGTTAATTAATATTAGGAGGATTAATTAGCAACTGGATTGCTAATTGGATCGATTAATTGAGTAAAAGGATTTGGTGAAATCTAATTGAATTTAGTTTAATTAGATTTCATTCGATGACCCAATCTCTAAAAAATTTTAATCTTATTTAATTTGAATTTAGACTGAATTAATTCTCTAATTAATTAAATTTAATTAGAGCCTAATTAGATTAGGTTCAAGCTATTTGAATTGGTCGAACCAAATTAAATTGAAATAAGAATTAAATTTGACCAAGTCAAACCTAGGAACCTAGTTTTTTCCTATGCGCCACTTTGTTCTCCATGCAAAAACGAATTTTTGCATGAAGAATCTCATACCAAAATATGATTAGCACCCTCCCTATTATCCATTCTAACAAGATTAAGTCTAAATAATTTTTAAAAGAAGTTTTAATATTATTTTGCATTTGGTTTGACCGAGTCAAAAATGGATAATGCGCCTCCTTGTTCTCCATAAATTTTCTGATTTTTTTCATGCTTTTTTCTTCATGAAAAATGTGTTTTAATGCCTTCTCTTAGTCCCTTTTAGGTTATGATAGGTTTAGATAAATTTTGGAATTTATTTGAATTGATTTGAATTTAAATTGGATGGGTTTTGAATAAGTCAAATTCCTAGTCCAAATAAAACTACTAAACCTATCCTAATATATTATCATAATCTCCACGCCACTATTTTTATCGGATTTTTCTTGGTTTGCATGAGAATAAGAGAGATTTTTATGGGTTTTTAGATGAAAAACACCATAAAAAAGTTGGGGGTGGGGCGTGAAAACTAGCTGAGTCTGGGAGTTCCTTCTTGGCACTAGGGAGAAGAGAGAAAGGAAGGAAAATAAAATAGAAAAAATTAGTTTTGGGTTTCTTTTTCTTCCTCGGCCTAATCCTCATCCTCTATCTCATCTTCTTGGAGGAATCAAAAAAAATTTGAAGGTTTTTAGATCAACCATCCATAGCCTTTACACAGAGCTAGACTCTAGGAAAGGTAATCTTTCAGGACTTCATGTAGACTTTTTGTAGAGGCCAGACACCTTATGCAGCTACAAGATGTCCAAGCCTTCTAGCACACTCCATCGCATCGATGTTCATCAACCCACGATGAGATATGGGATCCGATTCTATTTATGGTTGTAGATTAGATCTATAGCATGTATTGGTTAGATTGATGCATGCTGATTTTATTTTCAGCATCTATAATATATTCATATCCTATCATGATCCTATAGGATAGGTTTTTAGAATTGTTTAAATGCATGATTTAGATATTAAAATTGTTTTTAATCTTATTTGCTACCGCTGGTTTTTTAAAAAATCCATGCATAAAACCCTGCTCTAGTTTTCTGACAATGGTATCAGAGCCCCAGGTTTTTGACATGATTTGATTAGATGTAGATCTGAATATTAATCTGAGTAATTGCTTCGGATTGGGTTGATCACCATGGTTGTCTAGTCATAGAAGAAAAGTAGGGTTTAAAGGCCCCTTCTTTCCATTCAATATGATCTTTTATGGCATGTAGGGGTGCCGCTTGTGATTATACCCCATAAACAAGTAAGGTGAAAGGATAATTCTATTGAAATTATTTTGATAATTTAGATCTGATTTCCAATAGTTTAATCTTGATTATTTTACTGTTATTAATCTGAAATTAAGTTATTTACATCAGGTTTTATGTTTAGAATATAAATTAGAAACTTAATTTCAGCAATTGCACTGAACCGTGTAGTCTAAATCTAAAATTGTTTTATGGTATATGATGCATATAAAAATATTTAGATCTGATTTTAGCAAAATAAATCATAATTAATTACTGAAAATAAGAGTTGATTGGATCTAGAATTATAAATTAAAGATCAAAAGTCAATTCATAAAACTTGGATTTTGGGTTAACTCGAATCAGGTTAAATTGCCGGGTTAGACCTAGGATTAGAATTTGATTAATATGGACCTTAGAGAAATTGATTTAAACTAACCAAAAGTTGATTAGGATTAAGTCAAAAGGTCTCTAGATCAATTCTATAGTGATAGGTTAATCAAGTCTATATTATCAATATTATCAAATGGACCTGATTCTGGATCAGTGATTAGACCCGAGTCCTTATCGAAACCAATGAACCAATTGGTGTCTAAGGTAAGTTTGGCATTTGATCGTGGTCATTAATTAGGGCTATCTCTTACCTAGCCAACTCTGTGGTGTCTGAGAAAAGAGGTTAATGAGAAAACCCTTCCATCGATCTCACTTACCTGGCCAATTTAGTCAATCGGATTTTGATTAGATAGCTTATCGATTCGAGCAAACCCATGCCAGTAAGGAAGATCAGTTTAACTAATCTAGATGCCCTTGGACTAATGTGATTCGACCCTCGTCACTTGATGAAGTCGGTTGGAGGATTGTTGATTAGTCCATGTTTTCTTCTCTTTTCTCTAATTAAATTCTCTAAAATTATTATGTCCCTTAAGTGACAATTATAAAGATAATTGAGTCATGACCGCCCATTAATAGAGTGATAATGAGTCTAATAGTTAAGATGATCATTGAAGGTCCAAAGATCTAGTGCTCATCTAGCTATTGGACTTATTATTCATATTATGATGGCTTAGTCCTTTCTAAACGACGATCAGGTTGGCTAACCAAAGTCGGGCATGGGCATCGTTGGCCAGAAGCACTCGGTCCTATCATATTAATGGTTGGACCTAAGTAAAACTTCCAATAGCAGCCCAAATGCTTACTGATTAGTTCTCGGAACAACATTATTACCAGAAATTTTTTAGAGAAATAATTGGTTAAGAACCTACCTTTAGATGCACATGGGTGAGCCGACCAAAATTGGGCTCATGTGCAGTCTATTGGATTCTAGTACCCGCAAAGAAATTGATACAATTCCTCGAATTAGAGGTAGAGGCTACCAATTTGATCAAAAATAATGGGAGAACCTTTAGACTTAAGTCCAAGTTTTTAGGATTAAATGATTCATATATTAATTAGGTCTTGTTCTCCTTTCAAATTAATATGGCCATCACTTTGTCGCTCCATTCATTGCTAGATAATGAAAAATTAATGAGACCCAATTTTGATAGTTGGTATTAAAAGCTAAAAATAGTCCTAGAGCACGAACGGATTCTAAACATGCTGACATATCCGACATCTGAGCCTGCTCAGAATGCTCATGGTGCGGTCTGAGATACTTATCAAAAATAGCTTAGTGATCGAACTACGGTCTGTTGTATTATGTGAGCATCCATGAACGACGAATTGAATTGCAAGTTTAAAGATGCTCAGCTAAAGGATATACTTAGTGTTAAAAGAATCCTTCGGCACTCCCGACAATGTTGAAAGGTACAAAATGTCTTGTACCATTTTCAACACAAGGATAAGAGAAGGGGCCTCAATCACTGATCATATATTGTACATGATCGAACTGATTGAGCGCCTGGGCAAACTTAGATTTCCCCTACATAAACAGCTGAGGTAGGATGCAATCCTTAATTCTTTGTCAGTCCTACATTGACTTTCTTGATCATTACAGACTGACAAAGCCTGTAGTAACTACTATGGTTTGTTGGGGTTACTACAAATCTATGAGAAGGATCATCAGCTCCATAAAGGATTGGTTAATATAGTGGAAGGTTCGACAGGACGTGTCCCTTTAAGAAAGGGAAGAAAAAAAATAAGAAAAATGTGCAAAATACTCTAGTGACTAAGCCAGGTCTGACCAAGAAGTTAAAAGCCAACCAGACTCAAGCTGAATGCTTTTACTGTAAGAAGCATGAACATTGGAAGAAGAATTGTCCTCTTTATATTGCTTCGCTAGACCCGAACAGGCCAAGCCTATAAATGTAATGTACATACCAACAAGTGCCCTAGGATAGAAAATATGTCTGATGTCTACTTTTGGCATTGTATGCTAGGTCATATTAACAAGAATAGGATGAACATGTTATTTAAAGAGGGAATCCTCGAGATCAATGATTTTGAATCATTGCTGACCTGCGAATCCTGTCTTCTTAGAAAGATGACTAAGTCACCTTTTACTGGAAAGGATGAAAGAGCCACTGAGATTATAAGTCTAATACATATTGATGTATGTGGACCCATAAATACTTTATCCAAAGGCGGATATCACTACGTCATCATGTTTACTAATGATCTATCTAGGTATGGATATGCCTACTTGATGAGATAAATCAGAGTCGTTTGAGATGTTCAAATGATTTCATAATGAAGTAGAGAAATAAACAGGCAAGTATATTAAAACCCTTCGATCTGATTGAGATAAATATCTTACCAGTGAATTTATGACTTGTTTGGAAGAAAATGAGATTCTCTCACAATGGACTCCTCTCAGGATACCTCAATATAATGGAGTGTCTGAAAGGAGGAATCGAACCCTATTAGACATGGTTCGGTCCATGATGGGATTTGCGAGTCTACCTATCTCCTTCTGGGGATATACATTAGAGTCGGCTTACTACATTCTAAATAGAGTTCCTAGCAAGTCCGTAGACAAAACTCTATATAAAATATGGACAGGGCGTAAGCCAGTACTCTCACACCTTAGGGTGTAGGGATGTCCAGCTTATGTCAAATGTTTAACAATAGACAAACTTGGACCTAGGTTTGATAGGTGTACATTTATAGGGTACCTAAAGGAAATTAAGGGTTATTTCTTCTATCATAATGATGAACATAAAGTGTTTGTTAGTAATAAGGCAATCTTTTAGGAAAGAGTTTCTCGAGAAATGAACTAATGTCCCTAAGGTTGAACTTGAAGAAGTTTGACAGGTAGAAGAACTGACACAATTAACTAAACCTACTCAATCGGATATGGAGCCTATTATAGAGGCAACCTTAAGAAGATCTGGTAGGGCACCGCATCAATCGGACAGATACTACGATTTCTTGGTCCGGGACGGTGATCCTGCTGAGCTTGATGAAAACAATGAGGATCCGATCACCTACATGGATGCAATGCAGAGTTCCGACTCTGAAGAATGACTTGAAGGCATGAAATCTGAAATGGAGTCCATGAAAATCAACGATATATGAACACTTGTTGACCCACTTGAAAGGATAAAACCCATTGGGCGCAAGTAGATTTTCAAAAAGAAGAGGTGCAGACGGGACGGTGGAGACCTATAAAGCCCATCTAGTTGCCAAGAGATCATCAGCGTTATGGTATTGACTATGATGAGATGTTCTCCTGTGACAATGCTCAAGTCCATTCGAATATGCTTACAAAGCAATGCTTCTTGATTTTGAGATCTAGCAAATGGATGTCAAAACCACGTTCCTAAACGGAGAGTTGGAAGAAGAGGTGTATATGATACAACTTGAAGGGTTCACATAATAGATGAATCAAAGGTATGTAAGCTTCAAAGATCCATTTATGGATTGAAGCAAGTATCTCGAAGTTGGAACTTGCAATTTGATAAGGTGATCAAAACGTAAGGCTTCATTAAGAATGGAGAAGAGCCCTGCATATACAAATGGGCTAATGGTTCAATAATTGTATTTCTTGTTTTGTATGTGGATGACATTCTCTTAATCAGGAATGGCATTCCTGCAATGTAGGGAATAAAGGTTTGGCTGTCATCCCAATTCTCCATGGACATGAGAGAAGCAACCTACATCCTTGAAATGAAGATCTATAGAGATAGATCTCAAAAGTTGCTAGGGTTATCCCAATCGACATACATTAATACTATGCTACAGCAGTTCAACATGGTAAATTCCAAGAAAGACTATCTTTCGATAGGCCATAGAATTATTCTTTAAGAAGGATTGTCCGAAACTTCTCAAGAGAGAGCATATGAATAGGATTCCATATGCTCGGTAGTGGGATCCATTATGTACGCCACGATATGTACGCGACCAAATGAGGCATACTTACTAGTAATGAGTACATACCAATCTGATCCAGGTGAGAACCATTGGAAGGTCGTAAAAACTATCCTTAAATATTTGAGAAATACTAAGGACCAATAGTTGGTTTATAGAGATTCTGACTTAAAACTAGTCGATTATACTGGCTCAAGTTTTCAGTCAGATTGGGATAATAGCAAAAGTGTGTCGGATTATGTCTTCACCCTTAATGGAAGAGATGTTTGCTAGAAAAGTTCCAAGCAGCATACTATGATTGATTCCGTATGCGAGGTGGAATATATTACGGCATCTGATGCTACAAAGAAAGCTGTATGGTTGCGGAAGTTCATTACTAAGCTTGGAGTAGCACCTTCCATTCATGGTCCAGTTGTTCTATATTATGATAGTACTGGAGCCATTACTCAAGCGAAGGAACTAAAGGCACATCAGCAGACCAAGCATATTCTACGTCGCTACTCCTCCGAGAGGTTGTGGAACGAGGTGGCATCGACTTGCATAAGATCAACGAAAAGGAGAACCTGGCTGACCAATTTATTAAGCCCTCAAAATCAAAGAGTTCGATAATCACAAGTGGAAGATGGGTATACGATACTGTTCCAATTGGCTCTAGTCCAAGTGGGAGTTGTTGAAAAAAGTATCCTAAAGCCAATCATCTAAATATAAACGATTGAGCTATCTTGTAAATGTATATGAATTATTAATTGATAAGTACACCCATCAATCTCGATTATCCTAGATTAAACCAGTGAGATGTTGGTCTTGGTATTGGTTTGGGACTCTGGTACTTGCAAACCTAGGTCATCTCAACAAGTACCAACCGGTACAATCCAAATCAATAATGGCACTAGCCTGTAATCCTAAGTACCAACTAGGTTGCATCATAGAAAGGTTCCACACCTCTTCCTTGTTTGCTATGCACATGATAGGAGGGGACAGAGAGCTCTTTTCCTCCCTTGGTCTAGACAACATCATCCCAATTTTTCCGTGGAACGACATGCCCCACATATTGATACTTAGCATGGTGGATGTCCTGTTTCATCTTGGTCCATTTCTTAACTCGTCTAGTAGTCCTAACTCTTGAAGATCCCTACAGCCGAGACAAGACACTGTCCTGACATTTGAGATGGTGGGATGCCTGGCTGCCCCATTGGTATTTGAAACCTTGCAAGAGAGAAACTTTAACCTATTCCAATCCAAATTAAAATCCATCACCTCATTTTGTCCATTCTTTTTCATTTTTCGTTAAAAATCAAAAAAAGGAAAAATATTTTTTGGGTATGTTCATTTCTCATTTTGTCCTTTCTTTTTCATCTCTGTCATAGGTTTGGCATCAACCTACAATCCCATGTTTTTTGGGCTATACATTTTACATATTTATGTTACTTTTGGAATATAATTACAAATAAAAGTGGTTTTGGAAAAAATTATACAATGTTTGAATTATAGATGCACACATGCCCGGTACGGAATATTTTTTTTTATTTTTTAATGATCCAGAGGCTGGACCATTTTGTATAGATGAGCCGTACCGGCTCTTGGCTGGTATGGTATGGTATGGTACACCCCGTACCGGGCGGTACGGGACGGTACCGCAAATCCTGAATAATATTATTGGAACTTCATCATTTTTGGGTATGTTTGGAAGTACCCAAACCTATGACCAACCAAAATGCCTTTGTTCAAGTTAAAATACAAGTAGGTTAGCACCCAAACCTATGCTTTAACTAAGCATATATTAAAATTAACCCAACCAAAATGCCTTTGCTCAAGTTAGTTAGAATACAAGTAGGGCTGGAGGAGAATCTGTGGAAGCCCTCAACCAAATTTATTTCTCAAAGTTTCTATAAATTATAAATTAAATTTTGAACATGAATTAATGTAGAATGATAACAAATAAAATCAATCTTATAAATTTCGAGCAGATCTAGATAATTGGAAATCATGAGATATTAGCATGCATTTCAGTAATTATCTGCATCAACCCTACCGTCAATTAGTTATTAACTAATAATTCCTTAAATATGAAAATAATTTAAATAAGTTTAAGATTATGAACAAATATTTTGCTTTAGCTTTTATTTATTTGAATCAAACTTTTTGGGCCTATTTAGATGTCGAAAGATTTTATTGGTCCAATAAATCCTTTGGTGAGGGCCATCCATTATGTTGTAGGAGAGGTGGAAGGTCAAAAAGGAGTGGAGCGAGAGTGATCAGGCCTTTTGGTCATACCATTAATCCTGATTTTTAAGTGTTGGATCGAGGCCCCAATCATCCTTACAAAAGGAATGTCCCTATTGTAAGAGGCGGAATCAACAATCTTAAACTAGCACAGCGACAAGGCCCACGAGCTGAGCAGCACTCATTTAGTCGACCCGACAGGAGGGCTCTGGAACGAGCCGACCCGAGGAAGTTGACCTAGACCCCAGTTACCTAGCCCATGACCGCATTGCTTGGAGTGGGACCCGAAGGCGTGAGCTGGCACCTAGTCAACATTCCCCCCTCCCAACAAAACCGCCTGAGAGGTCCTACTCCGAAATCAAACCCACAACCTCGGCTCTGATACCAGTTGTTGGATCAAGGCCCCAACCACCCTTACAAAAGGAACATCCCAATTATAAGAGGCGGAATCAACAATCTTAAACTAGCACAGCAACGGGGCCTACGAGTTGAGCAGCACTCATTTAGTCGACCCGACAGAAAGGCTCCGAAACGAGCTGATCCAAGGAAGTTGACCTAGATCCCAGTCACCTAGCCCGTGACCGCATTGCACGGAGTGGGACCCGAAGGCGTGAGCTGGCACCTAGTCAACATTAAGGATAACTAAAACCTTTTGAGAGATGATTTATCTTATAACAGACAAATCAGGATGTTGATGATTGAAGGTTTAATGTAATTGCCTAGACTCCCTCCAGACCTTGTCTATTTTTAGAGTGAAATTTCCATCACAGATGGGTTATGGGTGAATAATTTAATCCAACATCCAAAATGCCCTTTAAAGAGTCATGCAACTTGTTGAGTATTTTGTATTTTTTTGGCCACAATGCCATGCATTTTATAGTTTTGTGTATTTAATATCATAAACAGCATATTCCTAAAAAAACTTTAAAATAAGAAAACTTAAAAAACAGCACTGGTATTGACAAAATAAACCCAAGAATGGGATCAAAAGCCTTTGCTAATCCTAGATTACGACCTAAACAAACATTGAAAACCACCAATAAACAACAATCAGAAGAGAAAACAAAATGGCATCCCTATGAATTCATAAGATTGGAAATCTTGTTTCAGTCCAACTGATATAAAAAAATCTAAATTCTTTAGGACTTTTGCATGCATACCCAAATATAATATATATATAATTACATGAATACCCTCATAATTTCCTATTTACATGTATACCCTTATAAATTATTCTTTTTGCATGTACCCCTATAAAAAGTCTAAAATTGCATATACACCGTCACAAATTTACTGCTTGTGCACCCTCATAAATTATTTCCTTTTTCCAGTATACCATTATAAATTATTTCTTTTCACATGTATAAACCTTAACTCAATAAAGGTAAACATGCAAAAAGAATTAATTTATAAGCATATACATGCAATTATAAATTTACAAGAGTATGACACAAAAAGAAATAATTTATAAGGGTGTATATGCAAATAGTAAATTGACAACGATATATGTGCAATTTCATATACTCGTAGGGGTATACATGCAAAAAGAATTATTTAAAATGGTATCACTCAAATTGTAATTTTGTGAGTGCATATGCAAAATTTCAAATATTTGTACAGATACACATGCAAAAAAAACCCAATTTTTTAACCTTGTTTGAACTGAAAAAAAAGCCTTTGAAATGTTTGCAACAAGGTTTGCCATGCTGGTATCAGGGGTCAGAATGGCTGCCTGGTAGCATAGTTTAGTACAGGCCCATGCTGTTCCAAGCTGGGCCCATATTGATGCAGTATAGAGGGCAAAGGAGAATGGGAGAGAGGGGGGTAGGAGGGAAAGGGAGAGGGAAAGAGGGAGGGAGGAAAGTGTGTTGAGCCTGGTGGAGCATAGCCTAACATGACAAAGAGTTCGGGAGAGACGAACATGAGAAAGGACGAGAGAGGGAGAGAGATGGTAGGAGGGCCTTAAAGGGGGGTTGCCGACTTCATTTAAAAATCGCAAAATAAAAAAGGGAAGGATGATGGACCCCTGTTTTGCCCAGTTTGACTGTCTGGAGGGTGGAACGAACCTTCCAGCCCTCTGTGGCCCTTTGGTGGCCTCCAATGGCTTTGCCTCCCTCCCCCCTTCTCTCTCCCTTCCTCTCTTTCCTTCTTGCTCTCCCCATCATTCACCAGTTTGTCGTTTCGAACACCAGAACCATCTAGTACACTGCCTGCATAACTTGGTACATCCTAAACCAGATGGTTCGGGATGGTTCGCATTCCATGTCCTCATAGGTCTTGAGGAGTTGACAACGGACCAGCTGGATCCCATAACTGAGTGGATATGGAATCCTTCACTACAATGGCTAGAACTATCTTGAGTCATGGATCTGGAGACTGGGATGGTGTGAAATCTGTAAGCATGTGCTGAGAGTTGCAAACATAAAAGACAGTCCATGATGGGGGCAGACAATACCCAAATAATATAAACTTAAATGATCTGTATCCTCTGACATAAAACACCAGGATGACATCCCCATCATTAAGAATTAATCATCTGACTGGAAGAAAGTTTACTTGCTACAAGGACAGGAAAAAAGAAATATAACTCATGGTTGCACGCATAAACCAAAAAAGGTAGAAAGATGAAGTTTCATAATTTTACTCCGTATAAAAAGCATAACGCTATAATTTGGGCTAACATTTATGTCAAAAAAAAGAAGTAAATAGACAAACTGGTTTTATAGCTAAGCTCTTAAATTCCATAATTCTCAGCACCTTAAACAAAGATATAAAATGGTTGGCACACATGCATACCTTCCAGTATATCGAAAACATAAAAAGTCTTGAATGGAGTGGAAGCTTAAATTTGGTTGGTAAGAGAAAATCTAGAAAAGAAGAAGTGAAGAGTAAGTAATAGTAGACACAGAAAGATCTCCAAAAAGAACCAATTTGATAGGTTTCATACCGCGTTCATTAATGGTTTATAAGCAGCCTCTGGAAGATAAGATAAGGTTGTACCACTATCAATTATTGTTCCTTTCTTGTCTCCATTTTCAAACAAGTCAGTAGGAAGCCGTAGAAAAGCCCCACCAACCTCAATTGCCTTGAGATTGACATTATAATGTGGCCTGAAGTAGTGACAAAATCAGTTATAGAATAATTGAAAAGCCAATAGATAAATCAAAGGTTAGCAATCGGCAGACAAAAAAAGAAAAAAAAACAAAGAAGAATTTATTCACATGTTAGAGTTGAAATAAGCAAGAATAAATACTGATTTACATTAAAATCAGAGGCAGACCCAAGGGATCATTTCTTTAGGAGAAACTTTCTCTTGTGATGCTACATATAGGCCCCCTCCCCCAACCACCTCCTAACACCCCTTGTCTTATGGTATGGGCTGTATGCAACCCCCCCTCCTCATTTGCTCAAAATTTTTATATCATCTAATTAAGAATCCATAAACACACCAAATTTAAGTTCTAATTTTTTATAAAGAGAAACAAATGATTAGGTTCTCAAAATTAATATCTAGGGTTTTATAAATAGGAAGCCAATCTTCAAGTACATGTCTTTTATATCCTTCTTGATCCTTCAAACACTCTTAGGCTCTTAGCACACATGGCCTTCCCCCACCTCTTTGAAATCCCATGGAGCACATCTCATTAGAGATAGAAAGGCTATGCCACCATGCTTATCATCATAAAAATCATGGAATTAGGATCCATTAATATCACTTTATTACTTTCCAATATAGACATACACATAACAGCCTCCTATACAAATTTTTTGATGGGAGACGCGTGATACCTTCAAATACTGATTTTAGATTGCAGAAACTTGATAGATTCGTAGCCTGATTTAGATATGAAAGAGGGAATAGTTTCAGGTATTTTTTGTGTTCTTCTCTAAATTTTTTTCTAAATTATCCATTGATCTTTTATAATCATGAAATTTGTTACATGGTTGCAAAGTTTTTCTTAATTTTGAACTATAAGAATTTACTTTGAGCAAAATAAATTCTTAGAATCCTTATTTTACATGCATGTTCACCGAATTGTGTACTATTGCTGCTGATATTATTTAGTTTTTTGGAAGTAGTTATTGTAAGGGTCTGTTTGGTATTGGTATTTTTCTGTTTTCTATTTTTAAACATGAATAACAAAAATCGAAGTAAAAAAAAAGATTTTTGATTGCATTATTTTATTTTTTTGAAGTGACTTTCACTATTTATGGAAAAAGTGGAACTAAAAATATTCTCATTTCCACTTTTTTAAGAAGTAAACTTTTGAGAACTAAAAGTCTAAAACAACTCCTTATGCATCCAACTCCCCGGATTTACTTCTACCAGGCCTCTTACATACATTTATTGGTGGAGATTTGGCACATCACCACATTGTCCATTTGAGATCCAGCACACCAACGCACCGCCCATTTGAGATCTGGCAACTCCTTCCTTCCATTCATCCTCTCCAGCTCTTTCCCATCAGCAAGATCTTTTCTTGCTCATTCGGAGCAGTCCAAAAATTTGTAGTGGCAACTGTTTTCTGGTACTAGCAAGGGTCTTCAGGTGGGTTTCAGGGGTAGGGAAGAGTCAAAAGATTAGATTTTGGGAGTGTGGGAGGAGGCTTTCCAGTGGGTGAAGAGGCAATCACACAACATCCATTAGGTGGCCAGATTGGCGAGGGTGTTCCAGAAGATTTTTAGGATGGATCTTCCAAGAGTCATGTGATTGGATTTGGGGATGGTGGAGGCAGCATTCCAGTGCGTAGGGAAGAGGCCTTTGGAAATTTTGTTTACATTAGCTCTTTGGTTGGTGGTAAGGTTTTGCTACCAAAACCATAGGCCTGATGCTGTTTGCTCCTGTTGATGTGTTCCCGCATTAGTTTCTTGGTAAATTCTTGATGTTTTCTTTCTACTTCTTACCAAACCCATTCTTCCCTCATGAAGATCACTTATATGGGTTAAGGAGTTTGTCGAGATTCCTTTTGAGTCCATTCTGAGATTTTTACATCTCTTTTTTAATTTGGAGTACCCACAAAGTTTTTAGGAGGTACCTAGCACTTATGTTTCCTTTCAAAAGAAGTCAAGGCTTTTCAATAACTCGGGGTACCTTTTTTTTCGTTTTTGGTAAACAAAGGGATAAGGGAGGATAAACCCGATGTAGATATCCCTGCAAGTCCCATCTCACCGAGAAATGTTCGATTCAAGGTGCTAGATTTTCGTAGCCTTTCACCACCTGAAGGTAAGTATGTCAACCCAACACCACCAAGATGGTGGCTAGTCAAAACGGAGACATGGAGGGAGACCCTGACCTCTCACTCCACAAACCGTCACCAGCCCCAGGAGATATTCCCTATATTTAATCGAGTCTTCCGCAGAGTCACACCTCGAATCCGTGACCAGTTGGTTGTGAGGCAAGGCTCCAACCAACTAGGCTACCATCTCGGCGGTACTTGGGGTACCTTATTAATAGAAGAGAAATGCAACTGCATTGAATTTTTAATTTTTGCTTACCAAAAAAAGTTTTCTTTTCTTTGTGTAAAAAAATGAAAAAAAAGTGACTACCAAGCATGTTTTTGTTGTCAGAAATCTAAAAAAAATCAGAACAGAATTCCTGTTTTAATTTTTTAAAAAAATAAAAGTGACAATGATGCCAAATGCAGCCCAAGTTGTAGCATCTAATATAGGAGCACAAACCAATACCAACAATTATAATCTATTTACTAGAACAAAGTATCTATATGGTCATATTAAATTAAGCATGGTGGAGAATCCAACCTTTTTTTTCCAAAATAAAAAATGCTTAATGACTTGCTGCTTTAGAAAATATTATAAACAATTTCGATACATAGATGCAAAAATAAATATATTTTATCAAAATTTTTTATCTTTTTTTTTAGATATTACTCTTTCATTGCTGAACTTCAATAATTTGAACACCAGTCCCCTGAAAAAAAAAATTCCTGGTTACACCCCTGACTAAAATAGTTGTTACTTGAATTAATTAGCAGTAGCAAATTGAAGCAACTTCTGAAACCTATATCAAAGAACAATTTTTCTTACCCCGGACAAAGAAAATAAATTACAGAAGGAAGAACACATTAATTAGAATTATCAAGAAAACATGAAACAAGCCTTTTCACGGAATTGAGGATAAGGATACATAAACAATCATGTCTATGTATACATATATGCATGTCTATGTAGGTTTCTGTGATATCCATTATCCAATGTCACACCAATACCCATACCCATCTCCACAATCATGCGTATGCATACATAAATGTTTGTGTATATATGTTTCTGTGACATGCATTATCCAATGTCATACCCATAGAAATATACCCATCTCCAGTTGTCAACTCAGGGTTCTTTATGAGTCCTATTTTGCTATTCATTGAACCCTATCCTCCACCAAGACGATTATTCCAATACTTACAATATTCACCTACAAGTCCTATGAGTCCTATTTTGCTATTCATTGAACCCTATCCTCCACCAAGATGATTATTCCAATCCTTACAATATTCACCTACGAGTCCTCTGGTTCACCTTCCTATAATTTTGAATGTCCTTCCTTATACAGGCAATTTTGGTCCCTGCCCATAACCAGCATATAACAATTATTTCCATCATCTTATCATTCTTTGTGACAACTCTTAAGTTTTTTCCAACATATTCCTTCTATATTCATCATTCCTCATTTCTCTGCACCCTTACACTAACTAATTTCCTTTAAAAACTATAAGTTATACAATGTATCAACACCTGATCTTAGAGACCCTTAAAAAGATGGCACAGTTCAGGTCGTACCGAACTGGACCGGTTGGTGACCGGCATAGTTCGGCTATGCAAAATGGCACAACCAGCCAATCCAACCAAATCCCTCCTGAACCGCCCAAAATGGCACAATTCAGCACCCGAACCGTGCATTTCGTGCAGTTCGGATCTGAACCATTTTTTTGCCGTAGCATCGGGGGGTGGGATTGTTTTTAAGTTAACAAAGAGCCTGAGTCTCAAGCTCTCAGAAAATGCTCGAGAAGCTCTTCGAAAGGCTGGTTTGACAATTCTACTCAATCCAAATGCCCGAAAACAAGGAAAACACGCCAATTAGAGGTACATAGATCAATCTCTTTCCCTCTTTCTCCCTTTCCCCTCTTTTTCTAAAAAATTCATGGAAATGAAAAAACAAGGAAAAACTCTATCAAATTTTCTATTTTGGCCTGATTTTAAGTATATTGTAAATCTATGAAAGATCTACACAATGATACTAAGATCATCATTTTTTTGTTAAGTATATGACTTTTAAAATTAAAAAATATTTTTGGATTAAAAAATTAATAAAAATAAAATAAATTATTAAAAAACTGAAAAAATAGATTATTATTCTAGGGCTTGTAAACTACTTTTGTCATAAATTTTGTGTCAATTTATCTAAGTATCGATGCGTCGTGTGAATAGTGCCTTAGACCTAATTTTGAAAAAAAAGTACCATTTAATGCATGCACACTACCTTAAAAATATATATATATAATCCATGATAGGATCCTACATGAATCTAAGATCAAATTATTTTTTTATAATATTATATTTTATTATATTTTTATTTCAAAATTTTAAAAAATTATAAAAAAATAAAAAAATAAAAAATAAGTAAACAAAATACTAATTAATTTTATGTAATTATTGAGCTTATCTGCTTTTTCAATTTTCATGAATGGATCCATCGAGGAAGAAGGATCCGAAGTATGACATTGGTTGGGCGGATGAAGAAATGCTCACGGATTGGCATCTTGAATGCATAAATGATATAATAAATTTAAGGATGGTTAGGTAACAAAATTGAAGCAGCACTTAGCTAGTGGCTATTCTGATGTATCTGCATGCCATGTCCATAAGAGGTCTGTCAGTTGATGAAGCATTTTGCTGATTTCAAAGCAGAAAAAGAAAAAACATCGAAGGCAAAGGTGGACCATTGAGCCGCAGAACCATCTTATTACTCCAGAAAGTCAAAAAGAGTATCTATTCCTTTCGATGAGAAGACATAGATGAAGGCTATTTTTCGGGCGAGCTTTTTTAGCAGAGATAGCTAAAGGAGATGGCCAAGCATAGGGAGCGAATTGGACCATCAACTTTTGATTCAAGATCAAGATCGAGCTCTAGAAGTATTGTAGGAGAGTCTAAGGCACAGTTTACGAGAACCTCCTTAGTCATCAGGAGAGGCACCAACCGTATTGCATCCATGTTGGAGCATTTAATAGTAGAAAGAAGTTTTCTAGGAACATTCCAGCAGAAGCCGCTATCCACGACGTCGATCCCATGCCTTTCCTAGTAGAGTTTCCAAGCAATAGAGGATTAATACTATGTTGAAAAGGGATAAAAAGGATATATGATGGGCTATCGGGTCCTAGTTTTATTTTAGTCATATTCCAATACATATAGCAGACAATCCATATTATCACTCTACTATTGCATCTATACAGGCTACTAATACAAGTGTAGATCCTTCAAGATCTAGGAATATTTATGGTCAGCTTCTTGACAGCAATAAGAAGCTAGAAAATTGGATTGCATCATATCAGAATAAGTGGCTCGTATATGGATTGACAGTGATGTGTGATGATTGGATTGGTCCTACTAGACGAAGCATCATCAATTTCTTGACTTATTGTGATGGAAAAAAATTTTATATAAATATATTGATGCTTTATATCAGGTGCATGACTCTAGATATATCCTCAAATTGATGGAGCTAATTGATTAGGTGAGAGAGCAGAATATCATGAAGGTCATCACAGATAATGGACCACAGTATAGATCCGCAAAAAAGATCTTAATGTAGCAATGACCGCATATTTTCTGGATCCCTTGTGCTGCATATTGTATTGACCTCATGTTAATGAATATTGGAAAGATTCTGATGTGGGAGAAAACCCCGGGATTCCAAAGATTTAAAGATTGAGAAAGAAATGACTGAATTTGGAAGTGATTGAATCTATTTCGGGATAAGATGGAGCTATTCCCGGCCACTGCTATCACCAATACTAGGACCATAGTATTTCGGACATCTAAATGCCTGCTCCATCCAGAAATAACTAAACCCATGTAACAAGAATAGCATGATACCAAATCATTCGAAGGATAGGTCTTGCTTCAGGATATTCCCCCAAAGTATTTCATCGATCATCCAATCCCACTTCCCGAGAATAGAAAACGATACTTTAACTCTCGACTCTATCGGACGTCACACTAAGGTACATTCGGCCCCCTGGGTCTCCACCAGGCCTAAGCTTTAGCCTTTTAGATTCCACCTGAATCGACATTCAACCGTTTGAACCATCCTTTTATAGACCTCTAACCGGGGTGCATTAGCCCACATTTCTTTGGCATAATAGGCCTTCAGTCCCTCTAGCTTTCTGGTCCTGTAAACCCCTAGTCCCAAAGGACTCTCAGACCTACCAAACCTAAAAATACTTAGAATCCGAACTCAGCTACCAATGTCCCGAAAAGGCATCCCACCAAATAGCCGAAAGAAAAATCTACTGACACTCATTTTCACGTCTTGGCAATAAACAAATGGTCAAGTCCTGTAATCAAGAATAGATCTCAACCATTAATGAAGCATAGCCCCTCCTTGGGCCATAACTCCCGGAGCCATTAAGGCAAGCGGCAGAAAGACACAAAGACAACCTCCCATTAATGGAAGGGAGATATTTTAGATAATAAAGGACAATCTCCTCCCAGAATTCCTTACAAAGGCCAAAGTCTAATCAGCATCGAGCCCCGTACCAGTCACTGACCGGACCGGCCCCATACTAGGTCCAAGAAATTAAAAAAATATCTTCCTTTTTCATGGCAATATTGTCTAACTTGAATCGGCCCGAACCGGGCCGAATTGAATAAAATGTACCAGTATGGTATGTATCATACTGTACCGGTTCGATATATGGTATTTTGAACGGTCCGGCATTCCGGACCGTTTTTCATGGTTGAATCGTATCAGTTCTTAGCCAATATGGTACGGTATGCCCTGTACCGGGCAATTCGGGATGGTACCAAGAATCCTGGTCCAATCACTTCATGTCTATTCTCTAACATATAAGCCATCCCCAAACTACCCCTGAGGTTTGAGTATAAAAGGGGATTCTCAGCGAACCCCCCAAAGGTACGCACACACCCGTGCACGCATGTGGTTGCACTCTTATTTCACCACTCTATTTCTGTTCTATGGTTTAAGCAACTGATTTGAACATTAGAGAGCCTTCATCGGAGCCACTCCGGCCAGAACTTCTTTTGCAGGTACCACTGGTATCCCCTCTCGAACTTACTTCGATGTTCGAGCAAATTTAGGCATCACCAATTAGAGGAAGGGTATTCGTCTACTATTTGAAAAAAGATCTTCAACAAGGATCGCCAAACCGATACCGGGACCCGTACCAATCAGTGACCAGTACCGTACCATACCGATACATGTACCGATCTTGGTAAATTAAGAAAAAACTATCTTCCCCCTCTCAAGCAAGGATCACTAAACCGGACCTGAATCGGAGCCGAACCAAGCCCGAACCGGACTGAACCGGGCTGTACCGATCTAAACCAACCCGTACCATACCGAACCGACCCATACCGATCCAGTTCAGGCTAATTTTTATGGTTCGGATCTCGAACAATTTTTCAGGACTGAGCCATATTGTTCTTGACTGGTACGGTATGGCACATCTTGAACCGGGTGGTTCGAGATGGTACCATAAATCCTGATCTTTAATATAAGTTGCATGTCGCTGAAAGATGTCCGTGCTCCAGCACCACCACTTCCTAACGAGATAGTTAAACCATAGGGAATCCGGGTTCAACAGCCCAGGTTGACACCATCCCTTAAGAATATCAACCTGACATCCTAGAACGTATCACCCAGTAAATTCATGAGCTAACCGCCATTGTTCAAGTGATGCAACATCCGACGATGTCTGCAGCGTCGGTAGTTGCACCCTGGCTAGAAGCAGATTAAGCCGTGCCATCACAAACTCCTGCACCCCTGGGAGTGGCATGCTTGGAGCCACGACAGCTCCCACTCCCGCAAGATGTCTCGCGGTTCCTCCGATGGCACCGAAGAATCCCAAGCAAGCAAGGAGGCGTTCCCCTTTGCCTCGATCGGACAAAGGGTCCACTCTGGCTTGTTCACCCTGACGACCTTCCGAAGCATATCCAGCTAGAGATGCAAAAGTGGACCACAAGTTCCAAGAGATAGATCGGCGTATCAAAGCCTTGCAAGACTTAGCACCTACCAGAGATGAAGATATTGGCTTCACCACTGACCATCTTTTGAAGCTCATATCATGCAGAAGCTACTGCCAAAACATTTCAAGATACCATAGTTGGAGACATATGAGGGATCTACCGATCCGATAGACCATCTATATAGGGTTTCAAAACAATGATGCTCTTGCATGAAGCTATCGATGTGGTGCTATGTCATGCCTTCCTCTCAACTCTCAAAAAATCGACACGATATTGATATTCTGCTTAAAACCAGGTTCCATCCACTCCTTTGACCAGTTAAGCCTATCTTTTGTTTCCTATTTTGCTAATAGCAGGGCCACAAAGGAGTTCAGACTCCATGATTCACATCAAGCAGAAGGAGAATCCCTCAGGTCTTATGTAAGCTGGTTCAATGAAGTGACTTTAGAGAATACAACCTCGATCATTCGATTGCCATGACTGCCTTGAAGCGCGGACTCCAGCAACATCCTTTTCTTTTCTCTCTAGAAAAGAAACCAATAGATTTTTCTGAGATGCTCACCAAGGCGGAGAAATATGCACGTGCAGAGGAAGCATACGGTGCTCACGTTTTTCCAATGGTTCCTTCCATCCTGGCCCTCCATCTTCCACTTTGCACATGCTTTAACATCCAAGGAGAAGCCCTCGGCCTCAAGGTTTCGCTCGAAAAAAGAAGGCCGGGGAAAGAGGCTGAGGAGCCAATTGACATCGAAGGACACCTCTCCAAATTCGATGTCCTCGAAGCCCTGATCAATCGGGCATGCCACCGCCACGAAAGTTCGGCAGGTACACCCCTCTAAACGTCCCACGTGCTCATGTCCTGATACAGATTCGAGGGGAACTACCTGAAGCTAGAAAGATGCCAACAAACCCGAAAGGAGGAACTAGAAAAATATTGCCTCTACCACTAAGATCACGGCCATGACATGGAAGAATGCATGCAACTTCAGGATGAGATTAAGAAGCTTATTCGCCGCGACAAGCTGAACAAGTTCCTGCAAGACCATGGGAAAAGGCGACGCTCCGATCCCGTGCCCGCCAAAGCCACCATCGAGATGGAAGAACCCACTTATCGACCCACTAAAAACAATGTCAAGACTATCGCCGAGGGACCAGAGGAAGAAGTCGGAGCTAGCAGCCAGGAGGAAAACCTGGATGAGGCCATAACCTTCACTTAGGCTGATGCAAGAGTCCAATATCCCCACCATGTCCCTGTGGTCATAACACTCAACATTGATAACTATAATGTCCATCGTGTACTTGTTGATAGTGGAAGTTCGGTATATGTTTTATTTATGATGCACTCTTAAAGATAAACATTTCCCTCGAACTACTGAAAAAGGTAGACGTGCCGATTACAAGATTCTCGAGGGAATTGATCCTTGTTGAAGGTATCATAACCTTGCCGATGATAGCAGTGAGCGTTCCTCGATGATCCCAAGTACGTCTCATCTTTATAGTTGTGAGGACTCCCTTGGTTTATAATGTCATATTTGGCCAATTGAGACTGAATGCTCTATGGGCGATAGTGTCAACTTATTACTTGCTGATGAGATTTCCTACACTGCGAGAAATAAGAGAAGTGCATGAAAACCAAGCTCTAACAAGACAATGCTACCTGGTGGCCCGTCAAACCAAGCAAATCAAACCTCCAAACAGTCTCTCAATCGAAGGATTGGACATCAGAGACAAACTAACCAATGAAAAAGAAAAGCCTAAGAGAACCTTGCTGCTATACCTCTGCACGATAAGGATCCCCGGCATGTTCAGATTGGTTTGAGATTATACGAAGATATGAAGCAACAACTGACGACCTAGTTACAAAGAAATGCTAATATCTTTGCCTGGACTCCTGCAGACATGCCAGAAATTGATCCTGAAGTAATGACACACCACTTGAAGGTAGACCCGAATCATTGTCCCGTAAAATAGAAGAAAAGAAGCTTTGCATTGGAACGTTAAAGAGCCATAGCAGAAGTGCAGAAGCTAACCGATACCAGGTTCATCAGAGAGGTTGACTATCCCGAATGGTTGGCCAATGTAGTACCAGTAAAAAAGGTCAATGAAAAATGGCGGATGTGCATAGATTTCACAAACCTTAACAAAGCTTGCCCAAAGGACAGCTATTCTCTTCCCTGCATTGACCAGCTAGTAGATGCAATAGTCGGTCATGAACTCCTGACCTTCATGGACGCATTTTCAAGATATAACCAAATCCGAATGGCGCCTGAAGATGAGAAGAAAACCTCTTTTATTAATGATCAAGGTTTGTTTTGTTACAAGGTGATGCCATTTGGCTTAAAAAATGCAGGAGCAACCTACCAGCGGCTAGTGAACAAAATCTTTAGGAACCAAATTAGCCGCAACATGGAATTTTTGTTGATGACATACTAGTCAGGAGTCATGCCTCCCGAAGTCATGTGAAGGATCTTAGAGAAACCTTCACCACATTGCACCAATACTGGATGAACTTGAACCCCAACAAATGCACATTTGAAGTGACCTCCAGAAAGTTTATCGAGTTTATGGTGTCCAGCCGAGGGATCGAAGCCAATCTAAAGAAAATTCAAACCATAAGACAAATGGTTGTCCTAAAGGCCATGAAAGATGTCCAGAGGCTCACCAGACAAATTGTCCTCAGCCGGTTTGTTTCCAAATTGACTAAACGATGTTTACCTTTTTTCCAAACACTGAAAAAAATAAAAGGATTTCCAATGGACCGAGAAGTGTCAAAAAGCATTTGATCTTATATTTATGTAGGATTCTATCATACATGCTACATATATTTTTTTAAGATCCTAGAAATGCATTAAAAGTCAATTTTTCTTCAATTTAAGACCTAGAGCACTATTCATAAGACGCATCAAAACTTGGATAAATTGATATGAAATTTATAGTGAGAGTAGCTTACGAGTCCCAGATTAATAATTTATAATTACAATTTTTTTTACTAATTATTTTTTTATTAATTTTTTTAATTCAAAATTAATTTTTAATTTAAGAAATTATATACTTAACAAAAAATCAAGATCTTAGTACCATTGTATAGATCTATTCTAGATTCACTACATACTCTAAAATCATAGCCAACAAAAAAATGTTGGCAGCATTTTTCCTTAATTTTATATTTTGTACGGATTTTTATAAAAAAGAGAGGGAAAGAGGGGAAAGGAAAGCTATACATACCTTGATTCTACCTTTCTCTTCAATTTCTGGACGTCTGATTTTCCTGAAATGGAGAGAAAATTGTCGTTCGGGCCATCCTTGAGTCGAGGGAAGAACACACAAAGAGCTCTCAGGAGCTCTCTGTTGATTAAAAACCAAAAGGCCAATAGATTCACCCCCACCCCACCCCCACATGGCTACAGTAGCCATCAAGGGAAAAACCAAAAGAAAAAGGTTCGAACCGGTTCGACCGAACCGAACCGATCCCGAACTGGCCGAACCAAGTGGTTCGGCATTGTTTCGACCGGTTCAGGTCTGGTTACAAGTATTTTTTAAAATTTTTAAAGGCCGGGAACCATTTTTACAGGCCAAACCATGTCAGCCGGCCACCGGTCCAGTTCGGTACGCCCCGAACCGGCCAGTTTGGCACGATTCGGCGATCCTTGCCCATAAGGTTCTCCAAAAATTACTTAGAGGACAGCTATCTATGAAATTATAGAGGAAAGACCAAAGATTTTCCATACATGCCGAAAGTACAAATGAGTTGTTTTTTCTCCATTCATGCCATTCCCTCGATCCGAGATAGCGAGCTAAGGGTCATAACAACCACGGCACACTCGTAGAGAACTCTCCATATAAGCATGCAAGGAATCTTATCACACTATTATAAAGCAATAGTTAAAATAATTAGTCAATAAGTTAAGTCTAAATTTAATTAACTAAAATTCAAATTTAATATCTAAATAAATCTAGCAATATTCAAAGCTCTTATATCAAATTCAATAAAATTTTCAATCTAAAATAAATATATCAATGTTCTGCTTTTAATCACCCTCCTATAAATATTCCATGTCATCTAAGTTCTTAAGATCTGTAAAAAGAGTAAAATACAGGATTACAAGCTAGACAGTCAATAAGTAATGAATTCTTTAACTAGATTAATCAGGCAAAAAATTAAATAATTATTTATAAAAGTAGGCATATAGAATTCATCAATACGAAATTAATTTCCAATATGCAATATTGTCAAAATATTATTCATGTCAAATTCAGTTTCTTTTCAAAATTCAAGTTTCATTCACGAATTCAATTTCTTTCAAAATCTCAAGTTTGTCTCATTAGACATAAGTTATTACCACATAATCCCTATGGTAGGGTCATAATATCGCGTATCATCTTGCGATGAGCTGCATGTCATCTTGCAATGTGTTGTGCATTATCTTGCAACAAAATACTTAGGACCACTAGTCTGTTGGCGATATGTAGCATATCTGCTTGCGACATAAACTTCCAAAATAAATCAAATGTCAGCGTATTAGCCCCTATTGATATGGTCTTTAATATAGTCAGGTAGATAGTTCAAATCATCTCAAATACCCTTCAGCAAATTAGTGATCAATTTGATCAAATAGCATTCAATTAAGATCGTTTAAAATACAAGGATCCAATAAAAACCAATCAAGGTTGACCTTGTGATACTCAACAAAGCTCAGACGGTGCAGATATGCTAGCCAATCAATAGGATCATTCAAAGTTTGTCTATCGGTCAATTCAAATTCAAAGCAACAGGACTAGGATCCTTCATTGGATTCATAAATCAAGAGAGAACATTAGAGAAGAGAAATTAATAAGATGGAACAGGGCTAATCAAACAATAATGTTCGGCACCTCGATCGGTTTAATCAAGATGATTTAAATCAAATCATGATTGAATGAGGATACAAAAAGTTCTATAGAATTCATGTATAATCAAATCTAATGATACTCAATCTGGCCATGATGGATGGTGCTTGATGACCATGGTTCAAGATCCCTTCACCAGGACCATTCAAACTAATTACGACAGTCTTCTCAAAGATTCAAAAAATCCTAGAAGAGAAAAACAATCTAGAGAGACTTTTAGAGAAAATTTTAAAGAGAGAGTAAAGAGAGGTGGAGAGAGTCAAAGGAGATATAAATTAATAAGATGGAATAAAGCTAATCAAACGATACTATCCAGCATCTCGATCGGTCCAATCAAGATGATTTAAATCAAATCATGATTGAACTAGGATACAAAATGTTCTATAGAATTCATGGATAATCAAATCTAATGATACTCGATCTGACCAGGATGAGTGTCAGCATGCTACCTGATGACCACGGCTCAGGATCACTTTACCAAAACTATTCAAACTAATTAAGACTGTCTTCTCAAAGATCTAGAAAATCCTAGAAGAGAAATAATATAGAAAGAGAAACTTTTAAAGAAAAAAATACTAAAGAGAGAGTAGAGAGACGATGGAGAGAAAATAGAGAGAAAGGAAAGAGGAGAGAGGAAAGAGAATTTCTAATAGAATTCATCAATTCAAAATGAAATTCTAATATGCAGTATTGTCAAAATATTATTCATATCAAATCCAATTTCTTTTTAAAATTCGAGCTTCATTCACAAATTCAATTTCTTTTAAAATCTTAAGTTCATCCCATCAGCCATAAACTATAACCATATTATCCTTGTAGCAGAGTCATAATACCATATATCATCTTACAGCGTGTTACATATCATCTTGTAATAAAGTCCTTAGGAACCACTAGTCTATTATAGTATGTGGCATATATGTTTGTGACATAAGCCTTTAGAACAAATCAAATGCCAACGTATTAGCCCGTATTGGCAGGATCCTTAACATAGCCGGGCTAAGAGTTCAAATCATCTCAAATCAAAATTCTTTTCATAAATCATGTCATATTTTAGTTTCATAAAAAATATACAGTCATGTGGTATTAAAGTCAATCAATTATAATTCATAACAAGATCAATACTTTTAATCATGCATCATCATAATGTTTCAACATAAGATACATTATTAATATATCGTTCATCAAATTCATACATCAATTTCATAAATCATATCATAAAATATTTTATAATATGCCGATGAATCTACAAAAAGTGAAACATTATTTACGTCATAAATACTTTGATAAATCCAAACAATTTCAGAGATTCTATTTCAATCAAATCATCTTATCGAATTCACAGCTAAACATATTTCTTGTCAAAGACTCAAAATGATTACACCCCTATACAGAATCAAGTCCTATAATTCGGAAGGCTTACAAATAATCATGGAAGGATAGGATTGACGGGTAGTCACATCCAATGGTTTAGATCGATCCAATCTTCATAACTTCATCCAATCAAGATTAGGCTAAGAGATGGGTCGTTCAACAGAAATCAAGGGTGATTAAATCAATAGTATTTAATACAAATCAAAGTGAAGGCCAATATACCATTAGGCAAATCAGGAATCAATTTGATCAAATAGCTTCAATCAATTAAGATCACTTAAATTACAAGGATTTGATAAAGACCAATCAAGGTTAGATCTTGCGATACCCAACAAAAACTCGAATGGTGCAGACATGCTGACCAATCAATAGGATAGTTCAAAGTCTATCTATCGATCAATTCGAATTCAAAGCAACAAGACTGGGATTCTTCATTGGATTCATAAATCAAGTAAAGAGAGCATGTCAGAGGAAAAATTAATAATGTGGAACAGGGCAAATCAAATGATATTGTCTAGCATCTCAATTGGTCCAATCAAGATAATTTAAATCAAATCATGATTGAACTAAGATACAAAAAGTTCTATAAAATTCATGTATAACCAAATCTAATGATACTTAATCTGGCCAGGATGGGTGTCAGCATGCTACCCTATAGCTATGGTTCAGGATCCCTTCACCAGGACTATTCAAACTAATTAAGACAATCTTCTCGAAGATTCAAAAAATCATAGAAGAGAGAATCTAAAGAGACTTTTAGAGAAATTTTAGAGAGAGAAAGTAGAGGTGGAGAGAGTCGAGAGAAAGAGAGGAAAGGGGAGAAAGGGTAGAAAGTTTTCTTTTCTTTCTTTTATTTTATTTTCCTTTCTTTTTTTTCCTTTTTTCTTCTTTTTTTCTCTTTTTCCTTCATTTGGCCAAAATAGGGGACTCCATTTGAGTCCCTTTCTTTCCCAAAACGGTGGGGATCTTTGCCAGTAGACAGTGGCCGAAAATGTAGCCCACATAGGTCCCCGGTCTGGCGATCATCAGTGGCCAAATGGTGCCAAAAATCAAAGAGAAAGCAAGGAAAAACAGGGGAAAAGAGGATCGGAGTCTTCTTCCACATTTTTTTTCCTTCTTTCTAGTGCTTTAAAATTCATGCATTATCTCTTTGGGCCAATTTGGGGTTTACTCTAAGCTTCTAGGCTGGTTTGGTACAGGGTACTACAGTTCACAATCTTGATTTTCTTCCATACATGCTGCTTTTTTCCACACTTGCTAAAAGAACAAACTAGTTGCCTTTTCTTCTTGCAATCAGACATCTTCTTGCAATCAGACGTACCATCCTGTTGAACCATCAACTACTACAAATAATAGTCATGGTTTTGTCCCATCCTTGTCAAACTTCCCAAGAAATCTATCATGACACTCTCTCAACATGTACCAGGTACTCGTAATGGTGTATAAAGTCCCAGCTTTTTATTGAATGATTTTGATGTGCCATATAGTTTATGGCCTTTGATGAATCAGGCCATGTCTTACTGCATTTCATGCCAACAGACGTGCCTTCTCAAGTTTATTACAGTCACCACTCCATAGTGTCCTGTAACCTTTAAAGGATAAGCCCCTTGAATCCAATGTACCCTATCAGCAACCTAAAGGATGCATAAAAAAGTTCCCTTTGTTCATTCTTCAAAGTGAACCTATCTGCAAGCCTTCTTCAATTTACCTAACTCTTCTTGAAAATCTAGATCTGTTGCATAGAGGTCCTTACACTTCTCATGACAAAGTGGCTAAATTTGCATTCAACAATAAACTACAGACAACTGTTGATTGAGGATTGGATAGTAAGTCAACTAATACGTTTGTAGCTCTATTTTATATTTGATCACCAAGTTAAATTGTTCCAGATAAGACATCCATTTCATTCCTAGTGCAATTTGGACCTTGCATGGAGAACTAATGAGGCTTGTAATCTGTGCCCAGCAAGTATGATCTCCAATGCTTCATGGCCTGATTTAGGGCATACTACTCTTTGTCATTCATTGGATAAATTAGCAGTGGCACCTAAAACATACCCAAGTGATATGCTGCTAGTTTCTCATTCTGTATAAGGACAACTCCCAATGCACACCCTAATACATTGGACTTCATATAGATTGGGCAATTGTAGGATCAATGCTTTGCATATCTTCAAAAGCTAAAAAGTGTCTTAATGTTTCTTCGGTCATTCAAGATCTATACTTTCCTTTTATTAAACTATGTACGGGCATTGCAATCACTAAGAAGCACCAGATAAATTTTCTAACACATTGGCATGCACCCATGAAGCTCCACACCTCAGTCACCATCTTGTGTCTAGGTCAGTTTTTAATGACCCTTACCTTTTTTGGATCGATTTTTAGCTTGACTTCAACCATGAAACCTAGGTAACACCACAAATTGCTTCCTAACCTCACACTTCTTGAGGTTTGATTTCAGGTTGTTTCCCTCTGGCACCTTGTGCTTTTCCCAAGTATTGCTGTAGATTAGGATATCATCAATATCCTAATCACAAAATCTTCAATGAAATGCTGTACCACCTTATTCATCAAAATCATGACATTGATAGGGGCATTTGATAAGCAAAACGGCATGATAAGCCACTTGAACAAACCCTACCTCGTCTGAAAGTTGTCTTTCAAATATCTTCCTTATGAATCTAGGCCTGATGGTAGCTATATTTCTAGTCCAGCTTGATTAAGTAATTAGACTTCATCAGGGATCGCCGGACCGTGCCGAACCGGCCGGTTCGGGGTGTATCGAACTGGACCGGTGGCCGGCCGGCACGGTTCGGCCTTTAAAATCGGTTCCCGGCCTTTAAAAAATTAAAAAAAAAATACTAGTACCGGCCCGAACCGGTGTAAAAGCGGGCCAAACTGGACCTGAACTGGTCAAAACAATAATGCCGAACCGCTCGATTCGGCCAGTTCGAATCGTTTTTTGGTTTTCCCCTTGATGGCTACTATCACCATGTGGGGGTGGGGGTGGGGGGGGGAGGGATATGTTGGCCTTTTGGTTTTTAATCAACAGGAGCTCTCTATGTTCTTCCCTCGACTCAACGACGGCCCAAACGGCGATTTTTCCTCCATTTCAAGAAAATCAGATGTCCAGAAATGTAGAATCAAGGTATGTATAGCTTCCTTTCCCCTCTTTCCCTCTCCCCACTTTTTTTTGAAATCCGTGCAAAATAGAAAATTAAGGAAAAATGCTGTCAATTTTTTTTGTTGGCTATGATTTTAGAGTATGTGGTATATCTAGGATAGATCTACACAATGATACTAAGATCTTGATTTTTTGTTAAATATATAATTTTTTAAATTAAAAATTAATTATAGATTAAAAAATTAATAAAAAATAATTAGTAAAAAAATTGTAATTATAAATTATTAATCTGGGACTCGTAAGCTACTCTCACTATAAATTTTATGTCGATTTATCCAAGTTTTGATGCATTTTATGAATAGTGCTCTAGGTTTTAAATTAAAGAAAATCTGGCTTTTAATGCATTTCTAGGGTTTTAAAAAAATATATGTAGCATGTATGATAAAATCCTACATGAATCTAAAATTTAATTTTTTTAAAAAAAAATTATTTTTTAAATTTTTTAAATTAAAAAATTAAAAAATTAATTTAAATTTAAAAAATTAGTTAATAAAGTATTAATTAATAAATATTATTATTGACCTTATATGTAATTTAAATATTCAGGTATGGATCCATCAAGGAAAAAGGATCCGGAGTGCAACATTGGTTGGTTGCATGAAGAGATGCTCTCGGGTCGGCATCACTGGAGGTGTAAATGGTGCAATACCAAATTCAAAGGTGAGGGGATAACAAGGTTGAAGCAGCACTTGGTTGGCAGCTATCCTGATGTATCAGCATGCCGACAGTGTCAACAGGAGATCCGTCAGTTGATGAAGAAACACTTTGCTGATTTCAAAGCTAGGAAGAAGAGCAGCCAAAAAGAAGGTAGAAGTGGACCGCAGAGCTGCAGAACCACCTTCTTATTACTTCAGAGAGTCAGAGAGAGCATCTATTCTTTCTGATGAGGAGGCACAGATGGAGGCTACTATTCAGGCGAGCTTGTATGAGCAGAGGCAGCTAGAGAAGACGGCTAGGCATAGACAGCGATTTCGGCTATCAACTTTTGAGTCAGGATCGAGATCCGGCTTTGCTAGTGTTGCAGGAGAGTCTGAGCTAATTTAGGAGGATCTCTTCAGTTAGAGAGCCCATTAGGAGAGGCACCAGCCGTATTGCATCCATGTTGGGAGTATTTGGCAGTAGAAGGAAGTCTTCCACGAACATTCTAGCAGGAGCCACTATCCATGATGTCGATTCACATGCCTTTCCCAGCAGAGATTCCAAGCAACAGAGGATTGACACAATGCTGAAAAAGGATAAGAAGAATGATATGTGGCGGACCATCTCCTCCTGGTTTCATTTCAGTCATATTCTAGCGCATGCAGCAAACAATCCATATTATCACTCTGCTATTTCATCTATACAGGCTGCTAGTGCAAGTGTAGATCCTCTAGGATCGAGCGATAGCTATGGTCAACTTCTGGATAGCAATAAGGAGAGCTAGAGGATGGATAGCCTTCTATCAGAGCAAGTGGCCCGTGTATGGGTTGACAGTAATGTGTGATGGTTGGACTGGTCCTACTAGACAGAGCATCATCAATTTCTTGACTTATTATGTGGAAAAACTTTTTTCAAAAGTATGTTAATGCTTCAGATCAGGTGCACGACGCCAGTTATATTCTCAGATTGATGGAGAAGGTGATTAATCAGGCGGGAGAGTATAATATCGTGCAGGTCATCACAGATAATGGACCACAGTATAGAGCCGCATAGCAGATCTTGATGCAGCAACGACTGCATATTTTCTGGACCCCTTATACTGTATATTGTATAGACCTCATGTTGATGGATATTAAAAAAATTTGCAAGGTGCAGAAGATTGTTGAGCTAGCACAGTCTATCACCAAATTTATATATAATCATGCAGGATCTTATCATTGATGAGGAGCTTTACACGCAAAAAATATTGAGACCAGGGGTCACATGGTTTGTTAGTAATTACATAGCACTTGATAGTCTTCTTGGCAAGAAAGCAGAGCTGCGTCAAATGTTTGTCAGTCAGGAGTGGCAACAAAGCAGATATGCCAGGCCAAATACTGAGAAAAGTAATGTAGAAAATTTAGTAACGAGACAGACATTCTGGCAGTAGGCAGAAAGGATAGTGAAGGCTATCAAGCCTCTATATGAGATACTTCGTGCCATGGACTTTGAGAGGTATGCTCAGATGGGCTTGTATTTCATGATGCAAAGGGCAAAGGAAAAGATCCAGGAGGCAAATCCATCATATGTATATGAGGATATCCGGATCATTGATGGACGATGAAGTTATCAAATAAGTTCGAATTTGCATCTAGCAGGTATGCAGTAATTTATGAAGTTCCTAAAAATTTAAATTCAATTAGATTTGTACAACTACGCTTGACTAATTCTTAAAATATGTGTAGCATACTATCTGAATCCGAGATTTCAGTACTCCATACCGGACATTGCTATGGATGAAGAGCTTATGTCTGCCCTATGCAATATTATATATAAGATGGAGCCTAATCCAGATGTCGCTGCTATATGCCTAGAAGAAGTTAGGTTGAAATTATTGAGTGATTTTTATTAGCATTAATTTCAACAAGTAGCACATGATAACAAAACTTTTTTCCTGCAGATAATTTTATAAGGAGGGCACAGATTCATTTAGATCCACTGTAGCAATCAGAAGTAAATCAAAGATGAATCCTGATAGGTACTACTAAGGAGTAAGTGTAATATTATATTAGGATTGATTTTTTTATTTTGCCGAATCTAAAATTCTAAATGATGTAATATCTTTTGCAGCTGAATGGTGGGTGCATTTTGGTGGATCTGCAAAAAATCTAAAGGTTCTTGCAATCAAGATCTTCTCACAGACGGTGTTATCCAGTAGATGTGAGCATAATTGGTCTACATTTGGCCTTATCCACCAAATGCCTCAATGATCGTGAATGTACACTATAATTTAAGGTTGAGGCTAAAGTGTACTCAGGAAGAAGTAGAATTGAAATATCCCGATCCCACTGCAAGTTCATATGTTGATGAGGATGAAGATCCAGTGATTGGGTGGGTCATGAGTCAGTAGCAGGAGACAGAGTTTGATGAGCCAAGATCGCCTCCTCGACCAACCAGTTTTGTAACTAGCGAGGTTAGGATGGATGCTGGACAATAAGCAACAAGCCATATTCCTCATAGGGCTCCAGCAGATACAGCATATCGTCCCTCCCCGTCATCTATTCGGTCCGGAGATAGAAGAAAAGGAAAGGCAGTTATATCTCCATTAGAGCACTCAGTCCATTCAGATTCAAATACCAGAGAGTGATGATAGTGCTTCTTCAGATAGTGGAGAATCTAGTGATCAGGAAGGGGCCGGAGGACAGGAGTCGCAGCCACCTATTCATATTCGATTCACTAGGAAGTCGCAGTTTAGCCATGCCATACAGGATACAGATTATGAAGTACCATCTGGTAGATTCCATGGTGATACGATCCATATAGACGACGGGCTTCGCAAGATCGTTCAGGACACGATGCAGCTACAGCGCTTACACATGGAGTAGGATCCATGGATATATCAAGGTCATCCTCATATTCAGGATCCTCTTACCCACAGCTACCAGCAGCTCTATCCATATGGTCCATATGGTGCATCTGAGACATCATCTCCCAGTAGTTATTATCCCATGCAGCCCGGAATATCTTATGTATCTAATTTTGCTGCTGGTATATTTGGATAGACCCCTGCACTGCCATATCATCAATCTCTGGATAGCTCTCAGAGTCGGAATATCAGTGAGAGATCTGTGATGAGTTATAATCTATCATGCATACCTCCTGAGATAATCTTAGAGGAGTATCATGCTGCCTTGCTAGAGGGATATACTAATCTTTCTACAGAGATATAAATGATCCCTATATTTATGGACATTGACACTCTACCCGATTCTAGACATTAGTATGTAATTATATTTATATGTTACATTTCACTTTCATTAATTGCTCATAATCTTAGTTTAATTATCATTTTATATCTTATTTTAATTATAAATAATGTATTAGCATTTTTTAAAACCTAAATCCTAGACCTTGAAGTCTTCAATCCTAAACTCTAAATTCCAAACCCTAAAGGCCCTAGACACTAAATCCTAAACCCTAAACCCTAAAAAAACAAAATAAAAATCTTAAAAATCTAAAATCTATCAACCAAAATCCAAAAAACAAAAAAAAAATTGGACATGCCGGTAAACCGGCATGCCCCACCATACCGCATGTCAGTACGGTACGGTACCGGGAACCTTGGTCTTCGTGCTTGAATTGGTCCAACAAGCCATCAGTCCAGGACAGGATATTTGCTGTAATGATCATCATGTTCAAGGCAAGGTAGTCAATACACATCCTCCAACCACCATCTTTCTTTGGCACTAGGACCACATACAATGCATAGCATGAGCTGCTAGGCTTGATCATGCCTCAGTCTAGCAGCTTTATGATTTGCCTCTTCATCTCTTCATTCTCCATGACTAAGTTGTTATAGAGACCCAACTTGGACAAGATACATCAATAACTAAACTAATCTTGTGTTCAATTGCCCTTCTAAGCAATAGCCCTTCACTTTTTGGAACATATCCACATTTTTTAGTAGCTAATTGCATCAGGTTTATAGTTAGAACTCAAAGCAATTGCCAAGGGACTTAATCTCTCCTAAGAGACACCGGCCTCTCTTAGTATCAACACAAACTTCTAGCAAGTGCTTATTAGTTTCTTCGCTTGGGCAGCAATCACAAGGTCAATGTGTCCTTATGTTCTATAGGCATTGATCATGAACTCCTTGTGATTTATGAATACTTTCACAGTTCACTACTGCTTATAGAAGACTTCATCTCGATCCCAAGGATAAAACTCCAAAGGACGACCTAGCAAACATCTAAAAGAACCACCTCATTAATTACCTCCGAATGATAACAAAATGAAGGTGCAATACTTGGTCTTCTTTAGCTCCATATTCTTTTGAAACCAAGGGAACGAAAGGGTGCATATAAGGCATAGTCTACTGCACTAATTTCGAAGCAAACTTTCCAAAATAAGATTCTTCTAGTTTCTAACATCTATAGCAGCTTTAATGATACCATGCTTCAATTGAACACTGAAGTGCAAGAGGAATCTCTGGGTCTGCTTTAGTTGCTATCTCAAGCAAGGATTCAGGTCCCGGCGGGACATCCCGCGGGACATCGAAAAGGGATACTATTTCATGTATTGGAACAGGACATCCTGCCAGCATCCCCATCGGGACACCTTGGGACATCCCCTGTCCCGAGTGTCGGGACGGGATGGGATGCCAATGCATCCCGTTTCATGGAAAAACCGGGACAGCCCCATCCCACGGGATTTAAAACCTTGGTCTCAAGTTTTCTCACCATGAAACTCTATTTTGAGTTTCCTTGCTCAAGCTCAAGTAGTTTTTCAACCTCTATCACTTTAAGGACCACATTTTCTTTCTTTTAGGATCCTCTTTAGACTTCTTTCCCTTTGGCTGCATCACGAGGTGAAGCTTCCAACACTTTCCTGCAACATCCACCAATCCCCGAGTGGTCACAATATTTCTTTGCAAATCAATTTCTTGCTTCTTAATCAGCTCCCCCTTTTAGCCTGGTTTTCCACCATCTTATCTAGATTTATCACCTTCCAACCTTCCTTGGACCAATTTTTCTCCTCTATTCTATGGCCTCCCTACTAGCATCATTGATCTCTATAGATTCGAAAAGTTTTGGCAAATTTTGGATGCTCTTATGGAGACCTCCAACATGCTTTATGAAATGTACATAATCCTTCATAGAGATCTCAAGGAAGATAGCTTGCTTGATGAACTCTATCATATAGTCCTTGATAAATTGATCAAACTTCTACTACAAGTGCTGTCACTTGATCTACCAATCTTCCTCATGAGTGATTTAGTAAGGCTCTTAAATTTGCTCCATCTTAGATTGAAATTATAGTTATTTCTTATATACAAATCTTATAATTATTTCTTATATACAAATCTCACTAGTTAAGGGCATGACAAGAAAGCATGAGAAGGCAAAGCCTATCTTTTGCATGCTAGTGCATCCATAGATAACAAAATAGGCCTTTAACTAGCTAGCCAGTTATTCAACTTCTCTGCATCCTCCATCGCATACAAAAATCTCAATTCAAGCTTGGACTTTCAAAGGGTCAAGAGAGATTTTGAGTGACTGTAGATTGTTCATCCTCCTTGGATGGTAGATTCTCATCTCTAGACATTGAAGATAGCTTCATACAAGAGTTAGTGGTGCTTAAATTGAAGGCATCACTAATAAAAATATTGGCTCGATGAGTTGGGCAATCTTTTCCTTCTATCGTACAAGGCAAGGATTCAGGTCCTGATGGGATATCCCACGGGACACCGGGACCGGGTATTATCCCATGTGTCGGGACAGGACATCCCGCCAATGTCCCAGTATCCCAATCGGGACACCTTAGGACATCCCCTATCCCGAGTATCGGGACGGGACGGGATGCCGATGCGTCCCGTTCCGAGAAAAAACCGGGACAGCCCTATCCCACGGGATTTAAAACCTTGGTACAAGGTATACCTACATCTCATCATCTATCATAGTAGAAGTAATAGCAGTTCTTGCTTGTATCCTTCAATGAACTTCGAGCATCTAAAGTAGTTGTCTCATCTACTTGTATTGCTCACACATCTAGATCACAAGCTAACCCCCATGGATGTAGAGGACTGAAGCCCTAATAACAACTAGATCTGATCAAGAAGAAATTCCGTCAATCTACTCAACTTGAATATCTTTTAAAAGAAAATTTAGAAAATAGGAACATTGGTGAAAGTAAGATCTAGATACCTTCTTCTTTATTTAATGAATAGCAAAACTAAATTACAAAGCCCCTATCCATGCTATTGAGATCCACTTTTAAGTAATAGGATCAGATTTCTCTTCTAATGAAAAGGGATTACAGCTTTCCCTAAACAAACATTACCAAGGAAAATAATCATGAAAAACTAAACATCTTAAGGAGGTTGATCTTGACTACCATATCAATTTTGTCTTCAATCGCTTTGCCTAATTCTTCCTAGATTGGAAAATATTCCTAGTCAAAACCTTTCACAAAAAAGAAATTTTTGCTTTGACTAGCTTATATGAAGACCCAAACTAAAAAATTTGGCCCTGATTGCTTTGTTCATCACACCCTTTTTAGGTGCTGTGGCACCATATTGTAGAGTTTGAAACCACCGATTTAGGATGGGGCCCGTCTCGGCCATCCCATCATTTCTATTGAGATTCCAGCACCTGGGATGACTGTGGGATACCGAAACGTATATCTGGCCTCTGTCCTAGCCATCCCGCCTTCATCTCAGTTGAATCATGCACCAATATGCCATCCAAGTCGGGACTTGCCCTAATTTTTTTTCATGCTTCAAATGGCTGATTCGTCATTGGGAGGACGAATGAAGGACTAACCTTTTTCTGTTGATTCATCGGCGTCATCGCCGAGAGGGAGGAGCATGGCCTTCACCCTTCGATTCCTATTTTCCCATGAAAAAAGCAAAGCACGTTGGGAGGGAGGACCACTCAAGGAGGGACGAGGGACGAGGGAGGGAGGAGGGAAGCATTTGGATTTTCTAATGAGGAGCTAACTAGGAGGGAGTAGGGAGAGAGGACCAAAGGAGTGAGTCATTGAACAGCCCTAAGGCCCTTTTCTCGTATGGGTTCGGGCTGTATCTTTTATGCGATAGAATGATTGATCTTCTTTCGTGACGTCATCCATTGGATCGCACCCACACAGCTCTCAAAGTACTCCGATTTGTAGCTTTGTGCTATCCACCGGTTGAAGTGGGTTCAGGCTATATCTTTTGCGCAATAGAATGATTGATCTTCTTTCGTGCTATCATCCATTGGATCATGCCCACACAGCCCTCAAAGCACTCCGATTTGTGGCTTTGTGCAATCCACCGGTTGAAGTGGGTTCAGATTGTATCTTTTGTGCGGTAGAATGATTGACCTTTCGTGACATCATCATTGGATCACGCCCACCAGCTCTCAAAGCACTCGATTTGTGGCATTGTGTGATCCATCAGTTGAAGAAATGTGAATTATTCCTTCTTTGCACATGTATTGGGATGCCCAATCGGGATGGCCATCGGAATAGGATGGGATGCAAGGCATCCCATTCTAGGCAAAAACCGGGACACCCCTGTCCCATAGGATTTAAAACCTTGCTTTCTTGAAACATTAACTGATTACAAAAAAAAAAAATCTAGGCAAAAATTGGGATATCCCTATCCCACGGGATTTAAAACCTTGCTTTCTTGAAACATTAATCAATTTCAAAAAAAAAAATCTTAATTGGACATCATACATGAAGTTAGGATCTCTAGAAGCTTAGCACGTGATTCAACTTTTCAATATAGTAAATCTCACATCTAGACCCTGTCTAATCCTCCTCGTCGGGGTTAGAATGGTCCACATCAAGGTTGGTGATCCTTCTATATTAGCTTCTTACCTTCTCTCCATTACTAATCACATTTGCACCTTGCCATTTAAATATTATATACATGGTTTAAGTCAAGGTTCTCGAAACCATCCCGAACCACCCGGTTCGGGACATACCAAACCGTACCGGCCAAGAACTAGTATAGTTCGACCATGAAAAACGGTCCAGAATCCCGGACCATTCAAACAACCCCATACCGGATTGGTACAATACTATACAGTATATTTTGCTCAGTTCAGTCCGATTTGGCCCAATTCGGATCCAGTTCGGACCCGGTTCACGTCAAATAATATAGCTATGGAGAAGGAAGAGGATTGTTCTTAATTGCATGGGCCCGGTATGGGGTCCAGTAGGTACGGTACCGTACCAGTCAGTGATCGGTACGGGACCTGGTACTGGTTTAGTATTTCTTGGTTTAAATTGTATTGCTGCATGCCAACTTTACGAGGCATATTGTATCACAGTACACCAACCAACCCTAATACCAGGCATGTTGAAACTATATTAATGTGATATCAGTATAGGGTCTAGTACTAATATGGGAACCTACTATCAACTTTTTATTGAAACCAAATTGCTATCAATCGCCAAGTTCTGCAAAAAGCACATATAAGTTCATTTCTTGAAGAATGATTGAAATCATCAACAAAAGATGTTAAGGTTCCATCTCGTTAACCATGTGATCTTTTAAGTGAAACAAGGGCATAATTCAAAATATAGTGCTATGACAATGACATCCTAACAAAGTTAAAAAATAAGAATAATAAAAAAGATTGCATATGCATGCATGGCAAAATCTCATACGCGTCTGTCTACCATTTCTTACCACAATAAAATATCAAACATTCATATACAAGCAGATATTGTCAGCTTTGCTCAATGAACACAATATTTTGCTATATAACTAGCATGCATCTCCACTAAACAAGAAACTCTTTATGGTCAATATATGTTTTATGCATCCAGTGCATAATGTTCCAAGTAAAAAGATTGTCATAGCAACCACATATGAATAAAAGCAATAGAAAAATAACATACAGACCAATTTAATAGCTAGGTCTAGCATAACGTACATTTTAGGTATCAGTGGTGTTGTTTTCACTTTGGGTTCCACAACATTTCCTATAGCGAAAATTCCACCTCCTTTTACTGTATCTAAGCAGTGAGCGAATACCTTCCTCACTCTTCCAGCAGCAGCTAGTTGCGAAATCATGGATGAGTTTGACTGACCAAAACCAAGAATCCCGTCAAGTGCTTCACTAGATGAACCTAAATCCCCAGATTGTTGTGCACCACACCTGTACCAATATGAGATTGTAATTTGCAAAGGAAGACTGATAAGCCACATGAAACCAACCAAAAGATCACATGCTGATAAGTTATAACATAAAAAAGAAAAATACTAAAAAATTCAAAACACTCAGGATTTCTTTTGACAAATTCTTGCATCAAAATTTCAAATCATTAGTTAATACACAGGACAGAAAGAAACAAAAATAAATAAATAAATAAAATCAAAATGCTAATTTTCATCCTAACTTCCAATATCTTAGAAAATGACTACCTTGTGACAATTGACTATCCTACTTACAGGCAATGAAAATGGAGCAGCCTATCCCGAGCCTAGTCTCTTTAATTTAATTTCGAAAGGATTAATAGGGTAAGGGAAACATGGATGATTTCAATTTTCAACAACACCTTGAATGTAAGGTGATGACTCAATTGCTTACAGTTTAATCAGACAGAATACAATTATTTTGCTGGATGTTAAAGACATCTCAGCATCAGCTTTTTGCTTTGGTAAAACCTACATATCACCTCTTGATAAACGATATCCATGCAAAACCAATCATCAACAATAATCATTCTGCATATGTTCTTATTCCAAGCTTTACTTACCTCCATCCTCTACCTCCTCTTTTCCCCTTCTAACCTCTCCATCTTTCATTCTTTTTCCACTCCCTTCTCACTTTTAACTTGTCCTAACCACTAGGTTAGCCAGCATCTGATTTTCTTTCAGTCACCACTTTATTGAAGCCGACAACCTAGGTCACTTTAAACTTCTCACTTTTCCACCATTATAGGGCTATCCTGGTTGCAAACTAGCACTAGCAGAGGCCAGCCTGATCTTGTGGTGATAGGCCCAACTTCACTATGAGCCCTGATCAACCCCTCCATAGCATGTAATATCAGAAATTCAACATATTGGAAAAATGACTAGGAAAAAAGGGAACTCAAAGAAATGGAGAAAGATTACTGAGAAAAAATAAATTGGCATTGTCACCACTCACCACAAATGCCACCACCGAGGTACCTAGGAGTCACACCTAGGGTTGATAGAGTTGCAATTTCAAACTAGGCCATTACATCATGAAAAACAAGAAAAAAAAATTGCTTCATGGCTTAAAAGTAGATTGAAGCAAGAACCTTATGCAGGCCCCTCTTTGATACCAGAAATTGGGCAGGCCCTTCTTGGTCATTGTAAGTTGAGGAAATAGGAAAGGAAAAGGGAGGGGTGGAGGGATGCCTTCTCTACGACAATAATCCTACTACCGCATGGGGAAAGAAAGGATTGACTATCCATTTTCAAATTAAACACATTAAAAAAACAAAGAAAGGAAAACAAAAACAATTCAAATAATTTGTACCCATGGAATTCCTTAATGTAAAGATGCCAAAAAAATTTTACAATATACATTCATGAATCGGAGCTTACCCAAACAATCTTATAATTGCATCTACAATAAGATCTTTGATGCTAATCCTACAATATGGACAATGAAATCTTCTTTAAATGAAACTCTAAGAATTAATATAACAATACAAATTAAAATGATATTAAAAAGACCTATATGCACAAAAGACTTGTCAGAAGAACAATGCAAACCCAGGAAGGAAAGAAATATGGAGTCCTCCAACTACAAGACTAGACCCACCAGGAAAATGCTAATAGGAGGCTAGGTGCCTAGGTCAATTGGATAGTTTACCAGGTTAACATTTCCACAGGCTCAAGAATTGCGTAAGACAGGCAAAGCTGACAATGATGACTGAAACATCAGAAAATGAGCAGCTGATATCTAAAGCACTTCAAACATTATTTCAAGCAAGATTCACCCCTTGAGTCAGCTTGATTAACAACTCTGCGTATTTCCAAGTCAAACCATCCTTAAAGCATACAGACAAAATATACATTGGATGGTCATGATTTTATGGTATCCTTGAGCCCTTTAATCAATGATTAAGATTAGCTTTAAGTTTACATTAAGACTCTACTTTTTTAATTATACATAGCTATGTAAAAATTCTAGAAATTAGTTTTGAGAATTTTCACCGTTGATTTTTGGGATTTGATATGTTGAAATAAATAAAGCTTCGAAGCTTCTTGGCTGGAGTTTTCCAACATCAACTTCTTCGTCCGCGCTCAATCTCTTCTTTCATCTCTTCTCAAACCTCTATCTCTCTTTTACGTAATTTTGGTATTAAAGCATCTACAAATTAAATAATTTGGTATGACAGCAACCCATCTCTTCTTCTTGTGCTAGTTTGTACAGCTAAGGAATCTTACCTCAAGCATAAAGCATGAATTGATGATTCAAGTATTAAGTGGAAGGCTGAAACCTTAGAGCAGAGGATATACATAGTGTATATATCAAGTATGATAATGAAGAAATGTATGCAAGAAAACTAAGAGTTTTCTTTTCCAATTAAGGGCCTGTTTGGATGTCTAAAATTTTTAAACTTAGGATAAAAATCATGCTAGGATATAGGATTTGATTCTATAGGATTATATATCAAATTCTATTGTAAAAAAAAAAAAAACTTCATGTAAATAATCCTATCCTATGTTTGGATGATAAATTAGGATTTTTTTCTCTCCCTTCTTTCTCTTCCTCCTTCCCTCTCTACTAATAAACTTATCATTATCAAAATATGGTATTAATCATTAAAACTATAAAATAATTCGCATCAAGAAAAGCTAATATATATTTGTATGCTTTGGAATTTAAAATTAAAATTTGCTCCAATATGGGATAGGTTTGAAATTTGCCCCTACAGATTTGAAATTTGCCCCTCAGGTACTCACTACTCAAATCCAATTATATATATTTTTTATTAATTTTTATAAAAATCTTGACCATAGATCCAACTTGATTCAACCCAACCCAACCCAACCTGACCCAATCCCTCTTACCTAGTCGACTCAACCCGATCCGATCAGATCCGAGACCAGTACTGGACTAGTATAGAAATGAAATTTGTAATTAATTGCAAGATGTATATGGATATTGGCCGACCTGACCCATGCTCGATGTCATCTCTAACTTGTTTAACAATACCCTATAAGATTTAGAAAGAGTTTGGAATTTAAAATTAAAATCTATTTGGATTTGAAATTTGCTCCTCGAATACCTGCTACCGAAATTTAATTATATATATATATATATATATATATATATATATATATATATATATATATATATATATTGTTATAATAAATTTCTTAAATATATATAAAATAATATTTTTCTAAAAAATATATAAATAATAAGATGGTATGAGAATTTGAATAGAAGATTTTTGGATGACCTAATCACTGTCTTAACCAATAAACCATAATTATCTATAATTAATTTTTATTACTAATATATTTATTAAAATTCTTTTACATTAAAACCCAACACAAAGCCTAGCCATCATCTAACCTTCCCTATTGAGCCGCTCCCAAGCCTCTCACCAAATCTAGACCCCTAAAGACGGAAAAAATAGAGATCGTTGGGGAGGCCATTGGGGACTATAGCAACGATGGCCGGCAAGGGTGAGGGAGAAGCAGGGAGGTGAAGATGGGTGGAGGAGGTGGAGAGTAGGGGAGGGGAAGGAGGAGGATTCGACAAGGGAGTGGAGTCTTGCTAGACGGTAGCGGCAATGACAGGCAAGGACGAGGAGGTGGAGGGCATTTGGGGAGGCAAAGGTGGGCGAAGGAGGCAGAGAGTGGGGGAGGGGGAGGAGGACTCGGCAAGGAGGGCAGAATCTTGCCAATTGGCAACGGCGATAATGGGCAAGGGCGCAAAGGCGAATGATGTGGGGGGAGGCCGTGGAGGAGGCAAAGATGGGTAGAGTAGGCAAAGAATAGGGCAGGAGGAGGACTTCGCAAGGAGGGGGGCGAAGTCTTGCCAGACAGCAGTGGCGATTATAGGCAAGAGTGAGGAGGTGGAGAGTATGGGGGAAGGCTGTTGAGGAGGCAAAGGTGGGCGGAGGAGGTGGAGAGCAGGAATGGGGAGGAGTCAGACTTGACATGGGGGGGTGTAGAGCCTAATGACAAACGTGGAAAAAAAATAATAACCTATTGGTTTTTTGTTCTACAGTTAAACCATCCAAACAATGCTTAGGAAAAGGAATGGGAATTTTATCCTTGGGATTGCCAAATCATATAGGATTTGGGCTAATCCTATCCTTTCCAAACAGCCCCTAAGTTGGACAAGCCATTTTGATCAAGTTCTCCATCCCTAATATTTACTTATTTTCATATGTGGGTTCCTTTCTAGCATTCTCCCAAAGTGGCAGCACTTAGTTTCCCATTAATATTTCCTCAAAAGAATAGGTTCCAACTATTAACTGATGCAAAATGAAGGTTTTCATGTGTATAACAGAAATCATGTACAAAATGTTCCAAACTCATGCTTATCATGACAACCATGCTTCATACCAACAAGTGAGAAGAAACCATGACAAAAATATCATGGAAATCTCTGTGTTAGAGATCTGAATTATGATTATTCTCATCTCGAGAAGAACATAAAGCTTGGTACCCGGGTTTCAGGGAAATATGAATCCAGAGTTATTTCTTGAGCACGGTTCTCTTCCATGTGATAGATTCTGTGAGTGCCATCAAATTTTTGATGCTCATAAAATACAGTTGACAAACCATTGGATGATCGGCTTATATGTAGTTGATGATATAGCGATGCCCATAGAAGATCAGGCCATCACAGGATGGATAGAGATGAAGGCAATCTTAAAACAGAGTTACAATGAGGAGAAGAAAAAATGGAAATATACAAGATGGTTCTACGAACTGGCCACACATGCAGGGTCAATATAGTCTACAAAAACACTCAGTGCAAGATATTGTCTATACCAAGACCAATTGATTCAAGAGATATTGTTGGGCAAAATTATGACCTACCATAGAAGAAGAAATCATGGATTTACTGTGAGAAATCACAGGTTGAAGAAATAAACTCTATATCCACATAGCACACAGAAATTGAGCTAAGAGATCATGAAAAGCCCAATGGAGAATTTTCCTTTCTACTGAATCGAAAGTGGATATAGATCCTTCAAGCCATTCATGAAAGCAGCAGAGAGTCTAATTCTCTATTAAGTCCTTTTCTTTTCTTTTTTTTCTGTAGATCTCTACCTAATTATTGAGAAATGGGACTCAGTCCTCTAGAACAAAAGAATATTGAGTCCCCCTAAGCAGGCTTCCCGGTACCGGTACCGAGACCTGTACCGGTGGTCAGCAAGTATGGTATGGTACCGGTATCGTACTGTATCGATACACGGTAAGGGTAAGCATGCCGGTATGAACCGGCACGCCCAATTTTTTTTTTTTTGGTTTTTATTTTGTTTTTTTGGGTTTAAAATTTAGGATTTCGTGTTTAGGACCTTTAGGATTTGGAATTTAGAGTTTAGGATTGAAGACTTCAAGATTTAGGATTTAGGATTTAAAAAATGCTAATACATTAATTCTAATTAAAATAAAATATAAAATATAATTAAACTAAGATTATCAGCAATTAATGAAAGTAAAAGATAACATATAAATATAATTACATACCAATGTCTAGAATCGGATAAAGTAGCGATGTCCATAAATATCGGGATCATTGATGTACTCAGTAGGAAAATCAGTAAATCCCTCTAGCCAAGTAGCATGATAGTCCTGTAAGGTCATCTCCGGAGGTATGCGTAATGGATCGTAACTCATCGCAGATCCCTCGCTGAGATCCCGACTCTGAGATTTTTAGATTCATATAGGATTCTATCATACATGCTACATATATTTTTTTAAAATCCTTGAAATGCATTAAAAGCCAATTTTTCTTCAATTTAAGACCTAAAGCACTATTCATAAGATGCATTAAAACTTGGATAAATCGACATGAAATTTATAGTGAGAGTAGCTTACGAGCCCCAAATTAATAATTTATAATTACAATTTTTTTACTAATTATTTTTTTATTCATTTTTTAATCCAAAATTAATTTTTAATTTAAAAAATTATATACTTAACAAAAAATCAAGATCTTAGTATCATTGTGTAGATCTATCCTATATCTACCACATACTCTAAAATCATGGTCAACAAAAAAAATTTGACTGCATTTTTCCTTAATTTTCTATTTTGCACGAATTTTAACAAAAAAAAAGAGAGGGAGAGGGAAAGAAGGAAAAGGGAAGCTATACATACCTTGATTCTACCTTCCTCTTCAATTTATGGATATCTGATTGCCTTGAAATGGAGAAAAAGTGAAAGATTTTTCATTCGTTGAGTCGAATGTCAAAAGACAATAGAGAGCTCTTTGTTTGCTCTCTTAAGAAGCCAAAACAATGGCCCCTCCCCCCCACATGGCTACAGTAGCCAATAGTGAAAGGCAAAAAAAATTAAAGGAAAACCGGTTCGAACCGGACTGAACCGGTCACAAACCAGCCAGTTCGGAATGGTTCCGACCAGTTCAGGTCCGGTTCTGGATAGGTTCGGGCCGTTACATAAATTTTTTTTTATTTTTAAAATGGATGGGAACCGAATTATATGGCCAAACCATGCCAGCCGGCCATCGGTCCGGTTCAGTATGCCCCGAACCAGCTAGTTCGGCATGGTTCGGCGTTCCTTGCCCCTAAGTGTCAGCCAAAGTTTATTCATGTTTTCATCTGGATAGTTCTCCAGAGGATATATCTGGAAATGATGCCTAACTCTCAAATTTATTTATCACAGGTCAATAGTATAAAAAGGCATAAATTTTTTTATCACAAGTCGGTAGTATAAAAAGCCATAAATTTTCAAAAATGAACACCAAACAGAGGCTTCTTTGTCTTGCGAAGAACACCATCTTTTGTTTCTCAAAGCTACCATGACTTTGGAGTAGAAAATTTTCAGCAACTATTAACCGTCCATTTTGTAATCATATAAGAGCCAGTGGCTCACCTTTTAGTAAATGAAGCACTTTAGCTAAACAGCTCCATGAGCTCAGTGATATATTCTGTCTCCATGCACATCTAACAAAGTCTTACAATAAGTCATAAACAAGGAGCCTAGTACCAACCATAGTTGTTACTGAATGTAAATCAAACTAACAAAAGAAACCATGCCATCTCTAAGTACCGAGAATAACTCAATCTTTTTCCCAAAAATATCAACATTAGCTTCAATCAACATGTTATAACAAGGATTCCAGATGCAAAGTGTTGTGTTGACATTGCGCCCTAAGAATTAGAAATTAAGATTAAGCAACAGAATTTGCTTGGAATCACCATACAAGAATAAAAATGATGAACAATGTTGACAACATAGCTCCCCTTTAGATCCATTCGGAAGCATGAAAATGGAATGACTAAAAAATGAGAGTTTGACAATAAAAGTTGCTGAAAAAAATGATCAACAAGTCACAGTAGTTTGGTAATTGCCATACTAAGCAATAAAGGACTTGCGGAATGTGATTTCTAAATCACTCTCTACACTCCTAAAACTAAATTGTATTGCTATCACTTTTTCTGCCATAATTGTTCTTTATTTGCTTGTGAAAATAAGATATAAAACCTTTTCAAACATCTTTCACATCTAAATACATCAAATAAAACCCTTTTTAGATGCCACCATGCTTTGAAATGTAAATAATAGGCATCTCACAATCTACCAAGAGCATCAAGTTTATAATCCAAACTTCACCATAGGTTCCTATGGAAATAAGATTCTTTCAAAAGGAAATGAATATTCAAAAACTCTCTGACTACTTTGGTTTAGAAAGCTTTTATTTTATAATTGCTTTCTCCAGGTCTTTAAGCCTCATTCTAAAGCATATCACAAATATCTAGTTCACATTGCATATGTCCAAACCATGTAAGAAACTACTCATCACTTTGTTTAACAATATAATCATTTCCATTTCAGACACAAGTCTTAACAACCTTGTAATGGGGGGGTACTTTTGAAGCCTCGGACCTATAGTCGGATGCTATTTACAAAGCGGCCGACCTTTATACCGAGATGAAGCATCTTCACACTTAACCTTAGCAGGTAGTCAGTCTTAGAAGTGGCCGACCTTTATGGCTGAGCTGTGAAGCATCTTCATACTTAACCTTAGATGGCAGTTAGTCAGTCTTAGAAGTGGCTGACCTTTACACCGAGGCATCTTCATATTTGGCCATTTGCACAAATTCAACTCAACTCTTATCAATCACAGGACCTACTCTGACAACTTCAACTGGATGCCCTCCTAACACATACGGCAACCTCCCACACCATGTAGATGAGACTAAAAATAATAACTACCCCTACGTGAGGAGCAAATAAAGGCTAAAATGCCGAACTCATAATATCACTAGCAACGGCCTTCTCCATCTATGGGAGCAAATGAGGGCTATAATATCATGCCTATAACTGCACGATTAATGGCCCGCCATGCTCGAGAGCAGGCAATTTCTCAACCATTTTCTATAAATAACCAGAGCCCTAAGGATCCCCGAGTAAGCAATCCTTTCCACGCTCACTACTTTCCTTCTGTTCTAGATCTCTGACTTAGGCATCGAAGAATCCTCACCGGAGCATCCCCAGCTGTGGACTTTTTTGCAAGTCACTCTAGCGATGATTTTCGCCTGATAGTACCCTTTTTGACCTCGAGTTGGAATTTGCAGCAATAGATTGGCACTAGAGGAAAGGCCATGCCCGTTTTTCAGGAAGCCAAGTGAGCATTTGATGGCGCTGGAAAGTTTCTTCACGATGTTTCAACATCGTCTCTTCCAAAAATGGGAGAGCCCATGTCGATAGCGAGGCCCCCGCATCGCCATCACGACTAGCACCACCTCCGCCTACCGTCGGGATAAACGCTAACCAGTTCAACACGTTGGTCCAGCAAGTGCACACTTTGGCCACTACGATCCCAATGATGCAGCGGAGCGATGATGTGCGGCAGAAGACACATCTTGCTCCCGCGCCCATGCCAACCCCGACTAGTGGGCCGTCGCGATGCAGCTCCACCAACATGTCGCCCATTGCCGCACCTTCTTCCTTGAGCAACTCATCCTCTGTCATGGAGCCGCTACCCACGTCCCCCGTACTTCTTTGGCAGCTGCTCCCATGCCAACAAGTTTGTCGATTTTAACTCCAACATCATCTCCATCCAGCAATGCTCCAGTAAGGAGCTCATCTTCCATGACCCCAAGAGCAACATCTACAACTACAAGCACACCTTCTCCATCAAGATCCATCCCATCTACTGCGAAGACCACATCTTGCTCCCTTCCGAGCTTATGACCCCGTTGAATGGGCTACCAGGATTGCCTAATAGATGTCATTAGATCTTATTGTGTGTTGGGGGTAATTTTGCTTGGATCAAGAATATGAAGCCAAGACAGCAAGTCTAGTCTGTCCTTGTTGCATGCTTTCCGATCATTCATCAGATGGTCCTTTTCAAGTGACCCAGGCATGTAGAAATGACTAAGGCATGCAATCAATCCGAGGTCTCTTCAGGCCGAGAAGTCCTCTTCAAGGCATGCAATCAATCTGATCCATGCGCTTCAACCAACCTGGACATACAGAAATGACTAAGACATGCAGTCAATCCAACCTATGCTTTTCAGGCCAAACAGAACATGCAGAAATAACTAAAGCATGCAGTCAATCCAAGAAAGCCTCTTCAAGCCAAGAAGTCCTCTTCAAGGCTTGCAGTCAATCCGAAAAGGCCTCTTTAAGCCAAGCAGGCCTCTTTAGGGCATGCAGTCAATCCAATCCAAGAAGGTCTCTTCGAGCCAACCAAGCCCCTTCAGGCAATACTCCATTAGTCACCTAAGGATTAATTGACACTCATCTCTATACCTAGACTGTCTAACAAGTTACATCACATCAATCACTACCATATCTTTGCATTTAAGAGGAGCAAATGCCTTAAGAAGCAACCTACACCACCATCAGGAAAACATGGCAGAACTCCACAAAATGACAAGGTGCCAATTAATAAGGAATGGACATCTCTTGTAGATAGAAAGCCCCTGATAGCCCATATGGAGAGCCTGTCACCTTTCACCAAATCCATTGAGATCTCTGATATTCTAATAAAGCCCTTGTCTTCAACCTCTATAAAGGGGGCTCCCTGAGAACCCCCAAGGTACGCTATTTATTCTCCCAGCTTACGCTCCTTAATATTGTTGGCCTGAAAACTGACTTGAGCATCGGAGTGCTTTCGCCAAGGCCACACCCGGTAGGGCTTTTTTGTAAGTACCACTCATGAAGACTAGCCTGCGCTGCCCACTCCAGCACCTTCTCCACCTTCTCTGGCGTTCAACAGTTTTCAGCATCAACACTGAGGATGGGGATGATCTTAATAGATGGTGGTGTTGGGCATGAGACTCATGTGGGGTGAACTTTGGGGTCCAACCAGAATCTTTTAATGTTGGTCTAAGAAGAAGGTGATTTGAGAGCTGAGATAAAGCAAAAAAAAACAAGGCTGAGCCAAGGTGTTGCCCCAACCTCGGCCGTCTCGTCATCTGCATCATGATCTCCAAAAATCCGCCCCTTGATGCCATGCAATGCTGGTGGGCTCCCTTAAATGCCCTGCATTCTAGTTGCCAGCTTTCTTCAAAGATCACCAGCCAAAGGTCGGGGAACTCCCTGGCGTATGCCCAGGTGGCTCGAATAGAGCTGAGGTGAAGCACAATGCCGAGACCGAACCAAGATCGCCCTCAGACATTTGGTGATCCCTCAAATAACCAAAGTGAAGAAGGGAAGAGGACTCCCCAGCTTTCCTTTGGCATCATCCCCATCCAGTGATGCTCTATAAGGAAATCGTTTTCGACGACCCCAAGAGCAACACCTGGTCACGAGCTTGACCCCATCAACAAGATGCTATTCATCAGCCCTGGACACCTTGACTCCTACACCACCAATGGCGGTTGCTTGGGCTTCTTCAACTCCTGCCAGATTGGGCCTGGCAAGTTTTGCAGGAAAGAGCTGCTAACATGGGCACTCATGCCCACGTCTAGCCACCATACTTCTGTCATCAACGCACGCAGTCCAAGCTATGTCGAAGGTTGAAGTATTCACACTCGTCATCGATGACATCAATCAAGGTTCTACACCAGGGTTCCCGGAACCGTCCCGTACCGCCCGGTACGGGGCGTTCCGTACTGTACCGACCAAGAGCCGGTACGGTTCGCCACCTAAAAACGGTCCGGGCACCGGACCGTTGACAAAAACAAAAAAAAATTCATACCGAAATGGTACGGTACCGGTACGGTACGAAACCGCCCGGTTCGGGTCTATTCAGGCTCGGTTCGGCCCGCTTCAGGTCGGTTCGGGATCGGTTTAGGGAGAGGGGGGAAGAAAGATTGTTTTTTTATTTAATTTGACACGCCGGTACACCATACGGTACGGTACGGACCGTACCGCCCGCTGACCGGTACGGGTTCCGGTACCGGTTCAGCAGACCTTGTTCTACTCCCACTAGTGGTGCACCTGGGCCGCATACTTCATCCAAGCAACATAGAGGTCGCATTTCCTCTTCACCTCGGTTACAACCTAAAATCCAAACTCTCGAAGCTTCACCTTTATTTTCTCCCCATCCGACAGAAGCCCACCGAAGGTCTTCCACCTCCATCTCATCCTCGTATGACGGAAAACCACTAGAGGTCCATCCTCAACCTTGGCAACATCATCGACGAGGCAACTCTTCTTTAGATGGATCGGCGACTGCCTCGATCACAAGATTGCTATGGTTGGAGCTTAGTTTCGGCTGTATCAGCGACTACCTCCAACCCCTCCTTTGGCTCGGTTTCGGCTACATTGGCAATAGCCTCCAAACCCTCCTTTGGCTCAGCCTCAGCTGGATCAGCATCCCTTGGCTCAATCTCAGATAGATCGGCATCCCTTAGCTCAATCTCAGCTAGATCGGCGACCACCCATCCGCAAAACCGCATCAACCTCTTCTTTAGCTAGGTTGGTTGGATTGGAAACAGTATCAGGCCTCTCCTTTGGCTCCATAGCCGGCTCCATCATCTCCTACTAGCAGCATCGAGATGGTGGGCATTGGTTCGTCGCCAGCCATATCAAGATGGGCACCCACTGTGCCACCCCTGTGCCATCGTGAGTTTACATTCTATGGGAATTTACATCATGGTGGCCAGTAGGCTCCCATCTTTTTCTGAACTTCATGGAGGCTCCCATGTGCATCATGATGGAGACCTACGGTGGCCAACAGTAGTCTCCCATGGGTGTGAACGACAATGGGTTTGCAATCCAAAGGTTCTCAAGAGGGACAAGAACAGGGGAGCAAGGGCTTTTAGGAATTTACACAAAGGTGGATGGTGGATTCAACACTTGCAAGGTCATCTCTTTTTAGGTGCTCCCTCCCACCTCCTTCCACCCTTGCAATGTCAAAGAAGTATGCCAACTTATAGTCCTTAATACCATCTTTAAACTCAGTGGGAGCCCTCATGCATGAAGCCATGAACGTGACAAAATTTGATGGTGCCTCCAAGCAGGTCCAACTCTGACACTTGAACCATACTCCAGTTGGCAAGCTCTTTAAGGGCTGAAGCACAAGATACAAGGTTTGAGATGTGCTAGTAGATCATAATATCCAAGTGACAGGATTCTCTATATGCTCGCGAGCCGGTTGTTGCTTTGGAGCTTGGGGATGAGGTTATCTCCAAGTCTATTCCATTCGTACAGGATCCAAGGCTTGTTTGCCAAAAGACAACCAACTGTCATGATGGCAAGCAACAGCCCCGTGTACTGCTCGACAATGTACTTGGCTACATCCTTCAGATATGGGCAAGCAAACTCCATATTGGCTCAATCCACCCAGAAGAACTTCATGCAACAGAGGCCCCATGTGTCATCATATCATAGATCTGGGAGTTGGTACACAGAGGAATTGTTTGAGATGGTACATTAGCTGCGACTCACTCATGAAATCTAGCCCTTGGGGAAGGACTTGCTAGACCTGCTGGAAGAGCTGGTATATGATGCCGAGGAGCTCTGGGGAATGTGATAGCTCAGAGACGCCGCTATAATGGAAGGCATTCTTCACCCATCCATCATCGAACAGCTTCAAGACCATGGTGGTCTTATCCAAGCCACTCATGCCAACCACTGAGATGACAGTGGGCTGGAGGTCGCCTCCGAGCGGCAACCCCATTAGTTTGTTTCTCCTCTCTACATGCTAATGAGCTAATTCGTGTCAAGGAAGATCAAAGCCAAAGCTGAGCCAAGGTGAAGGCCAATCTCCTGAAGCTGACCTCCCAAAAACTAAGCTCCGAAGAAGCCAAAATCTTGAAGATGCTATGGTACGAGGCATTAAAGCCCTTATCTGTCACCCTATCCTTATTTTTTGCAGGTTCGCAAGCCTACAAAAAGCTATAGAAAATTAACCTGTAGCCGGGGTGATAAAAGTCATTACTAGGGGCAACACGACAGTGAATCCAAAAGCTCGATGGGACTTCGCTAACCTAAATCATGGAATTCCTCTAATCTACCAGTAATCTATATTTTACTTTAAAGAATTTCAGGTTTATTATTTAATTTGTGCATCTTTTACATGTTGATTGATGTTTTGAGAAGCGGAGGATTAACACTAGATGACTCTCGGAGCCAAGCAAAGTATCAGTATTGCCAGAGCTGGTTGTATACAGCAATTATCTCATATGGGTATTACTCAAGCTGGCCATGTATAGCATTGCCTTAAGCGGTGCTGTCCAAGTTGGTCATGTCCAGCAATTGCCTCAAATTAGTATTGCTTAGGCTAACTGTGTAAAGCAGCTACCTTAAAGTGGCATTGTTTGAGCTGGTCGTGTACGGCAATTGCCTCAGATGGCATTGCTTAAGCTAACTGAGTAAAATAACTGCCTTGAAGCGATACCATCCGAGCTGGTCGTATATGGCAATTGCCTTAGATGGGCATTGCTTAGGCTAATTGTGTAAAGCAGCTGCCTTGAAATGGCATTGTCCAAGCTGGTCGTGTACGATAATTACTTCAGATGGCATTACTTAACTAACCATGTAAAGCAACTACCTTGAAGCAGTACTGTTTAAGCTGGTCTATACAATAATTATCTTGGATGGGCATTGCTTAGATTAACCATGTAAAGGAGTTAGTTGCCTTGCAATAGCATTATCCAAGCTGGTCGTGTATGACAATTGCCTTAGATAGCATTGTCTAAGCTGATCGTGTAAAGCAACTGCCTTAAAGTGACATTGTCCGAGCTATTCATATACAGTAATTGCCTCAGATGGACATTACAAGGTTCTCCGAACCGTGCAAAACCGCTGGTTCGGGGCGTACCGAACCAGACCGGTAGCCGACTGGCACGATTCGGCCATATAAATCGAAACGGCCCCCATAAAATTTTAAAAAAAATTCCTTTACCGTACAAACCGAACCCGAACCGGGTCGAACCGGTGCTGAACCGGTCGAAACGAGATCGAACCGGTCGGTTCGGGCCCGGTTCGGTTCGGTACGGGTGGGTGGAGGCTGATTTTTTATTTTTGTCACATGGCTACTGTAGCCATGTGACTTGCTTTGGAGGGGGGCTGCCTTTGATTTTAAAGCCTAAAGGGCCTGCTGCAGACCTACGGAAACAACGACGGAAAAAAATCCTTAATCCTTTTCAACCCAATCAAATCTACAGAAATCGAAGAGGAAAGTAGAATCAAGGTACGTATACCTTTTTTTTTCTGTATTTCCCTCTTTCGTCTCATTTTTTTATTAAAATCCGTGCAAATTAGAAAATTAAGAAGAAATGCTGTCAAAATTTATTTGTTGGCTCTGATTTTAGAGTATGTGATAGATGTAGGATAGATCTACACAATGAAACTAAAATCCTGATTTTTTGTTAAGTATATAATTTTTTAAATTAAAAATTAATTTCAGATTAATAAATTAATAAAAAAATAATTTAAAAAAAACTATAATTATAAATTATTAATCTAGGACTCGTAAGCTACTCTCACTATAAATTTCATGTCGATTTATTCAAGTTTTGATGCATCTTATGAATGGTGCCGTAGATCTTAAATTGAAAAAAAATTGATTTTTAATGCATTTCTAGGATCTTAGAAAAATATATGTGGTATGTATGATAGAATCCTACATGAATCTAAAATTTAAAATTTTTTTATTTTTCTTTATTTTTAAATTTTTTTAAATAAAAAAATAAAAAAAATAAATTAAATTTTAAAAATTAAGTTAATAAAGTATTAATTAATAAACATTATTATTGACCTTATCTGTTATTTAAATATTCAGGTATGGATCCATCAAGGAGGAGGAAGAATCCGGAGCGGGACATTAGCTGGTTACAGGGAGAGATGCTCTCAGGTCGGCATCACTAGAGGTGTAACTGGTGCAATACTGAATTCAAAGGTGGGGATAATAAGGTTGAAGCAGCACTTGGCTGGTGGCTATTCTGATGATATGCATGCCGACATTGTCCACGGGAGGTCCGTCAGTTGATGAAGAAATATTTTGCTGATTTTAAAGCTAGGAATGAAATAGCAGCAAAGAAGAAGGCAGAGGTGGACCGCATAGCCGCAGAACCACCTTCTTATTACTTCAGGGAGTCAGAGGGAGCATCTATTCCTTCTAATTAGGAGGTATAGATGGAGGCTGCTATTCAGGCAAGCTTGTATAAGCAGAGGCGGTAGGAAGAGGCAGCCAGGCATAGACAGTGATTCAGGCCATCAGCTTTTGAGTCAGAATCGGGATCCGCTTCTGCTAGTACTGTAGGAGAGTCTGAGACACAGTTTAGGACCTCCTCGGTTAGAGAGCCCCTCAAGAAAGGCACCAGCCGTATTGCATCGATGTTGGGAGCATTTGACAGTAGAAGGAAGTCTTCCAAAGACATTCTAGAGGGAGCTACTATCTATGATATCGATCCACATGCCTTTTACAATAGAGATTCCAAGCAACAGAGGATTGACACAATGTTGAAAAAGGATAAGAAGAAGGATATGTGGCGGGCCATCTCCTCCTGGTTTCATTTCAATCATATCCAAGCCCATGCAGCAGACAATCCATATTATCGTCTGCTATTTCATCTACACAGGTTGTTGGTGCAGGTATAGATCCTCCAGCATCGAGGGATATCTATGGTCAGCTTCTGGATAGCAATAAAGAGCTAAAATGATGGATATCCTCATATCAGAGCAAGTGACCCGTGTATGGATTAACGGTGATGTGTGATGGTTGGACTAGTCCTACTAGACGGAGCATCATCAATTTCTTGACTTATTATGATGGAAAGACTTTTTTCAGAAATCTATTGATGCTTCAGATCAGGTGCACGATGCCAGTTATATCCTTAAATTGATGGAGGTGATTGATCAGGTGGGAGAGCATAATGTCGTGCAGGTCATCGCTGATAATGGACCATAGTACAGGGCCGCGAACAGATCTTGATGGAGCAGCGACCGCATATTTTCTGGACCCCTTGTGCTGCACATTTATAGATCTCATGTTGATGGATATTGAAAAAATCTGCAGGGTGCAGAAGATTGTTGAGCTAGCACAGTCTATCACCAGATTTATATATAACCATACATGGATCTTATCATTGATGAGGAACTTTACAGGAGAGAAATATTGAGACCGGGGCTCACACGGTTTGCTACTAATTACATTACACTTAATAGTCTTCTTGGCAAGAAAGCAGAGCTGCATCAAATGTTTATCAGTCAGGAGTGACAACAGAGCAGATATGCCAGGGCAAATACTAAGATAAGCAATGTGGAAAATTTAGTGACGAGACAGACATTCTGGCAGCAGGCTGAGAGGGTAATGGAGGCTATCAAGCCTCTATATGAGGTACTTCGTGCTGTGGACTCCAAGAGGTATGCTCAGATGGGCTTCTTATATTTCATGATGCAAAGGGCAAAGAAAAAGATCCAGGAGGCAGATCCATCACATGCATCTGAGTATATCCGAATCATTGATGAACAGTGGAGTTATCAAATAAGTTCGAATTTGCATCTAGCAGGTACGTAGTAATTTATGAAATCCCTAAAAATTAAGTTTCAATTAGATTTGTACAAGTATGCTTGACTAATTCTTAAAATATATATGCAGCTTACTATCTAAATCCGAGATTTCAGAACTCCGTACCAGACATTACCATGGATGAGGATCTTATGTCTGCCCTACGCAATGTTATATATAAGATAGAGCCCGATCCAGATATCACTGCTCTGTGCCTTGAAGAAGTAAGTTAGGTTGAAATTATTGAATGATTTTTAAGAGCATTAATTTCAACAAGCTAACAATTTTTTTTCCTGGCGAACGAAATTTTTTAGGGAGGGCACAGATTCATTTGGATCCACTATAGCGATCAAAAGTAAATCAAAGATGAATCCTAGTAGGTACTACTAAGGAGTAAGTGTAATATTATATCAGGATTAAATTTTTTATTTTGCCAAATCTAAAATCTTAAATGATGTAATGTCTTTTGCAGCTGAATGGTGGGTGCATTTTGGTGGATCTGCTAAAAATCTGAAGGTTCTTGTAGTTAAGATCCTCTCCCAGACGGTGTCATCCAATGGATGTGAGCGCAACTGGCCTATATTTGGCCTTATTCACTCCAAGCAGAGCAACCGTCTGAAACAGAAATGCCTCAACGATCTTGTGTATGTACACTATAATTTAAGGTTGAGGCTAAAAAATATTCAGGAAGAAGTAGAATTGAAATATCCCGATCCCACTGCAAGTTCATATGTCGATGAGGACGAAGATCCAATGACTGGATAGGTCATGAGTCAACAATAGCAGCCAGAGCTTGATGAGCCAGGATTGCCTCCTCGACCAGCCAGTTTTGTAGCTAGTGAGGCTGGGGTGGATGCTAGACAATGGACAATAAGTCATATTCCTCACAGAGCTCCAATAGATACAGCACATCGTCCCTCTCCACCATCTAGTAGACCTAGAGACAGAGAAAAAGGAAAAACAGTTGTACCTCCATCGAAGCACTCAGTCCACTCAGATTCAGATACCAGAGAGAGTGATGATAGTGCTTCAAATAGTGAAGGATCTAGTGATCAGGGAGAGGCAGGAGGACAGGAGTCGCAGCTACCTATTCATATTCGATTCACTAAGGAGTCGCAGTTTAGCCATGCCACGCAGGATACAAATCATGGATTACCATCTGATAGACCTTGTGATGATATGATTCCATATAAGCGACGGGCTCCGTGTGGTCGTTCGGGACATGATACAACTGCAGCTCTTGTATGTGAAGTAGAATCCATGGATGTATCTGGGTCATCCTCATATTCAGGATCCTCTTATCCGTAGCTACCGGCAACTTCTAGTCCATATAATCCATTGGTGCATCTGAGACGTCATCATCCAGTGGTTATTATCCCATGCAGCCCGGAGCATCTTATGGATCTGATTTTGCTGCTAGTATATTTGGATGGGCTCCTGTACTGCCATATCATCAGTCTCTGGACAACTCTCAGAGTCGGGACATCAAAGAGGTATCTGCGATGAGTTATGATCCATCACGCATATCTCTTGGAATAACTTAGAGAAGTATCATGCTGTCTGGCAGGAGGAATATACCAATTTTTCTACATAGTACATAAATGATCTCAATATTTATAGACATCGTCACTCTACCCAATTCTAGATATTGGTATGTAATTATATGTTTATGCTACATTTCACTTTCATTAATTGCTGATAATCTTAGTTTAATTATCATTTTTTATCTTATTTCAATTAGAAATAGTCCTAAATCTTAGTATTTAGTCCTAAATCTTGAAATCGGACATATCTTAAATTTTAAATTTCAAGCATTTAGAACTCTTAAACACTAAATTCTTCCTAAACCCTAAACCCTAAATCCTTAAAAAATAAAATAAAAACCTTAAAATCATAAAAAATATCAAAAAAATTGGACGTACTGGTTTGAACCGGTACGCCACGCCGTACCGTGTGTCGGCATGGTACAGTACCGTACCAGTACCGGCCGTCCACCAGTACGGCTCCCGGTATCAATACTAGGAACCTTGGGACATTGCTTAAACTGACTGTGTAAAGCAACTACCTTGAAATAGCATTGTTCGAGCTTATTGTGTACGGCAATTATCTCATACGAGCATTGTTTAAGCTGACCGTGTAAAGCAACTACCTTGAAGTAGCATTGTCCAAGCTTATCATGTATGGTAATTGCCTCAAATAGCATTGCTTAAACTGATCATGTAAACCAACTGCTTTGAAACGACGTTATCCGAGCTGGTCGGTACGGCAATTATCTTAGATGGCATTACTTAAGCTAATCATATAAAGCAACTGCCTTCAAGCGACATCATCTGAGCTGGTCAAGTATAGCAATTGCCTTATATTGCATTACTTAAGCTGACTGTGTAAAACGACTACCTTGAAGTGGCATTGTACGAGTTGCTCATGTACAGCAATTATCTTAGATGGTATTGCTTAAATTGACCGCGTAAAGCAACTACCTTGAAGTGGCGTCATCCAAACTGGTTGTATATGACAATTGTCTCAAATTGGCATTGCTTAAACTGACCGTGTAAAGTAACTTCCTTGAAATGGTATGTCCGAACTAGTCATATACAGCAATTGCCTCGGATTGATATTCTTAAGCTAACTGGGTAAAGCAACTATCCTAGATCGGCATTTTCAAATAATTGTCTTAGAATGACATTCTCAAATAATTGCCTCAGATCGGCATTCTCAAATAATTGCCTCAAATTGGCATTCTCAAATAATTATCTCATATCGGTATTCTCAAATAATTGCTTCAAATCGGCATTCTCAAGCAATTACCTCGGATCAGCACTTTCAAACAAAAGAGATTTAACATTGTTCTAAGCCTTTGTCCTCTTCTCTCTCTTTACCGCAGCTTCAGCTTTGCTTCTTTCTGACAATACTTTCAATTTTTTTTATTTCAGCAATGTTAGCCTCTTAATCAGCTCTTGTTCTGAAAATTTCTGGGCCTTTTTCCTGGCCACCTCCACTTCTCTACCCTCCAGCTCGATCTTATTAGTAGCCTTCTTAGCCGCTTTGGCGTTTTGTTCAGACTTCTCCTTGGCTGCTTTTGCCACCTGCATTCAATGAAGGACATGACATCTATCGAAAAGCGTAGACAAGCATCCTTAGGCTTGAGGTACAGTTGGCAGTACTCCCTTCATCTAACCCACTCCTAGCTCAAACTCCAGAGTAGGGGACAATTGTTATGAGGGATACTTCTGAAGCTTTGGACCTATGTCAAGATACTATCTAGAAGTCAAGATACTATCTAGAAAGTGGCCAACCTTTACACCGAGCTGAAGCATCTTATACTTAACCTTGGATGGCAAGTAGTCAGTCTTAGAAGTGACTGACCTTTATGCTGAGCTAAAGCATCTTCATACTTAACCTTAGATGGCAAGTAGTCAGTCTTAGAAGTGGCCAACCTTTGCACTGAGGCATCTTCATATTTGGCCATTTACTCCTGATTTAACTCAAGTGTTATCAATCACGTGATCTACTCTGACAACTTCAATTGGATGGCCTCCAGACACATACAGCAACCTCCCACACCATGTAGATTAGGCCAAAAAATAATAACAAACCCCACATAAGGAGCATATAAAAGCTCAAATCCCATACTCATAAATCGCTAGCAATGGCCTTGTCCGTCCATGGAAGTGAATGAGGACTATAATATCATGCCCATAATTACACAATTAATAGCCAACCATGCTTCAGAGCAGGCAGTTTCTTAGCCATCTTCTATAAATAACCAGAATCCCAAGAATCCCCAAGTAAGCAATCCTTTCCATGCTCACTACTTCTCTTCTACTCTAAATCTCTAATTTGAATGTTGGAGGATCCTTGCTAAAGCCATTTCCGACTATAGACTTTTTTGCAAGTCGCTCCAATAACGATTCTTGACTGACAGCACCCTCTCCAACCTCGGGCTGGAATCTATAGCAACAAACCTTATTCCCAGCATGCTCATATGTTCTCATACCTCCACTTCAATGTCAAAAATATTAACTAAAATGTGCTAATATTTGCTCTTCCAATCAAGTCTCTGTGGTATATGATGATTCATTTACCATTTTAAATGATCATATTGTTGTCACTAAAATTCTACCTGAGGCATGCTCCTCTAACACAATGTATATGGAATACGAGAACGAAATAAAAACAAGTTAATTAGGAATTCCACATCTTAAGCTAGAATCTGTATCCTCAAGTCATACATATACCGACCATATTTGGATTCCTTGTCACGCAAAATCTCTAAGATATTTGTGTCATGCGTCTCTTTTAATGCAAGAAAACAGGCATTATGTACATTTAGCTCTAGAATCAGTAGAATGTAACTCACCCAAATGAAACGCTTGCATTGGCTGGTGTTGTTCGGTGATTACCAGAAACTTGGTTATACTGTACAGCATCCGTCACAAAGTATCCGGCAGTCGAGCTCCCATCTCCATACATCACACTGTATTGGCATGGCTTGTTCGGCGAGCAGCCCTCAATCTCCCCCCCATAAGTCGACGTGCAGAAATTCTCGTTGCACGACACCAAACTACCGCTATGGGAACCCTTCGGGTCATACAACGTCAATTCTATCTGCATCAAAGATCCAATCCCCAATGAAGTCATTCAAAGCTGCAACATGGGATCCAATGGAAGGACTGAGTTCCAAAGCATACCCCCAGATCGCTCTTCTTGGGGCAGCGGGTGCAGGTGACGCAATTCACCCAAAGAATGTCGCTTCCGGTGTCGACCTGCACGTAGTACTTCTTTGGAGGCGTTCCAATCCCAATTTCCGCGAAATACAGACTACAATATGAAGAAAAGGAAAGCAATTGTTGAATTCAATTTAGTTCTTAGATTTTCAAAACAATAGTCAACAATAATATTGATAATAATAAGAAAGGAGTTCGGAATGGGAGGCGGACCCGGTGTCGGTGGGGAGGCCAACGCCGCCGATGGGGAGATCGACGGCGGAGAGGATGCGGCCGTGGCGGCGGACATCGTGGGCGCGGAGATCGGCGATGGGGCGCTTGCGGTGGAGGTATTTGTGGCGGACCTGCAAGACGCCGGTGGCGCGGGCGAGGGGAGCGAAAGAAAAGAAGAAGAGGAGGGTAAGGAGAAGGACTCTCCGCGCATCCATGAGAGACTCTTTTGTTCCTTCCCTTCCCTTTGCCATTATGGAGCAGCTGTTTCTTCTCCTTCTCTTTCATTCCTACGAGTACATCTTTATTGATATAGTATTGGAGGGAGGGAACTCTTTTGGCTTTTTTTTTTTTTTTTTTTTTCAAAAAAAAAAAAAACGACGGTGGGGAGACCACCAGAAGTTTTCAACGGTTATTTTAAGCAACGTTTAGATATTGTCGCCCACATACTATATTAATCTTTTATTGGTATTCTTTGTTATTTTTAATGCATTAAAACTCCGGTTTCGATAGAGAGTCAAGGGGAAAATCTAGGTCTGGTTTGCCTCAGTCCAACACTTCCCGTTCAAGATTTGGCTGGGTTAAGGGCAGACGCTTGATAAAACAACTTGAATGAAGTTTAGCATTATTTTATTTCTAATTTATTTTTAAATAATTTTATAGTAAATTTGATAAAACAACTTGATAAACCAAGTTGAATGAAGTTTAGCATTATTTTATTTCTAATTTATTTTTAAATAATTTTATAGTAAATTTGATATGAGTAGATTTTTAAAGGTCCAGTAAACTCATTATAGCCTTAATTGATTCAAGTTAGAAGTATTGTTTGGGTTAACCTTGAGGGTCTATTTGGTCAGGATTAATTTGACAGAAAAATAAATATCATTGTAGATTTTCATATTTGATATGAAAAATAAAATATATATAATAAAAAATTGGTAAAATTTTATATTTATTTTTTTAAGAGGAAGTAAAATAAATACAATGAAAGTTGGCATTTGATAATTTTTCAAAAAGTGGCAAAAATATTCTAATAGAATGTAGGTTCCATATTTTGATATTTTTCTAAATTAATTTAATAAATCTCTTACCTTCTAGATAAAAAGAATTTATTAATGATAATGCAGGTACAATCAATAAAGAAATGAAAGAGCTAAACTTAAAAGATAAACTAAATAAAGAAAGGGAAGAAGTAAGCAAAAACAAATAGTATGGTAATTTGCCAAATGAATTAAGGTATGCATATAACTACTATTAAAGATTTAATCATAGATGATCTTTTTCAAGATATTAGAATTAGATCATCATTTAGAGATATATTTGATTACTTAGTATTTATTTTATAAATTGAATCTAATTATATAGAGGAAGCTGAAAAGATCTAAATTGGATACAAGAGAAATTGAATCAATTTAAAAGAAATGGCATTTCGACACTAGTTAATAGATCTAAAAAACATCTTGTCATAGGTACTAAATAGGTATTTTAAAACAAACTTAATGAAAAAGAAAATGTAGTAAGAAATAAAGAAATTAGTGGTCAAAGGATATAACCAAGAAAAGGAAATAGGTTTTAATAAAATATATGCACCTATTGTAAGATTAAAAGCTATAAAGTTATTGCTTGCATTTGCATACTATATGAATTTTAAATTATTTCAAAAAAAATAAAAAGTGCTTTCTTAAATGGATACAATTCAGAAAAGAATTTTGTAAAGCATCCCCCTATATTTCAAAGTCATATCTTTTCAAATCATATTTTCAAACTTAACAAAACATTATATAGTTTAAAACAAGCACTTAGATATAGTACGAGAGATTTAGTAAATTTCTTCTTGAAAATATTTTTATTAGAGGTAGTGTAGACAACTCTATTTATAAAAAAAAAAAGAAGATGATATGTTAGTTGTACAAATATATATGATGATATCTTTTGGTGCAACTAATGAAGAACTTTATCAAGAGTTTGCTAAGCTTATATAGGATAAATTTGAAATGAGCATGATAGATGAGCTGGTATTTCTTCTTAGACTTTAAATCAAACAAATGAAGGAAGGAATTTCATCAATTAAACTAAGTATATCAAGGAGTTACTAAGAAGTTTAGGATGGAAACTACAAAAAAGATTGACACACCGATGAGTTCCACTTGTAGACTTGACAAAGATGAAAATGATAATAGCATTAATCAAAAGCTATATTGAGATATGTTAGATTTTTGCTATATTAAACTACAAGTAGGCCTAATATTTTATTTAGTATTTATATTGTTGGCTCCACCTAGTGATTTTGATGAATAATAAAATATTGAGTACATGTTGTATACTAATGTTTATTCTCAGCTATGAGTTTTCAGGAAGCAAGCACCTCAAATTCTCAAAAGTTTAAGTATCATGGCATGCCATGGAACGGAGCATTTTTCATGATTTAGGATATCCTCTTCATGCAAAAAGGGCTTTTACATGTTCAATTATTGACTGTTTATGTTCCATTTAAATTTCAAAATTAATGTTTGTGTTTTTGACTTAATTTGCACTTGATTATGAATTTTTCAAAGTCAAGTGTCGACACCTGGGAAGTCAAGTGTCGACACTTCAGCATTTGGTACGCAGAAAAATTTCTTGACATGCCAAGTGTCGATACCCAGAACTCAAGTGTCGACACCTGCAATTCAAGTGTCGACACTTAGGTTTCCAAGTGTTGACTTAAGGCCTGAGATTTTTGAAAATACAGAACTTTGCCAGTGGAGGATTTTTGTGTCAAGTGTCGATATCTTTGCATCAAGTGTCGATACTTGAAAGTTCAAGTGTCGACACCTAAAAATCAAGTATCGACACCTGACAGCCAAGTGTCGACACTTGAAGTCTGACAACCCTAATGGTCTATTTTTCTGACTTGCAGAAATCACTTTTTAAGCTCCCAATGACTAGATTCGAGGCTCCAACAGTCACAAACCATTTTTTGAAAGTTTCTAGTTGTATTTAACCTCCACCAACTTCATTCTTGAAGCATTGAAGTCCATTGAAAGCCAAAAAGCCAAGATTCTCTCAAGAACTTCGCATCAAAAGCCATTTAAAGTTTGATTCCCTGAAAAAGCTTACAAGCCCATCCTTACTTCATTTCAAAAGCCCATCCTTACTTCATTCCAAAAGAGGGTTTGAAGAATATTACAAGGAGGAGACAAGAGAAAGCATCATCTTGAGCTTCAATGATTCTATTCTGCTCTTAAAGAGAGTTTGTCTTAATTTTTGAAATTGTATATCTGCTTTTAATTTGTATTTTGACCTTGCTTTCAAGGGTGTCTTGAAAGAAGGTTGTTGTGGTTTGTTGGTAAGCCAAAAGGACAAAACCAACTAGGGTTAACTTGTGAGCCCGAAGACAAAACAAGTGTTTAGGTTTGTTGGTGAGCCTAGGTGATAAAACCAACATAGGTTTTGACTTGTAAACCTTTTGAAAAACAAGTCGGTTGTAATCTTGATTGGATTATAGTAGAATTTTCAAGGGTAGCTTGGGGAGTGGATGTAGGTGATAAGTTTGCACCGAACCACTATAAACTTTATGTTTGTGTGTGATTGCCCTCTTTCTTTCTTGCTCTTTGTTTATTGCAATTCATTTACTGCTTTCCGCTACATTCAATTTAGAGTATTGAATTTATTACTCACAAACACCACTAGACCTTCACATTACTATTTTAAATTTTAAAAGACCTAATTCACCCCCCCTCTTGGGCTCCATTTCTGGGCAACAAGTGGTATCAGAGCACCGGTACTCTCTTGTAGGTCAAAGGATCTTGAGTAAAAGATCATGACAGCCCCAATAGGAATGGGTGTTGTTGAAGGTCAAGCTTCAAACTGTCCCCCACTTTTTAATGGCACAAATTACACTTATTGGAAAACTCGCATGCGCGTATTCATTCAAGCATTGGATTATAATCTTTGGAGGACAATCATAAAAGGTCCTCATCAACTTACTATGATGGTTAATGGCATTCTCACTCTAAAAATGAAAGATGATTGGAATGAGAATGACATTAAGCAAATAGAGCTTAATGCTAAGGCTATGAATTTATTGTATTGCTCTCTTGATCCAAGTGAATTCAATAGAATATCTAATTAATTCTCTGCTAAGGAGATTTGGGACATACTTGAGGTTATCCATGAGGGTACAAACCAAGTGAAAACAACTAAAGTTAACATGCTCATTCATACTTACGAAATGTTTAAAATAGAACCTATTGAGTCTATTAGTGAGATGTATACTAGGTTCACAAATATTGTGAATGGCATGAGAAGTCTAGGAAAAATTATTTCTAATGGTGAACTTGTAAACAAACTTCTCAGGTCTCTACCTGCTTCTTGAGATGCAAAGGTGACAGCTATTGAAGAAGCCAAGGATGTCAACACTCTTCCACTTGAATAATTGTTGGGCTCACTGATGACTTACGAGCTCTCCCTCAAACAAAAGAATATGAAAGTTGACAAAAAGAAGAAAGTAATATCTTTCAAATCTATAGCAAGAGAAGAATCAAGCAATGACTCTGAAGAAGATGAGACGGCTCTAATGGCAAGAAAATTCAGAAGGTTTATGAGAAAGAAAAAGTTTAACTTCAAGAAGAAATCCCTGAAAGGTGAGCCAAGTAAAGAGAAGGACAAGGAGAAAGATAAGGAGTAGCCCACGTGCTTCGAATGCAAAAACCTGGCCATTTCAAGGTAGATTGCCCCTTACTTAAGAAACGTAGAAGAAAATTAAGAAAGAAGGCCATGATGGCAACCTAGAGTAATAGTGAGGACTCCAGCTCTGAGGAAGAACAATAGGAAGTTGCAAACTTCTGTCTGATGGCGGATCATGGTGAGGTACAATATGAAACTGAGAATGAATTTACATTTGATGAACTTCATGAAGTTTTTGATGAGCTAGTTATAGAATTTCAAAAACTAAAGTCAAAACATAAAGATTTGAAAAAGCAAAATTTGGATTTGGCCAAAGCAAATGATAAGTTTTCAAATGAAAATGATTGCCTACTTCTTCAAAATAAAAAATTAAATGATAAGATTTTTGTTCTTGAAAAGGAAAAAGAAGTTTTGAAAAAGAAAAACCTTTCAGTTTCAAATGAAAATCTTTCAAAACAAAACAAAGAATTTTTGAATGAAAACAAAAAATATAAAGAAGAACTTAAAAAGTTAAAACCTTTTGTAGATAAATTTACTTACAGTTCTGAAAAGTTAAATATGCTTTTAAATAACCAAAGAGCTATTTTTGATAGAGCAGGTTTAGGATTTAGAACTCATAAGAAACAAAAACTTTTCAAAAATTTCTTTGTGCCTACATCTTCATCCATTACTTGTTATGCATGTGGTACTATAGGGCATAAATCTTATATGTGCAATAAAAGAAGATTAAGTAACATTAAGAAAGTTTGGGTTCCAAAAGAAACCAATGCCACTAACCTAAAATGACCCAAGATGACTTGGGTACCTAAAGTCTTCACTTGATCTTTATTGCAGGTATGCCTTGCAACCAATAAGAAAAGAATGTGGTACCTTGATAGTGGTTGCTCAAGGCATATGACAGGAGATGTGGAGCAATTCTCATCACTCGAATATCAAAATGGTGGCAATGTAACTTTTGGTGATGATGGAAAGGACAAAATTGTTGGAATTTGTAAAGTCCATATCATCCCCTCTTCTTATATTGATAATGTTTTATATGTTGATGGTTTGAAACATAACCTGCTTAGTATTAGTCAATTTTGCGACAAGGATTTTAAAATTATTTTCGAATCTTCTATGTGCATTGTTTTTAGTTTAGATGATAATGGCATCAAGTTCATTGATCATAGACATGGCAATATTTATATGGTTGATCTTGATGATCTTCCAATTCAAAATGGTCAATGCCTAGTGGCAATGGAAGCCAAGATCAATGAAACTAGTTGGCTTTGGTATCGTAGACTAGGGCATGCTAGTTGCATTTGATTTTAAAACTTAGCAAAAAGAGCTTGATAAAAAATTTGCCAAAACTCAGTTTTGAAAAAGACAAGATTTGCAGTGCATGTCAGCTTGGAAAACAAACCAAATCCTCTTTCAAACTAAAAGAAGTAATCTCTACATCTAGACCCTTAGAGTTGCTTCACATGGATCTCTTTGGACCGACTAGAACATCTAGTTTGGGAGGTAAGAAGTACGGTCTCGTTATCGTAGATGATTTCTCATAATTTACATGGGTCATGTTTTTAGCACACAAAAATGAAACGTTTTCTGAATTCATTAGATTTCATAAACGATTTTCAAATGAAAAAGGTATTTCAATCATATCTTTGAGAAGTGATCATGGAACCGAATTTGAAAATGCTGATTTTGATAAATTTTGTATTTAAAATGGAATTCATCACAATTTTTCAGCACCTAGGGCACCTCAACAAAATGGGGTGGTAGAAAGGTAAACTAGAACTCTTGAAGAAATGGCACACACCATGCTTTGTGAAAATGACATACCTAGATATTTTTGGGCGAAAGCCATAAATACTGCATGCTATGTTTTAAATTGAGTTTTAATCCAACCGATTTTAAAGAAAACGCCATATGAGCTTTGGAAGGGTAGAAAACCTTCAATTCGTTATTTTCGTGTTTTTGGATGCCGTTGTTTCATCTTAAACAATGGTAAAGACAATTTGAGTAAATTTAATGCCAAGTCAGATAAGGGTGTCTTTCTAGGCTACTCTACATCTAGCAAGGCATACAGAGTCTTCAACAGAAGAACACTTGTTGTTGAAGAATCCATACATGTTGTATTTGATGAATCTGACCAGAAATCTTCTAGAAAAGAAGATATGCCTTCTGATGAAACAAGTACTAAGAAAACTGAAAGTGTGAACAACAATGAAGAACTTGTCAAGGAACAAGAAGATGATCAAAATACTGAAGGAGATCAAGAACAAGGTGATGAAAACACATCTACTGTTGATCCACTACCAAAAGAATGGAGGTATGCTCATGGACACCCAAAAGAACTAATTATTGGTGATCCATCTAAAGGTGTAAGTACTCGATCATCCCTTAGAAATATCTATGATTATTTAGTTTTTGTTTCTCAAATTGAACCTAAAACTATTGAGGAAGCTGAATGTGATAGTAATTGGATAAATGCTATGCAAGATGAACTTGATCAATTCAAAAGAAACAATATTTGGACATTAGTAGATAGGCCTTCAAATACTTCAATTATTGGCATAAAATGGATTTTCCGAAATAAACTTGATGAAAATGGTATTGTTACAAGAAATAAAGCTAGACTAGTTGCCAAAGGATACAATCAAGAGGAAGGGATAGATTTTGATGAAACATTTGCTCCTGTGGCTAGACTTGAGGCAATTAGGCTATTGTTGGCTTTTGCTTACTTTATGAATTTTAAATTATTTTAAATGGATGTTAAAAGTACCTTTTTAAATGGTTTTATTGAAGAAGAGGTTTATGTTGAACAATCGCCTGGTTTTGAAAATTCTGAATTTCCAAATCATGTTTTCAAACTTCATAAAGCTTTGTATGGTTTGAAACAAGCTCCTAGAGCTTGGTATGATCGTTTAAGTTCTTTTCTGCTAAAAAATGACTTTGCTAGAGGTAATGTTGATAAAACTTTATTTTTGAAGAAAAAGAATGATGATCTTTTAGTAGTACAAATCTATGTAGATGATATCATATTTGGTGCTACTAACGAATCTCTTTGTCAAGAATTTGCAAAGTTAATGCAGGGTGAGTTCGAGATGAGCATGATGGAAGAACTTAACTTCTTTCTCGAACTCCAAATAAAACAAACTAAAGAGGGGATCTTCATCAACCAAGCGAAGTATACAAAAAAAATACTCAAAAAGTTTGGGATGGAGAACACCAAGCCTTTAGGTACCCCTATGAGCTCTTCTTGTAGACTTGACAAGGATGAATCAAGTAAATCTATTGATCAAAAACTATATCATGGCATGATCGGTTCATTGCTATATCTTACTGCCAGTAGGCCAGATATCATGTTTAGTATATGTATGTGTTCTAGATATCAGTCTAATCCTAAATATTCTCATCTTTTGGCTGTTAAACGTATACTTAGATATCTATCTGGCATAATTGAAATTGGTTTATGGTACTTTAGAGTTTTTTCATTTGAGTTGATTGCTTATTCTGATGCTGACTTTGCTGGGTGTAAACTTGATCGTAAATGTACTAGTGGAACCTGTCAGTTTCTTGGAGTAAATTTGATCTCTTGGAGTAGCAAGAAACAGAATTCAGTTGCTCTATCTATGGCGGAAGCCGAATATATAGCAGCTGGAAGCTGTTGTGCTCAAATCCTTTGGATCAAACAACAACTCGAAGATTTTGGCATTAAACTAATTAAGACACCCATAAGATGTGACAATACTAGTGCAATCAATCTAACTAAGAATCCTGTGCAACATTCAAGAAGTAAACACATTGAAATAATACATCATTTTATAAGAGATCATATACAAAATTCTAATGTGGAACTTGAATTTGTGTGTACTGATGACCAATTAGCTGATGTGTTTACCAAACCTTTGAGTGAAGAGAGATTTTGTATGATTAGAAGAGAGTTAGGTATCGTTGATCCATTCTCATATAACTCCCTCAATTTCCATCCTACCCAAGTTTTTTTTTAACCAAAAATTACTTATATTAAGCCCCAAAATGCCTTTAAAAATTTTTTCTAATTTTTTTTTGAAAATTTTTCAGATTTTTGTGGAATTTTCTTGGCCAAGTGTCAACACTTGTGTTTTGCAAAGTGTCGACACCTGACCAAGTGTCGACACTCGCGGAACTTTTTCTGTTTATTAAGGCAGACCAAACGATTTTTTTTATGTCATTTTCCTCCCGTCTCTCTCAAGCTCCGGTGGTCCTCCAACCTCCACCAACTTCTGAATCAACCCATTTCCCGTTTACCCCAACGAAAAACTAGTATTTCCCCTTTTATTTTCATTATTTTCAAATCGTGCAACCCTAGGTTTAGGTTTTTTCGACCATTTTAAAGTGTTTTAATTAGATTTTCATGAGTTTTGATTCATTTCCAAGACTCCATTTAGGAGGAATCAGGTTTGAATGCATATCTCTTGAATTTCTCTTGGATTTTTGGCCGATTTCTCTCTATTTCCGTCCGTTTTTGGGAAAATCACTGTTATATTGATTTTTGGCTGAAATTTCCTTGGGTTTTCGTCTAAAATTAGATTTTCTAAAATATGTATTGCATTTTCACTATTTTGGAAAGAATTTTGGTGATGTTTTTGTGATATTTTATCCTCATTTCCTTCACCTAGTTGTTTAAACTAAAACCCTAAATTGTTTCAACCTAAATCCCACATTTTTTATCTAAACTTAGTTCACTAAGTATTATGAAATGTATTATATATATAACTTTCAACCTAATTACACTTTATACATTCTAGATTAAAGTTTTTTAACCTAAATATGTTTTGTAATCTCTCCACTCTTCAAACACTTCAAAGTATCTTACCATTGATTCTTCATGTTTTACAACTTAAACTTGTTTTAATCCCATTTTTTCAAAACATATCTTAGCACTTTTTAAACTAGAATTTCTAGTCTAAGTTTCCTTTAGCCAAACTAGTTCTCAGCCTAGTTAAATATGTCCCTCCTAGTTTACATTCTTCAACCTTTCTTGGTCAGTTTGCTGTGATGGGTCCAAGGAAAAGGCTTGCAGTTAGGGAGAGACCTAGTCAGGGTACAGAGAGGAGATCCAAGGCTAGACATGATACTGGGCAGGCTAGCAGTTCAGCAGCACTGAGTTCCCCCCTGCAGAGAGGATGTCAGGGAAGGTAGTGGCTTCTGGGAGGAGAGTCAACCTTGCTTTCTTTGATCGGCACCATTTTCTTATCCGTCAGGTACTCACAGATGCAGGTCTAGTACCCTTCTGCATCATGCAGGAGAAGTACTACCTCATCTAGCGAGGGAGTTTTATGGTGCCATGGATTATCGATGACTTCTTTAGACCACTACCGTCAAAGGTGTTGAGATTTCACTTTCAGTGGAGTTACTGAGCAGGATCTGGGAGATCCCCCATCAGGGAGTCAGTGTATTCACTGTAGATGACAGAGAGGCTGCGTTCAGGTGCATCCTTGAGCGAGAGGATGTTCGCGGAGTGTCGGTAGTCATCGCGAACTAGCTATCATTAGAGATGCGCCTGTTACACCACATCAATGCATGCATTCTTCTACCGAAGACAGGGAGATTCGATTTCATTATAGAGAGAGAGTTGATGGTGATGACCAGCCTGATAGAGAGGAGATAGATTGACTTACTGTCCTTGATGCTTGTACAGATGCGTGATGTTGCAACCCAGAAGCATCATTGCCTGCCATATGGTATGGGGTTGACCCGACTTTTTAGAGCTTGTGAGTTTCTCTAGAGGGGGAGATCCCCAAGGAGATTCTGCACACAGACGTCTACGACGAGAGGTCGCTACATCGTATGGGGTATCGATTAGTCACAGGTCGGTGGGTTCGAAGGGAGTCTGGCCAGGAGCCAGATGAGTCGGACGAGATTCGAGAGACAGAGGCCGGGCCATCTGGGCCAGCTAGCACACCTCCTCAGGATGTTCCAGCATCAGTGGCAGAGCCGATGACACCTTCTGCTACTCCTTCGGCACCTCCTCCTTCGTCAACTAGTTTATCTTTTAAGAAGCACACCAGAGAGTAGCTCGTAGTGGTACGGAGCAAGATTATTGGACTTGGAGTTCGGACGACTCAGTTGTGGATCAAGCTAGAGGGCCTTAGAGCCCATACTACTTCTGAGCTCACTGAGCTACGGTGATTGGTGGAGACTGGTTTTGCATGCATGGAGGAGCTTTTTAGATCTTTTGCAGCCCCTACAGCTCCACCAGCTGATGATGATGGCGGTGATGATGGACATGATGGTCATGATGGTGGTGATGATGGTACTAATGATGGTGGTGACCTTGCTGAGGGGAGTGAGGATAGAGCTACTGATATTATTGATAGAGATAGTGACAGTGACAGTGATGGTGGCACTAATAGATATGAGGTTGTTAGTCGTGATCCTCCAGCTACCCCTGCAGCTCTTCCACTAGCTGACTTGGTTGATTCCACGCCGGACTTTATCACACCTGCTGATCTTCTTTCACCCCCTTTCACTAGATCATCTAGGGTTGTACCCTCTTTATGACCTTCAGGCTGCACTAGGAGTCGACGGGCTTTAGCCCAGGGACCTCCTAAGGCTTTGGTTCCTAGGTATAGGATTAGTACCCCATTTACTCTTGAGATTACATCTGATGAGGACTAGTCTCATAGATGATTTATGATATATGTTGTATCTTGACTATTTCTATTTACTATCATTGACTGTTGATGTATCTTGGTATCATTATATGTTTCAGTATTGCTGATGAGTCAGCAAAATTTTGTAACTGAAAACATCATATTATATATATATGTGTGTGACTCTTTGATACTTACATTGTTTTCCTGATTGTTTCACTATGATTGATATGCTTGAATTAATATGATACTCTTATCATTTTGGCTCTGATACCTGATAATGTTAACTTTGAAATCTTAGTTTAATGCTCTTAAGCTCTGATAAGTTCAGCTGTGATTGAATTTAACTCCGTTACATTTTGTCTCCATGCTTGTTTTGAGGGGGAGTTACTCTCTTTTCTAATGACTGACAAAAAGGGGGGGTATGATTAATTATTTGTTTGTAATTTCTAATTTGATCTAATACCAAAATTGCATATTGTTTGTTCTGATTAGAATTGTCTAATTAAGGGGGAGATTTATTCTTCCTAACTATGCAAGTTATGGTTTATATGAGCTTAAAATCATATTCATGAAATATCATATCTGAAATTTGAGAATTAATATTGATTTACTCAAGATTTTGTCATCATCAAAAAGGGGGAGATTGTTGGCTCTCCTAGTGATTTTGATGAATAACAAAACCTTGAGTACATATTGTATACTAATATTTATTTTCAGCTATGAGTTTTTAAGAAGCAAGCATCTCAAATTCTCAAAAAATTTAAGTATCATGGCACGCCATGGCACGGAGCATTTTTTGCAATTTAAGACATCTTCTTCATGCAAAAAGGGCTTTTACATGTTCAATTATTGATTATTTATGTTCCATTTAAGCTTCAAAATTGATGCTTGTATCTTTGGCTTAATTTGCACTTGATTATGAATTTTTTAGAACCAAGTGTCGACACCTGGAAAGTCAAGTATTGACACTTCAGCATTTGGCATGCAAAAAAACTCCTTGGCATGCCAAGTGTCGACACCTACAACTCAAGTGTCGACACTTAAGTTTCCAAGTGTCGATACTTAAGTTTTCAAGTGTCAACTCAAGGCCTGAGACTTTTTGAAAATCCAGAACTTGGCCAATGGAGTGTTTTTGTGTCAAGTGTCGACACATGTGAATCAAGTATCGATACTTGAAAGTTCAAGTGTCGATACTTGAAAGTTCAAGTATCGACACCTGGAAGTCAAGTATCGATACCTAACAGCCAAGTGTCGATACCTGACAGCCAAGTATCAACACTCGGATTCCAACAGCCATAACGGATCTATTTTTTTGAAGTGCAGAAGTATCTTTTCAGGTTCTAAACGGCTAGATTCGAAGCAAAAACGATCACAAACCATTTTTTAGAAGTTTTTGAAGTATTTAAGCTTCACCAAACTCATTCTTGAAGCATTGAAGTCCATTCAAAGCCCAAAAGTCAATATTCTCTCAAAAACTTCACTTCAAGAGCCATTTAAAGTTTGATTCCCTAAAAAAGCTTACAAGCCCATCCTTATATCATTCCAAAAGATGAGTTTGAAGAATATTCCAAGGAGGAGATAAGACAAAGCATCAACTTGAGCTTCAAAGCTTCTATTCTACTCTTGAAGAGAGTTTATCTTATTTTTGAAATTGTATATCTGATTTTATCTTGTAATTTGACCTTGCTTTCAAGGGTGTCTTGAAAGAAGGTTGTTGTGGTTTGTTGGTAAGCCAAAGGGACAAAACCAACTAGGGTTAACTTGTGAGCCCGAAGACAAAACAAGTGTAAAGGTTTGTTGGTGACCCTAGGTGACAAAACCAACATAGGTTTTGACTTGTGAGCCTTTTGAAAAACAAGTCGGTTGTAATCTTGGTTGGATTATAGTAGAATTTTCAAGGGTGGCTTGGGGAGTGGATGTAGGTGCTAGGTTTGCACCGAACTACTATAAACTTTATGTTTGTGTGTGATTGCCTCCTTTCTTTCTTGCTCTTTGTTTATTGCAATCTATTTATTGCTTTCCGCTGCATTTATTCTAGTGCCTTGAATTTATTACTCACAAACACCACTAGATCTTCACATTGTTGCTTTAAATTTTTTTAAAAGACCCAATTCACCTCTCCTCTTAGGCTCCATTTCTGGGCAACAAATTCCAAATGAAATAGGCAATAATAAAAATAAAGAAGGAATAATGAGAGTACAGAAAACTTCTTAAAGGGAGCAAGGAAGAATTAGAGTATAGAAAACTCCTTAAAGGAACCAAGAAATGAACTTATGCATATAAGAAGGAGATACAAAGAATCTTTGGAAGCTTTAATGCTTGTCTCCTTACTAAGAAACTAATGATTGATGGATTTACTTTAGGTGGTTAAAAGTATGAGCTCTCAATTCAAAACTTTTGACTTTTTTTTGATGTCTTGATGACTTTGAAATATTTTCACTTGATTTGATAGTTGTTGGTTATCTTCAATGAGCTTGGTAGCCTTTAAAGAGCCTTCCAAGGTTAAACTAGCTATTTCTAGCTATTGAAGAAGTAAATATAGATGTTAGGAGAAAGACTAAGTTATTTTGAACTTTCTACAAAACTAGCCATTATGCTTGTCAATAGTCTTTGAGTCAACTCAGATTACTATCAAGTCAACTCGAATCACTTTCGAGTTGGCTCAGTCCTTTGTTGTTTGACTCAGTCTTTTTCTCTAAAATAAAGCTTTCTATTGTCCACTATTGAGTCAGCTTGGTCTATTGAGTTGGCTCAAGTTTCATTCAAGTTGGCTTAAGTATCATTTAAGTCGACTCAAATAATAGACTCCAACAAAATAGCTTTCTATATTGTTGGCTCTCCCTATTGAGTTGACTCAAATTTTATCCAAGTCAGCTCGTAGCGTGCCAGCTAAAACTGCTGTACCAAGCTAAAACTCTTTCGATATGCAGTTGAAACTAGATTTTTCCAAAAGTTTTATGACTCCTACTCCTAACATATTGTTTCTTTAGAAATATATTGGCTTTTCAATATCTTTTAGTATCTAAAAACTTGTGTTTTAAATTGATAGTGGTTATCCTTAACTTTTTTAAAAATATTAATTTAAGTAGTTCATTAGTAACATTATATATCAAATACTTTGTTATTCATCAGAATCAATCCTTGGGGTGAATAATCTTCTCTTGTTTGATAATGATGATAAAACTTTGAGTGTATAAGGAAATGATATCAAAAACAAACGTAACACTCTTTAATGATTATTAAAGCAAGTTTAGAGTGTTTTAACATTGTTACAATAAGCTTTTTAAAGTTTGAGTATCAATGGATTATAGAAAGAATATCATATTGGATCAAATCATTTGAATAATGGATTAGAGCATATGAATTAAGTATTTGGGAATATAAATTTTATGTTGAGAATCAGAGCACATATTATATTGGTTGTGAATTTAATATTAGAGCATGCAAGAAGTATCAGAGTAGACAATTTAAATATCAATGCATGCCTTTATGTTTATTTGATTAATTGGTGTGGAGTAAGGGGCGTAGGGATGCAGGATGGATGCTAGTATGGATGCAAGGAATCTTTTTTTTTGGTTGATGAGTTTTAGATATTTTTTTCTTAGGGTTTTGATTCCCGATTACAAGCAAAGGCAAGAAATACGAAAGAAGAGTAATGGAAGCTTACACTAGCAGTTCAAAGCTCTAAAAAGTGAGAACGAGAACAGGAACCCGGGATTAAGAAACCCCGGTAGGACTAGCTCGAAATACAATACCTACTTAGGAGATAGAGAGAGCAAACCTCACACGTCTGAAGCGCCCGGTGCAGAGATCGCTCAACTCGGCAGATGCGGCCTGGATGCCCGAGCAGTCGAACCCGTGGAAGCACTGGCTTTCGGTCGGAAGGTCGCGATGGCAAAGCCGACTGTCTTCGGTGCCCGAGATGCCAGGGAGGACCTGTAGGCAAACAAAATAAGGATTAGCGAAATGGGGAGATGCACAGAAAGGAACTGAGATGGGGTTGAGAAGGGGCTTCGAGCCCGGTGTCTGGCTGGATTCTGAAGTCGAAGATGGAGATAACTTGGGGCCTCGCACCCCGCGATGTCCCGGAGGATGAAGGATTGTGGCCTCACACCACGCGACATCCAGGAGGATGAAGAATTCGCGATGCCCTGGGGTGACGGACAGGTGGCCTCACACCACTCGACGTCCCTGGGGATGAAGGCAACTTCACTCAACCTAGTCTAAGAGACAAGGGTTGGAAGATAGAAGACTCAAAATCCTTTTTTCATTAATCATTCAATATCTTTTACAATGGAGGGGGTTGGGTCCTTTAAATAGGCACCCAAGGCCCATTTTGAAATTCAAATGCAAGAATACAAAATTTCTTCTTCTTTTTCTTGAATGGGCATGGCATGAAGCAAGGCTATGAGGAGGGATCATGGCGCCTTGAAGTTGGAAAGAATCTTCATTGTTTTGGAAAAAGACATGAAGAGGGGCTTGTAGCATGGCTTATGTTCTTCTTCCTTCCTTTGTTGCACACCCTTTCTTTGGTATAAGGCTTGACATGGGGAGTGTTAGGTGGAGGTGCCCAAGGATCTTGTCTCTCCCTTCCAAAGAGGTTGAAGCAATTTGGGAAGAAGACTTGATTGGAGGGCTTGAAGCAAGGGATTTGAATTCCCCACTTCAACTCCCATTGACTTCCACCTTGGCCGACCACCCTTGCATGGCAATGAGCTTGATAGGGGAAGGGGAAAAAGGCTAGAGCCAAGTGAAGTGGTCCTCTCCATTGGGCATCCTTGCATGCCAAGTGTGCTACCCACATGGCAAGATGTCATGGCGCCATGTAGGATGCACAGGTGGGCCCTGAGCTGACTTGGCTTCTTTCCTTACTTGCTTCCAAGGAGACTAAATTTTAAGACCCACTCTTGCAATTGACCCATACTTCTAAGAGACTCAGACAGGACTCAATTTATGACTCGACTTAGTACAGGACTCGATTTATGACTCGACTTAGTACAGGACTCAATTTGACCTAATTGGTCAAGGTACAGACTCAATTCAAAGCAAAAGACAATTACAAATTTGAGGCTTGAAGCCTTATTACAAGACACAAAGAAGTGGAACCCTAATCTAAGATCCACAGAGGGTTGAGGAGCCTCTGTCGGATCCTGGTGCCCACACCATTAATACTAATATATTAAAGAGTATCAATTATAATTTCATAGTAAAGTATTAGAATATTAGGATAGTTTCGAAGTATTATAGTATATTAGATATCAATAGTGTAATTGTATTAAAGCAATAAAATAGATAGTTTCTGATGTGGCGACATCCGCTGAGTGGAGCACACGGGCGGCTACGACAACAAAAGACTTGCCACTCGGGTGGGGCACCTCAGCTCCTAGCCAAGGCCAGGCTCATTGGGCGAGACCCCGTTTGAGGTCAGCTTCCTACCGAGGTCAGCTCCCAGCCGAGGCCGGGCTCATTGGGCGAGTCCCCCGTCTGAGGCTGGCTCCCTGCCGAGGTCAGCTCCCAACCGAGGTCGAGCGCATTTGGAAAGCCCCTCGTCTGAGGCCGGCTACCTACCGAGGTCAGCTCCCAGCCGAGACCGGGCTCATTGGGCAAGCCCACCATCTGAGGTCAGCCCCTACCAAGATAAGCTCTCATCTGAGGTCGGGCTCATTGGGCAAGCCCCTGTTTGAGGTCCGCTCCCTGTCGGGGACATGTCCGTACCCCAGAGTGGAGCCCCCGATATTGAGTTCCCACCAAAGGAATAGATATTTGAATTATGGTGAAAGCAAAGCCTGGCTGCCCGCAGCTTTCTGTAGGCGGTGCCAGAGGTATGACATGGGTGCCCCCATATCCCATGCCTAGCGATGACTGCCACGTCCACAGCTGCACCACCAATAGTCGCCGATGGTTATGGCACAACACTTAGAGCTTTTCCAAGTGAAGAATCCGACCAAGGCCCCAGGACTTGCAATGCTAGACAGTCTCTCCTGAAATAGAAACACCCCTCCTATAAGGGGCATCGAAGCCAAGAAGGCGAGGAGGACTTTCTTGGCTCAGAGCACCACCTGAAGGCCCAAGAAAGGGAGGATGAAGTCTCTCTCCCTCTCTCCCTCTCAGGCTCCCCCAAGGCCACAGGGGTCCGACCCGGCCTCTAGAGGAAGGTAAGGAAGGTAAGCATGCGGGGAAAAGCGAGGGAGAGATAAGTAGGTAGGCAACCAAGCACGCCGAGTGTTGCTCAGATATGGTGCCCAAGAGGGGGGGTGAATTGGGTCTTTTTTTAAAAAAAAATAAAGCAATATATGTGCTATCAATTTCAAATGTGAAGAGTGATAGTGCTCAAGTAATTGTGCAATGGAAGCAATGAAAGATAACAACAATTAAAGAGCAATAGAGAGTAAAGCAATGCAAACACACAAAACGTATAGTGGTTCGGTGCACCTAGCACCTACATCCACTCTCCAAGCTCCACTTGAGAATTTTCACTATAATCTTCTCTAGATTACAGCCGACTTGTTTTACAAGGCTCACAAGTCAAAACCTAAGTTGGTTTTGTTACCTAGGCTCACCAACAAACCTTACACACTTGTTTTGGCTTCGGGCTTACAAGCAATCCTAGTTGGTTTTATCAATTGGCTCACCAACAAACCTCACACTAGTTTCAAATTCCCTTGAAACTAGGCTAGCACAAATAGAGTATGAATACAATGAATAAAAATAAGACAAACTCCTTTTTGAGCAAAAAATAATTCGATGTAGCTCTTGTTGGAGACTCTTCAAATCTTCCTCTTGGAATCTTGGACCTCACTAAATGCCAAAGACTTGTAAGCTTGATTCCTCAAAAATGAAAAGCTTTTGGCTAAGGAATCTCTTGGATTTTCTCTTTTTTTGGCTTAGGATTGATTGAAAGCTTTGTACTTTTACTCTCTTCTTTTTCACTTTGTCTCCCTTACTTTTTTGAAGTTAGGTGGAGGTTAAATACTTCATTCAAGCCGAAACAACTCCACAAGATCGTTAGAATCAAAAATATGGCCATTTATGGCCGTTAGAAATCAAATCAAAAGTTCAGAAAAACTAGCCGTTATGCCATGAGTCGACCTCATGAGTCAACCTCTGGGTCAAGTGTCGACCTCATGAGTCGACCTCTAGTTTATCTTAGGCAAAAATCCAGAAAACCATAGTTCTGCCCAGTTTGAATTCTCAGGCGATGAGTCGACCTCTGGTGTCGACCTCAGGTGGTGACCTTTGAAGCGTGCCACTGAAATTTTGCTGTGCCGGCCTTGCTGAACCTTTCTTTTCTTCATGAGTCGACCTCTGGTGGTCGACCTTTGGCAGGGTGTCGACCTCTGATCTGAAATTTTCTGAAACTCTGGAGAGGTGCGTGCCATGCTTGAGTTTCTCTAGGCCTTTGTTTATTTTGTCAATTACTTCTTAATATGAAGGTCCAATATGAGAAATTTGATCTTGTTTAAGGTAGAAGAGCTCTTTCCCAAATCAAGCAAGCTTGGTTTCATCATTGTACTCTTGATACTCTTTTTGAATAACCTAAGGCCTGAAACTTTATCTTGAAATGAAACATTAGTCCAAACATATACTCAACCTTTTGTTAATCATCAAAACTAAGGAGCCAAAGCCAACAATCTCCCCCTTTTTGATGAAGTCAAAACCTTGAGTATATATGCAATTAAGTCCAAAAGCAAAATATAGCATTAAAAAATTTTCAAAGAAACCTCACATATATGAGTATATCATAAAAATTTACTTTTCATCTACTCTCCCTTTTTTGTGAAAACATTCTCATGAGTCAAAAAGTTAAGAACCATACAAGCTTTACTCTACTCTATGAAAGAGTTATAAGAACCATATATACTTTACTATACTCCCCCTTTTTGTCAAGAATCAAAAAGTGCATTCTTTGTAGTAAAAGATATACTAAAGAAAATTATGTTCCATTGCAATGAAGTACTTAGTTGCATAAAATACATGCTCCCCCTCAATTTGTGCATTCGATATAGCAAAGACATTCTAACTTGAGGGTTTAAAAAGATAAATGCTAAGAGCTGGCATCAGAAAGTAAAATACCACAATGTAGATAAATATATAAATGAGTGTATTCAGTTACAAAATTGCTTACATAGTAAGCACAAAACACTGATACATCAGAACATACAAAGCAAACTCGTACCTCAGTAAACATCATATATCAAGCAAATCTATGAGGCTACTCCTCATCAGAAGGTACATCAAAAGAGATAGGAGCCGAGATCCTAGATGAGGATTTTGGAGTCCTATGAGTGAGACTCCGAGTCCTCAGAGAGGGACCAGACCTAGGGGTAGTCCTACGAGATCTATAGGTTCGTGGAAAAGACTCGGAAGGTGTCCTAACAGAAGTAGTAGCAGTAGGAGTAGGTGGATCAGTATGCTGAGTAGACTGAGCTGGAGCGTGCCTACTGACAAGCTCATAAGCAGTGGGATCATCAATATCAGTCTCTGTATGCTCATCTCTATCATCTGGAATGCCTGTAATAGACTCAAAGAGTGACTCAGTAATCTCAGTATCTACTGGCACATCTGTAGCTGGAGGATCAGTACTAGGAAGATCAGTAGAAGGAGGATCAGCAGAAGGGGGAATCTCTGGAGTCGAATCAGTAGGTAGAACATCAGAGCTACCTGCTCTAGGTTGATCTCCATCACTGTCACTATAGCCACTGGAGTCATCATCATCATCATCATCAGAATGTGGAGGAGGCACTGTCGGATCTACAGTCCCTGGTGGCAATGCCAATCTCAGTAAGCTGAGGATCTGTCGGAATCCTACATCGACAGTAGCTGATAGAGCTCCAATGCGCATGTCTGTGTGGATCCGCAGACCATGTAGCTCCTGTCGTACACCAGCAATCTCTGTACGGACCTCTGAAATGTGATCAGTCACTCTCTGCTCAAAGTCCGATGTGCTCGCTGTAGTCCTCTGTGGTGTAGCAGTAGCAGAAGGTGCTGGAGCTGATGAGGGTGGTGGCATGAATGGCTCAGGCTCCGCAGTCTCTGACTCTGGTGCTGGACGAGGAGGTGTACCATGATCAGTAGGCTCTGAAGGCCCTACCTCAGCTTGATGCAGAACGAAAGCTCTGATACCAAAAATGATGCAGAACAAAGAACAAGAAGCGTATGCGGAAGTAAAATTAAGATTAATTAATTTTTTTTTTTTTTTATATTTCAGAAATTGGCTTTGACTCAAAGTAAAGTTAAACTAAGTTGAAGGAAACTAGGTAATGATTGAAAGCACAATTTAGAAAAACTAGGTTATCAGAGTAGTTCAGAAGTAATGGATTGCTGGGGGTTGAGAAACTCCCAGACCTAGGGTTTCGCTCTGAACTTTCAACAGGACAGAAAAAGAGAGGAGAGATGGGTTACCAACCAGACAGTGATCTTCACAGAATTTGGATGGAAGAACTCTCTCGAACAGATTGTTGGATCCTTGGATTCGGCTATCTTCGCAATGGATCCTCCAATACTGGTCTTGTGGTTTGGTCGGCTTCTCCTGGACTCAAGATCTGGGAAGAAGAAAAACAAGTGATGGATTCAGAGACTCAGGGAAGGATTTACCAGTTCGAAGAACATGAAGGCTGATGTCGCTGAGATCCGGATTCTCTTGAAAGCTGATTCGACTCCCTCTGGAAAGAGCTTTGGATCTGAAGTATCCGGATTGTAGCTGGATGCTGGTGGTCGGCCTGGACTTGGAGAGAGAGGCCGTGAGAAGTGGGATAGGCTAGGGATTGGTGGAAAGAAAAGAATGATGGGCGGCTAGGGTTTGGGAGTGGAGTGGCTAACCTAGGGTTTGGGTTTTGGAGATCTCACACCTCCTCAAAGTTCCTAGGGAACCCGGATTTACTCCCTCACGTAGCTCAACACCTGGTTGCAAGTGCGGAAGAGAGAAAACACAAAGTTTGCTCACAAAAAAAATTTGGTTTCATTCATCTGATTTTTTTAGAACTTACAAAGGGGTTTTAATTTATAGGACATTACAAGAGAGTAGGGTTTTACATCTTTCCAAGTGGGACTAAAGGAGGGGATCTTCAAATTAGGATTGTAGGATCAATCCCTACTCATATGGCCGGCCAAATAATTCCAAAGATGATTGAGGCTTCAAAAAAGGAAAGTGGGTGGCGCCTCCTTGTCTTGACCTCTAAGAAAATTATTTTTTTCCTTCTATGCTTGGCCTTATCTGGAAGTGTTTGGGCGCCTCTTAACCTTGCCCTCCAAGAGAAAATTTGTTTCCTTTTATATCTGGCTTTAGTTGGAATGACTAGGGCGCCTCCTAACCTTGCTCTTCAAGAGAAATCTCCTTCCTTCCATGGCTCAACCCTTTTTGGATACCTCCTTTTCTTTCTCCCCAAGTTATGGCTCTTTCTAACTTTGTTTTGAGTATTTTTGGCAGGTAATGGGCGCCTCCTTGAAGTTCTCTCCAAGAGAATTTCTTCCCTTTCATAGTTTGGTTCTTTTGGGAATGTCTTGGGCCGCCCCCTTGATTTGTGGACCCCTGGTAGATTTCTCCTCAATTGGCGCATGAGAGAAGGGAGCTGCTATCTGTGGTGTGAGGACCAAAGCCTGCTGGATGGAGATGTGGCACCCCCTGGACTCAGGCGTATGGCTGGGAGTGTGGCTGGGAGTGTGGCGCCCACTTGCTTTGCCTTGGGAAGAAATGTAACACCCCAGGTAGAAGCCCTAGTCCACTACTGAGTCAACATGACTCAACCAAATAAAAATGCAGGTAATATAGACTCAAGCTAAAATTAAGTTGATCAAGTCAACCCTTATTACAAGCCAAAAAACCCTAATTCTTCGGACACGGTTAATCAGAGATCCAGATGGAGCTCTGAAGTCTTCTTCTGAGTCTGGTGCCCGCACCATAGCTGCTCGAATCTCCTCCTCCTCATCTGGCTCCTGGCCAGACTCTCGTCGCACCCAACGATCACCAATCAGTCGAAATCCCATCCTATGCAGGGATTTCTCTCCGTATGTGTCAGTATGCTGCAGCTGACTGAAGGGTATACCATCAATGATACTCCATATTCCCTGAATAACTGTGTCAGCCCCATGCCATATGGCTGAACTAGTCTCCTATGAGATGCTGCCCTCCCATCTGCTGAAGCATGATCCTGAGAAGGTTGATGGGAGTCCGCTGTCTCAGGGACACCATCAACACTAGCTCACGCTCAGTAATAAAGTCGAACCTCCCGCTCTTTGGAATCAAGATGCGGGCGATGATATGATGCAGCACTCTCATCTCCAATGATAGCTGGTTAGCGGCTACTATGGAAATGCCGCTAACATCCTCGCGCTCTAAGATACATCTGAAGGCGTGCTCTCAGTCGCTAATAGTAGTGGCGGCTGTGCCATGAAGTGGAATCCTCCAAACATGACTGATGACCTTCGGTGTCACTGGAATCTCGATCCCATGAACAGTAGCAGACCATCCAATGCCATCAGTGGCCATGGATGCATAGAACTCCCTGATGAGGTCCGGGTAAAATCTCTCAGTCATCGTGCAGAAGTGAACCATACCTGCATCTCTCAGTACATCTCCTATAAAAAAGTGATGCTGATCCCAGAAGGGTATATCCACACGTCTCCCACTCGCAATGCTCTTCCGTACTAAGCTGGCTAGCACTGGTGCAGTTTCCTCTCGGGACGGCTCACGCTCATGTCTGGCCTTTCTTTGTCACTCAGTACTACCTTGGCCTTGTTCCATTTTCCTTTTCCTTACAGCCAACTGCTTCCTTGGACCCATATGGATGGAAGAGGGTAATTTAGGGAGAAGTAGGATAATGCAGTGCTAAGAAAAAGAAGAACCAAGAATTTTGAGAGGAGAAAAGGAATTCACAGTTGAGCAAATGAAGGAACCGTGAAAAGGTAAGTGAGGGTTTGTGAAATTGAAAAAAAGAGAGCCAATAGAGGAAATGCACGAAATGGAGGGAAGAAATGAGTGTTTTCAATCGAATATCAACCAATAATTGAGGGTAAATAGAGGCAAAAACCTACGGTTGCCCAAAAACGAGGAACACGGTAAAAACCGGTTCGGTCCAAGAGAAACCGTGAGGGGAGGAGAAGATTACCCAAAAAGTGGAGGGAGAGGATTGGAAATCCACTATTCAGAGCTTAGGAACGTTGGAGGGGGACCACACGAAGGAGAAAAAGAAAAGAAATGGAGGAAATAAGGCTCGCGGACGGGTTTTAAAAGTAGGTTTTCCGACCAAGTGTCGACCTCTCAAAAATTTCAGGGGTCGACCCCAAGTGTCGATCTCCGAAATTTTAAGTGTCGACCTCCGAAAATAAACTAGTCAAAATAAAATTTGGTAAAATTAAAAAAAAATTGATAAAATTTAGAATGAATTCTTAGAGAAGCTTTAAATATATTTGAGAATTTATAAATCATTTTTGAGGAATTTTGAAGGAAATTGAAGAGTTTCAAGTAAAAGGGTCAATGACTCCCAATTCTCTTCTGATCATGCAAAATCTATCTTCATTCAATGGTTTTGTGAATATATCAGCCAATTGATAATCAGTACAAATAAATTCTGACAACACATTAGAGTTTTGAACGTGATCTCTTATGAAGTGATGTCTTATTTCAATATGTTTGCTTCTTGAATGTTGTACAGGATTTTTCGTTAAATTGATTGCACTAGTATTATCACATCTTATGGGTGTCTTAGTTAGTTTGATGCCAAAGTCCTCGAGTTGTTGTTTGATCCATAGAATCTGAGCACAACAACTTCCGGCTGCTATATATTCGGCTTCCGCCGTAGATAGAGCAACCGAATTCTGTTTCTTGCTGCTCCATTAAATCAAATTAACTCCTAGGAATTGACAAGTTCCACTAGTACTTTTATGATCAAGTTTACATCCAGCAAAATCAGCATCAGAATAAGCAATCAATTCATATGATGACTCTCTAGAGTACCAAAGACCAATTTCAATTGACCCAGATAAGTATCTAAATATACGTTTTACAGCTAAGAGATATGATTCTTTAGGAGCAGACTGAAAACGTGCACACATACAAACACTAAACATTATATCTGGTCTACTAGTAGTTAGATATAGCAATGAACCAATCATGCCTCTATATAATTTTTGGTCAACTGATTTACCACATTCATCTTTGTCTAATTTACATGAAGAGCTCATAGGGGTACCTATTGGTTTGGTAGTCTCCATCCCAAACTTTTTCAATATTTTTCTTGTGTACTTGGCTTGGTGTTGATGAAGATCCCCTCTTTGGTTTGCTTAATTTGGAGTCCGAGGAAGAAGTTGAGTTCTCCCATCATGCTCATCTCGAACTCACTCTGCATTAACTTTGCAAACTCTTGACAAAGACATTCGTTAGTAGCACCAAAAATAATATCATCTACATAGATTTGTACTACTAAGAGATCATCATTTTTCTTTTTCAAAAATAATGTATTATCTACATTACCTCTAGAAAAATCATTCTTCATCAAAAATGAACTTAATCTATCATACCAAGCTCTAGGAGCTTGCTTTAAACCATACAATGCTTTATGCAATTTAAAAACATGGTTAGAAAATTCATGATTTTCAAAACCAGGAGGTTGTTCAACATAAACTTCCTCTTCAATAAATCCATTTAAAAAGGCACTTTTAACATCCATTTGAAATGACTTGAAATCCATAAAACAAGCAAAAGCAAGTAAAAGTCTAATTGCTTCCAGCCTAGCAACAGGAGAAAAGGTTTCATCAAAGTCAATCCCTTCTTCCTGGTTGTAGCCTTTAGCAACAAGTCTAGCTTTGTTTCTAGTTACAATACCATGTTCATCAAGTTTATTTCTAAAAACCCATTTTGTGCTAATTACAGAAACATTAGGGGGTCTTTCAGTTAAAGTCCAAATGTTATTTCTTTTAAATTGATTTAGTTCATCTTGCATGGCATTAATCCAGTTACAATCTTTTTCAGCTTCTTCAATTAACTTAGGCTCTATTTGAGAAACAAAAGCTAAATAATCACAAACATTTCTGATAGAAGAGCGTGTACTTACTCCCTTTGACGGATCACCAATAATTAGCTCTTTGAGGTGTCCGTGTGCATACCTCCACTCTTTAGGTAAAGGTTTTGGTGAAGTTACATTGATCTCTTGAATTTGATCTTCATTTTCTTGATCATCATCTCCTTTGGGCACATCTTCATTGATTGTCAATTGTTCAAGCTTCTTTGTACCTGTTTCATCATCAATAGAATCTTCTTTTCTAGAAGATTTTTCGTTAGTTTCATCAAACACTACATGAATTGATTCTTCAACTAGAAGAGTTCTTCTGTTGAAGACCCTATATGCCTTGCTAGAAGTAGAGTATCATAAGAAGATACCCTCATCTGACTTGGCATCAAATTTACTGATATTGTCTTTGCCATTGTTTAATATGAAATAGCGGCAACCAAATACACGAAAATATTTAAGATTAGGTTTTCGATTTTTCCAAAGCTCATATGGTGTTTTCTTCAAAATAGGCCGAATTAAAATATGATTTAAAATGTAATAGGAAGTATTAATGGCTTCTGCCCAAAAATATCTAGGTAAATCGTTTTCGCAAAGCATTATGCGTGCCATTTCTTCAAGAGTCCTGTTTTTTCTTTCTACCACCCCATTTTGTTGAGGTGTCCTAGGTGCAGAAAAATTATGACTAATGCCATTATCATTACAAAAAAACTTCAAAATCATGATTGTCAAATCAGTTCCATGATCACTATGCAAAGAAACAATAGTGAGATCTTTTTCGTTTGAAACCCTTTTATGAAATTTAACAAAAGCTGAAAACGTTTCATCTTTATGAGCTAAAAACATTATCCAAGTAAATCGTGAGTAATCATCTACAATTACTAGCCCATATTTCTTACCTCCCAAACTAGTTGTTCTGGTTGGTCCAAAGAGGTCCATATGCAATAATTCAAGGGGTCTAGTAGTAGATACTACTCCTTTAGGTTTGAAAGTAGATTTAGTTTGTTTTCCAAATTGACATGCAGCACAAATCTTATCTTTTTCAAATGTGAGTTTTGGCAATTCTTTTACAAGATTCTTTTTGCTTAATTTTGAAATCAAATGCATACTAGCATGCCCTAGCCTGCGATGCCAAAGCCAACTAGTTTCACTTGCCTTGGCTTCCCTAGCCACTAGGCATTGACTACTTTCCATGGCTAGATCATCAAGATCAACCATGTAAATGTTTCCATGCCTATGATCAGTGAACTTGATGCCATCGACATCTAGACTAGACACCATGCACAAAGATGATTCAAAAATTACTTTAAAACCCTTATCACAAAACTGACTAATGCTGAAAAGATTATGCTTCAAGCCATCAATAAATAGTACATTATCTACATAAGCATTAGGGGTGATATGGATTTTACCAATTCCGATGATTTTACCTTTTCCATTATCACCAAAAGTAACGTTTCCACCATTTATAGCTACTAGTGATGAGAATTGCTTCACATCCCCAATCATGTGCCTTGAGCAACCACTGTCCAGATAGCACATTCTTCTTTTATTTTTGGTTGCAAGACATACCTGTAGAAATTGATCAAGTTGAAACTTTAGGTACCCAAGTCATCTGGGTCCTTTAGGGTTAGACAAATTGATTCCTTTTAGAACCCAAATCTTTTCAAAGGTACTTGATTTTCTTCTATTACAAATATATGATTTATGTCCTAACTTACCACATGCATAGCAGGTAATATTAGAAGATGCAGGTATGAAAAAGTTTTTGAAAAGTTTTTGCTGATTCTGTGACTTAAATCCAAGTCCAGCTTTGTTAAAAACTGCATGTTGACTGTTTAAAAGCATACTTAATTTTTCTAAACTATAGATAAACTTTTCTACAAAAGGTTTCACTTTTTTTAACTCTTCTTTGTAATTCTTGTTTTGAAGCAATAGTTCTTTGTTTTGTTTTTCAATTTTCTCATTAGTTTCAAAACTTCTATTATTTTTCAAAGAATCCTTTTCTTTTATAAGATTGTCCTTATCATTTTTCAAGATCTTTACATGTTCAGTTAATTTCTTGTTTTCTTGAATTAAATCTTCAATTTCAGTTGAAAACCTGTCTGAATTTTTGGTAAGCTCTTGATTTAGCTTTCTTAATTTCTTATTTTTCAGTTTTAGTTTTTCATATTCCATAACTAAATCATCAAAAGCATCATGTAGTTCATTAAAAGTAAATTCATTTTCTGGTTCAGAATTTACCTCATCATCTTCATTGGCCATGAAACACAGGTTGGCGACTTCCTGCTGCTCTTCATCACTGCTGGAGTCCTCACTCTCACTCCAGGTAGCCATCATGGCTTTCTTTCTCAACATCCTTCGACTCTTTTTAAGCAAAGGGCAATCCATTTTATAATGTCCAGGCTTCTTGCACTCGAAGCAGATGGGTGGATCCCTTTCTTTTTCTTTCTTTTTATCTTTATTGTAATCACCTTTTTGTGGCCTTTTCTTGTAGAAGCCCTTCTTCTTTCTCATGAATCTTCTGAATTTTCTTGTAATGAGGGCTGTCTCATCATCATCAGCTTCTTCTTCTGATTCATCACTTGACTCTTCTTTTGTAGTGGACTTGAAGGCTATGGCTTTCTTTTTCTTATCATTGTCCACTGTCTTCTGTTTTAGTGAAAGCTCATAAGTCATCAGTGATCCAAGAAGCTGCTCAAGAGGTAGAGATTGACACCTTGGCTTCTTCTATGGCCATTACTTTCGCATCCCATGAAGCCGGAAGAGACCTGAGAAGTTTGTTGACAAGTTCACCATTAGATATAATCTTTCCCAAACTCCTCATACCATTTACTATATTGGTAAATCTAGTATACATCTCACTAATACTTTCAGTTGGTTCCATCCTGAACATCTTATACGTATGAATGAGCATGTTCACCTTTGTGGTCTTCACTTGGTGTGTACCCTCATGGATAACCTAAAGTGTATCCCAAATTTCTTTGGCAGAAATACAATTTGATATTCTGTTAAATTCACTTGGGTCAAGTGCACAGAATAGCAAATTCATCACCTTTGCATTTAACTCAGCTTATTTGATGTCATTGTCATCCCATTCTTCTTCAGATTTTGGGGTGATAATGCCATTAACCAAGTGAGTGGGCTGATGAGGCCCTTTAGTAATTACTCTCCATATATTATAATCTACAGCTTGTAAATAAATGTGCATACGAGTTTTCCAGTATGTGTAGTTTGTGCCATTAAAGAAAGGAGGGCGATTTGATGCTTGACCTTCAACTACACCCATTCCAATTGGGGCGGCCATGATCTTTCACTCAAGATCGTTGGACCTACAAGAGAGTACCGGTGCTCTGATACCACTTGTTGCCCATATATGGTACCCAAGAGGGGGGGTGAATTGGGTCTTTTTTTTTAAAAAAAAATAAAGCAATATATGTGCTATCAATTTCAAATGTGAAGAGTGATAGTGCTCAAGTAATTGTGCAACAGAAGCAATGAAAGATAACAACAATTAAAGAGCAATAGAGAGTAAAGCAATGCAAACACACAAAATGTATAGTGGTTCGGTGCACCTAGCACCTACATCCACTCCCCAAGCTCCACTTGAGAATTTCCACTATAATCTTCTCTAGATTACAGCCGACTTATTTTACAAGGCTCACAAGTCAAAACCTAAGTTGGTTTTGTTACCTAGGCTCACCAACAAACCTTACACACTTGTTTTGGCTTCGGGCTTACAAGCAACCCTAGTTAGTTTTATAAATTGGCTCACCAACAAACCTCACACTAATTTCAAATTCCCTTGAAACTAGGCTATCACAAATAGAGTATGAATACAATGAATAAAAACAAGACAAACTTCTTTTTGAGCAAAAAACAATTCGATGTAGCTCTTGTTGGAGACTCTTCAAATCTTCCTCTTGGAATCTTGGACCTCACTAAATGCCAAAGACTTGAAAGTTGGATTTCTTAAAAATGGAAAGCTTTTGGCTAAGAAATCTCTTGGATTTTCTCTCTTTTTGGCTTAGGATTGATTGAAAGCTTTGTACTTTTACTCTCTTCTTTTTCACTTTGTCTCCCTTACTTTTTTGAAGTTAGGTGGAGGTTAAATACTTCATTCAAGCTGAAACAACTCCACAAGACCGTTAGAATCAAAAATATGGCCGTTTATGGTCATTAGAAATCAAATCAAAAGTTCAGAAAAACTAGGCGTTATGCCATAAGTCGACCTCTGGGTCAAGTGTCGACCTCATGAGTCGACCTCTAGTTTATCTTAGGCAAAAATCTAGAAAACCATAGTTCTGCCCAGTTTGAATTTTCAGGCGATGAGTCGACCTCTGGTGTCGACCTCTGGACAGGTGTCGACCTCAGGTGGTGACTTTTGAAGCGTGCCACTAAAATTTTGCTGTGCCGGCCTTGCTGAACTTTTCTTTTCTTCATGAGTCGACCTCTGGTAGTCGACCTTTGGCAAGGTGTCGACCTCTGGAGGTCGACCTTTGGTCTGAGATTTTCTGAAACTCTGGAGAGGTGCGTGCCATGCTTGAGTTTCTCTAGGCCTTTGTTTCTTTTGTCAATTACTTCTTAATATGAAGGTCCAATATGAGAAATTTGATCTTGTTTAAGGTAGAAGAGCTCTTTCCCAAATCAAGCAAGCTTAGTTTCATCATTGTACTCTTGATACTCTTTTTGAATAACCTAAGGCCTGAAACTTTATCTTGAAATGAAACATTAGTCCAAACATATACTCAACCTTTTGTTAATCATCAAAACTAAGGAGCCAAAGCCAACACCGAGCGAACCACCGGCCCGAGAAGCCTCCCTGCTCCCCACTCTCGATCCCTCCTCTTTTCTATTCCTTTACATTCCTATTCTCGAGTCACACCCTCCCGGCGAACGGGTAACTCTCTCCCCATATCACCTTCATTATGTGAAAAGCTATGTGACAGATCCACGGGGAAAGCTTCCAACTCGCCATCAATGGAAAGTATCCCGATCTAACACCTACTGCTGAGGCCAAAGTCCAAGGGATGCCAACCGAAATACCCTAGGGGTCCTGCCATCTACTGCTTGACTCTCAGCTCAGCCCTTGCGATGCTCATAATTCGGAGATGTCCGCGGTGACTCAACGCAGTCCTGCCATCTACCATGAGGCTCACAGTTTGGCAACTGCTATGCTGATAGTCCGGAGATGTCCGCGGAGTCTTTGAAAGGTCCTGCCATCTATCGCTTGACTCTTAGTTCAGCTCTTACCCTGCTCATAGTCTAGAGATGTCCATGGTGACTCAATGTAGTCCCACTATCTACCACGAGGCTCACAGCTTGGCATCTACTGAGCTAATAGTCTAGAGATATCCCCGGGAACCTCGTCAGTCCCGTAGTCCACCACCCGACTCATAGTGTGGTCAATCGATGGGCCTGCTTGAAGCCCCGAACTTGGATTAGCTCGCCACCTTGTTAAGGATGTAAGACTCCTTCCTTTATTCTTAAAATTCACCCCCATTGCAACCTTGTCTTCCATTTGTGCAGGGACTCATTCAACTGACTCTGAGCTAGCTTATGCCCAAAAACCTATGAAGCCTAGCACTCTAAGCCCAGAAACTCTCAAAGCCCGGCACTCTAAGCCCGGAAACTCCTAAAGCCTGGCACTCTAAGCTCGAAAACTTTGAAGCCCATTACTTTAAGCCAGGAAACTTATGAGGCCCAGCACTTTAAGCCCAGAAACTCTCGAAGCCCGGCACTCTAAGCCCGAAAACTTACGAAGCCCGACACTCAGGACTAGAAGCTCCACTGGTCTCCCAGCTCCGGTCGCCTTGCCCACAGTCCAGAGATGACCGCTGGGAAACCCTAGAAGTCTCGGCCATCTACTGCCCAACTCGTAGCTTAGCGCACCTAGCCTTCTCCACCAAGCCCCTTGGCCTCCTTCATTAGGCTTCTCAGCCTTCGACATCGGGCCTCCCAGCCTCCTCCACCAGGCCCCTCGACTTCCTTCATCAGGCTCTTTAGCCTCCAACACCAGGCCCCTCGGTCTCCTTCATCAGGCTCCTCAGCCTTCGGCACCAGGCCCCTCGGCCTCCTCCATAAGGCCCCTCGACCTCCTCCATCAGGCCTCTTGGCCTCCTTCATCAGGCCCCTCGATCTCCTTCATTAGGCTCCTTAGCCTTCGACATCAGGCCTCCCGGCCTCGTCCATCAGGCCCCTCGGCCTCCTTCATCAGGCTCCTCAGCCTCCGGCACCAGGCCCCTTGGCCTCCTTCATCAGGCCCCTCGACCTCCTTCATCAGGCCCCTCGACCTCCTTCATCAAGCTCCTCAGCCTCCGGTGCCAGGCCCCTTGGCCTCCTTCATCAGGCTCCTCAGCCTCTGGCACCAAGCCTCTCAGCCTCCTTCATCAGGCCCCTCAGCCTCCTTCATCTGGCTCCTCAGCCTTCGGCACCAAGCCCCTCGACCTCCTTCCTCAGGCTTCTCAGTCTCCTGCATCAGGCCCCTCGGCCTCCTTCATCAGGCCCCTCAGCCTCTTTCATTAGGCTCCTCAGCCTCTGGTGCTAGGCCCCTCAGCCTCCTTCATTAGGCTCCTTAGCCTCCGGCACCAGGTCTCTCGACCTCCTTTATCAGGCCCCTCGGCCTCCTTCATCTAGCTCCTCAGCTTTTGGCACCAAGCCCCTCGACCTCCTTCCTCAGGCTTCTCAACCTATTCTATTAGGCCCCTCGATCTCCTGCATCAGGCCTCCTCAACCTCCGGCACCAGGCCTCTCGGCCTCCTCCATCAGGCCTCCCAGCGTCCTCCACCAGGCCCCTCGGCCTCCTTCATTAAGCTCCTCAGCCTCCGGTGCCAAGCCCCTCAGCCTCCTTCATCAGGCCCCTCAACCTTCGATATCAGGCCTCCCGGCCTCCTCCATCAGGCCTCTCGACTTCCTTCATCACGCCCCTTGGCCTCCTTCATCTGGCTCCTCAGCCTCTAGCACCAGGCCCCTCAGCCTCCTTCCTCAAGCTTCTCGCCTCCTACATCAGGCCCCTGGGCCTCTTCCATCAGGCCTCCTCTGCCTCCGGCACCAGGTCCCTCGATCTCCTCCATCAAGCCCCTCGGCCTCCTTCATCAAGCCTCCTGGCCTCCTCCACTAGGCCCCTCGGCCTCCATCATCAGGCTCCTTAGCCTCCGATGCCAGGCCCCTCGACCTCTTTCATCAGGCTCCTCAGCCTCCGGCATCAGGCCTCCCAGCCTCCTCCATTAGGCCTCTCGACCTCCTTCAACAGGCCCCTCGGCCTCCGGCACCAGGCCCCTCGACCTCCTTCATCAGGCCCCTCGACCTCCGATGGCAGGATCCTTAGCCTCCGGCACCAGATCGCTCGGCCTCCTTCATCAAGCTCCTCAGCCTTTTCGGCCTCCTTCATTAGGCCCCTCGATCTCCTTCATCAGGCTCCTCAACCTCCAGCACCAGGCCCCTTGGTCTCCTCCATCAGGCCTCCCGGCCTCCTCCACCAGGCCCCTCAGCCTCCTTTATTAGGCTCCTCAGCATCCGGCACTAGGCCCCTCGGTCTCCTTCATTAGGCTCCTTAGCCTCTAGCACCAGGCCCCTCAGCCTCCTTCATCAGGCTCCTCAGCCTCTGACATCAGGCCTATCAGCCTCCTTCATTAGGCCCCTCAGCCTCCAGCATCATCTTGTGGGAGCCGAAGATTTGGAACAAACTTAAGATGGCCCCGGGCACATACCTCCCTATTTTGAAGACTAAAGAAGGGGAAGAGAAAATGGAGACACACAGGATGACATAAGAAAAGATTTTTTTCATTTGATCAAAAGTCTCTTACATTAAAGGAGATCCCCTGATAGGTCGAGAGATCTCTCAAAGGGCAGATTACAAGCAGAGAGAAAGGGGAGCTCGGACCAATGAACGGGCACTCCCCCCTGGCAATGACCTCTACCTCTAGAAGTATGCCGACCTTCTCTGCTATGACGGATGCCCTTCCTTAGGTGTTTCGCTCACCATCGGCTGAGGAAGAAGCATCACTCCACCATCGCCTCTACTGTGCCATCCTTGGAACTCACCAATCTCATGATTCCAAGGGCAGCTGCAGCCCCGTTAGGCTCCCTTCAGTAGCACCATAGCAGATGCAGCCTCCTCCATGATGACCACCACCCTGGCTGCCGCTTCATTATCAAGGACCTCCAGTCTTGAGGGGAGGTGCGAGCAGCCTCTTTCTCCCTCTTTAGCTCTACTACCTCCATTATTGAGAGCAGCCTCTTTTCTCTCCTTCGGGGGTCCTCACTAGAGGAAACTTCGAGCTCGGTGGATTTCTTCTCCATCTTGGAAGTCCACGTCTTGGTACCATTCGATCACCCTCGAAGAGAGTGAAAAGACTCCCTCTCCCCCTCTGCCTCCTCGATCGGGGGACTGGAGTCCATCAGGGGCCCTCCTCTAGCACAGCCCGAAGGCGAGGAAAGGGAAGAAGGAAGAAGCATGGAGGAAGGAGAGGAGTGCACTGTGGAATGTTGCGCATTGGCACTCAAAAGGTCCCATAAAAAGGCATGGTGGTAGGCCCTTTACATTAAAGACCATCGCTTGCCTTTGCTTCATCCCGATTCAGAGCACGTGCCCTTTCGACTCCCTATCCAATGGGAGGTCACCGCGTGGCCCTTCAGGATGCCCCATATATGCTAAGCTCACGGTCGTCGCTTCGATTCAAACGAAGCAGTTATGTTGCCTCAGTGGGAAACTGAGCAGAGCATCCCTCGTTTGTACCAAGGGCATGATTTTCAGGCTGCAGGCACCTGAGGCATTGATGGCATCACAGGAACATCCCCCACGTCAGTGGGCTCATTACTCCCTTCACCCCAAGCGCTGTCACACCCTCAAGGCTCGGGAGTTGTGGCATCTGATGTGGCGACATTCGCTGAAGTGGAGCAAACGAGCGGCTACAATAATAGAAGACTTGCCACTTGGGCGTGGCTCCTCAGCTCCTAGCTAAGGCCAGGCACATTGGGCAAGCCCCTCGTTTGAGGCCGGCTCCCTATTGAGGTCAGCTCCCAGCCAAGGCCAGGCTTATTGGACGAGCCCCTCGTCTGAGGCTGGCTCCCTACCGAGGTCAACTCCCAATCGAGGCTAGGCTCATTGGGTGAGCCCCCCATCTGAGGCTGGCTTCCTGTCAAGGTCAGCCCCCAGCCGAGGCCGGGCTCATTGGGCGAGCTCCCCATCTGAGGTCAGCCCCTGCCAAGGTCAGCTCTCAACCGAGGTCGAGCTCATTTGGTGAGCCCCCTTCTAAGGCCAGCTCCTTGTCGGGGACGTGTTCGTACCCCAGGGTGGAGCCCCTGATATGGAGTTTCCACCAGAGGAACAGATATTTAAATTATGGTGAAAGCAAAGCCTAGCCACCGATAGATTTTTGCAGGCGGTTCCAGAGGTACGACGTGGGCGCCCCCAGACCCCATGCTTAGCGATGTACTACCATGTCCATAGCTGTGCCACCAATAGCCACCGATGGTCAAGGCGCAATACTCAGAGCTTCCCCAAGTGAAGAATCCGACCAAGGCCCCAGGACCTGCAACACTGGGCGGTCTCTCCCAAAATAGAAGTGCCCCTCCTATAAGGGGCATTAAAGCCAAGAAGGCGAGGAGGACTTTCTCGGCTCGGAGCCCCACCTGAAGGCCTAAGAAAGGGAGAACGGAGTCTCTCTCTCTTCCTTTATCCCTCTCAGGCTCCCCCAAGGCCACAAGGGTCTGACGCGGCCTCTGGAGGAAGGTAAGGAAGGTAAGCACACGGGGGAAAGCAAGGGAGAGGTAAGTAGGTAGGCGACCAAGCACCGCCGGGAGAACCACTCAAGAAGCCTCTCCGCTCCCCGCTCTCGATTTTCCTCTTTTTCGTTCCTTTATATTTCTGTTCTCGAGTCACACCCTCTCGACAGATGGATCCCCCAAGACCTACGCCATGGAGGTCTTGTATGTTTCCCTCGATCATCCCACTGACTTGATCATCGGACTGTCCTCGTCAGAATCCCTGGCCTGGGTTCTCCTGTCTTGCAGGAAGGAAGGAAGAGGGCCGGCACAGCCGGGAGCGGGTAGCCATGGAGTGAGACAGAGCGAATGGGTCCCCAGGCCATCGTGGTGCCCGACGACGATGGGAGGATCCCCGACGCGACCGAGCTGTAGGCGGCAGTAATATTGGCAGCAATAGTTTCAAAATATTAGAGTGATATATTAGTCTTGAAAGTATCAAAGCTACCTTTTGAAGATTATAAATGAAAGGATCGATGCAAATAAAAGATTTTAGTGAGAGTATCAAGAAAGTTTTGAGAGTATAAGAATATTTTAAAAGTAAGTAAAAGTATTCGAATAAAAGTATAAATATCATATCATATTTGAAAATACTAAGTATAAGTATTATGAATAGTGAGGTACAAGTGTCAAAGAGATTTCAAAAAAAATTGTGTTTTCTTCATATTTTCATGTCATTGAATTTAAATATTAGAGCATGTCATTTTTCTTCCATTGTTATTCATAAATCTTATGCTTGTTTTGTTATATCCCTTTTTGTTATCAACATTAAAAAGGGGTATTAGGGAATAGAGCCCTAAAGAAAATAGTTAGTGCATCAACCAACTATGGAGAAATTTGAAATATATATAAGTCATTTATAGCATAGATATAAGGTTTTAATACAAATAGGTGTACACTATACAAAAAATGAAACATACAAATGTACACCTTTATGCATCATAGTCACCAAAGTACTGAAGCATAAAAAAAGTCTAGTACACAGAGTATCGAAACATAAGGCCTAATGCATACAAAGTGGCCAATAACATACCTAAGAACTCCTATGTTGCGAAGTCAACTATCTGGCTCTGAGTCGTAGTAGCTAGTTCCAGTAGGTGGTGGTGATAGCCTCTTAGAAGATCTGCGATAGGTCCTAGTGATAGTCCTAACCATGGTTCAAGTTGAGTGGGTGCAGGCTAAGGTGCTCTAGGAGGAGAGTGCTGAGGAAGAGGATGGCTTGACATCTGAATTATAAAAGAAGAAACAGGAGGAGATGGTGGAGCTGCTACTACTGCCTGTGCCAAGACTACCTCAAAAAGTCTAGCAATCATATAGGATATATTACCATTGTTCACTATCATTAACATCCTAACCTGCCAACAATAATCTGAACATCAGTGAGTCCATCATCCAGTCTCCTTGATAACCTGTTAGAAACATCTAATACAAAAGAGTCTATGGAAAGCTACTCAATGAATCGTCGAATGTCTGTGATCTTTGTCTATAGCCTATAGAGATTTGCTGATAAAATTTGGAACTCCATTCTGACAAAACTACTCACAAGCTTAGCTATCCTTTATGCCAAAAGATCATCTACTTTGGTATGTGGGCAAGAGGTGCCAGGAGTCCTTGATGAAGGAAGTGGAATATTTGAAGGTTCAGCTATAGCCTCTGGTGCTCTAGATGGTGAAGATGGCTTAGCCTTGTGCACTAGAGAGTATGGTCCCTTCTATGGTTCTATACTAGATACTCACCTCATCTAGTGTCCTCCTGCTACTGCCCTTCGGTACCCCATACGATAAAGGGTCTGGTCACAATACTCGTCATGGCTTTAGAGTTTATTGAGGACTCCCCCTTAAAAGATACTCTAAAGGCCTCAAAGATATAGGTCAAGAGTATACCATAGGGCAAGCAAACCTTCACTTTTTTCATTGCTTCCCTTATTTGGACTAGCATCATACCTAGGAGATTGATTGGGATGGTCTGCATCAGATGGTACATCATAGCAAGCTCTCTCTTAGACAAAATTGAATATCCTAGTCTTGGGTATAAAAATCTTATCTATAATATGATACAAAACTCTCAAGTCCATGGATAGTGTTAGACTTGAACTCTCCAATCCCTTCCATATCTATCCTATCCAGCACACATCTGAGTCCTACTCTCTTATTAGCCAGTCTATCAGCAATTATACCCTCTAATGGAATGCTGAGGATTCATCTCAAGGTAGTGTCACTCAAAGAGATCTTAACTCCCTTAATTGTAGAAGTAATACCATAAGAAATCCTACCAAATTTTAATAGAACTATCTCACAAGTCTAGGATAGGTCAAAATATTAGTCTTGAAGGACTCCTCCCATGTCTTCTAATCCACTCACCAAAACAAATCCATTTTCATCAAAGAAACCAAAGTTGATCACCTATGCATGGTGATAACTCTCCTTCCATACACTCGGCCTGTGGAAGTGGAGAAGATGGAAATTGTGTAGATGGCATAGGCTGCTTGGTCAACTTGGATGGAGGTGGTGGAACTTTCTCTCTTGCTACCTCTCCCCTTCTCTACCTCTCCAAGCTTCAAGTGGTTTGAGCCCTCTCAATTTCAACACTTGGGCATTTCAAACGGCGAGCTAACATCTTTCATGGACATATTTTTACATGGAAATAGGTTGAAATCAAAGCAAAAACAGGGGAAAGTGGGTATATCTGAAATTTTTGAAGAAATGGATAGTAGAATCTCTCATCCAAAGGTGGGAATTGATCTAAATGCCCAAAATAAGGGCCTCTGGGAAATGATAGTAGTTTGGATGAGAGATTCTACTATTCTAAAGGTGGGAAATGATCTAAATGCCTAAAATAGGGGCCTCTGGGTTCCTATATTAAAAACCTTGGGCCTGTACTCGAGTTGACTTGAGGGAACTATTGAGTCAACTCCGACTCGAGTTGACTTGGATTCAAGCTCGAGTCAACTTGGATCTAGATTAGAGGAAATTCAAAAGATTTTGGCAAAAAAATTATTCTAGAAGGGTTTCAAAGATGGTTTTGATTATTCTAATAGATTCAGAATCATAGGAATTCATCTAAATAAATTAATCCTTAAGTAGAGAAGAGGAATTTTAATCAAAGGGATCACAAATACCTAATTTTCTTCTAATCATCCTAAACCTATCTTCATTTAAAGGTTTTGTTGATGCCAAACCTGAGAGGTCCCTTCGCACCATCAGATTTGCTAGCCAATTCTTCCGAGGCTCTTGCAAAACAAACCCACTCACTAGAGTATTTCCGGTGGGAGACACTCCAATGCTTAAGTCAGCAAGGGCTCAATCAATAATTGTAGAATCTTGGAGAAGCTAAAGTAGAGTCAGGAAAAACTCAACCAGTATTTTTTTTTTACTTACCTCGAAGATCCCCTCTTATCGGTATTCATAAGAATTTGCCTTAATAGAATTAAGTTGGAAAAGGTTAGTTCCAACATTATACTGTTGAAACTGATGTGGATTCGTTATAATGATTAGTAGTTATTCCATTAGGATAACGACTCCTTTTCTTGCCAACCTTATTCTTCTTGAATCGATCGACGAATCAAGTTGCTGACTCATTATTTGTCCTTATATTGGTCAGACTTTATGAGTTAGTCAAACTATTCAAGTAGGTCAGGTTGCTGAGTTCTAGTCGACCGATGGTTATCTGGTGTGGGCACCAGGATTCGACAGAGGCTCCTTAACCCTCTGTGGATCTCAGATTAGGGTTCCACTTCTTTGTGTCTTGTAATAAGACTCCAAGCCTCAAATTTGTAATTGTATTTTGCTTTGAATTAAGTCCGTACATTGACCAATTAGGTCAAATTGAGTCCTGTACTAAGTCAAGTCACAAATCGAGTCCAGTTTGAGTCGATTAGAAGTATGGGTCCATTGCAAGAGTGGGTCTTAAAATTTAGTCTCCTTGGAAGCAAGTGGGGAAAGAATCCAAGTCAACTCAGGGCCCACTGGTATGGATACCAGAAACCGAAAGAAACTTCACTCCAACAAGGTTAGCCTTATCCCAATTTGGATCGAAGATAATTAGGTTACCTTGTATTCTTTAGTTCAAAAATGTTTTATTTTCAAGAGCCATTTCCTTTTCAAGAGTCCTGTAATTAATCAAGAGTATTTATTGAGTCCTGTAATTACTTTAAAAAAAAAAATTTCATTTCCTGTAAGTCCGTTTCAAGTTTTAAAGTTTAGGTCAGTCAAGTCAGTTCAGTTGAGTTAAGTCTATTTCAGTTAATCAAGTCTTAAAGCAATGAAAGCCAGCAACAAGACTCAAATTCTGGACCCCAGAATTTGATCACATGAAGAAGAGAAGACACATCAACCAAGCAAGAGAAAAGGACCATCAACTAGGACCACTTGGCGCCACATGTCATTCCTTATCCAAGTAGAAGACCATCTCATCATGGCACGTCATCAGGCACCACCTCACTAGCCACCTCATCACTCTTTGGCACCAACAAGGAAGATTCAAATTCAAGGAGGTTGGCCACACCCCTCCATGTCCTCCACCAAATCCTCCAACCCCTCCCATCCCTCCAAACTCTCCACCAAATCCTCCAACCCCCCCTTGTAATCCTCCTCAATTTGGGGAGTTTTTAAATTTCAAAAGCTAGCTTTGTGAGGCTATTAAAGGCCTTGGACGCCCATTGTAAAGGAGGGATTTTGGGAATGAATGAAAATTGAAGTTGAATTTTGGAAGTAGAAGTTGTCTTGTATTTTTTTTTCCTTATGTGAAAGTTTCCCATCTTTTTCCTCCATGCCAAAGCCATTTTTTTCCCTAGCAAAGAATCTTCCAAGCTCATGTGAAGGCATTGGAGTCAGCCAGATCTTCTCAAATTTCTGTTCTTAGTTCATAAATTCTTCCATCCCTTCTATATGTTCTTATCCTTCTTCCTTAACTTTGATCTTCATTGCAGGGTCCTTCGAAGTCTTTGAGTTATGGACCGGGTTCACCTTGACAAAGAACCAACAAGATGAAGCCCCAAGTCCAGGATTCTGATCTCTATTATCCAGGTTCTTCAGTTCTGAGCGTTGGTAGTTTCAAGGTATGAATCAAAAGAAGGTTGGAAAGCTCATCAAGGTAAGTCCACAATCATTAGCCCCTATTGTCTAGATCTTCTTCCTTCTTAGTTTAGGACTGTTTTTAATCAAGTAAAAGTCCCATTTCTTATAATCCTTAAGTCTTATTATGATGAGTACAATGCTAGTGTAATTAGGTTTCATTGCTCTACAAACCATATTCAAAACATTAATCATATGCTTGCCGCATCATCTTGGTATCAGAGCATGGTTGCATTAGGGTAGAATAGTTCTCTTTAAACCAAGCAAGATCTAAAATTCACGCCTCCTGAGCGGTTGTACTCTAGTACACTGTCATGACCCATGGGAATAATGAGCCCCTGGCCGAACATGAATTTTTTAGATTGAAGTTTGGGTAAGCCATTGCACTTGTTTGATTAGGTTCTGTTTTCTAAAAATTTGCATCTGTTTACTGTAATCCATCTGCAGCTCCAAAGGCAAGTCACTAATTTTTTGTTGAAATATTTTTTTTCTTGTTACTTTTTAAGTCAGTTATCACCAAATTAAATTTTATCATCAGAAAAAAATTTTAAAAAAAATTAAAATTTCTGCAGTTCGACACTGTCACTAGGGTTCTGTTCTATCCTTTTTATTTATCTTCATTTGTAGGATCTGCTTAGAGTAGCACAGATTTTAGTTTTAAAATTTCTATCATCTGCATTAAAACATATAAGTTAGGAATCCTCTGTAAATTTTTCAGAATTTTTGGACATTTTTTTCATCACGTTTTCCACACCACTTTCAAACTGCAACACACTTCTGCAGCACCTTTGCATTTCATTCATCTCATGAGAAATCAAATTAAGGACATCAATTTGACATAAGGTCAGGGTTTCATCACCTGTTCCTAGCCCAAAAATCACCAACCAGCATATCGATCCCAACTTGTTAATTAAAATTGAGTAGAACGTTAATTGCCCTAGTGTGTTAGGGACACCAACAAGTTGGGTTCAGGTTAGGGTCAAGTTAACTGTGTCAGCTAATTGGTGTGTGCTTACTGGCTTGGTGTCTAGGATTGGTGCATCAGGGCTTGTGATTTGGTCCGCTTACCTGGCCAATCTCAGATTGGTGTCTAAGGTTGGCAATCAGGGACCTTCACTCCCCTCCACCTACCTGGCTAAGTCCCATAAGTACTACTAGCTAGTTGGTTCACTTAATTAGACTTCTAATTTATGCTCTAGGTCTAGGAAACCTTAGCTCGAACTTGAGTCCATTTGCATGCATGACAACTAGAGCAGGGACACCATATTCACCAATCCAAGCCCAGTCAAGTGTAGCCATGGACCAAAACTTAGGGAATTTGATCAAAGGCCTAAATGATCAAGTGGCCCAACTGACTAAGAGTTTAACTGAGCAATTGGCCCAAACAAATCAGAATGTGGCACAAACCAACCAAGACATGAATGAGCAGTTAGCCCACATCACTACTAGGTTGGATCAGTTAGAGGCTAGAACCCCTGAAAGCAATCATGAAGCCCAGACTGAGCCTGAGCCTAGTCTTGCACCTGAACTCGAGACCCCATTGAACCATAGAAGGATTCCATATCAAAACCCTCTCTATGAAACAAACCCTAGGAGAGCTCCCCAAGATCAGTTTTATGATCCATTTCCTAGAGGACCCGAAACTGATCAAACCATCGATCCCAACCCAAGGAGATTCCATCATGAGCCTAACTATGAACCCAATGTCAGGAGACCCACCCCAATTCACTTTGATCAAGATGACCGAACCATGAAGAACATTAGGCTGGAAGCTCCCACCTTTGATGGAATTCTAGATCCTAAGATCTACATTGATTGGGAAGGTGAGATGGACCAGTATTTTGACTGGTTTGAGATGAGTGAAGAGCACAAGTGTAAGTTTGCAAAGCTTAAACTTGTGCGCCAAGCTAGGTTATATTGGGGAAACGTTGAGAGACTCACTAGACAGAGAGGTGATGTGCCCATAGTGACCTGGCGAGCTATGAAACTTAGGCTTAGGGAGAAATACCTTCCTATGTCCTACCACCAAAGACTCCTAGATCAATGGCAAAGACTTACTCAAGGAAATAGGAGTGTCGCAGAGTACATAGCGAAGTTTGACGAATTCGTTATGAGGTGCAATGTTGATGAATCTGAGTCGGTGACCTTGTCTAGATTTAGAGCCGGACTGAGGGAAGAAATTCAAAGAGAATTGTTCATGCGAGAGGTACATGACCTAGAATTGGCCTATCAGATAGCTAGGGATGCTGAGAGATTCCATAGAGGTCCAGTCTATCGTAGGCCCGAAGCCCCTAGGACTAGTGCACCTTACCAGCAGTCAGGATCCAATCAGCCTAGATTCAACCGACCCAATCCTAATGTGCCTGTGACCCGAAGAGATGACAAGGAGAAAACACCTAAGACCCAAAGAACTCCAAACACCTGTTTCAAGTGTAACAAAGTGGGTCACTATTCTAGCAGCTGTCCCAATAGAGCCCTACACATAGGGGAAGTAGAAGAGGAAGCCGTAGAATCCCAAGGTGAATTTGAGGAGGAAGTATACCAGGCAAATGAGAACTTGGCTGAAGAGTATGAGGAAGAGAAAGTCCTGGTAGATCAAGATCTGATAGGAGTGGTTAGGTGTATTCTCACCCAGGCTAAAACCCAAGAAGATTGGCGTAGGACTAGCATCCTACAGACATTCATTAAGATAGGTGAAAAAGTATGCAAAGTCATTTTAGATAGCGGTAGCTGTGTCAATGCCATATCTACCAACACAGTAAAAATCCTAGGATTACCCACCGTACCCCACCCCAATCCCTATAAGGTATCCTGGATAGACTCAACCACGATTTCCATTAAGTCTAGGTGCCTAGTAACCATTCAGTTCCAATCTTACCTAGAGAAAATATGGTGCGATGTACTTCCAATGGAAGTAAGTAGCATAATCCTAGGCTGACCATGGTTGTACGATCTTGATGTAACACTCTATGGTCGTTCTAATTCGTGCTCGTTTACTCATAATAGAAAGAAGATCGTAATCCATTCTTCTCCACCTAAGAACCCCATTAAGAGAGGATCAAGCAAATTGAGTGATAAGAAAAAAGGGATAAACGTGATCACTGCTAAAGAAATGGAGCAAGAAATTAGCAATGGATCACCTGTTTGGATTTTGACCATTAAGGATCATCAAGAACCTCTTTCAAAAGAATAACCTCCAGAAGTCAGTGAAGTGCTAGAGGAGTTCAAAGACGTGTTCCCCGATGACTTACCCGACCAACTCCCACCTCTTAGGGATATACAACATGCGATAGATTTAGTCCCCGGAGCAACCCTACCGAACCTTCCCCATTATAGAATGAACCCTACGGAGCACCAAGAATTACAACGACAAGTAGGAGAACTCCTAAAGAAAGGATTCATTAGGAAAAGTTTGAGTCCATGCGCTGTCCCAACCTTACTTACCCCTAAGAAAGATGGCACATGGAGAATGTGTGTTGATAGTCATGCCATAAATAAAATCATGGTGAAGTATAGGTTTCCCATTCCCCGCTTGGATGATATATTAGATATGATGGCCGGTGCAACTATATTTTCTAAGATTGACCTGAAGAGCGGCTATCACCAAGTTAGGATCAGACCAGGGGATGAATGGAAGACTGCCTTTAAAACTAAGGGCGAGTTATTTGAATGGGTAGTCATGCCTTTTGGGTTATCAAACGCCCATAGCACTTTTATGCGAATCATGAATCAAGTCCTACGGGCCTTTATTGGAAAATTTGTTGTCGTTTACTTTGACGACATACTTATCTATAGTAGGACTAGAGAAGATCATCAACAACATCTGAGGCAGGTCTGTTTAGCACTTAGGAAAGATAACCTCTTTGCCAACCTAAAGAAATGTGCTTTCATGACTACTAGAGTTATCTTCCTATGATTTGTTGTGACCCCTGAAGGAGTATCCGCTGATCCTGAGAAGGTTAAGGTAATTGTAGAGTGGCCAACACCCAATAATATTCACGAAGTAAGAAGTTTTCATGGCCTCGCTACGTTTTATCGAAGATTTATTAGAGGGTTTAGCACTATAGTTGCTCCTATCACGGATTGTATTAGGAAGGGCCAATTTGAATGGATGAAGTCAGCTGATAAGGCCTTCCATCACATCAAAGATAAGATGACCCAAGCACCAGTCTTAAGGCTACCCAATTTTTCTAAGGTCTTTGAAGTAGCATGCGATGCTTCGGGAGTAGGGATTGGTGGAGATCTGAGTCAAGAGAACCATCCCGTAGCATTCTTTAGTGAGAAATTTAATGAAGCCAGGAAGAAATACTCCATATATGATTGGGAGCTTTATGCGGTAGTGCAAGCATTAAGGTATTGGAGGCATTATCTCCTACCGCAAGAATTTGTTTTATTTTCAGACCATGTAGCCCTAAGGTTTTTGAGTTCCCAAAAGAAACTAAAACCTAGGCATGCCAAATGGGTAGAATACATCCAATCCTATACTTTTATCCTAAAACATCAATCGGGAATTGACAATAAGGTAGCTTTATGCGGTAGGCTTTGCATCCCAAGAACCTCCTTAAGAGATTTTTTAGTTTGGGAGATACATGCGGGAGGTTTGGCTAGCCACTTCGGACGAAACAAGACTATCTTGGCTGTTGAGGAACAATTTTACTGGCCAGGCCTTAGGAAACAAGTAGCAAACCTTGTAGCCCGATGTAGGATATGTGCTGTTGCAAAGCAGCAAAAGAAGAATACCGGGCTATACACTCCATTGCCTGTACCTGAGTGTCCATGGCAGGATTTAAGCATGGACTTTGTTCTAGGATTCCCCAAGACCATTCAAAAACATGATTCAATCTTTGTGGTGGTCGACCGGTTTTCAAAAATGGCCCATTTCATACCTTGCTCCCAAACTTCCGATGCCTCTAGGATAGCCAAACTCTTTCTTGATCAAGTAGTCAGACTCCACGGGTTACCAAAAACCATAGTTTCTAATAGGGATGTCCGCTTCACAAGTTACTTCTGGAAAATCCTTTGGCATCTCTTAGGAACCAGACTGAAATTCTCCACAGTCTACCATCCCCAGACTGATGGACAAACCGAGGTTGTAAATAGAAGTCTAGGGAACTTGCTGAGATTCCTAGTGGGAGAAAGTCTAGGAAACTGGGATTTGTTATTGCCACGTGCTGAGTTCGCTTACAATAGTTCAGTCAATAGATCTACGGGCAAAAGTCTCTTTGAGATAGTCCATGGTTACAAGCCTACGAAGCCTTTAGATCTAATCCCACTACCTATTCACACACGAGTCTCTGAGTCTGCTGAGGCTTTTGCACAGCATGTCACAAATCTGCATAAAGAAATCAGTAATAAGATCAACCTGAGCAATGAAACTTACAAACACTTACCTGACTCACATAAGAGGGCTAAAGAATTCTGTGAAGAGGATTATGCGATGATTAGGCTCAACCCTGAACGGTTCCCCTCTGAAACCATAAAGAAGCTGCATGCCCGCGGAGCGGGACCTTTCAAGATCTTAAAGAAAATAGGGCCTAATGCATATGTTTTGGAACTTCCACCTTATATGGGTATCAGTACAATCTTTAATGTTTTAGACCTAGTAGAATACAAAGAACCAGTACTAATACCTAGTGAGCCTTTTGGGCAGGAAGATGGTTGCAAATACTGAGAAGAAGAACTCTCAAACCCCTTTATGCACACAGTAGGGTAATCACACAAAGCAATAGAAGAACTCAAGGTTTATTTCATATATCAAAATCTCTCTTCATACAAGAGGCTAGGGTCCCTTAAATAGACCCTTAACCTTGGGCTCCAAGTAAGGGCACATTAGTCTTTACATAAGAATCCTTTTCCCTCTCAAACCCTAGCTATAAAATAAGGAAACATTAGGTAGAAAAATCCCTAAAAATTCTCTTGACTTGGCCAACACTCCAAGGACACCTAGGGGGTGTGTTGGGCTTCTAAGAGCAGCAAGGGGCCGGCCCAAAGGGGCTCGGGCGCATGGGTTTGGGCCTCTGGAAGCTGGGGTGGCCTGGTAGCCAGGTAGCAGGAATATTCCCTGGTATCTTGCTTTTTAGGGGCTTGAGCTTGGCACCTGGACTTGATTTCTTTGGGCTAGGATGCAGATGGACCTCTGGAATCATGGTTTCCCTTATCTATGAATATACTTTGGCATCTGGAAGGGAATCTGGGCATCTGGAGGGCATCTGCAAGAAATCAGGGTTTTCTGAATTTTCCTCCTGGGGTCTTCAAATCTTCAAGCTGGGTTGGACTTGGGCTATACTTCCATGTCTTCAATGTAGTTAGACTTGGTCTTCACTTGTATGATATAGTCTTGAGTCTTCAGTATGCTTGGACAGGACTCAAAAAAATAAAATTAGATCAATATGAGCTGACTAGAATTGGACTGAACTAGCTTAACATGAGCTGACTAGTACAGAACTGAAATAACAACTCAAAAGACTCAAATAACAACTAAAATGGACTCAGATGGACTAAGCCCTTATTACAGATGGACTCATAAATTATTGATCAATTCATAGAGGGTTGAAAAGCCTCTATCTTATTCTGGTGCCTTTGGTGTCCCCACCAATTCTCCCGGGGTGGGAGGAACTCGACCCTGTCGAGTGAAGATCAGACTGGCTCACATATCTCTCGAGAAGGTCTGGGTTGAGGTATTGCAAGTCCTCTCAAGAAATCCATGAATCGTTCGACTCTGGCCGGCCTTACCATCGGACCAGGAAGCGTTGATAGCCACGGCCCCTGGTCGTGATGGCTTGATCGTCCAAGATATGCTCGATCCGTTCTCCTCTCTCAGGCCAATTTGTTAGTGGACACTCTGGGTTAGGGTCACTCACAATGAAAAGGAATAGGTCCAAAGGCCTCACTAGGTATCATTGCCGGTTTCCTATACTCAACCAGGTCTGTAATATTGAAGGTAGAACTAATGTCCAAATTCGAAGGCAAATCTAACACCTAGGCATTTGATCCAACCTTCTCTATCACTTTAAAAGGTCCTGCTCTGCGAGCATGAAGCTTCTTTTAGGCCTAAGCCTAACCAAGATAGAATCCACTACATCAAATTCTTTGGTCCATCTTCGAGAATTAGCCAGTTGTTTTAAGATTAGTGCAGGTGGTGAACATGCTAGGCACATGCAGACTCCTAACAAGATGATGCAAAGGACTCAAACTAACACCTAATAGACTTGACTTTGCATTCCTATCGAAGAAAATTTATTAGACTTTTACGGGCCTAAACCTAAGAGACTATAGACTCTCTAGGTCTGACCCTAGTGTGGTGTGCACAAGAGTATTTACAATGGACTCCAAGCAAATGCCAAAGGGTATGCCAGAAGTATAATGCAAACCTAACATGCGTAATGAATGCATGCAATATGCTAATCTCAACTAAATGCAATCTAATGATCCTAGAAATGTTGGAGATGTCTGGAAAGGGCAGAAAATAGGAAGTGGGTTCAGAATTAGTTTGGTTGGGTAGAGAAAAAGGTTCATGGTTAGTTGGATAAAGTAGGATAAAAGACGGGGTGTCAGGAACTAATCAATCCTATACTAATGAGGTTAACCTTACGAGGTTGAGCTATATCTACAGGGTTTGCATAATGGAAGGATGGGTCGCCAATTTCGGGGAAGAGGTCCTTAATGGGAACTATAGGAGGGGGCTAATCCCGAGGGTACTGATTCAAAGAGATCAGGTCCTTAATAAATTCTTCTGGTTCTTGTATTTTTAGACTAGACTCTATAATTTGGCTCTCCTCTATGGTTTCCTCAGGTAAGGCTCTAGCAACAGTACCTAGGTTCTCTTCCTCTATTTGTTCTTCCATTATAGCTTTAGGTTGGATGTGGTCAAGGTCAACTAGCTCTGGGTTGGTTTCTACCTGGGTATCTACTGGGTCAGCTAATTCTAGGTCTACTAAAGGTGTCTCCTCTTCTCCTCCATACTCATCCACTAGGCTCGCATTAGCTTCATACACTTCCGTGTTAATGTAAGCCTTATCAATCTCAGGAATGGTTGGAGAAGGTCGGCCAGGGAAAAATTGGCTAGGTCCTGGTTTCTGATTATGGACACTAATCCTAGTAGGTTCAGGTTGCCTAAGGGGTAGTGGCTCACTACTGGGCTCATATTTAGGGATACTAATCCTATGGGATTCAAGTTGACTAAGGGAAACCTGACTAGTACTAGATTGATACTTAGGGGTTATGGGTTCTCTGGGCTCATAGGACAAGGGTGCAGATCTATGGGTCATGGGATTATAGGATCTGGGGTCATAGAATTTTGGGTCAGCTCTATGGTTAGGTTCTAAGGATGGATCATGGTATGGGGTCCACCTAAGGCTGGGCCCCCTATATGGGTTAGGATATTGGGTTCTCCTAGGGTTGGACTCCCTAATGGGTCAGAATATTGGGTTCTCCTAGGGTTGGACTCCCTATATGGGTCAGAATATTGGGTTCTCCTAGGGTTGGACTCCCTATATGGGTCAGAATATTGGGTGTTGGGTCTACTAGGCTCGTAGGGTGTGGGTGCATAGGATCTATGATCATGGGATCTAGAGTCATAGGATCCAGGTTCATAGGTTCTGGATTCATAGGTTCTAGGTTCATAGGATTTGGAGTCATAAGATCTATAGGTTGTGGGTATACTAGGCTTATAGGATGTGGCTAAATAGGATCCATCTTCCTGGTCTACAAAATCCTGATTGGGTCTTCTAGGACTAACCTTAGGGACTGGGTCATGACGATGGGCTCTCCTAGGTTCAGCTTCAAGGTATGGATCAGGGTTTGGGGTCCTCCTAGGTTCAGTATCATAGTATGGGTCATGACGATGGGCTCTCCTAGGTTCAACCTCTCGGTAGGGATCAGGATTTGGGATCCTCCTAGGTTCAGTATCATAGTATGGGTCATGGCGAGGGGTTCTCCTAGGCTGAGGGGACTCAGGATCAGGCTCAGACTGGGTCCTACGTGTCTCCTCTAGGGTTCCTAGTCAGGCATCTATTTGTTCAAGCTTATATTTGTTCAAGCTTCTGGGTCAATTGGGCATTTGCTTGCCCAAACCTAAGATTGAGGGTTTAGACTAACCTTTCTCCAAGGGCATCAAATTTGGCATCAAAATGGTCCATGGATTCAGAAAGATAGTGAATGAGATGGGACTCATAATCTAATGCTCATGCAAGACTCAATCATACCGACTACAGCTGACTAGATCTAGAATCCAAACTAGATGCTCAATCAGAGTGGCAAACTAGCCTATAGTAACCTTGTACTTAGCTAGGCAGGTGTATGGGGAGTGTTAGGTCCCTCGTTGCCAAGCCTAGACACCAATCAGAGATTGGCCAGGTAGGTGGACCAGCACACAAGCCCTTCGGGATTGAATCCCTGAACCACCATTCTAGACACTGAGCACAAGGCACACACAGGTTAGCTTGACACAATGATCTGACACTTAGCCCGGACCCGACCAGTTGGTGTCCCTAGCCCACTAGGGCAAATTAAGTCTAGTTAATTTTAGGTTAAGGCTTGGAACCGAATGCAAGGGATGTAAATTTGGGCTAAGGAGAGGTGATCAAATCCTCCCCCCATCTGATATATCAAGAGTGCCCTTAAAGGTAGATTATGCAATGATGGCAGGCAGATGTGGATGCAAATTAGGGTTTAGAGGTTTTTTTTTTGGTATTTTTTTGGAGAATATGTAATTTTTTGGTATTTTATTAAATAGAAGAAAATATGCAAATTATGGCATAATATGCAGGAAATATACTAAAATTAAAAGATATGCAAAAAATGCTAAACAAAACCCTAAAACTTCCAAACTTGTATTGCTGAAAAAAATAGAGCCAAAACTTTTCAGGCTGTATTTTGGCTTGCAGAAAATTCATAGGAAGAAATAAAATCTGAAAAAATTTTGAATGTGAATTATGATGAATCCAACAAAATGAATTTCATAATTTTTAGAGTTTTGGTTAGGGAGAAATAATTTAAATAACAAAGTATATATGGACTGAAAAATTTCAGAAAACAAGCCCTTATCTAAGCTCTGATACCAGATGATGTGGGACTAATATGCATGCAATTCTTTTTGTATTTTTTATATGTGGGGTTAGGTGATTAATTCCTGAATTCTAGATCAAAATTAGTTGTAGAGGATTTTATATGAATTTTTGAAGCCAAGCATGCATATTAGTACTAGAAAAGTACTAAAGAAGGATCCCGGGGCTGAGAAGCCTCGGTTAGGGCAAGTTCTCTTACAATAATAAGACTGGAGGTAGAGGGGGTGTACCTGACAATGTCTGAAGCACCCGGTAAAGATCGTAGTGAAGGGATCTCTCATTCCTCGACGGATGCGGCCTGAAAAACTGAGCCAATGACCCGCGGATACCCAGCTTTCTGCTCGGTGGTCCGATTGAGGCTTGGCTAGAGTCGTTGGATTCGTAGGAACTCGGGGACCTGCAAACGACCTATCAGGGGTTAGAAAACTTAAAGGAGATCAAAAAAATAAAGAAAAATAGTAAAGGAAAGAAAGTTTTGGAGGGAGCTTGATGGATGGTTGGCGGCAGGAAGATGGTTGCAAACACCGGGAAAAAGAACTCTCAAACCCCTTTATGCACACAGCAGGGTAATCACACAAAGCAATAAAAGAACTCAAGGTTTATTTCATATATCAAAATCTCCCTTCATACAAGAGGCTAGGGCCCCTTAAATAGACCCTTAACCTTGGGCTCCAAGTAAGGGCACATTAGTCTTTACATAAGAATCCTTTTCCCTCTCAAACCCTAGCTAGAAAATAAGGAAACATTAGGTAGAAAAATCCCTAAAAATTCTCTTGACTTGGCCAACACTCCAAGGATGCCTAGGGGGGCGTGTTGGGCTTCTAAGATCAGAAAGGGGCCGGCCCAAAGGGGCTCGGGCGCATGGGTTTGGGCCTCTGGAAGCTGGGGTGGCCTGGTAGCCAGGTAGCAGGAATATTCCCTGGTATCTTGCTTCTTAGGGGCTTGGGCTTGGTGCCTGGGCTTGATTTCTTTGGGCTAGGATGCAGATGGACCTCTGGAATCATGGATGCCCTTATCTATGAATATACTTTGGCATCTGGAAGGGAATCTGGACATCTGGAGGGCATCTGCAAGAAATCAGGATTTTCTAAATTTTTCTCCTGGGGTCTTCAAATCTTCAAGCTGGGTTGCACTTGGGCTATACTTCCATGTCTTCAATGTAGTTGGACTTGGTCTTCACTTGTATGATATAGTCTTGAGTCTTCAATATACTTGGACAGGGCTCAAAAAAATAAAATTAGCTCAATATGAGCTGACTAGCATTGGACTGAACTAGCTCAACATGAGCTGACTAGTACAGAACTGAAATAACAACTCAAAAGACTCAAATAACAACTAAAATGGACTCAGATGGGCTAAGCCCTTATTACAGATGGACTCATAAATTATTGATCAATTCATAGATGGTTGAAAAGCCTCTATCTTATTCTGGTGCCTTTAGTGTCCCCACCACATGTCCAAATTTCTCAAACTATTAATAATATTAGTAAATCGAGTATACATACTAGTAATGATTTTATTTGACTCAATTCTAAATATTTCATATTTATGAACAAACATATTTACTTTAGTTTACTTAACTTGGTTGATATCTAAAGAATATTTAAATTATGTTACTCGAAATATTAAATTTTATTTAATTAATTTTTAATTTATAAGAATTTAATACCTTCTTCTTTATTTTACAGGTAATTAAAAGATTTGGGTACATATAATATATCTAAGTTTAATTTGGCTCAAACTCGATCCAAGATCTAGATAGAACCAGCCAATAGGCCAAAAAAAGTAGTTCAAACCAGCCCAATTCAGTCCAAAAAGGAATTTCAAGGTAGCTGGTCGATGGTGGACCAGCTACCCGGTCTACCAAGGAGCCTAGGTGGTCCATGCACCATTAACCACCGGTCCACATGGCATTCCTATGGACCACAGGCAAAAGGGGCGAATTGAGGCTTCATCCATGCAGTCCACAAGGTTCTCGATGTTCCATGTCATGGTGGAAGGGAATGGGAAAAACTCTACATGGTCCAGGGAAGCATTCCTATGTAATCTGTTAATGTTGAATCCCTGCGGACCGGATAGAGTGGCTGGATTGCTAGTTCGCCTCCCGGAGTTCTTGCAAAACAAACCCCCTGACCAGATTTTTTTTGATGGGGGACACTCCGATGCCTAAGTCAGTAAGGATCCAGGCTACAGAATAGAGAGCTCAAAGAGAAAGAAATAAAATGAAAGGGGTGAGAGCTTGATTGTCATCATGAGAGCTATCCATGGACTGGCTCTGACTTGCCTAGGATTGCTCAGAATTACATAGGATCACTTATCTCGGAAGTCCCCTCTTACCGATATTTATAGGTGATGTTGTAATTGAAAGTAGTTAAACCTTTAAATATTTTATTAGGGAAGTTGGTTAATCCAACTTCCTTATAATTGAATGGGGTTCTTGTTTGAGGCAGGCTACCTCAGTTTTATTGTAGCAGGAGCTGCTCATCACGTGGTTGGTTAAGACAACAAAACCAATTCTTGATGGCTCTAGACCAAGGAAAGACCATTCACCTACTTCAATACCTTCCTTTTTGGAATAGACCGAGTGAGGATGGCCAGTTGCTTCAGACCCATCCTGTTCCTTTTCGGAATAGACCGAGTGAGGTTGGCCAGTTGCTTCATTCTGGCACAACGTGGATCAGGTATATATTTTGGAACTGTCCTCTTCGGAGCTAGTCGAAGATGCGTTAGCCATTTATCTCGAATTAGTCTTCTTCAGATTGGGCTGAAGACTGAGTAGTCATTCATTCCTGCACAACGTGGATCAAGTATATATTTTGAAATTATCTTCTTCGGAGCCAGTCGAAGACTGATCCCATGCTGTGTAATGCCATTGGCCAGTACATAGTGTCGGATTATTACTTCGTTGAACTTCGGAGCTTGGTTGACCAGTTAGGTGGGATCAATTGAATCTCCAGACCGGTAATCATCTTTTCTTGAACCAAAGTACCACAACATTGTCTATGGTTTTTAACACGATCCATCAAGCATCACTACAATTTTTACTGCTTGGAGTATGGGTTATTGTTCTGGTTTTGAGCAGTCTAGCAATATGAGGCATCTTGTGCATCACCAAATTGCATCAGTTAATCTCTTTAGTATGTGGAAGGGACACGGACGAAGTCATAGGAGCTACCGAAATAAGGATTTTGGGTTGTTGGGGTTTGGTACAAAGCAACCGCAATAGAGAACAAGATTTGGGGCGAAGCTTGTTACTTGGATTCATGCAACATGGGTTGTTGTAGCTTGGCATGGATGGGCGAGGCAGCGCTAAAATTTCCCTGGCCGTTGCAATGGATGAGAAGTCATTGAAATAGGAGATGCAGGCTTCAACATGGATTGGACGCGGGACGTGAATCACGCAAGGATTTCCTAGTAGACAACCGACTGTGAGTCGCTGCAATGATCGCGTAACAAATCAGGCAAAGGCGTGGGATCACTGGTTATTAGAGCCAAGCGAGGAAGATGCTAGAACAGAGCATGAGCAGAAAAAGATGGAACTCAATGTGGGAACTTGTGATCTTCCAGTTGTTAGAGATGGAACGGGCATGATCATAGTAGAATCTAACAGTCAAGATAGATGCCAGTGATCTAGATTTTTTCAAGAAGCCTCCAAGCACAATATGAAGGCCTTTAACCAATGGAAAATGGGTGAAGCAGGCTTACCAGAGGGAGGATGTTGGGAGGTTTTATGCAACAGATATAATGGGAGTTAAAATAAATTGAGCTGGATTTTCGAGAAGGCATTGGAAGGTGTTGTCACCGAATCCAAGCGACTCCTTCGCACCAGACTCACCATACATGCTTCTTTTGAAGTCTCGCAAATTAACCTACTTCAATACCTTCCTTTTCGAAATGGACCGAGTGAGGTTGGCCAGTTGCTTCAGACCCATCCTCTTCCTTTTCGGAATAGACCGAGTGAGGTTGGCCAGTTGCTTAATTCCGGCACAACATGGATCAGGTATATATTTTGTAATTGTCCTCTTCGGAGCTAGCCGAAGATGCGTTAGCCATTTATCTCAAATCAATCTTCTTCGGATTGGGCTGAAGACTGAGTAGTCATTCATTCCTGCACAACGTGGATCAAGTATATATTTTGAAATTGTCCTCTTTGGAGCCAGCCGAAGACTGATCCCATGCTGTGTAATGCCGTTGGCCAGTACATAGTGTCGGATTATTACTTCGTCGAACTTCGGAGCTTGGTTGACCGGTTTAGATGGGATCAATTGAATCTTCGGACCGATAATCATCTTTTCTTGAACCAAAGTACCACAACGTAGTCTATGGTTTTTAACACGATCCATCAAGCATCTCTACAATTTTTATAGCTTGGAGTATGGGTTATTGTTCTGGTTTTGAGCAGTCTAGCAATATGAGGCATCTTGTGCATCACCCAACTGCATCAGTTAATCTCTTTAGTATGTGGAAGGGATGCGAACGAAGTCATAAGAGCTGCCGAAATAAGGATTTTGGGTTGTTGGGGTTTGGTACAAAGCAACCGGAATAGAGAACAAGATTTGGGGTGAAGCTTGTTACTTGGATTCATGCAACATGGGTTGTTGGAGCTTGGCATGGATGGGCGAGGCAGAGCTAAAATTTCCCTGGCTGTTGCAATGGATGAGAAGTCATTGAAATAGGAGATGCGGGCTTCAACATGGATTGGATGCGGGATGTGAATCACGCAAGGATTTCCTAGTAGACAACCGACTGTGAGTCGCTGCAATGATCGCGTAACAAGTCAGGCAAAGGCGTGGGATCCCTGGTTATTAGAGCCAAGCGAGGAAGTTTCCATAATAGAGCACGAGCGGAAAAAGATGGAACTCAATGTGGAACTTGTGATCTTCTAGTTGTTAGAGCTGGAACGGGCGTGATCATAGTAGAATCTAACAGTCAAGATAGATGCCAGTGATCCAGATTTTTTCAAGAAGCCTCCAAGCACAATCTGAAGGCCTTTAACCAATGGAAAATGGGCGAAGAAGGCTTACCAGAGGGAGGATGTTGGGTTGATTTGTGCAACAGATATAATGGGAGTTAAAATAAATTGAGCTGGATTTCCGGGAAGGCATTGGAAGGTGTTGTCACCGAATCCAAAAGACTCCTTCGCACCAGACTCACCATACGTGCTTCTTTTGAAGTCCTGCAAATTAACCTACTTCAATACCTTCCTTTTCGGAATGGACCGAGTGAGGTTGGGCAGTTGCTTTAGACCCATCCTCTTCCTTTTCGGAATAGACCGAGTGAGGTTGGCCAGTTGCTTCATTCCGGCACAATGTGGATCAGGTATATATTTTGGAATTGTCCTCTTCGGAGCCAGCCGAAGATGCGTTAGCCATTTATCTCGAATTAGTCTTCTTCGAATTGGGCTGAAGACTGAGTAGTCATTCATTCCGGCACAACGTGGATCAAGTATATATTTTGAAATTGTCCTCTTCAGAGCCAGCCGAAGACTGATCCCATGCTATGTAATGCCGTTGGCCAGTACATAGTGTTGGATTATTACTTCGTCGAACTTCGAAGCTTGGTTGACCGGTTTAGATGGGATCAATTGAATCTCCGTATCGGTAATCATCTTTTCTTGAACCAAAGTACCACAACATAGTCTATGGTTTTTAACACGATCCATCAAGCATCTCTACAACTTCTATAGCTTGGAGTATGGGTTATTGTTCTGGTTTTGAGCAGTCTAGCAATATGAGGCATCTTGTGCATCACCCAATTGCATCAGTTAATCTCTTTAGTATGTGGAAGGGACGCGGACGAAGTCATAGGAGCTGCCAAAATAAGGATTTTTGGTTGTTGGGGTTTGGTACAAAGCAACCGCAATAGAGAACAAGATTTGGGGCAAAGATTGTTACTTGGATTCATGCAACATGGTTTGTTGGAGCTTGGCATGGATGGGCGAGGCAGAGCTAAAATTTCCCTGGCCGTTGCAATGGATGAGAAGTCATTGAAATAGGAGATGCAGGCTTCAACATGGATTGGACGCGGGACGTGAATCACGCAAGGATTTCCTAGTAGACAACCGACTGTGAGTCGTTGCAATGATCGCGTAACAAATCAGGCAAAGGCGTGGGATCCCTGGTTATTAGAGCCAAGCAAGGAAGATGCCGGAACAGAGCACGAGCGGAAAAAGATGGAACTCAATGTGGGAACTTGTGATCTTCCAGTTGTTAGAGCTGGAACGGGCGTGATCATAGTAGAATCTAACAGTCAAGATAGATGCTAGTGATCCAGATTTTTTCAAGAAGCCTCCAAGCATAATCTGAAGGCCTTTAACCAATGGAAAATGGGCGAAGCAGTCTTACCAGAGGGAGGATGTTGGGAGGATTTGTGCAACAGATATAATGGGAGTTAAAATAAATTGAGCTGGATTTCCGGGAAGGCATTGGAAGGTGTTGTCACCGAATCCAAGCGACTCCTTCGCACTAGACTCACCATACGTGCTTCTTTTGAAGTCCCGCAAATTAACCAACTTCAATACCTTCCTTTTTGGAGTGGACCGAGTGAGGTTGGCCAGTTGCTTCGGACCCATCCTCTTCCTTTTCGGAATAGACCGACTGAGGTTGGCTAGTTGCTTCATTTCGGCACAACATGGATCAGGTATATATTTTGGAATTGTCCTCTTCGGAGCTAGCCGAAGATGCGTTAGCCATTTATCTCGAATCAGGCTTCTTCGGATTGGGCTGAAGACTGAGTAGTCATTCATTCCGGCACAACGTGGATCAAGTATATATTTTGAAATTGTCCTCTTCGAAGCAAGCCGAAGATTGATCCCATGATGTGTAATGCCGTTGGCAGTAAATAGTGTCGGATTATTACTTCATCGAACTTCGGTGCTTGGTTGACCGGTTTAGATGGGATCAATTGAATCTCTGGACCGGTAATCATCTTTTCTTGAACCAAAGTACCACAACATAGTCTATGGTTTTTAGCACGATTCGTCAAGCATCTCTACAATTTTTACAACTTAGAGTATGGGTTATTGTTCTGGTTTTGAGTAGTCTAGCAATATGAGGCATCTTGTGCATCACCCAATTGCATCAGTTAATCTCTTTAGTATGTGGAAGGGGCACGGACGAAGTCATAGGAGCTGCCGAAATAAGGATTTTGGGTTGTTGGGGTTTGGTACAAAGAAACCATAATAGAGAACAAGATTTGAAACGAAGCTTGTTACTTGGATTCATGCAACATGGGTTGTTGGAGCTTGGCATGGATGAGCGAGGCAGAGCTAAAATTTCCCTGGCCGTTGCAATGGATGAGAAGTCATTGAAATAGGAGATGCGGACTTCAACATGGATTGGACGCGGGACGTGAATCACGCAAGGATTTCCTAGCAGACAACCGACTGTGAGTCGCTGCAATGATCGCATAACAAATCAGGCAAAGGCATGGGATCCCTGCTTATTAGAGCCAAGCGAGGAAGATGCCGGAACAGAGCACGAGAGTAAAAAGATGGAACTCAATGTGGGAACTTGTGATCTTCCAGTTGTTAGAGCTGGAACGGGCGTGATCATAGTAGAGTCTAACAGTCAAGATAGATGCCAGTGATCCAGATTTTTTCAAGAAGCCTCCAAGCACAATATGAAGGCCTTTAACCAATGGAAAATGGGTGAAGCAGGCTTACCAGAGGGAGGATGTTGGGTTGATTTGTGCAACAGATATAATGGGAGTTAAAATAAATTGAGCTGGATTTCCGGGAAGGCATTGGAAGGTGTTGTCACCGAATCCAAGTGACTCCTTTGCACCAGACTCACCATACGTGCTTCTTTTGAAGTCCTGCAAATTAACCTACTTCAATACCTTCCTTTTCGGAATGGATCAAGTGAGGTTGGCCAGTTGCTTCAGACCCATCCTCTTCCTTTTCGAAATAGACCGAGTGATGTTGGCCAGTTGCTTCATTCCGGCACAACATGGATCATGTATATATTTTGGAATTGTCCTCTTTGGAGCTAGCCGAAGATGCGTTAGCCATTTATCTCGAATCCTTCTTCGGATTGGGCTGAAGACTGAGTAGTCATTCATTCCGGCACAATGTGAATCAAGTATATATTTTGAAATTCTCCTCTTCGGAGCTAGCCGAAGACTGATCCCATGCTATGTAATGCCATTGGCCAGTACATAGTGTCGGATTATTACTTTGTCGAACTTCGGAGCTTGGTTGACCAGTTTAGATGGGATCAATTGAATCTCCAGACTGGTAATCATCTTTTCTTGAACCAAAGTACCACAACAGAGTCTATGGTTTTTAACACGATCCATCAAGCATCTCTACAATTTTTACAGCTTGGAGTATGGGTTATTATTCTGGTTTTGAGCAGTCTAGCAATATGAGGCATCTTGTGCATCACCCAATTGCATCAGTTAATCTCTTTAGTATGTGGAAGGGACGTGGACGAAGTCATAGGAGCTGCCAAAATAAGGATTTTGGGTTGTTGGGGTTTGGTACAAAGCAACCAGAATAGAGAACAAGATTTGGGGCGAAGTTTGTTACTTGGATTCATGCAACATGGGTTGTTGGAGCTTGGCATGGATGGGCGATGCAGAGCTAAAATCTCCCTGGCCGTTGCAATGGATGAGAAGACATTGAAATAGGGATGCGGGCTTCAACATGGATTGGATGCGGGACGTGAATCACGCAAGGATTTCTTAGCAGACAACCGACTGTGAGTCGCTACAATGATCGCGTAACAAATCAGGCAAAGGCATGGGATCCCTGGTTATTAGAGCCAAGCAAGGAAGATGCCGGAATAGAGCACAAGCGAATAAAGATGGAACTCAATGTGGGAACTTGTGATCTTCCAATTGTTAGAGCTGGAACGGGCATGATCATAGTAGAATCTAACAGTCAAGATAGATGCCAGTGATCCAGATTTTTTCAAGAAGCCCCCAAGCACAATCTGAAGGCCTTTAACTAATGGAAAATTGGCGAAGCAGGCTTACCAGAGGGAGGATGTTGGGAGGATTTGTGCAACAGATATAATGGGAGTTAAAATAAATTGAGCTGGATTTCCGGGAAGGCATTGGAAGGTGTTGTCACCGAATCCAAGTGACTCCTTCGCACCAGACTCACCATACGTGCTTCTTTTGAAGTCCCGCAAAATGACCTTACTCATTAAACTACTAAAATTTTTTGATAAGGAATACTTTGATACTTAAATTAGCAAGGATTGAAATAATAGATATAGAATCTTGGAAAAATAGGTAGAAATGAGAAGACTTCAGCTAGCTCTTCTTAATTGCTCCTAGAGGTCCCTTTTTACCGGTATTTATAGGTATTTACCTTAATAGAATTCAGTTGGAGAGAGTTAGTTTCAATATTATTCCATTGATAACTACTTGGACCTATTGTAACGATCAACCATTATTCTATTAAGATAACCATCTCTTTTCTTGCCATCCTGATTCTTTTAGAATTGACTGACATACTTGAGTCGGTCGGACTTTATGAGTCTGTCGGACGCAACGAGTGGATCGGACTAATAAATCTATAAGGAGAGTCGACCGATTATCATCTCACCAATTTGTTAACTTTTGGGCCTGACATAGTCTTTTATTAATTTTCAGACTTATTATATAGCCTTTTATGAGTCAATCTGACTGGCTCATCACAACACTTGTCCCCACTCCCAGTTTCAAGGGATATTGATTGCCTTGAAAAATAGAAGTTACGTTTATACATTTTTCTTTATTTTATATACACCTTTTTTCTTTTCCTCTCTTTTTTTGCCTTGTCATCCATGTTCCTCACCGAGAGGGGAGAAGATGTCCTTTAATGATGGCAAATCTTGGAGTTAGTTGGCAAAGTGATTCACTCCTTTTTGGGTGTTACGCCTTTACCACATGTCAAACTTTGATAAGCAGTTGGAGTGTTCCCTCGGATCGAGGGATTGTGTCAATTTTTTTCATTGGCACTTGGATGGGATTCTGATCAAAGTCGTTGAAGTTGCTCGAAGATGTGATCGTAGCCATCGTTTTCTTTTTATTCCTGCGAACTGAATTTCCATGGATCAAGACTGACATATATTGGTTTTGCTCGCATCGTATCGACTTCTTTCTCATCGGCATCATATCTTTGGTTAAGATCTTCATACATGGTGTGATTAGAGGTGCTTACGTTATTCGAGAAAGAAATCACGGCCATTGCAGCTGTCTGTATAAAGGGTTCCTCCCCTTTAGGGCTAGATCTTTATGCCATTCTCAGGTTCCAGTGGCCTTAGGAAGCCCTTCATCTCCATCCTTCCTCCTCTTTCGAGTCCCCTCTCTTCTTAGGTCAGTTAGATCCTCTTCTCCTGCTTACCATGGTTAGGTTTTTAGGAGTTCCCATCGCCAGTAGGTCTTCAACTGGTAAGGGAGGAGATGAATCCTCTGGTAGCCTTAGTCCTCCGAGGAGAAGGGGTCCCCATAGGGAAGAACCTGGGCTCGAGTTCATTAGGAGTAGCCTTAGTGAGTCGAGGGTTACTATCCTACGGAGTTATTATAAAATTCCACAAGATTTTATTGCAGTAGTCCCTCATTCCGATGGGAGATTAGATAGGTCTTCTACCGAAAGTATAGCTATTTATGAAGACCACCTGAAGGCAGGACTTCATTTTTCACTTCACCCTTTCTTCGTTTAGATTTTCAATCTGTACCATGTAGTCCCTGCACAGTTGACTTTGAATAGTATTCGGATCATCTATGCTTTCCTGGTTTTCTGTTATGACCTTCACATAAAGCCTAGGACTTCCTTGTTTTGCTCTTTCTTCATCTTGACGGACTTCCACGATCGAGGGTGGTGGGTCATCGCCCCCATCCTAATCGGAGATTTATCTTTAGGCTTCCATCGGCCATTCTTGAATGGAAGCCCTATTTCTTTTTCCTTACTTCCGTCCACCCATGGAGCTTGAGTACTGAGTGGAAGGAAGCCCATCTGACTCCGAACAACGGGAAGAAGATCTTAATAGCCGACAAGGAGGATTATGAAAAGCTTTAGGAGTCGAAATCCCTCCGATGAAGGAGCTGCTAAGCGAGTAGAGTCTCTACCATGCTCGAGTTAGCATGTCTCCTTTTTTAGATATATGCCGTCAGACCATTGCCTTACTATATTTTCTCTTTTTTCTTTGTTTTCTTTCAACTAACTAATACTTGGTCTTTTTGCAGATGCAAAAATGAAACCCAATGCCTAGAAGCTCAAACAAGCGATTAGGAAGAGACAAGCTACGCCTACTCCTGCTAAAGTGGAGGGTACGAAGAAAACCAAAAGGATTGCTGCCCCTCAGGAGGCTTCAACTAGGGAAGGTACCTCCATTAAGGTGCGATCAACTTTCGACGATGACAATGTTCCACTTACGGAACTCCATCCGAGAGTAGTTCCAGTTGTACCATCCTTGGAGCAACCGATCGCACCCTCGAACATAGGCACCTCTACATCTCAGCCTTGCCGATTAGACAAGGGCAAGACTCCCTAGTGGAGGTAGAGTCTGAAAGGGGCCAGCCATCCAAAGAAGATCAATTCATAAACTTCAACATCTATGCTGATGAAACGGGGTTGGATAACCCATAATTAGCTCGACGGCTATTGAAGGCCATCATCCTCCCAAAAGATTGAGAGGTAACCAAGACTCGACAATTAAAGGACATTGTTCCTTCCATATACCCAAGTTTTGTTAAGATGATACATCTCTTGTTCTTTCATAATAGCACAGTGAGCATTATTGTCTTGTTGTCCTTTGTATTACAATTTATCCACGAGATCTCTCTGATTGAGGAGAGCATCTCTGGGTTTGCCGACCTAAGCCAGAGTCTCCACGATCTGTTAGAGTTGGTGAAGGCCGAGAAAGAAGTAGTTTAGGAGCTCAAACAAACTCTAGAAGGCAAGCTAGAGAGTACTGTCACCACCAATCTTTCTCTGGAGAAAGAGTTGAAGGCAGTCCAAGCAAAGGTGGTCGAGCTAGAAGCTAAGCTCAAGAAGAAGAAGAAAAACTTCACTCGACGGAAGTTCTAATAATAGAAGGCCTTCAAAAATCCAATGAAGTCTTGGCCTAGAAGTTGGCAGCTAAGAAGAGAGTGACACTAGTAGAAGATAAGCTCCTTCAAGCTGTTCATTAGGCCATTAAATATTATAAAAAATCTAAGGACTTCAATGACAAGATGACTGAGGCTAGGGTGGTAAGTTATCAAATGAGCTTCAAAGATTGTTAGGATAAAGTCTCTAAGCTTTATCCTGACTTAGATCTATCGAGCATCATCATAGCCGAAGAGGAAGAAGAAGATGACGATGACCAGCAAACAGCTATAGAACCAGAAGCTGTTGTCCCCTCTGCAACAGTCGATCAAGCTGAAGATATTCAGAAGGAAATGTCATCGAGGGTCAAGAATAGTTGTAACTTTTGTCATCTTTTCGAAAATGTACTAACATTTTGGAAATGAATGAAAGGCCTTTTTTGCCAAATGTGTTCTTTGTGGCTTTGAACTTCTTGGATGCCTTTTTTATTCTTGTGTGTGTGTGTGAAAGAAAAATTTCTAAGTCTCAGCTCTTCGGCATTATACTTCAAATATTTTTCCCATGATGTCATTTTTTGTCAACTCTCAACTCTTCGGCAGATTAGCAATGATATCCTAACAAGGTTAGCATCTTGTGGAATACACATATATGATATCAATTGGATTGGTCGATCAGGCCAACCCATGTTTTGTTGAGTGTGAGTCAGTGGACTAGACCAACTCTTTATCTGTTGGAGATATCGATCTAGCCAGTGGATCAGACCGACTCTATGAATTGCATTGATTGGGTCAGTTGCTTAGGCTAACCCTTATTTCATCGGGTTTGAGTTAGTGGATTAGACCAACCCCAAGGATTACACCGATTAGGTTAGTTGCTTAGACCAACCCTTTACTTTGTCAAATGTGAATTTCGTCGGAAATGAGTCAATGAGTTAATCCAATTGCTCATGATAGAATACCTCTTCTAGGACAAGATAAAAAGGGCTCTTTATTGATAATACTTGCATAAATGTTTTACATTCCATGGTCAAGCCATCCGATAGCCATCTAGGCTTTCGATCCAATATGTTCCAGGTTATTACTGCCAAGATCGCCTGGCCTGTAGCTTTGATGCATCGGGTTCCTGCGGGGTGCTTGGTCCTTTCTTCCGGTTGACTCCTTGGTGGGCTGACCTGCAAAATAGAGGAGACCCGACCCGAGGATTCCAATGGAGACACTCCGACGATCAAGTCAGTGGGACGATCGAGGGGAACACAACCTTTATGGAAGAGAGCTTGGGGACTCTCTGCGTAGAGGGTGAAAAATGGAATGGAGATGGGTTAAGAGAAATGAGAGAGCTTGGGAGGTTCACTCGAGTGGCTCCTTGCCCCTTTGCTCCCTCTGTTTGCTTACTTACCTTTTTACCTACCTCCCATCTCTGATTTTATATGCATGGGGCGGCCCAGACCAGGTCTGGGGCTTCTTCTAGGTGTCCATTTCTAGGTATCTTTTCTGGAAGGGTTTTCAGTTGCTCACTGTCGCCCTTCTGTCAGGCCAGTCTTATCCTTCTGATGGTGTAACTTCCCGTGGGAGGGGTGGGCACCATGCCGCTGAGACTCGAGCCACGGTGGTGTATTCCCATTCTGGGGGGAATCGTTTGAGTGTCACATGGCCTGGGGCCTTAATGGAATACCCTCTTGGAAAGGTTCAAGTTTTTGTGTCATGGGGGGTTGCATCGTGCAGGTCGTGCATTGTAGAGCTTGTAGTTGTGGCAGGACGTGCGCCACCTCCTGGAGGTCATGGGTGGCAAGGTCCCTCTTTATCATGATTTGAATCTCCGTTGATCCTCCTCCCCCTCATGCCATTGGTAGGAACTATGGCTTTCGCGGGACAGGGGGAGCCCCTCATTGGGGGGCCCTTTACCTTGGCGGCATGAGCATGACCCTGGCCAAGAGCTGACCTTGGATAAGGGGCTTGCCTTATGAGCATGATCTCGGCTGGGAGCTGACCTTGGCAAGAGTGCTCGCCTTGGCAGCATGAGCACAACCTTGACCGGGAGCTAACCTCAGATGGGGGGCTCATCTTATGAGCACGACCCCGGCTGGGAGCTGACCTCGGCAAGAGGGCTCACCTTGGCAGCATGAGCATGACCCCGGGCAGGAGCTGACCTCAGACGGAAGGCTTGCCCTATGAGCACGACTCCGACTGGGAGCTGACCTTGGCAGGAAGGCTCGTCTTGGCAGTATGAGCACTACCCTGGCCAGGAGCTGATCTCAGATGGAGGGCTCGCCCTATGAGCACGACTCTAGCTAGGAGCTGATCTCGGCATGAGGGCTCGCCTTGGCAGCATGAGCATGACCCCAACCGGGAGCTGACCTCAGACAAAGGTCTCGCCCTATGAGCATGACTTTGGCTGGGAGTTGATCTCGATAGGAGGGCTCGCCTTGACATCCTGAGCATGACCCTAGCCAGAGTTGATCTCAGATGGAGGGCTCGCCCTATGAGCATGACCCCGGCTGGAAGCTGACCTCGATAGGAGGGCTCGCCTTGGTAGCATGAGCATGACCCATGCTGGGAGCTGATCTCAGACGGAGGGCTATCCCTATGAGCATGACCCCGGCTAGGAGTTGACCTCGATAGGAGGGCTCGCCTTGGCTCCTTACTTGGCCATCGTGTCTAGGTGGTGGGGCCTTTGCCATCATGGCCACTAGCAAGACTCCACATCAACAAATGTACTACATCATATGCCCCCTACTCCCGAGCTCGGAGAACGAAGTGGTACTCGGGGCGAGGGAAGTAATGACCGTACTGACATGGAGGGGTACATCTCCTACTCCATCAATGCCTTGTACGCCGGCACTCCGAAGGCTATGCTTCCATGCTAATGGGGCGATGCCATGTCAACCCTCATTAAGGGTGGCCTTAATTGCCGTACTGGGCCCGAAGGAGTCACCTCCGATTCAGAGCATCGCTTTTGATGGATATCAACATGTGGCACACTCCGACCGGCTCAGAGCGAGATATGGTGCACGCCTTCAACCAGAATGAGGTGATGGGGCTCCGGGTTGCTTGAAAGGGACTTACCCTTTTATTTCCCAAGGGTTTCTCAAGCGACAAAAGATAAAGTTTCTTCCTCAAAGCAATTTTCCTCCAACTTCTTGGGTGAGGTTGCGAAGTTCCAGCAGGTTAGGCTTCCTTCTCCTTCCCCTTTCTCTTTTTTGCTCTCCTCCTTCGGCCTGCACCTGAGGAGTATTCTTGTTAGGTCTTCTAGTTTTTCATTCTGCCATTTCTGATGAGTCCCTCTGGTAGGGGGCACCATCACCAAGGTTTTTCAGATGGTGTGGAGCCTTCTTAGCTGAGGCCTCCCTCCTCAGATAGCGAGGTGGAGGAAGTCCCGGTTGTGCTCCGTAGGGGTTCGCGCCCGACGGGGATTGTCATTGGATCCCCTATGGCTCCTCCACCTGCCCCCTTCTATGGGGGCCAGCGGCCCTACAGGCATTACTTCGGTGATGATCGATAGGGATCTCCTTCGCATCCGGAGATCATTTGGGATCCCTGATTCCATTTGACTCTCTATTCCTGGGTTGGGGGATTGGGTCACTTATAGTGACCCAGCCCGGATAGCCCTGTACGAAGACCTTTTTTTCGGGGGTCTTAGGCTTCCCTTCCATGTTTTCTTCCTTTCTTTCCTTAGCCACTATCATTTGGTTCCGACTCAACTCGCTCCCAATATCATCCAGACCATCTTCAGCTTTATTGTCCTCTAGTAGTAGATCGAGGAGTTGTCCAGTACGCCAAGAGAATTGAATTTAGTTCTTCAGTCCAAAATCCTTTTACCTCATTTAGCCTAGTTTTTGGACCATATAGAATCATTCGATTTGTCACCTCAGCTTTGCCATTCGATTGAGGATGTCAGGTAGAGGTTAGCTTATGAAGAATGTGATACTGGGCATAAAAATTTTTGAACTTCTAATTATCGAACTATCTTCCATTATCAGTGATGATAGCATAAGAGATTTCAAACTGGTAGATTATAGAGTTTCTGACAAAGCTCTCAACTTTTCCTTCAGTGATATGGGCTAAAGGTTCGGCTTCAACCCATTTAGTAAAGTAATCGATGGCTAGATTATAAATTTTCTCTAACCGGAGGTTGGAGAAAATGGGCCAAGGATGTCTATTTCCCATTGGGCGAATGGCCAAGGGGGATTACTGGGTCAGTTGACTTGCTGGATGTCTTTGGATATTGGAATACCTCTGACACTGGTCACACCTTCTCATATAATTGGCAGCATCTTTCTGGATGGTCGGCCAATAGTATCCCTAGTGTATAATTTTATAAGCCAGAGATCTATTCCTTAGATGATCACCACATATGCCTTCATGAACTTCTGTTGGCTTTAACCCTTGATTTTGATGACTAACAAAATGTTGAATATATGTTTTATACTAATGTTTCAATTATAGTTGTGAGTTTCAGGATACATGCACCTCAAATTTTCAATATAAAAGTATCCAAAGCACTCATTTGAAGCTAAGTGAATTTCAGTGTATGAGATGTCTTTTCACCTTGAAAATCTTTAAAATGTGGTCAAATTAGGCTTTATGAAGAAGGTATTGAAGTTTTATTAAAGAACACATTGAATTTTGAAGGTTGACACAAGGTTTTTTGAGTGGCAGAATCAAGTGTCGACTCATGGAATGCAAGTTGTCGACACTTCAGAAGGACTAGCATGCAGAAATCTCTTTGGCATGCCTTGAGTCAACTCACAGAAGTCAAGTATTGACTTATGAAAACGTCAGGTGTCGACTCACAGAAACCAAGTATCGACTCATGGCCTGAGAAAAATGAAGATACAGAACTATGTCATTTTGAGATATTTTTTGTTAAAGTGTCGACTCAGAAGACTCAAGTGTCGACTCACGTGATTCAAGTGTCGACTCATAACCTGAGAACAGAAAAAGAACAGAACCCTGGATTTTCAAAAATTTAGACCTTGAGTCAACTCATGCTAATCCAAGTGTTGACTCAGAAGACTCAACTATCGACTCACATGGTTCAAGTATTGACTCACATGGTTCAAGTATTGACTCATAGCCTAAGAACAGAAAAAGAATAGAACTCTAGTTTTTCAAAAGTTTATACCTTGAGTTGACTCATGCTGATCCAAGTGTCGACTCATGAAGACTCAAGTGTCGACTCATGAACAAACTCAAGTATCAACTCACAGGTTCTGACGGCAATAACAGCTATAATTTCTGAGAGTTATATTTGAATCCTACAAGCCCCAAACAGCTAGTTTTGCTCCATCAATGGTCTAAAATCGATTTTTAAAAGTTTTTGAAGTATTTAAGTCCCACCAAACTCATTCAAGAATAACTAACTCACAAGAGACAAGACATACCTTTGAGAACTCCACTTTAAAGTCAAAAAGAAAGCAAAAGAAAAGCTATTCCCACTAAAAAAGCTTCCAAGCCTTCAAATCAGCATTCCAAAAGTGGTGTTTGAAGTAATTCCAAAGAGAATACAAGTCAAGCAATCATCAAGAGCCTCAAAGCTTCTACTTTCTACTCTATGAGAGAGTTTGCTTGTGCTTTAATCTTGTATCTCTAATTTTATTTATTGTGACTAGTTTCAAGGGTATTTGAAACTAGGTGTTAGGCCCTTCCAAGCCATGAATTGGAACCCAAGTCTAGGTTGGCTTGAGAAAAGGTTGTTGGTGAGCCTATGTGAGAAAACCAACTTTGGGTTTGACTTGTGAGCCCTTGAAAACAAGTTGGCTATAATCTAGGTTGATTATAGTAAAATTTTTAAGAGATAGCTTGGGGAGTGGATGTAGGTGCTTAGTATGTACCGAACGACTATAAAACTTTATGTTTGTGTATATGTTCTTTGTTCTCTTGCATTTGCTATTTATATTCATTGCATTGCATCTTATTCATTGTATGCTCATTTGCATAGCTTCACAAATACTTTAAAGTGCAGCACATATTTGGTTTAATTTTTTAAAGAAACCCAATTCAACCCCCCTCTTGGATTGCTATGCTGGGCAACAAGTGGTATCAGAGCTTGGTACTCAGCATATAGGTCTAACGATCTCGAGTCAAAGATCTAAATGGTAGCCCAAATTGGTATTGGAATTGTTGAGGGTCAAGCCTCAAACTATCCCCCCTTATTTAATGGCACAAATTATATATATTGGAAAACATGCATGCGCATTTATATTCAGGCCATTGATTATAACATTTGGAGGACTATTGTTAAAGGTCCTCATCAGCCTACTACCTTGATTAATGGCATTCCCACTCCCAAATTGGAAGATGATTGGGATGAGAATGACATTAAGTAGGTTGAGCTTAATGCTAAGGCTATGAACCTATTATCTAGTGCATTAGACCCAAGTGAATTCAATAGAATTTCAAATTATCTCTCCACCAAGAAAATATGGGACACACCTAAAATTACCCACGAGGGTCTCATCAAGTGAAAACTACCAAAGTTAACATGCTCATTCATATATATGAAATATTTAGAATGGAACCATCTGAATCTATTAGTGAAATGGACACTATATTCACTAACATTGTGAATGGCATGAGAAGCTTAGGTAAAGTTATTTCTAATGCTGAATTGATGAATAAAATTCTTAGGTCACTTCCTTCATCATGGGATCCAAAGGTGACAACAATTGAAGAAGCTAAGGATATCAATACTCTACCTCTTGAGCAGCTTCTAGGATCTCTCATGACATATGAGCTAACACTAAAATAAAAGGTTGCGGACAATGACAAAAAGAAGAAGACCATAGCATTTAAGTCCACAACTAAGGATGATTCAAGTGATGATTCCGATGAGAAAGATGATGAAGATGAAACGGCTCTCATCTCAAGGAAGTTTAAGAAGTTCATGAAAAGGAAAAAATACAATTTCAAGAAGAAGCCTCAAAAGGAAGAGCTTAGCAAAGAAAAAGAAAAAGAGAAGGAAAGGAAGCAACCTATTTATTTCGAGTGCAAGAAATCCGGCCACTTCAAGATGGATTGCCTCTTACTCGAGAAGAGTAGAAAGAAATTAAGAAAGAAAGCCATGATGGTAACCTGGAGCGAGAATGAGGACTCGAGTTCGGCTGAAGAACAGCAAGAGGTCGCAAATTTATGCTTAATGGCTAACGATGATGAGGTAAAATCTAAATTTGAAAATGAATTTACTTTTGATGAATTGCATTATATTTTTGATGAATTGATAGTTGAGTATCATAAACTTAAAATGAAAAACAAAGAGCTAAGAAGCAAAATTTGGATTTGATTAATACAAATGATAAGTCTTTGATTGAAAATAATTACTTACTTCAAGAAAACAAAAAATTTACTGATAAAATTACCTCTTTGGAAAAAGAAGAGGAAGATTTGAAAAAGGATAAATCTTTTGCAATAACTAAAAAATTTGCTAAACAAAACAAAGAACTTTTGCTAGAAAACAAGAAGTGCAAAGATGTACTTGAAAAAGTAAAACCTTTTGTTGAAAAATTTACTTATAGTTTTGAAAAACTCAACATGCTTTTAAATAATCAAAGAGCTATTTTTAACAAAGCTGGATTAGGTTTTAGACCACAAAAATAGTAAAAATATTTCAAAATTTTTTTTGTGCATGTTTCTTCTGCTATTACTTGTTATTCTTGTCGCAAAGTAGGACATAAATCATATTTGTGTGACAAAAGGATATTGAATAAAGTTAGAAAAGTTTGGGTTCCAAAAGGAACCATATCTACTAACCCTAAAGGACTCAAGATGACTTGGGTACCTAAAGTCTCCACTTGATTTGTTATTGTAGGTGTGTCTTGCAATCAACAAAAGAAGACTCAAGTGTCGACTCACATGATTCAAGTGCCGACTCACATGATTCAAATGTCGACTCAGCCTGAGAACAGAAAAAGAACAGAACCCTAGTTTTTCAGAAGTTTATACCTTAAGTCGACTCATGCTAATCCAAGTATCAACTCAGAAGACTCAAGTGTCAACTCACATGACTCAAGTATCGACTCACATGATTCAAGTGTCAACTCATAGCCTGAGAACAGAAAAAGAACAGAACCCTAGTTTTTTAGAAGTTTATACCTTGAGTCGACTCATGCTGATCCAAGTGTCGACTCATGAAGACTCAAGTATCGACTCATGAACAAACTCAAGTATCAACTCACGGGTTCTAACAGTAATAATGCTATAATTTTTGAGGGTCAGATTTGAATCCTATAAACTCCAAATAGCTAGTTTTGCTCCACCAATGGTTTGAAACCAATTTTTAGAAATTTTTGAAGTATTTAAATTTCACCAAACTCATTCAAGAACAACTAACTCATAAGAGACAAGACATACCTTTGAGAACTTCACTTCAAAGTCAAAAAGAGAACAAAAGAGAAGATTCCCATTGAAAAAGCTTCCAAGCCTTAAAATCAGCATTCCAAAAGTTATGTTTGAAGTGATTCCAAAGAGAAGACAAGTCAAGCAATCATTAGTAGCACCGAAAATGATGTCAGTCATTATCTTTCCTTTTCAAAAATAAAGTCTTATCAACATTTTCTCTAGAAAATTCATTTTCAATAAGAAATTTGCTTAGTCTTTCATATCATGCTCTAGGTGCTTGCTTTAATCCATAAAGTATTTTGTGTAATTTGAAAACATGATCAGGATGTGCATGATTTTCAAATCCAGGTGATTGTTCCATAAAAACCTTTTCATTTATAAAACCATTCAAGAAGCACTTTTAATATCCATTTAAAATAATTTAAAGTTCATAAAACAAGCAAATGCTAATAACAGTCTAATCGCTTCAAGTCTAGCAATAGGAGCAAAAGTTTCATCAAAGTCAATCCCTTTCTCTTGATTGTAGCCTTTAGCAACTAGCCTAGCTTTATTTCTAATAACAATACCATCTTCATCTAATTTATTCCTATATACCCATTTAGTACCAATAATTGAAACATTAGATGGTCTTTCTACAAGTGTCCAAACATTATTTCTATCAAATTGTATTAGTTCTTCTTGCATAGCATTGATCCAGTTAGAATCTTTTTCAGCTTCTTCAAAACATTTGGATTCTATTTGAGATGCAAATACTATATAATCACATTCATTTCTAATAAAAGCTCGAGTTCTTACCCCTTTAGATGGATCACCTAAGATTAATTCATTAGAGTGTCCATGAGCATACCTCCACTCCTTAGGTAGATCTTGATGCTTTGGAGTATCATCTTCTTTCTCATCCTTGTCTTGTTCTTCTTCATTTGGTTGAGCTTGATCATTCAGTGTCAGCTTCTGAAGCTTGTCGGCACCTGCACATTCATCAGATGTATCCTCTTTTCTTGAGAATTTGTTAGTAGATTCTTCAAATACAACATGTACTGACTCTTCTATAACCAAAGTTTATTTATTAAATACTCTGTATGCCCTGCTTGATGTAGAGTATCCTAAGAAGATACAATTCATCAAACTTGGCATCGAACTTTCCAAGATGATCTTTTTCATTGTTTAAAATAAAACATTTACAACCAAAAACTCAGAAATATTTCAAAGTTGGTTATCTTTGGTTCAAAAGCTCATATGGAGTTTTCTTTAAAATAGGATGAATTAAAACTCGATTTAAAACATAACAGGCTGTATTTATAGCTTCAGCCCAAAAATACCTTGGCAAATCATTTTCACAAAGCATAGTGCATGCCATTTCTTCCAAAGTATGGTTTTTCCTTTATACCACCCCATTCTGTTGTGGTGTCCTAGGTGCAGAAAAATTGTGTTCTATACCTTTTTCATTGCAAAAGTTTTCAAAATCTTGATTTTCAAATTCAGTTCCATGATCACTATGGATACAAATAACTGAAATACCTTTTTCGTTTAAAACTTTTCTATAGAACTTTACAAATACAGAAAATGATTCATCTTTTTGTGCTAGAAAGAAAACCCAAGTAAATCTTGAAAAATCATCCACAATGACTAATCCATATCTCTTGCCTCCTAGACTTGATGTTCTAGTTGGTCCAAAGAGATCCATATGAAGTAGTTCAAGTGGTCTACTAGTAGTTACAAATTCTTTTGGTTTAAAAGAAGTTTTGACTTGTTTACCAAATTGATATGCTTGGCAAATTCTATCTTTTTCAAAATGAATTTCAGGTAAATCTCTAACTAAATTCTTTTTACTAAGTTTTGAAATGAGATACATACTAGCATGCCCTAATCTTCATGCCATAACCAACTAGTCTCTTTCTTAGTAGAATTCATTGTAACAAGGCATTCTCCATTAGGTAAGGATAGATCATCAAGGTCCACCAAATAAATATTTCCATGCATTTTTCCAATGAATTGTACTCCATTTATATCAGGACTAGTAATCATGCAGTATGATGATTTGAAAACTACTTGAAAACCTTTATTGCAAAACTGACTAATACTTAAAAGATTATGCTTTAAACCATCTACTAAAAGTATATTACTAATACTATTAGAAGGAGTTATGTGAACCTTATCAATACCAATGATTTTTCCTTTACCATTATCACCGAAGGTTACACTCCCTCCATTCAAAGCTTCAAGAGAAGTGAATTGCTTCATATCTCCAGTCATGTGCCTTGAGCAACCACTATCAAGATACCAGACTTGTTTGTTTTCCTTGGTTGCAAGACACACATGCAATAAGATCAAGCTTTGTTTTTAGGTGCCCAAGCTAACTTGGGTCCTTTAGGGTTAGCATTTAGAATGGTTCCTTTTGGAACCCATACTATACCAAAAGACATGATTTTTCTAAAACTACATTGATATGATTTATGACCTAATTTTTTGCAAGTAAAACAAGTAATGCTGGATGATGCAGGTACAAAAAAGTTTTTGAAATACTTTTGTTGCTTTTGTGATTTATATCCTAAACCTGCCTTATTAAAAACTGATATTTGATTGTTTAAAAGTAACTTTAGCTTTTCTAAACTGTAAATAAATTTGTCAACAAAAGGTTTTAACTTTTTAAGTTCATTTTTGTGTTTAGCATTTTCAAGTTCTAAATATTTTTTTTCTTTAAAAGATCATTGTTAGTCATAACATTTTTAGGTCTTTTTAAAACTTCATTTTCCATACATAAAGCATTATTTTTCTTTTCTAAAACATCTAATTTAGATTTCAAAGAACTAACATCATTTAGTAAAGAGTTGTTTTCTAAAGAAAAACTATTTTCATGCTTTTTCAATTTCGTATTTTCAGATAAAACTAATTTATAATCATGCATTAATTCTTCAAAATCATTTCTAAGTTCATCGAAAGTGAAATCAATTTTAGAGTCAGAACATACCTCATCATTGTCCTGATGCACCATGAAGCAGATATTTGCAACTTCATTCTGCTCTTCCTCTGAACTGGAGTCTACGTTGTCACTCCAAGTGGCCATCATTGCTTCTTCCTTAATTTCTTTCTTAATTTCTTGAGGAGAGGACAGTCAAACTTGTAATGTCCCATCTTCTTGCACTCGAAGCATATAGGTACTTCCTTCTCCTTTTCCTTTTCTTTGTCTTTTTCTTTTTCCTTTCCCTTTTCCTTGGACTGATATTTTTTTTTGTAAGGAAACTTCCTCCTCTTCATAAATCTTCTAAACTTACACGCAAGGAGGGCTTCTTCACCTTCTTCTTCTTCATCATCTTTGGACTCATCAATTGAGGATTCTTCTTGAATATTTGACTTGAAAGTAATCCCCTTCTTCTTCTTGTCAAGGTCCATGGATTTCTGTTTTAGATTGAGCTCATAAGTCATGAGCGATCCCACAGCACCTCAAGAGGTAGCTTATCCACATCCTTTTCTTCTTGAATTACGGTCACCTTTAGATTCCATGATGTTGGAAGTGACCTAAGAATTTTATTCACAAGATCAGCATTAGACATGACTTTACCAAGACTTCTCATACCATTAACTATATTTATGAATAGTGTATACATATCAGTGATAGATTCATTTGGTTCCATCCGGAACATCTCATATGTGTGCACTAACATATAAATCTTAGTGTTCTTCACTTGATCGGTACCCTCATGGGTAACTTCAAGTGTGTCCCATATTTCTTTGGCAGATATGCACGTAGATATCCTATTAAATTCACTAGGATCTAATGCACAATAAAGGAGATTCATTGCCTTAGCATTGATCTCGGATTGTTTAATGTCATTTTCATCCCAATCCTCTTCAAATTTTGGGATGGAAACACCATTAACCACCACCGAAGGAATATGAGGACCCTTATCAACTACTTTCCATAAATTGTAATCAATAGAATGCATATAAATTCTCATTCTAGTTTTTCAATAAGTATAATTTGTTCCATTAAAAATTGGATGTCTATTTGAGGCTTGTCCCTTAACTACACTAGTACCAATTGGGACTGCCATAGATCTTTACTCAAGGCGGTAAAACCTTTGTACTGAGAACAGGGCTCTGATACCACTTGTTGCCCAGAAAGCAATCCAAGAGGGAGGGTGAATTGGGTCTCTAAAAATTTAAGCTAATCACAAATTACAATCTCAATGAAAGTAATCCAATACAACAAATATATAAATCAAGGTACTATGAATCAAAAGCAATACTCTAAGATATAAGTGCAGCATAAATTAATTGCAATAAATAAAGAGCAAAGAGAGAGAGAGATCAAGCAATCATAAATACCAAAAGCTATAGTGGTTCGGTGCCAACAATGCACCTACATCCACTCCCCAAGATCACCTTGGGAATTCACTATAATCACACGATTACAGCCGATTAGTTTTCTGGGCTCACTAATCAAAACCTGACTTATTTTACAAGGCTCATAAGTCACAATCTCTCTTGATTTTATGGGCTTACCAAGAACCTAATTGGTTTTCACAAGGCTAACCAACAACCTTCCTTGGTTTTCCGGGATAACCAAGAACCTTAGTGGTTTTGCGGGCTAACTACCAACCTAATTGGTTTTCAAGGCTTATCAATAACCTCACTTGGTTTTATAATAGGCTAATCAAGAACCTTTACAAGAAATAAGGTTTAGAAATAAAGAACCAATATAAGCTTTCAATAACAAAGCGAATATGTCGATGTAGTTTGATGTAGAGTTGCTATGCACTTGATGAAGCCTTTTGGATACCCAAGATTGAATGATCTTCAATGCTTTTGATGACTTTTGAATGCTTGAAGGCTTCCTTTAGCTTGAGAGTGGTTAAAAATTGAATGAATAGGAGTTAAGGCTCTTCTCTCTACTTTTCTCTCTAGACTCTTCAATGGTATTCAATATGTTGTGTTTTGATTTGATTTGGAGCACATAAATACCCTCCCAAGGCCTCAAAACCAAAATCTAGCTGTTACACTTGAAAAACTAGCCATTGGGAGCATTTCGGACGAGTTCTGGGCTTGATAAAACTAGCCATTACTATTGTCAGTACACCATGTATCGATACTTTCTCAGTTGAGTCGACACATAAGGTCGACACATGTTCTTCTTGAGTCGACACATAGTTCAAAAAGCTCCATTCAGATTCTCTGAAAATCTCAGATGTGTCGACACCTTCTCAGTTGAGTCAACATCTTGACTCGACACCTTGCTTTCATGTGTCGACACTTCAACTGTTCATTCAACTTCTGCAAATTTTGTGGCTTGAAAGTCTCAGGCGATGTGTTGATCTATGTATTGACACCTTGAGTCGACACATTAGGTCCATGTATTGACACTTGATCTGTGCCATTTGAAACTTTGCTGCATACCGGCCTGAGTCGACACTTCACATTCATGTGTCGACACTTCATGTCATGTATCGACACTTTGAATTGACACAACACTGAAAAATACACAGAAACTGCTGATTTTGAGCTGAACATGTTTCCACTTAACTTAGTTATCCATTCAACCATCTCTTAAGTGTCCAAGTCTTCTTTTGATCAATCTTTTTATTGCAAACTTCGCTCCTTCAAAACAATTGGGCTTCTTCAAATTTTGTGAGCACCCTTTCAATAGAAAACACACTCAAAGCAAATTATTAGTCCTCAACTTATACTTAACTGTTTTGCTGATCATCAAAATCAATTAGTGGAGTCAACACATGGGGATTGGGCTTCCTCTGGACTTCCATCGATTTACCTTTATCCTCTCTACTGAAATGGTTCAGCTCAGGTCGGGTCGGCTCGGGTTGGGTTGACTCGGGTCGGGTTGGCTCGGACTGGGTCGACTCGAGTAGACTTGACTATACCCTTGGTTAGATCCTGGGATACAGCTAGGGTTCCTAAAGGGTTGAAGTCTATGATAGGTAGGTGTCCTTTGGAAATGCTCACAATTCCTTGCAATTTGGTAAGCATGCTCCAAATCATTGACCTCTTTAAAGTAAAGTTCCCTTTGGATATCTGGGTGTAGGCCAGCCCTAAACCTAGACAGGGTCACAGATGCTGATTCATCGACATTACATCGCATGACATACTTATCAAACTTTGCGATGTATTTGGCCACACTCTTGCTCCCTTGACTCAAATTCTGTCATTGGTCCAATAATTTTTGGGTGTAAGATAGTGGTAAGTACTTCTCCCTAAGCCTAGCTTTCATGTCCCTCCAAGTTGCTATGGATTCTTGTCCTCTTTGCCCTACCAGCCTCTCAACACTATTCCAAAATAACCTAGCCTGGTGAACCAACCTAAGTTTGGTGAATTTAAACTTCATCCTTTCCGTCATAGTGTACCAATCGAAGTATTGTTCCTTGTCCTCCTCCCAATCTATTACACTTTGGGATCTAGACTGCTATCGAAGGTAGGGCTTCTAGCTTAATGTTTCTGATGGCCCTCTCTTCATGGTCTATGATCTCCTGATTGGGTCTCCTAGGGTGAATCTCTTGGACTGGGTTAAAACGGGGGACTCTCCTGGGTTCAACCTCTAAGGACGGATCACGTAGAGGGTATTCCCTAGGATAGGGAGATGACTCAGAATCAAGTTCAGAGGATGGTCTCTTGCCCTTCTCTAGGGCTCCAAATCTGATTTCAAACTCATCAAACCTTTTGTTCAACCTAGCTAATTGTTCAGTGATGACCTTTAATGGATCCTCGTGGTCATTGTCCATGGGTTCACTTGACTAGAAGTGATGTGGGTGATAGGGGACTCCTGACCTAGTCGACATGCAATACACAATGAATGGTGCTACGGGTTTGCTAGACCTAGGAGTTTAATCAGAGTGGGTCAATGTAGAAGACACAATACAACAGCTAGCCCTTTCACTGACCAGGTAAGAGGTGGGAGTGTGGGAGGCCCCCTCGCTTTTGTAAGGACCCAATTAAAGAACTACAACACCACTTAGGTCGTTTGACGCTAAACCTCTTGCCTTAGACACCAGCTTCCCGGTACCAATTGATGGGTTGCATGCACTAGCTTTCCTAAAGTGGTTAAACCCGACTCGTGGGTGTCCCTAATCTATTAAGTAGCTACTAGATTTTAGATTAGGTTTGAATTCGAAATGCAAGGGTGGTTGTTTTTAGGCTAAGAAAAGGTAATGACTTCCTTCCCTTATCTTATGATATTGACACCCTTAAGTTAATTATGAAAATGATGGCATACAAATGATCTAATGAAATGTATCTAAGTTTTTTTATGTTTTGAATTTTTGATATATGATAGCAAAAAATAAGATGTCGGTAATAACAAAATATGAACCTAAATGCAAAATTAAACTATATGAAAAATGAAAGTGTGATGAGATCACTACAAAAAAATATAGAATTCCCTTCGCTTTTTTTTACATTTCTCGACACTTTAAAGCGTTGGAAAAAACATTCCCGATGCTTTAAAAAGCATGGAAAAATCGTTGCTACGCGAAGAGTGAAAAAGGCTTTTTTCAGGATTTTCCCGACACTTTTTAAAGCATCGCGGTTTATCAAGTTTTTCTCGATGCTTTTAAGCATCGGGAATAATGTTATTCCTGATGCTTTTTAATTGCATCAGAAATAACTTTATTCACGATGCTTTAAAATATCTGATTTTTATTTGACCTTGGTACTCTTAATATGACTAGTATCAAATTTTGGGTCATTTTAATCAAGATCCATTTAGCTAACACAAAACTTTACTATAAATTGTCACACTTTATTAAATTAACCATAGTACAAGTGTATGACCATGGAAATGTCTAGGTCGGACTCCTAGAAAAGGATAAAGTAGTACAAGTATTCGACCATGGAAATATCCAGGTCGGCCTCCTAGCAAAGGATGTTCTCCAGCCACCACCACCCAGATATTTTGACCTCTGCGGCCTCACATCGGCCCTTTCCAAACGGCATGACCAGAAAAAATCAATGGGTAGAATGGAGTTGGTCAATAAAACCCCCAAATAAGCCATCAGCTTCCCACTTGGAACACTTGCCACATCTCTGACTAATTAAGAGGATAACTCTCTGGAATGATATTTGTTTGTTATATTCCAGACGTTCACTGGTTTCTCACGTCCTCAAGTAAAAAAAGAATGGAACCTTTCTTTTTTCCCAGTGTTTCGACCTGTGGTAAATGGAAAAGAAATTGCATAAAAAGCTGAAAGCTTGTTTGGTTGGAGTGAAACCGAATGGAAATCGCTTTTTCTAATTTTTTTTTTTTGAGCATTTGATTGCAAAAATGAAAGATAAAAATCATTTTAGCTCGAAATAACTCTCATTCAAAATAATAAAGAGGGGATAAAACTACTTCAGGGTACAAGTCTCAAAGTCACTAGAAAATGAAGAGACTGAAAGAAAAAGAATTGCCTCTTATTTTGCTTATACTTATTTTTTCTTCAATTTTGAATATTATAGTATTTTTAATGTTGCAATGCCTGAAATTTCAATTACTGCAGGGTTTGCAAAGATTTCTGTGTTTCAATTCTCATACCTAGGTTACAGTGAACTTATCTTACAATTGCAACAACCACTGTCCATAAATATAAATAACATTTCCTTTATTATTGAACAATTTTTTAATTATTAGAGGTAATGTTTGCATTCCAAATGCAACTAATTGCTGTGCCAGCTACAATTTCAAAGTATTAGACCAAACAATAATAGGATGTAGCATTATGTTTGTTGTACTGGCCCACATAGTACAGTTTCATAAATTTACACTGAAACATATTTAAAAATAAATTCCAAATAAACAAGAATTTTTATAATAATATTTTATAGTTCCCAACTAGTTACATGCATCTATATAAACTAAAATTATTTTCTGTAACTGCTTAACTGTTTAGCAATCATTTTTAGTACATATATACATTTGATCACTAAAAATCAAAATGTGATGACCACCGAACAATGTAGATATCGATAGAGGCCAAAAATATGAGAAGTCGACCAAGATGACAATGACATGTACAAGGAAGATTTGAAAAAGCTCCCATAAGTAGAGGTGCTCCAGATTGTAAAGGGAGGCATTGGTAATAGAGGTTAAAGGCCCAAGCCAAAAATACATAGCAGTGAGAGAATTTGCAAAGGCTTGTGATATACCTGTCAACAAGAAATATTGTAAGAAATTGCTTGTAAAGCTAACCCAGACTGGTTGAGGCATTGCTTACCAAACACTACATTTAGTCTGCTAATGGGGCCCGACTTCAGCACTGAATGCAATCGTCTCTGATCAATTTTTTAATCATCATCAGATGTTGGGATGTACAACACAGTTCACAGAAAAACATTTGAACTCCATCACCTGATGGGAAATAAGAGTCAGATGGAACAAAAAAATATTCACTTCAAGATTTATCCCTGCAGCAATAGCATCTAGGTCATAAGGGCACAAGAAAAACGAAATGTCAGGATAACAGTTTTCACAAATCACAACCTAAAAACCCAATATTAATCATAAATTCATGAACGAAAAGGGATAGCTAAAAAAAAAAAAAGAACCGAGTTCATGTAAGTGTGCTATCTTTATGTCATTCTTGTCATCAATATTGTTTGCCATCGTATCATCATCATATTTTACAATATTTTACTTATCTCGTACTCTTATTCCATTCTTCTCAATCAAATCCATAATCCAGAAAATAGTTTCACGCACTTGATCTCATTTATTGAAAAGTACACAAAGCATTTTAGGAAAAAAGGTTAGAATAAGAGAGTGATGATGTCAAACATGTTGCATCCACACCACAGCATAACAAGCTCTGGATAGAAATAAGAAACAGAAACATTTGCATACCTGCCCGTTTGCTAAATGTTCAGAGAACAATCAAATTCTCATGCTTCTTTACCCAATCCATCCTCGATTTCATACCAGAGAATTCAATATATGCTTCATCCAGCACAACCAATATAGAAGAAAAGGATGTCTGAAAAATTGTCAGATGCTTGTAAAAAAATAATCCATAATTTTTCAGTTTGGCTTATCATGACAAGTTAACTAGGAACTAAACTGAGTACGCAATATTACATGGTACAGATGCCCGTAAAAGAATCAGTAAGCTATGATATAGAAAACTAATGATTACTTACCTGATCCTTCTCAGCCAGCTGAGCCCAGTCCTTTTTGGAGATGAGTTCAAGTGTTCCTTCATATGATAAGTTAATGCGGTAATTTAGATCTCCTAACCAGATAATTCTTCTAAATTTTTCAGAAGTAGGTAAGAAAATCAAGGTCAAACAGTATAAAAGATTTGAATTTGAATTTTTCAGGCTGGCTTTACACAATATGGGATTTCTTATAATATATAGGAGTAACATATAGACAGAACCGAGCTGCAACCCAAGACGCATAAACATTCCATTGAAACTAAAGGACTTTTCATTTTCCAAACCATGTACATTCATATTATAAAAGCATCCACATCAAATTGGCAACTCTCACATCTCAAACAGAAGCACCTCCTGGCATGCACACAGAGGACTTACTAATCTACAATCAACTCCACCACAGGTAAACACTGTTTGGATATTCGACTGCTCACATAAAGAGAATAATCAATTTCAATTTTCAACTGAAAGAAGAATACCAGAAAGAGAGCAAGAAGCTCCTGATTGCTTTCAACTGAGCCTTCCTGATTGCTGCAAGCGCCGAATATTCTATGAACCAACTATATGCAATACAAACAAAATTAAGAAGACCTCTAGCTATTCTTTGCATGTAACAAGTGCCAATATTTGTGCCAAGGAACCACAATATACAATATTTGTGCCAATATTCATCACGCTGCCATTGAACAAGTAGCCACATAAGATACAAGATCAATCAACAATGTATACACAACCTCATTCATATTACTCAGCATCTTAACTAGATGTGAAGTTGGGAGATAAATCATGCCCGTGGATTTAGGAGAATGACATTGCATATAATCAATAAAAATTGTCATCATCCACCTAGAAGATCACACTCTCCTCCATTCGAACCTGCACAAATAATTGATCATTCATCAATGACTACAGTCTTGTTATGATCTTATATTAATTAAGGACACAAATGAATCTGGGGTTATGTTTCTCGAAGAAGTAGAGCTTACATCGTAGAAAGTCCAATACTGGTATTGAATAATGGCCTTGATCACTGCTCTGGTGGCCCAGTTGAGGATTGCTTCCAACAAATTGCAGGGAGTGCATGTCTGCAGCTGGGCAGGCTTGCACACCATTCTAAAGAAAAAGAAAATTCCAGTTTAACATCTTGTTCATCAAAAACCTAATGAACAAGCCATAGAGTAGAAATAACTTGTAACATAACTAGTTTCAAACCAAAGTTGGCAGTTACCATGTCACATTTCAAACCAACACTTTGTATACCACCAAAGTTTAACACTTTGTTCACATTTCAAAAATTAGAAGGAACAACAACCCACAGGGCATAACCAATTAGATTTCCAAAAATATGATGAAACATGTAATGATGAGAGCAATTGCTTAGAAACAAAAATGTTTCAGGATTAAAAAAAATATACCAATTGGATTTCATGAGGATCCAAGTACAGTGCCTTGTTATCTTGCACGCCAACAATGTAAGTTGAGGCCCTAGATTTTCCACCCAAAATGCCCAGGCTTTGTGGAAACGTGAATGTTTCCCATAGCAATTGAATATACCTGAAAATAAACATGGCATAAATACTATGACCGACTGCATTAAGGTGAAGTCTGAAGGTTTTGGAGGTGAACTCAATGACATATTTTGACCAATTCCTCACATAGAAATATATAATAGTTTATGCCAAAAATGATATAGTATCCAGAACTTCTGTAGAAATACAAGCAATTTTAAGGCTAGTATGTCTTGTCAAAATTCTTACATGCGACAGTCTGCTAAAAATAGTGTATGGATTCCAAAATAGCTCATTCTATTTAAGCATTATCAAGACAAATGACCCACTATCTGATTCATCATAACTTCACCGGCCATGGTCTGATGCCCAATCTTCATAATGATTTACAGGTTCCTGCTCTTAAGTAGATGATTCAATTCTTATAGTGCTAAATATTTCTTGTATCTTTTCTAAAACCAGCATTGGAAAGTTCCTGTTTTAAGATGATTGCATGTTTAAACCTCATGCAAGAAGATCAAAGAGGAAGGTAATATTTTTAGTCTTTGGCCAACTTTATGCTGATTAAACCCCACTTTTCTGGATCAGCAGGGTTGGTTGAGCATAAAAGAACTAATTAAATAGCATGGTAGAAATTTCTTCTTTTTTCAATGCAATTTCAGTAAAAATCTCTCTCCAAGTTGAACAATAGCTAGCACATTACTGAGGGATTAAACATAAAAAATTTGGCCTTGTTATTACTTTAGCATCGAAATGATGTATCACACCGACAAGTGAACAACACAGTCAATGGAGTAACCAAGGATAAATAAAATCGTAGGATCTGAAAAGCTTACAACATAGCTTACAAAAAGGTAAGGGGTATAATAATGTCCATCCTTCTCCAACAACCAACAGCAAAATGAAAGAGAGGAAGGAAGCTAACAGGCTTTTTTTTGAGAAATTGAAAAAGTATGTCTACAAAACCTATTGCTTCCTGGACAGATTTAAAACCATCCCTCTCTAAGCACTCTGCTAGCTCAGGCTGAAAAAAAGGGGAAAAAAAAAAAGAGTATCACCATCTTGTTTTTTGTAAATATTCAATAGCTTCTTAAATATCATAAAATTAACACAAAAGCTAGGACCATCACATCCAACAATTTCAACTCTCAAAAAGTTAGGAGGTGCTACCCAGGTTTAGAACATCATAAACATTCTGACCACTATCATTCTACAAGAAAATAAGACTTCAGATTGTGCAAACACAACACAAATCAAATTTACAGGGAAAAAAACTAGAGTCAATATTGATGGTTAATTAACACTTGATCTTCACAGGAGAATGGCTGAAGTAGAGTCAGAGGATACATAATAGTAAGATTATGCAGCAGATGCAGAGCAATGGAGTAAGAAAGCAATTATGTTCAGAAGGACGCACATTAGAGAGGATTATTTCTTAAACATTGGAAACAGCTTACTTATATCAGCTTAAAAATATAAAATATGTAAGAAACAGAACAATCTATTCTGAGTATTCATGAAATGATCACTACTATGGTTAAGAAAAGATCAGGCTGAGCTTTTATGGCCTTTTTTCATACACTAAAAGCATTACTTCAAAATGTCACAAAATAAAAATTTTCCAATGGATACCTTTATCTGGGGAATAAGTGCTGGTCCACCATAGGAAAAGGCTGTGTAAAGCTGAACAAGTGTTGCTCCAGCTCGAATCTTTTTGTATGCATCTTCACCACTGTATTCAGTAACATTTAACATGGTTAATGAATTTCTGTTCAACAAGCATCCAGCAACATCAGTGCTAACTATAATGTTCTAATACCTGCTAATACCACCACAGCCTATAAGGGGAAATTTTCCCTGCAAATGTAAGTATTCCAAAGTCAAATTACAATAACAAATCAGTGTGAACAAAAAAAATGAGCAACGATCAGGGATGGGAAACATCATTCTACAGAAGGAAAAAAATCCCAAATATGAAAGGATGTTGTTTGAAGAAAAGAAGAGGGAGTGCAGTAACAAAGATTTATATGGAGTTCAGTAAAAAATGATGAAGACTAATACCTGAGTAAGCATATACATCTCCTTGAGAATGTTGGTGGACAGATCAAATAGAGGATTCCCACTTAAACCACCAGATTCTCCAGCTAACGGGTGTCCACTTACAGGATCTGGTGTTGAAACAGTTGTAATTGATATGATCTGAGGAAGCATCGTTTATCATGATGCACAATAAATTCAAATGCAGCCATCATGGTTATCCAAAATAGCGAAACACAAACTATTTTCAGGTTAACCGAAGGATTGGCATAATTTAAATTTGCAATAATTGTGATATCTAATACATGTATGACATTCATTGCTTTGAATAACTATGGGAATGTATGGAATGTACAGAATTTCCAAAGCTTTATAAAATGACACAGGAATAACAAAATACATGGGGTCTGTCCCGATACCATACCAACCTGGGACTAAACCAGGATGGATAACAACATCAAGACCATTTTGTTTTTGTCCAACCATTGCACAATCTTAATACAAATTAAGTTCAGGTAAATGGGTAAGAAACCATCACCATTGAGTGGATAGGGGCGATGTACCTGTTTCACAAGATAAGCTGGTAGAGGAGTGAGAAAATTCAACGCCGTGGGATAGTCTATCATGGCAGTATAGACTAGGGCAATAGTAATCCAATCTTCCACAAATTCACCTTCATATACACTGAAATAGCATGACTTTAGTTAACAGATCTATTCCAAAAGATTTTCTACACATATGGATCTTTCAAGATAAAAAAAGAATTCAGATAAAATACACACATTCATACACACACTCTCCTTATATGTATATATCTATCTAGAATAGAATAGAATAGAATAAAGTTGAGACTTCAGAGAAGAGTCCCTGTCATGTTTCATAGCAGTCCAGCTCTTGGACATGCCTGCACCGCACGGCGCTGCAGACCGCATAAGATCCGTGGTCTAATTCACCACCCTCAAAGACTTAGACTCATCCTGCTTCTAGATACGTACGGTGCCTCTGTTCCACCACAAATAATTAACAGTTTCATGGCACATACATTCACTCTATCGAATTCCTAGATACTCTTTTGCACCGTTACCACCATCTCCTCTCAAAAAGGCTGTATATTTCCATTTTCTCTAGCCCTATGCTCTTATATCGTTATTTATTAGACTTCTGAAGTGATGCACCCATTCGGCTAGTCCCCGGTCGGACCGGCCCCTGGCGTCTGGTCGGCTGGTCCCCGCACGGAGTCCGACTCCCCGGTCGGCTTTCCCAAAGAGCCGACCCGGGGGCTTTGAGGGCTGATAGGCACCCCACCGCCCATGCGACGGCCCTTTTTATCGTCATGGTCGGCTCCTGGGGAGCCGGCTAACCCACTACTGAAGAGATTGCCCGAGGTTTCCAGGAACCTTTCCTCTCCGACAATTTTGACATTTTGTTATAACAAACTCCAGCGCATGGCCACTACTCTGACACACCTAGCACGCCGCCACCTACGATCTTGTCGCCATGCCTGTTCTCCTGGAAGCATATTCGGGTTTTTCCAGCCTACTCCCCAACAGAATTTGGCAGCGCTCCGTGCCTATAAAAGGCACCTGGGGGACCTCCGTGAAGGATAACGTTCTTCTTCCCCATTCTGATTCTTTCCTAGAGTTCTTCCCGTTATGTTGCTCCAACCCTCCTCTAACTTAAGCATCGGAGTGTCCCCCGTCGGAGCCCCCTCTGGCATCTAGGGACATCTTGCAGGTTCTCCGGTCGAGGAGCCCTCCAGCGTGTCCGCCGAGCTCAGTTCAGGAGGAAGAGAGGCAACATGAAGCATAAAGATTTCACGCACCTATTGTCCCACTGCCTGTCTCCTTTGGTCTTCTAATACAGAACTCGAACGGCGATTTTTTTTTTTTACTCGACATCATGACAATCCAAGAAGACCAAAAAAAAAAAAAGTATGCATCCGGTAAAAATCCAAGATCCAGTGAATCAGTTGATAAACAAAGATCGAAAACCCCAAACCGCAGCTCATCATAAACGCCATCATATTTTTTTAAAGGAAAAGACTTTTTCCCTAGTCTAACCCCAGATTCAAGGTGCGACTTGGATGCAACAGAATCCCAGACGAGAAATCTGAAATCGACAATAGAATAGACAAAGAGAGGCCAGATCGGTCACCTGGAAGACGGCGGAGGAGGGGGAGACCATGGAGAAGGAGGAGTTAACCCTGTCGGAGGAGTCGGCGTTGAGCGCGGCGTGGACCAGCTTCCGCTGGAGCTCGTAGGTCGAGGACGCCGACACCTCGAGGTCGCCAGAGAGCTGCTTTGCACTCCACTCAGCGCCGGAGCTCCTGCACACGAACGTGAACACGCCCATTCGATCCGAGATGACGGACACCTTAACCAAAGAAGAAAGTAAATGGGATTAGGGCTCGGAGGAGATGAACGAGGAGGCGGCGCACAAAGAAGAGAGAGGAAATGGGATTGCGGCTCGGGCTGTGGAATAAAATGTGAGCTTTTGGAGAAGAAAGTAAATGGGATTAAGATTCGGAGGAGATGAACGAGGAGGCGGCGCACAAAGAAGAGGAGAAATGGGAACGAGCTTTTGCCAACGCTATGCAAAAGCGTCGCCATGCCAGCGGTGGTTGCCGACACTTTGAACCAGCATCGCAAAAAATCAGTTGGGCTATCACCATCGATGCACTGACTGGAATTTTAGAATAGATTTAATTTTATTTTAAAATTTAAAAATATATTTTTAAATATATAAAATTTATTTAAATAAAAATTATAAAAATTAGAGATTTTTATCGATAGAAATAACTAAAATAGCAGATTATGTACTGAGATGAAAAAATATAAAAATTTCAAAAGTGCTAGATTTTAATTATGCAAAACTTTTCTTTAAGATTTAAAACTTATTTCCTTGTGTTCCTCTTCAAGATCAATCATATCGGCACCCCTGTATGCCATAGAAAATTTCCGTTGATTGGGATGTGAAGGTCTTGCAACCCTTTTTTTTCAAATGACCGGATGGCCATGGTGGAGCACCCAATCCAAGTACTTAAGAAGATGCTAAGTCCTAACCATGTTCTGATACCAAATATGATGCGGGACTAAGAAATGCTAAGATGAGATGAATGATGCAAGTGATTTTTTTTTTATGATTTTTAAGCTTTCTTATGGATTTAGGATTCCCAAAGACAAACAAGAACAGATCTAGAGATTCTATAATGATAAGAACTTTTAGCAAGCAAATTAGCCCCTAAACAAGGATAATGAGAGGACCCCGAGATTGAAAAACCTCGTAGGACTTAGCTCTTAGAACAATATCGACTTAGGAGTTTGGGAATGTAAACCTTAATAAACTCTGATGCGCCCGATGCCGAGTTTACTTGCTCTCGCGGATGCGGCCTGAAGGATCAAGCCTTCAACCCTGTGGATTTATCGGCTTTCTGTCCGATGGTTGCGAAGGCAAGGAAGACCGACTCCATTGTCTGTGGTACCTGGAGGATCTGCGAGTAACTAAGAGAAAGGTTAGGAGTCATCAAGAAACAAGCAAGAGATGAGGGAATAAAAGTTGAGATTGGTGGTGGATGGAGTTCTTCTTGCTAGGCGCCTAAGTGGATCATCCAGATAGCTTCCGAACTTGAAGAAAGGTTGGTGGCTTGAAGATGGTAATTTAGGGCCTCTCACCCCTTGATGCCCCGAAGGACAAAGGCGCTCCCTCACGGAGATCCTAGTCTAGAAGACAAGGGCCAGAAGAAAACTTCTCAAGATTTTTTTTTATTTCATCAATAATAATTTATACAAGGGAGGGGTAAGGCCCTTTATATAGTTACCTTAAAATCCATTCAAATTCAAATGAAAAAAGTACAAGACTTCATGAAGAGGGTGCCCAAATTCTGATTTCTTCTTCTCTTGGCCGACCAATGTTTTGTTTGTTTGATGGCGTGGCTTGATTTGGGGCTTGAAAGATGGGAGTTGTCTTCTTGATTTGATTTGGCGCCCTTTGGGTCAATGCATTTCTTTCATAGCTGACCAAGCACTTTTAGAAGAAGGCTTGATTTGGGGCTTGAAACAAGGATCATGTCTTCATTACCCATTGACCTTCCTTGGCCGTCCATAGCTCATTTGGAAAAAGGTTTGATAGGGAGAGGGAAGGAAGGAAAGGATCAAGGAATGGCGCCCATAAATTCAGCATTTCCTTCTTGCCTTGGCCGCCCACTTGTCATGATGATGTGGCGCCACATGGGATGGATGAGGTGGTGCTAAAGGGCTGAGGTGGCATCCTTCAAGGCATGGGAGATGGTTTGACCCATTAATAATTAGACTAGACTGAATGACCACTCCTTTTTTTAAACAAGCTCGGGCCCAATCTTCAAGTAGACTCGGGCTTGGACCAATTCAGCTGAATACAGGGTTTATTGACCTTGCTTGACCATATTGGCCAAGGAACAAGACTAAAATAAAAGTACATGACTCAAAATAAAATTGCCTAGGCTTTAAGCCTTATTACATAACCTAACATACTAAAATCCTAGTCAGAGATCCACAGAGGGTTGAGGAGCCTCTGTCAGATTATGGTGCCCACACCACACATGTTCATTAATATCAGGGATTTTGAGTATGGCAGAGTTGAAGCTAGCCACATACTCTCTCAGAGTTTCACCTTCCTATTGTTGGATGAAGAACACTATTCGAATTACGTAGCATTCTTCTACTAGTCCTAAAATGAGCTATAAATAGTCTTTTTAATTGATTAAAGGAATGAATGGTACCTGATCAGAGGCTCGAATACCATATCTGTGCAGCCTTATTGAGAGTTGCAGGGTAAGCAAGACAGTGGAGGGCATCAGTTGCTCCTTGGATCATCATATGAGCTTTGAAGCTATCCAAATGAATGAGAGGATTAGTGGTTCTGTCATAAGGTTCCAACCATGGGATCTTGAAATGAGATGGGATCATTTTTTCCATAATTTTTCTAGAAAATGGAGGCCATGAGTCATAGGCTATAAGTCGTTTATCGCTCCTCTGTTGATCATCGAGCTTAGTAATTTGTAGTTCCAACTTCCAGAATTTTCTTTCGAAGTCATCATGTCATCGGGTTACCCTGCTCCGGTGGGAACTTCTTGGGGTAGAGTCATTGAAGGATACTAAAAAGGACCTTAAGCATTTTTCTTTGAGCCGGTTCTCTACGTATTCATGAAGTCGAGAGCCTTGCCACATGGGAGAATGTCGATTCAAAGAATGATGATGTCGAGAACATTGACTCGGCTCCCATCGCCAAGCCTCTTTTAAAGTAAACCGTCGGCTACATCTTGAGGCCATTGGTTGCTATGGCCCACTGATCACGACTTCTTGAAGATTTTGAACAACAACAGGAACCTCCATTTTGTCCATGAGAATGCCGATATGTTGTCACCCTACACTCATCATGGGGTTGGCATCATAATCTTCCAAGGGTGGATCATTTTTCTTGGATGGTGGATGAACTCTTTGAGCCGAAGTGTTTTGCATTCTTCCTTTCACCATCATCTCTTTCAAGATTCTTTTTCAAGATTTCAGTTAATTGCCCCTACCTGGCATGCCAATCTGTTGTCACCGAACCCAAGTGACTCTTTCACACTGTCAAGACTTGTCAGATGTACTTCCTTTAAAGTCCTGCAAAATGGTCCCACTCACCAGAGGATTTTTGGTAGGGGACACTCTGTTGCTTAAGTCAGCAAGGGTTCAGACAATAGATATAGAATCTCAGAGAAGATAGGTAGGAATGAGAAGACTTCAGTTAGCTCTTCTTACTTATCCCCTAGAGGTCCCCTTTTAGCAGTATTTATAGTTGTTTGCCTTAATAGAATTCAGTTGGAGAGAGTTAGTTTCAACGTTATTCCATTGATAATGACTTGGACCCATTATAATGGTTAGCCATTATTCTATTGAGAGAAACACCTCTTTTCTTACCATCTCGATTTTTTTAGAATTGACTGGCATACTTGAGTCGATCGGACTTTATGAGTCCGTCGAATGCAATGAGTGGGTCGGACTAATGAATTTGTAAAGAGAGTCAGCTGATTGTCGTCTCATCAATTTGTTAACTTTTAGACCTGGCATGGCCTTTTATTAATCTTTGGGCCTATTTTGGCCTTTTATGAGTCAATCTGACTAGCTCATCACAATAGAAGGATTGCGATGAAATGAATTCAGAGTAGCACACGAAGAAGACGAGGTCTTCTTTGACTTTAAAATGCCTATAGCATACAAGAAAGGGGGACATGGTGGAGAGACCATCGAGTCTTTACCACCCATAACCTTTCTCCAAATTATCCATCGAGCCATCAACCTTCACACCCTATAGTCCTTCCCCAAAACACCGTTCACTGCCTTCCCTTCCCATAAACACCAAGCCTTCATTCCAACTATAGAGCTTTCACCCCACCTTCCTCGCAAGAGCCTTCATCTTATCTTCTTCCTCCAAACCATCAGGCCATCAAGCCTTTTTCCACACTGTGATTCATTTCCTCCATTTCGTGTCACCTCCATAGAACCTTGTTATCCCTCTCCCATCACATCATTCCTTCCATCCTCAATCCATTTCCTAGAAGAGTTCTAGCTTGGCATCAGGAAGAACATTGGTCCATATGTTGCTATTGTCGGAATGAAGATCTCCATCATGCATGGCTAGTTCCTTTCTTCTCGAAAAGAAGACACATTGTAGCATATTTGATTTATTATTTTATCTTATATATTCCTTTTACATTAATGAATGCTTTATCTTCGAATATGCAAGTTGTTTGTTCATGTTTTAAAAAATTAGATTTGGTTAATTAAAATATTCTATACTCCTTAAAGACACATCATGATCCAAGAATACGATGTGTACCAAAAGGGGATAGATTATTTTAAATAGCCAAATCAACCAATTATTCTTTTGTGAGTCAGGATAAATAGCATATTTTCTTAAGGGATGAGTGATGATCTGAAAGTATAGTTCGTACTCGAGAAAGAAATAGGCTGTACAAACTTGCACTGCTATGTTTACTAAGTTGCAACATGAAAGGGATCTAAAATTTGTTTACGAAGTGGAGTTGAATTCCTGAGGTTTGTCCTATATAATTACTTTTATTAAGTCATTCAGAATAATTTTAAATTTCTTGCAAAGTAATATTTAGTTTTTACATCAAATCTAGTATACTTTAATTTCATTTTTGAAATAACTACTTAAGGTCCCTATGGATCGATATCTGGTCTCACCTCTTCTACATTAATTAGTTAGACTAGTTTAATTATCTTTGATCGCCTCACGATAAGGCGCATCAAATTTTTAGCATCATTGCTGGGACATTGGCACGGTTGTTTTAAAAAAAATTCAAATTCAAAAAAAATCAAAAAAATAATTATTTTTATTTCTTTTATCAATCTCGATTGCCCTGACATATGGTTGTCCTAGCATAACTAGAAGTTACATTGTATGATTGTCCTAGGATACGAACAAGTTGAATTGACTTAATAAAAAAATTAAAAAAAATATTGATATCTTATAAACTATTAAGAATTAAAGAGTTAACCATAAAATCTAAATTAAAAAAATTAATTAATTTAGTCCTCATTTTATGCTAATCTCAAAGCTTGGACATCTAGATTTATTGCATCTCATATTTCTAATTATCTTAAGGGCATTAATCCATAATCAGATAAGTTGGGGATTTCATTACCCTTCCTTGGTCCACAAACCACCATCCTATATTTGCATACCCAAAACCTTAATTTTAAAATTAATTAGATGTGTTGGCCCTAAGAATTTTGAGCTGAATAGGACAAGAAAGTCTTAGAGTTAAAACCGGATTCAAGTTAGTTAATTGCTCGATATCTAAGCAAGTGGTTTATGGACAAGATCTCAAAGGAAGGTAGTTCTCTAATTGGTTCTGTTCACTTATCTGGCCAATCTAATTGGTATATAAGGTAATCAACGGGGGGACCCCATAGACCTTATACTTCTTAGCTGAGTCAATTAGTTCATTTTGGACTTAGAGTACTCGAAGGTAATCTTGGAACAGTTAGGAGCTATCTAAATTTAGGTTAAGCCTAGGATAGAATTGATTTGATTGTATCAATTGTTTAAAAAAAAATCTTCTCATCTATCTTCTTTAGTTTAGGACTCTCTTAGGATTTTATTTTTAGAACTCTTTTCTCTTAGTTTCTCCTCTTTATAAAAAAAATTATTTTTTGCTTAAGAGTACCATTGTAAGGTGTATACTTAGTTGCCAATCATTACAACCTAAAATCGTACTCCTAGATTTTGGGAATAGAACAAACTCTTAGAGCAAACAGAGTTAAAATCATGGACCCCAATCACTAGACTGATCCACCATGATAGTTGAATGAGTACTCACTCCTTCGAAATACGCCTACCTCCCTATATACATGTACTTCTAGTAGAGGTTGCACAGTATGAAATCAAGTCTAGTATTATACAAATATTTCCATCTTTTTACAGACTTGCAACGAGGACCCGTACGAATATTTAGATGAATTCCTAGAAATTTGCTCTAAGGTTAAAATTTATCATTTCTCTAATGATGCTCGTAGGCTAAAATTGTTTTCCTTCTCATTGAAGGATAAAGTCAAGTATTGGTTGAACTCCTTAGACACTATAATAATTTCAACCTAGGACCAATTTCAGAGAGAATTCCTTAAGAAGTACTTTCCTATAAGGAAAATGAACTAGGTTAGAAAGGTCATAATGAGTTTTTTCTAGATGGATGGGAAAATGTTTCATGAAACTTGGAAAAGATTAAAAGAACTCATTAGAAAGTGCCCACACCATGCTATGCCCAAATAGCAACTGGTCCAGTGCTTCTATGATGGCCTATCAAAGAAGCACTGGTAAATAATTGATGTCTCATATGGTGGCACCTTTATGTTAAAAAATGTGCATGAAGCCTAGCAACCTTTTGAAATATTAAGTAAAAACTCATTGCACCACTTGTCTGCTACCGGGAGAGACCCTCCCAAACATGGTGGGATTTACAAAGTTAGAAGCTCGATTGACATCCATAGTAAAGTGGATGAATTATCCCAAAAACTTGATCGACTATTATAGGTTAGACCCACCAGTACCTTAGCCATACCTGTTCGAGATGTTTGTTCCATCTATTTGAGTTCTATGTATACTATTTTTAAGTGTCCAGAGTGTCCCAATACCTTGAGTTTGTATATGAACAAGTCAACCAAGCAAAAACTTAGAATAATATTAGACTTGGACACAATCCTTCCTCCAACACCTATAATTCAGTTTGGAGAAACCATCCTAATTTTTCAAGCACCCAGCAACCTACTAAGCCTCCAATGCAAAGATCTAGTTATCTCGAGGGAGCCTATAAACCAGCTCCATTTTCATAGTATGCACTAAACCCTCAACCTTTTTCAAATACTGCCTTTGAGGAGAAGGTTTTGCAAGTACTTAAGGGGTTGGAAATGAACATTCAAATCCTTCACTTCCACACTCAGTCCATCCAGAAGCTAGAAACCCATATAGGTCAGTTAGCAACTGCATTTAGTAGGAGGGAGGAGAGTAAATTACCTAGCTAGTCCATCAGCAATCCAAAAGGACAATACATAGCTAAGAGCTCAACTGGCCTTGAAACTTTTTTTAAGCATGCCAAATTAGTAATGACCCTTAGAAGTGGGAAAATATTAAATCAGCCTGAGTGACCCAACAACCAGAAGACCAATGCCAGATAAGCTAGAAAAGAAGAAATATGAAGAGAGGAAAGAATCCATTAACCTAGCACCTACACTTAAGGCTCCATTTCCTAGTGTTTCAAAATCCCCTCTATTTCTTGATAAGAAGGGTGTCAAGATGAATAAAATGTTATAATTATTTAAACAAATCTAGATAAACTTATCCCTTCTTGATGCCATTAAGCAAGTCCTACATATACCAAATTTTTTAAGGACCTATGCACACAAAAATAAAAATCTAAGGCACACATACTGAAGAAGGTCTATTTGACTGAGTAGGCCAGCTTAATCTTTCAGCAAATGAGGGACCTCACAAACTTAAAGATCCTAGTACCCAAATTATATCCTGTATCATAGGGGATCTCATAATTAAAAAGGTTTTACTAGATTTGGGTGCAAGTGCTAACCTTCTCCCGAGTTCAGTGTATGACCTATTTGGATTCGGAGAATTAAAACCCACGACAGTAAGCCTATAATTAGCAGACTGATTAATTAAGGTATTCCATGGAATGCTGGAAGATGTGTTGGTGAAAGTAGATGAATTCTATTTTCCTGTTGACTTTCTTATATTAGATATAGAATTTGGTAGTAACCCCAGCCAAATATTTATCCATCATCTTAGGTGATGGGGACATCAAGATCAACCCTAGTTCACTATGGGTCCCTGAATTTTGAGTCCCTTAACCATTTTCTAAATTTTATCTTTGCATCCAATAATCTGGCTATATTAGCCCTTTGAGTCATGTAAGTAGGGATGGAGTCATCTAAGTCATTTGAAGTCCTGTAACAAGGATTTTATCATGTGAGCCCAATGCAGCCCTTTGTATCATGTAATTAGGGTTTTTACTCAGTTAAGTCCAATTGTGCCAATTGAGTCCTATATTTGAGCCTTGAGTTTTGTTTTTCAGGCCTTGTTATACTTGAGTCTTGTATCTAGAGTCGACTCATACCATTAGGGTTCATGAGTCAAGCTTTGGGTTATGTTTAGCTCATTCGAGCTTAGTTGATCAAGTCAGCTCATTGTGAGCCTTTTGTCAATATAAGTCCTGTAATTTTGTTCAAGTCCTCTATTGAGTCAAGTCTAGTTTGTAAGAAGAAGACTCAAGCCACTTATGGATCCCAGCCAGACCAATACCTCAACCATTGCTTGAAATCCGATCATCTACATAATTGCGCCACCATGAAAAGCATGAAGAGGGCCAAGTTCCATGGAAGACCCATCTTGCCATTTCACTTTTGCCACTTCATCTCCACATCAATTTTGCCAAGAAGGGAGATCAAAAGGACAAGTTTGAGGCCCTAAAGCAAGCACACACCTTTGGGGCAACTTAGGTCGCCTAAAGCCCATGAGAAGCATCAAGTGGCGTCCCTCCTTATGGTCACTCCTTTGGTTGGTGCCCCCTCTTATGGTCACCTCTCTTGGCTGCCCAATGTATTTGAGAAGGAGAGGGAGTTGTAGTTGTTTTCATATGAGGACTTTCCATGTATTTCAATGAGGATATGAGAGGGTTTAGAATTCCTATGAGTTTACATGTATACCCTTACTAGGGCCCAAGTTCTGTAAGCCTATATAAAGGCCCTACCTCTCATGTATTTTGATAACTTTTAATAAAAATTTCTTCAGTTTCTTCAACTTTGAGGTGTGCTTTGTTGTGTGCTTTGTCCTTCTGTGCCCTGCCTCCAAGTCTTCAACGAAACCCTAGCCGCCAACCCTACTTCAACCTTGGACGCCTTCATCCAACCCTCTGAAAGTAAACAGATGTGCAAGTGGTTTGACAATATCCTACACTAGGCATGCAAACATCTACGGGAGCAGATTGGATTTTAAAATAATTTTTAAAATTCGCGCAGCGGGTATCTGCTCCGCCAAGAACTAATCTAAGTCTAGTTGCATTTAGGCATGCATAAACATATAAAATATTTATAAAATATTAAACAATTTAATCTATCCATGCATGATTAAAAATTTTTTTTTCCATACCTTTATTCTGCCTGGAATAACTCTGGAATAAACCTGGAATAGACTGGAATAACTGGAATAAAGTTATTCTAGTCGTCTTCCTCCTTTGGACCCTGTTTTTGGCTTGCAAAACGTCATCGGAACACCGCCTTCCGGACCTCCGTTTGCTCCTAAATTTGAGCAGCGGCTTCTTGGACAAGTCTTCTTCGATTTGCCACCAATTTCTGCAACCAAATCTAAGCCAAAAAAATTAAATAAATCACCAAAGTCTGCTGCCAGATTTCTGCAGCAGAACTGGTTAGCAGACTTTGGCCTTCGTTTCGGAGCAACTGGGGCGATCCCGGCTCGCGTGGTTTGCTCCTAGGAGTAGAGTGGTACTCCCTCTAGAGGGGAGACAGGCCCGGGACTCTCGGATCCGCCTCCACGCACGGTGCTAGCCGCCGGAAGAGGGCTTCACGGTCACAGGATTCTGCAGCTCTCGGCTGAACTTTGAGCACCTCAAAAGGCAATGAAATGGCCCTTGTAACTCTCCCTCAAACTCTCAAAAACCCAGCTCTACCAATACCCAATGGAAGGAATCAAGCTCTCAGGGGATTTGTAAACTCTAAGTAGAACATCACTTGCTGTTCTCTTCACACGATGCAAAGCCAACCCAGCAGAAATATATATATATTCTTTGAAACAGGGGATAGCTAGAGTTTTTATAGGCTGCTGGGAGGGAGAGGGAGGTGGAGCAACGGGAGGTGGAGAGGCAGCAGCTTGTTAACCCAATTAACAAGCCTTAAACATGGGATTAAAGGGGAGATAAGGCTGCAGGTGGAGGGAGGAGAAGGGACGCCCAGCATCCAACGATTGGTTCGGTCGTTTAGGCTATCCTTTGACGTATGAAATTCCAACGAAAGAAGTTTCAACAACGTCAAAAACACCATGAGAACCGATCCAAGAGAAATAAAAAAAAAATGTCAGTTCAATCAACCGACCCAAAACCAATAAAACCACTTGGTTCAATTCAATTGAACCGGTCCATGCCCAAAAATAAATTGGTTCAATTGGTTCACAACCAATTGGAGACCTAAACGAACTCCGAATCAGTTCAAAACTGATTCAGAAAAATCCTGGCGCAGTGTTGGTCAACCCGAAATAATTTTCGGTTGACACAGACAAGGGCAAGACGAGAAAAAGAGTGCTAAAAAATACTGTGACCATAAAATCGAAACGATTTCCAATCATAATTGGTATCCGGATCAAAGAGTTATCCTCTGTGGCGTGTGACCTCATAGGTTCGAACCTAAATGGTAGCACTAGAATAATTTCTAGTACCAGCACAGGAAACCATCTAGCAATGGGTCCCGGCGTCCGGATAGGTTGAAGATGTGGGAGCAAACTATCGAACCTCTGGCATATGGTTACCGTATAATTCATCCCTTTGACCTCTAATACTCAGGACGACTGAGATTGGGCTGCCAACCCAGACTAAGTCAGTCGACTACGTGTCTCAACCTCGCAAGCCCAGTGACTCTTCACCAGGACTACCCCAGCCGAGGATTTGCTAAATTGAGATACTGCGAGACATTCAATCCAAACTGTTTGGACAGGTCAATTCCATCTTGGTCCATCACTGCTCCACAAGTACTTGCCTGTACCCAGAAACCTTCCATCACCGGATTAAAAATCCGGGTAGTCCGGCACCAAAGCACAGGGAGTTGCTTGCAAGCTACCGTGATGACCTCAGGTCAGAGGGACACATATACCCATATCCAATCGTGAGTATCCCTTTAGCAGAAAGGGGCTGCACGGAGTCATGTTCAATAAGATATCACATATCCCACTGGCAGATCACATCAGTGTCATCACACTCATTTGGTCAAGAGGACAACCAAACGATGTGAACTCTAACAACCTATACTTGATATATTGCCGTCCAGTACAATATATCCTTTGGTTGCGAACAGGATTTAAGGACCACTCGATACATCCTCTCTGTATCGAAGTCAGTGTAGTCCTAAGGACTTCATCACATGGAAAGAGTTCATTTCAGGGAAATTTAAAATGTGATGAGCTGCCAAAAAATATTTTATTAATTCATAAAATGAGTACAATACTAAGCACATCCGCCTACAACCCAGGCGATTGGCTTTGGGACACAATTCCCAACAACTCCCACTTGTACTAAAGCCAATCAGAAGAATATCTAATACCCATTTTCCATTTACAATAGTTGAACTCTTTTATTCCAAGGGCTTTAGTGAAGGGGTCGGCTAGATTTTCTTTTCCATCGATCTTCAAAAGATTGATGTCGCCTCGTTCCACGATCTCTCGTACGAGGTGGTAGCGCCGCAAAATGTGTTTGGTGCGGTGATGAGCTTTCGGCTCCTTAGCTTGAGCAATGGCTCCAGTGCTATCACTGTACACCAGAATAGGACCATCTAGGGAAGGTGCCACCCCTAGCTCTCCAAGAAACTTCCGCAACCACACAGCTTCCTTTGCCGTATCTGATGCTGCAATGTATTCTGCTTCGCATACCGAGTCTGCAATAGTTGCCTGCTTAGAACTTTTCCAGCAGATCGCTCCTCCATTCAGGGTAAAAACAAACCCTGACACACTCTTGCTATCATCTCTATCCGACTGGAAACTAGAGTCAGAGTACCCCACAAGTTTCAAGTCAGGTTCTCCATAAATGAGCCATTGATCTTTAGTATTTCTTAAATACTTAAGGATGGACTTAACCACCTTCCAATGCGCCTCACCTGGGTCAGACTAGTATCTACTCACTACTCCTAGTGAGTATGCCACCTCTGGTATAGTACAAGTCATAGCATACATGATAGAGCCTACTGCAGAAGATAAGGTACTCTACTCATGCGCTCTCTTTCCTCAGGAGTTGTCGCACAATCCTTCTTGGAAAGAGTAATTCCAGAACCTATCGGAAGATAGCCTTTCTTGGAATTTTCCATGCTGAACCGTTTCAACACAGTGTCAATGTACGTAGACTGGGACAGTCCTAAAAGCTTCTTAGATCTATCTCTATAGATTTTCATACCTAATATATAAGAAGCTTCACCCAAGTCCTTCATGGAGAACTAAGATGATAACCAGACCTTTATTCCTTGTAATGCTGCGACATCATTCTCGATTAAGAGAATGTCGTCAACATACAGTACTAGGATAACATTCACAGAACCATTAACCCATTTATAGATGCACGGTTCTTCTCCGTTCTTAACGAAGCCATACGATTTGATACACCTATCAAACCGTAAGTTCCAACTTCGAGATGCTTACTTGAGTCCATAGATGGACCTCTGCAACTTGCATACTTTTGATTCATCTGTGGATGTGAACCCTTCAGGCTGTGTCATATACACCTCTTCTTCCAGCTCCCTATTCAGGAAAGCGGTTCGGACATCCATCTGCCAGATCTCGTAATCAAAATATGCTGCCAAAGCAAGCATGATCCGAATGGACTTGAGCATTGCCACAGGAGAGAAAGTCTCGTCATAATCGATACCATATCGCTGACGATACCCCTTGGCAACCAGACAGGCTTTATAGGTCTTTACCTTCCCATCTGCGCCCCTTTTCCTCATGAAGATCCATTTACACCCGATGGGTTTCATTCCTTCAGGCAGATCAACCAATGTCCAAACATTGTTGATTTCCATGGACTCCATTTCGGATCGCATGGCTCCAAGCCATGCCTCAGAGTCATATCTCTGAAGTGCATCCATATAGGTGATCGGATCCTCATTGTTCTCATCGAGCTCAATGGGATCGCCGTCCCGGACCAAGAAACCATAGTATCTGTCCGGCTGACGCGGTATTCTATCGGATCTCCTAATGGGTTCTGGGTGTGATTCAATCACAGCCGGTTCTACGATGTCCTTAGAGTGTGCAGGTTCTTCTATTGGCTAAACTTCATCAAGTTCAATCTTAGAGGCTATAGTTCCTTCTCTAAGGAACTCCTTTTCCAAAAAGATAGCTCTAAGAGCAACGAACACCTTTTGTTCATTTTCCAAATAGAAGAAATACCCTTTGGTTTCCTTAGGATAACCAATGAATAAACACTGATTAGACCTAGGACCAAGCTTGTCTGAGTTTAAATGCTTTACGTAAGCCGGACAACCCTAGACCCGAAGGTGTGAGATTGAGGGTTTACGTCCAGTCCACATCTCATACGGAGTGGAGACAACAGACTTACTTGCAACATCATTTAATAAGTAACAGGCTGTCTGAAGCGCATATATCCAAAAGGATAGCGACAAAGTTGCAAAGCCCATCATGGATCGAACCATGTCCAACAAGATTCGATTCCTCCTTTCGGACACACCATTCAACTGTGGTGTTCCTGGAGGAGTCCACTGAGAGAGAATTCCATTCTCCTCAAGATATGTCAAAAATTCACCAGATAAGTATTCACCACCTCGATCAGATCGAAGGTTTTTAATACTTTTTCCAGTTTGCTTTTCTACTTCATTACAGTATCGTTTGAACATTTCAAACGACTCAGACTTATGTCTCATTAAAAAGACATAACCGAACCTTGAAAAGTCATTTGTAAAAGTAATGAAATATTTGTATCCTCCTTTGGCACTAACTGTCATCGGTCCACATACATCAGTATGTATTAGACTTAGAAGTTCTGTAGCTCGTTCACCTTTTCCAGTAAAATATGACTTGGTCATTTTACCAAGTAAACAGGATTCACAAGTGGGTAGTGATTCTGAATCACTGACCTCGAGGAGTTCATTTCCTCGCATCTTGTTTATCCTATTTTGGTTAATATGACTTAGCCTACAGTGCCAAAGATACAAATCATTGACATTATCTAACCTTGAGCGTTTGCTAAAAGTGTACATTACACTAACAGTCCTTGATAGTACATATATGCCATTATTTAATCTAGCTTTCATTATCACAGAGTTATTCAAAATAACATTGCAAAAATCTCCCTTTATTGATAGTTCAAAACCACAATTAGCCAAAAGGCCTACAGAGATTATGCTCATAATGAAACTAGGACAATAGTGACAATCGACTAGTTCGACAGTACAAGACTCAAAGACAAGACGCAGGACTCCGACCGCCAGTACTGGAACACGATTTCCATTCCCGATGCTCAGAAACTGTTCTCCATCTTCAAATCTTTTGCTAACTTGAAGTCTCTGTAACGAATTACAAATGTGAATTGGACTACCAGTATCCAATACCTAGTTAGCAGTATCAATAATTGAGTAATTACAAGGTTTTATCATATAAATACCTTATTCAGCAGACTTCTGCTTCCTCGGCCTGTTTGAATCAAGGGACGCAATGTAAAGAGGACAGTTCCTCTTCCAGTGTCCCTTCTTCTTGCAGTAGAAACATTCTGCAGAAGATTGATCAGCCTTATACTTCCTGGTCTGACTAGGGCCAGAGCATTCTGCACATTCTTCCCCTTTTTATTTGTTTTCTTCTTCCATTTCTTAAAGGGACGACGACCTCTACTTCCTCCCACTAAATTCACCACCCCCTTATTCAGTTGGTGGTCTTTCTCGAAAGTCTGCAACAATCCCAAAAGACCATGGTAGTTGACTGCAGGCTTGTTCATTCTATAATGATCAAGAAAGTCAAGATAGGAGGAGGGAAGAGAATTCAGGATCGCATCCTTGCCGAGCTGCTCGTGCAAGGGGCATCCGAGTTTGCCCAGCTTTTCAATCAGCTCGATCATGTATAATACATGATCAGTGACTGAACCACCATTCGGCATCTTGGAGTTGTAGATGGCACAAGACACTTTGTACCGTTATACATCATCCGGGGTGCCGAAGGATTCCTTTAACTTTTGAAGGATTTCATTAGGTTGGGCCTCCTAGAATTTGCGACTGAACTCGTCGTTCATCGCCGCTAACATAATGCACCGGACAGTAGTCCGATCAGAGACCCACTTCAGATAAGCGTCTCTGACTGCACTCCGTGCATTAGCGGGAGGGATTTCAGGTGCCGGATCCGTTATCACATAAAGGATCCGTTCATGCTCCAGAACGATTCTCAACCTTCGATACCAACTATCGAAGTTGTGACCCTTTAACTTCTCGTTATCGAGAAGTGACCGGAGCGATAAATTGGAAGACATCTGAAAAGAAAATAAGACCAAATTAGTGTATGAATTAATAATTTAACCAAAAGACTTGGACTTTAGTCTAAAGGTTTCTCCCATTAATTTTTTAGATTGGTAGCCTCTAACTCCAATCCGTGAAAATACTTTTTCAAGTGGGTACTGAAATCCAATAGGCCTCGCATGAGCCCGACTTTGGCAGGCTCACCCATACGAGCCTAAAGGTAGGTTCGTAAACCAATTGTTTCCCTAAACAATTTTCAGTATTTTATTTTGCCCCAGAGAACACCCCAATCGGCCTTGGGGCCTCCTATTGTGGGTCTCTGGTTAGGTCCAACCATTAAAATGACAAATCCAATGCTTCTAGCAAACTAAAGACCAAGCCCGACTTTGGCTAGCCCACCTGGTCTCGTTAAGGAGGTTGCACTGAACCATCATCGATCAGATAGAAATTCCAGTCGCCGGATGTACACCCGTTCTTTGGAACTGCCGATGCACACCAAGCTAGTGGACATATTTCTAACCGACTTAATGGGAGGCTAAGACATTGTCAACACCTTGACATACTCTTTTTAAGGACCTAATTATTTTAGAGGATTTTAGTTGTGACAGAAGATAAGACAAGGACATGGATCATCCTCCCACTGAATCAATCAGATTCCAGGAGGGTTGATGTAAATCAACAAATTGATCCATGGGCACCTATAGATCAGTCAGACTGATCAACTTGGGTGACATGGGTTAACTCGAGTCATTGAGCTTTTCCAATCAGTTCTGGTCGACTCGACTAGCCAGGTAGGTGAGATCATGGGTGAGTATCTGCCATTAACCATCTTTCCTAGACACCAACCAAGTTGGCCAGGAAAGAGGTAGCCTCATACAACCATGATCACAATGCCAAACCTATCTCGACACCAGTCGGTTTACCAGACTCGATCAGATTAGCCTAAAGACTCGGGCGTCTACTGAGCTACTAATTGTATCCATTTTAGATGAACGGATCAACTAATCTAACTATTAGATAGTTCTAAAGAAGGGCCTTAAACAACTTTTGTTTAATCTTCTTTTAATCCAGTTCAACTAAACTTAGGTCTAACCCAGTAATGGATCCAACTAATCAGCTAACCCAATTAACCCAAAATGGCTTATGCAAATTTTGATTAGATTTCATAAACCTAAAAAAAATTTTAATAGGCCAAACACTTAAATAAAACAATTTTTAATTAAGTCTCTATGTAAAATAATTTTTACATAACAAAAAATCATGCATCAAGATATTTTACACATATTTTATATTCACATTAAACATGCCTAAAATCATGTATCACCAAATTAAAATAATTTTTAATTTTTAATATTCTTTAAGGATCCTTCTGAAGAGGCCAACACAGACGATTCGCATCGTGTCAAAGACACACGGTCATGGTGAAGGTCTCAACTAGGTTCCAAAAAGAAATTTGGATACATTTTAGATTAAACCAATTTTAATCTATTAAACATGCATACTAGATTAGATTACATATGGAACCTGCTCTGATACCATTGAAAGAAACAGGTGCAGGAGGTTTGACATGAACCTACACTAGGCATGCAAACAGGGCATGGGAGCACAGGGGATTTTAAAACATTTTTAAAAAATCCGCGCAGCGGAAATCTGCTCCGCCCAGAAATTAATCTAATTCTAGTTGCAATTAGGCATGTAGGATAATATAAAATATTTGCAAAATATTTGAATTAAAAGTTCAAATCATGCATGATTAAAATTTTTTTTATTTTTCATACCTTATTCCGGCTAAAATAACCCTGGGATAAAGTTGGAATAGGCTGGAATAAGTGGGATAAACTTATTCCAGTCGTCTTCTTCCTTGGGCTACAGAAAACTCTGTTTTGGGGTTGAAAAACATCACCGGAACGATGGCTTCCGGACCTCTGTTTGCTCCCAAAATTTAGCAACGGCATCTTGGACAAGTGCTCTTCAATCTCCAATTGAAATCTACAGGAAAAACTTAGCCAAAAATTTATAAAAAATCACCAAATTCTGCTGCCAGAATTTCTGCAGCAGAACTGGGCAGCAGACTTTGGCCTTCGATTTGGAGCAGCTGGAGCGATCTCGGCTCGCATGGCTTGCTCCTAGGAGTAGAAGGATACTCCCTCTAGAGGGGAGACATGCCTGGGGCTCTCGGATCCCACTCCACACGTGGTGCTAGCCGCTGGAAGTTGATTCGGCCACAGTGAACGGTAGCAACAAAGCTTTGCTGCAGTCCAGGGATTAGAGCACTCAATGGGATAATGATAAGGACCTTGAAACTCTCCCTCTCACCCTCCAAAACCCAGCCTATAAGAGGAGAGTCTAAGCTCTCAATCTGGGGATCTCTCAACCTCTCTCAAAAAAAGGAACAGCAGGTAAAGTTTCAGGTTCTTCACGGCTGAAACTCATCTCATGAAACAGGGGACTTAGGATGGTATAAATAGGCAACAGAGGAAGAGGGAGATGGAGAGACTGGGAGAGGAAGAGGCAGCAGCTGCCATTACCCAATTAACCAGCAATTAACAAGGTTTATTAGAGGGGTGTAGGAGAGGAAGGGACAACACCCAGCGATGGAGAAGTTTGGGACGTTCGGCCTTTCTCCCAACGTTTTACCGTGTAAAACGGTCCAAGGGAGAAATTAAATACCGGTTCAAAAGAAAACTAGTCCAAAAAACCTTAAACCAATTAGGTTCAAACCCATTGATTCATTTAACCAACGGTGGTTCAATCCAATTGAACCGGTCCGAGCCCAATAAAATTGGTTCAATTGGTTCACAACCAATTGGAGGCCGAAACGAGCTCCGAATCAGTTCAAAACTAATTCAAAAAAATCCTGGCGTAGTGCTGGTCACCCCAGAACAATTTCTGGTTGACACAAACAAGGGCAAGATGGGAAAAAGAGTGCTAAAAAATATCGTGACCTTAAAATCGAGACGATTCTCAATCGTAATCGGTATCCGGATCAGAGAGTAATCCTCTATGGCATGTGACCTTATAGGTTCGAACCTAAACGGTAGCACTGGAACAATTCCAGTACCAGCACAGGAAACCATCTAGCAATGGATCCTAGCGTCCGGATAGGTCGAAGATGCAGGAGCAAATTATCGAACCTCTGGCATATGGTTACCGTATAATTCATCCCTTTGATCTCTAATGCTCAGGATGACTGAGATTGGGCTGCCAACCCAGATAGAGTCAGTCCACTACGTGTCTCAACCTCGCAAGCCCAGTGACTCTTCACTAGGGCTACCCCGGCCGAGGATTTGCTAAATTGAGATACTGCGAGACATTCAACCCAAACTGTTTGGACAGGTCAATTCCATCTTGGTCCATCACTACTCCACAAGTACTTTCCTGTACCCAGAAACCTTCCATCACCGGATTAAAAATCTGGGTAGTCCGGTACCAAAGTACAGGGAGTTGCTTGCAAGCTACCGTGATTACCTCAGGTCAGAGGGACACATATACCCATATTCAATCGTGAGTATCCCTTTGGCAGAAAGGGGCTGCACGGAGTCACGTTCAATGAGATATCACATATCCCACTTGCATATCACATTAGTGTCACCACACTCATCTGGTCAAGAGGATAACCAAACGATGTGAACTGCAACAACCTATACTTGATATATTGCCGTCCAGTATAATATATCTTTTGGTTGTGAACAGGGTTTAAGGACCACTCAATACATCCTCTATGTATCGTAGACAGTGTAGTCCTAAGGACTTCATCACATGGAAAGAGTTCATTTCAGGAAAATAATATGTGATGAGCTGCCAAAAATAATATTTTATTATTTTAGGCCTTTCAGGTTTTATGGTTCCCAGAAAATCTTAAGCTTGAAACCTGAAAGGAGGATTGAATTTTAGATCTACATCCTTAGCATAAGGGATGAAGTAAGTATAGAGGATGAAGTGCTACATGGTTTTAAGTCTGAAAGATCCCTAGGCCTCATCCCACTATTCACACCTGCACAGATCTCTGCACAGCATCTGCATCAGGACATTAGCAATCACTTGAACACTAATAATAACATGGCTAATTCCCGATATCAAGTCAAAAAGTATGTTGAGGAAGATCATGTAGAGATTAGGTCTAGACTTGAATGGTTTCCATTAGGAGCTATGAAGAAACTACATGCTTGTAAAGCTGGACACTTAAAAGTGATAAGGTTAGTTGACCCTAGTGCTTATGTGCTTAAGTCACCACCGGATTTTGGCATTAGCTCAACTTCGAATATCTTGAGCCTAGTTGTGTCTAGGGCATCAACAATGACACCCAGTAAGATTTTTGAGCCTCACCCTATTTTTGAGAGTGAAACCTTATCGAGTGTCCATTAAATTGCCCTGGAAGAGGAATATGGATCGAGCGTGACCTGGACGACCAAGCTATTATGACCCGGGACCAAGGCTATCTATATCGTTTGGTCCGATGGCAAGGCCGACCAGACTCTGAATGTTCATGGATCCCTCGAGATGACCCACGGCACCATGACCCAACCCTTTTACCTATACTAGATTGACCCTTACTCGACAGGGTCGAGTTTCTCCCACCTTGGGAGAATTGATGGGGACATCAGGATCAACCCTAGTTCACTATGGGTCCCTGAATTTTGAGTCCCTTAACCATTTTCCAGATTTTATCTTTGCATCCCATAATCTGGCTATATTAGCCCTTTGAGTCCTAAGTAGGGATGGAGTCATCTAAGTCATTTGAAGTCCTGTAACAAGGGTTTTATCATGTGAGCCCAATGTAGCCCTTTGTATCATGTAATCAGGGTTTTACTCAGTTAAGCCTGATTGTGCCCATTGAGTCCTGTATTCGGGCCTTGAGTTTTATTTTTCAAGTCTTGTTACACTTGAGTCCTGTATCTAGAGTCGACTCATACCATTAGGATTCATGAGTCAAGCTTTGGGTTATGTTTAGCTCATTCGAGCTTAGTTGATCAAGTCAGCTCATTGTGAGCCTTTTGTCAATATGAGTCCTGTAATTTTGTTCAAGTCATGTATTGAGTCAAGTCCAGTTTGTAAGAAGAAGACTCAAGCCACTTATGGATCCCAGCCAGACCAACACCTCAACCATTACTTGAAATCCGATCATCTACACAATTGCACCACCATGAAAAGCATGAAGAGGGCCAAGTTCCATGGAAGACCCATCTTGTCATTTCACTTTTGCCACTTCATCTCCACATCAATTTTGCCAAGAAGGGAGATCAAAAGGACAAGTTTGAGTCCCTAAAGCAAGCATGCACCTTTGGAGCAACTTGGGCTGCCTAAAGCTCATGAGAAGCATCAAGTGGCATCCCTCTTTATGGTTACCCATTTGGTTGGTGCCCCCTCTTATGGTCACCTCTCTTGGTTGCCTAATGTATTTGAGAAGGAGAGGGAGTTGTAGTTGTTTTCATATGAGGACTTTCCATGCATTTCAATTAGGATATGAGAGGGTTTAGAATTCCTATGAGTTTACATGTATTCCCTTACTTAGGGCCCAAGTTTTGTAAGGCCTTATCTCTCATGTATTTTGATAACTTTTAATAAATATTTCTTGAGTTTCTTTAACTTTGCTATGTGCTTTGCTGTGTGCTTTGTCCTCCTGCGCCCTGCCTCCAAGTCTCCAACGAAACCCTAGCTGCCAACCCTGCTTCAACCTTGGACGCCTCCACCACTTGGCCGCCCACATCCAACCCTCTTCTTCCCTTTCTTCCTTCAGCCTTCAACTTTGTTTCTCCTTTGTTTTCTAACCCTTGATAGGTGTTTTGTAGGTCTCTCAGAGTCCATGAATCGAGGATTCCATCTGACCAGCTTTCGGGGTCAAAGGATTGAAAGTCATGGATCCTGGGGTCTCTGGCTTGATTTTCCAAGATGCATCCAGGAGCGTAGAGTGACCCCTTCATGGATTCATTTTCAAATCACTGCTAGGTGCACCCCCTTGACTCACAAGTTGCGACATTATAGAAGAGCTAGCCTTACTAGGGTTTCTTAGCCCTTGCGGTCCTGTTTTTATATCTTTTGAGGATCTTTTTTGTATACTTACAGTCTAGAATTTCTATAGGATCACCCTTTTATCTTTTTGACTTGAAATTCAGGAATTAAAATCTTAACTTAATTTTGAATCCATGAAAATTTCCTTGCATGCTAATTAGTCCCACATCACTAGGTTGACCTTTCCTTGCAACCATCGATTCTTGTATCAATTGTAGAACTGGGGTTATATATGTATCTTTTGGAAACAAGAAGCCGAGGTTAAATATATTAAATGCATCTTAGGGACCACCTATATATGACCATGATGAGGTAAATATGCTAGAAGAAGTATAGATGATAAAACCCCTATCTTGCTCGACTTAGACCCGTTACAGGCATGCCTAATACATTTTAGAGTAGATGATTTTGATATTGATAGGTATATCAAAGAGGTAAATGCATTATTAGAGCCACCTAATTTTAGCACCACTCCCCTATGGGCTATAAAGTATGACAACTACTAACTCAATCAAGCCCTCTAGTACCATCCTTGGAAGCACCACCTACCCTAGAGTTAAAGCCTCTTCCCGCTACGTTGAAATATTCTTTTCTTAGATCCAATGATACCCTCCCGGTAATCATTGCATCTGACCTAACCACTGATCAGGAAGACAAACTTATAGGTGTACTTAAAGAACACAAAAAGGCCATTGGGTGGATGATTACTGGTCTAAAGGGCATCAATCCTTTTGTTTGCATGCATCACATTTACTTATGAGGCTGAAGCCAAGCCATATAGGGACATGCAATGAAGGCTGAATCCAAATATCGAGAAGTTGTAAAAAAGAAGTCAAAAAGTGGCTTGATGCCAGTATAATTAATCCAATTTCGAATAGCCAATGGATTAGTCCAACCTAGGAGTGTACCTAAGAAGTCAAGTATTATTATAATAAAGAATGATGAGGGTGAACTAATTCCTACTCAATAACAACTAGTTGGAGAGTATGTGTGGACTATTAAAAATTTAATGCTGTTACTAGGAAAAAGACGACTTTCCTTTTATTGATCAAATCTTAGAATGGCTAGTAGGACAAAGTTTCTTTTATTTCCTGGATGGATATTCAAGATATAACTAGATCTTGGTATTCCCTACTAATCAAGTAAAGACCACCTTTACATGCCCATTTGGAATGTTTGCATTTAGACGCATGTCGTTCGGCCTTTGTAATGCACCAGTTATCTTTCAGCGATGCATTTTAGTCATCTTTTCTGATATAGTTGATAAATTTCTTGAAGTATTTATGGATAATTTTTTAGTATTTAGCCCTACATTTGATAACTATCTTTAGAACCTAACTAAGGTACTAAAATGATGTATGGAGACAAATCTGGTTTTAAGTTGGGAGAAGAGCTATTTTATGGTTCATAAAGGAATATGCTGGGACATATTATGTTCGAGCAAGGGATCGAAGTAGATAAAGCTAAGGTTGAATCAATCTCAAAACCATCTCTCTCAACCTCGGTTAGACATGTGCGATCCTTTCTTGGCCATGCAGGTTTCTATTGGCACTTCATTAAGGACTTTAGCAAAATCTCGTGACCCTCATGCAACTTGCTTGCCAAGCAAAATTCTTTTAATTTTAATAAAGATTGCCTAGATGCCTATAATACTTTCAGAACTACTTTAACCACTACAACAATTATTAAACCTCTAGTTGGACCCCACCATTTGAAATCATGTGTGATGCTTTTGATTTCGTTGTAGGGGCAATCTTAGGGCAAAGGCTTCATCGGAAACCACTTGTAATTTATTGTGCTAGCAAAACTCTCTCAAATGCTCAATTGAATTATACCAAGATGGAGAAAGAATTGCTTGTAGTTGTGTTTGCTCTTGATAAATTTCAATCATTTCTTTTAGGATCCAAGGTCCTAATTTATTCTGATCGTGCAGCACTGAAACATCTATTATCCAAAAAGGATCCAAAACCTAGATTGATTAGATAGATCCTTCAATCTAGAAATGTTAGACATGAAGGATTCCAAAAAAATGGTAGTAGATCATATATCTAGGATCTTGGTAGAGCATAATAAGAAAATAATTAGAGATAGATTCCCTGACAAACAACTCTTCTTGATCTCTTCCACTGGTCTTTCCTGGTTTGTCCATATTGTCAATTCTTGGCAACAGGACCAATTCCTTTCAATTGATCCAAATAGGAAAAGGATAAACTTTTTTCACAAATCAAATATTATTTTTAGAAAAAACCTGAACTGTTTAAGTACTATCATGACCAAGTGATTAGACGTTGTATCCCCGAGTACGAATTCAAAAGCATACTCATCTTTTATCACTCTGTTGCCCGTAGGGGACACTTCTATAAAAATAAAATTGCAGCAAAGGTACTGCAGAGTGGGTTTTACTGACTGATATTATTCAAAGATGTATATGAATTCAGTCATAATTACTTATGATATCAACAAACAGGAAATATTTCTTGAAAAGATATGATGCCCTTGTCCCCTATTTTTGTAGTAAAAAATTTTAATATTTAGGGATTGATTTCATGGGACCCTTTCCTTCTTCTTTTAGATTCGAGTACATTCTAGTTATAATGGACGATATCAAAATGGGTAGAGGCCATGGTAACCCGATCCAATGATCACAAGATTGCAATCAAGTTTATCCAGCAAACATCTTTAGTCGGTTCGGGTGCCCAAGAGCCATAATAAATGATGGGGTTGCATACTTTACAAATAGGCACTTTGCGACTTTAATGAAGAAATAAGGGACAACCCATAAAATTGCCACACCTTATCATCCCCAAACTAGTGGCCAAGTAGAGGTATCCAATAAAGAGATCAAACATATTTTAGAGAAAATGGTAAGGCATGATAAAAAAGATTGGTTAGATCGTTAGATGATGCACTATAGGCTTACCCCACAGCCTTTATAACTTCCATAGGAATGTCTCTTTACCAGCTTATGTTTGAAAAGTCTTGTTATCTACTGATAGAATTAGAACATCATGCATTTTGGGCTATAAAACAATTTAACCTTGATATAAAAAGCACGGGTTCTAAAAGGAGGCTCTAGTTGAATGAACTAGAAGAGCTATGCAATGTGGTGTATGCAAGTACCAAAATCTAAAATGCTCGAACTAAGGCATATCACAATAAGTATATTTCGAGAAAAATATTTGAGCACAATTAAAAAGTATGGCTCTATAATTTTAGGCTATATCTTTTTCCTGGAAAACTTCACTCATGCTAGGATGGACCTTTTATTATAACTCAGGTTCTTCTCCATAAAGTTGTAGAACTTAGAGATCCTAAACAAGGAAATATTTTTAAGGTGAATGGCGAAACCTCACATGGATGGAATTAATGAAAGGAAAGCAATTGAATCTGTTGACCTAGTGGATCACCATGATAATCAACACAGTCTAGCTAAAAACTTTAAACTTAATACTCTTGGGAGGCAACCTAGTTTATGCTTTTATTTTTGATTATTTTTTTTAGAAAACTCGAGAAGGACAATAAGTTGGGAGAAGCATTGCAAGCCCAGATGAAGTTATGAACAAATCATACTCACAAAGAAAGTACTCTTACTAGCAATAACAAGTACATCAAATCCACATGGTATTTTCCCTTACAATTTCTTTCTTTTTTGTACTTTGTTATTTTTCATCAGGGACAATGGAAATTAAGTTGGAGAGGAGAATAATTAAATTAGTCAAGTTCTCAAATATGACCATAATCAATTTTGTGTACCAAATTTTATCTCAATTTAAAGTTAATTGGGTATTCTAATTAATGAATAATTAATAACTTAAATAATTTGGGAGATATTGATGGGTTAATTATTAAGAAAGCTTAATAAATGGTATGGTTTAGATCAGAAAATTTGATGAGTAATTCTAGAACCTTCTGTCCATTAATCTAGATAAAGAATCTACTTTATGAGGGTATAAGTAAAAATATCCAAATATGCATAAAGTCCTCCTTAAAATTTATTTAAAATTAATAAATTTTATTTTTAGTATCTCTTACTGAGTACTGGGCCTCTTTGCCTAAGTAAGCATTGTTGTTCATATTAAAAGGTAAGAATGCAAAAAAAACATCTTACAGAGTCAGTCTTAATTCAAAACCTTTTGACTCGAGTCAGTAAGTCTGAGGGATGTTCTATATCTATTACCCTGAAGCCAACTGATTTGTGAGTTATTGGCCTAAAGCTTATTACAAGGACTAACTAAAAAGTAAGGGGTTAGGATATTACATTGACTATATATCAAAAAAATAGAAAAAAAATAAAAAATGGACTAAACTGCAAGAAGATACTATACCAAACCCACTTTAAGTTAGAAAACTTAAAGAACAACGTGGAAAGTTGGTAAAATAGAGACTTTGTAAATTTGTATGGACTTCACTCGACCATTAAATGGATAGAATTAATAATTCAATGAAATACCTCGTCTATAGTCTAGTCGGATATCAAATGACCATAGAACTGCCAAAACAACTTTCATTTCTTAGATGAGTTGGTACATATCACTGATTTATCAATTTTATTTGAGAATGAGTAAAAGTTAAGTTGGAGGATGTGATGAACATTTAAAATTATGTTACTAAAAATATTAATTCTTATTCAATTGATTTTTAATTTATAAGAATTTAATACTTCCTACTTCATTTTATAGGTAATTAAAAGAATTGGGTGCGTACAATTTATCTAGGTTTAATTTGGCTCAAATATGATCCAAGATCCTGTTAGAACTAGCCTAATGGGTCCCAAAAAGTAGTTCAAACCAGCCGAATTAAACCCAAAAAGGAATTTCAAGGTAGCTGGTCCATGGTGGACTAGCTGCCCGGTCTACCAAGAAGCCTAGGCGGTCCACGCGCCATAACCTCTGGTCCACAAGGCATTTCCATGGACCACAGGCAAAAGGGGCGAATAGAGGCTTCATCCACGTAGTCCACAAGGTTCTCCATCTTCCATGTCATGGTGGAAGGGAATGGAAAAGACTCTACATGGTCCAGGGAAGCATTCCCATGCAGTCCATGAGTTTTTAACACGGTCCATCAAGCATCTCTGCATTTTTTATAGCATGGAGTATGCGGTATTGTTCTAGTTTTATGCAGTCCAGCAATTTGAGGCATCTTGTGCATCACCCAATTGCATTAGTTAATCTCTTTAGCATGTGTAAGGGACGCGGACAAAGTCATAGGAGCTACCAGAACAGGGATTTTGGATTGTTGAAGTTTGGTACAAAGCAACCAGAATAGAGTACCAGATTTGGGGTGAAGCTTGTTACTTGGATTCGTGGAACATGGGTTGTTGGAGCTTGGCATGAATAGCCGAGGTAGAGCTAAAATTTCCCTGGCCGTTGCAATGGATGAGAAGTTGTTGAAACAGGAGATGCGGGCTTCAACATGGATTGGATGCAGGATGTGAATCATGCAACGCGCTATGATAAACTGGTCCAAAAAAATAATTATCGGTCAAAAAATTTAATTAATCCATCCAGACCGGTTAACTAGATGGATTGATACGACAGTACTTCCAGAATCCAACAAGAGAACGGATCGATACTGCATTTCAGCTAACGACGATATACGACTTGCAATCGACTTTCGACCTATTCCGAAGAGAATGGACGATCTACAGTTGGCCTACTCCGAAGAGAGTGGCCGGTCTACAATTAATATACTCCAAAGAAGGATGGCCGATCTATAGTCGACCCACTCCGAAGAGAGTGGCTGACCTACAATCGATATACTCCAAAGGGAGTGGCCGAACTGCAATCAATATGTTTCGAGGCAAATAGCTGATCTTCAGTCGGCCTACTCCGAAGAGAGTGGCTGATCTGCAATCGATATACTCCGAAGGGAGTGGCCGAACTACGATCAATATGCTTCAAGGTAATTAGCCGATCTTCAATCAGCCTACTTCAAAGAGAGTGGCCAATCTATCTCGAGCCAAGGCCCTTCAAGAATGAGCCTGGTTGTTATAACCAACCAGGTATATAACTGATAGCCGCCGCATCAGTAAGGCCAAGATAACTAACTATCAACAGTAACTATAATCAGCTGAGGAAAAGTTGTATTAACTAACTTCTCTAACCAAAATCAAGAAGGCTTAATGTTGCCCAGGTGACTTATCCAAGAGTGGGTGAATTGGGTATTTAAAAAATTTCACAAGTATGTGCTTCTTTTAAAATAACTTAGTGTGATGAGTGATGAGAATTAAATAAGAGATGCGGAAGCAAATAAAAAGCACAATCACATAAGCACAAACATAAGGAATTTATAGTGGTTCGGAGCAACCAAGTTCCTACGTCCACTATCCAAGATACCACTTGGGATTTCTACTATATTACCCTCGAAATACAGCCGGATTATTTTCACAGGCTCACAATCCAAAATCCCAACTTGGTTTTAAATCGGGATCACCAAAAATCCAATACACTATTAGTTTTTATGGGCTCACTAACAACCCACTCTTGATTTTCAAAGGCTCACCAAAAACCTAAACCAACCCCAAGTTACAGTCCCTGTTGTACTTGGAATAACTCAAATGAAGAGTTTAAAAAATAGAGCAACACTATGACAAATCGAACATTGTCGGGTGGTTGCAGTTGTAGCTCTTGAGAAGCCTTCTTGATTCCTTCCTTGAATGCTTTTAAGGCTTATGATCTTTCTCAGTAGGTGACTCAAGAATCTGATGGGAGTTGGTGAAGTCTTGAGTGCTTGCTTGAAGGCTCTCTTGAATGTTGATGTGGCGGGATCGCTGACGTGGAAGGCTGACAGGCGCCGCGATAAAGGAGACTGCTGCGTCAGACGCTAAGGCAGCACTTCAGCCCTGACTACTCTGCCGAGCTGAGCTGAGCTCCCTCGAGACAGCAAGTCGAGCTCTGTCCTCCACCAGGTCGGGCCTGCGAGTTCGGGACGCCTAGGCCAGAGCCGCCTTCCACCCTCTAGAGCGAGACCCTCGGAGGTTTGAGCCCTATGGTCGGAGTTGAGCTCAGCACTCACCCGCCACATGGAGCCTCTCCGAGCGCGCGCCCTCTGGATCGAGTCCGCATTCCGCCCTCCAGAGCGAGACCCTCGGAGGTTTGAGCCCTGTGGTCGGAGTCGAGCTCAGCACTCACCCGCCACGTGGAGCCTCTCTGAGCGCGCGGCCTCTGGACCGGGTCCGCCTTCCGCCCTCTGGAGTGAGACTCTCGAAGGTTTGAGCCTTGTGGTCGGAGTCGAGCTCAGCACTCACCCACCACGTGGAGCCTCTCCGAGCGTGCGCCCTCTGGACCGGGTCCACCTTCCGCCCTCCAGAGTGAGACCCTCGGAGGTTTAAGCCCTGTAGTCGGAGTCGTGCTCAGCACTCCTCCACCACATGGAGCCTCTCCGAGTGCGCGCCCTCTGGACCAGGTCCGCACTCCGCCCTCCAGAGAGAGACCCTCGGAGGTTTGAGCCCTGTGGTCGAAGTTGAGCTTAGCACTCTTCCGTCACGTGGAGCCTCTCCGAGCGCATGCCCTCTGGACCGGGCCTGCACTCTTCCCTCCTCCGTCAAGGTGACCGCACGAGCTCGGAGCATCTAGGCCGGAGCAAACCCTGCCATCCTGGGATGCCGGCGAGCTGCTCGAGGACTGCGGAACGGCGCCCCCCCATACCGCCATAACTACATGTCCGTCCGTACCTCTGGGGGGATGGGCCAGCCAAAAAGCATAATCCCCTAGGGCGGCGACCCCCAGATCGAGGCTCTGCCAAGCTTCCCGGAATGGGGTGACTGGAGAGGATGTCAGAATGAGTGGAAGCTTTTCTTACCACCTATCAGGAAAGATGTCTTGTCCACGACACGGAATCCTGCCGCACGTGCCTGCCAGCCCAGCGAAGATCCCGATGCAAGTGTCTAATGGCCAATTTTCAACTATAAAGAATAGTCGACACCCCCGAAAGGGGGGAGGTAACAACAACAACAATCCACTACCAACACAAGCGCAAGCTCGACTAAGAGGGCGAAGCGCCACCACCCCCACCATAGTTGAAGGAAAATGAGGGAAACAAGGAGAGGCGGAGGAACAGCGAACCCCTTTGTCCCCGCTATCATTCTCCCCATGCTATTTTTTCGTCTTTACACAACTTTTACTCCTCCTAGTGTAGAGTCCATCAAGAAGGGCCCGACCAGGAGGATCTGTTCCCCTGGATCGTCACTGACTTGACTGTCGGAGTGCCCCCACTGGAAACCTCGGCCCGGGTCGCTAACCCCTGTTTCGCAGGTCTAGGAGCAGAGGACCGCCAGGCAGTGAAGGGAGCGAACTCCGGCATCGGCAGTAGCTATGGGCCACGGCGATCTTGGAGGCATCAGATTGACATGCTAGGAAGGGGGGGACAGTGATATTGTGAACGATCTTTGATTCAAGTCGAACCATCCACCTCTCACAGACAAGCCAGGCGGGAGGATGGTGATGACAAGGGCAAGGGAGCCTTCCACCAGCCGTGCGGGGGACTCCCTCTCCCAGGGGAACCCACATCGCCAGGAAGTGGAGCCACCCGTTCCGGTCTAGCCACCTCCACTGGAAGCCTAGTTGGCTGCACTCGCCCAGCAAATGCAAGTCCTTGCCACGGCAGTGTGCCAGCTCAAACATCAGCACCGGTCCGTGGCTACTCACCAGCAGCCAGGGACTCTGGCGACTCATGTCGCGGCTCCCTGTGATAGCTTGCACTCCTTCCAAGGGAGGCCGTCACAGCCGCGGGCCACCACCGACAACCGGGGCAGCCTTCAAGCTCCAGCAAAGAGGCAATTAGCCGGCTCTGCCGACAGGGAGAGCCGCTCACCGAACCTCAGACGGGAGGTGCCCAGACCCCACCGAGGCAGAAGAGGCAAGACCCCCCATCACGGGTGCCATGCATCCATGTCACCTTCTCCATCTCCTTCGGTGGAGGGGTCCACTGATGAAGCCGTCAGGCGCGTAGTGGAAAGGCACCTGGAGGAACATGAACGCAAGCTGGCAGAGTTTGCCCACCGGTTTTCCAGCATGTAGGGCTCCGCTAGTGAGCCAGCGAGCTATGACGCCCGTCCTCCTTTCTTCCAAGAAATTCAAGCGGAGCCGATTCTGCACCGGTTCCAAATGCCACAGGTGGATTCTTACGATGGGACCACCGACCCCCTGGACCACCTGGAAAGCTATCGAACCCTCATGAGGGTCCAGGGGGCCACCGACGCTCTCCTCTGCATTGCTTTTCCTGCTACTCTCTGGAGGGACGCCCGGGTGTGGTTCACCCGTTTGGAGCCGGAGAGCATCAGCTCCTTCGCCCAGCTCGGGCAAAAGTTTGTGGCTCACTTTGACACTTGCAGGAAGTTGCCAGGAGAGGCAAACAGCCTCTTCTCCATCCGACAGCGGGATCGCGAGCCCCTACGGGACTACGTGGCCCGCTTCGAGGCCACTGTATTGGAGATCTACAATCTTGAAGAGCCAGTCACCATGCTGGCACTGAAGCGAGGACTTAGGACTTCCCGCCTGACCTACTTGTTAGATAAGAAGCCCCCCAAGACCTACTCCGAGCTCCTTCTCCGGGTCCAAAAGTACATCCACGCTGAGAAGGCAGACCGTACGAGGTGGGAGCTCGACGGAGGATCCCTGAAGAAGTCGGCCCCCACCGAAGCATCCAGAACCCAGAAGCCAGCACCCCAGGCTCTGAGCTCCCGAAGGGATCGACCAAGACTGAGAGGGACTCCCATTCTTGAGGAGGGTTACACCCCTCTCCTCGCCCCGAGGATAAAAATCCTTATGGAGATCGAAGGTGAGGACTACCTGAGATGCCCGCCTCCATTGAGGACCTCCACCAATCGTGACAAAATAAAGTACTGTCACTTTCACCGCGACCATGGCCACGACACCGAGGAATGCCACAACCTCAAGTGGGAGATTGAGGAACTCATCAAGAGGGGCTACCTCAAAAGGTACATGGGGGGCAGACCTCAAGTGGAGTCCCACGTGCTCATCGCTCTCCCGCCAGCTCCAACCATCGACAACCATCCTACCGAGAAACTGGTGGGCATATCTCCTAGGGAGCTGCGTGTGCACCCAAGAGGGCTCGGGGGGAAGGAGACTTTGAGAATGTACTCCCCTTTATGAGGGAAGGAAAAGACGGGGAGAAAAATATAAATAATGATGCCGTGGTCGTCGAGATGACGATCGCGAAGCACCCTGTAAAGCGCATCATGGTTGATAGTGGAAGCTCCACAGACATGCTTTTTTATGATGCCTTCTCCAGGATGAATCTCTTCCCCGATCAGCTTAAGCCTGTGCATACACCCCTTGTTGGTTTTACAGGCAATTCCGTAAGGTTAGAAGAAGAAATTACTCTCCCGATCACCGCTGGAATCCTACCTCGGTAGAGCACCATCATGATAACTTTCACGGTGTAAGGCTCCCTTCTACCTACAACGTGATATTGGGTCAGCCCGGGCTCAACCTGCTCGACGTCGTTGTCTCCACGAAGAGGCTACTTGTACAGTTCCCAACTCCCTACGGTGTCGGGGAGGTGAGGGGAGCACCCCAGCCGGTGCAGCATTGTTTCCAGACCCTCCCTGGGGCCAAGGTCCCCCAGGACGACCCCAGTGTGGATGACCTCGACCAAAGGGCCCAAGACCCCAGGGGAGGCCCGGTCGAGTGCCTACTTTCCTACCCACTCGGAGATGACCCCACGAAGATGGTGCAGATCGGAGCCCAGCTACCCGAGGAGGAGAGGGCCCAACTGCTAGAATTCCTACGGGCGAATGCAGATGTGTTCGCCTGGACAGCGACGGACATGCCAGGTATCCCTCTTGACGTCATTACCCACAAATTGAGTGTTGACCCAAAGCACAAACTAGTTCGGCAGAAGAAGAGAAGTTTCGCCCCGGAGAGACAGGCAGCTATCAAGGAGGACGTTGATAAACTCCTAGATGCCAGTTTCGTTCGAGAGGTCCAATACTTGAGCTGGCTGGCGAATGTAGTGATGGTCAGGAAGAATAATGGCAAATGGAGGATCTGTGTAGACCACACCGACCTCAATAAAGCCTGCCCAAAGGATAGCTTCCCTCTCCATAAGATCAACCAGCTGGTGGACGCCACCTCAGGCCACCGACTGCTCTCCTTCATGGATGCCTTCTCTGGGTATAATCAGATCTGCATGCATCCAGAAGACAAGGAGCACACCGTCTTCGTCACCGACTAAGGGACATACTGCTACAGGATGATGCCTTTTGGTCTGAAGAATGCAGGAGCCACCTATCAGCGCCTGGTCAGCAAGGTCTTCAAAGACCAAATCGGCAGCAACATGCAAGTTTATGTGGATGACATGCTCGTCATAAGCAGGTCAGGCTCGAGCAATGTAGCTGACCTCGCCGAATCCTTCCACAACCTGCGGTGACATCCGATGAAGCTGAACCCGGCGAAGTGCGCCTTCGGGGTGGCGGTAGGAAAATTCCTCGGCTTCATGGTTACCCAGAGGGGCATCGAAGTAAACCCGAAAAAAGTTCAGGCCATCATCGACATGGAGCACCCGACCTCCAAGAAGAAGGTCCAGTGCCTGATGGGACGTATCGCCACCCTCAGCAGATTCATCTCGAGGTTGATCGATCGTTGTCTGCCATTTTCAAGGCACTGTGCAAGATGCATGACTTCACTTGGATCGAGGAGTGCAGGACAGCCTTCGAGGAGCTGAAGAACTTCCTCACCTTCCCCCCATTGCTCTCCAGGCCGGAGGAGGGAGAGGAGCTTTTGCTGTACCTAGCGGTTACACTGGGAGCTGTCAGCTCGATTCTCGTCCACACAAACGAGGATAAATCTCAAAAGCCAGTGTACTACACCAGTAAAATCCTCTGCGATGCGGAGATCAGGTATACTCGCTCTGAGAAACTCATTTTTGCACTAATAATGTTTGCTAAGCGTCTCAGGCCCTACTTCCAAGCACACCCAATAGTGGTCGTGATGGACCAGCCGCTGAGGACCATACTCAGTCGACCTGAGATCTCCGGGAGGTTGGCTAAGTGGTCCCTGCTGCTCAGCGAATTCGACATAGCGTACCGACCGAGGTCTTCACAAAAGGCCCAAGTCCTAGCCCGACTTCGTGGTCGAGTGCACCGGGTTCGCCGAGGAGCCAGAGTGGACAGCAACAAAGCCCGGGCCAGGAGAAGAGCCCTGGATCCTCCACGTAGATGGGGCATCCAATTCCGATGGGAGCGGAGCAGGCCTCATCCTAACTAACAGCGATGGGGTTGTGGCGAAATGTGCCCTCCTCTTCGAGTTTGCCGCAACCAATAACCAGGCGGAGTACAAGGCACTCCTCGCAGGCCTAAGAGTCTCCCGCGAGCTGGGTGTGCAGGACTTGAAAGTCTTCACCGACTCCCAGCTGGTTGCCAGACAAGTTTCTGGAGAATATGAAGCGAGGGACGCCCAGATGATGAAGTACCTGGAGCAGGTCCACGTAAGCACGACAGGCCTTCGATGCTTCAGCATTTTCCACATCCTCCGAGGGGAGAATGCACACGTAGATGCACTGTCCAAGCTCGCGACCTTGCCGGACTCGTCATTGGGACGCGCCTACATCGAATACCTCGAAAGTCCCAACTATGAGAGCTCGATAGAGGTGCATCAAGTCACCCCCGAGCTGAGCTGGATGGACAAGTACATCCAGTACATCACTAACGGCACCTTGCCCGAAGACCGTGCGGAAGCTGCCCTCGTCAAGAAGAAGGCCTTCCAGTTCGTTCTGATGGAGGGACAGCTTTATCACCGATCTTACTCTTACCTACTCCTGAGATGCCTTAGGCCCGTCGAGGCAACCTTCGTGCTCCAAGAGATACATGAAGGCCTCTACTGGAACCACGTGGGGGGAAGAACACTGGCCTACAAAGCTCTCTGCTAGGGGTACTTTTGGGAGACCATGAGGGAGGACGCCGTCGACTTCGTTAAAAGGTGCGATAAGTGCAAGCACCACGCAAATATACAGCACCAGCCGGTGGCGCCGATCTCCCAACTCTCAGCCCCTTGGCCTTTTGCCCAGTGGGGAATGGACATCTTGGGTCCGTTTTCCCCAGCACCAGGGCAGCGAAAGTTCCTGCTGGTGGCGATCGACTACTTCACCAAGTGGGTCAAAGCAGAGCTGCTAGCTCAGATCGCGGAAGCCAATGTCCGCCAGTTCTTCTGGAAGTCGATCATTTGCTGCTTCGGGCTCCCCTGCTGTATCATCACAAACAACGGGCGACAATTCGATAATCATGAATTCGAGGGGTTCTGTGCTGAGCATGGCATCCAACATCGATTCACCTCAGTGGCTCACCCTCAAACAAATGGAGAGGCTGAGGTGACCAACCGGACCATCCTCCAAGGACTCAGGACCAGGCTGGACCAAGCTAAGAGCAGGTGGGCGGAAGAACTCCCAAGTGTCCTATGGGCCTACCACATGACGCCCAAGATGGCAACCAACGAGACGCCCGTCAGCCTTGTCTTCGATGCTGAAGCGGTCATCTCGATCGAACTCGGCATGCCCATGTTGCGGGTGCAGCAGTATGATGAAGCACGGAACTCGGCACACCTCCTGCTTAATCTAGACCTTCTTGAAGAAGCGAGGGACAAGGCCCGGCTTTGAATGGCGGCCTACCGGCAATGAGTGGCCCGATATTACAATGCCTGTGTCAGGCCAAAAGCTTTCAAGCCCGGAGATTTGGTGCTACGACGGGTGGAGGCATCTCAGCCCAGGGAGTGCGGCAAGCTTTCACCGAATTGGGAAGGCCCCTACAAAGTAGCTGAGGCCCTCTCACAAGGGGTCTACTACCTTGAGGATCTTGGCAGTGTCAGGTTTCCCAGAATGTGGAATGCCTGCAACTTGCAGAAATACTATCAATGATGTAAGGTTTCCTAGCAATAATAATAACATTGGTTTTTTCCTTGCACAAGTGTTTATCTGTCTTGCAGGAGAATTCCAACAACGTCCCTGAGCCTAGCTCCAGGACGTCAAGGGAACCTTAAGCCACTCAGACCTCTGGCCAAGGAAACCTCGAGCCATGCAGCTCTCAATCTCAAGCATCCCCGAGCCTAGCTTCAGGACGTCAAGGGATCTTTGAGCCAAGCCACTCTCAATCTCAAACGTCTCCGAGCCCATCTCTGAGATGCCAAGGGATCATGGGGCCAAGTAGCTCTCATCAATGCCTCGAGCCTAGCTCCAAGGCACCAAAGACCTGAGCCAAGCCCTTAAGCAACCCTTGGACCCGAGCCTAGCTCTCCATCCAAGAAGGCCTCGAGCCTAGCTCCAAGGCAATCAAGTCCTGTAACCCTCTTCTCTGATCTCCCCACTCAAAAAGAAAAAGAGAGGGGAAGGAAAGAAAGAGAATGAGAGGGGAACACGGCAAGGACCCTCTTCTCTGATCTCCCCGCTCATCAAAAAAAAAAAAAAAGAAAAGAAAAAAGAGAAGGGAAGGAAAGAAAGAGAACGGGAGGGAAACACGGCAAGGACCCTCTTCTCTGATCTCCCCACTCATCAAAAAAGAGAGGGAAAGGAAAGAAAGAGAACGAGAGGGATGCATGGCGATAGAACTACTACTCCTCAATCATCAACGTCCCCGAGCCTAGCTCCAAGATGCCAACCCAAGACCGGAGCTCAGATCTCCAGCCAAGGGACCTTCGAGCCACGCAGCTCTCAGTCATCTACGTCCCCGAGCCCAGCTCCAGGATGCCAGCTCAAGACCAGAGCTCAGATCTCCAAACAAGGGACCTTCAAGCCACCCCACTCTCGGTTAACAACACCTCCGAGCCCAGCAGCTCTCAAGTGCCATCAACTTGCACCCAACTTGCCGACGTTGAAGTCTAATAACTCAACCCCACGCAAGGTGATGCCCTCCTCTCTGATCTCCCCACTCATCAAAAAGAAAGAAAAAGAAGAAGGGGAGTGAAAGAAAGAGAGAAAGAAAGGAAGAGCCAGATAAAGAAACTGGTTGCAAGAAAATTTATGCTTTATTGATTAAGTATCAATTACAAGCATCCTGCGGGCCCCCAACATGCCCGGTGGCCCTGCCAAGTACAGAAAAGAAACAAGATACAAAGGAAGCAAAAAAGTAGCTGCTCTCCAACTGGACCGCCGGGCTGGGAGTCTCCATGAGCAGGGGCTTCCGACTGCGCGGCTCCGGGTTCAAGTGGCACGGCCCCGACCTCGGCTGGCGTAAAAGACTCGGGAGCAACGGCCTCCTCAGCGCCCACCTCCTGGTCCGAAGTGCTGGAATAGTCCGACACCGTCTGTTGGATCTCGGCGAGGAACTCCTCCGAGGCCCTGTACCTCGTGACCGCCTCCTCGGCTTCCTTCTTCGTTGTGGCCGCCTCACACCTGGCATCCCCGGCTAACCTGGCTGCCTCCTCGGCCGCCCTCTAGGCATGGCTGACTTCTCCTTTTCGGTCGCCAGCCGGGCCTGGAGGGACTGGGCAATCCCCTTCTGCCGGGCTGCCTCAGCGTTAAACACGCCCAACCTATGCTCAGCATCGGCAAGCTCCTTGGCCTTCTCTCGACTGCCCCTGCTCGCGGTCAAGGCTCCCTAGAGCTCCTTCGCTTGCCCTTCAGAATCGGCGAGCTGCCTTTCGAGGTCCTTGACCCGTCGGTCAAGTGCCCCTTCGGAGTCGGCCCTCCCCTTTAGGTCGACCTTCAGTGATGCAATCTCGACCACCTATTGCTGCTTAGCTCGCTCCCAGTTCCGTCAGTTGCACCTGATGAAAAGGGCCCCGACGTCGATCTTCACCATATGAAGAGGTCAAAAAAAAAAGAGAGAGAGGAAGGAAAGAATCTAGTTGCTTACCGTGTAGAGCCGGGGGAAGATACTGTCGATCACATCCCCTAGCTGCAGCCCAGCCATCTCCTCCCGGTCGCATGGCTGGATGGAGAAATCCATCATGCGAGTGGCTAGGGTATGGTTGTCAGCCAAAGAGCTCTCCGGCCCCAACTTGAACGGGAGATGGCATCTCGCCTCATCTCTTCTGCTCTCTCTCGAGGAGCAGGTGCGCCCATCCCTCCGATGGTAGGAGCCCCAGGAACCGGTCGGGGACCCGACACTGTCGTGGTTTGAGCCCCCATCGCAGAAGGAGCTCTAGCATGGGCCTCTCCTCCCTCAGCCTCAATCATCCCCGGACCTGGAGAGCAGGGCGGTGCGGCAGCGATAGCAGCATCAGCCCGGACGGTCACCTCAGGCTCCAGAACAGGGACTTCGGCCTGTGGCCTCGCCTATCCTTCGGCTTCCTGAACCACCTACTGACTCGGACTTGGCACCGCGGATGACACGGGAGCCCCCTCGAGCTCCCTTCTCGAGGTGACTGGTGTAGCGGGGGCAGACACCAGTGCACCCTCAATCCGGGCCCACCTTGGAGGAGGCTCAGTGGCCATCCCGGTGGATGGCCTCTTTTTGGAGATTGGTAATAGTTCACCCTCCGAGAAGATCGTCCCTGTGCCCAGGAGCCAAAAAGGTTAGCCTGAAATGAAGAAAAGAGAGAAAACATATATGGAGGAAAGAACTGGACTCACCTGGCCCCATCGATGGGTTGACCCTGGCATCAGAAAGGTTCTGCTCCGACAGCAGGACCTCCAGAGAGGGGATCTGGGTGGTGCGAAGCTGATCGTAGTCGTCCCGATCAGCTGCGTCAACCATGGAGATCCGATTGGGAGACCGATCTAGCTCGCTCCAAGCCCCGTCGACCTCCTCGACGGTCGTGAAAAAAAATCTGCTCTTCCACCTTTGATGGAAGAGGGGAGCTCAAATTTTATGCCCTTCGGGCTAGAGGAAAAGGACCACCACCCGTCCTCAGTCGGGTGGCGTTTCAGGATAAAAAATGCCCTGAACAAGGAAAACCGGGCGACGAACCCATGGACATGGCAAAGTACAATGAAGGAGAAGATGATCCTGATGGCGTTCGGCACCAACTATGTAGGGACTAGACGGTAGTTACTCAGAACAGATAGGAAGAAGGGGTGAAAGGGAAATCAGAGACCCTCGAAGAAGGTCTCCTTATAAAAGGCGAGACGGCCCGGGCCACTGGAAGTGACCCGCTCCCTCGGGCGGGGTATCATGAGCCGGACAGAAGATGGGATGCTATAGGCATCCCGGATGGCCCCCAGCTCCGTGGCGGAAATCGTTGAGGCGACCCTGCCCGGACCAGTCGACTGGACAGATTTAGAAGCTGGTTCGAGTAGGAGAGGAAGACATGTAGGATGAGAAGAAACAGCCCCTGGCACCCTAACGGACACAGGGTGGACGGGAAGGGCTAGTCTCCTACTAACCTGAATTATGCCCCATCCGACTCTTCGTCGGAGGAGGAAAGCACTACCCCCTGTACAGAAGGATCAGGACGAGACATCCTATAGAAATAACCTATGGAGAAGGAAGACTGGACCCAGAAGAAGGAGCCTACCCCAAGGGGAAAGGAAGAAGAAGGACAGGACCAATTCGGTTCCCTAGAGGAGAGAAGGGTGAAAGTGGATCACGGAGAAGGAAGGGTTCGGGTATTACAACAAGCACGAAGGATTTGAAAGAATGAAAGTTTTGAGTAAAAAATCTTTTCTTTTCACTTCAAGGAGACCCATTGAATCCGCGCTGTTATGACCCCCTCGCCAACAGATCCGCGCCACGTGCTGCCTATCGGCGAAAAGGGGCATCCTGGCCACTCTGGATTCTATGCCAACATCAACTACTCCTCGTACGTGGCCACGTGGCACCCCTGCACTGGCCCGTGGGACTGCCTCACGAAGCAGCGACAGTGATGGCCATCATTGCACCGGATCTCCGCCTTTCCATGCCAGCATCACAATTACTCCCTTCGGCCCGAGCGCCATGCACTAACGAGCCTTAGGAGTGGGAGGCAAATGATGTGGCGGGACCGCTGACGTGGAAGGCTAATAGGAGCCGCGACAAAGGAGACCACCATGTTAGATGCCAAGGCAGCATTTCAGTCCGGATCACTCTACCGAGCTGAGCTGAGCTCCCTCGAGACAGCAAGTCGAGCTTCGTCCTCCGCCAGGTTGGGCCTGCGAGCTCGGGATGCCTAGGTCAGAGCCACCTTCCGCCCTCCAGAGCGAGACCCTCGGAGGTTTGAGCCCTGTGGTCAGAGTCGAGCTCAGCACTCACCCACCATGTGGAGCCTCTCCGAGCGTGCACCCTCTGGACCGGGTTTGCCTTCCGCCCTCTAGAGCGAGACCCTCGAAGGTTTGAGCCTTATGGTCGAAGTCGAGCTCAGCACTCACCCACCACGTGGAGCCTCTCCGAGCGCGCGCCCTCTGGACCGAGTTCGCCTTCTGCCCTCTAGAGCGAGACCTTCGGAGGTTTGAGCCTTGTGGTCAGAATCGAGCTCAGCACTCACCCACCACGTGGAGCCTCTCCGAGCGCGCGCCCTCTGGACCGGGTCCACACTCCACCCTCCAGAGCGAGACCCTTGGAGGTTTGAGCCCTGTGGTCAGAGTCGAGCTCAGCACTCACCCGCCATGTGGAGCCTCTCTGAGCATGCACCCTCTGGACCGGGTCCGCTTTTCGCCCTTCAGAGCGAGATCCTCGGAGGTTTGAGCCCTGTGGTCGGAGTCGAGCTTAGCACTCACCCGCCACGTGGAGCCTCTTCGAGCATGCACCCTCTGGACCAGGTCCACCTTCTACCCTCCAGAGCGAGACCCTTGGAGGTTTGAGCTCTGTGGTCGGAGTCGAGCTCAGCACTCCTCCACCACGTGGAGCCTCTCCGAGCGCGTGCCCTCTGGACCGGATCCACACTCTGCCCTCCAGAGCGAGACTCTCGGAGGTTTAAGCTCTGCGGTTGGAGTTGAGCTCAGCACTCCTTTGCCATGTGGAGCCTCTCTGAGCGCGCGCCCTCTGGACCGAGCCCACACTCTTCTCTCCTCCGTCAAGGTGACCACACGAGCTCGGAGCATCCAGGCTGGAGCAAGCCCTGTCATCCTGGGACGTCGACGAGCCACCCGAGGACTGTGGAACGGTGCCCCCCCAAACCGCCATAACTACTTGCCCACCCGTACCTCCGGGGGGATGGACCAGCTAGAAAGCATGAACCCCTAGGGCGACGACCCCCGGATCGAGGCTCTATTAAGCTTCCCGGAATGGGGTGATCGGAGAGGATGTCAGAATGAATGAAAGCTTCCCCTACCACCTGTCAAGAAAGACTTCTCGTCCATGACATGGAATCCTGCTGCACGCACCTGCCAGCCCAGCGAAGATCCCGAGGCAAGCATCTAACGACCAATTTTCAACTACAAAGAACAGTCGACACCCCTGAAAGGGGGGAGGTAACAACAACAACAATCCACTACCAACACAAGCGCAAGCTCAACTAAGAGGGCGAAGCACCACCACCACCATCATAGTTGAAGGAAAACGAGGAAAACAAGGAGAGGCGAAGGAACAGGGAACCCCTCTATCCCCGCTATCATTCTCCCCTTGCTACATTTTCATCTTTACACACAACTTTTACTCCTCCTAGTGCGGAGTCCATCAAGAGGGGCCCAACCAGGAGGATCTGTTTCCCTGGATCATCACTGACTTGACCATCGGAGTGCCCCTGCCGGAAACCCCAACCCGAGTCACTAACCCCTGTTTCGCAAGTCTAGGAGCAGAGGACCGCCAGGCAGTGAAGGGAATGCACTCCGGCGCTGGCAGCAACTACGGGCCACTCCAATCTTGGCGACAACAAATGTTTTATTAAAAACTCATTAAGGCTCATTAACTTGTTCAAAAGTTGTTCAAATCCCTTATAAATAATGTTTTAAACTAATTCCAAGAGGATATAACTATTGTAGACCGTTAGAATTTGAAATATGGCCATTGGAGCACTTTTTGGATTCAAAAAGATAGTTATGAAACTAGCCATTACGAACTTGGAACTAGGACTCGAGTCGGCTCGGATGCTTCGAGTCTGCTCGGATTCTCAGACAGGTTAAAACTTCACTCTAGTCGAGTTAGCTCTTCAGTCTCAAGTTGGCTCACCTGGCTGTTTCTTCAGAACTAAGATTTTATAAACTTTGGAAGAGTTGGTTCGGTTGATTGTTGGGTCAACTCGAATGTTTGACTATATATTTGAGTCAGCTCGGATTCTGTCGGGTCAGCTCGCTTTGACAGACTGAAGAATTGAAACTCTGAACGAGTCGACTCGATTACCTTCGAGTCAGCTCGAATGTCTTCGTGCCAAAAAACTTACTCCCGTGCCAGAAAATTGAGTTAGCTCTTCAGCTTTGAGTCGGCTTGAGTGACTTCTGCCAAAAACCTACCAAACTTCTCCAGATTGCTTCCAAAAGCTTCCAACTAATTTCAAAGGCTTTCCAACTCTTTCAAAGCCTAATCTAAGAAATTTAAACTTGAAAAATACATTGAATCGGTCCATTTTCATGAATACATGGTTAGTTTCTCTTTGGGCTCTTCATTACATAGCACTTTTTCAAAAATAAACTTGACAAACATCAATGTTGTAAGAGGAGTGGTTGTTCATTTAAATCATCCTACAAAAACTTAGAAAATACTTGGAAATAGTTAGTAATCAAATGCATACTCCAATATTTTGTTATCATCAAAATCATTCCAAAGGTCAACAATCTCTCCCTTTTTGATGATGACAAAATACTAGGCATCGAAAAACTTTACAGTTATGAGTATATAAGCGTATCAAAGTAACTTGTGTATGAATTTGAATTGATGTATATTTATATGTATCAACATGTCTCATGAATGTATTGGAAAGTATCAGAGCTTTTGAATTAGATCCAAGACGTATCAGAGTTAATATTTATCAAAAGCTGCTTTGCCTTAATCATGTATTGAAGTCAATAATTTGTCCAGGCAAATTGGATAGCAACATGTATCAGAGCTAACTAAAATATTGGAATCAATAGTATTGGAGAATGTATCAGAGCTAGTAATAATATTGAAGAATATATCAAAGCTATTAAAGTCAATAATGTATTAGAGCTATATATTCATTCATCATAGATAATTTTTATTTAGTATCAAGATGTATCAAGGTTACATGATCATTCAAAATATCAGAGAAAAAAAAATTTTCTTTGATTTCTATTCATAGAATGAGTTCTCCCCCCATGTTATTTTTTTTGTATTTTCCATACACATTATTAACATCACTCCCCCTTTTTGTCAATAATCAAAAAGGTTGAATCTTATAAACACTAAATTTTGAAATAGTGTAAGGAGATAATTCATATAATTTCACCTTCTCATATAATTTTTCAAATTAAAACTCTTCATTAAAATTCTCTTGAAGTGTTACTCCCCCTTTTTAGGTTAAAATAACAAAGATATAATAACAAGGAAGCAATGTACACATTGATTTGAAAATAAATATTTCATTACTTTGATAAGAGGTACAATATATCATTTTAGTCAAAATATGACAAGATGTAATACAAGAAAGATATCAAAATGTAATACAGAAAGAGCATCCAATCTAGTCACTATCACTCCCTACATCAAAAGTCTGAGTCGCATAGACTCGGGAACTTCTAACAGGTGGAGGGTAGTCCTACTGAATTCCTGGTCCTAGAAGCTGGTCCTGTCTTAGGCCTATAATGTGGTGGAGGCTGTCTAGGAGGTGATGCTCTAAGTCTAGGTGTGCTCTAAGGTGGAGAGTATGCAAAAGAAAAAGCTCCAGAAAGGTGAAAGAGAATGGTGCTCATCCCAGACTGTAGCCTCTGAACTCCCTCCTGAATGTGATGAAGGGTCACAGTCTGCTGAGCAACAAAAGTATCTCCTGCTCCTCTAAGTCTGCTAAAATCTGATCGTAGGTTTCTCAACTCATCCTGATGATCACCCTACATCTGGTATAGTCTCTCGACTATCTCAACTCTGTAGGTCAACTCTCTCAGCTCAGTCTCAAACTCCTAAAGTCCTGTCTCGACTATTTGATGAAGATCGCCAAACATCGATCTAAAGAAACTCGTCAGTGTCTCGGTAAACTGAGTAAGCTGCTCTACAATGGAAGCCGAGTAGTAGTTGGTGCTAGAGTATAGGGTCCTGTGTGGGTTGCTGGTGCTGTTGACGGTGCAGGTGGAGTCCTAGGGCTGCTGGTCTTGCCAGCCTATCCATCGAACTCCTCATCACTGGAATCCTTGTCAGAGTCACTGGAGCCACTGTCACTCTCATCATCTGACTCCTCTCTGGTAGTCTCAGTATCTGCAATGTGGTGCTCTGCCTCGTCATCCTCATCTGATGACTGGTGAACCACTCTCTAACCTGATACTTTCTTGGTCCAAACTCCCTCAACTTGGTGATAGCCCATCCTCTATAAGGACTTCACCGAATAAGTATCAGTGTGGTGCAGCAGTCTACTATCCTCATTTGCCAAGTCAACTCCTAAATCTCTGAATAGTAGTGTGAATGCCATGCCATAAGGTAAGCAGGCTTTAGCCTTTCGAGCTGCGTCCCGTATCTGAGCAAGCATAATGGATGGTAGATTGAGGGCCTCCCCCTCAATCATATGCCTCATGAAGACCATATCGCGCTCACTAACCCAGTCAAAGTGCCCGGTCCTCGATAGAAAGATCCTATTGATCATATTATGCAATAGTCTCATTTCTAGTGATAAGATATTAGCTTGAATAGTTGAAATTTCACTAACATTTCTTCTTTCCAATATGATCCTCAAGGTTTTCTGCTTGTCCTTTAAAACCAAATGATTTCTCCCATCTTTAGGCATCCTCAAAACTCTACTAATAGTGTCTTCATCAACAACCATCCTTATTCCCTTAATAGTCGATTCAATACAGTTTTCACCAAAAGATAAGTTCTCAAAAAAGTTTCTAACAAGGCTTGGGTAGGTTGGTATATCTAATGAGAAAAAGTAAGCCTAGCCTTGATCTTCAATCCATCATCCAATTCTCAATCCTAAATTCTCAAGAAAAGTAAAATCTACCTTCCTTCCACTGGTAACGGGCCGATTACCCATCTGAATAATTTGTCTTGGAGGTGGGGGAGGCACATTTCTTTCCTCTTCTAGCTGTTGAGCTTGGGTTGGCACCTCTTCTCTTCTCTTGGTCCTTCTTTCTCTTTGTGTGTTTGATTCCTTCGTCGAGGCCTCTTAGCAACCGCTCTTTTCGGTGCCATCTGGAGCAAGTTGACAGTGGGAGAGGGTAGATTGAGTGAATATAAGGAAAGTGGGATAGAGGAGTGGTCCTAAGTTTTGAAAAGGCCTTTTCTATTCCACAAGTAGGGTTTAACAAGAAAAGCATGCCCTAGGTTTGGATCCTACGGCTTATATAAAAAAGATTATCCCGACATCCGAGTTGGCTCGGCCATAACCTAGTTTGCTCGAGTCGGCTCAAGCAAGGATCCACAAAAAGGCTCTAAAAGTCCAATAAAAAGGTGTCTAGCCCTAAAAATATGCAAAATAAGGTGGGTATCTACTTTAGATAGGTTATGGAGGTTTTTAGATAATTTTCTTTAATTTAGAAGAAATTTAGGTCAAAATCTCTAAAATGGATCACATAAACCTAATTCTCCTCTAATCAATTGAAATCTTTTTTCATTAAGTGGCTTAGTAAAGAAGTCAGCTAGTTGATTTTCTATTGGAACAAATTCAAGTTCAATATTTCCATTTTGTACATGATCCCTAATAAAGTGATGTCTAATTTCTATATGTTTTGTTCTAGAATACTGAATTGGATTCTTTGTTAGATTAATAGCACTTGGGTTATCACATTTGACAAAAATTTTTGTTTGAATAATATCATAGTCTTCTAGTTGTTGCTTAGTCCATAGCACTTGTGCACAGCAACTCCCTGTAGCCACATACTTTGCCTCAGTAATGGACAGTGCTACAGAGTTCTATTTTTTGCAGTGCCATAAAATTAAGTTTAACCTTAGAAATTGATAAGTGCCACTAGTACTTTTTCTATCAATTTTACATCCACCATAATCAGCATCAAAAAATCAAATTAAATTCAATGAAGATTGCTCAGAATACCATAGACCAAGATTACTTATTCCTTTAAGATATTTTATGATTCTTTTAATAGTAAGTATATGCGATTCTTTAGGGTTTGATTGAAATCTGGCACATATACATACACTGAACAAGATATCAGGCCTACTAGTAGTTAAATACAACAGTGATCCAATCATATCTTGATAAAGCTTTTGATCAATGTTGTGTCAATCTTCATCTTTATCTAGTATGTAGGAGGGACTCATGGGTGTACTCATTTTTTTGGCTGACTCCATCCAAACTTCTTAATGATTTTTTTGATGTACTTTGCTTGGTTGATAAAAATTTCTTCTCTTGTTTGCTTAATTTGGAATCCAAGGAAGTATGTCAGTTCACCCATCAAGCTCATTTCAAATTTTTCCTACATAAGCTCAGCAAATTCTCTACACAAATTCTCATTAGTTGTACCAAAAGTAATGTCATTTACATAAATTTGTACAACTAACATATTATTTTCTTTTCTTTTAATGAACAAAGTGGTATCAACATTTTCTCTAACAAAATCATTTTCAAGTAGGAACTTGCTTAATCTATCATACCATGCTCTAGGTGCTTATTTTAATCCATACAATTCTTTGTTAAGTTTGAAAACATGATTTGGAAGAGCATGATTTTCAAAACCTAGTGGTTGTTCTACAAAAATTTCTTCTGAAATAAATCCATTCAAAAATGCACTTTTTACATCCATTTGAAATAATTTGAAATTCATGTAGCAAGCAAATGCAAGTAATAATCTAATGGCTTCTAATCTTGCTAGGGTGCATAAGTTTCATCAAAATCTATTCCTTCTTCTTGATTATATCCTTTAGCCACTAATCTAGCTTTATTCCTAATTACTTGGCCTTTTTCATCTAACTTATTTTTATAAACCCATTTAGTTCCTATGACAAGATGATCTGATAGTCTATTCATTAAGGTCCATACATTATTTCTTTCAAATTGGTTAAGTTCTTCATGCATGGCCATCATCCAATTAGGATCATTTTCAGCTTCTTCTATGCTATGTGGTTCTACTTATGAAACAAATGCTAGGTAATCATGTACATCTCTAAGTAATGACCTAGTCCTAACACCTTATGAGGGATCACCTATAATTAAATCTTTAGGATGTGAAGTTACATACCTCCATTCTCTTGATAGATCACCATGATCTTTGCTTACCATTTCTTCTCATTCTTGAGTTGGTTTGTCCTTTAGGCTCATGTCCTCCATAGCTTTGTCAATTTCACGTGTATCATTGTCAATGCACTCTTCTTTTCTAGAAGGTGAGGGGTTAGCTTCATCAAAAATAACATGATTAGATTCTTCTACTGCTAATGTTCTTTTGTTAAATATTTTTAAGCTTTGCTATTGATTGAATAACCCAGAAATATAGCTTCATTAGATTTAGCATCAAAATTTCCTAGGTTATCCTTTCATTGTTCAACACAAAGTATTTATAACCAAAAACATGAAAATAATGAATATTAGGTTTTCTATTATTCCAAAGTTTGTAGGGAGTTTTCTTTAAAATTTATCTTATCAAAACACGGTTCAAAATATAGTATGTAGTATTCATAGCTTCTGTCCAAAAGTACCATGGAAGATTGCCTTCACATAACATTATTCAGGCCATCTCTTCCAATGTCCTATTCTTCTTCTCTACAATACCATTTTGCTGTGGTGTTCTAGAAGTGGAGAAGTTGTGATCAATGCCGTGCTTAGTGCAATATTCTTCAAAATATTGATTTTTAAATTCTGTGCCATGATCACTTCTAATAGAAATAACTGAAAGATTTTTCTGGTTTGAAACTTTCTTATAGAATTTTTGAAAAACTTGAAAAGCTTCATCTTTATGTGCAATGAATAAAACCCAGGTAAATCTCGAAAAATTATATACTATCACTAGTCTATATTTCATACCACCTAGGCTTGTGGTCCTAGTTGGTCCAAATAGATCCATGTTTAGTAGCTCTAGAGGTCTAGAAGTGGAAACCATATTTTTCGATTTAAAACTCTTCCTAGTTTGTTTACCAAATTGGCATGTATTACAAACATGTTCAAAATCAACTTTAAATTTTGGTAAACCTTTAACTAGATCTTTGGAAATTAATTTAGCAATTGTATGCATACTAGCAGGACCTAATCTCCTATGCCAAAGGAAGCTAGACTCCTTGGTTTTAGTATTCATTGCTACAAGACTTGTACTACTAGACATGGCTAGATCATTCAAATCTATCACATATATGTTTCCAAGTCTTTGACCAATGACCTTAGTACTAGAATCAAGTGAGTTAGTTACAATATATATTGAAGATTCAAAGACAACCTTGAAGCCTCTATCACATAATTGACTTATACTTAATAAATTATGCTTCAATTTGTTAACTAGCAATACATTTTCAATAAATGTAAAAGGGATTATTTTAATCTTACCAATGCCAATTATCTTTCCCTTACCATTGTCACCAAAAGTGACCAATCCTTCATCCTTCATCCTTCATTTCTAGGGTGATGAATTGTTTCTTGTCATCCATCATATGTCTTGAACAATTGCTATCCAGATACCATCTTTTCTTTGTATTCTGGGCTATAAGACATTCCTCATCTTCGAGACCCATTAAACATATGTTCGTAGTTTTGGTAGTCTCTTATTCTTCGTTTGGTGTAGACTCCTTGCTATCGCTCCAAGTTACAACCATTGCTTTCTTCTTCTTCTTTTTGTATGCTTTCTTCAAATTTGGACAATCAAAATGGAAGTGCCCTGTTTTCTTGCATTCGTAGCAAATGGGCTGTTGCTCTCTATCCTTTTCTTTTTCTTTGCTGTATTCTCCTTTTGTATAATATTCCTCCAATATCTTTCATTTTTCCTACCCATAATTTTTTTGAATCTCCTCACTACAAGTGCGATATCATCGTCTTTGAGTTCATCTTCAGAGGAGGGACTTTTTTCATCCATTTTCTCTTCATGTTTCTTCAATTCTGCTATAGCTTTGAAGGCAATTTATTTTTTTTCTTAATATTGTCTTCACTTCTATGTTGCATTGCAAGTTCGTGCATAATTAGGAAACCCAATAGCTCATCCAGTTGTAGAGTATTCAAGTCCTTCGCATCCTGGATATCGGTGACCTTCGGATCCCATGTGTCCGGTAGAGATCTTAAGATTTTCTGCACGAGGTCAGCATTGGAGTATATCCTGCCAAGACTCTTTAAACCGTTAATAATATCTGTAAATATAAAGAACATGGCAGATATAGTTTCATTTGGTTTCATTTTAAACAATTCATAATTATGTACAAGAAGATTAATCTTAGATGTTTTGACTTGAGAGGTTCCTTCATGGGTTACTTCAAGTTTATTCCAAATTTTTTTAGCTAAATTACAAGTAGAAATTCGGTTAAACTTGTTGGTATCCAAAGCACAATATAAGAGATCATTGCTTTGGCATTCAATTCACCCATTTTCATGTCGTGTTCATCCTATTCCTCTTCAGGTTTTGGGATGTCTATGTGGTGCAGGGTGGTTGTCAAATGCCTGCAGCGACCAAAACCCCGGCTTTGCGAGAACGGGTTCTGGAAATTTTTTTTGATGCTAGGATTGATCAAGAAGGGGAAGATCCTTTGAAACCTGCAATGATCAAGCGCTGGAAGGGCCGCGTGATTCCTCACGTTGTCAGCCCTCTACCGGATTTCAATCCGGGTCTTCAAGATTGGAAGGCACGAACGATGGGTTTCTCACCGTGAGTCCCTGTTTCTTTTTTTTTTTTTTTTAAATCAGAAACTTGGAACGAAAGGAAGAGATTCCTCACGGAATCATCTTCTCCTAATCAGGCTTTCGGCCTGGTGTGCGCAAGGGGAAAAAGGGGTGGCCTTCCACGGAAAGAACATGTCGAACAACACAACACCGTGCAATGGTGATTCCCCAAAAATGCTCCCGTGCAAAATCTTCCAAAACCAAACAAAACAACGTGCAATTGTTTTTTCAAAACAAAGAAGCACACCAAAACACAACACGCCGTCCAATGTAAATTCCAAAACAAACTCGCTACCGTGTAATGGGAAAAACTCCAAACAAAAAACAACATGCTTCCCAATGTTATTCCAAAAACAAAACAACATCCAATGGGTAAAAACCAAAACAAAACTCTCTCCCACGTTATCCTTGGTTTGGGTTTTAAGGAAAAAGCCATACAAGGTTTTGTTGTCCCCCACGTGACTAATTGGGAGGGGAATAATAAAAAAAAACTAAACACTAATGTAAACAAATCCAAACGCTGACTCTTGCATGAAACTCTTCAAACGGATTTTTTTTTTTTTTTTATAAAAAAAATCAAGAGATCACGCCACTAATAAAATTATAATAATAATAAAACTAAAGACTCCGGTGTTTTCCCGGATCCAAAATTTCACGGACGCAATTAGTGTATTGGGCCTTCGGCCCAATTCCCAATTAATTATTTTCATCCCAAAAATGGGTCAGATTTGAAACTTGCTTCTCTTGAAGACATCTGGACCTGCGCACGTTTCCTGCTGGCGAGGCTGGCGGCCCCAAATCGTCATGGGTCGGAAGCTGAACCGAAACGTCTAGGTTGGGCTTCGCCGAACTATCACCAGGCTGTCCTGATATATGAGTCAGCTGATCAGGTTCAATATTCATCTCGATGTCCACATCACTCTCCCCTTCCTCTGAAAAGCTTGTCCTCAAGCTTGATCACCTGCATAAGGGGTTAGATGTCGAATATTGAATACATCAGAAATAAGGACATCGTCTGGTAATTTAACTCGGTAGGCATTGTCACTAAATTTCTCCAACACCTGACAAGGACCAATTTTCTTTGGCTTGAGTTTGGTGTAGGCCCCCTGTGGATATCGTTCTCTTGGCAAGAAGAACCATACCAAATCACCAACCTCAAAAGTCTGCTGTCGACGCGTCTGATCAGCCTTAGCCTTATACTTGGCATAATTTTGCTCTAGATTGGCTTTAACAGTTACGTGCACTTCACGGAGATCAGCCACTTGATCTTCAATTTTCTTACTTGATTTGTTTGGCACATCAACAGGTAAAATATCAAGTGGTCCTCTTGGCAGAAATCCATACAATACCTGAAATGGTGCAAAACCAGTAGAACGGTTCACCGAAGAATTGAACTCAAACTCAATCTTTGGCAAACATACATCCCAGTTTTTAAATTCTTGCACATTGGCTCTCAACAAGTTACCAAGACTTCGGTTGACAGTCTCGGTTTGCCCATCGGTCTGAGGATGATAGGGACTACTGAATTTTAATTTTATATCCAACTTTTTTCATAATTCACGCCAGAAATGCCCCATAAACTTGCTATCTCGGTCTGAAACTATTGACGATGGTAACCCATAATGTCGGACAACTGCAGAAAAATAAAGATCAGCTACTTTCGACGCATCAAATATTATTTTGCATGGCAAGAAACAAGCCATCTTGCTGAACCGATCTACGACTACCATAATTGAATCTAGACCTCTCACTGTCCGTGGTAAACCTACAACAAAATCCATAGATACCTCTCGCCATGGCTCATCTGGAATCGGTAAAGGGGTATATAAACCTTGATTTGTATCTGATCCTTTGGATTCCTGACATAAACGGCATCTCTTCACAAAGGTTTTGACATCTCGGTCAAGCCCAGGCCAATAAAACCGTTGATGAATTAACCATGCAGTTTTATCTCTTCCAAAATGTCCTTGATTATGGAGCTCCTGAATAATCAATACACGCAGTGAAGTGTTAGGAATACAGAGACAATTACCACGGAATAAATATCCATCATGTAGGACGAAGTCAGATCGACCTCCAGCTTCCAATTCAGTCACAATGCTCTGGAAATGCTCATCTGCACGGATATCATCCTTCATGCTTTCAAACCCAAGGGTATATACTTGCATAGCACCAATCAATAAACTCCGTCTGCTTAAAGCATCTGCTACTTTGTTCAAAGTGCCTGACTTATGCTTGATGCTGAAAGTATACTCCAGTAGAGTACTTACCCATTTTGCATGTCTGGAGCTCAACTTATGCTGTCCCTGTAGAAATTTTAATGCTTGATGATCTGAGTACAGCACAAATTCTCGCTGAATCAAGTAATGTCGCCAATGTTGCAATGACCTCACAAGGCGTATAGCTCCAAATCATAAACCGAATACAACAGTTTGGCACCTCCAAGCTTCTCACTGTAGAAAGCAACGGGTCTCCCATCTTGGCTAAGTACTGTGCCAATCCCAGTCTTCGAAGCATCACAATCCACTTCGAATACCTTGTCAAAATCTGGAAGAACCAATAGTGGTGCTTGGGTCAACTTGACTTTCATCTCATCAAATGCTGCCTGAGCAGTGTCATTCCATCCAAACTGATTTAATTTCAACAAGTCTGTTAAGGGTGCAGCAATCTCACTATACCTCTTCACAAACCTTCTGTAAAAACCTGCAAAACCCAAAAAGGATCTCAATTCAGTCAAAGTAGTAGGTGCTGGCCAGTCCACTATCGCTCACACCTTACTTTCATATGGAAGAATTCCATCACCAGTAACAACATATCCCAGAAAAGTTAATTTGTCTACCATCCAAATACACTTCTCTGGGTTAGCAAGAAGCTGGTTTTCACATAATACTGTTAGAACTTGTGAAACATGCTCAACATGCTCTTGTGCTGTCTTACTGTATATCAATATATCATCAAAGTATGCAATAACAAAAGAACTAAGGAATGGACACAAAACCTGGTTCATTACTCGCATGAACGTACTAGGAGCATTAGATAGCCCGAATGGCATCACCAACCATTCATACAGGCCTTCCTTTATCTTGAAGGCTGTCTTCCATTCATCACCTGGCTTCATTCTGATCTGATGATACCCACTTTTCAAATCAATCTTAGTAAAGAACACGACACCACTCAACTGATCTAGCATATCATCCAGCCTTGGTATTGGAAATCTATACTTCACAGTAATTTTGTTTATTGCCCGGCTGTCAACACACATACGCCATGAACCATCCTTTTTCGGTACCAAAAGTGCTGGTACTGCGCACGGGCTAATGCTTTCCCATACAAAGCCTTTGTCTAAAAGATCTTGAACTTGCCTCTTCAGCTCCTCATGCTGCTGCGGGGTCATTCGATAATGAGCCTTATTCGGCAACACAGAACCTGGAATCAGATCAATCTCATGCTGAATATCTTGAAGTGGTGGCAAACCCGCAGGAAGCTCACTTCGTACAACATCCCGAAATTCCTCCAAAACTGACACCAACTCCTGAGGAAGATCATGTAGCTCCTGCTCCCCATTCTGGCCAAACTCCTCTAGCTTACTAATCAGGGCAAAACAAAAATCTTCTCCCTCTAAACTCGCCTCAAACTCCCTGCTTGGCAAACAAATTACCACCTTCTGTTCAGCCATGTCCTGTAGCGGTTTCAAGATCACTTTTCTCCCATCTGATCGCAGAATATAAGTATGAGTGTAACCATTATACATTGCTTTATTATCAAACTGCCATGGTCATCCCAAAATGATGTGTGTCGCATCCATCGGTACAACATCAGCTACTATTGACATCTCAAGCTGAGGACCAAAAGACAAGGCCAACCTACATCGTCGACTGACCTGAATATCTGCATCCCGATTCACCCAGCCGAGCTTGTATGGTTGAGGATGGGGCTCTGTCGTCAATCCCAATTTCTTCACAACTTCCTCAGCAATCACATTCTCCGAACTTCCAGAATCAATAATTACCTTGCAAGTTTTACCAGCTACAGTGCACTTTGTTGAGAAAATATCATGCTGATGCCAATCTCCTCCAGCTCTTGGTGCAAGACACAACCTCCTAATAATCAGACTCTCTCCTTGGATGTGGTCTGGGTCAATCACATACATCTCATCCTCGAACTCCTCATCCTCGGGAAATTCAACTTCTTGATCCTCCTCCATAAGTAATTGGGTACGCGCCTTGGGGCACTCATTAGTATAATGTCCTAAGTCATGACACCGATGGCAGCGAATATTGGCTCGATTGCTGCCCACCCTCTGCTGGGTACCTGAAGCCGCACTCGGCACTGTAGGTCTCGGAGGAACTACCAAAGTTTGTTGCCTCACCACAGGAGGTGCACTCCTACTACCAGAACTCTGCCCCGAAAACTGACCAGATAATTTTCCTCTACTCTGGAACCCTCTATTCCGCATCAGGCTCCGCTCCACTGCTTGCGCCCGCATGTGCGCATCACCAACACTGTCAATCCGATGCAGAGCCAACGCATCCTGGATCGGGAATCGCAGTCCAAGCAAATACATGGCTACCAACCTCGGTTCTGACTCCATCAATCAGTTTTGAGCCACCAGTCGGTAGAACTCTGTAGTATAATTTTCCACGCTTCGATTTCCTTGTGTTAAACCATGCAATTTAGAATAAAGGACCTGTTCATGGTTCGGAGGAAGGAACTCCCGATTCATCTCCTGCTTCAAGGCTGCCCATGATGCAATTGGTGGCATCCCATCCATATACCTCCGGTAGTGCTGTGCATGCCACCAAGCCACTGCTCGATCTCGGAATCGGATTGTGATAAGCGGCACTTGCTTGTCCAAAGGCACTTCTTTCAGCCGGAAAACATCATCAACCTGCAGGGTCCAATCCACATACTCATCAGGATTCAAACCACCTCTGAACTCCGGTATTTCAATCCGAAACCCGGACTCCCAACGAGTTTGATTGTCATGCATAGGTGGCGGTCCGAAATCTCTGGGAAGCGCTACATCATGCCGCGGTTGCTGCCCTCTTTGCAATGGTGGAGGATCTTCAATATTCTGGAAAGGGTCGGCATCACCTTCTCGATGTTCATCAGGTACATTGCGATCTTGATGAGGTATAGCACGATCTTGCACCTCCAACCATGCCATCATTGCTTGCAAAATAGCCATCATCTGCTGCTGGGTCTCCACAACGTCACGAAGAGAAGGCTCCCCGTTGTTCCGCTCCATGGTTGATGGCAGAATTTTTTTTTTTTTTTAAATCAAGACAGATCAAGGACAGATCAAGAATGGAACCTGGACAAATCAAGAATGGATCAAGGCTCTGATCAAGAATGGATCAAGGCTCTGATACCAAGCTGGTGCAGGGTGGTTGTCAAATGCCTGCAGCGACCAAAACCCCGGCTTTGCGAGAACGGGTTCTGGAAATTTTTTTTGATGCTAGGATTGAGCAAGAAGGGGAAGATCCTTTGAAACCTGCAACGATCAAGCACTGGAAGGGCCGCGTGATTCCTCATGTTGTCAGCCCTCTACCGGATTTCAATCCGGGTCTTCAAGATTGGAAGGGACGAACGATGGGTTTCTCACCGTGAGTCCCTGTTTCTTTTTTTTTTTTTTTTTAATTAGAAACTTGGAATGGAAGGAAGAGATTCCTCACGAAATCGTCTTCTCCCAATCAGGCTTTCGGCCTGGTGTGCGCAAGGGGGAAAAGGGGTGGCCTTCCACAGAAAGAACACGCCGAACAACACAACACCGTGCAATGGTGATTCCCCAAAAACGCTCCCGTGCAAAATCTTCCAAAACCAAACAAAACAACGTGCAATTGTTTTTTCAAAACAAATAAGCACACCAAAACACAACACACCGTCCAATGTAAATTCCAAAACAAACTCGCTACCGTGTAATGGGAAAAATTCCAAACAAAAAACAACACGCTTCCCAATGTTATTCCAAAAACAAAACAACGTCCAATGGGTAAAAACCAAAACAAAACTCTCTCCCACATTATCCTTGGTTCGGGTTTTAAGGAAAAAGCCATACAAGGTTTTGTTGTCCCCCACGTGACTAATTGGGAGGGGAATAATAAAAAAAACTAAACACTAATGTAAACAAATCCAAATACTGACTCTTGCGTGAAACTCTTCAAACGGATTTTTTTTTTTTTTTATATAAAAAATCAAGAGATCACGCCACTAATAAAATTATAATAATAATAAAACTAAAGACTCCGGTGTTTTCCCGGATCCGAAATTTTATGGATGCAATTAGTGTATTGGGCCTTTGACCCAATTCCCAATTAATTATTTTCATCCCAAAAACAGGTCAGATTTGAAACTTGCTTTCCTTGAAGGCGTCTGGACCTGCGCACGTTTTCTGCTGGCGAGGCTGGCGGCCCCAAATCATCATGGGCCGGAAGCTGAACCGAAACGTCTAGGTTGGGCTTCGCCGAACTATCACCAGGCTGTCCTGATATATGAGTTAGCTGATCAGGTTCAATATTCATCTCGATGTCCACATCACTATTCCATCAACCTTTTAAACAATTCATAATTATGTACAATAAGATTAATCTTAGATGTTTTGACTTGAGAGGTTCCTTCATGGGTTACTTCAAGTTTATTCCAAATTTTTTTAGCTAAATTACAAGTAGAAATTCGGTTAAACTTGTTGGTGTCCAAAGCACAATATAAGAGATCATTGCTTTGGCATTCAATTCACCCATTTTCATGTCGTGTTCATCCTATTCCTCTTTAGGTTTTGAGATGTCTATGCCATCAACCTTTTTCGTGGGTGTGTGAGGTCCTTTTAGAATCATTTTTCATAATTAAAAATCTACTGCTTGAATGTAAATTTTTATTCGGGCCTTCCATTAGGTGTAGCTAGTGCCTGTGAAAAGTGGAGGTCTGTTTGTAGATTAGCCTTTGGCCAAGGAGGTACTTATAAAGTTTGCCATTTAATCTTTACTCTAAATAAAATTTAGAGACACTGCTCTGATACCAGTTGTTGCCCAGATGACTTATCCAAGAGGGGGGTGAATTGGGTATTTAAAAAATTTCACAAGTACGTGCTTCTTTTAAAATAACTTAGTGTGGTGAGTGATGAGAACTAAGTAAGAGATGTGGAAGCAAATAAAAAGGACAATCACATAAGCACAAACACAAGAAATTTATAGTGGTTCAGAGCAACACAGCTCATACGTCCACTATCCAAGATACCACTTGGGATATTCACTATATTCATCCTCGGAATACAGCCGTATTGTTTTCACGCGCTCACAATCCAAAACCCCAATTTGGTTTTAAATTGGGATCACCAAAAACCTAATACAATGTTAGTTTTCATGGGCTCACTAACAACCTACTCTTGGTTTTCAAAGGCTCACAAAAAATCTAAACCAACTCCAAGTTATAGCCCATGTTGTACTTGGAACAACTCAAATGAAGAGTTTAAAAAACAGAGCAACACTATGACAAACCGAACATTGTCGGGTGGTTGTAGTTGTAGCTCTTGAGAAGCCTTCTTGATTCTTTTCTTGAATGCTTTTAAGGCTTATGATCTTCCTCAGTAGATGACTCCAGAATCTGATGGGAGTTGGTGAAGTCTTGAGTGCTTGCTTGAAGGCTCTCTTGAATGTTTTCTTAAAAACTCATTAAAGGCTCATTAACTTATTCAAAAGTTATTCAAATCCCTTATAAATAGTGTCTTGAACTGATTCTAAGAGCATATAACCATTGTAGACCGTTGGGATTTGAAAAATGGCCGTTGGAGCACTTTTTGGATTCAAAAAGATAGTTTTAGGACTAGCCGTTATGAACCTGGAAATGGGATTTGTTGGGAATCCGGTGCATCACAGCGGAAGTGTAATTTCAAAATGATGAAATTTGCACCATAATTCCTTAGCCAAGATCTCCTTATTCAGGATTAAAACATATAATAAACATACAAACTTACATTGTTAGAATTAGGGTACCAACCTGTAATCGCTAATTCCAACAAAATTTGATGTTGAAGAGGCTAATTGATCTCACCAGGCGTCCAAGTATCCGCCCTCCGATGGTGATCCACACAGAGCAATGATCAAGACAACTCTATCTTCTTTTCAATGGTTCCTTCTATTGAGTTCTTCTTCCTAGAACTCAATTGCTTGGACTATGGCTTGAATTCCTCCACACAAGAGCTTGCCTCCCTTTCTTTGACCTCTTCTCCTCCTTCCACTAAGACCTTGGCCCTTTAGACACCCTTGTCTTGAAGAAAAGACCTTGTCCTAAGAGGACATAGGCTTGTCTTAAGTTGGAAGAGAAATTAAGACAATGATGTCTTAATGTAAGGAAGAAAGGAACAAATCAGAACTCCTTTCTTTCCTTTACCGTCGGAAACTTTTACTCTTATTCTTGTTCAGTAGCAGAGTTTCGACAGAGGTGTACTCTGTAAAGGAAACAGTGCAAGAGCAAGAAAAGAATAAAAGAGTCTCCAGGAGAGGAAGAAGGAATAAAAGAAAAACACATAACCCGAGTTCTGATTTTTCCTGTGCCTTAAATAGTTTTCAGAGAGGCGCCTTCAAAACTCTCCGTAAACTCCTTCTCACGCCTTTCTAAATTTCTCACACCCCTTCCCACTTTCTCACAGCCCTTTAGATTAAATCCCATGGCCTTTCTTAAAGAAAAAGCCGTGGTGTTTTAAAAAGAAAGGGGTCGCGACTTTTCATCTCCGAAGAGATGTTATTTCGCGCGCCCGGGAAGAGTTAGCGTTTTTCTTCTTTCTTAAAAACTTTCCAGCCGTTGGATTCCCATCCAAGGGCACACAGGTGAGGCGCTAATTCTTAAGAAAGGAGGCCACCCCAAATAAAATCATCGGAGAATTAAGTGGGGCACTCCAAGAGTCCATGCACCATGGACTCTTCCAAATGGTGCGCCAAGAGTCCATATGCGCATGGACTCTTGGCATTTGGCATGAAATTGCAAGGGGGGTGGGTGGGGAGGCTAGCCAAGTTACATGGCTAGCCAATAGGGTTATCCATAATCCTATTTTCACAATTAGGGTCTAATTAGGTCCAATTATAACCCAATTTGAACCAATCCGGAACCCTAATTCGAATCCGATTCGAATAGAAGCTAGGGTTTGCAACACCTGCTAGAGTGTTATCCTGCAAAGATGATTTAATTCCAAATTAAACTCTCGATCAATCCTCTTAAGTGTGTGACCCATTGGGCACCATATCTAGCCAGCAGTGGGTTCGAATACAAGTTGACCTAATTTGATTAGAACTCTTTCTAATCGATTTAGGTCAAACCGGGCTTACCCGATTTGATCAATTAGGACTCTTCCTAATAAATGATCTTTGAATTTGATCAACCCACAAGACAAGATTGACATCTAGCAACGTGTCATGTCTACCTGGAAGATATGGAAATTCTGGTGAAATACCAAAATTACCCTTCAGTAGAGAGTTACCGTACAATTAAATCTTTCGATCAGCCTGCACCCAAAAATATAATTATGGATATGGATATATGTCAAATCCAATATTATATTTATTTCTATCTCAATCATATATCGATGATTCAATTATCTTGATATTAGAAACCATCTCTAATATCTTTACTTTGATCAAAGATTCCCTGAATCATCATCCGATTGTTAACTAGCTGGATGCAATCTCCTCTTACTTAGAGTGATCGATTCATTGTTGACCTACTCATTACCTTCATATCCAATTCACCATTCCCAGTATCAATCATGTGCATGACTCAGTGTCATGATTAGGATTGAACCAAAGAATGGGTTCATGTACATAAGGTACGTATGGCAGTCTCAGGTCAAAAGATTACTTGTACCACTCCCACTATGTGAACCTTCTATTGACATGTAGCTAAGACTCCATTAGATGTTCTCAAGTTGGATTATATCAGTGAACTCATTCTCCAATGAGCACCCACATCCCAGTATTAGTGTCATACACAAGTGACTGTGAGAGCAGTCACCCTTTCCAATATACATGGGATGTGCTAGTCTTACCGGAAAACCCTGATCCCCTACTCAGGGTTCCTTTGACTAGGAATACTTTAGATTAAGATTTTAAGATTTTAGGTCTCACTGGTATGATCTCATCATAACCCTAAAATCATAGCCCTAATCTATGGGGTTCATCATATAATATAAACACAGCGTATGATGAAAAATAATGCCTTTATTTAGAAAATTGTCAATTACAATGGTTTGGGAGATACAACATAGATTGGCTTGTAGGGCATATCCCTTTCAATCTCCCACTTGCACTAAAGCCAATCGCCTTTAAATCTTAATCCCATACACTCGAGGTGGCGATCAAAATCTCGCTGTGGTAGAGCCTTAGTGAACGGGTCTGCTACATATTTTTCTTTATATCAACTCTATTTATGTAGACATCTTGTCTCTCTACTATTTCTCGGACGAGATGGAAGCGTCTTAGAATGTGCTTGGACTTATGATGAGCTCTTGGTTCCTTAGCTTGAGAAACAGCCCCAGTGTTGTCACAGTAAAGTGGCACTAGGTTTTCAATTTCAGGAACAACACCCAACTCTGTGATGAACTTCTTCATCCAGACTGCTTCCTTGGCGGCTTCACTAACAGCTATGTATTCTGCCTTTGTGGTTGAGTCAGCTACAGTCTGCTGCTTGGTACTCTTCCAACTCACTGCTTCACCATTTAGGGTAAAAACATATCCCGAAATGATTTGCTATCATCAGGGTCTGATTGAAAACTAGAATCAGAATAAGCTTCTAGTTTAAGATCAGAACCACCATAAACCAGAAAAATATCCTTAGTCCTTTTTAGGTACTTAAGAATATTTTTAACTGCTTTCCAATGATCCTCTCCTTGATCAGCCTGAAACCTACTAACAATGCTTAAAGCATATGCCACATCAGGCCTAGTACATAACATGGCATACATTATTGACCCTATTGCCGAAGCATAGGGTATAGAATTCATTCTATTTCTTTCTTCAGGTGTCTTAGGAGACATCCTTTTAGAAAGATGTATGCCTTGACTCATAGGAAGATAACCTCTTTTACTTCCATCCATGCTGAATCTTTTCAGCACTAAGTCAATGTACCTAGATTGGGATAAACCTAGTATCCTCTTAGATCTATCTCTATAGATCTTAATACCTAGTATATAGGATGCTTCTCCCAAATCTTTCATGGAAAACTGGTTTGATAGCCAAACCTTGACTGATTGCAATATTGGGATATCATTCCTAATGAGGAGTATGTCATCTACATACAAAACCAAGAAGATTATGGCACTCCCACTAGTCTTCTTATAAACACAGGGTTCATCCACATTTTTGATAAAACCAAACCTTTTAATAGTTTCATCAAAGCGGATGTTCCAACTCCTTGAAGCTTGCTTTAATCCATAAATGGATTTCTTTAGCTTGCATACTTGATTAGGTTTATTTTTTGAAATAAAACCTTCTGGCTGTGACATGTAGACTTCTTCCTCAAGGAAGCCATTGAGGAATGCAGTCTTCACATCCATCTGCCAGATCTCATAATCATGATATGCTGCTATAGCAAGTAAAATCCGTATTGATTTGAGCATGGCAACAGGTGAGAATGTTTCATCATAATAAATTCCCTGTTTTTGTCTAAAACCTTTAGCCACTAATCTGGCTTTATAGGTTTCAACTTGGCCATCAGCCTCAATCTTTTTCTTATAGACCCATTTGCACCCAATAGGATTAATACCCTCTGGTGCATCAACCAAAGACCATACTTGGTTTACATACATAAAGTCTATTTCGGATTCCATGGCTTCTTGCCATCTATCTGAATCAGTACTCAAGATAGCTTCCGTATAGGTCAGAGGTTCATCATTTTGAATGACTTGGGCTTCATTATTTTCAATAATAAACCCATACCTCTCAGGTGCCCATGGCACTCTATCAGACCTATGGGGAGGAGTTTTGTGTTCTAGTTCTGTCCTAACTATATGTTCTAATGGTTGAGAATTGTCTATTTGTGTTTCTTGTACTTCTCCAAGTTCAATAGTTCTACCATTGCCCTTTTCTAAAATGAACTCCTTTTCTAGAAAAGTGGCATGCCTGCTGACAAAAATCTTTTGTTCAGTAGGATGGTAGAATAGATATCCTCTACCTTCTCTAGGATATCCTACAAATAGATATTTATCCACTCTAGGTTCCAACTTATGTCCAAAATTTCTTTTAACATAAGCTGGACATCCCCATACCTTGAAATATTTAAGATATGGTTTCTTTCCACTCCAAATTTCATATAGAGTACTAACAACGGATTTAGAAGGTACCTTGTTCAGAATGTAAACAACAGTTTCTAGGGCATGACCCCAGAAGAAAATGGGTAAATTTGTGAAGCACATCATGGATCGTACCATATCTAATAGAGTACGATTCCTCCTTTCAGCTATACCATTTAGCTGTGGTGTATAAGGAGGGGTCCATTCAGAAAGAATTCCATTAACTTTAAGATAGTCTAAAAACTCCGTGGATAAGTATTCTCCTCCTCGATCAGAACGAAGAACTTTAATACTTTTCCCGGTTTGTTTTTTGATCATACTTTGATACTCCTTAAATTTATCAAAGGCTTCAGATTTATGTTTCATAAAATACACATATCCAAACCTAGATAAATCATCTGTAAAAGTGATAAAATATGAGTATCCTCCTCTGGCCTGAGTTGTCATTGGACCACATACATCAGTATGTATAAGTCCTAATAACTCAGTTGACCTTTCTCCATGTCCAGTGAATGGAGTCTTGGTCATCTTACCCATGAGACATGATTCGCAAGTTCCTAATGATTCATACTCATAAGGATCAAGGAATTTTTCCTTGTATAACTTGCTTATCCTAGACTCATTAACATGACCAAGTCGATGATGCCAAAGTTAAGTATCATTAAAGTCTTTTCTTTTCCTTTTATTATTGACATGAAAAACACTATCATTGGAAGAAAGAGTTAAGAGCCCATTGCTAAATATGCCATAACAAATAATTTTATTAGATAACATTATCGAGCAACCAGTGCTCGTTACATCCATTACATATCCTTGTTTTAATAACAAAGAAATAGATATAATGTTCCTAATAATCTTTGGCATATAGTAACAATTTTCTAACTCCAAGATCTTCCTTGAAAGCAACTTCAGAATATAGGTTCCTACAGCTTCTGCTTGGATGATATCACCACCAGCACCGTAGAGATTGAAGTCGCCTTCCTTCAATACTTTAAGCTTGTGGAGGTCCTGCAAAGATTTGCATATATGGTAACCACAAGCGGTATCCAATACCCAAGTATTTGATATAGACGAATTTAATGTTAATATAGTATGTATCTCATACATACCTTTTGGTGCATCTGACGCACCAGGCTTCACATTTGCAAGGTAAGCCTTGCAATTCCTTTTCGAATGTCCCGCTTTGCCGCAAAAGAAACAGGTTGACTGTTTTGAGGCCTTCTTTCCTTTCTTGTTCTTATTGATGCCACCCTTAGGGTTTAGCCTCCTACTAAAACCCTTTTTGCCTGATTTCTTCTTATTGGTCTTATCAACAAGAAGAAGTGGAGCCTTTTCTTTCTTAACGTGGCTCTCTGATGTTTTTAACATATTTAACAGCTCAGGCAAGGAAGTGTTCAGTTTGTTCATGTGATAATTCAAGACAAACTGAGAAAATGACTCCGGGAGTGATTGCAGGATTAAATCCTGATTCAGCTCCCCATCCATAATAAACCCTAATTGACCCAATCTGGTGATTAAGTCAATTACCTTCAGGACAAGATCCTGAATGGATGTACCCCCTGTCATCCTAGCACGGAATAACTGCTTAGATATTTCGTATCTAGCAGTTCTGCTTTGTTCTCCATAAAGCTCTTTTAAATTGAGCATTATGGATTGAGTATCCATGCTTTCATGCTGCCTCTGTAACTCATTGGTCATAGAGACCAGTATGATACACTTGACAGTGAGGGAGTCATTCTGCCACATTTTGTATGTGGCCATATCTTCCTGTGTGGCATCATCCCCTAGTGGATTAAGACTAGGGGTATCAAGAATATAAGAAAGTTTTTCTGAACTCAGTACAATCTTTAAGTTTCTCAACCAGTCCACATAGTTTGGACCAGTCAGTTTGTTGGTATCTAAGATGCTTCGCAGTGATAATGAAGATGCCATTTATCTACATTTAATAAAGAACAATACATAAGCAAACAACCATGAAATGACTTACATAATTAAATTAGGTCTTCAATTTAATTATGTCTCCCACTATTTTATCAAAAATCATAGCCCTCACTATGATATCGAGAAGAACCCTGATCGGTTTTTCTTAGTGAGATTGAGATCCTAATAACTTATGAAAGATCTTGCAGATAACACAACAAATCTTTTATAAGCTCAAAGGTAGGAAACTCTTCCAATTATATCTCATATAATTCTCAAAAATAACTTGGCCTCTAGAACATTATAAGTCTTGCAGAAAATACAACAAACCATAATGTTCTAGTTAAGTCAAGACCCTTTCATTTCTATATAGTCAGTATTCAAATATAATGCCCTTGCAGATAACACAACAAGGCATTATACTGAATATACTGTAAGCATATCTATGCACTAGACCAATATTATGTCAATCACCATATTAGGTCTTGCAGATAACACAACAAACTTAATGTGGTTCATAACACAATAATGATCCAGCATGAAGGAAGGCCAATATATAGTATTTTTTAACACTAAGCATTTAAGTCAAGATTTAAATATAATCAAATCGGCCAGGCAAGTGGAAGAGATGTGGGAGTCCCCTCGTTGCTTTCCTAGACACCAATAAAAATTGGCCAGGCCAGTCAACGGAACCAATTAAAAACCACGATTCTCTTTACCTTCCCAGAACCACCTCTCTAGACACCGAATGATCAATTGTTCATCATGACTAGTGATGCTTATTAGTTAAATATACTATGACTTAATATAATTTTAAGAAGAGGGCTTTATAAAATTGCCAGCACATTCTTATAGAACATATCACAATCATATCACTCTGATAAACATATATGTCCTAAGTGTGTCATCATACTAGGACAACCATTTACCACATAATGGATCCACCATTATGCCAGGGCAACCTTATTTCAGTATGATGACTTCAAAACAAATCATATCTCTATAATAATTAGGGTTTGAGTGAAAAACCCTAACTAGTGGCATACATCAAAACATTACCTATCATATATGCATCCCATAAATTATGCTAAGTGTATCAACATTCAAGGGTTTAAAACCCTAATTGCGATACTACAACAAAAACACATATAAATAATTTTCATATGTTTTAATTGTAATAAGGATGGCTCTGATACCACTGTTGGGAATCCGGTGCACCGCAGCGGAAGTGTAATTTCAAAATGATGAAATTTGCACCATAATCCCTTAGCCAAGATCTCCTTATTCAGGATTAAAACATATAATAAACATACAAACTTACATTGTTAGAATTAGGGTACCAACCTGTAATCGCTAATTCCAACAAAATTTGATGTTGAAGAGGCTAATTGATCTCACCAGGCATCCAAGTGTCCGCCCTCCGATGGTGATCCACACAGAGCAATGATCAAGACAACTCTATCTTCTTTTCAATGGTTCCTTCTATTGAGTTCTTCTTCCTAGAACTCAATTGCTTGGACTATGGCTTGAATTCCTCCACACAAGAGCTTGCCTCCCTTTCTTTGACCTCTTCTCCTCCTTCCACTAAGACCTTGGCCCTTTAGACACCCTTGTCTTGAAGAAAAGACCTTGTCCTAAGAGGACATAGGTTTGTCTTAAGTTGGAGGAGAAATTAAGACAATGATGTCTTAATGTATGGAAGAAAGGAACAAATCAGAACTCCTTTCTTTCCTTTACCGTCGGAGACTTTTACTCCTATTCTTGTTCAGTAACAGAGTTTCAACAGAGGTGTACTCTGTAAAGGAAACAGTGCAAGAGCAAGAAAAGAATAAAAGAGTCTTCAGGAGAGGAAGAAGGAATAAAAGAAAAACACATAACCCGAGTTCTGATTTTTCCTGTGCCTTAAATAGTTTTCAGAGAGGCACCTTCAAAACTCTCCGTAAACTCCTTCTCACACCTTTCTAAATTTCTCACGCCCCTTCCCACTTTCTCACGGCCCTTCAGATTAAATCCCATGGCCTTTCTTAAAGAAAAAGCCACGGTGTTTTAAAAAGAAAGGGGTCACGACTTTTCATCTCCGAAGAGATGTTATTTCGCGCGCCCGGGAAGAGTTAGCATTTTTCTTCTTTCTTAAAAACTTTCCAGCCGTTGGATTCCCATCCAAGGGCACACAGGTGAGGCGCTAATTCTTAAGAAAGGAGGCCGCCCCAAATAAAATCATCGGAGAATTACGTGGGGTGCACCAAGAGTCCATGCGCCATGGACTCTTCCAAATGGCATGCCAAGAGTCCATATGCGCATGGACTCTTGGCATTTGGTGTGAAATTGCAAGGGGGGTGGGTGGGGAGGCTAGCCAAGTTACATGGCTAGCCAATAGGGTTAGCCATAATCCTATTTTCATAATTAGGGTCTAATTAGGTCCAATTAGAACCTAATTTGAACCAATCCGGAACCCTAATTCGAATCCGATTCGAATAGAAGCTAGGGTTTGCAACACCTGCTAGAGTGTTATCCTGCAAAGATGATTTAATTTCAAATTAAACTCTTGAGTGTGTGACCCATTGGGTTCCACATCTAGCCAGCAGTGGGTTCGAATACAAGTTGACCTAATTTGATTAGAACTCTTTCTAATCGATTTAGGTCAAACCGGGCTTACCCGATTTGATCAATTAGGACTCTTCCTAATAAATTATCTTTGAATTTGATCAACCCACAAGACAAGATTGATGTCTAGCAACGTGTCATGTCTACCCGGAAGATATGGAAATTCTGGTGAAATACCAAAATTACCCTTCAGTAGAGAGTTACCGTATAATTAAATCTTTCGATCAACCTGCACCCAAAAATATAATTATGGATATGGATATATGTCAAATCCAATATTAAATTTATTTCTAGCTCAATCATATATCGATGATTCAATTATCTTGATATTAGAAACCATCTCTAATATCTTTACTTTGATCAAAGATTCCCTGAATCATCATCCGATTGTTAACTAGCTGGATGCAATCTCCTCTTACTTAGAGTGATCGATTCCTTGTTGACCTACTCATTACCTTCATATCCAATTCACCATTCCCAGTATCAATCCTATGCATGACTCAGTGTCATGATTAGGATTGAACCAAAGAATGGGTTCATGTACATAAGGTACTTATGGCAGTCTCAGGTCAAAAGATTACTTGTACCACTCCCACTATGAGAACCTTCTATTGACATGTAGCTAAGACTCCATTAGATGTTCTCAAGTTGAATCATATCAGTGAACTCATTCTCCAATGAGAACCCACATCCCAGTATTAGTGTCATACACAAGTGATTGTGAGAGCAGTCACCCTTTCCAGTATACATGGGATGTGCTAGTCTTACCGGAAAACCCTGATCCCCTACTCAGGGTTCCTTTGACTAGGAATACTTTAGATTAAGGTTTTAAGATTTTAGGTCTCACTGGTATGATCTCATCATAACCCTAAAATCATAGCCCTAATCTATGGGGTTCATCATATAATATAAACACAGCGTATGATGAAAAATAATGCCTTTATTTAGAAAATAGTCAATTACAATGGTTTGGGAGATACAACATAGATTGGCTTATAGGGCATATCCCTTTCAGGATTCGATTCAGCTCAGATGCTTCGAGTTGGCTCGGATTCCCAGATAGGTTAAAACTTCACTCTGGTCAAGTCGGCTCTTCAATCTCAAGTCGGCTTGCCTGGCTGTTTCTTCAGAATTGAGATTTTGTGAACTCTAGAAGAGTTGGCTCGGTTGACTGTCAGGTCGACTCAGATGTCTGACTACATATTTGAATCAGCTCGGATTCTGTCTGGTCGGCTCGCTTTGACAGAGTCAAGAATTAAAATTCTAGATGAGTCGGCTTGATTACCTTTGAGTCAGCTTGAATGTCTTCGTGCCAAAAAACTTACTCCCATGCCAGAAAATTGAGTCAGCTCTTCATCTTTGAGTCGGCTCGAGTGACTTTTGCCAAAAACCTACCAAACTTCTCTAGATTGCTTCCAAAAGCTTCCAACCAATTTCAAAGGCTTTCCAACTCCTTCAATGCCTAATCTAGGAAATTTAAACTTGAAAAATACATTGAATTGGCCCATTTTCATGAATACATAACTAGTTTCTCTTTAGGCTCTTCATTACATATCACTTTTTCAAAAATAAACTTGACAAACATCAATGTTATAAGAGGAGTGGTTGTTCATTTAAATCATCCTACAAAAACTTAAAAAACACTTGGAAATAGTTAGTAATCAAATGCATGTTCCAATGTTTTGTTATCATCAAAATCATTCCAGGGGTCAACACTTAACTACTTTTAATTATAGCAACGCTTATAAAAAGCAGTAAGAGGGGACTTCCAAGGTAAGCGATTCCAAGCGATTCTGAGCTAGTCTAAGACTAGCTTGCACTACGCCAAATTAACTCTTCTCTTTTTCCATCTCTCTTTCTTTGAGCTCTCCATTTTATGGCTTGAACTCTACTGTCTTAGGCATCGGAATGTCTCCCACCAGAGAAATTCTGGTCAGGGATTTATTTTGCAGGAACCTAAGGAGGTGAACTGGTGACCCAGACACTCCATCCAGTCTGTAAGGATCAATGTTAACATATTGGCGCACCAGGTAGGGGCTGGCAACAAGGTCTTCTGATTGTGAAAACTATTCTCCTCTTGGAAAGGAGAGCCCTCAAGCAATACAAGATGGTGAAAGGAAGAGCCCAAAATGTCTTAGTGAGCAGGGGACACCCTACCTCCTAGAGGAATGACCCCCTAATAGAAAATGACATGGCCCTCCCACATTAATTGTAGGACAACAACAGTTAGAAGCCCTCATGAATTGAATGGATGCACTGATAACCATAGTACAGAATTTCTAAGAAACCGCCCTCCAGGGATAACATCCACCGGTAGCCTCCAGACATAGCCATCGATCTAGGAGAAAAGAAGACTGACAGCAAGAATTCACTCGACGGTCCTCTTAGGATCGGCAATCTTTCAAACCCTTAAGTTCTTGATACCATAGTCATGTGAAAAGCTGACCCGACAGGAAGAGGCTAGAAGGTCTTCCTTAGCTTCCTCTGAAGATTCCACTCTAGGAAATACCAGGTGAAAAGGAATATATGATGACTATGAGAAAAAATTCAAGGTGCTAGAATTATAGATTACGAGACTCAATGACCAGTGAAGAAATGATGAAATCATAGCATTTGACTCATGGCCTCCTTTCTCTCGAAGAATAATGGAGGAAGTCATTCCCCGCCATTTCAAGGTTTCTTAGTTGGAACCATATGATGGCACTACCGATCCTTTAGATCACCTGGGAAGCTTCAAAGCACACATGATGATATAGGGAGCTTTTGATGCCTTACACTGCCTTGCCTTCCTTGCTATTCTAAAAAGGTGGCTCGAATGTAGTATTCGAGCATTTGCCCAAGTACTATTCATTCCTTTAATAAGCTAGAAAAATTATTTTTATCACATTTCAAGACTTGTCGAAGGATGCCCCTAATTCGGATAGCCTCTTCCTCCTATAGCAGAATGAAGGAGAGAGCCTAAGGGACTAAATCACCAGATTCAACTCTGCCACCCTTGAGATCCCTGATCTCAATGAATGTCCGCTATGAAAAAAGTTCTTCGATCATCTAGGTGTACTTTCTCCTTGAACAAGAAGTTCCCTATGAGCTACATCGAACTATTGGTAAGAGCTCAAAAATACATGATGGTCGAAGAGCAAGCAGCAAGTCGGTGTCTGATAGAAGGGAGATCGATTTCCAAGAAAAAGAGTGGCAAAGGATCGATTCCATCTGGACCCCCTAGCAACGATGCTTCGACTCAATGATGTAGCCCCAAGCCTAAGCAACTGGGTAGCAGGTTCAATTAATATACTCCTCTTTCTCTCTCATGGGAGAAGATCCTAATGGAGATAGAGAAGGAGAGTTACCTGCAAAGGCCACGTCCCATGAAGGCACCTCATGCATTAAGGAACAAAAACAAATACTACCGATTCCATCAGAACCATGGCCATAATACTGAAGAATGCATCCAGTGATGGGAATTCTCCCAGGGTCACGGGGATCATGCAGCATGTAGAATTGACTTTCAAAATAAAATTTTATAGCATGATACCCTGACATGTATAACATGTATAGAAAACCCTAATTTCCAGGAACCCCTTGGGCAATTACAACTAATGAATCATAAAATAAAGTCAATTAACATACCTGGATCGCTAAATCCAATCCATTCCACGAGGCTCATAAGTGCAAGCCCTCCAACGGTGATCCACACGAGACTTGAACCAAGGAAGAATCCCTACCGGGGTTGCTTGCTTCAATAGGACTCTTAGGATAGCCTTTGGACCTTTGACCACTGTAGGACACCCTGTCCTACTGTAGGGCTACCTAGACACTCTCCTAAGGCACTCTTGGTTTTAGGACAACCCTCCCCTAGGACCCCTTAGGCTTATGTCCTAAAACAAAGCCTTGTTTTAAAAGATAAGACCTTGTCTTAACAAGACAAGTCTTGTCTTAAAAGGAGGGAGGGAGACAACAGAAAGAGGCACTCTGTTAACTCTCGGGAAAATGGACTTCTGTTTCTGATGACCGAAAATCTCTTAAGTCTTATATCACCGTACCCCCTTTATATAGATTCAGATGGGGCATGAAAAGCATCCTGAGACTCCTTATCAGATATGACTCTTCATGTCTGATAAGGCTCTTCATGCTTCAAGAGTCTTATTTGATGTTCTTTCCCTTTCCAGAGCAGTTCCCCATATGCCATGTGGCATATACCGGTTATGAAGAATGAAAGGAGGCATCCTTTCAATCTTGAAGAGCATGGAATAGGTAGAGTTCTAAGGGCAGAAGGACTCTGCCTCAGAATAGTGTGCGTGCAGATGAAGAGAAGCGACTCTTCATCTGCGCGCCAATATTTCTTTCTGCTTTCACGCCGCCCCTTCCACTTCTTTGACCGGTCAATCCTCTCCAAGAGGTGTGGCGATAAAGTGAAGAGGTGCCACTTTGATGAAGCTCCCAGAGTTTCATCTGTAGAAGGACTCTTAAGTATGAACCAAAGTATGGCTTAGTGTGCACAAGGAACCATGATGACCTCAGGTCTAAAGATCACATGCACAACTTCTACTCTGGGATCTATCTTTTGACAAGTAGTAAGACTTTCATAAGATAGTCCCGGTGTGGATCAGTTCCAGCGTACTCATACTCTGATGAGCACCCTTATCCTTGTATTAATGTCTCTACACAAGTGGTTGTGAGATCAACCACCCTCATCAACTAAGCATACATAGGATAAGCTAGTCTTTCCGGATTCATCGATCCCCGAATCGATGGTCCAACGACTAGGAACATTCTAGATTAAGGTTTATAGGAATTAGGTCTCACCGTTATTTTATCATAACCCTAATTCCATTGCCCTACTCTATGGGGTTCATCATAATCATTAGAAACATGATACAACAGTATATGATGAATCGCATGCCTTTATTAATATGAAAATATGTCATACATGAATTGGAAGTTTGCAAAAAGGCCCTCATAATGATTGGCTCTTAGGACACTTTTCTATCATCCAGCTCAAGGATGCAATAGAAGATCTGATCAAATGGGGATACTTGGAAAAGTATGTCAGCAACCAGGAACCCTAGACTGAAGGCACCGCCCCCAAGAGAGTTATGGAAGAAGCAGAACTACCTAATCAAAGACCAACTGATGGAAGGGTAGGCATGCTGCATCGTCGGACCGACTAAAGGAGCGAAGCTGAAGAAGGTGCTCCCAAAAGACATAGAAGCACCAATGCCATATGCTTTTTGGATGATGACCTACAAGGAATCCAGACTTCTTATGATGATCATGTTGTAGTTTTGGTTGTTATAGCCATTTATGATGTAAGAAGGATTCTGGTAGATAATGAAAGTTCCACGGAAGTCTTGCTCTACGATGCTTAGAATGAATTTATCCAAAAATAAATTGCAAAGATCTCCCATACCTCTGACAGGGTTCGGAGGTAACCAAGTCAGAGTGGAATGGGAAATAGTATTACCAGTAACCCTCAACACAGAACCATTTCAAAAAACATTCCCAATTAACTTTGTGGTCATACAAACGCCATTAGCATACAACACTATCTTGAGACGACTCGCTTTGAACAAGTTCTTTGCCATAGTATTGACCTACCACCTCCTAGTGTAATTTCCCATTAGAAATGGAATCGGAGAATTGAGAGGAGATCAAAGGATCGCCCGACAGTGTTTAATGATACAAGATAGACAGTCAACTGACCACATGACTCTAGAGTAATTGGATCTGAGACATCAGATGGAGGATTACAGAGAACCTATGGAAAAGACTTTCCATACTATTGGTAGAAGATAACCCAATGAAAGTTGTACATATCAAAAGTCTGCTCGATGAAGAAATGAAGGCAAGGCTGACCAACTTCTTATGAAGTAATGCCGACGTCTTCGCCTGGTCGATTTCTGACATGCTTGGAATCCCGACCGAAGTCATCATCCATTGACTGGAAGTTGCCCCTGATAACAAGCCCATTCAGTAGAAGAAAAGAAACTTCACTCTAGAAAGACAGAAGGTGATCGATGAAGAGGTGAACAAATTCTCAACACTGGATTCATTAAGGAAGTCCATTATCCTAACTGGCTAGTTAATGTTGTAATGGTTAAGCAAGCTAATGGCAAATGGAGAATCGCATCGACTATACTGATCTCAACAAGGCTTGCCCAAAAGATAGCTTTCCTCTATCAAAAATAGACCAACTAGTTGATGCCACTGCTGGTCACTAGCTGTTGAGTTTCGTGGATGCTTTCTCTGGATACAATCAGATACGGATGGACCTTGACGACTAGGAGAAGATGGCATTCATGACAGAGTAAGGACTCTATTGTTACAAGGGGATGCCATTTGAACTAAAAATTATTTGGGCAACATTCCAAAGGTTGATCAACAAGGTATTTGAAAAGCAACTTGGGAAGAACATGGAGGCATATGTCGATGATATGATCGTAAAGAGCCTCCGAAAAGCTGACCATATCAAAGATCTAGAAAAATCTTTTAATGCCTTGTGATGTCATCAGATGAAATTGAATCTGACAAAGTGCACCTTTGGAGTGACATCGAAAAAATTCCTAGGATTTCTCATCACCAAATAAGGGATAAAAGCCAATCCAAATCCTTCAAGCAAGAAAGAAATGCAACAACTGACTTAGAGAATTGCTTCTCTAAGCTGATTCATTTCTCGGTCAGTCGAAAGATGTCTCCCCTTCTTTAGAACCCTTCACCAAACAAGAAATTTCGAGTGGTCAGAAGACTACCAACTCACCTTTGAAAAACTAAAGAGGTATTTAGAAAGTCCCCCTCTGCTCTCAAAATCTCAAGAAGGTAAAACTCTCTACTTGTATCTTTCTGCTTCGGATGAAGCAATCAGCTCAGTACTTGTCAGAAAAGGAGCAGACAATCTGTAGAAGCGATCTATTATATTAGTAAGGTGTTGCATGAAGCTAAAGTGAGGTATTCCAGAGTATAGAAACTCATATATTCATTGGTGATTGTGACAAAATGCTTGCGACCCTACTTTCAGTCCCACGCTATTGTCGTCTTGATGGACCAACCCCTAAAAGCCATCCTCTGATGTCCTGACACTTCAGGAAGGATAGCCAAATGGGCCGTCAAGTTAGCAAATTTGATATCGCATTCCAACCTAGATAGCAATGAAGACACAAGTACTAGCTGACTTCCTTACTGAATGTGATGTGGGATGGGAAGCAGGGAATCGCTGGCGAGTGTAGAAGTCACCAGGGGATTAGGGCTTGCACTCAATAACAGGGAACACGGGTGTCACAACCACTCCAATATGAAGAAAAAACTCAGATAAAATAACTTTTAATTTGTATTCATGACAAGAAAGATGTTTCATACAAGAGGGGAGGGGTGGTATTTATAGATTCACCCTAGGGTACATGACTCAAGGGCTAAAAAACCCTGACTTGTCGGCCAAGAAACCCTGGTGGGCCTGGTCAATAGTGGGCCTTTGTCTTGGACTGGAGCTCTCTCTTGCGGGCTTGGAAGCATGAAAGGGCCCAGGTGCATGAAGGCCAACTCTGGTTGGGGGGCATGATGAATCTCTTAGTCTGTTGACTCTCCTCTTGAACATAACCTGAATGAAAACTACATTGACTCGATTGGACTTGACTGAACTAAAAGACTGGACCTGACTAAGTGGACTCAACTGGACTCAGTTATCTCACTTTATTACAGGACTCAAATAAAATAAAATAAAATAGATTTTCGGTCCCCATCAGAATGTACATAGAACTAGAAATGCAGGAGATAGGAGATTGATGATATAGAAATAACCAAAGAGAATTCAGAGTCTGCATGGATACTCCATGTGGATGAAGCATCTAACTCTACCGGTTATGGAGCTGGACTTATCTTAGCCAATCCCAATGGACAGACCATGGAGTATGCTCTTTGCTTTTCCTTTCAAGCCACGAATAACCAAGCAAAATATGAAGCCCTCTTGGCAGGGTTTAGAATCACTAAAGAGCTACGGATTCAGAAGATCAAAGTCTTCTCAGATTCTCAACTAGTGGTCAACCAAGTAAAAGGCAAGTTCAAAGCTCGAGACTCTATCATGATCAAGTACTTGGAAAAGGTACGAGATGTACTATCCTAACTAAAATTTTTTGAAATAGCTTGTGTACCTGAATCAAGAATTCTTGGGTCGATGCCCTTTCTCAACTCGTAACCATTGCTTTAGATTCCCTTGGTCGGACTTATATAGAGTACCTAGAAGATCCTAGCATATCAGAGAAGACTTTGAAGGTACACCAAATCGAGCATGAGTGATGTGGGATAGATGAAGATGTAACCTGATTTATTGGGAAAACAGGGGAAAACCTAAACAAACTAGGATCGTGGGAGGGCTAAGAAGCCTCCCGGGACTAGGACGAGCTGACACTAGAACCTAAAATAGCTGAACTCTTTTAGTTTTCAATTTTCTTGATGGAGAAACATGTGATGGAGGATAGGAAACATGGACACTCTAGGACTGGGGACTCACCTTCACGAAGAGATGTCTCACCTCTAGGGCATCTCACCCACCCCACTACATGTAGCCTAGGGCGTCCCACCCATCTCACTACATGCGGAGCCTAAGGCATCCCATCTAAATCGCTACTTGGGGCCGTAAAGAAAAATCCCTAGACCTAGAGGGGGACTCGATGGAAAAGGGGGATAACTAGGGCCTCGCGCCCCTCGATGCTCGCATGCGAGCGAAGGAAGTGGGGTCTCACACCCCTCGACACTCGCAGGTGAAGGAAAGACGGGCCTCAGTCCAAAACCAAAACCCAGGGAAAACCCAAAAATTTATATCAAAACTTTTGATTATTACAGGGGGAGAGGGGGCCTTTATATAGAAAAACCAAAACCCTCAGTTTCTTAGCCTCTAAGAAAACTAAAAAAGGAAAATAAATTACATCAAAAACTGTGCTACATCAATATTGGTGCTGATATGCTTTGAGAATCATGTCGGCTTGATGATCTGTTCCAGAAAGCGTGCTGCTCTAAATATTGGGATGCTCTGAAATCCATGTAAACTCCAGATCACGACCTGGACAGGGAGGGAACCAACTCTGGTGGGGCACCAATGGACGGCCGGGAAGGGGCGGCGGATGGGGCCGGTGGATGGCTGGCGACGGGCTGTAGGTGAGGCGGCATAGGGGGCACGGCACACTGGGCATGTCGTTTGGTCTCCCACGGTCGTGGGAGTCCTCCAGGGCACTAGTGTGGCTAGTGGATGGTGGGGGAGGCCGAGGATGGCGGGAAGGTGGCTAGCGGACAGGCGGGCGACGGCGGCAGCGACGTCAGGCGGTGGGCAGCGGCGTCACATGGTCGCGCGCAGGCGGACGGACGCCTCCCGTGTCTGTTCGTCTTCCGACGGGCGTGGGCGGCGGTGGACCCCACCAGCTATCGGGTGAGGGCTAGCGGGCGGCGGGAACGGCGGCGGGCAGCAGGCCGGCGGTGGCCACGGCAGCGGCGGCCATGGGCCATGGCTGGCGGACACCTCCACATCCGTTCGTCTTCCTACGGGCGTGGGCGGCAGCTTCTCCGGTGAGGGCGAGGGCCGGCGAGCATCGGCGATGGTCTGACGGGGGCGACCTGGGGTCGGGCAGCCCAGATCTAGGGCTAGAGGGGGCGGCGGCTAGGGTTTGGGAGTTTTTAAAAAAAATCACGGGAGAAGGATGGAGTAGATGGAATAAGGCTGGGATAACTCGGGGATAAAAAAAGAATAAAACCAGAATAGCGAGGATAGGTGGAATATAGGGAATAGGGAAATAAAAAAATGCGAGAAAATAAGAAAAAATAGAAAAAGAACCTGGACCTGCCCTGGATCCCCATCAATGAGCCTTGTTGGATGGACCCTATTTTTAAGTTCCTGTGTAATAATGTACTACCCGAAGACAAGGCCGACACCAAATAAGTCAGATGGATGGCCTCCCAGTATGTTATCCTGAATGGAGCATTATACAAAAGGTCCTTCACATAGCCCGTACTAAAATGCTTAGGGTTGTCGGATGCCGACTACACCCTAAGGGAAGTTAATGAGGGCATATGTGGAGACCATCTGGGGGGTAGATCTCTAGCCTACAAAGTAATCCACTAGGATTATTATTGGTCAACCATCCAGAAAGATGCAGCTAACTAATCCGAAGATGTGACCAGTATCAAAGATACTCTAACATCCAAAGATGCCCTACAAGTCAGTTGACTCAGTTAATAGCCCCGTGGCCTTTCACCCAATAGGAAATGGATATTCTCGATCCATTCCCTCCGGCCTCTAGATAATGAAAATTTCTCATCGTAGCCATCGACTATTTCACTAAGTGTGTCGAAGCCGAACCCTTAGCTCACATAACTGAAGGGAAGGTCAAAATCTTTGTCAGGAACTTAATTATCTTCTGGTTCAGAATCCCTCATGCCATAATCACCGATAATGGAAGGCAATTCGACAATCCTAAGTTCAAAGACATCTGTGCCCAATATCATATCCTTCATAAGCTAACCTTTGTTGGCTATCCTCAATCTAATGGAGAAGCTGAAGTAACTAACAGGATGATCCTCCTGGTCTGAAGACTAGGCTGAATGATTCCAAAGGGCTCTGGGCCGAAGAGCTGAACTCTATCCTTTGGGCATACCGGATGACCCCTAGGATAGCTACGGGAGAATCCCTGTTTAACTTGGCTTACGGCACTGAAGCAATGCTTCCTATGGAAGTCACTTTATAATTCCTAAGGATTGACCACTTCACAGAACCATAATGTTGCCTAGGTGGCTACCCAAGAGAGGGGGTGAATTGGGTCTATTAAAAAATTGAAGCAAGTAATGTGCAATTCAAAATCTTTTGCACGTGATAGGTGCTGTGATAGAGTTATAAAATGTAGAAGCTAAATAGAGTCAAGAAAGCACAACACAAACACATCAAATTTATAGTGGTTCAGAGCAACCCAGCTCCTACATCCACTACCCAAGATACCACCTGGGATTTTCATTATATTCACACCCGAATACAGTAGGATTTTTTTATAGGATCACAATCCAAAACCTCTATACTTTGGTTTTAAGGGATCATCAAGAAAACCCAACACCCTTTGATTTTAATAGGCTTACCAAAGAAACCCAACTTGATTTTCACAGGATCACCAAGAACCTAACCCTTGGTTTTAATAAGGCTCACCAAAAATCTATTTGGTTTTTCAATCGGGCTCACCAATAACCCAACAATTCAAAGATTGAATTGAAAATAAATGCAACAAGAATGATAAACTCAATTTGTCGGATAGTTGCCGGTGCAGCTTGTTAGAAGCCCACTTGAATGCACTTGAATAAGCTTTAATGACTTCAGTGGCTTCTTCCAAAAGTTGTTTCAAGCTTCATATTGGAGTTGGTGAAGACTTGAAAGCTTGACTTGAATGCTCTTGTGCTCTTTTACTGTTAGTAGGTAGGATATTCAATGAAGCTCTCTTTTCTTTAAAGAACTCTCTAATTCATTGCTTCAAGGAAGTTCAAATCCTTCAAATTTAAAGTCTTCCATCATCCCAAGGTAGTTCTAGCCATTGTAGACCGTTGGGGAATGATTTTTGACCGTTGGAGCACCTTTAGCATTCAAAAATAAATTCTGGAACTAGCCATTGGATACCTGAAAGCAGCATTCGAGTTGGCTCGGATTCCTTCGAGTCGGCTCAGATCCTTTGAGTTGATAGGTCGAGTTGCCAAATCTTCAATGTAGTCGGCTCTTTGTCTCAGGGTGCAAAACATCACTCTGGACGAGTCAGCTTTTTGTAGCTCGGGTTGGCTCAAACTTGAATCTTAAAAATCTTGGACTCGAGGAGTCGGCTCTTTTCAGCTTGGGTCGGCTCTTCTTCTCAGGTTCAAAAAATGTCACTCTAGAAGAGTTGGCTCGATGTAGTTCAGGTCGGCTCACTTTCTCAGGCTTTCAGAATTAGGTCTGGCAGAGTCGGCTCTTTTTGGTTCGGGTCGGCTTGCTTGGCTGTTCTCAGAAATCATCAAGAAATGGACTCTAAAGGAGTCAGCTTGAACTGACTCTAGTCGACTCGGATTCACTAGAGTCGGCTCGCTTTCCATCGAGTCAGCTCAGATTGCTACGATCCAGAATCCTTGCTGCGTGCCAGTAAGCAGAGTCGGCTCTTCATTACTTGGGATCTGCTCGAGTGTCTTCTTCAGGATTTTTATAATTGAACTTAAAGAAAACTCTCACCAACTCTTTTATAATTTCACACAATACCAACTCAAACTAAAATCATGGCACACACACTCACAGAAGTAACCCTTTTAATTGATTTTTCTTAGCATTTTGATTGGGTTCTTCTTTACAAAAATATTTACAACACAACTCAGCCAAGAAAACAGAAGTGTAGGAGTTGAAGTTTGAACATGTTATTCATCCTACAAAAACTTGTCAAACACTTGAAGAGTTGTCAGAAATAAATGTACATGCTCCAATATTTGGTTATCATCAAAATCACTTATGGGGTCAGCAATCTCCCCTTTTTTGATGATGACAAAATACTGGACTTGAAAAATTCTTTACACTTTACATGTTTTGCCACCGGGATCACCGTGGTCCATAGCTACTGACGGTCCCGGAGTGCGCTCCCTTTGTCTGCCTCGCCATCCGGTAAACTTAGACCTACAAGACAAGGGTTAGTGACCCGGGCCGGGGTTTCTGGCTGAGGCACTTCAACGATCAAGTCAGTGATGATCCAGGAAAACAGATCCTCCTGGTCGAGCCCCTCTTGATGGACTCCACACGAGGAGGAGTGAGTAGTCAATGTGAGTAGCAGGTGTGTCTGGGGAAGTGTGGCCTGGTTAGGGGGAGTCCCTATGTGGCCCTTCCTCCTAACCTTGCTCTGGAATGCTAGTGGTGCCATGCCCCTCTTGCTGGTGGGGGTTGCACTCTATTTTTCTTTTTTTTTCTTGTGTTCTGGCTTGTGTTTTGCCTATGTGTTGGTGTTGCTGTGTTACCTCTGAGTTTTTTGCAAACAAGGTTACCGTTGGGTGTCCGCCTCGGGATCTCCGTCGGGCTGTCAGGCATGTGCGGCGATGTCCCGAGGAGTCTTTCCTGATTCATGATAAGGGGAGCTATCATGCGCTCCGACACTCTTCTTAGTCGCCTCATTCTGGGAAACCTGGCAGTGCCTCGAATGGTGAGCCACCATCCTTGGGATTCGAATCTCCTAGTTGGCTTCCTCTCTTGGGTGATCCGGGTGGTTGGTAAGGAGTGTGGCATCTTGATCAGCGCACTTTTTCCCTCTCTAGTGTAACCGGAGGCTGCAGGTGGTCAGTATGGCCTGGGAGGCGCTCCAGTATAGTCCTCGGGCAGCACACCAGCATTCTGGGCTAGCGAGGACCTCGTCCGAGCTGGGGCTGAGCTGGAATGGCTGGGCTCGCTCTGACCTAGATGCTTCGAGCTTGCGGGGGTGCCTTGGTGGAGGAGGGCAGAGTGTGGGCCCGGTCTGGAGGGCGCGCGCTCGGAGAGGCTCCACGTTGGCGGGTGAGTGCCGAGCTCGACTCCGACCACAAGGCTCAAACCTCCGAGGGTCTCGCTCCGGAGGGTAGAAGGTGGACTCGGTCTAGAGGGCGCACGCTCGGAGAGGCTCCACGTTGGTGGGTGAGCGCTGATCTCGACTCCGACCACAAGGCTCAAACCTCTGAGGGTCTCACTCCGGAGGGCAGAGGACAGACCTGGTCCAGAGGGCATGCGCTCGCAGAGGATCCATGTTGGTGGGTGAGTGCTGAGCTAGACTCTGACCACATGGCTCAAACCTCTGAGGATCTCGCTCTGGAGGGTAGAGGGCGGACCCAGTCTAGAGGGTGCGCGGTCAGAGAGGCTCCACGTTGGTGGGTGAGCGCTGAGCTCGACTCTGACTACATGGCTCAATCCTCCGAGGGTCTCGCTCTGGAGGGTAGAGGGTGGACCCGATCTAGAGGGCGCGCACTCGGAGAGGCTCTACATTGGCAGGTGAGAGCTGAGCTTGACTCTGACCACAGGACTCAAACCTCTGAGGGTCTCGCTCTGGAGGGCGAAGGGCGGACCCAGTCCAGAGGGCGTGTGTTTGGAGGGGCTCCTCATTGGCGGGTGAGCGATGAGCTCGACTCTGACCACAAGGCTCAAATCTTCGAGGATCTCGCTTTGGAGGGTAGAGGGCGGACCCGGTCCAGAGGGCGCACGCTCGGAAAGGCTCTACGTTGGCGGGTGAGTGCTGAGCTCGACTAGACCACAGGGCTCAAACCTTCGTGGGTCTCGCTCTGGAGGGCAGAGGATGAACCCGGTCTAGAGGGCACGCGCTTGGAGAGGCTCCACGTTTGCGAGTGAGCGCTGAGCTCGACACCGACCACATGGCTCAAACCTCTGAGGGTCTCGCTCTGGAGGGTAGAGGGCGGACCCGGTCCAGAGGGCACATGCTTGGAGAGGCTCCACGTTGGCGGGTGAGCACTGAGCTCGACTCCTACTACAGGGCTCAGACCTCCGAGGGTCTCATTTTGGAGAGTAGAGGGTGGACCTGGTCTAGAGGGCACGCGCTCGGAGAGGCTCCATGTTGGTGGTTGAGTGCTGAGCTCGACTCTGACCACAGGGCTCAAACCTCCAAGGGTCTCGCTCTGGGGGGTAAAATGTGGCTCTGACCTAGGCATCCCGAACTCGTGGGCCCGACCTGGCGGAGGACAGAGCTCGGCTCTCTGCCTTGAGAAAGCTCAGCTCAGCTCGGCAGGGGAGTCCGGGCTGGAGAATTGATGCGTCGTCCGACGCGGCATCTTCCTTTGACATGGTGGTTGTCGGTTCCCCTACATCAGCGATCCTGCCATATCATTTGCCCCCCACTCCCGAGGCTTGTTGGTGCGCGGTGCTCGGGCCGAAGGGAGTAATTGCGGTGCTGACATGGAAAGGCAGAAATCTGGCACGATGATGGCCATGATTGCTGGCGCTTCGAGAGACGGCCTTGCGGACCAATGCGGGGGTGCCGCGTACCACGTCCGAGGAGCAGTTAATGCTGGCACAGAATTCAGAGCGACCGGGATGCCATTTTTGTCGATGGGCAGCACGTGGCGTGGATCCATTGGGGGAGGGGTTGGATCGGTACGAATCCATCGAGTCATTTTGAAATGAAAGGAGGGCCTTACCCAAAATAACTATTCTTTTAAATTCTCCTTGCCTACTGCTGCTGCGCCCAAGCTTTCTTCTTCTTCATAGTTGCCTCAAGTTTTCTAAGGAACCAGGTTAGTTTCTTCTTCCTTCTCCCCTGCTAGAGTAAGGTTCTTCCTCTGGGTCTGGGGTCTTCTTTGAGTTGAGTCTGTTCTTCCGTCTTTCACTTCGAGTTCTTCATTCTCCTTGTTCTTGAGGATGTCCCATTTTGGTCCGGGCTTCCGCCCCTCCACTGATCAGGGCAAGGCCGACCTTCCGAGCGAAAGCCAGCATCTTCTTCTTCTTCTTCTAGTGGGGAGGAAGATGCAACTCGCTTCGAGCTCAGTAGGAGACGTCCTCCCGGTCCGGTACTGACACGGGACACAGATGTGATGCAGTACTAAAGTTTGATTTAAATCTTATGTTAATCGAGAGAAAATGTTCATTAACCTGATAGCTTATTAAACAATATGTTAAAAGAATCTATAGCAAGCAACTAAATACTGGATTACATCACCCGCATGCATACCTAACAAAATAATTAATTAGATGGATCACGGCAATTGAGAAACCACCCTAGATTAGGTTCTTACTTTCTAACATCAGATCTAGAGAAAGGGAAAGGGATCTTGAGTTACCGATATGCTTAGAAGCCTCCTCTTATGAAGATCTGGATCACTGCACTCTAGGGTTGAAGAATCAGACTCCAAACTGATCGCTCCTGACATCTGGATTCTGATCGAACTAATTCCAAAGCATGGACGTCGATCTTCAGAGTCAGATCTCAAGAGAATCTTGTAAAAAACACCAAAAATAGCAATTAAACATTGGAAATCAAAAGCTAGAAGGAAGGTTGGCACCAGGGTTGTTGGTTCTCCTAGGGATCTTCTTCTTTGGTTGGCTTCTAGGATCTCTTCAAAGTATTAGATGAAGGCCTTGAAGAGACTTAGGGATCAGATCTGATGGAGGGATTGGATGGATAAACAGGGTGTCGCACCCCGGTAGAACTTGGACATCACACCCAAGTGTTCTAGGCATCACACCTAGCACCTATCAGTCATCTCAGCTAGAAAGGAATTGGAAGAAGAACTCGGCAGAGTTTCATTTCATTTCATCAAATATTCATTATCTTTATAAGGGATACAGGGTCCTATTTATAGGATTATTCCCTACAAGAAGTACAATAGGACTCAATTACATTTTTAAATTTAAAACTTCCTTGCAATCTTGGACTTCTCCTTGAGCTTGAATTTTGAATGGCTTGATCCAGAATTAGGCGACAACTCTCTGGGGCAAGGCGCTAATTTCCTTCTTGTTTCTTCTTAAGTTGGCGTGAAATCCTTCTTGGCACAAATTCCTTCTTGAATCATCGTGATATCTGAAATGGGACTCCCTTGGTTGGCTAAAGGAATTTGAATGGAGTTTGGATGATGGATAAGTCCTTCTCTTGAGTTTGAATGAAGATTGGATGAGGGCTTTCATTTGAAGTTTAAATTCCTTGGAATTAGCATCAAGAAACAGAAGTAGATGGCGCACTTCTCCCTTGGGCATGATTTCATCTGATGTGGAATCCTATTTGAAATTTGGAATCCTATTTGAAATTTGTTTAAATTTGAACCTCCCTTGTTTCTTGGATGGGGAATCTTGGAAGTAGGCGACAAGAGAGGGGAAGAGGGTACCAGATGAAGTAGACTCCTTTTGCTTTACTCCTCTTAAAATATGAGGTGCCAAATAATTTTCTTATGGGCCGACCATATGGTGTTGTCTTGACTTGTGTAGCTTGTCCAAACTCAAGTGACAGGCCATATGTTATTGTCCCCTTGGTGATGTGGCAGTAGTTGTCCTGAAACCATGCAAAGGTGACACCAAAATAGGCTAGCATATGGCAAGAACTTGTGCTAGCACATGGAGTCACATGGGCCTCACAATTGGGTTTCCCTTGTAATACAGGACTCAATAACTAATTAAAGCCCTACTTGATCAATTCGAACCTAATTTGATCAAAAGGCAATCAAAAGACAAGACATGTAAATAAGTGATTCAACTTGGTAAAAGGGGTTTAGCCCAAAAGGCTAAATAAATAAAATCCTAATTCCAGTTCGTAACAGGGGCTAACCCTAACTAACCCAAAATAACAGAAATTAAAATAAATTATTTACATGAATAAAAGGGTTGGATCCAGGGTTTCATTCACAGGTGATCCATAAGGATGTGGGTTTAACCTGTCGATATTTTCGGGCCCTGGTGTCCTCACCAATTCTTCCCGAGTGGGAGGAACTTGACCCCGTCGAGTAAGGGTTAGACTAGCTCAAGTACTTCTCTAGCAAGTCCAGGGCGATTTTCTGTAGATCCTCCCGAGTTATCCAAGTGTCATCAGACTCGGGATGTCCTTGCCAACGAACCAAGTATCGCTGGTAGTCCTTATTCCGGGTAACAATCATCTTGTCAGCCAGAATTCGTTCAACCCTGTCTCTCTGATTTATGGATTTGGCTATTGGACACTCATGGGTTGGTTCTCTCTCAAGAATAGGATCAGGCCCAAAAGGCTCACTAGATAGCAACATCGGCTCCCTATACTCTACAAGATTTGATATGTTGAAAGTTGGACTTATACCCAAATCTAAAGGTGGGTCTATCTCATAGGCATTAGGTCCAAACTTATCAATTATTTTATAAGGTCCCACACTCTGGGCATGTAACTTTTTGACAGTTCCAGATGGAAATCATTCAGGCCTGAGCTTGATCATAACTTGGTTCCCTACTTTAAACTCTTTGAACCTTTTGCTTAAATTAGCTATTTATGCATATGAATCATTGCTCTCTTTAATTTTTTTATTTATTTCTTGATGCAAGTTCTTTATATGTTGTGCAAAAGACTCAGCTGACTCAGATATACGTGCATAAATAGGTAAGGGAATCAGATCCAATGGCTTCCTAGGCTTGTATCCATGAACGATTTCAAATGGGCTCTTTCCTGTAGATCTGTTGACTGAGTTATTATAAGCAAACTCCGCTCTCGGTAATAATAGATCCCAATTAGCAGTATTTTCTTCCACTAGACTCCTCAACAGGTTTCCTAAACTCTAATTTACTACCTCTGTTTGGCCATCTGTTTGGGGGTGGTAGGCAGTAGAATACTTCAATTTGGTTCCTAGCATATGCCATAAGGTTTTCCAAAAGTAGCTAGTAAACCTAACGTCTCAGTCCGACATAATGGTCTTAGGCAATCCATGTAAGCTAACCACTTCGTTCAAGAATAATTTGGCCACTCTAGACGCATCATAAGTTTGGGAACATGGGATGAAATGGGCCATCTTAGAAAACCTATCTACTACCACGAAGATAGAATCATGTTTCCTAGCAGTTTTAGGTAATCCTAAGACAAAGTCCATACTCAAGTCTTGCCATGGGCAATCTGGGATGGGGAGTGGGGTATATAGTCCAGTGTTCTGTCTAGGTTGCTTAGCTACAGAACAAGTCCTACACTGGGCTACCACTTGGGCAACATTTCTCTTTAGACTTGGCCAATAAAACTGATCCTCTACAGCCAAGATAGTTTTATTACACCCAAAGTGTCCTGCTAAACCTCCTGCATGTATCTCCCAAATAAGAAAGTCTCTAAGTGATGTCTTGGGAACACACAACCTATTTTCCTTGAACAAATAACCATCCCTTAAGACATACTCACTAAATTCAGTGGATGGCCCTAGCTTCACTGATTCATAAATCTTCCCAAAATCCGGACAAAATTCATATTCTTCCTTTAATCGTTCAAATCCGACTACTTCAATACTCACACAATTCAGCAACATTGTTCTCCTACTAAGTGGATCAGCTACCCTATTCTCACTTCCAGCATGGTACTTTAGGACAAAAGTATAGGCTTGTATAAATTCGACCCACTTGCCATGTCTAGGATTTATCTTTTTTTGAGAATTTAGGAAGCGAAGTGCTTCGTGATCAGAGTAAAGAACGAATTCTTGTGGTAGCAAGTAATGCCTCCAATACCTAAGAGCTTGTACTACCGCGTACAACTGTTTATCATATGTAGAATATTTCAACTTGGCATCACTCAGTTTATCGCTAAAATATGCAATAGGACGATTTTCCTGACTTAATGCCCCTCCTATTCTTACGCTTGATGCATCACAGGCGACCTCAAAGACTTTGGTGAAGTCGGTAACCTTAGAACTGGTGCCTTAGTCATTCTATCTTTGATCTCTAGGAAGGCTTTTTGGGCAGCTCTAGTCCAGTCGAATTCACCCTTCCTAATGCAGTCGGTGATTGGAGCAACAATCGTGCTAAACCCTCTAATAAATCTCCTATAGAAGGTAGCTAACCCATGGAAACTTCGAACGTCATGAACATTCCTAGGTATAGGCCACTCAACTATAGATTTCACTTTCTCAGGGTTGGCAGTTACTCCTTCTGGTGTTACTACAAAACCTAAGAAGATAATTCTGGTTGACATGAAGCTACATTTCTTAAGGTTTGCAAACAAAGCTTCCTTCCTAAGGACCTGGAAAATCTGATGGAGGTGGTCTAAGTGATGTTCCCTAGTCTTACTGTATACGAGGATATCATCAAAATATACGACCACGAATTTTTCAATAAATGATCATAACCCTGAGTCATAACCCTCATAAACGTACTTGGGGCATTTGATAATCCAAAGGGTATCACCAACCACTCATATAAGCCATCTTTGGTCTTGAAAGCTGTTTTCCACTTATCCCCGATTCTAACTCTCACATGATGGTAGCCACTTTTTAAATCAATTTTTGAAAAGATGGTCGATCCGGCCATCACGTCTAGCATGTCATCGAGTCAGGGTATGGGAAACTAATACTTTATCATAATCTTGTTAATAGCCCGGCTATCTATGCACATCCTCCAACTGCCATCCTTTTAGGAGTCAAAAGTGTTGGGACAGTACAAGGACTCAAACTCTCCTTAATAAATCTCTTTTTCATAAGATCCCCTACTTGTCATTGTAGCTCCTGATGTTCCGTAGGGTTTATCCTATAGTGTGGGAGGTTTGGCAATTTGGCTCCTGGTACTAAATCAATTGCATGTTGAATATCTCTTAATGGTGGTAATTGATCCGGTAAATCTTCAGGGTAGATATCTTTGAATTCCTCTAATAAATCTAGGATCTCCTTAGGGTATTCTAGTTTTGGTTGATCCTGAGCTTCCTTGGTAACTAAAATCCAAACTGGTGACCCTCTATCGATTTCTCGTTTTAACTCCTTTGCAAAGATCAAATTCAGATTAGACTCTTTTTCCTTTAAGTGACTTGACCCTCTCTTAACATTGTCCTTTGGTGGGGTCGCATTAATCACTATCCTCTTTCCTAGATGGTGAAATGCACACGAGTTCGATCGTCCAAATAGGGTGGCATCGTGGTCATACAACCAAGGTCTTCCTAAAATGATGCTGCTAACCTCCATCTGAAGAACATCGAACCAGACTCTTTCTTGGTAGGATTGTACCTGAATTGTAACCTGGAATCGCAACCGGATGGAAATGTTAGTTGCATCGATCCAGGATACCTTATAGGGGGTCGGGTGTGGAACAGTTGGTAAGTCTAGGCTCTTAACTGCATTAGTAGAAATTGCATTGACACAACTTCCACTATCAATTATGACCTTACATACCTTATCCCCTATTTTAATAAAGTCTGTAGGATGTTAGTCCTATGCCAATCCTCATTCCTCTTAGTTTGAGCTAGGATGCATCTGACCACTCCAAATCGGTCTGAGTCTAAGATCTCTTCCTCCTCCTCATATTCCTCCACTAACTCAGCTTCAGCCTCATAAACCTCTTCCTCACAAGGGTCACTAATCTCAGGGTCCTTTACTTCAGGTTCCCCTAAATGTAAGGCTCGCGATGGACATTGGGCAGCATAATGACCAGTCTGATTACACTTAAAACATAATGGGATTTGGTTTCGATCCTTCTGAACCATAGGTGCCTTATCCTTGTCATCTCTACGAATGGGTTGGGGATTGGGTCTAGGTCGATTTGCAGGAAATCAGTTTTGGTTTGGCCTATTTCCAAGGGCATTAAATCTAGATGAATCAGATTGATAGGTAGGTTTCCTTGGAAATCTCTCAGCATCCCTAGCAACTTGATAGGCATGTTCTAAATCATTCACTTCTCTTAGAATCAGTTCCTTCTTAATGTGCTCATTCAGGCCTGCTCTAAACCTAGACAAAGTAACCCACTTAGACTCGGACACACCACACCGCATAACATACTCATCAAAAATGGCTATGTATTCGGACACAGTCTGATTTTCCTTGGGTCATCTTCTGCCACTGATCTAAAAGCCTTTGTTCATAGGAGAATTGTAGGTATTTGGCCCTTAATTTGAGTTTCATGTCCTCCCATGTAGCTATATGTGGGTCTCTTCTCTGTCGGCTTAACCTTTCCACATTACCCCAATACAATCGTGCTTGTCGGATCAACCTAAACTTAGCGAATTTGACCTTACGCTCTTTCGACATGGTGTACCATTCGAAGTAATGATCCATATCACTTTTCCAATCATAGTACATCTTGGGATCTAAAGTACCATCGAATGTAGGGGCTTCTAGTTTGATACTCCTAAGGGCTCGTGCTTCCTGATCATCTATGTCATACTGCTGCCTCCTAGGAATAGGATCAGGTGTAACCTCTCTACGTTGGGCTCGATGCCTTGGAATTGGATCAGGTGTGGCCTCTCTACGTTGGGCTTGATGTCTGGGGATGGATCATGTGTAAGCTCTGGAAGCTGGGGTCCTGGACCATACTGTGGGGTAAATTCCAGTGGTGTAGGGTCAGGTTGAGACACATGGGATCCTTCTAATGAACCTATTCTTTCATTCATTTGATTAAACCTCTGGTCGACTCTAGCACTAAACTGCCTCTGTTTAGCACTAAGCTATCTCATTTGCTCAGTCAAAGATCTCATGAAAGTTTCCATCGTGGGATCCATGGATGTACTAGGTTGGTCCTGGGGGACCTGGTACGGGGTTCCTGACTTAGTAGTCATGCAAGGACACAATGCACTCAAACAAACCTAATCGACTATGGATAGCTAGACCTAGAGTCCAAACTAGATGCCTAATCAAGGTGGCAAGCTAGTCTGTAGTAACTCAAGACTTGGCCAGGCAAGTGTAAGGGGAGTGTAGGTCCCTGATTGCCAATCCTAAACACCAATCAGAGATTAGCCAGGTAGGCGGACCAGCTCACTTGCCCTTCAGAATGTAATCCCTGAACCACCATTCTAGACACCATGAAATGGGCACACACAGATTTAGTTGACACGATTGACTTGACACTAACTCGGACCCGACCAATTGGTGTCCCTAAGCTCACTAGAGCAATTAGGTTCTAATCAATTTTAATTAGGGCTTGGGCTCGAATGCAAAGTGGGTGTTTTGGGCTAGGGAAAGGTTATGAACTCCTCCCCCTATGTTATATTGTATGCCTTTAAAAATCAATTAGAAAATGAATGCAACAAGCAACTAATAAAACTAAACTCTAATGATTTTTTCTTTTTTTGGGTAGAACCTGTTCTTAGGCCAAAAATAGAGAACTGCAGTTTTCACAAAAAACCATAAATTGTAAAAAAAATTATTAAAAATACTTTGAATTTCAAGGAGGCTAACAAAAAAAATTTCATATTTGTTTGATTTTTACACATGCAGAAACAATTAAAACAACAGAGTATATACTGGAAGGCCGAGATGCAGAATTTAACTAAATGCAAGATTAACCTAATCTAAACCTGGCTCTGATACCAAATTTGATGCGGGACATGGATGCGATGCAGTACTAAAGGTTGATTTAAATTTTATGTTAATCGAGAGCAAATGTTCATTAACCTAATAGCCTATTAAACAATACGTTAAAAGAATCTATAGCAAGCAACTAAATACTGGATTACATCACCCGCATGCATACCTAACAAAATAATTAATTAGATGGATCACGGTGATTGAGAAACCACCCTAGATTAGGTTCCTACTTTCTAACATTAGATATAAATGAAGGGAAAGGGATCTTGAGTTATCGATATGCTTAGAAGCCTCCTCTGATGAAGATCTGGATCACTGCACTCTAGGATTGAAGAATCGGACTCCAAACGGATCGCTCTTGGCATCCGGATTCCGATCGAACTGATTCCAAAGCATGGACGCCAATCTTCAGAGTTGGATCTCAAGAGAATCTACCAAAAAACACCAAAAATAGTAATTAAACATTGGAAATCAAAAGCTAGAAGGAAGGCTGGCACCAGGGTTGTTGGTTCTCCCGGGGATCTTCTTCTTTGGTTGGCTTCTAGGATCTCTTCAAAGCATTGGATGAAGGCCTTGAAGAGACTTAGGGATCAGACCTGATGGAGGGATTGGATGGATAAATAGGGCGTCGCACCCCGGTAGAACTTGGACGTCGCACCCAAGTGTTCTAGGCGTCACACCTAGCACCTATCAGCCATCGCAGCTAGAAAGGAATTGGAAGAAGAACTCGGCATAGTTTCATTTCATTTCATCAAATATTCATTATCTTTACAAGGGGTACAGGGTCCTATTTATAGGATTATTCTCTACAAGAAGTACAATAGGACTCAATTACATTTTTGAATTTAAAACTTCCTTGCAATCTTGGACTTCTCCTTGAGCTTGAATTTTGAATGGCTTGATCCGGAATTAGGCGACAACTCTCTGGAGCAAGGCACTAATTTCCTTCTTATTTCTTCTTAAGTTGGCATGAAATCCTTCTTGGCATAAATTCCTTCTTGAATCACCATGATATCTGAAATGGGACTCCCTTGGTTGGCTAAAAGAATTTGAATGGAGTTTGGATGATGGATAAGTCCTTCTCTTGAATTTGAATGAAGATTGGATGAGGGCTTTCATTTGAAGTTTAAATTCCTTGGAATTAGCATCAAGAAATAGAAGTAGATGGTGCACTTCTCCCTTGGGCATGATTTCATCTGATGTGGAATCCTATTTCAAATTTGGAATCCTATTTGAAATTTAAATGAAGAGAGCTCCTTTCCATGGACTCTTTCTTGTTTAAATTTGAACCTCCATTGTTTCTTGGATGGGGAATCTTGGAAGTAGGTGACAAGAGAGGGGAAGAGGGTGCCAGATGAAGCAGACTCCTTCTGCTTTACTCCTCTTAAAATATGAGGTGCCAAATAATTTTCTTATGGACCGACCATGTGGTGTTGTCTTGACTTGTGTAGCATGTCCAAACTCAAGTGACAGGCCATGTGTTATTGTCCCCTTGGTGATGTGGCAGTAGTTGTCCTGAAACCATGCAAAGGTGACACCAAAATAAGTTAGCATATGGCAAGAACTTGTGCTAGCACATGGAGTCGCATGGGCCTCACAATTGGGTTTCCCTTGTAATACAGGACTCAATAACTAATTAAAGCCCTACTTGATCAATTGGAAACCAATTTGATCAAAAGGCAATCAAAAGACAAGACATGTAAATAAGTGATTCAACTTGGTAAAAGGGGTTTAGCCCAAAAGGCTAAATAAATAAAATCCTAATTCCAGTTGGTAACAGGGGCTAACCCTAACTAATCCAAAATAACAAAAATTAAAATAAATTATTTAGATGAATAAAAGGGTTGGATCCAGGGTTTCATTCACCGGTGATCCATAAGGATATGGGTTCAACTTGTTAGTATTTTCGGGTCCTGGTGTCCTCACCAGGTACTCATTAGGGAACCAGGATCCAGTCCTTCTCTCCCTCCTCCTACTTTTGTTTCTGCTTCTGAGTCCATCCAGTCCACAGGTCCTGGTGGGGTTGCCTCGACGATCATCGCCGAGGAACTAAGGACCGTTCGGGATGTCTATGGCATCCCACCTTCCGTTCAGCTCATGATCCCTTATCCAGGGGAATGGGTCACTTCTAGTGGCCCGGGCCATCTTGCTTTTTATGAGGAGACCTTCTCTGGGGGTCTCCGTGAAAGGATTATGGCCTAAAGGCCAATCAAAATGTTGTATTTCGATGGAATTTTCTTTTGTATCCCAAACCAGTGTATTGACATTATCAATTAATAAAGGCATTTTATTTTCATCATACGCTGTGTCTTATTAATTTTATTAAGATATGATGAACCCCATAGATTAGGGCTATGGTTCTATGGTTATGATGAGATCATACCAGTGAGACCTAAAGCCTTAAAACCCTAATCTAGAATATTCCTGGTCGATGGGATATTGAGTAGGGGATTAATGTTTCCGGTAAGACCAGCACATCCTATGTATGCTTGGTGAAGAGGGTGACTGATCTTACAGTCACTTGTATTTGACACTAATACTAGGATGTGGGTGCTCATTAGAGAATGAGTTCACTGAATGGATCCAGCTTGAGAACATCTAATGGAACCTTATCTGTTTGTCAATAGATAGTTCTCATAGTGGGAGTAGTGCATGTGGTCCTTTGACCTGAGATTGCCATGGTACCTTGTATGCATGAATCCATACTTTGGTTCACACTCAATCATGACACTGAGTCATGCATGGGGTGATACTGGGTATGGTGGATTGTGATGCGGCAAGCATATGATTAATGTTTTGAATATGGTTTGTAGAGCAATGAAACCTAATTACACTAGCATTGTACTTATCATAATAAGACTTAAGGATTATAAGAAATTGGACTTTTACTTGATTAGACACAATCCTAAACTAAGAAGGAAGAAGATCTAGACAATAGGGGCTAATGATTGTGGACTTACCTTGATGAGCTTTCCAACCTTCTTTTGATTCATACCTTGAAACTACCAATGCTCAGAACTGAAGAACCTGGATAACAGAGATCAGAACCCTGGACTTGGGGCTTCAGCTTGTTGGTTCTTTGTTAAGGTGAACCCAGCCCATAACTCAAAGACTTCGAAGGACCCTGCAATGAAGATCAAAGTTAAGGAAGAAGGATAGGAACATATAGAAGGGATGGGAGAGTTTATGAACTAAGAACAGAATTTTGAGAAGATATGGCCGACTCCAATGCCTTCACTTGAGCTTGGAAGATGCTTTGCTAGGGAAAAAAGAATGGCTTTGGCATGGAGGAAGAGGATGGGAAACTTTCACATAAGAAAAAAAAATACAAGACAACTTCTACTTCCAAAATTTCAACTTCAATTTTCATTCATTCCCAAAATCAATCTCTTTTACAATGGGCGTCCAAGGCTTTTAATAGCCTCACAAAGCTAGCTTTTGAAATTTAAAAACTCCCCAAATCGAGGAGGATTACAAGGGGGGTTGGAGGATTTGGTGGAGAGTTTGGAGGGATGTGGGGGGGGTTGGAGGATTTGGTGGAGGACTTGGAGGGATGTGGCCAACCTCCTTGAATTTGAATCTCCCTTGTTGGCGCCCAAAGGGTGATGAGGTGGCTGGTGAAGTGGCACCTGATGACGTGGCATGGTGAGGTGGTCTTCTACTTGGATAAGAATGACATGTGGCGCCCAGTGGTCCTAGTTGATGGTCCTTTTCTCTTGCTTGGTTAATGTGTCTTCTCTTCTTCATGTGGTCAAATTCTGGGGTCTAGAATTTGAGTCTTGTTGCTGGCTTTCATGGCTTTAAGACTTGATTAGACTTAACTCAACTGAATTAGACTTAACTCAACTGAACTGACTTGACTGACCTAGACTTTAAAACTTGAAATGGACTTACAAGAAATGAAATTTTAAAAGTAATTACAGGACTCAATAAACACTCTTGATTTGAAACTCAAAATTAATTACAGGACTCTTGAAAAGGAAATGACTCTTGAAAATAAAATATTTTTGAACTAAAGGATACAAGGTAACCTAATTATCTTCGATCCAAATTGGGATAAGTCTAACCTTGTTGGAGTGAAGTTTCTTTCGGCTTCTGGTGTCCACACCAATTCTCCTGGGGTGGGCAGAACTCGACCCAGTCGAGTATGGTTCAGTTTTGCCCTGGTAATACTCGAACAAGTCTGGGTTAAGTCTTTGCAGGTCCTCTCGAGTAATCCAAGAGTTGTCGGACTCAGGTCGACCTTGCCATTGAACCAGGTATCGCTGATAGTCCTTATTCCTGGTAGTAATGATCTTGTCATCCAGGATTCTCTCAATCCTCTCTCTCTGCTCAGGTAAGGTTGGTGGTGGACACTCGAAAATATGTTCACTCTCAATGAAAGTTTCTGGCTCAAAAAGCTCACTAGGTATTAGTAGTGGTTCTTTGTATTCTACTAGGTCTGAAGCATTGAAGGTTGTACTAATACCCATATCAGGTGGAAGTTCCAAAACATATGCATTAGGCCCTATTTTCTTTAAGATCTTAAAAGGTCCCGCTCCGCGGGCATGCAGCTTCTTTATGGTTCCAGGGGGAAACCGTTCAGGGTTGAGCCTAATCATCGCATAATCCCCTTCACAGAATTCTTTAGCCCTCTTATGTGAGTCAGCTAAGTGTTTATAAGTTTCATTGCTCAGGTTGATCTTATTACCGATTTCTTTATGCAGATTTGTGACATGCTGTGCAAAAGACTCAGCAGACTCATAAACTTACACAAGCACTTACGAAATGCAGACTGAACTAGGCATCTTTATTGAGAGGAATTTTATTGGACTCTCTAGGGCCTAAACCTAACAGATTAATGACTCTCTAGGTTTGACCCTGGTCTGGTATGCACATGAGAATTTACCATGGGTTCCTAGCAAATGCCATAAGGTTTTCCAAAAGTAGGTGGCAAAAGGAATAGGCTTTAAAGGCTCATGCAACCTAGTAATCTCATCAAAATGAAACTTAATGGCTCTAAAATTAGGATAAGACTTAAGGAAAGGCAGGAAATAGGAATCCGAGTCTTGGGATAATTTAGGGGAATCTTGAAACAGACCTTGGTTACTCATGATGACCTTAAGATTTGAATATTGATCTATAGGCGGGATGCTTCTAGGTAGTTGAAGGTCATCAGGAAAGTCTTCTAAAATAATGATTGGGTTCTTCTCAGGTACCTGAAGGAGTTCTTGTGTCGAAGCTAAAGTATTGGATTCTTCCTGAGGGCATTGTCTTACGGGAACCAAGTCCTCACTAAATTTTGGTTGTTCTGATGTTTCAGGACTAGGCTCAATAATCTTTTCTTTACCAAAGGTTTCCTCGGGTAAGGTATTAAAGTTGTTCTCTTCACAGTCTTCCCCTTCATATTCATCTATTAAACTTATGTTAGTCTCATACACATATTTACTAGGTTCAGACTTGCCTTCTTCCTTCCCTAGCCCTTCAGTTTGAGGATACCCTAAGTCTTGAGTATTCATGAACTCAACTTGTACTTCAGGGTTCTTACTCCTATCATTCATATGAGCTAATGGGAAAGTAGGAGTTGGTTGGTCTAAGGAAAATTGTTTAGCCAGCATTTGGTTCAATTGGGCCATTAGATCATTTAGGCCTTTCAGCATGGTTTTAAGATTCGGGTCCATGGCTACACTGGACTAGGCTTGGATTGGTGAATATGGTGTCCCTGCTCTAGTTGTCATGCATGCAAATGGACTCAAGCTCGAGCTAAGGTTTCCTAGACCTAGAGCACAAATTAGAGGTCTAATTAAGTGAACCAACTAGCTAGTAGTACTTATGGGACTTAGCCAGGTAGGTGGTGGGGAGTGAAGGTCCCTGATTGCCAACCTTAGACACCAATCTGAGATTGGCCAGGTAGGTGGACCAAATCACAAGCCTTGATGCACCAATCCTAGACACCAAGCCAGTAAGCACACACCAATTAGCTGACACAGTTAACTTGACCCTAACCTGAACCCAACTTGTTGGTGTCCCTAACCCACTAGGGCAATTAACGTTCTACTCAATTTTAATTAACGGGCTGGGATCGATATGCTGGTTGGTGATTTTTGGGCTAGGGACATGTGATGAAACCCTGACCCTATGTCAAATTGATGCCCTTAATTTGATTTCTCATGAGATGAATGAAATGCAAAGGTGCTGCAGAAGTGTGTTGCAATTTGAAAGTGGTGTGGAAAACATGATGAAAAAAATGTCCAAAAATTCTGAAGAATTCACAGAGGATTCCAAACTTATATGTTTCAATCTAGATGAAAGGAATTCTAAAACTAAAATCTATACTAATCTAAGCAGATCCTACAAATGAAGATAAATAAAAAGGACAGAACAGAACCCTAATGATAGTGTCAAACTGCAAAAATTTTCATTTTTTTTATAATTTTTTTCTGATGATGAAATTTAATATGGTGATAACTGACTTAAAAAGGAACAAGAAAGAAAATATTTCAATAAAAAATTAGCGACTTGCCTTTGGAGCTGCAGACGGATTACAGTAAATAGATGCAAATTTTCAGAAAACAGAACCTAATCAAACAAGTGCAATGGCTTACCCAAAACTTCAATCTAAAAACTCACGTCCGGCCAGGGGCTCATTATTCCCATGGGTCATGACAGTGTACTGGAGTACACCCGCTCAGGAGGCGTGAATTTTAGATCTTGCTTGGATTTAAAGAAAACTATTCTACCCTAATGCAACCATGCTCTGATACCAATTTGATGCGGCAAGCATATGATTAATATTTTGAATATGGTTTGTAGAGCAATGAAACCTAATTACACTAGCATTGTACTTATCATAATAAGACTTAAGGATTATAAGAAATTGGACTTTTACTTGATTAGACACAATCCTAAACTAAGAAGGAAGAAGATCTAGACAATAGGGGCTAATGATTGTGGACTTACCTTGATGAGCTTTCCAACCTTCTTTTGATTCATACCTTGAAACTACCAATGCTCAGAACTGAAGAACCTGGATAACAGAGATCAGAACCCTGGACTTGGGGCTTCAGCTTGTTGGTTCTTTGTTAAGGTGAACCCAGCCCACAACTCAAAGACTTCGAAGGACCCTGCAATGAAGATCAAAGTTAAGGAAGAAGGATAGGAACATATAGAAGGGATGGGAGAGTTTATGAACTAAGAACAGAATTTTGAGAAGATCTGGCCGACTCCAATGCCTTCACTTGAGCTTGGAAGATGCTTTTCTATGGAAAAAAGAATGGCTTTGGCGTGGAGGAAGAGGATGGGAAACTTTCACATAAGAAAAAAAAAATACAAGACAACTTCTACTTCCAAAATTTCAACTTCAATTTTCATTCATTCCCAAAATCAATCTCTTTTACAATGGGCGTCCAAGGCTTTTAATAGCCTCACAAAGCTAGCTTTTGAAATTTAAAAACTCCCCAAATCGAGGAGGATTACAAGGGGGGTTGGAGGATTTGGTGGAGAGTTTGGAGGGATGTGGGGGGGGGTTGGAGGATTTGGTGGAGGACTTGGAGGGATGTGGCCAACCTCCTTGAATTTGAATCTCCCTTGTTGGCGCCCAAAGGGTGATGAGGTGGCTGGTGAAGTGGCACCTGATGACGTGGCATGGTGAGGTGGTCTTCTACCTGGATAAGAATGACATGTGGCGCCCAGTGATCCTAGTTGATGGTCCTTTTCTCTTGCTTGGTTAATGTATCTTCTCTTCTTCATGTGGTCAAATTCTGGGGTCTAGAATTTGAGTCTTGTTGCTGGCTTTCATGGCTTTAAGACTTGATTAGACTTAACTCAACTGAATTAGACTTAACTCAACTGAACTGACTTGACTGACCTAGACTTTAAAACTTGAAATGGACTTACAAGAAATGAAATTTTAAAAGTAATTACAGGACTCAATAAACACTCTTGATTTGAAACCCAAAATTAATTACAGGACTCTTGAAAAGAAAATGACTCTTGAAAATAAAATATTTTTGAACTAAAGGATACAAGGTAACCTAATTATCTTCGATCCAAATTGGGATAAGGCTAACCTTGTTGGAGTGAAGTTTCTTTCGGCTTCTGGTGTCCACACCAGATTGCATATGGAGGTTGTGAGTAGGTCAAAAAGGAATCGATCAACCCTAGTAAGAGGGAAGCGCATCCAGATAATTTCAATCAAATAAAGATTCGAGAAATCTTTGATCAAAGTATGAATATTATAAATAGTTTCTAATGGTTCATTAATGAATCATCATTATCAAATTGAGCAAGGAATGAATATGAAATTGGATTTGACAAGTATCCATATCCATAGTTATATTCAGGGTGCAAGTAGATCGAAGGACTGAATTGCCCGGTAACTCACCACTGAAGGGTATTTTGATAAATCCACCAAAATTTCTCATCTTCTGAGTAGGCATGATATGTTGCTAGATGCCAATCTTGTCTTGTAGGTCTTCATGAACCAATTGATTTGGTTTCATGAGTCAATTCGATGTGTGATTCGAATTGGACAATTAGGTGAGCCAATTTGACCTAATTAGGTCAATCGGGTTCAATCGGATCGAATCGGCTCAAACCTAAACCTACTGCTGGCTAGATGTGGAACTCAATGGGTCACACACAATAAACACTTGGCCAAGTAAGTCATTCATGATTTAATTAGGGTCATAGGATCCTAATTGGTTAGCCGGATTACATACTAGCATATGTAGGCTAACCAAATTCCTAACCCAATTGGATTGGGTCTGGTTGCTTGCTAATTGGGCTAACCTAATTATGAGAAACCTAAATTAGGTTGAGTCCTAAGTGGGGCTAGCCTAATTAGAGCTAAATTTGATTTTAATTTGTATTTAAGGGTATTTTAGGCGCCATACATGAAGAGTCCCAATGACATAGGACTCTTGGTACCTAAATGATACCTTAACTTCAAAAGAACACAGAATGAGCTATAGATCTCTAATTTGAATATAATTTATATGGTCAGAAAGGAAGTTTTATTCTCTTTCCAATGACACCCATATTGCCTATATTTTTACTGGTCAACATTCTTTGAAATTTGCATGGAAAAAGGATGGCGCGCGCGGTGCATGAAGAATCGCAACTCTTCATGTGGCGCTCGGTTTTGATGGAGAGTCCTTCTGCTATCAGGACTCTTCATAATCTCTGATGTTTGGAGATTGAAGAGGCACCTCTTGGCTTCCTAGGGACCGGTAATTGACATGTGACAAGTGAGAATTCGTCCAGATAAAAGAAGGGATGTGAATAAGGCCTTCGGTGCATGAATGGGCTTATTAGATATGATTTTTCAAGCCAGATAACTTCTCTTCGGTCATGAAAAATCATATCTGATAAGTTGATGGGAGGACATATCACATGCTCCTCTTGTATCTATAAATAGGGGGCGGTGAAATGAGTCTGATAATGAAGAATTCCATCGAAGTATTATTCTGAGTGTCTCTCTCTCCCTCCTTCTTTCTTCAAGACAAGACTTGTCTTGTTAAGACAAGGTCTTTTCTACTAGGACAAGACTTTGTTTTAGGACATAAGCCTAAGGGGTCCTAGAGAAGGGTTGTCCTAAAATCAAGAGTGGTTTAGGAGAGTGTCTTTAGTGCCCTACAGTAGGACAGGGTGTCCTAAAGTGGTCAATAGACCAAAGGCTGCCGAAAGAGTTCCACTTCTCCAAGCAACTTGAAGAAGGAGTTCATCTTTGGTCTGAGTTTCATGTGGATCATCGTTGGAGGGCGAACGTTTGGGCGCCTGGTGGAGAAGAAGGCTGAATCAGGGTTTTATTCATCGGATTGGATACTAGCGGTTCAGGTTGGTACCTAAACTCTAGTTTATATTATATATGCATGTTTGTATGTTTTAATTCCTAGTAAGGAGGTCTTGGGTTAAGGGTTTGGTAGTGGTTTCATAATAAATTTTTGAAATCCATGCTTCCACCCTGGTCACCAAAACCCTTACACTCCGGTTTCCTTTCTAACCTTTCTTCCTATCCATCCTGGACAATTATCGTTTGGTCCCAGCACAGTTAGTGCCAAATGCCATTAGGGTTATCTTTCCTTTCATTGTACTCTGCCACCTCCATGGGTTAGTTTCCCGGTTCTTCTTGTTTAGGGCCTTCTTCACCCTGAAGCGCCACCCAACTGAGGATGGGTGGTGGTCCTTGTCCTCCCGCCTGAAGGGCATCAGATTTGAGCTCCCCTCTTCCATTAGGGGATGGATGATTAAATTTTTCTTTGTTGAGGTTGAGGGGGTCGACTGGGTCTAGAGCGATCCGAACAAGTCCCCCAACCAAAATTCTGTGATCGATGTGGCTGACCGGGATGACTTCGAGTAGCTCTGCACCACCCAGATTCCTCCTCTCGAAGTTCTGTTATCTGAGCAGAACCTTATCGACTCCGGGGTCGACCCAACGAATGGGTTGGGTGAGTTTGACCTGAACTTTCCTCCTTCTTTATCTTGCACTCCTTGCACCGCTTCCCGCGGATTCTGACTGCGGTGTGACTTGTATGCATGGGTGATCTTCTTCGAGAATGACCTATTAGTGATCACTCGAAAGAGGCCACCGACTGGGCTGGCCGGGGAGCCTTCTTCGAGGCGAGTTCAGGGTGAGAGCGCTCTTATGGCTGCCTCCACTGCAGCGGTGGGTTCGAGTTCGGCTGCTCCAGCTGGTTCGAGCTCAGGGGTGGCTCGGGTTGCTCTTGCACTGGTGGAGAGGGCAGCTTTTGTGGCACCGAGGCTAGTCTGGGAGGCCCCTACTGTAGAGCCCAAAGTAGTGGTCCGGGCAAGGGCCATAGCTGCGTCGCTGCACCCTGATGTCCTCCGAGTCTGCCTATTGTCGAGATCAGGGATGAGGAGGTCCAGGCCACGACCAGGACCACGACCGAGGCACAGCCTGCACCAGTGCCAGCTCTCAGCCTGCCCCCTGGGACTCTTCAATCAGCGAGGCAAGGCCGCCCACTCCCAGAGAGGGCAGGAGGGAGGAGGCACGACGCCGTCTCCCCTTCAGGATGGGGTCGGAGAGCTCGTTCCTCCGGAGCCCCGAACTGGTCGAGCGCATGATGGACTTCTCGGTCTAGACATTCGATTGGCAAGAGATGGCCGGAATGCAGCTGGGCGATGTTATCAGCGCCATCTTCCCCCAGCTGTACTCGGTGAGCTGTCCCTTTCTTCATTTTTCTCTCTTTTCCTTTCTCTTTTTTTTTTTAGTTGACTTCTTCTCATGGTGCAGATCGGTGCCGAGGCCCTCTTCATCAAGGGCTGCTATCAGAACTAGGAGCATCTCGAGCAGCAACGAGTGGTCGAGATCGAATCCCTAAAAGTCTACTTGAAGGAGAAGGTCGGAGCGAATGGGGCCCTTGAACTGAAGGTCAAGGACCTTGAGAAATAGCTCACCGATGTCGAGGGGCGAGCGAAGAGACTTTTAGAGGCCCATGACTTGGAGCGGAGCCGTTCGAAGAAGGTCGTTGAAGATCTCTCCTCCGTAGAGAAGAAGTTGAATTGGTATAGTGCCGAGGCTGATCGGCACAAGAAGGCCTCCCGGACTGCCCAGGCAGAGTTGGCAGTAGGGAGGGAGAAATTGGCCATAGCTGAGAAGGTGGCGAAGGTGGTGGCCAAGTCGGTGGAGGCTGCCAGGATGGAGGTCGCCAAGGCGAGGAAGGTGATTGCTGAGGCCAAAAAGGGCACCGAGGATGCCGTTGCAAAGTTCAAGGCTTCAGAGGAGTTCATCACCGAAATTCATCAGATGGCGTCGGACTCCTTCTACAAGGGCTTTATGTTCTTGCATGCCTAGTCGAGGCACTTGTCCTCGAGAAGAACCGTGACCGCCTCAAATATCTTTTGGCCTCAGATGCGGAGCCCGACGAGGAGGCCGTGGAGGAAGCCGTGGCCTCAGAGTCTCCAACGCCAGCCGAGGCTGAACCGTCCGAGACCAGAGCTGCTCAGCCGGAGGTTCTTGAAGGCGGGAACTCTCAGCCTCAGAGCTCAGCAGGGAGGCTGGCCGGCATGGAGTAGCCCCTTTTTCCTTCTTTGCTTTGTATTTTTGTTTTTGTACTTAGTCGGGGTTGTTCGGCATATCGGGGGCCCGCAGAATACTTGTAACTTGTATTTGATTAATGAAATTTGAGTTTCCTTGCCATTTATTTTTTGCTTGGCTCTTCCCTTCCTTTTTCTTTCACTCCCCTTCTTTCCTCTCCCTTTTTTCTTTTGTATATGAGTGGGGAGATCAGAGAGAAGGGCCTCACCTTGTGTGGGGTTGAGTTATTAGACTTCAACGTTGGCAAGCTGGGTGTAGGGTCATGACACTTGAGTGCTGCTGTGCTCGCAGGTGTCATTGACTGAGAGTCGTGTGGCTCAGAGGTCCCTTGGCCGGAGTGCTGAGCTCCGATCTTGGGCTGGCATCTTGGAGCTGGGCTCGGGGACGTGGATGACTGAGAGCTGCATGGCTCAAAGATCCCTTGATGAGAGATCTGAGCTCCGGTCTTGGGCTGGCATCCTAGAGCTAGGCTCGGGAATGTGGATAACTGAGAGCTGCGTGGCTCGAAGGTCCCTTGGCCGGAGATCTGAGCTCCGGTCTTGGGCTGGCATCCTAGAGCTAGGCTCGGGGACGTGGATGACTGAGAGCTACATGGCTCGAAGGTCCCTTGGCCGGAGATTTGAGCTCCGGTCTTGGGCTGGCATCCTGGAGCTGGGCTCGGGGATGTGGATGACTGAGAGCTGCATGGTTCGAAGGTCCATTGGCTGGAGATCTGAGCTTCGATCTTGGGCTGGCATCTTGGAGCTGGGCTCGGGAACGTGGATGACTAAGAAGTAGTAGTACTATCGCCATGTATCCCTCTCATTCTCTTTCTTTCCTTCCCCTCTCTTTTTTGATGAGCGGGGAGATCAGAGAAGAGGGTCCTTGCCATGTTTCCCTCTCGTTCTCTTTCTTTCCTTCCCCTCTCTCTCTTTTTTTTTTCTTTTTTTTTTTGATGAGCAGGGAGATCAGAGAAGAGGGTCCTTGTCATGTTTCCCTCTCGTTCTCTTTCTTTCCTTCCTCTCTCTTTTTTGATGAGCGGGGAGATCAGAGAAGAGGGTTAAGGGTTTGGTTGCCTTGGAGCTAGGCTCGAGGCCTTCCTGGCCAAAGAGCTGGGCTTCGATCCAGGGATTGCCTAAGGTCTTGGCTCAGGTCTTTGGCATCTTGGAGCTAGGCTCGAGGCATTGATAGGAGCTGCTTGGCTCCAAGATCTCTTGGCATCTTGGAGCTGGGCTCGGAGATGTTTGAGATTGAGAGCTACATGGCTTGAAGATCTCTTGACGTCTTGGAGCTAGGGTCGAGGATGCTTGAGTTTGAGAGCTACATGGCTCGAAGATCCCTTGATATCTTGGAGCTGGGCTCGGGATGCTTGAGACTAGGAGCTGCATGGCTCGAAGATCCCTTGACATCCTGAAGCTAGGCTCGGGGATGCTTGAGATGGAGAGCAGCGTGGCTCGAAGATCCTTTGACATCCTGGAGCTAGGCTCGGGGATGCTTTGAGATTGAGAGCGGCGTGGGTCGAAGATCCCTTGACGTCCTGGAGCTAGGCTCGGGGATTCTTGAGATGGAGAGTGGCGTGGCTCGAAGATCCTTTGACATCCTGGGGCTGGGCTCGAGGTTGCTTGAGACTGGGAGCTGCATGGCTCGAAGATCCCTTGATGTCCTGGAGCTAGGCTCGGGGATGCTTGAGATGGAGAGCGGCGTGGCTCGAAGATCCTTTGACATCCTAGAGCTAGTCTCTGGGATGCTTTGAGATTGAGAGCGACGTGGCACGAAGATCCCTTGATATCCTGGAGCTAGGCTCGGGGATGCTTGAGATGGAGAGCGGCGTGGCTCGAAGATCCTTTGACATCCTGGAGCTAGGCTCGGGGATGCTTTGAGATTGAGAGCGACGTGGCTCAAAGATCCCTTGACATCTTGGAGCTGGGCTCGGGGATGTTTGAGACTGGGAGCAGCGTGGCTCGAAGATCCCTTGATGTCATGGAGCTGGGCTCGGGGATGCTTGAGACTTGAAGCGACATGGCTCGAAGATCCCTTGACCGGAGATCTAAGCTCCAATCTTGGGTTGGCATCCTGGAGCTAGGCTCTGGGACGCTGTCGATTCTTTCCTGCAAGACACATAGATACTCGTGCAAGAAAAAAATCATTATCATCATTATCGATAAGAAATCTTACATTGTAGGTGGCGTCTTCGTGGACCGCGAGCACTCCATGTCTGGGGGAGCCTAACGCTGTCGAGATCTTCAAGGTGATAAGCCCCTCGTGATGGGGCTTCGACCGCCTTGTAGGGACCTTCCCAGTCTGGTGGGAGCTTGGCACATTCTCGGGACTGATTTGCCTCTGCCCGGCGTAGCACCAGATTTTCGGGCCCAAAGGTTCTTGGCTAAACCCGGGCACTGTAACACCGGGGTTGCTCATTGCCGGCGAGTTTTATTGGGGCCGGCGCTGAGGGAGTTGGGCCTAAGTCAATCTTAGGGCGACGTTGTAAGCCGTAGGAAGCCCGTTGACAACAAAAGTTGTCATAGTGGTGCTCTTGGAGGGGGTGCCATAAGGAAGCGTGTCCGTAGAGCTTCCGTTATCGACTGTGGTGTACTTTTCCAGAGTGGTTCGCGGTTGTCATCCTGACGACCGTGGCATCTTCATTTGCCTTTCTTCTTCACTTTCTCCTTCCCGCATAGTAGGGAATACATTCTCGGGGTCCCCTGCCCCCCGGGTCCTCTTGGATGCACGCACGGCTCCCCAGGTGAACACGCCCACCGGCTTCGAGGTGGGGCGGCTGTTGATGGTTGGAGCTGGCGGGAGAGCGGCGAGCACCTGGGGCCCCGCTTGAGGTTTGCCCCCCTCCGCAAACCTTTGGAGGTAGGCTCTCTTGACGAGTTTCTCGATTTCTTGCTTGGGGCCATGACATTCTTTGGTGTCATGGCTGTGATTGCGATGAAGGCGACAATACTTTGTCTCGCCACAACCGGTGAAGGGCTTCAATGATAGCGTGTGTTGTAGTCCATTGGCTTGCTAGTTGAGCCTTGCATACTGGCAAACCGGTGGGAGAACTCCGCTAGCCCATGCTCATGTTTCTCCAAGTGTCTTTCTGCTACGCGCCTGATGGCTTCGTCAGCGGATCCTTCCATCGAAAGAGACGGAGAAGGTGATGTGGGTGCCCTTGAGAAGGGGGAGCCCCCTTGCACGACTGATAGAGGCCTTTCGAGCTTGTGTCATCACCATTCTTCTATGGAGTGTCAATCTGTAAAGAGGTGGAGGACTTGATCATGCCCCCTACCTGGCGCACCAAACTGTTGCCGCTGGGATTGCCATGGCCCGTAGCTGCTGCTGGCACCGGAGTGCGCTCTCTTTGTCTGCCTTGCTATTCGGCGAACTAGGACCTGCAAGACAGGGGTTAGTGACCCGGGCCGGGGTTTCCGATGGGGGCACTCCGACGATCAAGTCAGTGACGATCCAAGGGAACATATCCTCCTGGTCGATTCCCTCTTGATGGACTCCACACGAGGAGGAGTGAGTTGTGAATGTGAGTAGCAGGTGTGTTGGGGGAAGTGTGGCCTGGTTAGGGAGAGTCGCTGTGTGGCCCTTCCTCCCGACCTTGCTCTGGAATGCTGGTGGTGCCATGCCCCTCTTGCTGGTGGGGGTTGCACTCTTTTTTTCTTTTTTTTTTCTTGTGTTCTGGCTTGTGTTTTGCCTATGTGTTGGTGTTGTTGTGTTACCTCTGAGTTTGTTACAAACTAGGTTACCGTTGGGCATCCACCTCGGGATCTCTGTTGGGCTGTCAGGCACGTATGACGGTGTCTTGAGGAGTCTTTCCTGACTCGTGATAAGGGGAGCTATCATGCGCTCCGACACTCTTCTTGGTCACCTCATTTTGGGAAACCTGGCAGTGCCTCAAATGGTGAGCTGCCGCCTGCAGGATTCGAATCTCCCTGTTGGCTTCCTCTCTTGGGTGATCCGGGTGGTTGGTGAGGAGAGTGGCATCTCGATCAGTGCACTTCTACCCTTTCTAGTGTAACTGGCGGCTGCAGGTGGTCAGTACGGCCTGGGAGGTGCTCCAGTATAGTCCTCGGGTGGCACACTGGCATTCTGGGCTGGTGAGGACCTCGTCTGAGTTAGGGTTGAGCTGGAACAGCAGGGCTCGCTCCGACCTAGACGCTCTAAGCTTGCGGGGGCGCCTTGGTGGAGGAGGGTAGAGTGTAGGCCCGGTCTGGAGGGCGCGCACTCGGAGAGGCTCCACGTTGGTGGGTGAGCACCGAGCTTGACTCCGACCACAGGGCTCAAACCTTTAAGGGTCTCGCTCCGGAGGGCAGAAGGCGGACCCGGTCTACACGGCGCACGCTCGGAGAGGCTCCACGTTGGTGGGTGAGCGCTGAGCTTGACTCCGACCACAGGGCTTAAACCTCCGAGGGTCTAGCTCTGGAGGGCAGAGGACGGACCCGGTCCAGAGGGCACATGCTCGGAGAGGCTCCACGTTGGTGGGTGAGCACTGAGCTCGACTCCGACCACAAGGCTCAAACCTCTGAGGGTCTCGCTCTAGAGGGCAGAGGGCAGACCCGGTCCAGAGGGTGCATGCTTGGAGAGGCTCCATGTTGGCGGGTGAGCGCTGAGCTCGACTCTGACCACAGGGCTCAAACCTCTGAGGGTCTCGCTGTGGAGGGCAGAGGGTGGACCCGGTCTGGAGGGCACGCACTCAGAGAGGCTCAACGTTGGCGGGTGAGCACTTAGCTCGACTCCGACCACAGGGCTCAAACCTCCAAGGGCCTCGCTCCGGAGGGCAGAGGGCGGACCCGGTCTAGAGGGCGCGTGCTTGGAGAGGCTCCACGTTGGTGGGTGAGCGCTGAGCTCGACTCCGACCACAGTGCTCAAACCTTTGAGGGTCTCACTCTGGAGGGCAGAGGGCGGACCCAGTCTAGAGGGAGCGTGCTCGGAGAGGCTCCACGTTGGTGGGTGAGCACTGAGCTCGACTCCGACCACAGGGCTCAAACCTCCGAGGGTCTCACTCTAGGGGGCAGAGGACGGACCTAGTCCAGAGGGCGCGGGCTCAGAGAGGCTCCACATTGGCAGGTGAGCACTGAGCTTGACTCCGACCACAGGGCTCAAACCTCTGAGGGTCTCGCTCGAGAGGGCAGGGGGCAGACCCCGTCCAGAGGGCGCGCGGTCGGAGAGGCTCCATGTTGGTGGGTGAGCGCTGAGCTCGACTCCGACCACAGGGCTTATACCTCCGAGGGTCTCACTTTGGAGGGCAGAGGGTGACCCGGTCTAGAGGGCGCGCGCTCAGAGAGGCTCCACGTTGGCGGGTGAGCGCTGAGCTCGACTCTGACCACAAGGCTCAAACCATCGAGGGTCTCGCAATGGGGGGTAGAATGCAGCTCCGGCCTAGGCTTCCCAAACTCGCGGGCCTGACTTGGCGGAGGACAGAGCTCGGCTTGCTGCCTTGAGGGAGCTCAGCTCAGCTCGGTAGTGAAGTCCGGGCTGGAGAATTGACGCGATGTCTTCCTTTGACATGGCACCTGTCGATTCCCCTATGTCAGCGATCCTGCCACATCAACATGTATAACAATATTTGAAAATTAAATATTCACATGTATCAGAGCTAATGGAATTAGTAAGTAAGTATCAGAGCTCAAGAGATGATATCATAGTATATCATCAAAATATTGAACTTCTCATGCTTCAAGATATTATAATTAATACAAAACATGGAGTATCAGAGTTCCAAAAAGAAATTGACATAATTAACATCAATTTAGAGCAAGTAATAGTAATCAGAGCATTAAGATAATAATTAGAGCAAGATCATTTCAAGAGAATCTCTCCTTCTCTAGATTCTAAAGTAGTTTAAGCAGTGCTATCATTTATCATTTTTGTGCTCCCCCTTTTTTACTATTTTCATGCACTTTAAAAGTAGTTGGTAGGAAACTCAACATATATACTATTTCCATTCTTTTCAAATTTCTCTCATATTTCATAATTCTCTCCCTTTTTGTCAATCAATCAAAAAGGTGATTTCGAATAAAGATCAAAGTTTAAAATAGATTGAGAAAGTTTTTAATATTTATTTGAGATAATTTCACATTCTCAACTTGAAAATTCTAATTAAAATTTCTTTATAGTTGTACTATACCAAGTGCAAAGATTGAATCATTGTACACGACAGTGAATAAAATCAAAAGATACTTCATTGATAAGATTTTCACATAAGTTCAAAATACAAGTACATTCATATTGCAAAAAAAAAAGATAATATTGATAATTTTAGAACTAACCAAAAGACTAACTAAAGGATCTATTCTTTTTCTTCTTCTTCATTAGAAGAAGAGGAGCCTACCTCTATAACTCTATCAGAGGTCTTAGTTTTTAGGGGTTTAAACCTTAAATCCCTAAATCTATTTTAACAGGGGCTCTAAAAACTTTAGTCTTCTTGGTTTTGGGTTGTTTAGTAGATTTAGGTGGATCAGAGAAAGGAACAGGAGCAGGAAAGTCAAGTGATTCCTTGATGATCTGCTCAGGAGCATCTTTAGTGGGAATGATTTCCTTTTGTGATTACAGTATGATGCTTCTGATTTCTTCCTTGAAGTCCTTCATTTCCTTTTCCACTTTTTACTAGTGAAGCTCTTGTTCAGATCTTAATTTCTGCAATCTAATGTCAACTGATTTTCTGATTTCCTCAATTGTAGAATCCATATGATCAGTCAAAGAGTTGGAGATAGCTTCCATCTTTTGAAATATTAGATTTTTTAGGTTTGATGGAGTAACCATTGTTTCTTCAGTCCCTTCTTCATCAGCAGCTTCATTTTCTTTAGAAATGGTAGCAGCAACTTGACTTGGCATCTTCTTTATCCATTCTCCTTCTTGTAACTTGTATCCCATTCTTTTTAGTGAATTGAAGGAGTAGATATCAAAGTGGTGTAATGGCTTGCCTATTTCATTTGATAAGTCAACTCCTGCTTCTTCAAATAACAAAGTGAAGACCATACCGTAGGGTAGACAGGCTTTGACCTTTCTTGCTGCTTCAGTCATTTGGATCATCATTATATAGGGAAAGTTGAGAGGCTTTTTTTCAATTAAGTATCCTATAATTGTCATATCCTTCTCACTGACCCAATTAAAGCGGCCAGTTCTTGGAAGAAATATTCTACTGATCATATTGTGTAGCAGCCTCATTTCCTTCGATAGTAAATTGGCTTGTACATGCTGGACTGTGCTCACATCTTCTTTTTTCAAAATTAATTTTAGAATGTATTCTTTGTCCGATAGAAGAAGTTTAGTAGCACTGTTCATTGGCATTTGCAGTAATCTGCCCAATCTTTCTTGATCTACTATAACTGTCTTCCCCTTGATTGTAGATTCTAAATGAAATTCTTTAATGATAAGGTTTTCAAAAAACATTCATACCAGTGAAGGGTAGGTCAATATATCCAAGGAACAGAAATGCTTCCACCACTGACTCTCTATCCTATTTCCGATTTTCATTATCATTTCTTCTAGGAATGTAAAGTCGATCTTTCTTCCACAGGTGACAGGACGATTGATCATTGAGACATGCTATCCGGGAGGAGGAGTTACTTCATCTTGCTGGATTGGAGCAGACCTTTTTCTCTTTTCCTTTCTTTCTTTTGCATCTGTGTTGCGAGCACTTGATTCACCGATTTGAAAAAACCTTCTTCGCAGATCTTCGAGGAGCCATTGCAGAGGGATTAAGGAATTTTAGGCTCTAGTGAATGATTTTTGGGAGAATGGTAAAGCTTCCAAGGGAAGTGGAGTGTGTTCAAAGTAAAGTAAAAGAGTGAAGTGCTTAGAAAAGATAGTTCAGAACTTCCTAAATAGCAATTTCCCGACTTTTGAGTCTGCTCGCTCAGCCCTAAAAATATCCTAGTCGACTCAACCAGAGCGAACTCAGAATAGCCAAAACACCGAGTCGGCTAAGCAAAGACATAATCAGCTCGACCAGAGCAAGAGTACGAGACTCAGATATTTGAGCCGGCTCGACCATAGCAAAATTGCTCGAGTCGACTCAAACCAAAACTTTCCAAATTACTCTGCCTCAACAACTCTGCCCCACAATACTTGTGCACAACAACTCCCTGCAGCAACATACTCTACCTCAGCAGTAAAAAGTGCTACCGAGTTTTGTTTCTTGCAGTGCCATGAGATTAAATTCAACCCTAGAAATTGACAAGTATCACTAGTGCTTTTTCTATCTATTTTACAACCAGCATAATCAGCATAAGAAAATCTAATTAAATTTAAAGATGATTCTTTCGAAAACCAAAGATCCAGATTACTTGTACCTTTCAAATATTTTAATATTTTTTTAATAGCAAGCATATGTGTTTCTTTGGGATTACATTGAAATCTAGTACATACACATACAATATACAAGATATCTGGTCTATTTGCAGTTAAATATAATAAGGATCCGATCATACCTCGATATAATTTTTGGTCAACATTGGATCCACTTTTATCTTTGTCCAATTTGCAGGTTGGACTCATGGATGTATTCATTTGTTTGCTCGTCTCCATACCAAACTTCTTGATGATTTCTTTGATGTATTTGGATTGGATAATGAAGATCCATTCCTTTGTTTGTTTTACTTGAAGTCTGAGGAAGTAATTCAGTTCATCCATTAGGCTCATTTCAAATTCTCCCTGCATTAGCTTAGCAAATTCTTCACAAAAACTTTCATTAGTTGCACCAAAAATAATATCATCAACAAAGATTTGTACAACTAACATATCATTGTTTTTCTTTTTAATGAAAAGAGTTTTATCAACATTTTCTCTTGAAAAATTATTTTTAATTAAGAAAGTGCTAAGTCTATCATACCAAGCTCTAGGAGCTTGTTTCAAACCATATAAAACTTTATTCAGTTTAAACACATGGTTCGAAAAAGCATGATTTTCAAAACCCGGTGGTTGTTCTACAAAAACTTGTTCGACAATAAAATCATTTAAAAATGTGCTTTTCACATCCATTTAAAAAAGTTTGAAATTCATGTAGCAAGCAAATGCAAGAAATAATCTAATGGCTTCTAATCTTGCTACAGGTGCATAAGTTTCATCAAAATCTATACCTTCTTCTTGACTATATCTCTTAGCCACTAATCTAGCTTTGTTTCTAATGACATTTCCTTGTTCATCTAATTTATTCCTATAGAACCATTTGGTTTCTATAATTGGGTGGTCTTTAGGTCTATCAACTAGTGTCCAAACCTTGTTTCTTTCAAACTGGTTCAGTTCTTCATGCATGGCTAACATCCAGTTTGGGTCATTTTTTGCTTCTTCTAAGGTGTGAGGCTCTATTTGAGATGCAAAGGCTAGGTAATCATGTGCAATCCTATGTGCAGACCTAGTCCTTATACCTTAAGAAGGATCATCAATAATTAATTCTTTAGGATGGGAAGTAGCTTACCTCCATTCGGTTGGTAGATCGGTATGATCCTTACTTACCGTTTCTTCTCCTTCTTCAACTGGTCTTTCTTGAATACACATGTCTTCCATCTCCTTTTGAATGGTACCTGCATCATTATCAATACACTCATCTTTTCTAGATGGTGATGGATTAGTTTTATCAAAAATGACATGCATCGACTCTTCAACAGTAAGAGTCCTTTTATTAATAACCCTATATGCTTTGCTATGTAATGAATAACCAAGGAATATAGATTCATCAGATTTAGCATCAAACTTTCCTAGATTATCCTTACCATTGTTAAGCACAAAGCATTTGCATCCAAATACATGAAAATAATTTATATTGGGTTTCTTTTCATTCCAAAGCTCATAGGGGGTTTTCTTCAAAATAGGATGGATCAAAACGCGGTTTAAAATATAACATGCAGTGTTCACCGCTTCTACCCAGAAGTACCTTCGAAGATTACCTTCACATAACATTGTTCAGGCCATTTCTTCTAAAGTCCTTTTTTTCCTCTCTACAACACCATTTTGTTGTGGTGTTCTAGGAGCAGAGAAGTTGTGATCAATACCATTTTCCGAACAATAATCTTCAAAAAATTGATTTTCAAATTCAGTCCCGTGATCACTCCTAATTGAAATTATAGAAAGATTTTTCCGATTTGAAACCTTTTTGTAAAATTTTTTAAACATTTTGAAAGTTTTATCTTTGTGTGTAATAAACAAAACCCATGTAAATCTGAAAAAATCATCTATAATCACAAGGGCATATTTCATACCTCCTAGGCTTGTGGTCCTAGTTGGTCCAAATAAGTCCATGTGAAGTAGTTCTAAGGTCTAGAAGTTGAAATCAGATTTTTGGATTTAAATCTTCCCCTAGTTTGTTTACCTATTTGGCATGCATCACAAACATGATCAAAATCAACTTTGAACTTAGGCACGCCTCTAACAAGATTTTTGGAAATCAACTTGGCAATTGTATGCATGCTAGCATGACCCAATCTTCTATGCCATAATAAGCAAGACTCCTTGGTCTTAGCATTCATTGCAACCAAACTGGAGCTACTTGACATGGCAAGATCATTTAGATCTACCACATAAATATTTCCTAGTCTGTGTCCAATAAATTTACTACTAGAGTCAAGAGAGTTTGTTACTATACACATAAATGATTCGAAGATAACTTTGAAGCCTTTATCACATAATTGACTAATACTCAATAGATTGTGCTTCAACTTATCTACTAGCAATACATTTTCAATAAAAGTACAAGGAGTTATCTTGATCTTACCAATTCTGATTATTTTCCCTTTGCCATTGTCTCCAAAAGTAACCATATCTCCTTCTTTCATTTCTAGGGTGATAAATTGATCCTTGTCACCTGTTATATGCCTTGAACAGCCACTATTGAGATACCATCTTTTCTTTGACTTCTGGGCTGCAAGACATTCCTGCAAGAAAGTCAAGGAGTGCTTTTAGGTACCCAAGCTAACTTGGGTCCTTTCAGGTTAGTTGAGGTGGTCCCTTTGGGAACCCAAACTTTTCTTGATGTGCTATGGACATTTTTAATAATATTGCAATTGAAAGCTTTATGTCCTGATTTTTTGCAAGCAAAACATCTGATTCTAGAATTTTGAAGTAATTCAGACTTTGAAGTTCTACATGCATGAAGTGCAGAAATAACAGGTTTTGAAATAGAAGTAAAGTCTTTTGTAATAAAGGTTTTATGAGAAGTAAAATTGGAAACAAAATCTTTCTGTTTCATAAATGTAGTAGCTGAAACGTAATTTGAATTTGAAGCTTTAAAACCTATTCCAGCTTTATTTCTAGAAATTCTTTGATATTTAAGAATTAACTCAAGCTTATTAGAAGATAAAGTTAATTTTTCAACAAGTGGCTTGAGTTTTTCAACCTCCTTTTTTAACTCATTGTTTTCTTTCATCAAAATATTGTTCTTATCATGAAATTCTCTATTCTCAGTTTTCAATGCATTACATTTTTCAGAAAAGGTATGAAGTTCTTTTTGCAATAAACTGTTATTTTCTGAAATCTCATCTTTTTCTTTGAGTAAAGAATTATTGATATGCTTTAATGATCTAATCTTTACTCCTGCCTTTTCAAATTTAGATAATAAATCATGGAATGCAGAATTTAATTTTTCAAAAGTAAATTCAATTTGTGTGTCGAGAGAATTTACCTTATCCTCGAGACCCATTAGACATAAATTTGCTATTTTTGTGATCTTTTCTTTTTCAGTTGAAGTGTAATTTTCACTATTGCTCCACGTGGCAACCATCTCTTTTTTTTCTTCTTTTTGAAAAATTTCTTTAATTGAGGACAGTTGGAAGAATGTGTCCCGGTTTCTTACATTCATGCAGGTGGGGACCTGTTCCTTGTCCTTGTCATTGTCCTTGTCCTTTTCTCTTGATTGTTCTCCTCGTTTATGAAATTTTCTGTTATATCTTCCTTTCTTCTTTTTCATAAACTTTCTAGATCTCCTCACGACCATTGCAATGTCTTCATCTTCAAGATCATCTTCTGGGGAGGTAGAGTCATCTTCCGTCTCTTTATCATCTTTTGATTCCAATGCAGTTTTGAATGCAATTATTTTCTTCTTTTTCTGATCATCATCCATTCTATGCTGCATGGCTAGTTCGTGTGTGATGAGAGATCCTATTAATTCATCCATTGATAAAATGTTCAAATCTTTAGCTTCCTAGATGGCAGTGACTTAGGATCCCATTTATCAGGAAGTGATCTCAAAATCTTCTGTACTAAATCAGCATTTGAGTATACCTTGCCAAGACTTTTCAAACAGTTAATAATATCTGTGAATCTAGTATACATGACAGAAATACTTTCATTAGGTTCCATTTTAAACAATCCATAATTATGCACTAAAAGATTTATCTTTGAAGTTTTCACTTGTGAAGTTTCTTCATGGGTCACTTCAAGTTTATCCCAAATTTCCTTCGCTGAAGAGCAGATGAAAATTTGATTAAACTTGTTTGAATCCAAAGCACAGTAAAACAAGTTCATTACTTTGGCATTCAATTCATCCATCTTCATGTCATGTTCATCCCAATCCTCTTCAGGCTTAGGGACATCCACGCCATCAATTTTAGTTATGAGAACTTGTGACCTTTTAAGAATGACCTTCCATAATTGAAAATCAACAGCTTGAATATAGATTTTCATTCGTGCTTTCCAATAAGAATAATTTGTGCCTGTGAAAAGTGGAGGCCTATTAGTTGACTGGCCTTTAGCCAAAGACGTACTCATGGGATAAGCCATCAATCTTTACTCTAAGATAATCAGAGACACTGCTCTAATACTAGTTGTTGCCCAGGTAGCTACCCAAGAGGGGGGTGAATTGGGTCTATTAAAAAATTGAAGCAAGTAATGTGCAATTCAAAATCCTTTACAAGTGATAGGTGCTGTGATAGAGTTATAAAATACAGAAGCTAAACAGAGTCAAGAAAGCACAACACAAACACACCAAATTTATAGTGGTTCGGAGCAACCCAGCTCCTACATCCACTACCTAAGATACCACTTGGGATTTCCACTATATTCACACTCGAATATAGTAGGATTGTTTTACAATATCACAATCCAAAATCTCTATACTTTGGTTATACGGGATCATCAAAGAAAATCCAACACCCTTTAGTTTTAACAAGCTCACCAAAGAAACCTAACTTGGTTTTCACAGGATCACTAAGAACCTAACCCTTGGTTTTAATAAGGCTCATTAAAAACCTATTTGATTTTTCAACCGGGCTTACCAATAACCCAACAATTCAAAGATTGAATTGAAAATAAATGCAACAAGAATGACAAACTTAATTTGTCGGATAGTTGCCGGTGCAGCTTGTTGGAAGTCCACTTGAATGCACCTGAATAAGCTTTAATGACTTTAGTGGCTTCTTCCAAAAGTTGTTTCAAGCTTCAGATTGGAGTTGGTGAAAACTTGAAAGCTTGACTTGAATGCTCTTGTGCTCTTTTACTGTTGGTAGGTACGGTATTCAATGAAGCTTTCTTTTCTTTGAAGAACTCTCTAATTCATTACTTCAAGGAAGTTTAAATCCTTCAAATTTAAAGTCTTCCATCATCCCAAGATAGTTCTAGCCATTGTAGACCATTGGGGAATGATTTTTGACCGTTGGAGCACCTTTTAGCATTCAAAAACAAATTCTGGAACTAGCCGTTGGATACTTGAAAGCGGCATTCGAGTCAGCTCAGATTCTTTCAAGTTGGCTCGAATCCTTCGAGTCGATAGGTTGAGTCACCAAATCTTCAATGCAGTCAGCCTTTGTCTTAGGGTGCAAAACATCACTCTAAATGAGTCGGCTCTTTGTATCTCGGGTCGGCTCGAACTTGAATCTTGAAAATCTTGAACTCGAGGAGTCGGCTCTTTTCAGCTTGGGTCGGTTGTTCTTCTTAGGTTCGAAAAACCTTACTCTGGAAGAGTCGGCTCGATGTAGTTCGGGTCGGCTCGCTTTCTTAGGCTTTCAGAATTAGGTCTGGCAAAGTCGGCTCTTTTTGGTTCGGGTCGGCTCGCCTAGCTGTTCTCAGAAATCTTCAAGAATGGACTTTGGAGGAGTCGGCTCGGACTGATTCCAGTCGACTCAGATTCACTGGAATCGGCTTGCTTTCCATCGAGTCGGCTCGGATTGCTACGATCCAGAATGCTTGCTGCGTGCCAGTAAGCAGAGTCGGCTCTTCATTACTTGGGGTCGGCTCGAGAGTCTTCTTCAGGATTTTTATAATTGAACTTAAAGAAAACTCTCACCAACTCTTTTACAATTTTACACAATACCAACTCAAACTAAAATTCATGGCACACACACTCCCAGAAGTAACCCTTTTAATTGATTTTTCTTAGCATTTTGATTGGGTTCTTCTTTACAAAAATATTTACAACATAACTCAACCAAGAAAATTGAAGTGTAGGAGTTAAAGTTTGAACATGTTATTCATCCTACAAAAACTTGTCAAATACTTGAAGAGTTGTCAGAAATAAATGTACATGCTCCAATGTTTGGTTATCATCAAAATCACTTATGGGGTCAACACATAAAACTCGGAGCACCATAAAGAAGACCTAGATCTACTCCAAGGCACCAAACTCCAGGCTCAGATGAAGATGGCTACATATTGGCAAAAGATCGCCAATTACTACAACTCCAGGGTGAAGACACGAACCTTCCAACCCGAAGACTTGGTGTTACGAAGGTGATGGGGAACAAACCCTGATCAAGATTCATTCTAGGAGATTGGATCATTGGTCGTTAGGAAACGATCCTAGGCTAGGTTAAACCAGGCCCAAATTATTTTTTCCAAATTTTTTATTCAAACAAAACCTTTTTTTTCATAATTTTTCTTTCATTTTTTCACCTTCTTTTTTTTCTTTTTTTTTCATTGCCCTTTTTTTTTTTCCCTTCTACTCTTGAAGTCGGCAGAGTGGACCGATCTTGCTTTGAGGAGAATGCAAGAGGAGACATGCTTTCACGTTCATGCAAGGTCTTCTTCATCTCCATGGACTTGAACCAGAGGGGACTTGCAGGGAGGCTTCGCCGGTGTCGGCATTGGGGAAGGTGGTGGCACGGCTGGTGGCTGGCGTCACGGGATTGGCAGAGATGGCGATAGGGCGGCGGTGATCTTGATTTGATGGTGAACAATGGCTTCTCTGAATGAAAGGAGATCGATGATTGGTGATGATCTGGGGCATCGGCGAGGCAGAGACGGGGAGAGGAGGAGATGAATGGCCAGAATTCATCAGGGCTGGTGGTCTCGATCTGGCCTTGGCCGACTCCGGGCAGGAGATTTGGCAGTGATGGATCCTACGGGATTCGATCATGGTGCAACCGAGCAATGGTTTTCTTATGGACGGAAGGGAGTAGCGACAGTCTGGAAGATGGTGGTCGGGCGGAGTAGGACAGTGGCAAAGTTGGGGGACAGCAGCGATGATGGGCGGTAGGGTAGTTGGCTTGGTCTTGAACCGAGGAGACGGGTGAGGGTGCTAGGTCGGAGGGAGATTTCCGGTCGATGGGGTGATTTGCTCGGTCTGTCAGATGGGAAGATCGGGTGGATGCTAGATTCGATCGGGGCGGAGGAGATGGATGGCTGGTTGGGAGCAGAGGAGACGGACGAGGGTGCTGGATTGGAGGGAGATTTTTGATTGGGATGGCATGGATCTGCGCGAGGTTCTTCTTGGTTCTCGCAGTCGATTGCTGGCGGTGGAGGTCATTGGCTTGTCCGTGGTCCTTCGATGGGATCTGTGTTCAAGAGTTGAAATAGAGAAGAGACGGAGAGGAAAGATGGAAAGAAAGATCTCGAAAAGGAAAAAAAAAGTACTACAGGCTTCTCACCCTTCTCCTACTTAGAAGGGACAAAGATTGAGGCACCCTTCTCTTACCCAGAAGGGCCCTTCTCCTACCCAGAGAAACAATGATCTCCCTACCCGAAGAAACGAAGCAAATTTTTTTTTTCAATAATTCATCATAATAATCATAATTTTATTTGATCGGTAAAATAATAAATAGGCTACTCTAAGATATCTGATATCCTAATACCTCAACTCAATCCTAAACATTCAAACTATTAAAATTAAACTAATCCACCTAAATCCTAAAAACAAGATAAATCCTAAAACAATGATAAAATAAATTCTAAAAAATCATACGAAAACTAATCCTAAAATTTCAAGATATCCTAATCCCTCGTACACTCATAAATAAATATTATATTTATCCTGCTCAGAGGTTGTGTACTTTGGGATTTGTGCTACATCGGAATGTGTGTTCTCGACTCCAGGATCTTGGGCCCCAGGGTTTGGGCCTGGTTGGCTTCAGATTCTAGGCTGGCTTTTGGGTTGGGTTGGGCTTCAGGTTCTAGGCTGGGCGCTGCTTCAGATTTTGGGCTAGTCGATGTCCCCATCATTTTTCCTGAGATGGGGAGAACTCGACTTTGTCGAGTCAGGCTTCAGAAAATTGGCTTCTCGATGCATCATCTATAGACTGAATTTTTTTTTACAAATAATATAATTAAAATAAAATTAGCTAACCTAACCTAAACTTACTCTGATACCAAGTTGATGGGGAACAGATCCCGATCAAGATTTATTCTAGGAGATCAGATCGTTGGTCACTAGGAAACGATCCTAGGCTAGGTTAAACCAGGCCCAAATTATTTTTTCCAATTTTTTTATTCAAATAAAACCTTTTTTTCATATTTTTTCTTTCATTTTTTTTCACCTTCTTTTTTTCTTTTTTTTTTAATGCCTTTTTTTTAAAATTTTTCCTCTGCTCTTGAAGTTGGCAGAGTGGACCGATCTTGCTTTGAGGAGCATGCAAGAGGAGACCTGCTTTCACGTTCGTGCAAGGTCTTCTTCATCTCCATGGACTCGAACTAGAGGGGGCTTGCAGGGAGGCTCCACCAGTGTCGGCATTGGGGAAGGGGGCGGCATGGCCGGTGGCTGGTGTCACCGGATCGGTGGAGATGGCAGTAGGGTGGTGGTGATCTTGATCTGATAGCGAACAATGGCTTCTCCGGATGAAAGGAGATCCGACGATTGGCGATGATCTAGGGTGTCGATGAGGTAGAGACGAGGAGAGGAGGAGACGAAAGGTCGAAATCCATCAGGGCCGGTGGTCTCGATCTGGCCGTGGGCGACTCCGGGCAGGAGATTTGGCAGCGATGGATCCTATGGGATCGATCAGGGTGAGGCCGAGTAATGGTTTTCTCACGGACGGAAGGGAACGATGGCGGTCTGGAAGATGGTGGTCGGGCGGAGTAGGATGGTGGCAAAGTTGGGGGATAGCAGGATGATGGGTGGCATGGTAGTTGGCTTGGTCTTGAACTGAGGAGACGGGTGAGGGTGCTGGGCCGGAGGGAGACTTCTGGTCAGCGGGGTGATTTGCTCGGTCTGTCGAATGAGAAGATCGGGCGGATGCTAGATCCAATCGAGGCAGAGGAGATGGATGGCCGGCTAGGAGCGGAGGAGACAGACGACTGACTGGGAGCGGAGGAGACGGATGAGGGCACTGGATCGGAGGAAGATTTTCGATCGGGACGGCATGGATCTGCACGGGGTTCTTCTTGGTTCTCGCTGTCGGCTGTTGGCGGTGGAGGTCATTGGCTTGTCCATGGTCCTTCGGTGGGATCTGTGTTCGGGAGTTGAAATAGAGACAGAGAGGAAAGATGGAAAGGAAGATCTCGAAAGAAAAAAAAAAGTACTACAGGCTTCTCACCCTTCTCCTACCCGGAAGGGACAAATATTGAGGCACCCTTCTCCTACCCGGAAGGGCCCTTCTCCTACCCGGAGAAACAACGATCTCCCTGCCCAGAGAAATGAAGCAATTTTTTTTTTTCAATAATTCATCATAATAATCATAATTTTATTTGATTGGTAAAACAATAAATAGGCTACTCTGAGATATCCGATATCCTGATACCTCAACTCAGTCCTAAACAATCAAATTATTAAAATTAAACTAATCCACCTAAATCCTAAACACAAGATAAATCCTAAAACAATGATAAAAACAAATTCTAAAAAATCATACGGAAACTAATCCTAAAATTTCAAGATACCCTAATCCCTCGTACACCCATAGAAATAAAATATTATATTTATCCTACTGCGAGGTTTGTGTACTTCAGGATTTGTGCTGCACCGGAATGTGTGCTCATCGACTCCAAGATCTTGGGCCCCATGATTTGGGCTGGTTGGCTTCAGGTTCTAGGCTAGCTTCTGGGTTGGGCTGGCTTCAGGTTTTGGACTGGGCTAGACTTCAGGTTCTAGGCTAGGCTTCAGGTTTGATCTGGGCTGCTTTAGATTCTGGGCTAGTCGATATCCCCATCAGAAGGTTCGAAGTATCCAGGTCGATGGAACAAGGTAAACTCTCTCCTAATTGGGAGGGATCTTACTGAATCAGAGAAGTCATAAGCCTTAGAACTTACTGGCTCAAAACTCTGGACGGTTCCCTACTACCTTGACCTTGGAATGTAGAAAACCTTCGCAAATACTATTAATAAAAACTTTCTTTGGATGGACTCAACAAAATGTCTAATTAAAGGCGGAACTGACCAGCCTTCCTTATCCTCAATAAAAAGTACAAGGGAGGGCCTAATCAGCCTACCCTATCAGTATGTCCGACGAGTACAAAGGCGGGCCTGACCAGCCTACCTTTTCATTAATAAAAAATACAAGGGCGGGCCTAATCAGCCCACCCTATTAGTACGTCCGATGAATGCAAGGGTAGGCCTAACTAGCTTACCTTACCTACATCTAGCCGACAAGCATAAGAGGGGGCCTAACTAACCTGCACTGTCGGCATACCTAATGAACATGTAGGTGGGCCTAACTTGTCTACTATATAAGCAAAACCGGATCCTTCAATCCATAACAATGATGAGATCAATTGGAATCAGTACAAAACCTACAACTACCCCATGGAAATGCTTTGAAGCCATTCATTTATCATACCAATATCCATATTGAAAAAAGTCCGATGACTTCATACTTAAAATTTTTTTTTCTCGAGATGAAAATTGACAGATAGTCAACTACTTCATACTTAGAAAGAAGAATTTTGATGAAAGATACAAAATGACACAAAGATGGAAGAGAAAGGTATTATTCATTCATTTCAAAAAATCTCTAGAACATTCACATCTCAGTTGTACTACAAAAAAAAAAGAAGAAGAAAAGTACAAAGATCAGTCTATCATCAAAACAATGTCCGGAGCAGCCATGTGATGTGGAATGCAAAGGATGATTTCTAATTAGAAGATTAACAATTTTGGTTGAGCAATGATCTCTACTTACATAAACAAATTCATTTATAAGATAAGCATAGGAATCATATGAAGGAAAGCTAAACAATGGATTTAAGGTAACCCAAAATATAGTTCTTGTTTAAATCATGAAGATTAGACCTAATGGTTGGGAAACCATTCTAACTAGGCCATAAACCATTCAAATATTCAAACCTAAGAGTAAAGAAAGGTTTAATTACCAATATCAAATTCTCACACTTTTAGTGGTGGATCAAATTCAGCACTCTATGGATTGAAGATGGAACTTGAAACTATCACACCATGGGAAGAAGACCTCTAGCTTAGATGATTCCAATGGCAAGATTAACCTCCTCTTCAACTCGCAATCTTGGAGGATCTTGGAAAGAAGGGGAATTAGTGACTTGGGATGGCAGGAAGAAGGGAATGTACAGGTTCAAATTAAGAATGAATGTTGGTGGATTGGTTGAAGTTGTAGGAGATCAAGATGATGGATTTGGTGCCTTGAATGTCGGCTGATTGGAACTCCTTGGCTGAAATCTGGTTGGCATCTCTTGAAGGAAGAAGATGGGCACTCTGAGATGTTGTGGAATGGCTTCCTCGAAGGATGGAGTTGGCGGCCTTGAAGCTTGAAGAAGATGGCTATTTGGTTGGTGGATAGGAAGGATTCCTTTGGTTGATGGAAGGGGCAGTGCCTTGGTGGAGTGAAGTGGACTTAGAAAGGTGGCTAGGTTAGCTAATAGAAGATCCTATGGGCCTTTCACCCTCTCCCTCTCGGAGGACACTTGCACAACACAAATGGAAGTAGAAACTTAAGTTTTTCATTCATGAATAATCAACTTACAAGAGGGGTTTGGAGGGTTATTTATAAGCCTCCAATTCATTTTGAAAATTTGAATTACAAGGAGCAAATCATGGGATGTTGCAAGCTATAAGGAAGGAGAGTTGCAACCATGCTTGAATGGAGGAGAAAATGGTGGTCGGCCACCTTACATTTGAATTTGAATTTGGCCGCCCCATGTGTGATGATGTGCTTAGTTGTTCTCCATGTTGGCTTTGAAGATGACTTGTCTTCCAATTAGACTTGATGATGTGGCATCCACCTTGGCATGTCTTGTTGGAGTGATTTGTTGCACTTAATCTTCAAGCCCTCTTGCTTGACTTGAACCCAATTCAAACCCATCTTGGACCCAACTTATAAAATCAACTAATTACAATGTCAAATTTAACCCAATTTGACTTAAGAGACCAAAGTGACATGGATCTAATCCTAATTACAGGACTCAAACTTAACCAAAGAAGTAAATTTCCCTATTTACAGGACTCATGTTCAATTAAAGAAATAAATTAATACCATGTTCAATAAAATTGAAACCAAAAGCAGAATTAACTTAATCCATTGAAATCCATAATGAACCTGGCTTGATTAGATTGGATTGAATTCTCTTTCGAACCATGGTGCCTGCACCAATTCTCTGAGGGTGGGAAAGACTCGACCCTGTCGAGTATGGGTCAATCTGACTTTGATAGTATTCCAATAAATCTGGGTTGATTCATTGTAGATCCTCTTGAGTGATCGATCCATGAGTCATCAGATTCTGGTCGACCTTGCCATCGAACCAAATAATGTTGATAGTCTTTATCCTGGTAGTGATAGTTTTGTCATCCAGAATTCTCTTAATTCGGTCTTGCCACTCTGTTATAGTGGCGGTAGACACTCGGGGGTAGGATCACTCTCAATGATAGGTTTAATTCCAAAAGGCTCACTAGGTATCAATATTAGCTCCTTATACTCTACTAAGTCTAAAACATTGAAGGTCGAGCTGATACTTAAGTCAGATGGTAGTTCCAATACATATGCATTAGGTCTAATTTTCTTTATGATTTTGAATGGCCCTGCACCGTGGGCATGTAATTTTTGCATGGTTCCAGGTGGGAACCGTTCGGATTTGAGCCTAACCATCACGTAGTCTCCCTCATAAAATTTCTTGATTTTCTTATGTGAATTAGCCATACGTTTGTAAATTTCATTGCTTATATTGATTTTTTTACTGATTTCTTTATGCAAATCCTTAATATGCTGTGCATATGACTCAGCAGACTCAGAAACTCATGCATGTGTGGGCAATGGGATGAGATCTATGGGCTTCCTAGGTTTGTAACCATGGACCACCTTAAGGGAACTCTTTCCAATAGATCTATTAACTGAGCTATTATATGCAAACTCGGTGTGAGGTAATAAGAGATCCCAATTTTCCATGCTATCACCAACTATACATCTTAGTAGATTTCCTAGACTCCGATTAACGACTTCAGTTTGGCTATCAGTCTGAGGATGGTAAGCGGTAGAGAATTTCAGTTTGGTTCCTAGCATATGCCAAAGGATTTTCCAAAAGTAGCTAGTGAACCTAACATCTCTATTTGATATAATGGTTTTGGGTAAACCATGTAGCCTAACCACTTCATCAAAACAAAGCTTAGCCATTCTTGAAGCATCGAAAGTTTAAGAGCATGGTATGAAGTGAGCCATCTTAGAAAATCGGTCAACTACAACGTAGATGGAATCATGTCTTCTTAAGGTCTTTGGTAGTCCTAGTACGAAGTCCATGCTAAGATCTTGCCAGGGATAATCATGGACTGGTAGAGGGGCGTACAGACCAGTGTTCTGCTTTTGCTGTTTGGCAACAACACATGTTCAACTTTGAGCCATAACTTAGGCTATATTCTTCTTGAGGCCAGGCCAAAAGAATTGGTCTTCTATTGCTATGATGGTCTTATTTCTACCAAAATGACCTGTTAGGCCTCCAGCAAGAACTTCTCAGATCAAAAACTCTCTAATAGAAGTTTGGAAGACACACAACTGGTTTCCTTTGAAAAGGAATCCATCATGAATGGTATAATCATTGTGTACACTAGATGGTCCTTGTTGAAGGGACTGATAAATGACATTAAAGTCGGGACACTTAGGGTATTCTTCTTTCATTCTATCAAAACCTATAACTTCAATGCTAATTATGGTCAAATGCATGGATCATTGGCTCAGTGCTGTTGGGTTTCGGTGCAACATAGCGGAAGTGTAATTTCAAAATTGAAACTAAATTCACACAAAAAACCCCTAAACCAGGAACTCCTTAAATAAGACTAGAACATATGACAAGCATATCTATGCAAATTAGGATTAGGGTACCAACCTGTAATCGCTTATTCCAACAAACTTGAAGTTGAAGGGGCTAACTGAATTCACCAGGTGTCCAGGTGTCCGCCCTCTGATGGTGATCCACACAGAGCAATGATCAAGAAAAACTATCTTCTTTTCAATGGTTCCTCCTATTGAGTTCTTCTTCCTAGAACTCAATTGCTTGGATTATGGCTTGAATTCTTCCACACAAGAGGTAGCCTCCCTTTCCTTGATCTCTTCTCCTCCTTCCACTAAGACCTTGGCCCTTTAGACACCCTTGTCTTGAAGAAAAGACCTTGTCCTAAGAGGATATAGGCTTGTCTTAAGTTGGAGGAGAAATTAAGACAATAATGTCTTAATGTAAGAAAGAAGGAATAAATCAGAACTCCTTTCTTTCCTTTACCGTCGGAGACTTTCACTCTTATTCTTGTTCAGTGGCATAGTTTCGACAGAGGTGTACTCTATAAAGGAAACAGTGCAAGAGCAAGAAAAGAGTGAAAGAGTCTTTAGGAGAGGAAGAAGGAATAAAAGAAAACATTATCGAGTTCTGATTTTCCCGACCCTTTAAATAGATCTCAGATAGGCGCCCACACATCTCTCCGTGAAAGACTTCTCATGCCCTTTCTCATTTTCTCACGCCCCTTCCCTCCTTCTCAAGACCTTCCAGATTAAAACTCATGGCTTTTCCTAAAAGAAAAGTCGTGAAATTTCAGAAGAAGGGAGTCGCGATGTTTCGGTCTCCGAAGAGACGTTATTTCGCACAACTGGGAAGAGTCTGCGCCTTTTGTTTTTCTCAAAAATTTCCCAACCGTTGGATTCCCATCCAAGGGCACACGTGAGGTGCTAATAATGAGAAAGGAAGCCGCCCCATATAAAAACATTGGAGTTTTTTATGGAGCGCGCCAAGAGTCCATGCGCCATGGACTCTTCCAAATGGCGCGCCTAGAGTCCATTAGCACATGGACTCTTGGCATTTTGGCATGAAAAATGCTAAGGGGCGGGTGGGGGGCTAGCCTAGGTGCATGGTTAGCCAATAGGGTTAGCCATAATCCCTATAACCTCAATTAGGGTCTAATTAGATCCAATTAGAACCCAAATTGAACCAATCCAGAACCCTAATTCGAATCCAATTCTAATAGAAGCTAGGGTTTGCAAAACCTGCTAGAGTGTTATCCTATAAAGACGATTTAATTACAAATTAAACTCTTGATCAATCCTCTTAAGTGTGTGATCCATTGGGTTCCACATCTAGCCAACAGTGGGTTCGAATACAAGTTGACTTAATTTGATTAGAACTCTTTCTAATCGATTTAGGTCAAACCGGGCTTACCCGACTTGATCAATTAGGACTCTTCCTAATAAGTGATATTTAAATTTGATCAACCCACAAGATAAGATTGACGTCTAGCAACGTGTCATGTCTACCCGAAAGATATGGAAATTATGGTGAAATACCAAAATTACCCTTCAGTAGAGAGTTACCGTACAATTAAATCTTTCGATCAGCCTGCATCCAAAATATAACTATGGATATGGATATATGTCAAATCCAATATTATATTTATTTCTAGCTCAATCTTATTTTGATGACTCAATTATCTTGATATTAGAAACCATCTCTAATATCTTTACTTTGATCAAAGATTCCCTGAATCATCATCCGATTGTTAACTAGCTGGATGCTATCTCCTCTTACTAAGAGTGATCGATTCCTTGTTGACCTACTCATTACCTTCATATCCAATTCACCATTCCCAGTATCAATCCTGTGCATGACTCAGTGTCATGATTAGAATTGAACCAAAGCATGGGTTCATGTACATAAGGTACTTATGGTAGTCTCAGGTCAAAGGATTACTTGTACCACTTCCACTATGAGAACCTTCTATTGACATGTAGCTAAGACTCCATTAGATGTTCTCAAGTTGGATCAGATCAGTGAACTCATTCTCCAATGAGCACCCACATCCCAGTATCAGTGTCATACACAAGTGACTGTGAGAGCAGTCACCCTCTCTAGTATACATGGGATGTGCTAGTCTTACCGAAAAACCCTGATCCCCTACTCAGGGTTCCTTTGACTAGGAATTTTTCTTAGATTAAGGTTTTGAGACTTTAGGTCTCACTGGTATGATCTCATCATAACCCTAAAATCATAGCCATAATCTATGGGGTTCATCATATAATATAAACATAGCGTATGATGAAAAATAATGCCTTTATTAGAATATTGTCAATTATAATGGTTTGGGAGATACAATATAGATTGGCTTGTAGGGCATATCCCTTTCAATCTCCCACTTGCACTAAAGCCAATCGCCTTTAAATCTTAATCCCATACACTTGAGGTGGCGATCAAACTCTCGCTGTGGTAGAGCCTTAGTGAACGGGTCTGCTATATTGTTCTTTGTGTCAACTCTATTTATGTAGACATCTTGTCTTTTTACTATTTCTCGGACGAGATGGAAGCATCTCAGAATGTGCTTGGACTTATGATGAGCTCTTGGTTCCTTAGCTTGAGCAATAGCTCCAGTGTTGTCACAGTAAAGTGGCATTGGGTTTTCAATCTCAGGAACAACACCCAACTCTGTGATGAACTTCTTCATCCAGACTGCTTCCTTGGCGGCTTCACTGACAGCTATGTATTCTGCCTCTGTGGTTGAGTCAGCTACAGTCTGCTGCTTGATACTCTTCCAACTCACTGCTCCACCATTTAGGGTAAAAACATATCCCGAAATGGATTTGCTATCATCAGGGTCTGATTGAAAACTAGAATCAGAATAAGCTTCTAGTTTAAGATCAGAACCACCATAAACCAGAAAAATATCCTTAGTCTTTCTCAGGTACTTAAGAATATTTTTAACTGCTTTCCAATGATCCTCTCCTTGATCATCCTGAAACCTACTGACAATGCCTAAAGCATATGCCACATCAGGCCTGATACATAGCATGGCATACATTATGGACCCTATTGCCGAAGCATAAGGTATAGAATTCATTCTATTTCTTTCTTCAGGTGTCTTAGGAGACATTCTTTTAGAAAGATGTATGCCTTGACTCATAGGAAGATAACCTCTTTTACTTCCATCCATGCTGAATCTTTTCAGCACTAAGTCAATGTACCTAGATTGGGATAAACCTAGCATCCTCTTAGATCTATCTCTAAAGATCTTAATACCTAGTATATAGGATGCTTCTCCCAAATCTTTCATGGAAAACTGGTTTGATAGCCAAACCTTGACTGATTGTAACATTGGGACATCATTCCCAATGAGGAGTATGTCATCTACATATAGAACCAAGAAGACTATGGCACTCCCACTAGTCTTCTTATAAACACAGGGTTCATCTACATTTTTGATAAAACCAAACCTTTTAATAGTTTCATCAAAGTGGATGTTCCAACTCCTGGAAGCTTGCTTTAATCCATAAATGGATTTCTTTAGCTTGCATACTTGATTAGGTTTATTCTTTGAAATAAAACCTTCTGGCTGTGACATGTAGACTTCTTCCTCAAGGAAACCATTGAGGAATGCAGTCTTAACATCCATCTGCCAGATCTCATAATCGTGGTACGCTGCTATAGCAAGTAAAATCTGAATTGATTTGAGCATGGCAACAGGTGAGAATGTTTCATCATAATCAATTCCTTGTTTTTGTCTAAAACCTTTTGCCAACTAATCTGGCTTTATAGGTTTCAACTTGGCCATCAGCCCCAATCTTTTTCTTATAGACCCATTTGCACCCAATAGGATTAACACCCTCTGGTGCATCGACCAAAGACCATACTTGGTTTACATACATAGAGTCTATCTCGGATTCCATGGCTTCTTGCCATCTATCTGAATCAGTACTCAAGATAGCTTCCGTATAGGTCAGAGGTTCATCATTTTGAATGACTTGGGCTTCATTATTTTCAATAATAAACCCATACCTCTCAGGTGCCCGTGGCACTCTATCAGACCTACGGGGAGGAGTTTTGTGTTTTGGTTCTGTCCTAACTATATGTTCTAATGGTTGAGAACTGTCTATCTGTATTTCTTGTACTTCTCCAAGTTCAACAGTTCTACCATTGCCCTTTTCTAAAATGAACTCTTTTTCTAGAAAAGTGGCATGCCTGCTGACAAAAATCTTTTGTTCAGTAGGATGGTAGAACAGATATCCTCTACCCTCTCTAGGATATCCTATAAATAGACATTTATCTGCTCTAGGTTCCAACTTATGTCCAAAATTTCTTTTAACATAAGCTGGACATCCCCATACGTTAAAATATTTAAGATACGGTTTCTTTCCACTCCAAATTTCATATGGAGTACTAACAATGGATTTAGAAGGTACCTTGTTCAGAATGTAAACAACAGTTTCTAGGGCATGACCCCAGAAGGAAATGGATAAATTTATGAAGCACATCATGGATCGTACCATATCTAATAAGGTACGATTCCTCATTTCAGCTATACCATTTAGCTGTGGAGTATAAGGAGGGGTCCATTCAGAAAGAATTCCATTAACTTTAAGATAGTCTAAAAACTCCATGGATAAGTATTCTCCTCCTCGATCAGAACGAAGAACTTTAATACTTTTCCCGGTTTGTTTTTCGACCATACTTTGATACTCTTTAAATTTATCAAAGGCTTCAGATTTATGTTTCATAAGATACACATATCCAAACCTAGATAAATCATCTATAAAAGTGATAAAATATGAGTATCCACCTCTGGCCTGAGTTGTCATTGGACCACATACATCAGTATCTATAAGTCCTAATAACTCAGTTGACCTTTCTCCATGTCCGGTAAATGGAGTCTTGGTCATCTTACCCATGAGACATGATTCGCAAGTTCCTAATGATTCATACTCATAAGGATCAAGGAATTTTTCCTTGTATAACTTGCTTATCCTAGACTCATTAACATGACCAAGTCGATGATGCCAAAGTAAAGTATCATTAAAGTCTTTTCTTTTTCTTTTATTATTGACATGAAAAACACTATCATTGGAAGAAAGAGTTAAGAGGCCATTACTAAATATGCCAGAACAAATAACTTTATTAGACAACATTATCGAGCAACCAGTGCTCGTTACATCCATTATATATCCTTGTTTTAATAACAAAGGAATAGATATAATGTTCCTAATAATCTTAGGCATATAGTAACAATTTTCTAACTCCAAGATCTTCCCTGAAGGCTACTTCAGAATATAGGTCCCTACAGCTTCTGCTTGGATGATATCACCACTAGCACCGTAGAGATTGAAGTCACCTTCCTTCAATACTTTAAGCTTGTGGAGGTCCTACAAAGATTTGCATATATGGTAACCACAAGCGGTATCCAATACCCAAGTATTTGATATAGATGAATTTAATGTCAATATAGCATGTATCTCATACATACCTTTTGGTGCATCTACTGTACCAGGCTTCATAGTTGCAAGGTAAGTCTTGCAATTCCTTTTCCAATGTCCCTCTTTGCCATAAAAGAAATAGGTTGACTGTTTTGAGGCCTTCTTTCCTTTCTTATTCTTATTGATGCCACCCTTAGGGTTTAGCCTCCTATTGAAACCCTTTTTTCCTGATTTCTTCTTATTGGTTTTATCAACAAGAAGAAGTGGAGCCTTCTCTTTCTTAACGTGGCTCTCCGCTGTTTTTAACATATTTAACAGCTCAGGCAAGGAAGTGTTCAGTTTGTTCATGTGATAATTCAAGACAAACTGTGAAAATGACTCCGGGAGTGATTGCAGGATTAAATCCTGATTCAACTCCCCATCCATGATAAAACCTAATTGACTCAATCTGGTGATTAAGTCAATTACCTTCAGAACATGATCCTGAACGGATGTTCCCTCTGTCATCCTAGCACGGAATAACTGCTTAGATATTTTGTATCTAGCAGTTCTGCTTTGTTCTCCATAAAGCTCTTTTAAATTGAGCATTATGGATTAAGTATCCATGCTTTCATGCTGTCTTTGTAACTCATTGGTCATCGAGGCCAGTATGATACACTTGACAGTGAGGGAGTCATTCTGCCACATTTTGTATGTGGCCATATCTTCCTGTGTGGCATCGTCCCCTAGTGGATTAAGACTAGGGGTATCAAGAATATAAGAAAGTTTTTCTGAACTCAGCACAATCTTTAAATTTCTCAACCAGTCCACATAGTTTGGACCAGTCAGTTTGTTGGTATCTAAGATACTTCGCAGTGATAATGAAGATGCCATTTATCTACATTTAATAAAGAATAATACATAAGCAAACAATCATGAAATGACTTACATAATTAAATTAGGTCTTCAATTTAATTATGTCTCCCACTATTTTATCAAAAATCATAGCCCTCACTATGATAATCGAGAAGAACCCTGATCGGTTTTTCTTAGTGAGATTGAGATCCTAATAACTTATAAAAGATCTTGCAGAAAACACAACAAATCTTTTATAAGCTCAAAGGTAGGAAACTCTTCCAATTATATCTCATATAATTCTCAAAAATAACTTGTCCTCTAGAACATTATTAGTCTTGCAGAAAAACACAACAAACCATAATGTTCTAGTTAAGTCAAGACCCTTTCATTTCTATACAGTCAGTACTCAAATATAATGCCCTTGCAGATAACACAACAAAGCATTATACTGAATATACTGTAAGCATATCTGTGCACTAGACTAGTATTATGTCAATCACCATATTAGGTCTTGCAGATAACACAACAAACCTAATGTGATTCATAACACAATAATGATCCAGCATGAAGGAAGGCCAATATATAGTATTTTTAATACTAAGCATTTTAGTCAAGATTTAAATATAATCAAATCGGCCAGGCAAGTGGAAGAGATGTGGGAGTCCCCCCGTTGCTTTCCTAGACACCAATAAAAATTGGCCAGGTCAGTCAACGGAACCAATTAAAAACCACAATTCTCTTTACCTTCCCAGAACCACCTTTCTAGACACCGAATGATCAATTATTCATCATGACTAGTGATGCTTATTAGTTAAATATACTATGACTTAATATAATTTTTTAAGAGGAGGGTTTTATAAAATTGCCAGCACATTCTTATAGAACATATCACAATCATATCATTCTGATAAACAAATATGTGCTAAGTGTGCCATCATACTAGGACAACCATTTACCACATAATGGATCCACCATTATGCCAGGGCAACCTTATGTCAGTATGATGACTTCAAAACTAATCATATCTCTATAATAATTAGGGTTTGAGTGATAAACCCTAACTAGTGGCATACATCAAAACATATATGCAGTCAAAAATATGCTAAGTGTAATAGCATATTAGGATTTAAAAAACCCTAATATGTAACACACAAATTATCATAGATTATAGTCCTAATTAAGGTGGCTCTGATACCACTGTTGGGTTCCGGTGCAACGTAGCGGAAGTGTAATTTCAAAATTGAAACTAAATTCACACCAAAAAACCCTAAACCAGGAACTCCTTAAATAAGACTAGAACATATGACAAGCATATCTATGCAAATTAGGATTAGGGTACCAACCTGTAATCGCTTATTCCAACAAACTTGAAGTTGAAGGGGCTAACTGAATTCACCAGGTGTCCAGGTGTCCGCCCTCCGATGGTGATCCACATAGAGCAATGATCAAGAAACACTATCTTCTTTTCAATGGTTCCTCCTATTGAGTTCTTCTTCCTAGAACTCAATTGCTTGGATTATGGCTTGAATTCTTCCACACAAGAGGTAGCCTCCCTTTCCTTGATCTCTTCTCCTCCTTCCACTAAGACCTTGGCCCTTTAGACACCCTTGTCTTGAAGAAAAGACCTTGTCCTAAGAGGATATAGGCTTGTCTTAAGTTGGAGGAGAAATTAAGACAATAATGTCTTAATGTAAGAAAGAAGGAATAAATCAGAACTCCTTTCTTTCCTTTACCGTCGGAGACTTTCACTCTTATTCTTGTTCAGTGGCAGAGTTTCGACAGAGGTGTACTCTGTAAAGGAAACAGTGCAAGAGCAAGAAAAGAGTGAAAGAGTCTTTAGGAGAGGAAGAAGGAATAAAAGAAAACATTACCGAGTTCTAATTTTCCCGACCCTTTAAATAGATCTCAGATAGGCGCCCACACATCTCTCCGTGAAAGACTTCTCATGCCCTTTCTCATTTTCTCATGCCCCTTCCCTCCTTCTCATGACCTTCCAGATTAAAACTCATGACTTTTCCTAAAAGAAAAGTTGTGAAATTTCAGAAGAAGGGAGTCGCGATGTTTCGGTCTCCGAAGAGACGTTATTTCGCGCAACCGGGAAGAGTCTGCGCCTTTTATTTTTCTCAAAAATTTCCCAACCATTGGATTCCCATCCAAGGGCACACATGTGATGGTGCGGGCACCAGACTCAGAAGAAGACTTCAGAGCTCCATTTGGATCTCTGATTGACATTGCCCGAGAAATTAGGGTTTGTAATAAAGGTTGACCTGGTCAACCAGTTTATTTATTTTATTTATTTCTTGAGTCACCATTTAAATTTTGTTGAGTCATGTTGACTCGGTGCAAGTCCCAATGTGGTTTCAATTTGGTCCAAAATGGTGCCACATTTCTCTTCCAATCAACTCAAGGTTCAAGCAAGTGGAGGCCACACTCCAAGCCACACGCCCAGCCACACTCCGAGCACACGCCAGAGTCCAGGAGGTGCCACAGAGGCATCCCAGTGTCATGGTCCCCACATCCAAAGAAGAAAAAATCAAATTGGAGGCTACTTTAAAGGAGGCGCCCATACCTGCCTATTTTACCTAAGCAAAGAAGGAAGAAGACTTCTCTTGGAGAAGAAATCAAAGAAGGACATCCAACCTACTCCTAATTGAAGTTCAAATCAAAATCAAAGAGCTTAACTTGGAGTGGAAGAAAAGAAGAAATACCATAAGAAGAAGAGGACTCCAAATCCAAATCCAACTCCAAAGGAGGCACCAAAAAAATTCAAAAAAAATTCCTTTATGGCCGTCCCAATTTTTTTTGAACTCTTGGTCGGCCAAGAGAGAAGATTTTCTACCTAATCTAGTGGTTGGAGGAGTTTAGTCCCACATGGGAATTTGTACAAGCTTGGAGAAAATTTTAGGTCTATATAATAGACCTCTCTTTGTAACTTTAGAAAATCAATGAAGAAAAAATTATTTTTGCTATTCTCTTGTGTTGAGCAACCTAGGTTTCTCTTCTTCCACACTATTCTAAGTGTTGAGCTCCGTGAGGGGGTAATCCGGGTTCCATTGGAGCCTTGAGGAGGTGAGAGATCTCCATCTTTATCCAAAATCCTAGGTTAGCCACTTGAAATCCCAAAACCCTAGCCACCCTTCATTATTTTCAATCCATCAAACCCTAGATCCATCCATCTCCCATGGCCTCTCTCTCTCTACAAGTCCAGGCCGTCCACCTTCATCCAGATCCAGTCCGGCTACTTCAGATCCAGAGCAAGTTCCAAGGAAAATCACATCAACATCCAGGAGAATCCAGTTTTCAGCAATTTCAATCTTCAAATTCATCAACCTGGTAAATCTTTCCCTTGACTCTCTGATTCCATCAATTGTTTTTCTTCTCTTCCAGATCTTGAGTTCAGGAGAAGCCAACCCGCCAAAGGACCAGTATTGGAGGATCCATTACGAAGATATCTGAATCCGGGATCCAACAATCTACTCGGGAGAGTTCCTCCACCAAAATCTGTGAAGATCATTGTCTGGTTAGGTAAACCATCTCTTCTCTTTATTTCTGTTCTGCTGAAAGTTCGGAGCGAAACCCTAGGTCTGGGAGTTTCTCAACCCCCAGCGATCCGTTGCTTCTGAACTACTCTGATACTTTAGTTTCCTTAAAATTGTGCTTTCAATTATCATATTAGTCTCTTTCAATGTTAGGTTAACTTTTCTTTGATTTGAAGCCAACTTCTACAAACATATAAAAACGACAAAAAAAAAAATAGTTAATCTTAATCTACTTCCGCATCGCGTCCCTTTATTTGTTCTGCATCATTTTTGGTATCAGAGCATTCGTTCTGCATCATTTTGGTATCAGAGCCCAGTCTAGGGTTTCTGATTTGCTTGCTTGCTTTGATTGATCTCCTTTTATTTTGTCTGCTCGAAGTAGACTCCCCAGGACGTCCGGTCCTAGGAACTAAGCGAGGCGCAAGCCTCCTCCTCCCATTCCACGGGGTGTTCCTAGGGCGTGTAGGGGATCCATTGGGTTATAACTTCGTAGCAGGGATTATAAACGGGGAAGACAATCTAGTTGCAGCCCGTAATTGCCCTGTTATCTGAATTATTTCTCCCTGCATAAAACTCCGAATTGCATGATTTTTGCTTCGTTGAAACCAGTATAATTGAACCTATTTTCCATAATTTTTCTGCGATTTATTGGTTTCGTTAAAAACTCTGAGAATTAAAATACAGCAACTCTGTTTTTTTTATGTTCTGCAATTCAATTCTTTTTTGGAGTGATCATCTCATAATTTACTTAAGGGCAATTGAGCATCTAAGATAAGGGGAGGAGTTGATTACCTCTCCTTAGCCCAAAACCACCATCCAATCAATCGAACCTAGACCTAATTTAAAATCAGTTAGACCTAATTTGTCCTAGTGGGCTAGGGACACCAATTGGTCGGGTCTAGGCTAGTGTTGAGTCAGTTTGCTGAGTTATTCTGTGTGTGCTTAGCACTCAGTGTCTAGAACGGTGGTTCAGGGACTACGTCCCGAAGGGCTTGTGTGCTGGTCCGCCTACCTGGCCAATCACTGATTGGTGTCTAGGATTGGCGATCAGGGACCTAACACTCCCCTTACACCTGCCTGGCTGAGTCCTGAGTTACTACAGGCTAGCTTGCCACTCTGATTGGGCATCTAGTTTGGACTCTAGGTCTAGTGATCCAGTAGTCGATTTAGTCTAGTCTCATTTTGTGTGCTTGCTTGAATCATCATGTCTACCAGAAACGGAGTGCCATATCAACCTGGTCAAACCCAACCTGATTTAGAGGCCATGATCAGAACTCTTACTGAAAGTATGGCGAAAATGAATCAGGATATGACAAACACTGTGGCCCAGTTTAGCGCACAAATTCATGAGGATCTTACCCAACTTAGGGACCGAGTCCAAGTACTTGAAGAACCTAGACATCGGAATTGGACTCCTGACCCCGATTTTAATGTGCCTCAGCCTCACCCACATCAGGAGCCTAGAAGGCCTTTATATAGAGATCCTGAACCTAATCATAGGAGGCCTGACCCAGAGCCTGAAGATAGAGATGATAGGTTCATCAGGAACATCAAATTAGATGCACCCACTTTTGATGGTAGTCTGAACCCTAAGGTGTATTCTGATTGGGAGGGTGAGATGGATCAATACTTTGAGTGGTATGCTATGTCTGAGGAGAGGAAATACAAGTTTGCCAAGATGAAATTAGTGCGTCAAGCTAGGTTATACTGGGGGAACATTGAGCTAACCACTAGGAGACGGAATGTTGAGCCCATAACCACTTGGCAGGGTATGAAAGAAAAACTGAGAGATAAATACCTACCCATTTCATACCAGCAAAACCTGTTAGACCAATGGCAAAACCTGAAACAAGGAAACCGATCTGTCTCAGACTACATAACTACTTTTGATGAATACCTAATGAGATGTGATGTGAGTGAAGCCCACGAAGTCACTTTGTCTAGATTTAGGGCTGGACTGAGGGAAGATATCAAGAGAGAACTATTTCTGAGAGAGGTTACTGATCTAGACCAAGCCTACCAGATTGCACTGAACACTGAGAAATTTCAGAGAGGACCTATACCTTCTAGGGTTAGTGCCCCAATCCCAAGGAATGGACCTAGTCAAGTTATCCCTAGTAAACCTTTTCAGGGTACTTCTACCCCTAGGCCCATGGACAAAGGTAAGGCACCTGATACCCAGAGAACCCCTAGTTCAAATATCACCTGTTTTAAGTGTCAGAAACCAGGTCACATTTCTAGTCAGTGTACTGCCATAGCCTGTTTCAAGTGTCATAAGGTAGGTCATGTTGCTAGCCAGTGCCCACGGAGATCCCTTTACATAGAAGAGGGAGAGAATGATAATTCCGAGCCCAGTGAGGAATTTGAAGAAGAAGTTTATGAGGCCGGAATGAATTTGGTTGAGGAGTATGAAGGAGAGGAGGAACCCAATGAATCTGACCAATTAGGAGTTGTAAGATGCATCATATCCCAGAATCTAGTTCAAGAGGATTGGCGTAGGACTAACATCCTACAGACTTTTCTTAAATTAGGGGATAAGGTATGTAAGATCATCATAGATAGTGGGAGCTGTGTAAATGCCATCTCTACTAGCACTGTCAAGATGTTAGGCTTAATCCCAGTTCCCCATCCCAACCCCTATAAGGTTTCCTGGGTAGATTCTACCTCCATACCCATCCAGTCTAGATGTCAAGTCCAAATCCAAATGCAATCTTATCACGAAAAGATTTGGTGCGATGTCTTACCCATGGGGGTGAGCAGTATAATTCTCGGAAGACCTTGGTTGTATGATCATGATGCCACCCTCTTAGGAAAATCCAATACCTGTGTCTTTAGTTTCAATGGGAAGAAGATTACGATCCATTCCGTTCCCCCTAAGGACAAGGTAACTAAAGGAGCTGGTAAGGTTAAGGAGATGAAAACTGGAGTGAACCTAATCAGTGCTAAGGATCTAGAACAAGAAATTCATAGTGGTTCACCCATCTGGATGTTGACTGCTAAGGAGCTTAGAACTTCGGAACCCTCAGAGCCTCCTCAAGAAGTTAAACCTGTGTTAAAAGAATTTGAGGATGTCTTTCCCGAGGATTTGCCATACCACCTTCCACCTCTTAGGGATATCCAGCATGCCATAGATCTAATCCCAGGAGCAACTTTGCCCAACTTGCCCCATTACAGGATGAATCCATCTGAGCATGAAGAACTGCAAAAGCAGGTTGGAGAATTATTGAGGAAGGGGTTTATTAGAGAAAGTCTTAGCCCTTGTGCAGTCCCAGCCTTACTGACCCCAAAGAAAGATGGCACGTGGAGGATGTGTGTTGACAGTCGTGCCATCAATAAAATTACAATCAAATATAGGTTTCCCATCCCTAGACTAGATGACATGCTTGATATGATGGCTGGTACAATGGTTTTTTCTAAGATTGATCTCAAAAGCGGCTATCATCAGGTTAGGATTAGACCCGGGGATGAATGGAAAACTGCTTTCAAAACTAAGGATGGTCTTTATGAATGGGTTGTTATGCCTTTTGGGTTGTCCAATGCCCCTAGTACTTTCATGAGAATTATGACCCAGGTACTTAGAGCTTTCATAGGAAAATTTGTGGTGGTCTATTTTGATGACATCCTGATCTATAGTAAGACCCCAACAGATCACCTAGACCACCTTAGAGCAGTCTGCCAAGTTTTGAGGAATGAGAGACTCTACGGTAATCTTAAGAAGTGTGAATTCATGACTAGTAGAGTTATCTTTCTTGGTTTTGTAGTAACCCCTGACGGCGTGGCGGCCGATCCTGAGAAGATTAAGTCCATAGTAGACTAGCCAGAGCCAACCAATGTGCATGAAGTTAGAAGTTTCCATGGCTTGGCTACCTTCTATAGGCGATTCATCAAGGGGTTTAGTACTTTAGCTGCTCCAATCACTGATTGTATTAGGAAGGGAGAATTTCATTGGACTAAGTCAGCCCATAAAGCCTTCCTAGATCTTAAGGATAAAATGACCCAGGCACCCATTCTGAGATTACCCGATTTTTCTAAAGTATTTGAGGTTGCCTGTGATGCTTCAGGTGTAGGAATAGGTGGAGTCCTAAGCCAAGAGAATCATCCCATAGCATTCTTTAGTGAAAAACTTAATGATGCTAAGCTTAGGTATTCTACCTATGATAAGGAATTTTATGCGGTGGTGCAAGCTTTGCGTTACTGGAGACATTATTTGCTACCGCAGGAATTTGTACTATTTTCGGACCATGAGGCTCTTAGATTTCTGAACTCCCAAAAGAAGCTTAACCCTAGGCATGCTAAGTGGGTAGAATATATCCAGTCCTATACTTTTGTCCTGAAACATAAGGCTGGAGTTGAGAATAAGGTAGCTGATGCCCTTAGTCGCCGATCTCTGTTATTAACTTCTGTTAGAACTGAGGTCATAGGGTTTGAGCAAATCAAAGAGGAATATGAGTCTTGTCCGGATTTCACAACTGTGTATCAGGATCTAGTTCAAGGACCATCTAGTAATCACCAGGATTATACCCTTGTAGATGGTTTTTTGTTCTTCAAAAATAGGCTTTGCATCCCTAGAACTTCTCTTAGGGAATTTTTGATTTGGGAAATCCATGCTGGAGGTTTAGCTGGCCATTTTGGAAAAGACAAGACCATTCTAGCTATTGAAGACCACTTTTTCTGGCCTAGCTTAAAAAGGGATGTAGCTAATATTGTAGCTAGATGTCGAACCTGCGCTGTTGCCAAACAGCGAAAACAAAACACTGGCCTTTATACCCCACTCCCTGTCCCAGATCGTCCTTGGCAAGATGTGAGTATGGATTTTGTGTTAGGTTTACCTAAGACCCAGAGGAGACATGATTCTATCTGTGTCGTAGTCGACCGATTCTCTAAAATGGCCCACTTCTTGCCTTGTTCCCAAACTTTTGATGCGTCTAAGGTAGCCACACTTTTCTTCAATGAGATAGTTAGACTCCATGGCCTACCTAAGACAATCATTTCAGATAGGGATGTCCGGTTCACCAGTTACTTTTGGAAGACCCTTTGGCATAAGTTAGGGACAAAACTTAAGTTTTCAACTGCCTATCATCCCCAAACTGATGGCCAAACTGAAGTAGTGAACCGTAGCCTAGGAAATCTGCTGAGATGTCTTGTTGGTGAAAATACCAGAAATTGGGATTTATACCTACCAAGGGCAGAATTTGCGTACAACGACTCGGTCAATAGGTCTACGGGTAAGAGTCCATTTGAAATTGTACATGGGTACAAACCTCACACACCTCTTGACCTAGTCCCTTTACCTGTCCACACTCGAGTCTCCGAGTCTGCTGAGAATTTTGCACAGCATGTAAAAGACTTGCATAAAGAAATTCATGCCAAAATAAATTTAAGTAATGAAACTTATAAGAAGTTGGCTGATACTCAAAGGCGAGTCAAATCTTTTGTTGAGGGAGACTATGTGATGATTAGGTTAAGGCCTGAACGGTTTCCTCCTGGAACCGTTAGAAAGTTACATGCTAGGGGAGCTGGACCATTTAGAGTGGTAAAGAGAGTAGGATCCAATGCCTATGTGCTCGAGTTGCCTCCAGAACTAGGCATTAGCTCTACTTTCAATATTACAGACTTAGTAGAGTACAGGGAGCCAGCTGTGATTCCTAGTGAGCTTTTTGAGCCTAACCCTATCATTGAGAGTGATCCCGACCCTGTGTGTCCACCAACAAACTGGCCTGTGAGGAAAGAGCATATTGAAAAGATCCTGGATGATCAGGTTATCTCTACTCGTAATCGAGGATACCAAAGGTACCTGGTCCGCTGGCAAGGAAGGCCAGATTCTGATGACTCTTGGATCTCCCGAGAAGAATTACAAGAATTGGACCCAGACCTCTTGGAGAGATACCAGAGCCAACTTGAGCCTTACTCGACAGGGTCGAGTTCCTCCCACCCTGGGAGAATTGGTGCGGGCACCAGACTCAGAAGAAGACTTCAGAGCTCCATTTGGATCTCTGATTGACATTGCCCGAGAAATTAGGGTTTGTAATAAAGGTTGACCTGGTCAACCAGTTTATTTATTTTATTTATTTCTTGAGTCACCATTTAAATTTTGTTGAGTCATGTTGACTCGGTGCAAGTCCCAATGTGGTTTCAATTTGGTCCAAAATGGTGCCACATTTCTCTTCCAATCAACTCAAGGTTCAAGCAAGTGGAGGCCACACTCCAAGCCACACGCCCAGCCACACTCCGAGCACACGCCAGAGTCCAGGAGGTGCCACAGAGGCATCCCAGTGTCATGGTCCCCACATCCAAAGAAGAAAAAATCAAATTGGAGGCTACTTTAAAGGAGGCGCCCATACCTGCCTATTTTACCTAAGCAAAGAAGGAAGAAGACTTCTCTTGGAGAAGAAATCAAAGAAGGACATCCAACCTACTCCTAATTGAAGTTCAAATCAAAATCAAAGAGCTTAACTTGGAGTGGAAGAAAAGAAGAAATACCATAAGAAGAAGAGGACTCCAAATCCAAATCCAACTCCAAAGGAGGCACCAAAAAAATTCAAAAAAAATTCCTTTATGGCCGTCCCAATTTTTTTTGAACTCTTGGTCGGCCAAGAGAGAAGATTTTCTACCTAATCTAGTGGTTGGAGGAGTTTAGTCCCACATGGGAATTTGTACAAGCTTGGAGAAAATTTTAGGTCTATATAATAGACCTCTCTTTGTAACTTTAGAAAATCAATGAAGAAAAAATTATTTTTGCTATTCTCTTGTGTTGAGCAACCTAGGTTTCTCTTCTTCCGCACTATTCTAAGTGTTGAGCTCCGTGAGGGGGTAATCCGGGTTCCATTGGAGCCTTGAGGAGGTGAGAGATCTCCATCTTTATCCAAAATCCTAGGTTAGCCACTTGAAATCCCAAAACCCTAGCCACCCTTCATTATTTTCAATCCATCAAACCCTAGATCCATCCATCTCCCATGGCCTCTCTCTCTCTACAAGTCCAGGCCATCCACCTTCATCCAGATCCAGTCCGGCTACTTCAGATCCAGAGCAAGTTCCAAGGAAAATCACATCAACATCCAGGAGAATCCAGTTTTCAGCAATTTCAATCTTCAAATTCATCAACCTGGTAAATCTTTCCCTTGACTCTCTGATTCCATCAATTGTTTTTCTTCTCTTCCAGATCTTGAGTTCAGGAGAAGCCAACCCGCCAAAGGACCAGTATTGGAGGATCCATTACGAAGATATCTGAATCCGGGATCCAACAATCTACTTGGGAGAGTTCCTCCACCAAAATCTGTGAAGATCATTGTCTGGTTAGGTAAACCATCTCTTCTCTTTATTTCTGTTCTGCTGAAAGTTCGGAGCGAAACCCTAGGTCTGGGAGTTTCTCAACCCCCAGCGATCCGTTGCTTCTGAACTACTCTGATACTTTAGTTTCCTTAAAATTGTGCTTTCAATTATCATATTAGTCTCTTTCAATGTTAGGTTAACTTTTCTTTGATTTGAAGCCAACTTCTACAAACATATAAAAACAACAAAAAAAAAAATAGTTAATCTTAATCTACTTCCGCATCGCGTCCCTTTATTTGTTCTGCATCATTTTTGGTATCAGAGCATTCGTTCTGCATCATGTGAGGTGCTAATAATGAGAAAGGAAGCTGCCCCATATAAAATTATCGGTGTTTTTTATGGAGCGCGCCAAGAGTCCATGCACCATGGACTCTTCCAAATGGTGCGCCAAGAGTCCATTAGCGCATGGACACTTGGCATTTTGGCATGAAAAATGCTAAGGGGCGAGTGGGGGGCTAGCCTATGTGCATGGTTAGCTAATAGGGTTAGCCATAATCCCTATAACCTCAATTAGGGTCTATTTAGATCCAATTAGAACCCAAATTGAACCAATCCGGAACCCTAATTCGAATCCAATTCGAATAGAAGCTAGGATTTGCAACACATGCTAGAGTGTTATCCTGCAAAGATGATTTAATTACAAATTAAACTCTTGATCAATCCTCTTAAGTGTGTGACCCATTGGGTTCCACATCTAGCCAGCAGTGGGTTCGAATACAAGTTGACCTAATTTGATTAGAACTCTTTTTAATCGATTTAGGTCAAACCGGGCTTACCCGACTTGATCAATTAGGACTCTTCCTAATAAGTGATCTTTAAATTTGATCAACCCACAAGACAAGATTGATGTCTAGCAACGTGTCATGTCTACCCGAAAGATATGGAAATTCTGATGAAATACCAAAATTACCCTTCAGTAGAGAGTTACCGTACAATTAAATCTTTCGATCAGCCTGCATCCAAAATATAACTATGGATATGGATATATGTCAAATCCAATATTATATTTATTTCTAGCTCAATCTTATATTGATGATTCAATTATCTTGATATTAGAAACCATCTCTAATATCTTTACTTTGATCAAAGATTCCCTGAATCATCATCCGATTGTTAACTAGCTGGATGCTATCTCCTCTTACTAAGAGTGATCGATTCCTTGTTGACCTACTCATTACCTTCATATCCAATTCACCATTCCCAGTATCAATCTTGTGCATGACTTAGTGTCATGATTAGAATTGAACCAAAGCATGGGTTCATGTACATAAGGTACTTATGGTAGTCTCAGGTCAAAGGATTACTTGTACCACTCCCACTATAAGAACCTTCTATTGACATATAGCTAAGACTCCATTAGATGTTCTCAAGTTGGATCAGATCAGTGAACTCATTCTCCAATGAGCACCCACATCCCAGTATCAGTGTCATACACAAGTGACTGTTAGAGCAGTCACCCTCTCTAGTATACATGGGATGTGCTAGTCTTACCGGAAAACCCTGATCTCCTACTCAGGGTTCCTTTGACTAGGAATTTTTTTTAGATTAAGGTTTTGAGACTTTAGGTCTCACTGGTATGATCTCATCATAACCCTAAAATCATAGCCCTAATCTATGGGGTTCATCATATAATATAAACACAGCGTATGATGAAAAATAATGCCTTTATTAGAATATTGTCAATTACAATGGTTTGGAAGATACAACATAGATTGGCTTGTAGGGCATATCCCTTTCAAGTGCATCTACTTCCCTATTTTCAATGCCAGCATGGTGTTTCAGAACAAAAGTATATGCTTGAATGTATTCTACCCATTTCCCATGCCTAGGGTTCAATTTCTTTTTGGAATTAAGGAATCATAAGGCTTCATGATCGAAATAAAGAATGAACTCTTGTGGTAGTAAGTAGTGTCTCTAATATCTCAAAGCTCGAACTACCGCGTATAATTTCTTATCATAAGTCGAATATCTCATTCTTGCCTCATTCAACTTTTCACTAAAGAATGCCACTAGATGACTCTCCTGACTTAAGACTCCTCCAATTCCTACTCTGGAGGCATCATAAGCAACCTCAAATACTTTTGAAAAATCAGGTAATCTTAAAATAGGTACTTGGGTCATTCTCTCCTTGATTTCTAGGAAGGCTCTATTGGCAGCTTTTGTCCATTCAAAGGTTCCCTTCCTAATGCAGTCATAATGGGTGCCACTATGGTACTGAATCCTTAAATAAATCTCCTATAGAAGGTGGCTAGACCATGGAAACTACGAACTTCATGAACACTTTTGGGTACCGGCTACTCAACTATGGACTTGACCTTCTCGGGGTCGGCAGACACTCCTTCAGTGGTGATAACAAATCCTAGAAAGATAACTCAATGGATCATGAATTCACATTTCTCGAGGTTGGCATAGAGATTATCTTGTCTAAGGGCATGACAAACTTGCCTAAGATGGTTCAAATGGTCTTCCTTCATTCTACTATAAATGAGAATGTCATCAAAATAGACTACTACGAACTTCCCAATGAATGTCCTTAAAACATGGGTCATGATCCTCATGAAGGTGCTAGGTGCATTGGACAGACCGAAAGGCATTACTACCCACTCATACAAGCCATCTTTAGTCTTGAAAGCAGTTTTCTATTCATCCCCGGGTCTAATTGTTACTTGATGATAGCCACTCTTAAGGTCGATTTTGGAGAAAATGTTGGCTCCAGCCATCATATCCAACATGTCATCCAAATGGGGGATAGGAAAATGATACTTAATGGTAATCTTATTGATGGCTCGACTGTCTACATACATTCTCCAAGTACCATCTTTCTTAGGGATCAGAAGGGCAGGTACCGTACATGGGCTCAGGCTTTCTCTAATGAATCCCTTTTGGAGTAGTTCCCTAACTTGTTGTTGTAACTCAGAATGTTCTGTAGGATTCATCCTATAATGGGGAAGGTTCGGTAATATGGAACATGGGATCAAATCTATGACATGTTGAATTTCTCTTAAGGATGGAAGGTGATTAGGGAGGTCTTCTAAAAATACATCTTGAAACTTCTATAAAAACCTTAACACTTCCTAGGGCTGTTCCTTATGGGTTTGATCATGAACTTCCTTAGTTGACAAAATCCAAATAGGTGAACCACTGTTAAGCTCTTGCTCTAATTCCTTAGCATTGATCATGTTTATTCCCTATTTCTTGTCCCTCAGGTGACTTGATCCTCTCTTAACATTATCCTTAGGTGGTGAGGGATTGATTACAATTTCCTTTCCATTATGAGTGAAAGAACACGAATTAGATCGACCATAGAGTATGGCATCATGATCATAAAACCATGGTCGGCCTAATATGATGCTATTAACCCCCATTGGAAGAACATCGCACCAAACCTTTTCTTGGTATGACTGGATCTGGATTATAACTTGGCACCTAAATTTGATGGGAATTGAGATCGAATCTATCCAGGATATCTTATATGGGTTGGGATGGGGTACAGTAGGCAATTCTAAACTCTTGACCGTACTGGTCGATATGGCATTGACACAACTTCCACTATCTAAGATGATCTTGCAAACTTTTTATCCTATCTTAACAAAGGTTTGTAGAATGCTAGTCCTATGCCAATCTTCTTGCTCCTTAGTCTGGGACAAAATACATCTCACAACCCCTAGAAACTTCGATGAGTCAATGATCTCTTCATCCCCTTCATACTCATCAGCTAGGTTCACACCTGCCTCATATACTTCTTCTTCCTCACAATTTTTTATGGGTTCAGGGACTTCCTCTTCTACTTCTCTTATGTGTAACGCTCTGGTGGGACATTGGCTTGCATAGTGACCTATCTTATGGCACTTAAAACAATGGACATTACCCTCTCTTCGAACTTTAGGGCTCTTTCCTTTATCTTCTCTACGAGCTAATGGAGTAGCAAGATTGGGTCTGTTAGATGGACTTGGGCTTGGCCTACTTCCAAAAGTATTAATCCTAGTGGGTTCGGGTCCCAAAATAGTGGTCTCCACTGAAATCTCTCACAGTCCCTAGGAACTTGGTAGGCTTTGTCTAGGTCTTAGACCTCTCTCAAAAATAACTCTCTCTAGATTTCCTCTATTAGACCTGCTCTAAACCTAGACAAGGTCATAGCTTCTGACTCAACCACACTACATCTCATGACGAACTCATCAAACTTGGCAATATACTCTGACACCATTTTATTTCCTTAACTTGATCGTTGCCATTGATCCAAGAGTCTTTGCCCATATGACATGGGTAAATACTTCTCCCTAAGCTTTACCTTCATAGCTCTCCAAGTAGCTATGGGCATGTCACCTCTCTGTCGACTAATGCGCTCAACATTATCCCAATATAATCTGGCCTAACGGACCAATCTATGTTTGGCAAACTTAAATTTTCTATCTTCTGACATCTCGTACCAATCAAAGTATTGATCTATATCACTCTCCCAGTCTATATATATCTTAGGATCCAAGTTTTCATCGAATGTGGGTGCATATAGACAAATATTTCTAAGGATTTTCTCATCCTGGTCAACACATTCATGGTGTGGTCTCCTTTGATGTGGGTCAGGAGTATGTTCCTGGCGTTGGACTCTAGGATGGATGGGTGCCAAACTGGATGACTATGGCTCAGTAGGGGTCATACAGGTCTCTTCAAGAGTTTCTATTCTCTCTTCCATTTGATCAAACCATTGTTCAATTGCTTGAACTGCTCAGTCATAGTTCTCATTAGAGCTTCTAGATTGGGGTCCATGATAGAACGTGATTGGTCTTGTGAATGTTGGTATAGAGTTCCTAATCTAGTAGTCATTCAATACAAAGACTCATTCTAGGGTTTCCTAGACCTAGAAGTTCAATGTAGTATGAATCGACTAGGTGTAGATCAAGACTACAAATACTCTTTCAATTAGCCAGGTAAGGGGTGGGATTATGGGAGGCTCCCCCTGCTCTCGCAGGGTCCTAATTAAAATCACAGATCCACTCAAGGCATTTATCATTGGACCTCTAGCCTTAGACACCAATCTCCAGAAGTAAATGAAGAATTGACTTACACCAGCTCAACACACTAATTAAGCTTAACCTGTTGGTGTCCCTAGTTCTAATTAGGTTGCTACTTAATTTTATTAAAAGCTTGGGTTCGATGCAAAATGGGGTTGGTTGTTTTTGGGCCAAGAAAAGATAATGACCTGCTCCCTTATCTTATGATATTGCCACCCTTAAGTGTTTTAAAATGAATGCAACATTACAATATCAACAAAACTAGTTAAGCAAAATGTAAACAAAACTAATCAAGCATAATGTAAATTTTTTAATTTAAAATTTCAAATTCAAATCTTTTTTTATTATTTTTTTATTTTTTTGTAATTTCAAAATTTAAATTTCAACATTTAAATTTCAAACTCTTGGTGGAAAACCTAAGTTTGAACTATGCTAGGAATTTTGGGATGTTCAATGTGCCAAACAAAAGAAAATCATGCACTTCACACACTCACTTAACAAATCATACAAATCACTCAACAAGTAGGCAAATAGCTATTAAACTTTCAACCTAAAGACTTCACGTCCGACCGTAGCTCATTACTCCCATGGACAGACAGTATATTTGCATATACCCCATTCAGGAGGCATGAAACTCTAGATTAAAGATGCAAACAATTGCTGAAATTAAACTAATCTATATGTCCTAGTTTACCATGCTCTGATACCAAATTGATGCAGAATGCAAAGTATGATTTCTAATTAGAAGATTAACAAGTTTGGTTAAGCAATGATCCTTACTTATATAAACAACCTCATTCATAAGATAAGCATAGGAATCATATGAAGGAAAGCTAAACAATGGATTTAAGGTAACCCAAACTATAGCTCTTGTTTAAATCATGAAGATTGGACCTAATGGTTGAGAAACCATTCTAACTAGGATATAAACCATTCAAATATTCAAACCTAAGAGTAAAGAAAGGTTTACTTACCAATATCGAATTCTCACACTTTTAGTGGTGGATCAAATTCAGCACTTTATGGATTGAAGATGGAACTTGAAACTATCACACCATGGAAAGAAGACCTCTAGCTTAGATGATTCCAATGGCAAGATTAAGCTCATTTTCAGCTCACAATCTTGGAGGATCCTAGAAAGAAGGGGAATTAATGATTTGGGATTGTAGGAAGAAGGAATGTAAAGGTTCAAAGTATGAATGAATGTTGGTGGATTGGTTGAAGTTGTAGGAGATCAAGATGATGGATTTGGTGCCTTGAATTTGGGCTGATTGGAACTCCTTGGCTGAAACTTGGTTGGTATCTCTTGAAGGAAGAAGATGGGTACTCCGAGGTGTTATGGAATGGCTTCCTGGGAGGATGGAGTTGGCGGCCTTGAAGCTTGAAGAAGATGGCTATTTGGTTGGTGGATGGGAAGGATTCCTTTGGTTGATGGAAGGGGTAGCACCTTGGTGGAGTGAAGTGGACTTAGAAAGGTGGTAGGTCGGCTAATGGAAGATCCTATGGGCCTCTCACCCTCTCCCTCTCAGAGGACACTTGCACAACACAAATGGAAGTAGAAACTTAAGTTTTTCATTCATGAATAATCAACTTACAAGAGGGGTTTGGAGGGGTATTTATAAGCCTCCAATTCATTTTGATAATTTGAATTACAAGGAGCAAATCATGGGATGTTGCAAGCTTTAAGGAAGGAGAGTTGAAACCATGCTTGAATGGAGGAGAAAATGGTGGTCGGCCACCTTACATTTGAATTTGAATTTGGCCGCCCCATGTGTCATGATGTGGCATGCTTAGTTGTTCTTCATGTTGGCTTTGAAGATGACTTGTCTTCCAATTAGACTTGATGATGTGGCATCCACCTTGGCATGGCTTGTTGGAGTGATTTGTTGTACTTAATCTTCAAGCACTCTGTACTTAATCTTCAAGCACTCCCTTAACTTGAACCCAATTCAACTATCTTGGACCCAACTTATAAAATCAACTAATTACAATGTCAAATTTAGTCCAATTTGACTCAAGAGACCAAATTGACATGGACGAATCCTAATTACATGACTCAAACTTAACCAAAGAAGTAAATTTCCCTATTTACAGGACTCATGTTCTATTAAAGAAATAAAATTGAGACTCATGTTCAATAAAATAGAAACCAAAAGTATAATTAACTTAATCCATTGAAATCCATAATGAACCTGGCTCGATTAGATTGGATTGAAATTTCTTTTGAATTGTGGTGCCCACACCACCATGGTAGGAACCTCTTCCGATTGACTAGGGGCCTCCAGATTAGCCACAGAAGGGGCTTCTTCAAATTGTCTAAGAGCTTCTTCAGCTTCGGCTTGCGGTGCATGTTCTTCTTCGATCTTGTACAACTGAATGCTTGAGAGGTCTAAACCTGGATAAAGTCCATGAACCTCCTTGACACCATCATTGAAGCCCACCTGGTAGCTGACTGCCCTGGACTCGGTCAGTTCATCTTTAAAGTTTGATGACTTCTTGTAGTCTTTGATGGCTCGGACAACTTGTTCTTTTATGGCCTCTGTTTCTTTCGCTGCCTCTTCGACCTTTTTCTGACTTTCCTTGGCTGAATGTTCCAAGGAATGGATCTTCTTCTTCTTCTTCCTGAGCTTCACCTCTTGTTCGGATATCTTTAGTTGGGCCTTCTTTAGCTTGGCCTTCAAAGTCTGGATATTGGCGATGCTCTTATTTAACTTCTCTTCCATGGCCGCTCTTAATTCTTCGACCACCTCTTTTTCGGTTTTTATCGATTATAGCTCTTCTCGAAGGCCTTTGCTGAGATTGGTAAACCCTGATATGCCTTCCTCTATTAGGGTTACTTCATAAATCAGCTGTACCAAGCAATGAAATGAAAAACTTAGTTACGTTAACCACAATCTCAAAGAAATTGATGAGAAGAATGATGCTTACTCTCAAAATGTTCGGATATATTGAATCGGTGACATGCTCAAGTTGGCGATTCTTTGTCACCTTCTATTCTCTTGGGAGGAGTGTGGCCTTCGGTAATTTCCTGGCCATTTTGGGGTTCTCCAAACCCCTCTTATTGTAGAAGACCCAAAGTCTACCTCGTATTCCTTCTTGGAGGGAATGTCTCTTCCTGACTCCTCTTCGATCTGAGGAGCCTTGCCTTTATCTTTAGGAGAGAGCCGGACTATTGGTGCATTGACGATGGAGGTGAGATTCGGCCATCCCGAAGTCAGAAATAGAGTAGAGCCCCTAGAGTGGAGCTCTGTCAAAGGCACATCGTCGTCGTCCGATGCCATCCTCAGCGATGTATTTCTCGTGGTCTCTTCGGTCCAAGCTTTCTTCTGACCCTCCGACCCCTCCGAGGAGACTGGTGCAGGCCCCTTATGGGCAGCTTGATGAAGCTTGCTAAAATTTGGCTTCATTTTGTCGCCTGTAAAATAGAAACTATAGTGGTTAGCTATTGGGAAATTGAAGACACTGAAGATATAAAAGGAACCATATATTACAAATTATATACATAACGGTAGTGATGGGCTGATGTGAGCTAGATGCAAGCTATGCTCGCTCAACATCTCTTTTGCTATGTGGACGCCTGACCCCGAAAGCCTACCGAAGTCTGCCTGGTCAGCTTTCAGCACTTTCTTGCTGGCATTAGAATCCAACTGGGGTTCTTTCCATTCCATGTTGAAACCCCAAGGATAAGGCAGGTACAGGAAAAGAAAACAAGGCTTCCATCCATGAATAGCGGATGGCAGCCCTGTGACCAACTTCTAACCAGGGCGATGACCGATGACCCACCATCTTTGGTCATGGAAGTCCTTCTTCAGCATGAAGAAGGAGATAAATAGGGAGATCCTCGGCTCTACATTTACTCTATGGAAAAGGACTAAGAAGGCACAGATGACCCAAATACTGTTCGGAGTTAGCTGTGCCGAGACTACATGGTATAAATTAAAGATTTTGACAAAGAATGAGTGCAAGGGGAATTGAAGACCAACCTTCAGGTGGTCTTCATACACTGATATAGTGTTCGAGTGAGTATGATTCACCCTTTCATCGGGTTGAGGAAGCATTAAGGGAAGGGTTCTCGGGATGTTATAATATTTCCGTAAGGAGGCTAATTTGGAGAAGGACAGGGCACTTGCTATGGACTCTGGTTACGAATCATCCCCACCCCTCCTAGAAGGACCTATGGGCCCGAAGGGGTTTCCTTCTCCCCTACCAGTCGGAAGCCCGTCGATGGGAGGGTATCCTTAAGGATCTAACCATATTGAAAGAAAAAGGAGAAACTCTAACCTCTAAAGGAATGAAAGCTTGAAGCAGAATGCAAAAGGAAAAGATTTCAGCATGAGCAAAGAGGTTCGTTCTTTATGGTAGGCACCCTTTATATAGATGATGGAAACGGTTCAGATGTCTCCCTCAAAAGAAGTGGAGCACCTCTGATTGTGCCACGTAAGAACGGCATTGATCGTGAGTATGAACTACTAAGAGTCTCGCCAGTCGACTTGACCAAAGAAAAACCAACTTATCAGCCAGGATCCATGAGAATGCGATCAATGGTCAAGATGGGATTTTCGCATGATCCTAAGCGGGTGTGATGATGCCACGTACCCTAATCTGGGCCGAAGATGAAGAGTTAGCCGAAACACATGATGAAAAGAGTCAACACGACTCTTAAAGCCACATCATTTCTCCAGGAACCAACGGAGCCTGACACCTGTCCAAAGCACGGTGCTTGAAATGGGAAGTAGTTATTGTGATTAGCCATACTAGAGATTTTCCATCATTAGCAATTTTCCTTTTCACTAAAAAATGATAAAAAAAATTAATACTTTCATCTTTCAGAGCAATAAATTGCCTTGAAATCGGGAGTAGGGGGCAATTGTTATGATAAACTGATCCAAAGAAGTAATTGCCAGTCCGAAGATTTAATTAATCCATCTAGATTGATCAACTAGATGGATTGATAAGATAATCTTTCAAAACCCGACTAGAGAATGGATCGACTCTGCATTTCAGCCAACGATGATATATGACTTGCAAATGACCTTTGGCCTACTCCAAAGAGAATGGCTGACCTATAGTTGGCCTACTCCGAAGAGAGTGGCCTGTCTATAATTAATACACTCCAAAGAAGGATGGCTGATCTATAGTCAGCCCACTCCGAAAGAGAGTGGCTGACCTACAATCGATATACTCCAAAGGGAGTGGCCAAACTGCAATCAATATGTTTCAAGGCAAATAGCCGATCTATAGTCGGCCCACTCTGGAGAGAGTGGTCGACCTACAATTGATATACTTCGAAGGGAGCAGCTAAACTGTGATCAATATGTTTCAAGGCAAATAGTCGATCTTCAATCGGCCTACTCCATTCTATGGCCTGAACTCTATTGACTTAGGCATCGAAGTATCCCCCACTAGAGAAAGTCTGGTCAGGGATTTGTTTTGCAGGAACCTAAGGAGATGAACCGACGATCCATACACTCCATCTGGTCCACAGTGATCAGCGTCAACACAAGGATTTCCTAGCAAATGAGCGACAGTGAGTCGTTGCAACGATCGTGGAATAGATCAGGCAAAGGCATGGGATCCCTAGCTATTAGAGCCAAGAAAGGAAGACATCAGAGTAGAGCATAAGTAGAAAAAGATGGAGCTTAATGTGGGAACTTATGATCTTCTTGTTGTCAGAGCCAAAACGGGCATGATCATGTAGAATCTAACAGTCAAGTTAGATGCCAGTGATCCAGATTTTTTCAAGAAGCCTCCAGGCACAGCCCAAAGGCCTGTAACCAATGTAAAATCGGTGAAGTAGGCTTAATAGATGGAGGATTTGTGCAATAGATATGATGGGAGTTAAAACAAATTTAGCTAGATTTATGGGTGTTGGAAGGATTGCGATATAAAATTGAATTATTTTGAATTATTTTATGCCTATCAGAAATTTTTAAGTTGACTTGTATTACTATCAAGTTGACTCGGATCACTTCCATGTTGGGTCGATTTTTTATTGAGTTGACTCAGTCTTCTTTCTCCGAAAACAAGCTTTCTGTTGTCCATAATTGAGTTAGCTCAATTTTGTTAAGTTAGCTCAAGTTCCATCCTAGTCGGTTCAAGCATCATTTAAGTCTGCTCAAAGAATAGCCTCCAAAAAAATAGTTTTATGTATAGTCAGCTCTCTTTGTTGAGTTGACTCAAATTCCATTCGAATCAGCTCAATAGTGTGCCAGCTAAAACTATAGTACCATACCAAAACTCTTTTGTTATACAGCTAAAACTTAATTTTTCCAAAAGTTTTTTGATTCCCATTCCTAACATACTATTTAGTCATGAAGTTTATTAGCTTTTCATGATCTTTTGGCATCTAAAAACTTATATTTTGGATTGATAGTGGTTATCCTTAACTTTTCTTGAAATATTAATTTAAGTAGTTCATTAGTAACATTATATACTCAAATATTTTGTTATTTATCAAAATCAATCATTGGGACTAAGAAATATGTTAGCCCAAATAGCAAGATAATGGGCCAAATCTAATTAGATTAGGAGTTAGGCTAGCTAACATATAGTGCATGTCAATTAGTTATCCAATTAGGATCCTATGACTCACAAATAATATAATTGACTTCTTTTTTTATCAATTCCTTAGCATGCATGATCCTTTGGGCTCTACATATATCTAATAGTAGGTCTAGATTCATGTTGAACTAATTTGATTAGAACCTATCTAATCAAATTAGGTCAAACTCATGTCAACATAAGTTGTCTAATTAAAACTTCTTTATAATTTATTTCTAATTAACTCAAAAATTAAATAATTTAATTCATAAAAATCTATAAGACATGATTGATATCTAGCCACATATCATACCTACTTGGAAGATGAAGAATTTAGTGGAAATACTAAAAATATTATTTAGTGGGAAGTTACCATGCAATTAAATCATTCGATTATCCTTTATCCTAAATAAGTAATTGATCCAATGACTCACAAATAATACAATTGACTTCCTTTTTGGTTAATTCCTTAGCATGCATGACCCTTTGGGCTCTACATCTATCCAATAGTAGGTCTAGATTAATGTTGAACTAATTTGATTAGAACCTATCTAATCAAATTAGGTCAAACTCATGTCAACATAAGTTGTCTAATTAAAACTTCTTTATAATTTATTTCTAATTGAATCATAAATTAAATACTTTAATTCATGAAAATCTACAAGAAATGATTGATATCTAGCAACATATCATACCTACTTGGAAGATGAAGAATTTAGTGGAAATACAAAAAATATTATTTACTAGGAAGTTACCATGCAATTAAATCATTCGATCATCCTTTATCCTGAATAAGGAATAGATATGGAAATATGTCAAACGTTAACACTTTATTCATTTAAATCTCAATCCAGTAATGAAAACCAATAAAAGATTAGAAACAATTTCTAATTTCATCTTGCTTTGATCAAAGACTTTCTGAGTCATCATATAATAATATTTCAAGGGATAAATTCTTCTCTTATTAGGAGTGATCGATTCCTTATTGACTTATTCACAACTTTCATACACAATCTACCTTATCCAACAACAACCCATACATGACTTACTCATGAATGAGTATGAACCAAAATAAGGATTCATGTGTACAAGGTTCCATAATGATCTCAAGTTTAAGGATTATTTTCATAATTTTCACTTAGAGAACCATCTTTAGACAAGTAAGTAGACTTCATAAGATATTCTCTTGGTGGATCAATTTAGTGAACTCTTTCCTAAATGAGCATCCAATCTTCGTATTAGTGTCTCTACATAAGTGGTTATGAGACCAATGACCCTCTCCATCGAGCATATATAGGATGTGCTAGTCTTATTAGACACATTGATCATCGACTTGATGATTCTATGACTGGAAATATTTTAGAATAGAACTTTTGAGATTTTAGTTCTCACCGTTATGAACCCATCATAACTCTAAAACCATGACCCTAATATATGGAGTTCATCATAATCTTAAGACATAAATGAATAAGACATAACATATGATGAATAAAAAAATGCCACTTTATTATTGAATAATAATAAATGTCATACATGAGTTAAAAAAAAATTATAAAAAAGTTTCTATCACATATAAAATATGATTTTCTTGTAGGATACTATTTTTTTAATCTTCCACTTGTACTAAAGCTAAGTGCCCTTATATTTAATTTCTATACAATCTAAATGGTGATCAAACTACTGTTGAGATAGGGCCTTAGTGAATGGGTCTAATATATTGTTCTTTGTATCTACTCATTCTATGACCATATCTTGTCTCTCAATGATTTCATGAATGAGATGGAAGTACCTAAGGATATGCTTGGACTTTTGATGAGACCTTTTTTCTTTAGCTTGTACAACAACTCTAGTATTATCATAATAAAGTGGCATCATATTGTAACTCAGAAAGTATACCCAACTCCATGATAAACTTTTTTATCTAGATAGCTTCCTTAGCAGTAATATACTCTGTCTTAGAAACTGAGTCAGCTATAGTTTACAGCTTGGTACTTTTCTAACTAATTCACCACCATATAGAGTAAATACATACCCTGATATAGATTTACTATTATGTAGATTTGATTAAAAATTAGAGTCAGTATAGCCTTCTAGTTTTAAATCTGATCCTCCATATATTAGAAAAATATCTTTAATCCTTTTCAGGCACTTAATAATATTTTTCACAGCTTTCCAAAGATCATCCATTGGATTAGCCTGAAACCTACTTCCTATACCTAAAGCATAAGCAACATCAAGTCTAGTACATAACATGGTATACATAATTGATTCTATAACCAAAATATATGTAACTTTACTCATCTTTTATCTCTCTTTAGGTGTCTTAGAAGACATCTTAAAAAGATGTATGCCTTGACTCATGGACAAGTAACCCCTTTTACTTCCCTCTATATTGAATATTTTCAACACTAAGTTAATGTACCTATGATTGGGACAAGCCAAGCATTCTCTTTGATATATCTTTCTAGATCTTTATATCTATTATATAGGATGCTTCTCCCAAGTCCTTTATGAAAAATTTATTGGATAACCAAGCTTTGACTAATTGTAACATTGGGATATCATTTTCAATGATTAGTATATCATCAACATACAAGATTAAGAAGATAATGGCACTCCTATTTGTCTTCTTATATATACATGGTTCATCCATATTTTTGATGAAACCAAATTTCTTGATTGTTTCATCAAAGTAAATATTCCAACTCCTCGATGCTTTCTTCAATCCATAAATAGATTTTTTAAGCATGCTTGGTTTAGTCTTACACTTGAGACAAACCCCTTTGGCTATGATATATAAACTTCTTTCTCAAGATACCCATTGAGAAAGATTGTTTTTATATCCATTTGCTAGATTTCAAAGTCATAATATGTAGCTATAGCAAGCTAAATTTGAATGGATTAAGTATAATTACTGGCCAAAAAGTTTTAGCATAATCAATTTCATATCTTTGTTTAAAACCTTTTGCTACTAGCCTAGCCTTGTAGGTTTCTACTTGGCCATTTGCTCCAATCTTTTTCTTGAAGATCCATTTGCATCCTATTGGGTTTACTTTCTTAGGTGCATCAACCAAGGTCCAAACTTGGTTGGAGTACATGGATCCATCTTAGATTTCATGGCTTCAAGCCATTTATCAAAGTCTTTACTCCTGACAGCTCTGTATAGGTTACAGGATCATCATCCTAAACAATACTGACTTCATTGTCATTCTAAATGACAAAGCCATATCTGAGAGGTACACCCCGTACTTTCTCTAACCTTCAAAGAGGAGGTGTGTATTGTGGATATTCCTTATCAACAAGTACTTATGGTTAAGGAATTTCACGTGGAATGTCTATAGGATTTTGTTGAGTAGGTTGTAGGTCTTGAACTTCACCAAGTTTAACTATTCTTCTACTACCTTCTTCTTGGTAAAACTCCTTCGCTAAAAAAGTAGCATGCTTAGTTTGTTCAATAGGGTGTAAAAAAGATATCCAATACTCTCTTGAGAAGAACCTATAAACCTATATTTATCTGTCCTAGAACTTAATTTATGTCCAAAAATATTTTTGCTATAAGCAAGACAATCCTAAATTTTAAAATATTTAAATTTTAATTTTTTTTCTTTCCATAATTCATATGAAGTCCTAGTGACTGATTTAGATAGAACCCTATTTAAGATATAGGCAATAGTCTTTAGGGCATAACCCTAGAAGGAAATAGGAAGATTTGCAAAGCTCATCATGGACCGTACTATGTCTAACAAGGTGTGATTCCTCTTTTTAGCTGCACCATTTAATTATGGTGTATAAAGAGTTATCCACTCGAAGAGAATATCTTTGTCCTTAAGATGATTAAGAAATTCATCGAATAAGTATTCACCTCCTCGATCAAAGGCTTAAGAAAAAATACCTTTGTCCTTAAGATCGAAGGATTTTAATACTTTTTTCAATTTATTTTTAAACCATACTTTGATACTCCTTAAATTTTTCAAAGGCTTTGAATTTGTACTTCATAAGATACACATATCCAAATCTTGATAGATCATTAGTGAAAGTGATGAAATAAAAGTATCTTCCTCTAAATTGAGTTGTCATAAGTCCACATACATTTGTATATATAAGACCTAATAACTCAGTTACCCTTTCTTCATGTCTAGTGAATGGAGATGATGGGAAAAACCCTAATCCTTGGCATCTTAAAGATGTTCCAGTCAAATGCTAGAAAGGATTGCAATGAGCACCAAGGTAAACAACAGCTTGTCCTATAGAGGAAGATAAAAACCATTTCGACTCCCATGATACTCCCTCTTAGTTGATTTGTATAGAAGACCCACACCTGGAAGAAGAGCAAGAGTCAGCCGAGATGGCCTTCAAGATGACCGAAGGCATGATGGTAGTTGCGAGCTACTCATACATAAGCCCCTTAAACAACATCATTCGAGGCCCAGCTATTGATCTCGGGCCAAAGGGTGTCAGTTCTTGTGGGCAAAAATGTACCTTTGAAATAAAAGGGTTTATCAAGGTATCCCTTAGATAATAGATGGAACAAAACTAGTCACACAAATCCTAAAGAAGTCTTAGTTGGTTCTAACAAACTGATTCCCATATATAACTCTATCAAATAAATCACATTTCAAGCCTTGGCCTTTGGCCATCGGCTCTAAACTAAATTCTACTTTAGCCTTTGGCTTGACTATGCTCCAACTCAGTACCCTTGCTAGGATCCTCTATGTAATGAAACTGTTGACCCCCTCCTACCTATTTCAGCTAAAATAGTCTGATAGTGTTCAGTCTCTATAGACCCCTATTGTAGTTGACTCCTCAATCTACAGGAGTCCCTTCACTCATGAAATAATGGCTCATCATGCTAACTTGCAAGGTCTACTATCTCAGCTCTTGGCTCCGGCATAAAGGTCGAGTCTAAACCCTAACTCACTATTCAAAGGAGAGAAGAGCGATCCCTCCAATGCTATATAAGGTGACTCAAGAAGAAATTATCCAACACTCATTTCAACGTGTTTAAGGGTGAGATCAAAAGTCCACATCCTATAATCTCTAGTTGATGTTCTCCATTAAAAGGGATATGACTCATTCCAGGCAATAGTCTAAGTTTCCATTAATAAAAGCAACCAGCTATGCAGATGAGGCAAAACCTCATCATTAAGGAAACAAATAAGTAGCTTGACTTTTCACTTGATCTTTTGAAAGGATATGATAGCTAGACAAATTCCACTGACCTACTCAGAATTTCAATATTCTTAAAGTGTCCTCATTACCTTGCCTATAAAAGGGAGCTCCTTGAGAACTCTCAAGGTATTTTTTCATAAAACCTTTTATTTTTCTCTATTTCTTTCTTGCTGTTGCCTGATACTGACTTGAGCATTGGAGTATAGCCCGTGAGTACCATCTCTTCTAGCAAACTCTGGTAGTGAGCCAGTAGTCACAACAAATTTATATTTACCTTTGTAGCACCTACTCTTGAGAAAAAACATCAAGTAGAGCCACCATGCTGCCCAAAGGCATGTCAACTTGATGCTCCGGCAATGCTTCCCCCTGGCAGGTCGGTTGACTTGCCCGGGGCACCACTTTAGAGCCTCAAGTTAACACCTCCCAGTAGAGAAATCAACCTGACCGCCTTGAACAACTATCATAATAAGTGTAGGTGCTGGTGGTAGCTATTCATGCTATTCAATAATTGGTGATGTTGGTAGAGCCACCCATGATCCCACCATTAGAAGAAGACCAGTTGGCTCCCCCTCAAATCCTGACAATGCTTGGGGCAGATGAAGAGAACGAAGGCGACTCTCTCCCCCACGAAGCCTTAAGCATGGGGAGCCTGCACCTCTAGTGTATTATTAAGCTAGCATGCAAGGGGGCATCCCCCCTCGCCCCAATCAGATGAAGGATCGACCTTGGCTCGATCACCCTGTTGGCCATCTGAAGCATGGACAACCTAAGAGGCTGAAGTTGGCCATAAGCCTATAGAACTAGACCAATGCATTCACAAATTACAAGACTTGGTTCCCGGGAGAGATGAAGGTCTTAGTCTTACTACTAGGCACCATTCTCAATGCATATCATGGCAGAACCATTGTTGAGGCACTTCAAGATGCCCCAATTAGAGATTTACGATGGATCCACCAATCTGGTGGACCACCTGAAAAGCTTCAAGGCATTGATGCTTCTACATGGAGCTACTGAGAGAATACTCTATCAGGCTTTTCCTTTTACTCCTAGAAAATCTGTCCGGTACTGGTATTCTAGCTTGAAACCAGGTTCTATCATCTCTTTTGACAAATTAAATCAATTTTTTGTTTCCCATTTTGCAAGTAGTAGAAAACTATGATGAAGTTTTGATTCCTTAATTCACATAAAACAAAAAGAGGGAGAACCCCTCCAATCTTATTTGAGCCAATTCAATGAGGTATCTCTAGAAGTGCATGATCTAAATCATTCTATTGCGATGACTGCTATGAAGAATGGACTCTGGTAGTGTGAGCCAATTCAATGAGGTATCTCTAAAAGTGCATGATCTAAATCATTCTATTGCAATGACAGCTATGAAGAATGGACTCTGGTAGTGTCTTTCTCTCTTTTTTTTGCAAAAGAGACAATTAGCAAATTTTTCTAAAATACTCGTTAGAGCAGAGAAATATGCATGCATCGAAGAAGGATACAATGCTCATGTTCCACTAATTGTTCCTTCGATTTTAGTGATGTCAGGTGCTTGAATTCCATCGGCTGCTTCATCTGCTTCGGCACAAACTCCACCATCTGCCTCATCATCTATCTTGGCACTTAGAGGGTAGACCTTAGAGTAAGAGCCTCGATCGAAGAAGGGGGACAAAGGAAGGAAGAAGCATAGGAGCCACTCCCCACATTGCTAAAGGTCTTCCCTTGGATCCAATATTATCAAAGGCCTCAATAATGACTGGACACTCCATTACCTAAGAGGTTTGATTATTATACTCCTTTAAGTGTCCCTCAAACTCAAGTCTTGATGCAGGTTAGAGGGCAGCTACCTATAGCAAGAAAGATAAGGATAGCTCCGAAGTAGTGCAATTCTTATAGATATTGTCTCTATCATCATGACTATGGCCATGACACTGAAGAATATGCATAACTTTGAGATGAAATTGAGGAGCTTATCCAGCATGGTTGCTAGGATAGGTTCCTCTAGAGCCACCCAGGATGGTGCAAAATCATGGAAGCTCCACCATGTTTTCCAAATCCACCTCCGAGATTAGAATAGCCTGCCTAATGTCCTACTTTGGGCAATGTTGGCACTATTATCGATGGGATGGCTGGGGGCAATCCCAGCAAGCGATGGAAGATTGAAGGAGTAGATGAAGTTATCACTTTTATGGGGGTTGATGTAGAAGGAGTGCCATATCCACACGATGATCCAGTGGTCATATCTTTAAATATAACAAATTAAGATGTAAACCCTATACTTGGTCATAATGGAAGCTTTGTGGATGCCTTGTTCTATGATGCATTCTTGAAAATGGGCATTTCACCCATATTACTGAAGGGAGCATATGGATCATTATTGAGATTTTTCGGGGAACTGGTACCAGTTGAAGGGGCCATTATGCTACCTATGATAGCGGGGCAAGCTCCTCGACGATCATTGGTATGTCTGTCCTTTATGGTCGTCAAAGCTCCATCAGCATACAATGCAATACTTGGTCGACCAAGTCAGAATGTCCTTCACATAATTGTTTCAACTTACTATTTGCTCCTGAGATTTCCAATGGCATGAAGAATTAGAGACGTCTGAGGGAATTAGACTCTAGTAAAATGCTACTATATGGTGTCTCTCCAAACTCAGGCACCTAGCACCATACCTATCGAAGGCCTAGACACTCGTGATGAATTGACTGAAGAACCGAGTGAACCTATCAAAGATTTATTGACCATTCCTTTACATGATGGCAATACAAAGCATGTTCTCTAGATCAGCTAGAAGTTGGATGAACCCTTGAAACAACAATTTATAAATTTCTTACAAAAAAATGTTGATGTCTTTACTTGGTCCCTTGCCGACATGCTAGGTATCAGTCCTGAAGTGATGGTCCATCTATTAGAAGTGGACCCTCTCCATCAACCAATGAAGCAAAAGAAAAGAAACTTTATCCCTGAATGGCAAAAGGCTACTGTCGAAGAAGTAGACAAGCTCACTAGCATAGGATTTATCAGGAAAGTCAATTATACTGAGTGGTTAGCCAATGTAGTACCAATAAAGAAGACCAACGGGAAATGGCGAATGTGCATTGACTTCACAAACTTGATTGAAGCTTATCCAAAGATTGCTACCCACTTGCTTGCATTGATCAATTAATAGATGCCACAGTTTGCTAGAGCTTTTGTCATTCATGGATGCCTTCTCTAGATACTATCAAATTCATATGGCACTAGAGGACAAAGAAAAAAATATTCTTTCTATTGGTGGACTATAGAAGGAATACCTTGAAGGAAAGGATTGTTCCATTATTTATTTTGAGGGAATATGTAGTCCCACCCTCAAGAACGAGAATTTTTGGTAAATTGAAAATAGTTCTGAAAAGATTAAGAGTCGGCTCGATGCCCGTCGAAAGGCATTTAGTCATAAAACCATAGATAAAGCACCAAGAGTTTGGTGCCATAAAGAAAGGAGAAATTCTAAAAAATCTTAGGAGTTCTATATAGAAACAGAACATAAGAAACCAGACCCTAGCCTTTAGGGACTCTTCGTAGAGTGCGATCCGACCTGGGGGAGGGTTGCAAACCCGATCCATGGGTAAGGGGACCTCTAGTATGAACTTCGAAGGAATATGACACTTATGTCAAAGGTCATCTAAGATCCCCTTGAAAAGCTTAGACTGAATTTGTCCGGGGCGAATTCCCTCGGGTCCAGACCCTTAAATTTTGAGGGGACAACCGAGGCTGAAACTGGATAAACTACTTCGATTGAGACATGGGCCTTGGTTGGAGTGGAGGGTTCATCTTGGCCTCTATCTAAAGGCCACAAACTAGCAAAATTGGAAGATTTATCCATCCTCAAGATCAAAACTAAAGAAAATCTATGGAAAGGGACTCCTACGGACTAACTTCTTATAAGACCAAATGTAAACACAATGAGAAATAAAGCCGAAAAAAGAAAAACTATCTAGCAAAAAAAAAAGAAAAGGGGAGAAAGATGGAAAGGAGATTATCAAATACTTAATTTTAAAAAGGAAAAGAACAATTGAAGAAGGTTACCAGAGGAGAAGCATGCTTTTAGCAGTCCTATAGCAAAAAGAAACAATAGAAAAAAGGGCCTTGAAGCCAAACCTTCTACCAAGCAAAAGAGATACGTTATTTATAGGACCGCTCGATGACTTAGATCTCATGAAAAAAGGATCATGATTGTCTGATGTATGACACATGGCAGGTTGATAGTGGGCGAGATGATGTCACGTGAATCGAGACATCAAAAGTCTAAGTAATCATCATCTCTTCGACTTTCATGGAAGATAGATGCTCAGTTCGACCTCGAGCACCATGCCCTTTTGAAATAGCTTGAAATATTTAAGATTCTTCGATCTTCATGAAAACCATCATTGGATGTTTTCTCTGAAAGAATAGTGCCTTGTAAGCCAATTGCATATCTTGTGTGATGGGGCTTTTCTATAAATTCTTCTGACTCATGTATGATAATTTATTAATAAAGAAGAATTTTGGATTCATTATATGCAGGGTCTTATATTATTTGTCTTAAAATTTTGATGAACACCATAGATTAGGGCAATGGATTTAGGGTTATGATAAGTTTATAATAATAAGATCTAAAATCTTGTAAACCATAGTCTACATTTCCAGTCATCAGACTTCGAGTTGGGGATTGATGTTTTCGGTGAAACTAGCACATCCTATGTATGCTTGATAGAGAGCATGATTGGTCTCATGACCATTTGTGTAAGGACACTAATACAAGGATGTGGGTACTCATCTAGGAATGAGTCCACAGAATTGAACCATCATGAAAACATCTTATAGAGTCTTACTATCAAAAAATGATTCTCTAAGTAGGAGTTGTGTAAGTGATCCTTAGATCTGAGATCACCAGGAAATCTTATATACATGAATTCATATTTTGATTCATAGTCATTCATGACTAAGTTATGTACGGGGTATTTATGGATGTGGAGGATTGTGTATGAAGGTTGTGAGTAGGTCAATAGGAAATCAGTCACTCCTAGTAAGAGGATTATTTATTCTATGTAATCTCATCATATGATGACTCAAGAAGTCTTTGATAAAAGCAAGATGGAATTAGAAATGATTTATAATCTTTCATCAATCGAGTCTTCATTATTGGATCGAGATTTGAATGAATAAAGTGTTAGGGTTTGACAAATTTCCATACCCATTGCTTATTCAAGATAAAGGGTGATTGAATGATTAAATTGCATAGTAACTTGCCACTAAAGGATATTTTGATAATTTTTATCAAATTTCTCATGTTCCAGGTAGGTATCAAATATTACTAAATATTAATCATGTCTTGTAGGTTTTCATGATTAAAGTGATTAATTCATGAGTCAATTAGAAGGTCTAATTTGATAACTAGGATTGACATGGGTTTGGCCTAATTCAATTACTTGGGTTCTAATCGAATTATATTGATATGAATCTAGTCTTACTGCTAGCTAGATGTGGAGTCCGAAGGGTCACACACATTAAAAAACTAGTCAAGGAAGTTCATTATATTTTTATATGGATCATAGGATCCTAATTGGCTAGCTAATTGATATACTAGTATATGTTGCTAGCCTAAGTCCTAACCTAATTACATTAGATTTGTTTGCTTGCTATTTGGGTTAACCAATTTAAGTAGGACTTAAATTGGATTAAGCCTTTAGGTTTTAGCCTTTTTTGGACTCTTAATATCCATTAGCTATGCCATATTACAAGAGTCCCAAGGGCTTGGGACTCTTGAATGGCCCTACAATTATGGGTGCACATATAAGGCATGCAGAAGGACCAAGAGTCCTTCTATAGATGAATCACTTTTTTGAGATAATGATAAATTCCTCCTCTCTCTCCCTCTTGCCCCACATGGATCAGGTTTGACTGGCAAAGTGGATAAAAAATTGTCACTTATCTTGATTTGGCAAGAAAGGGATTATGCGCACGAATTGATGGTGCACATGAGAAGGACCAAGTGTCCTTCTTATAATTAATCACCTTTTTTCTAATATGCCCATCCAGATGACATGCCTATTAGGATGCTTGACTAGGTCCATGCCCCTTGGAATTAATCCAAATAAATCTGATTTATTTGAAGAGATGCGAGAAGACATCTCTTGGTGCATGGGATTCCAAAATGCCATATTTATATGATGTTTCATTGCAAATCTCATCCACTAGACTCCTTTTGTTTTAAAGGATATGTTGTATAACAGATAAGTGGTGGGGAATGGATATGATTGGTGCCTCCTCCCAACCTATATATAGGTCTCGGTGATAAATATCGAATCATCCAACTTGTCTCAATAGTTCTCTTCCTTCCCTTATTAAGACAAGTCTCCAAGATTAAGATAAGATTATCATTTTAAGACAAGAGCTTAGGAAGAAATTAGGAAGGACAAAAGGATTTCAAAAGAAGAACTAGAAAGGTCTAGAGGTACCCTTCAGTAGGGTATAGATCCTAGCAAGGTTGAAAGGCAATCGAGAGGAGAAAGGTTATCGAGAGGAGAAATCTGGCAAGCAAACTAGGAGTGCTTCTTTGATCTAGTTCCTATGAAGATCACTTCTGGAGGGTATGCACTTATGTGCCTATGGAATTACTAGGATATAGCATTACAAGTATTCCTCTAAGTCCCTTATATATTGCCCTAATTAGTTGATATAGTCAAGGAATCCTAGGTTTAGGGTTTTGGTTGACTAAGGTTTCAATATTAACAATTTTGAAATCCATTCTTCTACCGTGCAACTATAACCCTAAAGTGGTATCAGAGCAACCTTGATTGATTCAATTAATGGTCAATTTATTGTTGCATATATGAATGTTATGTTAAATATCAATCATGAGAGTTATAATATATATTGCTTTTTGAATGCCACTAATTATTTGTTTCACTTAAACTCTAATCGATATAGAGATATGTTTAGATTATTCAATTATCATTCTAAAATAAGGTTATCCTAACATAGTGGTGGATGTCTGCTATGTTGTAAGGTTGTCCTAGAATGATGACATACTTGACACATTTATGTTGTGTTCCTTTTAGCTAGTATGTAGTATTTGGATGTGCATGGACCATGAAAGTCCTCCAAAAAATTATATTTAGTTATAGTGTTGGAAATCATAATGCAAATTTATTTAAGATATGATTGATCAAATGGTGTCAGGAAAGTAGTCAGGGATGGTTAAGAGAATGTGGTTTTTAATTAGATTCGTTGCTTACCTAGCTAATTCGATTGATTTAAATCTTGAATTAAAAATGCTAATTGATTAGAACACTACTAATTTTTTCCTTCATACTAAGCCAAAATCATATAAAAAACTATTGTACGTTTGTTGTGTAACACAAGGCTTACTATAGGGATTGATGTGGAATTATTTTGATGCATTTAATACTTTATAGCATAGTTGATGGTGTTGCTTAGTTGTGTAACATAAGGGCATCATCATTCAAACATGATTTTATAGAAATAAAAGGTCAGACCAAACTAAGATATTATAGTTTGTTGTGTAACACAAGACTATAAGTGTCTTAGAGGTAGTTATTATATTGAGAATTGCATGGATTACAATTGAAAAAGGAATTTCTTATCTTTAAACTTATGAATGTTTGTTGTGTAACACAAAATATTTGTGAGAAATCAGGATCTCAACCCCACTAAAAAAATCCTGGTAGGGTTTCTCGTTTATCATAGTTAAAGGTTATGGTATTTGTGATAAAATAATGGGAGATACAATTAGATTTATAAGTCCTTACTTAGTTGTGTATATCATCATGAGTGGTCTGCTTATATGTTATTCTTTATTTTTATGTAGATTTATTTAATGACTTCTACTTTATCATTGCAGGATAATTTAGATGCTAACAAATTCACCAGTCTTAAATATGAGGATTGGTTAAAGAACCTGAGAATTGTCTTGACATAGAAAAAAGTTTTCCATATCCTCGACTCTCCTGATCTCAAATCGATCAGAGAGGATCCTATAAAGGAGGAAAAGGCCACATAAAATATGGCAAAAGGATAGTCTAACTACCAAATGCATTATGTTGGCCTCCATGAGCAAAGAATTATAAATGCAACATGAAGATATGGAACCTCAATCCATATTACTCAATCTCAAGGAGCTATATAGAGAGCAAAGTAGGACTGCTCGATATGAAATATCAAAGTAGTTGTTTTGAGTCAGAATGAGTAAGGGCTCATCCATATAATTCCATGTGTTAAAAATGATTGATTAATTACTCGATTAGGTCAATTAGAGTTTGTTATGCATGGAGAGCTCAGTCAAGACTTAGTCTTGCAATCATTCCCTGATTTATTCTCATAGTTTGTCATTAACTACCATATGAACAAACTGAACATTTCATTATCTAAGCTATTTAATATGTCAAGACAGCTGAGAGCTATTTTAAAAAAGATAAGGCTCATCTTTTTCAAATTAACAAGAAGAAGAAAACAACAATGAAGAAGGATTTGAGAAGAAAGTGGATCCTAAGAAAAGCATCTAGAAGAGGAAGAAGGCAAAGAAGCCCTCTACTGCTGAAACTTGTTTTCACTATGGAAAGCAGGGATACTGGAAGAAGAACTACAAGAGTTATCTTGCAAGTTTGAAGCTCGATGCTGGTGGAGCATTAAAAGATTTATGCATGATACAAACTAACTAATCGTTGAGTACTTCAACTTTTAATTCATGGGTATTAGATATGGCTTATGGATCTCATATATGCAAGTTATTGCACGGACTATAAAAAAATAGGATTTAAAAGGATGACTTTTAGCTTTATGGCATGAGTGGTGAAACCATTCAAGTGGAAGCTGTGGGCACCTATTTACTGTGTTGCCTTCGGGTAAGATATTAGAATTGAAGGACTGTTACCATATTTCGAATGTCATTATATATATTTTTTCTATACCTCTATTATTATAATAAGGTTTTGAAATTAATGTAAAGAGTAATGAATGCTCAATTTATCATTCTAAGGAATTATTTGGAAAGCTTTACTCAATAATGGTCTTTTAGTTCTTTTGCTTAATGATAAAGTATTACTTGTTGAAAATAAGAAGAGAGAGAAGATGTTAATATCACTTTTCTTTGGTATTGCTAACTTGGTCATATTAGTGACTTTAGGATAAATAAGTTATATAAGGATAATTTCTTTAATCCTTATAATTATGTATCATTAGGAACTTTTGAGTTATCTTATGGAAAAAATGACCAAGTATCCACCACTGGACATGGAGAAAGGGCAATTGAGTTATTATGTCTAATACATGTAGATGATGTGGACCTATGACTACTCAAGCTAGAGGAGGATACTCTTATTTCATTAACTTCACTGATAACTTATTAAGGTTTGGACATATGTATCTGTGAGACACAAATTTGAAGCCTTTGATAAATTTAAAGAGTATCAAAGTATAATAAAGAAATAAACTAGAAAAGGTATTAAAATTTTTTGATCTGATTGAGAAAGAGTTATCCAATAAATTTCTTAATCATCTTAAGGATAAAGGTATTCTCTTAAAATAGATACTTTCATCTACACCACAATTAAATAGTGTAGTAAAAAGGAGGAATCAAACCTTTTTAGACATGGTAAGTCCATGATGAGCTTCACAGATCTTCCTGTTCCTTCTAGAGTATGTACTAGAGATTGCTGCCTATATCCTTAACAGGATTCTATTAAAATCAGTCACTAGCACTCCATATGAATTATAGAAAGGAAAAAGGTCAAATCTCAAATATTTGAAGATTTGGGATTATCCTACTTATGTCAGAAATATTTTTGGATATAAGTTAAGTGCTAGGATTGATAAACATGAGTTATCCTCGAGAGTGTATTGGATATCTCTTTTATATCCTACTAAATAAAAGATCTTTATCAGTAGGCGCACAACTTTCTTGGAAAAAGAATTTATCCAAGGAGGCAGTGGGAGGATACTTGAACTTAGTGAAGTTCAAAATCTATAACCTACTCCTAAAGACATTTTGCAAGAAATTTCTTAACGACAACACACACCTCCTCTCCATAGGTCAGAGAGATTGTGGGATACACTATTAGATATGGCTTTGTCATTGGAAATGACAATGAAGCCATATCATTCAGGATAATGATCTTGTGACCTATATTGAAGCTATCAAGAGTAAAGACTGATAAATATCTTGAAGCCATGAAATCTGAAATGAACTCCTTGTACTCCAACCAAGTTTAGCACATGGGGAGTAAACCTAATAAGGTGCAAATGGGTCTTCAAGAAGAAGATTGGAGTTGATGGCCAAGTAGGAATCTACAAGGTTAGGTTAGTGGCAAAAGGATAATCAGATTTGGAGCTACCCCTTGTTCCACCTTTTTGGAGTTCAACCAAAAGGCTTTGAGGCCTTATTTTTCTTTAGTTTGAGGTCTCAATAAAAGTGGCTTCACATTAGAAACACATTTAAAAAGTCAGTGGGCATTGAAAAAGGATTGCTAAGGATTTCTAGTCCTAGTAGGAATCCCAGTGCCAAGAGTTTTTGGAGTCTTCCTTTATCCTTTCTGCTTGGAGTTCAACCTGGGGCATGATTCCATTCTAGTTTGAGGTCCCAAGCAAGAAGTTTTAGATGTAGTAGAGGTCTAGAAGGTTGGGAGGACATTAAAACTCTTGGAAGTCTCCTAGGAATCAAGGCTATATTATTATCAAGGCTGATTACTTCAATCCCCTATTACTATCATCTCTAATTGATTTTCTGAGATTGGTTGCTAGTAGAAGGACATTCATGCACCTGGGAACAAGCTCCAACAAGTGGTATCAGAGCCCAAGTTATGTGGAGATCGTGGAAGATGCTAACAATTATAGATCTTCAAAGGCTAAAATTCTAGCAAGGTTCCTATTGAGGTATTTGTCAAATCCCTTGGTTTATTAGTTGTGTGCTTGGCTTGGATCTAGCCATAGGAAGCAACATGAAGGTTGTTTTCAAGAAGTTTGATGGGAAAGGGAACTTTTTTGTATAGAAAGTCTGGATAGAGGATATCTTGGTCCAATTAGACTTGGATCAGGCATTGGAGGGAATGCCTGATGAGATGTCAGAGAAGCAATGGATGTCCCTGGAGAAGAAGGTTTGTGCTATAATTAGAGGGTGTTTAGTAAATGTGATTCTCTATTCAGTGATAGAGGAGAGGACCTTGAAGGGTTTGTGGTCAAAGTTGCATAGTCTCTATATGGGGAAGAACATGTACAACAAATTGATATTGAAGAAGAGACTCTATAGTTTTTAGATGCAGGAAGGCGAAGACATCATAGATCACATCCAAAAGTTTGACCAGATGTGCATTGAGTTGTTGAACATCAGGATGAAGTTAGAGGAGTGGTGCGGGCACCAGACTCAGAAGAAGACTTCAGGGCTCCATCTGGATCTCTAATTGACCTTGCCCGAAGAATTAGGGTTTTCTGGTTTTGTAATAAGGGTTGACCTGATCAACTCAATTTTGAGTCTGTAATTTTGTCATTTCAATTTTTGTTGGGTCATGTTGACTCAGTCCAAGTCCAAGGCCCAGGTAGGTGTCATTCCCTTTGCCATAGGGCACCACATTTTCCAGCTACAAGTGGGTGCCACACTCCCTGCCACATCTCCATCCAGTGTACCTTGGTCCCCATGCCTCAAGTAAGCAGGTTCTTTTTTCTTGCACCACTTGGGGGAGAAATCCATCAAGATACCTCAATCCAAGGAGGAGACAACTTCTTTCCAGATAAACCCAAGCCAGGATGGCAAGAATTTTTCTTGAAGAGAGGATCAAGGAGGTGCCCCACAATGTTCCATAAAAATCCAAGTTATAAAAGGGAAGAGAGCATGTCTTGGGGAGAAAATCAAGGAGGCACCCAAAAGTCTCCAAAAGTGCCAAAGTCATGAAAGGAAGAAGCCTAAACTTGTGGAGCAAGACTAGGAGGTGTCCAAATGAGCCAAACCATGAAGGGAAAATCCTTGATTCATGGAGAGATACTAGGAGACACCCCCATAACCTGCCATTTGGAGCTGATTTTCAAGTTTTCTTGGAGTTTTTGGGTTGCCCACTCATGGAAGGAGTCTTGGGAAGAGAATTTGATGCCTAAAGTGTGGGTTAGTCCTATTAGTCCCACATGGGAAATGTATAAAATTTTATTTCTTTGTTATGTCTATATATTCAACTCTATGTAACTCTTGAATTTAATGATGAATGAAATCAATTTCTTTGTGAGCAACTTTGTGTTTCTCTCTTCCGCACTTGTATTCAAGTGTTGAGCTCCGTGAGGGAGTAAATCCGGGTTCCCTAGGAACCTTGAGGAGGTGTGAGATCTCCAACCCCAAAACTCTAGCTTACTCCACCCATCTCTACTCCACCACCACCAAACCCTAATTTTCCATCTACATCCCACGGCCCCTCTCTTCCACATAGAGGTCGGCCACCAGCATCCAGGTTCAGATCAATTGTTTCAACTACAGAGCAAGTTCAAAGAAGAGTCAGATCAGTATCAAGATCTCCAGAACTTCTACATCCAACAATCTTCATTAAGTCCTCAGGTCAGTGTCTTTCTTTGAGTTTCTGGTTCTTTTTTTTTGTTCTTCTTCTTCCAGATCCTGAGTTCGAGAAGAAGGCCAACCTTGCCATAGGACTACAATCCGAGGATCCATTGCGAAGATACCCCATCTCCAAGGATCCTACAATCTGCTCGAGAGTGTCCTTCAATTGAAGCAACGAGAGATATCACAGTCAGGTATAAAACCTTCTCTTCTCTCTTCGTCTGTTTCTTGAAAGAGGAGTAAACCCTAGGTCTGGGGGTTTCTCAATCCCCAGCGATCCTACTTCTGAGTTACTCTGATAATCCACTCCTTTTAATTATGCTTTCTGTCATTTCTTAGTTTCTTTCAACATTAGTTTATCTTTCCTTTGAGTCAAAGCCGACTTCTGAAAATAAATAAATAAAAAAAATATATTAATTTTAATTTACTTCCGCATCGCATCATCTTTTTTTGTTCTGCATCATTTTTGGTATCAGAGCTTTCGTGCTGCATCAAGGAGGAAGACAAATCATTGCTTTTGCTATGGTCACTGCCCATTCCTTTGATTCGTTGGTTACTACACTGCTCTATGGCAAGGAGACCCTAAAGTATGAAGACATGATCTCGGTGCTATAGTCTAATGAGCAAAGAGAGAAGTTGACCAAGAAAAGTATTCCCCAAGAGGGCTTGGCTATTAGGAAAAGATCTAGAAGAGGAAAGGAAAGATCCAAGTAAAGGAAATGTTCGAAAGCCTGGAGGAAGAGTAAGAGCAAGAAAAAAGCAAAGTGTTACAAGTGCAATAAGATTGGGCATTTCAAACATTGATTGCCTGTAGTGGAAGAACAATAAGGGAAAAAGGAGAGGATCTAATGCACTGAGTATGGTGGTTGGTAAAGAGGTGGAGGATGACCTCTTGGTTATATCAGATGGTCACAAGCATTGTATAGATGTATGGACCCTAGACTCCGCCTGTTCATATCACTATATCCCGAATTGATCTTGGTTCATAACTTACTCCAAGATTGATGAGGAAAGTGTGATAATTGGAGATGATCACCCATTAAAGGTTGTTGGAATTGGGAGTGTTCGGGTGAGGATGTTTGATGGGATTGTATGGACTCTCATGAATATGAAGCATGTTCCTGATAGTGATGAGAGGTAGTCGAGCCAGGAGTGCAGTTTTAAACATCTCTAATGGAGCCATGATAGTGATGAGAGGTAGGAGGTTGGATAATAACTTATAATAGGATAGAAGGATCTATGGTGACTGAGGAGACTGATATAGTAGCTATTGTGCAGGACCAGCAGGGGGCTCATCGATTGTGGAACTACTTCCTTGGCCATATGGAAAATCATGGGAGCTTGTTAAGACACAACAACTATCAGTTTAATTAACCGACTTCTAAATTAAACCAAGAATATGTATAAAGAGTGAGTCAGGTCGAATCCATGGAGAAGGCAGTGCATAAAAGAAATTGACATCTTTGATTTTATTAGGAAAATAAAAGAATAATTTGAAGTAAAAAAAATAGATGTTCAAAGTGCAACAAAGAATTGAAATTTGGTACGATCGATCCGCTAGTCGAACTTAGCATCTACTTGCAAGAAAAGTAAAAAAAAAATTACAAGAAAAAAAACTTAATATTAATTAAATCAGGATCCTATTACAGGGAATTAAAAAGTATGCTTGAATGAAATTAAAAGCAACTAAATAGAAGGCTGTAATAAAGATTGGAAGGAGGAGGTTAGTGCAGCTTCATCGAAAAGATGGTCAATGAACTCCCTTCTTCTTTTATACTTCTCGGAGTAAACTAAGCCTTGCTGCTTCTTCTTCTATGGTTCTTGATCTTGAAGATGATGTCAACTTGAAGATGGTGTAGGGGCAATGCTCCTCTCCAAGATACCCCACTCTCGAAGATCACCCTGCAACCCAAGTTATGCCCTCTGCCATGTTCCACTCTTTTTCTAGGATGAGTTCTTCTTAGCAAAGGGGTCCTTTAAATAGATCTTGTTTAAGGGCTTCTTCCTAGTCAAATTTGGACTTAATCGAGCTCTAGATCAATTGAATATCTAGGGCAAAATCTGGACCATCCGATGTGTGCCATGATGGATGGTTGCTGTGCTTGTTCCTTCTATAGAAGTAGAGTCTGATCTGGACTCTCGAATCCATGGTTCTTAGTTCAAACTTGGACTTGGGCTCTTCTCCCACTTGAACTCCATGATGGTGGCGATGCTTGGCGAATGGCGGTGTGAAGGCGATGGCAGGCGGTAGCAAAAAATAAGCGGTCGACCGTGAGGGGGGTTGAAAGGGGGCTGATGGTTGTGGGTGGTCGATGGTGGATGGAGCGGTATGGAGGTCAGTGGCAGGAAGTAGTGGTGGGTGGCAGATAGCAACGGGGTGGCATGGAGGCCAGCGGTGGTGGTCGATAGTAGTGAAGAAGAGGAAGATGGTGGAGGGTGGCATTTTGACGATGGTCGATGGATTTCTGGTGGTGAGAGGGTTCCTGGTGATGAGGGGATGGCCTCCGGTGACCTCTCCGGCCATAAGCAATATTAATGAGTGGAAATATGGCTTAGGAGTGGAGACGGTCCATGGACAAGCTCATGGATCGGCTCCAATGACTGCCGGTGGATCACCCAGGCTTCTGTAGACCGAGTAGCTGGTCCATGGTGGACCGGCTACTCCAAAAATCATGTAATTCCATAATAATTTTAAAACTTGAATTCTAGACTTGTTCGAACTCCGTTTGATTGCCCTCTTCACCGTTGGACTCCAAAAATTAAGCTTGTTGAATGACAGTCTTCTTTCCTATAATTGATGTCATGGACTGGCTACTCCAAAAGTCATGCAATTCTTTAATAATTTTAAAACTTGGATTTCAAGTTCGTTCGAACTCTGATTTGAGTGCCGTCTATACCGTTGGACTCCAAAAATTGAGCTCTTCACAATGATTGTCTTCTTTTCTATAAATGATGTATAAAAGTATTAATTTGATATAAATAAAGATAGTTTAATTATTAAATTGAGATTTTATATGTATATATAATATAATTATCACACCCCTAAACTTGAACTTTGCTCATTTTCGAGTAAAGCAGATGAATTAGCTATGTATACAAACTCATCTTTGAATTCAAAGTTGATTTAGGCAGTCCTAAAGGTAGCTGATACCCGACCAGGCTATTAAAGAAGTACTTCATTGGATCACCGAGTCAATCGAATTAGTGATTGAGTGTTGACCATAGAAATCTTTAAAGGTCTTCCTTACTATTTCCTCAACTTACTCTTTAAATCATCTAACTTGATTAGAGTTGGGTTTATTATCTTTTTATACTTTAGTCCTTTTATTTTTTTCTTTTGAGAAGTCCAATGCAATATCTTGACCTCTTAAGTATTAGCATCCTCATCTTTTGACATGAACCACACTACTTACTTAGGTGAAGGGGCCCAGTTACTCAGTAGGGTGCCATTGCTTAATAGATCTCTTGACCTTCTTACCTTTTGATGCGAACCATAATGCTTACTTAGGCGAAGGGCCCTAAGTAAGGTTAGAGTGACTCTCTAATTCTTTTAAAAATATTTTTTGTATATCTTTACATTCCACCCCTACTCTCTATAAGCAAATTCTTTATTGAGATAAGAAGGGAGAGAGTTTTGGAATCACTCCCAAAATTTAATTTGGTCAACACCCTACCATTTGTTGGGTTTTCTTACTATTTGCCCCTTAATATCTCTAAAACTATCTAGGCATTAATTAATTATTGATTAGGGTGACTAATTAACTTCAAATCGAGACAAAATCTGGCTACAAAATTAATTACTTCTGGTTATACTTAAGGACTTAATTAGATTAGTTATTCTTCCCCCAACTTAAACGACATTGTCCTCAATGGAGAGAAAAAATAAAGGGTGCAATATGTAAAAAGGAATAGGAAAGAGTACACCTGGAGTGAATGTGCTTTGGAAGTTGAAGAAGGCTTTGTGAAGTAGTAGGCTCTTGTACTTCCATCAAAGTTCCTATAATTATACTAAAAAAATGAGATTATTGTATTACCTCCCAACCGGTGCTAAGTTTAATGTCTTCAGCCAAACACACAGTAGCTTAGTTCAGTGTGGATCGGTTAAGGTTACTTGATCAATGGTTTGATTTGATGATATTCCTTCGATGTGTGGTTTTAATCATTGATCATTTACCTTAAACAAATATCTTGACTAGGATCAAGAATCTTGACTGCAACATGGGGGGACACTTGATTCACTATGTAAGGTCCATCCCATTTAGATTTCAGTTTTTCAGGAAATAATTGAAGCCTTGAATTAAATAACCATACTTGTTGATTTGGCTTAAAGGTCTTCCCAGAGATGTATTTATTATGAAAGGCTTTCATTTTCTCCTTATAAATGCATGAATTTTCAGAGGCCTCTCATCTCAGTTCATCTAGTTCACTTAGCTATAACATCCGATTAGAACCAACTTGTTTTAAATCAAAATTTAATTGCTTGATTGCCCAATATGCTTTATGTTCAAGTTCTACTAGAAGATGACATGCTTTTCCATAAATCAATTTATAGGGAGACATGCCAATAGGGCTCTTATAAGCTATCCTATAGGCCTATAATGCATCATCTAATCATTTTGACCAGTCTTTAAAATCAGGCCTATTAATCTTTTGTAGGATGTTCTTGATCTCCCTATTGGACACTTCCACCTGACCACTAGTTTGTGGGTGGAACAGTGTAGCTACCTTATGTTTGACCCCATATCTTCATAATAACATTCGAAACTGGTAGTTCATGAAATGGGTACCTCCATCACTAATGATGGCACATGAAAATCCAAACCTAGAAAAGATATTCTTTTGAACAAATATTATAACTACCTTATGGTCATTGGTTAAGGTTGCCTTTGCCTCAATCCATTTAGAAACATAATTGATAGCCACCAAGATGTATTCAAAACCATTGGAGGGTGGGAAGGGCCCCACGAAATCAATTATCTAAACATCAAAGATTTCAACTACCAAGATGGAATTTTATGTCTTTTCTTGAAATATTTCCTAAGGCTTGACATTTGGGATATTCTTGGATAAAAGTATGGGCATCCTTAAATAATGTGGACCAATAAAATTTACTTTGCAACACCTTAGCTGCAGTTTTTCTACCAGAGAAGTGTTCTCCACAAGCAAGAGTGTGAAAAAAACTCAAGATACTCAGTTATTTGGACTCAGGGGCATATCTACGAATGATCTAATTAGCACAAATTTGAAAAAGTTTTGGATCTTCCTAGAAATAATATTTGATTTGAGCAAAGAATCTATCCTTTTCATTCTTAGACTAACTATCCGAAACTTGTTCAACCACTAAATAATTGACTATACTTGCAAACCAAGGAGCTTTTACAGTGAAACTGCTAGGAGTTGTTCATCAAAAAAGATTCTTCATTTAATGTAGATTCATAATTTTTTACTAGGATTCTAGATAGATGGTATGCTACAACATTTTTGAATCCCTTCTTATCTCAAATTTCAATATTCAATTCCTGTAGTAATAAGATCCATCTAATTAAGCATGGTTTAGTATCTTTTTTTGAGAGTAGGTATCTCAAAGCTGAGTGATCCGAATAAACCACGATCTTGGACCCTAATAAATAAGATCAAAGTTTTTCTAGGGCAAACACCATAGCTAGTAACTCTTTCTTAGTGATTATAATTCTTTTAGGCTTCATTCAGAGTTTTGCTGGCATAATAAATTACTATAGGATATTTGTTTACCCTTTGGCCCAAAATAGCTTCTATGGAAAAGTCTAAAGAGTTACACATTATTTTAAAAGGAAGTGACCAATTTGGGGGTTAGATGATTGGGGCTTTGGTCGCAGCTTCTTTTAAAAACTCATAGGCCTTAAGACATTCTTCATCAAAGTTAAAAGGGACATCCTTAGTGAGCATATTACATAAAGGATGGGATATTTTGGAAAAGTCTTTGATGAAGCGATGGTAGAATTTTACATGGCCAAGAAAAGATCAAGTTTGTTTGACAAAATTGGGTGGAGAAAGTTTAGAAATTAATTCGACCTTAGCTCTATCAATCTCAATTCCTCTTTCTGACATAATATGCCCTAGGACGATCCCTTCTTGAACCATAAAATGACTTTTCTTGTAGCTTAAAACTAGATTAGCTGCAATGCATCATTTTAATATCTTCTTCAAATTATTGAGGCAACTCTCAAAAGATTCTCCAAAGACTGAAAAGTCATCCATGAAAATTCTCAAGAAATCTCTCACCATATCCAAGAAAATCGACATCATGCACCTTTGAAAGGTTGTAGGTGCATTACATAATCCAAAAGGTATTCTACAAAAAGCAAAAGTTCCATAGAGATGGGTGAAAGTGGTCTTTTCCTAGTCTTTGGATAGATTGCCACTTGATTGTATCCGGAGTATCCATCTAAAAAGCAAAAATATCATTGGCCAGCTAGTCTCTCCAAAATTTGGTCAATGAAGGGTAAGGGAAAATGGTCTTTGCAGGTAGCTACATTAAGTTTTTGATAATCAATATAGACATGCACCTAGTGAAAAGTCTCATTGGCACTAGATCTCCTTGGTCAGTATGGACAACCGTGAGTCCAGATTTTTGGGGAACAACTTGAGTGGGACTCACCTAGTGGCTGTCACAAATTGGATAAATGATATTAGCATCTAACCATTTAATTACTTCCTCCTTGACTACTTGCATGTTTGGGTTGAACCATCTTTGCATTTCTTGGGTTGGTTTGGCATTATCCTTGGTATAAATATGGTGCATGCAAATTGATGGACTAATACCTTTCAAGTCAGTAATGGTCCAACCTATGGCCTCCCTATGTATCTTTAGAATATCCATTAATTGATCTTCCTGCTCATGGGTTAGGTTAGAAGCAATGATTACAGGTAGGGTTTTCTTAGGTCCTAAGAATATGTACTTAGTGATTTAGGCAAAGGTTTCAATTCTAGGGGCTTGAGTCAAAGGATGTAATGGTGCAGATCCTAGATTAGGTAAAGGTTCAGTTGTCATTAACCAAAGTTGTGAAGGTGATGGATGAGGTGAATCAAGCAGGACATTCACCTCATCAACTTGGGTTTCTTCAATAAGCTTATTAACATCCATCGAATTGGAGGAGAATCAGATTCAACTAGTTCATCTATCAGCTCAATCATAGAATAAATTTCCTCCTCTTGAACAAATTTTGAGGCATTAAAATAATAATTTTCACTTTTGATCTCCAAAAGAAATGTCTATAGCTCTTGTTTTACATTTAATATTAGCATTAGCAGTGGCTAAAAATGGACGACTTAAAATTATGAGATTTTGATTTAGCTCTTGTAATGGCTCCATGTCAAGTATGAGGAAGTCAACTGGGAAGTAACACCGGTTTACTCTAACTAGAACATTCTAAATCAAACCACGTGGAGTCTTAACAGATCTATCTACTAGTTGTAGGATGACTGACGTAGGTTTTAGTTCTACTATCCTAAATTTTTCATAAACTGAGGTTGGAAGATGGTTCACACTAGCTCCTAATTTCAATAAGGCTCAGTTAAAGGTAATGCCTCCTATAACACAGGAAATCAAAGGAGCACCAAGATCTTTCATTTTTTGAGGTAATTGGTTTAACAGGATTGCACTTACATCCTTAGATAACACAATTCTTTTTGTACTACGTGATAAGTCTATTAAATTGCCTAACTTAAACCTTAAAATAAGTATTAAGTAAATTATATTTATTAATATTGATACTTTTTATTAGAGTTTTGTAAAAAAAGAGTCCATAAATGAAAAGAGCTCGATATCTGGAGTCCAACAATATAGATGGCACTCAAATCGGAGTTCAAACAGGCTAGAAATCAAATTTTAAAATTAATTAAAAAATTGCATGATTATTAAGGCAGCCGGTCCACCATGGACCGACTACTTGGTCCACAGAGATAGCCAGTGGTCTATAGTTACCATGACTGCTAGTCCATAGGGCCAATTCGTGGACCACCAGCCATCAAAGACCTCCTTTTCATTGGAGAAGCTATCTAGTTGCCGCCTATTGCCAGAGAACCTCTCAGAGCTCCATCGTGGCCAGAGGAGATACCAGAAGACCCCTTTTTTGTGTCAGCCACCATCTTCTTCTCTTCTTCGTTGATTCGCCACCTCCCACCACCATTGCTACCTGCTCATCCAAAGATGCTGGCATGGCCATCTCCACCGCCCAGCGTTGCCATCCAAGTTCCCCTAACTGTTGCCGAGGTGCTGCCTCCCATCTCTCCCTTGTTCCACCTATAGCTGCCCATTGCACCACCTTTTTCCATCTTCACCAACTTCCTGTCCAGATTCATTACTACTCGTGGCCAAAGAGAACACTGAGGACCTACTACTGGCCAGGAAAGCCATGATTTAGCTGCTCCTATGCCTCCCTCCTCTTTGATGTCATGGTCTTCTCCCCCCATTCCGCCACCGTCTCCACTTCTTTGCCATCTCTCGTCGCCGTCCTACTTGTTGGACAAGCTATCGTCGCCAACCATCCACTATGATGGGGAGAAGCACAATCCAAATCCTAGTGGGAGAAGCGGGTTTGGGAGTCACAAGAGTCCGGATTGGACTCTATTCGACTAAGAAGGAAAGGAGGCCATGTTGCACGAATCCTAGTATGATCCAAGGCTATGAATGGCTAGAATTTTTTGTAGAATATTTGGCCAATCTGGAGCCCGATTAAGTCCAAATTTGACTGGGAGGAAGCCCTGACAAGCTCTATTTAAAGGATCCCTGGGTTACAAAAGAAAGCATCTTGGAGAGAGGAGTACGGTATAGGGTAGGAGGTCTAGCTTTGTATTGGCTGGCTCTAAGAGTGAGGTTTCTTAGAGGAAAAGTTGTCTTCATCCCATCTTTTCACCTACACCAATCTCTAGATCAAGATCCGAAGAAGAAAAAGAAGAAAAAGCCTGGTTCACTCCATGGAGTACGATGGAAGGAGGCGACGTGACATCAACCAACTTTCCGACAAGGCTGTGCCAGTCAACTTCAGAGTCTTTGTTATTGTTTTCATAGTTTATTTAGTTATTATTTTCAATTCCTTGGAATCAGATTTTTTATGCAATTTACATTTCCATTATTTATTTTTTTTGCAAGTAGATGCTAAGATCTGACTAACAGATCGAACGTACCAGGTTTTTATTTTCTTCTGCACTTTTAGTTTCTATTTTTTTTGACTTTAAAATATTTTTTTATTTTATAATTTTCAAAGATTTCAAACTTATCCTAAGTACTACCTTCTCCATGGATTTGATTTGACTCACCCTTTCTATGTATTCTTAATTTAATTTAGAAGTTGGTTAATTAAACTGATAGCCACGGTGTCTTAACGATAACATCATGCCCTATCAAGTTTTTGTTGCCATTGCCGGAGAAGGCATGAAAGCTAACATTTTTTATCTCTTTGGTTTCTTGTAAATTTGGTGTACTAATCTCTTATTTTTTTACAGATCTAAAAAAAGCTAAAAAAATAGAAAAAAGGAAAAAAGAGAGAGGAAGGAATTTTTGCAATTTTGGTGAGATCAATCCTAACCTTAGATTAATTTTTTTTTAGTTGCTTCTAATTAATTTTTGCCTTTTCATATTAACCAAAAAAAATTTTCCTTTTTTGTTTCCTTTTATTAGTCTCTTTTTTAAAAAAACCTACCTAATTTTTTTAGATTTATTTTCTTTTTTACTGCTATCCTCTTTTTCAAATTAACATAAAAAAATTCTTTTTTTTGGTTTCTTCCTTTTATTTAGTTCCTTTCTTTTCAAACTAACCTTTAAATTTTTTTTTTAGTTTCTTCCTTTTTAAAAATCATCCAAAAAAAATTACTTAGCTTTTTAATTAACTACCTTAAATACCAATTTGATTTCTTACCTTAATTATAAGATATGTAGTTTCTTTATTTGCTTAATCTAATTTTAGTTTTTTTTCTCATACTTAATTAACGAAGATTAAAAATTGTCTTTATCTCTCTTGCTTGAAATAACATAGTATAAAAAGAAAACAAACACACCACATAATATTTAACTAAAATGGAGTAACTAATTAAAACTTAAAAGATTTTTACTTGTTTGGGATATCTTTCTTTTTTGCATAGCATATTTTCATAAAATATATTAAGGGCATTACCCTATAAACAATATAAGGTGGGGAGTTGATAACCCTTCCTTGGCTCATAAACCACCACCCTGCATCTTGCATTAACCTAAGCCTTTTAATTAAAATCAATTAGATGCCAGCCCCTAAGGAACTCGAGCTCAATAGGACAAGGCATCCAAAAGAGTTGGACTGAGTCAGAATTGGCTGATTAACTGGTGTCTAGGAAAGGGGTTCAAAGATGATATAGCTTTGAAGAAAGGTGGTTTTTAATTAGTTTTGTTGACTGACTGGGCCAATCTAATTGGTGTCTACGAAAAGTAATGGGGGACCCCCACCAATCTTATCCTTACCTAGCCAATTGATTGTCAGTTTCTAACTTGGAGGGCTCCAAGGTTGCCTTGGTAGTTAGGAGTTATCTAGAGTTAGGATAATCCTAGGATATAGAGTCCATGTATGCTAACTTGTTTATAAGTAATACCAAACCCTAACTAGTTCTTCTTCTCTCTCTTAGCTTTAGGACTCCTTAGGCCCCTTTTCTTTAGAACTCTTCTCCTTCTTCATCTCATCACTCCTCTTAAAAAAAATAGTGATAATAATAATAAAAAAAATATATATAAATAAATAAGGATTGCTCTGATCTAAAACTTTGATTGCATATCTAAATAATCAGAATAATTCGATGGACTAAATTAGTGCCAAGAGAATGAATCCTTATAGTAGAGTACCCTTTCTCCCGGCACACCAAGTTTATTCGAACTCCACTCACTTTGAGAGTGAGTGCCCAACGGGTACTAACCTCTTGAGTTTAGGTATGACTATGTTTATCAAGATCAAACCCATTCGGCCTACAACTCAGGAGATAACCCATACTATAATGCCTATAATTCAGGTTAGGGGGCTCAACCAGACTTTTCATGGTAACCACACCCAGTGGTTACCCTGACAACCCAAGGATCCATGTTCATAGAGACATGATATTATGATCAGCCCTATCCCGATTATCAACCTTCTCCAACTAAGTATAGTCCATTATTTGAAGAGAAGGTTCAGCAAGCATCATACCCACCTCCCCTATAGACCAACCTAGATGTCGATAGGTTTGTCCAATTTCAACAACTAATTATAGCCCAATAGCAATCTATTGATAAGCTAATGGATCAAACCGATCAATGATTAATTAAGCTTAATAGAGAGGAGGGAGGTGAACTGCCTAGTCAACCTGAGAGTAACCTAAAGGGACCATACCTAGCTCACAACTTTAATGAACCTCTAGCTTTTCCTGAATAATCAACTCTAGCTCCTGGGAATGAAATGGTCTTAGAACAACTTTGTATAACCATAAAGACCAATATAGATAATTTGGCTAAGGCAAGAAAATATATGGAGACATTAAGCTTATGGGACGAACCAACTCCATCATTACCCCACTCACCTATGGCCCCATTCCCTAGTAACCTAGAATCATCCATGCATTTTAATGGGATGGGAGAACAAATTGATGCAATGATGGAATTGGTAGAGACTTCTCAAGAACCACAAATGCATGGCTCAATAGAGGAAGCCACCCCCATAATTCTTTTCTAGGATTTGTTAGATCCCTGTTTGGCTCAACTCGAGATGGATAATTTTAATGTAGATGGATATACCTTATAAGTAAATAACCCAATATAAATACCTTACTTTGAAACTACCCCACTTTTGATTAATGAACAACAAGAGCCATCACCTAGCCTACCAATAGCCCTTTTATTAGAATCACCACCTGACCTAGAATTGAAGCTACTTCTTGATGTACTCATTGAAACTTTTTCAGTGAATCTTATCTAGAAAGTCCAACTTAGTAGTATTCTAAAAGTACATAAAGAAGCTATCACGTGGGATATTACTGAAATGAGCGATCAAGATCTTAGAAATTTTATAATTGATTTCTCTGTACTCAGCATCAATTTTAAGAATTGCCTCCAAAACCTTTTCATGATACAAAAACAATGTATGAAGATATGTCTAATATTAATTTGAAAAAGGTGCCTAAATTTAAAATGAGAAGGGACATTGACCAAACACATCATGACCGATAAGGGGAGTAGGATAGACCAATCCATAATTAAAGAAAATTTTAAATTATCACCTCTAATCTCAGCCCAACAAGCACAATCCTTTCCTAGTTATCATATAAAGTATAATAATATTTTTAAATCCTGGAATAACATGCTTGCCCAGTATGCTTTATTGACTCGGGCTAATCATCATAGAGTACTCTATGAATATTTTTCTGCCATGATGACAAGGCTTCCTGATTGGCCTTGTCCTTTTGATATTATGAGGGATACATTAAAGTTAATAATCTATTGGACTCCCTCATAATATCCAACTGAAGATGTTAAACTTAGTGCTCGTTGGAAGGCAACCCAATATTTATTTTTATATCCTTAAAAATAAAATGATGATAATAATAATAATAATAAAATTTCTAATCCAAGTTGACCATTGCAGCCGTTATCTTGTTGATAAGCTCCTCTTCTCAGGTAACCTCTATCCCTATCTATTTCTTCTTGTCCCTATGGTTTAAATTTATTTCTTGAACTAATTTATACCATTAGGTGTTGGGTTTCAGGCTGACATATTGGAATACTGAGTTTCAAAATTTTTATTATTGAAACCCTAATCGACTGAAACACTAGTTCCAAGGATTACTTGACCATGATAACTAATTAATCATAATTCAAGGTTATAAAGAAATACCTGGAGTGCTATATCCCTTAATTTTCATAAGGCATACAAGTGTATGCCCTCCAAAGGTGATCCACACAAGAATCACACCAAGAAAGCACTCGTACCAAGCTTGCTTATTTGACTAGGACTTTTCCTGGCAGCCTTTCTTCCTTCAGCGACCTTTCTTCCTTTGCTAGAACCCCTACCCTCCTATAGGGCACTTAGAGACTTCTTGATGGGGACTCGAGAGCTATTCGAGCATCAGAATTTGATTGAGTTAGTGAGTCCATTTGTTTTAGTTTTGAGTCTTGAGTCATTTAAGTCCTATTAGCCATTTATGTCAGGTCTTGTAATCGAGTCAGTACGAGTCCTGTCATTAAATCAAGTCAAATTTTATTTTACTTGAGTCCAAGTCTGTAATCAAGAAGTTGAAGACCCCAGCCATCTCAGCAGCCACATGGGACCCCAGTCACAGTGCCACACTCAGTACACCACCTCAGCAGCCACGTGGAGTCCTCATCACAGCAGGCATCATCCACCCTATTAGGCATCCCAAGATTTTCATGACAGCATCCAAGCCCAAAAAGGAAGAAGATCAGTTCCCCACATAGAAGTTGTGGACTGCCCAAGAGAAGATGAAAGAAACCTATATGGCGTCCAGGCAGATTAGGCAGCTTATGGGTGCCCTCCCTCTTTCTCTTATTTCATGAGATTTTTTTCTTGTACTACCCACCTATTATGGAAGCTATGTGGCACATCCCTTTCATGCAAATCCACCCACAAGGCAACTTGTTGCTGCCCCCCCTCTTTGCTCTCCATTCTATGTAATCCAGGGTCTAGGGTCACTTATAACAAGACCCCCCTTAATGTATGAAATTTGAATTCCAATGATGAATTGAATGAGAAGAGAGATTCTTCGTTCACTCCGCAAGGAGAGGGTGTGATGCCCACTTTTCACTCCTCAAGGAGAGCATGAGAGGTGCATCCTGGGACATGGTGCATCGCATCATGTCTAGTTATCGCCTTCCCTTGATTCCATCTTCTTTACCGCCCTCATGTCCTTTGAGATTTACCCTGATGGCTCCATGTAGTGAGATGGGTGAGATGCCCTAGAGATGAGAGGTCTCTCCATGAGTGTGAGTCCCAAAGTCCATGAGAGTTTAAACTTCTATCTTCTATCTTCATTGTTTCCTTTGCCACCTTCTTAGAATAAATACAAAAAAAAATCTAGTGGTACCCTAATCTCTGGTGACTTCTCAGCTCACCAACAGTCCTCCTCCACATCTCATCCTTCATCAATTTTGGTATTAGAGCCAAAGAATTAGGGTACGCTTCATCTTCCTGAATCACCCTAGATCCCCCTCACCAGCCCCATCATTTTCTCTCTCCCCTGTTCTATCTCCACTGCCCTCCTCTTTGGCCCATATCTATGCCACCACCAACTGTTGGCCAAACTGAAGCACCTGGCCTCCCATTCTAAACGACGATGCCCCTTTTCTATCCGAGCCCCATCACCGCACTTCCTAGCTGGATCGAGAGATCGAGATCTGAGAACCTTAGAGCAGGCGGTGGTGATGATGGCCCTCATTCGCCTCTTCCTTCTCCTCATGGTGGCACTCCTGACCTCCTTCTGGCCATCGATGGTAGAGATCTGGGTGACAAAAGTCTTATTCGATGGGTAGACCATCATTCCCTTTGATGAGTTTGGCTTCAATCGCAATGGCATCCTGGAGCTCAACATCTCTAGGACCTCCCCCTCTGATTCCACCGGAAAGATCCACCTCCACCTAGGTTGAGCCCCCCTCTTCTCTGCCTCTTTCGAAGCCTTCAACCAAATCATGCCCGCCACTGCCCGAGCCATCCTTCGGACTCACCCAATTGCTGCTACAAGACCACAATCCCACCAAGCACCATCATCTCCCCCTTCTTCGATGATCGTGGCTTCTTCATCTCTGATTGATCAACACCCACTGCCATTTTGAGTGAGGACTCCGCCCCATCCTCAGATGCCATCACTGACTAAAGTCCGACTGAGCTCCGTTGACATTGCCACTGGACCTCCCTCCCTCCGGCGACCACTTCTTCCTGAGACCTTCGACTGTGACTCCCTCCTTAGATCTAAGGGAATAATCACCATGGTCCGGTCCCTTCCACCGTCGCCAGCCATGCCACCGACCCCTGGAACAGGATCCCGAAACCAAACCTCCATGGGATCCCTTCCACTTTGACGTTGATTTCCTCCAAGATCGCCGGTGAAGTCCACTGGTCTTCCCCTGTTCCCTGGTTTCTGTCCGTGGAGAACGAACTTTGCATGAACATGAAAGCAAGAGGAGACTTGCATGAATTTCAAAGCTACATAGATTTTGAAGCTACATGGATTTCAAAGTTGCACGATTCTCAGAGCAGAGCTGAAAAAAATCTGGGATTTGTTTGGAAAAAAAATTGGGTGAACCTAGCCTAAGGGTCGTTTCTTAATGACCATCAATCTGACCTCCTAGATTGGATTCGGTTCCACCAAAGTCCCCCCTGATCCAAACTCGATGGGGTCGAGTTCTCCCCACTTCAGAAAAATCATGGTGACCCAAGAGCTATCCGAGCATCAGTATTTGATTGAGTCAATGAGTCCATCTATTTTAGTTTGGAGTCTTGAGTCATTTGAGTCCTGTTAGCCATTTATGTCAAGTCTTGTAATCGAGTCAGTATGAGTCCTGTTATTGAGTCAAGTCAAATTTTGGTTTACTTGAGTCTAAGTCTGTAATCAAGAAGTTGAAGACCCTAGCCACCTCAGCAACCACATGGGACCCGAGTCACAGTGCCACACTCAGTACACCACCTCAGCAGCCACGTGGAGTCCTCATCACAGCAGGCATCATCCACCCTATTAGGCATCCCAAGATTTTCATGACAGCATCCAAGCCCAAAAAGGAAGAAGATCAGTGCCCCACATAGAAGTTGTGGACTGCCCAAGAGAAGATGGAAGAAACCTATATGGCGTCCAGGCAGATCAGGCAGCATATGGGTGCCCTCCCTCTTTCTCTTATTTCATGAGATTTTTTTCTTGTACTACCCACCTATTATGGAAGCTATGTGGCACCTCCCTTTCATGCAAATCCACCCACAAGGCAACTTGTTGCTGTCCCCCCTCTTTGCTCTTCATTCTATGTAATCCAGGGTCTAGGGTCACTTATAAAAGGACCCCCCTTCATGTATGAAATTTGAATTCCAATGATGAATTGAATGAGAAGAGAGATTCTTCATTCGCTCTGCAAGGAGAGGGTGCGGGCCCACTTTTCACTCCACAAGAAGAGCATGAGAGGTACATCATAGGACATGGTGCTTTGCATCATGTCTAGTTTTTTCCTTTCCTTGATTCCATCTTTTTTACCACCCTCATGTCCTTTGAGATTTACCCTGAAGGCTCCATATAGTAAGATGGGTGAGATGTCCTAAAGGTGAGAGGTCTCTCTATGAGTGTGAGTTCCAAAGTCTATGCAAGTCCAAATTTTTGTCTTCCATCTTCATTGTTTCCTTCGCCACCTCAAAAAAAATACAAAAATAAAAATCTAGTAGTACCCTAATCTCTGGTGACTTCTCAGCTCTCCAACGGTCCTCCTCCGCATCTCGTCCCTCATCACCTCTCTGAATCCTCTCTTAGAATATGATTATCTCTCCTATATCTCTTTCTAAGCTCTTATCTTAAAATGACAAGTCTTATCTTAAAGAAGACTTCTTGTCCTAAGAGGAGAGAAATAGAAAGGATTTCTTTTGGATTGAATTTGATGTTTTTGGCATCAGAATACCGATGCCTTTTTATACTAAGTGTGGGGGTGCTTGATAAACCTTTTTCTCAGCCCTTGATTTAATTTTCTAATGATCAGATAGGACCCTTCAAGTAGAAGGAGTCTCTTGGGTGAAAGGTCTTATCATGATATGTCATATCACTGTGCCAAGAGATATATCTGTGTCTCTTTAATTTTCTAGCAATTCTTTTACTTTCCATGTGGCAAGTAACTGGTCAAAATTTATTTAAGGATGTGGGATTCCAATAGATGTATCGAAGAACTAGAAGCCCTCAAGAAGAAAGACTTCTGGATTTATGATTGCATGCCACACATGAAGGGACGCATCCCTTCATCTTGTGCGCTAGATTTCTTCCACGCCAATTCCATCTTTTAACCAGTCAATCCTAATCCAAATGGACATGAAGATAAGGGAGAGTGGCTTAGCATTTATGTAGAATAAGTGTTTAAGTGGCAAAAGGATTCTTGGTCTGTCTATGCCCCTTAATCTTGGTGCACGCCAAACATGGCACCAAGAGTCCAATCCCACTTGAACTCTTCCATAATCCAAGGATAATGCTCAATTAATTCTAGATAAATATAGATAAATGCTGCCCCAATTAGGACTCAACCCAATCTAAATCTCACTTAAACTGGTTAGTCCAAATAGTAAGTAAACTAACCCAATCCAATTGGGTTAGGAGTTAGGCTAGCATGCATATGCTAGTATGCAAATTAGCTAACCTATTAGGATCTAATGCCCCTAACCAAAATCTAATTGACTTCCTTGACCAATTTCCTAGCATGTGTGGCCCTTTGGGCTTTACATCTTGCCAGCAGTAGGTTCAGGTCCAAGCTATTTTGATCCAATCAAAATTGATTGACCCAATAGGTCAAATCGACTTGACCCAAGTTAGCCAATTCGAACCAATTTCTAAATTGACTCATGAATCCATCCAATTTGATTTATGAAAACCTACAAGACATCATTTAAATCTAGCAACGTGTCATGCCTGCTTGGAAGATGAGGATTTAATTGAAATTATCAAAATACCCTTCAATGAAAAGTTTTCGTGCAATTCAATCCTTCGATCTTTCTTTATCCCGAATAAGTAATAGGTATGAAGAATTGTCAAACCCTAGCACTTAATCTTTTCGAATCTCAATTTGATATTGAAGACTCGATCGATGAAAGATTAGAAATTCTTTCTAATCTCATCCTGCTTTGATCAAAGACTTCCCGAGTCAACAATCGAAGAGATTACATGGGATAAGTCCTCCTCTTACTAGGAGTGATCAATTTCTTGTTGATCCACTCACATCCTTCATGCACAATCCACGACATTCGAGAACACCCCATACATGACTCTTTGTCATGAATGAGTATGAACCGAAACATAGCTTTATGTGCATAAGGAACCATGGTGATTTTAGTTCTAAGGATTACTTGCATAACTCCCACTATGAGAACCATCTTTTGACATGTAGTAAGACCTTATAAGATGTTCTCAAGGTAGATCAGTTTAGTGAACTCATACCCTAATGAGAATCCACATCCTTGTATTAGTGTCCCTATACAAGTGGCTGTGAGACCAACCACCCTCTCCATTGAGCATACATAAGATGTGCTAGTCTTTCCAGAAATATCGATCTCCGAATCGATGATCCAATGACTTGGAGTATTTTAGATTAGGGTTTACAGGAATTTAGGCCTCACCATTTTGATCTTCATCATAATCCTAATTTCATTGTCCTAACCTATGAGATTCATCATAATCTTGATAAGATGTTGCAGTATGATGAATCAATAAATGCCTTTTATTAATATCAACCTTGAGTTGAGAGAATACAAAAATACCACTAATGTAATAATTGGATTGGCTTTTAGGGCACAATTCTTTTAATCTCCCACTTGCACTAAAGCTAATTGCCCTTGTATTTAATACCTATACAATCTAGATGGTGATCTAACTATTGTAGAGGAAGTGCCTTAGTAAATGGGTTTGCTATGTTATTCTTTGTGTCAACTCGTTCTACTACCACATTATTTCTTTTAATGATTTCTTGAATGAGATAGAAGCGTCTCAGAATGTGCTTAGACTTATGGTGAGACCTTGGTTCCTTCACTTGTGCAACAGCTCCAATGTTATCATAATACAATGGCACTAGTTGTTGTATTGCAGGAACTATGCCCAATTCAGTGATGAACTTCTTCATCCAAACTACTTCCTTAGCGGCTTCACTAGTAGCTATGTATTCTACCTCAATGACTAAGTTAGCTATAGTTGGCTACTTGGTATTCTTCTAACTCACTGCTCCTCTATTCAGAATAAAGACATACCTTGATATAGATTAACTGTCATCTGGATTAGATTGGAAACAAGAATCTGTATAGCATTCTAGTTTTAGATTCGATCCTTCATATATTAGAAAAACATCCTTAGTCCTTCTCAAGTACCTGAGAATATTTTTTATAGCTTTCTAGTGATCCTCTTCTGGATCAGCTTGGAACTGTTTACTATGCCTAAAGCATAAGCAACATCAGGCCTAATACATAGCATTGCATACATAATTGATCCCATTGTCGAAGTATAAGAGATCTTATTCATCCTATCTCTTTCTTCAGGAGTCTTAGGTGATATCCTTTTAAATAGGTGTATGCCAAGTAACCCTTCTTACTTTTCTTTATATTGAATCTCTTCAATATTAAGTCTATGTACCTGGATTGGGATAAATAAAGCATCCTTTTAAATCTATCTCTATAAATCTTTATTCCTAGAATATAGGATGCTTCTTCCAAATTCTTCATGGAAAACCATTTTGACAGCCATGTTTTAACTGACTGCATCATTGGAATATTTTTTCCAATGATAAGTATGTCATCTTCATACAAGACCAAGAAGATAATGACACTCTCACTTATCTTCTTATACACACATGGCTCATCCGTATTCTTGATAAAACTAAATTTTTTAATAGTTTCATCGAAATGAATGTTCCAGCTCCTTGATGCTTGCTTCAATCCATAAATAGATTTCCTAGGCTTGCATACTTGGTTGTGATATATAGACTTCTTCCTCAAGATTTCTGACGTGGCACGATGATGAGAATGCAATCTAAATGATGGATTGAGAAATGAGAGCAATGAAGCCTATAAACAGGTACTAAATTTCAGGTCAAAAGTACTAAGGTAAAGCTATGGAAGGAGCACTGAAAATTGGAACTTACACCATGATGTAGTTATTTAAATCCTAGAGAAGATTAGGGCTAATGAATATTGAATTTAAACCTTAGCAACGATCTTCAATAACTCAGACTTAAGAGATTAGGAGGTGTTATTTACCCAAGATGATCACTCCCTGGTAGATCCATTGAAGCTCTTAGACGAACTAGCCCTGAAGTGGAAGATTGGCATTCCAAAGAAACTAGTTTCATTCAACATTGATCTTTGGCAAGAGAACCCTTTCTTGAACTCCGAATTGTAGAAGGATCCTGCACAATGAACGGGTTAGATTGGGACCAATTTAAAAGATATCAAAACAAAGAAACCAAACAGGCAAGGGAACTTCGATGGAGGCATGGATCCCTAGAGGTGGATGTTGGCGTTGGACACTTGAAAGCTTGAGAAGAGAAAATCAAATACACCCAAAGAAAACAAGAGGATACTACCAAAAAAATACCTTCTTCAACTACTACTTCACTTAAATTTCATTTCATCCAAAAAGCTCCCTTTCTACCATGGGTGTACAAGAGGCTTTTAATGGCCTTTCAATCAATTTGAAATTCCCCATATCATGGAGAAATATTAAGGGGGTTACATGAAATGTGGAGGATTTGGTGGAGCTAGTTGCATAATTTATGGATGGAGTTGGCCGACCTCCTTTGAATTTGAAAACACTCCTTGGTCGACCACTTGTAGCTTTCATGTAATTTAAAATTTGAATGATGCCACATGGCAGGTGAAGTGGCAATGATGTGGCATGGCAAGGTGGCATGGTGACATGGCACATCCTTCTCCATGGCGCCCCTTGGAGATGACATGGCAAAGGTGATGTGACGTCCTCTGATGATGAGTTGGCACCGGTGGTCCATGATGATGTGGCATTCCAAGTAAAGCTGGTCTGGCCTAATTTCAAGTAGCTCTTGAACTTGACTCAGTACAAAGCCTAATTGACTCTAATTGAACTCTTGATTGAATTCTAATTGAACTTTAAAACCCCAAAAGAAAATAAAACAGGACTCAATAAACATACAGGACTCATACGAGACTTGAGTTCCTAGTCTCAATCCATAAAGAACTTGGTATTATTTGAAGCTTCTTCTTTCTGAGCCTGGTGCCCCCACCAATTCTTCCCGGGTGGGAGGAACTCGACCCTGTCGAGTATGGTTCAGCTTGGCTTTGATATTGTTCAAATAAGTCCGGGTCCAGTCGTTGCAGGTCCTCTCTAGTGATTCAGGAGTCGTCAGATTTTGGTCTCCCTTGCTAACGGACCAAATATCGATAGTAATCCTTGTTTCTGGTAGTGACAATCTTATTATCCAGGATTTATTCAGTTTTCTCTCATTTTTGAGGAATGGTTGTTTGTGGATTCTCGGGTAATGGTTCACTCTCAAAAATATGGTCAGGCCCAAAAGGCTCACTAGGTATCATCATGGGTTCCTTATATTCTATCAAGTCTGAGACATTGAAGGTCGGGTTGATACCTAGGTCTGAAGGTAATTCCAATATGTAATCATTAGATCTAATCTTCTTTAGGACTTTAAAGGGGCCTGCACCACGGGTATGTAGTTTTTTGAAAGTCCCGGATGGGAACATGATCTCTCTCATAGAATTCCTTGACTTTCTTTCTTGAATTAGTCCTATGTTTATAGGATTCATTGCTCAAATTTATTTCATGATGCAAATCCTCAACATGCTATGCATAGGACTCAGCAGACTCAGAAACTTACACAAGCACTTACGAAATGCAGACTGAACTAGGCATCCTTATTGAGAGGAATTTTATTGGACTCTCTAGGGCCTAAACCTAATAGATTAATGACTCTCTAGGTTTGACCCTGGTCCGGTATGCACATGAAAATTTACCATGGGTTCCTAGCAAATGCCATAAGGTTTTCCAAAAGTAGGTAGCAAAAGGAATAGGCTTTAAAGGCTCATGCAACCTAGTAATCTCATCAAAATGAAACTTAATGGCTCTAAAATTAGGATAAGACTTAAGGAAAGGCAGGAAATAGGAATCCGAGTCTTGGGGTAATTTAGGAAAATCTTGAAACAGACCTTGGTTACTCATGATGACCTTAAGATTTGAATATTGATCTACGGGCGGGATGCTTCTAGGTAGTTGAAGGTCATCGGCAAAGTCTTCTAAAATAATGATTGGGTTCTTCTCAGGTAACTGAAGGAGTTCTTGTGTCGAAGCTAAAGTATTGGGTTCTTCTTGAGGGCATTGTCTTACGGGAACCAAGTCCTCACTAAAGTTTTGTTGTTCTGATGTTTCAGGACTAGGCTCAATAATCATTTCTTTACCAAAGGTTTCCTCAGGTAAGGTACTAAAGTTGTTCTCTTCACAGTCTTCCCCTTCATATTCATCTATTAAACTGATGTCAGTCTCATACACATATTTACTAGGTTCAGACTTGCCTTCTTCCTTCCCTAGCCCTTCAGTTTGAGGATATCCTATGTCTTGAGTATTCATGAACTCAACTTGTACTTCAGGGTTCTTACTCCTATCATTCATATGAGCTAATGGGATAGTAGGAGTTGGTTGGTCTAAGAAAAATTGTTTAGCCAGCATTTGGTTCAATTGGGCCATTAGATCATTTAGGCCTTTCAGCATGGTTTCAAGATTCGGGTCCATGGCTACACTGGACTGGGTCTGGACTGGTGAATATGAGGCTCCTGATCTAGTTTTCATGCATGCAAGTAGACTCAAGCTCGAGCTAAGGTTTCCTAGACCTAGAGCACAAATTAGAGGTCTAATTAAGTGAACCAACTAGCTAGTAGTACTTATGGGACTTAGCCAGGTAGGTGGTGGGGAGTGAAGGTCCCTGATTGCCAACCTTAGACACCAATCTGAGATTGGCCAAGTAGGCAGACCAAATCACAAGCCCTGATGCACCAATCCTAGACACCAAGCCAGTAAGCACACAACAATTAGCTGACACAGTTAACTTGACCCTAACCTGAACCTAACTTGTTGGTGTCCCTAACCCACTAGGGCAATTAACGTTCTACTCAATTTTAATTAACGGGCTGGGATCGATATGCTGGTTGGTGATTTTTGGGCTAGGGACAGGTGATGAAACCCTGACCCTATGTCAAATTGATGCCCTTAATTTGATTTCTCATGAGATGAATGAAATGCAAAGGTGCTGCAGAAGTGTGTCGCAGTTTGAAAGTGGTGTGGAAAACATGATGAAAAAAATGTCCAGAAATTTTGAAAAATTCACAAAGGATTCCTATCTTATATGTTTCAATGCAGATGAAAGGAATTTTAAAACTAAAATCTGTACTACTCTAAGCAGATCCTACAAATGAAGATAAATAAAAAGGACATAACAGAACCCTAATGACAGTGTCGAACTGCAGAAATTTTCATTTTTTTTTATAATTTTTTTCTGATGATGAAATTTAATATGGTGATAACTGACTTAAAAAGGAACAAGAAAAAAAATATTTCAACAAAAAATTAGCGACTTTCCTTTGGAGCTGCAGACGGATTACAGTAAACAGATGCAAATTTTCAGAAAAAATAGAACCTAATCAAACAAGTGCAATGGCTTACCCAAACTTCAATCTAAAAAATTCACGTCTGGCCAGGGGCTCATTATTCCCATGGGTCGTGACAGTGTACTAGAGTACACCCACTCAGGAGGCGTGAATTTTAGATCTTGCTTGGATTTAAAGAAAACTATTCTACCCTAATGCAACCATGCTCTGATACCAATTTGATGCGGCACGATGATGAGAATGCAATCTAAATGATGGATTGAGAAAAGAGAGCAATGAAGTCTATTAACAGGTACTAAATTTTATATCAAAAGTACTAAGGTAAAGCTATGGAAGGAGCACTGAAATTTGGAACTTACACCGCGATGTAGTTATTTAAATCCTAGAGAAGATTAGGGCTAATGAATATTGAATTTAAACTTTAGCAACGATCTTCAATAACTCAGACTTAAGAGATTAGGAGGTGTTATTTATCCAAGATGATCACTCCCTGGTAGATCCATTGAAGCTCTTAGACGAACTAGCCCTGAAGTGGAAGATTGGCATTCCAAAGAAACTAGTTTCATTCAACATTGATCTTTGGAAAGAGAACCCTTTCTTGAACTCCGAATCGTAGAAGGATCCTGCACAATGAACGGGTTAGACTGGGACCAATTTGAAAGATATCAAAACAAAAAAACCAAACAGGCAAGGAAACTTCGATGGAGGCATGGATCCCTAGAGGTGGATGTTGGCGTTGGACACTTGAAAGCTTGAGAAGAGAAAATCAAATACACCCAAAGAAAACAAGAGGATACTACCAAAAAAATACCTTCTTCAACTACTACTTCACTTAAATTTCATTTCATCCAAAAAGCTCCCTTTCTACCATGGGTGTACAAGAGGCTTTTAATGGCCTTTCAATCAATTTGAAATTCCCCATATCATGGAGAAATATTAGGGGGGTTACATGAAATGTGGAGGATTTGGTGGAGGGTTACATGGAATGTGGAGGATTTGGTGGAGCTGGTTTCATGATTTGTGGATAGAGTTGGCCGACCTCCTTTGAATTTGAAAACACTCCTTGGTCGACCACTTGTAGCTTTCATGTAATTTAAAATTTGAATGATGTCACGTGGTAGGTGAGGTGGCAATGATGTGGCGTGGCAAGGTGGCATGGTGACATGGCACATCCTTCTCCATGGCGCCCCTTGGAGATGACATGGCAAAGGTGATGTGACATCCTCTGGTGATGAGTTGGCACCGGTGGTCCATGATGATGTGGCATTCCAAGTAAAGCTGGTCTGGCCTAATTTCAAGTAGCTCTTGAACTTGACTCAGTACAATGCCTAATTGACTCTAATTGAACTCTTGATTAAATTCTAATTAAACTTTAAAATCCCAAAAGAAAATAAAACAGGACTCAATAAATATACAGGACTCATACGAGACTTGAGTTCCTAGTCTCAATCCATAAAGAACTTGGTATTAGTTGAAGCTTCTTCTTTCTGAGCCTGGTGCCCCCACCAATTTCCATAGAGGAATGCTATCTTAATATCCATCTACCAGATCTCATAATCATAGTATGCAACAATGGCAAGTATAATCCTAATGGACTTGAGCATGGCAACTAGCAAAAAAGTTTTATCATAATCAATACCATGCTTTTGCTTGAAATCTTTTACCACCAACCAAGCCTTATAGGTGCCCATCTGCTCCAATCTTCCTCTTGAAGATCCCCATTTGCACCCTATTGGGATAATTTTCTTAGGTGGGTTAACCAAGGTCTAAACCTAGTTGTCATACATGGAGTCAATTTTGGATTTCATGTCACTGAGCCATTTGTCAGAGTCCTTACTCATGACTACTTCTGTATAGGTTAGTAGATCATCATTTTCAATGTTGCTAGTTTCATTATTATTTTCAATCATAAAGCTATATCTTAGAGGGCTTCCCACACTCTTTCTAACCTATAGAGAGGAGGTGTGTGTTACGGCTGACTTGATCAACTGGTACTTCTAGTTGAGGAACTTGAGTTTGTTCACTTTGAACTTTACTTAATTCAATTATTCTCTCGTTACCTTCTTCTTGAATAAATTCTTTTTCCAAGAAAATGGCATGCCTACTAATAAAGACCTTTTATTTAGTAGGATAATAAAATAGGTATCCAATATCCTCTTGAGAATAACCAATAAACCTACATTTCTCAGCCCTAACACTTAGCTTATGTCCTAATTCCTTTTAGCACAAGCTGGACAACCCTAAATCTTAAGATGTTTAAGACTTGGTCTTAATGCGGGATGGATGCAAGGCTAATGTAATGAATAAGAATTAGAATTTTATTTTTAATGAGCAATGGCAGCAATCTCAAGTAAAGCTATCAAAGGATCTAAGAAAGATAGATAAGAAGATTACTAATAGCTACCCGCAATGTATTCGCATGCAATCACATAAGAACCCTGGATTCGATGATTAAGAAACCACCAAAACTAGGACTTCCTTGCTTCAACTAATTAGATTTAATGAGATTCGGAATGGTTTACTTACCAATAATGATTTTTCCCTCCTTTGTAGTAGATCTGGATTCAACTCTCAAGACTCACGGTAGGATTCCAAACTTCAATTTCTTTGTGGGGTGACTCTAAGACTGATGATAAACAAAAACTATTTTTTTTTTTGTGATTTTAAGATTTTCATTTCAGTGGCTAAATCCTAAAATTATGTAAAGAATTAGCATAAACGCTAGTAATGCAAGAAACTAACATACCCGCAAAAACCCATGCAGAATAATAAATAGCCAGGATCCGAGAGTTGAGAAACTCTTGATTTAGGATAGCTATTCCTCATCAAATTAGAGATTAATAGAAGGGAAGGATGTTACCAATTAGTGAATTGAAGAACTTCCGATGAAGAGGTCACTCAGCACTCTGATTGGAGTCTGGATGATGAAGCTTGGTTTCCCTAATTAGATGGCTGATTTGAGATGGTCTTGGAGACAAAGAAGACCTCCTCGGGGGAGGTGAAACACCTTGGAGATCCTGCAAATATTAGGGGTCAATCAAAACAGCAACAACAAAATAATAAAATGAGATTAGGTTTTGTAGAAATCAAAAATCAGGGTTTGTATGTGGCGGCTTGAAGAAGGATGTTGCTCTTTGCTTTGGGCGGCCTAAGGCACTCTTCCTTTGGGTGTGTGATGGCTTGGATGGCAGCAAGCTTGGGCATGGAAGGATGCTAGGCAGCAAGAAGGATTAGGGCACACAAAGTAACCAAAGAAACACAAAAACCCCAACACCAACACAAGAACACAAGTTTTTACACCAAAATTTCAGCAAAGATTTAATTCATATGAGAAAAGATAGTACAAGAGGTGGAGGGGTGGGGTATTTATAGAGCTCCTATGCCCTCTCCTAACTAAGGTTACACTTAGGTTAGGGATAACCCTTCCTTAAGATATTAGGAAAAGAGATCCTTAATAGGTTAGGAAAGAAAACCTTAGACTAGTCTTCTCCTTCTCACTTAATGCCTTGACTAGTCAACTCATGGGCACCTCCTCTTAGTTTGAACAAGGTCAAACTCCATAAATTCGGTTTTGGACCTTGGGGCAGCAGCACAGACACCTCCTTCATGGGCTTGGATGAATTTTTGAGAGGCCCAGGTGGGCTTCCAGGGGCTGGGCGCATGGGCTGGCATATTCCAGGGAATTTGGCTGGAATCTTGCTTCTTAAGGGCTTGGGCTTGGCACCTGGGCTTGATTTCTTCTTGGTTGGGCATAGATGGACCTCTAGAATCATGGATGTCCTGGTTTAGAAATATGCTCTGGCATCTGGACTGGAATCTGGGCATCTAGAAAACATCTGGAAGGAATCAGGGTTTCTGGAAGTGTTTTGGATCCTGGGGTGTCACACAAAATCCAACAAGTTGATGTAGTGGCTTCTGACTCCTGGATGTGGCCTAGTGGAACTCCAAAATAGGGTAACCTCTTCTCTTGTACAAAATTTGATTCTTATTGGACTCATGGCTGAAGTAAGGACTCAGAACTAGACTAAAGTTGAGGGTTGAGACAAATCAACTAACCTCAACTTATTACAGGAATCAATCTTAATTGATTACAAAATTTTCAAAACTTTAATACATGACTAAGTAAACCAAATAGGGCCCAGTAATTTATGCCTGATCCTAGTGCCCCCACTAATTAACTGATGCAGACAAACCTAGGGATGTAAAAAAATAGAAAACTCATTTTTTTTGGAATTTTTAAAATTTTAATTTCGTAGTTAAGAACCCAAAGATAAGCAAAGTTTAGCATAAGGACTAGCAACGGCAGAAACAAGCATACCTGTAAAATTCTCATGAAAACTAATGAATCTCAGGACCCGAAAATTAAGACATTTCTGGCTTAGGATAGCAATCTTCAACCAAATCAGAAATTAAAAGAAGGAAAGGGTTTTACCAGTCAAAGATTGAAGATTCAGCCGATGAAGAGATCTCTCGCACTCAGATCGGAGCCTGGATGATGAAGTTGCAGTTTTCCTTGAATTTGAGGCAGATCTAGGCGATCCTGGAGGCAAGAAAGCCTCCTCTAGGGATGTGAAACACCACGGGGATCCTGCAAATATCAGGGGTCAATCAAAATAGCAAGTAATAGAAGCAAAAGAAACTATGGTTTGAAGGAAATCCGAATCTGGGTTTGAATGGCTGGCGGCTAGAAGCTTGATGAAGATCTTTGCTTGGGCAGCATAGGGTTCCTTTCCTTTGGGTGTGTGAAGGCTTGGATGGAAGCAAGCTTGGGTGTGGAAGTATGCTAGGGCAGCAAGGATGATTACGGCACACAAAATAACACAAAAACTCCAACACCATCACAAGAACACAAGTCCTTAAACCAAAATTTCAGCAAAATTTAATTCATGAGATAAAAGTTATTACAAAAGGAAGAGAGGTGGGATATTTATAGAGCTCCCATGCCCTCTCCTAACTAAGGTTACACTTAGGTTAGTGATAACCGTTCATTAAGACATTAGGAAAAGAGATCCTTAATAGGTTAGGAAGGAAAACCTTAGACTAGTCTTCTCCTTCTCACTTAGTGCTTTGACTAGTCAACTCATGGGCACCTCCTCTTGGCTTGGACTTAGTCAAACTCCATAAATTCAGTTTTGGATCTTAGGGAAGCAGCAAGGATGCCTCCTTCATGGGCTTGGACAAATTTTTGAGGGGCCCAGGTGGTCTTCCAGGGGCTGGGCACATGGTGGTGTGGGCACCAGGATCCGACAGAGGCTCCTCAACCCTCTGTGGATCTCAGATTAGGGTTCCACTTCTGTAAGTCCTGTAATAAGGCTATGAGCCAAAGTAATTTTATAATTTTTAGTCTTGTACCTTGACCAATTTGGATCAAGTTTAGGTCATGGGTCCTGTATTTATTTTTGGTTTGAGTCTAAGTTTGGATTGGGCCCAAGCCCAATTGAAGTCAACCTGGCTTTCAAGACCAAGTCAAGTCCTTGTGGGCCAACCCACCTCTTTCACTTGGAAAGATGCCAACACAGGTGCCACCTCAGCCACCTATGTGGCGCCATATTAGTTGCCACTTGGGCATCCAAGGAAGGAAACAAGGAGGCGCCCTCATGCATTCCACATGCCCTCTCCATGCCTTTTTTCTCTTGGGCAACCTTGGAAGGAGGAGACATCATCCCCCTCTTCCCTCCCCCACATCATGCCATGATCCATCAAAATATGGGGCGTTGAAGATTCTTGAAGAGACCAAGCCACAAAGCAAGCCATCTTTCCAAAGTGTTCATGCAAGAATGGAAGGTCAAAGGACACACTCCCCTTTCCAAGCCTTCAACCTTGCAACACTCAAAGCTCCCTCCATTTGGTTGGCCATGAATCACTCCAAGTGGGCGTTGAAGGATCAAAGGAAGCACATCCCTTCAAGCAAGCCTTGTTCCATGTTTTCTTCCCAAAATGAGCATGCAAAAGAAGGAAGTCAAGAGGCCAATCTCCCTCTCCAAGCCCTCCCACATGCCATGCCAATCCTCTCCTCCATTTGGTTGGCCATGAAGAATCTTCCCCATCCATGTGGGTGCCAACTTTTGGGGTTGTAATTTGGGTTCAAGGGTTTTGAATTATTTTGAATTCAAATGGGCCTTGGGTGCCTATTTAAAGGACCTAATCCCTCCATTGTAAAGCTATTGAATGATTAATGAAAAAGAGTTTGAGTTTTCTATCCTCCAACCATTGTCTCCTAGACTAGGTTTGAGTAAAGTTGCCTTCATCCCCAGGGACGTCGAGTGGTGTGAGGCCACCTGTCCGTCACCCCAAGGCATCGTGAGTACTTAGTCCTCCTGGACGTCGAGTGGTGTGAGGCCACAATCCTTCGTCCTCCAGGATGTCGCGGGGTGCGAGGCCCCAGGTTATCTCCTTCTTCGACTTCAGAATCCAGCCGGACACCAGGCTCGAAGCCCCTTCTCAACCGCATCTCAGTCCCTTTCAGTACATCTCTCCATTTCGCTAATCCCTATTTTGTTTGCCGACAGGTCCTCCCTAGCATCTCAGGCACCGGAGACAGTTGGCTTTGCCATCGCAACCTTCTGACCGAAAGCCAGTGCTTTCATGGGTTCGACTGCTCGGGCATCCAGGCCGCATCCGTCGAGTTGAGCGATCTCTGCATCAGGCACTTCAGACGTGTGAGGTTTGCTCTCTCTATCTCCTAAGTAGGTATTTTGTTTTGAGCTAGTCCTATCAGGGTTTCTTAATCCTGAGATCCTATTCTTGTTTCACTATTTAGGGATTTGAACTGCTAGTGTAAGCTTCCGTTATGCATTTCTCTTATTTCTCATCTTTGCTTGTGATCGGGAATCAAAACCCTAAAAAAAATAACTAAAAACTCATCAACCCTAAAAAAAAGAGTTCCTTTGCATCGTAAGCATCCATCACTATCATCCCTAGGCCCCCTTACATCCACACCAATTTTGGTGTCAGAGCAAGGCTAGGAGTAGTGCTTTTTGTTTTCTTTCATTTTCTGCATTCTGGTCAGCCCGTATATAGTCTGATTATTAGATTGTTTCTCTTTGTAGAGACCTCCAAATTTTGTGATTTTTATTCTGTTAGATCGCATTGAATTTAAAGTATTTTTATCTATTTTCTCAGATTTTATTTCAGTTTGTAGAGTTTATACAAACCAAAATACTACCTAAGAAAATCTCACATCTGAAATTTCAGCAAGCATCTCTTTTCTTGCTTCATTCATCCATCTAGCTTATTTCTTGCATTTAGGGGCACATTTTAATTCCTGCAATTTGTTTAGCATTCACACATCTGAAAGACACAAAAAAACAAAAAAATCTTAAGTCATTTCATTAGTCATTTTTTGTGCATCATTCTCCATAACTTATCTTAAGGGCGTCAAATTAACATAGGATCAGGATTTCATTACCTGTCCCTAGCCCAAAAACCACCACCCGACACATCGAACCCTAGCCATTAACTAAAATTGATTAGACATTTAATCTAGTCTAGTGAGCTAGGGACACCCATGAAGTCGGGTCGACCCAAGTGCCGAGCCAAGCTAGATTACTTGTTGGTGTGTGCTTGAGTAGCTGGTGTCTAGGCAAGTGGTTCAGGGACTAGAGCCCGAAGGAAAGTGGGTTGGTTCGCTTACCTGGCCAATTTCTAATTGGTGTCTAGGCAAGCAAAGAGGAACCTCCACTAACCTTACACTTACCTGGCCAGGTGCTAAGTTACTGCTTTCAGGTTCATCTTCTTGACTTCACATTTGGAGAGATCTCCTAGGTCTAGCAAACCGTAGCATCGTTTTATTACATGTGCACTAGATCAGGAACCTCTTTTCACCCACCTTCTCCACCCTCTACCGAAACCATGGATCAACTGCGAGTTGACATTGGAGCCCTAACTCAATCCATGACTCAATTAAGCAACCAGTTGTCTAATAGATGTGATCAAATAGAGGCCAGACTAGGACCCATAGAGGAAGCCGCTAGGCTCCGTGAGCATTTCCAGAGAGCTCCCACCTACAGAAGACCTGAGCCCTTTAGGAACCAGAGTCGTATCCCTGGATCCACCCAAGGTTATAGCCAGGCTTACCCAAGTCGACCAAGCCCGAACCGATCTGACCCCAGTTGACCAAGCCTAGCCCGACCCAGTCCTAGTCTTCCCAGTCTGAATTGACCCCAATATAGTAGAGAGGACAAGGGTAAGGCTATTGAAGTTCAGAGGAGACCTGATCCCCAAGGTAACAGCTATAGGTGCCATGAACCTGAGCATTTTGCTAGTCAGTGCACCGCCCCTGCCCTACTTATGGATGAACTGACTGGAACCGAACCCGAACCCATTGTTGAACCTGAGGAAGACTTGAAGGTTGAACCCATTGAAAATCTAGGGAAAGAAACTCCTGAGCCCATTAAAGAATTGAAAGAAAGCATCTGTGAGTCAAGTTTAGTAAAAGATGGGCCCGAGGGTGAAATCATTGAGGAATCCAAGGAAAATGATCATGAACCCACTACAAAATTTGAATAGGAAATGACCGAGCCAGGATCACATCTAGTAAATAAACATGAGGATTCACCAGTCTTTTCCACAGGAGTTCAGGAACCAACCCTTAATGAACCAATCCAAAGAGAACATCCTCAAGAGATGGTTGAAGCTCGGAAAGAAATTAAGGATGAAGTTCCCGATGAGTTACCTGATCAACTTCCACCCCTGAGAGATATCCATCATACTATAGACTTGGTCCCAGGATCCTCTTTAACAGACCTTCCTCACTGTGGGATTGACCCTAGCGAGCCCCAAGATCTACCGGAACAAGTGGACCATATGACACCTATAGAACGATGCCCAAATTTTAAGGTCATCCTGAATAACCAAGGCCTGTTTTATGTTTTCCATAAGCCACCCCAAGACTCCGATTCCTATTTCCCACCCTTCCCTGAACCTTCTCACATTTCTAGAGCCATGGGGTTACTTTTTATTGAGATTACCAGAATGCATGACTCCTTAGAGCCCATCCCTTTTGCCCTCTACTTCTAGTATACTTTATGGCATTTGCTAGGGATCCTTAATAATTTTTCTTGTGCATACCAGACTAGGGTCAAACCTAGAGAGTCAAAAGTCTGTTAGGTTTAGACCCTAGGAGTCCAATAAATTTTTTTCTTAATAAGATTGCATAGTTGAGTCTGCATTTTGCATCATGTTAGGATTATGCATTAAATATAATTTTTAAAATAATTTGGCTGATTCCCGAAAGCGAGCCAAAGAGTTTGAAATAAGGGATTTTGTAATGTTAGGCTCTGGCCTGAACGGTTTCCACCGGGAACCATTAAGAAGCTTCATGCTCGTGGGGCGGGTCCCTTTAAAGTGATTAGGAGAATGGGCCCTAATGCCTATATGCTAGAATTAACTCCAGATTATGGAATTAGCTCGACATTCAATATCTCTGACTTAGTCGAGTATAGGGAACCCGTAAACATACTCAGTGAGCCATTTGGGCCTGACCTCCCTTTTGAGAGTGAACCTGAACCTGAGTGTCCACCTCCAAATATACCTAAGCGAGGAGAGCAGATCGAGCGTGTCCTGGATGACCAAGCCATCACTACCCGGGGCAAGGGCTATCAACGTTACTTGGTCCGATGGCAAGGCCGACCCGAATCCGATGACTCATGGATCACATGGGAGGACTTGCAGTGCATCGACCCCGATATCCTGGAGAGGTACCAAAGCCAAACTAACCCTTACTCGACAGGGTCGAGTTCCTCCCACCCCGGGAGAACTGGTGTGAGGCCACAATCCTTCATCCTCTGGGACGTCGCGGGGTGCGAGGCCCCAAGTTATCTCTTTCTTCGACTTCAGAATCTAGCCAAACACCGGGCTCGAAGCCGCTTCTCAACCCCATCTCAGTCCCTTTCAGTACATCTCTCCATTTCGCTAATCCCTATTTTGTTTGCCTACAGGTCCTCCTTGGCATCTCGGGCACCGGAGATAGTCGGCTTTGCCATCGCGACCTTCCGACCGAAAGCCAGTGCTTCCACTGGTTCGACTGCTCGGGCATCCAGGCCGTATCCGTCGAGTTGAGTGATCTCTGCATCAGGAGCTTCAAACGTGTGAGGTTTGCTCTCTCTACCTCCTAAGTAGGTATTGTGTTTCGAGCTAGTCCTACCGAGGTTTCTTAATCCCGGGATCCTGTTCTCATTTCACTATTTAGGGATTTGAACTGCTAGTGTAAGCTTTCGTTATGCATTTCTCTTATTTCTCATATTTTCTTGTGATTGGGAATCAAAACCCTAAGAAAAACAACTAAAAACTCATCAACCCTAAAAGAAAGAGTTCCTTTGCATCGTAAGCATCCATCAATAGCATCCTTAGGCCCCCTTACATCCACACCACATGGGTTGGCATATTCCAGGGAATCTGGCTGTTATGTTGCTTCTTAAGGGCTTAGGCTTGGTTCTTGGGCTTGATTTCTCCTTGGTTGGGCACAAATGAACCTCTGGAATCATGAATGTCCTAGTTTTGGAATATGCTCTAGCATATGGACTGGAATCTGGGTATTTGGAAAACATTTGGAAGGAATCAGGGTCTCTGGAAGTGTTTTGGATCCTAGGGTATCATACAAAATCCAACAAGCTAATGTAGTGGCTTCTGACTCCTAGATGTGGCCTAGTGGAACTCCAAAATATGGTAACCTCTTCTTTTGTAGAAAACTTGATTCTTTCTGGACTCATGGCTGAAGTACAGGACTCAGAATTGGACTAAGGTTGAGGGTTGAGATAAATCAACTAATCTTAACTTATTACAGAACTCAATCTTAATTGATTACAAAATTTTTAAAACTTTGACACATAACTAAGTAAACCAAATAGGGCCAGTAATCTGTGTCTGATCCTGGTGCCCCCATTAATTCTCTCGTTGCAGGATGAACTCGACCCTGTCGAGTAAGGGTCAATTTGGCTCAAGGAGGGTCTAGGTTGAGGCATTGTCGATCCACACCAGCGTTTCACAAGTCCTCAAATTCTGGCCGACCTTGCCACCAGACCAAATACTGCTGACAGTCTCTATCCCAAGTACCGATAGCTTGATCGTCCAGAGCTCTCTCAATCTTTTCCTCACCAAAAGGCCGAATTGTATGTGGTCGCTCTGGGGTGGGTTACTCATAAAGAAAGAGAGTGGCTCAAAGGGCTTGCTGGGTATCTCTGCTGGGTCCCTATACTCTACAAAGTCTGAGATGATGAAGGTGGAGTTAATACCTAAATCAGGTGGTCTCTCAAGCACATAGGCATGGGTCCACTGCTCTTCATTAATTTGGATGGGCCAGCTCGCGAGCATGAAATTCCTTAACAATCACATGATCTTCTGCAAATTCTTTATCTCTCTTTCAGGAATTAGCCAAGTTCTTATATGGTTCATTAATTATGTGCATCTTTTGACTAATTTCATGATGCATATGCTGTGCAGAGGTAAGTGTAGGTGTGGATAAGTGATTCAAGGCTGTGGATTTATTGGACTCAACTAACACCTATAGACTCGACTAGACTTTCCTAATAAAGGAAATTTTATTGAACTCTGTGGGACAAAACCTAATAGACTATAGACTCATTAGGTTTAGCCCTTGCATGGCATGCACATGAGAACTTACTATGTACTCCTACTAGGTTCTATAGGGTTTTCCTAAAGTAAGATGCAAACATGACATGAATAATGAACGAATGCAATATGCAAACTCCTATAAAATGCAACCTAATACTAAAAAAAATAGAAGAAGTTTCAGGAAAGGGTAGAAAATAAGATGTAGGTTTAGGGTTAGTCTGGCAGGAAAACGGTTCGGGATTGATTGGATAGAATGGAATGCAAGAAGGTGTGTTAGGAATTAGTCCTAGACTAATGAGATTTACCTTATGGGTTTGGGGTATTCCTACAGGGTCTATATTATGGAAGAATGGGTCATTAATTTCAGGGAAGAGATCAATTGGAGTTAAAGGAATTACTTCATCCTGAGGGTACTGATAAGAGATCAAGTCCTTAATAAACTCTTCTGGCTCATGAATTTCAGGACTAGATTCTACAATTGGGTCCAATTCTAAATCTCCTCAGGTAGAGTTGCAGTCATAGGGTCATGGGTTTCTTCCTCTAATGATTCTTCCACTACAGGTTTGTTGACCCCATAAGTGATTTTGATGATAACCAAACATTGGAGCATGCACATATTTTACAAACAACCTTTCAAGTGGTTTACAAGTTTTTTGTAGGACAATTCATTTGTTCAAACTTCAACTCCTACATTTATACTTCTTGTTTTGAGTTGTGTTGTAATCCAATTTTGTAAAGAAAAACCCAATGAAAAAGTTAAGAAAAATCTGTAAAAGGGTTACTTCTATGTGTGGTATACTTTAAACTTATTTTGAGTTGGTTTGTACCAAAAACTTAAGAGTGTTGGTGAGAGTGTTCTTGAGTTTAGTTGTAAAAATCCTGAAGAAGTCACTCGAGCTGACCCAGCATGATGAAGAGCCGACTCCACCTCATGGCATGCATTAAGGATTCTGGCATGCAGCAATCCGAACCGACTCAAGTAGAATCGAGCCGACTCATTCAGAGTCCATTTCTAATATTTTCTAAGAATAGCCAGGTGAGTCGACCCCAATCAAAAAGAGCTGACTCTGCCAGAACTAATTTTGAAGACCTGAGAAAGCGAGCCGACCTGATCTTCAATGAGCCGACTCCTCCAGAGTAAAGATTTTTAATTCTGAGAAGAAGAGTCGACCCAAATTCAAGCGAGCCGACCCCTCGAGTTTAATATGTTCAACGATAGAAGTTTGAGCCAACCCGAGATATCAAGAACCGACTTGTCCAGAGTGATGTTTTCATACCTTGAGATAAAAAGCTGACCCTACTGAAGAAATGGCGACTCGACCTATCAACTCGAAGGATCCGAGCCGACTCGAAGAATCCGAGCCAACTTGAATATCATTTTTAGGTACACAACGACTAGTTCTAGAATTTCTTTTTGAATGCTAAAAGGTGCTCCAACGATCATATGTCACCCCAATGGTCTACAACGTCTCAAACTACCTTGGAGTGATGGAAGACCATATATTTGAGGGATTTGAACTTCCTTAAAAAAGAGAAAAAAGAAGAGAGAAGAAAAGTAAGAAATTCCTCAAAGTTTTAAGGGTTTATTGAATATCCAACCAACAAACAAGCAAAAGAGCACAAAGAGCATTCAATTCAGTCTTCAAGTCTTCACCAACTTTGATATGAAACTTGAAGTACTTTGGAAAGAAGCCACTGATGCAATTAACGTGCATTGAAGCACATTCAAGTGGACTTCTCTCAAGCTACACCGAAAACTATTTGACAACTTAAGTTTGTCATTTATTGTTGCATTTATTTCTCAATTCATTCTTGAATTGTTTAGGTTCTTGGTGAGCCTTAGCTAAAAACCAAGGGATAGGTTTGTGGTGAGCCTTAGCTAAAAACCAAGGGATAGGTTCTTTTGATTCTGTGAAAAGCATGTTAGGTTTCTTTGATGATCCTGTTTAAAATCAAAGAGAGTTGGGTTTTCTTTGGAATCCCATTAAAACCAAAGTGTAGAGATTTTGGATTGTGATCCTGTAAAACAATTCTACTGTATTCGGGTGTGAATATAGTGGAAATCCCAAGTGGTATCTTGGATAGTGGATGTAGGAGCTAGGTTGCTCCAAACCATTATAAATTTCTGTGTGTTTGTGTTGTGCCTCTTTGATCTTATTTAGCTTCTGCAAGTTATTATTTTGCCACAGCACCTAACACTCTAAAAGGAATTTTTAAGTGCACATTATCTGCTTAAATTTTTTAAATTTCTAATTCACCCCCCTCTTGGGTAGCCACCTGGGCAACAACTGGTATCAGAGCAGTGTCTCTGATTACATTAGAGTAAAGATTGATGGCTCATCCCATGAGTACATCCTTTGCCGAAGGCCAATTAACTAATAGACCTCTATTTTTCACAAGCACAAATTATTCTTATTGGAAAGCAAGAATGAAAATCTATATACAAGCTATTGATTTTCAATTATGGAAGGTCATTCTTAAAGGGCCACATGTTCCCATGATCAAAATTGATGGTGTGGATGTCCCTAAACCTGAAGAGGAATGGGATGAACACGACATGAAATTAGGAGAATTAAATGCCAATGCCATGAATTTGCTATATTGTGCTTTGGATTCAAATGAGTTTAATCGAATTTCCACTTGCTCTTCAGCAAAGAAAATTTGGGATAAACTTGAGGTGACCCATGAAGGAACTTTTCAAGTGAAGACTTCAAAAATTAACCTTATAGTACACAATTATGAGTTATTTAAAATGGAACCTAATGAAAATATCTCTGCCATGTACACTAGATTTATATATATTATTAATGGATTGAAAAGTCTTGGCAGGGTTTACTCAAATGCTAATTTGGTATAGAAGATATTGAGATCACTTCCAGATAAATGGGACCCTAAAGTTTTTGCCATCCAGGAAGCTAAAGATCTAAATACTCTATCCATGGATGAATTAATAGGCTCTCTCATTACATATATATTAGCCATGTAGCATAGAACAGATGATGATCAAAAGAAGAAGAAAACTATTGCATTCAAGGCTGTATTGGAATCTAAGAATGATGAAGAAATGAAAGATGATTCTACCTCCTTCGAAGATGATCTAGAAGATGAAGATATTGCAATGGTTGTGAGGAGATTCAAGAAGTTTATGGGAAAGAAGAAAGGAAGATTTAATAGAAAATTCCATAAATGAGAAGAACATTCCAAAGAAAAGGACAAGGATAAAGACAAAGAAAAGGAACAAGTCCCCACCTGCTACGAACGTAAGAAACCAGGGCATATTCATCCAGATTGTCCACTGTTAAAGAAATTCTTCAAAAAAAAGAAAAAGAAAGCGATGGTTGCCACATGGAGCGACAGTGAAGAATCCACCTCAACTGAAGAGGAAGAGACTATAAAAATAGCTAATCTATGTCTAATGGGTCTCAAGGATGAGGAAACATTCTCCAATGCTCAAATTGAATTTACATTTGATGAGTTAAATTCTGCATTCCATGAACTTTTATCCAAATATAAGAAAGCTGGAGTAAATATTAGATCTTTAAAAAATATTAATGATTCTTTACTCAAAGAAAAAGAGGAAGTTTCAGAAAAGAATATCTTGTTGCAAAAAGAACTTCATGTCTTTTCTGAAAATTGTAAAGTATTGAAAACTGAAAATAATGATTATCATGACAAAAATAAAGTTTTGTTAAATGAAAATAATGAGTTGAAAAAGGAGATTGTAAAACTTAAGCCTCTCGTTGAAAAACTTACTATTTCTTCTAACAAGCTTGAGTTGATTCTTAAAGAACAAAAGATTTCTGGTAATAAAGTTGGAATTAGTTTTGTTGTACCTATCCGACTGACCTTGGGTCAGACCGGCCCCAAGCATCCGGCCGGCTGACCCTTGAAGGAAGGGTCTGAGAGATCCATGGGAAGAGAGGTCCAACCTCGGGCTCTTAAAGAGATCCCTATGGTCTCTTTCCCAAGTGGCTAACCTACCAGGAGGCCGACCCGGGCTGAGCCTAACGGACTTCTCCCGCCAAAGGTACGGCTGACCCAGAGAAACTCAAAGAGCCATCAGACACCTCCTCACGTGCACCTTGGCTTCCTTGGAGCTTCTGGCAAATGCCTCGGTCAGCCAGGCGACTCTCTTCAGCTGAGGCTGACCCATCATTAAGGGAACTACTCGAAGGCTCCGAAGCCCCTCTCTAACAAATTCTGACTTTTTGTTACAACGAACTCCACCACATCGCCACGACTTCGTGCCACCAGGCCATCGCTCTGACCCTCCTGCCACGCCACCAGCCCACGACCCTGCCACCATGCTGGCTCTCCCGAGGGCAAATCGGGGCTTTCCTAGCCTGTCCCCTAACGGAATTTGGCCGCACTCCACACCTATAAAAGGTGCCCGGGGGACCTCCATGAGAGGTGAGGTACTCTTTCCCTACCACAAGCAATTTTCATTTAGCTCTTTCCATTCTATTACTCCAATCTCTTCTCTAACTTAAGCATCGGAGTGTCCCCCGTCGGAGCACCTCCGGTGCCCAGGGACTTTGTGCAGGTCGACCGATAGATGAGCTCTCCAGCACACCCACCGAGCCTGGTCTAGGAGGAAGAGCGGCAACAAATTGGTGCTGGAGGAAGGGTGGCTTGAACCTTCATCCTGCTCTTCACTCTAAAAGGAAAGATCAACTGGGAAGATCCGGTCATGGCAAGGGGGAGAACTCGAAGTATTTCCGTGAGGGGAGGGCATTCTCATCATAGGCCCGGAGCACCCCATGCAAGAAGCGACGCCGCAGCCACCGCTGAGCCCACCATCATCCTAGGGTTGTAGCAATTCTAGATGATGGTAAACCGCATCGAGACACTCACCTTAGTGGTCCAGTGCTTCCAGGAAATGGCTGACCATCGGTGGCAGCCATTGGCGGCTTCCTGCATCAACCATCAGCTCATCGCCGGCGTGAGCCAACAGCCAGAGGGGCACTTGCCTTCGTCCCCCGCTGTTCTAGAGCCCCAGGGGTCCTTAAGGGCCCGTGCTGAAGGAAAGAGGGCAAGATCAGCTTCCCCCTCTTTCGCTGACTCTGTCCCTCTCGTTGGCCGGCACCCTATTGCAGACCTGCACGACTACGGCAGCAAAATCATGCGCATGGAAGAGCGCATTGCCGAGATTGTTGAGCGGCAGAAAGCCGAGGGGGGGCAGGTGCATGACACCTGCCCACCTTTCTCCATCGAGATTCTGGGGGAGCCTATCCCCTGGCACTTCAAAATCCTATAGGTGGACCCCTACGACAGTTCCACCAATCCACTGGACCACCTAGGCACCTATAAGGCCCACATGATGGTATAGGATGCTTCTGACACCCTTCACTGTATCGCCTTCCCAGTGACCCTGAAAAAGGCCGCACGGATGTGGTTCTCTGCCATCCACCCAGGTACGATCTGTTCCTTTTCCAAGCTTGAAATCCTTTTTCTTTCTCATTTCAGGACTTGCAATCGGACTCCGAAAAACACCGATTGCCTCTTTCTCATCCTGCAAAAGGAGGGAGAGACCCTCTAGGACTACATGGCCCGCTTCAACTCAACTGCCATGGAGTTCCCAGACTTGAATGAAGTGGTGGCCATGTCAGCCTTCAAGAGGGGGCTCCGCTCGTCCAGGCTCACATTCTCCCTGGATAAGAAGTTCGCGGTGAACTACACCGAGCTGTTGGTGAAGGCGCACAAGTATGCCCTGGCAGAGGAGCAGTCGACAAGCCGATGCCAGGCGGAGGGGAGGTCAGCGCCAAAGAAGCGGGGTGATAAAGCCCCCGCAGTTCAACCTGCTGGCAATGACAACCGATCCACTCGGCACCAGAGCCCTAAGCCAAGGGACTACCTTAAGCGGTTCAACAACTATGCACCCCTCTCTCTACTATGGGAGAAGATCCTCATGGAGATCGAGTACGAGGCCTTCTTCCGAAAGCCTCGATCGATGAGGGGCCCTCCTATCGCCAGGAATAAAAACAAGTACTACCGATTCCATAGGGACCACAGGCACGACTTAGAAGAGTGCCTCCAGCTAAAGGACACCATCGAGGACCTTATCAAGAGAGGGTATCTGAACAAGTACGTCCGACCCCGCCAGGATCAGGTCGAGACTTTAACTGCCAGAGACCCTCCAGAGGAGGCTGAGCTCCCAAATCAGTGCCCGACAGATGGGGGCATTGGCATGCTACACCAACAGTCCAATTGGGGGCATGAAGAAGGTCAAGACATTGTAAAGAGGTCCAGGGGTTTTAATGTAATCAGTTTTTCTGATGAAGACCTCTTGGAGCCTCATCTTCCAGGCGATGACCCTGTGGTCATGTCAGCTATCATTCCCAACTATGATGTAAAGCGCGTCCTTATTGATAATGGAAGCTGCATGGAAGTTTTACTGTATGACGCTTTCGTCCGGATGAACTTGTCCAGATCTAGGCTGCGGGAATCCCTAATGCCACTCACTAGCTTTGGGGAGAACACCATTGGGTTTGAAGGGAAAATCACTTTACCCATGATCCTCGGGATGGAGCCTTACCAACGGACCTTCCCCATCAACGTTGTGGTCGTCCGTACGACCTCGGCATACAACGCCATCTTGGGCCGACCAGCCCTCAACAAGTTTCGGGCCATTGTATCCACTTACCATTTGTTGTTCAAGTTTCCAACCTGTGACAGAGTTGGAGAGATGAGGGGAGACCGCGGAATGGCTAGACAATGCCTAGCTGTTTATGACAAGCAGCTAGATGGGCACCCCACACTTAAGCAACTTGGCCCCAGAGATGAAGCCGACAGCCATGGTCAGCCTGTCGAGAAGATTGTATTTGTCCCCCTTAAAGAAGATGATCCCACAAGAGTCCTCCAAATAGGGAGCACTCTGGATGAAGAGGCCAGGTAGGAGCTGGTCGGCTTCTTGAGGAGCAATGCAGACGTCTTTGCTTGGTCGGCATCAGACATGCCAGGCATCTCGTCGGACATCATCACCCACCAACTTAGGGTGGATCCTACTTATAGGCCCGTCTGATAGAAGAAGAAGAGTTTCGCTACTGAAAGGCAGAGGGCTATTGAAGTAGAAGTGAAGAAGCTCTTTGATGTCGGCTTCATCAGGGAGTCCCATTATTCGGAGTGGCTGGCCAATGTCGTCATAGTGAAGAAGGCCAGTGGGAAGTGGAGGATCTGTGTGGATTACATGGACCTCAACAAGGCTTGCCCCAAGGACAGCTTCTCCCTGCCAAAAATTGTCCAGCTTGTAGATGCGACAGCCGGCCACCAACTCTTGAGCTTCATGGATGCCTTCTCCGGGTATAACCAGATCAGGATGCACCCCGAAGATGAGGAGAAGATGGCCTTTGTCATGGACAGGGGCCTATATTTCTATAAGATGATGCCTTTGAAAAATGCGGGTGCCACCTTCCAAAGGCTGGTCAACCAAGTCTTTGAAGGCCAACTTGGGAGGAACATGGACGCGTACGTCGATGATATGATTGTGAAAAGCCTCCATAAGGCCGAGCACATCAGAGACCTGCAGGAGTCCTTCAATGCATTGAGACGTCACAGGATGAAGCTGAACCCCGCCAAGTGCATCTTCGGGGTGACCTCCGGGAAATTTCTTGGTTTCTTGGTTACTCAAAGAGGTATTGAGGTCAACCCCGAAAAGATCAAAGCTATCATCGACATGATGCATCTGACCAGTAAAATGCAGGTGCAAGAACTTACGGGTCATGTTGCTTCTCTCAGTCGCTTCATCTCCCGGTCGGTTGAGAGATCCCTCCCATTCTTCAAGTCCTTGCACTGGTCGGATCGCTTCCAATGGACTAATGAATGCCTGTTAGCCTTTGAAGCCTTGAAGGACTATCTGAGGAATCCTCCACTCTTGGCCAAGCCAACGGAGGGGGAAGTGCTGTATTTGTACCTGTCAGCCTCTAACGAGGTCATCGGTGCTATCCTCATGTGGGTGGGGGAAGATGGCCAGCAGAAACCTGTCTACTATATTAGCAAGGTCCTCTACGACACTGAGACAAGGTACCCTAAGGTGCAAAAGCTGGCCTACTCACTGGTCATAGCGACGAAGCGCCTCCGACCCTACTTCTAGGCATATCCGATCGTTGTACTGACTGACCAGCCCCTCAGGGCGATCCTCCGAAGCCCTGACACCTCCGGACGGCTGACCAAGTAGGTCGTCAGGCTGGGCGAGTTCGACATCTCCGTCTAGTCCCAATCGGCCCTGAAAGCTCAGGTAATAGCTGATTTAATTACAGAGTGCACTTGGGGGACGGAGGCAACCCCAACAGTGGCTGAGGTGCCTGTGGCTGATCCCGTTGAAGAAGCCGAGCCCGCTTGGACTCTGCATGTGGATGGAGCTTCCAATTTCTCAGGGTGCGGTGCAGGCTTGATCTTAGTTGATCCTGACGAGCAATGTCTGGAGTATGCCCTACACTTTGCATTCTAGGTATCGAACAACCAGGCAAAGTATGAAGCCTTACTTGCAGGGCTGAAGATAGCCAATGAATTGGGCATTTGCAAGATCCGCGCCTTCTCTGACTCCCAGTTGGTAGTCAATCAGGTGAAGGGTGAATTTGAAGCAAGGGATCCTTCCATGGCTAAGTACTTGGACAAGGTACGGGGCTTCATATCTCAACATAAATTTTTTGAAATCCTTCATATACCTCGACGGCAAAACTCATGGGCGGATGCCTTATCGCGGCTAGCCACTGCCACGATCGGTACCTCCAATCGGACCTTCGTGGAGCATCTGCAGCACCCAAGCATTGTCGAAGAGCTGACCGAGGTTCATCAGGTCGAACAAGAAGCCTCGTGGATGGACCCAATCCATACATTCCTGGTGCGAGGGACTCTTCTGGATGACCCGGTGGAAGCTAAGCGTGTACGCTCAATGGCCCCTAAATACGTCATCCTCAATGGGGCCCTCTATAAGTGTTCATTCTCGCAATCGCTGCTAAAATGCTTGGGGCTGACCGATGCAGATTATGCACTCTGGGAGGTTCATGAAGGCATATGTAGTGATCATCTTGGAGGGAGGTCCCTAGCTTACAAAATCATCCGACAGGGATATTATTGGCCTACAATTCAAAAGGATGCGTCAGACTTCGTACGAAAGTGTGACGCATGCCAAAGGTACTCTAGCATCCAAAGGAGGCCCTCCAGCCAGCTGACCCCGCTTATGGCACCTTGGCCATTTGCATAATGGGGCATGGACATCCTGAGACCATTTCCCCCAACGTCCGACCAAAGTTTCTTCTTGTGGCCATTGATTACTTCACCAAATGGATGGAGGCTGAATCATCAGCGTAGTTAACAGAGGCCAAAGTGAAAAACCTTGTCCGGAACTGTATTATCTTTCGGTTCGGCATCCCGAGGATAATTGTCACCGATAACTGAAGACAATTTGATAATGCTTAGTTCCGGGGTTTTTGTCAACAATACCACATCGCCCATCGGCTTATTTTGGTCGATCACCCTCGGTCCAATGGAGAGGCTGAGGTCACTAATAGAATGATCCTGCATGGGCTAAAGACCCGACTGAATGAAGCCAAGGGGCTTTGGACATAAGAGCTTCATTCAGTGCTTTGGGCGTATCGGATAATCGCTCGGACGGCGACTGGGGAAACCCCGTTCAACCTGACCTATGGGAGTGAGGTGGTCATCCTCGTGGAAGTCTCTTTATAGTCCTTGCAGATTGACCAGTTCGCCGAGCAGGCTAACTCGAAGCAGCGGAGGGCTAATTTGGATATATTGGAAGAAACCAAGCTCCGAACGAGCATGAAGATGGTGACCTACCGCCAGAAAATGGCTAGATACTACAATTTGCGGGTCAAGATGCGAACCTTCCAAGTTGGAGATCTGGTCCTGTGAAGGATGGAGGTTTCAAGGCCAACCAAGCAAGAAAAACATTTCCCTAATTGGGAAGGCCCTTATCGAGTCACTGAAGTAATTTGAGCTGGAACCTACCAACTCGAGCATTTGGACGGATGGCAGATAGCACGCTTGTGGAATGTAGACAACCTTTGCAAGTACTATCAATAAAGTCTACAACTTCTTCAACTTCTTCCAGCCCACTCTGAAAGTCTGACTCTGGTCGGTAGAGGCTCTAGGGTAGCCCACTCCGAAAGTCCAACTCCGGTCGGCAGAGGCTCTAGGGCAGCCCACTCCAAAAGTCTAACTCTGGTCGACAGAGGCTCTAGGGTAGCCTACTCCAAATGTTTGACTCCAGTCGGTAGAGGCTCTAGGGCAGCCCACTCCGAAAGTCTGACTCCAGTCGGCAGAGGCTCTAGGGCAGCCCACTCTAAAAGTTTGACTTCGGTCAGCAGAGGCTCTAGGGCAGCCCACTCCAAAAGTCCAACTCTGGTCAGCAGAGGCTCTAGGGTAGCCCACTCCGAAAGCCCGACCCTGATCGGCAGAGTCTCTAGGGCAGCCCACTTTGAAAGTTCGGCTTCGGTCGGCAATCATCCTAAAACAACCTACGCGGGACAGCATGAAGGACAGCCCGCAACATGGGCTAACACGCGGACTGGGGCTTAGAGCAAGTGTCTAAGTACCTGGTTCGGATCAAGCTACCGCCCCCAGCTATCCTACCGGCTTTAGACCCGAATGAGCCGACTGGAGATACTTAGGAATTTTTCTAAGGGATTCATGTAAATATTTACAAAAGGGGTGGGTTGGACCTTTACAAACTTCTTAAGTCTGACCCATGGAAGATGCGTTAGGGGCCACAACGTCGGCCCTGTTAGCTACAACCCGGGGATCAGATGAAGCCGCGGCAACTGAAGGTTCAACCGGGGAGGCCACCACCTCCGTGTTGGCTGGAGTTGGGGCTTCGTCCCTAACCACTTCCGCCTCACTCTCCGCTTGAGGCTCTGCTTGGGGCTCCTCCCCCTCTTTCAGATCCTTCAGCTCGGCGCCTGACAGGTCCAGCTCTAGGAAGAGTGAATCCACCGTCTTCAGCCAGTTGTCATAGCCTTCTCTATAGAAGTCCGATGCTGCCTCCTCCACATCTTCAGTGAAGCCGGCAAAGGCCTTGTATGCCACCACGGCTTCTTGGGCCTGCCTTGCGGCTAGCTCTTTGGCTTCCTCAAGCTAGGTCGCCAATTGTGCTGCCACCGTCCGTTCGGCTTGAGTCCTCTTGTCGGCCTCCGAGAACCGTTTCTCTTCCTCTTCGAGTCGATGGGCAAGTGAGTTGATCTTCACCTTTCTCCTCTTCAGCCTGGCCTCCTGGTTAGCCAGCTAGTTCTCAGCCTTTTTTAGGGCCGTCTTCGATGACTCTGCCTCAGCTTGGGCTACCGCCAGCCCCTCTTCAAAGGATTTCAGGGAAGCCTTTACGATCGCTTGGGCCGCCTCTAGCTCCTGAACTATCTTCGTGGAGGTCTTGGCAGCGTGCAGCACTCGGCTGATGCCATCATCCATCAGGGAGATGACGTGAAGGAGCTGCAAGCACAAGGATGGGTTAGTGCTATACATAAAGAAAGAAAAGAGGTAAGGGGACAAGTTAAGGCTCTTACCCTCATAAAGTCGTGGTAGGACTCCACGACTATGTCGATCAGGTTTCTCTGGATCGACACCTCCCAATCAGCATCTATCATGGCCCCCCTCAGCAGGCTCCATGCCCTCCTAGGGTGGTTAAGCGCGTGCCAGTGCTGGAATTCTTCTTGGCGGATCTCCTTGTCTGACTCCTCGGCCCCGCTCTTGACTGCTCCTTCTACGACCGTCCCCTTCCCTTTGTTTGTCAAAGGGACTAACTCCTTTGGACCGGCGGATGAAGGAGCTGACACCACTGCCGTGTCAGATGTTTCTGGCCGCTCCTGCCCCGGTCAGGTGGCTGACCCACCTATAAAAGCCGGCATCCCCGCCTTCTTCCTTACCAGGCTCTCAGTGAGGGGGACGCCGTCTTCGTCCGACTCGACCTTGACAATGGGAGTGGGTCTCTCCTCCTCCCATTTTTTCTTCTGCCATTCGGTGGCCGGCGTAGAAGCCGACTCTGGGATGGCCCGTTTCTACACTGCCCATCAGATGACCTTGGATTTATCGATCCTCTGCATCCTTCCTCTTGTTGTAGGATAATCAATGTTAGTAAAGGAAAAAGTGAGAGCCAAAAATTTATGAAGACAAGTTATAAGAGAGGAGGTCGGCCCTTGCCTAGGAATCTTTGGGGGATGATTCCCGCCTGGTGAAGGGTTTCCTCCCCCAACAGCTTGTATAATGCCGTCGGGTTGGCTCCGCTGATCTCATTAAATTTAGCCAGGTCGGCCATTAAGATCAACCTCCCCTCATGGATTCTCGACCACGGTTCCCTCCATAATGGCTCGAACCCCCAGGGTTGGAGGCTGCTGACGAAGAAGAACCGGGCCTTCCACCCATGGACGATTGACGGGAGACACTTCAGGATTTTTCGGCCTTGGCACGGGATGAACAACATCCATTCCCAGCTCCTAAAGTCCCTCTTCAAGTAGAAGAAATTACCGAAGAGGGATAGTCTGGGTTCGGACCTAGCCCTATGGCATAGCACGATGAAGTAGCATATCACCCGAATGCTGTTCGAGGTCAGCTGCACTGGAGTTACCCTATAAAAATTGAAGATTTCTACAAACAGGGGGTGTAGGGGGAACCTCAGTCCAGCCTTGAGGTGGGCTTTGTACATTGGGAGAGTCCCTGGCCCTAATGGGTTGTTCGCTCTCCCCTCTCGACCCGGGAGCATAAGGTGTAGGGTGGAGGGAATGCCATACACTTCCCTAAGGTTCTCGACCCGTTCCCAGGTCATGGTCGAGGGTATCTCACTCGGCCCGGGGTCCCTAGGCCTACGTGCCGGACCTCCACAGCCAGATGCCATTAGGGATAAAAAGGGAGGAAGGAAGACTGGGACTAACCTGGGACTGGACTCCTAGAAGCCGGGTTTAATGGAAGAACGAAGGGACTCTCTCTCGCGGAGCGCGGGCACAGCAGGAAAAATCCTTTCGCACTGCCTCCCCCCTCCTTTTATAGTCCTCTAAAGGGGGAGGGGAGAGGGAAGAGTGGCAGCCACCCATTCTGTGAGCATTCCAACTGCCCCATCAGAGAATGTGACTGCCTGCATCTCAGAGCCCGAAGCATCAGGAACATCCCGTCGTGCAGGTGGTGATCCGCGTGAATGCCAGATCAGCGGTGCAGGGGCAACCTGGGAAGCAACGTCGACTGACCGGATGCCGCCGCATGGCACGATGCCCTACTCCATCCCGGCCCGACGTGAGCTAGCCTGGCCTTCATCATAGCATCTGATTTACATCAACTGCCATGTCTGCACTCCAATGCATGGCTGACAGCTATCCAGGGAGCCGTTCAAGCGGGATTCAAAGTGACCTGACGCCCCAACCTAGGATCTGCCACAGGTGCATGCGACTTGTATCGAAGTCATGCTCCTACCCTTTAAAGCCACGTGACCCCTCAAAGTCCAGAAGTAGGGGGTAACTGTTGTACCTATCCGGCTGACCTTAGGTCGGATCGGCCCCAGGCATCTAGCCGGCTGACCCCTGAAGGAGGGGCCCGAGAGACCCATGGGAAGAGAGGTCCAACCCCCAGCTCTTAAAGAGATCCCTACGGTCTCTTTCCCAAGTGGCTAACCCACCAGGAGGCCGACTCGGGCTGAGCCGAACGGACTTCTCCCGCCAAAGGTATGGCTGACCTAGAAAAACTCAGAGAGCCATCAGACACCTCCTCGCGTGCACGTTGGCTTCCTTGGAGCTCCTGGAAAATGCCTTGATCGCCCGGGTGACTCTCTTCAGCTGAGGTCGACCCACCATTAAGGGAACTACTCGAAGGCTCCAGAAGCCCCTCTCAAACAAATTCTAACTTTCCGTTACAACGAACTCCACCACATGGCTACGACTTCGTGCCACCAGGCCATCGCTCTGACCCTCCTGCCACGCTGCCAGGCCATGACCCTGCCACCATGCTTGCTCTCCCGAGGGCAAATCGGGGCTTTCCTAGCCTGTCCCCTAATCGAATTTGGCCGCACTCCATACCTATAAAAGGTGCCCAGGGGACCTCCGCGAGAGGTGAGGTACTCTTTCCCTACCACAAGCGATTTTCCCTTTGCTCTTTCCATTCTGTTGCTCCAATCCCTCCTCTAACTTAAGCATCGGAGTGTTCCCCATCGGAGCACCTCCGGTGCCTAGGGCATTGTGCAGGTCGACTAGCAAAGGAGCTCTCCAGCGCGCCCATCAAGCCTGGTCTAGGAGGAAGAGCGGCAACAGGTTTTAATTCTTCAAATTCAAATTATGTTTCAGCAACTACTTTTATGAAACAAAAAGATTTTGTTCCAAAGTTTATATCTCAAAAAGCTTTTGCTACAAAAGATTCAACTTCTATTTTGATAGCTACCTTGTATATTCCTAAAAACTCAAATACAAAACCTGCTATTTCTACATCTCATGTATCTAAAATTTCAAAGCATTAATCTTTTCAGAATTCTAGAATCAAATGTTTTGCTTGCAAAGAGCCAGGACATAAAGATTTTAATTGTAATATTATTAGAAATGTCCATAATAAATCAAGAAAGATTTGGGTTTCCAAAGGAACCACCTTAGCTAACCTGCAAGGACCCAAGTTAGCTTGGATACCTAAAAGAACTCCTTGATTGTCTTGTAGGAATATCTTGTAGCCCAGAAATTAAAGAAAAGATGGTATCTCGACAGTGGTTGTTCAAGGCATATGACGGGTGACAAGGATCAATTCATTATCCTAGAAACGAAAGAAGAAGGTATGATTATTTTTGGAGACAATGGCGAGGAAAAAAATAATAAGAATTGGTAAGATCAAAATAAGCCCCTATACTTTTATTAAAAATGTATTGCTAGTAGATAAATTGAAGAATAATTTATTAAGTATTAATCAACTTTGTGAGAAAGGCTTCAAGGTTATCTTTGAATCATCTATGTGTATAGTAACAAACTCTCTTGATTCTAGTAGTAAGTTCATTGGACATAGACTTGGAAATATTTATGTGGTAGATCAAATGATCTTGCTATGTTCAGTAGTTCCAGTTTAGTTGCAATGAATGCTAATAAGACCAAAGAGTCTTGTTTATTATGGCATAGACGATTAGGTCATGCTAGCATGCATACTATTACCAAGTTAATTTCCAAAAACTTAGTGAGAGGCATGCCTAAGTTTAAAGTAGACTTTGATCATGTTTGTGATACATACCAAATGGGTAAACAAACTAGGGGGACATGCCAAATGGGTAAACAAACTAGGGGAAGATTTAAATCCAAAAATATAATTTCAACTACTATACCTCTAGAACTATTTCACATGGACTTATTTGGACCAACTAGGACTACAAGCCTAGGAGATATGAAATATGCCCTTGTGATTGTAGATGATTTTTCCAGATTTACATGAGTTTTATTTATTGCTCACAAAGATGAAACCTTCAAAGTATTTCAAAAATTTCATAAAAAGGTTTCAAATCAGAAAAATCTTTCAATAATTTCAATTAGGAGTGATCACGGCACTGAATTTGAAAATCAATTTTTTGATGATTATTACACTGAAAACGGTATTGATCATAACTTCTTCGCTCCTAGAACACCATAATAAAATGGTGTTGTAGAAAAAAAAAATAGGACTTTGGAAGAAATGGCCCGAACCATGTTGTGTGAAGGTAATCTCTAAGGTACTTTTGGGCAGAAGCAATGAACACTGCTTGTTATATTTTAAACCATGTTTTGATTCATCCTATTTTAAAGAAAACCCCCTATGAGCTTTGGAATGAAAAGAAACCCAATATCAATTATTTTCATGTGTTTGAATATAAATGCTTTGTTCTTAATAATGATAAAGATAATCTAGTAAAATTTGATGCTAAATCTGATGAAGCAATTTTTCTTGTTTATTCATTACATAGCAAAGCATATAGAGTATTTAATAGGAGGACTCTTACTATTGAAGAGTCAATGCATGTTATTTTTGATGAAACTAATACTTCACCTTCTAAGAAAGAAGAGTGTATAGATAATGATGGAGGTACAATTCAAAAGAAGATGGAAGACATGAGCATACAAGAAAGACAAATTGAAGAAAGAGAAGAAATGGTAAGTAAGGATCATATAGATCTACCAATAGAATAGAGGTACGCTACTTCTCATCCTAAAGAATTAATTATTTATGATCCTTTACAAGGTATTAGGACTAGGTTAGCATATAGAACTGCACATGACTACCTAGCCTTTGTATCTCAAATAGAACCTCATACCTTAGAGGAAGCTGAAAATGACCCAAACTGGATGATGGCTATGCATGAAGAATTGAACCAGTTTGAAAGAAATAAGGTTTGGACATTAGTTGATAGACCTAAAGGCCACCCAATCATAGGAACCAAATGGGTCTATAAGAACAAATTAGATGAACAAGGAAATGTCATTAGAAACAAAGCTAGATTAGTGGCTAAGGGATATAGTCAAGAAGAAGGCATTGATTTTGATGAAACATATACACTCGTAGCAAGACTAGAAGCCATTAGATTACTTCTTGCATTTGCTTGCTACATGAATTTTAAACTTTTTCAAATGGATGTAAAAAGTATATTATTAAATGATTTTATCTCCGAACAAGTTTTTGTAGAACAACCACTGGGTCTTGAAGATCATGCTTTTCCAAATCATGTGTTTAAACTAAATAAAGCTTTATATAGTTTGAAACAAGTACCTAGAGCCTGGTATGATAGACTTAGCACTTTCTTGATTAAAAATGATTTTTCAAGAGAAAATGTTGATAAAACCCTTTTCATCAAAAAGAAAAGCAATGACATAATATTAGTTGTATAAATTTATGTTGATGATATTATAATTGGTGCAATTAATAAAAATTTTTGTGAAGAATTTGCTAAGCTAATGCAGGGAAAATTTGAAATGAGTCTAATGGGTAAACTTAACTACTTCCTCGGACTTCAAGTAAAGCAAACTAAGGAAGGGATCTTCATCAACCAAGCCAAATACACCAAGAAAATAATCAAAAAGTTTGGTATGGAGACGAACAAATAAATGAGCACACCCATGAGCCCATCTTGCAGCTTGGACAAAGATGAAAATGGATCCAATGTTGACCAAAAGCTATATAGAGGTATGATTAGTCCTTATTATACTTAACTATAAGTAGACTGGATATCTTATATAGTGTATGTGTATGTGCTAGATTTCAATGTAATCCTAAAGAAACACATATGCTTGCTATTACAAGAATATTGAGATATTTGAAAGGTACAAGTAATCCAGGTCTTTGGTTTTCAAAATAGTCTTTACTAAATTTGATTGAATTTTTGGATGTTGATTATGCTGGTTGTAGAATTGATAGAAAGAGCACTAGCGGCACATGCCAATTTTTAGGGTTGAATTTAATCTCATGGCACTGTAAGAAACAAAACTCGGTAGCACTTTCTACTGCTGAGACAGAGTATGTTGCTGTAGGGAGTTGTTGTGCACAAGTGTTATGGATTAAATAACAACTAGAAGACTTTGGTGTTACACAATGCAAAATTCTAATCAAATGTGATAACATAGTGCTATAAATTTGACCAAAAATCCTATTCAGCATTCTAGGACTAAGCATATAGAAATTAGACACCATTTTATTAGAGATCATGTTTTGAATGGTGACATTGAACTAGAATTTATCCCAACTGAAAAACAGATAGCTGGCATTTTCACTAAGCCACTGAATCAGGATAGATTTGAATTACTTAGAAGAGAATTAGGGCTTTGTGATCCTTTCTAGATTACCTTAACCTAATTTCCTTCTAAATTAAGAAAAAATTATCTAGAAAATCTCCTACAACTAATCATGATTGTTGAACAACTTTCCTTGATATTTCAATTTTTGAATCATTTCAAACTTCTGTGGAAAGTTTCTGTTCGAGTCGACTCGAGCAATTTTGCTTTGGTCGAGCCGGCTTGAATATTTGATTTTTCTGCTCTTGCTCTGGTCGAGCCGACTAGGTCAATTTGAGGTTTTAACTAGCCGACTCGGAGTTCTGCTTATTCTGAGTTCGCTCTGGTTGAGGCGACTCGAATGATTTTAGGGTTAAGCGAGCTGACTCGAATGTCGGGAAATTGCTGTTTAAATAGATCCGAGTAATCTTATCTTTCACTTCACTCTTTCTATTTTACTCTAGACTCTCTCTACTCCACTTAGAACATTTACCAATCTCTCAAAAAACCATTCCCCAAAACTCTAATTTCCTAAATCCACTGTAATGGCTCCAAGGAGATCTACAAGGAAGATTCCTCAAGCGACTGAAACAAGCACACGCAGTGAAGATCTAAAAGAAAAGGGAGAAAAAAGAAAAAGGTCCACTCCTGAACAACAAGAAGAAGAAATTCCTCTTCGACTGGGAAATCCACTTCAATGGCCAACATGCCTGTTACATGCAGAAGAAGGATCGATTTCTCCTTCCTGGAAGAAATGAAGATGAAGATTGGAAGTTGGATAGACAACCAGGGATGGAAGTTTTTCTGCTCTTTGGATATTCTGACCTACCCTTCTTGGGTACGAACTTTCTATGAAAACCTAGTTCTGGAAGAATATCATTTGGAATCAACTATTTAGGGAGTAAAAGTCATTGTGGATAAAGAAAAATTAAGCAACTTGCTTCAAATGCCAACTGCCACCGATCTTACCCTGATCGACAAAGAACACACTCTGAAGCTCATTTTGGAAAGAGAAGATGTAAGCTCCATCCAACATGTTCAAGCCAACTTGCTATCAAAGGAAATGAGACTTCTTCATAACATGGTTAGTAGGATTTTCCTTCCCAGAATTGGTCATTTTGACTGGGTGAGTGAAAAGGACATGACTTTTATGGGACATCTGATTGAAGAAGAACCTCTCAACCTTCCTTTCATCATGATGACTCAAATGAGAGAAGCAGCTAGAAAACTCAAAGCTTGCTTGCCGTACGATATGGTTTTCACCTTACTATTGAAGAAGCTGGAATTGACCTAACTAATGAGATAGGCAAGCCTCTACATCATTCAGACACTTACTCCTTCAACTCTCTTAAAAGAATGGGTTACAAACTGCAAGAGGGAGAATGGATAAATAAAATGTCTGGTCAGATAGCTGCCAGTTCCTCAGATGATGATATGGATGAACCTTTTGCTGTTGAAGTGAATAGGTCTAGATACAAAGATCAAGATAGATCTAAAGATGCAATGATCACTCCATCTAAACTTAAGGAGTTAATATTTTAGAAGATGGAGACAATTTCTGACTCACTGACAAGTCACATAAACTTTGCTCTTGATGATTTACAAAGTTCAGTTAATGCCAGCTTGCAAAAAATGAGATCAGAACAAATGCTTCACAAGGAGAAAATGAAAAAGGAAATGGAGAATTTTAAAGAAGAAATCAGAAGTATTCTACTACAATCTTCAAAGGAAATATTCACTGCTGAGGATACTCTTGTATAGATCAACAAAGAGTCACTTGAAACTCCTGCTCAAGCATCTCCTGCTCCTTCAAAAATTCCTTCATCTGATCCACCTTCACTCAAGGCTGAACTTGTTGTAACCAAAAAGAAACCTAAAGCCAAGAAGACTAAGACACCTAGAGCTCCAATTAGAACTAGATTCAGGGATTTAAGGTTTAAACCCCTGACAACCAAAACCTTTGATAAGGTTATAGATGTTGGCTTCTCTTCTTCAAGTGAAGAAAAAGAATAGGTTGTTTAGCTAGTCTTTTGGTTATATTAATCACATCTTTGTATTTCTGACATTTTTATAATATGAAATCTTTACTTTTTACATGTACTTTCTTTCACATTTTGTACTTTGTATGGAAAATTTCTGGATGAAATGAAAATTATCTTGATAATTTCTACTATCTTCATAAATTGTTCTTGTGCAATGCTTTCCATACAATAGATTAGAATTTTCAATTGAATTTGAGAAAGTAAAATTATCTCAAACAAATATTAAATACTTTCTCAATCTAATTCAAAATCTAAGTCTTATTGAACATACATTTTTGATTATTTGACAAAAAGGGGGAGAATGGTATCAATATCATTATTGATAATTGAGCTATCATGAAAATTCTGGTATCTATGTTGAGCTTCCTTCCAATTATTCTTAAAGTACATAAAAAGAATGAAAAATGGGAGCACAAAAGTGATTACATTCAAATGAACCTAACTGCCTCATTATTTTAAAACCTAGAGAAAGGGGGAGATTCCCTTAAGAATAGAAATTCCCTCAAGAATGGCTTTATCTCTAAATCCTTCTCTTGCTCTGATTGCTTTAAAATTAGTCTTAATTCTGTCAATTTTTTTTAAACTCTGATACTCCATGTTTGTGCTAATTCTGGTTCTATGAAGCATGCAAAGTCTAATACTGTGATATACATAAAAGCACTAACATCAATGACATACAATGGTATCATCACTAGAGCTCTGATACTTATTCACAAATATAGTTAACTCCAATACATGTGAATACTTACTTTCAAAACCTTTTATACATGTAAGTGTAAAGAATTTTTCATGCCCAGTATTTTGTCTTCATCAAAATGGGGGAGATTGTTGACCCCATAAGTGATTTTGATGATAACCAAACATTGGAGCATGCACATATTTTACTAATAACTCTTCAAGTGGTTTACAAGTTTTTTGTAGGATGATTTATTTGTTCAAACTTCAACTCCTACATTTATACTTCTTGTTTTGAGTTGTGTTGTAATCTGATTTTGTAAATAGGAACCCAATGAAAAAGTTAAGAAAAATTTGTAAAAGGATTATTTCTATGTGTGCTATACTTTAAACTTATTTTGAGTTGGTTTGTACCAAAAACTTAAGAGTGTTGGTAAGAGTGTTCTTGAGTTTAGTTGTTAAAATCCTGAAGAAGTCACTCGAGCCGACCCAGCATGATGAAGAGCTGACTCCACCTCATGGCACGCATTAAGGATTCTGGCATGCAGCAATCCAAGATGACTCAAGTAGAACCGAGTCGACTCATCCAGAGTCCATTTCTAACATTTTTTGAGAACAGCCAGGCGAGTCGACCCCAATCAGAAAGAGCCAATTCCGCTAGAACTAATTTTGAAGACCTGAGAAAGCGAGCCTACCTGATCTTCAACAAGTCGACTCCTCTAGAGTAAAGATTTCTGACTCTGAGAAGAAGAGTCGGTCCAAATTCAAGTGAACCAACCCCTCAAGTTCAATATGTTCAACGACAGAAGTTCGAGCCGACCCGAGCTATCAAGAGTCGATTCGTCCAGAGTGATGTTTTCATACCCTGAGATAAAAAGCTAACCCTACTAAAGAAATGGCAACTCAACCTATCTACTCGAAGGATCTGAGCCGACTCGAAGAATCCAAGTCGACTCGAATATCATTTTCAAGTACATAACGATTAGTTCCAAAATTTCTTTTTGAATGCTAAAAGGTGCTCCAACGGTCATATGTCACATCCCAACAGTCTATAACATCTTAAACTACCTTGGAGTGATGGAAGACCATATATTTGAGGGATTTGAACTTTTTTAAAAAAGAGAAAATAGAAGAGAGAAGAAAAGTAAGAAAGTTCCTCAAAGTTTTAAGGGTTTATTGAATATCCAACCAACAAACAAGCAATAGAGCATAAAGAGCATTTAATTCAGTCTTCCAATCTTCACCAACTCTGATCTGAAGCTTGAAGCACTTTGAAAAGAAGCCTTTGAAGCAATTAAAGTGCATTGAAGCACATTCAAGTGGACTTCTCTCAAGCAGCACTGGCAACTATCCGATAACTTGAGTTTGTCATTTATTATTGCATTTATTTCTTAATTCATTCTTGAATTGTTTAGGTTCTTGGTGAGCCTTAGCTAAAAACCAAGGGATAGGTTCTTGGTGAGCCTTAGCTAAAAACCAAGGGATAGGTTCTTGGTGATCCTATGAAAACCAAGTTGGGTTTCTTTGGTGATCTTGTTTAAAATCAAAGGGAGTTGGGTTTTCTTTGGTAATCCCATTAAAACCAAAGTGCAGAGATTTTGGATTGTGATCCTGTAAAACAATCCTACTGTATTTGGGTGTGAATATAGTGGAAATCCCAAGTGATATCTTGGGTAGTGGACGTAGGAGCTGGGTTGCTCTGAACCACTAATAATTTCTGTGTGTTTGTGTTGTGCTTCTTTGATCTTATTTAGCTTTTGCAAGTTATTATTTTGCCACATCACCTAACACTCTAAAAGGGATTTTTAAGTGCACATTATCTGCTTACATTTCTTAAATTCCCAATTCACCCCCCTCTTGGGTAGCCACCTGGGCAACAAGGTTTAGCTTGGGTGTGGTCAGGTTCAACTAATTCTAGGGTGGCTTCTACTTGGATATCTATTGATTCAACTAACTCTAAGTCTCTTATAGGGAACTCCTCTTCTTCCTCCACATTCTGTTCCACTATGCTTGGGTAAGCCTCATATATCTCCTCTTCTAGGTCATCTTGGTGGACCAATGGGATGGTAAGAGGGGTTTGGCTAATGGAAAATTGACTAGGGTCTAGGGTAATAGGGGTGGGTAAACTTAGGGTTATGGGTTCATAGGTTATGGGTTTAAAGGTTCTGGGTTCAAAGGTCATGGGTTCAGTTCTATGGGTCTAGGGTGTAGGAGGGTTATTCTTGTTGGACTCAGTTTAACTAAATATGAGTTCCCTCTGTTTTGACTCAAATTCCAAGGCTCTATGATAGGCTTCCTCTAAGTCCTCAATCGGTCAGCGACATAATTCCCAACTGATGTCCTCATGTAGGCCATACTGAAACCTTGATATGGTCATAAGCTCATGTTCAACTATGTTACACTTTCTAATAAACTTCTTAAATTAGTCAATGTATTCAGACACAGTTTTGTCACCCTGTCTCAAGTTGCACCATTGGGCTGAAAGTTCTTGCTCATAAACTGGACCTAGGTACTCTTTTCTCAACTTACTCCTCATAGCTTTCCAGGTACTTATCTGTTCTCCTTTTCAATAACATTCATCCTTAGTATGTTCCTAATGTTGCTTAGCATATCTGATTAACCCATGTGTAGCCAAACTAACCTTCTCTAGCTCTGACATCCCAGTATACTCAAAGTACTGATCCATCGTATCCTCCCATTCATAATACACCTTAGGATCTGGTCTTCCATCAAACAGGGGTGCATAAGGTTGGGTGCTCCTAATGGGTCATTCATCTTGGTTCAGGTAATCATAATTGGGTCTCCTATGGTTAGGTTCTAAGGATGGATCATGGTATGGGGTTCTCCTAGGGTTGGGCTCCCTATATGGGTCAGAGTATTGGGTTCTCTTAGGGTTGGACTCTTTATATGGGTCAAAGTATTGGGTTCTCCTAGGATTGGACTCCAGGGTCACACTAGTTGAATTAGATTAAGTCTACTAGCATTGGGTTCCTAATCTAATGCAAACAATCAAACAAGCAAGCAAAGTGATGTGGTGCAGTCAAGCATGCAAAAGAAAGAAAAAGGTTAGTATAATCTAGGGTTTCCTAGACCTAGAGCCAAAACTGGGTGGGTCAACTCAACTTACACTTAACCTAGTAGCTAATCCTTCCTCCGGCCAGGTAGAGGGTGGGAGTGTGGGAGGCCCCCCTGCTTTTGCAAGGATCCAATTAAAAATTATAATACTACTTAGGTCATTTGACTCTAGACCCTCAGCCTTAGACACTAGATTTCAGTAATAGCCACAGGATTAAATGCACTAGTTGACCCACATAATTCGGACCTGACCTGTTGGTGTCACCTAGCCCTCTAGAGCAAGTTAATTCTAATTAATTTTAATTAAGGTTTGGGTGAGAATGCAAGGAGATTGTTTTGGGCCCAGGATAGATTATGACCTCCTGCCCTGATCTGAGATAGAGAAAATGCCCTTAAGATTAGTTTAATGCAGATGATGGCAATCGATTGTCCTGATGCAAACTAAAATAATCAAAAAAATAAAATATTTTTGTGTATTTTATGATGTGAAATGTTAGGTTTAAGTTGATTAGGTTAGCAATCAAATTGGGCTTGGGATTGGGGTGTGTGGAAGTTGGTTAGGTTTGGTTGAGTGAGTGCAGAAATTCAAAAAATTAAAGTCTTAAGAGATACAAGATTTGACATAGTTTCCGATGTAGAAAAAAATTCAAAAAAAATTCTAGGATAGAGGATGGATGGTAGTGATGAACTCTACTAAATATGATGCAAAAAAAAAAAAAAAATCAAATGATGATGCAAATCCTAGGGTTTTCATACTGCTGTAAAAATTTTAGGATTTTGTTAGGGTTTCTAATATACCAAATTTTAGGGACTTAGGGTTTTTGTAAAATTAATAAAAAATTATAATAAAATAGAGAACAAGACTAAGAACAATTCATGCAAATTTCAAAAAAAAATAAAATTCCTAAATGGTCAAAATTAGAAGGAAATCAGACACCTAATGTATTGGACGGGATGCAAAAAATTTAGAAATTAAGATTTTATGAATCTAATGCAAATGAAAACTATCATAAACCTGCTTTAATACCAAATTGATGCAAGACAAACCTAGGGATGTAGAAAAAAAGAAAACTCATTTTTTTGGAATTTTTAGAATTTTAATTTCATGGTTAAGAACCTGAAAGATAAGCAAAGTTCAGCATAAGGACTAGCAATGGCAGAAAAAAGCATACCCACAAAATTCTCATGCAAACTAATGAATCTTAGGACCCGAAAATTGAAAAATTCCTAGCCTAGGATAGCAATCTTTAACCAAATCAGAAATTAAGAGAAGGAAATGATTTTACCAGTCAAAGATTGAAGATTTAGCCGTTGAAGAGATCTCTCACACTCAGATCGGATCCTGGATGATGAAGCTGCAGTTTTCCTTAAATCTAAGGTAGATCTAGGCAGTCCTGGAGGCAAGAAAGTCTCCTCTGGGGAGGTGAAATACCTTGAGGATCCTATAAATGTTAGGGGTCAATCAAAACAGCAAGTAATAGAAGCAAAGGAAACTATGGTTTGAATGAAATCCGAATCAGGGTTTGAATGGCTGGCGGCTAGAAGCTTGTTGAAGATCCTTGCTTGGGAAGCCTAGGGTTCCTTTCCTTTGGGCATGTGAAGGCTTGGATGGCAGCAAGCTTGGGCGTGGAAGGATGCTAGGGCAGCAAGGATGATTAGGGCACACAAAGTAACACAAAAACTCCAACACCAACACAAGAACACAAGTTCTTAAACCAGAATTTCATCAAGATTTAATTCATGAGATAAAAGTTATTACAAGAGGAAGAGGGGTGGGGTATTTATAGAGCTCCCATGCACTCTCCTAACTAAGGTTACACTTAGGTTAGGGATAACCATTCCTTAAGACATTAGGAAAAGAGATCCTTAATAGGTTAGGAAAGAAAATCTTAGACTAGTCTTCTCCTTCTCACTTAATGCTTTGACTAGTCAACTCATGGGCACCTCCTCTTGGCTTGGACTTGGTCAAACTCCATAAATTTGGTTTTGGACCTTGGGGCAGAAGCAAGGATGCCTCCTTCTTGGGCTTGGATAAATTTTTGAGGGGCCCAGGTGGGCTTCCAAGGGCTGGGTGCATGGGCTAGCATATTTTAGGGAATCTTGCTAGAATCTTGCTTCTTAAGGGCTTGGGCTTGGTGCCTGGGCTTGATTTCTCCTTGGTTGGGCATAGATGGACCTTTGGAATCATGGATGTCCTGGTTGGGGAATATGCTCTGGCATCTTGACTGGAATCTGGGCATCTGAAGGAATCAAAGTTTCTGGAAGTGTTTTGGATCCTAGGGTGTCACACAAAATCCAACAAGCTGATGTAGTGGCTTTTGACTCCTGGATGTGGCTTGGTGGAACTCCAAAATAGGGTAACCTCCTCTCTTGTACAAAATCTGATTCTTACTGGACTCATGTCTGAAGTACAGGACTTAGAATTGGATTAAGGTTGAGGGTTGAGACAAATCAACTAACATCAACTTATTATAGGACTCAATCTTAATTGATTACAAAATTTTCAAAACTTTGACACATGACTAAGTAAACCAAATAGGGCTCAGTAATTTGTGTATGATCCTAGTGCCCCCACCACTTCAGAGCAAATCTTCCCGTAGATTGTTGTATGGCAAGGAAAACCTCCTCTTCAGATTTGGAACACCAGGGATCCTGCAAAAGAATAGCAATTAGAACTTGGAGGGAGGAGAAAATGTTAGAAAGAATGGAAAAAAAGAAAGAGGAGGGTGGAAGGCGTCTTGGATCTTGGATCTTGGAACTTGGAACTTGGACTTGGAACTTGGAACTTGGATCCTGGATGATAACTAGGGTTTCAGCATCCTACTCTCACAAATGCAATGCTTACCCAGCAGAGCTCTCTCACATATACTATGCTTACCCAGCAGAGCAATTGGAGAAAATAACAGAGTTTCATTAACAAAGCATAAAACATGTGACAAGGGGGGATGAAGTGGTATTTATAGACCCTCCATACATGGTAGAAAGATTAGATTAAAATGCTTTTGAATAAAAGATAAGTGTAGATAAAATGGACTATAATCTCCTTCTTGACTTGGATGAAACTCTTTGAACTTCAAAATAGGTAGATGCTCCCTTGAAGTAGAATTCCTTCCATGTAGGCATCAAAGAGATGCGATGATGGGTGACAAAATGAGGTGAGTTGAGATGAGGTGAGGCACCTCTCTTAGATTTCAAATGTTCGACCTCAAAAATCACAAATGAAAAGTGGGCGATAATCCTTCTCTTTCTTGGGCGCCAATTCATCTTGGACTCTTTCTTGCATTTCCAAGATGTCATCTTATCTTGGAATTTTGAATGAAATGAGGATTAAGATGGCTTCCAATCTCCTCTTGAATTCAAACACATTTGAATCTTGAATGCTCTAGATAGATTCCCATCTTGACTCTTTGGCTGACTCCCCTTAAAAAGTGGCAACAAAAGAAGGATGAGGTGCTCTTCCTTTCTTGAAAATGGCAATAAATGAGATGAGAAATGTGGCATCCTCCTTTCTTGATCGACTTTCTCAAATTGGCATCAACTTATGACTTAGACTACTTCTCAATCTTCTTGCATTTCAAACTTGAAAAGTAGATGAAAATGTCTTATCTTGGACTCTTTGTTTTTTTTGAATTTGAATGGACTCCATGGGATAAATTTCTTTGAAAAGATAGGCATCCCTTTACATTAGAATTCCTCCTTGTTGGGTGACAAAAGGAGGATGAAATGAGGTGCTCCTTGGATGTGGGCGACAAAGAGTGAATGGCGGTAATTCTTAATGGGCACTAATCTCCCTTGGACTTCTTCTTGCTCTTGAAAAGGTAGATGAAGATAATTCAAATACAAGTTAGATAAGGTTGGACTCCTATTTTTTTTGGACTCCTTTGAAGTAGATAAATAAGATTGGACTCCCATCTTCCATGGACTCCTTGAAGTAGATTGACGCTCCCTTGAATTTGGGCGACAAAATGAGATGAAGTTTCTTGGCTGACTTCTCTTGGAGTGGGCACTATTAAGAAGAAAATTATGGGTGCCCTCTTCTTGGATAAGCTTGAAGTTTAAATGATGTCTGAATGTCCTGATGTCTTGATGTCCTAATGTCCTAAATGTCCTGATGTCCTGAATGTCCTGAATATCTTGATGTCCTGATGTCTTGATGTCCTGGTGTCTTGATGTCTTGGTGTCTTGATATCTTGATGTCTTGATAACTCTTCATGTGCTCCATTTGAACTCCTTTATAATTTGAAAATCACTCATGTGTGGCCAACCAAGGTGACTTGGCATGACATACAACTCCAAATGAAGGGTGACAAGGCTCCATAAAGTGATGATGTGGCATGGTGACATGGCTTTAACAATTGTGTTTGAACCTGGATAACTTATGAACCCCTTGACTAAATCAACTACTAATTACAAGACTCAATCCAAGCAAACCTAACTCAATCAAACTAACTCTTATTTGACCAATTTGCAAATCAAAATAGACTAATTTTAATTATAGGACTCAATTATTTACAAGGACTTAATTACTCTTGACTAAAAGAAAATGGACTACTCATTGGTGATCCATAATGAGCTTGGAGGGATCTGATATCTCTTCTTAGGTCTGGTGTCCTCACCAGGTTTCTAGCCATTTCATAATTCATATTGAGTGCTAGGTACTATTTTTTGATGGTACCCTGTTTAATACATATGCAGCAGTTTCAAGGACATATCTCTAGAAAGATATTGGAAGATCCGTGAAGCACATCATGAGCCATACCATGTCAAACAAGGTATGATTCCTCCTTTTCGCTACACCATTTAATTGTAGTGTATATGGAGAGGTCCATTTGATGGGGATATCAGATCAGACATAGATTTCAAGCTTCAATTTGTTCTCTAAGTCATGTGTTGGTCAATTTTGAGTCATATAATGAAATTTAATTTTGAGTCCTGTAATAAGTTGAGGCAAGAAATCCAATTGAGTTCAGTGAATCCCTTGTCTCAACCTCATAAGTCCCTTGAGTCCTGTTATTTGAGTCCATTTGTTTATTTAGGCTTATTTTGAGTCTTATCAATTAGGCCTTTTTAAGTCCATGTAATTTTATTCAAGAGAAAGACCCTTGGACCCACACTCAAGTCACCAGCCCAACATCTGGACTCCCTTCATGCCACTTAAGCCCTCCAGGAGATGGCACCTCAATATACCAGGCCCTAGGTGCCTTAAGCCCATAGCTCACATGATGAATGGCTCCTAATCCAGATCCCTAAGGAAATGTCATCTAGGTCCAAGCCCTCAAGCCCATTGTGCCCTCCCCTCCCAGGCCCATTGCAATTGGCGCCCAAGCCTTTGACCCAGTTCAAGATGCCCAGGCTTGACCCAGTCAAAGAGGATTTCATCCAAGCCCACCAAGGAGTGAAAAAGTCAAAGCTGCCCAAGAGGATTTCATTCCAGCCCAAGCCCATGGAGAAAAGTCAAAGCTTCCATGTTCTACAAGGAGTCCAATGATCAAGTCCTACTAGAATTTAGGCCTCCTAATTTCAATCAAACTTTGTACTCCTAATTCTAGTTAAACCTTGTACTCCTTGTCCCATACAAACTTGTAATCCAATTTTAATAGGGAAAGGGCCCTTGGTGAATCTATAAATACCCCACCCCTCCCCCTTTTGTAATCTAATCTTTTTTCATGAATTAAAACTCTGGTGAGTTTTCTTATGTTAGCTTGTGTTGTTCTTTGGAAGTGAGTGCGTGTGATTTGAGTGCTCTAGCTTTACAAACCTTAGCCATTGCCCATCCAAGCAAGAGCCCAAGATGCCCACCATCAGCCCTCCAAGATCTAGATGCCCAAAGCTTTCTCCAAGGCCGCCAACCCCCTATAACTCCATCTTCCAACCATCCTTCAACTCGATCTTCAGTTTCTTATTTTTCCCTTCTTGTGCGCCTCTAACCTTTAACATTTGCAGGATCCCTCTAGTGAAACCATCCTTGGATGAAGTTTTCCTTGCCTTCGAATGAAGCCGATAAAAATCCAATGGATTCGTGGGAAAGTGACTGGATCATCTAGGCACCGATCTGAGCAGAGTAATCTCTTTTACAGCAACTAGAAATCATTGCCTGGTATGTTAAACCTAATTCCCATCTCTTTTTGTCTAATTTCTTGAAGGTGAACATGCTCCTAATAGGCCTTCTTAGACCTAGGATCCTTTACTTCTTTATTTCTTTGATAGTTCTAGCATGTGGGTAGGAATTCTAGCTGTTGCATGAAATCCTAACCTAGTCTTAGCTATTTTCGGGAACTAAACCTAAATAATATTAAAAATCATTGTTCTTTTAATCTGAATTTTTATTTATATTCCTCTCTTTCATGTCATCATGCATCATGTTAGAATATCATCCCTCATCAATTTTGGTATTAGAGCATAGTTTAGGGCATGTTCTCGCCTCATAGTCAAGATTTCTGCATGTTGTGTCCTGCATAACTAGTGAAAACATAGGCTTGTTTTTCCCATAAAAAAATTTAATTTTTCTTTGACTTTCACGGTTAATATCCTATGTTTTGTCCTCTATTTTCCTGTTAATTTTTTGGGATTTTTCAGATCCAAATATAAACAAAAAAAAAGAGTAAAAAATAAAATCCTAACAAAAATCTGCATCCTATCATACGCATTAGGGGTCCAAGTTTGGATCTGTTTCATCAACTTACGCATTTTATTTTTCTTTGAAATTTGCATCACGTCATCTCTGTTGAGTCCTCTATTTTACTGATATTTTTTCAGATTTTAAAGAATCGAAAATTATAAAAAAAATTGGCATCCTAGAAACCCTAACCAGAATTCTGTCTTCCTGCACCCAGTTAGAAACCCTAGGTTCTGCATCATCATACCATTTTTTTTTGCATGAAATTTGGTAGGAAGCATCCTTACATGTTATTCTCTGTTATGTGAATTTTTCAAAATTTTTTTGCATTGAAATCCATGCTAACTTCTTCATCAAAGCAAACCCTAATTTTAGTTTCTGCATATCTGACAAAACCAAACCTAATCAACTATTAAACCCCCCAACCCAAGCCAATTTTGTTTGATAACTTAATCAACTCAAGTTTAAATTGCCACCTCATAAAAAAAAGAGAAAAAAATTTTATTTTTTATTTTGTTATTAGATTGCATTAGGGTTCATCAAATGTGCACATATCACTAAACTAATCTTAAGGGCACTTTCACTATCTCAGATCAGGGCAGGAGGTCATTACCTGTCCTGGGCCCAAAACAACCACCTTGCATTCATACCCAAACTTTAATTAAAATCAACTAGCAACTTAATTTTCTCTAGTGAGCTAGGGATACCAACAGGTCAGGTCCAAGTTGTATGGGTAAACTAGTGCATTCAATTCTCCAACTATTATTGAAAACTGGTGTCTAAGGTTAGAGGTCTAGAGGTAAATGGCCTAAGTGGACTGGAGGTTTTTAATTAGGACCCTATCACAGACAAGAGAAGCCTCCCACAACCCCACCTCTTACCTAGCCAGTGGAAGGATTAGTTGTTGAGTTGGGTGTAAGTTGAGTCGACCCATTCCACTTTGGCTCTAGGTTTAGCAAACCCTAGTACGTGTTAACCCTTATGTGCTTGACTACATCATAATCCCTTGATTGATTGTTTGCATTAGATTAGGAGCCCAATACCAATAGCCTCAACCCAACCCAACCTAGTATGACCATAGAGCCCAACCGTAGGAGAACCTCATACCATGACCCATACTTAGGGCCTAACCCTAGGAGAGCCCCACACGCTGACCAACACTGGGATTCTAATCATAGGAGGCCTAATTATGACTTCATAGACTAGGATCTTGATTTTGAAAATTATATTGATTGGGAAGGAGGCATAGCTCTATATTTTGAGAGAGTGACTAGACAAAAAGGGTCGGTCCCCATAGCCACATTGAAGGCCGTGAGAAATAGACTTAGAGAGAAGTACCCTTCACTGCACCCTGCATTAGTTTTGCTTGAACCTAGATCCTATGCACCCCGACCCTATGACCCTAACTCCTATAAACCAAGGCCTTATGAATCCAGATCCTATGAACCCAGGTCATACAAATCCAGATCCTATGAACCCATAATCCCTAGGTATCAGCCTAGTGCCAGTCAGGTTTCCCCTAGTCAGCCTGAACCCTATAGGACCAATACCCCTAGATATGAGCCTAGTATTAGTCAGGAATCCCTTAGTCGACCCACCCCTATTACCCCAGTCATTAGCCAATTTTTCCTTAGTCAACCCGCTCTTACCACCCCATTGGTTCACCAGATGACCTTGAAGAGGAGATATATGAAGCTGATGTGAGCTTAGTAGATGAATATAAGGAAGAAGAAGAAGAGATACCTATAGAAACCTAGAATTAGTTGACCCAGTAGGTACCCAAACTGAAGCAAATCCAGAATTAGCTAACCCTAACCACATCAAAACTAAAGCTGTAGTGGAAGAACCATTAGAGGAAGAAACCCATGATCCTACGACTGCAACTCTATCTGAGGAGACACTAGGAGAAAACCTAATTATAGATTCTAGTCCTAAGATTCAAGAGCCCGAGGATTTTATTAAGGACCTGATCTCTTTAAGCCAGTACCCTCAGGAAGAATTCTCTCTTATAGTTTCCATTGATGATCTCTTCTATGAAATTAATGACCTATTCTTCCATAATGCAAACCCTGTAGGTATACACCAACCCCATAAGGTCAACCTCATTAGTCTAGGACTCATTCCTGAAACCCCTTCTTGTATTCTACTCTTTTCGATTAACCCTGAACCATCTTCTTATTTCTTACCCTGCCAGACTAATCCTGAATCCACCTCTTATTTTCTACCCTTTCCTGAGACTTCTTATGTTTTTCTCACTATTAGATTGCATTTTGTAGAAGTTTGCATACTGCATTCATTCATTAAGCTTATCATGTTTGCATCTTACTTTTGGAGGAGCCTATAGCATCTAGTAGGAGTCCATGCACCATTTTCTTCTTCATGTCACCCACCCAACCAAAGGGTCGAACCCATAGTTGTAGTTTAGGGTTTAGTCTTTTGTTTGCTTGTATTAGGTGTTTTGCCTGCATGCCATTAGTATGCATCGTTTGCACTGCATGATTAGAGATTTGCATAAAGAAATAATCATCAGATTAATGTAAGCAATGATTTTTATAAAACATAGTTAATTTCCGAAAAGAGTCTAAGAGTTCGCTAGGAAATCTTGTGATGATTAGGCTACATACCCATAGAGCTGGATCCATCAAAGTGATAAACAAAGTTGGACCTAGTGCCTGAGTTACCTAATTGGCATTAAGCTCAACCTTCAATATCTCAGACTTAGTAGAGTATAGGGAGTAGGCAATGATACCCAGTGAGTTTGAGCCTAACCCTTTTTTAAGAACAAACCCAACCTGGAGTGTCCACCATCAAATTAGCCTGTGAGAGGAAAGATTGAGCATTTCCTGGATGACTAAGCCATTAGTACCCGGAATAAAGGCTACCATATCACTTGGTTTGTTGGCAAGGTCGACCTGATCTAAGGATTCATGGATCACTCGAGAGGATCCGCAATGCCTCAACCCAGACCTGTCAGAGCAGTACGTGAGCCAGATCGACCTTCTTACTCAACAGGATCAAGTTCCTCCCATCCCGGGAGAATTGATGGGGACATCAGATCAGACATAGATTTCAAGCTTCAATTTATTCTTTAAGTCATGTGTTGGTCAATTTTGAGTCCTGTAATGGAATTTAATTTTGAGTCTTATAATAAGTTAAGGCAAGAAGTCCAATTGAGTCTAGTGAATCCCTTGTCTCAACCTCATAAGTCCCTTGAGTCATGTTATTTGAGTCCATTTGTTTATTTAGGCAAATTTTGAGTCTGGTCAGTTAGGCCTTTTTTAGTCCATGTGATTTTATTCAAGAGGAAGACCCTTGGACCCATACTCAAGTCACCAACCCAACATCTGGACTCCCTTCATGTCGTCCAAGCCCTCCAGGAGATGGCGCCCCAGTATACCAGGCCCTAGGTGCCTCAAGCCCACAGCTCACATGATGAATGGCGCCCAATCTAGATCCCTAAGGAAGTGGCACCTAGGTCCAAGCCCTTAAGCCCATGGTGCCCTCCCCTCCCAGGCACACTGCAATTTGCACCCAAGCCTTTACGTAGTCCAAGATGCCCAGGCTTTGACCCAGTCAAAGAAGATTTCATCCAAGCCCACCAAGGAGTGGAAAGTCAAAGCAGCCCAAGAGGATTTCATCCCAGCCCAAGTCCATGGAGAAAAGTCAAAGCTTCCAAGTTCAACAAGGAGTCCAATGACCAAGTTCTACTAGAATTTAGGCCTCCTAATTTCAATCAAACTTTGTACTTTTAATTCTAGTTAAACCTTGTACTCCTTGTCCCATACAAACTTGTAATCCAATTTTGACAGGGAAAGGGCCCTGGGTGAATCTATAAATACCCCACCCATCCCCCTCTTATAATCTAATCTCTTTTCATGAATTAAAACTCTAGGAGATTTTCTTGTGTTAGCTTGTGTTGTTCTTTGGAAGTGAGTGTGTGAGATTTGAGTGCCCTGGCTTTACAAACCCTAGCCATTGCCCATCCAAGCAAGAGCCCATGATGCCCACCATCAGCCCTCCAAGATCTAGACCCCCAAAGCTTCCTCCAAGGCCGCCAACCCTCTGCAACTCCATCTTCCAATCATCCTTCAACCCGATCTCTAGTTTCTTATTTTTCCCTTCTTATTCGCCTCTAACCTTTGACGTTTACAGGATCCCTCTGGTGAAACCATTCTTGGATGAAGTTTTCCTTGCCTTCGAACGAAGCTGATAAAAAGCTAGCGGATTCACGGGAAACTGACCTGATCATCCAGGCACCGATCTGAGCAGAGCGATCTCTCTTACAGTAACTAGAAATCATTGCCGGGTATGTTAAACCTAATTTTCATCTCTTTTTGTTTGATATCTTAAAGGTGAACATGCTCCTAATAGGCCTTCTTAGACCTAGGATCCTTTACTTGCTTTATTTCTTTGATAGTTCTAGCATGTGGATAGGAATTCTAGCTGTTGCATAAAACCCTAACCTAGTCTTAGCTATTTTTGAAAACTAAACCTAAATAACATCGAAAATCATTGCTCCTTTAATCTGAGTTTTTCTTTATGTTCCTCTCTTTCATGTCATCATGCATCATGTTAGAATCCTGTCCCTCATCACCATTCAAAGAGAATACCATTTTTCTTAAGATGATTAAGAAATTTACTAGATAAGTATTCTTCACCTTGATCAGATCGAAGGACTTTAATACCTTTTCCAGTTTATTTCTCAACTATATTTTGATACTCTTTAAATTTTTCAAAGGCTTCGGATTTATGTTTCATGAGATAGACATATCCAAACCTAGATAAATCATCAATAAATGTGATGAATTAAGAGTATCCTATTCTAGCGTGAGTTGATATAGGTCCACATACATCTGAATGTATTAACCCTAACAACTCAGTTGTCTTTTCTCCATGTCCAGTGAATAGAGACTTAGTCATTTTATCAATGAGGCAAGATTCACAAGTTTTTAATGACTTATAATCATAAGGGCCAAAGAAATCTTCTGTTGCCCAACTAGGTAGCCCAAGAGGGGGGTGAATTAGGTATTTAAAAAATTTAAGCAGTTATGTACTTTACTTTGAGTGTTTGTGTAATTAAGTGATTGTGCCAAGAAGATATGCAGCATAAATAATAAATTAAATATAGAGTAATAAAGAGAAAGTAACAAAGGAGGCAATCATACACAAAAATAAAGGTTTATAGTGGTTCGGTGCACTCCAAGCACCTACATCTACTCCCCAGGCTTTTCCTTTGGTATTTCACTATAATCTCTTCAAGATTACAGCTGAATTGTTTTCCAAGGATCACAAGTTAAAACCTAAGTTGGTTTTATCACCTAGGCTCACCAACAACCTTTACAACTTGTTTTAATCCAGGCTAACAAGTCAAACCCAAGTTGGTTTTGTCTCTTAGGCTTACCAACAACCTTTAACACTTGTTTCAATACCTTTGAAACTAGAACAATAAATGAAATTAAGTGTATAGAAAGTAAACACAAGAATTAGCTCCTTAATGAGTAGAAAAAAATATCTTTGAAGCTCTCTTGGTTGCTTGAGTTGACTCCTCCTTGGAATCTCTTGAATGCACACTTTTGGCTAAAGACTTGAAAGCTCAAACTCTTAAAAATAGAAGCCTTTTTCAGGTGGAATATCTAAAAAGCTCTCTTTGTCTTTTCAAATGATTGGAATTTGTCTCTTCTTGATTCTCTTTCTTTCTTATTGACTTTAAGAGGTTTGGTGAGTGTTAAATAGCTCAATTCACTAAAAAAGTTATTGGAGACCGTTGGAGCGATCAAACTAGCCATTTGAAAATAAATCTAAATTTCTGAAAAACTAGCCGTTGCACCAAGTGTCGATACTTGAGTTCTTCACAAGTCAACACTTTGAGTCGACACTTGGATTAGCTCAAGGCAAAAACTTGAATTTCTTGCGCTCTGCTCCACTTCTGGACTTAGGCTATGAGTCGACACCTTGAGTTGACACTTGGACTGTGAGTCGACACTTTGAGTCGACACTTGAGAAACTTCAGAAAAATACATGTTTTGTTCATTTTGTTCTCAGGTGATGAGTCGATCTTTGAAGTGTCGACACTTGACTGTGAGTCGACACTTGCCATGCCAGTCTAAAATTTCTACGTGCCAGTCTTCTGAAGTGTCGACACTTGATCCATAAGTCGATACTTGCTCTGTGCCAAATCAAAAATGCATGCCAAACTCTGAAATTTTCAAGATCTCATCCAAAAATTCTTTAGATGCTTCTTCATAAAGGCCAAAAAGAATGTTTCAAGGTTAGGGGATCACTCAAATATTGAAAAATATCTTGCTTTGATATTAGTGAGCTTAATACACTTGAATGGGAAATTTTATATACCTATGACCTGAAATTCATACTCAATTTGAAACATTAGTCCAAACACATACTCAATATTTTGTTATTCATCAAAATCAAGGAGCAAAAGCCAACATCATCTTTGTATAACTTGTTAATCCTTGACTCACTTATATGACCTAATCGGCAATTCCAAAGGAATATTTTATTAGTATCATCCCTATTTCTCTTGTTGTTTTCTACAAGTAATACTTTATCATTGAGGGATAGAATTAAAGGACCATTCACAAATTTAACCATTCCAAAAAGTCATTAGAATAAAAAATGGAGCAACCATTGTTCTCAACTTTTATTTCGAAACCTTATCTTATTAACAAAGGTACAAAATAATATTTCAAACAATATTTATAATGAAATGACAATCTTTTACTTCCAATATCTCACTCGAAGGAAATAATAACATGTAGGTTCCACTCACGCTATAAAGCTCAAAGTCACCTTTCTTTAATCTTTTAATCTTGTGGAGTCCCTGTAAAGATTTGCATATATGAGATGCCTTTCTTTCTCTTTGAACCCTTTTTCATTACTCCTTTTTTCTTTCCATTAACTAGAAGAAGATGATGAGCCTTATCACCTTTGAAGTGGCTCTTAACTATCTTAAGCGTGCTAAGCAGCTCTAGTGGTAATAAAAGGTTCAATTTGTTTATGTTGTAGTTCATAACAAACTGAGAGTAGGAATCTGGGAGTGATTGTAGGATTAAATCCTGATTAAGCTTTCCATCCATGACAAAACCTAATTAACCTAATCGGGTGATTAAGTCAATCATCTTGAGAAAATGGATCTCCACAGGCGAGCCCTCACTCATACGTGCCTGGAATAACTTCTTTGATATCTCATATCTATGCTCTCCATACAGCTCTTTGAGATTGAGTAATATGGACTGAGGTCCATATCTTCATGTTGCCTCTATAGCATTTTGCATATCGAGGCTAACATGATGCACTTGATAGTCAAGCTATCATTCTACCACATTTTGTAAGTGGCCTTTTCCTCCTCTATCGCATCATCTTCGATCGAATCTGGATTTGGAGAATCGAGGATATAAGATACTTTTTCCTAAGGAAGTACTATTTTCAGGTTTCTCAACCAGTCCATATAGTTTGGTCCGATCAATTTATTGGCATGTAGTATGCCCTACAATGATAATGATGAAGCCATTAATTTAAATATACAGTTAGACAAGAACAATATATAAGCAGACCACTCAAGATGATAATTATAATTAGATAAACATTTTAAATCTAATTGTGTCTCCCACTATTTTTTTAAATACCATAACCCTTAACTATGGTAAACGAGAAACCAATATCTGGTTTCATTACTGGGGTTGAGACCCCAATTCCTTATAAATGTCTTGTGTTTGCATAACAAATATTTATAAGTTCAAGGGTAGGAAATTCCTTTCCATTTGCATCCCTTATAATTCTCAACATAAAACTTGCCTGTAAGATACTTACAGCCTTGTATTTGCACACTAAACCATAATTTCTTAGTTTAGTCAAGCCTTTCATTTTATATAGTCATGATTGAATAATGTCATCCTTGAGTTTGCTTAACAAAGTAACATTATCAAGCATACTGTTGCCCAGAAATGGAGCCCAAGAGGGGGGGTGAATTGGGTCTTTTAAAAAATTAACACAATAAAATGAAGGTCCAGTGGTGCTTGTGAGCAATAATAAATTTGATGCAAGATGATAGCAATAATTAAAGAGTACGAGAGGAAAAGAGCAATCACACACAAACACAAAGTTTATAGTGATTCGGTGCAAACCTAGCACCTACATCCACTCCCCAAGCCACCCTTGGGAATTCCACTATAATCCACACCAGATTACAGTTGACTTGTTTTTCACAAGGCTCATAAGTCAAAACCTAAGTTGGTTTTGTCACCTAGGCTTACCAACAAACCTAAATACTTGTTTTGTCTTTGGGCTCACAAGTCAACCCTAGTTGGTTTTGTCCCTTTGGCTCACCAACAAACCACAATAACCTTCTTTCAAGACACCCTTGAAAGCAAGGTCAAATCACAATTAAAACAGATATGAAATTTAAAAGCTACAACAAACTCTCTTCAAGAGTAGATTGGAATCTTTGAAGCTCAAAAGGATGCTTTGTCTTCACTCTTCTTCAAGGTGCCTCTTTTTGGAATGTAGTAAGGATGAGCTAGTAGGCTTTTCAGTGGAATCAAGCTAGAAGAGACTTTTTGATTTGAAGTTTGGAGAGAATATTGGCTTTATGGCATTTGAGTGGACTTGAATGCTCTTGAATAGACTTCTCTTCACTTCTCTCTTGCTTTCTCTTGCTTTAAAATGAGGTTGGTGAAGCTTAAATACACCAAAAACCTTCTAAAAATGGTTTGTGACCGTTGGAGCATTGGAAATAGTCATTTGGAGCTTGAAAACCAACTTCTGCAAGCCAGAAAAATAGATCCGTTAGAGCTGTCAGGCTGCAAGTGTCGACACTTGGCTATCAGGTGTCGACACTTGGCTGTCAGGTGTCGACACTTGAACATTCAAGTATCGACACTTGATGCACAGGTATTGACACTTGATACAAAAATCCTCAAAACAACAAAGTTCTGTATTTTCAAAAATCTCAGGCCTTGAGTCGACACTTGGAGCCTAAGTGTCGACACTTGGTGTCGACACTTGAATATAGGTGTCGACACTTGGCGTGCCAAGGATTTTTGTCCATGCCAAATGCTGAAGTGTCGACACTTGACTGTCCAGGTGTCGACACTTGAGACTGAAAACATCCAGATTCAAGTGTAAATGCCTCGAAAATAAAAATAAAATTCATGAATACATAAACACATTATAGTTAAACAATTATATGCCCTTTTTCAATGAAGAGGATGCCCGGATATGTGAGAATTGCTCCGTGCCATTACGTGCCATACACCATAAGTTTTTGGAATTTTAAGGTGCTTTCTTCCTGAAAACTCATAACTTGAAATCCTCATTAGAATACAATATGCACTCAATGTTTTGTTATTCATCAAAATCACTGGGTGGAGCCAACAATCTCCCCCTTTTTGATGATGACAAAACCTTGAGAAAAGAGGCAATATAGTTCAAACTTTAACCATTTAATTTATAAATATGAATTTTAGTCACAATAGAGGCAAAAACTTTATAGATAGGAGGAAACAATCTCCCCCTTAATTAGATACTTCTTATTAAGGTAAACTTCAAAGATTCTTGCAAGGTGAAATCAATATAATACACCTTTTTCTCAATAAAATTAAAATCGATACTTGTTCTCTCCCTTTTTGTCAATCATAAGAAAGGGGAATAACCTCCCCCTCACAATGAGCATGAATACAAAAAGATAGTAGAGAAACAAATAACATAGATATCAGAGCTGAAATTATGCTGATATCAAAGAGTATCAGAGTTAAAATATACCATTATAAAGAGTATCAGAGCCAAAGAATAGTAAACTGAAGCACAAAATCTTCAAGATAACAGAGTACTAAACAGAAACACACATATATATATAGATAAATTTTCAGTACAAAAGAGCTGAAACATACATATATCATCAGAGTCAAATAAGTATCAAACATGTAGCAAATAGACATCTGTGAGGCTAATCCTCATTAGATGGAACATCAAGACTGAAAGGAGCACTGATCCTAGATCTGGTGGCTAATGCCCTAGGAGGTGCTAAAGCTCTAAGATTCCTAGTGCGGCCAGCAGGACCAAAGGCGGGTACAACCCTAAAAGATCTAGTAGAAGGAGGTGAAAGACGATCAGCTGGCGCAATAAGATCTGGTGTGAAGTCAACCAAGGCAATAGTAGGAGCTGGTGTAGTAGGAGGATCTCGACTGACCACCTCATAAGCATCGGCACCGCCCACGCTGTCGCTGTCACTACTCACTACCTCTGTAGCTCTGTCAACATCCTGATCACCACCCTCAGCATAATCAGCATGGTCGCTCTGGTGATCGTCACCATCATCATCATCATCGTCATCATCGTCAGATCGAGCAGGTACAGGTGCTACAGGAGGTATAAATGATCTCAATAGACTCTCAATGCGAGTAAATCCCTCCTCCATGGATCTGCGAATCTCAGCATGCTCCGAGGTAGTATGTGCTCGTAGAAGCTCGACCTCGCTACGCAGCTGAGTCACCTCACCTCTGATCTCTAAGAACTGTGCTCTGGCATGAACCTCAAAAGATAGTCCTGTAGATGGTGGTGGAGGAGCTGAAGCGTCAGGAGATAGGTGCTCTGCCTGTATCGATGGTACATCTACTGGAGGAAGAACTGCTGGCTCAGATGGTCCAGCCTCAACCTCTCGGATCTCGTCCTCCTTATCTGGCTCCTTTCCAGACTCTCTACGAACCCATCGACCTCCAACTATCCTGTATCCCATCCGGTGCAATGACCTCTCATTGTACACATCCGTGTGCAGTATCTCCTTGGGGATCTCCCCCTCCAATGATACTCCACAAGCTTTGAAAAGTCGGGTCAGTGCCATGCCGTATGGCAAACAGTGTCGGCGCTGAGTGGCAGCATCATACATCTGTGACAGCATCAGAGTGGGTATATCTATCTGTCTCCTCTCAATCAGACTGGTCATCACCATCAGCTCCCTCTCGGTGATGAAATCGAATCTGCCAGTCTTCGGTAGTAGGATCTGTGTAGTAATATGGTGCAGCAGGCGCATCTCTAATGATAATTGGTTCGCGGTAACCACTGAAATACCGTGAACATCCTCTCGCTCAAGGATGCACCTGAATGCCGCCTCTCTATCATCTACAGAAAAGGCACAGACTCCTCTCCAGGGTATCTCCCATACACGGCTCAGAAGCTCATCAGTCAAAGAGATCTGAATACCCCTGACTGATGTCATCCATAATAGTCGTCGACAGTCCAGTGCACCGTAGAACTCCCTCACTAGGTGAGGATAGTATCTCTCCTGCATGGTACAGAAGGGTACTAGTCCTGCATCTGTGAGTATCTCCCTAATACCAAAGTGGTGCTTGTCGAAGCACTGCAAGTCAACTCTCCTCCCTGAAGCTACAGACTTCCCTGCCATCCTCTCTACAGGGGGGAGCTCGGTGTGGCTATACTGCTCGACTGTGCAGGATCAAATCTAGCCTTCGATCTCCACTCAGTACCATGACTAGGCCTCGCCCTAACTGCAAGTCTCTTCCTAGGATCCATTACAGCCAACTAACCAGGAAGAAGGAAGAAAGGTTTAGAACAAGGGACTGGCCAAAGGTTGAGATTAGAAACAAAAGGTTCAGATAGGTTTTGAAAACCAGAATCAAAGTTTGAAAAATATATTTTGATCAAATGACAAATTTTCGAACAAAATTTGTAGGAAAAATCTTTGTTAGGTAGAACACATTTGAATCTTTGGAAAAATAATTTTTGTAATGTCTAAAGATAAAAACATGTGGGATTTGGATCTAAACACTTAGGATTTTAGCAAATAGGCGAAAATGTTGCAAATGTATCATGAAAAACCTTTCCAAATAGTCAATAAATAAATTTAGTAAACTTAATTTAGATAAAAACCCAATTTATTTTGCCCAAAATTAATGAAATAGTGATTTTTGCGAAAAAGGGGGGAAAAACGGTCAAAAGATGAGGAAAATCTGAGAAAAACAAATCTAAAACATTATTCCCTCAAATGGAGTTTTAGAAATTCATTAAAATATGCAAAAATCTGATTAGATTCAAGAAAAATATTTGGAAAACCCAAAACACGGTTGTTTGGTTCGAAAACAACAAAATTAAAAAATAAAGAAAAATAAAACAAATTAGAAAGGAGAAATACCTGATTTGTGAAGGATTAAGCGGTGAAAAGATGGATTTGGACAGAGGGGACCACTATTCCAAGAAATCGGGGGGGAAGAAGATTTCAAAAAACCATCGTTCGGTCTGATTAAAAACAGTTTCAGATTTGCAAGTGTCGACACTTTGAATTTGTCAAGTGTCGACACTTGGTCATGTGTCGACACTTGACACTTTCCAAGTGACGACACTTGGCCAAAAATTCGAGAAAATCCGAAAAATAGGAAAAAATTTGACAAAGTTTTGGGGTTTTAATCAATAGGTTTTGAGCTTTAGGATTTAGGTAAAAAAGATACTAAGAGAGTTCTAGGAGAATGGATCAATGACACCTAACTCTCTTCTAATCAGACAGAACCTATCCTCACTCAAAGGCTTTGTAAACACATCAGTTAACTGATCATTAGTACAAACAAAATCAAGAATTACATTAGAGTTTTGTACATGATCTTTTATGAAATGATGTCTTATTTCAATGTGTTTACTTCTTGAATGTTGCACAGGATTTTTAGATAGGTTGATTGCACTGGTATTGTCACATCTTTTGGGTGTCTTAGTTTAATGCCAAAATCTTCGAGTTGTTGTTTGATCCAAAGGATTTGAGCACAACAGCTCCTTGCTGCTATATATTCGGCTTCCGCCGTAGATAGAGCAACTGAGTTCTGTTTCTTGCTACTCCAGGAGATCAAATTTACTCCAAGAAACTGACAGGTTCCACTAGTACTTTTACGATCAAGTTTACACCCAGCAAAGTCAGCATCAGAATAATCAATTAAATCAAATGAAAAAACTCTAGAGTACCATAAACCAATTTCAATAGAGATAGATAGATATCTAAGTATGCGTTTAACAGCCAAAAGATGAGACTCTTTAGGATTGGACTGATATCTAGCACACATACAGACACTAAATATGATATCTGGCCTATTGGCAGTAAGATATAACAATGAACCAATCATGCCACGATATAATTTTTTGTCTATAGACTTACCTGATTCATCCTTGTCAAGTCTACATGTAGAGCTCATAGGGGTACCTAACGGCTTAATGTTCTCCATCCCAAACTTCTTGAGTATTTCTCTTGTGTATTTTGTTTGGTTGATGAAGATCCCCTCTTTGGTTTGCCTTATCTGGAGTCCGAGGAAGAAATTCAGTTCTCCCATCATGCTCATCTCGAACTCACCCTGCATTAATCTTGCAAAATCTTGACAAAGAGATTCATTAGAAGCACCAAATATTATATCATCAACATAGATTTGTACTACTAAGAGATCATCATTCTTTTTCTTTAAAAACAAAGTTTTATCTACATTACCTCTAGTAAAATCATTTTTCAGCAAAAAGGAGCTTAAACGATCATACCAAGCCCTTGGAGCTTGTTTTAATCCATATAAAGCTTTATGAAGTTTATAAACATGATTTGGAAATTCAGAACTTTCAAAACCAGGGGGTTGCTCAACATAAACTTCTTCTTCAATTAATCCATTTAAAAAGGCACTTTTAACATCCATTTGATATAGTTTAAAATTCATGAAACAAGAAAAAGCCAACAATAGCCTAAATGCCTCAAGTCTAGCCACAGGAGCAAAGGTTTCATCAAAATCTATCCCTTCCTCCTGATTGTATCCTTTGACAACTAGTCTAGCTTTATTTCTAATTACTATTCCATTTTCATCAAGTTTATTTCGAAAAATCCATTTTGTGCCAATAATTGATGTGTTTGAAGGCCTATCCACTAGTGTCCAAACATTGTTTCTTTTAAATTGATTTAGTTCATCTTGCATAGCATTTATCCAATTACTATCACATTCAGCTTCCTCAATAGTTTTAGGTTCAATTTGAGACACAAAAGCTAAGTAATCACAAATATTTTTAAGAGATGATCGAGTACTTACACCTTTAGATGGATTACCTATAATTAGTTCTTTTGGGTGTCCATGAGCATACCTCCATTCTTTTGGTAATGGATCAACAGTTGATGTATTTTCATCACCTTGTGCTTGATCTCCGTCAGTGTTTTGATCATCATTCTGTTCCTTGGTAAGTCCTTCATTGTTGTTTATTTCTTCAATTTTCTTGCTACCTGATTCATCAAAAAGTACATCTTCTTTTCTTGAAGATTTTTGGTTAGTTTCATCAAATACCACATGAATGGATTCTTCAACAACAAGTGTCCTTCTGTTGAAGACCCTATATGCCTTACTAGATGTGGAGTAGCCTAGAAAGACTCCCTCATCTGATTTGGCATCAAATTTACTTAGATTATCTTTACCATTGTTTAAGATGAAACAACGGCATCCAAAATATGAAAATAACGGATTGAAGGTTTTCTACCCTTTCAAAGCTCATAAGGGATTTTCTTTAAAATCGGTCGAATTAAAACTCGATTTAAAATATAGCATGCAGTATTTATGGCTTCTGCCCAAAAGTATCTAGGTAAATCATTTTCATAAAGCATGGTGCGTGCCATTTCTTCAAGAGTTCTATTTTTTCTTTCTACTATCCCATTTTGTTGAGGTGTCCTAGGTGCAGAAAAATTGTGATGAATTCCATTTTCAATACAGAATTTATTAAAATCGGCATTTTCAAATTCAGTTCCATGATCACTTCTTAAAGATATTACTGAAACACCTTTTTCATTTAAAACTCTTTTGTGAAATCTAATAAATTCAGAAAACGTTTCATCTTTATGTGCTAAAAACATGATCCAAGTAAAATGTGAGAAATCATCTACAATGACTAGACCAAACTTCTTACCTCCCAAACTAGATGTTCTGTAGGCCCAAAGAGGTCCATATGAAGCAATTCCAAAGGTCTAGATGTAGAGATTACTCCTTTTGGTTTGAAAGAAGATTTTGTTTGTTTTCCAAGTTGACATGCACTGCAAATCTTATCTTTTTCAAAATTGAATTTAGGAAAATCTTTTACCAAATTCTTTTTGCTAAGTTTTGAAATTAAATGCATGCTTGCATGTCCTAGTCTACGATGCCAAAGCCAACTAGTTTCATCGATCTTGGCTTCCATTGCCACTAGACATTGACATTTCTGAATAGGGAGATCATCAAGATCAACCATATAAATATTGCCATGCCTATGACCGATGAACTTAATGCTATTGTCATCTAGACTAGAAACAATGCACAAAGAAGATTCAAAAACAACTTTAAAATTTTTGTCACAAAATTGACTAATGCTAAGCAAGTTATATTTTAATCCATCAACATATAAAACATTATCAATATAAGAGGTAGGGGTGATATGGATTTTACCAATACCGATTATTTTGCCCTTTCCATTATCACCAAAAGTTACATTGCCACCATTTTGATATGTGAGTGATAAGAACTGCTCCACATCTCCTGTCATATGCCTTGAGCAACCGCTATCAAGGTACCACATTCTTTTCTTGTTGCTTGCAAGGCATACCTGCAATAAAGATCAAGTGGAGACTTTAGGTACCCAAGCCATCTTGGGTCCTTTTTGGTTAGTGGCATTGGTTCCTTTTGGAACCCAAACTTTCTTAGTGTTATTTAATTTTCTTTTGTTGCACATATAAGATTTATGTCCTTTAATACCACAAGTATAGCATGTAATGGATGAAGATGCAGGCACAAAGAAATTTTTAAAGAGTTTCTATTTCTTTTGAGTTCTGAATCATAATCCAGCTTTGTCAAATACTGCTCTTTGGTTACTTAATAGTAAATTTAATTTTTCAGAACTGTAAGTAAATTTTTCAACAAAAGGTTTTAGTTTTTCGATTTCTTCTTTATATCTTTTGTTTTCTATTAAAATTTCTTTGCTTTGTCTTGACAATTTTTCATTTGAAAGTAAGTTACTTTTCTTTTCAAATATATCCTTTTCTTTTTCAAGAGCCATAATCTTATCATTTAAATTTTTATTTTGTATTAGAAGGTATTCATTTTCATTTGAAAGGTTGTTGTTTGGTTTAGCTAGTTCCAGATTTTGCTTCTTTAAGTCTTTATGTTTTGACTTTAATTTTTGAAATTCTATGACTAGTTCATCAAAAATCTCATGAAGCTCATCAAAAGTTAATTCATTTTCGGTTTCAGAACATACCTCTTCTTGATCGGTCATCAGACAGAAATTTGCTACTTCCTGCTGTTCTTCCTCAGAGCTAGAGTCATTACTTTCACTCTAGGTTGCCATCATGGCTTTCTTTCTCAGCTTTCTTCTGCTTTTCTTTAACAAGGGGCAGTCTACCTTGAAATGCCCAGGTTTCTTACACTCAAAACATGTGGGCTGCTCCTCCTTCTTTTCCTTGTCTTTTTCCTTACTCGGCTCACCTTTCAGAGGTTTCTTTTTGTAGTTGAACTTTTTCTTCCTCATAAACCTTCTGAATTTCCTTGCTAACATAGCCGTTTCATCTTCTTCGTCATCCACTTCAGAGTCTTCGCTTGAGTCCTCTCTAGTAGTAGATTTGAACGCGATCGTCTTCTTCTTTTTATCCACCTCTCCATTCTTTTGTTTGAGGGATAGCTCATAAGTCATCAAGGAACCCAACAGTTGTTCCAGTGGGAGAGTGTTGACATCTTTAGCTTCTTCAATTGCAGTGACCTTTGCATCCCATGAAGCTGGTAGAGACCTGAGAAGTTTATTTACAAGTTCACCGTTAGAAATTATTTTTCCTAGACTTCTCATGCCATTCACAATGTTTGTGAACCTAGTATACATCTCACTGATAGACTCAGTAGGTTCCATTTTAAACATTTCATATGTGTGAATTAGCATGTTAACCTTGGTGGTCTTCACTTGGTGTGTACCCTCATGGGTAACCTCAAGTGTATCCCAAATCTCCTTTGCAGAGAGACAGTTTGATATTCTATTAAACTCACTAGGATCAAGAGAGCAAAATAAAAGGTTCATTGCCTTAGCATTAAGCTCAATTTGCTTAATGTCATTCTCATCCCAATCATCTTCTATTTTTGGAGTGAGAATGCCATTAATCATCATTGTAGGCTGATGAGGACCTTTTACAATTGTTCTCCACAAATTATAATCAAGAGCTTGTATAAATATGCGCATGCGTGTCTTCCAGTATGTGTAATTTGTGCCATTAAAAAGTGGGGGTTGGTTTGAATCTTGACCTTCAACAATACCCATGCCTATTGGGGCTGCCATGATCTTTTACTCAAGATCCTTGGACCTACAAGAAAGTACCGGTGCTCTGATACTACTTGTTGCCCAGAAATGGAGCCCAAGAGGGGGGGTGAATTGGGTCTTTTATAGTGGTTCGGTGCAAACCTAGCACCTACATCCACTCCCCAAGCCACCCTTGGGAATTTCACTATAATCCACACCAGATTACATTTGACTTGTTTTTCACAAGGCTCACAAGTCAAAACCTAAGTTGGTTTTGTCACCTAGGCTTACCAACAAACCTAAATACTTGTTTTGTCTTTGGGCTCACAAGTTAACCCTAGTTGGTTTTGTCCCTTTGGCTCACCAACAAACCACAATAACCTTCTTTCAAGACACCCTTGAAAGCAAGGTCAAATCACAATTAAAACAGATATGAAATTTAAAAGCTACAACAAACTCTCTTCAAGAGTAGATTGGAATCTTTGAAGCTCAAAAGGATGCTTTGTCTTCACTCTTCTTCAAGGTGCCTCTTTTTGGAATGTAGTAAGGATGAGCTAGTAGGCTTTTCAGTGGAATCAAGCTAGAAGAGACTTTTTGATTTGAAGTTTGGAGAGAATATTGGCTTTATGGCTTTTGAGTGGACTTGAATGCTCTTGAATAGACTTCTCTTCACTTCTCTCTTGCTTTCTCTTGCTTTAAAATGAGGTTGGTGAAGCTTAAATACACAAAAAACCTTCTAAAAATGGTTTGTTACCATTGGAGCATTGGAAATAGCCGTTTGGAGCTTGAAAACCAACTTCTGCAAGCCAGAAAAATAGATCCGTTAGAGCTGTCAGGCTACAAGTGTCGACACTTGGTTGTCAGGTGTCGACACTTGGCTGTCAGGTGTCGACACTTGATTTCTAGGTGTCGACACTTGAACATTCAAGTATCGACACTTGATGCACAGGTGTCGACACTTGACACAAAAATTCTCAAAACAATAAAGTTCTGTATTTTCAAAAATCTCAGGCCTTGAGTCGACACTTGGAACCTAAGTGTTGACACTTGGTGTCGACACTTGGAACCTATGTGTCGACACTTGGTGTCGACACTTGAATATAGGTGTCGACACTTGGCATGCCAAGGATTTTTGTCCGGGCCAAATGCTGAAGTGTCGACACTTGACTGTCCATGTGTCGACACTTGAGACTGAAAACATCCAGATTCAAGTGTAAATGCCTCGAAAACAAAAATAAAATTCATGAATACATAAACACATAATAGTTAAACAATTATATGCCCTTTTTCAATGAAGAGGATGCCCGGATATGTGAGAATTGCTCCGTGCCATTACGTGCCATACACCATAAGTTTTTGGAATTTTGAGGTGCTTTCTTCCTGAAAACTCACAACTTGAAATCCTCATTAGAATACAATATGCACTCAATATTTTGTTATTCATCAAAATCACTGGGTGGAGCCAACACATACTATAAAGCATAAAATGTACCATGTCAAATTTTTTTTATCAAACCATAATAGTAAGCCTTAAGTTTTCTCAATAAACCTATTATAATTTTAATACAAACTTGGCTTGGCATGAAGGAAGGCAAATTATAGTGTGTTTAAAATCAATTAGCATTTCCAATTCTAAGGTCTAAATTAATTGAATTGGCCAGGTAAGTGGAAGAGGTGTGAGAGTACCCCCGTTCTTGTCTTATATACTAAATAATTTTGGCCAGGTAAGTAACGAAACCAATTAAAAACCATACTCTCTTTACCTTCCCAGAACCACTTTCCTTAGACACCAATCAATCAATCAAACCCTAAAAAGGATTTGCATCAAGATTTTATATAACACTATGACTAAATATAATTTTTATGAGGACTTTGATGGTCTTAAACACATCCTAATTAACCATTCCTACATGACACATATTTTAACAAATAAGCATACTAACCCTAATATGCATAACCATAGTATGATTAAAACAATAATCTGTTCACCTCACTTGTTCATGGGATAAGGTCATAGTGGCACCTCAACACATCATAAGAGATCCCAGTAAATGGAAAGAGAGGGCCTTTAAACCCTACTTAGCTCCTATGATCGGACAGCCATGGTGACTAACCCAATCCAAAGCAGTTACTATGAGCATAACATATCACATATGTAATATGAACTAATCATGCAAGTGGCAGCAAAGTAAGTAATTACCACTAAAATGACTACTAATTGCGTGAATCAAGATGGCTCTTATACCACTATTGGGTTTTAGGCTGACACAGCAAGAGACTAAGTTTCAAAATTTTCATTATTGAAATCCTAATCGGCCGAAACACTAGTCCAAAGGATCACTTGACCATGACAACTAATAAGTCATAATTTAGGATTATAGAGGAATACCTGGAGAGCTAAACTCCATAATTTCTAGAAGGTACACAAGTTTATGCCCTCTAGAGGTAATCCACATAGGAATTGGACCAAGGAAGCACTCCTACCGAGCTGGCTTATTTGACTAGGACTTTTTATGGTAGCCTTTCTTCCTTCAGTGACCTTTCTTCCTTTGCTGGAACCCCTACCCTCCTATAGGGCACTCAGAGACCTCTCTGAATCCTCTCTTAGAATATGATTATCCTTCATATATCTCTTCCTAGGCTCTTATCTTAAAATTACAAGTCATGTCTTAAAGTAGACTTCTTGTCCTAAGAGAAGGAAGAGAAATAGAAAGAATTTCTTTCAGATTATTTTTGATGTTTTTGGTGTTAGGAAACATTATGTAGGCAACAGTCATGCAACTTTATATATTTTTTTAAAGTTGCATCATAGCGAAAGACTAGATTAATCATATTAATCAATATATAATATTAGAACATTTCTAATATAAGCCTACAAGCAGGATCATATATGAATATTAACATGTAAATGAAAGAAAACATAAGCACACGAAGTTGTGCATCACATAGAACCATTCTATGTTTGATGCACATGCTAAAGAACACTTCTTTAGAAAACTCACCAACAACTTTACCTTTAATCTGATGCGACACTCACCAGGTTGAGAAAATGCTCACCAAGGAAGACGATCGCTCTGGAGGCCGCACACGTGTCCGACCTCTACAGGTAATCCACACCGAAGTTTTTACTTGACCTTCTTCCTTTGAAGTGCTTCGTCAGAACGAAATGGCTTATGGACTTTACTTCTTCTTCTTCTTTGCAAGTATGTTCCAGGAGATGAAGAAGCAATATGGAAGATTTAGGAAGTGCACTCAGAAAACCTTCCTAAGACACTCTTCCCAAGCTTAGAACACTAGGCAGTACACACTCAAACCCAAACCTTTCTTCCCCATACAAAGGTTTAAACTCTTCTAGCCTTTTCTCCTTTTTTTTTCAAAAATTTTCTAACAAATAACTTTTAGAATTCTTTCTTTTTCACGTGCTCATTCAGCCCTCCAAATATAGAGGTAAGTGGGGATAGAAGAAATGGGGAGAATTACAAAACAAAGAGGGTTACATAAATATGGGATTACATAATTATGGGGGTTACAAAAAATTCAAGGCCATGGGAGTTACATCCTTTTAAATTTAGACTAAATTCTGAATTTAAATGCCAAATCAAAATTTGAATTCATAATTCAAACTTAAATCTAAAATCCCAAACCTTTCTTCCCCATACAAAGGTTTAAACTCTTCTATCCTTTTCTCCTTTTTTTTTCAAAAGTTTTCTAACAAATAACTTTCAGAATTCTTTCTTTTTCACGTGCTCATTCAGCCCTCCAAATATAGAGGTAAGTGGGGATAGAAGAAATGGGGAGAATTACAAAACAAAGAGGGTTACATAAATATGGGATTACATAATTATGGGGGTTACAAAAAATTCAAGGCCATGGGAGCTACATCCTTTTAAATTTAGACTAAATTCTGAATTTAAATGCCAAATCAAAATTTGAATTCATAATTCAAACTTAAATCTAAAATGGGATGCAATAATTTAGCCTAATCACATTGGACCTAACCCGAGCCCAAACCGAATCATATTCGATTTGACCCAAACAAAATTGCTCAATCAAATTAAGTTAATCAAACAATCACATTGCCACTAACCCTCCATATAATTACCAACATTTAGTAATTAAAACCTTTGTCACAATATTTGTAACATGATGTGTCAATACTTGATAAATCATGAAATCCCTATAACTGAGTCGATTCATGACTCTAGTCGACTCCAGAATGTAGATGGACAATCAAATTGTCCAAAGAGTCCAAAAATGATTCCCAATCATTCAATAGCCATTAGGTCAATCAAAAATCCCTATGATGTGTGACCCCATAGGTATGAACACTAAGCTAGTAGAACTGAAACACTTACAGTACCATCCAAAGTCACCATCTAGCAATGACAACCGGTGTCTGGATAGGTTGAAGGTTGCAGAGCAACTATCAAGAACCAAATGGATATGATAATCATATAATACATTTCTTTAACCCTCAATGCTCTGGATGACTTAGGGTTTAACTGCCCAACCCTAGAATAGTCTATCATAATATGTCTCAAACTCAAAATTCCTGTAACTGCTTACAGGGACTATCTTAGCTAAGGTTTTACTCAATGGAGACATAATGAGTCATTCACTCCAAACTCTTCTGGAGGGGTTAATCCCATCTTGATTCAACCATTGCTACACAAGTACTTGACTGTACCCAGTAACCTTTCATCACTGGATTACAAATCCAAATAGTCCAGCACCTAAGTATAGTGAGTTGCTTACAAGCTATCATGGTTATCTCAAGTCAGAGGAACACTTATATCCATATCCTAATGCAAACTATTCTTTGGCAGAAAGAGTGTTCTATAGATGGGTCACTTCCAGTGAAGTGTCATACACAATACCTGCATGCTATACCAGTGTCTTCATACTCTTTGGTTAAGAGAACAACCAACGGCTATGACATACAATGACCTACACTTGATATACTATCATCCTATAACAATGTATCATTTGGTCACGAACAAATTTAAGAACTAGATGATATATCATCTCTATATCATATCAAAGTAGTCCTAAGGACTTCATCACACAAGAGTTCATTATAGGAAGATGTAAAATGTGATGAATAGCCAGAATAAACATTTTATTTAATATATTTCATATATAATCACAGCAATAGTTCAACCGTCTACAAGCTAGATGATTGACTTTGGGACACATTTCCCAACAACTCCCACTTGGACAAAGCTAATCAGAACATAATCGTATTCCTATCTTCTATTTACAATTGTTGAACTCTTGAACTCCAACGGCTTTAGTGAAGGGGTCGGCTAGATTCTCCTTTCATCGATCTTCATAAGTTTGATGTCACCTCGTTCCATGATCTCTCGTACAAGGTGGTAGCAATGCAGAATGTACTTGGTATACTGATTGGACTTTGGCTCTTTGGCTTGAGCAATGGCTCCAGTGCCATCAAAGTACACCAGAATAGGTCCATCCAAGGAAGGTGCCACTCCCAGCTAGCCTAGAAACTTTCATAACCACACTGCCTCCTTTGTGATATCTGATGCTGCAACATACTCTGCTTCACATAGTCAGTCTGCCACTATATACTGCTTGAAACTTTTCTAGTAAATATCTCCTCCATTCAGGGTAAACACAAATTCAGATACACTCTTTCTATCATCTCTATCTGACTAAAAACTGGAATCAGTGTACCCCACAAGTTTTAAGTCAGGTTCTCCATAAATTAGCCATTGATCTTTAATATTTCATAAATAATTAAGGATAGTCTTTACTACCTTGAATGTACCTCACCTGGGTCAAACTGGTATTTACTCACCACCCCTAGTGAGTATGCCATGTTTGGTGTAGTACATGTCATGGTGTACATGATAGAACCCACTGCTGAAGCATATGGAACCCTACTTATACGCTCTCTCTCCTCAGGAGTTGTCGCATAATTCATCTTGGAAAGAGTAATTCCATGGCCTATTGGAAGATAGCCTTTCTTAAAATTTTTCATGCTGAACCATTTCAGTACAGTGTCTATGTACGTAGATTGAGACAATCCCAAAAGCTTCCTAGATCTATCTCTATAATTTTCATACCAAGTATGTAGGAAGCTTCACCCAAGTCCTTCATAGAAAATTGAGATGACAACTAGACCTTTTTCCCTGTAATGCAGGAATGTCATTCCTGATTAAGAGAATGTCATCCATATATAGAACAAGAAATATAACTACATAACCATCAGCCTATTTATATATGCAGGGTTCTTCACCATTCCTAATGAAGCCATACATCTTGATACATTTATCAAAATGCTGGTTCCCACTCCAAGATGCCTACTTCAGTCCATAAATGGACCTTTGCAGCTTGCACATCTTAGACTCATCTATGGATGTGAACCCTTCAGATTACATCACATGCACCTTCTCTTCCAGCTCACAATTTAGGAAAGTTGTTCGGATATCCATTTGTCAGATTTCATAGTCTATATATGTTACCAGAGCAAGCATAATTTGAATAGACTTGAGCATTGCCATAGGAAAAAATGTCTCGTCATAGTCTATACCATAATGTTGACGATATCCCTTGGCAACTAGATGGGCTTTATAGGTCTCCACCTGCCCGTCTGCGCCCCTCTTCCTCTTGAAGATCCATTTGCATCCTATGCGTTTTATCCCTTTAGGTGGATAAACCAATGTCCACACATTATTGATTTCCATGGATTCCATTTTGAATTTCATGGCCTCAAGCCATTTCTTAGAGTCAAAGCTCTGCATTGCATCTATATAGGTGATCGGATCCTCGTTGTTCTCATCAAGCTCAACAGGATGACCATCTCGGACCAGAAAATCGTAGTATCTATCCAACTGATGTGGTATTCTACTGGATCTCCTTCATGGTTGCATAATAGGCTCAGATCTTATCAAATCTAGTTTTATAGCGGTCCTAGAATGTGTTGTTTCCTCTACCTATTGAACTTCCCCAAGTTCAACCTCAGTAGCTTGAGTGCCTTCAATAAGATACTCCATTTCCAAAAAGGTAGCCCTAAGATTGACGAACACTCTATGTTTCTTAGGCAGATAGAAGAAATACCCTTTAGACTCCTTTGGATACCCAACAAAGAGGCACCTTTCGACTTAGGTCCAAGTTTATCCATCTGCAAATGTTTGACATAAGGAGGACACCCCCAAACCCAAAGATGTGAAAGTGTTGGCTTATGCCTACTCTATATCTCATATGGAGTTTTGTCAATGGATTTACTAGGAACGCTATTCAAAAGATAACACGCTGACTCAAGCGCATATCCCTAAAAGGATATAAGTAGAGTGGCTAAGCCCATAATGGATCATACCATATTAATAGAGTCTGATTCCTCCTTTCAGACACTCCATTTAACTAAGGTATCCCTGGAGAGGTCCATTGAGAAAGAATCCCATTCTCCTCAAGATAAGTCAAAAACTCACTAGAAAGGTACTCACCACCTTGATCTAATCGAAAGGTTTTAATAAACTTCATAGTATGTTTTTCTACTTCATTACGATATCGTTTAAACATTTCAAACGATTCAGATTTATGTCTCATTAAGAAAACATAACAATACATAGATAGGTCATCTGTAAACATAATGAAATAGTTATAGCCATCCCTGGCACTGATATTCATTAGTCCACATACATCAGTATGTACTAGACTAAGAATATCATTGGTTCGCTCACCTTTTCTAGGAAAAGATGACTTGGTCATTTTACCAAGAAGACAAGATTCACAAGTTGGCAGTGATTCACAATCATTGATATTTAGTAGATCTTCTCCAACTAATTTGTTGATCCTATTCTTGTTAATGTGGCCTAGTCTACAGTGCCAGAGATAAGTATCGCTGACATTATCTGTCCTAGGATGTTTGCAAGAAGTAGTCATTACTATAATAGGTCATGATAGAAAGTATATGCCATTACTTAAACGTCCATCCATAAGTTTCACACCATTCATAATGATAGAAAAATATCATTCTTTATTGAAAATTCATAATTTTCATTGGCCAACTAGCCTATAGAAATGATATTCATAATAAAAGATGGGCGGTAATGATAGTTATTCAAAATGACATTACAAGACTCAAAAACTAGCTTGATAACCCAATGCCAGGATTGGAACTTAGCTTCCATTTTCCATGTTCAAGAATTTCCCACCATCCTCGAATCTCCTACTAACTTGAAGCTCCTGTAAATAATTACAAATATGAATAGAACTTACGGTATCCAATATCCAATTACTAGTATCACATATAAAGAAATTATAAGGTGTTATCATATAATTACCTTGTACAGCAATAGCTTGCTGCATTTTCTTCTTCATCCTGTTCGAGTCAAGAGTAGCAAGATAGGCAGGACAGTTCCTCCTCCAATGACTCTACTTCTTGCAATAGAAGCACTCTGCCTTACTCTAATCAGCCTTCTTCCTCGTCTGACTAGGCCCAGCACTTTGCACCTTCATGGATTTATTCTTTTTCTTTTTCCCTTTTCCAAAGGGATGATGTCATGTCGCACTACCTCCCACTAGGTTCACCAACCCTTTATTAAGCTGATGATCTTTCTTGTAGGTCTGCAGTAAACCTAACAAATCATGGTAGTTTACTACAGGCCTATTCAATCTGTAGTGATCAAGAAAGTCCAAGAGAAGGGAGGTACGGAATTCAAAATCACATCTTTCCCTAGATGCTCATGCAAAGAAAATCCAAGCTTGCCTAAATGCTCAATCAACTCGATCATGTACAGTACAGGATCAATGATTGATGCTTTATCATGCATTCAAGTGTTAAAAATGGTAAAGGAAATCTTGTACCGCTCAACATCATCAGGTGGGCCAAAAGACTTCTTCAATTTTTGAAGGATCTCCTATGGCTGGGCTTCCTCAAACCTATGATTGAACTCGTCGTTCATCATCGCCAACATAACACATCGCACTGTGGTGTGATCAGAGAGCCACTTCTAATAAGCATCCCTGATTACAGTACGGGCATTGGTAGTAGGTTCCTTAGGTGCAGGATTCGATATCACATATAGGATCCTTTCATGCTCTTGAACTATTCTGAGTCTTCGATACCAGTTATCAAAGTTGGGATCCATAAGTTTATCATTGTCAAGCAATGACTAGAGTGATAGACTGGTAGACATAATCTGAAAGGAAAAAAACTTCAAAAATATTAGTGTATGTGAATTATTAACATTCTAAAGACATGGACTTTAGTCTAAATGTTTCTTCCACTATTTTGTACAGACTGGTAGCCTCTACACTCCAATCCGAAGAATAACACATACTCCTTAGTGGGTACTAAAATCCAATAGATTACACATGAGCCTGACTTTGACCGGCCAACCCATGTGCATCTAAAGGTAGGTTCACAACCAATTACTTCTTCAAGCAATTTCTAGTAAATAATTTTTGCCCCAGGGTGCCAATCAATCGGCCTTTGGGCCTCCATTTGAAGGTCCTGGTTAGGTCCAACCATTAACATGACCGACTTCAATGCTTCTATCTAACAAATGATCAAGCCCGACTTTGGCCGACTATCCTAACCACTTGTTATGATAGTTGCACTGAGCCATCATATTATGAATGGCAATTCCACTAGCCTGATGACTACCTGATCTTTGGATCTGTCGATGATCACCCTATTAATGGACTCATTACCATCCACTTAATGGAAGGCTGAGACTAGGTTATCCTACAACTTTGTTCTACAAAGGACTTAATAATTTAGAGGATTTAATTCATTGTGACACATTAAGAGAAGACATGGACCTAATCAAAAAACCTCCCACTATCTTATAGATGAGTTCATGATCAATTGGTCCTTTGGCACCTAATAACCAGTCATGACTGATTAACCTTAGTTGACATGGGTTAACTTGAATCAACAAGTTATCCAATCAATTCTGGTTCACCACATTGGCCAGGTAAGTGAGATCAAGGGATGGGTTACGCCATGTAAGCCTCTTGCCTTTGACACCAACCTTAAGTTGGCCAGGCAAGAATTAGCCCCAAAGAACCTTGATCAAGATGCCACACTTACTTTAGATACCAATTGGTTTACCAGACTCAATTGGACTAACCTAAAGACTTGAGCTCACCATGAAGCTAAAAATCAAGTCCATTTAGATATATGGACCAATCAAACTAACTAATTAGAGTGATCTATAGAGACGAGACCTAATACAATATTTGATTAGACTATTCTCTATTTGATCCATTTCATCAAAACTTAGGTCTAACTCAATTAAGGACTTAATCATATCTAACCCAATTAACCCATGGTTATGATTATGTCTCAAGATTTTGAATCATATTCCTAAATCTTAAAAGATTATTAGATAACTTAATTCATAATTAAGTTTATCAATTCTAATTGAAACATTTTCAATTAATCACTTCTTATTTGAAACAATTTCAAATATGTGAAATAATTTTACAAAAAATTTAAAGATTTCATATATGCATGATAAATAATCATACAAATGAACCTTGCTCTGATACCACTAAAAGGTGACTATATGTAGGCAACAGTCATGCAACTTTAATTTTTTTTTTAAAGTTGCATTGCAGTGAAAGACTAGATTAATTATATTAATCAACATATAACATTAAAACATTTCTAATATAGGCCTACAAGCAGGATCATGTATGAATAATAACATGTAAATGAAAGAAAACACAAGCACACAAAGTTGTGCATCACATAGAACCATTCTATGTTCGATGCACATGCTAAAGAATACTTCTTTAGAAAACTCACCAATAACTTTACCTTTAATCCGATGTGACACTCATAGGGTTGAGGAAAAGCTCACCAAGGAAGACGATCACTATGGAAGCCGCACACATGTCCGGCCTCTATATAAAATTCATATCGGAGTTCTTCCTTGACCTTCTTCCTTTGAAGTGCTAGCTTCAAAGGAACGAAATGGCTTATGGACTCTACTTCTTTTTCTTCTTTATCAGGATATTCTAGGAGATGAAGAAGCACTATGGAGGATTTAGGAAGTGCACTCAGAAAACCTTCCCAAGACACTCTTCCCAAGCCTAGAACACTAGGTAGCACACAACCAAACTGATGGGGAACTAAAATGCATGCAATTTTTTTTGTATGTTTTACATGTTGAGTTAGGTGATTAATTCCCAAATTTTAGATCAAAATTATTTGTAGGGAATTTTGTATGAATTTTTGAAGATCAGCATGCAGATTAGGACCTAGAAAAGTAGCAAAGAAGGACCGCCGGGGCTGAGAAGCCTCGGTTAGGGCAAGTTCTCCTACAATAAAACTTCTGGAGGTAGAGGGGTGTACCTGACAACGTCTGTGAAGATCGCAGCGAAGGGGTCTCTCGTTCCTCGACGGATGCGGCCTGGAAAATCGAGCCAAAGACCCGCGGATACCCGGCTTTCTGCTCGGTGATCCGATTGAGGCTTGGCTGGAGTCGTTGGATTCGTAGGAACTCAGGGACCTGCAAACGACCTGTCAGGGATTAGAAAGCTCACAAAGGAATAAGAAAACAAAGTAAAAACAGCAAGGGAAGGCTTCTTTTGGAGTGGGCGTCCAGGGATCTGGAGGGTTTGTTGGCAGCAGGAAGATGATTGCAAACACTGGGAAGAAGAACTCTCACAAACCCCTTTATGCACACAGCAGGGTATCACACCACTCAATAGAAGAACTCAAGGTTTTCATTCATCAAAAATTTCCCTCATACAAGAGGCTAGGGTCCCTTAAATAGACCCTTAACCTTGGGCTCCAAGTAAGGGTACATAAGTCTTTACATAAGAATCCTTTTCCCTCTCAAACCCTAGCTAGAAAATAAGGAAATATTAGGTAGAAAAATCCCTAAAATTTTTCTTGACTTGGTCAAGACTCCAAGGACGCCTAGGGGGGCGTGTTGGGCTTCTAGGAGCAGCAAAAGGCCGGCCCAAAGGGGCCCGGGTGCATGGGTTTGGGCCTCTGGAAGCTGGGGTGGCCTGGTAGCCAGGTAGCAGGAATATTCCCTGGTATCTTGCTTCTTAGGGGCTTGGGCTTGGCACCTGGGCTTGATTTCATTGGGCTAGGATGCAGATGGACCTCTGGAATCATGGATGCCCTTATTTATAAATATACTTTGGCATCTGGAAGGGAATCTGGGCATCTGCAAGGAATCAGGGTTTCTGATTTTTCTCCTGGGGTCTTCAAATCTTCAAGCTGGGTTGGACTTGGGCTAAACTTCCATGTCTTCAATCTGGTTGGACTTGGTCTTCACTTGTATAATATAGTCTTGAGTCTTCAGTATGCTTGGACAGGACTCAAAAAAAATAAAATTAGCTCAACATGAGCTAACTAGCATTGGACTGAACTAGCTCAACATGAGCTGACTAGTACAGAACTGAAATAACAACTAAAATGGACTCAGATGATCTAAGCCCTTATTACAGATAGATTCATAAATTATTGATCAATTTACAGAGGGTTGAAAAAGCCTCTGTCTTATTCTGGTGCCTCAGGTGTCCCCACCAATTCTCCCGGGTGGGAGGAACTCGACCCTGTCGAGTGAAGGTTAGACTGGCTCACATATCTCTCAAGAAGGTCTGGGTTGAGGAGTTGCAAGTCCTCTCGAGAAATCCACGAATCGTCCGACTCTGGCCAGCCTTGCCATCGGACCAGGAAGCATTGATAGTCATGGCCCTGGGTCATGATGGCTTGATTGTCCAGGATACGCTCGATCCGTTCTCCTCTCTCAGGCCAAATTTGTTTGTGGACACTCTAGGTTAGGGTCACTCACAATGAAAAGGAATAGGTCCAAAGGCCTCACTAGGTAGCGCTGCCGGTTCCCTATACTCAACCAGGTCTGTAATATTGAAGGTAGAACTAATGCCCAAATCCGAAGGCAAGTCTAACACCTAGGCATTTGATCCAACCTTCTCTATCACTTTAAAAGGTCCGGCTCTGCGAGCATGAAGCTTCTTTTAGGCCTAAGCCTAACCAAGATAAAATCCACTACATCAAATTCTTTGACCCTTCTTCGGGAATTAGCCAGTTGTTTTAAGATTAGTGCAGGTGGTGAACATGCTAGGCACATGCAGACAAATGATGCAAAGGACTCATACTGATACCTAACAGACTCGACTATGCATTCCTATCGAAGGAAATTTTATTGAACTCTTTGGATCTAAACCTAATAGATTATAGGTTCTCTAGGTTTGATCCTAGCTTGACATGCACATGAAAATTTACAGTGAACTCCTAGCAAATTCCAAAGAGTATGCCAGAAGTAAGATGCAAACCTAACATGCGTGATGAATGCATGCAGTATGCTAATCTCAGCTAAATGCAATCTAATGATCCTAGAAATGCTGGAGGTGTCAGGAAAGGGCAGAAAATAGGAAGTGGGTTCAGAATTAGTTTGGTAAGGTAGAGAAAAAGGTTCATGGTTAGTTGGATAAAGTAGGATAAAAGACGGGGTGTCAGGAACTAATCCTATACTAATGAGGTTAACCTTATGAGGTTGAGCTATATCTACAGGATTTGCATAATGGAAGGATGGGTCACTAATTTCGGGGAAGAGGTCCTTAATGGGAACTATAGGAGGGGACTCATCTTGAAGGTATTGATTCAAAGAGATTAGGTCCTTAATAAATTCTTCTGGTTCTTGTATTTTAGGACTAGACTCTATAATTTGGCTCTCCTCTATGGTTTTCTCAGGTAAGGCTCTAGTAGCAGTACCTAGGTTCTCTTCCTCTATTTGTTCTTCCATTATAGCTTTAGGTTGGATATGGTCAAGGTCAACTAGCTCTGGGTTGGTTTCTACCTGGGCATCTACTGGGTCAGCTAATTCTAGGTCTACTAAAGGTGTCTCCTCTTCTCCCTCGTACTCATCCACTAGGCTCACATCAGCTTCATACACTTTCGCGTTAATGTAAGCCTTGTGAATCTCAGGAATGGTTGGAGAAGGTCGGCTAGCAAGAAATTGGTTAGGTTCTGGTCTCTGATTATGGGTACTACTCCTAGTAGGTTCAGGTTGTATAAGGGGTAGTGGCTCACTACTGGGTTCATATTTAGGGATACTAATCCTATGGGGTTCAAGTTGACTAGGGGAAGCATGACTAGTACTAGGTTGATACTTAGGGGTTATGGGTTCTCTAGGCTCATAGGACAAGGGTGCAGATCTATGGGTCATGGGATTATAGGATCTGGGGTCATATGATTTTGGGTCAGCTTTATGATCAGGTTCTAAGGATGGATCAAGGTATGGGGTCCTCCTAAGGTTGGGCTCTCTATATGGGTCAGGATATTGGGTCCTCCTAGGATTGGACTCCCTATATGGGTCAGAATACTGGGTTCTCCTAGGGTTGGACTCCCTATATTGGTCAGAATATTGGGTCCTCCTAGGGTTGGACTCCCTATATGGGTCAGAATATTGGGTGTTGGGTCTACTAGGCTCATAGGGTGTGGGTGCATAGGATCTATGATCATGGGATCTAGAGTCATAGGATCTGGAGTCATAAGATCTATAGGTTGTAGGTATACTAGGCTTGTAGGGAGAGGGTAAATAGGATCTATCTTCCTGGTCTATAAAATCCTGATTGAGTCTTCTAGGACTAACCTTAGGGATTGGGTCATGACGATAGGTTCTCCTAGGTTCAGCCTTAAGGTATGGATCAGGGTTTGGGGTCCTCCTAGGTTGAGGATTGTAGTACGGGTCAGGATAAGGGGCTCTCCTAGGTTCGACCTCATGGTATAGATCAGGGTTTGGGGTCCTCCTAGGTTGAGGGGAGTCAGGATCTGGCTCAGACTGTGACCCATGGGTTTTTCTTGGGGTCCCTACCCGGACTTTTAACTGATCAAACCTATTGGCGCGATGGTCAATTCTATCATTGGTTTGAATACGAGACTGAGTTAACTGGGTCATCTGGATAGTTATCTGGGCAATTTGATCAGCTAGGGCTTTTATTTGGGCTTGTAAATTTTCCATGGGTTCAGACATTTATGAAGGAGGTGGGTGATATGAAACTCCTGATCTAGTGCTCATGCAAGACTCGATCAGACCGACTATAGCTGACTAGACCTAAAGTCCAAACTAGATGCTCAATCAGGGTGGCAAACTAGCCTATAGTAACCCTGTACTCAGCCAGGCAGGTGTAAGGGGAGTGTTAGGTCCCTGATTGCCAATCCTAGACACCAATCAGAGATTGGCCAGGTAGGCGGACCAGCACACAAGCCCTTCGGGATTGAATCCCTAAACCACCGTTCTAGACACTAAGCACAAGGCACACACAGGTTAACTTGACACAGTGATCTAACACTAGCCCGGACCCGACCAGTTGGTGTCCCTAGCCCACTAGGGCAAATTAAGTCTAATTAATTTTAGGTTAAGGCTTGGGACTGAATGCAAGGGATGTGGTTTTGGGCTAAGGAGAGGTGATCAAATCCTCCCCCCATCTGATATAGCAAGAGTGCCCTTAAAAGTAAATTATGCAATGATGGCAGGCAGATGAGGATGCAAATTAGGGTTTAGGTATTTTTTTTTTGGTATTTTTGGAAAATATGTATTTTTTTTTTTTTGGTATTTTTTAAATAGAAGAAAACTTGCAAATCATGGCCTAATATACTGGAAATATACTAAAATTAAGAAATATGCAAAAACTCCTAAACAAAACCCTAAAACTTCCAAACTTGTCTTGCTAAAAAAAACAGAGCCGAAAATTTGTAGGCCCTATTTCGGCTCGCAGAAAATTCACAGGCCATAATAAAATATGAAAAAAATTTTAAAATTACAGTGAATTATGATAAATCCAGGAAAATAAATTTCAGAATTTTCAGAGTTTTTAACAGGGAGAAATAATTAAAATTATAGAGTATATACGGACTGAAAAATTGCAGAAAACAAGCCCTAATCTAAGCTCTGATACCAAATGATGGGGAACTAAAATGCATGCAATTTTTTTTGTATATTTTACATGTTGAGTTAGGTGATTAATTCCCAAATTTTAGATCAAAATTATTTGTAGGGAATTTTGTATGAATTTTTGAAGATCAGCATGCAGATTAGGACCTAGAAAAGTAGCAAAGAAGGACCGCCGGGGCTGAGAAGCCTCGGTTAGGGCAAGTTCTCCTACAATAAAACTTCTGGAGGTAGAGGGGTGTACCTGACAATGTCTGTGAAGATCGCAGCGAAGGGGTCTCTCGTTCCTCGACGGATGCGGCCTGGAAAATCGAGCCAAAGACCCGCGGATACCCGGCTTTCTGCTCGGTGATCCGATTGAGGCTTGGCTGGAGTCGTTGGATTCGTAGGAACTCAGGGACCTGCAAACGACCTGTCAGGGATTAGAAAGCTCACAAAGGAACAAGAAAACAAAGTAAAAACAGCAAGGGAAGGCTTCTTTTGGAGTGGGCGTCCAGGGATCTGGAGGGTTTGTTGGCAGCAGGAAGATGATTGCAAACACCGGGAAGAAGAACTCTCACAAACCCCTTTATGCACACAGCAGGGTATCACACCACTCAATAGAAGAACTCAAGGTTTTCATTCATCAAAAATTTCCCTCATACAAGAGGCTAGGGTCCCTTAAATAGACCCTTAACCTTGGGCTCCAAGTAAGGGTACATAAGTCTTTACATAAGAATCCTTTTCCCTCTCAAACCCTAGCTAGAAAATAAGGAAATATTAGGTAGAAAAATCCCTAAAATTTTTCTTGACTTGGTCAAGACTCCAAGGACGCCTAGGGGGGCGTGTTGGGCTTCTAGGAGCAGCAAAAGGCCGGCCCAAAGGGGCCCGGGTGCATGGGTTTGGGCCTCTGGAAGCTGGGGTGGCCTGGTAGCCAGGTAGCAGGAATATTCCCTGGTATCTTGCTTCTTAGGGGCTTGGGCTTGGCACCTGGGCTTGATTTCATTGGGCTAGGATGCAGATGGACCTCTGGAATCATGGATTCCCTTATTTATGAATATACTTTGGCATCTGGAAGGGAATCTGGGCATCTGGAGGGCATCTGCAAGGAATCAGGGTTTCTGATTTTTCTCCTGGGGTCTTCAAATCTTCAAGCTGGGTTGGACTTGGGCTAAACTTCCATGTCTTCAATCTGGTTGGACTTGGTCTTCACTTGTATAATATAGTCTTGAGTCTTCAGTATGCTTGGACAGGACTCAAAAAAAATAAAATTAGCTCAACATGAGCTAACTAGCATTGGACTGAACTAGCTCAACATGAGCTGACTAGTACAGAACTGAAATAACAACTAAAATGGACTCAGATGATCTAAGCCCTTATTACAGATAGATTCATAAATTATTGATCAATTTACAGAGGGTTGAAAAAGCCTCTGTCTTATTCTGGTGCCTCAGGTGTCCCCACCACAAACCCAAACCTTTCTTCCCGACACAAAGGTTTAAACTCTTCTAGCCTTTTTTCCTTTTTTTAAAAAATTATCTAGCAAATAACTTTCAGAATTCTCTCTTTTTTACATCCTCATTCAGCCCCCAAATATAGAGGTAAGTGGAGAGAGAAGAAAAGGGAAGAGTTACAAAACAAAGGGGGTTACATAAGTTATGGGATTACATAATTCTGGGGGTTACAAAAAAATCAGACCATGGTAGTTACATCCTTTTAAATTTAGACTAAATTCTGAATTTAAATGCCAAATCAAAATTTGAATTCAGAATTCAAACTTAAATCTGAAATAGGATGCAATGATTTAGCCCAATCACATTGGACCTAACCTGAGCCCAAACCGAGTCACATTCAGTTTGACCCAAACAAAATTGCTCGATCAAATTGAGTTAATCAAACAATCACATTGCCACTAACCCTCCATATAATTACCAACATTTAATAATTAAAACTTTTGTCACAACATTTGAAACATGATGCATTAATACTTGACAAATCATCAAATCCCTATAACTAAGTCGACTCAAGACTCTAGTAGACTCCAAAATGTAGATGGACAATCAAATTATCCAAAGAGTCCACAAATGATTCCTAATCATTCAATAGCCATTAGGTCAATTAGAAACCCCTATGGTGTGTGACCCCATAGGTTCGAACACTAAGTCAATAGTACTGAAACACTTCCAATACCAGCCAAAGTCGCCATCTAGCAATGACACCGGGTATCTGGATAGGTCGAAGATTGTAAAGCAACTATCAAGAACCAAATGGATATGATAATCATATAATACATTCCTTTATGTTGCCTAGTGATGATGCAACCCAAGAGGGGGGGTGAATTAGATTTTAAAATTATTTAAACTATTTTAATAGATATAAAACAAGAATGTGCCAATTCAAATCAAGTGCTTATGTTATGTCAAAGTGTTTGTGTGCTTATTGAAAATATGCTACGAAATTATCAAAGTAAATGCAAGAGTAAATAAGTAATAAATAAGAATAATCACAAATACAAGAATATATAGTGGTTGGTGCACTCCAAGGCACCTACATCCACTTCCTAAGTTTTTCTTGACAATTTTACTATAATCACTTTGATTACAGTCGATTAGTTTTCCAGGCTCGCTAATCAAAATCCAACTTATTTTCCAGGGCTCACAAGTCAAAATTCCTTGTTGGTTTTATAACTTAGGCTAACCAACAACCTCCGATGGTTTTACAGGCTCACCAATAACCTATGTTGATTTTACGGGATCACCAACACCTATGTTGGTTTTATACAAAGGCTAACCAACAACCTCTTTGGTTTTCCAAGGCTCACCAAAAACCTTGATACAACAGTGTAAGAATGAAAGTAAAGAATACACTAAAGCTTTCTAAAATAAAGCAAGTATCTCTTTGAAATCCCTGGATGAGGTTGAAGAAGATTGTCTTCAATTTATTGAAGCCTTTGAATGAAGCTTGATGTTGTAGACTTAGATCAACCCTCTTATCTTTGGAAGCTTGAAGGCATGAACCACTCAACACTTGAATCCTTGAAAGATATTCAATGATCTCACCAAAGGATTACTTCCCCATTTGATTTTTGGTGTTTATATAGCTCTCCAACCCATAGATGACCGTTTATGACCATTGGGGATGAAAAACTAGCCTTTTGAAGCAAGTTGGAATTAATTATGCACTTCTAAAAAATTAGCCGTTACACCAAGTCTCAATACTTGAATCTGGTGAGTCGACACTTAGGATCGACACTTGATAGGTGAGTCGACACTTAGGGTCGACACTTAGGGTCGACACTTAGGTCAGCTCAAGGAAAAAATTTGGATTGATACTATTTTGTATTTTTCTTGTTCTCAGGCCTTGAGTCGACACATTGAGTCAACACTTGGCTCGATACTTGGCATGCCGGGTATGGCAAGCTCCAAAACTCATCCAAATTTAAATTATGAGCTCTTTAAGATCTTCCTTATATTCCAAAGCCCTTATAACTTGAAAATCTATGGCTTCTTCAACTAATTGACAATCTTTTCAATCTTTTAACATTGATGAGTACTTGTATCTAATAAATACTTTTAACACATATTGGTACTCATATACTTATATATTTTGTCAATCATCAAAATCAAGACCAGAGTCAACACTTTAACCCTCAATGCTTTGGATGACTTAGGGTTTAACTACCCAACCCTAGAATAGTCCATCATGATATGTCTCAAACTTAAAATCCCTATAACTGCTTATAAGGACTACCTTGGCCAAGGTTTTACTCAATTGAGATATAATGAGTCATTCACCCCAAACTCTTTTGGAGGGGTTAATCCCATCTTGATTCAACCACTGCTACACAAGTACTTGACTGTATCTAGCAATCTTTCATCATCGGATTAGAAACCGAATAGTCCGGCACCTAAGTACAGTGAGTTGCTTGCAAGCTATCATTGTGATCTCAAGTTAGAGGAACACTTATATCCATATCCTAATGCGAACTACTCTTTGGCAGAAAGAGTGTTCTACAGATGGGTCACTTCTAATGAAGTGTCATACACAACACCTACATGCCATACCAATATCTCCACACTCCTTGGTTAAGAAGACAACTAACGACTATGACATATAGCGATCTACACTTGATACACTATCATCCTGTAACAAGTATCATTTGGTCACGAACCAATTTAAGAACTAGATGATATGTCCTCTTTATATCACATCAAAGTAGTCCTAAGGACTTCATTACACAAGAGATCATTATAGGAAGATGTAAATATGATGAATAGCTAGATAAATATTTTATTCAATATAATTTATATACAATCACAATAATAGTTCAACCATCTATAAGCTAGATGATTGGCTTTAGGACACATTTTCCAACATTTGGCATCACAATACCGATGCCTTTTTATACTGAGTGACGGTGTGCCTAAGAAACCTTTTTCTCAGCCCTTGATATGATTTTCTAATGATCAGACAGGACCCTTCAAGCAGAAGGATTCCCTTGGGTGAAAGGTCTTATTATGATATGTCATATCACTATGCTAAGAGACATATATGTGTCTCTTCAATTTTTCAGTAATTTTTCCACTTGCCATGTGGAAAGTAACTAGTCAAAACTTGGCTAAGAGATGTGGGATTCCAATGGATGTATCAGAGAACCAGAAGCCTTCAAGTAGAAGGATTTCTGGATTTAAGATTGCGTGCCACACATGAAGGGATGCATCCCTTCATTTTGTGCACCATAATTCTTCCATGCCAATTCCATCTTTTGACCGATCAAGCACAATCCAAATGGTCATGGAGATAAGGAAGAGTGGCTTAGCATTTATCTGGAATAAGTGATTAAGTGGCAAAATGACCTTGGTCCTTCTGTGCCCCTTAATCTTGGCGCACGCCAAACATGGTGCCAAGAGTCCAATCCCACTTGGACTCTTCCATAATCCAAGGATAATGCTCAATTAATTTTAGATAAATATAGATAAATGCTACCCCAATTAGGACTCAACAGAATCTATGTCCCACTTAAATTGGTTAGCCCAAATAGCAAGCAAACTCACCCAATCTAATTGACATCACAATACTGATGCCTTTTTATGTTGAGTGAGGGTGTGCCTGATAAATCTTTTCCTCAACCCTTGATCTGATTTTCTAATGATCAGACAGGACCCTTAAGTAGGAGTCCCTTGGGTGAAAGGTCTTATCATGATATGTCATATCACTGTGCTAAGAGACATATATGTCTTTTCAATTTTCAGTAATTTTCCCACTTGCCATGTGGAAAATAACTATTCAGCCTCATGTATTGGTTTTCTTAACCAAGGTGACATGCCTATCACAAAAAGACCTTACCCCACTTGAAATAGCCTCTTATACCGCTTATTGGCAAGGTGTTACCAGACAAGAGTATACTGGCCACAAGGGAACATGCCCGAGCTTGGTTCCCAGGCGCTTTGCTACGAGGCAAGCCCCACACGATGGTGATCTTGAACATCACTATAAGATAACTTTCAAAGAGAAAAATGGTCTCATTTCCTTATTTTAGTTAGTAAAACACTTGGAACCTAAGTGAGTTAGGGTTAGATCCCCTAACTAATGAATAAGTCCTGTTCTTTTAAGGAATTCTGGTACTTATTGTTTTTATAATCAGACCTGTAACCCAAGTGACTTGACCAATTTTCTAGTGTGTGTGACCCTTTGGGCTCTACATATAGCTAGCAGTAGGTTCAGGTCCAAGCTGTTTCTATCCTATCACAATTGATTGACCCAATTAGGTCAAATAGAGCTGACCCAAGTTAGCCAATTCGAACCAATTTTCAAATTGACTTATGAATCCATCCAATTTGATTCATGAAAACCTACAAGACATGATTGATGTCTAGTAACATGTCATGCCTACATGAAAGATGAGAAATTTGATAGAATTATTAAAATACCCTTCAATGAAAAGTTACCGTGCAATTCAATCCATCAATCTCCCTTTATCCTGAATAAGTGATGCATATGGAGAATTGTCAAACCCTAGCACTTAATCCTTTCGAATCTCAATTCAATAATGAAGACTCGATCGATAAAAGATTAAAAATCCTTTCTAATCTTATCTTACATTGATCAAAGACTTCCTGAATCAACAATCGAAGAGATTACATGGGATAAGTTCTCCTTTTACTTGAAGTGATCAATTCTTGTTGATCTACTCCAATCCTTCATGCATGACCCACCACATCCGAGAACATCCCATACATGACTCTTTGTCATGAATGAGTATGAACCAAAACATATAGCTTTATGTGCATAAGGAACTATGTGATCTCAAGTCTAAGGATTACTTGCATAACTCCAACTATGAGAACCATCTTTTGACAAGTAGTAAGACCTCCATGAGATGTTCATAAGGCGAATCAGTTCAGTGAACTCATACCCTAATAAGCATCCACATCCTTGTATTAGTGTCCATACATAAATGGCTGTGAGACCAACCACCCTCTCGATCAAGCATACATAGGATGTGCTAGTCTTTCTAGAAATATCGATCTCTGAATCGATGATCCAACAACTAGAAATATTTAGTTTAGGATTTATAGAAACTTAGATCTCACCATTATGATTTCCATCATAACCCTAATTCCATTACCCTAACTATGGGGTTCATCATAATCTTGATAAGATGCTATAGTATGATGAATCAACAAATACCTTTTATTAATATTAATCTTGAGTTGAGAGAATACAAAAATGTCACTGATATAATAACTGTGATTGGCTTTCAAGGTATAATTCTTTCATTAGGGATAATGGTATTTAAGTTGGAGGGTAGGGATAAATTTTTAAAACTTTTTTAAAAAAAATTGAAAACTATTTTGAAAAGCTCTTAAAAAAATTTAAAAAATTATGGAGAACTTTTTAATCATGTGCCATAATATTTTTGAGCTAAATAGACTAGGAAGAAGAAATAGAGTTAGAAAGCTTTCATTAATGACTATAGTGAGTCAAGAAGTAGACTAGATAGTCAGACTTTTAGTAGCCTACTTAGATCACCCAAAGGCTATTAGTTTTTCCATCGCACATACACACTGATGAGATAAAGTGGGTATTAGTTATAAGGTCAATTAAAGATCCAATTATTGCTAAAATATTGGTAATTGATATATACTCATTTAAACTTGAATTGGAGGAAAGAGCTACCTGCCTAAAAAAGAAAGAGAAAAAAAAGGGGTAAGCTCTAAACATTGGTTTTCCACCGAGTAACCGGGTATCTTTATCTAAGTAAGCATTGTTCTTCATGTCAAAAAATAGGCAATGTGAAGACATCACCATGCATAAAAAAAACTCAGACAGTATGAAAGCTACCTCAACCTATGTGCTAAAGTTAGGGAGTGTATAGAAAATTGACCAGAAGTAGGTGATAAGTGAAGATATAATTATCCTTTACAATCTAGCATTGAAATACTAAGTCAGCCATCACAAGTACAAGTGCTGTGGACCTTAGGATGAAGTCTAAGAAAGTTTCTAATAGTTCTAACTACAAAATATACTTCAAAAACTCAATACTGAGTTAGTGATGCTAGCTAATTTCTATTAACCTTAAACCTAGATCTAAAGGAGAATCTTATGATACATGGTTATAAAATTAATACTTATATTTTAATTATATTGCTAAAGGACTAGTAATGATTAATTAGGGATGTGATAAGTCTATTAAATTGCCCAACTTAAACCTTAAAATAAGTATTAATTAAATTATATTTATTAATAATTGATGCTTTTTATTAGAGTTTTGTAAAAAGAGTTCATGAATGGAAAGAGCTTAATTTCTAGAGTCCAATGGCATAGATGGCACTCAAATCGAAGTTCAAATAGGCTTGGAATCAAAATTTGAAATTAATTGAAGAATTACATGATTATTGAGGCAACCGATCCATAGCTGGCATGATTGCCGGTCCACGAGGCTGATCCATGGACCACTTGCCATCAAAGACCTCCCTTTCACCAGAGAAGCTATTCGGTCGCCACCCACTATCGGAGAATGTCCCGAGAGCTCCACCGTGACCGGAGGAGACACTTGAAGACCCCTTTATTCGTGCCGACCACCATCTTCTTCTCTTCTCCATCGATCTACCACCTCTTGCCACCATTGCTACCTGCTCATCCCAAGATGTTGACATGGCCATCTCCACTGCCCAGCGTTGCCATCTGAGCTCTGCCAAATGCCACCGAGATGCTACCTTCCATCTCTCTCCTGTTCCACTTACAGCCACCCATTGCTCCACTGTCTTCCATCCTCACCAACTTCCTATCTAGATCCATTACTGCTTGTGGTCGGAGGGACAACGAGGACTTGTTACTAGCTGGGAAAGCTATGATCCAGCCACTCTCAAGCCTCCCTCCTCTTTGATGTCATGGTCTTCCCCCCTCATTCCACCACCATCTCCACTTCTCCACCATCTCCCGCCACCATCCTGCTTGCCAAAGAAGCCACCACTGCCAGCCGTCCGCTATGATGGGGAGAAGCATAATCCAAATCCTAGTGGGAGAAGGGGATCTGGGAGTCACGAGAGTCCTGATTGGACTTTGTTCGGCCAAGAAAGAAAGGAGGCCATGTTGCATGAATCCTGGCATGATCCAAGGTTATGAATGGCTAAGAGTTCTTTGCATAATATCTAGCCAATCTGGAGCCTGATTGAGTCCAAATTGACTGGGAGGAAGCCCTAGATGAGCTCTATGCTATCTCTTAGAGGAGAAGCTATCTTATATGCTATCTCTTTGCCTACACTAATCTCCAAATCAAGATCCAAAGAGGAAGAAAAAGTGGAAGCCCAGTTCGCTCCACGAGTATGATGGAAGAAGGTGATGTGACATCAACCAACTTCCTGATGAGGCTGTGCCAGTCAACTTCGGAGTCTTTGTTATTGCTTTCATAATTTATTTATTTGTTATTTTCAATTCCTTGTAATAAGATTTTTTATGTAATTTACATTTCTGTTATTTATTTTTTCTGCAAGTAGATGCTAAGATCTGACTAACAAGTCAAACATACAAGGTTTTATTTTCTTCTACACTTTTAGTTTCTATTTTTTTTTACTTCAAAATATTTTTTTATATTATAAAAATCAAAGATTTCAAAATTATCCTAAGTACTATCTTTTTCGTGGATTTGATTCGACTCACCCTTTCTATATATTCTTAATTTAATTTAGAATTTGGTTAATTAAACTAATAGCCACGGTGTCTTAATGACAACATCATGGTCTATCACTGCATAGCTCATATTTTTGGGTACAAAGTTAAAAAAAGTTAACTTAAGCAGGAACATGCTGAATTGCATCAAGAAGTGGTAAATTATATGAATGTGCTTAAATAATTCCATAATTCCTCATTATGTGCTCCTTGCTTTTTGTGTGAAGAGTCGACTTCTAGGGCTGAAGGGAATAGAACTCTAAGTTTATATGTATCAAGCAACTTGCCTGCTCTCTTTTTTCCATTGTCTTTCTCATTCAAATTTGGACTGGCCTCAATATTTATTTCAGGCTTAGGTTCTTTCACAAGGTTAGTCTTAGTATGAGACTCTTCTTCTAAGTTCAGCTTTTGGCTAGCATCAGTACTAGCCTCTTCCACCAGGTCTAGGTATGGGTCTCTAAGAATCCTACCACTTCTAAGCTCAGAGATTGCTTTAGCATTCTCAAATTAGGGATTCTTAGGTGGGACATTTGAGTGAAGGTTGGGTGGGTTGCTCCTGGCGTATGCTATCGGTTGGCTTGGTAGTTGACCTGGTTCTCTCCTTATGGTGGACTCAGCTATTTATCATATTTATGCTTCTAGACTGGTGATTGATTATTGTTGAGCCATGATTAATTGTTGGAGTTGATTAAACCTATCATCGACTAGATGGTCTATTGAGGAGGTTGGTATGATGGCTGATTATGATAAGATGGCTATGTAGGCTGACTAGGTTGACTAGGCTGACCTCTATTATAGGAATAGTTTTGGTATTGGGGTATATTTTGAAAGTTCTACACATGAGTTTGGGTCGGAGCCTGAGCCTGTGGAGTCTTCCAAGAAAAATTGGATGTTCCTCCAACCTGGGTTATATATATTTGAGAATGGATTATTAACTAGTTTGGAGTAACCTTGAATATCTTGGACTTGTTCTTAGATGAATGGTGATAACTGTGCAACCGTAGGACATTCATTCACATGATGGGTTGGGCTAGCACAATACAACAGATCTCCTAATGGTCAGAAGGTGATGGATATTGTGCAGGAGACTATTGATCAAGGCTAGGACTTGATCTATTTTATGGGCAAGAAGGTTGACTGCATCTAATCTTTGGGCTATCAGGTTCAAGTCCCACTAGGAGTAGAATTTGACTATTTAATTTCATAGACTCCTACCACTTTTAATGAGGAATTGATCTTTCTTAGGAAGATGGTGAAGCATAGTTGATTAAATTTTTACTTAGGATTTCAAATAGGGCATAGGCTTTATCCTCACTCTTACTCATGAATGCACCTCCACAAGATGCATCCACCATCTATCTATATTGGTCTCCTAGACCCTCATGGAAGGCTTAAACAATTTGCCACTTAGATAGACCATGGTGTGGACATTTTCTAAGAAGTTTCTTAAGTCTTTCTTATGATTCATGAATTAGTTCTCGTGGGAGTTGAGCAAATCCAGTGATAGCTCACTTCAAGGTATTGGTCCTACCTATGGGATAGAATTTCTTAAGGAATTCATGTTGCATCTCATTCCAAGTTTGAATTGGTCTCCCTATTATGCCAAGCCAGTACTTGGCTTTATCCTTAAGTGCGAAGGGGATAGAGTCAATCTAAGTGCATTAGTAGTAAAATCTTGGATCCTCACCATAGAGCAAATTTCTAAAAATTTATCTAAATGTTTGTAAGGGTCTTCATTGGTGTTCTCATAGAAATATACGAGCATTTGGATGGTGGTGGACTTGATCTCATAGTTTTGGCAGGTATATCGAGTAGGTGGATACAAGTTGAAGAATTATAGGTAGCAGGAATGAAGCACTCTTTCTTCTGCCTAGGTGGTTCTTCAGGATTTTTAGCCATTTGATTATCTGGTTTGATATGGATCAACCGTTCAATTTCAAGGTTGGGTTTGACCAGGTCAGGAAATAAAGATCTTTTACATTCATGTACTAATGTAACCCTAATATGTAACACAAATTTTTTTTAAAAGTTTTTTTTTTAAAAATAGAAGAGAATGAAGGAGGTTTAAGGAGAAAAACCTATGAGTCCTTAGTCAAAGAGGATAGAGAATAGTTAGTTTTTTTTTATTATTGTTTTTATGAATTTCAAATACTTGTCACATAGATTCCTATGCTAGGTTGCCCTAATTCTAGATAGCTCCTAACTTCCAAGGCAGCCTTGGAGCCCTCCAAGTCAAAAGCTAACTAATCAATTAGATAGGTAAGGTAAGATCGGTGGGGATCCTGTAGGGTTTTGTATGGTGCTCCCAAGCTTTGGAGAGATTTGGGAGGCTATGGCAAGGATGTTCGAGACGATCCCTGGGAGTTTGGAGGCATGTCAAGCAATTTCTGGAGGTGTTTCAAAGGGCCCCAGAGACATGTTGGGTCAGGGGGCTTGACCCAGGGTTGAAAAAACATGTGAGACATGGGTGTACATGAGCTCAGGGTTTGAGTGTTTTCTCACATTGACTTGTTGGAGGGAGTTTTTGAGAGATTGTAACATAACCCAGTTAAGTTATAGGGTTTAGGTCCAGAGGTGTAGCCAGTTGTCCTTAAGTGTGAAAGGGGAGCAGGTTGGTTAGTTGGTTAGGAGGTTAGCTTAATTGGCTAGAAGGTTGGTTAGTTGGTTGTAACCAATTAGGAAACCTAACTAACTAAGGTGTCCTAACAACTCAAGAATTGGACCGTCCAAGTCCTAACTGCCCAAGAAAGTTCCTAACCACCTAGAACTAAACCCCCCTATCTATATAAAAAAGGAGGGGGCGTGTGTGCGTGGTGGGCTTGAGATCGTCCCTTTGGGGCATGATCGTGGGGTGCTTCTCCGATTTTGGGAGGCCACGATTCAAGAGAGAGTGAGGAGTCTTCTTGGTTGCATGTGGGGTTTGTTCACGCATAGAGGGACTTGGGATCGTGAGGGAGTTTCATGGTTTTGGAGAAGGGAGAGCACGTGGGGGTTTGTTCCATGCGTGAGGCTTCTTCTCAAGTTTGTAAGAGGAGGTGGGTATCTTGTGTTTTGTAACAAGGTTCTTCTCCAAGGAATACAATCTCTCTTTTCTCCTACATCTCTTCTCCTATATCTTCTTTGCATGAATATTGAATCCAAGAACAGGTTGTTGCTGGTTTCTTGAATCAAGAAGCTTGGTTCTTGATCTCTCCCTCATTACTTCCACTATGTAGGCGCTGATCTGGATTCCTAACAAGAGGTATCAGTGCCTAGGAATCTCAACAATTGGTATCAGAGCAAGGTTCTCTCATAGCCTTGTTCGAGTATTGGGAGAGGAGGATTCAAGGAAGAAGGAGGTGCTGCTCCCTGGTTCATCTCCAAGAAAGAAGGAAGAAGACCGGCTTGCAACCAATTTTCTACTGCATTCATCTACATGTTGTATGTGTGTTGTGGATTTCTATCCTGGGATCCCTTCAAGGTATTCATGAAATTCAGCCTTTTGAGTTGTTCTTCATGGCCTGATCAACCATGAATATTGGTAGCAAGGTGGAGTTTGAGGAATTTAATGGGAAGGGAAGCTTTTCTATGTGGAAGGTTCGGGTGGAAGATTTGTTGGTGCAGAATTTTCTTGATGTGGCTTTGGAAGAAAGCCAGAGGGGATGACGGATCGAGATTGGTCATCTTAGCTGAAGAGGTTTGACATTGGCGTTAGGTTTGCACAACTATCTGGGTGCATTGCGGAAGCATAGGTTGGTGTTGCAGTAACGGAGATAAAGTAGGAAGACATCAGTTCGAGGTCAAGAGTATGGTAGAGCACGAGTCTCAAGAGCTGTGGGGCATAGGTCGATGCTCTAGCTAGGGAGGCAAGGTGGCTTCGATGGGAGAATGTCAGCTTTGGAGATAGTAGGAAGGGTGCAAACAGTCATGCAGAGCTTGTCAAGACTTATGATAGTGTTGTATAGTGTCCTTAAGAAGAAGTGCAGGGATGGAGAAAGGAAAAGTCTAGATTTCTTAGGTTTCATCGTTGGGTCAGAGGAAGAGTTAGATGAGCTCTTGGTTGTTTCGGAGAAGCCTGCGGGGTGCAGTATATCCGAAATGATCTCGAAGATGTTCACGAGATGCGAAGGGTTCGAGGAGGCAGCGATGGGGTATGAGGTTCAGTGGCAGGCTTAGTAGGCCAGCATTGAGTGGCTGGCCTTGGGATTTCATTCTGTGACATCAGGTGGACTTCAATCCCAGGTGGAGTACTAGCGAGAGGTGGCTTCGCGAGTGGAGTAGGATTCGACACGAGGTCAGAGTGGAGGGGGTGCATGGGGAGGAGTCACATCCCAACACTAGCACCAAGGATGCACCGAGGCAGGTGGAGCAGTGTGCACCGGTAGTTAGGCATGGCTCTGAGGAGATGGTGTCAGGTAGAGCTCCAGTTATAGCGAGTGCCAGTTCAGGTTCGCTGTGGTCTCTCCATGGAAGTCCAAGAAAAAGACTGATATAGCTGCCAGGCAAAAGAAAGGATATAATGGTGGTGCTAGGATATAAGCAAGGTTCTTCAGCTGAGGAGGCGGTCATCTTAAAGGCCTCCAAGGGAGCTCAGCAGCTAAAGGGCATTGGTAGAGGCAAGGAGGTTTGCACAAGGAGCTGTCAGGACATGTAGCTATAGCAGGGTTGTGCAGGAGGACGTTGCCAAGTTTACCAAAGCTTGGGGGTACCAATATAGAGATTGTAAGATTTTGTGTGGTGCTCCCAAGCTTTGGAGAGATTTGGGAGGCCATGGCAGGGATGTTCGAGGCGATCTTTAGGAGCTTGAAGTGTGCCAAGTAGTTTCTGGAGGTGTTCTAGAGGGTCCCGGAGTCATGTTGGGTCAGGGGGCTTGACCCAGGGTTGAGAGAACATGTGAGACATGGGTGTACATGGGCTCGGGGTTTGAATGTTTTCTCATATTGACTTGTTAGGGGGAGTTTTTTAAGAGATCGTAACATAACCCAGTTGGGTTATAGGATTTAGGTCCAAAGGTGTAGCTAGCTGCCCTTAGGTGTGAAAGGGGAGCAGGTTGGTTAGTTGGTTAGGAGGTTAGCTTAGTTGGTTAGAAGGTTAGTTGGTTGGTTGTAACTAATTAGAAAACCTAACTAACTAAGGTGTTCTAATAACTCAAGAATTGGACTGTCCAAGTCATAACCGCCCAAGAAAGTCCCTAATCACCTAGAACTAAAATCCCCCATCTATATAAGAAAGGAGGGGGCGTGCATGCATGGTGGGCTTGAGATAGCCCCCTTGGGGCATGATCGTGGGGTTCTTCTCCGATTTTGGGAGGCCACGGTTCAAGAGAGAGTGAGGAGTCTTCTTGGTTGCGCGTGGGGTTTGTTCATGCATAGAGGGACTTGGGATCGTGAGGGAGTTTCATGATTTTGGAGAAGGGAAAGCATGTGGGGGTTTGTTCCATGCGTGAGGCTTCTTCTCGGGTTTGTGAGAGGAGGTGGTGGGTGTTTGTTTCTTGATTGTATCAAGGATTTTGTAACAAGGTTCTTCTCCAAGGAATACAATCCCTCTTTTCTCCTACATCTCTTCTTCTATATCTCCTTTGCATGAATATTGAATCCAAGAACAGGTTGTTGCTAGTTTCTTGAATCAAGAAGGTTGGTTCTTGATCTCTCCCTCGTTGCTTCCACTGCATAGGTGCTGATCCAGATTTTCAACAAGAGGTATCAGTGCCTAAGAATCTTAATAGATCCCCCTATTGATTTCCTTAGACACCAATTAAATTAGCTAGGCTAGTCAACAAAATAAATTAAAAACTACCTTTTTTAAGGACTACATCATCCTTAAACCCCTTCCTAAACACTAGCCAATCAACCAATCTTAACCCGGTCCAAGTCTTTTGGTTGCCTTGTCCTATTAAACTCGAGTTCCTTAGGGGCTGACATCTAGTTAATTTTAATTAGCAAGCTTAGGTATGCTGAATGTGGGGTGGTGGTTTGTGGGTTAAAGAAGGGTGATCAAATCTCCACCTTATCTTGTTTATGGATTAATACCCTTAAGATAGTTTATAGAAATATGAAATGCAAAACAGGAAGGTATCCTAAACAAATAATAAGCTTTTAAGTTTTAGTTAGTTACTATATTTTAGTTAAGTATTATGTGGTATTTTTGTTTTCTTTTTATATTATGTTATTTCAAGCAAGAGAGCTAAAAGGCAGCTTTTAATCTTGGTTAATTAGGTATGAAAAAAAACTAAAATTAGGTTAAGCAAATAAAGGAACTATAGGTTTTGTAATTAAGGAAAGAAATCAAATTAGTATTTAAGGCAGTTGAAAAAAGTTAAGTAGTCATTTTTTGGATAATTTTAAAAAGGAAAAAACCAAAAAAATGATTTTTTTTCCTTTTTAGGTTAGTTTGAAAAGAAAGAAATTAATCAAAAGGAAGAGAACCAAAAAAGGAATTTTTTTCTTTTATGTTAATTTGAAAAAGATGATAACAGTAAGAAAAAGGAAATAAATCTAAAGAAATTAGGTAGATTTTTTTTAAAAAAGAAGACTAATCGAAGGAATAAAAAAAAGGATTTTTTTTGGTGACTATGAAAAGGCAGGAGTTAATTAGAAGCAACAAAAGAAGAAAATTAAACTAGGGTTAGAATTGATCTCACAAAAATTTGTAGACTTTTTCTTTCTCCTCTTTTTTCCTTTTTTTTTTTTTATATGAAAAAAGAATAAGAACATTTAGTAAACTTAATTTACAGAAAAAATCAAAGAGATCAAAAATATGTGCATTCGTGCCTTCCCCGGCAATGATGCCAAAAACTTGATAGGATCACATGTTGTTGTTAAGACATCGCGGCTATCAATTTAATTAACCAACTTCTAAATTAAATCAAGAACGCGTAGAAAGAATAAGTTGGATCGAATCCACGGAGAAGGCAGTGCATAAAAGAAATTGAAATCTTTGATATTAATAGGAAAAGAAAAGAATAATTTGAAGTAAAAAAAATAGATGTCAAAGTGAAACAAAGAACTGAAATTCGATATATTGCTCCGCTAATCAAATCTTAGCATCTACTTATAAGAAAAGTAAAAAAAAAAATAAATTACAAGAAAATAAACTTAATATTAATTAAATTAGGATCCTATTATAGGGAATTAAAATGTATGCTTGAATGAAATTAAAAGCAACTAAACAAAAGGCTATAATAAATTTTGGAAGGAGGTCAACACAACTTCATCGGGAAGACGATCAATGAACTCCCTTTTTCCTTCATACTCCTCAGAGAGAAATGAAACTTGCTACTTCTTCTTCTCTAGTTCTTGATCTTGAGGATGATGTCGGCTTGAAGATGGTGTAGGGGCAACACTCCTCTCCAAGATACCTTACTCTCAAAGATCACCCTACAACCCAAGTAGTGCCCTCTACCCTATACTGTGCTCTTTCTGGGATGAGTTCTTCTTAGCATAGGGTCCTTTAAATAGATCTTATCTAAGGCTTCCTCCTAGTCAAATTTAGACTCAATCAGGCTCTAGATTGGTAGAATATTGTAGGAAAAAATTTGGACCATCCGATGTGTGTCATGATGGATGGTCGCCGTGCTCCTTCCTTCTTTGGCAACATAGTCCAATTTGAACTCTCGAATCCCCAGTTCCTCGAATCAAACTTGGACTTGGGCTCTTCTCCCACTTAGACTCTATGGCGGTGGCGGTGCTCGGTGAATGGCGGCATGAAGGTGGTGGGAGGCAGTGGTGAAAAACAAGTGGTCGACGGTGAGGGGGTTGAAAGGGGGTCGATGGCTATGGGTGGTTGATGGTGGATGGAGCATCATAGAGGCCAGCGATGGGAGGTAGTATTGGGTGGTAGATGGTGATGGGGCAGTGTGGAGGCCGGCAGTCGTGGTCTACAATAGTGAAGAAGAGGAAGACAATGGAAGGCAGCATTTTGATGGTGGCCGGTTGGTTACTGGTGGTGAGAGGGCTCCCAATAATGAAGGCACGGCCTCTAGCGACCTCTTTGGCCATAGGCAGTGATGGTGAGTGGAAATATGGCTCAAGAGTGGAGATGGTGAACGGACAAGCTCGTGGATCGGCTCCAATGGCTGCCGGTGGACCACCCAAGCTTCTGTAGACCAAGTAGCCGGTCCATGGAGGATCGGCTGCTCCAAAAATCATGCAATTCCTTAATAATTTTAAAACTTGAATTCTAAGCTCGTTCGAGCTTTGATTTGAGTGCCATCTACACTGTTAGATTTCAAAAATTGAGCTATTTACAATGATGATCTTCTTTCCTACAAATGATGTATAAAAATATCAATTTGATATAAATAAAGATAGTTTAATTATTAAATTAATGCTTATATATAATATAATTATCAAGAGCTAAGGAAACATGGGTTGATTCCAAATCTGGAGGGAGGTGTTTCAGAGGTGTGTGAGCCTAGCCAGATGAAAAAATATAGGAGAGTTCAGTTTGTCAGTAGTTTAACCCACAGTGCAGTCCCATTAAAACTAGTTCACATGGATATTTGGGGGTCGGCTCTGATTTTAGCCCGAAATGGAGTGAGATACTTTTTGACCCTTATAGATAATTTTTCTAGGAAGGTTTGGGTTTATTTCATAAAGGAAAAATCAGAAGTCTTCTCAATGTTCATGGTGTAGAAAGCCAAAGTGGAGAAGGAGCTGGGTAGAAGAGTGAAGTGTCTATTATCAAACAATGGCAGAGAGTACATTAGCAAGGAGTTCAGACTTTTTTGTAAGGAGTGTGGCATCAAAAGATACTTCTTGGTCAGAGAAACTTCTCAACAAAATGGGGGGCCTAATGAATGAATAGGACCCTTATGGAAAAGGCACGGTGCATAAGGCTGCAAGTAGGGCTTCCTAAAGTCTTTTGGGTTGATACGGTTGATGCAGTTTATTACTTGGTGAATCAGTCACCTCACACCAAGTTAGATGGTGGAATTCTAGAGGAGAGATGGTCTAGAAGGAAATTGGGCTGAGCCATCTATGGGTGTTTGGGTACATGGTATTTGTGAACATCAATACTAGTGAGTGGAGCAAATTGGACACCAAGTCATGGAAGATGGTGCTCTTGGAATATCTATGAGGAGTTAAGGGATACAGTTGTGAGATCCCTTGGAGAAGAAGGTCATCATCAGTAGGGATGTCCTTTGATGAAAATTCAGTTCTTCGAAGGCCAAGTGGCATGGAAGAGCAGTAGGTAGTCTAATATGACAATGCTAGTAACTTATCTTATTTTCTGTTTTGCTACTTGCAAGTGCATCAGGAGGACTTGGTATTTAGGTGGAGTACTCCTAGAGGGTGTTCCACAGGTGGAGGAGCTCAGATGAAAGAAAAAAGCTAGGAGGTCTAGCTGGAGTTAGTAGACCTAGAATGGACATCGCGGTTATGCTGCACAAGTCCAAAAGGAATGTCAGGCAACCGAAATGGTATAGCCTCAAAGAGATAGTGTCATATGCCCTATGATAGAGAAAGGGGATCCCTACACTTATGAGGAGGCTATGGAGAGCCAAGTAAAGAGAGATGGGTCCAAGTAATATCCGAGGAGATGCAATCTCTCAACAAGAATGAGACATGGTGATTGGTGTAGTTGCTGTAGGGAAAGAAATCCATTGGTTGCAAGTGGATTTACTAATGCAAGGAGGGGCATTCAGAGTAGGGAGGGATCAAGTTCAAGTTATAATTAGTGGCCAAAGGATACTCCTAGAAGAAGGGCATCGACTTTAGCGAGGTTTTCTCTCCCATCATCTGACATACTTACATTAGGGTGCTGTTGAGCATCATAGTGGCTCAAGACTTGGAGATGAAGCAAATGGATATCAAGATGGTGCTCCTCCATGGGCATCTAGAGGAGAGCATCTATATGCAGCAACCCCCAGGATTCAGAGAGCTAGGATCAAAAGAAAAAGTCTATTTGTTATAGAACTCATTGTACAGGCTAAAACAGTCGCCAAGGTAGTGGTACAAATGGTTTGATACTTTTATGAGGAGCATCAAACATTCCGAGTAAGATGTGGATTTCGATGGAGACATGGATACCTGACATTTGATGACATGTTCTGATTTCAGCTTATTTGGAGGTCTTGTTTTGTGGAGATCATGTTTGCAACCCATCACGACCTTACCGACCATGGAGGTGGAGAACATCTATATCATGTAGGTGGCAAAGGAGGCCCTATGACTGAAGGGCTTAGAATTGGAGATGGGCTTCGAACAGGAGGCCGTCAGGGTGCACTGTGATAGCTAGAATGCACTCCTACTCACATAGAACTCTATCTACCATTCTCAGATGAGGCACATCAACATCAGGTACCACCAAATCAAAGAGCTCATGGAGGATTGCTAGGTGGAGCAAGTGAAAGTATACACCAAAGAGAATCTAGTGGATGCACTAATGAAGTTTCTATTATGCACAGCTTTCGCAAGTGTGAGGGACTGATGTAGTTGATGGATGGGACGGAGTTGGTTGATGCTTTGGGGCACAAAGGTAGAGATTGTTGGGCCTTATGTGGTTCTCCCAAGGCTTAGAGGTCCAAGGCTAAGTCCAAGGTCCAATGTTCATGAGGTTATTATGGGATTTCTAGGGCTAGTTTGGGCTCTAGGATGAAAGGTTGTTAGCCTTACGGGTTTTGAGGTTCAGGTATCTTGAGCCTCAAGGGGCTAACTTGTATTGGACTGGTTATGAGTCCTAAGTATATATGATTGGGATGAGTCAAGGGTGTACTTGGGCTTAGGAAACTTAATTATACATCAGGTTAGCCAAGGAGAGTTTTTAGGATTAGGTCAAAGTGACCTAGTATATATACATTATATATATGAGGCTAATTTGAGCTAAGCATAATAGAAGATCCTTTTCTCCCTATATCATCTCTCTTCCCCTCTCTGTCCCTCTCTAATTTCTACCCCCTACCAGAGGAAAAGCTCTATCCTTCACATCCAAGTGTAAGGAGGAAGAAGATCCTCAGTGCTAGGATCCTAGTCAAACTAGGAATCCCTAATGCAATCAGATTTGGAGTTGTCCCTTGTTCCACCTTGGAGTTTGACCAAGAGGCTTTGAGGCCCTATTTCTCTTTGGTTTGATATCCCAATATGATTGGTTTTATATCAGAAACACATCTGGAAGGTCTGGTGGGCATTGGAGAAGAATTGCTAAGGATTCCTAGTCCTAATAAGAATCCTAGCACCAAGAGTTTTGGAGTCTACCTTTGTCCCTTTTACTTGGAGTTTGACCTGGCGCTTTTGAGGTGTGATTTTGAGATCTTAAGAAAGAAATCCAGATTTGGTAGAGGTTTGGAAGGTTGGAAGGATCTTGAAACTTTTGGAAGTCTCCCAGGCATCAAGGCTATGTTGCTATCAGGTTGATTGCTTCAATCCCCTATTATTGCCATCTCCAATTAATTTTTTAAGATTTTTTGCTGGTAGAAGGATATCCACACACCTAGGAACATGCTCCAACACACTCCTGACCCTTTGGAGCTGGATGATCCATCCATGTATATATCCCAAGTGTTGGTTAGGCTTTGAGTAGGCTCCTGCACTGGTGTTGAAGGTTCTAGTTCTTCTAGGATGGTATACTTGACCAAGAAGTTGGCTAATACCTAAGCTTTGATCAGTGGTCAAGGTTGGAACTTTATATCAAACTCAAAAGTTTGATTGCCTACTTGGTGATGTACCTTGATATGTCAGGTTGGTGGAGGATGCTCTTATAAGTTGATCGATCAGGAGGGTGATGGTGTGGGCTTCAAGTATGGCCAAAGCTTTTGAGCAGCAATGAGGAGGGCATAGACCAGCTTCTCTAATTAGAGTCTCCATATCTCTCAAGATCTAGTTGATATAATAAATTGGCTTCTGGATTCTATTTTGCTCCTAGATCAACACTTCATCCATTGCCAAGGGTGAGGTTGGTAGATATAGGAACAGTTCCTTATTCGGATCTGGCTTGCCCAATAGTGGGGGAGAACTAAGGTAGCTTTTGAGATCTTTGAAATCCTATTGGCATTCCTCAATCCACTAGAAGTTCTTGGGCTACTTCAGGTTTAGAAGAAAGGAATGCATCAATCAACCAACCTGAAGAGAACCAATTGAGGGCCATTATCCTTCCAATGAGGCATTAGACATCTTTGATCATCTTTATTTGGCCCATCTTGCACATGGCTTTGATTTTCTATGGGTTGGCTTCTATCCTTGGGTTGGTGACCATGAAACTAAGGAACTAACCCGAGGCCATCCTATAGGCACATTTGGTGGGATTCAACTTTATTTGATATTTTGGAAGGGTGGTGAAGCTTCTCAAAAGTTGTTGATGTAGGTCTTAGTGACTTTACTCTTGATGAGAATATCATCTATGTACACCTCTATGTTCCATCTAATCTAATCTTTGAGATTTTATTCACCAGGCCTTGATAAGTTGTACCTATAATTTTTAAACTAAATGGCATAATCTTGTAATAGAAAAGGCCTCAATCAATAATAAAAAGAGTTTTTTTCTCATCTTCAGGTGCCATCTGGATTTGGTTATAGCTAGAAAACGTATCCATGAAGCTAAAAAGATCATGGCTTTAAGTAGCATCTACCATCTGGTTGATCCTTGGTAGTAGGTAGCCATCCTTTGGACATGATCAGTTGAGATTAGTGAAGTTGATGCAGATTTGCCATTCGCCATTTATCTTTACCATGATCATGTTGGAGATCCATAGATAGGAGGTTTTTTTGATGAAGCCAGCATCAAGGAACTTATCAACCTCCTCGGCTATCAACTCTAGTGCTTGGGTGCAAAATTTTGCTTCTTTTGTTTGTGGGGTTGGTGCTTTGGGTTTGCATTTAGCTGGTGCACCATTATCGAGGGATCGATGCTTGGCATATCCACTAGTGTCCATGCAAAGACATCGATGTTTTCCCGTAAACATGAGATAAATTAGTTTTTGGTTAGATGTTTCAAATTAGAGCTGATCTGGACCATGTGCTCTGGGCTCCTATCTGCTAGGGGTATGAAGATGAGGTCCTTAGATGGTTCTTCTCATTACTCAACTAGGTCATCACGGGTGTCTAGGCCTTCAATTGGGTAGGCATTTATAGCCTTGGTTCCTCGAAGCACGATTTGATAGCAATGACATGCCATGCTCTGATCCCTGCAAACCTCTTCAACCTTGTGCACTATTGGGAATTTGATTTTCAACTAATAAGTTAACATAACTACTCAGAAAGCATTGAGGCTTGGTTGTTCAAGGATGGTGTTGTAGGTTGAAGGTGCTTGAATAATGAGGAAGACCATTAAGGTGATGGATCGGTGAGGGTAAAGATCTATCCTTACGGGCAGACAACTCCCTCTACTTGATTGCATCTCTTGTGAATCCAATTAGGGAAGAGTCTACTCCATCCAACTAATTAGGGGTATTTCCATTTTTATGAGAGCATCTAATACAAAATATTAGCTAAGCTTCCTTTATCTATGAGAATGCGGCATACATCATAGTTTTCAACATTTAGGGTTACATTGCTGCATTATTATGCAAGAACTAGAGCCTTTGATTATCTTCTTTAGTGAAAATTATAGGTTCCCAGGCCCTTCTCTTAGTTATCCTTTCCTTGTCACTAGGATTTGAGCGACAGCACCCCCTAGTGATGGTATGTACTCGCCCTGATGTAGGTGGGTCACCCTTTTCCCAAGGCTCAGACTATAGTGGTTGCTCAGCTAGTGGTGATGATCTTGGTCGGTTCCCCTATTCTCTATGGCATTGGATGAATCGATCGAGATGGCCTTGTTTGACGAGCTCCTCGATGTTGTCTTAGAGATAGATACACTCTTTAGTGTCATGGTCATGGTCATGGTGATATAAACAAAACTTGTTTGGATTTCTTCAAGTTTGCAAGGTTCGTAGCTTCCAAGCTTCTAGAAGTTATCCTTTGATCTCCATCAACTCCTTCTCCCTCGATATGTTTAGTTATTGAGTTTCCTCGATGGATATGTCTGGCAGCCTTCTCTACAAGGACTGTTGGGTTGGTGATCCCAGAGGGTCTTCTTTTTTCTTCTTTTGAGGTATTGACTTGGAGAACAGTCAAACTTTTCCTCCTACCTCGAGAAAAGCTTTTGATCAGCTTGCATTCGCTCACCACCCCTAGGGAGGAAGTAGTAGAGACTTCCTCCTGCATAAACTCATCCTCCATTCATGCATATTTTTCAGCCTGAGTTAGCATATCAGCAAAGTCTCGGGGATAGATCTTGGTAGTGACTTTTTGATGTCATTCTTCTATAGGCCGCACATCAAAGCTAGTAGATGATCGATTGATTCAAGTTACGGACCTTTAGGATAGCCACGTTGAAGCAACTGATAAAGGCTTGGATTAACTCCCCTTCTTTTTGCTTGAGGGTGTGTAGGTAATCGGACCACTTTTACTACCTTTGATTGCTAACAAAATGATTATTGAAGGATTAGCTAAGCTGCTCAAAAGAATGCACCGATCTTGGTTTGAAACTTGAGTACCAATGTCAAGCCACTCCATTTAGAGTGGATAGGAAGGCTCGGTAGAGAATAAGATCAGGGGCTTATGGAGGAGTATTGTTGCTATGTAACTTTCTAAGTGCATGTAGGTTAGTGGTCCCATCATAACTTTTAAGTTGTGGAATCTTGAAATGTCAAGGAAGTGAAACTTGTGTTATTTTGACATTGAAAGGTAGGTCATTGCTAAACCCATCATTTGGTGTTAAGGAGAGGTTATGGATCATCTCAATCCACCAATCCAACTCTTTAAGTTTCCATGCAACTTCAGGGTCCTGAACGATAGGGGACTCCGATTGCTAGGGGGATTGATGGTTCGAGGTGGAGCCATGTCCTATCTAGGGGCTCCATGAGTGTTGTCTTCTCACCTCTAGGCTCTTAGGGCGATGATGGTGAGATGTCCTTTCTGGGTGATGCAGAACAAAAGAGATGATGTAATGCGGAAGTAAAATTTTTTTTTATTATTTTATATTTTCAGAAGTTGGCTTTGACTCAAAGGAAAGATAAACTAATGTTGAAAGAAACTAAGAAATGACAGAAAGCACAATTAAAAGGAGTGGATTATCAGAGTAACTCAGAAGTAGGATCGCTGGGGATTGAGAAACCCCCAGACCTAGGGTTTACTCCTCTTTCAAGAAACAGACGAAGAGAGAAGAGAAGGTTTTATACCTGACTGTGATATCTCTCGTTGCTTCGATTAAAGGACTCTCTCGAGCAGATTGTAGGATCCTTGGAGACGGGGTATCTTCGTAATGGATCCTCGGATTGTAGTCCTATGGCAAGGTTGGCCTTCTTCTCGAACTCAGGATCTGGAAGAAGAAGAACAAAAGAAGAACCAGAAACTCAAAGAAAGACACTGACCTGAGGACTTAATGAAAATTGTTGGATGTAGAAGTTCCGGAGATCTTGATACTGATTTGACTCTTCTTTGAACTTGCTCTGTAGTTGAAACAATTGATCTGAACCTGGATGCTGGTGGTCTCTGAAGCAGTGGTAGCTGACTTGAAGATGGCTGGATTGGGGTCCTGGGGGTCGGCCACCCTTTGGAAGAAGGACCTTGGAGATGGTGTAGAGGCTAGGGTTTGGTGGTGGTGGAGTCGGGATGGGTGGACTAAGCTAGGGTTTTGGGGTTGGAGATCTCACACCTCCTCAAGGTTCCTAGGGAACCCGGATTTACTCCCTCACGGAGCTCAACACTCGAATACAAGTGCGGAAAAGAGAAACACAAAGTTGCTCACAAAGAAATTGATTTCATTCATCATTAAATTCAAGAGTTACATAGAGTTGAATATATAGACATAACAAAGAAATAAAATTTTATACATTTTCCATGTGGGACTAATAGGACTAACCCACACATTAGGCATCAAATTCTCTTCCCAAGACTCCTTCCATGAGTGGGCAGCCCAAAAACTCCAAGAAAACTTGAAAATCAGCTCCAAATGGTAGGTTATGGGGGTGTCTCCTAGTATCTCTCCATGAATCAAAGATTTTCCCTTCATGGTTTGGCTCATTTGGACACCTCCTAGTCTTGCTCCACAAGTTTAGGCTTCTTCCTTTCATGGATTTGGTACTTTTGGAAACTTTTGGGAACCTCCTTGAATTCCTCCCCAAGACATGCTCTCTTCCCTTTTATAACTTGGATTTTTATGGAACATTGTGGGGCACCTCCTTGATCCTCTCTTCAGAAAAATTCTTGCCATCCTGGCTTGGGTTTATCTGGAAAGAAATTGGCTCCTCCTTGGATTGAGGTATCTTGATGGATTTCTCTCCCAAGTGGTGCAAGAAAAAAAAAGGAACTTACTTCTTGTGGTGTAGGGACCAAAGACACTGGATGGAGATGTGGCGCCTCCTGGACTCTGGCGTGTGGCTGGGAGTGTGGCACCCACTTGCTTGGGCCTGGGAGAAAAAATGTGGCACCCTGGACCTTGACTTGACTGAAAAAAAAGTGGCACCAACCTGGAGAAGACCTAGACCACTACTAGGACTTGTACTTAGTCAACATGACTCAACAAAATTTAAATTGCAGGGAAATACAGACTCAAGACTAAAATTGAGTTGACCAAGTCAACCCTTATTACAAAACCAGAAAACCCTAATTCTTTGGGCAAGGTCAATCAGAGATCTAGATGGAGCCCTGAAGTCTTCTTCTGAGTCTGGTGCCCGCACCCTAGGTTTCTAGGAGGGATCTATGACTGTTCTAGTGGTGGAGGTGCCACCTCCATCATTGGGAAAGGATGGAGGGCCGCTAGAGGCAATGTGGGAGCCAGTTGCACCACAGGTTTAGAGGGGACAGGTGGAACACTGGTGGAAGTTGAGTTGCATGAAGTGGTGTTGGGGTGGCTTGGGTAGACTAAATGTTCACTACCAAATTCTAGACTTGCATGTAAAGCAGGTTAAACTGCTCTGCACTAACTATTTCTATCTACAGAGATGGTGAAGCTCCTATGGGCATAAGCTGGGATTGATTATTTGCTTGGCTTTCCACCATCCTTTCCACTGGTCAGGAAGTAGCGGTGTTGGTGCAACGAGAAGTAGCTTTTCTAGGTGGCATTGTCGATCCACCTTTAAGTCATGCTCCTTAGGGATATACCAAGCCCTTCCTCTCCTATATTGGTGCTAAAATCTATTGAATGCCAGAAATGTTGGAGCTTGTGGTGTAGGCAAAACTCTAGATGGTAGAACCTACAAAAAATCCTAGTTGGAGGTGGCTTTAGTGCAGGTCCTTCGATGCTCAAGTTAGTTTTCAGGCACAATAACAGTATGAGGAGTGTGGCAGAAAGATTTGCATCCCTCTTAAGATTCCAACAGGGTCCCTATTTATAGTGGAGGACAAGGGTATTTTTGGAATGACAAGAATCTTAGTGGATCTAATGAGAAGTGACAAGGCTTATCATGCAAACAGTCTAAGGCTTTATAATGCTAAAGAATATATTTCCTTTTAATGACACCTTATCATTTTACATAGAATTTGCCATTCTTCTTTGATGGTGACATGCACTACTGTATTGTTGGTTTTCTCCCAGGAACAGAAAATTGCAATTAAACAGGCATCAGCAGCCTGTCGCAACGGAAGTAGATATAAAAATAATTTAGATCTAATCATGCAATTCATAAATAAATCTAATTTATTTATCATAAATTCCTAACATACTGCATAACATAAGAAAAATATTAGATCTGAAAAAAAAATTATTTCAAGTACAAAATACTTACCTGGATCGCTATCTGGGCTTGCTTTGAAAAGCGTGCCAAATCCACTTCCTGAAAACTGGGATTTTGTCGGAACCGCGCAATCATCCAGCCTCTACTGGTATCCACACAAAGCTCTCACAACCGAGTCATAGAGAGCACCGGACTGCTAGATCCTTGCAGCCCTTTCCTCTTTCAGCAAATCGCCTGCTTTAAAAACTGTGCCGATCCGAATTTGGATCGGCTTTCAACTTTTGTCTTGCAATCAGAGTGTAAGACCTTGGACCCTTTTTTCTTTTCTTCCTCTTTTGTAGAAGACCTCTCAATGCTCTTGAAGATCACAAGGAAAAAATATAGTGGAAAGAAAAGAAAGGATGGCACTAGGAGAGAGACTCCCGGGTGTTAGTGCCCAAGAGAAGAGAGGATGCCCAAATAAAATTCATGGTGAAAAGGAGAAGCTTTTCATGCCAAAATCAGATCTCACTTGGTCGTCCACTTTTCTTCCTATTTAAAATCAAGTTCTCCCATCCCTTTAAACCAAAACACCAGTGTTTGAATTTCAACCGATTTGAAAATTAAGAGGAGTGGAAGAGAAGGACTCTTCCCTCTCGTAATTTCTCCAAGCCTAAACTCTTTTAGCACCTTGTTTTTCATGCCAAAATCATTTCTTTTATTTCTCCATGCCTAAATAAAAGCAAGTTGATTTATCTGGTTTAGGTTTTAAGAGTAGAAGAGAAGGACTCTTCCTCCTCTTTTATTTCTCCACGCCTAAACTAAATTAGCGCCCATTATTTTCATGCCCCACTATTTGCCGCACAAAATAATTGGGACCCACCCTTTGGCATGTGGAGGGAAGGGGAGAAAGGAGAGAGAGTCTCGGTCTAACTAGACTCTAGGTATTGGTCTAAATGTAATGGTTTTACAGTCAAACTGAAGCCGATTTTAAATCCGATAGAGCCATTTCAAAGCGGACATTGACCCAAATCAATTAGAATTAATTAATTGAGTCTAACTTTATTAAAGTAAATCTAATTTAATTTAATTAACATTTAATCCATAATCAATTAATTGTAACACTTACAATTAGGTCAAATTGATTTGCTGATTGGTTACTAGAGCCCCTAATGTGTGTGACCCCTCAGGTCCTATCCTGTCTGGTAATGAGACATGCTATAATCTCCATTATACATCATCAAAACTCCTTTCGATGGACTGAAACAATTTCAGCTTAACCCTAATTAGGAACATCGATCCGAGAATGATCCTAACGGGCTCTCATAATCTACCAGTGATACCTAGCAGTATGTAGTGGCAACCTAATAGAATAAGATTGGAACCCCTAGGTGTAGTTACCATGTGATTCGATTCCTCTTCAGAATCCCGACATGATGTTGGTTACAGATACTCGTCAAACCCATCAGTCATATGCTTAACCTAATTGACTCAAGTCCAATTGTGATACTAATGAAAACACCTTTTTATTATCACCCTACTATGGCCATAGACTTCTGGACTAGTCTCATTAAGATTGCAAAGGATTATACCTTACTACTAAGGTTGATAGATCCCTACAAGTGAACACCCTACTCCTAAAATAAACTTACTGTAGCCAACGAACACCGTAAGGTCCCGTATGGATAGGAACCATGTGATTGTGCTGTCAAACTACAGCAACCGTATTGTGAGTAGCCGAGATACTCTAGGTCAAGAAACTATTCACACAACTACAGCATCAGAAAGTTATTGACGAGTGAGTAGTCATCCGTATAACTTCCTGTACATGGTCATGCTCAGTACCGTTGATCTTTATCAGCTACCTACACTCTCACTCCAGTGTCACCACATTGTAGGTCAGAGACTCATCTACCCTAAAAGGAAAGTGATTTGTGCACCGATTTTAATGGATCAATCACCGTCCTCGTGATATTCTAATAATTGGGAGCTTAGGAGTTAATCTATAAAGACACATGTCTCAGATTCTCAACTCTTGAGAATATGTGTCATTGTCCATTAACTCCAAGGACGATTCATAGACACAATAATATGAACGAAACTAATGCCCTTTTATTAACAAGAAAAATTAAGTACAAAGTTCATGCCCTAAATTAAAAATGTGTCAAGCCAACATGGCTTTCAGGGCATACATCTAATAATCTCCCACTTGCACTAAAGCCAATTAGCTACATATCTAAGTCCCATCTTCTTAAGGTGGATCTCAGTCTTCTGTTGGCTCAAAGGCTTAGTCAGCGGGTCTGCCACATTATCCGTGGAGTCTACTCTGCATACCTCAACATACTTTTTATGAGGTAGTCGCGTATGATATGAAATCGCCGCTCAATATGCTAAGACTTCTGGTAAGACCTGGACTCCTTAGCAAGAGCTACTGCATCATTATTATCATAATATATGGGAATGGCATCAGATGGCATCACTCAAAGCTCCACAACTAACCTTTTGTACTCGAAGGCTTCTTTTGTAGCTTCAGAGGCAGTGATGTACTTTGCTTCCATTGTTGAATCTGCTATGATGGGCTGCTTGGAACTTTTCAACTAGTTCCCCACTATTGCACAAAAACACAGACCCTGATATAGACCTTCTATCATCAGGATCAGACATAAAGTCTGAGTCTGTATATCCCTTTATCCCTAATTCTGAACTCCCTCCAAAGACTAAGAACAAATCTTTAGTCCTTATCAAGTACTTAAGAATGTTCTTCATAGCTATCTAGTGTTCTTCACTTGGATTCGACTGATATCTGCTCGTGACACTCACAGCAAGAGCTATATCAGGTCGAGTATACAACATGACATACATAAGGCTTCCAATTGCCGAACCATATGGAATCTTGCTTATGCATTGAATCTCTTCAGGTGTGTTGGGACATATTTCTTGGAGAGATTAATGCCATGCCGAAGAGGTAACAATCCTCTTTTAGAGCTCTCCATGCTGAATCTTTTCAGCACTTCCTCTATGTACAACTTTTATGAAAGGCCAAGCATCCAATTAGATCTATCTCTATAGACCTTAATTCCAAAATATAAGATGGTTCACCTAAGTCTTTCATAGAGAATTCCTTAGATAACCAACTTTTGACTGAAATCAACATGGGAATATCATTCCCAATAAGGAGGATGTCATCCACGTACAATACGAGGAATTTCACTGCCCTCCCACTGGCCTTCCTATAAACACATGGCTCCTTATCATTTTTGATAAAATTAAACGATTTGATTGCATCATCAAAATGAGTATTCCAACTTCGAGAAGCTTGCTTCAATCCGTAGATTGATCTATTCAGCTTGCAGACCTTATGATCTTCATCATTGGAAGTGAAACCCAAAGGCTGCTCCATATAGATATCTTTCTCAAGATATCCATTCAGGAATGCAGTTTTTATATCCATCTGCCATATTTTCCTTTTGTAGATCTATTTACAACCAATAGGTACAATACCCTCTGGTGGATCCACTAAGGACCAAACTTGGTTAGAATGCATTGAATCAATTTTTGACTTCATAACATTCAACCATTTCTCGGAGTCGATGTCCGACATCGCCTCATCATAAGTCTTAGGATCAATCAATTGATCCTTGTCCCCAACAAGAAACATTTCTTTTAAATCCTCTATAAGCATACCCAAGTACCTTTCAAGAGGTTTGGAGACTCTAATAGACCTACAAGGTGGAAGAGCATTTACGTGTATTGGTTGATTAGGTTCAATCTGTTCTATAGCTGGCTGTTGTTCAGAGACTTTCTTATCGAGCTCAATTAACCTCCACTACCACTTTCCTGAATAAACTATTTTTCAAGAAATGTGGCATGTCTGCTCATAATCACTTTATGATCTTCTGGAAGGTAAAAATAATATCCTAAAGTTTCTTTAGGATATCCTAAATTGAGCTTTCACAGATCTAGATTCCAACTTGTCCACCATTAGTCTTTTGACATAGGCAGGACATCCCCAAATCTTGAAATGGGCAAGACTTGGTTTCTTACCATGCCAAATCTCATATGGTGTGGTAGGAATAGATTTAGATGGAACCCTATTTAGAATATAAATTGAAGTTTGTAGGGCATATCCCCAAAGAAATAAAGGCAAGTCAGTGAAGCTCATCATAGATAGGACCATATCTAATAATGTCCTGTTTCTCCACTCAAATACCCTGTTAAGCTGAGGCATACCTGGTGGAGTCCATTGTGAGACTATGCCATTGTCCTTAAGATAACCTAAAAACTCCCTACTAAGGTATATTCCTCCCCGATATGATCGAAGGACCTTAAGGATTTTACCTGTTTGTTTTTTTACCCATGTCTGAATTCCTTGAACTTTTCAAAAGCTTCAGATTTGTGTCTCATAAGAAACATATAACCATACCGTGAACAATCATTAGTAAAGGTTATGAGTAGTAAAAACCATCCATGGACTACACATCAAATGGACTACACACATCAGTGTGTACTAGGGCAAGTAATTCTGTGGCCCTCTTCCCATGTCCTACAAAGGGTAACTTGGTCATTCTACCTTGAAGACATGACTCACAAGGTGGGTATGATTTAGAATTAACTGAATCTAGGATCCCATCCCTTTCCAGTTTATTAATTCTGTCCTCACCTATATGACCGAGCTTTAGGTGCCACATGAATTCTAGGACGTTTATGTCCTATGGCATTCATTTTAATTTTCTCATTAATGTTCAAAAATGCATCGGCATGCAAATGATAAAGACTATCAATTAAAATTGCTTTTGCAACCAATTTATTTCTCAAATAAATACTACAAAAGTCTTTATTGAATATAAATTCAAATCCTTCCTATGCTAGTATAGAGATAGAAATCAAATTTCTACTAGCTCCAGGCACAAAATAACAGTCACTAAGAACTAATCTAAACCCTAAAGGTAACACCAGAGAATATGATCCAATGGCTTGAGCAGCAACTTCTGCTTCATTTCCGACACGTAGAACTATCTTGAAAGGATTATGCCCTAAAGGCCAATCGAAATGTTGTATTTCGATGGGATTTTCTTTTGTATCCCAAACAGTGTATTAACATTATCAATTATAAAGGCATTTTATTTTCATCATACGCTGTGTCTTATTAATTTTATTAAGATATGATTACCCCATAGATTAGGGTTATGGTTCTAGGGTTATGATGAGATCATACCAGTGAGACCTAAAGCCTTAAAACCCTAATCTAGAATATTCCTGATCGATGGGATATTAAGTAGGGGATCAATGTTTCTGGTAAGACCAGCACATCCTATGTATGCTTGGTGAAGAGGGTGACTGATCTCACAGTCACTTGTGTTTGACACTAATACTAGAATGTGAGTGCTCATTAGAGAATGAGCTCACTGAATGGATCCAGCTTGAGAACATCTAATGGAACCTTATCTGTTTGTCAATAGATAGTTCTCATAGTGGGAGTAGTGCATGTGGTCCTTTGACCTGAGACTGCCATGGTATCTTGTATGCATGAATCCATACTTTGGTTCACACTCAATCATGACACTGAGTCATGCATGGGTTGATACTGGGTATGGTGGATTGCATATGGAGGTTGTGAGTAAGTCAAAAAGGAATCGATCAACCCTAGTAAGAGGGAAGCGCATCCAGATGATTTCAATCAAATAAAGATTCGAGAAATCTTTGATCAAAGTATGAACATTAGAAATAGTTTCTAATGGTTCATTAATGAATCATCATTATCAGATTGAGCAAGAAATGAATATGAAATTGGATTTGACAAGTATCCATATCCATAGTCATATTCAGGGTGCAAGTAGATCGAAGGACTGAATTGCCGGTAACTCATCACTGAAGGGTATTTGGTAAATCCATCAAAATTCCTCATCTTCCGGGTAGGCATGACACGTTGCTAGATGTCAATATTGTCTTGTAGGTCTTCATGAATCAATTGATTTGGTTTCATGAGTCAATTCAATGTGTGATTCGAATTGGACAATTAGGTGAGCCAATTTGACCTAATTAGGTCAATCGGATTCGATCGGATCGAATCAGCTCAAACCTAAACCTACTGCTGGCTAGATGTGGAACCCAATGGGTCACACACAATAGAGACTTGGCCAAGGAAGTCATTCATGATTTAATTATGGTCATAGGATCCTAATTGGTTAGCTAGATTACATACTAACATATATAGGCTAACCAAATTCCTAACCCAATTGGATTGGATCCGGTTGCTTGCTAATTGGGCAACCTAATTATGGGAAACCTAAATTAGGTTGAGTCCTAAGTGGGGCTAGCCTTATCAGAGCTAAATCTGATTTTAATTTGGATTTAAGGGCATTTTAGGTGCCATACATGAAGAGTCCCAATGGCATGGGACTCTTGGTACCTAAATGATACCTTAACTTCAAAAGGGCATAGAATGAGCTATAGATCTCTGATTTAAGTATAATTTATATGGTCAGAAAGGAAATTTATGATTTTTCCAATGACACCCATATTGCCTATGTTTTGACTAGTCAACATTTTTTTAAATTTGAATGGAAGAAGGATGGCGCGCGCGGTGCATGAAGAGTCGCAACTCTTCATGTGGCACACGGTTCTGATGGAGAGTCCTTCTACTTTCAGGACTCTTCATAATCTCTAATGTTTGGAGATTGAGGAGGCACCTCTTGGCTTCCTAGGGACCAGTCATTGACATGTGACAAGTGAGAATTCGTCTAGATAAAAGAAGGGATGTGAATAAGGCCTTCAGTGCATGAATGGGCTTATTAGATATGATTTTTCAAGCCAGATAACTTCTCTTCGATCTTGAAAAATCATATCTGATAAGTTGATGGGAGGACATATCACACGCCCCTCTTGTATCTATAAATAGGGGGCGGTGAAATGAGTATGATATAAGAATTCCACCGAAGTACTATTCTGAGTGTCTCTCTCTCCCTCCTTTCTACTAGGACAAGGCTTTGTTTTAGGACATAAGCCTAAGGGGTCCTAGAGGAGGGTTGTCCTAAAACCAAGAGTGGTTTAGGAGAGTGTCTTTAGTTCCCTACAGTAGGACGGGGTGTCCTACAGTGGTCAATAGACCAAAGGCTGCCGAAAGAGTTCCACTTATCCAAGCAACTTGAAGAAGGAGTTCTTCCTTGGTATGAGTTTCATGTGGATCACTGTTGGAGGGTGAACGTTTGGGCGCCTGGGTGGAGAAGAAGCTGAATCAGGGTTTTTCTTCATCGGATTGGATACTAGCAGTTCAGGTTGGTGCCTAAACTCTAGTTTTATTATATATGCATGTTTGTATGTTTTAATTCCTAGTAAGGAGGTCTTGGGTTAAGGGTTTTGGTAGTGGTTTCATAATAAATTTTTGAAATCCACACTTCCGCCCTGGTCACCAAATCCTTTACATATCTCACCTTCTCTTAGCATTCTACTTCTTTCCAGACCCTGCATTGAAATGCATATATCAGCACTAGAGCCAGAGTCTAAAATCCAACTGGAAGTAGATGAACCGTTAGGTTAGATTCAATAACAAGTATATACTTACCTTCAGAAGGTGCAACCTCATTCTATTTCTTCAGGCTTTCCAAGTAGAGAGGACAATTCCTTTTATAGTGGCCATCTGTGTTGCAGTGGAAACATTTCCCTTTGCTAACCTTGGCTTTCTTGGGAGTGTCCTTCTTCTATTGCTTTTCTTCTTCTGCTTCTTTGCAGGTTTCTTTTCTTCCAAGTAGACTTTCTTTTGGAGGAAGACTGCTCCATAGAGTAAACATAGCCCTTGAACCCTTCAGGGTCCCCTCATTGCTTACCAGCATGTTCAACAATTCATGCAAAGTGTAGTTTAACTTGTTTATATTATAGTTCATAACAAATTGAGCATATGAACTAGTCAAGGACTGGAGGATCAAATCCACCTGAAGCTCCTTGTGAATAGGAATGCCCAGCTTCTCAAGTTGTTTGATGTCCTTGATCATTATCAAACAATGATTGTGCATTGACTGCCCTTCACGCATCTTGTTGTTGAAAAGCCTTTTTGACACTTCGAAGCATGCAATCCGACTTTGTTTACCATATAAATCTTGTAGGTGAATCAGAATCGATTTAGTAGTCGGCATATCCTCATGTTGGCTCTGTAATTCATTTGACATTGAGGCCAACACATAACACTTAACCTTATTATCATCTTCCATCCATTTTTCAAGTGCAATCGTCTGACGAGCACTTGGATGGTCAGGTAAGATAGGGGATTCTTGGTCAAGCACATAGCCTAACTTCTCAGACTCAAAACAATTTTGAAGTTTCTCAACCAATCTTTAAAATTGAGGTCAACTAGTCGGTTTGTCTCTAGAATACAGATTAAGGGATTTGAAGCAGACATGGTTAACTACAAGAGTAGAAGATTCAAATTAGATGCTTTATACTTAATTATAAAAATTATTCTAGGGTCTTTAAGAAATAATTTTAGAACTCCACTATTTCTTGGATCTCTCACACTCCCTGTGGAGATGCGAAAACCTGCGACTCTAGGTTTCTAGTGGGTGCTACGGTCCCATCGATGTGTGACACCTCACCATATCCAGTTATTGATAACATGCTACACCAATAAGTGGCCATCTCTTGTCTAATGTATCTAATACAAGTTGTAGCTCTTGGTCTCTAAATCATGGAACCTCAACGTGCTGTTTATTGGTCCAATCATTAGTTAAGTCAGACCCACCATTCCTTCTAGACAAAGCCATCATTGAGTCCCTCAACGTGCCCATTTATTGGGCCCAACCCCCTCGGTGCCTAGCAACATCTCTTGCCTAATAGGGTGGTTGTGTCTTCCTGATGCAACTAGACCACTGTAATCAGTCAAGAATAATCAACACCAATAGGACACCCGCACACCTACAATGGTGGAAGACCTATGACTTAATATTTATTGGGCTTAGGTTCAGGTCTCTTCTAAATTGATCAGCCAAATCATGGCTAACCAATTACATTCAGTCAGCATATCTCATGTCTGACTAAAATTACATTAGGTCAGCACAATCTCATGTCTGACTTAATATAACCAGCATGGGTGAACTCAAATCAAAAGTGACCCTTTTGAAAACTTAATCAACCAAATTGGCCAGGTCAGTTTGATCCATGGGAGGGTTCTACCAATATACCCTCTTTCTGCCAAACTAGTTGGTTAAGAAAGAGTTAGACCCAATTAGCAAACCATGATCGAAACCTTCCTTAGACACCAATTGACTGACAAGATTCAATTAGGTCATCTAATGATCTAGTCTCATCACTAAGCCAAATTAGGTCTTAACTTATCGATTCACTATCAAATGAATCGATCTGACCAGACTACATCTAAAACCAATTCTGAGCATACTTGACCTAACCCTAATCATCATGCAATTAGGTTAAGTCACTTGCTCAAAATTACATTAGGGTTACTAGTTGATCTAATCAAGCCCTAATCACATAGCCCAATCGCTAGACCTAATTTGTTCAACCCAAACCCACATGCACCTAATTTGATTTTCTTGATCAAATCAATTTTAAAATTAGGTTTAAGTGCATGACATTAATGGCTTATGATCATGAATCACATTTAAGATATAAACCCTAATTTTATGCATCTCATACAACAACATACATAATCATAAATCGATCAAAACCCTTTTGAAAACCCTTTTTCAAAACCAGTATACATCAAAGTAGGACAACCTTTTTTTGCACTATAGGGGGTAATCCCTATAGCAGGACAACCATATGTCACTTTGTGCAACCTTGATCAATTTAATTTCAGATCTAAAAATTATGATTTTAATTTCGAAAACCATTTTTCAAAACATAAAATTCTATGCTAGAACAATCTCATGTTCAACATAGATCTAATACAATCATAATTATCTATCTGATTTGAATATTTTTCAGATCTGATTCTTATGCATGCATGTTAAAGAGAGAATCGTGGCTCTGACACCACTGTTGGTTTTCTTCTAGGAACATGAAATTGCAATTAAACATGCATCAGCAGTTTGTAGCAGCGGAAGCAGATATAACAATAATTTATATCTAATCTTGCAATTCATAAATAAATCTAATTTATTTATCATAAATTCCTAACATGCTTCATAACATGAAAAAAATATTAGATCTAAAATAAAAATTATTTCAAGTACAAAATACTTTCCTGAATCACTATTTGGGCTTGCTTTGAAAAGCATGCAAATCCGCTACTGAAACCAGGATTCTGTCGAAGCCGCGCAATTGCCCGGCCTCTGCTAGTATCCACATGAAGCTCTCACAACCAAGTCATAGAGGGCACCGGACTACTAGATCCTTGCAGCCCTTTCCTCTTTCAGCAAATCATCCGCTTTAAAAACTATGCCGATCCGAATTCGGACCGGCTTTCAGCTTTTGTCTTGCAATCAAAGTGCAAGACCTTGGACCCTTTTTTCTTTTCTTTCTATTTTGTAGAAGACCTCTCAACGCTCTTGAAGATCACAAGGAAGAAATATAGTGGAAAGAAAAGAGAGGATGGCGCCAGGAGAGAGACTCCCGGGTATTAGCGCCCAAGAGAAGAGAGGATGCCCAAATAAAATTCACGATGAAAAGGAGAAGCATTTCATGCCAAAATCAGATCTCACTTGGTCAGCCACCTTTTCTTCCTATTTAAAATCAAGTTCTCCCATCCCTTTAAACCATAACATTAGTGTTTGAATTTCAACCAGTTTGAAAATTAAGAGGAGTGGAAGAGAATGACTCTTCCCTCTCTTAATTTCTCCATGCCTAAACTCTTTTAGCACCTTGGTTTTCATTCCATAATCATTTCTTTTATTTCTCCATGCCTAAATAAAAGGAAGTTGATTTATCTGGTTTAGGTTTTAAGAGGAGTAGAAGAGAAGGACTCTTCCTTCTCTTTTATTTCTCCATGCCTAAACTAAATCAGCGCCCATTATTTTCATGCCCCACTATTTGCCGCACAAAACAAATGGGACCCACCCTTTGGCATGTGGAGGGAAGGGGAGACAAGGAGAGAGAGTCCCAGTCTAACTGGACTCTAGGTATTGGTCCAAATGTAATGGTTTTACAGTCAAATTGAAACCAATTTTAAATCCGATCGAACCATTTCAAAGCGGACATTGACCTAAATCAATTAGGATTAATTAATTGAGTCTAACTTAATTAAATTAAATCTAATTTAATTTAATTATCATTTAATCTATAATCAATTAATTGTAACATTTATAATTAGGTCAAATATTAATTGTAACACTTACAATTAAGTTAAATTGATTTGCTGATTGGTTACTAGAGCTCCTAATGTGTGTGACCCCTCAGGTCCTATCCTGTCTGATAATGAGACATACTATAATCTCCATTATATATCATCGAAGCTCCTTTCGATGGACTGAAATAATTTTAGCTCAACCCTAATTAGGATCATCGATCCGAGAATGATCCTAACAGGCTCTCATGATCCACCAGTGACACCTAGCAGTATGTAGTAGCAACCCAGCAGAATAAGATTGGAACTCCTAGGTGTAGTTACTATGTAATTCGGTTCCTCTATCAAAATCCTGACATGATGTTGGTTACGGATACTCGTCAAACCCATCAGTCATATGCTCCTAATCGACTCAAGTCCAATTGTGATACTAATAAAAATACCTTTTCATTATCACCCTGCTATGGCCATAGACTTCTGGACTTAGTCTCATTAAGCTTGCATAGGATAATACCTTATTACTAAGGTTGATAGATCCCTACAGGTGAACACCCTACTCCTATAATAAACTTACTGTAGCTAACAAACACCGCTAGATCCTGTATGGATAGGAATCATGTGATTGTGCTGTCAAACTACAACAACCTTATTGTGAGTAGCCAAGATACTTTAGGTCAAGTAACTATTCACACAACTACAGCATCAAGAAGTTATCGACGAGTGAGTAGTCATCCGTATAACTTCCTATACATGGTCACGCTCAGTACCGTTGATCTCTATCAACTACCTGCACTCTCACTCCAGTGTCACCACACTATAGGTCAGAGACTCATTTATCCTAAAAGGGAAGTGATCTGTGCACCGATTTTAATGGGTCAATCACCGTCCTCGTGATATTCCAATAATCGGGAGCTTTTAGGAGTTAATATATAAAGACACATATCTCAGTTTCTCAATTCTTGAGAATATGTGTCATGTCCATTAACTCCATGGACGATTCATAGACACAATAATATGAATGAAACTAATGCCCTTTTATTAACAAGGAAAATTAAGTACAAAGTTCATGACCTAAAATTAAAAATGTGTCAAGCCAACATGGCTTTCAGGGCATACATCTAACATGTATAAGTCTAGGCACACCTCTCTTAATTGCATAGATATGGTAATGATTAGGGATCATAAGAAATGATAAGATGTTCGGTCTCTTAGTGCAGGCTATGGCAGTGAGCATAGGAGTATTTACCTTTAGGGGGTTTAAAGGATTGTACCACTTAAGGGCCTACCAGCCATCCCAAGTGCCTGGAGTTGGCCCGAGTGCTTCTCCTGAGTTCGAGGTTTGGTCGGATGGAGACAGTCAGTGGATAACATTTAGCATATTTTGATCAATCAGGGTATCTATCTTGGTGGATGGGTGAATATGCCAAGGGGTTGCCATGCATTGAGCACACAGTTGGACCTGATGAGCGATTGATGGGTGCTAATAATTTTCGAATATAGGTGTTAGCCACTATTGAGGCTTGTTTGGATGCAGATATTCAATGGTTTGGTGCTCGGTCGGGTTCATCTAATCACAGTGTGCACCTATCTCCTAGTGAATGGCCAAGTGAATGAAGCGGCCGCCCATATAGCAGGCACACAATCTAGCCTTACTCATACTGGGCTACTTGGAGGCACGATGCTTAGCTAGTCAATCGGGGAAGTAAATTATCCTTCCTGACTAGAGATCAGTAGAAAGATGAGGCCGACCATGGGCAAGCAGGGGTCTTGCTTGATAGCATTGGTGCCACAGTGAGTCTTTCTCTAACCAAGGTCCTTATCCGATGAATGGTTAGCTTGTTGGTATCAGAATTGCCCAATAGCATTGAAGCTAAGCCTTTGCTAGAGAATCCAATCCGATACATGGTTAGTGAGTGCATGGTAGATCTACTCATTCAGCAATGCTTGTCAGGTTGCTTAATCAGTTTACCAAGCCATTCAATGTTAGAGTCAAGAGATAGTCCCCTGGTGATTATCCCTACCAATCTAATGAATGGTTAGCTCATGCTATTGGATCATTTGACTTGGCTAACTCACTATTAGGCTTCATATTCCTGGTTGGTCATTGTGCAGCTAGGTCAACTAGCCATGTTTACTAGTTTGGGCCTCATGTCCTTGTCCTAAGCACATTTCTCCCTAGTAAATATCTTTTCTAGGTTTGGATGTCCATGTGTTATCATTAGCAATGGAGGTACCCGCTTCATAAACTACCAGTTTCGAATGCTACTATGAAAATATGAGATCACACATAAGATAGCTACATCATACCTCCCGTAAACAAGTAGCCAAGTTGAAGTATCCAATAGGGAGATCAAGAACATCCTACAAAAGACTGTTAGGCCTGATCATAGAGATTGGTCAAATTGATTAGATGATGCATTATGGGCCTATAGAATAGCTTATAAGAATCTTATTGGAATGTCTCCATATAAACTGATCTATGATAAAGCATGTCATCTTCTAGTAGTGTTAGATGTGTGCCTAGTCATGTTCAGTGTAGTGTAGTGTACTTCTACACTCACCTGCATGCCATACCAATATCTCCATACTCCTTGGTTATGAGGACAACTAATCCATATGGTACACAATGAACTATACTTGATAAACGTCGTCATCCTAAGTAACAACATATCATTTGGTCACAAATAGGTTTAAGAACTATATGATAAATCCTTGCTTGTTGATCGGAAGTAGTTTTAGGGACTTTATCATAGAAGAGTTCATAAAAAAAGATGTACACAATGTGAAAAAACTTCCAAAATAACTTTTATTTATTAATGAATAGTGTACAAATTACAATGACCTTAACCGTCTATAACCCAAATGACTATTTAGGGCACATTTTTTAACAAAAATATCCTTTGATACTTGAGAAGTACTAAAGATGTTATAGTGGGAGAATGAGGAAACAAGGATACATTAGATGTGTTCTTATACAATGATGGTTTAAAAGAGTTCTTAAGAATCGATCATTATAGGTTTGACTAGTGAAGCTGACTATATCATTACTTCAAAGCATGTAAGGATATGTTTTGATTTACTATTATTGTAGAAATGAGTAAGATGCCATCAGATAACATATCACTCTACTCTAGCAACACTGGTACTATAGCTCTAGCAAAGGAATCAAGGTTTCACCATAAGTTCGAACACATAGAGCAATGATTCTATTTACAACTACCTTATTAAGATGCAGAGAGTAAGCTCCGCATGAGATATGGCAAACCCACTAGCTTAATAAGCTTTAGCTAATAAAAGATTGAAGCACATCTTGAGAAGATGGGTTGACATGTATGGCTGATTGGCTTTAATGTAAGTGGAAGATTATTAGAAATGTGTCATAGAAGCCAATCTGGCTATCACATATTTTTATTCTAGGATATGATTTTATATTTAATATTAAACATTAAATTTTTTATCCGTACATGTTGTGTTCATGTATCATCCAAGGAGTTAATGGATAATAACACATATTCTCAAGAGTTGAGAATTTGAGATATGTGTCATTATAGGTTAACTCCTATTGATCCAGTAGTCTTGATCTAATTCATATGAATTATTTTTTGTAAACTATCATTTGAATATGATTGAGACAATTAGGTCATTGGTAACTTTTAAAGGGACATAATTATCTTGTATGTTTGAAATCCTTAAAGAAAAAATAGGACACACATTTAATAGGTATGTTACTACTTAAAATTAAAATTACCTTATAGTTTCTTCTACTTTCTTTGAGTTATAGACTTTATTAGAATCTATAGGATAGTAGAGGGCTAAGGTTCCTTATGAGTGGGTAATAGGGCAATAGTTGCTGCTATTGGTATATGACCTCTATGATTACTATTTAATTAAAGATACTATTACTTGCTGAGAGCAGAAGTTTAATTTCTATCACTAATCCATTTATTTTAGAATTAAATTGGATATAGGTGACTTTATAAATGTTAGTCTCAATTTACTTATGGATGTATTTCTGAGCAGTTAATGAGTGCCACTGGATCTGAGAGATCCTTTGAGATGATATTAACCTGAAGTATGTGGCACCTCAGGTTTGGTCAAGTTGAAAAGAAAAAGGATAAATAATTTGGATACCATAGGCAACCATGGGCTTTTTAGCTTATTGACTATTGAGTTATTTTAATTTGTGAATCATTTCTTGAAGATTATTAATTAAGCCACCTTTTATGAGAGAGGATATGGGTGAGACCACTGATACAAAGCATATGGGTGAGACCACTGATATACTTGCCTCATGTGTATAGCAATTTTGACATGCAGACACTCCTTAAAGTTCTTTGATGAGATCGAGGAATAGAATTCTAGAATCATCTTAAGTTCTTCAGCATGGTCTCATAATAGACTTCTTTTACATCTTAAGCTCAATGGGGTGTCTGAGTAGAGTAATCGAATCCTATTAGATATGGTTCAATTCATCATGAGAATCACTTATTTATCTTTAAGAAAATGATTACATAACTCAACTTATCTATTAAATTAGGTTCCCTCTAAATCTATTCTTAATGCACTTATATGAAATATAGTATGGTAAGGAGGCAGGTCTTGATGATTTTAGGATTCAGGATGTTTGACTTATGTCAAACAAGTTAGAGATTAGATCATTGATGTCATGTATCCTAAAGAGTTGTTAGGAGACTACTTCCCAATAGATCATAAGATGTAGTGACCCAACACCTATATTCATAGTTAAATAGTTTAATCAAAATGTAGCAGTGGGAGGAAGATTAACCTCAAAGAGAGAGCTCTAAGAAGCAATGGGCCATAGAATCTATAGAAACCATTCAAGCAGAGTCTGTACATATAGTTCTTTCACCAACTTGTAAGTTTAGTAGGATCTTCCTTTCTGCAAAAGATACATAGGTATTCTTATAAAGGATTTAGAAGAAGTGTTCCTTGTAGGAGATAGGGAACATATAGATGATTCCAAAAACCTACAACAAGGTGATATTATTAATTCAGAGAAATGGTTAATGCCATAAAGTTAGACTCCATGCGCTCTAACCAAGTATGGATCTTAATAGATCCACTAAAAGGTGTAGTACCTTATGAATGTAAATAGATCTATAAAAGAAAAATAGATAGAGGCTATAAGGTAAGGTTTAGTTAAAAGGTTATGATCAATGCCAAGGTATTGACATTAGGAAATCTTTTTACCTTGATCATCTTGAGATTTATACTAATTACTATTGTAGTTACTATGATGAGATCTGTTAGATGGACAATGATGAGATCACAAGATCTACAAACTACAAAAGATTAATGCAAATAGACTAAAGTAAATAGCTCGAAGTTGGAATACTCATTTCAATAACATGATCAAATTATTTGATTTTGTCAAGAACAAGAAGAGAACTATGTATTTATAAAAGGTTAGTGGGAGTATGTATTTCCTCGCATTGTACATAGATAATATTCTCTATTGGGAATGTGATTCCTATGTTGACTTAGGTTAGGTTAGGTTATAATTGTCTAGACAATTCTCCATTAAAGATCTTTGGAAAGCATCCTATATTTATAATGTAGGTCTATGAGTAGATATAGAAGGATGCTAGCCTATTACAGAACTTGTACATGGATGTGCTGAAGAAGTTTAGCACAGAAAATCTAATAACAATGACTCCTTGAGCATGAAATTAATCTCTCCAATAAAATGTGTCCCAACACATTTGAGATTTTGAAAATGAGCTAGATTCCTTTGAACTTTACCCATAAAGAGCCTCATATAAATTATGCGATGTAAATGACTTGATTTTTTCTACGATTCTCGTAAGAAAATGTTGTTGAATTCAATCTATAAGCATTGGATGACTCTGAAAATTGTTAGAAAATGGTGTAGGTTTTCATACATTTTTTTTTTCAAATTACAGTAGAAGAAAATTAGATTAAACTAATTTTAATTAGATTATAAGTACTTAGATCATATTCAAAAAGTCCTACTGAAAGAATCTAACATGATATGCAAGAAATTAAAATTCCTGAAAATAAATTTAGCATGCATCGAACTCATCCCATAGATTAATTCTACACACAATACAAAATCTAATTTCATACCTTAGCATGGATCGATGATTGCCACTATCGATGGCATGTCATAAGGGCTCTCCACATCATTTTATAGCCACATAGGATGTCTGGTCTCTACGAATCATGTACATGAAGCTCCAATATGATTAACCTCCTTAGACTGTTAGATCCACATGAAGGCCTCCGAATAATTGAAATAAAAACTTTCTTTTGATCTTCTTAAACCCTCCAAGAAGATCAAGAGGAGGACGATAAAAAGGTATAAAGGTAGAAGAAAATTAAGATCAAGAAACTCTTTTCCTTTGTTTTTATTTTCTCTCTCCCTTCAACCCTAGTGCTAGATCTAAAACCCCTCATGCCAATCTGAATTCATGCCCCCTCTCCTCTTATTTTTATAGCAATTTCACTTCAAATTTGACATGGTAATTGGCTCTTAATGTTGCATATATGAGAAAAAACTAAATTAAAATTGTTGAGTTTTGATAAGAATTGGGAGATAAAGTTCTACTTAGACTAGGAGTTTGATTCCCAATTAAACTCTTCTAATTTGAATTCAAATAAGTCTAGTTTAATTCAAACCAATCCTATTCTAAATAAAAATGAGGAAGAATAAGAAAACTAATTTTTTTTCATGAAGAATTCATTAAAATAATCTTGGAAGGTGGGGAGAATGTTTAGGGAAAGAAATAAGTTGGGCTAAGTTAGGGTTTGACCAAGATTTGACCAAAATTAGTTAGGAACCAAAATTAATTTGGTTAGAACTAATTTAATTAACTTGAACCTCATTTAAGTAGATCCTAATTAAATTAATTAATTTTTAATCAAATCATAAAATAATCAAGCCCAAGTCTAAATCAAAACAAAAATCAAAATTGCTTAGCGATTAGGTTATCGTATAACCTAATAAGATGAAACCCAATTAACCAAATTCAATTAGGCTTGACCAAAACCTATTTACTCAATCAAATTGAGCAAATTAACAATCTAATTACTAATTTATTCTCATATAACTAACTAATAATTAAGTTATAACATTTGTATAGAATTAATTATTAATTATATTTATAATTTTTCTCCTGAATGATTCTTAATCATTCATCAGCCATCATGATCGTTAGAAACTTCTAATATGTGTGACCCCATAGGTTTGAGCACTAAACTAATAGCCTAGGAACTAATTCTTGGACTAATTGATGCGACTATCTAGCAATGATGCTTAACATTTGGATAGGTCGAATGATTGTAAAGCAACATTCAAGAACCTAAGTATATGGTTGCTGTATAATTATCCCTTTGACCTAATGCTCAAGAAAACTTAAGAGTTAACTACTAACTCTTAAATAATATATCTAGATGTGTCTCAACTTGCTAAAATCTTATGGCTCCTTACAAGGATTGTTTAGGCCTAGGTTTTGCTAAATTGAAATACTGTAAAACATTATCTCTAACATCTTAAAGTGGTCAATCCTATTTTGACTCACACACTGATTTAACAAGTATTTGACTGCACCCAGTAACCTTCCATCACTAATTAAAAATCTAAGTGGCTCTATACTTAAGTACAGTGAGTTGCTTCCAAGTCATCACAGTGATCTCAGGTTGGAAGGACACATACCTATATCCTTCTTAGAGATACTCTTGATAGCAGAGTACTCTATAGAGTAGGTCACGTTCAGTATAGTGTACTCCTACACTCAATTGCATGCTATACCAGTGTTTTCACACTCCTTAGTTATGAGGGCAACCAATCCATATGGCACACAATGACCTATACTCGATAAACATCATCATTTTAAGTAATAATATATCATTTGGTCATAAATAGGTTTAAGAATTGCATGACAAATCCTCCTTTATTTGATTAGAAGTAGTTCTAGGGATTTCTTCACAGAAGAGTTTATAAAGGAAGATGTATATAATGTGATGAACTACCAAAATAATTTTTATTTATTAATGAATCATGTATAAATTACAATGAGCTCAACCATCTATAACCCAGATGATTGTCTTTATGATATATTTCCTAACAACTCTCACATGGACTAGAGATAATTATAATAGTATTGAATACCCATTTTCCTATTGTGATCATCAAGTTTTTTAATTTTGATAGCTTTAGTAAATGGGTTGGCCAAGTTCTCCTTTCCATCAATCTTCTAAAAATCTACATCACATCGATCCACGATATTCCAGACAAGGTGGTAATGTTTTAGAATGTGCTTGGTCTGTTGATAAGCCTTTGGTTCCTTCGCTTGAGCTTGGCCCTAGTGCTATCACAATATAAGAGAACTAGGCCATCGATGGAGGGTGCCACTCCAAACTTAGTGATGAACTTTCCTAGCTAAATAGCTTTCTTTGCAATATTAGATGTTATAATGTACTCTACCTTGCATACAGAATCGACCATAGTATATTGCTTGAAACCTTTTCAGTAAATTCTCTTCCATTTTGGTAAAGACATAACCCGATATACTCTTGCTATTATCTCTATTTGATTGAAAACTTGAGTTAGTATAATCGACTAGTTTTAATTTAGAATCTTCAAAAACAAGCCACTAGTCCTTTGTATATTTTAAATACTTAAAGATAGTTTTTACGACCTTCTAATAGTCTCACATAGATCAGATTGGTATCTACTCACCACTCCTATGAGTATGCCACATTTGGTCTCATACATGTCATAGCATACATAATACATCCCTCTATCCAAGTATATGGAATAATATTCATATGCTCTCTCTTGAAGTGTTGTCGAATAATCCTTCTTGGAAAGAGTAATTCTATAGCCTATCAGAAGATAGCCTTTCTTGGAATTTACCATGCTGAACCACTTCAGCACATACATAATAGATCCCAATGCCCAAGTATATGGAATCCTACTCATATGCTCTCTCTTGAAGAATTGTCGAATAATCCTTCTTGAAATGAGTAATTTTATGACATATCAGAATATAGCCTTTCTTGGAATTTACCATGTTGAATTGCTTTAGCATGGTTCAATGTCTGTGGACTGGGTTAATCCTTGCAACTTTTTAGATCTATCTTTATAGATCTACATTTTTAAGATGTAGGATGCTTTTTCCAAGTCTTTTATGGAGAATTAAGATGATAACAATACTTCTATTCCTTGTAATAAAGGAATGTCATTCTCGATTAAGAGAATGACATCTACATAAAAAACAAGAAATACTACTATTGAACCATTGCCTATTGTATATGCAGGGCTCTTCTCCATTCTTAATGAAGATATACATTTGATAACCTTATCAAAATACATGTTCTAACTCTGAGATACTTGCTTCAATCCATAAATGGATCTCTAAAGCTTGCACACCTTTGATTCACCTATAAATATGAAACCTTTAGGTTGTATCATAAACACTCTTCTTCTAGCACTCCATTTAAGAAAGCAATTTTCATATCCATTTACCAGATCTCAGACAATCTTTCTTAAGCATTGCCATAGCAAAAAATGTCTCATCATAGTTGATGTGGCTAGATCGCTAACGTGGGATGGGCAAACTGACATGGAGTCCCCATCAAACACCACGCTGGGTTTTCAACATGGGCCCCTTCGCCGGGTTGAGCTCACCTAGAGCAACGGGGTCGCCCGCCGAAGTCGAGCTCCGTCCTCCGCCAGGTCGGTCCTCGCCGAGTCGAGACGCCTAGGCCGGAGCTGAGTATAAGTCCCCACTCAAGGCGGACCCCTTAGGATCGGACCCCATGATCAGGAGTCGAGATCAAGTCTCCTCCGCCATAAGGAGCTCCTCCGAGGTCAGATCCCTTGGGCTGGGAGGTGCCCCGCCCACCTCCATCAGGTCAAGCTTGTCCGAAGCAGAGTTCCACTTGTCCGGAGTCGAGCTCAGCCCTCCTCCGCCCAGCTAAGCCACCTCGAGGTGAGCCCCTCGGAGTTGGGCCCCACCATTCTAGCTTAGTCTCCAAGCGATGCCTCCTATCCAAGGATGACGGTGGGCCTCCCGAGGGTTGTACAGCAGTGCCCGCCATGCCGCAATTAATACCCATAGTCGTCACTCACACTATAAGGGATGGAAACCCACATCAAGGTACCATACTCTCTACCAACCTGCCATATCACCAGGAAAAAGACCCAGCCAGAGAGTGCGAGTCCCAAGGGCGGTGGCCTACCGATCGAGGTCCTGCCAGGCTTCCAGGAAAGGGGCAAGCAGAGAGAATATCAGAGCGCATGGAAGCTTCCCCGGCTATCTGACAGGAGAGGTGTCTTGTCTTCAGCACGATACCTCATCGCACATGTCGGACGACACGGGGAGATCCCGAGGCAAGCCAGAGTAAGCCAAAAGTAGGCAACCAAAGCAAGCAAAGGAACAAGGGAGAAGGGCCAAAAAGGAGGATTCTTCCACCTCGACCATCACCTCTCCCAGCCTACTCTCACTTCCATTCGCATTACACTCACTCCTCCTAGCATGGAGCTCATCCCAAGGGGCTCGACCAGGAGGATCTGTTTCCCTGAATCGTCACTGACTTGACGTCGGAGCGCCCCCACCAAAATCCCTGGCCCAGGTCACTGTCATTGTTTCTTGCAGGTCCCGAGGCATCGGAGGCATCCCGAAGAGGCAGACGGGTGACCATCGACACCACCATTAGCTACGAGCCACGACGATCCGGGCGGCAATAGATTGGCATGCTAAGAAAGGCCACGAGAGGCAGACAACCTCTTCTCCATCAGGCAGCAGGATCGCAAGCCACTGCGAGACTATGTGGCTCGCTTCAAGGCTGCCTTGCTGGAGATCTACAACCTGGAGGAGCCAATTGCTATGCTGGCTCTGAAGTGAGGGCTTAGGACTTCTCGCCTAACCTATTCACTTGACAAGAAGCCCCTAAAAACTTACTCCGAGCTCCTCTTCCGAGCTCAGAAGTACATCCGCCACTAAAAAAGCTGGTGCCCACCAAGGCGCCTGGGGCACGGAGGCTTGGACCACCAGCTCAGAGCTCCCGACTGGGATCGAGGCCAAGAAGTGCTCCCATCTCTGAGGGGCGTTTCACCCCCCTTCTCATCCCGAGAATGAAGATCCTCATGGATATCGAAGGCAAGACCAATCTGAGGTGCCCACCGCCATTGAAACCATCCTCTGGTCATGACAGGATGAAGTACTGCCATTTCCACCATGACCACGGCCACGACACCGAGGAATGCCACAATCTCAAGTAGGAGATCGAAGAGCTCATCAAGAGGGGCTACCTCGAAAGATATGTCGGGGGCAGACCTCAAGCAGAATCTCAGGCGCTCGTCGCCCTCCTACCAGTCCTAGTGGTCGACAATCGCCCTACTAAGAAGCCGGTGGGGATGATACGCTTGGGAGCCGAGCGCGTGCCCAAGAGGGCTCGGGGGTAGAGCATCCTGAGGTTGTACTCCCGTTTATGAGGGAAGGGGAAGATGGGGAGAAAAATATAAATAATGATGCTGTGGTCGTCGAGATGATGATCACAAAGCATCCTATAAAACACATCATGGTAGATAGTGGAAGCTCCATGGATGTGCTTTTCTATGATGCTTTCTCCAGGATGAATCTTTCTTCTATTCAGCTCAAGCCTGTGCATGTCCCCCTTGTTGGTTTCACAGAAAACTCTATTAGGGTAGAGGGAGAAATCACTCTCCCAGTCACTGCTGGGACCCCACCTCGGTAGAGTACCATCATGATGACGTTCATGGTTGTCAGGCTTCCTTCGGCCTACAACGCGATTTTAGGTCTACCTGGGCTCAACCTCCTCGACACTGTTGTCTCCACAAAGATATTACTTGTGCAATTCCCAACCCCTTGTGGTATTGGAGAGATGAGGGGTGCACCCTGGCTAGTGCAGCAATGCTTTCAAACTCTCCCCAGGGCCCGGGCACCCGAGGAGGACTCCAAGGCGGACGAGCTTGACCAGAGGATTCAAGACAATAGATGAGGCCCGATTGAGCACCTACTTTTTTACCAGCTCGGGGCTGACCAGACAAAGACAGTGCAAATCGGAGCCCAGCTGCCCGAGAAGGAGAAGGCTCTATTGTTGGAGTTCCTGCGGGTGAATGTAGATGTGTTCGCTTGGACAGCGATGGACATACCAGGCATTCCCCCCAAAATCATCACCCACAAGCTCAGCATCGATCCGAAGCACATGCCAGTTTGATAGAAGAAGAGAACCTTTGCTCCAGAAAGGTAGGCGGCCATCAATGAAGAGGTGGAGAAACTCTTGGCCGCCGATTTTGTCTGAGAGGTACAATACCTGAGCTGGCTAGCGAATATGGTGATGGTGAAGAAGAATAATGGCAAGTGGAGGATTTGTGTAGACTACACCGATCTCAACAAGGCATGCCTAAAGGATAGCTTTCCTTTACCAAAGATAGACCAGTTAGTGGATGCCATCTCAGGGCACAGGCTGCCCTCCTTCATGGATGCATTCTCCGGGTACAATCATATCCGGATGCACCCAGGGGACGAATAGAACACTACCTTTATTACTAACTGATGGACATACTGTTACCAGATGATGCCTTTTGGCCTGAAAAATGCTAGGGCCACGTACCAACATCTGGTCAACAAGGCCTTCAAGGACCAGATTGGTCGGAACATGCAAGTGTACATGGACGACATGCTCGTTATGAGCAAGCCGAGCTTGAACCATGTTGCCGACCTCGTTGAAGCCTTTCACAATCTCCGGAAGCACCAAATGAAGCTCAATCCGGCAATGCGCTTTCAAGGTGGCGGCCAGAAAGTTCCTCGGCTTCATGGTCACCTAGAGAGGCATCAAAGCGAACCCGGAGAAGGCCCAGGCGATCCTTGATATGGAGCATCTAACATCCAAGAAGCAAGTTCAATGCCTGATAGGGAGGGTCGCAGCCTTAAGTTGGTTCATCTCGAGGTCGGCCGACTACTGCCTCCCCTTCTTCAAGGCGTTGCACAAAATGCATGACTTCACCTGGACTAAAGAGTGCAAGATGGCCTTTGAAGAGCTGAAGGAGTTCTTGGCCTCTCCACCTCTGCTATCCATACCGGAAGAAGGGGAAGAGCACCTACTCTACCTGGCGATCACACCCGAGGCCATCATCTTGGTTCTCGTCCACACGGATCAGGACGGATCCCAAAAGCCGGTGTACTACACTAGAAAAATCCTCCGTGATGCGGAGATCAGGTATACTCACTCCGAGAAACTTGTTTTTATGCTAATCATGTCTGTTAAGCACCTCAGGCCCTATTTCCAAGCGCATCCCATCGTGGTTGTGATCGATCAGCCGCTGAGGACCATACTAGGCCACCTCGAAACTTCCGGGAGACTAGCTAAATGGTCCCTGATGCTGAGCGAGTTCGACATCACATACCGGCTTAGGTCATCGTAGAAGGCCCAAGTCCTAGTCGACTTTGTGGTCGAATGTACAGGTTCCCCCGAGGAGCCAGAGCGGACAGCCCCAGAGAGCCAAGCTGAGCCTGGACCACGGGAAGACCCTTGGATCCTCCACATGGACGGTGCCTCCAATTCTGGCGGAAGAGGAGCAGGCCTCATCCTCGCCAATTCCAATGGAGTGGTAATGGAATGCGCTCTCCGCTTCAAGTTTGCCGCCATGAACAACCAGGCGGAGTACGAAGTGCTCCTCGTGGGCCTAAAGGTATCCCGCGAGCTGGGCATGAAAAGCTTGAAGGTTTTCATCAAGTCCCAACTGGTTACCGGATAAGTTTTCGAAGAGTACGAGGCCCGAGATCCCCAGATGGTGAAGTACCTGGAGAGGGTTTGTTCGAGCATAGCAGGCTTCCATTACTTCCGCATTCTTCACATCCCTCATGGAGAAAATGCTCGTGCGGATGCACTATCGAGGCTCGCAACCCTACCGGACTCATCGCTGGGACGCGCCTACATCGAGTATCTTGAGAATCCAATCTACGAAAGCCTAGAGGAGGTACAACAGGTAGCCAGCAAGCCAAGCTGGATGGACAGGTACATCAAGTACATCCAGGATGGGCTCCTACTAGAAGACCATAGAGAAGCTGCCCTCATCAAAAGGAAGGCCACCCATTTTGCTCTAATGGACAGTCAGCTCTACCACCGATCTTACTCCTACCCACTCCTGAAGTGCCTCAAGCCCACGGAGGCGGCCTTCGTGCTCCGAGAGATACACGAGGGCCTCTATGGGAACCATGTGGGGGGGAGGACTCTGGCATACAAGGCTCTTCGCTAGGGATACTTCTGGAAGATAATGAGGGAAGACACTGCCGACTTCATCAAGAAGTGTGATAAATGCCAACGCCATTCCAACATACAGTGCCTGCCGATGGCACCGATCTCCCAACTGTCATCCCCCTGGCCCTTCGTACAGTGGGGAATGGACATCCTATGACCATTTCCCACCGTGCCAGGGCAGCGAAAGTTCCTGTTAGTAGCGATAGACTACTTTACCAAGTGGGTCAAAGCGGAGCTGCTAGCTCGAATCATAGAAGCCAATGTTCGACAATTATTCTGGAAGTCTGTCATCTGCCACTTCAGACCCCCTAATTGCATCATCACCGACAACGTGCGACAGTTCGACAACCAGGAATTTGAAGGGTTCTGCACCGAGCACGACATCCAACATTGGTTCACCTCGATTGCTCACCCTTAGATAAATGGAGAAGCCGTGGTGACTAACCGGACCATCCTCCAAGTACTTTGCACCAGGTTGGACCAAGCCAAGGGCAGATGGGTAGAGGAGCTTTCAAGCATCCTATGGGCCTATCACACAATGCCCAGGATGACAATGGACGAAACACCTTTCAACCTCATCTTCGGTACTGAAGCAGTAATCCCAGTCGAGCTCGGCGTGCCTACGCTGTGGTTGCAGTAATACGACAAGGCATAGAATTCGGCGCACCTCTTGCTTAATTTAGACCTCTTAGAAGAGACAGGGACAAAGCCCGACTTTGGATGGCAGCATATCGACAACGAGTTGCTTGATATTACAACATGCGACTGAAGTTGAAGACTTTCCGACCTGGCGACCTGGTGCTGCGCTGGGCTGAAGCGTCTCAACCCCAGGAGTGTGGCAAGCTCTCACCAAACTAGGAAGGCCCTTACAAAGTGACCAAGGCTCTCTCGCACGGGGCCTACTAGCTCGAGAACCTGGAGGTGCCAGGTTCCCTCGAACATGGAATGCCTATAATTTGAAGAGATAAAATCAGTAGTGTAAGTTTTTCCTCCATTAAAAATAAAGACTTTCCTTTGCACAACGAGTTATTTGCCTTGCCGGAATGTCACTATCCGGGGCCCAGCTCTTCGGGAGGCCTGCCTCGAGCCTAGCTCCAAGGAACCAAGCAGTCTGGGACCTAAATCTCTAGAAGAAAAAGCCCTGAGCCACCATTCTCAGGCACTCAAGCCTGGAGCCACTATTCTCCGGCACCAAAGCCTCGAGCCCAGCTCCAAGGAATACAAGCCCTGAGCCACTATTCTCAGGCACTCAAGCCCGGAGCCACTGTTCTCCGGCACCAAAGACCGAACCATGCTCCGGCACCGGCGAGCCTAGCTCCCCGGCATTAAAGCTTGGAAAGACATCTTCCAGCACCAGGTCTCAGAGCCCAAAACCGGGACCTCAGCCTCAAGCCTAGCTCCAAGGCATACAAGCCCTAAGCCACTGTTCTCAAGCACTCAAGTCTGGAGCCACTGTTCTCCGATACCAAAACCTCGAGCACAACTCCAAGGCATTCAAAACCTGGAGCCCAGCTCTCCAGCTAGCACGTCTTCGAGCCCAGCTCCAAGATGATGACTCCTGAGCCTTGTCCTCAGGCGATCAAGATATGGAGCCCAACTCTCCGACTAGCACATCTCTGAGCCCAACTCCAAGATGATAACTCCTGAGCCTTGTCCCCAGGTGACCAAGACCCGAAGCCCAGCTCTCCGGCCAGCACGTCTCCAAGCCCAGCTCCAAGACGATAACTCCTGAGCCTTGTCCTCATGCGACAAAGACCCGGAGCCCAGCTCTCCGGCCAGCACGTCTTCGAGCCTAGCTCCAAGACAATGACTCCTGAGCCTTGTCCTCAGGCACCCAAGACCTGGAGCCCAGTTCTCCGGCCAGCATGTCTCCGAGCCCAGCTTCAAGACGATAACTCCTGAGCCTTATCCTTAAGTGACCAAGATCCAGAGCCCAGCTCTCCAGCCAGCACGTCTTTGAGCCCAGCTCTAAGATGATGACTCCTGAGCCTTGTCCTCAGGTGACCAAGACCAGGAGCTCAGCTCTCCGGCCAGCATGCCTCTGAGCCCAGCTCCAAGATGATAACTCTTGAGCCTTGTCCTCAGGCGACCAAGACCCGGAGCTCTGCTCTCCGGCTAGCACATCTCCGAGCCTAGCTCCAAGATGATAACTCCTGAGCCTTGTCCTCAGGCGACCAAGACCCGGAGCCTAGCTCTCCGGCCATCATGTCTTCGAGCCCAGCTCCAAGATTATAACTCCTGAGCCTTGTCCTCAAGCGATCAAGACCCGGAGCCCAGCTCTCCGGCTAGCACGTCTTCGAGCCCAGCTCCAATATAATGACTCCTGAGCCTTGTCTTCAGGCAACCAAGACCTGGAGCCCAGCTCTTCGGCAAGCACGTCTTCGAGCCCAACTCCAAGATGATAACTCCTGAGCCTTGTTCACGGGTGACCAAGACCAGGAGCCCAGCTCTCCAGCCAGCATGCCCTCGAGCCCAGCTCCAAGGCATCCAAGACACGGAGCCCAGCTCTCCGGCCAACATATCCTCGAGCCCAACTCCAAGACTGTGAGACTCGAGCCCATGCAAGATGGAGCTCCCTTGTCCAACCTACCCACACTAAAAGAAAGAAAAGAGAGAAGAAGAAGGGAGGGGAGAAAGCTTTCACACCATAAAAGAAAGAAAGGGTCATACTAACTGAACAATTTTTCATTACTTGAAAAAATATTACACTATATCCCGGGCCCTGACAAGCCAGGCAGCCCAGTCCAACAAAAAGGAAAAGTTTTTTTAGGGTATCCTACTCTACTATGCCAGCTCCTTCCTTGGGTGGTGCACGACTGTGGCTTCCCCCTCCTCCGCCTCTACTGCGGGGGCACCCTCTTGGGCGGCCTTCATCGAGGGGGCTTGTTCAACTACTGGTGCCACCGGGGCTAGCTCAGCCGCCTCTGCTCGTGGCCTTGGTTCAGCTGTTGTTGCTGCTGAGGTCGGCTCGATGTGGCCCGGTGCTAATGAGGCCACCTCTAGGAGGGGGCCGACTGGAGCGACTCCCTGCTCCACTATAGCTAGCGCTGGAGTTGGAGCTTTCTTACCGGGGGTCCGAAGCGCAGCCAATCGCTCCTTGGAAAGAATCCCCCATAGTTGGGAGCAGCAGTAAGCGAACCCCATGGCAAAGGAGTCCATCGCTGCCTCCTTGAAATCTTTTATGTATTCATGGGAGGCCTTGAAATTGGCCACTGCATCGATGGCCTCTTTCCTTGTGGCCTTCGCTCGGTGCTTTGCCTCGGCCAGCTGTTCTCCCGCATGCTCGGCATGGCGGATCGCCACCGCCATCCCCTTCTCGGCAGTCTCAGTGGAATAGGAGAAGACGATATCCTTCTCCTCTGTCTCTGTGGCCCTCTTCTCGGTGGCTGCTACCTTCTTCTCGGCAGAGGTGGCCCTTTCCCTTGCCACCTCTGACTCGGCCCGGAGCTCCTTCAACCGGGTCCTCGTTGACTCAAGCTCTCCCTCGAGTTCCTTCCTGATCCTTGCGGCATCGACGACCTCAGCTGTGAGGCTCTTAACCTTCAAGTTAGCCTCTCGGGTCTCCTCGTCCTTTTGACCCGCCTTGGTCCTCAGGGACTCGAGCTTCGCCTGCCACTCCTTGTCCTGCTTGGCCTAGTTATGGCAGAAGTCCTGGATGAGGATCGATTCCCTGCCTTGCTGCATCAAAGAAAGCCTATCAGCTATGATGCCAAAGAAAGTTACGAATAATAGAGATGGGTGAGGAGGAACTTACGGCATAAAGGTTGGCGAAAGACGAGCTGATGATGTCACCAAGGAGTCTCCCGCTCCCTTCCCGCCGGTCGCAAGACTGGACTGAGAAGTCCATCATCTGCTCGGCGAGGCTTGGCTCTTTTATCAGGGAGATGTTGGGCCCTAACCTAAAAGGGACTCGACGGTAGTCCCTATCCTTCTTCTTCGCTGACTTGAACCCTTTAGTGGCAAAGGATGCCTTCAATGTTAGTTACAAGCTCGGCATCACTTCGGACCGCACCGAGGGCGCCGGCCTCGCTTCCCTTGGCTCCCCGTCCTCCTCAACTTCGATGACCTCCAGAGGGGGGGGCTGCCACCCTTACAGCAGCAGCAGTCGACCTAGCCCGAACAACCACCTCGGGATCAGGCATTGAGGCCGGGTCATGCTACTTTAGAGGCTCCGAGATGGGCTCAGCTACCCTCTTCCACCTCCGTTTGAGAATCGACGCATCTGACCCAGCCTACACTGGCCTTGCACCGTCATCTGCACTAGCCTTCTTTGAAGCAGGCTCGCCGGCCTCAGCTACCTGCTCTCGTTCCTTGGAGAATGAGAGCAGCTCATCCATGGAGAACTTCATGCCTGCACCAAAGAAGACACAGTTAACCCCAAGTTAAAAGAAAAAAAAAAAGAAAAGAAGAAGAAGAGAAAAAATAAAAGAAATAAAAAAGAAAGGGAAGGGGTGGCCAAGTTGAACTCACCCGACTCCTGCGTCGAGCTGATCCCGGCCTCATGAAGATTCCACTCCAATAGCAGGACCTCAAGCGAAGGGATCTCGGCCGATCTGACTAGCTCGTACAAGTCGAGGTCAGCTGCTTCGACGAAGGAGTTCCGGTTGGGAGACCGATCTGGGTTGCTCCAAACCCAGTCGATCCCTTTGATCGAGGCAAAAAAATACCTACTCTTCCATCCCTTGATGGAAGAGGGGAGCTCGAATCTAATGCCCCGAGGGTGGGAAGAAAGAGACCACCACCCCTCTTCGGTAGGGTGGCATTTCAGGATGAAGAAGGCCCTAAACAGAGAAAAACTGGTGACGACCCCATGGAAGTGACACAGAACGATGAAACAAAAGATAGTTCTGATGGCGTTCGGAACCAACTGAGCGGGAACAAGACAATAGTTGGCTAGAAAAGAAAGGAAAAAGGGATGGACAGGAAATCGGAGGCCCCCGGTGAAGGTCTACTCATAGAAGGCGATCCGACGAGGGCCACTAGAAATGACCCGCTCCCCCGGACGAGGAACAGAAAGATGGATGGAGTCGGGGATGTCGTAAGTACCCTAGATGGTCGCGAGATCCTTGACGGTGATCATCGAAGAAATCCTCCAGGACCTATTGACCGAGAAGGTTCGGGAGCAGGAGCAGGAGCAGGAGCGAAAGCAGGAAGAAGAGACAAGCGAGGTGGGCAAGCGGACCCGGGTTCCCTAATGGCTACGGGACCATAAGAAGGCCTCCTATTGAACTCATAGCGCGCCGCCTCCCTTTCCTCGTTGGAGGAAGGAGTTCTCGGTTGGGAAGGTCCAGCCTCGGCTTGGCAGGAAGGACAGAAGTTCGGGCCAAAACAGTCCATGGAGGAAGGAGAAAAAGACGAAGGAAGACCTAAGATGACCCCTAGTCGACAAGGAGGGAGAGGAAGAAGGAACCAACATGCTAAGAGTCCGGGAGGATGAAAACGGTCAGGGAAGAAGGAAAGGGGAACCTTTGTACGACGTCGAGAGTGAAAGATTTGAAAGAAAGTAAGTCTCGGAAAACTTACCTTTCTTTTCGAGGCAACCTATGCCCGGCTGTACCGTTATGGCTCTCCCAAGAGATGCTCGCCATGTATCGCCGATCGACGAGGCCAGCGCCTCAATCCGACCGTGGCCGCTCTGACTTCCATGCCGGCCATAACTGCTTCCCAGACGTGGCGCGTGGCACCCCCGCACAGGCTCGAAGGACTGCCGTGCGAAGCACCACCGATATCAATCATTATTACATCGGATCTCTTCGCCTTTCCATGTCAGCACCGTAATTACTCCCTTCGCCCTGAGTGCCGTGCGCCAATGGGCCTCGGGAGTGGGGGGCAAATGATGTGGCTAGATCACTGATGTGGGGTGGGCAAACTGACGTGGAGTCCCCATCAGATGCCACGCTGGGTTTTCAACATGGGCCCCTTCGCCGGGCTGAGCTCCTCCAGAGCAACGGGGTCGCTCGCCAAAGTTGAGCTCCGTCCTCGCCAGGTCGGTGACCGCTGGGTCAGGATGCCTAGGCCGGAGCCGAGTATAAGTCCCCACCCAAGGCGAACCCCTTAGGATCGGGCCCCATGGTCAGGAGTCAAGCTCAAGTCTCCTCCACCACGAGGAGCTCCTTCGAGGTCAGATCCTTTGGGCTGGGTGGTGCCCCGCCCACCTCCATCAGGTTGAGCTAACTCGAAGCCGAGTTCCGCTGGTCCAGAGTCGAGCTCAACCCTCCTCTGCCCAGCTGAGCTGCCTCGAGGCGAGCCCCTCGGAGTTGGGCCCCACCTTTCCAACTCGATCCCCAGCTCAGGCAGAGGGACCAACCACCAAGGAAGCGGCGCCTCCTCTCCAAGGACGACGGTGGGCCTCCCGAGGGTCGTACAGTAGCGCCCACCATGCCGCAATTAATACCCACGGCTGTCACTCACACCAGAAGGGAAGGAACTCACATCAAGGTTCCATACTCTCCACCAACCTACCATACCACCAAGGAAAAGACCCATCCAGAGAGTGCGAGTTCCGAGGGCGGCGGCCCACCGATCGAGGTCCTGCTAGGCTTCTAGGAAAGGGGCAAGCAGAGGGAAGGTCAGAGCGCATGGAAGCTTCCCCGGCTATCTGACAGGAGAGGCGTCTCATCAATGGCATGATACCTTATCGCACATGTCGGATGACATGGGGATATCCCGAGGCAAGTTAGAGTAAAAACTCAGCCAGAGTAAGCCAAAAGTAGGCAACCAAAGCAAGAAAAGGAACAAGGGAGAAGGGCCACACAAGAGGATTCTTCCACCTCGGCCATCACCTCTCCCAGCCTACTCTCACTTCCATTCTCATTACACTCACTCCTCCTAGCATGGAGCACATCCCGAGGGGCTCGACCAGGAGGATCTGTTCCCCTGGATCATCACTGACTTGACCGTCGGAGCGCCCCCGCCGGAATCCCTGGCCCAGGTCACTGACATTGTTTCTTCCAGGTCCAAAGGCACCGTAGTCATCCTGAAGAGACGGACGGGTGACCATCAACACCGCCAGCAGCTACGGGCCACGATGATCCGAGTGGCAACAATAGTCAATACCATAATGCTGATGATATTCCTTGACAAGCAAACGGGCTTTATAGATCTCCACCTTTCCATCTATGCCCCCTTTTTTTGAACATCTACTATACCCTATAGATTTTATCCCTTCAGGTGGGTCAATGAGTATCCATACATCATTGACTTTCAAGAACTCCATTTTAGATTTCATGGCTTTAAGCCATTTATTAGAGTCGACACTCTACATTGCATCCATATAGAAGATCAGATCCTTGTAATTCTCATCTAGTTCAATAGGATCATCATTGTAGATCAAGAAACTATAGTATCTATTCGGTTGATGTGGTACTCTACCAGATCTCCTTAATGGTGCATCTATAATAGGCTTCGATTTTGATCCAATCAAATTCGGCTCTATGATTTAGTTTATGGTGTCGGTTCTTCTACCTGCTAAACTTTTTCAAGTTCAACCTTAGTGGCATCAATTCCTTTTTCAAGGAACTCCTTTTTCAAAAAGACTTTTTTATTACTGACGAACACCTTTTGTTCATTAGTATAGTAAAAGAAATATACCTTAGTCCCTTTTGGGTATCCTATAAAAAAATACTTGTTAGACCTAGGTCTGAGCTTGTCCATTTTTAAATATTTGACAAAAGCCAGACATCCCTAGACCCGAGGTATGAGAGCCCCGACATACACCCTAACCATATCTCAATTGGTGTTTTGTTTATAGACTTGCTGGGAACTCAATTTAGAATGTAGTAAGCTAATTCAAGTCTATATCCCTAAAAGGAGATCGGTATACTTGTAAATCCCATCATGGATTGATCCATGTCTAACAAGGTTCGATTCCTCCTTTCAAACACTCCATTATATTGAGGTCTCCTATGAGGTGCCTATTATGAGAGAATCTCATTCTCTTCTAAATATGCTAAAAACTTACTGGTGAGGTATTCACCTCCTCGATCAAGTTGAAGAGTTCTAATACTCTTCTAAGTCTATTTTTTTACTTCATTATGGAATCATTTGAACATTTTAAATAATTCAGACTTATACTTCATAAGGTAGATGTACCCATACCTTGATAGGTTATCTATGAATATGATAAAATAGTGATATCCATCCATGGCTGAAGTGTTCATGGATCCACATACATCACTATGTTCTAGACTCAGAATCTCATGGCTCTTTCATATTTTCTAGTAAAAGGTGACTTAGTAATCTTACCAAGAAGAAAGGATTTACAGGTCGGCAATGATTTAAAATTATTAAACTTAAGAAAGCCCACTTTAATCAACATGTTTATCCTATTCTTGTTAATATGACCTAGCCTATAGTGCTAAAGATAAATATTAGACACATTCTCTAATCTAGAACATTTGCTAGACATGTACACTACATTAACAGGCTATGATAAAATATAAATATCATTTTTCAATATCCATGCATTACAGTAACACCATTTGAAATGATATCATAATAATCACCGTTTATTGATAAATAAAAACCATTCTCAGTTAAAAGGCCTACAAAGATTACATTCATCATAAAACTAGGACAATAATAATAATCATTCAAACAATGATATTTTCATTGAAGACAAGTTTGACAACCCCTAAAGCCAAAACTAGGATTGCTCCTCCATCTCTAACATTCAAAAATTTCTCACCATCTTTAAATATTCTACTAACCTAAAGTCCCTGCAATAAATTGAATGTTAATAGGGCTTCTGGCATCCAATACCCAGGTAGTAGTATCATAAATAGAGAAGTTACAAGATGTTATTATATAAGTACCTTGTCCAACAATCCCTTATTGATTCTTCTTCTTTCTTGGCTTGTTTGGGTCTAGTGAGGCAATGTAAAGAGGACAACTCTTTCAGTATCCCTGCTTTTATAGAAGAAGCACTCTGCTTGACATTGGTCGAACTTGGACTTCTTGGTCTAACTTGGCTAAGCACATTACACCTTCTTCTTGTTTTTCTTTTTCCCTTTTTTAAAGGGATGATGCCCTATCAAAGTAGATCCTCCCACTAGATTCACTGACCCCTTGTAGAGCTAATGATCCTTCCATAAGTCTGCAGCAATCCTAGTAGATCGTGGTAGCATACTGCAAGCTTAGTCATTCCATAATAACTAAGGAAGTCAAGGTAGGACTTTAATAGGGAATTCAGAATTGCATCCTTCTCCAGCTATTCATATAGGAAAAAGCCAAGTTTGCTCAGGCGCTTCATTAATTTGATCATGTACAATACATGCTCAGTGATCGATGCCCCTTTTTTCATCCTTGTATTAAAGATGGTATAAGATATTTTGTACCTTTCAACATCATTGAGAGTGCCAAAGGATTCTTTCAATACTTAAAGCATATCCCGTGGCTAAGCATCCTCAAATTTTGATTAAGTTCATCATTCATGGATGCCCACATAATGTATTAGACTGTAGTTCAGTCATTGAGCCACTTCTAGTAAGCATCTCAGACTAAACCTCGGGCATTAGGAGCGAGCTCCTCATGTACCGGATCTATCAGCATGTACAAGATCGGTTTGTGATCCAGGACTCTTTTTAACTTTCGATACCAATTATTGAAATTAGATCTTGTCAACATTTTATTATCCAATAATGAACAAAGCAACAATGTATTGGTCATTTTTAACCCAAAAAAGAGAATAAGACCTATTAATACATGAATCATTTAATCCTAAAGACTTGGGTTTTAGTCTAAAGGTACTCCTTTATTCAAATTGGTAGTCTCAACCTCCAATTCAAGGAATTACATTAATTTTTTAGTAGGTACTAGAATCCTATAGACTACACATGAGCCCGAGCATGGCTTGACCAATCCATGTAGATCTAAAGGTAGGTTCTCAATCAATTATTTCTTCAAACAAATTCTAGTATTTAATTTTATCCCAAACACCTCTTCAGTAAGCATGTGGCACCTCCATTGAAAGTCTTGGTTAGACCCAACCATTAACATGATAGAATTTAGTATTCTTATTAAGGAATAACCATGCTTGAGTGTGGCTCGGCCCACCTAATCACCATTAACAGAGTCACACCTGAATCATCATAATATGAATGATAATTTTAATAGCCAAATGAGTACCAGGTCTTTGTGAAAGAATAGTGCCCTAAAAGTTAATCATATTTTTTATATAACATTGATATTTCTATAAAATATTTTGACTCATGTATGATATTATATTAATAAAAGATATTTTGTTTCATCATATGCTGCATCTTATACTTTATTATTTTAAGATTATGATGAACTCCATAGATTAAGATAATGGATTTAGTGTTATGATGAAGTTCATAACAGTGAGACTTAAGATCTTATAAACTCTAATCTAGAATATTCATAATCAAAGGATCAAGTTAGGGATCGATGTTTCTAGAAAGACTGGCACATCCTATGTATGCTCAATAAAGAGAGTAGTTGGTCTCATGACTACTTATGTACAGACACTAATACAAGGATATGGGTGCTCATCAGGGATGAGTTCACTGAATTGATCCATCATGAGATCATCTTATGGAAGTCTTACTTATCAAAAGGTATTTCTTAGTGGGAGTTATGCAAGTGATCCTTAAACCTGAGATCACCATGGTATCTTGTATACATGAATCCATGTTTTGGTTAATACTCATTCATGACTTAGTCATGTACAAGAGATGGATATGGTGAATTATGTATGAAGGTTATGAGTAGATCAACAAAGAATCGATCACTCCTAGTAAGAGGAGTATTTATCTAATGTAATCTCATCAAATGATAACTCAGGAAGTCTTTGATCAAAGCAAAGATAAAATTAAAAAAAGGTTTCTTATCTTTCATTGATCAAGTCTTCATTAGTGATTTGAAATTCGAATGAATAAAATATAAGGGTTTGATAATTTTTCATATCCATCACTTATTCGAGATAAAGAAAGATCGAAGGATTGAATTATACGATAACTTGCCATTGAAGGATATTTTGATAATTTCTATCAAATTTCTCATCTTCTAGGTAGGCATGACATGTTGCTAGATGTTATCATATCTTGTAGGTTTTCATGAATTAAATTGATTGAATTCATGAGTCAATTTGAAAGATGGTTCAAATTGATAGCTAGGGTTAGCTCGATTTGACTTAATTCGATTAGTTATTTTTTAATCAAACTAAATGACATAAACTTAAATCTATTGCTGGCTAGATAAGGAGCCAAAGAGTCACACACATTAAGAAATTCATCAAGGAAGTCATTTATATTTTTATTAGGGTTATAGGATCCTAATTGGCTAGCTAATTAATGTACTAGCATATGTCGGCTAGCCTAACTCCTAACCTAATTAGATTGGATTTAAATACTTACTATTTAGGCTAACTAATTTGAATAGAATTTAAATTGAGTTGAACCTTAGGTGGGGTATCCAAAATTAGGATTTATCTTAATTTTATAGCCCTTATCCATATCTTAAACCAAGAGTCCCAAGGTCTTGGGACTCTAGGTGCCAATTTTAGCATGTGCACAAAATAAGGGGTGTAGAAGGATCAAGATTCCTTCTGTAAATAAATCACTTTTTTTTGATAAACCTTAGCCCCTATCCTCTCTCATCCATTCCCATTTAGATTATATGTGATCAGTCAAATAGAGAAATTATGGGCATGAATTCATGTGGGCACACGAAAGGATGCGATTCTTGGTAAATATGGAGCATGGGATGGACTAGAGTCCTTCTGCTTATCAATCACCTTTTTTAGATAAGCCTCCCTAGTTTATACACCTATTGGGATGTTGGACCAAGTCTTTAGTTTATAAATTAAAGGCTAATTATTAAATATTTCTCGAAGAGTTATGATAAGCAACTCTTGGTACAAAATATTTGTAAAACACTATATGTTTACGGTTTCATTTAGCATCTTTTTGCCTAGAGACTCCTATTTGAAGGGTCTTATCTGATATATTAAATATTAGATTAAGAATAGATAGAAGAGTTCTTTAAGCACCTCTTCTCTAACTATTTAAAGACTTTAATTGAAGTCAGATTATCCAAAGTTTGTCCTGACAACTCTTTTCCTTCCCTTGTTAAGATAAATCTTTTATTTTAAGACAAGTATGCGATTTTAAGACAAAGGCTTTGGAAGAAAATTAAAAAGGATAATAGGATAGTAAGAGAAATTTTTAAGAGACTGTAAAGTACTCTTTGAAAGGAAAAAGGTCCTAGAAGGGAAGAAAAGCTACCGAAGGAAGAAAGGCTACCGGGAGTAGTTTTTAATCAAGGAAGCAAGAAATAAGAGTGCTTCTTTGATCTAGTTCCTATGTGGATCACCTCTATAGGGCATATACTTGTGTACCTAGTGGAACAAAAGATATTAACGTCATAGATATTCTCTATATCCTAATATATTGCCTTGTTTATTGATATAATCAAGGGATCCTGAGTCTAGGATTTTGGTTGACTAAGGTTTCAAGGTTTAAAAATTTTGAAAAATCTGGTCTTCCACTATGCAACCATAACCCAATGGTGGTATCAAAGCAACATTGATTTATTCAATTAATAGTCAATTATATGTTTGAATGATATCTAGAATGATAGTTGTAGCATATGTTTGTTGATGTATGCCACTAATTAGGTGTTTCACTTAAATCCTAATCAATATAGAGATGTTTAGATTATTCAGTCATCATTCTGAAATAAGGTTATCCTTATGGTTGTCCTAGAATGATGACACACTTAATACATATGATATTGTGGTATAATATGCCTGTTAGATAGTTTATAGTATTAGGATGTGCATGAGACCATGAAAGCCCTCTTTAAAAATTATATTTAGTTATAGTATTATAAAATCGTAGTGCAAATCCATTTAGGGTTTGATTGATCAATTAGTATCTAGAAAGATGATTTTGGGAAGGTAAAAAGAATGTAGTTTTTAATTGGATCCCTTGCTTACCTGGCCAGATTTTTGGCTTCCCACCTCTCTCCCACTTACCTGACCAATTTAATTGATTTAGACCTTGAATTAGAAAATTCTAATTGATTAAAATACTACTAATTATCTTCCTTCATGCTAAGCCAAATTCATGTCAAAATTTATGATAAGTTTGTTATGTAACACAAGGCCTACTCCAGGGTTTAATGTGAAATTTATCTTAGTGCATCTAATGCTTTATAGCATGATTGATGGGGTTGCTTTATTATGTAACATAATGGAAATATTATTCAAACATGATTATATAAAAATAAAGGGTCTAACTAAACTAAGACATTATAGGTTATTATATAACACAAGGCTATAAGTGTCTCAAAGGTAGCTATCATGTTGAGAGTTGCATGGATTACAATTGGAAAAGAAAATTTTCTACTCTTGAACTCATAAATATTGTTGTGTATCACAAGGCATTTATGAGGAATTGGGATCTCAACCCCACTAAAGAAATCCTGTTAGGGTTTCTTGCTTATCATAGGTGAGGGCTATGGTATTCATAGAAAAATAGTGGGAGATATAATTAGATTGATAAGTCCTTGTCTAGTTGTATATATTATCTTGAGTGGTCTGCTTATAAATTATTCTTTATATAGATTAATATTATGGCTTCTATTTTATCATTATGTGATATTTTAGATTCCAATAAGTTGACTGGTCCTAATTATGTGATTAGTTAAGGAACCTGAGAATTGTCTTAACTCAAGAGAAGGTCTCCTACATCCTCGATTCTCTTGATCCAGATTCAACCAGAGATGAAACATTGGAGGAAAAAAGCGCCCATATAAAATATGGTAGAATGATAATTTAACTATTAAGTATATTATATTGGCCTCTTTGAGTAATGAATTGTAGAGGCAACATGAAAAAATGGAACCTCAATCCATACTGCTCAATCTTAAAGAGCTTTATGGAGAGCAAAGTGGGGCTGCTCGATACAAAATATCGAAGTAGTTGTTCTGAGCACGTATGAGTAAGGGCTCATCCATTCAAGTCCATGTACTAAAGATGATTGACTTAATTACTTAATTAGGTCAATTAGGGTTTGTTATGGATGGAGAGCTTAATCAAGACTTGATCCTACAATCACTCCTTGATTCCTTCTCTCAATTTGTCATGAACTATCATATAAACAAACTGAACCTTTTATTACTTGAGCTGCTTAACATGCTTAAGATAGCTAAGAGCTATTTTAAAGGGGATAAGGCTCATCTTCTTTTAATTGATGGGAAGAAGAAAATAATAATGAAGAAGGGTTCAAAGAAAAAGTGAAACCCTAAGAAAAGCATCCAGAAGTGAAGAAGGCAAAGAAGACCTTTACTGATGGAACCTATTTTCACTATGATAAGCAAGGACACTGGAAGAAGAACTGCAAGTCATATCTTGCTAGTCTGAAGTCTTATAGTAGTGGATTATCAAAAGGTACATGATATAAACTAACTTATCATTGAGTACTTCAGCTTCTGATTCATAGGTATTGGATACCGCATGTGGGTCTCATATAAGCAAGTCTTTGTAGGGATTTCAGAAAATTAGGAGCTTGAAGAAAGGTGATTTCGAGCTTCATGGTGTGAATGGTGAAGCCATTCAAGCAGAAGCTATAGGCACATATCAATTATTATGCCTTTAAAAAAAAATTTAGAATTGAAAGATTGTTATTATATTCTAAATATTATCGAAAATATTATTTCAGTATCCTTGTTATTACAACAAGGTTTTGAAATTAATATAAAGAGCAATGGATGCTCCATTTTTCATTCTAATAATTTCTTTGGAAGTGGTATATTTATTAATGGTCTTTTAGTTCTTTCACTTAATGATAAAGTATTACTTGTTGAAAATAAGAAAAGAAAAAGAGAAGATGTCAATGTCACTTTTCTCTGGCATTGCCATTAGGTCATATTAGTGAGTCTAGGATAAATAAGTTATACAAAGATAAATTCTTTGACCCTTATGATTATCAATCATTAGAAACTTGTGAGTCATGTCTCATGGGTAAAAAGACCAAATCTCCATTTTCTGGTCATGGAGATAGGGCAACTGAGTTATTAGGGCTAATACATATAGATATATATGGACCAATATCAACTCAAGCTAAAGGAGAATACTCTTATTTTATTACCTTTACTAATGATTTATGGTTTGGATATGTGTATCTTATAAAACATAAATCCGAAGCCTTTGATAAATTTAAAGTATATCAAAGTATGGTTAAGAAGCAAACTGGAAAAAGTATTAAAATCCTTCAATCAGATAGAGAAGGAGAATACTTATCTAGTAAATTTTTTGATCATTTTAAAGATAGTCATTCTCTCAGATTAGATGCCTTCATATACACCATAATTAAATGGTGTAGCAGAAAGGAGGAATCATACCTTGTTAGACATGGTAAGGTCCATGATGAGCTTCACTAATCTTCTTGTATCCTTTTGGGATATTCTAGAGACTACTGCTTATATACTAAATAGAGTACCATCAAAATCAGTAGCTAGCACTTTATGTGAATTATGGAAAGATAAAAAGGGGTAGCCCGGCTTATGTTAGAAATGTGCTTAGACTTAAGCTGCATGCTAGGGCAGGAACCAATTCCTGAACTAATGTGTATGACCCCATAGGTTTGAATTCTAAGCCGGTAGCCCAAGAACCAATTCCTAAACTAATCAATGTGCCCATCTAATAGTGGTGCTCAATGTCCGGATAGGTCGAATGATTGCAAAGCAACATTCAAGAACCCAAGCATATGGTTATTGTATAATTCATCCCTTTGACCTAATGCTTAAGATGACTTAAGAGTTAATTGCCAATCTTAAATAATGTATCTAGATATGTCTCGACCTGCTAAATCTTGTGACTCCTGACAAGGATTATCCAAGCCTAGATTTTGCTAAATTGAAATATTGTGAAGCATTATTTCCAATACGTTGTAGTGGTCAATCCTATCTTGACTTATATACCGACTTAACAAGTACTTGACTGTACTTAGTAACTTTCCATCATTAGATTAGATATTCAGGTAGTTCGACACTTAAGTATAGTGAGTTGCTTGCAAATCACCATGGTGATCTCAGGTCAAAGGGACACTTATATCCATATCCTTCTGAGAGATAATCTTATAATAGAGTACTCTACAGAGTTAGTCATGTTTAGTGCAGTGTACTCCTACACTCACCTGCATGATAACTAGTGTCTCCGAACTCCTTGATTATAAGGACAACTAACCCATATGGTACACAATGACCTATACTCGATAAACAATATTCCTAAGTAAAACTTATCATTTGGTCATGAACAAGTTTCAGAACCACATGACAAATCCTCATTTATTGATTAGAAGTAGTTGTAGGGACTTCATCGCAGAAGAATTCATAAAGAAAGATGTACACAATGTGAAGAACTGCCAAAATAACTTTTATTTATTAATGAATCATGTACAAATTATAATGATCTCAACCGTCTACAACTGAAATGACTTTCTTTAGAATACATTTTCTAACAAAAACATTCTTTGATACTATAGTACTAAAGATATAGGTTTTTATAGTGGGAGAATTGAGGGAATAAGGATACATGAGATGTATTCTTATACAATGATGGTTTGAAAGAGTTCCAAAGATCGATCATTATAGGTTTGACTAGTAAAGCTGACTATATCATTTCTTCTAAGCATGTAAGGATATGTTATGGTTTACTATTATTATATAAATGAGTAAGATGTCAACAGATGACATATCACTCTACTCTAGCAACACTGGTACTATTGCTCTAGCAAAAGAATTAAGGTCTCACCATAAGTCTGAACACATAGAGCAATGATTCTATTTGCAACTACCTTATTAATGTACAAAGAGTAAGCTCCACATGAGATATGGCAAATCCACTAGCTTAATAACCTTTGGCCAATAAAAGACTAAAGCACAACTTGAAAAAATGGGCTGATGTGTATGGCTGATTGGCTTTAGTGCAAGTGAAAGATTGTTCGATGTGTATCCTAGAAGCTAATCTGCCTATCATATATTTTTATTATAGGATATAATTTTGTATTTAATATTTAAAATTAGACTTTTTATCTGTACATGTTACATCCATGTATCATCTAAGCAGTTAATGGATAATGACACATATTCTCAAGAGTTGAGAATTTAAGATATGCATCATTATAGGTTAACTCTTAATTGCTCCTGGTCATTGGATCATCACGGGGACAATGACTGTTCTATCAAGATTGGTGAATGGACTGCTTCTCTTTTAGGTAGACAAGTTTCGAATCTATAGTATAGGGATACTGGAGCAAGAATACAAGTGGTTGTTAGAGAACAATGGCACTTAGTATGATTAAAGAATAACAAGTCATATGGATGTCTACTCACTTGTCAGTGACTTCTCAATGCTATAGTTGTATGAAAAGTTCCTTGACCTGCACCTCAATCACTCACAATAGGATTTCTTAGTTTGACAAGTATATAAACATGGTCCTTAGCCATATGGGATGTTGTGGTGTACGTTGGCTATAGTAGGTTCAATTTAAGAGTTAAGAGTGCACCTATAGGGGATCTATTAGTCTTAATAGTTGAGAAGTAGTCCTATATGACCTAAGAGGCTAAGTTCTTAAGTCTATGGCCGTAGCAGCATGATAATAGAAAAGAGTTTCCTTGGACATCATGATTGGGCTCAAGATGATTAAGTCTAGCATATAATAAATGCTTAGGATTTGATGAGATTCTATGCCCTGCATCCTATCGAGACTCTCGATAGAGGAACTTGATCACACAGTAACTATATTTAGGGATTTACCTTTTCTATTTTGTTGGGTTGCTATTACATATTGAAGGAATTATCTAACAATCCTAGAGTTGCATGTATAGGTTTCAAAAATTTTAACTAATTTAAAATTAAATTATAGTAGGATTAAAACCTAGTCTAAGATGCATAGCAAGATTCATTCATGAACATGTAATATAGATCTAAAGAATAAAATACCAAAAGTAGATTGAATCTACTTACCTACTATGCTACTCCATCTTCACTAGATCGGATTTGATGGATGCCCTGGGTTTTGCTGGAGCTGCGCACACATCTGGTCTTTGCTGGTATCCATATAGGGATGACCTAATCGAAGTACCAAGGCCACCGGAGTATTAGCACCTTGTAGACCTTGCTTCGATGGTTGGATCAAATCACCTTTCAATCATTTTTTCTTGTTCTCTATGCTAGAAATCAAGGAAGAAGAATAGATCTCTTCTCAGGAGATCGAGGAAAAGATTCCTCTCACATGAACTATTCACCTAAGGGAGGAGCTGAGGAGGAGAGGGTGATTAAATATTTCTATCATATTTTTCTTGTGTTCGGTGGAGACATCAAGAAGAAGGATGGCACAGAAGAAGTGAGAAGTATCTCATGTGAAAACTCCAAGAATACTTATGCACATAATTATGTTTTTGTGACCACCTTCCCATTCTTTTCTCATGCTTACGTTTTTGTGACAACCTTCCCTTTCTTTTCTCATGCCAAATCAAAGTCTATATCTCCCTAGAGTCCTACTCTATTTAAATTTAAGATAAGGCTTTTGAATCAAATTTAAAGACTTAGTTCAAGATGGATTAGGATAAAAAGCGAGAAACTTGGAGTGCCCAATTTCTTATGGTGCATCTCAATTTTTCCTTCCATGCTATTTTCTTTTTTTTTTCATGTGAAGAAGGGCATAACCCCTTCTTTCTTACACACTAATAAGAGAAAGAGAGGCATGGGTAGGGAGAGAAAAATTGTTTAGGATTAGTTTAACCAACAAATTCCTAATCCTAACCTAAATAAAAAACTAACATAATTCTTAATCCTTTTAGATTTAGGTTTAAATCCATAACTAATTTGGAATTAGATCCTAATCAAATTAGGACTACTAAACTCAATTAGAATAGATTAAGCCTAACTAAATTAAATCAAATTTAATTCACCTAGGATTAAATAACTAATTAGGTCAAACCAAATTGGCTCATGACACTTGCAATTAGGTTAGTCCAAATTCTAATTGGACTAGGGCATCACCCAAACTCAACCAAATCAAATCTAATTCAATTTGTATTAAGCCTAGTCTTAATTATATTGCATTTTTTGTTTTAAAGTCCTCCTTGCTAATAATTAGCAGGTGCTAAAATTAGTAGGTACCAAATTAGTAGGTGCCAAAATAACAGGTTTCAAATTTATAATCCTTATAAATTTAGACCTCTAAATATGTAACTTTTACATATTTTGATCCAACCATATAACCAGGTCAAGCTTCTATTATGTGTGACCTCTCAAGTTCCATTCTGTTTGGTAGTGAGACGTACCATGATCTCTATCATAGTATCATCGAACTCTTTTGTGGATTAAAACAATTCTAGGTCATCTCATCAATGATTGTTGATATGAAATCATCCTAGTAAGATCTCACAATACACTAGTGATACCTAGCAGCTTGTAGTAGCAACTCAGTGAATAGAAGAATAAACCCTTAGGTATAGTTTTTATGTTATTTAGTTCTTCTATCGAGAGTCCCAATAAGATCCAGGTCATGAAAATTTATCAAAACCTAAGCATCTATCATATGCATGATTCAATTAACTCAAGTCTAAATTATGAAAACTCATGAAAACTCTTTTCCATCATTCTATTATCATGGCTATAGTCTTAAGGACTTAGCTTCTTAAATCGTATAGGACTACACCTTAATTATTAACATCGCATATCCTATATAAGTGCACTCCCAACTCCTACAACAAACCTATTATAGCTAATGAACACTATAAAGGCCTGAATGGCTAGGGTAATATTTTGTATTGCCAAACTACAACAACTTCCACTATGAGTGGCCAAGGTACCATAGGTCAAAAAATTACTCACACAACTATAGCATTGAGAAAGTCACTAACAAGTAAGTAAATATCCATATGACTTCTCGTGATAGTCATGCTCGGTACCATCATTCTCTAATGACCACCTACACTCTTACTATAGTATTCCTATACTATAGACTTGAGATTTGTCTATCCAAAGGAAAGCAATCCGTGCACCAATCTAACGAATCAATATCATCTTCATGATAATCCTACGATCGAGAGTATTTAGAAATTAATTTATGATAGCACATGTCTTAAATTCTCAACTCTTGAGAATATATGTTATTGTCCATTAATTTTTTGGGTGATATATGGATACAACATGTATGAAGAAATAGTCAAATTCAAAATATTGAACATAATTTTATTTCCTAGAAATAAGATATGTGTCAGCCAGATTGGCTTCTAGAGCATACATCCAATAATCTTCCATATACACTAAAGCCAATTAGCCATACAATTTAGTCCCATCAAAGTGCTTCAGTTTTAGTTGGCCAAAGCTTACTAAACTAGTGAGTCTACCACATCTCATGTAGAGTTTACTCTCTATAGCGTAATAAGGTAGTTACAAATTGAATCATCGTTCTATATATTCAAACTTCTAGTGAGACCTTGGTTCCTTAGCAAGAGCTAAGGCACCATTATTGCTATGATAGAGTGTTATGGCATCTAATGACATTACGCTCATCTACAATAAAATGTTGACCAGAATACATCCTTGCACCTTTAGAAATAATAATTTAGGCAGCCTCCTAGGTTAAACCTACAATGATCGGCTCCAAACCACTATTGCTCAAGAACATAACATTTGATCCTTGTTTCCTTAGTTCTTCTTTTCTAAAAATCTAAAACTTATCTTTAGTACAACTCAAGTATTAAAGAACATTATTATAGTTATCCCGCACTTATAGCTTGGATATGCTTATGACATTCATAGCAAAAATTAGATTATATACATAGCATAGTTTATATGAGGCTTCTTATGACCAAAGCTCAAAAGGATTTAGCTCATATTAAAATCTCTTAAATGTGTTAAGACATATTATAGAGATTAATTCCTTGCTTAAGGAGTCAAATTCCTAATTAGATTTTTTAGGCTACACATCTTTAGACTTCCTTAATGTATAAATTCTATGATAAATGTAGCATCCTCCTTTGTCTATCTTATAGAGCTACATTCCAAATGTAGGATACTATTTAATAGGTCTTCATTAGAGAATTACCTAGCATTCCAATTTTGAGCTATTTGCTTTAACTTATTTATATAGACCTTTGTAGCTTAGATCTTGTGATTTCAATACTATTGTTGACTCCATTATTGATTTTGATGATAAGCAAAATGGTTAAGTATAAGTTGAGTACTAATGATTTCTTTGAAGTATGTTTTTATAGAAAAAGGTGCTCACAAATGATGTGGGATGACTCTAAGATTGCTAATCATGTAGGAAAAATAGTAAACTAATTTTTTGTGATTTTTATAATTTAGATTTATAGGCTAAATTCTCAAATAAAAGTAAGAACTACAAGAAGAATAGTAATGAATAGAATCATCGTATCGCGGGCAAACTCATGCAAAATAATAAATTTCAGGACCCGAGAATTGAGAAACTCCCGGATTAGGATAGCTAATCTTCATCAAATCAAAAATTTAAAGAAGGGAAGGATGTTACCAATCAATGATTTGAAGAACTTTTGATGAAGAGATCACACAGCACTCTAATTGGAGCATGGATGATGAAGTTCGATTCTCTTGATTAGATAGCTGATTTGGATGGTTCTGGATACAAGGAAAGCCTCCTCTAGGGAGGTGAAACACCTCGGAGATCCTGTAAAATATCAAGGGTCAATCAAAATAGCAAGTAAGAAAAGGAAAGAAAACTAGGTTTAGAAGGAATCAGGTTAGGGATTAGAAGCTGGGCTATTTGAAGCTTGTTGAAGATCTCCTTGCTTGGCAGCCTAGGGCACTCTTTCTTAGATGTGTGAAGGCTTGGATGGTAGTGGGTTAGGGTGTGGAAGGATGGTAGGGCGGCAAGGAATTCATCCAAGCACAAAAACACCAACCAAAGAATCTAAACAAAACACCAACACAAGGCAATAACTCAAAATTTTAGCAAAGTTTATTCATAAGAGAAAGATGCTTACAAGAGGGGGAGGGGTGGGGTATTTATAGAGTTCCTATGCTCTCACTTACTATATTACACTTGGGTTACAAGTTCTCTTCCAAATTAGAATACAAGTCCTTTCTTAGCTATGTTAGAATTACAAAGTTTAAAAGGATTAGAAATCCCAACTAGGTTAGGAATAAACTTGGTCTTCTCCTTCTTCTCTTCAACTTGGACTTGGTCAAACCTCTTTGGACGTGGTCAACACTTCAAGGATGCCTAGGGAGGTGTGTTGGGCCTTTAGGAGCAGCAAGGGGCCAGCCCAAAGGGGCTTGGGTGCATGGGTTTGGGCCTCTGGAAGCTGGGGTGGCCTGGTAGCTTGGTAGCAGGAATATTCCCTGGAATCTTGCTTCTTAAGGGCTTGGGCTTGGCACCTGGGCTTGATTTCTTTAGGCTGGGATGCAGGTGGACCTCTGGAATCATGGATGCCTTGGTTTAGGAATATGCTTTGACATTTGGAAGGAAATTTATGTTGGGAATTGTGTCCCAAAGCCAATCATCTGGGTTGTAGGCGGTTGTGTTGAGTATTGTATTCATTTTATGAATTAATAAAATATTATTTTGGCAGCTCATCACATATTGTATTTCCCTGAAATGAGCTCTTTCCATGTGATGAAGACCTTAGGACTACACTGACTTCGATACAGATAGGATGTATCAAGTGGTCATTAAACCCGGTTCATAACCAAAGGATATATTGTACAGGACGGCAATATATCAAGTATAGGTTGTTGCAGTTCACATCGTTTGGTTGTCCTCTTGACCAAATGAGTGTGGTGACACTGATGTGATCTGCAAGTGGGATATGTGATATCTCATTGAACGTGACTCCGTGCAGCCCCTTTCTGCCAAAGGGAAACTCACGATTGGATATGAGTATATGTGTCCCTCTGACCTGAGGTCATCACGGTAGCTTGCAAGCAACTCTCTGTGCTTTGGTGCCGGACTACCCGGATTTTTAATCCGGTGATGGAAGGTTTCTAGGTATAGGCAAATACTTATGGAGCAGTGATAGACCAAGATGGAATTGACCTGTCCAAACAGTTTGGATTGAATGTCTCGCAGTATCTCAATTTAGCAAATCCTCGACCAGGGTAGCCCTGGTGAAGAGTCACTGGGCTTGCGAGGTTGAGACACGTAGTCGACTGACACAGTCTGGGTTGGCAGCCCAAATCTCAGTCGTCCTGAACATTAGAGGTCAAAAGGATGAATTATACGGTAACCATATGCCAGAGGTTCGATAGTTTGCTCCCGCATCTTCGACCTATCCGGACGCCGGGACCCATTGCTAGATGGTTTCCTGTGCTGGTACTAGAATTGTTCTAGTGCTACCGTTTAGGTTCGAACCTATGAGGTCACTCGCCACAGAGGATTACTCTCTGATCCGGATACCGATTACGATTGGGAATCGTCTCAATTTTATGGTCACAGTAATTATTTTGAGCACTCTTTTTCCCATTTTGCCCTTGTCTGTGTCAACCGGAAAATGTTCCGGGCTGACCAGGACTGTGCCAAGATTTTTCTGAATCAGTTTTGAACTGATTCGGTGTTCGTTTCGGCCTCCAATTGGTTGTGAACCAATTGAACCAATTTTATTGGGCTTGAACCGGTTCAATTGGATTGAACCAAGTGGTTTAAATGGGATTGAACCATTTTTTGGTTTGGACTGGTTTTTCCTTTGAACCGATGGATTTTCTCCCTTGACCGTTTTACATGGTTTTCCCACGTTGGAATTTTTCTTTCGTTGGGAGGAATGCCAAACGACCAAAGAAGGCCAAGCATCCAAACTTTGACCTGCTAAGCGTCTCTTCCTCTCCTCCACCAGCTGCCATTCCTCCTAAGTTATAAGCTGGTTTAATATTATTAATGGCAACAGCTCCCTCTTGGCCTCCCAGTCTCTCCATCTCCCTCTTCCCTGCAACCATTATAAACCCCTGCATATGCCCTGTTTCAAGAAGGTTGGTTTTACACCGTGTGAAGAGAACAGCAAGTGCTGTTCTTCTTAGAGTTGATAAATCCCTTGTGAGCTTGATTCTTTCCATTGGGTAATTGTAGTGCTGGGTTTAGGAGAGTTTGAGAAAGAGTTACAAGGGCCATTTCATTGCCTTTTGAGGTGCCAAATTCTGCACTGCAGCAAACAGGATTTGCTGCAACTCATTGTGATCATATCATCTTCCAGCGGCTAGCACCGCATGTGGAGGTGGATCGGAGAGCCCCCGGCGAGTCTCCCCTCTAGAGGGAGTATTCCTTTACTCCTGGGAGCAAGAGGGTCGAGCCGGATTTGCTACAGTTGCTCCAAACGCCAAGAAGAAAGCTGCTGGTTTTCTGCAACCAGAAATTCTGGCAGCAGTAATTTGCCGAATTTCTATAATTTTTGGGCTAAGTTTTTCTTGCAGATTTCAATTGGAGATCGAAGAGCACTTGTCTACCTTGCCGCTGCTCAAATTTGGGAGCAAACGGAGGCCCGGAAGGCAGTGTTCCGATGCCATTTTCAAAGCCCAAAACAAAGTTTTCTGCAACCCAAGGAAGAAGACGACTGGAATAAGTTTATCCCACTTATTCCAGCCTATTCCAACTTTATCCCAGGGTTATTCCAGCCAGAATAAGGTACGAAATTTTTTTTTTTTTTTTATCATGCATGTTTTGAATTTTTAATTCAAATATATTTTACAAATATTATATGCCTTGTTACATGCCTATTTTAATACATGCAACTTGAATAGATTAGGTTCTGGGCGGAGCAATTTTTCGCTGCATGATTTTTAAAAAAGTGTTTTTAAAATCCCCTGTGCTCCCGTCCCCTATTTGCATGCCTAGCGTAGGACCTTGTCAAATAACCTACACCCTTACTTTCAATCTAGGCATCTGGAGGGCATCTAAAAGGAATCAGGATTTCTGGAAGCATCTTGGATCCTGGGTTGTCATACAAAATTCAATGGGCTGAAGTACTGGCCTCTGACTCCTGGATATGGCTTGGTGGAACTCCAAAATAGGGTGACCTCCTCTCTTATATAAAATTGGGCTCATACTGGACTCATTATTGATGTACAGGACTCAAAATACTGACTAGATTGAGGGTTGAGACAAATCAACTAACCTCAACTTATTACAGGACTCAATCTTAATTGATTACAAAACTTTCAAAACTTTGACACATGACTAATTAAACCATATGGGATCCAGGGATCTGTGTCTGATCCTGGTGTCCCCACCAACAAATTTGAAAAATGATTGTTTGATTGAAGAAGCCAAGTTTAGATGAAAGATCTACTCAAAGAGGACTTGGACAATTAAAGTTTGCTTGAATGGATATTTGAGTGAAGTATAATTTGATTTAGCATAAGTTCAGGCATTTTTGTGAAGATTTCAGTGAGGTGTCAACTCAAAGTGTCGACACATGGAAGTGATGTGTCGACTCAAGCCGGTATGTGAAGAATGTTTCAGATGGCATGGCTAAAGTGTCAACACATGGTCTTGAAGTGTCGACTCAAAGTGTCGACACATGGATCAGCTCATCGCCTGAGATTTTCAAGTCACAGAACTTGTTGAAGATGAAGAACTGCAAAAGTGTCGACACATGGATATGAAATGTCGACTCAAAGTATCGACTCACCTAAGAAAGTGTCGACACATCTGAGATTTCCAGAGCACCAGATTGAAGATATTTAAACTGGGTGTCGACTCAAGAAGTTCAAGTATCAACCTGAAGTGTCGACTCAGCCTAAAGTGTCGACACATGGAGTTATGAAAATAGTAACGACTAGTTTTCAAATGTAGAACTCGACTCTTTTACCCCCCAATGGCTATATTTTTGAGTCTAACGGCTGGAAACTAGATTTGAGGCCTTGGAAAGGTATTTATATGCTCCAAATCAAATCAAAAGATATATTATTGATGGAAATGAAATAAAAATATCCAAGAGAGAAGAAAAGAGAGCATTCACTCCTATTCATTAAAGTTCAACCACTGTCAAGGAAAGCAAGCCTCCAAGCATTCAAGAGCCTTCAAGAGCATTAAAGATCATCCATTCTTGAGCATTCAAGAGGCTTCATCAAGTTCAAAAGCACCACAACATCGAGCTTCAAATAGATACCCTCTTTTTATTTGAAAGCTTTTATTCTCTTTACTTCAAACCATTATTTGTTGTAAGGGTTCTTAATTAGCCTATTGGAAAACTAAGGGAGGTTATTGGTGAGCCTTTGAAAACCAAATAGGTTTTTGGTTAGCCCGGAAAATCAAGGAAGGTTGGTTGTGAGCCTTAAAATCATTTAGGTTCTTGGTTAGCTCGTAAAACTAATTGAGGTTTTGACTTGTAAGCCTTGTGAAAATAAGTTGGGTTTTTGATTAGTGAGCTCGAAAAACAAATCAACTGTAATCGATTGAAATTATAGTGAATTTTCAAGGGGATCTTGGGAAGTGGATGTAGGTGTATTGAATAGCACCGAACCACTATACATCTTTGTCTTTGTGGTTACTTATCTTCTCTACTTGCTCTTTCATTTATTGCTCTTTATTTCTGCTGCACTTTTACTTAAGAGCATTACATTTGAATTCGTAGTACCTTGATTAATTGTTGGATTGGATTACATACTATTGCATTACATCAAGTAATTATTTTTAGAGACCCTATTCACCCTCCCTCTTGGGTTACTTACTAGGGAACAAGTGGTATCAGAGTCCTGTTCTCGATGTATAGGCTTTACCACCTTGAGTAAAGATCTATGGCAGCCCCTATTGGTACTAGTATAGTTGAGGGTCAAGCCTCAAATAGACCTCTATTTTTTAATGGATCAAATTATACATATTAGAAAGCTAGGATAAGAATTTATATGCATTCTATTGATTACAACATATGAAGAGTAGTTGATAAAGGTCCTCATATTTCTTTGGTTGTGGTTAATAGTGTTTCCATCCCAAAGCTCGAAGAGGATTGGGATGAAAATGACATTAAGCAATCCGAGATCAATGCTAAGGCAATGAATCTCTTTTATTGTGCATTAAATCCTAGTAAATTCAATAGGATATCTACTTGCACTTCAGCCAAAGAAATATGGGACACACTTGAAGTTACCCATGAGGGTACCGATCAAGTAAAAAATATTAAGGTAAACATGTTAGTACATACTTATGAAATGTTCCGAATGGAACCTAATGAGTCAATCACTGACATGTACACTAGATTTATAAATATTATAACTGGAATGAGAAGTCTAGGAAATGTAATGTCTAACGTTGATCTTGTGAATAAAATCCTCAGGTTAGTTCCAACATTGTGGGATCCGAAGGTGACTGAAATCCAAGAAGCAAAGGACATTGACAAGCTACCATTAGAGCAGTTGGTTGGATCGCTCATGACTTATGAGCTGAATTATAAGCAAAAGTCAATGGACATGGATAAAAAGAAAAAGGGGATTGTATTCAAATCAAATATACAAGAAGAATCATCAATTGATGAGTCCGAAGAAGAAGAAGATGATGATGAAGGTGAAGAAGCTCTCCTTGCTAGGAAATTTAGAAGATTCATGAAAAGGAGGAAGTTTCCTTACAAGAAAAAAATTCAATCAAATAAAGAAAAGGGAAAAGAGAAAGAGAAAGAAAAGGAAAAAGAAAAGAAAAAGGAAATACCTACATGCTTTGAGTGCAAGAAGCCAGGTCACTACAAATTCGACTGCCCTTTCCTAAAGATGTCAAGAAAGAAGTTAAGAAAGAAAGCAATGATGGCCACCTGGAGTGATAGTGAGGACTCCAGTTCTGAAGAAGAGCATACAAAAGTTGCAAATCTCTGTCTCATGGCATATCAAGAGCAAGATGAGGTAATATTTGATACTGAAATAGATTTTACTTTTGATAAGCTAAGAAATGCTTTTGATGAACTTATGCATGATTATAAATTGATTTTATCTGAAAATAAAAAGTTGAAAAAACATGCAAACAATTTTTCTTATGAAAATAAATCTTTGCTAAATGAAGTTAGTGATTTGAAAACTAAATTAGATGTTTTAGAAAGGAAAAACAATGCTTTGACAATGGAAAACAAAGTTTTAAAAAGACCCAAAACTATTATTTCTAATGGTGATCTTTTAAAGAAAAATAAACATTTAGAATTATAAAATGTAAAGTACAAAAATGAACTTGATAAAATGAAGCCATTTATTGAAAAAATTAGCTATAGTTTAGAAAGACTAAACCTACTTTTCAATAGCCAAAGAGTCATTTTCAATAAAGCAGGATTAGGCTATAAAACACAAAAACAACAAAAGTACTTTAAAAACTTTTTTGTTCCTGCATCTTCTAGCCTAACATGTTTTTCATGTAAAAAGTAAGGTCATAAATCTTTTCAATGTGATTTGAGAAAAATTAATTCTTTTAGAAAATTTTAGGTTCCAAAAGGAACCATTTTAAGTACTAACCCTAAAGGACCCAAGTTGGCTTGGGTAACTAAAAACAAAGCTTGATTTTTATTGCAGGTGTGTCTTGCAACCAAGGAGAACAAAAGACTTTGATATCTTGATAGTGGTTGCTCAAGGCATACGACAGGAGATGTGAAGCAATTCACTTCTCTTGAAGCAGTGAATGGAGGGAGTGTGACCTTCGGGGATAATGGTAAAGGAAAAATCTTTGGTATTGGTAAGGTTCACATTACTCTTTCTAGTTATATTAGCAATGTACTTTTAGTTGAAGGTTTAAAGCACAATCTTTTAAGTATTAGTCAATTTTGCAATAAAGGTTTTCAAGTTATTTTTGAATCATCTTATTGCATGATTGCTAGTCCGGATATAAATGGAGTACAATTCATTGAAAAAATGCATGGTAATGTTTATTTGGTTGATTTAGATGATCTATCTTTACCTAATGGAGAATGCCTTGTTGCAATAAATTCTACTAAAGATGAGACTAGTTGGCTTTGGCATAGAAGATTAAAGCATTCTAGTATGTATCTACTTTCAAAACTTTGCAAAAAGAATTTAGTTAGAGATTTACCTGAACTTTGTTTTGAAAAAGATAGAGTTTGCCAAGCTTGTCAATTTGGAAAATAAGTTAAAACCTCTTTCAAACCTAAAGGTTTTATAACTACTAGTAGGCCACTAGAACTACTTCATATGGATCTCTTTGGACCAACTAGAATATCAAGTCTAGTAGGTAAGAGATATGGATTAGTCATAGTGGATGATTTTTCGAGATTTACATGGATTTTCTTTCTAGCACATAAAGATGAATCATTTTCTGCATTTATAAAATTTTATCAAAAAGTTTCAAATAAAAAAGGTGTTTTAGTTGTATGCATTCGTAGTGATCATGGAACTAAATTTAAAAATCAGAATTTCGAAAGCTTTTGTAATGAAAAAGGTATTGAACACAACTTTTCTGCACCAGGACACCTCAGTAGAATAGGGTAGTAGAAAGAAAAAATCGTACTTTAAAAGAAATGGCGTGCACTATGCTTTGTGAAAATGATTTACCAAGATTTTTGGGCTGAAGCTATTAATACTGCATGTTATATTTTGAATCGAGTTTTAATTTGCCCTATTTTGAAGAAACTACTTACGAACTTTGGAATCAAAGAAAACCAACTTTAAAGTATTTCTTAGTTTTTGGTTACAAATATTTTATCTTAAATAATGGCAAAGATAATCTTGAAAATTTTGATGTCAAGTCTGATGAAGGTATCTTTTAAGGATACTCCACATCAAGCAGGGCATATAGAGTTTTCAACAAAAGAACCTTGGTTGTAGAGGAGTCTGTACATGTTGTTTTTGAAGAATCTACTAACAAATCCTTCAGAAAAGAGGATACTTCTGATGAGTGTGCAGGTGCTGATAAGCTTCAAAAGTTGACACTGAATGATCAACCCCCCTAGCCAAATGAAGAAGATCAAGACAAAAGTGAGAAAGGTGAAGACACTCCAAAGCACCAAGATCTACCTAAGGAGTGGAGGTATGCTCATGGACATCCTAAGGAATTAATCCTAGGTGATCCGTCTAAAGGAATAAGAACTAGAGCCTCAATTTAGAAATGAATGTGACTATATAGCTTTTGTTTCTCAAGTTAAACCAAAATGTTTTGAAGAAGCTGAAAAAGACCCTAACTGGATTAATGCCATGCAAGATGAACTGATTCAGTTTGATAGAAATGATGTTTGGACATTAATAGAAAGACCATCTAATGTTTCTATTATTGGCATTAAATGGGTATTTAGGAATAAATTAGATGAAAATGGAATTGTTGTTAGAAATAAAGCTAGGCTAGTGGCTAAAGGCTACAATCAAGAAGAAGGAATTGATTTTGATGAAACTTTTGCTCCTATTGCTAAACTAGAAGTAATTAGACTATTATTAGTATTTGCTTATTTTATGGATTTCAAACTATTTCAAATGGATGTTAAGAGTGCTTTTCCAAATGGTTTTATAATAGAAAAAGTTTTTGTTGAACAACCACCAGGATTTGAAAATCACGCACATCCTGATCATATTTTTAAATTGCACAAAGCACTTTATGGATTAAAGCAAGCACCTCGAGCCGGTATGAAAGACTCAGCAAATTTTTGATTGAAAATGAATTTTCTAGAGGCCATGTTGATAAAACCTTGTTTTTGAAGAAGAAAGATAATGATTTATTAGTAGTACAAATATATGTTGATGATATCATTTTCGGTGCTACTAATGAAATTCTTTATCAAGAGTTTGCTAAGCTAATACATGATGAGTTTGAGATGAGCATGATGGGAGAACTCAATTTCTTTCTCGGACTCCAGATCAAGCAAACTAAAGATAGAATCTTCATCAATCAAGCTAAGTATACAAGAGAGATTATAAAGAAGTTTAGGATGGAGACTACTAATTCAATAGGTACACCTATGGCCCCTCTTGTAGACTTGATAAAGATGAGCATGGTAAATCAGTAGATCAAAAGCTATATAGAGGTATGATTGGCTCTTTACTGTACTTAACTGCTAGTAGACTAGATATAATGTTCAGTATATACATGTGTGCAAGATATTAGTCTGAACCAAAGGAATCACATCTATTGGCTGTTAAGCGCATTATTAGATATCTATCTGGTACAATCGATATTGGTTTATGGTATTCTAGAGATTCATCTGTTGAATTAATTAGATATTCTGATGCTGATTTTGCTGGTTATAAATTGGATAGAAAGAGTACTAGTGGTACTTGCCAATTTCTTGGAGTTAACTTAATCTTCTGGTTTAGCAAGAAATAAACTTCAGTTGCACTGTCCATAGCTGAGGCTGAGTATATTGCAGCAGGAAGTTGTTGTGCTCAAATCTTATGGATTAAGCAATAACTTGAAGATTTTGGAATCAAGTTGACTAGTACACCTATAAAATGTGATAATACCAGTGCTATTTGCTTGATAAAAAATCCTGTTCAACATTCTAGGAGAAAATATATTGAAATTAGATATCATTTTATTAGAGATCATGTTAAAAATAATAATGTTGTGCTTGAATTTATTAATACTGAGTTTCAATTAGCTAACATTCTGACTAAGCCTCTTCTGGAAGATCGGTTTTGTATGATTAGAAGAGAGTTCGAGATCATTAATCCTTTTGATTAAAATTTTCCTATCTTTGACTCAAAGCAATCATATTTAACATCAATCATATTCAATCATTGTTATTTTCACTAAATTTAATTGAATTTCTAGTATATTTGATCAGACCTTCAGTCTCTTAACTTTTGGTTTTTAAGTCGATGTGTCGACACATGAATGGCAGCAAACCGAGGATAAGGGCTTTCCGAAGTTTTCTTTTTTTCCTCATTTCTTCTCCCCACTCGAGCTGACACATACCTTAAGGTACTCCACACTCCTCCTTTCCTCCATTTCATGCTCAAAACCCTTCGATTCTTTGTTTGGGACACTTTCTAGTTTGGATTGAGCGACATTCCGCCTTCTATTTCCAATTTGAACCCTAGAAACCCTAGGTTTCCCCTCCAAAGTTGTTCAAATCCTTATTCTTTGCAATGGGACCCCAAAAACAAGTAGTCCGTCGCCCTTGACAGTCCAATCAGGAGGAAGAACGAAGAACCAAGGCCAGACACGAAGCTAGAGCTCCAGATCTGCTTGCCAAGGATAACGGCGGCCCGGATCTGGGGCTGGAGGGGTGGTGGGCTAGGGTTTTGAAAATTTTTTAAAATCACGGGAAGATGATGGAATAAGACTAGAATAAGGTAAGAATAAGATTAGGATAAAACTGGAATAGAGGGAATAGGTGGAATAGCGGGAATAAGTAAAAATAAAAAATGTGAAAAAATAAGCAAAAATGGAAAAAATACCCGGACCTGCCCTAGATCCCCATCATTCTCCTCGACCGTGAAGAACTCGACTCCGTCAAGTTCGAAAAAAGGAGCACACTCTAATCCACAACTCGCTCTGATACCAAAATTGATGCGGGACGAAAATCGATGTAACCTGGTTATTTGGAAAATAGGGAAAAACATCTAACAAACTAGGACCGTGGGAGGGCTAAGAAGCCTCCCGGGACTAGGGCATTCTGATACTAAAATTCTAAGATAGCTGATCTCTTTTGTTTTCAATTTTTTGGGTGGATGTGGCGAAGGAAGGATGAAGATGGGGGATTGGAAAGTGGAACTCATGGCCCTGAGACTCACTCTAGCGGGGGACGCACACAGAAAGTCAGGAGTCAAAGCCTAAAGCTACCCTCCTGAGAGATCACAGCACCAGCTACCCTGAGCTCTCATTGAATCCATAATGCACATAGCAGGGCTCTCACATGGATGCGCTAGGATGACTCTCAAAGGACACGATGGGATAAAGAAGACGAGAAAGGGGATAACTAGGGTGCTCGAATCCATCATCCACAAAGTAGGGAACGAAGGCAAACGGGCCTCATCCCAGAACTAGAACTGGAACCAATGGCTAAACCAAAAATTTCATTCAACTCTCTCTAACTATTACAGGGGGAGGGGGCCTTTATATAGAAAAACCAAAACTCTCAGTTTCTTAGCCTCCAAGAAAACTAAAAATGAAAAATAAATTACATCAAAATTCATGTTGCATCAAAAATGGTGCTGATCTATTTTGAGAAGCATGTCGGTTTGATGATCTACTTCAGAAAGCGTGCTGCTTTGAAAATTGGACTGCTTTGAAATCCATGCAACTCCATCTTACGGCCGTGCACAGGGGAAGATGATTTCCGTCGAGTACCGGCGGACGGTCGACAATCGGGAAGCGAGAGACGGACGGGGTCGGCGGACGACGAGCGGTGGATGGCCGGTGGTGGGCTGTAGGTGGGGTGGCACAGGGGAAACAGCACGGCACACTGGGCATGCCGTTTGGTCTCCCACGACCGTGGGAGACCTCCTAGGTGCTGGCGAGGCCTCCGGCGGCCTAGCGAGCAGCGGACCGGCGGCGGGCGGTGGCAGGTGAGAGGCGATGCAGGTGGGCGACGGTGCAGGCGGGCGGCAACGCAGCGACGGCACGATACGTATGCCGTGCCGCTTGGGCTTCCCACGGTCGTGGGGCCCAAGGGCACCGCCGGGGGCCCTCCGACGGTCGGGCGTTAGTCGGCGGGCGGCTGGCGGGCGGCCGGTGGTAGGCCGGCGGCGGCGGGCGGCCTGTGGTAGGCCATGGGACGTGGGCGACGGTTGGTCTTCCCTCGGCCATTCATCTCCATGGGCAAGGGCGGCGGCAGCGGCTTCTCCGGTGAGGGCGGGGGCTGGCGAGCGTCGGTTGCGGTCCGACGGGGTTGGCCGGGGGTCGGGCGGCCCGGATCTAGGGCCGGAGGGGTGGTGGGCTAGGGTTTTGAAATTTTTTTAAAATCACGGGAAGATGATGGAATAAGACTGGAATAAGGTGGGAATAAGATTAGGATAAAACTTGAATAGAGGGAATAGGTGGAATAGCAGGAATAAGTAAAAACAAAAAATAAGAAAAAATAAGAAAAAATGGAAAAATTACCCGGACCTGCCCTGGATCCCCATCATATTGGAGACAGTATTTGTGGCTGATGTCGAAGGACACATCTTCGACGCAGGTCGAAGGCTATGTCTTCGGTGTAGGCTGAAGATTATGTCTTCGGTATAGGCTGAAGATTGCGTATTCGGCCAGTCGTGAAGACCAAGTCTTCAGCTGAGGCTAAGAACCTTGTCTTCCACAGGGGCCGAAGACTGACTCTTTGATCGAAGTTGAGACTTTCAGCTTCGACTTGTCCGTTATCTGGTCGGCTTCTTCTTGGCACTTTGGTTCAAGGTGCATGGTTCAGGAGAGGTGTCTTCGGCTGGTTGATCCGATGGCTAATCTGTGCTTAAACTGACATATCCCAACAATAAGTACAAAACTACATTCACAGTTCCCTTCAGATAGTATGAATGGAATGTAATGCCTTTTAGACTTATAAATGCTCCTTCTGAATTCCACAAAATCATGAATGACGTTTTTACTCCATACTTAAGATTTATTATTATTTATATTGATGATATCCTAATATTCTTTGAATCATTAGAACAATATTTCAAACACCTCCAGACCTTCTGAATCTAGTAATCAGAAATGGTTTGGTTCTTTCTCAATCAAAAATGAATTTATTCCATATAAAAGTTAGGTTCCCAGGTCATTATCTAAATCAAGAAATAATTAGACCCATCAGCAGGTTAATAGAGTTTGCTGACAAATTCCCTAATACAATCCTAGACAAAAAATAATTACAAAGATTTTTAGGTAGTCTCAATTATATTTCTGAACATATTAAAAATCTTAAAATTTTAGCAAAACCTCTTTATCAAGGACTTAGAAAGAATGCTCCAAGTTGGACACAGGAGCATACCAACATCATCAAACAAATAAAATTCCAAGTTAGGAGTCTTCCATGTCTCTATTTACTAGACCCAAAGGCTTCCAAAATTGTTGAAACTAATGCATTTGAACTAGGCTTCGGAGACATTCTCAAACAAAAGAAAGATAGAACAAAACAATTAATTCAATTTACTTCTGGTAGTTGGAATGATACTCAACAAAAATATTCTACTATCATGAAGTTATATAGCAATTATTTTTTGTTTTTCAAAGTTTCAAAGTAATTTACTCAATCAAAAGTTTTTACATCGAATTGATTGCAAAGCAGCAAAATTTATTTTGAAAAAAGATGTTAAAAATTTAGCTTCAAAACATACACTTGCTAGATAGCAAGCTTTATTATCAATCTTTGAATTTCATATTAAACACATCAAAGGCAAAGAAAATTCACTGCCTGATTGTTTGTCTCATGAGTGTTTACAGGGCTTCAAATCCCATGGCTCCCAAGAAACCTCCAGCCCAAAAATCCATGGCCCAAAAACAAACAAAAGCCTTTTATACTCAAATGTTTAAACCCCAAACTATTATGATCCTATCACAATCTAAAAGTTTCCAATCTCCAAAACCCTAACCTGCTTTACCAAAACTATCTTGGTATGACATTGTAACCCAAGAAGAAGATGAGAAAAAAATCCAAGAAAAATCTCGAAGCTCTCCACTTTTCACCAAACAGATGGCTGAATTAGCCAAGGTAAATCTGCACTCATGAGCCTAGAAATTTTTCAAAAAGCAATTGCTAAGACTGAATCTCAGCAATAGGCAATTTCAAAATAAAAATAAAAATTGGTAATTGAGATTTTTGACTCATTACCACTTCAAAAATCTTAAATGGAAGTTGGGATTTTTGACCCAACTTCTCTTTAAAAAATACCACCCAGAAAATCACTATATTTTGAAAATTTTATTTTCCAGTCCATTCTAACCATAGAAAATGAATACATGGATAATGATTGATGAAAAATAGTTTCAAAAATATTCCTAGAAAAATGGCATTTTCTATCCAAAGATCCTTTGAAGACACACATTTTCTACGAATTTATCCTAGTAGATATCGACTCAATGCCATTAAACACTACAAAGACAGGGCTGATCCATCCATTATTATCTATTCAATAGTCCATATTTTACAAGTTTTGTCTCCATCTACATGGGGAGGCAATCCAAACACTTTTGAAGAATTATCCCAGAAATACAATCTCCAATACTTCAATTACTGAGATTACAGGAATGCATGGTACCATGCATCCCTCTTTCAAAATACCCACCACAGGCACTCTTGGTTATTTTATTTCAAAACTAATCCCAAGTTCCACTTTCCATACTGGTTCTTAGACTGGTGGTGCCATTAACCCTCAAAATCTTACCCCAAATAGTCAACGAGAGATATCTTATCTATCAGCAAAAAATATTACAACCAAATAGAGCAAAGAAATTCCCTCATCATCTTAATTTCTTTGCTCAAATTTCCTTGTCATGGATTTCATGCTGGGAGTACTCTATTATCAATATCTCAAATTTTCAGCCAACATTGGCCAGGAAGTTCAGGACAAAATGGTGGTAAGAATTTAATCCAGAAAAGGCCACCAAGCCAAAAGTTTTAGAGTGGTTCAACAAAAATCTAAAATTATCAGTTAAGATGGAACCCTCTACTTCAAGATTCCTCATCTAGAGATCCTTTGCTAGCTCCATATTAGTAGCAGCAAGGATAAGAGTAGAATACAAAAAACTTTTACTAGAAACCTTGGAAAAATTTAAAAAGGAAGAAGAAGAAGAAGATCAAAATAATAGCTCTTCTTCCTCCAATCAATTACCCAGCAATGAAAATGACTATTTCAGGATCCTATGAAGCATAGATCCCAAAGCAGCTCTAATAAATCTCTGAAGCAGAACATAATCACACTCATAATGGCTACTGACAAGATCCTCATCAAAGCAAGAGGACGATACCATCACTAACAAAAGCAATGCCCTCTGGTCAAATCAAGATGGTACCATCATCGATAAAAGCAATGCCCTTTAGTCAAATCACTAACAAAAGTAGCACCAGACAGTACCCTCCTACCAACATCTGAACTCAAGGATAGTACCCTCTAATCAAATCAATCAATAGGATAGTACCAAACAATACCCTCCTGCAAAGATGCTATATCAAAAAGCAGACAAAGACAATACCAGACAATACCTGCCAGACAAGCACTCTGATCAAGGCATTGGAATCCTAGCAGACTCTAGTTGATTTTCAAATATGATTTCGAACTTCAAACAACTCTTAGCCTCAGTGAAGCTAACACTCTATAAGAAGAAGTAAGATCTAAAGAAGAAGGTAGAACAAAAAACCTCATCATTCAAGCCTGTCTAAAAGCCTCTTCAAAAAATCCTTTCCTTGTAATTCCAAATATCCAATATCCAAGTTTATCAAAAAACCCTTTGGGATTGATGGGGATCTCAAATTTGTATCAAAATCCTAATCCTTCTGAGCTTAAGTGTTCTCCAAAAGGCAAGAAGCAAATGAAGCTTACGCCATTATATCTTTCAAAAATCTTCAATGAAATTTATATTCTTCAAAAAGAAGTTCTGATTTCCATTTCTTTTTGCAACTTTCTTACTTGGAAGTTGCATCATGGTATCTTTAATAGCTTAATGCTATAATAGTTTATACATCAAATTTTTTGGCAAAGTATTCTGGAAGGATCATAGTAACAGTCACCCTTAGGAACATCCTTTAGGTTGATTTGTGGTTATCCTGCTATAAGAAATTATAGTGGAAGTGGTGCCTTTATGATCACAGAATGAAGAACTGCTAAGAAGTAAAACAATATTCATTTGAATAGATATTCATCTACCATCTTTTTCCTGGTTTCTATAGTTCTTCAATATTTATATGTTCTTCAATATTTAAAGGTTCTTTAATAGTTATATGTTCTTCAATTCATGATTTATTTTAGATTAAATCCCATTTATCTATCTCTTCACCCCTGGTATACTGCATCGCTACCTTGAAAATATAATATAATATATTTTATATTATAAAATATAATATTATTATTCTATATAATATATTACATAATACTATATTTTATAAAATAATACTACAGAAAATAATGTAATATAATATTATAGTACATAATATGATATTATTTTAAATTACATTAATATATTTTATTTTATTTTATTTTATTTTATTTGTAATATTAGAAAATATAATAATATAATACATATATTATATAAAAATATAATGTAATATAATTTAAATTATATATTACATTTAAAATGTAACATACACTATATTATATTATATTTAATATAGTATAATATAGTTAATATAATGTGGTATAATTTATTAAATATATTTACATATATTCTACATGATATAATATATATTTATATTATATATTTATATATATATTATAAATATAGTTTGTTAAATATTATAATATAACATATAAATTTAATATATTTAATATATAATATGTAAGACATAAATTTAATATATAATATATAAATTTAATATAAAATATATTTATATATTATACTATATTATTATAATATAATATATAATAATATTCTATAATACATTATTAACTACATAATATTACAAATAGAATATTATTATAGTAATAATATAATATTTATATTATTTGATATATTATTCAGATATAATAAATTTATAAATTACATTATTAAATTTAACATAATATATTTATATTATATGTAAGAACAAAATTTAATTATATATTATATTATATAAAATATATTATAATATTATAAATAAAATATTATTATATATTAAATAGATGATATATTTAATATATTACTTAAATATATTAAATAATATATTAAATTTATATATAATATAATATAATATATAAAATATATATTATAATATATAAAATAATATATTATATTTATATTATATTATATTATATTATATTGAAGGGAAGGGGAAGGAAGAAGGGGTGGGTAATTTGGTAATCTAGATTACTTGGAAGTATTTGGATTACCACATCTCCTAGGTTACATTTGGTGCATTGCCAGGCAATGGTTGCATTTGATGCATTGCCAGGCAATCCTCAAAGGTAATGTGGAATACCAATGATGTGGATTACCGATAATATAGATTACAACTAATATGGATTATTATTTTAGGTACTTGCAAGTAATTTGCATAAAGCAAAATCAAATTTTTAAAAGATTTCTCCTAAATTAAATCTATATTTTATTTATAAAAATAGAATTCTTAAATATTTTGTTGACCCCTGGAATGAATTTGATGATAACAAAATATTGGAGCATGCATTTGATTACTAACCATTCTCAAGTGTTTTACAAGTTTTTATAGGATGATTTTAATGTACAAACACTCTACCTGTAATTCTGGTATAAGTTAAGTTTATTTTCAAATAAGTATCATGTAATCAAGAGCCCAAAGAAAAATTACCTATGTATTCATGAAAATGGGCCAATTCAATGTATTTTTCTAGTTTAAATTTCTTAGAATAGGTTTTAAAGGAGTTTGGAAGGCTTTAAAGTTGGTTGAAAGCTTTCAGAAGCAATCTGGAGAAGTTCGGAAGGTTTTTGGCAAAAGTCACTCGAGCCGACTCAAAGCAGAAGAGCCGACTCAAAGTATGGCATGACACTAGGATTTCTGGCATGCAGACATCCGAGCTGACTCGAAGAATGAAGACCGACTCGTCTAGAGCTTCATTTTCTCAGTCAGACAGGTGAGCCAACTCGGCTGATATCCGAGTCGACTCAAACTTGCAGTCAGACAACCGAGCTGACTCGATAGTTCACGAGCCGACTCCTCCATAATGAGAAAAATTAGTTCTGAGAAGTTCAGCCAAGCGAGTCAACTCATTGAAGAAGAGCCGACTCAACCAGAGTTCACTTTCAGAAGTTCTGAGGAACTGAGCCAACTCGAAGCATCTGAGCCGACTCGAGCACTTGTTCTAAGTGCATAACGACTAGTTCCAGAACTACTTTTTTGAATCCAAAAAGTGCTCTAATGATCATATTTCAAATCCTAACATTCTACAACGACTATATTGACTTGAAATCAGTTAAAGGGACCATTTATAAGGGATTTGAACATCTTTTGAAGAAGTTAATGAGCTTTTAATGAACATTTGTGAGAGTACTCAAGAGAGCCTTCAAGCAAGCACTTAAGACTTCACCAACTCTTATCAGATTCTTGAGATATTTACTGAGGAAGATAAGAAGCCTTGAAGAGCATTCAAAAAGCAATCAAGAGGGCTTCTTAAGAGCTACAACTACAACCACTTGACAACGTTCGGTTTGTCATAGAGTTGCTCTATTTTTTAAACTCTTTATTTGAGTTGTTTCAAGTATAGCAAGGGCTATAACTTGGATTTGTTTATATTTTTGGTGAGCCTTTGAAAACCAAGAGTGGGTTGTTAGTAAACCCGTGAAAATTAACAGTGTATTGGATTTTTGGTGATCCTGGTTTAAAACCAAGTTGGGGTTTTGGATTGTGAGCCCATGAAAATAATCTGGCTATATTCCGATGGTGAATATAGTAAAAATTCCAAGTGGTATATTGGATAGTGGACGTAGGAGTGAGGTTGCTCCGAATCACTCTAAATTTGCTTGTGTTTGTGCTTGTGTGATTGTGCTCTTCAATTGCTTCTGCATCTCTTGCTTAGTTCACATCACTCACTGCTTAAGTTATTTTAAAAGGAGCACATACTTGTCAAAAATTTTAAATACCCAATTCACCCTCCCTTTTGGGTAAGCCACCTGGGCAACATATTTTATATTATAAAATATACTAAATCTAAAATATTTTATAGTTTATATTAAAATTAAAAATTAAAAATTATTTTTAATGCTAAATAAATTTAATATAAAATCTATATATCAAAAAGATAATATATTTAATATATTATTTAAACATATTAAATAACATATTACATTTATATGTTACATTATTAAATTTAATGTAATATTCTTATATATATATAAATATATTTAATATAAATATACTAAAATATATTTAATATGTTTTATTATTTTAAATATATTATAATATATTTTATATTAGAAAATAAAACATATAATTTATATTATATTATTTTATATTAATATTATAATATTATAATTATATTATATAAAACAAAATAAAATAAAATATATTAATATAATATATTATAATATTATAATAAATACCATGATATTATTAAATTATATTATATTATTATAATAAAATAATTTATATTTTTTATAATATTATAATATTCTAAAATATATTATATAATTTAATACTTTTTAATATTATAAAATAAAATAAAATATATTAATATAGTATAGTTAATATTATATTACATACCATAATGTTATTATATCATATTATTATTATATTATTTTAAATATAATATAATATATTTTAAATTATAAAATATAATTTATAATTTAATTATGTTAGTTATATTAATATTATAATATTATAATTATATTATATATTACAAAATAAAATAAAATATATTAATATAATATAGTATAATATTATAGTATATACTATAATTTAATATTATATTAATTTATATTATTATTAAATAATAATATAATATAATATTAAAATATTTTTTATAATTTTCATATTTATAATATAATATAATATATTACATTTTATAATATTAATAAAGGATATTTATATTATATTATATTATAGACTATATAATATTATATAGTTTCTATTTGTTTGTATAATATTATTATATATTATACTATAATAATATAATATAATTATATTGATTATATTATATTATATTTTATATTATTTTAGAATATAAGAGGAATGGAGAAGGGAAATGGAATATTATCCAAAAGATTATCAAAGAGGTAGTAATCTGGATTACTACCCCTCCTAGAGATAATCCAGATTATATCCTAAGAGGTAATCTAGATTACTAAACAGAATAGATTGCCATCCAGAAAAATATATCGAATATAGCAATATGATAGGGTCCTATTAAATTACTAGTAATTTGGATAGATTACCTGCTATCAAATATAACCTAAAAGATAATATGGATTACCGTAATATGGATTGCTGGCAATATAGATTATAGGTGATGTAGATTTTTATGTTGATACATGCAAGTAATGTTTCATGATATAAAATTAAATTCCTAAAATATTCCAAAATTAAATCTATATTTTATTTATTAAAATATAATTTTATATTTAATTTATTTATTAAAAATTTAATTTTTAATTTTTAATAAAATGAAATATAAAAAATAAAAAATATTTAATATTTTTATATTAAAATTAAAAAAATTTAAAAAATATTTTTTATACCAAATAAATAAAAAATTTATATATTAATTATTAAATATACTAAAAATATATTAAATATATATGTATTATATTATTAAATTTAATATAATATATATATATTCTATATAAATATAAAATTTAAATATATATTATATTATATTAAATATGATATAATATAATATATTTTATATGATAAAATATAAAATATAAAATGTTATATCATATTAATATTATAATCTTATAAAATATACTATATAGTTTTATATTTTATTATATAATATAGTATAATAATTAAAGTTTATATATAATATTACTAATTTTAATTCAAATCTTGGCTGAAATGGCTCTAAGGTTTTTTATGGAATGCATTATTTGGAATGAAGAATTTTTCCCATATAAACCTAGAGCTAATTTGGTTCAACCCTTAACCCTCTCCCCTGATCACTCCTTCTATATCTCTCTCCCTCTTTGATGCTACTATAAATAGGTGTCTTTGTAGGGGCAGCAGAGTTAGTTGAGGTTGACTTTTGCTAGGCTTTTCTAAGAGAGGGAGGGAAGGTATCCTTAGAGTGGGGTTTGAGAGGATTTGGATTTTGGGTGTGAGCCTACCTAGCAATCAAGCTAGGGTTTGGGAAGAAAGAGTTAGTTGGGAAGGGTTTCACTTCTACTTCTTCCCATTGTTCCCCAATTAGATTTTTCGGCGACTTCAAGAAAGTCTTGCAGGTCCAAGGAAGGAAAAGATAAGCCTCAAGGATCCTAAAGAGCTAGCACTCTAAGGGAGTTGATTGGGATCGAGCCCTGGTGTGAACTACCTATAAAGGCAAGACATTTGTGTGGCTCAGCGGCTATTCATCACCTGCATCCAAAATTTAAAGGTAACGTACCCTTTCCTTTTCTTTCCTCTTAATATCTCTACATGCACTTTTATTATGTTGAATCCTTTTACTGACAGATTGGTAGATCGACTTGATCGATCTACCAAGTCTTCCACTATGCTGTACTTTAAAATAGTTTTAAAATATAGTCTATCTGCCTACTATGCCTTTTTAACTTTCACTCCTTCCTCAAATAGCGAGGAGGAGGATGTCCCTATAGTGACCCACAAGGGTCCCCACCGGACGGGGATTGTCACTGGACCCCCTACGGCTCCTCCCCCTTCTCCTTCTCCTTCTCCTCTCATCAAGGAGTCGGGCAGTCCTGCTAGTGATGACTGGTGAAGACCTCCTCCATGTTTGGAGGGTGTATGGGATCCTTGATTCCATCCAGCTCTCAGTCCCTCGATCGGAGGAATGGGTCACTTTTGATGGCCCGAGCCAGATCACCTTGCATAAAAATTTCTTCTTCGAGGGCCTCCGTCTTCCTTTTCACCCCTTCTTTCTCTCTTTTCTGAGCAATTATCGTTTGGTCCTGGCCCAACTTGCTTTCAATGCTATCAGGACCATCTTTTACTTCATTTTGCTTTGTCACTTCCATGGGATTGTTGCCCGTTTCTCTCTCTTTAGGGTTTTGTTCACCCTGAAGCGCCATCTTGTTGACAATGGGTGGTGGTTCATGGCCCCCCGCCCATGAGCCATCAAGCTTGACCTGCCCTCTTCCATCAAGGGGTGGAAGAGAAAGTTCATGTTCACCTTGGTTGAGGGGGTGGACTAGGTTTGGAGTGATCCAGACCACTCCCCCAATCGGCAGTCTATAATCGAGCCGGCCGACAAGGAGGTGTAGACCTGCTCGTCACTTCTGAGGTCCCACCTCTCCAAGACCTGTTATCCAAGTGGAACCTTGTCGATGTCAGGGTCAACTAGGCCCAAACTCAGGGTAAGGCTTGCTGCCAGGCTTCCTTTTCTCTTATGTTAACCAGGCTACAACTGAGGACTAACCAGATTCCCTTATCTTGTAGGGATGAAGTTTACCATGAGTGAGCTCCTCTGCATGTCCAAAAGAGGGCCACCTCCGTAGGGCCCAAAGGGGAGCCTGCAAAGAAAGCCCGAGAGGAGTTGGTACGGAGGCCTAGCAAGGATCTCGGGAGGAGGGGTTTTGCTGCCACATCGGCTACCCCTAGGCCAGGGGTCCCGCATCCAGCCCACAGGCCCAAGAGCTAGGCCCGAACCATGAAGGGGGCTGCACCGTCAACCCTAGCAGCCCCTCCACGTATTGAAGCTCCATCGCAATCGAAAGTGGTGGAAGTGGTGGGAGACACATTCATGAAGAGACCAGCCCCATCGCTTAGAGGTAGAGCCACCAGCGACCAGCCAATCGCCACCGCACCTTTGCTAGTGACCACTCCGGAACCCTCGAAGCAATCCATGACACCATATCTGGGAAAAAAGGTGTCAATCTATTTACCCCAGGATGTGAGGTTGACACAGGACGGGAAGCTGGTGGAAGAAATTCTGAACACCCTCATCTAGCCACTAAACCGCAAGGATAAGAGCAGTCGCCAACTGGTGGACATCTTCATCGAGGTGTTCCCCTAACTCATTTCAGTAAGTCATCTCCTTAACTATTTCATTCTTTCCTCCTACCTATATATGAAGGTGTTGACTAATGTTCTCTGTGCAGGTGGTCACCGACGTTCAACTCTTCCAGGATTCCTGCCTAGGGCTGATGAAGCATGACTTCCATCACCATAAGGAGAGGTATGAAGCCTGGACTCAGGTTGCACGGGCTCAAGAACTAGAGGGCTAGGTGAAGGCCCTCCAGGACAAGTTGGCTAGCTTTGAGGCAAGGGCGATAGGGTTGGAGAAGAAATCCACCGAGTTTGAAGTGGCCCTAAAGGAAGAGAAGGGGGAGAGCCTCCACTAGGCCAAAAAGTCGGTTGCCTCTACGATGGAGGTAGCCCGCCTGGAGGGAAGGGCATAGACCCTCTAGGTGCTACTCGAGGAGGAAGCTGCTCGGACCGTGGTAGCCTTGGAGAAGGCCATAGTGGCCATTGCACTGATGGAGGTGGCGAAGAAGGAAGCCGTCGAGGCCATCCCCAGATTCAAGGCATCTGAAGCCTTGAAGGATGAGGTCGCTGAGGCAGTGTTGGACTCCTACCACTGGGGTTCAATGACTTCTAAGGTAAGGCTGTCCGCCTCTTTGGACTGAAGGGGCTAGAGAAATCTAGCTCGAACTATCGATCCTCGGGGTGCCTAGAGGTCTTGTCGCTGAGGTGGTGCTGGAGCCAAAGCTGGAGTCTGGAGTGGGGGTTGAAGTTGGAGCCGTTGCCGCCCAGGATGCCCCTCCATTAGAAGGAGTCACTTGTCAGCAGGGAAAGGAGCCGGTGAGTAAAACTTAGATTTTTTTTTCTTCTTGTAACTAGAATTTTGGAAGACTCCCGACCTATCGGGAGTCTTCATAAGATGTAGAAGATTTTCAATCAATGAAAACATTATTTTCTTCAATCACTGAGTGCTCTCTTCTTTTTTCTTTTACTTTGTGTTCAAGTTCATTGAATGGCTTCCCGGCATGTCAGGAGCCTTGATTGATGTAAGAAATACTTTGATAAATAAACACAATTTCTTTTCAACTGATGTGTCTTCTATCCTTCTCATCTTATCTTCTATTCTCTCTCTTTCAACCCCCCCACCCTTTTTTTTGATTTAAGGAATTTCAAAGGAATCCACCAAAGGTTGTGAAGGACTTACTTCTATAATGAAGATCTAGTCCCACTCAGCTGATGAACTTTGTCTTACTCTCTTCTTCCTTTAGCTTCTTTACCCCTCTACATGATAGGAAGATAGGCTCCATGGTCAGCGTATATGGGATCTCCCCAAGGCTTGGCCATTCTGGGTTAACTCTAGTGTCTTGGGACCAACATGAAGGACTCTAAGAACACTCTGCTTCTGTTCTGCTGATCTTGAGGTCACACGAACTTGAGTGCAGGGCTTTTGGAGTTGCCTGGCTTGATTTGTCAAACTATGAGTCAAGTGGTAGATATCGAGATTTCAGGGGCTTCCTAGCTTACATCTCCAGACTGTGAGTAAGGCAGTTGAGTGCCAAGCTTCTGGAGTCTTGAAAACTTGATTTGCCAAACTGTGAGTCAAGCGATAGATGGTGGGATTTCAGGGGTTTCCTAGCTGACATCTCGGACTGTGAGCAAGGCAATTAAGTGTTGGGCTTCAAGAATCTTTCAACTTTGAGTGCGGGGCATTGTAAGTTTTTTGACTTTTGAGTGCGGGGCTTTGTAAGTTTAGCCCCATAAGTTTCCTAGCTTTTGAGTGCGGGGCTTCATAAATTTTTTGGCTTTGAGTTCAGGGCTTCACAAGTTTCCCAGCTTTGAGTGCGGGACTTCGTAAGTTTCCTGGCTTTGAGTGCGGGGCTTCATAAGTTTCTCGGCTTTGAGTGCGAGGCTTCGTAAGTTTCCTGACTTTGAGTATGAGACTTCGTAAGTTTCCTGACTTTGAGTACAGGGCTTCGTAAGTTAACTAGCTTTGAGTGTGGGGCTTTGTAAGTTTCTTGAATTTGTTCGCTGGACATGGAGTAGGGTAAGTGAGTTCCTATATAGGTGGAAGACAGTGTTGTACTAAAAAGAAACTTTAATTATTAAGAGAAAGTCTTATATTATTGGTAATACATCCTTAGATTGCTGGCATTCCACGTTCGTGTGAATTTGGCACCATCAAGTCTAACGAGGTAGTAGGCTCCATTCAATAGAGCCTCGACCATCTTGTAAGGACCCTCCCAATTTGGAGAGAGTTTGCCGCATTCACCTAGCTGGGACACCTCTGCTCGCCTGAGGACCAGGTCACCTGGGTAGAACATCATGTTGGAAATTGTATGTCCTAAAGCCAATCATCTAGGTTGTAAACAGTTGAGCTACTCATGTATATGTATATAAATTATTGAATTGAATAAAAAGTTTATTCTGGTTGTTCATCATATGACATCATCCTAATTGAACTCTTGTGTGATGATGTCCTTTGAGCTACCTTGTATGTGATGTAGAGAGGATGCATCGTATAGTTCATAAACTGGTTCACGATTTAAGGATATGCTATTTCAGGATGATGGTATATCGAGCGTAGGTCGTTGATGTCATGTCTGTTGGTTGTCCTCTTAACCAAGTAGCATGGAGATGCTGGCATGATATCAGGTATTGTGTTTGACACTTCATTGAGCGTGACTCCCATGCGAGATTCTCTTCCTGCCAAAGAAATGTTTTGCATTAGAATGTGGACATGAATTATTTTTCTGACTTGAGATCATTATGGCAGCTTGCAAGCAACTCACTATGCTTAGGTGCTAGACTACCCAGATTTCTAATTCAATGATGGAAGGTTGCTGGATACGTCAAGTACTTGTGTAGTAGTAGTAAGATCAAGATAGGATTGATCTCTCCAAATGGTTTGGATTGAATGCTTAATATGCCTCAATTGAGAAAGACCTTGGCCAGGGCATTCTTTGTAAGGAGTTACAAGGATTCTTTGTTTGAGACATATTGAGATGGATTGATTAGGGTTGGGCAGTTTAATCCTAAGCCATCTGAAGCATTAGGAGATCAAAGAAATAAATTTTGTGGTATTCCATGTTTGATATGTTCTTGTTATTCTGCAACCTTCGACCTATCCGGATGCCGGGTGTCATTGCTAGATAGCAACTTTGGCTGGTACTGGAAATGTTCCTGTGCTACCAGTTTAGTATTTGAACCTATGGGGTCACACACCGTGGGGTTTCTTCTTGATTTATTGGCTTGGGAATGATTGAGAATCGTTCTAGACTTGTTTGACAAGGAGTTGTAAAACTGCCACTCGAGTCGACCCGAGGTGAGTTGACTTGACGAACTCTGTTGAAAATCGAAAATGTTTCATTGATCTCTATAATCGTTATTGGAATTAATGCTTCGCATTATAGAGTTTTAATCATGCCAGTTGCTGAACTCCAAAAGGTCATCTAATCTGCAGGAATTCCAAGAGACTCCAAAACTCACCATTAATCTCTTATTAACCTCCCCTTCATGGCTTGGTTTTAAGGCCTATTTTTGGGTGAGCTGAAAAGAGAAGATTGGGAATTGTTCTCTTTTGCCATAGGTCAGGATTCTGCCATTTTTGGTTGGTTAGAATTCATCCTTAACCTCTGAGAGATTGTGAGATCAAATATCATTCTTAGAAAGAAAGTGTGAGGTTTGGTTTTTGTGATTCCTGAGTACTTATCTTCTGTTAAAGGTTTGGGACAGAGTGTTCTGGGCAGGGTTCTTGGGTATTTTGTCCCATTTTAGTTCAGCAACCGGATCTTCAAGTTGTTGAAGAAGGAGTCCACCACAACCACATCATTCCAAATAGGCTAGCACCTCAAAGGAAGGAGGAGAATCCCCTTACCCCGATGTGAACACCTGTAGAGGCAGGATGTCTATGCTGCTCATAGAGCCGGTGCTCTTCCTTGGAGTACTCCCCTCATGGTGATCGTCACCTCATAAAAGGTTTGTACTCTTATCCTATGGGTCCGAAGATATGGTCTTCGGCACCCTATTCTGTGATTCATAGAATGGTCCTATGAGTCGCATAATTTGCATGCTTGATTTCATACATGTATTATTCTATATGCATAACGATCTGTACAGGGCCAGTGTTAATTAGATTAACATACTTAGATTAAATTGTTTTATCCACTTCTGCTATGAATCATGTAATTTAGAAAAGTTTTAAATTGCATGCATCAAGGGCCCACCAGGGTTTCATCCCAACAGTGGTATCAGAGCCGCAGGTTGAATGCATATTTAGTTTAATACTTTTGTATGAAATTGGCTTGATATCCTTCACATAGTACTTGGATTAAGGTGGATTCGCCATGGCCGTCCAGTCAAAGGAGAGAAGTATGGTTTAAAGTCCATTTCTTCTCAATCAATGGGGTTCTCCTATGGCATGTAGGGGTGTTGCTGCGTCATGACCTTATGAAGAAGAAAGTGAGGGATTTGATAGGTTAAAATTGGTTTAATCTAGTTTATGGATCATAGCTTTATTTAGATGAGATCTAAAAGATGCATGATTTAAAACTTTGAAAAGTTCAAGTGAAAAGGAATGAATTTTAGACATACTATTTTTTGCCCAAGCAGACGAGCCGACTCGCCTCCTGCTCGAGTCGACTCGTCTTTAAAGAACAAAGAAAGTTGTTTTGCCGAGCCAACTCCTCCCTACATGAGTCGACTCGGATCTGAGAACAAAGAAAAGTTTTCTGGATGAGCCGACTCACCTCCTGCATGAGTCGACTCGACCAGAAAACCTGAAAATAATAAATTTAAAGTTCATCAAATTTGGAGAAATTGTTTCATTTACTTTTGAAATTGTTCCAAAACTTAGAATATTTGAAAATGTTTCAATTAGCATGCTACACTTAATTGAAAATTAAGTTGTAATTTTAAAAAACTTTTAAGATTTAGGATATGATTTTAATCTTAAGTCATGATTAATAAACCATGGATTGATTGGGTTAGCTAGAATTGGGTCCTTAAATGGGTTAACCTAGGTTTAGATGAATGGACTTAAAAGAGAAAAAACTAATCAAAAGTTGAATTAGTTCTCTCCTCTATAGATCTCTCTAATAGTTAGTTAGATCAATCCATATACTGAATCAGACTAAGCTAAAGACTCGAGCTCACCATGAAGCCACCAATCAAGTCCATTTAAATGTATGGTAAACCACTTGGTGTCTAAGGTAAGTTTGACATTGGTGATCAAGGTTCTTTGGGGCTAACTCTTACCTGGCCAACTCAAGGTTAGTGTCTAAGGCAAGAGGCTTACCAGGCTTAACCCATCCCTTGATCATACTTGCCTAGCTAATATGGTGAATTAAATGAGATTAGATTATCTATCGACTCGAGTTGACCCATGTCAGCTAAGGTAAATCAGTCTGATTGATTTAAGGTGCCCATGGACCAATTTGATCTTGAAACCCTCTAAGAGTTTGGTGGGAGTCTTCTTGATCAAGGTCCATGTTTTCTTCTCATATGTCACAAAATATAAATCATCTAAATTATTAGGTCCATAAAAGGACTAAGTTATGTGATAACTCAAGTCTTAGCCTCCCATTAAGTTGGATTGGTAATGAGTCCATAAGTTGGGTGATCATTAGCAGTTCCAAAGAATGGGTGGTCATCAGGTGAGTGGAATTGCCATTTAGCATATGATGGCTCAGTGCGACTATCTTAACATGTGGTCAGGTGGGCCGACCAAAGTCGGACTTGATCATGGGTTAGTTAGAAGCATCGAATTTGATCATGTAAATGGTTGGACCTAACTAGGACCTTCAATAGGAGGCCCAAAGGCCAATTTGGGGACCCTTGGGGCAAAATGAATACTATGATTACTTAGAGAAGCAATTGGTATTGTACCTATGTTGACCCCTAGAATGATTTTGATGATAACAAAACATTGGAGCATGCATTTGATTACTAACCATTCTCAAGTGTTTTACAAGTTTTTGTAGGATGATTTTAATGTACAAACACTCTACCTACAATTCTGGTGTAAGTCAAGTTTATTTTCAAATAAGTATTATGTATCAAGAACCCAAAGAAAAATTACCTGTGTTCATGAAAATGGGCCAATTCAATGTATTTTTCTAGTTTAAACTTTTTAAAATAGGCTTTAAAGGAGTTTGGAAGGCTTTAAAGTTAGTTGGAAGCTTTTGAAAGAAATCTGGAGAAGTTTGGATGATTTTTGGCAAAAGTCACTCGAGCCGACTCGAAGCAGAAGAGCCGACTCGAAGTATGGCACAGCACTAGGGTTTCTGGCATGCAGACATCTGAGCTGACTTGAAAAATGAAGAGCTGACTCATCCAGAGCTTCATTTCCTCAGTCAGATAGGTAAGCTGATCCGACTGATATCCGAGCTGACTTAAACTTGCAGTCAGACAACCAAGCTGACTCAAGAGTTCACTAAGTTGACTCCTCCAGAGTGAGAAAAATTAGTTCTAAGAAGTTCAACTAGGCGAGTCGACTCGTTGAAAAAGAGCCGACTCAACCAGAGTTCACTTTTAGAAGTTCTAAGAACCCAAGCTGACTCGACTGAGAAGAGTTTACTCAAGTTGAGTGAAGATTTAGAAGTTCTGAGGAACGAGCCGACTCGAAGCATCCGAGCTGACTTGAGCACCTGTTCCAGGACATAACGACTAGTTCCAGAACTACTTTTTTAATCCAAAAAGTACTCCAATGGCTATATTTCAAATCCCAACATTCTACAATGGCTATATTGACTTGAAATTAGTTAAAGGGACCATTTATAAGGGATTTGAACATCTTTTGAAGAAGTTATTGAGCTTTTATTGAATGTTTGAGAGAATATTCAAGAGAGCATTCAAGCAAGCACTCAAGACTTCACCAACTCTCATCAAATTCTTTAGTCATTTATTGAGGAAGAAAAGAAGCCTTGAAGAGCATTCAAAGAGCAATCAAGAGGGCTTCTCAAGAGCTACAATTGCAACCACCCGATAACGTTTGGTTTGTCATAGAGTTGCTCTATTTTTTAAACTCTTTATTTGAGTTGTTCCAAGTATAGCAGTGGCTGTAACTTGGATTTAATTAGGTTTTTGGTGAGCCTTTGAAAACCAAGAGTAGGTTGTAGTAAGCCCATAAAAACAAACAGTGTATTGGATTTTTGGTGATCCCGGTTTAAAACCAAGTTGGGGTTTTGGATTGTGAGATCGTGAAAATAATCTGCTATATTCCGAGGGTGAATATAGTGGATATCCTAAATGGAATCTTGGGTGGTGGACGAAGGAGCGAGGTTGCTCCGAACCACTCTAAATTTGCTTGTGTTAGTGCTTTTGTGATTGTGCTTTCTATTTGCTTCCACATCTCTTACTTAATTCACATCTCTCACCACACAAAATTATTTTAAAAGAAGCACATGCTTGTATAAATTTTTAGATACCCAATTCACCCCCCCTCTTAGGTATGCCACCTGGGCAACAACTGGTATCAGAGCAGTGTCTCTAAATTATACTTTGTGGTCTATCTGATTCGGAAAGGTGTTTCCATTTGCAGGTGGTGGAATGAAGCCTAACTTGGGTTGGCTATGTTAATCCTCAGAAAGGAAAATGGCTTAGGCTGCTCCTTCAGGATCAGAGGTCCGGAAGAAGACCTGGGGAGATGATCCTGAGAGAAGCAGAAGCACTCCATCCTCTAGAGGAGCTTCTGGAGGAAATGAAGTATCGTTGATGGAGGCTCCATGGAGGCCTCTGCCAGTTGAGTCTCTGTCGATGGTCAGCTCCCTAGTTCAGATAAGGGAGAGTCCATCTCAGATGGTTGATGTGCCACCACCTTGCCCCCCTCGGTCGATAGGGGAAAGGCACCGCAAGTCGAGGAGGAATCCGTTTGGGAGGTTCCACTAAGTGGGAGTCATCCCGCGGATTCTTCGGAGTCTTCCCCCATGGGGGGTCTTTTGGTTCCTGCCATTGCTAGGAATGCATTGAAGGATACCTTGCTGCCACACGATTTGGCAGTCGTTCAGGGTTGGAGCCTCACTAGGGTATCCGATTCTGCTTATTCCTCCCTACAACAGGTGATATTTTCATCACCCCTTTTTTGCCCAATGAGTCATTCAGTTTGTGACTGGTCTTATGCCTTGTTTTGCTGGTGTAGCTGGTCTATGACATTACTTTTATGGAAGAGGGCTTGAGGAACATTGATAATCTCATCCACAGTTTGAAGGAAGAGCTCCACGTGGCCAGGGCCGAAAGAGAAGTGGTCGAGGAACTGAAGTAGTCCATGGAGAATTAGCTCACTCGTGTGGACGTTGAAGTTCGAGGCCTGAAGGGTGAACTGAAGAATGCCCACTTGACGATCTCAGGGCAGGAGGCGGAGTTGAGGAGGATTAAAAAGCAGATTGACTCCTTGGAGTGTTCTACTGAAGAGAGCCATGAGAGGGCTGATGACCTAGCCAGGGTGGCTGAAGAAGCGACCAAAAGGACCGAAGAAGCATCTTCGAAAGCCGAAGAGGCATCTTCAAAAGCCGAAGAGGCAGCCCTGGAGGCCGAAGCAGCCAGGAGAGAGTCCGAAGCCATGAGAGAGTAGGTGGCTAGAGCTATTGCGGACTTTAAAAAATCCTCACAATTCCAACAAGAAATGAATGAAGCAAGCTTATACAGCTATCAGCATGGCTTTAATGACGGACTTGCCAAGGTTAGCGTGGTCTTCCCCGATCTTGATCTTTTCAGCATCGCTGCCTTTGACATCGAAGAGGAAGAAGAGGAGGAGATTGGGGTCACTGAAGAGGTTGAAGAGATGCCAAGCCAGAGAGAAGAAATTCCAATCATAGTCGAGGACTCGGGTGTAATTCCGGTCCAGGCTGAAGAGGGAGTCCAGGCTGAAGAGGGAGTTCAGGCTAAAGGTTCTCCAGACCTAGCCTAAGTTAAGGAGACCCTTTCTACCCAGATTGATAGGATACTCCATTCTTCCAATGCTAGATCTCTCTCGGCTGATCCGTAGGGACTTTCAGGCTTTGGGCTCTGTATCTCTTCTTTTCCTTCCTTTGGCATGTAACCGACAAATTCTCTTGAATTAATGAGCATTTTTCTTTTTTCCTTTTCTATGAACACTATAATGTTTTCCAAGTATAGGATTTCTTGGACTTGGTTTAAGTAGAGTCCCTAGCCTTGGCGACAGACTGAACCATACAATCCTTTGTCGAATCGATTTTTATGAACATAGGCTCCACTTTTTGAACTGCAAAACATGTAGGAAAGTTCTTGTATGAGAGGAACCTTTGGTTTACCAGCTTACTGGGGTTGTGGCGACTGTCATGCTGTTGCCTAGAGAGGTGGAAGTGATAAGAGCCATAATGACTGTGCTTGAGAGCAGGGATCATCATGGCTGCAGCTTTTTAGTGGTCCATCCCAACACACCAATTGGGTCCCTGATTTATTAGGGCAAATGTGCATGGCATGCCTGGGAGCCTGCGGTGAATGAGGACTTTTGAATTTCACCAATCTCGAAATAAGGAAGAGGATTTCCTTGGATCAACTACTATTCGCTCCTGGCAAGGCCATTCCAAACTCCATTCCTGTCTTCTCATCCTCGCGTCGTTCTGAGGGTTTGCTGCGTCATGAAGCTGAACTTAGCACAGCTCAGTCGAGAAGCCAAGGGGAAACCAACGAGAGGCTTCCAAGTGAGGAGATCCGATCAAAGGTAGAGGTATGTGTTGGCATTGCCGTGCGCCAAGGTCGGGAGTAGTGATCCTATCATGATAGGTTCTTCCTCAGGGGAAGAACCAATTTCTCCCGGGAAGACTGTGCCGGCCGGGCCATCTGAGAAGTCGAGCCCACGGGATGTCGATGGGACTTCCTCGTATGTTGAAGGCACCAAGCCTGCGACTCTGGTTGCAGGAGAAAAAGGTCCGGTAGGATGCGACACCCCCATCACTGGAGCCGGGAGGCTGGAATCTGGGGATCCTTTTCCTGCTATCCTCCTTGGGATACAACAGGTAGCCTTCGACGTGCGTGTTACTCATCCGCATTCATCGTTTGAATTGACCTTGTACATGCTCCTTATTCTGCAGATTTCTCACGAAGACCTCCAAAGCTTAATGGCTTTAGTCGTAGCTAAAAAAGTTATCGTCGAAAAGCTTCGGGCCATTGCAGAAGAATAGGGGACAAGGCAGTTGCCTCAAACGATGTCTTGAGAAGATAGATGGGTACTATTCAGGCACAGGTGGCCGAAGTGGCAATCATTGCATAGGAGATAAGAAGGAAGGTGGTTTCTCTTGAATGGATGCTGAGAGAGACCCTATGAGATGCTGAGGAGCCGAAGCCTCATTTGGTCAAATTGAAGAGGAGGGTCGAGGAGCTGGAGGCAAGCCTTTTGGCGGCCAACCAAAGGGCTACACAGGCCGAAGAGAAGTCTTCCAGGGCCGTTGAGACTTATAAAATTTCTCAGGCCTTCAAAGATGAGGCAAGCAAGGCCGCATCGGAAAGATATTCTTCAGGTTACATCGATTGTCTGGGTAAAGTAAAGAAACTTTACCCTGGCTTGGACTTCTCCTTGCTCGCCGTTCCGAAGGATAAATCTAAAGACCCCATCGTTCAGCCCGATATGACATCGACCCTTACTCTTGTTTCGACTATTGAAGTGGTTGACAAGAAGTAAACTTGCTGTATTTTTTCTTTTTTTAGCTATATGTAATGTCCTCCTTTTGGATGAGGGGTTTTCATCCTCAAAATAAATGACTAATTCTTTTCAAACTAGTCTCTTTTGAGTTGATTCTTTTTGGTGTGGTTCCTCTTTGGTGGGTAAGCCGAAGACTATTAGTTTGAGGTTGATATCTTTGGTTTGGCTGAGGATGAATTTCGAAATAGGATCAGAATGCTGCAGTGGATTTCCAGTCCTTTGGGCCAGGGACAACCTCGAATAGGCTGATGTTAATTACCCATCGTAATTGTTCCTTCTGCCTTGGAAGGGACGTGGTAGATAGGTGTCATTTCCCCACTAGCTGCTGGTTGAGGAACATTGAGTATATTTTTCGTTGCCCATGTTGAGTGCATGGATATTTGAACGGTCGCAACCCGGCATGTCCTAGGTGTTGCCAGATTTTCCCTTTCCCAGAAATGGCCATTAATGTTATAAATGTCAGAGGGAGATCATTCTGGGTTCAAAGCACCGACGGTCTCTATTTTTGAGAGCAGTTATTGGTGATCGTACCGTCCCTAAAGCGGCCACCTAGGTCTCGAGGCATCGTTTCAACACGTGGCACCCCCTAGCATGTCTGGGGAAAGGTGTGGAGCATGTTTCTTTGCGACCGTCCATGGGTGGAGGATTCCTTTAAATAGGACCCTACTCTTCCCTTTCATAAGCCATCGAGACTTCAAACTCCCACTTTGAAAGTTGCCCTTCTTCCCTTAACACATCACCGAGATGAAGTTTAACATCTCTGATCTTCGGAAGGTGGCTAAGAAGAGGGCCTCCAGTGCCCGGGCAGAGGGCGAGCCTAGTTCAAAGGCTCCCCGGGGAAGTGATGACGATGACCCGTAGGGGGTCATTGCTTGCTTGGAGAGGAAGGTCCGGGCCTTGGAGGCCCATCTACAAGAGGCTAGGGCTCGAGTCGAGGCGGCCGCTGCAGAGGCAGAGGATGCCAGAAAGAAGGTGATGGAGGCCATCTCAAATTTCATGGTGTCTTCTACCTATAAGGATGAGGTCATCGAGGCGGTTCTAGATTCTTACCACCGGGGGTTCCGGGAGCACCGGGACAATGCTTTCAGGTTCTATAATTTAAAGGGCCTGAAAACATTAGGCCTTCTGTCCCCATTCCCAGACATGAATTTGACTCTGACTTCAAGGAGGAGTCAGAGTTTGAATCAGAAGGGAACTCTATAGCCTCCCCATCCTCCTTCCAGGACTTCGACACCCCCCACCGGCATGGGAAAGGGCCGGTAGGTGGTCTCTGAATCTGCTTTCCCATTATCTGCACTATTCTCTTTCTCTTTTTTTTGTAGTTTTATGTAATTTTCGAAAGACTCAATGAAGAAAGTAACTTTCTTTCCCTTTCTTTCTCTCTCTATGAATGGTCTGTGAATGGTGTACCTTAGGATGCTGCCAAGTGTAGGCTTTTCAGGGCCATTAGAGATTTGTTGATGGGATGGAGTCAATTGAGCCATCTCATTAAATGTTTATGAATGATAGGATGAGTGATGCAGGTTCACTTCAGCACATCTTCGGATTTACCGTAGGATAGGGTATCTGAGCCATTCCTGTGCATCCCTGTTATGGTTAAGGTAAGCTGTTTAAGCCCGCCCAAGTGCGTCTTCGAATTTACCATAGGGTAGATTATATGAACCATCCTTGCACCTTCTTTAGTATAAGGTAGGCTAGTTAGGCCCACCTCGGCATGTCTTCGGATTCACCGTAGGGTAAGTTACATGAACCATCCCTGCACCTTTGATCATTTGGCAACCTGATTGGGCTGTCCGTTGAGCTCATCGGGCATACCGATAAGGTGAGCGGATCAGACTCACCTTTATACCATTGGCTACTTCTTTCAATTTGGCCATTGAAATCGTTGTCATTTTGCTGGTGCAATGGGCTATTTAGAGTTGAACAGATTTTCATAAAAAGTACATGGGTTTGTTTATTGATAGTACTTGCAAAGGTTTTGTACATTCCATCCAGAGTCTTGAGTTGATACGTTCCTAGACGTATGACTTCTTCAACTTGGTATGGTCCTTCCCAGTTAGAAGAAAGCTTGCCTTGCTCCGTCGGCCTGGATACTTCAGTTCTTATAGCACCATGTCCCCCGTGCAAAAAATCTACTCCTTTACTCTGGAGTTATAATATTTGATGACTTTTTGTTGATATGTCACCATTTTCATTTAGGCTTGGAGCCTAGTGCTCGGTAATAGATCCAAGTTGACTCTTCTGCGATCGGAGTTCTCTGGCTCTTCATACTTGTCAGTTCTCAAAGATTGGAGAGAGTCTTCGATAGGGAGGACTGCTTCGGTACTATATGCTAAGTTGAATGGAGACTCACTGGTGGCCATTCTCGGGGTCATCTTATATGCCCAAAGAATGGAGGTCAGCTCTTCTGCCCAAAATCCTTTGGTAGCATAACCTCGTCTTCAGGCCATGGAGAATGGTCCGATTAGTCACTTCGGCTTCTCCATTAGACTACGAATGGGTGACGGAGGTCAGCCTGTGTTGCACATGGTATCGAGAGCAGAAGTCTTTAAACTTCGGATTATCGAACTGCCTCCCGTTGTTAGTGATAATTGTATGTGGAATTCTGAACCGAAATATGATGGAATTCCTGACAAAATTCTTGACTTTGCCCTCTATGATATGAGCTAGTGGTTCGGCCTCGACCCACTTAGTAAAGTAGTCGATTTTCACAAGGAACAACTTTCTTTGCCCAGACGTCGGTGGAAATGGGCCAAGGATATCCATGCACCATTGGGCGAAAGGCCAGGGTGCCATCAGCTGGGTCAGATGACTCGCTGGTTGTCTTTGTATATTGGCGTATCTCTGGCACTGATCACATTTTTTTACAAAGCTGGCTGAATCTTTTTGAATGGAGGGCCAAAAGTATCCTTGGTGTATTATCTTATATGCCAAAGACCTGCCCCCCAGGTGATCACCAAATATTCCCTCATGGACTTCCCTCAAAGCGTAGTCAGCGTCTGATGGTCCCAAGCATTTCAGTAGAGGCTGAGAGAATGATCTTTTGTAGAGAGTCCCGTCTAAGATGACATATTGGGATGCCATCCAACGGATCTTTTCGGCCTCTACTTTTTCTTTCGACAATATGCCCTCATTCAAAAATTTGATGGGATCATCCAGCTAGGCTCGATTTTGATTTGATGTACCTTCAAAGTTTCTTCTGCAATGCTTGGGTTTCAAGATGTTTAATGAAGGTGCGACTGAGAGACTCCGGAGTAATGGTGGCGAGCCTAGACAATGCATCCGCCTGGGAGTTTTTCGATCGGGGAACATGAATGTTTTCGAAGAGCTCTAGTTGAGAAGATAGGGCTTGTACCTTCTTCAGGTACTGTACCATGGTAGCATCTCTAGCTTCAAATTCTCCCTTGACCTGGTTTACCACCAAATAGGAGTTTGAAAAGGCTTGGAGTCTCTGAACCCCTAAGCTTCTGGCGATTCAAAGTCTTGCAAGTAGGGCTTCGTATTCATCCTGGTTGTTCGAAGCACGGAAGGAAAATCAGAGTGCATACTCCACTGTATGCCCATCTGGTTCAGCCAGTGTCAGGCCTGCTCCATATCCAACGTAGTTGGAGGCCCCATCTACATGGAGTACCCAAATAGACTCCATGTCCTTCGGAATGTCTCCTTTATCTTCAAGCAGACACACTTCATCTTCGGACTTCCATGTGCATTCCGCCAAGAAGTCAGACATCACTTGGGCCTTCATAGCCGATCAGGGCTGGAAACTGATGTCGAACTCACTTAGCTTCACAGCCTATTTGGATATTCTTCCTAAAGTATCAGGGCATCAGAGAACGTCCTTAAGAGGCTGATTAGTCAGCACCACGATGGCGTGGGCGTGGAAGTCGGGCCGTAGTCACTTTGATGCAATTATTAAAGAGTAAATTAGCTTCTATATTTTTGAATATCTTGTTTCGGCATCGTGCAAAACTTTGCTGATGTAGTAGATTGACTTGTGGGAGCCATCTTCTTCTCTTCGAACGAGGATCGAACTGACTGCTTCGTCCGAAGCAGAAAGGTACAGGTAGAGTACTTCCCTCTCTTGAGGTTTAGAGAGTAAAGGTGGGGTCTCCAAGTACTTCTTCAGTTCTTCAAAAGCAATATGGCAGTCTTCAGTCCATTCGAAGTCTCAAGATTGTCGAAGTATTTTGAAGAAAGGGAGGCATTTCTTGGCTGACCGAGAGATGAATCTGCTTAAGGAAGCGATCCTTTCTGTCAGCTATTGTACTTCCTTCTTGCAAGATGGATGCTTCATATCTTTAAGGGCCTGGATTTTCTCAAGTTTTGCTTCAATCCCCCATTTGGTAACGAGGAACCCCAAGAACTTGCTCGAAGTTACCTCGAAGATACACTTTATTGGACTTAACTTCATGCGATGGCATCCCAGGGCACCAAACGATTCTCCCAGATCCTTAATGTGATATTTTCTAAAAATGCTTTTGATGATCATGTCATCAACATAGGCCTTCATATTTTTTCCTAGACTCTCTTTGAACACCTTATTAATTAACCTTTGAAATGTCACCTCGACATTTTTGAGCCCAAACGGCATCATTTTATAGCAATATAGACCTTTGTCTGTGATGAAGGCCGTCTTCTCCTCATCCTGGGGATTCATTCAGATTTGATTATATTTAGAGAATGCATCCATAAATCCTAATAGCTGGTGACCAGCGGTGGCATCAACCAGTTAATCGATCTTTTGGAGAGGGAAGCTATCTTTTGGGCAGGCTTTGTTGAGGTCTGTGTAATCAATGCAGATCCTCCACTTGCCATTAGCTTTCTTCACCATAACCACATCGGCCAACCATTCAGGATAATGAGCTTCTCGAATGAATCCTACCTTGAGGAGCTTGTTCACTTCTTCATCTATTGCCTTCTATCTTTCAAGGGAAAAGCTCCTTTTCTTCTATCGGACCGGCTTATATTCAGGAGCAACTTCTAGTCGATGAGTAATCACTTCGGTTGGAATCCCTGGCATGTTCGAAGCTGACCAAGCGAAGACATCAGCATTATTTCTGAGGAAATAGATCAGCTCCGCTTTGGTTTCCTCATCAAGCATACTTCTGATCTGCACGACCCTGGTGGGGTCCTCTTCAGTCAGTGGAACTGAGATGGTTCTCTCCATGGGCTTACCAGAGTCTGCGATCGGGTCTCTCATATCTAATTGATCCCAAGTTGTAGGATCGTTGGAGTGCTTGTCTTGAATCATCAAGCACTGTCGTGCCATTCTCTGATCTCCTTTGGCCTCTCCATGCCACTCCTGGTGGGCAAACATACCAGGAGGTAGAAAGTTGACACTATGGCCCGAAATTTGCTCAGGGTGAGCCATCCCAGAATCACATTGTAGGTCGAAGGGGTTCGGACCACCGTGAAGTTGATTGGTAGTGTCTTCTATCAGGGTTCGATGCCGAGGGTTACAGGTAGTATTATTTCTCCCTCAACATCGACCTGGTTGCCTCCAAATCCAGTAAGTGGTATTGGAGATCTTCGTAATTTGTTTTTAGGCAGGCACATCCGGGAGAATGCATCACACAAAAAGATATCGACTGAGTTTTTATTATCAACCAAGATTCATTTTACATCATAATTGGCCACGATGGCCAAAATTACAACATGATCATCATGCGGGAGTCGAACCCCCGCGAGGTCATCATTAGAGAAGAGAATAGCATTGTTGTCCTTGAGCCGCTTTGGGGCATTGTCTTCGACTCTTCTCTAGCTGTTAGGTCGGTGTATCATCCCTACATCTCCGTTGGTGGGCCTCTGGTTCGGTAGTTCAGACACTTCTGGGGCTCTCTAGGGAACTATAGCTTCTGACCGAGGTCCTTGGCGACCAACATATAACCTTAAATAACCTCTCTTGTTAAGATCCTCTATAGCATCTCTTAGCTAGATGCATTCTTCAGTGTTATGGCCGTGATCCTGGTGGAATCGATAGTATTTGTTCCTGTTTCTTGGAGAAGAGGATGCCTTCATGGGATGTGGCCATTGGAGATAGTTTTCTTTTTCTATCTTCGAGAGTATCTTTTCTCGAGGGAGGTTGAGGGGGGTATAGGAGTCGAATCTTCAGCCCGATGCTCTGGGCCTGGGGGGACTCCATCGTCGGTCAGTATATTTGTTGTTGTTGTTGGGAGCAGGGGCCTTGTCCCCTGTTGTTCTTCTTCTTTGAAGAGGGCTTCCTTTCAGCTAACCGCCAGTTTGCCGCTTGCTCTGCAGCATCGGCATACTTCTGAGCTCTCGATAGGAGCTCAGTATAGCTTTTAGGAAACTTCTTGTCCAGGGAAAAGGTGAGCCTGGATGTATGAAGCCCCTTTTTTAAGGCAGACATGCCACGTGCTCTTGAGATCAGGGATCTTGAGCATGGCCGAATTAAATCTGGAGATGTAATCTCATAAACTTTCTCCTTCATTCTAATGAAGGAGGAACAACAGATCTGTATTGCGGGGGGTCTTGCGATAGGTCTTGAAATGCTAGACAAACAATTTTTCTAGCTCGAAAAAAGAATCGATGGTACATGGGCGAATGCTCGAGTACCACATCCAAGCAGCTTTCTTTAAGGTGGCCTGGAATGCGGGCAGTACATCATATTCGAAGGTCCTTGGATCATCATGTGGGCTTTGAAACTATCCAGGTGATCAAATGGATCGGAGGTGCCATCGTAGGGCTCTATCTAGGGGACCCTAAAATGCCGAGGAACAACTTCGGCGATGATATGGTCAGTGTAAGGAGGGCATAGCTCACATGCCACTAGATCATTGTGGTCCCTTCACTCCCGAAGCTTTGCAACCTCCGATTCGAGGGCTTTGAATTTTCCATTGTAATCCGGAAGAACTTGCTTCGACGGATTCTCCACGGGAGTGGAGTTTCAGAGGAGGGAGAGGGAGTTTGCCTAGGCCTTTTTCCCTTTCACAAAGAATCAGCAAGCCCAGGCATTCTCGAACTTCAGCCCTCAAGAGAGGGTTGAGGATGGAGAGAAAGATGGGTGGATTCTCCTCGAGGGGCTCTCTTCCTCCAGGATCAATAGCTATCTCTGGAGGTGGCTGGTAGATGCCCCACCTGGAAAGCTTTCTCCTGGAAGTCCTGAACCATGGCCATGAGGGTATTGACCTAGTTCAAGAGAGTTTCGAACTGCTGCTGTCCCATGACAAGTGTGGGAGGTGGAATATCTTTCCCCACCAGAGGCTCACCTCCTATGATGGAACACGACTTTGACTTGTTGAGGTCGATATGAGTCTTTCCTCTTGCCATCAAGAATTTCTTACCCTTCTCCTTCTTCAAAGAGGGGAGCTTAAAAATGGATGCTTAGCGGCTCCCCTACCTGGCACGCGAATCTGTTGGCATAGAATCCCTCTTCTAATCGAGCGAAACTACTAGATTGCAGGCCCGCTTCCTAGTTTACCAACAAAACAAATTCCTAGCCAGAGCTACTCCGGTGGGGGACACTCTGATGCCTAAGTCAGAGGCGAGCTACAGCCACAGAATGGAAAAAATTATGAGGAGGATAAATGGAGAGGAAATGACTTTGAGATTTTCAAGACTATGTTGTGCCTTACCTGGAGTGTCCCCTCTTACCATTATTTATAATGATTCATCCGGCCTGTAGTTCCGATCTCTTTCCTGTAGTTACGATGGAGGAGTTAATTCCTTTCCCTCCGTTCATAATCGTGGATGGTTATTAAACAGTTCTGGCCAGGCCGGAGACGTTGCTACTGGAATTAATGGCCACGTGGTCATTTTGTCATGGTCATGCTTTTGAGTAGTTAGAGAGTCGATGATAACTATTATCTGCCACGTTCATCAAGATTTGAGATAGATCAGAGATCTGTCTTCAGGCTTGTTCTTTGGAAGTGTTCGTAGCTAAATTTGAGACAGTATTTATGGCTGATGTCGAAGGTCACATCTTCGGTGTAGGCCGAAGGCTATGTCTTCGGTGTAGGCTAAATATTATGTCTTCGATATAGGCCGATGGTTGTGTATTCAGCTAGTCGTGAAGACCATGTCTTCAGCTGAGGCTGAGAACCTTGTCTTCCGCAGGGGCTGAAGACTGACTCTTCGATCGAAGTTGAGACTTTCGGCTTCGGCTTGTCCGTTATCTGGTCGGCTTCTTTCGGGCACTTTGGTTCGAGGTGCATGGTTCAGGAGAGGTGTCTTCGACTGGTTGATCCGATGGCTGATCTATGCTTGAACCGACATATCCCAACAATAAGTACAAAACTACATTCACAATTCCCTTCAGATAGTATGAATAGAATGTAATGCCTTTTAGACTTATAAATGCTCCTTCTGAATTCCAAAAAATCATGAATGATGTTTTTACTCCATACTCAAGATTTATTATTATTTATATTGATGATATCCTAATATTCTTTGAATCATTAGAATAATATTTCAAACACCACCAGACCTTCTGAATCTAGTAATCAGAAATGGTTTGGTCCTTTCTCAATCAAAAATGAATTTATTCCATACAAAAGTTAGGTTCCCAGGTCATGATCTAAATCAAGAAATAATTAGACCCATCAGTAGGTTAATAGAGTTTGCTGACGAATTCCCTAATACAATCCTATACAAAAAATAATTACAAAGATTTTTGGTAGTCTCAATTATATTTCTGACCATATTAAAAATCTTAAAATTATAGCAAAACCTCTTTATCAAAGACTTAGAAAGAATGCTCCAAGTTGGACATAAGAGCATACCAACATCATCAAACAAATAAAATTCCAAGTTAGGAGTCTTCCATGTCTCTATTTACCAGACCCAAAGGGTTCCAAAATTGTTGAAACCGATGCATCTGAACTAGGCTTCGGAGACATTCTCAAACAAAAGAAAGATAGAATAGAGCAATTAATTCAATTTACTTCTGGTAGTTGGAATGATAATCAATAAAAGTATTCTACTATCATGAAGGATGTTATATAGCAATTATTTTATGTTTTTCAAAGTTTCAAAGTGATTTACTCAATCAAAAGTTTTTACTTCGAATTGATTGCAAAGCAACAAAATTTATTTTGAAAAAAGATGTTAAAAATTTAGCTTCAAAACATATATTTGCTAGATAGCAAGCTTTATTATCAGTCTTTGAATTTGATATTGAATACATCAAAGGCAAAGAAAATTCACTGCCTGATTTTTTGTCTCATGAGTTTTTACAAGGCTTCAAATCCCATGGCTCCCAAGAAACCTCTAGCCCAAAAATCCATGGCCCAAAAAAAAACAAAAGCCTTTTATGCTCAAATGTTTAAACCCAAAACTATTATGATCCTATCACAATCTCAAAGTTTCTAATCTCCAAAATTCTAACCTGCTTTACCAAAACTATCATGGTATGACATTGTAACCCAAGAAGAAGATGAGAAAAAAATCCAAGAAAAATCTTAAAGCTCTCCACTTTTCACTAAATAGATGGCTGAATTAGCCAAGGTAAATCTGCACTCATGAGCCTAGAAATTTTTCAAAAAGCAATTGCTGAGATTGAATCTCAGCAATAGGCAATTTCAAAATAAAAATAAAAATTGGTAATTGAGATTTTTGACTTATTACCACTTCAAAAATCTTAAATGGAAGTTGGGATTTTTGACCCAACTTCTCTTTAAAAAATAGCACCCAAAAAATCACTATATTTTGAATAAGTTATTTTCCAGTCCATTCTAACCATAGAAAATGAATACATGGATAATGATCCATGAAAAATAGTTTCAAAAATATTCCTAGAAAAATGGCATTTTTTATCCAAAGATCCTTTGAAGACACACATTTTCTATAAATTTATCCTGGTAGATATCGACTCAATGCCATCAAACACTACAAAGACAGGGCTGATCCATCCATTATTATCCATTCAATAGTCCAGATTTTACAAGTTTTATCTCCATCTACATGGAGAGACAATCCAAACACTTTCAAAGAATTATCCCAGAAATACAATCTCCAATACTTCAATTACTGAGATTACAGAAATGCATGGTACCATGCATTCCTCTTTCAAAATACCCACCACAGAAACTCTTGGTTATTTTATTTCAAAACTAATCCCAAGTCCCACATTCCATACTGGTTCTCAGACTGGTGGTGTCATTAACCCTCAAAATCTTACCCCAAATAGTCAATGAGAGATATCTTATCTATCAGCAAAAAATATTACTACCAAATAGAGAAAAGAAATTCCCTCTTCATCTTAATTTCTTTCCTCAAATTTCCTTGTCATGGATTCCATGCTGGGAGTATTCTATTATCAATATCTCAAATTTTTAGCCAACATTGGCCAGGAAGTTCAGGATAAAATGATGGTAAGAATTTAATCCGAAAAAGGCCACCAAGCCAAAAGTGTTAGAGTGGTTCAACAAAAATTTACAATTATCAGTTAAGATGGCACCCTCTACTTCAAGATTCCTCATCTAGAGATCCTTTTCCAGCTCCAGATTAGTAGCAGCAAGGATAAGAGTAGAATACAAAAAACTTCTACTAGAAATATTGGCAAAATTTAAAAAGGAGGAAGAAGAAGAAGATCAAAATAATAACTCTTCTTCCTCCAATCAATTACCCAACAATGAAGATGACTGTTTCAGGATCCTATGAAGCATTGATCCCAAAGCAACTCAAATAAATCTCTGAAGCAGAACATAATCACACTCACAATGGCTACTGACAAGATCCTCATCAAAGCAAGAGGATGGTACCATCACTGACAAAAGCAATGCCCTCTGGTCAAATCAAGATGGTACCATCCTCGATAAAAGCAATGCCCTCTAGTCAAATCACTAACAAAAGTTGCACCAGGCAGTACCCTCTTGCTAACATCTGAAATCAAGGATAGTACCCTCTAATCAAATCAATCAACAGGATAGTACCAGATAATACCCTCCTATAAAGATGCTGTATCAAAAAGCAGACAAAGACAATACCGGACAATACTTTCCAGACAAGAACTCTGATCAAGGCATTGGAATCTTAGCAGACTCTAGCTGATTTTCAAATCTGATTTCGAACATCAAACAACTCTCAGCCTCAGTGAAGCTAACACTCTATAAGAAGAAGTAAGATCTAAAGAAGAAGGTAGAACAAAAAACCTCATCATTCAAGCCTGTCTAAAAGCCTCTTCAAAAAATCCTTTCCTTGTAATTCCAAATATCCAATATCCAAGTTTATCAAAAAACCCTTTGGGATCGTTGGGGATCTTAAATTTGTATCAAAATCCTAATCCTTCTGAGCCTAAGTGTTCTCCAAAAGGCAAGAAGCAAATGAAGCTTATGCCATTATATCTTTCAAAAATCTTCAATGAAATTTATATTCTTCAAAAAGAAGTTCTAATTTCCATTTCTTTTTGCAGCTCTCTTACTTGGAAGTTGCATCACGGTACTTTAATAGCTTAATTCTATAATAGTTTATACTTCAAACTTCTTAGCAAAGTATTCTGGAAGGATCGTAGTAACAGCCGCCTTTAGGAACATCCTTTAGGCTGATTCGGGGTCATCCTGCTGTAAGAAATTATAGTGGAAGAGGTGCCTTTATGATCACAGAATGAAGAACTGCTAAGAAGTAAAACAATATTCATTTGAATAGATATTCATCTACAATCTTTTTCTTGGTTTCTACAGTTCTTCAATATTTATATGTTCTTCAATATTTATATGTTCTTCAATATTTAAAGGTTCTTCAACAGTTATATGTTCTTCAATTCATGATTTATTTTGGATTAAATCCCATTTATCTATCTCTTCACCCCTGGTATACTGCATCACTACCTTGATAATATAATATAATATATTTTATATTATAAAATATAATATTATTATATTGTATAATATATTACATAATACTATATTTTATAAAATAATACTATAGAAAATAATGTAATATAATATTATAGTACATAATATGATATTATTCTAAATTACATTAATATATTTTATTTTATTTTATTTTATTTGTAATATTAAAAAATATAATAAAATAATACATATATTATATAATAATATAATGTAATATAATTTAAATTATATATTACATTTTAAAATGTAACATACACTATATTATATTATAGTTAATATAGTATAATATATTTAATATAATGTGGTATATTTTATTAAATATATTTACATATATTCGACATGATATAATATATATCTATATCATATATTTATATATATATATTATAAATATAGTATGTTAAATTTAATACTATAACATATAAATTTATTATATTTAATATATAATATGTAAAACATAAATTTAATATATAATATATAAATTTAATATAAAATATATTTATATATTATAATATATTATTATAATATAATACATAACAATATTATATAATACATTATTAACTATATAATATTAAAAATAGAATATTATTATAGTAATAATATAATATTTATATTATTTGATATATTATTCAAATATAGTAAATTTAGAAATTACATTATTAAATTTAACATAATATATTTATATTATATGTAAGAACAAAATTTAATTATATATTATATTATATAAAATATATGTAAATATATTTTTTATAAAATATATTGTATTATATAAAATATATTATATATTATAATATTATAAATAAAATATTATTATATATTAAATAGATGATATATTTAATATATTACTTAAATATATTAAATAATATATTAAATTTATATATAATATAATATAATATAAATAATATATAAAATAATATATTATATTTATATTATATTATATTATATTATATTATATTGAAGGGAAGGGGAAGGAAGAAGGGGTGGGTAATTTGGTAATCTAGATTACTTGGAAGTATTCGGATTACCACATCTCCTAGGTTACATTTGGTGCATTGCCAAGCAATGGTTGCATTTGATGCATTGCCAAGCAATCCTCAAAGGTAATGTGGAATACCAATGATATGGATTATCAATAATATAGATTACAACTAATATGGATTATTATGTTAGGTACATGCAAGTAATTTGCATAAAGCAAAATCAAATTTTTAAAAGATTTCTCCTAAATTAAATCTATATTTTATTTATAAAAATAGAATTCTTAAATATTTTGTGGACCCTTGGAATGATTTTGATGATAACAAAATATTGGAGCATGTATTTGATTACTAACCATTCTCAAGTGTTTTACAAGTTTTTATAGGATGATTTTAGTGTACAAACACTCTACCTGCAATTCTGGTATAAGTCAAGTTTATTTTCAAATAAGTATTATGTAATCAAGAGCCCAAAGAAAAATTACCTATGTATTCATGAAAATGGGCCAATTCAATGTATTTTTCTAGTTTAAATTTCTTAGAATAGGCTTTAAAGGAGTTTGGAAGGCTTTGAAGTTGGTTGGAAGCTTTTGGAAGCAATCTGGAGAAGTTCGGAAGGTTTTTGGCAAAAGTCACTCGAGCTGACTCAAAGTAGAAGAGCCGACTCGAAGTATGGCATGGCACTAGGATTTCTGGCATGCAGACATTCGAGCCGACTCGAAGAATGAAGAGCCGACTCATCTAGAGCTTCATTTTCTCAGTCAGATAGGTGAGCCAACCTGATTGATATCCAAGTCGACTCAAACTTGTAGTCAGATAACCGAGCTGACTCGATAGTTCACCGAGCCGACTCCTCTAGAGTGAGAACAATTAGTTCGGAGAAGTTCAGCCAGGCGAGTCGACTAGTTGAAGAAGAGCCGACTCGACCAAAGTTCACTTTTAGAAGTTCTGAGAACCCGAGCCAACTCGATTGAGAAGAGCTGACCTGAGCAGAGTGAAGATTCAGAAGTTCTAAGGAACCGAGCCGACTCGAAGCATCTGAGCCGACTCGAGCACTTGTTCCAAGTGCATAATGGCTAGTTCCAGAACTACTTTTTTGAATCCAAAAAGTGCTCCAATGATCATATTTCAAATCCCAACATTCTACAACGACTATATTGACTTGAAATCAGTTAAAGGGACTATTTATAAGGGATTTGAACATCTTTTGAAAAAGTTAATGAGCTTTTAATGACCATTTAAGAGAGTATTCAAGAGAGCCTTCAAGCAAGCACTCAAGACTTCACCAACTCTCATCAGATTCTTGAGGTTTTTACTGAGGAAGATAAGAAGCCTTGAAGAGCATTCAAAGAGCAATTAAGAGGGCTTCTCAAGAGCTACAACTACAACCACTTGACAACGTTCGATTTGTCATAGAGTTGCTCTATTTTTTAAACTCTTTATTTGAGTTGTTCCAAGTATAATAGGAGCTGTAACTTGGATTTGTTTATATTTTTGGTGAGCCTTTGAAAACCAAGAGTGGGTTGTTAGTGAGCCCGTGAAAACTAATAGTGTATTGGATTTTTGGTGATCCCGGTTTAAAACCAAGTCGGGGTTTTGGATTGTGAGCCCGTGAAAATAATCTGGTTGTATTCCAATGGTGAATATAGTGAAAATCTCAAGTGGTATCTTGGGTAGTAGATATAGGAGTAAGGTTGCACTGAATTACTCTAAATTTGCTTATGTTTGTGCTTGTGTGATTGTGCTCTTCAATTACTTTTGCATCTCTTGCTTAGTTCACATCACTCAGTGCTTAAGTTATTTTAAAAGGAGCACATACTTATCAAAAACTTTAAATACCCAATTCATCCTTCCTTTTGGATAAGCCACTTGGGCAACATATTTTATATTATAAAATATACTAAATCTAAAATATTTTATAGTTTATATTAAAATTAAAAAATAAAAATTATTTTAATTCTAAATAAAGTTAATATAAAAATCTATATATAAAAAAGATAATATATTTAATATATTATTTAAACATATTAAATAACATATTACATTTATATGTTACATTATTAAATTTAATGTATTATACATATATTATATATAAATATAGTTAATATAAATATACTACAATATATTTAATATGTTATATTATTTTAAATATATTATAATATATTTTATATTAGAAAATAAAACTTATAAATTTAATTATATTATTTTATATTAATATTATAATATTATAATTATATTATATATTACAAAATAAAATATAACATATTAATATAATATATTATAATATTATATTATATACCATGATATTATTAAATTATATTATAATATTATAATAATATAATTTATATTATTTTATAATATCATAATATTATAATATATATTATATTATTTAATAATTTTTAATATTATAAAATAAAATAAAATATATTAATATAGTATAGTTAATATTATAGTACATACCATAATATTATTATATTATATTATTATTATATTATTTTAAATATAATATAATATATTTTAAATTATAAAATATAATTTATAATTTATATTATGTTAGTTATATTAATATTATAATAATATAATTATATTATATATTACAAAATAAAATGAAATATATTAATATAATATAGTAAAATATTATAGTATATACTATAATTTTATATTATATTATATTATATTAATTTATATAATTATTAAATAATAATATAATATAATATAATATTAAAATATATTTTATAATTTTTATATTTATAATATAATATAATATATTACATTTTATAACATTAATAAAGGATATTTATATTATATTATATTATAGACTATATAATATTATATAGTTTATCATCTATATTGTATAATATTATTATATATTATACTATAATAATATAATATTATTATATTTATTATTTTATATTATATTTTGTATTATTTTATAATATAAGAGGAATGGAGAAGGAAAATGGAATATTATCTAAATGATTACCAAAGAGGTGGTAATCTGGATTACTACCCCTCCTAGAGATAATCTAGATTATATCCTAAGAGGTAATCTAGATTACTAAACAGAATAGATTGCCATCTAGAAAAATATATCAAATATAGCAATATGATAGAGTCCTATTAAATTACTAGTAATTTGGATAGATTACCTGCTATTAAACGTAACCTAAAAGATAATATGGATTACCGTAATATGGATTGCTGGCAAGGGTGACAGGGTTGGGGAAGAAATCCATCGAGTTTGAAATGGCCCTAAAGGAAGAGAAGGGGGAGAGCCTCTATTGGGCCAAAAAGCTGGCTGCCTCTACGACGGAGGTAGCCCGCCTGGAGGGAAGGGCATAGACCCTCTAGGTGCAACTCGAGGAGGAAGTGGCTCAGATCGTGGTAGCCATGGAGAAGGCCACGGTGGCCATTGCACTGATGGAGGTGGTGAAGAAGGAAGCCGTTGAGGCCGTCCCTAGATTCAAGGCATCCGAAGCCTTCAAGGATGAGGTCGCTGAGGCAGTGTTGGACTCCTACCACTAGGGGCTCAACGACTTCTATGGTAAGGCTGTCCACCTCTTCGAACTGAAGGGGCTAGAGAATACCTAGCTCGAATTGTCGGTCCTCAGGGTGCCTAGAGGTCCTGTCACTGAGGTCGTGCCGGAGCCAGAGCCAGAGTCTGGGGATCGAATTAGGAGCTACTGCCACCCAGGATGCCCCTCTATCAGAAGGAGTCATTTGTCAGCTAGGAAAGGAGCTGGCGAGTAAAACTTAGATTTTTTTTTTCTTCATGTAACTAGATTTTTGGAAGACTCCTAACCTATCCAGAGTCTTCATAAGATGTAGAAGATTTTCAATCAATGAAAACATTATTTTTTTCAATCACTGAGTGCTCTCTTTTTTTTCTTTTACTTTATGTTCAAGTTCATTGAATGGTTTCCCGGCATGTCAGGAGCCTTGACTGATGTAAGAAATACTTTGATAAATAAACACAATTTCTTTTCAACTGATGTGTCTTCTATCCTTCTCATCTTATCTTCTATTCTTTATTTCTCTTTCAACCCCCCCCCCCCCCCCCCCACCTTTTTTTTGCTTTAAGGCATTTCAAAGGAATCCACCAAAGGTTGTGAAGGACTTACTTCTATAATGAAGATCTAGTCCCACTCAACTGATGAACTTTGTCTTGCTCTCTTCTTCCTTCAGCTTTTTTATCCCTCTGCATGATAGGAAGATAGGCTCCATGGTCATTGTATATGGGCTCTCCCCAAGGCTTGGCCATTCTGGGTTAACTCTAGAGTCTTGGGACTAACATGAAGGACTCTAAGAACACTCTGCTTCTATTCTGCTGATCTTCAGGTCACATGAACTTGAGTGTAGGGCTTTTGGAGTTGCCTGGATTGATTTGTCGAACTATGAGTCAAGCGGTAGATATCAAGATTTCAGCGGCTTCCCAGCTTACATCTCCAGACTGTGAGTAAGGCAATTGAGTGCCAAGCTTCTGGAGTCTTGCAACTTGATTTGCAAAACTGTGAGTCAAGTGATAGATGGTGGGATTTCATGGGTTTCCTAGCTGACATCTCTGGACTGTGAGCAAGGTAATTAAGTGTTGGGCTGGTACTGAAAATGTTCCTGTGCTACCAGTTTAGTATTTGAACATATGTGGTCACACACAGTGGGGTTTCTTCTTGATGTATTAGCTTGGGAATGATTGGGAATCATTCTAGACTTGTTTGACAAGGAGTTGTCAAACTGCCACTCGAGTCGACTCGAGGCGAGTTGACTTGACGGACTCTGCTGAAAATCGAAAATGTTTCATTGATCTCTGTAATCGTTATGGGAATTAATGCTTTACGTTATAGAGTTTTAATCATGCCAGTTGCTGAATTCCAAAGGTCTTCTAATCTGCAGGAATTCCAATAGACTCCAAAACTCACCATTAATCTCTTATTAACCTCCCCTTCATGGCTTGGTTTTAAGGCCTGTTTTTGGGTGAGCTGAAAAGAGAAGATGAGGAATTGTTCTCTTTTGCCATAGGTCAGGATTTTGCCATTTTTGGTTGGTTAGAATTCATCCTTGACCTCTGAGAGATTGTGAGATCAAATCTCATTCTTGGAAAGAAAGTGTAAGGTTTGGTTTTTGGATTTCCTGAGTGCTTACATTATGTTGAAAGTTTGGGATAGAGTGTTTTGTGAAGGGTTCTTGGATATTTTGTCCCATTTCAATTCAGCAATCGGCTCTTTAAGTTGTTGAAGAAGGAGTCCACCACAACCACATCGTTCAAGAAAGGCTAGCACCTCAAAGGAAGGAGGAGAATCTCCTTACCCCGATGTGAACACCCTTAGAGGCAGAATGTCTATGCTGCTCAAAGAGCCGGTGCTCTTCCTTGGAGTACTCCCTTCATGGTGATCAACACCTTGTAAAAGGTTTGTACTCTTATCCTATGGGTCCGAAGATATGGTCTTCGGCACCCTATTATGTGATTCATAGAATGGTCCTATGAGTTGCATAATTTGCATGCTTGATTTCATACATGTGTTACTCTATATGCATAATGATTTGTATAGGGCCAGTGTTAATTAGATTAACATACTTAGATTAAATTGTTTTATCCACTTCTACTATGCATCATGTAATTTAAAAAAGTTTTAAATTGCATGCATCAAGGGCCCACCAGGGTTTCATCCCAATAGTGGTATCAGAGTCGCAGGTTGAATGCATATTTAGTTTAATACTTTTGTATGAAATCGGCTTGATATCTTTCGCATAGTACTTGGATTAAGGTGGATTCGCCATGGCCGTCCAGTCATAGGAGAGAAGCATGGTTTAAAGGCCATTTCTTTCCATTCAATGGGGTTCTCCTATGGCATGTAGGGGTGCCGCTGCATCATGACCTTATGAAGATGAAAGTGAGGGATTTGATAGGTTAAAATTGTTTTAATCTATGTTTATGGATCATAGCTTTATTTAGATGAGATCTAAAAGATGCATGATTTAAAATTTTGAAAAGTTCAAGTGAAAAGGAATGAATTTTAGACTTACTATTTTCTGCCCAGGCAGACGAGCCGACTCGCCTCCTGCTCGAGTCGCTCGTCTTTGAAGAACAAAGAAAGTTGTTTTGCCGAGCCAACTCCTCCCTACATGAGTCGACTCGGATCTGAGAACAAAGAAAAGTCTTCTGGATGAGCCGACTCACCTCCTGCATGAGTCGACTCGACCAGAAAACTTGAAAATAGTAAATTTAAAGTTCATCAAATTTGGAGAAATTATTTCATTTACTTTTGAAATTGTTCCAAAACTTAGAATATTTGAAAATGTTTCAATTAGCATGCTACACTTAATTGAAAATTAAGTTGTAATTTTAAAAAACTTTTAAGATTTAGGATATGATTCTAATCATAAGTCATGATTAATAAACCATGGATTGATTGGGTTAGCTAGAATTGGGTCCTTAAATGGGTTAGACCTAGGTTTAGATGATTGGACTTAAAAGAGAAAAGACTAATCAAAAGTTGAATTAGTTCTCTCCTCTATAGATCTCTCTAATAGTTAGTTAGATCAATCCACACATTTAAATGGACTTATTGGTGGCTTCATGGTAAGCCCGAGTCTTTAGGTTAGTCTGATTCAGTATGGTAAACCACTTGGTGTCTAAGGTAAGTTTGACATTGGTGATCAAGGTTCTTTGGGGCTAACTCTTACCTGGCCAACTCAAGGTTAGAGTCTAAGGCAAGAGGCTTACCTGGCTTAACCCATCCCTTGATCTTACTTGCCTAGCTAATGTGGTGAATCAAATGAGATTAGATTATCTATCGACTCGAGTTGACCCATGTTAGCTAAGGTTAATCAGTCTGACTGATTTATGGTGCCCATGGACCAATTTGATCTTGAAACCCTCTAGGAGTTTGGTGGGAGTCTTCTTGATCAAGGTCCTTGTTTTCTTCTTATATGTCACAAAATATAAATCATCTAAATTATTAGGTCCATAAAAGGACTAAGTTATGTGATAACCCAAGTCTTAGCCTCCCATTAAGTTGGATTGGCAATGAGTCCATAAGTTGGGTGATCATTAGTAGTTCCAAAGAAAGGGTGGTCACAGGTGAGTGGAATTGCCATTTAGCATATGATGGCTCAGTGCGACTATCTTAACATGTAGTCAGGTGGGCCGACCAAAGTCGGGCTTGATCATGGATTAGTTAGAAGCATCGAATTTGATCATGTAAATGGTTGGACCTAACCAGGACCTTCAATAGGAGGCCCAAAGGCCGATTGTGAGGACCCTTGGGGGAAAATGAATACTAGGATTACTTAAAGAAGCAATTGGTATTGTACCTATGTTGACCCCTGGAATGGTTTTGATGATAACAAAACATTGGAGCATGCATTTGATTACTAAACATTCTCAAGTGTTTTACAAGTTTTTGTATGATGATTTTAATGTACAAACACTCTACCTACAATTCTGGTGTAAGTTAAGTTTATTTTCAAATAAGTATTATATATTAAGAGCCCAAAGAGAAATTACCTATGTGTTCATGAAAATGGGCCAATTCAATGTATTTTTCTAGTTTAAATTTTTTAAAATAGGCTTTAAAGGAGTTTGGAAGGCTTTAAAGTTGGTTGGAAGCTTTTGAAAGAAATCCGAAGAAGTTTGGATGATTTTTGGCCAAAGTCACTCTAGCCGACTCGAAGCAAAAGAGCCGACTCGAAGTATGGCACAGAACTAGGGTTTCTGGCATGCAGACATACGAGCCGACTTGAAGAATGAAGAGCTGACTCGTCCAGAGCTTCATTTCCTCAGTCAAATAGGTGAGCCGACCCGACTGATTCCGAGCTGACTCAAACTTGCAGTCAGACAACCAAGCTGACTCGAGAGTTCACCGAGTCGACTCCTCTAGAGTGAGAAAAATTAGTTCTGAGAAGTTCAGCCAGGCGAGCAAACTCGTTAAAAAAGAGTCGACTCGACTAGAGTTCACTTTTAGAAGTTCTAAGAACCCAAGCTGACTTGACTGAGAAGAGTCGACTCGAGCAGAGTGAAGATTTAGAAGTTTTGAGGAACGAGCCAACTCGAAGCATTTGAGCCGACTCGAGCACCTATTCCAGGACATAACGGCTAGTTCCAGAACTACATTTTTGAATCCAAAAAGTACTCCAATGGCCAAATTTCAAATCCCAACATTCTACAATGGCTATATTGACTTGAAATTAGTTAAAGGGACTATTTATAAGGGATTTGAACATCTTTTGAAGAAGTTAATGAGCTTTTATTGAACATTTGAGAGAATATTCAAGAGAGCTACAACTGCAACCACCCAACAGCATTTGGTTTGTCATAGAGTTGCTCTATTTTTTAAACTCTTTGTTTGAGTTGTTCCAAGTACAGTAGGGGCTGTAACTTGGGTTTAATTAGGTTTTTGGTGAGCCTTTGATAACCAAGAGAGGGTTGTTAGTAAGCCCATAAAAACTAACAGTGTATTGGATTTTTGGTGATCCCGGTTTAAAACCAAGTTGAGGTTTTGGATTGTGAGATCGTGAAAACAATCTGGCTATATTCCAAGAGTGGATATAGTGGAAATCCTAAGTAGAATCTTGGATAGTGGACGTAGGACCGAGGTTGCTCCGAACCACTCTAAATTTGCTTGTGTTTGTGCTTTTGTGATTGTGCTTTCTATTTGCTTCTGCATTTCTTTCTTAATTCACATATCTCACCACATAAAATTATTTTAAAAGAAGCACATGCTTGTAAAAATTTTTAAATACCCAATTCACCCCCCCTCTTAGGTAAGCCACCTGGGCAACAACTGGTATTAGAGTAGTGTCTCTAAACTATACTTTGTGGTCCATCTGATTCAGAAAGGTGTTTCCATTTGCAAGTGGTGGAATGAAGCCTAACTTGGGTTGGCTACATCAATCCTCTAAAAGGAAAATGGCTTAAGCTCCTCCTTCAGGATCAGAGGTCCGGAAGAAGACTTGGGGAGATGATCCTGAGAGAAGTAGAAGCACTCCATCCTCCAGAGGAGCATCTGGTGGAAATGGAGTATCGATGATGGAGGCTCCAAGGGGCCTCTACGAGTTGAGTCTCTGCTAATGGTCAGCTCCCCAGTTCAGATAAGGGAGAGTCCATCTCCGGTGGTTGATGTGCCACCGCCTTGCCCCCCTGCGGTGGATAGGGGCAAGGCACCACAAATCAAGAAGGAATCCGTCTGGGAGGTTCCTCTAAGTGGGAGTCATCCTGTTGATTCTTCGGAGTTTTCCCCCATGGGGGGTCTTTTGGTTCCTACCATTGCTAGGTGGGCATTGAAGGATACCTTGATGCCTCATGATTTGGTAGTCATCCGGGGTCAGAGTCTTGCTACGGTGTCCGATTCTGCTTATTCCGCCTTATAACAGGTGAGGTTTTTATCATCCCTCTTTCACCTAATGAGTCGTTCAGTTTGTGACTAGTCTTATGCCTTGTTTTGCTGGTGTAGCTGGTCTATGACATTACTTTTATGGAAGAGGGCCTGGGGAACGTTGATAATCTCATCCATAGTTTGAAGGAAGAGCTCCACGTGGCCAGAGCCGAAAGAGAGGTGGCCGAGGAACTGAAGCAGTCCATGGAGAATCAGCTCGCTCGCATGGACGCTGAAGTTCGGGGCCTGAAGAGCGAACTGAAGAATGCCCACTTGACGATCTCAAGGTAGGAGGCGGAGTTGAGGAAGAATAAGAGCAGATTGACTCCTTGGAGCGTTCTGCTGAAGAGAGCCAGGAGAGGGTTGAAGACCTGGCCGGGGTGGCTGAGGAAGCGACCAAAAGGATCGAAGAAGCATCTTCGAAAGCCAAAGAGGCATCTTCAAAAATCGAAGAGGCGACCCTGGAGGCCGAAGCAACCAGGAGAGAATCCGAAGCCATGAGAGAGTAGGCAGCTAGAGTTGTTGCAGACTTTAGAAAATCCTCACAGTTCCAACAAGAAATGAATGAAGCAAGCTTATACAACTATCAGCATGGCTTTAATGATGGACTTGCCAAGCTCAGCATGGTCGAAGACCAGTCCACATATAGACCTCCACTATTCACAGGCACTAACTACACCTACTGGAAAGCCCTAATGAAAATTTATATTCAATCAGTAGATTTTCTATTATGGAAAATGATTCTAAAAGGACCACACACACCCATGAAGAAGGTTGATGGCATGGACGTCCCAAAACCTGAAGAGGAATGGGATGAACATGACATGGAAATGGGTGAGTGAATGCCAAGGCCATGAATCTCTTATATTGTGCTTTGGATGCCAATGAGTTTAATCAAATTTCTAATTATAATTCAGCAAAAAAAAATTGGGATAAACTTGAAGTAACCCATGAAGGAACCTCTCAAGTCAAAACATCTAAAATTAATCTTCTTGTACATAGTTATGAATTATTTAAGATGGAATTGAATGAGACTAAATATGTCATGTTCTTATGTTTTACAGATATTATTAACGGTTTAAAGAGTCTTGGCAGGACATATTCTAATGCAGACTGATGCGGGACTAAAATGCATGCAATTCTTTTTGTATATTTTATATGTGGGGTTAGGTGATTAATTCCCGAATCTCAGAACAAAATTAGTTGTAGGGAATTTTTTATGAATTTTTGAAGCCAAGCATGAAGATTAGAACCTAGAAAAGTACTAAAGAAGGATCGCCGTGGCTGAGAAGCCTCGGTTAAGGAAAGTTCTCCTATAATAAAAAGACTAGAGGTAGAGGGGGTGTACCTGACAACGTCTGAAGCGCCCGGTGGATTGTAGCGAAGGGATCTCTCGTTCCTCGACGGATGCATCCTGGAAAACCGAGCCAAAGACCCGTGGATACCCGGCTTTCTGCTCGGTGGTCCGATTGAGGCGTGGCTAGAGTCGTTGGATTCGTAGGAACTCGGGGACCTACAAACGACTTATCAGGGGTTAGAAAACTCTGAGAAAATCAAGAAAACAAAGGAAAATAGCAAAGAAAAGAAAGTTTTGGAGGGGGCTAGAAGGATGGTTGGTGGCAGGAAGATGGTTGCAAACACCAAGAAGAAGAACTCTCAAACCCCTTTATGCACACAGCAGGGTAATCACACAAAGAAATTGAAGAACTCAAGGTTTTTTTCATATCAAAATCTCCCTTCATACAAGAGGCTAAGGTCCTTTAAAAAGACCCTTAACCTTGGGCTCCAAGTAAGGGCACATAAGTCTTTACATAAGAATCATTTTCCCTCTCAAACCCTAGCTAGAAAATAACGAAACATTAGGTAGAAAAATCCCTAAAAATTCTCTTGACTTGGCCAACACTCCAAGGATGCCTAGGGGGGTGTGTTGGGATTCTAGGAGCAGCAAGAGGCCGGCCCAAAGGGGCTCGGGCTCATGGGTTTGGACCTTTGGAAGCTGGGGTGGCCTGGTAGCCAGGTAGCAGGAATATTCCCTAGTATCTTGCTTCTTAGGGGCTTGGGCTTGGCGCCTGGGCTTGATTTCTTTGGGCTAGGATGCAAATGGACCTCTAAAATCATGGATTCCTTGGTATATGAATATATTTTGTCATTTGGAAGGGAATCTGGACATCTGTAGGGCATTTGCAAGGAATCAGGGTTTTCTGAATTTTCCTCCTAGGGTCTTCAAATCTTCAAGCTGGGTTGGACTTGGGCTATACTTCCTCGTCTTCAATCTGGTTGGACTTGGTCTTCACTTATATGATGTAGTCTTGAGTCTTCAATATGGTTGAATAGGACTCAAAAAAATAAAATTAGCTCGACATGAGCTGACTAACACTGGACTGAACTAGCTCAACATGAGCTGACTAGTACAGAACTGAAACTTAAAATACTCAAATAACAACTAAAATGGACTCAGATAGGCTAAGCCCTTATTACAGATGGACTCATAAATTCTTGATCAATTCATAGAGGGTTGAAAAGCCTTTATCTTATTCTGGTGCCTTTGGTGTCCCCACCAATTCTCCCGGGGTGGGAGGAACTCGACCCTGTCGAGTGAAGATCAGATTGGCTCACATATCTCTTGAGAAGGTCTGGGTTGAGGCATTGCATGTCCCCTCGAGAAATCCATGAATCGTCCGACTCTGGCTGGCCTTGCCATCGGACCAGGAAGCGTTGATAGTCACGGCCCCGGGTCGTGATGGCTTGATCGTCCAGGATACGCTCGATCCATTCTCCTCTCTCAAGCCAATTTGTTTGTGGACACTCTGGGTTAGGGTCACTCATAATGAAAAGGAATAGGTCCAAAGGCCTCACTTGGTATCGCTGCTAGTTCCCTATACTCAACCAGGTCTGTAATATTGAAGGTAGAACTAATGCCCAAATCCGAAGGCAAGTCTAACACCTAGGCATTTGATCCAACCTTCTCTATCACTTTAAAAGGTCCGGCTCTACGAGCATGAAGCTTCTTTTAGGCCTAAGCCTAACCAAGATAGAATCCACTACATCAAATTCTTTGATCCATCTTCGGGAATTAGCCAGTTTGTTTAAAATTAGTGTAGGTGGTGAACATGTTGGGCACATGCAGACTCATAACAAATGATTCAAAGGACTCATACTAACACCTAACAGACTTGACTATGCATTCCTATAGAAGGAAATTTTATTGAACTCTTTGGATCTAAACCTAAGAGATTATAGGTTCCCTAGGTTTGATCCTAGCTTGACATGCACATGAAAATTTACAGTGAACTCCTAGCAAATTCCAAAGAGTGTGCTAGAAGTAAGATGCAAACCTAACATGCGTGATGAATGCATGCAGTATGCTAATCTCAGTTAAATGCAATCTAATAATCCTAGAAATGCTGGAGGTGTCAGGAAAAGGCAGAAAATAGGAAGTTGGTTCAGAATTAGTTTGGTAAGGTAGAGAAAATGGTTCATGGTTAGTTAGATAAAGTAGGATAAAAGATGGGGTGTCAGGAACTAATCCTATACTAATGAGGTTAACCTTATGAGGTTGAGCTATATCTACAGGATTTGCATAATGGAAGGATGGGTCGCCAATTTCGGGGAAGAGATCCTTAATGGGAACTATAGGAGGGGACTCATCTTGAAGGTATTGATTCAAAGAGATCAGGTCCTTAATAAATTCTTCTGGTTCTTGTATTTTTGGACTAGACTTTATAATTTGGCTCTCCTCTATGGTTTCCTCAGGTAAGGCTCTAGCAGCAGTACCTAGGTTCTCTTCCTCTATTTGTTCTTCCATTATAGCTTTAGGTTGGATGTGGTCAAGGTCAACTAGCTCTGGGTTGGTTTCTACCTGGGTATCTACTGGGTTAGCTAATTCTAGGTCTACTAAAGGTGTCTCCTCTTCTCCTTCATACTCATCCACTAGGCTCGCATCAGCTTCATACACTTCCGCATTAATGTAAGCCTTGTCAATCTCAGGAATGGTTGGAGAAGGTCGGATAGGGAAAAATTGGCTAGGTCCTGGTTTCTGATTATGGACACTAATCCTAGTAGGATCAGGTTGCCTAAGGGGTAGTGGCTCACTACTGGGCTCATATTTAGGAGTACTAATCCTATGGGGTTCAAGTTGACTAGGGGAAGCATGACTAGTACTAGATTGATACCTAGGGGTTATGGGCTCCCTAGGCTCATAGGACAAGGGTGCAGATCTATGGGTCAGGGGATTATAGGATCTGGGGTCATAGGATTTTGGGTCAGCTCTATGGTCAGGTTTTAAGGATGGATCATGGTATGGAGTCCTCCTAAGGTTGGGCTCCCTATATGGGTCAAGATATTGGGTTCTCCTAGGGTTGGACTTTGGTGCGGGCACCAGACTCAGAAGAAGACTTCAGGGCTCCATCTGGATCTCTGATTGACCTTGCCCAAAGAATTAGGGTTTTTTGGTTTTGTAATAAGGGTTGACTTGATCAACTCAATTTTAGCTTGAGTCTGTATTTCCCCGCAATTTAATTTTTGTTGAGTCATGTTGACTCAGTAGTGGTCTAGGTCTTCTCCAGGGTACCACATTTTCTCCCAGGCCCAAGCAAGTGGGCGCTACACTCCCAGCCACACGCCAGAGTCCAGGTGGTGCCACATCTCCATCCAGTGTACCTTGGTCCCCACACCACAAGAAAGCAGGTCCCTTCTTTCATGCGCTACTTAAGGGGAGATCAACTTAGAATCCTCAATCCAAGGAGGTGCCCAAAATATTTCCATAAGAGCCAAGCTATGAAAAGAAAGGAACAAAGCTTGGGGAGCAAGACTAGGAGGCGCCCAAATATTTCCAGATAAAACCAGGCATAGAAGGAAGAAAATTTCTCTTGAAGAGCAAGGCTAAGAGGCACAACCTACTTACCTTTTGGAGCCATCAATCAACACTTATGGAAGCTCTTGGCCAGCCATATGAGGAGGAATTGATTCTACAAACCTAATTTGAAGATCCACCCTATTAGTCCCACATGCGAAGATGTAAAATCCTGACCTCTTGTAAAGACCTATAAAATAAACCCCTCTTGTAAGTTTTAAAGAGACAACTGATGAATGAATTCAATTTATGTGTGAGCAAACTTTGTGTTTCTCTCTTCCGTACTTGTATTCAGGTGTTGAGCTCCGTGAGGGAGTAAAATCCAGGTTCCCTAGGAACCTTGAGGAGGTGTGAGATCTCCAACCCCAAAATCCTAGGTTAGCCACTTCCATTCCAAACCCTAGCCGCCCTTCATCCTCTTCATTCCACCAAACCCTAGCCTACCCCATCTCTCATGGCCCCTCTCTCCAAGTAGAGGCCGACCACCAGCATCCAGGTCCAGTTCGGCTGCTTCGAATACGGAGCAAATCCCAGAGGAAGTCAGATCAGCATCTAGGAGAATCAGGATTTTAGCAACATCAGCTTTCAAGTTCTTCTATCTGGTAAATCCTTCCTTGAGTATCTGGTTCCATAACTTGTTCTTCTTCTTCCCTAGATCTTGAGTTCAGAAGAAGCCAACTCTGTCAAAGGGCCAGTATTGGAGGATCCATTACGAAGATATCTGAATCCGGGGATCCAACAATCTGCTCAAGAGAGTCCTTCCACTAAACTCTGTGAAGATCACTGCCTAGTCTGTAACCCTTCTCTTCTCTTTACTTCTGTCCTGTTGAAAGTTCAGAGCAAAACCCTAGGTCTGGGAGTTTCTCAACCCCCAGCGATCCTTTACTTCTGAACTACTCTAATAACCTAGTTTCTTTAAATTGTGCTTTCAATTATTACATAGTTTCTTTCAATTTAGTTTAACTTTCCTTTGAGTCAAAGCCGACTTCTGAAAATAAAAAAAAAAGAAAGAAAGAATTAGTCTTGATTTACTTCCGCATCACATCATCTCTTTCGTTCTGCATCATTTTTGGTATCAGAGCTTTCGTTCTGCATCAGACTCCCTATATGGGTCAGAATATTGGGTTCTCCTAGGGTTGGATTCCCTATATGGGTCAGAATATTGGGTTCTCCTAGGGTTGGACTCCCTATATGGGTCAGAATATTGGGTGTTGGGTCTACTAGGCTTATAGGGTGTGGGTGCATAGGATTTATGATCATGGGATCTAGAGTCATAGGATATAGGTTCACAGGTTCTGGATTCATAGGTTCTAGGTTCATAGGATTTGGAGTCATAAGATCTATAGGTTGTGGGTATACTAGGCTTAGAGGATGTGGGTAAATAGGATCTATCTTCCTGGCCTACAAAATCCTGATTGGGTCTTCTAGGACTAACCTTAGGGATTGGGTCAGGATGATGGCCTCTCCTAAGTTCAGCCTCAAGGTATGGATCAGGGTTTGGGGTCCTCCTAGGTTGAGGATTGTAGTACGAGTCAGGATGAGGGGCTCTCCTAGGTTCGACCTCATGGTATAGATCAGGGTTTGGGGTTCTCCTAGGTTGAGGGGACTCAGGATCTGGCTCAGATTGTGACCCATGGGTTCTTGCTATGGTCCCTACATGGCCTCCTAACTAGTCAAACCTATTGGCAAGATGGTCAATTCTATTGTTGGTTTGGGTACCAGACTGAGTTAACTGGGTAGTTAATTGGGCCATGGATTGGGTTAGTTGCTTAGTGAGTGCTTTTATTTGGGCTTGCAAATTTTTCATGGGTTCAGACATTTGTGAAGGAGGTGGGTGATATGAAACCCCTGATCTAGTGCTCATGCAAGACTCGATCAGACCGACTATAGCTGACTAGACTTAGAGTCCAAACTAGATGCTCAATCAGGGTGGCAAACTAGCCTATAGTAACACTGTACTCAGCCAGGTAGGTGTAAGGGAAGTGTTAGGTCCCTGATTGCCAATCCTAGACACCAATCAGAGATTGGCCAGGTAGGCGGACCAGCACACAAGCTCTTCGGGATTGAATCCCTAAACCACCATTCTAGACACTGAGCACAAGGCACACACAGGTTAACTTGACACAGTGATCTAACACTAGCCCGGACCCGACCAGTTGGTGTCCCTAGCCCACTAGGGCAAATTAAGTCTAGTTAATTTTTAGGTTAAGGCTTGGGACCGAATGCAAGGGATGTGGTTTTGGGCTAAGGAGAGGTTATCAACTCCTCCCCTTATCTGATATAGCAAGAGTGCCCTTAAAAGTAAATTATGCAATGATGGCAGGCAGATGAGGATGCAAATTAGGGTTTAGATGTTTTTGGTATTTTTGGAGAATATTTAAATTTTTTTTTGTATTTTATTAAATAGAAGAAAACTTGCAAATTATGGCCTAATATGCAGGAAATATACTAAAATTAAAAGATATGCAAAAAATGCTAAACAAAATCCTAAAACTTCCAAACTTGTCTTGCTGAAAAAAAATAGAGCCGAAACTTTGTAGGCTATATTTTGGCTTGCAGAGAATTCACATGCCATAATAAAATCTGAAAAAACTCTCAAAATTACTGTGAATTATGATAAATGCAGAAAAATAAATTTCATAATTTTTGGAGTTTTTATCAGGGAGAAATAATTTAAATAACAGAGTATATATGGACTGAAAAATTGTAGAAAATAAGCCCTAATCTAAGCTCTGATACCAAATGATCCGGACTAAAATGCATGCAATTATTTTTTTATGTTTTATATGTGGGGTTAGGTGATTAATTCCCGAATCTCAGATCAAAATTAGTTGTAGAGAATTTTTTATGAATTTTTGAAGCCAAGCATGCAGATTAGAACCTAGAAAAGTACTAAAGAAGGATCACCGAGGCTGAGAAGCCTCGGTTAGGTCAAGTTCTCCTACAATATGAAGACTGGAGGTAGAGGGGGTGTACCTGACAATGTCTGAAGCACCCAGTGAAGATCACAGTGAAGGGATCTCTCGTTCCTCGATGGATGTGGTCTGAAAAATTGAGCCAAAGACCGGCGAATACCATGCTTTCTGCTCGGTGGTCCGATTGAGGCATGGCTGGAGTTGTTGGATTCGTAGGAAATCGAGGACCTGCAAATGACCTATCAGGGGTTAGAAAAATCAGAGAAAATCAAGAAAACAAAGAAAAACAATAAATGAAAGAATGTTTTGGAGGGGGCTGGAAGGATGGTTGGTGGCAGGAAGATGGTTGCAAACACCGGGAAGAAGAACTCTCAAACCCCTTTATGCACATAGCAGGGTAATCACACAAAGCAATTGAAGAACTCAAGGTTTATTTCATATCAAAATCTCCCTTCATACAAGAGGCTAGGGTCTTTTAAATAGACCCTTAACCTTGGGCTCCAAGTAAGGGCACATAAGTCTTTACATAAGAATCCTTTTCCCTCTCAAACCCTAGCTAGAAAATAACGAAACATTAGGTAGAAAAATTCCTAAAAATTCTTTTGATTTGGCCAACACTCCAAGGACGCCTAGGAGGGCGTGTTGGGCTTCTAGGAGCAACAAGAGGCTGGCCCAAAGGGGCTCGGGTGCATGGGTTTGGGCCTCTGGAAGCTGGGGTGGCCTGGTAGCCATGTAGTAGGAATATTCCCTGGTATCTTGCTTCTTAGGGGCTTGGGCTTTGCGCCTGGGCTTGATTTCTTTGGGCTAGGATGCAGATGGACCTCTAAAATCATGGATGCCTTGGTATATGAATATATTTTGGCATCTGGAAGGGAATCTTGGCATCTGGAGGGCATCTGCAAGGAATCAGGATTTTCTGAATTTTCCTCCTGGGGTCTTCAAATCTTCAAGCTGGGTTGGACTTGGGCTATACTTCCTTGTCTTCAATCTGGTTGGACTTGGTCTTTACTTGTATGATGTGGTCTTGAGTCATCATTATGGTTGAATAGGACTCAAAAAAATAAAATTAGCTCGACATGAGCTGACTAACACTAGACTGAACTAGCTCAACATGAGCTGACTAGTACATAACTGAAACTCAAAATACTCAAATAACAACTAAAATGGACTCAGATAGGCTAAGCCCTTATTACAAATGGACTCAAAAATTATTGATCAATTCATAGAGCGTTGAAAAGCCTTTATCTTATTCTGGTGCCTTTGGTGTCCCCACCACAGACCTCGTGCAAAAGATTTTGAGATCTCTTCTAGATAAATGGGACCCAAAAGTGATAGTAATTCAAGAGGCCAAGGACCTCAACACATTACCACTAGATGAGCTATTGTGTTCCCTGATTACTCATATGCTGACCATGCAGCATAGAAGTGAAGATGATATAAAGAAAACAAATCAATTACCTTTAAAGCTGCAGCAAAATTGAAGAAATAAGAGAGAAATAGATGAAGAAAGTCCCTCATCCGAAGATGAACTTGAAGATGATGATATCGCACTTGTAGTGAAGAGATTCAAAAAGTTTATGGACAGGAAAAAGGAAAGATATTGGAGAAAATATCATAGAAAGGGAGATTACAGCAAAGTAAGGAAAAAGAAAAAGATAGAGATAAAGAAAAACAGCCCATTTGCTACGAATGCAAGAAACTAGAGCACTTCTGATTGGATTGTCCTAATTTGAAGAAAGCGTACAAAAAGAGTTGTTTGTTATTCACCTAAATTTGTATCAAAGTTTTCTTCACCTAAATTTCATGCATCAAAGTTTTCTACATTGAAATCTTTTGCATTTAGAGCTTCAACATATACATCAAGAGTTATTTGTTATTCATGCAATGGGTTGGTCACAAAGTATTTGAATGCAATTTCAAAAGAAATGTTAGAAGTAAAATTAGAAAGATTTGGGTTCCCAAAGGAACCACTCCTGCTAACCTGCAAGGATCCCAAAAAGCTTGGGTACCTAAAAGAACTACTTGATTATTTTGTAAGAATGTCTTGCAGCCCATAATACAAAGAAAAGATGGTATCTGGACAGCGACTGTTCAAGACATATGACCGGTGACAAGGAACAATTTATCACCATAGAAATGAAGGATGGAGGAATGGTCACTTTTGATGACAATGGTATGGAAAAGATAATTGGCATCAGTAAGATTAGAATTATCCCTTCCATATTTATTAAAAATGTATTGCTAGTTGACAAATTGAAGCATAATTTATTAAGTATAAGTCAATTATGTGATAGAGGCTTCAAGGTTGTCTTTGAATCTTCGATGTGCATTATAACTAACTTACTTGATTCTAGCACTAAGCTTATTGGTCATAGACTTGGAAATATATATGTGGTAGATTTGAATGATCTAGCCATGTCGAGAGATACAAGTCTAGTGGCAATGAATGCTAAAACCAAGGAGTCTAGCTTACTTTGGCATAGGAGATTGGTCATGCTAGTATGCATACAATTGCTAAATTAATTTCCAAAGATCTAGTTAGAGGTTTACCAAAATTCAAGGTTGATTTTGAACATGTTTGTGATGCATGCCAACTGGATAAACAAACTAGGGGGAGTTTTAAATCGAAAAATATGGTCTCAACTTCTAGACCTCTAGAGCTACTGTACATGGACCTATTTAGACTAACTAGGACCACAAGCCTAGGTGGTATGAAATATAGACTTGTGATAGTAGATGATTTTTTGAGATTTACTTGGGTTTTATTTATTATACTCAAAGATGAAGCTTTTAAAGTTTTCCAAAAATTTCACAAGAAAGTTTCAAACCAGAATAATCTTTCAGTTATTTCTATTAGAAGTGATCACGGCACAGAATTTGAAAATCAGTATTTTGCTGAATATTGTACTGAGCATGGCATTATCATAATTTATCTGCTCCTAGAATAACACAGCAAAATGTTGTTGTAGAGAGGAAGAGTAGGACTTTGGAAGAGATGGCCTAAACAATGTTATATGAAGGCAATCTTTTCAGGTACTTTTGGGCAGAAGCTGTGAACACTGCATGATACATTTTGAACCATGTTTTGATAAGACTGATTTTAAAGAAAACCCTTATAAACTTTGGAATGACAAAAAACCAAGCATTCATTATTTTCATGTATTTAGTTGTAAATGCTTTGTGTTATATAATGGAAAGGATAACCTTGGAAAATTTGATGCTAAATATGATGAAGCAATTTTTCTTGGTTATTCAATATCTAGCAAAGCTTATAGAGTATTTAACAAAAGAACATTGACTATTGAAGAATCTGTTCATATTATTTTTGATGATCTAACCCCTCACCTTCTAGAAAAGAAGAGTGCATTGACAATGATACAGGTGCAATTGACAAGCTATGGAGGACATGAGCTTAAAGGACAAACCAACACAAGAAGGAGAAGAAATGGTAAGTAAAGGTCATGATGATTTATCAAGAGAATGGTGGTATGTAACTTCACACCCTAAAGATTTGATTATAGGTGATCCCTCACAAGGTGCTAGGACTAGGTCATCACTTAGAGAAGTACATGATTACCTAGCATTTATTTCACAAGTAGAACCACATAGCATAGAAGAAGCTGAAAATGACCCTAATTGGATGATGGCCATGCATGAAGAACTTAATCAATTTGAAAGAAATAATGTATGAACCTTAGTAAATAGACCATCAGACCATCCTATTATAGGAACTAAATGGGTTTATAGAAATAAGCTAGATGAAAAAGGAAATGTAATTGGAAATAAGGCAAGATTAGTGGCTAAAGGGTATAATCAAGAAGAAGGAATAGATTTTGACAAAACATATGCACCTGTAGTAAGACTAGAAGCCATAAGATTATTACTTGCATTTGCTTATTACATGAATTTCAAATTATTTTAAATGGATGTACAAAGCACATTTCTAAATGATTTTATTTCAGAAGAAGTTTTTGTAGAACAACACCAGGTTTTAAAAATCATGCTCTTCCAAATCATGTTTTCAAACTTAACAAAGCATTGTATGGATTAAAACAAGCACCTAGAGCATGGTATGATAGATTGAGCAAATTTTTACTTGAAAATAATTTTGTTAGAGGTAATGTAAATATAACATTATTTATTAAGAGGAAAGAAAATGATATGTTAGTTGTATAAATTTATATAGATGACATTATTTTTGGTGCAACTAATGAGAATCTGTGTAGAGAATTTGCTAAGCTTATGCACGGTGAATTTGAGATGAGCTTGATGGGTGAACTGACCTACTTTTTCGGACTTAAAATTAAGTAAACAAAGGAAGGAATTTTTATCAACCAAGAAAAGTACATCAAGGAGATCATTAAAAAGTTTGGTATGGAATCATCCAAAGAAATGAGCACACCCATGAGCCCCTCCTGCAGACTGACAAAGATAAAGATGGCCATAACATAGATCAAAAATTTTATCGATGTATGATCGGATCACTGTTGTATTTAACTGCTAGTTGGCCTGATATCTTATTCAATATATGTATATGTGCTTGATTTTAATCAAACACTAAAGAATCACATATACTTGCTGTTAAAAGAATCATAAGTATCTAAAAGGAACAAGTAATCTAGGTCTATGGTATTCTAAGCAATCTTCATTGAATTTAATTAGATTTTTTGATGCTGATTATGGTAGATGTAAAATTGATAGAAAAAGCACCAGCGGTACTTTTCAATTTCTAGGGTTGAACATAATTTCTTGGCATTGTAAAAAATAAAACTTTGTAGCACTGTCTACTACTGAGGCAGAGTATGTGCCTGTAGGGAGTTATGTGCACAAGTACTTTGGATTAAGCAACAACTAAAAGATTATGATGTTATTCAAACAAAAAGTCCTATCAAATATGATAACATAAGTGCTATTAATTTGACAAAGAACCCAATTCCGCATTCAAGAACAAAACATATAGAAATTAGATATCACTTTATTAGGGATCATGTACAAAATGAAGAAATTGAACTTGAATTTATTCCAACTGAAAATCAACTTGTTGACATCTTTACTAAGCCACTTAATGAAGAAAGATTTCAAAAGATTAGAGGAGAATTAGGTTTATGTGACCCATTTTAGATTTTGACCTAATTTCTTCTAAATTAAGAAAAATTATTTAGAAAACCTCCATGACCAATTTAAAGTAGATACCCACCTTATTTAGTATGTTCTTAGGGCTAGATATTTTTTTATTAGCTTTTTAGAGCCTTTTTGTTGATTTTTGCTCAAGCCGACTCAAGCAAACTTGGTTCTGACCGAGCCGACTTGGATGTCAGGATAGTTGTTTTTATATATAAGTCATAGGATCAAACTTAGGGCATATATTTCTTATTGAACATTAGCCGAGCTACAGAAAAAACCCTTTCCAAGACCTAGGGACCACTCCTCCATCGCACTTTCCTTAGATTCACTCAATCCATCTTCCACATCATCGATTTGCTCTAGATGGCACTGAAAAGAGTGGTTGCTAAGAGGCCTCGATGAGCAAAAATAAGCACACAAAGGGAATGAAGGACCAAGAGAAGAGAAGAGGAGTCGACCCAAGCTCAACAGCAAGAAAAAGAAAGGAATGTGGCTCCACCACCTCGAAGATAAATTATTCAAATGGGTAATCAGCTCATTACCAGTGGAAGGAAGGTAGACTTTACTTTTCTTAAGAATTTAGGGCTAAGAATTGGAGATTGGATTGAAGGTCAAGGCTGGAATTACTTTTGTTCCTTAGATATACCAACATACCTGAGTCTTGTTAGAAGCTTTTTTGAGAATTTGTCATTTGGTAAAAATAGTATTGAATCAATTGTTAAAGGAATAATAATTGTATTGAATGAAGAAGTAATTAGTAGAGTTTTGAGGATGCCTAATGAAGGTAGAAATCATTTGGTTTTAAAGGATAAGCAGAAAACCTTGAGGATCATATTGGAGAGGAGAAATGTTAATGAAATCTTAATTGTTCAGGCTAATATTTTATCATTGGAAATGAGATTGTTACATAATATGATCAGCAGGATATTTCTATCGAGGCCGGGAACTTCGACTGGGTTAGTGAGCACGATATGGTCTTCATAAGGCATATGATTGAGGGGAAGGCCCTCAATCTGCCATCCATTATGCTTTCTCAGATGTGGGACGTAGCCTGAAAGGCTAAGGCCTGCTTACCTTACGGTATGGCATTCACACTATTGTTCAAAGATTCAGTAGTTGATTTGGAGGGTGAGGACAATAGACTACTACACCACACTAATACTTATTTAGTGAAGTCCCTACAGAGAATGGGCTACCATCAGGTTGAGGGAGTCTGGACCAAGAAAGTATCATGTCAAAGAGTGGTTCACCAGTCATCATATGAGGATGAGGAGGCAAAGCACCACATTGTAGATACAGAGACTGCTAGAGAGGAGTCAGATGATGAGAGTAGCAGTGGCTCTAGTGATTCTGATGGAGATTCTTCTAATGAGAAGTTTTATGGACAGGCTGGATAAAACGCAGCCCCAGGACTCCATTAGCATATTCAGCACCTGCCCATCCAGGACCTTCTACTCCAGCACCCCTGACTGTAGCTCAGGTTTTTATTATAGAGTAGCTTTCTCAGTTTTCCAAGACTCTGACAAGTTCCTTTCGATCCATGTTTGGTAATCTTTGTCGAATAGTCGAGACAGGACTTCAGGAGTTTAGGACAGAGCTACGAGAGCTGACATTCAGAGTTGATACAGTCGAGAGGTGATAGACTGGGCAGGATGAGCTTCACTTAGATCTTACAGACCTTCACTCAGATATTAGCAGACTTAGAGGAGTAGGAGAGGCTTTTGTTGCTTAGCAGACTGCGACCCTTCAGCACATTCAGGCGGGAGTTCAGAGGCTACAGTCTAGGATGAGCACCATACTTTTCCACCTTTCTGGAGCTTCATCTTTTGCACTCCTAGACCTAGAGCATCACATCCTATACAGCCTCCACCACATAGGCCTAGGACTGGTCTAGCTTCCAGGACTAGAAATGCTATAGGACCCCCTCCTCCTATCAGAACTTCTAGGATATATGCACCCGAGCTTCCCCTAGATGTAGGATCTAGTAGTGAGGGAGAGTAGATTTCATGATTTTCTTGTATTACATTTTGATACATTTTGGTTTCAATTGTATTGGAATGTTATTTTGTACTTCTTATCAAAGTAATGAAATGTTTACTCTCAAATCAATGTGTACATTGCTTCCTTGTTATTATATCTTTGATTGTTTCTATTCATGATCTCATTAATTAACCTAAAAATGGGGAGTAATACTTCAAGAGAATTTTAATGAAGGATTTCAATTTTAAAAATTCTATGAGAAGGTGAAATTATCTCAAACAATGTTAATATTTTCTCATTCTATTTCAAAAATCATTGAATGCTTATTAAACCTTTTTGATTAATGACAAAAAGGGGGAGTAATAGTATGATGCATGGAAAACTAAGAAACTTATTGAAAATGTGAAAGAAAATGAATGAGAAAGGGGGAGTGATATTAATGATGTACATGGAAATCAAAGAAAATTTTTAACTCTGATATTTTTGAATGCTCAATTAACCTTGATACATCTCGATACTAAATGAAAATTAGCTTTGATACACTTCATTAACTTCGATACACTTTGCTACATCAATGACTTCAATAGCTCTGATATATTTTGCTAACTTAATGCTTTATTGTCTTCAATGCATTTTAAGCAAAAGCAGTTTTTGATAAACATTAACTCTGATACATAATGGATCTAATTCAAAAGCTCTGATATTTTTTGATAAGCTCTGATACTTTTTAATACATTCTTGACACATGTTGATAGATATAGATATACATCAGTTTTAAATCATACACAAGTTATCTTGATATGTTTAAATATTTATATACTTTTAACAGTAAAGCTTTTCGATGCCCAGTGTTTTGTCATCATCAAAAAGGGAAAGATTGTTGACCCTTGGAATGATTTTGATGATAACAAAATATTGGAGCATGCATTTGATTACTAACCATTCTCAATTATTTTACAAGTTTTTGTAGGATGATTTTAATGTACAAATACTCTACTTTATAATTCTAGTGTAAGTCAAGTTTATTTTCAAATAAGTATTATGTAATCAAGAGCCCAAAGAAAAATTACCTATGCATTCATGAAAATGGGCCAATTCAATGTATTTTTCTAGTTTAAATTTCTTAAAATAGGCTTTAAAGGAGTTTGGAAGGCTTTAAAGTTGGTTGGAAGCTTTTGGAAGCAATCTGGAGAAGTGCGGAAGGTTTTGGGCAAAAGTCGCTCGAGCCGACTCAAAGTAGAAGAGCTGACTCAAAGTATGGCATGGCACTAGGGTTTCTGGCATGCAGACATTCGAGTCGACTTGAAGAATGAAGAGCCAACTCGTCTAGAGCTTTATTTCCTCAGTCAGACAGGCGATCTGATCCAACTGATATCCGAGCTAACTTAAACTTGTAGTCAGACAACCGAGCTGACTCGATAGTTCATCGAGCCGACTCCTTCAGAGTGAGAAAAATCAGTTCTGAGAAGTTCAGCCAAGTGAGCCGACTCGTTGAAGAAGAGCCGAGTCGACCAGAGTTCACTTTCAGAAGTTCTAAGAACCTGACCCGACTTGACTAAGAAGAGTCGACTAGGTCAAAGTGAAGATTCAGAAGTTTAGAGGAACCGAGCTGACTTAAAGCGTCCGAGCCGACTCAAGCACCTATTTTAGGCACATAATAGCTAGTTCCAGAACTACTTTTTTGAATTCAAAAAGTGCTCCAACGGCCATATTTTAAATCCCAATGTTCTACAATAGCTATATTGACTTGAAATCAGTTAAAGGGACTATTTATAAGGGATTTGAACATCTTTTGAAGAAGTTAATGACCTTTTAATGAACATTTGAGAGAATATTCAAGAGAGCCTTCAAGCAAGCACTCAAGACTTCACCAACTCTTATCAGAGTCTTGAGTCATTTATTGATGAAGATGAGAAGCCTTGAAGAGCGTTCAAAGAGAAATCAAGAGGGCTTCTCAAGAGCTACAACTGCAACCACCCGACAATGTTCGGTTTGTCATAGAGTTGCTTTATTTTCTAGACTCTTTGTTTGAGTTGTTCCAAGTACAGCAAGGGCTATAACTTGGGTTTGATTAGGTTTTTGGTGAGCCTTTGAAAACAAGAGTGGGTTGTTAGTGAGCCCGTAAAAACTAACAGTGTATTGGGTTTTTGGTGATCCTGGTTTAAAACTAAGTTGGGGTTTTGGATTGTGAGTCCGTGAAAACAATCTGGCTGTATTTCGATGGTGAATATAGTGGAAATCCCAAGTGGTATCTTAGATAATTGACATAGGAGCAAGGTTGCTCTGAACCACTCTAAATTTGCTTGTGTTTGTGCTTGTGTTATTGTGCTTTCTATTTGCTTTCGCATCTCTTACTTAATTCACATCTCTTACCACACAAAATTATTTTAAAGAACCACATACTTGTAAAAATTTTTAAATATCCAATTCAAACCCCCTCTTGGGTAAGCAACTTGGGCAACAACCTATCTTTAGATGCATATGGGTTGGCCAGCCAAAGTCGGGCTTATGTGTAGTATATTGGATCCTAGCACCTGCTAAAGGATAAATGTTATTCTTCGGATTGGAGTGTAGAGGCTACCAGTCTGAATAAAATAGTGGGAGAAACCTTTAGACTAAAATCCATGTCCTTAGGATATTTAAAATAATTCATATACTAATATGTCTTGTTCTCCTTTTTCAGATAATATCGACCAATTTGTCGCTCTGGTCATTATTGGATAATGACAAACTCTCTGGATCTGACTTCGATAGCTGGTATCAAAAACTCAAGATAGTCTTGGAGTATGAGTGGATCCTTTATGTGATAACAGATCTGGCACATGAGATCCCAGTCCCCAATGCTCGTGGGATAGTTAGGGACACTTACCAGAAGTGGATCTTCGACCGCACCATGGTGTGTTGCATTATATTGGCTGCAATGAATGATGAGTTCAATCACAAATTTGAGGAGGCCCAGCTAGAAGAAATGCTTCAAAGGTTGACTTTTGGCACTCTGGATGATACGAAGAGATATCGGATCTCTTCCACCATCTATAACACACATATGCATGATGGAGCTTTGATAACTGATCATGTAATGTACATGATCGAGTTATTTGAGCATTTGGGCAAACTCGAATGTCCTTTGCATGAGACACGATACTGAATTCTCTGCCCCCTTCCTACCAGGTCTTTCTCGATAATTTCAGAATGAATAGGCCTGCAGTAAACTAGCATGAGATGTTAGGGTTACTGCAGACTTATGAGAGAGACCACAACCTCAACAAAGAGTTGGTGAATTTGGTAGGAGGTTCTGGAGTAGGACATCGTCCCTTTGGGAAAGGGAAGAAGAAAAGAAATAAAAAAAATAAGAAGGTGCAAAGTGCTGGACATAGTCAAACTAGGAGGGTGAAGGCTGACAAGAGTCAGGCATAGTGCTTCTTCTACAAGAAGTCGGGTCACTGGAAGCGGAACTGTTCTGCTTACCTTTCTACTTTGGACCTGAATAGGCAAAGGAAGGGAAAGCATCAAGCTGTTGCTAGTCAAGGTATTTATATGATAAATCCTTGTAGTTTCTCCATTTGTGATACTACTATTAGCTGGATATTGGATACCAAAAGTCCTTACCATATTTGCAATTCTTTGCAAGGACTTCAAGTTAGTAGGAGATTCGAAAGTGGTGAAAGGTTTTTGAATGTTGGAAATGGAAGTCAAGCTCCAGTTCTGGCGTTGGAAACTATTTCTTTGTATTTCATGTCTTGTGCTATCATTCTTGATGATTGTTATTTTTATCCTTCCTTTTTAGTGAATATCGTTTCTGTAGGCCTGTTGGCCAAAGATAGTTATGAATTATCTATAAAGAATGATATTTGCAAAATCATGTTGAATGGTTCAAATGTAATGAATGGATAAGTGAAGAATGGTGTCTATGTACTATCACAGCCTGTTACTATATTGTACACTGCTAATAAATGTCCTAGATTAGATAAAGTCAGTGATACTTATCTCTGGCACTGTAGGCTATGTCATATAAACAATAATAGGATAAATAAGTTGGTGGGAAAAGGTCTCCTAGATATTACTGAGAGTGAATCTTTACCAACTTGTGAATCTTGTCTGCTTGGAAAAATGACCAAGTCACCTTTTACTAGAAGAGGTGAAAGAGCCAATGATATTCTAAGTCTAGTCATAGTGTTGTATGTGGACCTATGAATATTAGTGCAAGAGGTGGGTATAATTATTTCATTATGTTCATAGATGATCTTTTGAGATACGGTTGTCTACCTCCTGATGAGACATAAATCTGACTCGTTTGAAATGTTTAAATGTTATCGTAATGAAGCTGATAAACAAACTAGGAGTTTATTAAAATCCTTCTAGTGAGTTTCTGACTTATCTTGAGGAGAATGAGATTCTTCTCAATGGACTCCTCTAGAGACACCTCAGTTAAATGATGTGTCTGAAAGGAGGAATCGAACTTTGTTAGATATGGTTCGATCCATGATGGGCTTAGCAAGTCTGCCCAAATCCTTTTGGGGATATGCTCTTGAGTTAGCATGTTGCCTTCTGAATAGGGTTCCAAGTAAGTCTGTTGAGAAGACACTATATGAGATATGGACTAGGCATAAGCCAACTCTCTCTCACCTTCGGGTTTAGGGGTGTCTAGCTTATGTCAAGCATCTGTTGACGGATAAGCTAGGACCTAAGTCTGATAGATATCTTTTTGTTAGGTATCCCAAAGAATGCAAAGAGTGTTATTTCTATCTGCCTGAGGAATAAAAGTTTTTCATCAGTCTTAGAGCAACCTTTTTAGAATGGGAGTACCTTGGTGAAGGCACTCAAGCTGCTGGGATTAAACATGAGAAAGTTCAATAGATGGAAGAACCTTCTCACTCTAAGGCCACTATAGAACCAGATTTGATTAGATCAGATCCTATAGTGCAACCATTAAGGAGATCCGGTAGAATACCACGTCAACCGGATAGATACTATAATTTCTTGGTCCAGGATGGTGATCCTGTTGAGCTCGATGAGAACAACGAGGACCCGATCACCTATATGGATGCGATGTCAAGGTCTGATTCTGAGTCATGGCTGAGATCTATGGAATCCGAAATGGAGTCCATGGAAATCAATAATGTATGGACATTGGTTGATCCACTTGAAGGAAAAAAATCCATTGGGTGCAAGTAGATCTTCAAGAGGAAGCAGGGCATAGATAGGCAGCCGGAGACCATAAAGCCAATCGGTTGCCAAGGGATATCGTCAACATTATGGTATTGACTATGACGAGACATTTCTTCCTGTGGCAATGCTCATGTCCATTCAAATTATGCTTGCTATAGCAACACATTTAGATTATGAAATCTGGCAAATGGATGTCTGAATAGCTTTCCTAAATGGTGACTGAAAGAGGAGGTGTATATGATGCAACCTTAAGGGTTCACATCCACAGACGAGTCTAAAGTGTGCAAGCTTTAGAGGTCCATTTATGGATTGAAGCAAGCTTCTCGGAGTTGGAATATATATTTTGATAAGTGTATCAAGATGTATAGCTTCATTAGGAATGGAGAGGAACCTTGTGTATATAAATAGGAAAATAGTTATGTAGTTGTATTTCTTATTTTGTAAGTGGATGACATTCTCCTAATCGGGAATGACATCCCAGCATTACAAGGAATAAAGGTCTGGCTTTTATCTCAATGAAAGACATGGGTGAAGCCTCATACATACTGGGTATGAAGATCTATAGAGATAGATCTAAGAGGTTTCTGAGACTGTCCCAATCTATGTACATAGACACTGTGCTGAAGCGGTTCAGCATGGAGAATTTTAAAAGAGGCTATCTTCTGATAGGTCATGGAATTACTCTTTCTAAGAAGGATTGTGGTGGGGACACCTGAGGCACCAGAATAAGACAGAGGCTTTTTCAACCCTCTGTAAATTGATCAATAATTTATGAGTCCATCTGTAATAAGGGCTTAGCTCATCTGAGTCCATTTTAGTTATTATTTGAGTATTTTTAGTTGTTATTTCAGTTCTGTACAAGTCAGCTCATGTTGAGCTAGTTCAGTCCAATGCTAGTCAGCTCATGTTGAGCTAATTTTATTTTTTTGAGTCCTGTCCAAGCATACTGAAGACTCAAGACTATATCATACAAGTGAAGACCAAGTCCAACTAGATTGAAGACATGGAAGTATAGCACAAGTCCAACCCAGCTTGAAGATTTGAAGACCCCAGGAGGAAAATTCAGAAAACCCTGATTTCTTGCAGATGCCCTCCAGATACCCAGATTCCCTTCCAGATGCCAAAGTATATTCATAGATAAGGGCATCCATGATTCCAGAGGTCCATCTGCATCCTAGCCCAAAGAAATCAAGCCCAGGTGCCAAGCCCAAGCCCCTAAGAAGCAAGATACCAGGGAATATTCCTGCTACCTGGCTACCAGGCCACCCCAGCTTCCAGAGGCCCAAACCCATGCACCCGAGCCCCTTTGGGCCGGCCTTTTACTGCTCCTAGAAGCCCAACATGCCCCCCTAGGCATCCTTGGAGTCTTGACCAAGTCAAGAAAATTTTTAGGGATTTTTCTACCTAATATTTCCTTATTTTCTAGCTAGGGTTTGAGAGGGAAAAGGATTCTTTTGTAAAGACTTATGTAGCCTTACTTAGAGCCCAAGGTTAAGGGTCTATTTAAAGGACCCTAGCCTCTTGTATGAGGGAGAATTTTTGATGAATGAAAACCTTGAGTTCTTCTATTGAGTTGTGTGATACCCTGCTGTGTGCATAAAGGAGTTTGCGAGAGTTTTTCTTCCCAGTGCTGCAATCATCTTCCTGCTGCCAACAAGCATCTCAGATCCCTGGATGCCCACTCCAAAAGAAGCCTTCCCTTGCTGTTTTCCCTTTGCTTTCTTGTTCCTTTGTGAGTTTTCTAACCCCTAACAGGTCGTTTGTAGGTCCCTGAGGTTTTACGAATCCAACGACTCCAGCCAAGCCTCAATCGGATCACCGAGCAGAAAGCCGGGTATCCGCGGGTCTTTGGCTCGGTTTTCCAGGCCGCATCCGTCGAGGAACGAGAGACCCCTTCGCTGCGATCTTTACAGACATTGTCAGGTACACCCCTCTACCTCCAGTAGTTTTATTGTAGGAGAACTTGCCCTAACCGAGGCTTCTCAGCCCCGGCGGTCCTTCTTTGCTACTTTTCTAGGTCCTAATCTGCATGCTGATCTTCAAAAATTCATACAAAATTCCCTATAAATAATTTTGATCTAAAATTTGGGAATTAATCACCTAACTCAACATGTAAAACATACAAAAAAAAATGCATGCATATTAGTTCCCCATCAGATTGTGTAACAACTCCTGAGGAAAGAGAGCGTATGAGTAGGATTCCATATGCTTCAGCAGTGGGTTCTATTATATATGCCATGTTATGTACTAGACCAGACATGGCATACTTACTAGGGCTAGTGAGTAGATGCCAGTCTGACCCAGGTGAAGCTCATTAAAAAGTTGTTAAGAACATTCTTAAGTATTTTTGAAATACTAAGGACCAATGGGCTTATTTATGGAGATTCTGACTTAAAACTTGTAGGGTACACTGACTCTAGTTTTCAGTCAGACAGTGATGATAGCAAGGGTATATCTAGTTTTGTATTTACCTTCAATGGTGGAGCAGTCTACTGAAAAAGTTTCAAGCAATATATAGTGGCTGATTCTATTTGCGAGGTAGAGTATATTGCAGCATCGAATGCAGCAAATAAGGTTATGTGGTTACGGAAGTTCCTAGGCGAGCTAGGAATGGCACCTTCCTAGATGGTCCTATTCCGGTGTATTGTGACAGCACTGAAGCCATAGCTCAAGCCAAAGAGCCAAAGTCACATCAGTGGACGAAGCATATTCTGCATCGCTATCACCTTGTCCTAGAGATTATTGAATGAGGTGACATCGAACTTTTGAAGATCGATGGTAAGGAGAACTTGGCCGACCCTTTCACTAAAGCCGTTGGAATGCAAGAGTTTGACGATTGCAAACGGAAGATGGGAATCAGATTCTGTTTTGATTGGCTTTAGTCTAGGTGGGAGTTGTTGGGAATTGTATGTTGAGCTACTCATGTATATGTATATGAATTATTGAATTGAATAAAAAGTTTATTCTGATTGTTCATCACATGATATCTTCCTAATTGAACTCTTGTATGATGATATCCTTTGAGCTACCTCGTATGCGATGTAGAGAGGATGCATCGTGTAGCTCATAAATTGGTTCACGACCAAAGGATACGCTATTTTAGGACAATGGTGTATTGAGCATAGGTCATTGATGTCATGTTTTTTGGTTGTCCTCTTAACCAAGCAGCATGGAGATGCTGGCATGACATCAGGTGTTATGTTTAACACTTCACTAAGCGTAACTCCTATGCGATATTCTCTTCCTGCTAAAGAGATGTTTTTCATTAGGATATGGATATGAATTATTCCTCTAACTTGAGATCACTAGGCAACTTGCAAGCAACTCACTGTACTTAGGTACCAGACTACCTGGATTTCTAATTCGGTGATGGAAGGTTGCTGGGTATAGTCAAGTACTTATGTGGTGGTAGTAAGACCAAGATAAGATTAATGTCTCCAAATGGTTTGGATTGAATGCTTAGTATGCCTCAATTAAGAAAGACCTTGGCCTGGGCATTCCTTGTAAAGAGTTATAGGGATTCTTTGTTTGAGACATATTAAGATGGATTGATTAGGGTTGGGCAGTTTAATCCTATGCCACCCGGAGCATTAAGAGATCAAAGGAATAAGTTTAGTGGTATTCCATGTTCGATAGGTTCTTGTTGCTCCGCAACCTTCGACCTATCCAGATGCCAGCTGTCATTGCTAGATGGCGACTTTGGCTGGTACTAGAAATGTTCCTGCACTACCGATTTAGTATTTGAACCTATGAGGTCACACACCATGGGGTTTCTTCTGGATTTGTTGGCTTGGGAAAGATTGGGAATTGTTTCAAACTTGTTTGACAAGGAGTTATCAAATTGCCACTCGAGTCGACCCGAGGCGAGTCAACCCGAGGCGAGTCGAGGGCGAGTCGACCCGAGGTAAGTCGACTCGTTTGACAGACTCTACTGAAAACCAAAAATGCTTCATTGATCCCTGTAATCATTATAGGAATTAATCTTTGCATTATAGAGTTTTAATCATGCCAGTTGCTAAATTTTAAAGGTCTTCTAACCTGTAGGAATTCCAAGAGACTCCAAAACTCACCCTTTAATCTCTCATTAACTTCCCCTTCATGGCTTGGTTTTAAGGCCTATTTTTGGGTTAGCTAAAAAGAGAAGATTGGGAATTGTTCTCTTTTGCCATAGGTCAGGATTTTGCCATTTTTGGTTGGTTTGAATTCATTCTTTACCTCAGAGAGATTATGAGATCAGATCTCATTCTTGGAAAGAAAGTGTGAGGTTTGGTTTTTGGGATTCATGAGTGCTTACCTTCTATTGAAGGTTTGGGATAGAGTGTTCTAGGAAGGGTTCTTGGATATTTTATCCCATTTCAATTCAGCAACCGGATCTTCAAGTTGTTGAAGAAGGAGTCCACTACAACCACATCATTCCAGAGAGGCTAGCACCTCAAAGGAAGGAGGAGAATCCCCTTATCCCGGTATGAACCACCTATAGAGGCAGGATGTCTATGCTGCTCGTAGTGCCGGTGCTCTTCCTTGGAGTACTCCCCTCACGGTGATCGTCACCTTGCAAAAAGTTTGTACTCTTATTCTATGGGTCCAAAGATATGGTCTTCGACACCCTATTATGTAATTCATAGAATGGTCCTATGAGTCGCATAATTTTCATGCTTGATTTCATACATGTATTATTCTATATGCATAATGATCTATGCAGTGCCAGTGTTAATTAGATTAATATACTTAGATAAAATTGTTTCATCCACTTTCACTATGCATCATATAATTTAGAAAAGTTTTAAATTGCATGCATCAAGGGCCCACCAGGTTTTCATCCCAACACATCACGGGACTGATGCGGGCGTTGTAGTAGCATGTCACTCATTGCCAATATGCCACCATCTGGAGTCGAGCTTTGTCCCTCGTCTCATCTAGAAGGTCCAGGTTGAGAAGGAGGTGGGCCAAATTCTCTGCCTCATTGTATTGCTCTACCTGCAGCATAGGCAGACCAACCTCCACTAGGATTATAGCTTATGAAGCAAAGACGAGGTTGAAGGGTGTCTCACCTATTTCCATCCAAGGCATGGTGTGGTAGGCTCACAGCACACTGGGGAGTTCTTCCGCCCATTGACCCTTGGCCTCATCCAATCTGGTGCAGAGCCCTTGTAAGATGGTTTAGTTGGTTACCTCACCTCCCCGTTGGTCTGAGAGTGAGCCATCGAAGTGAAGTGATGACAGATGTTGAGGTCAGCATAGAACTCTTTAAAAGCTTGGTTATCAAACTGCCACCCATTGTCAGTGATGATTGAGTGCGGGAGTCCGAAACGGAGATGACCAACTTCCAGAAGAATGATCTGACCTTGGCCTCAGTGATCCATGCCAGGGGTTCAGCCTCGACCCATTTGGTGAAGTAGTCGATGGCCACAATCAAATACTTTCATTGGCCAGACACGAGAGGAAAGGGACCTAGGATGTCCATTCCCTACTTGGTGAATGGCCACAGGGCTGATAGCTGGGAGAGCAGGGTAGATGGCTGATGCTGGATGTGGGCATGATGTTGGCAACGGTCATATTTTCTCACAAAATCAGCGATGTCCTCTCGCATGGTCTCCTAGAAGTATCCTTACCGGAGTGCTTTGTAAGCCAGCATTCCTACCCCCCACATGATTTCCGTAGACGCCTTCGTGTATTCCTTGAAGCACATAGGTGGCTTCTAAGGGTCTCAAATACTTCAATAGGGGGTAGGAGTAAAACCTCCGATAGAGATACCTATCTATCAACACATACTGTGCAGCCTCTTCTTGAGGAGGCTGGCTTCCTTACAAACTTCGAGTAGGACACTAGTGGTAATGTATTTGATGTAAGGGTCTTTCCAACTAGCTTTGGTAGTGACCTGTTGGACCTCTGCTGCAAACTCGAAGTTGGGGGTCTCCAGATATTCTATGAAGGTATGCCTTAATAATAAATTTAGCAGGGTCACTAACCTGGTGAGGATATCGACTCGGGCATTCTCCACCCGAGAGATGTGGGAAATACTGAAGTGCTGGAGGTTCGCTGTGTATGAGCATACCTTATCCAGATACTTTGCCATCATGGGATCTCAAGCTTCAAACTCGTCGAAGACCTGCCCCACCATGAGTTACGAGTCCATGAAGACCTTCAGGCACTTGACACCCAGCTCAAGGACACCTTCAATTCCATGAGGAGCACCTCGCACTCAGCCTGATTGTTGGTTGCCTTGAAGAGGAAACGCAGTGTGCATTCAGTGATGACTCCGTCGGGATTGGCGAGGATGAGCCCGGCTCCACTTCCTTTGGTGTTGGATGCACTATCAACATGGAGGATCCATGTCATCACTCCCAGGGTTGGGTCCAGCCAGGGTTCGGCTTACTGGTCCATCTCCTCTAGGTCTTTGATCGCCCATGTGCATTCCACCAGAAAATCGACAAGGACTTGGGCCTTTTGCACCGACTGTGGGTGGTAGGTGATGTCAAACTTGTTGAGCTTTATCACCCACTTGGCCAGGAACCCCGATATATTAGGGTGGCTGAGGATGGCCTTCAAGGGCTGATCAGTGAGGACGGTAATTGGATGCGCTTAGAAATAAGAACTGAGACACTGTGCAGACATAATGTTGCCCGGGTGGCCTTTCTCAAGGGGAGGTGAATTTAGAAGTTAAAAAATTTAAGCAAATGTGTGCTCTATTAAATGTTCTTTTGTGTGGAAAGTGTCGTGATTAGAATAATTAAAGTAGAAGCAAGCAAAAGTAGAAAAGGCATATCACAAACATAGCAAGTTTATAGTGGTTCAGAGTAACATCACTCCTACGTCCACTACCCAATATACCACTTGGAATTTTCACTATATTCATCCATGGAATACAGCCAGATTGTTTTCACGGGCTCATAAAGCAAAACCCAAACTTGGTTTTAACCGGGCTAACCAAAAATCCAAACATGGTTTTGACCGGGCTCATCAAAAACCCACTATAATGTTAGTTTTAAGACGGGATCACTAACAACCCACACTTGGTTTTCAATAGGCTCACCAAGAACCTAACAAACTCAAAAAAGAGTTAAAGAATACAAAGCAACTATTTGATAAACCCAAGTTGTCTGATGGTTGCAGTTGCAGCTCAAACGAAGCCTTCTTAATTGCACTAAATGCTCCTTAATGGCTTCTTAGATTCCTCAATAAATACTTGACGCTTCATATGAGAGTTGGTGAAGACTTGAAGACTCTCTTGAATGCTTTCTCTTGAATATTCTCACCAAATAAATATTAAAGATCGTTAACCTCTTAAGAGATGTCCAAATCCCTTATAAATAGAGTCTTGTACTCTTCTTTGGTGGATATAGCCATTGTAGACTGTTAGGATTTGAAAAATGACCATTGGATCTTGATTTGATTTCAAATAGCAAGTTCTGGAACTAGCCGTTATTTTCCTAAAACTGGGATTCGAGTTGGCTCGGATGCTTTGAGTTGGCTCAGATTCTCAGATAGGTTAGAAGGTTGTACTGGTCAAGTCAGGTCCTCTTCATCGAGTCAGCTCACCTGGCTTATTCTTTAGAATTGATTATATCTAAACTCTGTAAGAGTCACTCTTCTGTCCTTGAGTCGGCTCACCTATCTGTTTGAGAAATCCTTACTCTGGTTGAGTCGGCTTGGATAAAATCGAGTCGGCTTAAATTCTAGAATTTCAGAACTTGTACTCTGCTTGAGTCGGCTCTTTGCTTTCGGGTCAGCTCGAATGTCTGACTGAGAAACTGAAGCGCTAGACGAGTCGGCTCGACTTCCTTCAAGTCGGCTCGGATATCTACATTCCAGTAAGTTGTGTTTTGTGAATGAACTCGAGTCAGCTCTTTATGATTTGAGTCAGCTCTTCACTGAAGTTGCCCATTTTCATGAGTTCTTGAGTGATTTTTCTTGGACACTTCTTTTCATAAAATATTTCCAATATTACCAAAAATTTGCTTGACATACTTACAAAGTTGTAGGAAGTGTGAATGTGCATTAAAATCATCCTACAAAAACTTAGAAAAGACTTGGAAGTAGTTAGCAAAATAAATGCATGCTCCAATGTTTTGTTATCATCAAAATCATTCTACTGTTCAACAATCTCCCCCTTTTTGATGATGATAAAACACCAGGCATGGAAAAGAAAACTTTACAATTACATGTATAAAGGTATTTGGAAGTTAGTATCAACATGTATGAGCTGTAAATTACAAATGTATCAGAGTATATTGACATAATATTAAGGCTTTTGAAACAGTTTCATTATGTATTAACATTTATCCAAGCCTATTTTTGCCTAAATTAAAGTCAATAAGCATAAGGCAAAATTGATAGGAAAAATATATCAGAGTTCAAAATTTGCAAATTGTATTAGGTCTTGAGATAGCAAAAGGTATTGGTGTTGGCAATAATGTATCAGAGCTTATTTAGAGCTAATGGTAGTTGAGCTATTGAATGTATCAGAGCTTAATATGTATCAAAGCTAAATTTAGGAAATATCTCAGAGCATAAAGCTAAAAATGCATAGTTCATTAAGTTCAAAATCAATATAAAGCTAAAACTTCATAGCACATCAACATAAAGCTCCCCCTTACTTGTATATTTCTCTGAAATAAAGAATTTTCCATGCACATACCATTAATATCATTCACCATTCTCCCCCTTTTTGTCATTAATCAAAAAGGTATATAGTTAATTGCTCTCCTTGTGTTAAGTACTGTAAGCTCAATTTTTGAATCAGAATGAGAAGATTATTAACATTATTTGAGATAATTTCACCTTCCCATAGAAATTTTAATTTAAATTTAACTTGATTTGATGTTGAATATATAAACATCATTGCACAGATAACATTGCACACACAATAAGTAAGAAACAGATACTTTTATTGCTTTCAAAGTTTTTCATTACAACTTACAAAATTTTAAAGTTCAAACAAAAATACTAAAAAAGAAATGGCCTACTCACTGTCACTAGACTCAACTTTAACAGACTCAGACCTACCATACCAAGATCTAGGATGACTAGAAGAACCTCTAACCCTACTAGATGGTCCAGGAGGTGGTTTAGAAGAAATAGGTTCTGGATCAAACACTCTGGAAGGTACAAAAGGTGGTTGAGTGGAGTGAGGTGGTGGCTATGTAGAATGATATGGTGGTTGTCTAGGAGTAGATGAGCTGGCTCTTCTAGCAGTAGAAGATAGCTGAGATAAGAAAAGCTAAATAGTGCTAAGCTCAGTCTGTATCTTCTTGATCCCCTCATGAAGTGCAATGATCTCACTAGCTTGAGCATTGGCAAAAGCTTCTGCAGATCCTCTCACTTGGCCAAACTCAGCTCGGAGTATTTCCACTCCTGCAGTGTAATGATCCTCACTCTTCTTGGTCTACTCTAGTGACCCCATCCGAAAAGATAGCTCTCACAATTCTAATCTGAACTCTTCTAATCCATGGTCTACTGTCAGCCGGATATCATTAGACATAGACCTGAAAGAATCTATCAGTGATTGAAAGTCTCTCTGTGGCTCTGCTCTGGTAGACTCAACTGTGTCAACTCTGGAGTGTAACTGTCTCAGCCCTCCACAGATCTCCTAAAGTCTAGTATCGATTATTTGACGAAGCTCGCCAAACATCGATCCAACAGTGCTTGTTAGGGACTATGATAACTGTCTGATCTACTGAGCAAAGAAAGCATGTGATACAGATGGAGCTGAAGTATTTACTGATGGTCCTGGAGCAGGTGTAGCAGAAGGTCCAGGGGTTGAAGTCTCTACTGGTGCAGGTGCTAGTGCAGGTGCTGGTGAAGGTGCTGGTGCTGGTGAAGGTGCTGGTCCGGGTGAAGTCCTAGGACTCTCATGCTCTCTCAGTATCTATGCATGTTCATCATCCTGTATGTCATCATCTCCTCTGTCAATAGTATCAGTACCATCAATAGGGTGCATAGTCTGATCATCTTCACCTTCCTCCTTATCTGAAGAGGTCTCAGCTCTTTATTTTGATGACTTCTTTGATCAAACTCCTTCAATTTGATGGTACCCAATGAAGAGAAAAATATGCTAGGTAGAAGAAAAGTATTTTAAAATGACTTTAAAATAAGCACTGGAAAGCTCAGTAGATAGATCAAAATGATCTACCAATCTGCCCGCAATAGGATCTAGTATAATAATGAAGCATGCTACTAAAAACATCAACATCAACAGAAAAGATGATGGAGACATAAGGGTACCTTACCACTATACCTTTAGGATGGAGGTGGTGAAAATGTTCTCAAGCCACACACACGTCTAGCCTCTACTAGTAGTTCACACCAGGGCTTGAAACTGATGAACTCCCTTGGAGTGCTATATCTTCGAGATCCTTCGGGCCGATCTTCTTCTTCCGAGAAGACAAGGAGGAGAGGTGGAACCCTTCCTAAGAAACTCTCTTCCCAAGACCTAGCTTGAATGCTAGGTTTCTCATACCCAATCCCAAGGACCTTACAAACCCTTTTCCTTCTTTTTCTCTTATGGTGTGGAGACCTTGTAAACAACCAACAAAACAAAATCAAGAACCAAAAAATCAGCCAAAGCCCTATAGAATAACCTTTATTTATAGGGGCAGCCATGAGAGGGAGAACAAGGGAGGAGGAGTGATTGGGGGAGAAGGTCAAGCGCCATACCAAATGGGTCCAAGCCAAAAAAAGCAAGAATGACTATCATACCAAGAAAGCCTGGAGCCAAAAATGTCCAAAAATTGAAATTCAAATTCAAAATCCGAAGTCAAATCTTTCCAGAAATTTGCAAAAATTCTACTCGTCAATCAAGTGTCGACACTTCAAAAATATCCAAGTGTCAACACTTATAAGTGTTGATAGCTAGAATATGGTCAATCACATTGACCTCCAGTGATAGTAAACGATTCTCAATCGTCGATCATCCTTTAGATCAGATAGAAACCCCTATGGTGTGTGATCCAATAGGTTCGAACACTAAGCCGATAGATTGGAACACTTCCAATACCAGCCAAAGTTATCATCTAGCAATGATACCCGATGTCTGGATAGGTAGAAGATTACAAAGCAATATTCTAGAACCTCTGGCATATGGTTACCGCATAATTCATCCCTTTAATCTCATAATGCTCAAAATGACCTAGGGTTCGACTGCCAACCCTAATTTGGTTCATCCAGATCATGTCTCAACCTTATAAGTTCTATGACTCCTCACAAAAACTTCCCTTGCCAAGGTTTTACTAAATGAGACACAGGAAGTCATTCACTTCAAACTATTTGGAGAGATCAATTCCATCTTGATCCACCACCGCTCCATAAGTATTGACTGCACCCAGAAATCTTTCATCACTGGATTAAAAATCTAGGTAGTCCGGCACCAAAGTATAGTGAGTTGCTTGCAAGCTACCATGGTGACCACAGGTCTGAGGGACACATATACCCATATCCCTCCTCGAGCAACCCTTTGGCAGAAAGGGGCTCCATAGATGGTCACGTTCAGTGAGATGTCATACATTCCACTTGCATGTCACATCAGTGTCACAACACTCCTTGGTTAAGAGGATAACTAACTAATGTGAGATACAATAACCTATACTTGAGACATTGTCCTCCTATAACAATGTATCCTTTGATTGTGAACCATTTTAAGAACTACTTGATATATCCTCTCTATATCAAATATAATGTAGTTCTAAGGACTCCATCGCACAAGAGTTCTTTCCACGAAAATGCATATGTGATGAACATCCAAAAAAGGATAACTTTTATTTATCAAGAAATTCATATACAATTACAAAATTAGCACAACTGTCTATAGCCTAGATGATTGGCTTTGGGACATAATTCCCAACACCCCATCCTTTGAAGAGATTTTTTAGAGTAAGTGTCAGTGTGATGCAATAATTTGCTATCCTCTGCATCCAAGTTAATGCCAAAATGTCTGAATAGTAAGGTGAAGGCCATACTATAAGGTAGACATGCTTTAGCCTTACGAACTGCATCTCGCATCTGAATAGCATAATATAAGGTAGATTGAGGGCCTCCCCCTCAATCATGTATCTCATGAACATCAAGTCTCTTTCGCTAACCCAGTCAAAATGTCCAATAGGAGGCAAGAAGATTCTGCTTATGATATTGTGTAGAAGCCTCATCTCTAGGGATAAAACATTGGCTTTCACATTTGTTACAAAACTGGACTCTAGAATAAGCCTTAGAGTTCTTTGCCTATCCTTCATGATTAGGTGACATTCTCCTCTGTTAGGCATTTGTAGAATTTGGCTTAAACTAGCTTCATTCACAGATATTCTAACCCCTTTAACATATGATGTTATCCCATGCTCTTCTAGGGTTTGATTCTCAAAAAAGGTTCTTATAAGGCTTGGGTAAGTAGGAACATCTAAAGAGCAAAAGTATTCCCAGCCTTGAATTTCAATCCAGTTGCCTATCCGAAACCCTTGGTTTTCCAAAAATGAAAAATTTATCTTCCTACCAGTGGTTATGAGATGATTTCTCATCTGGATGACTTGTCTTGGAGGCGCTGGAGGTGGATTTCTGATTTCTTCCTATTCTTCCAAATGAGTCACTCTTCTTGTCTTCATTTAGTTCTTCTTTCTCTTTTATCTCTTGGATCAACCCTATAAGATCTCTTGCCGACTGCTCTTTTCGGTGCCATTGGGGGAGAAAAGATTAGGTTTGGATTGGATTGAGTGGATTTTGGGAGAGTAGGGTAGGAGAGAGTATTCTAAAGCTTAGTGAGAGAGAGTTCTTAAGTTCAGCTAGGGTTTAACTAAGAATAAGGTTTAAGAAGGGTTCGGCGGGTTTTATATAAAAATGCCCAACCTGATATTCGAGTCGGCTCGACTTGAGCATTGATGCTCGAGTCGACTCAAACCAAAACTCCCTAGATGGTTCAAAAATATTCTGAATTGGTTTCTAAAGAAGGGTATGCACTTATAAAGGTGGTCATATCCTTAAGTTGATGTAGGAGGCTTTCTAGATAATTTTTCCTTAAGTTTTTAGAGTAATTAAGTCAACAAACACTAAAATGGGTCACATAAGCCTAATTCTCCTATAATCATCTCAAATCTCTCTTCATTAAGTGGCTTAGTAAAAATGTCTGCAAGTTGGTTCTCAGTTGGAATAAATTCAAGTTCAATTTCTCCATTTAAAACATGATCTCTTATGAAATGATGTCTAATTTTAATATGCTTTGTTTTTGAATGCTGAATTGGGTTTTTTGTCAAATTTATAGCACTTGTGTTATCACATTTGATAGAAATGTTAGTTTGTGTAACAATAAAGTTTTCTAGTTATTGCTTAATCCATAACACTTGTGCACAACAACTCCCCACAACTACATACTCTACCTCAGCAGTAGATAATGCTACAGAGTTTATTTTTTGCAGTGCCATGAGATTAAATTCAATCCTAGAAATTAGCAAGTACCACTAGTGCTTTTTCTATCAATTTCATAATCAGCATAATCAGCATCCAAAAATTCAATTAAGTTTAATGAAGATTGCTTTGAATACCATGGACCTAGATCACTTGTTCCTCTTAGATATTTTATAATTCTTTTTACCGCAAGCATATGTGATTCTTTAGGATTAGATTGAAACCTAGCACATATACATGCTAAACAAGATATCAGGTCTAGTTGCAGTTAAATACAACAGTGATCCAATCATACCTCTATATAGCTTTTGATCAATGTTGTTGCCATCTCCACATTTGTCTAATCTATAGGTGAGGCTCATGGGTATGCTCATTTGTTTGCTTAAGTCCATACCAAACCTTTTGATGATCTCCTTGATGTACTTTGCTTGGTTTATAAAGGTTTCATCCTTTGTTTGCTTTATTTAGAGTCCAAGAAAGTAGGTTAGTTCACCCATCAAGCTCATGTTAAATTCTCCCTACATTAACTCAGGAAATTCTCTACAAAAATTATCATTAGTTGCACCAAATATAATATCATCTATATAAATTTGTACAACTAACATATTATTATCCTTCTTTTCGATAAATAAAGTTTTATCTACATTTCCTCTTACAAAATCATTTTCAAGTAAGAATTTGCTTAATCTATCATACCTAGAGGTGCTTGTTTTAGTCCATACAATGCTTTATTAAGTATAGAACATGATTTGGAAAAGCATGATCTAAAAACCTGGTGGCTGTTTCACAAAAACTTGTTATGATATAAAACCATTTAAAAATACACTTTTTATATCCATTTGGAATAGTTTGAAATTCATGTAGCAAGCAAATGCGTGTAGTAATCTTATGACTTCTAGTCTTGCTATGGGTGCATAGGTTTCATCAAAATCTATTCATTCCTCTTGATTATATCCTTTAGTCACTAATCTAGCTTTGTTTCTAATAACATTTCATTTTTCATCTAGTTTATTTCTATAAACCCATTTAGTTTCTATGATAGGATTGTTTGACGGTATATTTACTAATGTCCATACATTGTTCCTCTTAAATTTATTAAGTTCTTCATGCATGGCCATCATCCAATTCGGGTCATTTTCAGCTTCTTCTAAACTATGTGGCTCTATTTGTGACACAAATGCTAGGTAGTCATGTGCTTCTTTATGTGATGACCTAGTCCTAATACCTTAAGAAGGATCACCAATAATTAAATCTCTTGGGTGTGAAGTTACATACCTCCATTTCCTTAGAAGTTCACCATGATCTTTACTTACCACTTCTTCTCCTTCTTGTGTTGGCTTGTCTTTTAAGCTCATATCCTTCATTTCTTTTTCAAGTGTGCATCATTATCTATACACTCTTCTTTCTTTGAAGGTGAGGTGTTAGCTTCATCGAAAATGACATGGACTGATTCTTCTACAGTTAGTGTTCTCTTATTAAACACCCTATATGCTTTGCTATTAATTGAATAACCCAGAAATATAGCTTCATCAGATTTTGCATCAAATTTTTCTAGGTTATCATTTCCATTATTTAATACAAAGCATTTACAACCAAAAATATGAAAGTAATAAATATTTGGTTTCTTTTCAAGCTCATCAGGGGTTTTCTTTAAAATTGGTATTATTAAAACATGGTTCAAAATATAGCAAGCAGTGTTCACCACTTCTATCCAAAAGTACCTTGGAAGATTGCCTTCACATAGCATTGTTCGGGCTATTTCTTTTAAAGTCCTATTCTTTCTCTCTACAACACCATTTTATTATGGTGTTCTAGGAATAGAGAAGTTGTGATCAATGCCATTTTCTGTGCAATAATCATTAAAAAATTGATTTTCAAATTTCATGCCGCGATCTCTTCTAATAGATACAATTGAAAGATTTTTTTGGTTTGAAACTTTCTTGTAGAATTTCCAAAAAACATTGAAAGTTTCATCTTTATGTGTAATAAACAAGATCCATGTAAATCTAGAAAAAATATCTACTATCACAAGTGCGTATTTCATACCACCTAGGCTTGTGGTCCTAGTTGGTCCAAATAAATCCATGTGAAGTAGCTCAAGGGATCTAGAGGTTGAAACCATATTTTTAGATTTAAAATTTTTCTTAGTTTATTTATCCATTTGACAAGCATTGCAAACATATTCAAAATAAATTTTGGATTTAGTTAAACCTCTAACTAGATTCTTAGAAATTAATTTGGCAATTGTATGCATGCTAGCATGACCTAATCGGCTATGCCAAAGTAAGCTAGACTCCTTGGTTTTAGCATTCATTACTACTAGACTTGTATTACTGGTCATGGCTCGATCATTTAGATCTATCACATATATATTTCCAAGTCTATGTCCAATGAGTGTGGTGCTGGAATCAAGTGAGTTAGTTACTATACACATAGATGATTCAAAGACAACCTTAAATTCTTTATCACATAATTGACTAATACTTAACAAATTATTCTTTAATTTGTCTACTAGCAATACATTTTCAATGAAAGTTTAAGGGGTTATTTTGATCTTACCAATTCTGATTATTTTTTCCTTGCCATTATCTCCAAAAGTTACCAATCCTCCTTTCATTTATAGGGTGATGAATTGCTCTTTATCACCCATCATATGCCTTGAGCAGCCGCTATCCAGATACCATCTTTTCTTTGCATTTTGGGATGTAAAACATTCATGCAAAATAGTCACGGAGTATTTTTAGGTATCCAAGCTACCTTGGATCCTTTTAGGTAAGTAGAATTGGTTCCTTTGGGAACCCAAATTCTTCTAATTTGGTTTTTGTTTTTCTTTAACATATTATATTGAAATGATTTGTGTCCAACCCCATTACACGCATAAGAAACAACTCTAGAATTTTGAAAAGATATAAATTTTGATGCTCTAGAAGTAGAAGTATTAGATGCAAATGTAGAATCATTTGACTTGAAAGACTTTTGATTTTAAATTTTGGGTACATACTTTGAAGTTCTAGTAATGGATGTGGAAGCATTTGATACAAAAGCTTTTTGAAATAAAAGTTTCGATACATAAGCTTTTGAAGATACAAATCTAGTAGCTAAAATTTCATTTTTATTCAAAGAGTTATAACCGATTCCAGCCTTATTACTTGAATCTCTTTGTTCTTTCAGAAGTAACTCAAGCTTATTTGAACTTAAAGTTAGTTTTTCAACCAAAGGCTTGAGTTTTTCTACTTCCTTTTTCAAACCAATATTTTCTTCAAGTAAAGCTTTGTTTTTCTTAAAGTAACTATTCTTTTTAGTTTGCAAAGCTTTATAGTTTTCAAAAAAGATAATCAGTTCATTTTGCAATAACTTATTCTTTTTTGAATTTTCAACATTTTCATTCATTAATGAATTATTGCTATTCTTTAAAGTTCTAATTTTCACCCCAGCCTTTATAAATTCAGACAGTAAATCATGGAATGCAGAATTTAACTCCTCAAAAGTAAATTCATTATGAGTCTTAGGAAACATTACCTCATCTTCGAGACCCATATGACAGATTGAAAGTTTTAGTGGTCTCTTCCTCTTTGGTTGAAGTCAACTCCTCACTGTCACTCCAAGTAGCAACCATCGCTTTCTTCTTCTTTTTCTTATATGTCTTCTTCAGTAAAGGATAATCAGTACGGATATGCCATGGCTTCTTGCATTCATAATAGATGGGCGTTTGATCCTTTTTCTCTTTCTTTCTCCTTGTCCTTGTCCTTGCTGTATTCACCTTTCTTATAAAATTTTCTAAAGTATCTTCCCTTTTTCTTGCCCATAAATTTTTTAAATATCCTTATGACTAGTGCTATGTCTTCATCTTCTAATTCATATTTGGAGGAGGGGCAATCTTATTTAGATTCATCTTCTTATTTCTTCATTTCCAATGTAGCTTTGAAGGCAATAATCTTTTTCTTTTTCTGATCGTCTTCATTCCTATGCTGCATGGCCAACTCATGTGTTATTAAAGAACCCATCAGTTCATCCAGAGGTAGTGTATTCAAGTCTTTTACTTCCTGAATGGCAGTTACTTTAGGGTCCTACTTGTATGGAAGTGATCTAATGATCTTCTATACTAGATCTGCATTAGAGTAAATCCTGCCAAGACTTTTCAAACTATTAATAATATATGTAAAATGTGAAAACATGGCAGAGATAGTTTCATTTTGTTCCATCTTAAATAGTTCATAGTTATGCATAAGAAGATTAATTTTAGAAGTCTTCACTTGGGAAGTTCCTTCATGGGTTACCTCGAGTTTGTCCCAAATTTCTTTTATGAAAAAATAAGTAGAAATTCGATTGAACTCATTTGCATCCAAAGTATAATATAACAAGTTCATGGCTTTGGCATTTAACTCATCCATTTTCATGTCATGTTTATCCAAATCCTCTTCAGGTTTTGGGACATCCATGCCATCAACCTTTATCATAGGTATTTTCATTCAAGCTTTCCAATAAGAATAGTTTGTGCCAGTGAACAATGGAGGTCTATTTTTTGATTGGCCTTCGGCCAAGGAGGTACTCATGGGATGAGCCATTAATCTTTACTCTAATTAAAATTTAGAAACACTGCTCTGATACCAATTGTTGCCTAGGATACCTTTCCCAAGAGGGGGTGAATTAGGAATTTAAAAAGTTTAAGCAAATGTGTGCTCTATTAAATGTTCTTTAGTATGGAAAGTGCTGTGATTAGAATAATTAAAGCAGAAGCAAGCAAAAGCAGAAAAGGCACAATCACAAACACAGTAAGTTTATAGTGGTTCAGAGCAACCTCGCTCCTACATCACTATCCAAGATACAACTTGGGATTTCCACTATATTCACCCACGGAATACAGTTGGATTGTTTTCACGGGCTCACAATCCAAAACCCAAACTTGGTTTTAACCAGGCTAACCAAAAATCGAAACTTGATTTTGACTGGGCTCACCAAAAACCCACTACAATGTTAGTTTTAAGATGGGATCATTAACAACCCATACTTGGTTTCAATAGGCTCACCAAGAACCTAACAAACTCATAAAAGAGTTAAAGAATACAAAGCAACTATTTAACAAACTTAAGTTGTCTGATGGTTGCAGTTGCAGCTCAAAGAAAGCCTTCTTAATTACACTTGAATGCTCCTTAATGGTTTCTTAGATTCCTTAATAAATGCTTCAAGCTTCAAATGAGAGTTGGTGAAGACTTGAAGACTCTCTTCAATGCTTTCTCTTGAATATTCTCACCAAATAAATATTAAAGATCATTACCTCTTAAGAGATGTCCAAATCCCTTATAAATAGAGTCTTATACTCTTCTTTGGTAGATATAGCCGTTGTTTACCATTGGGATTCGAAATATGACCATTGGAGCTTGATTTGATTTCAAATAACAAGTTCTAGAATAGCCATTACTTGCCAAAAACTGGGATTCGAGTCAGCTCGGATGCTTCGAGTTGGCTCAGATTCTCAGATAGGTCAGAAGGTTATATTAGTCAAGTCGACTCCTCTTCATCGAGTCGCTCAACTAGCTTGTTCTTCAGAACTGATTATATCTAAACTATGTAAGAGTTAGCTCTTCTATCCTTGAGTCGGCTCGCCTATCTATTTGAGAAATCCTTACTATGGTTGAGTTGGATCGAATACCCTCGAGTCAGTTCAGATTCTAGAATTTCAGAACTTGTACTCCACTTGAGTTGGCTCTTTGCTTTTGGGTCAGCTCAAATGTCTGACTGAGAAACTAAAGCACTGGATGAGTCGACTCAACTTCCTTCGAGTCAGCTTAGATATCTGTGTGCTAGTAAGTTGTGTTTTATGCCAGAACTCGAGTCGCCTCTTTATGATTTGAGTCGGCTCTTCACTGAAGTTGCCCATTTTCATGAGCTCTTGAGTGATTTTTCTTGGACACTTCTTTTCATAAAATATTTTGAATATTACCAAAAATTTGCTTGACATACGAACAAAGTTGTAGGAAATATGAATGTGCATTAAAATCATCCTACAAAAACTTAGAAAAGACTTGGAAGTAGTTAGCAAAACAAATGCCTGCTCCAATATTTTGTTATCATCAAAATCATTCAAGGGTTCAACACATAATGAGTGCAAAGATAATCTTTTCAGATTGAGTGTACCTAGTTTCAACATTGCGGAGCAGCTTGCTAGTGTAGTACACTGGCTGCTGGGTGTCGTCCTTATTAGTGCGGACCAGCACTGAGCTGATCGCCTTCGATGAGACTGCCAGGTACAGGAGAGCTATTCTTCAGGCTCTGGCCTGGACAGTAATGGTGGGAAGGCAAGGAGCTTTCTCAGTGCCTCAAAATCCTCTCGACACTCTTCCATCTAGGTGAAGTCATGCATCTTGCATAGCACTTTGAAGAATAGTTGGCAGTGCTTAGCAGAATGTAAGATGAAGTGGCTCAATGTCGTAATGCATCTGGTTAGGCACTGCACCTCCTTCTTGGAGACAGGGTGATGCAGGAAGAGTATGCTAAAGATACGCACAAGAAAATATCAAATCAATGATGCAATGATTTTAGATTTTTATGTTATGGTTATGTTCCCGAAAAGGAGTTAAGAATAAGCAGGGTTCTCACATAAAGACTAGAAATTAAATACCCACAAAAGAGAACCTAATAAAGTAATGAAGAAAACGGATCTTAGGATTAAGAAACCACTAATAAGGCATATGCAACTTCAATAAAATAGACCTAAAGAGAGGGGTTGGTTCAAATACCTAGCAATGATGTCTTCTTCGTTGTAGAAGGGGTCTCTCTATACTCTGGATCGGTGCTTGGAAGACAAGGCCTCATTCCCGCGGATCTGCCATTTTTTATTAGCTAGTCTCGGGAGCAAAGAGAACCTCTTCCAAGGATAGTTTCACCTGAGAAACCCTGCAAACGCTAAAGGTTAGGGTCAAAGATTATGAGAAAAATATAAGATTAGAAGAGGGAGGAGAAGAGAGGTTGGAGGGTGGCTGGGGATGGCTGGCGGCTTGATCGTGAAGGTGGATGCCTGGACTCTGGAGGGTGGCCTAGAGATGTGAGGATGGCAGCCTGGATGCTTTGGGAGGATGCCTGAAAGACTTTAGGGTTGGCTGCCCGGTGCAGGAGGACTTTGATGGTGGCAGGTTAGGGTTTTGGATGGTGGTAGGGGGTGTTCTAGATGGAAGACAGATGGGCGGCCAAGGTTTGATGATGGAAGGCAAGGGCATCTAAGGCTAGGGTTTAGAGAACATAAGGCAACTGTTGGGCCTCACACCGTCTCCCTCACGAGCATCAATGCTAAACAGCATGGAAATTGGATAAGGAAAATAAGTTTCATTCATTCAAAATCAGTAGTACAAGAGGGGGGAGGAGAAGGGTATTTATAGATTCACCCAGGCTTCTCCCTATCAAAGTTGGAGTACAAATTCTTGTCAAAGTTGGAGTACAAAATTTGATTAGAATTAGAAGACTGGACTCCTTGAAGAACTGGGCTGCTGACTCCTTATTGGATTGGTGTATCAACTCCTCTTGGGCTTGGGCTGGGATGGGTGCCAACCTTGGTGGACTTGGACTGGGGGGGGCACCAATCATGAAGGCCTAGGGTGCCAAGGGGCCTGGAGTGGGGCGCCAACCATGGATGGGCCTAGGGCACTAATGGGCCTAGGGGGCACCAGTTGCTTGTGGACCTGGGGTGGGGCACCAGTTGTTGGTGGACCTGGGGCGCCATCTCTTGGAGGCCTGGGGCGCCACTCTTTTAGGGGCCTGGGCGGCATGAGTGTGGACCAAAAGTGTGGGCTTGTGGCTTAAGTGGAGTGCCTAGGTGCTTGAGCTGGGAAAGGGACTAGTGACTCTTCTCTTGAATATGACTTGAATGAAAATCCAAAATTATAGGACTCGATTGAACTCATTGGACTGGACCAAAACACAAATGGACTCAACTTGATTGGACTTAGTTGTCTCACTTTATTACAAGACTCACTCTTCATTACATGACTCAATTGGCTCACTTTAGTACAAGACTCAAGTGACTTTGGACTAATGGACTTTAAAGGATTCAAAATCCTAATCAAAAATCCATAACGGGTCCAATAATCTCTGTCTGATCCTGGTGCCTACACCAATTCTGTCGGGGTGGGAGGAACTCAACCTTATCGAGTAAGGGCCCATCCGGCTCTGGTATTGCTCCAATAAGTCTGGGTTGAGGCATTGTAGATCCTCTCGAGTGATCCACGAGTCCTCAAATTCGGATCAACCTTCCCATCAGACCAAGTAACATTGGTAGCCTTTGTTCTGGGTACTAATGGCTTGGTCGTCCAAGATACACTCAATCTTATCTCCTCTCTCAAGCCAATTTGTTGGTGGACACTCTAGGATGGGCTCATTCTTAAGAGAAGGGTTGGGTTCAAATAGCTCACTAGGTATCATTGCTGGCTCCCTATACTCAACTAGGTCTGAGAAATTGAAGGTTGAGCTATGCCAAATTTGGGTGGTAACTCGAGCACATAAGCATTAGGTCCAACTTTTTCTATCACTTTGAAGGGTCCAGCTCCATGGGCATGTAATTTCTTCACGATCCCTGGAAGAAACCACTCAGGCCTAAGCCTAATCATTACATAATCCCCCTCAGCAAATTCTTTAGCTCTTTTTTGGGAATTAGCCAAGTTTTTATAAATTTCATTGCTCACATTAATCTTTTAACTAATTTCCTTATGCAAATCCCTAACATGCTGTGCAAATAACTCAGCTAACTCAGAGACTCGTGCATGTATGGGCAAGGGGATTAGGTCTAAGGGTCTGTTAGGCTTATACCCATGGACAATCTCAAATGGTCTCGTGCCTATGGACCTATTGACTGAGCTGTTGTAGGCGAACTTAGCTATAGGTAACAGAAGGTCCCAATTTCCAGTGTTTTCACTTATAAGGCACCTCAACAGATTTCCAAGGCTACGGTTCACTACTTTGATCTGGTCATCGGTTTGAGGGTGGTAGGAGGTGAAAAAATTAAGCTTGGTTACTAACAAGTGCCAAAGGATCTTCCAAAAGTAACTGGTGAAGCGGACATCCCTATCTGATACTATGGTTTTGGGAAGGCCACGTAACCTAACTACATGGTCAAGAAAAAGTTTGGCAACCTTGGAAGCATCAAATGTTTGAGAGCGGGGTATGAAATGAGCCATTTTGGAAAACCTATCAACCACTACACAGATTGAATCGTGTTTCCTTATGGTCTTATGATGTGAGACAGGCCCTGATCAATATTTATTCTAGGTGATCGGACTATTGGTCATTAAGAAACGATCCTAGGCTAGGTTAAACCCTATTTATTTTTTCTCCAAAATTTTTTTATTCAAATAAACCCCTTTTTTTTCCATATTTTTTTCCTCCATTTTTTTCACTCTTTTTTTCTCTATTTTTTTTCCCGTATTTTCCTTTTTCATCTTTTTTTTATTGGATTCCTATGCTTGAAGTTGATAAATGTATGCTGACTATGCATTCACGACCGTGCTCGAACAGTTAGCTCTCCTCTCTGGACTGGAACAGAGGCAATTTTCGGAGGGACAGATCCGGTGGCCTCTCCCCCGGCGACGATGGCTCGGGAAGATGGCAGCGCGGGCTCTTCGGTGGGTGACAGGCATCATGGAGCTCCTTTATGCATCTATGGTCGGCATATCTCCCCAAATTAAGGGTGCTAATGATGGAAAATAGACCCTCGTCATCATGCTCTCCATCATCGTCTCCTTCCTCCTCTTCATCCTGGCCGGCCAGTTTCACGATGGTCCCAATAGTGGTTTGCTCCAGGATCATGTCCATGAAGCCATTGAGATCCCATGGCTTTTTATCAAGGTAGTTCTGCAGAAGAAGCTTCACCCCATTGAAATCCTCGGGTTTGGGATCGAAGAACTTGAAATCAGCTTGCACCATCTCGACTGGTGGGGACACCTGAGGCACCAGAATAAGACAGAGGCTATTTCAACCCTCTGTAAATTGATCAATAATTTATGAGTCCATCTGTAATAAGGGCTTAGCTCATCTGAGTCCATTTTAGTTGTTATTTGAGTATTTTTAGTTGTTATTTCAGTTCTGTACTAGTCAACTCATGTTGAGCTAGTTCAGTCCAATGCTAGTCAGCTCATGTTGAGCTAATTTATTTTTTTGAGTCCTGTCCAAGCATACTGAAGACTCAAGACTATATCATACAAGTGAAGACCAAGTCCAACTAGATTGAAGACATGAAAGTATAGCACAAGTCCAACCCAGCTTGAAGATTTGAAGATCCCAGGAGGAAAATTCAGAAAACCCTGATTTCTTGTAGATGCCCTCTAGATACCCAGATTTCCTTCCAGATGTCAAAGTATATTCATAGATAAGGGCATCCATGATTCCAGAGGTCCATCTGCATCCTAGCCCAAAGAAATCAAGCCCAGGTGCCAAGCCCAAGCCCCTAAGAAGCAAGATACCAGGGAATATTCCTGCTACCTGGCTACCAGGCCACCCCAGCTTCCAGAGGCCCAAACCCATGCACCCGAGCCCCTTTGGGCCGGCCTTTTGCTGCTCCTAGAAGCCCAACACGGCCCCCTAGGCGTCCTTGGAGTCTTGACCAAGTCAAGAAATTTTTTAGGGATTTTTCTACCTAATATTTCCTTATTTTCTAGCTAGGGTTTGAGAGGGAAAATGATTCTTATGTAAAGACTTATGTACCCTTACTTGGAGCCCAAGGTTAAGGGTCTATTTAAGGGACCCTAGCCTCTTGTATGAGGAGAATTTTTTGATGAATGAAAACCTTGAGTTCTTCTATTGAGTGGTGTGATACCCTGCTTTGTGCATAAAGGGGTTTGTGAGAGTTCTTCTTCCCGGTGTTTGCAATCATCTTCCTGCTGCCAACAAACCCTCCAGATCCCTGGACGCCCACTCCAAAAGAAGCCTTCCCTTGTTGTTTTTCCTTTGTTTTCTTGTTCCTTTGTGAGTTTTCTAACCCCTGATAGGTCGTTTGCAGGTCCTTGAGTTCCTACGAATCCAACGACTCCAGCCAAGCCTCAATCGGATCACCGAGCAGAAAGCCGGGTATCCGCGGGTCTTTGGCTCGATTTTCCAGGCCGCATCCGTCGAGGAACGAGAGACCCCTTCGCTGCGATCTTCACAGACGTTGTCAGGTACACCCCTCTACCTCCAATAGTTTTATTATAGGAGAACTTGCCCTAACCGAGGCTTCTCAGCCCCGGCGGTCCTTCTTTGCTACTTTTCTAGATCCTAATCTGCATGCTGACTTTCAAAAATTCATACAAAATTCCCTACAAATAATTTTGATCTGAAATTTGGGAATTAATCACCTAACTCAACATGTAAAACATACAAAAAAAATTGCATGCATATTAGTTCCCCATCATCGACTTCTTGTTCCTCCTCTTCATCTTTGGAGGACTCGATTCGTTTGATTGCTTTTGGTGGCTTAGCACTGGTGATTACATCCACCATGGATTTGGAGGAAGGTGAGGGATCAGGAGAGCTGAAGTTGGAGATGGAGGAGGAGTGGGTGAAGACGATGAAGCAGGCGAAAGGAGAGAATGAGAGGATTTGGGGAGATGGTGGTCGGGCGGATCGGGAGATCTGTGCATAGGGGATTATGGCGGTTGATCATGGGTTGGACAGGATTGTCGTGATGGAATAGGGGATGGAGATGTTGAGGGCATCGGGTGGCTCAACGCTGTAGAGGCTCTCCGGTGTTTGGCAGAAACGGGATCCGGAAGATTGAGGGTTTAGTGGTTGTTCTCAGGTTTGAAGGAGAAGGAAACAAAAAATAACATGGAAGAAGAAGAAAGACCAAATGGAAATTTGGAAAGAAAAAAAGTAAAAACCATAGCTGGGTACCCCACCCAGGCTTCAGTGCCCAATCTTAACCAGAGTGACCATGTAGGGCATTAGCACCCTCCTTAACCAGGAGTGATGCACCCTCTCCTTAACCAGGAGTTCTTATTTTCCCATCCTAAAAATTCATTGTCTATTTTTATTTGATCGATAAAATAATAAATAGGCAACTCTGAGATATCCGATATCTTGATATCTCAACCTTAATCCTAATACATTCAAACTATTAAAATAAACTAATCCAACTAAATCCTAAAAACAACTTTCAAACAATCAAGATAAATCCTAATATCCCAATCCCTCGTACACCCATAAAAGACATTATGCTTATCTTCATTTGGATATGCTCCGGGATTCGTTCTGCTCCAAGATCCATGTTGCTCTGAGATATGTCCTTCATCGATTGAGGCTTCAGGATTTGGACTGGGCTGGCTTCAGGTTCTAGGCTAGGCTTCAGGTCTGGGCTAGGCTGGGCTTCAAGTTATCAGCTAGGCTGGGCTTCACGTTCTAGGCTGGCTTCTGGGTTGCACTGGTCAATGTCCCCATCATCTTGGGTAATCTTAACACAAAGTCCATACTGAGATCTTGCCAAGGACAGTCAGGTACAGCTAAAGGGGAATACAAGCTAGTGTTTTGCTTCTACTATTTGGCAACAGCACAAGTTCGATACCTGGACACAATGTGGGCAACATCCTTTTTCAAACTTGGCCAGAAGAACTGGTCTTCTATAGCTAGAATGGTCTTATTCCTACCAAAGTGACCAGCTAGACCTCCTGCATGGGTTTCCCAAACTAAGAATTCTCTCAAGGAAGTTCTGGGAATACATAGCCTATTGTCTTTGAAAAGGTAACCATCGTGAAGGGTTTAGTTACTATGTGAACTAAATGGTCCTTGTCTCATAGATTGGTGATTTCACTGAAGTTGGAGCAGGTCTCATATTCTTCTTTTAGTATGTCAAATTCTATGACTTCAATCCTAACAGAATTTAGGAATAGCGAACGGTGGCTAAGGGCATCAGCTACCTTGTTCTCGGTACCAGCATGACATTTCAGCACAAAGGTATAGGCTTGAAGGTACTCTACCCACATAACATGCCTAGGGTTCAGCTTCTTCTGGGAGTTAAGAAATCGGAGTGCTTCATGATCGGAGTATAAACAAACTTCTATGGTAGTAGGTAATGTCTCCAATATCTAAGGGCTTGTACTACCGCATAAATTTTTTTATCATAGGTTGAGTACCTAAGTTTAGCCTCATTGAGTTTTTCACTAAAGAAGGCTACAGGGTGACTCTCTTGACTCAGTACTCCTCCTATACCTACTCCAGAAGCATCACATGCAACCTCAAAAACTTTGAAAAAATTAGGTAATCTCAGGATGGGTACTTGGGTCATCCTCTCCTTAATGTCTAGGAAGGCTTATTCTGCAGCTTTGGTCCACTTAAAGTTTTCCTTCCTAATGCAGTTAGTGATGGGTGTGACAATGGAGCTAAATCCCCAAATAAATTGCCTATAAAAGGTAGCTAGACCATGGAAACTATGCACATCATGAACACTAGTAGGTGCTGGCCACTCAACTATGGACTTAACCTTTTCTAGGCAAGCTGATACTCCTTCAGGGGTCACTACAAATCCTAGGAAGACGACTCTATGGGTCAAGAACTTGCACTACTTCAAATTAGCATAGAGGCTATCTTTCTTAAGGGCTTGGCAAACTTGTCGAACATGGTTCAGGTGGTCTTTCTTAGTCTTACTGTAGATCAATATATCATCAAAGTAAACCACTACAAATTTTTCAATGAACACTCGTAGGACTTGGGTCATGATCCTCATGAAGGTACTAGGGGCATTCGACAATCCGAAAGGCATCACTACCCACTCATAGAGACCATCCTTAGTTTTGAACATGGTTTTCCACTCATCCCTAGGTCTGATCCTAACTTGGTGATAGCCGCTCTTAAGGTCAATCTTTGAGAAGATGGTTGCATCGACCATCATATCTAACATGTCATCCAAACAAGGAATGGGAAACCTATACTTCACCATAATCTTATTTATGGCATGACTATCGATACATAATTTTCATGTGCCATCTTTCTTAGGGGTTAAAAGGGTAGGTACTACACATGGACTCAGGCTCTCCCTAATAAACCTTTTTCTTAGGAGCACTCCTACCTGTCTTTGCAGTTCTAAATGCTCAGTGGGGTTCATCCTATAGTATGGAAGGTTTGGTAGGGTGGCTCCTGGGACTAAATCTGTGGCATGCTGTACGTCCCTCAAAGGTGGTAATTGGTCAGGCAAATCTACAGGAAATACATCCTCAAATTCACCTAAAATTTTCATAATTTCTTTAGGGTGCTCTTTTTAGGTTTGATCAGGTAATTCCTTAGCAGTTAACATCCAAACGGTCGAACCCTCAATAATCTCACGTTCTAGCTCCTTAGCAATGATCAGATTAACTCTTGATTTCTTCTCTTTCAAACTGCTAGATCCCCTCTTAATGTTATCCTTAGATAGGGTTGGGTTGATCACAATCTTCTTTCCATGAAAATTAAAAGAACATGAATTGGATCGACCATACAGGATAGCATCATGGTCATATAGCCAAGGTTTGCCTAGGAAATGTTACTAACTCCCATGGGAATGATAACACACCAAACCTTTTCCTAATAGGATTGAAGTTGGATCATGACTTGGCATCTAATTTTGATGGGGATAGAAGTTGAGTCTATCTAGGATACCTTATAGGGGCTGGGATGGGGAACAGTGGATAAGCCTAGGTTTCTGGTAGCACTAGTTGAGATGGCATTCACACAGCTTCCACTATCTATGATGATCTTGCATACCTTATCCCCTAACTTGACAAAGGTTTGTAGGATGTTGGTTCTACACCAATCCTCTTGGATCTTGGTTTGGGCTAAGATGCACCTAACAACTCCTAACAGGTTTGATGACTCAAAGGTTTCCTCATCTCCATCATATTCATCCATTAGGTTCTCTCCAGCTTCATATACTTCCTCCTCAATCTCATCAGTGGGTTTAGGGTCTTCCTCCTCAAGTTCTCCTATATGTAGGGATCGGGTTGGGCATTGGCTAGCATAATGTCCCACCTTATGGCATTTAAAATAAGCATTACTCGGGTTGGGATTAGGGTTTCTCTGAACTTCAAGTGCCTTACCCTTATCTTCCTTACGAGTCAATAGGGTACTAGGAGTGGGTTGGCTTGGGTAGGCTTGGCTAGATCCTGGTTTGGATTAGAGGCACTAGTCCTAATGGGTTTAGGTCGATGGGTTATGGGCCCCCTCTTGAATCTCTCATAGTCTCTAGCTATCTGGTATGCCTGTTCAAGATCATGAACCTCTCTCAAAAATAACTCTCTGAATGTCCTCACGTAGTCCAGCCCTAAACCTAGATAGGGTCACAGCTTTTGACTCATCTATACTGCACCTCATGATGAACTCATCGAATTTGGCTATGTACTCAGACATAGTCCTATTTCTCTGACCTAACCTTTGCCATTTGTTGCCCAGGTGGCTTTCCTAAGAGGGAAGTAAATTGGGAATTTAAAAAATTCAGGCAATAATGTGCTCTTTGAAAATCCCTTACAAGTGTTAAGTGTTGTGATAGGAAAATAGAATGTAGAAGTGTAATCAAATAAGAAAGGCACAACACAAACACATGCAAATTATAATGGTTCAGAGCAACCCAGCTCCTACATCCATTATCCAAGATTATCACTTGGGATTTCAACTGTATCCCCCACTGAAATATAGTCGGATTGTTTTCACAGGCTCACAATCCAAACCTCTACACTTTGGTTTTACCGGGATCACCAAAGAAACCCAACTTCGTTTTATCAGTATCACCAAGAACCTAACTTGGTTTTACTAGGATCACCAACAACCCAACTTGATTTTAACCCAGGCTAACTAAGAACCTATTTGGTTTTTAAACCGGGCTCACCAATAACCCAACAATTCAATAAAAGAATTGCAAAGAAAAGCAACAGGATGACAAACAAATTTTTATCGAATGGTTGTCGATGCAGCTCGAGAGAAGCCCATTGAATGCACTTCAATGCACTTGGATGGCTTCTTTTCTTTCTTCAATAAATGCTTCAAGCTTTAGTTGGTAGTTGATGAAGGCTTGAAGACTATCTTAAATGCTTTCAGTGCTCTCTTGCTTGTTGACTTGGTTGGATATTCAATAATAAATTAACTCTTCTTCTCTTTTTCAAAAAACTTCTTCTAACTAGTTCAAATCCCTCAAATATATAGTCTTGTACCTTTCTCAAGCAGTTATAGTCATTGTACCTTTCTCAATTATAATAAATAAGTGTTAAGTGTTGGGATGTGACATATGACCGTTGGGATGTGACATATGACCATTGGAGCACTTTTTGGATTCAAAATCCAAGTTATGGAACTAGCCATTATAAGCCTAAAAATGACCTTCGAGTCGACTCGAATTACTCGAGTCGGCTCGGATCCTCAGAGTAGTTTTGGTTGAGTCGACTCTCTTCAATCTAGTTGGCTTGCTTGCATAGTATTCTGATTCCTCACTTTGTAAGAGTCGGCTCTCCTTGATTCTTGTTGACTCGGATCCTCAGGCCTTCAAAATGTAGTTTGGAAGAGTCGGCTCTTTCTTATTAGAGTCGGCTCGATTGGCTGTAGTTCTCAGAGCTTTTTTTCTGGACTCTAGAGGAGTCGGCTCTATTCTCTAAAGAGTTGGCTTGGATGTCTAACAATATGATAAAGTCAGCTCGGACTCCCTTCGAGTCGGCTCACCTGTTTGATTCAGGAAATGGTACTCTGGATGAGTCAGCTCGGGTCCCTTAAAGTTGGCTCGAATATCTGCGTGCCAGAATCCTCATGCTTTCCATGTGCCAAAGTTGGCTCTCTTCTCCTCGAGTCAGCTTGGATGAGTTATTTAGTGAATTTTCAGTTCTTCTCCAAAATTCATCCAGCAAGGCTTCAAGCTTTCAAGAAATCTTCAAACTCTTCGGATAATACACTTAAAGTAATTTAAAGCTTGAAATAAACAAGAAGTAACCCATTTAAAGGTTTTTCATTAAGTTCTTCTTTGGGTTCTTCTTTACAAGGTGTTCAATTACAATACAACTCAACACAAGAAATAAAAATGTAGGGGTTGAAATTAAGCAATGGATTCATCCTACAAAAAATTATAAAGCACTTGAAGAGTTGTCAGTAAAACAAATGCATGCTCCAATGTTTGGTTATCATCAAAATCACTTATGGGGTCAACAATCTCCCCCTTTTTGATGATGACAAAACACTGGGCATGAAAAATTCTTTACAATTACATGTATAATTGTATTTAAGAGTAAGCATTTACATGTATCAAAGCTATCTGTATTTTCAAGTAAGTATCAGAGCTTTTGTGAAAAACTATATAGTATTGGTGTTTGTGCTTTTGTATGTACCAGAGTATTGAAGTTCTATGTTTTAAAGTATTAGAACTTAGCACAAACACAAAATATCAGAGCTCAAAATTGATAGTATTAGAGCTAATTCTTGAGCTAAAAGGTTTAAACAATCAGAGCAAATTAAATTTTTGCAGCAATCAGAGCAAATTGCAAGTTTTGATTTAAAGCCATTCAGTTTCAATAATTTGCTCCCCCTTTCTATTGATTTGAAAGTTTTGAAGCAATTTGATATTCTCCCCCTTTTTGTATATTCTCAAATAGTTAAGTGTTTTTCATGCAGTCTCAATGTTCTCCCCCTTTTTGTCAACAATCAAAAAGGTGTTCAATTAAAGTTCAATTGTTATAATAGATGAGAAGGTTTATAAAACTTGTTTGAGATAATTTCACTTTCTCAAATCAATTTTGATAATCTAATTAAAATTCATTAGATTAGTGTTATGGAAGTGAATATATGATTGTAAGACATTGCACAATTCAATTCAAACATAGAAAATGTGTCAGCCAAAAATTCTTTCATTTCATTCAAAGTTTTGAGTACAAGTTACAAGAAATTAAAAGCAGATACATTTGACATTCAATAAGATAAAATTGCTTCCTTCTCATTCAAAAAGTTTCTTGATTACAAAAGATAAGAAGCAAAGCATAAAGTAAACACTATTATAATCAAATGTACAGCCAAACATCCTACTGTTCTTCCTTACTAGAGGAAGAAGCAACATTTATAACCTTATCTGATATTTTGGTCTTAAGAGGCTCGAACCTAAGATCCTTAAATCTGGTTCTAGCAGGGGCTATAGGTGTTCTAGTTTTCTTAAATTTTGGTTTGCCCTTGGATAGAACAGGTTCAACTTTAGATGTTGGAGGATCAGATGAAGGTAATTTTGAAGGCATAAAGAATGGTTGAGCAGGAGGTACTGGTGGCTCTTTGCAAGTCTGTATGGAAGTATCCTCAGCAGTGCAAGTTTCCTTGTGTGGGTGCATTAGGACACTTTGAATTTCTTCTTTGAAATTGTCTAGCTCTTTTTGCATTTTCTTCATATGCAACTTCTGCTCTGCCTTGATTTCTTGCAAGATGACATTAATTGACTAGCATAATTCGCTAAACATTGTGCTGATGTGGCTTGTAAGAGATTCAGAAAGTGTTTCCATCTGTTGGGCTATGAATTCTTTGAGTTCTGATGGAGTTTTCATTGAAGATCCATAAGTGTCTTCATCAATATCTTCAGATGCAGTATCATTTGGGTCATCAATAGGAGGTTCCATTTGTTCATCATTGTTTTCATCAGATGAGGTGGCAGTCATGTGTCCTGATAGCTTCTTCAACCAGACTCCTTCTTGCAAGTGATATCCCATTCTCCTAAGAGATTTAGCTGAGTAGGTGTCTGAGTGGTGAGGTGGTTTGCCAATTTCATCTGTCAGATTAATTCTAGCATCTTCGAACAACATTGTAAATACCATGCCATATGGAAAACATGCCTTGATCTTCCTTGCTGCTTTTGTTATCTATATCATCATAATATATGGAATGTTGAGGTCTTCTCCCTCGATGAGGTGTTCCATGAAGATCATGTCTCGTTCACTTACCTAGTCGAAGCGACCGGTTCTGCGAAGAAAGATTCGACTGATCATGTTATGAAGCAGCCACATTTCCATGGAAAGCATGTTGGCTTGAATATATTTGACTGAACTTACATCTGATTTTCCCAAAATTAGCCTCAGTTCCTGTTCTTTGACTTTTAAAGTTAGCTCAGCTGCACCGTCAGTGGGCATGTGCAGTAGATTGCTCAGTTTGTCTTCATCCACAACAATCTTTACTCCTTTTACAACAGATTCCAAATGATATTCCCCAAGAATTAGATTTTCAAAATATATTCTTACCAAGGAAGGGTAAGTCGGAGTGTCCAATGAGCAGAAAAATGTCCATCCTTGGTTCTTAATCCAGTTTTCGATCTTCATACCTTGATCTTCCAAGAAGGTGAAATCAATCCTTCTGCTACATGTGACCGGCCGATTGACCATTGAAGAGATTTGCCCTAGTGGAGAAGGTGCTTCTTCTTCATTCTACCTTAGATCAGATTTTCTTTTCTTTTCTCTTTTCTTCTTCTGATTGACACTGTGAGTATTTGATTCAATTGCATGAGAGTGCTTCCTTGCAGATCTTCTGGGAGCCATTGCAATAATTTGGCAAGAATGAAGAAATTGAGGCTTTGGGAAAAGGATTTTGGAGGACTGGAGATTGTTTCGAGTGGAACGACAGGGTTTGGAGTCAAAATGAAGAAAATGAAAAGTTAGAAAAAGTTACTCGACTCTATTTAAAAAATGATTACCCAACATTCGAGTCGGCTAGGTTTGCCCTTAAATCATCCGAGTTGGCTCGTCCAGAGCAAACTCAGAAGAAACAGAGATTCGAGTCGGCTAGGCAAATCCTAAATTGACCTAGTCAACTCATCAGAGTAAGAGCTAAAATATCAGAGATTCGAGCCGGCTCGACCAGAGCAAAATTGCTCGAGTCAACTCGAATAGAAACTTTCCATAAAAGTTGAAATGATTCATAAATTGAAATTAATTTGATAAAATCTCAAGGAAAGTTGTTCAAAGAACTTGAATTGATGTAGGAGATTTTCTAGATAATTTTTCCTTAATTTTGAAGGAATTAGGTTAGAAAAATTTAGAAAGGATCACAAAGACCTAATTCTCCTCTAATCATTTCAAATCTATCCTTATTGAGTGGCTTAGTGAAAATGTCAGCTAATTGGTTCTTAGTTGGGATAAATTCTAATTCAATGTCACCATTCAAAACATGATCTCTAATAAAATGGTTTCTAATTTCTATGTGCTTAGTTCTAGAATGTTGAATTTGATTTTTTTCAAGTTTATAGCACTTGTGTTATCACATTTGATTGGAATTTTATATTATGTAACACCAAAGTCTTCTAGTTGTTGTTTAATCCATAACACTTGTGCACAACAACTCCTTGAAGCAACATACTCTGGCTCAGCAGTAAAGAGTACTACCGAGTTTTGTTTCTTATAGTGCCATGAGATTAAATTCAACCCTAGAAATTGGCATGTGCCGCTAATGCTTTTTCTATCAATTCTACAACCAGCATAATCAGCATTCAAAAATCTAATTAAATTCAATGAAGAATGTTTTGAAAATCATAGACCTAGATTACTTGTACCTTTCAAATATCTGATAATTCTTTCAATATCAAGCATATGTGATTCTTTAGGATTAGATTGGAATCTAGCACATAATCATACACTATACAAGATATCTAGTCTACTTGCAGTCAAATATAATAAGAATCCGATCATACCTCTATAGAGCTTTTGGTCAACATTGGATCCATTTTTATCTTTGTCCAATCTGCAAGATAGGCTCATGGATGTGTTCATATGTTTGCTTGTCTCCATACCAAACTTTTTGATTATTTCTTTGGTATACTTGGCTTGGTTGATGAAAATTCCTTCCTTTGTTTATTTTACTTGAAGTCCAAGGAAGTAGTTGAGTTCACCCATTAGGCTCATTTCAAATTCTCCCTGTATTAACTTAGCAAAATCTCTATAAAGAGCTTTATTAGTTGCACCAAATATAATATCATCAACATAAATTTGTATAACTAATAAATCATTATTTTTCTTCTTGATGAAAAGAGTTTTATCTACATTTTCTCTTGAAAAATCATTTTCAATCAAGAAAGTTCTAAGTCTATCATACCAGGCTCTAGGTGCTTATTTCAAACCATATAATGCTTTGTTCAATTTAAACACATGATTTGGAAAAACATGATCTTCAAAACCTGGTGGTTGTTCCACAAAAACTTGTTCAGAAATGAAACCATTTAGAAATGTACTTTTCATATCCATTCGAAAAAGTTTAAAATTCATGTAGCAAGCAAATGCAAGAAGTAATCTAATAATGTCTAGTCTTGCTACGGGTGCGTATATTTCTTCAAAATCAATGCCCTCTTCTTGGTTATATCTCTTAGCCACTAATCTAGCTTTGTTTCTAGTAACATTTCCTTGTTCATCTAACTTGTTTCTATTGATCCATTTGGTTCCTATGATTGGATGGTCTGAACGTCTATCAACTAATATCCATACCTTATTTCTTTCAAACTGGTTTAGTTCTTAATGCATGACCATCATCTAGTTTGGGTTAGATTCAGCTTCTTCTAATATATGAGGTTCTATTTGTGATACAAAGGCTAGGTAATCATGTGCACCTCTATGTGATGACCTAGTCCTAATACCTTGTGAAGGATCACCAATAATTAATTCTCTTGGATGAGAAGTTATGTACCTCCATTCTCTCGGTAGATCAGCATGATCCTTACTTACCGTTTCTTCTCCTTCTTTGAGTAGTCTTTCTTGTATCTCATGTCTTCCATTTCTTTTTGAATTATACCTGCATCATTGTCTATACACTCTTCTTTCTTAGAAGGTGAGGGGTTAGTTTCATCAAAAATAACATTCATAGACTCTTCTACAATAATAGTTCTTTTATTAAATACTCTATATGCTTTGCTATGTAATGAATAACCAAAGAAAATTGTTTCATCAAATTTAGCATCAAATTTTTCTAGATTATCTTTACCATTATTAAGCACAAAGCATTTACAACCAAATACATGAAAATAATTAATATTGGGTTTCTTTTCATTCCAAAGCTCATAGGAAGTTTTCTTCAAAATAGGATGGATTAAAATGCGGTTCAAAATGTAACAAACAGTGTTCACCGCTTCTGCCCAAAAGTACCTTAGAAGATTGCCTTCACATAACATTATTTGGGCCATCTCTTCCAAAGTCCTATTTTTTCTCTCTACAACACCATTTTGTTATGGTATCCTAGGAGTAAAGAAGTTGTGATCAATGCCATTTTCTATATAATAATCATCAAAAAATTGATTTTCAAATTCGATGCCGTGATCACTCCTAATTGAAATTATTGCAAGATTTTTTTGATTTGAAACCTTTTTGTAAAATTTTTGAAATACTTTAAAGGTTTCATCTTTGTGAGCAATAAACAAAACCCAAATAAATCTAGAAAAATTATCTACTATCACAAGAGTATATTTCATACCACCTAGGCTTATGGTCCTAGTTGGTCCAAATAAGTCCATGTAAAGTAGCTCAAGAGGTTTAGTAGTTGAAATCATATTTTTGGGTTTAAAACTCCCCCTAGTTTGTTTACTCATTTGGCATGCATCACAAACATGATCAAAGTCTACTTTAAACTTAGGCATGCCTCTAACTAAATTTTTGAAAATTAACTTGGCAATAGTATGCATGCTAGCATGACCTAATCGTCTATGCCAAAGTAAACAAGACTCCTTGGTCTTAGCATTCATTACAACTAGACTGGAACTACTTGACATGTCAAGATCATTAAGGTCACCACATAAATATTTCTAAGTCTATGTCCAATGAACATACTGCTAGAATCAAGAGGTTTTGTTACAATATACATAGATGATTCAAAGATAACCTTGAAGCCTTTATCACATAATTGATTGATACTTAATAAATAATACTTCAATTTATCTACTAGCAATACATTTTCAATAAAAGTATAGGGGGTTATTTTGATCTTACCAATTTCGATTATTTTCTCCTTACCATTATCTCCAAAAGTAACCATACCTCTTTCTTTCATCCTAAGGTGATAAATTGATCCTTGTCACCCGTCATATGTCTTGAATAGCCATTGTCGAGATACCATCTTTTCTTCAATTTTTGGGCTGCAAGACATTCCTGTAAGACAATCAAGGAGTTCTTTTAGGTACCCAGGCTAACTTGGGCCTTGCAGGTTAGCGGAGGTGGTTCCTTTAGGAACCCAAATTTTTCTTGCTTTACTTTTGACATTTCTAAAGATATTGCATTGAAAAACTTTATGTCCTAACCCTTTGCATGCATAACATTCAACTCTAGAAATCTGAATAGATGCAGATTTTGAAGTTCTAGATGCAGATATAAAAGATTTTCTATTTAAGCTCTTAGGAACATACAATATAGCTTTAGAAGTAGAAGCAGAAACATTTGTTGCAAAAGCTTTTTGAGATGTAAATTTTGGAATATAAGCTTTTGGTTTCACAAAAGTAGTAGCTGAAATTCCATTTGAAGTTGAAGAATTAAAATCGATTCCAGCTTTATTTTCAGAAATTCTTTGCTCTTTTAAGATCAACTCAAGCTTGTTTGAAGATAATATAAGTTTTTCAACAAGTGACTTGAGTTTTCCAACCTTTTTTTTCAAGTCATTATTTTCAACAATTAAAGCTTTGTTCTTGTTAAAAAATGCATTATTTTTAGTTTCCAAAGCTTTAAGCTTTTCAAAAAAGATATGTAAATTCTTTTGCAATATATTGTTCTTTTCTGAAATTTCTTCTTTTTCCCTTGGTAAAGAGTCATTGATATTCTTTAAGGATCTAATCTTTACTCCTGCCTTTTTGAATTTAGATAATAAGTCTAAAAAGTAGAATTCAATTCATCAAATATAAATTCTAATTGAGGTTCGAGGGATGTTACCTCGTCTTCGAGATACCTCGTCTTCGAGATCCATTAGACATAGATTAGCAGTTTTCATGATCTTTTCCTCTTTAAATGAAGTCGACTCCTTGCTGTCGCTCCATGTAGCAATCATCACTTTTTTCTTCTTTTTTCTGATAAATTTCTTTAACAGTGGACAATCTGGATGAATGTGCCCCGATTTTTTACATTCATAGCATGTAGGCACTTGTTCTTTTTCTTTTTTTTTGTCCTTATCCTTGTCCTTGGAGTGCTCTCCTCATTTATGGAATTTTCTATAAAATCTTCCTTTCTTCTTTTCCATTAACCTTCTAAATCTCCTCATGACCATTGCGATGTCTTCGTCTTCTAGATCATCTTCGAAAGAGGTGCAGTCATCTTCCGATTCCTCATCTTTCTTTGAGTCCAATGCAGCTTTGAAGGCAATTGTCTTCTTCTTTTGATCATCATCAGTTCTATGATGCATGGCCAATTCATGTATGATGAGTGAACCCATTAATTCATCCAGAGGTAAGGCATTTAAATCTTTTGCTTCCTGGATGGAAGTCACTTTAGGATCCCACTTATTTGAAAGTGATATGAGGATCTTCTGTACTAAATCGGCATTTGAATAAACCTTGCTAAGACTCTTCAAACCATTAATAATATATGTAAATCGACTAAACATGGCAGATATGGTTTCAGCAGGTTCCATTTTAAACATTTCATAATTATGTACAAGAAGATTTATTTTTGAGGTCTTCACTTGGGAAGTTCCTTTATGGGTCGCTTCGAGTTTGTCCCAAATTTCCTTTCCTGAAGAGCAAGTGAAAATTCAATTAAACTTATTAGAATCCAAAGCACACTATAGTAAATTCATTGCTTTGGCATTTAATTCCTCCGTCTTCATGTCGTGTTCATCCCAATCCTCTTCAAGCTTTGGAACATCTATGCCATTAATTTTAATCATGGGAATATGTGGCCCTTTTAGAATGACCTTCCATAATTGAAAATCGATAGCTTGTATATAGATTTTCATTCTTGCTTTCCAATAAGAATAATTAGTGCCAGTGAAGAGTGGAGGTCTATTAGTAGATTGGCCTTCGACCAAGGAAGTACTCATGGGATGAGCCATCAATCTTTACTCTAAATGTATTCAGAGACACTGCTCTGATACCAGTTGTTGCCTTTATGGCTTTCCTAAGAGGGGGGTGAATTAGGAATTTAAAAAATTTAGACAATAATGTGCTCTTTGAAAATCCCTTACAAGTGTTAAGTGTTGTGATAGGAAAATAAAATGTAGAAGCATAATCAAATAAGAAAGGTACAACACAAACACAAGCAAATTATAGTGGTTCGGAGCAAACCAGCTCTTACATCTACTACCCAATATTACCACTTGAGATTTCCAGTATATCCCCCACCAGAATACAGTCGAATTATTTTCACAGGCTCACAATCCAAACCTCTACACTTTGGTTCTACCCGGATCACCAAAGAAACCCAACTTGGTTTTACCAGGATCACCAAGAACCTAACTTGGTTTTACCAAGATTACCAAGAGCCCAACTTGGTTTTAACACAGGCTAACTAAGAACCTATTTAGTTTTTAAACTGGGCTCAGCAATAATCCAATAATTTAATAAAAGAATTGTAAATAAAAGCAACAGAATGATAAATAAATTTTTTCGAATGGTTGTCGATGTAGCTCGATAGAAGCCCACTTGAATGCACTCAATGCACTTGGATGGCTTCTTTTTTTTTAAATAAATGCTTTAAGCTTTAGTTGGTAGTTGATGAAGGCTTGAAGACTATCTTGAATGCTTTCAGTGCTCTCTTGCTTGTTGACTTGGTTGGATATTCAATAATGCATTAACTCTTCTTCTCTTTTTCAAAAAACTTCTTCTAAGTAGTTTAAATCCCTCAAATATATAGTCTTGTACCTTTCTCAAGCAGTTTTAGTCATAGTAGACTGTTGGGATGTGACATATGACCGTTGGAGCACTTTTTGGATTCAAAATCTAAGTTCTAGAACAAGCCATCATAAGCCTGAAAATGACCTTTGAGTCAACTCGGATTACTCGAGTCGACTCGGATCCTTAGAGTAGTTCTAGTTGAGTCGACTCTCTTCAATCTAGTTGGCTCACTTGCATAATGTTTTGATTCCTCACTCTGTAAGAGTCGGCTCACCTTGATTTTAGTCGACTCAGATCCTCAGGCCTTCAAAATGCAGTTTGGAAGAGTCGACTCATTCTCATTAGAGTCAGCTCGATTGGCTATAGTTCTCAGAGCTCTTTTTCTAGACTCTGGAGGAGTTGGCTCTATTCTCTGAAGAGTCAGCTCGGATGTCTGATAATATGATAGAGTCAGCTCGGACTCCCTTCGGGTCGGCTCGCCTATTTGATTCAGGAAATGGTACTCTGGACGAGTTGGCTTGGATCCCTTAGAATTGGCTCAAATATCTGCGTGCCAGAATCCTCATGCATGCCATGTGCTAGAGTTGACTCTCTTCTCCTCGAGTCGACTTGGATGAGTTCTTTAGTGAATTTTCAGTTCTTCTCCAGAAGTCATCCAACAAGGCTTCAAGCTTTCAAGAAATCTTCAAACTCTTAATATAATACACTTAAAGTAATTTAAAGCTTGAAATAAACTAGAAGTAATCCATTTAAAGGTTTTTCATTAAGTTCTTCTTTGGGTTCTTCTTTACAAGGTGTTCAATTACAATACAACTCAATACAAGAAATAGAAATGTAGGGGTTGAAATTGAGCAATGGATTCATCCTACAAAAACTTGTAAAGCACTTGAAGAGTTATTAGTAAAACAAATGCATGCTCCAATATTTGGTTATCATCAAAATCACTTATGGGGTCAACACCATTGATTTAGGAGTCTCTGATGATAGGATGCAAGAAGGTACTTATCTTTAAGTTTTAGCTTCATGGCTCTCCAAGTGACTATGGAAAGTTCTCCTCATTGTCTAACTATGCGCTCAACATTCCCCCAGTATAGCCTAGCCTGGCGGACTAACCTGAGTTTGGCGAACTTGCACTTCTTCTCCTCAGTCATTTCATACCATTCAAAATATTGGTCCATGTCTCCCTCCAAATCTATGTAAACCTTAGGATCTAGATTGCCATCAAAGGAGGGTGCTTCTAGCCTAATGTTCCTAATGGCTCTCTTATTTTGGTCAAAGAAATCATGATTGGGTCTCCTATGTTTAGGCTCCAAGAATGGATCAGGACGTGGGGCTCTTCTAGGGTTGGGAGGTGTGTGAAGAGGTGACTCAAGTTCAGGTTCAGTACGGGACTCTTGGGTTCTCTCTAGGTTTCCTAAATTATCTTTTACTTGAGTAAACCTATTATTCATTTAGGTATTCAATTGGATCAATTGGGCAAGCTGTTCAGTAATGGCCCTTATTGGATTTCAAGGTTGGACTCCATGGTCAAACGGGGTTGGGGTTAAGTGGGTTGGAGTTGAGACTGATGGTATTGGGCTCCTGATCTAGCGATCATGCAACAAGCATGCAAATCGGCTAGGGTTTGCTAGACCTAGCAGCCCAAGTAGAATGAGTCAGCTCAACTTACAACCAATTCAACAATTACCCTATCTACTGGCCAAGTAAGAGGTGGGAGTGTGGGAGGCTCTCCTTGCTCTCGCAGAGTCCTAATTAAGTAACTACAGCTTTGCTTAGGGTGTTTGCCACTGCACCTCTAGCTTAGACACCAGTTTCAAGAAATATGTGAAGGATTAGGTGCACTAGCTTTCTCACTAACCATAGACTAGACCTGTTCGTGTCCCTAGATCAATTAAGTTGCTACTTGATTTTAGTTAGGCTTGGGTCCGAATGCAGGGTAGTTGTTTTGGGCCAAGGAAAGGTGATGAAATCCTATCCTTATCTGACAAAGTAGAAGTGCCCTTAAGTTATTTTCACTTATGATGCACACACATGAAACCCTAATGCAACATGAGACTAAAATTCAGAAAATTACAGAATTTTTTTTTGTGTTTTATGCAGATGGCAGATTTAATGAAGATTAGTTTTAATTTAATTAAGTACAAGAAAAATTAAGTTTGGAAGGTTTTAAAGCAATCGAAGTTTAGCCCTAGACTAGGTGTGCAGAAAATTTCAGCAAGTAGTGTTTTTAGGGTTTTGTTTTATGCAGAGTTTTTTTGGGTTTTCAGATCTAAAAAATTATAGAAAATTGCAGAATTTAAAAGGACTAAATATGTGATTTAGAGATGCAAATATTGATGAAAATCAGATAGGTTTTAATAAAAAATCAGACCTAGGTTTTGACTATTGTGCAGATTTCAGCATGCAAATTTTTTTTTTTGGTGTTTTTGTTTAAAGAAGATGCATGAACAATCCCTAATCCTAAGCTTTGATACTAAACTGATGCGGGAAGAGTATGCTAAAGATACACACAAGAAGATATCAAATCAATGATGCAATGATTTCAGATTTTTATGTTATGGTTATGTTCTCGAAAAGGAGTTAAGAACGAGCAGGGTTCTCACATAAAGAGTAGAAATTAAATACCCGCAAAAGAGAACCTAACAAAGTAATGAAGAAAATGGATCCTAGGGTTAAGAAACCACTAATAGGGCATATGCAACTTCAATAAAATAGACCTAAAGAGAGGGGTTGGTTCAAATACCTAGCAATGATGTTTTCTTCATTGTAGAAAGGGTTCTCAGCACTCTGGATCGGTGCCTGGAAAACAAAGCCTCATTCTCGTGGATCCACTGGCTTTTTATCAGCTGGTATCAGGGGCAAGGAGAACCTCTTCCAAGGATCATTTCACCTGAGTGATCCTGCAAATGCCAAAGGTTAGGGTCACAGATGATGAGAAAAATATAAGATTAGAAGAGGGAAGAGAAGAGAGGTTGGAGGGTGGCTGGGGATGGCTGGCAGCCTGATTGAGAAGGTGGATGCCTGGACTCTGGAGGGTGGCCTGGAGATATGAGGATGGCAGCCTGGATGCTTGGGGAGGATGCCTGGAAGCCTTTAGGGTTGGCGGCCTGGGGCAGGAGGACTTTGATGGTGGGGAGTTAGGGTTTTGGATGGTGGTAGGGGCCATTCCAGATGGAAGACAGATGGGAGGCCAAGGTTTGATTATGGAAGGCAGGGGTGGCTAGGGCTAGGGTTTAGCGAACCTAGGACAATTGTTGGGCCTCATACACTCTTCCTCATAGATCGTCAATGCTAAACAGCATGAAAATTGGACAAGGAAAATAAGTTTCATTCATTCAAAATCAATAGTACAAGAGGGGGGAGGGGAGGAGTATTTATAGATTCACCCAGGCCTCTCCCTATCAAAGTTGGAGTACAAATTCTAATCAAAGTTGGAGTACAAAATTTGATTAGAATTAGAAGACTGGACTCCTTGAAGGACTGGGCTGCTGACTCCTTATTGGACTGGTGTTCAACTCCTCTTGGGCTTGGGCTAAGATGGACGCCAACCTTGGTGGACTTGGACTATGGGGGTGCCAATCATGAAGGATTGGGGTACCAAGGGGCTTGGAGTGGGGCGCCAAACCATGGATTGGCCTGGGGCACTAATGGGCCTTGTGGGGTGCCAGTTGCTTATAGACCTGGGGAGGGGTGCCAGTTGTTGGTGGACCTAGGGTGCCATCTCTTGGAGGCCTTGGGCACCACTCCTTCAGGGGCCTGGGCGGCATGAGTGTGGACCATAAGTGTGGGCTTGAGGCTTGAGTGGAGTGCCTAGGTGCTTAAGCTGGGGAAGGGCCTAATGACCTCCTCTTGAACATGACTTGAATGAAAATCCAAAATTATATGACTCGACTGAACTCATTAGACTGGACTGAAACACAAATGGACTTAACTCAATTGGACCTAGTTGTCTCACTTTATTAAAAGACTCACTCTTCATTAGAGGACTCAATTGGTTCACTTTAGTACAGGACTCAAGTGACTCAGGACTAATGGAATTTACAGGACTTAAAATTCTAATCAAAAATCCATAATGGGCCCAGTAATCTCATCTAATCCTGGTGCCCGCATCACTGGGTGCCTCATGTCTGTGATTACCTGGATCTTTTCTAGGTTGGCCTCTATCCCCCTTTAGGTGACCATGAACCCCAGGAACTTTCTCATCGCAACACCGAACGTTCATTTGGTAGGGTTTAGCTCATCTGGTAGAGGTGAAGGTTGTCAAAAGCCTCCACCAAGTCGGTAATGTGGTCTGACTCCCGGCCACTCATGACAAGTATGTCATCCACGTATACCTGCATGTTGTAGCCGATCTGGTCTTTAAAGACCCTATTGACCAAATGCTTGTACATGGCCCCTACATTCTTAAGGCCAAACAGTATCATCCTGTAGCAATACATACCTCTATCAGTCACAAATGTTGTGTGCTCCTCGTCCTCCGCGTGCATGTTGATTTGATTATATCTGGAGAATGCATCCATGAAGCTAAGGAGCTTGTGGCCCGAGGTCACATCCACCAGCTGGTCAATCTTGGAAAGCGAGAAGCTATCCTTTGGACATGCCTGGTTGAGATCGGTATAATCCATGCAGATCCTCCACTTCCCAGAAGCTTTCTTGACCATCACTACATTATCAAGCCAGTCAGGATAACGTACCTCACGGATGAAGCCTATCACGAGTAGCTTTTCAACTTCCTCATCAATCACCTTCTGCCACTTTGGGACAAAGCTCCTCTTCTTCTGCAAGACTGGGTGGTAGTTGGGGTCGATGTTTAACTTGTGGGTGATCATCTCAGGCGGGATCCCAGGCATGTCCATTGTAATCCAGGCAAAGACGTCCATGTTGGCCCGCCGGAAACTAAGCAGGTAGGACCTCTCCTCTTCGGGCAGTAGGGCTCCCACTTGCACAGTCTTCAGGGGATCCTCACCCAGAGAGAAAGAAAGTAGAGGCTAACTGGTCCACCCTTCACTCCTGCTCTGCCGAGTCTGACTGGTTGATAACCGGACCCTACATAGCCTCTCGCACTCCCAGGATCATCTGTAGGCAGGCTAGACTCGCTACTGAGATCCTCTCATCTCTTTGATCCCCTAGGGAGTGGGGAATTGGATGAGGAGATGCCAGGTGGAGATGGTGGCATCAAGCAGGATGAGTCCAGGATGCCCCAGGATCATATTGAAGGAGAGGAAAGCCTCATAACGATGAATATCATCCGTATGATGCTTTGTCGAGGTGGCACCCCGATAGTTATTATGGTGCGGACACTTGAGGCACCAGAATAAGACAGAGGCTTCTCAACCCTCTATAGATTACTTAGTAGTGTTTGAGTCCAGTTTGTAATAAGGGCTTAGCCTTTTTGAATTTTTTTCTTTGGCCCTTGAGTCATGTTCTTTTGGGCCTCCATCGTTTGAATACTGTAGTCAGAGTTTGATTCATACCAGTAGGGTTTGGATCAGTCAGTCAAGTCAGCTAATCATTGTCTGAGTCTTGTAAATGTTAATCCAAGTCCAATGAAGACTCAATACAAGTGAAGACCAAGCCAATCCAAGTGAAGACCAACCCAACTTGAAGACATGGAAGACCCAAGAAGAAAAGTGAAGGTCTTGAAACCCTGGGATGCAACTTGGAACCCTGGACCGTAGCTTGGAGCATACTGGGCCGCCCAAGGCTCAAGTGGAGCATCATATGGCACCATCCACCCTTATGGTCACCACCTCTTGGTCAGCCACTTAGGGTCATCTCCCTTGGCCGACCAAGACAAGAAAGAGAGAGAGAGTTTGAGGGAAAGAGGGCTATTGACTTGCCATGTATTCTAGCTAGGGTTTGGGTGGGATTCAAATTCCTATGAAATGTCTTTTGTATCCTTACTTGGGGTGCAAGTTTATGGGTCTATTTAAGAGGCCCCCTTATCTTGTATGAAGAGAAATTATTCATGAAATATATTGAGTCTTTACTCCATTGTTGTGTGCTAAGGGGAATCTGTGTGAACCCCTTCTTCTTTATAGCCTCCTACGCCTTGCCTCTAGCCACCATCAAAACCCTAGAAGCAACCTTCTCCAACCTTGGCCGCCCAACACAAAACCTCTTCTTTCTTTACTATTTTCTGATTTTTTCTTCATCCTTACATCATTTTCTAACCCTGATAGGTGATTTGCAGGTCCCTCAAAGTCTACAAATCCATAGATTTCAGTCGGGCAGCTTTCGGATCACCGGGTTGAAAGCAGCGAATCCGTGGGGTCTTCGACTTGATCTTCTAGGCCCATCCGGGCATATTGAGAGAACTCTTCAAGGATTCTTCAGCAAATCCCTATCAGGTACACCCCCTCAACTCACCAGTAGCCATATTGAAGGAGAACTAGCCCAACCGGTGCTTCTCAGCCTCGGGGGTCCTCTTCTCTATCATTTTAGAGACTATTTCGTATACAACTGCTTCTAAGATTTTTGTAAAACTCTCTACTTTAGATCTTGGCTTTATTTTCAGGATTCAGAAACCTAACTCAACATATAAAAATATAAAAATACTTTGAATGTATCTTTAGTCCTGCATCATTTGGTATCAGAGCCTGTTTGGGCTCAGTTTCTCTTTGAATATTTGGATCGGGTGCTTCAGCATGGCTGTCCGGTCATAGGAGACAAGTAGGGATGCAAGATCCTCTCTTCCCAATTGAAGAGATCTCCTATTGAGTGTAGGGGTGCCGCTGTGATTGACCCCTAAAGAAGAAAACAAAGAGCATCTTTAGTTAATTTTGCATCTCGGCCATCACAGTATATAGTCTGCTATTTTAATTGTTTCTATTTGTAGGTAACTAAAAAAAATCTGATTTTTATTTTTGTGAACTGAACTCCATATAATTGAAAGTATTTTCCAGAATTTTTTCATGAAATATTTCGATGTGTAAATTTTCTACCTGCTGGAATACTGCCTGAGAATAGTTCTGTCCTAATTTTTCAGCAAAGCTAATTTTAGCAAGTTTAGGGTTCTTTTGGTATTACTTTGCATATCTTAAATTTTTGGCATATTTCCTGCATATTAGGTCATTTTTCTCAAATTGTATTTCTACTTAAAAACATACTAAAAAAAATACATATAGACATAAAACACCAAAATACTTGAAACCCTAATTTGCATTTTCATATGCTTGCCATCATGTGCATAAAATACTTTAAGGGCAATTCTACTATGCCAGATGGGGAGAGGATTTGATCACCTCTCTTTAGCCCAAAACCACAATCCTTGCATCTGAACCCAACCCTAACTAAAATTGAGTATACCTAATTTGCTCTGGAGAGCTAGGGACATCAATAGGTCGGGTTCAACCTTTGTAGGAAGACTAGTGCACCCAATTCATCTTCTATTACTGGAAGCTAGTGTCTAGGCTAGAGGTACAGTGTCAAACAACCTAAGCAGATCAGTGGTTCCTTAATTGGGTCCCTGCGAGAGCAGGGGGGCCTCCCACCATCCCACCTCTTACTTGGCCAATTGAAGGACTAAGAGTTGCATTGTGTGTAAGTTGAGTCAACCCATTATGTTTAGGCTCTAGGTCTAGGTAGCCCTAGTCATTTGTCTTGTGTCTTGCATGTGCACTAGGTCAGAAGTCCATTGTCTTGTGTCTTGCATGTCCACTAGATTAGGAGCCCATTAGCCTATTAACCATGTCCCTTAGACCCCCTAAGGCCCATATTAGACCTAACTCTCTTGAACCCCGTAGGCCTGATCGAATAGGTGAAGATTCTTTGACCTATAAAGGAGCCCGTAGGACCCATGCTGAATTCAGATCCCCTAGGTCCAGTACCTTTGATTCACGAGCTTATCATCATGATCTTGCCCCTGAGTCTAACCCTAGAAGCCTATACCCATACTTGAGAGGAAAGACCTGTTAGACACACCCAACCCTATGCACCCACTTTTGATGGAAGCCTAGATCCTGAGGTGTATATTAATTGGGAAGAAAGAATGGATCAGCATTTTGAGTACACTCAGATGATGGATTTAGGAAAAGTTAGATTGGCCACATGTAAGCTAATCCGACATGCTAGGCGATACTAGGAAGATATTGAGGATGAATGTTTACAATGGAGAGATGAAATACTTATTTAGAAGTCCATGAGATGTAAGTTGAGAGCAAAGTACCTAGGTAGATTTTATGAGCACCAACTTTTAGAGCAATGGTATGATTTGAGATAAGGTAATAAGACCGTGTATGAATACATTGACCAATTTAATATGTTTATTAGGAGATGCAACATAGTTGAACCTGAGTATAAGATTATATCGAGGTTTTGAGCTGGCCTACGTAGGGACATCCAGGGAGAATTATTTCAATGGGAAATTCATACTCTAGAGGAAGCTTATCTGATTGCTAGGAAAATCGAGTCTTATCAAAAGGAACTCATGGGGAGCTAACCTAAGCCTAGCATGATTAGCACCTCTAGACCAATTCTTAGGTAAAGTCCTTCAAACTAGCCTACTACTCCTATCCCATTAGTTTGTAAGGAAAAGACCCCTAAACCTATTAATAAGCCTGAGGAAGAACCCATTGTAGAGATATATATGAGGCTGACATAAGTTTAGTAGATGAATACGAACGAGAAGACTTTGAGGAGGATCACTCTAGTACCTTGCCTGAGGTAACCCTAGGCGAAGATAAAATTGTAGAGCCTAGTCCTGAAGTAATAGAAAAACTGGAAATTAGTGAGGACTTGGTTCCTATAAGTCAATACCCTCAGGAAGAGCCCACTCCTTTAGCTTCAACCCCAAACCTCATTCAGTATCCTCATGAAGAGTTCATTCCTCCAACCCCAGTCGATGACCTTTTTCTTGAACTGATTAAGTCATCCTTTCTTAAAGCCCTTGCACTTGCAATGACCAAATTCTCCATCCTTCAAGTGGACCTTATGTCACCCATAGATCAAAGTTCAAATCTTAAGGTCATCCTTAGTAACCAAGGTCTATTTCATGTTTCCAATGGATTACCCCAAGACTGCAATTCTTATTTCCTGCCCTACCCTAAGGCTTCCAATGTTCCCCAAACTTTCCAATTACACTTTGTTGAGGTCATCGGTTACACTAATTCTTTGAGTATGTTAGGTTTGTGACCTACTTTTGGAAGACCTTATGGCATTTGCTAGGAGTCCATTGTAAATTTTCATGTGCATGCCACACCAGGGTCAAACCTAGAGAGTCTATAGTATGTTAGGTTTAGGCCCATAAGAGTCCAATAAAACTCCTCTCAATAGGAATGCATAGTCTACACTTTGTTAGGTATCAGTACGAGTCACAGGTGCCTCATGTTAAAGATCTGCATTAAGCACTAATAATGAAACATATAAGAAACTAGCTAATTCTCAAAAAAGAGCCAAGAAATTTGATGTAGGGGATTCTGTCATGATTAGGCTTAGGCCTGAGTAGTTCCCACCCAAGACCATTAAGAAGCTTCATACTCGCAGAGCTGGACCCTTTAGAGTAATTAAGAAGGTCGGACCCAATTTCTTTGTGTTAGATTTGCCCCCGGATTTTGGCATTAGTTTTACCTTCAATATCGCAGACCTGGTTGAGTATAAGGAACCGGTAGCGATACCTAGTGAGGCCTTTGGACCTACTCCATCCCTTGTGAGTGACCCTAGCCCAGAGTGTCTACCAATTAATTAGCCTGAGAGAGGAGAACGGATCGAGCATATCCTGGATGATCAAACCATCATGACCAGGGGCTATGGCTATCAACGCTACCTGGTCCGATGGCAAGGCCGGCAAGAATTGGATGATTCATGGATTTCTTGAGAGGACTTGCAGTGCCTTGACCCAGACCTTCTCGAGAGATATGTGAGCCAGTGTGACCTTACTCGACAGGGTCGAGTTCCTCCCACCTCGGGAGAATTGGTACGGACACCAAAGGCACCAGAATAAGACAGAGGCTTTTTAACCCTCTATGGATTACTTAGTAGTGTTTGAGTCCAATTTATAATAAGGGCTTAATCCTATTTGAGTTTTTTTTTTTTTGGCCCCTGAGTCATGTTCTTTTGGGCCTCCATCGTTTGAGTCCTGTATTCACTACAGAAATAGGGCCATTTTCTAGGGATTTTTTGAGGGGAAAAAGAAAAAATCCATCAAAAAATTATATTTCTGACAAAAACATGGTCGTCAGAAAAACCATCCTCGAAACATTTTTTCGATGGATTTTTTTGAGCGAATTTATTTTTCAAGGGAATTTCTGATGGAATTTTTCCCTTGGAAATTTTCGATAGATTTTTCGAAGGAATATTACCGGGGGATTTTCTGAGGGAAAATCTCCGAGAGATTTTTTGAGGGAACATCTCCTCGGGATTTTCTGAGAGATTTTTTTAGGAATAATTTCTGAGAGATTTTTCGAGGGAACATCTCCAAGGGATTTTCTGAGAAATTTTTCGAGGGATTTTCCGAGTGAACATCTCTCAGGGATTTTTTTAGGGATTTCTCGAGGGATTTTCTGAGGGATTTTTTGAGGGAACATCTTTGAGGGATTTTTCAAGAGATTTTTCGAGGAATTTTCCGAGAGAACATCTCTGAGGGATTTTTCGAGGGATTTTCTAAGGGATTTTTTGAGAGAACATCTTTGAGGGATTTTTCAAGGGATTTTTTGAGGGAACATCTCTGAGGGACTTTTCAAGGGATTTTCCAAGGAATTTTCTGAGAGAACATCTTCGAGGGATTTCTCGAGAGATTTTTCGAGGGATTTTCCAAGGGAACATCTCCGAGATATTTTTCGAGGGATTTTTCGAGAAAAAATTTTGATAGATTTTTTGAGAGATTTTTCTAGGAATAATTTCTGAGAGATTTTTCAAGAGATAATTTTGAGAAAATATTTTTGAGTTTTTGAGGATAAATGAAACATGGAATTTAGGACACGATGATGGAAAACTCTAGGAGCAAAGATTCACACCATTTAATCATCCATACATGTGCAAATTTTTTAAGTGGAATAATATTTACACATACCTATTTAAGTTTAAATATGACCATTTAATATCTAATCAAACTTAAAGGGATAAGTGTAATTGGTTAATAACAAACAAATAAAGAGATATATAAAACTATTTCTTGAAATATCAATATGGATGATAAAGTCAGTAACCATAGCCAGTAACAAAGCATGAAGAACAAGAGTGGTCTTTGACCTGTTTGTACACCAGTAAAAATGATAATGTATGAATTATTGTGATGGAATGCAGTTTAAAAATAAAAGGTGCAGTGAATCTTTTTTTAGTTTTTTTAAAAAAAATAAATTTACATCTTTCATAAGAGCAAACGGAATTCTGTAATTTAGTTTCTCCTTCCAGGCAACAAGTTGAAGTGGAAAGGAACACCTTGCACCCTCATCTCCTCCTGGCATCTTCTCATTTCTTTTGAATCTATAAACATTAAACAATGCAAAAGTCACAGGTGTTTACATGTACATGCACTTTCTAGTATAAACTTATTTTCATATCGATTTTAAATAGCTTAAATGTAATTACATATGCAGGCAAGTGTATTTTATGCCAAGGTAACAAAAGAACTTACTTGATGCTAACATAGCGTTTTCATCACCAATCCCATCTCCATCACCAAGACCATCAAAGAGATCAACTCTTTTATTTTCTAGACTGCTTGCCTGCCTGTGGTTCCACAAAAAAGAATATTTTAAATAAAGTAAGCAAAAATGGGCAAGTTTTTTGTGTTGGTATATTGGATAAGAAAAATAATAACTGAAAATCCAAACTTTCTATGGGTAAAGTATACACAAGGATTAGCTTAGGTAGAAAAAGGAACTGATAAAAAGGTCCTAGTTTGTTTTCGATACATATCCTGTGTATCCACTCATGATGGCAAGACAAAGTACTCAATTTTTGTCCAAGGATCATGTAAGGGAAGGAAAAGGTACAAGATAATATGAAGAAAGAGATTTAGGAAAGCTTGTAGTGGCACTAGTAGTAATCTAAGAGGATTGAATGGCAAGAAGGTAAAAGAACTGATACCATATAATTAGGTCAGTGATTGATGGTTGATGGCTATGGACGGTTACCAAGAATAAAAGATCTAAAATCCTTATAAAGCTATATTATTACATAATGAATTCAATTAGTAAATGCTTGACAATACACAAATTCCAAGGTTTGCTTCAATGCTAAGTGCAGCATATCTAAAGCTTGTCAAGCCTACTACAAGAACAAACTTCAATTTGTTACTTCACATGAAGAAGTTCATTACTCCTCAAGAACTACAAATTCTTATTAACAGATTCCATATGCTATATGCTGACTAGCTTACCATTTTCAGCAATATAATTATCCTTTTTTGAGAAAAGTTAGGCAAAGACTGAATAATACAACAACAAGAAAAACGTCAAAAGAAACCTCTCTTTGATAAGCATAGCTCTGTGATTTTTCCATCTAATTTTCTCGAATCATCAGCATAATCCTAAGTCAAACCATTGCTACTTTGAGAAATTACTTTCTGAAATCAGTACACTAATTTATATTTTACATTGCAGTATTTCTTTCATGCCTATGCAATTGCTTGTAAGTGACAATTATTTCATCAATATGTGAGAACTTTGCTTTAAAGGAGTGGTCAAAGGCCTCTTGCTGTTCATAATAATAGAGCCGATAAATCTGATGTGAACCTGGTTCAAATCATAGTCCTCTTGGTTTCTTGATCTTGCTTCTTTACTTTCTTTTTGAAGACAAATCAGATTTTGGATACATTAACATCACGGTATTGTGCAGAGATAATTTATGGATTTAATTTAAAGTAACCATAGTTTGACATCATTTTCATGATTACCTATATATTTGAATACAATAAGGCTTTTCTTTGATGCATCCAGTTTTACAATCTATATAATGATTTCAAGACAACAAATATGACACCCATCACTAGTAAAATATTTTTATCATGCAAAGCAGAAAGAAAACTAGAATTTTGTACAGTTGTTATCTAAAATAAGTTGCTAATCAGGAGTTGCACTTGATGTTTATAAACAAAATCACAGCTTAAACAAGTGAGAATAAGCAATATCTTGCTATCCTGCTTCTTTCAATGAAACAAAATGTATCGAATGCCTGGAAGACTATACAATTAGATAAAGGGAAGTGAATAACCTTGCAGCAGCAACAGCATGTCCAAATTCATGTAGTGCAACCGACATCAGTGTTAAAACTATCATAATGACAGCATCTATTATTGATAAGCTCAATCCAGGTACCTACATAAGTGAAAATAAATAAATATTCCAACATTTTTCAGACATGCAGACTCCATGGATCATTATAGAAGGAACCAGTGAAAGCCACACTTTGAAGCAAGATAAAGATACATATACACATTAATATTGGTAAACCAAACCATTGAAGTTCTTTAAAAGTCTGTATTGAAATAATGCAATCAATTTACAAAGGATGAAATAGGAATTTAGTTTGCACCCTGCTTCTTAGATCATAGTTTGAACTATTGAAGGTTGTTAATAATAGGCCAGCCAGTACAGGCTATGGGACATAGCCATTGACCTTGTGAGTCAGCTAGTGTTGTATGACACTTTAACCAAACAATTTCGGTCTCTAGACTTATCAATATATTATGCCATATGATGCTTTATCCAAAGCTTATTAGAAGTTGATTGATTCATTAACTTATGTATAACCTTGTTCAGAAGGATGATAAGTTTTAGATCTATAGGGAATATATAATTAAAGGTCTCACAGATAGATCGTTTCAATGGTACATGAAGTATGCAACAAATATAAAACCATCTCTAACCACTGAAACTCCAAATAGAGCCATGAAACTGAAGGCAACTCCCATTGTGAACCAAACATGCAGAAATCTGTTGAATAAAAAATTGTGCAATCAGTAAAATCAACAGACCAAGTTCTAAATGACAATGTAAACTACTCAAAAACTGCATGTGAGAGAATATGATAGCAAAAAGTAAACATAAGTAGAAAGAAAGAATTGTTAATTAAATTAGGTAATGTAATGTCAAACAGCTTAATGAATAGACATAATAAAGTTGGTAGACCCTCCACTAATGTAACGTTTGACTTGACTTCTTTTGCATAAAGAGTGAAGTATTGGAATTGAAAGATGTTGTGATCATGGAACAATCATATGAAGTAACAAGGAGTTCCACAAGGTGTCACGAAGTGTCCAAGAGTCTTGAGCATATGACAGATCAAGGGGCCTATAATATTAAGTGTCTAAATAATAATGGGTCAAAATTGTGCTAAGTGAGAGCATTGTCATAAGCCATAAGCTTGAAAAGGATGACAAAGGATAACCTAGACTCATTAATACTCTAACCGTCACTAGGTTCAAAATTTATTAATGAGCAATCAATGAAAACCTCAAATTATGCATCTCAAAACTTGTTTTTTCATTCCTTACATGTATTATAACCTTACTAAAGTACAATAATTGCAACTACCCTACACCCAAGAAATTGCAACAAACTTATCCATCCTCTTTAAAGCTAGAAAAATCCATGTATGTATATTTTTCATCACATAACTAATTCACAAATCATGCTGTTAAGACCAGCAAAGATAATAAATTTTGGTTAATGATTTAGGATATTATACAAAGGAAAGCTCACACCTTAAGTAATTTTATGCACAAAACTATCAACAAGTTATCAAAAGAAGGCATTCTCCAAAAACAGAAATCCTCCAAAAACAGAAATCCAAGCAGTAGTTCCATAAAACACAACTGATAAAAGTAATTACTTCAGGACATTTACCTTCTCACAATGAAATAGAGGCATCCTAGTTTTTGGTAGAATAGGGACCATCCTCCTCCTCGTGATCATCATCATCGTCATTGTTTTCAGAATCATCATCATTTACAGAGGTAGCAACTGGAGATGGCACTGGAACAGTAGATGAAAATTGTGTTAAGATGATGGATTCACCTTCATCTTCTCCATCATAAGGTGCATGAACTCCTCAGTACGGGAAACACGAGCAGATAACTCACTGTTCTGAGGTACTAATTGACTGTTCTGATTAGCTAACTCCTCATTTCGAGCAGATAAAGTCTCAAACATACTATAAATCTTTTCCTACTCCTGAATCCACTCCTCAGGGACTCGTGAGGATGTACGGCCAGAAGATGAGGAGCCTATCAATAAGCTAGCTTGTGATCCAAGTCCATAAATCTGCCCCTTATTCACTCCAATTGTCTCTTTCCATACATGTATCATTGATGGTTGAGGTTGCTATTGTGATTATTCTATCCCTTCCTCCCCAGTTGAGCTCTAACTTGATTGTACCTCTTGCCACTTCTGTACAAAATTAGTCTGTAAAAGATATTAGATATAATCAGTTATACATGCAAATAGTATAAATATGTAAATTAAAATAGAGTTTTTTGAATACTTACATATGATGTCTCTTCCTTCTTTTTCACCCGTTGATTGCCATCCTTTTCTTTTGATGGGTGTCTGAAGAGCTCATCTAACATAGGTGCTCGGTTCAACTTCTGCATCTAAATTTCATAACACAAACAACATTAGTAACTTTAAAAAAAAGTTATATGAAATAAGAATGGGATATATGTAAAGAAAATAATATTTGGCATGGATTCTAAAATAGAATCCTGGATGTTCAGATCTAAAATGTATTTTGGATGAATCACACTACCAGATGTTCATTTCATTCTACTAATTTTACTACTTACTAAGAGAAAGAAAGAATAAGGTATTAAATGCACATTAATCCAGATGACTATTTTAGTTATATATAATAGATGTGAAGTTGATGAAAAATATATATGCATTAATAATAAATAAAAAAATAAATTAATACCAATCTTGTCACATGGTCATTAATGCTGATAGAACCATTAGTGTGAAGTGGAAAGCCAAATCCACCACAATTGGATGCACGATTCTTCTTATTTTTCTGACTTCTGGCTTTGAACTCATCATTATCCCAATATTTCCACAGCTCTTGCCATACACCCTCCCCAATCCAATCTGGCTTGCGGTCATGATTTTCATAAGCCTCGTTAAAAATATCTGTAAGCTGACTTGAACCACGATGCTCCCAATTCCTTTGAATACAGTCCTCATCTTCTGGATCCCATTGAAATTTTTTCTATAAAAAGAAAAAAAAGAAAAAAATCAATATCAACAAAATATATAGATACTTTAAATCAAGTAAAAATAAATAAAAATACTTGATAAACTTAAAAATATTCTTGCCTCAAACTCACAAAACCACATGTCTCATATCCTCTTTGGAATCTTCTTCCATGAAGAGTAAGGACCGTCATACATGGTTTTAAGTAATTCAACCAAAGCATGGGTCACCATGTGGTCGTCATTGAAACTGTAAATATTAACAAGGTCAAACAATCTTGTATATTCATTTTCATGAAATAAAATAGTGTATTGAACTAAGTATTATATAGTTTTACGCATAACTATTTGGAATCAACAGTGTCCTCTCTAATATCTATGTGTGTATGCCCTCTTAGCTAGAAATTGTAATGGTAGAAGTGTGCACTGGTTGGATAGGCGGTGACTACCTAGGTGGGACCATAATGTGGGTAGAGGAAGAACTGTAAGTAGGGCTAGGTGTGTGTAGCATAGTATTTGGATATGAAAAATTTAGTGAAAGTGGTGACAGAAGGTGTCGAGTGAAGCATCTGGATATGTAAGAAATGATGGTGGCATAGTAGAGGAAGAGGGTGGATTAGTGAAAGTGGTGGGAATGGAAGGTGGAATGGAACTAGAATATGGTGGTTGAGTTATAAAAGTCCCTGAGATCATAGTAGGGAGATGTGGTGGAATAGGAAGAAAAGGAGATGGCATGGTTGAAGATGGTGGTGTAATAGGAGAAGAAGATGGTGTAATGGTGACAGAAGGTGGCGAGTGAAGCATCTGAGGGGCCATGTGGTTGAGGGCAGTACTGGTAAATCTGTAATGGTTGTGGTGTTGTGCGAGTCTTCTTTAATCGAGTAGCAGTTAACTTTCCCTTTTCCTTCCCAACTCGGTCTGACATCTGTAGATGCACAATAATGTAAATGTAAAACAAAACAAATATCAAGTATATTAAATAAGCATATATACAAACAAGTTATCAAATATTAAAAGAAAAGAGTAAAGAAATTATCCAGAAGAATAAATATTATACCGTAATTACTCTTCATTATCCTCCTTGTCATCTTCATGTCTTTCATTACTTTCTAAATCATCTTCATCAATTAAATATTCTTCTTTTTCCTCTTCTTCTTCTTCTTCATCTTCTTCTTCAACTTCCTCTTCATCTTCTTTTTCTTCATCATCAATGGTGCCTTCAAGATATGCATCAACCTCCTCAAATAATCCCTCACTATCTCGTAAATTTTCAATGGCCTCATTATCATCTATTGCATTGACTCGAGACATCTCATCATCTTGAAAAGTAGGCTCCAAAGTGTGATCATTATCTACTTGACCTCTCAATCTTGTCTTGATGACCACCCACCAATCTACCTTATCTCTTATCCTTCCAGGATAAGGTAAATAATACACTTGCACCACATGTTTAGGAAGAATGAACGGATCAAACTTTGGATACCTTCTACGATGTCGACTCTCAATAATATCATATTGTTTATGCACTTTCATCCCCTGATTTATGATAGGATCAAACCATTCACAATAAAATAGTACCACCATTTTATCACCTTGTCTTGGATACTATAACTCCACCACTTCCTTAAGAATATCATAGAAATCACTTTCATTATTACCATATCCTCTGCCCTTAACACACACTCTACTATTGTTTGTTTTTTTGCCCTCACTATATGCATGTGTGTGGAATATGAATCCACCAATGAGATACATGGGCCAGGTTTTTACCACTCTCATGGGATCCCAGGCTAAGTCATTCAAGTGTTGATTTTGTATCATACTACATGATTGTGTACTTAATTTTAAATTGCAGAAATAATGTATTAGACTTATGTTTCATATGAATAAATAATTTTGATTTGGACAAGAAGTTAAAGCTTACATAATCTTTGAACCATGATGCAAACGAAGCCTCAATCCATGCATCTATTTGAGCATCACTAAGACATCCAGGTGTGGAAGCATGCACATACTGCACAAACATGCTAAAATACCATATTTTATTAATTTTGTCGCATTCATTAACTGAGTATAAAGTTCATTATGGAGTTAAGGAGGATGCAATACTCACTCAAGATACGGCTTCACTTCATCATAATTTGATAATATATGCAATGTTGCAACAGTAAGCTCCTCATCAGTCAAATACCGGTTCTACACTGAGCAGATGAGTGACCAAACTGACTGAATATTGAAAGAGTTGGTTGGCACCTTATTGCATACTCTTCCCTACTATCATTTTGATTAGCCCCAATGCCTGTAGTATGTACATGAGTCTCAAAATAATATGAACAGAAGTAAGATGTCGCCTGTGCTAAGTATGCCTCACATATAGAGGCTTCAACACGAGCTTTATTCTTAACCATTTTTTTCAACTTGTTAAGAAACCTAAGAACATAGCATTGTACGTTCACATGTGATATAAAAGAGTATATGGTTAAAGATTTGAAACAAATACAAAAATATTCTTTTTTACCTCTCAAAAGGATACATCTATCTATATTGAACAGGTCCACCTACTCATGCTTCATATGGTAGGTGAACAGGTAAATGTTCCATTGAGTCAAAGAAACTAGGTAGAAATATACGTTCCAACTTACACAAGATGATAGGGATATTGTGTTCCACTTCTACCAAATCCTCCTCCCACAGCACAGTTGAGCATAAGTCTTTAAAGAATATACTCAACTCAGTAAGAGGTTTCCATATTGGTTTTGGTAATGCAATAAATGCAGTGGGCAACAAACGCTCTATAAATACATGGCAATCATGACTCTTCATTCCAAATAACTTGCCTTCGTTCATGTCCACACATCTACCCAGATTTGAAGCATATCAATCAGGCATTTTCAATCCTCTTACCCATTCACAAACAACTCTTTTTTGGTCTAGTGTAAAGCTAAAATTTGCTTTTGGTTTCATCACCTTCCCATTAGGTAACTCATAAAGTTCCAAATCTCGCCGCCTACAATACTCTTTCAAGTCCATTCTTGCTTTAACATTATCCTTTATCTTATTTTTTACATCCATAACGGTATTAAGGATATTATCAAACACATTTTTTTCTATGTGCATGACATCTAAGTTATGTCGGATTAAATTCATCTTCCAATATGGTAATTCCCAGAATATGCTCTGCTTCGTCCAATTATGACTTTATCCATAGCCATAAAATTTACAAGGACCTGTTTCAGTTATTTTGGGATATCCACAAACTTTTTTCCATACTTGGCCCCCTATTAATCTGAGAAGAGGCTCTGATCTATCAATTTTGTTTTTTCGAAAGGCATCCTTATTTCTTCTGAACACATGATCAAAAGGCAAGAACTGATGATGACAATCAAACCATGTATTTTTACCCCCATGCTCCAAGCTGAAAGCCTTTGTCCTCTCCATATAATAAGGACATGCTAATTTTCTAGCTATATTCCATCCCGATAACATGCCATATGCCGGAAAATCATTAATTGTCCACATTAAAGTAGCCTTCATGAGAAAATTTTGCTTCCTTGAAATGTCATAAGTAACTACACCCTCATTCCATAGAACTTTTAATTCATCTATCAATGCTTGCAAATATACGTCTATCCTGATTTTTGGATTATGCAGTCCAGGAATGAGCAAGGTTAAAAACATATATGGAGCAGTCATACACATATCAGGAGGTAAATTGTAAGGCATAATAATTACTGGCCAACAGGAGTATGGTGAAGCAAATAGACTGTATGGAGTAAAGCCATCAGTGCATAATCCAAGTCTAACATTTCTTGGCTCTAATGCAAACTCGGGATATGTACAGTCAAAATATTTCCATGCTTCTCCGTCTGATGGGTGGCACAAAATAATTTGTTTCCATCTATTCTCATAATGCCATCTCATGTGTCCAGCCGATCTATTCGAGGCATAAAGCCTCTTAAGTCTAGGGATAAGTGGCAAATAATGCATCCTCTTGTAAGGTACTTAACTATGATTTATACTTCCCGTCCTACCTGGTTTGTATCGATGATGACCATAGAACTTGCAATCAATTAAAGACTCATCATCCTTGTAATGCAACATACACCCATTAAAGCAACAATCTATTTTTTTAGTAGATAGGCCAAGCTTTGAAACTAATTTCTTTGTCTTATAGAAGTCGGAAGGTATTAGATTACCAGGAGGGCTTATCTCTTTCATAAGCCCCATAAATTGATTAAAACAATGTTGAGATATATTGTTATTAGACTTGATGCTCATCATTCTAACCGCAACTGATAACTTTGAGAGATTAGTACAACCTGGCAAGAGCAGCTGTTGTGTTGCATGCAACATCTCGTAAAACTTTTCAGCCTCTTTATTAGGAGGCTCCTCCACATAATTTGGAGTATCACTATTTCGATAAGCATCCATATTACTATTATAAACATCTTCAAAATTTGGATCAGCAGCATCAAAAACCATGGCTTTGTATCTATTGTTTGCTCATTATTGACCAATTGACCATAACTAGAAGCACTAAATTAAGCAGTACTTGAACCAATAAATTGCATTTGATCAACAGCATAATTCATAATTGGTTCAATTTCCTCATGTTCTGTCCAATACCAATAGTCAGGTTTGAAACCTTTTCTATAAAGATGTACCTTCACTTCCTCTATAGTTAAGTACTTTGTATTTTTACACTTGAAACAAGGGCACCTAATTTTTTTCTCATTCAAAAATATAGGTTGTTAGCATGCAAAGTGAATAAACAACTCCACCCCCATTAGAAACTCATATGTATAACCCTTTCAGTCCGATAAAAGTCTAATATACATCCAACTACGATAATGATGAATGTCCATAATAACGAAGCTATAGAGTATTTCCTTGATAATCAACCAAAAATTATAAACAATTGATGCATGTTAATCTTGAGTTTTTATGCATGTACTATATATACAAATGCATGTTAACCATTATTGTAGTAAATAATGAGCAATGGTGCATAAGTACTAATTTCTTTTTTTTTTTTTTGTAGAATACACGGATGATGAATATAAATAATAAAAGTTGAACAAAAAATTAAAAGAAAAAGACAGTAAATAGGGTACGCATAAATTTTGCCCTACCTATATCTGAACCTATTTAAAATCTTCCTATATAAGAGTTCTTAAAGCACATGTTAAAGATTCAAGATCATAAGTAAAAATCTTGAAAAAGAAATTAAAAAAATATATTATTACCTTTATATTCTCTCCTAACGAGAAAGTTACAAAACCAAACCCACGATAACAGCCACTAAAATGTTCCTATTATTCACAAAGTCATTTAAAATAAGAAATATGATTAAAAATATGTTTATAGGCAAGCATGTTAAGTAAAACCATGTAAGTAAAATCACTTATTCCCATTATTCTTGCTATCCTAACCTTATTTGTCCTCTATTCTGGACTTATTCTTGTCATATTCCTCCTAAATCTAGTTGGATTGAAAGCCCAGAACACCCGTCCACCACCCACAGCCCACCAAGCTCCCTCCGCCATCGCCGCCACTCTCCGGTCCGGATCTCACTAGAGACATCCCCGTCCGCCGCCTCCCGTGCCGCCCGTCTCCTCCAGTACATCTGACCCCTCATCTCCCCACAGCGAACCCATTAGAGGACCCATCTCTCCCTTGTTCATGGAAGTAGATGATGGGTTCGCCACCATCTCCTCCAACTCCGACGAACCCATCGAAGGACCCATCTCTCCCCTGTTCACAGAAGGGAGACAAAGGTGAACCGACTCTGGCGAACCCATCGGACCCATCTCTCCCCTGTTCACAAAAGGAGATAATGGGTTCACCACCGTCTCCTCCAACTCTTGCAAACCCATCATCGTCCGTCCACCTTCTCTCCCTGTCGGATTCTCTCCCTGCCACCGAGCCCCATCTACCATGTTCGGTAGATGAGAGATTCAAAGAAAAAAAATGTAGATTAAGGGGAAGAGGGATTCAAAGAAGAAAGATCTACCTTGAGAGTGGAAGGAGAAGATGGAATCCGTAGAATGAAAAGAGGAAAGCTCGATGAAGATAGAATCCGCTGGAATGAAGAGGGAAGCCCGGCGGTCTAATATTGGAGATGGGCGGTGGGTGGGGGAGGTTAAGGGCTTTTAAATGTTATTAATTTATAAAAAAGGTTTTATATAGGTTAAATATTTGTTTAATAAATTTATAATAAAAAAATAAATTTTAATGGTTATGATAGTAGGTATGCTTTTCAAAGGTTCTAAGTTCAATTCCTGCTATCTTCTATTTTATATAAAAAATATTAGAACAATATTTTTTATTTTCTTTTTTTTTGAATAATTTTTCAATATTTTTCTTGGGCCTTTCTTTCTAGTTTTTCTATGTTCATTAAAATAAAAAGGAAGGCAAACTCATGTAAGATCTATTCCAACATTATCTTTGATCATTGACCAAAGGCTAACTCCTTTTCTTTCTCAATAGGATCAAGTAATACATCTAAGGAGAGAAAAGAAGAGCTTGATATTTTTTTTTTGTACCTTTCTAAGGAGAGAAAAGAAGAGCTTGATATTTTTTTTTTGTACCTTTCAATCCCTATCATGGACTCTATTTATAGGCCCAAAAATTAGATGTTTAGGCTAATCCAATGACTAGATTATTAACATCTAATAGACAAAAAATATTAATCTGGTGATGAATGCTTAATGGTAGAAATATTAATGTTAAGCAATGGCTAATAAAAACAATCAAATTGACAGTTCAAAGAAGAAAATGATCAAAATTAAAAGCAAAAAAAATAAAATATTCACCGCACCATGTTGCACCAGTGAGCATGATTTGCATTCGCATGCATGCTAGCTGGGCCTAGCAGCATGCATATGGAAAATGGTCCAAAACATGACAAAATCCAAGAAAGAAGTTTTCATTATAAACCAATTCTCAATTTTACTCCTATCTAATATATGACTAATTAAACAAGGATGGAGAGAATTTAGAGGGTATTAGATGGAGGGATTTGGTATAGAGAATTTTGAGTTTTTCCTCCAAAGCACTAACAATATCTACATGAAATGTAATATACATGGAAGTCTAATGTTTTGAATTTATTGGTGTTCTTCTTCCTCATAAATCTGAGATAATATGTATCTCCGGTTCGAAAGCAATAAAGTGGTAGGTTGCATCTATTTCACATTTACTACTGAATATTATTGTATCCAATATACTCAAAATAAGACGCACAACATTAACTCCATTAGAAACTCAAAGAGGTTTGTACCTCTGTTACATGGCTCAGTTTTGAAGGGTATAAAGAACTCAACAAATTCTTTGTACCCTCTGTATTAATCTTAAATGGAAATTTACTAACATTGCTAATATATTCTATTTATAGAAAAAAAAATATTTATTGAAATTCTCATCATAAAGTATTTGCCTGGAGGAAGAAAAATAATATAATGAGGTTTATGTAGAAATGGAGGAAGATCACACCAGAAAAAATATTATTTGTTTAATTTTATTAATAAAATATGTAATCGACACTGGTAGGCACACACCTGTAGTGAGTTTTGCATGATTTTAAGAGAGAGAAGCTAAGATATCTTAGAGAGAGAAGGAATCCATTGAAATGGGAAGACCAAGTGCATGCGAGCGTATAAACGGACTTTTGATAAATCTAATCAAATAATCAAAATTTCAAAACCATTTTTATGTGAAAAAAATTATAATAATAAAAAAATTGGTGGAGAAATTGCAAATGATATACTCCAGTAATTAGTTAGCGTGGGCTGTGTTATTATAAAAAGTAGTCAAAAGCCAGATATCTAGAGAATCTAATAAATGAAAATTTTTTAATAAATAAATAGAAACCTGTGTAGGGAAAAAAATAAGAGAGAGAGAGAGGCAAAATAACAAATACCTTAGAAACTGGACTGAGCCTGATTTGGAATCAGCCAAACGAAGATGATGGAAATAGACGGGTGTCGGTATGGAGCGAAGGACGAGGGAGGAGATGCTCAGCAGGCCGCGGAAGCATGGATGGAGCCAGGCGGATGCACAGACCGTTGATGTGAGATGATTTGGAATTATGGTTGAGTCGGTGGGGTGAATGGCACTGTGGTTTGATCGAAACTCTTTTTTTTTTTGGTGTTTTGATCGGAGATGGGGGAAGGCTGGAAGGGGGGTGAGAGGCCGGGAGGGAGTGGGGGAGGCCGGGAGGGGATGGGGTGGAGGACCCGAGCCCAAGCCTGCCGGTTGGTGGAAATAAAAGAGTAAACAATCGATCATTAATTGACTTACCTAAATGATGAATCGAAGGAACCGAGGAAGAAGAATGGTGGAGGTGTGGAGTTGCCATTGCTGCCGCCACCATCACCATCGTTCCCACCAGCCGCCACTTCATCACCGGTCCAATTTCGAGAGGAAGAGGCAATCGAAGGAGGAAGAGAGGGAAGCCTGACGATCAAACAGAGATGGGCGGTGGGCATGGGAGTTTAAGAGGTTTTAGATTTTATTAATTTATAAGAAAGGTTTTAACATGTTAAATATTTTTTTAATAAATTTATAATAAAAAAAATTGGATCTTAATGGTTATGATAGTAGGTAGGCTTTTTAAAGATTCTAGGTTCAATTCTTACTATTTACTATTATAAAATTATTTTACAAAAAAATATTAGAACAATACATTTTTATTTTTTTCTAAATAACTTTTTAATATTTTTCTTAGGCCAGGCATTTCTTTCTAGTTTTTCTACGTTCAGTATTTTTCGAGAAAACTTTTTTTCTCAGAAAATTTTCACTAAGAGTTCATTTATAAAGAATAAATCCCTCGAAAAATCAATCACAAAAAAAAATTTCGAGGGATTTTGCAAGGGATTTTTTTATTTAAAAATCTTTTTACTAAAAACCAAATTATTATGAAAAGATCTCTTGGAAAATCTCTCATAAAAATAATTTGAGAGGGATTTTCCAAGAAATTCTTTTTTCTTGGAAAATCTATGTTAAGAGCTCATTTATAAGGAATAAATCCCTCGAAAAATCCCTCACAAAAAAATATCCAAGGGTTTTTGCGAGGGATTTTTTTATTTGAAAATTTTTACCAAATTATCATGAAAAGATCCCTCAAAAAATATCTTGCAAAAATATTTTTTGAGGGATTTTGGGAGGAATTTTTTATTGGAAGTTTTTTACTAAGAACCAAATTATGATGAAAAGTTCCTCGAAAAATTTCTCACAATAATAATTTGTGAGGGATTTTCTGAGAAAACTTTTTTCCTCGGAAAATCTCTATTAAGAGCTCATTTATAAGGAATAAATTCCTCAAAAAGTCCCTCACAAAAAAAATTTCTGAGGGTTTTTGCGAGGGATTTTTTTATTTGAAATTTTTTACCAAATTATCATAAAAAGATCCATCGGAAAATCTCTCGCAAAAATAATTTTCAAGGGATTTTGCGAGGAATTTCTTTATTGAAAGTTTTTTTACTAAGAACTAAATTATGGTGAAAAGATTCCTCGCAAAATCCCTTCTAAAAATAATTTGCAAGAGATTTTCTGAGAAAACTTTTTTTCTCGGAAAATCTCTATTAAGAGCTCATTTATAAGGAATAAATCCCTCAAAAAATCCCTCACAAAAAAAATTTCCAAGGATTTTGCAAGGGTTGTTTTTATTTGAAAATTTTTACCAAATTATGATGAAAAGATCCCTTGAAAAATCTCTCACAAAAATAATTTTCGAGGGATTTTGCGAGGCATTTTTTTATTGGAAGTTTTTTACTAAGAACCAAATTATGATGAAAAGATTCCTCAAAAAATCCCTCATAAAAATAATTTACGAGAAATTTTCCAAGAAAACTTTTTTCTCAGAAAATCTTTATTAAGAGCTCATTTATAAAAAAATAAATCCCTTGAAAAATCCCTCACAAAAAAATTTTTGAGGGATTTTGCGAGGGTTTTTTTTATTTGAAAATTTTTACCAAATTATCATGAAAGGATCCCTTGAAAAATCTCTCGCAAAAATAATTTTTGAGGGATTTTGTGAGAAACTTTTTTATTGAAAGTTTTTTTACTAAGAACCAAATTATGATGAAAAGATTCCTCAAAAAATCCTTGCAAAAAAAATTTATGAGGAATTTTCTAAGAAAACTTTTTTCCTCGGGAAATCTCTACTAAGAACTCATTTATAAGGAATAAATCTCTCGAAAAATCCATCACAAAAAAATTTTTTTACTAAGAACCAAATTATCATGAAAAGATCCCTCGGAAAATCTCTTGCAAAAATAATTTTTGGGAGATTTTGCGAGGAATTTTTTTATTAGAAATTTTTTTACTAAGAAATAAATTATGATGAAAATATCCCTCGGATAATCTCTCGTAAAAATAATTTGTGAGGGATTTTCTGAGAAAACTTTTTTCCTCAGAAAATTTTTACTATGAGCTCATTTATAAGGAATAAATCCCTTGAAAAATCCCTCACATATAAGGAATAAATTCCTTGAAAAATACCTCACAAAAATAATTTCTGAGAGATTTTGCGAGGGATTTTTTTATTTGAAATTTTTTTTACTAAGAACCAAATTATCATGAAAAGATTTCTAGGAAAATCTCTCACAAAAAAAATTTTTTGAGGGATTTTGTGAGGAATTTTTTTATTGAGATTTTTTTTTACTAAGAACCAAATTATGATGAAAAGATCCCTAAAAGAAGTCCCTGGCAAAAATAATTTATGAGAGATTTTCCGAGAAAACTATTTTCTTTGAAAAATTTCTACTAATAGCTCATTTATAAGGAATAAAACCCTCACAAAAAAAATTTTAGAGAGATTTTGTGAGGGATTTTTTTATTTGAAATTTTTTTACTAAGAACCAAATTATCATGAAAAGATTCCTCGAAAAATCTCTCGTAAAAATAATTTTTGAGAGATTTTGCGAGGAATTTTTTTATTGGAAATTTTTTTACTAAGAACCAAATTATGATGAAAAGATTGCCCACAAAAATAATTTGTGATGAATTTTTTGAGAAAACTTTTTTTCTTAGAAAATTTCTACTAAGAGATCATTTATAAGGAATAAATCCCTCAGAAAATCTCTCACAAAAAATATTTCTGAGGGATTTTACGAGGGGTTTTTTATTTGAATATTTTTTTACTAAGAACTAAATTATCATGAAAAGACTCCTTGAAAAATCTCTCACAAAAATAATTTCCAAGGGATTTTGTGAGAAATTTTTTTATTAGAAATTTTTTTACTAAGAACCAAATTATGATGAAAAGATTCCTTAAAAAATCCCTCGCAAAAATAATTTGCAAGGAATTTTTCGAGAAAACTTTTTTTCTCAGAAAGTTTCTATTAAGAGCTCTTTTATAAGGAATAAATTCCTTGAAAAATCTCTCATAAAAAAATTTTCGAGGGATTTTTTGAGGGGTTTTTTCTCTTAGAAAATTTTACAGTTAATTTTTTTTTGTCGGAAGATCCCTCGAAATTGTGAGGGGTTTTTTCCCTTGATAAAATTCCTCGGTAAAGCACCCTTTTCTAGTAGTGATTCAGAGTTTGATTCATACCAGTAGGGTTTGGATTAGTCAGTCAAGTCAGCTAGTCATAGTCTGAGTCCTGTAAATGTTAATCCAAGTCCAATGAAGACTCAATACAAGTGAATACCAAGCCAGCACAAGTGAAGACCAACCCATCTTGAAGACATGGAAGACCCAGCAAGAAAAGTGAAGGCCCTGAAACCTTAGGATGCAACCTGGAACCCTGGATCGCAGCTTGGAGCATACTAGGCTGCCCAAGGCCCAAGTGGAGCATCATATGGCGACATCCACCCTTATGGTCACCACCTCTTGGTCGGCCAATTAGGGTCACCTCCCTTAGCCGACCAAGGCAAGAAGAGAGAGGGAGTTTGAGGGAAAGAGGGCTATTGACTTGCCATGTATTCTAGCTAGGGTTTGGGTGGGATTCAAATTCCTATGAAATGTCTTTTGTATCCTTACTTGGGGTGCAAGTTTATGGGTCTATTTAAGAGGCCCCCTTCTCTTGTATGAAGATGAATTATTCATGAAATATATTGAGTCTTTACTCCATTGTTATGCGCTTGCTGTGTGCTAAGGGTAATCTGTGTGAACCCTTTCTTCTTTCTGGCCTCCTGCGCCCTGCCTCCAGCCACCATCCAAAACCCTAGAAGCAACCTTCTCCAGCCTTGGCTGCCTAACACAAAACCTCTTCTTTCTTTTCTATTTTCTGATTTTTTTTCTTCATCCTTACATCATTTTCTAACCCTTGATAGGTGATTTGCAGGTCCCTCGAAGTCTACGAATCCATAGATTCCAGCCGGGCAGCTTTCGGATCACCGAGTTGAAAGCTGCAAATCCATGAGGTCTTCGGCTTGATCTTCCAAGCCGCATCCGGGCATATTGAGAGAACTCTTCAAGGATTCTTTAGCAAATTCATGTCAGGTACATCCCCTCAACTCGCCAGTAGCCATATTGAAGGAGAACTAGCCCAACCGAGGCTTCTCAGCCTCGGCAATCCTCTTCTCTATCATTTTAGGGTCTATTTTGCATACAACTACTTCTGAGATTTTTGTAGAACTCTCTACTTTAGATCTTGGCTTTATTTTTGGGATATAGATACCTAACTCAACATATAAAAATGCAAAAATACTTTGCTTGCATCTTTAGTCCGGCATCATATTGGGAGTGTAATCTTTCCTTCAACTCCAATCGAATCCCCGATGAAGCCCACTAATGGCATGAACACCGAATTTATTTGGTTAGTGAATAAGTTCATCCTTGCAAAATCATCATAAAAAAGGATGTTAGCAAAGCTTGCACTGTCAACCATAATTCTTTTTACAGGATGTTTCACTATCGCCATTTATATGATGACAGCATCATTATTTGGGTTATCTACCCTTGCTGACCCTTCTCTCTCATAGGGGAGTACAACATCACTTCCCTCTCTCCTCCCCCTATCCCTCTTCGAGCTTTTCCCTGCCCCATAGGAGATCATTTCAACTGGCTTCTTGATTAGGCAATTGTCGATGGCGAGCGATCGAGGTTCTTCATTCTAGGCTGCTAGAGGTGCTCCTCCCTTCATGTACTTCATAAGGTAGCCATGCTTGATCAGATCTTCTATCTCCCTCTTTAGGTGGTGGCATTCCTTAGTGTCGTGGCTGTGGTCCTGATGGAAGCAGTAGTAGCAGGATCTATCATGTCTAGCAGATGGGCTTAGCGAGGGAGGTGGTGTAGTAAGCGCTCGTCCTCGATCTCCATCATGATCTTTGCTCTCAGGGTGAGGAGAGGAGTAAACTTTTCTTCTTTGGCGAGGTCGACTCTAGGCCTGGCCCTTGGCCATGAGGTTGGGGGGCCGAATGTCTCCCCCATGACTTGTCTCTTCAGTGGCCTCCCATCCAGCTCCCTATTGGTGTGGTCAGCCTCCTCCGCATGAATGTACTTATGGGCCTGGAGGAGGAGCTTCGAATAAGTCTTTGAAGGCTTCTTATCAAGGGAGTAGGTGAAGTGAGAGGTCCTAAGTCCCCTCTTCAGGGCCAGCATGGTGATTGACTCATCGAGATGATAGATCTCTAGGGTGGTGGCTTTAAACTGGGATATGTAGTCTCAGAGGGGCTCTCGGTCTTACTGATGGATTGAGAATAGACTATCGGTCTCACATGGCACCATTCTGTATGCATCAAAGTATGCCATGAACTTTTTCTCCAACTGGGTGAAGGAGTCAATGCTTTCTGACTCGAGTCTAGAGAACCAGGCTCGAGTAGCCTTCCAGAGGGTAGCCGGGAAGGCAATGCAGAGGCGAGCATCGGTGGCCCCTTGACCCTCATAAGGGCCTTGTAGCTTTCCAGGTGGTCCAGAGGGTCGGTTGTCCCATCGTAGGGGTCAACTTGGGGCATACGGAACCGGTTAGGGATCGGTTCCTCTTGGATTCTGTCGGAGAAGGTGGATGGATATCGTAACCTACAGGCTCACCAGGGGAGCCTTGAATCTTAGCAAATCGGTGGGATAGATTAGCTAGCTTGCGCTCTTACTCTTCAAGGTGCCATTTTTCCTAGCGACGGATGGCCTCGTCTGTGGACCCCTCGGTAAAGGCTGTCAAGGGTGAAGGAGGTGCAGAGTGGAGGAACTCTTGCTTGAGTTCCCAGCCATGCCAGTGATGTCAGTGTGAGTGTGCACTATGGTCGGAGACCAGGGAGTGGCTCTCCCAGCCAGTCGGGCCATCATGTTGCTTCTTTTCGACCATCTGGTGGTCTCCCCATAGGTGGGAGGCCGCATGTAACGACCCCTTCCAAAAGGACCGTAGGTTGGTATAGGTATTAGTGACATGGGCCACCGGCATCCCTGGCTACTACTACATTGCCAGGGACCAATGTGTTGCCCAGTGAAGCAACCTAAGAGAGGTGGTGAATTGGGTTTTTTAAAAGTTTTTGCAAGTATATGCCAATTTATAACAATGAGGTGCTAGTGATTTCAAGTGTTTGTGTGCTCGATAATTGAAATGCAACTGAAATATATGCAAATGCAAGAAGAGAGAAGAAATCATAAACACATAAAGATTTATAGTGGTTCAGTGTATACCAAAGCACCTACATCTACTCCCCAAGGTCCACTTGAAAATTTTACTATAATCTCACTTGATTACAGCCGATTAGTTTTCTGGGTCACTAATCACAACCCTTTGGTTTTCACAAGGCTAACTAAAAAATATCTTGGTTTTCACAAGGCTCACCAAAAACCTCTTGGTTTTCTGGGATAACCAAAAATCTAGTTGGTTTTCACAAGGCTCACCAGCAACCTAAGTTGGTTTTTGAAACAAGGCTCACCAACAACCCAAGTGCTAGTTTCAAACCACTTGAAACTAGGAACAACAATAAATTCAAGTTTAAAATAAGAATATAATAAGCTTTCAAAATAAAAGCAAATATCTCTTTGAACCTCTTTGATTGCTATTGAGAAAGCTTGTCTTCAAGTTATTGAGCCTTAAAGGATGCTTTAAGGATGGACTTGAATGCTTCTTGATTGAATGCTTTTGAATATTTAAAGGCTCAACTTCGCTCAAAGGTAATGAACTCTTAATGAATTTTCTTTAATTCCTCATTAGTCTCTTCCTTCTTGAGTTTGGTCCACTTTAAATAACTTTCCAAGCCTTAAATGACTATTTTTGACTATTGGAGAGGTGAAAATAGCTGTTAGGGGCAAAAAGGACCAATTATGCTTCAAAAAACTTGCCGTTACTGTTCATCCAGACCTGCAAGTGTCGACACTTCAGTTCATTAGTCGACACATGAGTTGACACTTAAGTTGATACTAGGTCAAAATATCTTTTGAAGCTCTCTAGAATGTACTGGTATGCCGACACTTTTTCTAGTGAATCGACACTTCTTCATGAGTTGGCACTTAAGGAAAGACTTGAATTCAGCATGTTCTGTATCATTTATGGTCTCAGGCCTTAAGTCAATACTTGAGTCGACACTTGAGCTTCATGGTCGACACTTCATGTGTGCCATCTAAAACTTCTTCTATGTATCAGCTCAAGCTTCTGTGAGTCGACACTTCACTTCCATGAGTCGACACTTGGCTGAAACTTTTCTGAAACTCTACTAAAACTTCTTCAACTTCAAGATTTGAGTTCTTCAAGGTTGTTATTATGTATCAAGGTCCATTTAACTTAAAATTTCATCAATTTAACTGGCTTCTTTAACAAGATAATAAGCTTTGAACTTTTAACACAAAACAGCTTTGATGAGTACCTTATTCTGGTAAAATATATTTTTAATACACAGTTAGTATTCAAATATACTTAAGTATTTTGTTATTCATCAAAATCAGGACAGGGTCAACAATCTCTCCCTTTTTGATGATGACAAAATCTTTAAGTATATACTCATGATTAGCTCAAAAGATTTGCAATAAGTATAGGGCAATTGATTTAAGTATCAGGGCAGTTTATAATAAGTATCATAGTTTAAGTTGTAATGTTTATCAAGAACAAAAACTCATCTACAATGTATCAGAGATATAAGAATAAATTCAATGTATCAGAGCTGTATATGTATAAGAATGAATTCAATTCAAATAAGTTCAATGTATCAAAGCTATAACTATGATGTATTAGTTCTATGATTGTAATGTATCAGAGCTTATAATCAAAATATATCAGAGTTGTATACTTATATTAGATGCTCACACTGTGTATCAGAGTTTAAAATTGGTTTGAAAGATAAGCATTAGAGAAAAAGAGGTTGAATCATGAAGAATATCAGACAAAAAACTTTAAGAGCATAAAAAAAAATGTTAGAACATATTAGAGTAAATAATATACCAAAAAGATAGATATATCAGAGCAAAATTAATAGAGCATGAAGAATATCAGAGCATGAAAACAAAGAATATCAGAGCATGAAAATAAAGAGTATTGAGCATATTAAAAATAAGAATAAGGAGTATCAGAGCATAAAAAACATAGAGCAAATAAGATTAATAAGTATCAAAGCATAGAATTGAAGGGTATGGATCAAGAGTAATAGAGCATAGAACAAAAAGCTCACCCTCAAAATATGATCTTAAAATTAAGTTTCAAGAAGAGATTTTTGAAAAGTTTTCAAAAAATTACTGCTTTAGTAATTTAATTTTTTCTCTCCCCCTTACTTATTACTTAATTCTCAATAATTTTCATTACTCCCCATTACTATTTCTCATTAATTCTTCCCCTTTTTGTCACATTAAAAAAATGTAAGAAATCAAAATAGAGATAAAGCATTGCAATAACAAGTAACAGAAAATAAAGTGAGAATGCACACAGATAAAATCTGAAAAAGTCAATATATATATAATTTCAAGCATTTGATACAACTGATTCAGAATTTGATACATATAATAGATACTAGTACAAGGACACACTAAAACATAGATACATAAAAATACTGAAATATAGATTGATTGATATACCAAGCAACCCTAAGGGGTGCTTTTCTCGTAAGAGGAAGACCCAATCTCCATAATGATTGATCTGGTAACCCTAGAAGGTTGGGGTCACGGCCACATTAGCCGAAGATCTAAAAGTCTGGTCTAGATAGGTGTGGGTGCATTGCCATGCCCTCTACATCTACTTCTAGTATATGCTTTTCCTTTGGCTGGTGCTGAAGAGGAGGAAGCGACATCAATAGCAGGAACATGAGGTGTGCGGGATTAGCAACTGTATCAGTGATCAATGATGTGACATCAAAGTGGATCCTGAAGAGAGAATATGGAAACCAGGTGTGTAAAACCCTAATTCTCATATCAAAGAGGATGTAGAAGGAACTGGTGGAGTCCTAGAGGTGATACTCAAAGTAGGAATCGGTAATTGAATATAAGTATCAAGTGGGTCGGTGTGAAGAATAGGTGTGGAAACTCAGGTGTCAGATGGGTCAGAAATGATAGGTGTGCTGGATAGGACTAGAGTCTGGGTAGATGAACTTGGAGGATCAGGAATAGGAGTCCTCGACACATCTGCAGCAACATCAGGCTCAGGCTCCACTATATAATCTACAACATCAAAATCTATGGAAGAGTCACCCTGGCCGTCTCTTGTGTCTGGTGCTAGAGCTGGAGGTGCTGGTAGAACTGGCGAGGAATCTAACGATGAAGGTGAGGGTGCTTTGGCAGAAGATAATCTCTCAAGTGCTACCAGAATAGCAGAGAAGCCATCTCTCAACTCCTGGTGACCTGCCCTCATCTCCAAATGCATCTGATCGACTCGCTATCTAAGGATCATCATCTCTGTCTCCAATCGAGTCATCCTATCCTCAATGCTATTAGTAAGAGGTAGCACCTCAAACTGTGCTAAAACTGATGGCTCAGACTGAGTATCAAGAATGTCCCATTATGGCTCATATAGCCTGATCTCATCCGTAAGTATCCACTCCTCCTCAACAGCATCCTCATCAGCATCAGTAGCCTACCCTGATGATATGGGACAATTATGGAAACCTAATCTACTAATTATTAACCTAATTAACAGTGAAAAATAGTAATTAAGTTTTTTTTATAATTTTTGGATTTTTAGAGAATCAAAGTATGTAATTAGGGAACTAGGCAATTAGTTTATACCTGCACGAGTCGATCTAACGAAGTAACTAAAAAAAATAAGATTTGGTGGCTAAGAAACCACCGTAAACTAGGATCTACTTTCAAAATCTCAGAAAATAAAGTGCAGAGAGGTTTTTTTTTTTGAATTTTACCAACGTTAAATTTTCTCTTTAAAGTATATCTGTTGGAACTCTCAGGATCTCACGGCAAGGTTTTAAGATCTTGATCTTCGAGCTCCGATCTTCTGCGATATCGATTCCAAGGCAAGGAACACCTCGACTTTAGTTCCAGATCACCTGCAATCACTCAACAAAAGAAGATTTTAGTTAGAAAGAAGCAAAGAAGGAAAAGGATGGAAAAATGAAAGAGAAGAGATGGAAGGTGGCAGTTTTAGGGATTTCTGGATGGAAAAATAACTAGGGCCTCACACCCCGCAATGTTCCGAAGAACAAAGAAAAAGGGCCTCACACCCCGCGATGTTCTGAAGAATAGAGAAAAAGGGCCTCACACCCCGTGATGCACATAGCAAAAAAAATTTGATAGAATAACATCTTTATTGATGAATAATAATAATAATACAGGGGGGGTTGATGGGATATTTATAGACCCTCAACTAGTGGTGTAAGGGATACAAAGACTAGACTTATCTTCCATTAGACTACAACTCCTGGAATCCTTGCTCTGGGCATCCTAGACTCTTGTCTATGGGCTGATCTAGACCTCTCTCCAAGGTGGGCGATAACATGGGGCTCTCACCTCATTTGGGTGCCAAGATGAGGATAGGGTGAGTTGTCATGATGTAGGTTCAAGATGAATCCATCGCTTGGCCTTGATTGCTGGACTCTAGAGTTTGGATGATGTGGGCTCTTGCAGGCAAGTGGACTCTTCAGTCTAGATAGAAGAAGACTCAAGTGTTTTGGTGAGACTCTTGAGTTCTGGAAACTTAAGTAGCTTGGAACCTGTTTGATCGAAACAAATGCGGTAGAGAACCATTGAACCTCTTTCATTTGGGTGATCAAACATTTTGGAACTCCTTAAAAGTTGGCATGGAAGAGATGCTTGGCTAACTCTTGGAGTTTTTGGCATGAAATTCTTGAGTGAGAGGATGCCAAGGATAAGACTCCTCCTCATTTACTTACTTTAAAAAGAAAGGGTGCCAATTTGGAATTCATTTGGACATGGCATGTGTTGTGTTGTCCTGATGAGATGGCAAGTAGTATTGTCTTGATGAAGTGTCAAGTGGTGTCCAGACATAACATGTGATGTTGTCTAATTTCTTGAGAAAGGTGGTTCCAGGACTTGGTTACATATGATAAGTGACTCGGGCTCGCACATGGAGTCACAAGGCTTGTCTTGAGCTAGCATATGGGTCACATGGAATCTTGATTTAGGTGCATATGGGTCTTGATTTAAGTGCACATGAAATCACATGGGTCTTCAGTTGGGTCCCCCTTGTATTACAGGACTCGATAACTAAATTAACTAATAATTACAAGAATCAAAACCAAATAACTAAAGCCCCACTTGATCAATTGGAACACAATTTGATCAAAAGGCAAGACCTCATCCAACAAAAAAGAATAAATTTGGTAAACAGCGTTTGGCCCAATAGGATTTGACACAACTGATAAATGAAATTTTTATACAAACCCTAATTGGTAAAAAGGGCTAAACCCAACTAAGCCTATATAACAAAATTAAAATAAAATATTTATAGTTGGTAAAAGGGGTTGGATTCAGGGCTTTATTCACAGGTGATCCACAGGAAAGTGAGTTCAACCTGTCGATATTTTCTGGTCTTGGTGTCCACACTAATTCTCCCCGGGTAGGAGAAACTCGACCCTGTCAATTATGGATCAATGTCGCTATAATAGCACTCTAGTATGTCTGGATCAACTCTCTGCAAGTCCTCTCTGGTAATCCAAGAATCACCAGTTTCAAGTCGTCCTTGCCAACAAACCAAATATTGCTGGTAATCTTTGCTTCGAGTAGCAATGATCTTGTCATCCAAGATCCACTCGATCTTGTCTTTCCAGGGTGGTGGTATGGTAGGTGGATACACTTGGGTTGGTTCACTCTCAAGGACTAGATTAGGCCTAAATAGCACACTAGGAATCAACGTTGGCTCCCTATACTCAATAAGGTCTGAAACATTGAAAGTTGGACTAATACCTAGTTCAGGTGGTAACTCAAGCATGTAGGCATTAGATCTGATTTTTCTAATTACTTTGTATGGTCCACTACTACATGCATGTAACTTTTTTATAGTTCCAGGTGGAAACCATTCAGGTCGTAGTCTAACCATGACAAAGTCTCCTTTATTGAGTTTCTTTGAGTCTTTTTTCTTTTTTTTTTATTGACATGCATGTAAACCCTAAACTACAACTGAGCTTGACCCTTGGTTGGTGGGTGACATGCAGTTGAGAATGGTGCATGGACTCCTAATAGATGCCATAAGGTTCTCTAAAAATAAGTGGCAAATCTAACATGCTTAATGAATGTATGTAATATGCTAACCTCTATACAATGCAATCTATTGGTTAGAGTAACATATAAAGCTTCAGGAAAAGGTCGAAAATAAGAAATAGATCTGGGGTTAGACTGGAAATAAGAAGGGTTTTCAGGGAATAGCCCTAGACTAATGGGGTTGACCTTAAAGTTTAGCTACTGAATTACATCTATAGGCACTAAAAGGTCTACTTGATGGAAGAATGGGTCAGCAATTTCAAGGAAGAGATCTTCAATTGGAGTCGAAGGGGTGACTTCAGCTTGAGGGTACCAGACTAAAGAAATCATGTCCTCAATAGGCTCTATGACTTGAGTCTCTTGTATTTTCTCAGGTAAAGTCTCAACAATAGGGTTAGGTTCTTCTTGGATCTCTTTTTCTAAGGGTCCTACCAGTATTGTTTCAGTCAGGGTATAATCAGGGTCAACTATTTCTAGGCTGGCTTTAGCCTGGGTGTCTACTAGGTTAGCCAATTCTGGGTTAGCCATATGTATTTCCTCTTCTCCCTCATACTCACCACTAAGTTCACTTCAGCTTCATACACTTCTTCAATGTTATCCTGGTGAACCAATAGGGTAGTAGGAGTAGGTCGGTTAAGGAGAAATTGGCTAGGATCTAGAGTAGTAGGGGTAGGTCAGCTCGGATTAGGGTTGAGTCAGCTCAGGTAAGAATTGGGTCGACTCTTTTGAGGAATGGATCGACTTGGGTGGATTTGGCTAAATCCTGATTTTTGATAAGGGGCACTAATCCTAATGGGTTATGGCTGACTAAGGAAAGCCTGACTAGCACTAGATTGATACCTAGGGGTTATGGGTTCCTTAGGTTCATAGGGTATGGGCTCAGATATATAGGTCATGGATCTGAGTTCGTAAGACAGGGGTATGTGCTCAGATACATGCTTGGGTCCATAACTGGGCCTTTGCCATAATTCTAGAGGTCTCTTTGAACTAAGATCCAAGATTAGGTCATGGTGAGGGGCTATCCTAGGGTTGGGTGGTGTGGGTAAGGGTGTCTCAAGTTTAGGTTCAGGACAGGTCTTATGGGTTTTCTTTAGGTTACCTAATCGATCATCTATTCGGTCAAACTTATTATTCAATAGAGTAAATTGTTCATTTATGAACCTCAGAAAGGTTTCAGGGTTGTAATCCATGGTCAAACTGAGTTGGGTTTGGGTGAGACTACTAATATTGGGTTAGACTCCTAATTTAATGGTTATGCAATGTAGACACATAGAACTCGACTCGGACTAGGGTTTCCTAGACCTAGATCTCAAGTAGAATGGGTCAGCTCAAATTACAGCCAATTCAATAATTAACCTATCCACTGGCTAGGTAAGAGATGGGGTCGTGGGAGGCTCCCCCTGCTCTTACAAGGTCCTTATTAAAAATCATGAAATCACTTATGGTGTTTGCCTCTAGACCTCTAGCCTTAGACACCAGATTCAAGTGATAATCAAAGGATTGGGTGCACTAGCTTACACACAATTCTTGGAACCCGACCTGTTGGTGTCCCTAGCTCACTAGAGAAAATTAAGTCTAATTAATTTTAATTAGGCTAGGATCGATGCAAAAGGTGGTGGTTGTGGGCCAAGGAAGGGTGATGAAATCCCTCCCTTATGTAGATATCGAGTGCCCTTAAGATTAGGTTTGGATGATGCAATCACACAAGATGAAACCCTAGATGCAATCAAACTAAAATAATTAAAAATAACAAAAAAATAAAAATTAATTATTTTTTTGTATTATCAGAAAATTAAGTTTTAGATCAGATTAATTTCAGATTTTTGATCTCAGGAGTTCATGTCCGGCCATAGCTTATTACTCCCATGGGTCATAAGTATACTTTCGTATACCCGCTTAGGAGGCGTGATTTCCTTCCACCAGAAAATAACAATAAAAATTTATTTTTATTTGATTTTTCTATGATTATCAAAGGATTAATAAAGGATTAACACAAAATTTATTACTAATTTTTTTGAATTTTCTTAGATAGGTTTTATGCAGTTTTAATTTCAGCCTAGTTCTAGGTATGCAGAAATTTCAGAAATAGCAGTTAAACCCTAGTTTAACCTTCGCCCTGATACTAAAGATGATGTGAGACAATAATGGAAACCTAATCTACTGATTATTAACCTTATTAATAGTGAAAATAGTAATTAATTTTTTTTTTATAATTTTTTGATTTTTGGAGACTCAAAGTATGCAATTGGGGAACTAGTCAATTAGTTTATACCCGCACGAGTAGATCTAACAAAGTAACTAAAAAAAATAGGATTTGGTGGCTAAGAAACCATCGTAAACTAGGGTTTACTTTCAAAATCTTAGAAACTAAAGAGAGAGAGGTTTTTTTTTTTTGAATTTTACCAATGTCGAATTTTCCTTCTGAAGTAGATCTGTTGGAACTCTTAGGATCTCGAGGTAGGGTTTTAAGATTTTGATCTTCGGGCTTCGATCTTCTACGATATCAATTCCAAGGCAAGAACACCTCGACTTTAGTTCCAGATCACTTGCAATCACTCAACAAAAAAAGATTTTAGTTAGAAAAAAGCAAAGAAGGAAAAGGATGGAAAAGTGAAAGAGAAGAGATGGAAGGTGGAGGTTTTAGGATTTTCTAGATGGAAGGAAGGATAACTAGGGCCTCACACCCCGTGATGTTTCAAAGAACAAAGAAAAAGGACCTCACCCCTCGCGATGTTCTAGATAAAAAAGGAAATGGGTGTCACACCCCTCGATGCACATATCAAAGGAAATTCGACATAATAGCATCTTTATTGATGAACAATAATAATAATACAAGGGGGTTGATGGGATATTTATAGACCCTCAACCAGTGGTGTAAGGGATATAAAGACTAGACTTGTTTTTCCTTGGACTACAACTCCTGGAATCCTTGCTATAGGCATCCTAGACTCTTGTCTCTGGGCTAATCTGGACCTCTCTCCAAGGTGGGAGATAACATGGGGCTCTCATCTCATTTGGGTGCCAAGATGAGGATAAGGTGAGTTGTCATGATGTAGGGTCAAGATGGCTCCATCGCTTGGCCTTGATTGCTGGACTCTGGATTCTGGATGATGTGGGCTCTTGTAGAAAAGTGGACTCTTCAGTCTGGATAGAAGAAGACTCAAGAGTTTTGGTGAGACTCTTGAGTTCTGGAAACTTAAGCATCAAAACACCTGCACTAGAGAACCATTGAACCTCTTGCATTTGGGTGATCAACTATTTTGGAACTCCTTGGAAGTTGGCATGGAAGAGATGCTTGGCTGACTCTTGGAATTTTTGGCATGAAATTCTTAAGTGAGAGAGTGCCAAGGATGAGACTCCTTCTCATTTACTTATCTTAAAAAGAAGGGGTGCCAATTTGGAATTCATTTGGACATGGCATGTATTGTGTTGTCCTGATGAGATGGCAAGTCGTGTTGTCCCAATGAAGTGTCAAGTGGTGTCCGGACATAACATGTGATGTTGTCCAATTTCTTGAGAAAGGTGGTGCCAGGACTTGGTTACATATGACAAGTGACTTGGGCTAGCACATGGAGTCACATGGCTTGTCTTGAGCTAGCACATGGGTCATATGGAATCTTGATTTAGGTGCATATGGGTCTTGATTTGAGTGCATATGAAGTTACATGGATCTTCAATTGGGTCCCCCTTGTATTACAGGATTCAATAACTAAATTAACTAATAATTACAAGACTCAAAATCAAATAACTAGAGCCCCACTTGATCGATTTGAACCCAATTTGATCAAAAGGCAAGACCTCATGCAACAAAAAAGAATAAATTTGGTAAACAGGGTTTAGCCCAATAGGGTTTGACACAACTGATAAATGAAGTTTTTATACAAACACTAATTGGTAAAAAGGGCTAAACCCAACTAAGCCTATAAAAGAGAATTTAAAATAAAATATTTATAATTGGTAAAAGGGGTTGGGTTCAGGGCTTTATTCACAAGTGATCCACAGGGATGTGGGTTCAACCTGTCGATATTTTCTGATCATGGTGTCCACACCACCTGAGATCCTTCATCTCCACTATCCTCTAACTCTGTGATATCCCATCCTGTGCAATGATCTCTCATCGTAGATGTCAGTATCAAGTATTTGCTTGAGGAGCTCTCCATCTATTACAACTCCATAAGCCCTAAAGAGGATGGTCAGACCCATGCCATACGGTAAGCATAACCTCCTGCTAGTAGCTACCTCGGTCATCTTATGTACCATGAGAATGGGGAGGTATACTGAAGTCCATCAGATCAGAGACCCATGACAGGTAGTTCTCTCTGTAATGAAATCGAAACATCCAGTCTTCGATAGAAGTATCCAGGTGATGATGTGATAGAGTAATCTCATCTCTGGAGAAAGTCAAGATGCAACAACTATGTCTCCCTCTCTAAGAACCTTTGACTCAAAAATGCATCACAATCTGCTCATCTGATCCACCAAGGAGTCCACTATGTACCTCTCATCGGAATCTCCCAAGCTCTGCTCAGAACCTCTGTTGTACGGTATAGCTATCCCTTGGACCTCAGTAATCTAGCAGTCTGCTCCTCTGGCCAAAGTGACATAGAACTCTCATATCAGGCCAGGATAAAATCTCTTTGTCAGTGAGCAGAAGTGGGCCAGCCTGGCATCTCTCAACCAATCTCCTATGCGGAAATGGTGTTGGTCCATAAAATCGAAATCTACCCACTGTCCTCCAACAATGGCCTTGGAGGCATCCTATCTACTCCATGGATGGATAGTCTAATGGGAATGTCCTGCTGAACTGGTGACTCTAGTGTCGGATCCTCGTGTTGCACCTTCATGTACCGCTCTGTGACTTATGTAGACTGACAAGGTCTCCTAACAATTTATTTTCTGGGACCCATCTCTCAAGAAAATAGGGAAAGAAGCAATGTAGGGTGGAAAGAACAGGAATTTCACGGTAAAACCTTGAGAAATCAGAGAAGAATAGTGAAAAACTGGGAAGAAATAGGTTCAAACAAGAAACTGGGTGGTTGGAACAGTGATTAGGGTTAAATAAAGGATGAGATACTATTTATGGATGAGTCGGCTTAAAGATTAAGAAAAAAAAATGAGAGAAAATGATCGGTTTTCTCTATTTGTTCTTGGACTCCCACCATTCAAGTGTTGACTCACGACCTTAGTCCAAGTGTCAACACTTGGAGGTGTCGACACTTCGACAAAAATCCAAAAAAAATAGAAAAAAATCATAGAAAATCACAAAAATTGATTTCAATTGTCTATGAATGATTAATCATGATTTTCAAGGTTATTTGATCAGAAAATTTTCAAGGAAAATTTGAAAGGACATGAAGAGATTGAAATTTAATCAAAATGATTAATGATCCTTAATTCTCTTCTAATCATATAGAACCGATCTTCATTAAGTGGCTTGGTTAGTATATCTGCCAATTGCATTTTAGTGCAAACAAATTCAAGCATAACATCATTGTTTTGAACATGATCCCTAATAAAATTATGTCTAATTTCAATGTGCTTACTTTTAAAGTGTTGAACAAGATTTTTAGTTAAGTTTATAGCACAAGTATTGTCACATCTTATTGGTGACTTGGTTAATTTAATACCAAAATTATCAAGTTGTTGCTTAATTCACAAGATTTGAGCATAACTTTCAGCTGTAATATATTCAGCCTCGGCTATTGATAGTGCAACTAAATTTTATTTTTTGCTAAACCATGAGATTAAGTTAACTCCAAGAAATTGATAAGTTCTAGAAGTACTTTTTCTATCTAACTTACAACCAGCATAATCAGCATCAGAATATGAAATTAAATCAATAGCTGAATTCTTAGAGTGCTACATACCAATATTAATAGTGCCAGATATATATCTAAGTATGTGCTTAACAGCCAATAAATATGATTCCTTAGGCTCAAACTGATATCTAGTATACATGCATACACTAAACATAATATTTGGTCTAGTAGTAGTTAAGTACAGTAATGATCCAATGATGCCTCTATAAAATTTTCGATCAACTTTCTTACCAGATTCATCCTTGTCAAGATTACATGAAGGGCTCATAGGTGTACCAATAGGTTTAGTCTTCTCCATCCTAAACTTTTTTAAGACTTCTTTGTGTATTTAACTTGGTTGATGAAGATCCCTTTACTTGTTTGTTTAATCTGGAGTCCAAGGAAGTAGCTCAATTCTCCCATCATGCTCATCTCGAACTCTCCCTACATTAGTTTTGCAAATTCTTAACCAAAAGAATCATTAGTAGCACCAAAGATAATATCATCAATATAGATATGTACTACTAAAAGATCATCAGCCTTTTTCTTTAAAAATAATGTAGTATCAACATGACCTCTAATAAAATTGTTTTCAATCAGAAATTTACTAAGTCTCTCATACCATGCACGGGGGCCTTGCTTTAAACCATAAAGTGCTTTATGTAGTTTGAAAACATGATCAGGATATGCATGATTTTCAAAACCAGGTGGTTATTCAACAAAAACTTCTTCAACTATATAACCATTTAAAAATATACTTTTAACATCCATTTGAAAAAGTTTAAAATTCATAAAATATGCAAATACTAAAAGTAATCTAATAGCTTCAAGTCTAGATAGCTTCAAGTTTAGCTACTGGAGCAAAGGTTTCATCAAAATTAATTCTTTCTTCTTGATTATAACCCTTAACTACTAGTTTAGCCTTATTTCTAGTTACTATTCCATTTTCATCTAATTTATTTTTATATACCCATTTTGTACCAATTATGGAAGCATTAGTTGGTCTTTCTATTAGTGTCCAAATATTATTTCTTTCAAATTGATTTAATTCTTCTTGCATAGAAATCATCCAATTAGGATCTTTTTCAGCTTCTTCAATACATTTAGGTTCAATTTGTGAAACAAAAGCAATGTAATCACATTCATTTCTAATAGAGGATCTAGTTCTTACCCCTCTCGATGGATCACCTAAGATTAATTCCTTAGGATGTCCATGAGCATACCTCCATTCTTTAGGTAGATCCTTTGGTGAAGATCTTGTGGCTTCTTCTTCATTCTTCTTATTTTGATCTTCTCATTTTCTTTGGTAGGGTGATCATCCAAAGTTAGCTTCTTAAGTCCTTCAATACCTGCACATTCATCAGAAGTATCCTTTTTTTTAAAGGATTTGTTAGTTGACTCTTCAAATACTACATGCATAGACTCTTCAACAAGTGTTCTTTTATTAAAAATTTTGTATGCCTTGCTAGATGTAAAGTATTCTAAGAAGATATCTTCATCTGACTTGGCATCAAATTTATCTAAATTATCTTTTTCATTAATTAGAATAAAACATCGGCAACCAAAAATCCAAAAATATTTCAAAGTACATTTTCTTTCTTTCCAAAGCTTATATGGAGTTTTCTTTAAGATTGGTTGAATTAAAACATGATTTAAAATATAACATGCAATATTAATAGCTTTTGTCCAAAAATATCTTGGTAAATCATTTTTACAAAGCATTATGCATGCCATTTCTTCTAAAGTACAATTTATTTTTCTACCACCCCATTTTGTTGAGATATTAAAGGTATAGAAAAATTGTGTTCAATCCCTTTCTCATTACAAAAATTTTCAAAATCTTGATTTTCAAACTCAATTCCATGGTCACTTTGAATATAAACAACTGAAGTACCTTTTTCATTTGAAACCTTTCGATAAAACTTCATGAAAGCCAAACACGATTCATCTTTATGTGCTAAAAATAAAACCCATATAAATCGAGAAAAATCATCTATTATGACTAGTCCATATCTTTTGTCTCCTAGGCTTGTGATCTTAGTTGGTCCAAAGAGATCCACATGGAGTAGCTCTAGTGGCCTAGAAGTTGAAACCATTCATTTAGTTTTAACAGATATTCTTGTTTATTTTTCAAATTGACAAGATTCACAAATTTTATCTTTTTCAAATCTAAATTTTGGTAAATGTTTAACTAAATTCTTTTTGCATAATTTATAAAGTAGATGCATGCTTGCATGACCTAATCTATGATGCCAAAGCCAACTAATCTTATTAATTGTGGAATTCATTACAACTAGGCATTCACTATCATGTAAGGGTAAATCGTCAAAATCAACAAGATAGATGTTACCATGCCTATTTTCAATAAATTTCACTCCATTATCATCAAGACTAGATACCATGCAAAGAGATGATTCAAAAACTACTTTAAAGCCTTTATCACAAAACTGACTAATACATAGTAGATTATGCTTTAATCCTTCAACTAATAAAATATTATCAATAAAAGTATAAGGAAAGATGTAAACTTTACCAATACCAATGATTTTTTGTTTACCATTATCTCCAAAAGTTACACTCCCTCCATTCAGAGCCTCAAGAGATATGAATTGCTTTACATCTCCGGTCATGTGTCTTGAGTAACCACTGTCAAGATACCACAATCTTTTCTTCTCTTTGGTTGCAAGATACACCTGCAAAATAGATCAAGTTTTTATTTTAGGTACCTAAGCCATCTTGGATCCTTTAGGGTTAGTACTAATGGTGGTTCCTTTTGGAACCCAAACCTTTCTAGAATTATTTAACTTTCTTAGGTCACACTGATATGCTTTATGCCTAAATTTTCGACAACTAAAACAAGTAACATTAGATGTTGCAGCAACAAACAAATTCTTGAAAAATTTTTAGTTCTTTTGTTGTTTATAACCAAGTCCTGCTTTATCAAATACAGCTCTTTAATTGTTCAATAATAAACTTAACTTTTCAAAATCGAATGTAAATTATTCAACAAAAGATTTAACTTTGTCAAGCTCTTCTTTGAATTTCTTATTTTCTATCTCAAGGTCTTTGTTTTTCTTTGAAAGCTCATTATTTGTAATAATAGCCTTGGGTCTTTTCAAAACTTCTATTTTCATTGATAAAGCATTCTTTTTTTTTTTCTAAAACATCAATCATAGTTTTTAAAACATTGTTTTCATTTGCAAGATTGGTATTTTCAAGAGAACATGAATTAGCATGCTTCTTTAATTTTTTTTTTCAAGTTTTAATAATTTGTATTCATGCATGAGTTCATCAAAAGCATCTCTAAGTTCATCGAATGTAAAATCAAGTTCAAATTCAGATTGTACCTCATCTTCTTGAGCCATGAGGCAAAGATTGGCTACTTCTGGTTATTCTTTCTCTAAGTTGGAGTCTTCACTGTCACTCTATGTAGCCATCATTGCCTTCTAATGCGGGATGATCCTAAGACTACCATGAATGCAAGAAAATAGAAACTAATTTTTTAATGATTTTTTAGAATTTTAATTTGTAGGCTAATGTCACGAAATCAAGTAAAGATTAGCAGGTAAACTAGTAATGAAAAGATCAAACCTACCCACATATGAACACATGTAAAATAATAAAAGAAAGGATCTCGAAGATTGAGAAATCCCCGGTTAGGATAGTGTACCTTCAATAAATCAAAAATTAGGAGGGGGATGGATTTTACTAAGCACCGATGCGAAGATCCTGTCGATGAAGGGGTCATACAACACTCGAGATTGTCGCCTGGAAGATAAGTCTTCAGTTCCTCAGTTCGGGCAGCTATCTGGGATCGGTCCTAGAGATAAAGAGGGCATCCTCCTTGGAGGTGAATACCATGGAGATCCTGCAAGCATCAAAGGTTAGCAAAGGAACAAGTAAGAAAGCTAAAGAAAAGAACTAGGGTTTGAAAGGAAGGAATTAGGGTTGATTGGAGCTAGCAGCCTAGATAGGGAAGAAAGCTCCTTGCTTGGGATGGCTTAGGGCTTCTTCTCCTTGGCATCTTAGGGCTTGAATGAAGGTTCTTTGGGATGGCTAGGGTTTAGAAGGGCTAGGGCTCTCAAATAACTCTCACCTACCTCAACACAAGAACACAATCTCAAGATAAAAGTTTAACAGAGTTTCATTTATGAATAAAAGATGCTTACAAGAGGAAGAGGGGTGGGGTATTTATAGATGTTCCCCAAGTCCTCTCCTTGTTAGAATAGAATTACAAAGTAGAGTGGGAGAGGGATTACATGTTTACTTAAAACTAGGAGAATATAATTTGAATGGGAATTAAACTTGATCTCCTTGTTTGAATTGGATTTCTTCTCCTCCTTTGACTTAGTCAAGTCCTTTCTTTGGGCTTGGACACCAACATGGGATTGGGCTTGTACTTAGGGCAGCAAGGGGTGTCTTCCATTGGGCTTGGGCAGCCTCCAAAGGGCTTGGGTGCATGGGCCTCCTGGTGGGCTAGAAACCCTGGGCTGGGGTGCCTAGAATATTCCCTGGGTATCTTGGTTCTTGGAATCTTCATATGGGCTTGGGCTTGCATTGCTCTGGGGCTTGGTGAAGGCTTTTCTGATGCTCCTCCTTTTGTATAACTGGACTTGTATTGGACTCAAATTATAAGACTCAATTGGACTGGTTGAGATAACTCAACTTATTACAGGACTCAATGCAACTCAGCTAAGCTAACTTTATTACAAAACTCTCAACTTGACAAACTTTATTACAATACTTGATTACAAAATTTGACACATTATTAAGGGTTCAGAAAATCTTAATCAGTAAACCAGATAGGGCCCAATAATCTATGTCAGATCTTGGTGCCCCAACCAATTCTCCCGAGGTGGGAGGAACTCGACCCCATCGAGTAAGGGTCAATGAGGCTCTTATATTGCTCAAGAAGGTCTCGGTTAAGGTGCTGCAGATCCTCTTGGGTGATTCACGAGTCCTCGGACTCTGACCGACCTTGCCATCAAACCAAGTACCATTGATAGCCTTTATTCTGGTTATTGATGGCTTAATCATCCAGGATGTGCTCAATCCTTTCCTCACTAATAGTCTAGTGTGCTCAATGTGCTCGCTAGGTATCGTTGCTGGCTCCCGGTACTCCATAAGGTCTAAAGTATTGGAGGTGGAACTAATACCTAATTTGGATAGCAACTCAAGCACATAGGCATTGGATCCAACTCTCTTTATTATTTTGAACGATCCAGCTTCACGAGCATAAAATTTATTTACGGTCCCTGGAGGGAACTGCTCAGGCCTAAGCTTGATCATCACATAATCCCCTGTAGAAAACTCTTTAGCTCATTTTTGAAAATTTGCCAAGTTTTTATAAAGTTCATTAATTATGTTTATCTTTTGACTAATTTCTTGATGTAAATGTTGTGCAGAGGTCAGTGCATGTGTGGATAGATGAAGTGGGTCTATGGACTGACTGGACTCAAAACCAGATATTATTTCACTACCTACATCTATCTCCTGGGGTTGTTCCTTAAAGACTTGTTCTTGGATTTCCTCTATGAACAACTCTTGTGAACTCTCAATTTCATCTATAATGTTTGATCCTGGCTCAGTCACTTGTTCTTCAAATATTATAGTGGGTTCAGGATCATTTTTCTTTAACTTCTCAATTGGTTCACTCTCTAATTCCTCTTCTGGACTCAACTCATCAATATCCTCTTTAGATCCATCAATGGGCTCAGGATTAGCCTTAATTATATGAACTCCTGGTTTCTTTTCCTTAAGGCTGCTAGAATCTCTCCTAACTGGATCTCTGGGTTGAGTCGGATGAATTACAAATATCTCCCATGGTGACTTAAGGTACAGATGTTGGTTTGACCAAACAGGGATGCATCATGATCATAAAGCCATGGTCGACCTAAGATGATACTACTGGCTCCCATGGAAAGGACATCACACCAAATCTTCTCCTCATATGATTGTAATTTAATCAAGATTTGGCACCTAGACTTGATTGGAATGGATGTGGAATCTATCCATGAGACTCTATAGGAGCTAGGATGGGGAATTGGGGTCAATCCTAATGATTTAACTGTATCAGCAGAGATGTCATTGACATAATTTTCACTATCTATTATAATCTTGCATACCTTATCCCCAATTTTTATAAAAGTTTGTAGGATGCTAGTCCTATGCCAATCTTCTTATGTCTTGGTTTGGGATGGGATGCATCTAACTACCCCTACTAAGTTAGACTGATCAAATTTTTCCTCATCTCTCCTCTATCAAGTCTGCCTCTACTTCATAAACCTCTTCTTCCTCATCATCATTGGGTTCAGGCTCTTCCTTAAGCTCCCTTATGTGTAAAGATATGGTGGGACATTGGCTAGCATAATGACCTACCTTATTGCATCTAAAGCAAGCATTGGGGCTGGGGCTTGGGGCTTTCTGAAATGCTGGTACATTACCCTTGTCATTCCTAGAAGATGCAGAATTACTGGAACTTGGTTGACTCGGACTCGGGTTGGGATGAGATGGGTTAGGGTTGGAACGGGTTGGGTTGGGATTGGGTCATGTTAGATTAAGGTTAGGACGGGCTGGATTAGGATTGGGTCGGCCAGAGTTGGAGTTAGGTCGGGTTAAGTTAGGGTTGGGTCAGCCTGAATAACCTGGGTTCTAGTTGGATCTAAAACTAGAAGTGTTGGCCCTAAAGGTCTCAGGTCGATGGGCTAACAGTGCTTTTTGGAACCTCTCAAAATTTTTAGCTATTAGATAGGCCTGATCTATGTGCTCAACTCCCCTTAGGTACAGTTCCCTCTGAATATCCTCATGAAGGCTAGCTCTAAACCTGGATAAGGTCATTGATTCAGGTTCATCTAGGGCACGCCTAAGGGCGCATTCATCAAACCAGGTTATATACTCTCTCACAGTTTTGGCTCCCTATTTTAATCTTTGCCATTGATCTAGGAGACACTGTTGGTAGTATGGGGAAACATATTTTTCTCTAAGTTTTAGCTTCATGGCCTCCCATGTGGCGATGGGTGGATGGTTTCTTTGTCTAGTGAGGTGCTCTACGTGTTCCCAATATAACCTAGCCTGATCGGTTAGTCTAAGCTTGGCAAATTGGCACTTTCTTTCATCACTCAAGGCATACCATTTAAAATATTGCTCCATGCCTCCCTCCCAATCTATGTAGACCTTGGGATCTAGGGTGCCATCAAAGAGGGGTGGATCTACTATGATGCTCCTAAGGATTCTCTCATCATGGTTCTGGTCATCATGATTGTGCCTCCTAGGGTTAGGATCCTGGTAGGGTTCCTGGCATGGGGCTATCCTGGGATTGGGTTTCATAAATTGGCCCTGGTTCTGGGTTCTCCTTGGGTTGGGCTTCATAAATTGGTCTTGATTTTGGGCTCCCCTAGGGTTATAAGAATTGGAATAGGGTGAATCAGGATTGGGTTTAGTATCGGACTCTTGGGTTCTTTCTATGGTACCTAATCGATTCTCAACTTGGTCAACCCTATTGATTAGCTGGTCAATCCTATGGGTTGCTTGATTATTGGATTGGGTTAGTTGGTCAAACCTAAGATTCATTTGGTTCATTTGAGTGGTTAATTGGCCAAGCTGGTTTTGGGATTGGGTATTGGATTGGTCAAGCTTGTGGTTCAATTGGGTATTGGATTGGTTAATTTGGGTGGTTAATTGGGCGACCATCTATTCATTCATGGCTTTTAAAAGGGTTTCAAGATTGGATTCCATAGTTAAGCTAGGTTGGGGTTTAGACTATTGATATTTGGTTCCTAGTCTAGTGGTCATGCAATCAAACAAGCATGGTGGTATGATGCAGTCAAGCACTCAAGGAAACTATGGACTACGGTTTTCTAGACCTAGAGCCAAAATTGAATGGGTCTACTTAACTTACACTTAACTCAATAGCTAATCCTGCCACTAGCCAAGTAAGAGGTGGGGTGGTGTTAGGCTCCCCCTGCCTATGACAGGATCCTAATTAAAAAACACCAGTCCACTTAGGGTGTTTGCCTCTAGACCTCTAGCCTTAGACACCAGTTTTCAGTAAAGCTGGGAAATTAAGTGCACTAGTTGGCCCATACAATTCGGACCCGACTTGTTGGTATCCTAAGCTCACTAGAGCAAATTAAGTTACTAATGGATTTTAATTAAGGCTTGGGTTCTGATGCTGGATAGTTGTTTTGGGCCCAGGACAGGTTATGACCTCCTACCCTGACCTGAGATATTGAGATTGCCCTTAAGATTGATTAAATGAGATGATGAACACACTATGAGCCCTAATGCAACTAATAACAATCAGAAAAATAAAATATTTTTTTGTCTTTTATGAGGTGGCAAATTAAATTATCAAACAAAATTAGGGCTTGGGTGAGGTAGGGTTTGGAAGTTTATTAGATTTGGTTTGATCATGTATGTAAAACAAAAATTAGGTTTTGTTTGGAACAAACTTTGGTTTGGTTTTTAATTCATAAAAAAATCAAAAAAATTTTAGAAAAGAGGATGATCAGTGAAGATTACTCCTACCAAATTTCATGCAAATAAAAATTTTGATGATTATGCAAAACCTGGGGTTTTCAGACTGTGTGCAGAAGCTTAGGATTTTCATTAGGGTTTCTAAGATGCAAAATTTTTATATTTGTTTCGTTTCAGTAAAAATAATTAAAAATCATGATAATTACCAGGACTAAACATGTAGCATGTCATGCAAATTTCAAAGAAAAATAAAATTTCTATGGTGATGAACTAGACTAAAAGTTAGACACCTACTGCAAATGACAGGATGCAGAAAAACAATAATGAATGTTTTTAGGGTTTTTGATGAAGATGCAAGCTATCCTAAACTAGCTCTGATACCAAACTGATGTAGGATGATCCTAAGACTACCATGAATATAGAAAATTAGAAACTAATTTTTTTTGTAATTTTTTAGAATTTTAATTTACAGGCTAATGTCCCAAAATCAAGTAAAGATTAGCAAGTAAACTAGTAATGAAAAGATCAAACCTACTCGCATATGAACACATGCAAAATAATAAAAGAAAAGATCTCAGAGATTGAGAAACCCCCAGTTAGGATAGCATACCTTCAATAAATCAGAAATTAGGAGGGGGATGGATTTAACCAAGCACCGATGCGAAGATCCTGTCGATGAAGGGGTCACACAACACTCAAGATTGTCGCCTAGAAGACAAGCCTTTAGTTCCTTAGTTCAAGTAGCTATATGGGATCGATCTTGGAGGCAAATAGGGCCTCCTCCTTTGAGGTGAATACCACGGGGATCCTGCAAGCATCAGAGGTTTGCAAAGGAAAAAGTAAGAAAGCAAAAGAAAAGAACTAGGGTTTGAAAGGAAGGAATTAGGGCTGATTGGAGCAGGTGGCCTGGATGGGAAATAAAGATCCTTGCTTGGGATGGCTTAGGTCTTCTTCTCCTTGGAGTCTTAGGGCTTAAATAAAGGTGCTTTGGGATGGCTAGGGTTTAGAAGGGCTAGGGCTCTCAAATAACTCTCACCTACCTCAACACAAGAACACAATCTCAAGATAAAAGTTCAACAGAGTTTCATTCATGAATAAAAGATGCTTACAAGAGGGGGAGGGGTGGAGTATTTATAGATGTTTCCCAAGTCCACTCTTTGTTAGAATAGAATTACAAAGTAGAGTAGGAGAGGGATTACAAGTTTGCTTAAAACTAGGAGAATACAATTTGAATGGGAATTAAACTTGATCTCCTTGTTTGAATTGGATTTCTTCTCCTCCTTTGACTTGATCAATGTTGCCCAGTAAGAAACCCAAGAGGGGGGGTGAATTGGGTCTCTAGAAAATAATTACTTCATGCAATGCAATAGTATGTAATCCAATTCAATAATTAATCAAGGTACTATGAATTCAAATGTAATGCTCTTAAGTAAATGTGCAGCGGAAATAAAGAGCAATAAATAAAAGAGCAAGTAGAGAAGATAAGTAACCACAAAGACAAAGAAGTATAGTAGTTCAGTGCTATCCAATGCACCTACATCCACTCCCCAAGATCCCCTTGGAAATTTACTATAATCTCAACCGATTAGTTTTTCGGGCTCACTAATCAAAACCTGACTTGTTTTCACAAGGCTCACAAGTCAAAACCTCACTTGATTTTATGGGATAACCAAGAACCTAAATGGTTTTATGGCTCACCACCAACCTCCCTTGGTTTTCTGGGCTAACCAAGAACCTAATTGGTTTTAAAAGGCTCACCAATAACCTCCCTTGGTTTTGCAATAGGCTAACCAAGAACCCTTACAATAAATAATAGTTTGAAGTAAAGAGAATAAAAGCTTTCTAATAAAAAGCGGGTATCTCTTTGAAGCTCGATGTAGTGATAATTTCAACTTGATGAAGCCTCTTTGATTGCTCAAGAATGGATGATCTTTAATGCTCTTGAAGGCTCTTGAATGCTTGAAGGCTTGCTTTTGCTTGAGAGTGGTTGAACTTCAATGAATAAGAGTGAATGCTCTCTTTTCTTCTCTCTTGGATATTTCTATTTCATTTCCATCAATAATATCTAAGGCTGGAAATGGGCCGGCCCAAAAGCCCATTGTCTAGAACTAGGCTGGGCCAGCTCAATAAACTTTGGGCCTGCCTGAAATTGGTTCAGGCTTTGGACCAAATTTTAATCATATTGGAGTAGTCTTCGGGCTGTAAAATAGAGTCCATTTAATTTTTGGGCCAAAGGGATGCCTAGATTCGGTCCAAAAATTTTTAAAATATAGTCTTTGGGCCAGTCTAATGGGCTTTGGGCCAGCCCATTTCCAGCCCTAATAATATCTCTTTCGATTTGATTTGGAGCATATAAATATCTTTCCAAGGCCTCAAATCTAGTTTCTAGCTATTAGACTCGAAAATCTAGCCGTTGGGGGATAAAAGGGTCGAGTTCTGTATTTGAAAAACTAGTCGTTACTGTTCCCAGAACTCCATGTCAACACTTCAAGCTATGAGTCGATACTTCAGGTCGACACTTGACCTTCTTGAGTCAACACCCAGTTCAAATATCTTCAATCTAGCTCTCTGAAAATCTCAGATGTGTCGACACTTCCTCAGGTGAGTCGATACTTTGAGTCGATACTTCGTATCCATGTATCGACACTTCTACAGATCTTTATCTTCAGCAAGTTTTGTGACTTGAAAATCTTAGGCGATGAGCTGATCCATGTGTCGACACTTTGAGTCGACACTTCAAGTTCATGTATTGACACTTCAGTCGTGCTATTTGAAACTTTCTTTGCATACCGGCTTGAGTCGATACTTCACTTCCATGTGTCGACACTTGGTGTCATGTGTCGACACTTGGTATTATGTGTCAACATATTGAGTCAACATCTCACTGAAGTCTTCACAAAAATGCTTGAACTTGTGCTGAATCAAATTTATACTTCACTCAAGTACCCATTTAAGCAAATTTTAACTGTCCAAGTCTTCTTTGAGCAGATCTTTCATCTAAACTTGGCTTCTTCAATCAAACAATCATTTTTCAAATTTATGAGCACATTTTTCTATAAAAACATACTTCAAAGAAATCATTAGTACTCAACTTATATTTAACCATTTTGCTTATCATCAAAATCAATAACAGAGTCAACAATCTCTCCCTTTTTGATGATGACAAAATCTTTAAGTATAAATTGCATAAAAAGCTTTTTAAAAGAATTTATCAAGGTGCAAAGAGCTAAATGCAATAGGTGTATCAAAGTAATTTGCAATACTGATAGAATGTATCAGAGTAAATATGATTTAATGATTAAGAGTGTTAGAGCGTGTTATAATGATTAAGAGTATCAGAGCTTTGGGATATATAAGAAAACTCATGTATCGTGATACTCTACAAGAAAACATGTTTAGGAGAGACAAAAATTTAGCAATAAACAAGGCTCCCCCTGAATTGATGATTCATAAATGAGTTTGTAAATATCTTTTCAAACCTTTAAAGAAGGGATTTAAGATGAAATTCAATTCAAACAAGATTTTGAATGTAACGAAAGTATTGCTCCCCCTTACTTAAGGAATTTGTAAACTATTTCCAATTCATGTTCAACTAAGTTTTCAAAATAGTTTTCACAAATTTTTCAAATACTGTTACTCTTATTACCCCTTGCACATCACATTTATACTTTAGTCTTATTACTCTCCCTTTTTATTATCATTAAAAAGGCAGGAAGACAAATAGGCAATACATTCAAGATATAGCATTGAAGTACAATGAAAACTCATTCATTCATTCACTCGTAAATGAAGACAATGAAGTACTAAAGAAAGTTAAAGCATTTCATTCATTTGAAGTCTTAAACATGAAGTACAACATAATATTTTATTTAAATTTAGAATTTGTATAATAACAAAACATATAAAAGATGCATAAATGTAAACTATCTAAAGATACAAAGATATCCTAATCCTCATCCTCATCATCGTCAGAAGATCCGATCTCAATCAGTCCAGTATCAGTAAAAGAGCGAGCTCGAGGCCACATCGATTTGAGATCTTGAAGGTGGGTCCTGGTCGGTCATGGTGGAGTACGACGACCATGTCCTCTGCATCGAGCATACGTCCGACCTCTAGCTAGAGCAAAAGAGCTGGAGGCTATGTCCTCAACAGGAACAGATCTGATCGGGGCGATAGTCTGCGACTGTCGGAAGTGGTGTATGATCAAAAGATGGACCAGAATCAAGATACTGAAAGCCAAGTGTGTAAAAACCTAGCTCCTGAATAAGAGAGGATGTATGGATGGCAGGTGTATCAAGAGTGGGTGTATCAAAAATAGGTGTATCAACTAATGAAATGATAGGTGTATCAATGATAGGCATATCAGCTGAAGAATGAATGGGTCAATCTGTAATCGGTGAATCAATAACAGGACTATTAATAATGGGTGTATCGATAATGGGTGAATCAACAACTGGTGAAAGAATAGGATCGAAACATGATCATCTGATTTGGATGGAGGAGAAGATAGGACTGGAGTCTGAGTAGGTGAACTGGAAGGATCACAAATGGGACTCCTAGGCAAGTCTGCCATCACCTCTACCACTGGCTCTGAAATCAGATCTGGGAAGTCGAATCCATCATAGTCAGTCTCCTCATCATCACCATCATCATCACTGTCATCAACAACTGGTGCTGGAGCAGGTGGAGCTGTATCAGAAACTAGAGTACTCCTTGTAGGTCTAGACAGTGCGGTCAGAATAGCTGAGATGCCATCACTCAGTCCATTATGGCTCTCTCTGGTCTTAGCAATAAAATAGTCAAGATGCTGTCTAATGATCAAAACATCTATCTCAATGCACCTGACTCTGTCCAATAGACTCTCTATAGCTCCCGGAGTATCCGATTAAACTGGCTGAGGCTGTGAAGTAGGCTCAGACTGAGAAGCGATCTCTGGCTATGTTGTTGTCCCAGGCTAACTCTTTGAAAGAGATGCCTTTGTAGGTCCTGCCTTGCCTGAAAGGATGCGCTCCTCCTCTGCATCATCATCATCATCAACTCTATCATTGGCCTGACCAGATACTCTACATCTCCACTGGCCTCAGAATAGATGATAACCTATCCGATGTAATGACCTGATGTCATAAACATCAGTATGAAGTAGCATACAGAAGTGCTCGTCCTCAAAACTGACACCATACTCCTTGAACAATAAAGTCAACCCCATCCCGTAGGGTAGGTAGAGTCGCTGACTCGTCAAAGCCTCCATCATCTGATGAACCATGAGCACCGGAAGGTAGTTGGGTATGCGATGTACCAATGAGACCATCACGAGCAACTCCCGCTTAATGATGTAATCGAAACATTCGGTCTTTGGCAGAAGGATCCGAGCGATAATGTGGTGTGATAGTCTCATCTCCACAGACAAATGGGACGTAGGCACGATGGCTCCCTCAGGCAGAATGTCTGACTCGAATATATACTAGGGACCACTCACTCTATCAATCAGGCTGTCAACAATTGACCCGGTCATAAAAATATCCCACACTCTGCTCAATATCTCTGAAGTAACTAGGATATCCCTGCCTCTCACCTAAGCTAGCCAACCATCAATCCCATGGGCTAGTGATCCATAAAACTCCCGAATAAGTCCTGGGTAATATCTCTCACTCAGAGAACAGAAGGATGTCAAAACAACATCTCGAATCCACTGACCGATCTTGAAGTGCTACTGGTCGATGAAACTGAAGTCCACACGGCATCCTCCAATGACCATCTTTGAACTCGTCCAGCAAGAAGCTATAAAAAGAGGTCGAGCAGGCGAATCTGAAGCTATAGCTTCGTGTCTGGCCTTGGTTCTTCGTTCTTCTTCCTGATTGGACTGCCGAGGGCAACGGACTACTTGTTTTCGGGGTCCCATTGCACAGAATAGAGATTTGAACAAGTTTGGAGGAGAAACCTAGGATTTCTAGGGTTCAAATTAGAAATGGGAAGCGAAAAGTCATTCAATCCAAGTCAAAAAGTATTAAATTCAATTAAATTCAATGAAAATAACAATGATTGAATATGATTGATATCAAATATGATTGCTTTGAGTAAAAGATAGGAAGATTTTAATTTAAAGGTTTAATGATCCTGAGCTCTCTTCTAATCATACAAAATCGATCTTCTAGAAGAGGCTTAGTCAGAATATCAGCTAATTGAAATTCAGTACTAATAAATTCAAGCACAACATCATTATTTTCAACATGATCTCTAATAAAATGATGTCTAATTTTAATATGTTTACTCCTAGAATGTTGAACAGGATTTTTAGTCAAGCAAATAGCACTAGTATTATCACACTTTATAGGTGTACTAGCCAACTTGATTCCAAAATCTTCAAGTTGTTGCTTAATCCACAAGATTTGAGCACAATAACTTTTGCTGCAATATACTCAGCCTCGACTATGGATAGTGCAACTGAAGTTTGTTTCTTGCTAAACTAGGAGATTAAATTAACTCCAAGAAATTGGCAAGTTCCACTAGTACTCTTTCTATCTAATTTGCAACCAACAAAATTAGCATCAGAATATCTAATTAATTTAACAGATGAATCTCTAGAATACCATAATCCAATATCAATTATACCAGATAGATATCTAATAATGCGCTTAACAGCCAATAGATGTGATTCTTTAGATTCATACTGATATCTAGCACACATGCATACACTGAACATTATATCTAGTCTACTTGCAGTTAAGTACAATAAAGAGCCAATCATATCTTTATATAATTTTTGATCTACAGATTTACCATGCTTATCTTTGTCAAGTTTACAAGAGGGGCTCATAGGTGTACCTATTGATTTAGTAGTCTCCATCCCAAACTTTTTTATAATCTCTCTTATATACTTAGCTTGGTTGATAAAGATTCCATCTTTAGTTTGCTTGATTTGGAGTCCGAGAAAGAAATTGAGTTCTCCCATCATGCTCATCTCGAACTCACCCTGCATTAGCTTAGCAAACTCTTGACAAAGAAATTTATTAGTAACACCGAAAATGATATCATCAGTATATATTTGTACTACTAATAAATCATTATCTTTCTTCTTCAAAAATAAAGTTTTATCAACATGGCCTCTAGAAAATTTATTTTCAATTAGAAAATTGCTGAGTCTTTCATACCAGGCTCGAGGTGCTTGTTTTAATCCATAAAGTGCTTTGTGCAATTTAAAAACATGATCAGGATGTGCGTGATTTTCAAATACAAGTTATTGTTCAACAAAAACTTTTTCTGTTATAAAATCATTTAGAAAAGCACTCTTAATATCCATTTAAAACAGTTTGAAATTCATAAAACAAGCAAATTCTAATAGTAGTCTAATTGCTTCAAGTCTAGCAACAGAAGCAAAAGCTTCATCAAAATCAATTCCTTCCTCCTGATTGTAGCCTTTAGCAACTAGCCTAGCCTTATTTCAAACAACAATTCCATTTTCATCTAACTTATTCCTAAATACCCATTTAGTGCCAATAATAGAAACATTAGATGGTCTTTCAATTAATGTCCAAACATTATTTCTATCAAACTAAATTAGCTCATCTTGCATGGCATTTATCTAGTTTGGATCTTTTTTAGCATCTTCAAAACATTTAGGCTCTACTTGTGATACAAAAGCTATATAATCACATTCATTTCTAATTGAGGCTTGAGTTCTTATCCCTTTAAATGGATCATCTAGGATTAATTCCTTAGGATGTCCATGAGGAAACCTCCACTCCTTAGGTAGATCTTGGTGCTTTGGAGTGTCTTCACCTTTCTCAGTTTTGTCTTGATCTTCTTCACTTGGCAAGGGGGTTGATCATTCAGTATCAATTTTTGAAGCTTATCAGCACCTACACATGCATCAGAAGTATTCTCTTTTTTGGAGGATTTGTTAGTAGATTCTTCAAAAATAACATGTACAGATTCCTCTACAACTAAGGTTCTTTTATTGAAAACTCTGTATGCCCTGCTTGATGTGGAGTATCCTAAAAGGATACCTTCATCAGACTTGGTATCAAATTTTCCAAGATTATCTTTGCCATTATTTAAGATAAAACATTTACAACCAAAAACTCGAAAATACTTTAAAGTTGGTTTTCTTTGATTCCAAAGTTCGTAAGGAGTTTTCTTCAAAATAGGACGGATTAAAACTCATTCAAAATATAACATGTAGTATTAATAGCTTCAGCCCAAAAATATCTCGGTAAATCATTTTCATAAAGCATAGTGCATGCCATTTCTTCTAAAGTGCAATTTTTTCTTTCTACTACCCCATTCTGCTGAGGTGTCCTAGGTACAGAAAAGTTGTGCTCAATACCTTTTTCATTACAAAAGCTTTCAAAATCCTGATTTTCAAATTCTATTCCATGATCACTACGAATGCATACAACTGAAATACCTTTTTCATTTGAATCTTTTCGATAAAATTTTATAAATGCAGAAAATGATTCATCTTTATGTGCTAGAAAGAAAATCCATGTAAATCTTGAAAAATCATCCACTATGACTAATCCATATTTCTTGCCTCCTAGACTTGATGTTCTAGTTGGTCCAAAGAGATCCATATGAAGTAGTTCTAGTGGCCTGCTAGTAGTTACAAAACCTTTAGGTTTGAAAGAAGTTTTAACTTGTTTTCCAAATTGACATGCTTGGCAAACTCTATCTTTTTCAAAACAAAGTTCAGGTAAATCTCTAACTAATTTTTTTTACAAAGTTTTGAAAGTAGATACATACTAGCATGCCCTAATCTTCTATGTCAAAGCCAACTAGTCTCATTTTTAGTAGAATTCATTATAACAAGGCATTCTCCATTAGGCAAAGATAGATCATCTAAATCTACCAAGTAAATATTACCGTGCCTTTTTTCAATGAATTGTACTCTATTTATATCTGGACTAGCAATCATACAATAAGATGATTTGAAAACAACTTGAAAACCTTTATCGCAAAATTAACTAATACTTAAAAGATTATGCTTTAAACCTTCAACTAAAAGTACATTACTAATACAACTAGAAGGAGTAATATGAACCTTACCAATACCAATGATTTTTTCTTTACTATTATCCCCAAAGGTTACACTCCCTCCACTTATTGCTTCAAGAGAAGTGAATTGCTTCACATCTCCCATCATGTGCCTTGAGCAACCACTATCAAGATACCAAAGTCTTTTGTTTTCCTTGGTTGCAAGACACACCTGCAATAAAAATCAAGCTTTGTTTTTAGGTACCCAAGCCAACTTGAGTCCTTTAGGATTAGCACTTAAAATGGTTCCTTTTGGAACCCAAACTTTTTCAAAAAAATTAATTTTTCTCAAATTACATTGAAAAGATTTATGACTTTGCTTTTTACATGAAAAACATGTTATGCTAGAGGATGCAGGTATAAAAAAGTTTTTAAAGTACTTTTGTTATTTTTGTGGTCTATAGCCTAATCCTGCTTTATTGAAAATCGCTCATTGACTATTTAGAAATAGGTTTAGTCTTTCTGAACTATAGATAAGTTTTTCAATAAATGGCTTCATTTTATCAAGTTCATTTTTGTACTTTACATTTTCTGATTCTAAATCTTTATTTTTCTTTAAAAGATCACCATTAGAAATAATAGTTTTAGGTCTTTTTTAAACTTCGTTTTCCATTGTCAAAGCATTGTTTTTCTTTTTTAAAACATCTAATTTAGTTTTCAATTCACTAACATCTAATTTAACAAAGAATTGTTTTCATGAGAAAAATTGTTTGCATTCTTTTTCAACTTTTTATTTTCAGATAAAATTAATTTATAATCATGCATAAGTTCATCAAAAGTATTTCTTAACTCATCAAAAGTAAAATCTATTTCGGTATCAGATATTACCTCCTCTTGCTCTTGATGTGCCAAAAGGCAAAGATTTGCAACTCCTGTCTGCTCTTCTTCAGAACTGGAGTCCTCACTATCACTCTAGGTGACCATCATTGCTTTCTTTCTTAACTTCTTTCTTGACTTCTTTAGGAGAGGATGGTCGAACTTGTAGTGACCTGGCTTCTTGCACTCGAAGCATATAAGTATTTCCTTCTCCTTTTCTTTTTCCTTTTCTTTCTCTTTCTCTTTTCCCTTTTCTTTATTTGATTGAAATTTCTTCTTGTAAGGGAACTTCTTCTTCTTCATGAATCTTCTAAATTTTCTAGCAAGGAGAGCTTCTTCACCTTCATCTTCTTCTTCTTCGGACTCATCGATTGAGGATTCTTCTTGTATATTTGATTTGAATGCAATCCCCTTTTTCTTTTTATCTATGTCCATTGACTTTTGCTTCAAATTCAGCTCATAAGTCATGAGCGATCCAACCAACTGCTCTAATGGTAGCTTGTCAATATCCTATGATTCTTGGATGGCGGTCACCTTCGGATCCCACGATGTTGGAAGTGACCTGAGGATTTTATTCACAAGATCAGTGTTAGACATTACTTTTCCTAGACTTCTCATTCTATTTACAATATTTGTAAATCTAGTATACATGTCAGTGATTGACTCATTAGGTTCCATTCAGAACATTTCATAAGTATGCACTAACATGTTCACCTTTGTATTTTTCACTTGATCGATACCCTCATGGGTAACTTCAAGTGTGTCCCATTTTTCTTTGGCTGAAGTGCAAGTAGATATCCTATTGAATTCACTAGGATCTAATGCACAATAAAGGAGATTAATTTCCTTAGCATTGATCTCAGATTGCTTAATATCATTTTCATCCCAATCCTCTTCGAGCTTTGGGATAGAAACACCATTAACCACAATGAAGGAATATGAGGACCTTTATCAACTACTCTCTATAAGTTATAATCAATAGAATGCATATAAATTCTCATCCTAGTTTTTCAATATGTATAATTTGATCCATTGAAAAATGGAGGTCTATTTGAGGCTTGACCCTCAACTACACTAGTACCAATAGGGGCTGCCATAGATCTTTACTCAAGATGGTAAAGTCTATGAGAACAGGGCTTTGATACCACTTGTTACCCAGTAAGCAACCCAAGAGGGGGGGTGAATTGGGTCTCTAAAAAATAATTACTTGATGCAATGCAATAGTATATAATCCAATTCAATAATTAATCAAGGTACTATGAATTCAAATGTAATGCTCTTAAGTAAATGTGCAGCGAAAATAAAGAGCAATAAATGAAAGAGCAAGTAGAGAAGATAAGCAACCACAAAGATAAAGAAGTATAGTGGTTCGGTGCTATCCAATGTACCTACATCCACTCCCCAAGATCTCCTTGGAAATTCACTACAATCTCAACCGATTACAGTCGATAAGTTTTCCGAGCTCACTAATCAAAACCCGACTTGTTTTTACAAGGCTCACAAGTCAAAACCTCACTTGATTTTACGGGCTAACCAAGAACCTAAATGGTTTTAAGGCTCACCACCAACCTCTTTTGGTTTTCTAGGCTAACCAAGAACCTAATTGATTTTAAAAGGCTCACCAATAACCTTCCTTGGTTTTGCAATAGGCTAACCAAGAACCCTTATAACAAATAATAGTTTGAAGTAAAGAGAATAAAAGCTTTCTAATAAAAAGTGGGTATCTCTTTGAAGCTCGATGTAGTGATGCTTTCAACTTGATGAAGCCTCTTTGATTGCTCAAGAATGGATGATCTTTAATGCTCTTGAATGCTCTTGAATACTTGGAGACTTGCTTTTGCTAGAGAGTAGTTGAACTTCAATGAAAAGGAATGAATGCTCTCTTTTCTTCTCTCTTGGATATCTCTATTTCATTTCCATCAATAATATCTCTTTTGATTTGATTTGGAGCATATAAATACTTTTCCAAGGCCTCAAATCCAGTTTCTAGCCATTAGACTCGAAAATCTAGCCATTAGGGGGTAAAAGGATCGAGTTCTATATTTGAAAAACAAGCCATTACTGTTCCCAAAACTCCATGTGTCAACACTTGAACTTCTTGAGTCGACATCCAGTTCAAATATCTTCAATCTGGCTCTCTGAAAATCTCAGATGTGTCGACACTTCCTCAAGTGAGTCGACACTTTGAGTCGACACTTCATATCCATGTGTCGACACTTCTGCAGATCTTCATCTTCAGCAAGTTCTGTGACTTGAAAATCTCAAGCGATGAGCTGATCCATGTGTCGACACTTTGAGTCGACACTTCAAGTTCATGTGTTGACACCTCAATCGTGCCATCTGAAACTTTCTTTGCATACCGGCTAGAGTCGACACTTCACTTCCATGTGTCGACACTTGGTGTCATGTGTCGACACATTGAGTCGACACCTCACTGAAATATCACGCCCCGATCTGGAGCTCGGCCAGGTGCATAACAGATAGCCGCATATCCTCAGGGTTTGACCCCATCAGATATGCAAGGCTTAACTTCACAAATTAGCATTTAGTCAAGGATATAACATAAATCACTAAACTTTATTATTATTATTATTATTTATTGAGCATTTCAATCCAACAAACAGATGAAATCTCTTAAATATCCCAAATATAAATCGAGCATAGTTAAACCAATTTTAAACTAAATGAACTAATAAACTAAATCCTAAAATCCTGACTTCTCACTGACTAGTCCCAAAGCTCGATGGATCTTCTTGATCTGTAACAAAGATAAAGAAAATAATGTGTGAGCTTAACCGGCTCAGTAAGTTACCACCACCTCCAATATACATACATAAATATGCCAATAATAAACAGTAAGCATAAACACATCATACAAACAGATATCCAGCATCAAAATAATATAACCAGCAACATTATGCAAATGTTTACCCTTAATTGCAACTAACATGACTATGGATGGCCAACCATTTACTTTACTCTCCTAGTCCCTCTAACTATGGCCACGATCGGCCCATGGCTCGCCCTGAAATAGAATAGAGTCCTGACTACACATACTACATCGGTCATGTGCCAGTGATCGCCTCACTGGAGGCCCGGAAGGAAACTAACTATGATATCACACGAGAATACATGCATCCCAACATGTACCTATCATGCATGGCTAAAATAAGGCAACTAGCTCCTGTATCACATACCGCTCAACGGTCATGTGCTAATGATCGCCCCGCTGGAGGCCCGGAAGAAAACTAGGTCCTCGTGTAATCATAGTCAAACTAGAGAGCGACAACACCAACATGCATGACAATGAATGCAACCCAATACAAATTAAACCATACCACACTTATTTGCAACAATGATAACATAATTAGTATGTAATACTAGAGATCAAGATAACGTACCAGAAATGATTTTATACTGCCTATTTGAACCTCAACTATGATTCTGCTCTTCCAACAGGCCAGAAGAAACTCCTGATAAGATCAATTATACAATCAATTCTTATCTATGATAAACTAGCATAGAAAAATAATTCCTAGTTTGATCTGGATCTTGGCCTAAACTCAAAATAATATATTCAAATAATGTTATTATTATCTCTGACACATACACATTTTTTTTCAGTTTTTCCTTTTCTCTCTCTTCTTCTCTCTCTTTATATATATATATATTTGTTTTTTTATTTATTTTCTTGATCCCCCTTTTTTTTCCTTTTTTTTTCTCATCTTCCCCTCTTTCTTTCGTTCTCTCCCGATCCCCTTTCCTCTCTCTCGGTCCGTTGCCCACCTCCCTTGCTCCGGTGAACTGGAGCATAGACAGCGGCCCACCAAAATAGCCGGATAGTGCTGTGACAAGGTCGGCCAACGGATCCTCAACCTCCCCGGCTATGATAGAGGAATCAAAACTGGAAAAAAAATCTCTCAACCCCCTCTCAATCCCTTCTCAATCCATAAGTTGGCCCTAATAAAAACCTAGGGTGAAGAGAAGTTACCGACGACGATCCATGAATGCTCGACCACCAGAGATGGAAGGAAAAATCGAGGGAAAACTCGATTGTGAGGAGGGTTTTAAAGAAAACAACGACGAGGAGTCTCCTTGCCATACAGGGAGGAATCTCGTCCGATCGGGTCCCCCCTCCCTCCTACGACTCTCACTGATCGATTCCCATCTCATCCCGGCCCTCCTCCCGATTTCTCCGGTGAATGCGGTGGTCGGATAAACAGGGGCTTCGTCCCCTATTTTTCATATTTTTTTTTCCACTCAATCTGACGTCGACAGAAGCTGCCGACTTCAGCCTATTTTCAGCCCAAAATAACTGGGCCTCACATTCTCCCCTCCTAAAAAAAATTTTGGTCTCGAAATTTATCATACCTGATTTATGAAATAATCGGGGATACTTGGTTTACATAAAATATTCAAGTTCCCAAGTCACTTGTCACTCTGAATAGTTGTTCCAAAGTCAATCAAAATAAAAACATATGCAGATGCCACCTTAATTATACCTGTCACTACAGCATTCGATGCCTAAGCATCCTGTTGAGTCATGGCATAAACACGGGATTGGGTTTTCGGTTGTGGACGTCCCCCATATCCTTGCTCCGAAGGTTGGCCTTGATAAAAAGTTGGTGCATGCTGAATAGTCTGAGCGGGTGGTCCAGATACATTTGGATAAGGTTGCTGATAACCGATGTTCTGACGGAGTGGGCAATCCACAGCCTTGTGACCCTGTTGGCCATAATCAAAACATTATTTAGAAAGCCAGCGACAATCTTGTATCGAATGAAAACCTCGACACCTTGTATAACGAGGTCCATTACTCTGTCCAAATGCATTTTGTTGTTTTGATTGATTGCCAGAAGGTCGACCACCTTGCTGCCCATCAGATCTCAACCTTTTTTTCTGCTAACGCTCTCTTTCTTGTTGCATATTGTTAACCTCTTGCTCAACAATTTTGGCCTTATTAACCACATCTCGATACGAGTTCAATTGCATTGGCCTCACCCCAGCACAAATTCTAGGTATTAGTCCTTTTTCAAATCTTCAAGCTCTGATGCCATCAGTAGTTACCAAATCCAGAGCAAAGCGAGATAACTCTGTAAACTTGGCTTCATACTGGGCTACTATCATATTTCTTTGAATCAACCGTATAAATTCACTTTCTTTTTCAAATCGGAGGCTCTAAGAGAAATACATATCCATAAATTCTTGTTGAAACATATCCCAAGTGATAGGCCTATCATAACCATATTGCCTCTTTACAGCTTCCCACCATTCAAAAGCCTCACCTTGCAACTAATAAGTAGCAAAATAGACCTTTTCACTATCGGTGCAATCCATGCTAGCAAAAGCTTTTTCCATCTCTTTAAGCCATTTCAGTGATTCAGTGGGTTCAGTGGAGCCTTCAAAAATAGGGGGTGCTAACTTCTTTAACTCGCCAATCCCCCAATCCATTCTAGAAGACTGACCACCTCTATTTCCTTGTTGACGTATCTCCTGAACAAACCCAGCTAAAGCCTGTATGAGATTTGCTACTTGACCATCAGAACTAGTAATCCCCTGATTGTTGAGTAAATTATATTGTTGACGAATAGTGCTAGCTGCTCGACTCTCACCCTAATCTGGTGATGGACTACGAGCTGTCCTAGAGATATTAGCAGCTCGAGCTGTCCCTGCTGCTCGAGGGGCATTGCCCTTAGTTTGAGAAGCTCCATTTGTTAAAGAGATATCCCGGGTTCGTGAGGCACCATGGATTCAAGAGGTGCGATCATTCGGGTGACTACATTGCATATTAACAGCTTGAGAATTGTTTGCAGTGTTGGAAACCCTCATGGATCGAATTTGAACCATTTTCACCTGGTTCATACAAATATTAAATTCGATCAAATTTAATCTACATATAATATATATAATAATCATCTAATCATATCCTAATCAATTCTACCCCACACTCACATCTATTCTAATCTATAGGATCTTTAAACCAGGCTCTGATACCACTAAATCTGTCATGCCCCGATCCGGAGCTCGGATAGGTGCATAATAGACAGCCTCATATCCTCAGGGTTTGACCCCATCGGATATGCAAGGCTTAATTTTATAAATTAGCATTTAGTCAAGGATAAAACATAAATCACTAAACTTTATTATTATTATTATTTTTTATTGAGCATTTCAATCCAACTAACAGATGAAATCTCTTAAATATCCCAAATACAAATTGAGCATAGTTAAACCAAATTTAAACTAACATGAACTAAAAAACTAAATCCTAAAATCCTGACTTCTCACTGACTGGTCCCAAAGCCCGGTGGATCTTCCTGATCTGTAACAAAGATAATGAAAACAATGTGTGAGCTTAACCGGCTCAGAAGTTACCACCACCTCCAATATACATACATAAATATGCCAATAATAAACAGTAAGCATAAACACATCATACAAACAGATATCCAGCATCAAAACAATATAACCAGCAACATTATGCAAATATTTACCCTTAATTACAACTAACACGACTATGGATGGCCAACCATTTACTTTACTCTCATAGTCCCTCTGACTATGGCCACGATCGGCCCGTGGCTCATCCTGAAAGAGAATAGAGTCCTGACTACACATACCACATCGGTCATGTACCAGTGATCGCCCCACTAGAGGCCCAGAAGGAAACTAACTCTAATATCACACAAGAATACATGCATCCCAACATGTACCTGCCACACATGGCTAAAATAAGGCAACTAGCACCTGTATCACATACCGCTCAATGGTCATGTGCTAGTGATCGTCCCGCTGGAGGCCCGAAAGGAGACTATGTCCTCGTGTGATCATAGTCAAACTAGAGAGCAACAACACCAACATGCATGACAATGAATGCAACTCGATGCATATTAAACCATACCACACATATTTGCAACAATCATAACATATTTAGCATGTAATACTAGATGTCAAGATAACTTACCAGAAATGATTTTATACTGCCTATTTGAACCTCAACTATGATTCTGCTCTTCCAACAGGCCAGAAGAAACTCTTGATAAGATCAATTATACAATCATTCCTATCTAAGATAAACTAGAATAGAAAATTAATTCCTAGTTTGATCTAGATCTTGGCCTAAACTCAAAAAATCTATTCAAATAATGTTATTATTATCTCTAACACATACACATTTTTTTTTTCAATTTTTCCTTTTCTCTCTCTTCTTCTCTCTTTATATATATATATATATTTGTTTTTTTTATTTATTTTCCCGATCCCCCTTTTTTTTCCCTTTTTTTTCTCATCTTCTCTTCTTTCTTTCTTTCTCTCCTGATCCCCTTTCCTCTCTCTCGGTCCGTTGCCTACCTCCCTTGCTCTGGTGAACTGGAGCAAAGATAGCGGCCCACCAAAATAGCCGGACAGTGTTGTGACGAGGTCGGCCAACGCATCCTCGACCTCCCCGGCTACGACAAAGGAATCAAAATCAGAAAAAAAATCTCTCAACCCCCTCTCAATCCCCTCTCAATCCGTAAGTTGATCCTAATAAAAACCTAGGGTGAAGAGGACTTATCGGCGATGATCCACGAATGCTTGACCACCAGAGACGGAAAGAAAAAATAAGGGAAAACTCAGCTATGAGGAGGGTTTTAAAGAAAATAACGATGAGGAGTCTCCTTGGCATATGGGGAGGAATATCGTCCAATCGGGTCCCCCCTCCCCCCTACGACTCTCACTGATCGATTCCCATCTCATCCCGGCCCTCCTCCCGATTTCCTCAATGAATGCGGTGGTCTGATAAACAGGGGCTTTGTCCCCTATTTTCCATATTTTTTTTTCCACTTGATCTGAAGTCAACGGAAGCTGCCGACTTCAACCCATTTTCAGTCCAAAATAACTGGGCCTCATATGAAATCTTCACAAAAATTCCTGAACTTGTATTGAATCAAATTTATACTTCACTCAAGTATCCATTCAAGCAAATTTTAACTGTCCAAGTCTTCTTTGAGTAGATCTTTCATCTAAACTTGGCTTCTTCAATCAAACAATCATTTTTCAAATTTGTGAGCATATTTTTCTATAAAAACACACTTCAAAAAAATCATTAGCACTCAACTTATACTTAACCATTTTGCTTATCATCAAAATCAATAACGGAGTCAACAGTCAAGGCCTTTATTTGGGCTTGGATGCCAAGATGGGATTGGGATTGTACTTAGGGCAGCAAGGGGCATCCTTTATTGGGCTTGGGTGGCCTCCAAAGGGCTTGGGTGCATGGGCCTCTTGGTGGGCTAGAAACCCTGGGCTGTGGTGCCTAGAATATTCCTTGGGTATCTTGGTTCTTGGAATCTTCATATGGGCTTGGGCTTGCTTTGCTCTAGGGCCTGGTGAAGGCTTTGACTGATGCTCCTCCTCTTGTATAATTGGACATGTACTGGACTTAAATTACAAGACTCAATTTGACTGGTTGAGATAACTCAACTTATTACAGGACTCAATGCAACTCAGCTGAGCTAACTTGATTACAAAACTCTCAACTAGACTAACTTTATTACAAGACTTGATTACAAAATTTGACATTTTATTAAGGGTTCGGAAAGCCCTAATCAGTAAACTAGATAAGGCCCAGTAATCTATGTCGGATCTTGGTGCCCCCACCACCTTCTTTTTAAATTTCTTTATGGAGAGGATAATCAAATTTATAATGTCCAGGCTTCTTGCACTCAAAGCAAATTGGTTGATCATTCTCCTTCTCTTTTTCTTTTTCTTTTCCTTTTTCCTTGCTACGCTAAGGCTTCTTTATGTAAGAAATTTTTTTCTTTCTCATGAATCTTCTGAATTTTCATACAATAAGTGCCTCTTCATCCTTATTTTCTCCTTCTTCAGATTCTTCACTTGAAGGTTCATATGATGTAGTGGATTTGAATGCGATGGTCTTCTTCTTCCTATCTGCATCCACTACGTTTTGCTTCAAGTTCAACTCATAAGTCATGAGTGAACCAATAAGTTGCTCCAAGGGAAGTGTCTCAACATCTTTAGATTCTTGTATTGCCGTTACTTTTGGATCCCAAGGTGTTGGCAATGACCTGAGAATTTTATTTACAAGGTCAGCAGTAGACACTATTTTTTCAAGACTTCTCATACCATTTACAATTTTAGTAAATCTAGTATACATATTAGTAATAGATTCATTTGATTCCATTCTAAACATCTCATATGTACGTACAAGCATATTTACTTTAGTATTTTTTACTTGATTGGTACCCTTATGAGTAACCTCAAGTATATCCCATATTTCTTTCATAGACATGCATGTGGATATCCTATTAAATTCACTAGGATCTAATACACAATAAAGTAAGTTCATAGCTTTAGCATTAAGCTCCAATTGCTTAATGTTATTTTCATCTCAATCCTCTTCAAGTTTTAGAATGGAAATACCATTAATCTCAATTGAAAGAATATGAGGACCTTTAACAACAACTTTCCATAAATTGTATCAATAGAATGCATATAAATTTGCATATGAGTTTTTCAATATGTATAATTTGTGCCATTAAAATAAGGTGGTATGATTGAGGCTTGACCCTCAACAACACTAGAACCTAAAGGGGCTGCCATATATCTTTAACTCAAGGTGGTTAGACCTATAAGCTGAGTACACGGCTCTGATACAACTCGTTGCCTAGTGAAGCAACCCAAGAGTGGGGGTGAATTAGGTTTTTAAAAGTTTTTGCAAGTATGTGCCAATTTAAAATAATGAAGGTGCTAGTAATCTCAAATGTTTGTGTGCTTGATAGTTGAAATGCAGTGAAAATAATAAACAAATGCAAGAAGAGAAAAGCAATCAAAAACACATAAAGATTTATAGTGGTTCGATGCACATCAAAGCACCTACATCCACTCCCCAAGGTCCACTTGAAAATTTCACTATAATCTCACTTGATTATAGCTGATTAGTTTTTCGAGCTCACTAATCATAACCCTTTGGTTTTCACAAGGCTAACCAAAAAATCTTTTGGTTTTCATAAGGCTCACCAAAATCCTCTTGGTTTTTTGGGATAACCAAAAACCTAGTTGGTTTTCATAAGGCCCAACAACAACCTAAGTTGGTTTTTAAAATAAGGCTCACCAACAACCCAAGCACTTGTTTCAAACCACTTGAAACTAGGAACAACAATAAATTCAAGTTTAAAGTAAGAATACAATAAGCTTTCAAAATAAAAACAAATATCTCTTTGAAGCTCTTTGATTGCTATTGAGAAAGATTGTCTTCAAGTTGTTGAAGCCTTAAAGGATTCTTGAAGGATGGGCTTGAATGCTTCTTGAATGCTCTTGAATACTTGAAGGCTCAACTTCACTCAAAGATAATGAACTCTTAATGAATTCTCTTTAATTCCTCATTAGTCTGTTCCCTCTTGAGTTTGGTCCACTTTAAATACCTTTCCAAGCCTTAAATGACTATTTTTGACCATTGGAGAGGTGAAAATAGCTATTAAGGGTGAAAAGGATCAATTCTATGCTTCAAAAAACTAGTCATTACTGTTCATCCAGACCTGCAAGTATCGACACTTTAGGTTATGAGTCGATACATGAGTTGATACTTGAGTCAAAACTCGATCAAAAATATCTTCTGAAGCTTTCTGGAATGCACTAGTGCATCGATACTTTTTCTAATGAGTCGACACTTGAGTCGACACTTCTTCATGAGTCGATACTTGAGGAAAGACTTGAATTTAGTATATTCTGTATCATTTTTGGTCTCAAGCCTTAAGTCGATACTTGAGTCGACACTTGAGCTTCATGAGTCGACACTTCATGCGCGCCATCTGAAACTTCTTCTACATATCAGCTCATGCTTTTGTGAGTCGACATCTTGAGTCGACACTTCACTTCCATGAGTCGACACTTGGCTAAAACTTTTTTAAAACTCTGCTAAAACTTCTTCAACTTCAAGATTTGAGTTCTTCAAGGTTGTTATTATATATCAAAGTCCATTTAACTTGAAATTCCATCAATTTAACTAGCTTCTTCAACAAGATTAGAAGCTTTGAACTTAACAAAAAATAGCTTTGATGAATACCCTGTTCTGGTAAAATATACTTTTAATACACAGTTAGTACTAAAATATACTTAAGTATTTTGTTATTCATCAAAATCAAGACAGGAGTCAACACGGTGCTCTGGTGGAGCGGTGCACTGCCACAGCTAGAGCATGGACCTGCTAGCTAGTAAAGTGATCTAAAGATCTGCCAAAGGTGGTGGTGGTGGAGCGGGGAGCTCCCCCTTAGGGCTCTATAGGTTGCCACGATGAGGGGGGCCCCCTGTGCGGCTGGCGGAAGCCTTCCATGCATGCATTGTCACCATGAAGCCATGGATGTCCACGGGTATCCTTCTTGTGGTGGGGGACTTGCTACTGGAACTTTCATTATCAATGGCATTTCTGCCCCCTACCTGGCACGCCAATCTGTTGCCACCTAGATCATCGTGAACTGTAACTCTAACATGTCATGGACTCGTCAAGCTCCCGATGGGTGCTTGGTTCTCTTCTTCGATCGACTCCAGAACTAGGTGACCTGTAAAATAGAGGAGACCTGGGCTGGGGTTTTTGGTGGGGACACTTCAATGATCAAGTCAGTTGGGACAATCAAGGAGAACAGAATCTCTGTAATTGAGAGCTTGGGATCTCTCCATGTAAAAGATGAAAGATGAGATGTAAGAAATGAAAAGACAGGGTCGAGTGGAGATCAAAGAGCTGGGAGGTTTTCTCGGCTGGTTCCTTGCCTGTTTGCTCTTTGAGTCTTACCAGTTGCCTCCCTCCCTCTTAGGGGTCCTTTCTTCTATTTTATATGAGAAGGATGGCCTAGACCAAGTCTGGAGCTTTACTGAGATGTCCCTTTCCTGGTATCCCTTTCGAGAGGGATTTCGTTTATCCATGGCATCCCCCATGTTGGACCGGTCCTCGAAAGGAGATCCTTTTATTAGGGGCATTTACCGGTGTAGTACAAATCTTGTCCCTCTAGTGGTGTAGTTTCCTATGGAAGGGGCGGGTGACGTGCCGCTGAGCCCTGAGCCACGGTAGAGCATTTCTATTCTAAGAGGAACCATCGGAGTGTTACAGGGCCTAGGGCCTTAATGGAATACTCCTCCTAGAGGAGGTACAGGTTCCATGTCACAAGGGTTGGAGCCCCCCGGTTGCACGGTCATGGACGTGGCATCCTGCTATAGGGCCTGGAGCCTCGTGGAGCATGCATTGCACAGAATGTGCTGGTGGCGCATTTGCAAAGTTTGAATCTCTGGTAGGGTATGCACCACCTCCTGGAGGTTGTAGATAACCGGGAGATTCCATAGCACGATCTGAACCTCATTGATCTTCTATCTCTTTTGCTTCTGGCACGGTAACTTCGACCTTGGCTAGATGAGGGGAGCTCTATCTCAGGAGCTCGACCCCGGAAAGGATGAGCATGACTTCGGCTAGGAGCTCGACCTTGGATGGGAGCTGACCTTGGCCAAGGGCTCGCCTTAGCAAGATAGGGGGAGCTCTATCTCGGAAGCTCGACCCTGAAAAGCATGAGCACGACCTTAATCGGGAGCTTGATCTTGGATGGGAGCTAACCTCAACGAGGGCTTGCCTTCGACAAGATAAGGGGAGCTCTAACTTGGGAGCTCAACCCTAGAATGCATGAGCATGACCTCGACCGGGAGCTCAACCCTAGATGGGAGCTGACCTTGGCCAAGGAATCGCCTTCGGCATGATAGGGGGAGTTCTAACTCGGGAGCTCGACCCTGGAACCCATGAGCATGACCACGACCGGGAGCTTGATCCTAGATGGGAGCTAACCTCGACTAAGGGCTCGCCTTCAGCAGGAAAGGGGGAGCTCTAACTCGGGAGCTCGACCCCGGAATGCATGAGCATGACCTCAATCGGGAGCTTGACCCCAGATGGGAGCTGACCTTGATCGAGGGCTCACCTTCAGTAGGATAGGGGGAGCTCTATCTCGGAAGCCCGATCCTGAAAAGCATGACCACGACCTCGACCGGGAGCTCGACCCCGAAAGGGAGCTGACCTCGATCGGGGGCTTGCCTTCAGTAGGATAGGGGGAGCTCTATCTCAAGAGCTCGACCCCAGAAAGCATGAGCACGACCTTGATCAGGAGCTCGATCCTGGATGGGAGCTGACCTCAGCCGGAGGCTCACCCTCAGATCTTCATTTGGTCACCGCATCCAGATGGCATTTTTTGCCAGTGCGACCGCCAATATAGGCTCCACGCAGCGATTATGCCAGATCATTACCGTATATACCATAACAATATAATACATAATATTAATATATTTTATTTTACTTTGTAATATATAATATAATCATAATATTATAATATTAATATAAAACAACATAATATAAAATATATTTTAATAAATTTAAATTAATGTAATATATTAAAAATAATGTAGTAATTTATATTAAATATATTTATATATAATATAACTATATTATATTAAATTTAATTATGAAATATATAATTATAATATATTATTTAATATGTTTAAATAATATATTAAAAAAATAAAATATTTGAAATTTCTAGTTTTATAAATAAAATATAGATTTAATTTAGGGATATTTTAAAAGTTTGATATTATTTAATATTTTATAAAGTAATGTATATATTTAATATATTGTTTGATATTTTTTAATTTAATATATAATTTAAAATAATATTTAATATATTTAAGTAATATACTAAATATATCATCTATTTAATATATAAATTTTTTATGTTAAATTTATTTAATGTAACACTAATTTTCATTTTTATATAAAAATATAAAATATAAAATACATTTTTATATTTTTAATATAAAAAATATATATTCTATGATAAATGGATAAATTATAGATTTTAAAATATAATATATCATGATATTATATTACATTAATATATTTTATATTATAATATAACATTACAAAATATAATATACTATGTAGTATTATTATAAAATTAAATTAATATATCATTTTTAATATATAATAATATTTTATTTTTAATATTATAATATATAATATATTTAATATAATAATATATATTTTACATAAAATAGATTAACATGTATTTTATATAATACAATATATATTTTATTAAATTTATATATAATATAATATTTATTTATATTTTGTACTTATATATAATACAAATATATTATGATAAATTTAATTATGTAATATACAAATTTAATATATTTAGGTAACATATTAAATAATATAAATATTATATTATATACAATAATAATATTATATTTGTAATATTGTATAGTTAATAATGCATTATATAATATTATTGTATATTACATTATAAAAAATATAACATAATATATTAAATATATGCTATAATATTTTTTTTATATTGTATATTAAATTTATATATTATATTATTAAATTTAACATAATATATTTATGTTATATATAAATATATTTTATATTTTAAAATGAAATATATAATTTAAATTACATTATATTACACTATATTATTATATAATATATTTTTTATAATGTTATATCTTTTAAATATTTCAAATAAAATAAAATAAAATATATTAATGTAATTTAGGATAATATTATATTATATACTACAGTATTATATTATATTATATTTTATAATGTTATTTTATATTATATTATAAAATATAGTATTATGTGATCTATTATATGATATTATAATTTTATATTTTATAATAAAAAATATATTATATTTTAGCATATTTAATATATTTTATTTTTACATATATATTTATATAAATACAAATACATTATATTAGAATTATTGATATATTATATAAATATTAATTATTACATTATATTATACTATAAAATATAATATTATGTAGTATATTTTATAATATTATAATATTAATATAATATAATATAATATATATGACATTTTTTTATTTTATTATATAAAATATATTATATTATATCATATTTAGGATAATATAATATATTTATATAACATAGTATATTTATATTAAATATATTTAATTTTATATATTTAAATTATATATTCATATAGAATGAAACATATTATATTACATAATAACATAATATATATAAATTTAATATATTACTTAGCATATTTAATAGATAATATATATATCTTTTAAATTTATTTTGTATTAAATTTAATTTTTAATGTTTTCAATTTTAATATAAAAATATAAAGTATTTCATATTTTATATATTTTATAATATAAAATATTAAAAAATTATATTTTTAATAAATAGTTAAAATGTAAAAATTAAATTTTTTAAATAAAATATAGATTTAATTTAGGGATATTCTAGGAATTTAACTTTATATCATGCCACATTACCTGCATGTACTAAACACAACATTCTACATTACCTGTAATCTATATTACTGATGCGGAACTAAAATGCATGCATAATTATTTTTATATTTTTTAAAGGTTATGTTATGAATCTAAATCCTGAAGAACAGACCAAGAACCCAAGTAGGGAAGTCTATGCAAAACAAGAAGCTAAAGCATGCAAAATAGGACCTAAAAGCAATAGAAAAAGAGGATCGCCGAGGCTGAGAAGTCTCGGTTGGGCTAATTCACCTCCAATAAGGCTACTAGCAGGTAGAGGGGGTGTACCTAATAATGGTGGAAGCACCCGATGAAGATCATAGATGAAGGGATCGCTCTCGCTCCTAGATGCAGCCTGGATGATCAAGCCGGAGACCCGTGGATTCTCGGCTTTCAACCCGGTGATCTGATTGCTGCCCGATTGGAGTGGTTAAATTTGTAGAAGTCGAGGGACCTGCAAACAGCCTTTCAAGGGCTACAGATTGATGAAGGGATGGAGAAATAAATGGAAGAGCAGCAAGGGAAGAAAGAGTTTTGATGTTGGCAACCAAGGTTGGAGAAGGCTTCTAGGGTTTGTTGATGGCTAGAGACTGGGCATAGGGAACAGGGAAGAAGAAGGGGCTCACACTGTCACACAGAATCCCCTTAGCACACAACAAAGCACACAGCAGTATTTTGTAAACTCAATAATATTCATGAAAAAGGTATCTTCATACAAAAGAATAGAGTCTCTTAAATAGACTCATAAACTTTCCCCCCAAGTAAGGATACAATAGACTTTTCCTAGGAATTTGAATTCCACCCAAACCCTAGCTAGAATACATGGTAGGTCTTAGGATTTGAATCCCTCAAATCACTCTCTCCTCTCTTGCCTTGGTCGGCCAAGGAAGGTGACCCTAAATGGCTGACCAAGGGGCAGTGACCATAGGGTGGATGGCGCCCTAGCTCCTCTCCTGGGCCTTGGCTGGCCCATTTTGCTTCAGGCTACAGTTCAGGGCTTCAGGCTTCCGACTTGGCTCCAGGGCTTCCGATTTCTTCTACTGAGCCTTCAATGATCTTCATAACTTCAGGCTAGGTTGATTTTTACTTGTATTGGCTTGGTCTTCACTTGTATGAGTCTTCACTGGACTTGGACTAACATGTATAGGACTCAAAAATAGACAGCTCAACATGAGTTGACTGGTACAGGACTCAAATAATAAAAAGATAACTCAAATACGACTAAGTAATCCATAGAGGGTTGAGAAGCCTCTGTTTTATTCTGGTACCTCTAGTGTCCGCACAAATTACTAACAATCTATATTGATGGTAAACCATGTTATCTTTTGGATTATGTTTGGTAGCAACTAATTTATCTAGATTATTAGTAATTTAATAGGGCCCCATCCTATTATAGTATAATTTTCTGTATGGCAATCTATTCTATCTAGTAATCTGCATTACCTTTCAAAACGTAATCTAAATATTTCTAGGAGAGATAGTAATCTAGATTACCACCTATCTGGTAATCTTTTAGACAATATTACCTTTCCTTTCTCCATTTCTCTTATAATATAATATAATATAATATAATATAATATAATATAATATAATATAATATAATATAATTATATTATTTAATAAATATAATATAAATATCATTTATGAATATTACATAATATAATATATCATATTATGTTATATCATAAACATGAATATTATAAAATATATTTTAATAGTATATAATATTATATTATATTTTTATATAATAATAATGTAATATAATCTAATCTAATAATATTACAGTATATGCTATAATATAATACCAGATTATATTAATATATTTTATTTTATTTTATCATATATAATATAATTTTAATATTATAATATTAATATAATATAATATAAAACAAATTATACAATATATTTTATAATATAATATATTATTATATTATATTATATTATATTACAATTTATTAATATATTTTATTTTACTATATTTTATAATATAAAAAATATAAAATTATGAAATACATTATATAAAATTATAACATTATAAAATAATATAACTTATTTTATTATAATAAAAATTATAATATAATACAATTTAATAATATTATGGTATATACCATAACATTATAATTCATAATATTAATATATTTTATTTTATTTCATAACATATAATATAATCATAATATTATAATATTAATATAAAACAATATAATATAAATTATAAATTTTATTTTATAATATAAAATATATTTTCATAAATTTAAAATAATGTAATATATTAAAAATAATGTACTATATTTATATTAAATATATTTAGATATAATATTAGTATATTATATTAAATTTAATTATGAAATATATAAACATAATATGTTATTTAATGTTTTAAATAAAATATTAAATATATTACCATTTAACATATTAATTATTATATTAAATTTATTTAGTATAAAAAATAATAATTTTTAATTTTTTTAATTAAATATAAAATATTTTATATTTAATATATTTTGTTATATAAAATATTTAAAATTTTTATTTTATAAATAAAATATAGATTTATTTTATGGATATTTTGAAAGTTTAATATTATTTAATATTTTATAAATAATGATATATTTAATATATTATTTGATATTTTATATTATATTATATAAATTTAAAATACTATTTAATATTCTTAAGTAATATACAAAATATATCATCTATTTAATATCTAAATTTTTTATATTAAATTTATTTAATGTAACACAACTTTTCATTTTTATATAATAATATAGAATAAAAACTTATTTTTATATACTTAATATAAAATAAAAATATATATTCTACAATAAATGGATAAATTATAGATTTTAAAATGTAATATATCATGATATTATATTATATTAATATATTTTATATTATTGTATAATATTACAAAATATAATATAATATATAGTTTAATTATAACATAATATTATTTATATTATTTTATTAATATAATTTCTTATTTTATATTTTATAATATAAATTATATTGTATTAGATTATATTGTATATAAATTTAATATATTCTTTAATATATTTTTGTAATATATTAAATATATCATCTATTTAATATATAATAATGTTCTATTTGTAATATTATAATAGATTATATACTTAATATAATATGACATATTTTACATTAAATATATTTACATGTATTTTATATAATATAATATATACTGATGTTAAATTTATATATAATATATATTTATATTTTATATTGTTGCCCAGAGATGGAGCCCAAGAGGGGGGGTAAATTGGGTCTTTTAAAAATTTAACACAATAAAACAAAACGTCTAGTGGTGCTTGTGAGTAACAATTAATTAGATGCAAGATAATAGCACTTAATTAAAGAATGCAAAAAGAAAAGAGCAATCACACACAAACACAAGATATATAGTGGTTCGGTGCAAAACTAGCACCTACACCACTCCCCAAGCCACCCTTGGGAATTCCACTATAATCCACACCAGATTACAGTTGACTTGTTTTTACAAGGCTCACAAGTCAAAAACCTAAGTTGGTTTTATCACTTAGGCTCACCAACAAACCTAACTACTTGTTTTGTCTTCAGGCTCACAAGTTAACCCTAGTTGGTTTTAACACTTTGGCTCACCAACAAACCACAATAACCTTCTTTCAAGATACCTTTGAAAGCAAGGTTAAGGCACAACAAATCAGATATAAAATTTAAATGCTACAACAAACTCTCTTCAAGAGTGGATTGGAATCTTTGAAGCCCAAGGAATGCTTTGACTTCACTCTTCTTCAAGTTGCCTCCTTTTGGAATGTAGTAGAGTTGAGCAAGTAGGCTTTTTCAGTGGAATCAAGCTAGAAAAGGCTTTTGATTTGAAGTATGGAGAGAATAATGGCTTTTTTGGCTTTTGAGTGGACTTGAATGCTCTTGAATAGACTTCTCTCTACTTTCTCTTGACTTCTTCTCACTTCTCTTGCTTTAAAATGAGGTTGGTGGAGATTAAATACACCAAAAACCTTCTAAAAACGGTTTGTGACCGTTGGAGCATTGGAAATAGCCGTTTGGAGCTTGAAAACCCATTTCTGCAAGCCAGAAAAATAGATCCGTTAGAGCTGTCAGGCTGCAAGTGTCGACACTTGGCTGTCAGGTGTCGACACTTGGCTGTCAGGTGTCGACACTTGAATTCTGGGAGTCGATACTTGATCATTCAAGTGTCGACACTTGATGCACAGGTGTCGACACTTGACACAAAAATCCTCGAACCAACAAGTCTGTATTTTCAAAATTCTCAGGCCTTGAGTCGACACTTGAAACCTAAGTGTCGACACTTGGTGTCGACACTTGTATTCTAGGTGTCGACACTTGGCGTGGCAAGGATTTTTGTCCGTGCCAAATGCTGAAGTGTTGACACTTGACTGTCCAGGTATCGACACTTGAGACTGAAAACATCTAGAATCAAGAGTAAAAGCCTTGAAATCAAAAAATGATGTTCATAAAAGCATAAACACATAATAATTAAGTAATTGTAAGCCCTTTTTTTAATGAAGAGGCTGCCCGGATATGTGAGATTTGCTCCGTGCCATTGCGTGCCATACACCATAAATATTTGGAATTTTGAGGTGCTTTCTGCTTGAAAACTCACAACTTGAAATTCACATTAGAATACAATATGTACTCAATATTTTGTTATTCATCAAAATCACTGGGTGGAGCCAACAATCTCCCCCTTTTTGATGATGACAAAACCTTGAGAAAAAGAGACAACATAGTTCAAACCATGAGTTTTCTAATTAATAGGAAACAATCTCCCCCTTAATTAGATACTTCTTATTAAGGTAAACTTCAAATCAATATAATGCATCTTTTTCTTTAAACAAGATACATGTTCTCAAATTCTCAAAAACAATTAAACATCCATTATCACTCTTTTTCTTCATAACAATTAACATTACTTTTTAACATTGCTTTTTTTTTTTTTTTCTCCCCCTTTTTGTCAATCATAAAAAATAACCTCCCCCTTACAATTAGCATGGATACAAAAAGAGAGTACAGAAACAAATATCATAGCTGAAATTGTGCTTGTATCAGAGTTAAAATATCCCATTATATCAGAGCTAAAATATGACAAACTGAAGTACAAAAGGTTTAAGATAACAAACATATATATATGAGATAAGTTTTCAGTACAAACAAAACTGAAACATACATATATCAAACATAAAAAGAGATCTGAAACAGTCATCTATGAGGCTAGTCCTCATCAGATGGAACATCAAGACTAAAAGGAGCACTAATCCTAGATCTGGTGGCTAATGCCCTAGGAGGTGCTAAAGCTCTAAGACTCCTGGTACGGTCGGCAGGACCAAAAGCGGGTACAACCCTAGAAGATCTGGTAGAAGGAGGCGAAAGACGATTAGCTGGCTCAATAGGATCCGGAACAAGGTCAACTAGAGCAGTAGAAGGAGCAGGTGTGTAGGAGGATCTCGACTGACCACCTCATAAGCATCAGCTCCGCCTACACTGTCGCTGTCAGTGCCTACCACCTCAGTGGCTCGGTCAACATCCTGATCACCTCCGTCAGCAATATCAGCATGGTCGCTCTGGTGATCGCCGCCGTCATCATCATCATCATCATCATCATCATATCGAGCAGGAGCAGGTGCAGCAGGAGGTATAAGTGATCTCAGAAGACCCTCAAGACGTGTAAAACCCTCCTCCATGGATTTGCGGATCTCAGCATGCTCTGAGGTAGTCTGTGCTCGTAGAAGCTCGACCTCGCTACGCAGCTGAGTCACCTCTCCTCTGATCTGTGTGAACTGTGCTCTGGCATGCTCCTCAAAGGATAATCCGGTAGATGGTGGTGGAGGAACTGAAGCATCAGGTGACAGGTGCTCTGCCTGTGTCGATGGTACATCCACTGGAGGAAGGACTGCTGGCTCAGATGGTCCAGCCTCAGCCTCTCGAATCTCATCCTCCTCATCTGGCTCCTGGCCAGACTCTCTCCGAACCCATCGACCTCCAACCATCCTGAAACCCATGCGGTGCAATGACCTCTCATCATATACATCTGTGTGCAGTATCTCCTTGGGGATCTCCCCCTCCAATGATACTCCACAAGCTCTGAAAAGACGGGTCAGTGCCATCCCGTATGGCAAACAGTGTCGGCGCTGAGTGGCAGCATCATGCATCTGTGACAGCATCAAGGCCGGTATATCAACTGGTCTCCTCTCGATCAGACTGGTCATCAACATCAGCTCTCTCTCTATGATGAAATCGAATCTGCCAATCTTCGGTAGAAGGATCCGTGCGGTAATGTGGTGCAGCAGTCGCATCTCTAAAGATAACTGGTTCGCGGTAACTACTGAGATACCGCGAACATCCTCTTGCTCAAGGATGCATCTGAAAGCTGCCTCTCTATCATCAACTGAGAATGCACAGACTCCTCTCTGGGGTATCTCCCATACTCGGCTCAGCAACTCATCAGTCAATGAAATCTGTGTACCCCTGATGGATGTCATCCATAAGAGTCGTCGACAGTCCAGAGCACCATAAAACTCCCTCACCAGGTGAGGATAGTATCTCTCCTGCATGGTGCAGAAGGGTACTAATCCTGCATCTGAGAGTATCTCTCTAATGCCAAAATGGTGCTTGTCGAAACAGTGTAGATCTACTCTCCTCCCTGAAGCTACTGACTTCCCTGCCATCCTCTCTGCAGGGGGGGAGCTCGGAGTGGCTGAACTACTCTGCGGAGCGGGATCGAATCTGGCCTTCGACCTCCTCTCACTACCCTGACTAGGCCTTGCCCTAACTGCAAGTCTCTTCCTATGACCCATATCAGCCAACTGACCAGGAAGAATGAAAAAGGTTCAGAACAAAGGACTGGCCATAGGTTGAGATTAAAGTTCAAATTGGTCTCGAAAACCAGAATCAATAAGTTTTGATCAAGATAAGAAATTTTGAGTAAAATTTGTAGGAAAAATTTATGTTGGGTGGAGCACATTTGAATCCCAAAAATTATTTTTGTAAAGTCCAAAAAATCAAAAACCATGGGATTTAGGTTTTAAGCATTTAGGGTTTTTGCAAATAGGCAAAAATATTCAAAATGCAATACTAGAAATCCTTCCTAATCATCAATAAAAGGATTTATTACACTTAAATTAGATGAAAACCCATTTTATTTTGCCCAAAATTGATGAAATAGTGATTTTTGTGAAAAAGGGTTGAAAAACACCCAAAAGATGAGGGAAATTCGAGAAAAACAAATCTAAAACAAGATTCCCTCAAATGAAGTTTTAGAAATTTACTAAAACACACAAAAATCTGGTTAGATTGAAGAAAAAAGTTTGGAAAACCTAAAACACGATTGTTTGGTTTAAAAACAATAAAGTTAAAAACATAGAGAAATAAAAACTAAATTAGAGAGGGAAAATACCTGATTTGAGACGGATTGAAGGGTGAAAAGATGGGTTTGGACAGGGGGGACCACTGTTCCAAGAAATTTGGGGAAGGAAAATTTTCAAAAAACCCTTCATTCGGCCCGTTTTAAAACAGTTCAGATTCGCAAGTGTCGACACTTCGGATTTGTCAAGTGTCGACACTTGGTCAGGTGTCGACACTTGACACTTTCCAAGTGTCGACACTTGGCCAAGAAAATTCGAGAAAATCCAGAAAAATTAAAAAAAATTCTTGGGGTTTTAAACAATAAGTATTGATCTTTTAGGATAAGGTAAAAAGGATACTAAGAGAGTCCCAGGAGAATGGATCAATTACACCTAACTCTCTTCTAATCAGACAGAACCTATCCTCACTCAAAGGCTTTGTAAACACATCAGCTAATTGATCATTGGTACAGACAAAATCAAGAATTACATTTGAGTTTTGTACATGATCTCTTATGAAATGATGTCTTATTTCAATGTGTTTACTTCTTGAGTGTTGCACTGGATTTTTAGATAAGTTGATTGCACTAGTATTATCACATCTTATGGGTGTCTTAGTTAGTTTAATGCCAAAGTCTTCGAGTTGTTGTTTGATCCAGAGGATTTGAGCACAACAGCTCCCAGCTGCTATATATTCGGCTTCTACCGTAGATAGAGCAACAGAGTTTCGTTTCTTGCTACTCCAAGAGATCAAATTTACTCCAAGAAACTGACAGGTTCCACTAGTACTTTTACGATCAAGTTTACATCCAGCAAAATCAACATTAGAATAAGCAATTAAATCACATAAAGAATCTCTAGAGTACCATAAACCAATTTTAATTGAGCCAGATAGATATCTAAATATGCGTTTAACAGCCAAAAGATGAGACTCTTTAGGATTGGACTGATATCTAGCACACATACAGACACTAAACATGATATCTGGCCTACTGGCAGTAAGATAGAATAACGAACCAATCATGCCACAATATAATTTTTGATTAATTGATTTACCTGATTCATCCTTGTCAAGTCTACATGTAGAGCTCATAGGGGTACCTAATGGCTTAGTATTCTCCATCCCAAACTTCTTGAGTATTTCTCTTGTGTATTTTGTTTGGTTGATGAAGATCCCTTCTTTGGTTTGCCTTATCTGGAGTCCGAGGAAGAAATTTAGTTCTCCCATCAAGCTCATCTCGAACTCACCCTGCATTAGACTTGCAAAATCTTGACAAAGAGATTCATTTGTAGCACCAAATATTATATCATCAACATAGATTTGTACTACTAAGAGATCATCATTCTTTTTCTTTAAAAACAATGTTTTATCTACATTTCCTCTAGTAAAATCATTTTTTAGTAGAAAAGAGCTTAAACGATCATACCAAGCTCTTGGAACTTGTTTTAATCCATATAAAGCTTTATGAAGTTTATAAACATGATTTGGAAATTCAGAATTTTCAAAACCAGGGGGTTGTTCAACATAAACTTCTTCTTCAATTAATCCAATCAAGAAAGTACTTTTAACATCCATCTGATACAGTTTAAAGTTCATGAAACAGGAAAAAGCCAATAGTAGCCTAATTGCCTCAAGTCTAGCCATAGGAGCAAAGGTTTCATCAAAATCTATCCCTTCCTCCTGATTGTATCCTTTGGCAACTAGTCTAGCTTTATTTCTAATTACTATTCCATTTTCATCAAGTTTGTTTCGAAAAACCCATTTTGTGCCAATAATTGATGTGTTTGAGGGCCTATCTACTAGTATCCAAACATTGTTCCTTTTAAATTGATTAAGTTCATCTTGCATAGCATTTATCCAATTACTATCACATTCAGCTTCCTCAATAGTTTTAGGTTCAATTTGAGACACAAAAGCTAAGTAGTCACAAATATTTCTAAGAGATGATCGAGTACTTACACCTTTAGATGGATCACCTATAATTAGTTTTTTTGGGTGTCCAAGAGCATACCTCCATTCTTTTGGTAAAGGATCAATAGTTAAGGTATCTTCATCACCTTGTGCTTGATCTTTGTCAGTGTTCTGATCATCATTCTGTTCCTTGGTAAGTTCTTCATTGTTGTTTCTTTTTTCAGTCTTTTTGTTACCTGATTCATCAAAAAGTACATCTTCTTTTCTTGAAGACTTTTGGTTAGTTTCGTCAAATACTACATGAATGGATTCTTCAACAACAAGTGTCCTTCTGTTGAAGACCCTGTATGCCTTACTAGATGTGGAGTAGCCTAGAAAGACTCCCTCATATGATTTGGCATCAAATTTACTTAGATTGTCTTTACCATTGTTTAAGATGAAACAACGGCAACCAAAAACATGAAAATAATGGATTGAAGGTTTTCTATCCTTCCAAAGCTCATAAGGAGTTTTCTTTAAAATCGGTCGAATTAAAACACGATTTAAGATATAACATGCAGTATTTATGGCTTCCGCCCAAAAGTATCTAGGTAAATCATTTTCACAAAGTATGGTGCGTGCCATTTCTTCAAGAGTTCTATTTTTTCTTTCTACTACCCCATTTTGTTGAGGTGTCCTAGGTACAGAAAAATTATGATTAATTCCATTTTCAATACAGAATTTATTAAAATCGGCATTTTCAAATTCAGTTCCATGATCACTTCTTAAGGAAATTACTGAAACACCTTTTTCATTTAAAACTCTTTTGTGAAATCTTATGAATTCAGAAAATGTTTCATCTTTGTGTGCTAAAAACATGACCCATGTAAAACGTGAGAAATCATCTACAATGACTAGACCAAACTTCTTACCTCCCAAACTAGATGTTCTAGTAGGCCCAAAGAGGTCCATATGAAGCAATTCTAAAGGTCTAGATGTAGAGATTACTCTTTTAGGTTTGAAAGAAGATTTTGTTTGTTTTCCAAGTTGACATGCACTGCAAATCTTATCTTTTTCAAAATTCAGTTTAGGCAAATCTTTTACTAAATTCTTTTTGCTAAGTTTTGAAATTAAATGCATGCTAGCATGTCCTAGTCTACGATGCCAAAGCCAACTAGCTTCATTGATCTTGGCTTCCATTGCCACTAGACATTGACCTTTCTGAATAGGGAGATCATCAAGATCAACCATATAAATATTGCCATGCCTATGACCGATGAATTTAATGACATTGTCATCTAGACTAGAAACAATGCACAAAGAAGATTCAAAAATAACTTTAAAATTTTTGTCACAAAATTGACTAATACTAAGCAAGTTATGTTTTAAACCATCAACATATAAAACATTATCAATATAAGAGGTAGGGGTGATATGTATTTTACCAATACCGATGATTTTTCCCTTTCCATTATCACCAAAAGTTACATTGCCACCATTTTGATATGTGAGTGATGAGAACTGCTCCACATCTCCTGTCATATGCCTTGAGCAACTGCTATCAAGATACCACATTCTCTTATTGTTAGTTGCAAGGCATACCTACAATAAAGATCAAGTGGAGACTTTAGGTACCCAAGCCATCTTGGATCCTTTTTGGTTAGTGGCATTGGTTCCTTTTGGAACCCAAACTTTCTTAGTTTTTCTTAATTTTCTTTTGTTGCACATGTAGGATTTATGTCCTATAACACCACAAGTACAGCATGTAGTTGAAGAAGATGCAGGTACAAAGAAATTTTTAAGGAGTTTCTGTTTCTTATGAGTTCTGAATTATAATCCAGCTTTGTCAAATACTGCTCTTTGGTTATTTAACAGTAAATTCAATTTTTCATAACTGTAAGTAAATTTTTCGACAAAAGGCTTTAGTTTATCGATTTCCTCTTTATATTTTTTGTTTTCCATTAAAATTTCCTTGTGTTGTCTTGACAATTTTTTCATTTGAAAGTAAGCTACTTTTCTTTTCAAGTATATTCTTTTCATTTTCAAGACCCATAATCTTATCATTTAGATTTTTATTTTGTATTTGAAGATATTCATTCTCATTTGAAAGGTTGTTATTTATTTTAGCTAGTTCCAGATTTTGCTTCTTTAAGTCTTTATGTTTTGACTTTAATTTTTGAAATTCTATTACTAGTTCATCAAAATTTCATGAAGCTCATCAAAAAATAATTCATTTTCGGTTTCAGAACATACCTCTTCTTGATCGGCCACTAGACAGAAATTTGCTACTTCCTGTTGTTCTTCCTCAGAGCTGGAGTCTTCACTTTCGCTCCAGGTTGCCATCATGGTCGTTTTCCTTAACTTTCTTCTGCTTTTCTTTAGCAAGGGGCAGTCTACCATGAAATGCCCTGGCTTTTTGTACTCAAAACATGTGGGCTGCTCCTCCTTCTTTTCCTTATCTTTTTCTTTACTGGGCTCACCCTTCAGAGGTTTCTTTTTATAATTGAATTTCTTTTTCCTCATAAACCTTCTGAATTTCCTAGCTAACATAGCAGTTTCATCTTCTTCGTCATCCTCTTCAGAGTCTTTGCTTGAGTCTTCTCTGGTAGTAGATTTGAATGCTATTGTCTTTTTCTTTTTGTCCACCTCTCCGTTCTTTTGTTTGAGCGATAGTTCATATGTCATTAAGGAGCCCAACAGTTGTTCCAGCGGGAGAGTGTTGACATCTTTTGCTTCTTCAATTGCAGTGACCTTTGCATCCCATGAAGCTGGTAGAGACCTGAGAAGTTTATTTACAAGTTCACCATTAGAAATTATTTTTCCTAAACTTCTCATGCCATTCACAATGTTTGTGAACCTAGTATACATCTCACTAATAGATTCAGTAGGTTCCATTTTAAACATTTCATAAGTGTGAATTAGCATGTTAACTTTGGTGGTCTTTACTTGGTGTGTACCCTCATGGGTAACCTCAAGTGTATCCCAAATCTCCTTTGCAGAAAGACAGTTGGATATTCTGTTAAACTCACTAGGATCAAGAGAACAGAATAAAAGGTTCATTGCCTTTGCATTAAGCTCAATTTGCTTAATGTCACTCTCATCCCAATCATCTTCCATTTTAGGGATGAGAATGCCATTAATCATCATTGTAGGCTGATGAGGACCTTTTACTATTGTTCTCCACAAATTATAATCAAGAGCTTGTATAAATATGCGCATGCGTGTCTTCCAGTATGTGTAATTTGTGCCATTAAACAGTGGGGGTCGATTTGAAGCTTGACCTTCAACAATACCCATGCCTATTGGGGCTGCCATGATCTTTTACTCAAGATCCTTGGACCTACAAGAGAGTACCGGTGCTCTGATACCACTTGTTGCCCAGAAATGGAGCCCAAGAGGGGGGGTGAATTGGGTCTTTTAAAAATTTAACACAATAAAACAAAAGGTCTAGTGGTGCTTGTGAGTAAAAATTAATTAGATGCAAGATAATAGCACTTAATTAAAGAATGCAAAAAGAAAAGAGCAATCACACACAAATACAAGATATATAGTGGTTCGGTGCAAACCTAGCACCTACATCCACTCCCCAAGCCACCCTTGGGAATTCCACTATAATCCATACTAGATTACAGTTGACTTGTTTTTACAAGGCTCACAAGTCAAAAACCTAAGTTGGTTTTATCACTTAGGCTCACCAACAAACCTAACTACTTGTTTTGTCTTCGGGCTCACAAGTTAACCCTAGTTGGTTTTAACACTTTGGCTCACCAACAAACCACAATAACCTTCTTTCAAGACACCCTTGAAAGCAAGGTTAAGGCACAACAAATCAGATATAAAATTTAAATGCTACAACAAACTCTCTTCAAGAGTAGATTGGAATCTTTGAAGCCCAAGGAATGCTTTGACTTCACTCTTCTTCAAGTTGCCTCCTTTTGGAATGTAGTAGAGTTGAGCAAGTAGGCTTTTTCAGTGGAATCAAGCTAGAAGAGGCTTTTGATTTGAAGTATGGAGAGAATAATGGCTTTTTGGCTTTTGAGTGGACTTGAATGCTCTTGAATAGACTTCTCTCTACTTTCTCTTGACTTCTTCTCACTTCTCTTCCTTTAAAATGAGGTTGGTGGAGATTAAATACACCAAAAACCTTCTAAAAATGGTTTGTGACCGTTGGAGCATTGGAAATAGCCATTTGGAGCTTGAAAACCCATTTCTGCAAGCCAGAAAAATAGATCCGTTAGAGCTGTCAGGCTGCAAGTGTCGACACTTGGCTGTCAGGTGTCGACACTTGGCTGTCAGGTGTCGACACTTGAATTCTGGGAGTCGACACTTGATCATTCAAGTGTCGACACTTGATGCACAGGTGTCAACACTTGACACAAAAATCCTCGAACCAACAAGTTCTGTATTTTCAAAATTCTCAAGCCTTGAGTCGATACTTGAAACCTAAGTGTCGACACTTGGTGTCGACACTTGTATTCTAGGTGTCGACACTTGGCGTGCCAAAAATTTTTGTCCATGCCAAATGCTGAAGTGTCGACACTTGACTGTCCAGGTGTCGACACTTGAGACTGAAAACATCCAGAATCAAGAGTAAAAGCCTTGAAATCAAAAAATGATGTTCATGAAAGCATAAACACATAATAATTAAGTAATTGTAAGCCCTTTTTTTAATGAAGAGGCTGCCCGGATATGTGAGATTTGCTCCGTGCCATTGCGTTCCATACACCATAAATATTTGGAATTTTGAGGTGCTTTCTGCCTGAAAACTCACAACTTGAAATTCACATTAGAATACAATATGTACTTAATATTTTGTTATTCATCAAAATCACTGGGTGGAGCCAACATATATCTATATATCATACTAATATATTATGTTAATTATTTATGTAGTATACAAATTTAATACATTTAGATAATATATTAAATAATATAAATATGATATTATATATTATAATAATATTATATTAGTAACATTATATAGTTAATAATGTATTATATAATATTATTTTATATTATATTACAATAATACAATATAGTATACTAAATATATACTATACTACATTTATATAGTATATATTAATTTATGTATTATACATTATATATTAAATATATCAAATTTATATATTATATTATTAAATTTAACATAATAGATTTATATTGTATATAAATATATGATATAAATATATGTTACATTATATAAAAATTATGTAAATGTATTTAATGTAAATACACTACATTATATTAAATATATTACACTATATTAAATATAATATAATATATGTTATATTATAAAATGTAATATAAAATCAAAATTATATGATTTTACATAATATTGTCATATAATATGTATTTTATAATTTTATTCTATCTAATATTTCAAATAAAATAAAATAAAATATATTAATGTTATTTAAAATAATAATATATTATGTATTATAATATTATATTACATTATATTTTATAATATTATTTTATGAGATATTATAAAATATAGTATTATGTGATGTATTATATAAATTTATAATATAATATAAAACATATTTTATTTTATTTTATTTAATATGATATATTTTTACATTATATATTTACATATAATATAAGTATATTATATCAGAATTATCAACATATTATATAAATAATAATTGCTACATTACATTATGCTATAAAATCTAATATTATACAGTATATTATATAATATTATAATATTAATATTATATAACATATTATATTATATTTTATATTTTATTATGAAAAATATATTATATTTTATATTATTTAGTATAATATAAAATATTTTATAACATAGTATATTTATAATAAATATATTTATTTATTTATATATAATATATAATATAATTAAATTATATTTTTATATAAAAATAAATATATTATATTATATTAAATAACATAACATATATAAATTTAAGATATTTCTTAGTATATTTATTAGATAATACATATATTTTTTACATTTATTTGGCATGAAAAATAAATGTTTTTGATTTTAATATAAAAATATAAAATAACTTTTATCAAATATATTTTATAATATGAGATATTTAAAAATTATATTTTTAAAATAAAACATAGATTTAATTTAGGGATTTTCTAGGAATTTGATTTTATATCATGCCACATTATCTACATGTAGAAAATATAATAATTTACATTCCCTATAAACTATTTTACCAGTAATCCGCATTGCTGATAATCTAAGTTATCTTTCAGGTTGTATTTGGTAGCAGGTTATCTATCCAGATTACTGCTAATATAATAGGGCCCCTCCCTTTTATGGTATATTTTTCTAGATGGCAATCTATTCTGTCTAGTAATCTGCATAGCTTCTTAGGATGTAATTTGAATTATCTCTGGAAAGGATGGTAATCCAGATTACCACCTATCTGGTAATCTTTTGGATAATATTACCTTTCCCTTCACCATTCCTTTTATATCATTATGGTATAATATATAATAATATTTTATAATGTATATGGTAAACTATATAATATCATAAATATAATATTATTATAGTATTTAAAATAATAAAATATAATTATCTTTTATTAATATTATATAATATAATATATTATTTTATATAATATTATAAATATAAATATTATAAAATATATTTTAATAAAATATTATATAATGTGGTATTCTTATATAATAATAATATAATATAATATAATAATATTATATGTTGCCCAGGTGGCTTCCCAAGAGGGGGGTGAATTGGGATTAGAAAACTTTTCATAATAATGTACACTTTCAAATTCTTTTGGTGTTGTGATGCAATATGCAATGCGGAAGTAATTAAGTAAAAGTAATAAAGCAATAAGAACATAATCACAAATACGAAGAGATTTAGAGTGGTTCGGAGCAACCGGCTCCTACGTCCACTACCCAAGCACCACTTGGGATTTCCACTATACCCCCAACCGGAATACAGTCGGATTGTTTTACCAGGCTCACAATCCAAACCTACACTTTGGTTTTACTGGGATCACCAAAGAAACCCTAACTCCCTTTGGTTTTAAACGAGATCACCAAAGAAAAATCCAAACACTTGGTTTATACCGGGATCACCAAGAACCCAACTTAGGTTTTATAAGGTTCATCTAAAAAACCTTCAACCCTCTCTTAAGATACAGCTCCTTGCTGTTCTTAGAGAGAAAACTAAGATAAAGAAATGATAAACAAGCAACTACAACAAACCGAGTTTGTTTAAGTGTTGCCAATGTAGATCAAGATGAAGTCAAGCCTTGAATGCTCTTTAGTGCTCTTCAAGCTGCTTCTTCCCTTCTTTAATGAGTGGATTCAATGATGGAGTAGAGTTGGTGAAGCTTTGAATCCAACTTGAAAGCATTTTGAGGTAGGTAGGTGAATGACTTGAAGGCTCTTCAATATCTTAAGATAATTCCATAATAAAGCTCTAATGATTGTTTAATCCTTCAAAAACAATTCCTTTTATAGTTTTCCAAGATATATGGCCATTGTAGAGCCTAGGGATTTGTGAAATAGCTGTTGGAGACGAATTGGAGTTCAAACTTCAACTTCAACAACTAGTCGTTGGAGTGCAGAAAATGGCTCCACTAGTCGGCTTGAAGTCTTAGACAGTCCAAAATGAAATTCTATAAGAGTCAGCTCTTCTGGCTGGAGTTGGTTCTTGCTTTCAGTCAAGTCAAAATCATGAATACCAAGAGTCGGCTTTTCAGGGCAAAGTTGGCTCGAGTTCTTAGACCTTCAAAATACATAACTCTGGACGAGTCAGCTCTTGGGGCAGGAGTCGGCTCTTGATGCTGAAATACTAAAACTTTCTCCGTGCCGTGCCACCACGAGTCAACTCTTGATCTAAGAGTTAGCTCTTGCAAATCTTCAAAAATTGCTTCAAGCTTCTCCAAAAGTTTTCAACATTGAATCAGAGAGAAGTTAATCTACATAGTCTTTAATTTTTACAATTTTCAGCCCATTTTACAAGATAACAAGATTAATAAAACTAGGGCTTTTACAAGTTCAAGTTCATAAACTTTATACACAATTGAATTACGTTCCAATTAGTTTGAAAACTATTTTAAACTAAAGGTAACCAATTTCCTACAAAACATTTTAAACAATTTGAAGGAGTTAGTATCAAATACATGCTCCAATATTTTGTGATCATCAAAATCATTCCAGGGGTCAATAATCTCTCCCTTTTTGAAGATGACAAAATACTGGGCATGATTAAGAATTAAAGAACTTTACAATTGCAGTATATTCAAATTTGTGTGTTTTATCAACACAGTGTGTCACAATGTATCATATGTATCAAATGTATAAAACTAAACACTATTAACATAAAGTATCATATGTATCGATACATTGTATTTTCCATATCATATGAACAATATGTATCGAAATATGATGTATCAACACAGAATGTATCAAGGGTATCATCTATACAATGTGTATCGAAACTTATAAAATTACCAAACATTTGAAGTGAATTTCATGATAATATTTGAAGTAAAGCTTCCCCTTACTATTTGTAATAGCATTCCTTCTAAATTTCATCAAATTTTCATGAATCATTCAAATTTTTATTTCAATATTCATATTTTCATATTTTCACAACAATTAACATCATCCATGTAGCTTTTTCATGCACACAATCTTCAAAATAACATAGCCTTTTCAAATTTTCATATAAATTTGTGAATTAAACATTCATATTATAGCTTTTTTTTTCTTTCATGCACAATCTCCATTCTCCCCCTTTTTGTCATCAACAAAAGGCATACAAAAGAACATTCATTCACAATAATTCAAGATATGTAGCATAAAAAAGTGATATCTATATATGAAAAGTTAGTACAAATGTGATACGTTACATATGTGCTTCAGCACAACAAAATTGTATCACAACAACCAAAATATAACAACATAGAGTCCCAAAAACATCAAGATAAAAGCCTAAACATTAAAAAGATGTGCTAGGATCATCACTATCAGGTTCTTCTTCATCAGAAGAGGAATCGACTTCTAAGATTCCTGGACTAGGTTTAAATTTAGGAAATCTAGGTAGAAGATCCCTAATCCTAGTCCTAGTAGGAGTGGTAGCCCTAGACACTTTAGTTTTAGCTTTGGCTTTGGACTCTGAAGATATAACAATGGGTGTGGGTCTGGCGGTCGGTGGATCAAAGGATAATGCCAAGGTGTTGGTGGTCGAAAATATTTGGATAGCTAGAGTCTGTCCAACCTCAGATCCTATAACCTCCATACCAGCCTCGGGCTCAACATCAGCAGGTGTGGCATGAGAAGGTACATCACTGGAATGTTCCACTGATCCTTGCTCTGGATCAGTGCCAATGCTAGTGCCAGGTGCTGTGGAAGTCGATGGTACATGCTGGCTGGCTGTAGAAAGCTATCTCAAAATGGTCATAACATCACGAAATTCCTACTGCATCTCAGATTGGAGTAGAGTGATCCTGCTATCAGTGTCTGATCTGAGACACGATATCTCCTCCAAGACTCTTTGAAGTATGTCATCTGCATCAGGTCTAACAACTGTGGAAGTCCTAACTGGTGAATGAGGTGTGGTAGGAGCTAGCTCTGACAGTCCACCACATTAGCCTATGCATCAGTCTCCTCACCAAGTCCCTGAGCCGCCTGAGTGTCATCCTCTAAATCATCTGAATGTGCTATAGGAATGCCTGAGGTCTTCCTGACCCAATTTCCATCAACTTTAATGAATCCCATTCTGGTAAGGGATTTCACAGTATACCTGTCAGTGTGCAGCAGTGGTCGACTATCCTCTCCTATTAGATCTACCAGGGCATCCTGAAATAATAATGAAAAAACCATCCCGTATAGTAGACAAGCTCGTGCCCTACGGGCTGCCTCCCTTATCTACGAGAGCATGATAAATGGCAAGTTGAGGGCCTCCCCCTCAATCAGTCACCTCATAAACATAAGGACCCGCTCGCTAACCTAATCAAATCTCTCCATTCGGGGCAAGAAAATCCTACTAATAATATTGTGCAACAGCCTCATCTCCAATGACAACTGATTTGCACTCATATGCACAATGCCTTTCACATTCGATCTCTCCAATATGAGTCTGAGGGTCTTTTGTATCTCCTTTAAAACTAAATAACACTCCCTTTCTTTTGGTATGTTCAGTATATTTGAAAGCTTCTGTTCACTTATCTCTATATGCTTTCCTTTAACTATTCCTTCTAAATGAAATGCTCCCAATGACATATTTTCAAAAAATTGACAAACTAGATTTGGATATGTCAAAACATTTAACAGACAAAAATCTTTCCATCCCTATTTTTCAAGCCAATCCCCGATATGCAACTGTTCTTGCTCCAGAAAATTTAAATCAATGCACCTACCCGGAGTAACCTGATGATTTCCCATAGGAATCACTTGCCGGGTTGCTTGAGATTCTTCTTCCTGCTCAATCGGCTGTTCCTCTTTTGGATTGGATGTGTCCAACTGCCTCTTGGTTCTCCTTCCTGGGCCTGGGCTGGCCCAGTTTGCTTTCGGCTGGAAGCTGTTGTGCTCAACTCCTATGGATCAAACAACAGCTCAAAGATTTTGGCATTAAACTAATTAAGACACCCATAAGATGTGACAATACTAGTGCAATCAATCTAACAAAGAATCCTGTGCAACATTCAAGAAATAAACATATTAAAATAAGACATCATTTCATAAGAGATCATGTACAAAACTTTAATGTAGTACTTGAATTTGTGTGTACTGATGATCAATTAGCTGATGTGTTTACCAAACCATTGAGTAAAGAGAGATTTTGTTTGATTAGAAGAGAGTTAGGTATCATTAATCCATTCTCCTAGAACTCTCTCAAATTTCATCTTACCCAAGTTGTTTTCTCAAAAATCACTTGTGTTAAGTCCCATAAGCTTTTAAAAACATCCTTGAATTTTTGAAGATTTTTTCATTTTTTTTTCGAATTTTCTTGGCCAAGTGTCGACAGTTGGATTTTGTGAAGTGTCGACACCTGACCAAGTATCGACACTTGAGAAATCCCAAGTGTCGACACTCGCAAAAAATTTCTATCTTTTTAGGGTGGACCGAGGGTTTTGTATTTCGATTTCCCTCATTTTCTCTCGAGCTCCAGTGGTCCCCCAAGCTCCACTCTATCCAAATCAACTCATTTCCCATTTGCCCCAACTAAAATCAGGTATTTTCCTTCTCGTTTTTATTGTTTTGGAGCTGTGTAACCTTGGTATAGGGTTTTTCGTCCATTTTCAATGAATTTTGATCAGATTTTTTGACATTTTTAGTCGTTTGGTAGATTCCATTTAGAAGGAATCATGCTTGAATGCATTCCTCTTGGTTTTCTCATGGATTTTTGGCTGATTTCCTACTCATTCCATCCATTTTTTTTTGGAAAATCACTGTTGGATTGATTTTTGGCCAAAAAAATCATGGTTTTCATCTAAAATCCGGTTTTCTAAACTATTTATTGCATTTTCATTGTTTTGGAAAGAATATTTGTGATGATTTCATAACATTTTACCCTCATTTTCACTACTTTGTTGTTTAATCTAAAACCCTAATTTGTTTTAACCCAAATCCCACTTATTCAGCTAAACCTAGTTTAGTAGCCTTATAAAATGTATTTTATGTATTTTGAATATAAATTTCACAGCCTAAATATATTTTATACATATTGGGATTATTTTTATAACCCTAAAATGTCTTTTTAACCCTCGATTTCTTATATTTAAAGGTATTTTACCCCCGATTTCTTACATTAAAGGTATTTCACCCTCTATTTCTTGTATTTTACAACTCAAATTTATTTAATCCCAGTTTCAAAACTTATTCTAGCTTCTCTTAAAAACCAGTATCCCTCTTTTAGGAAGACATTGTCTCCTTTAGCCTAAGTTCTCAACTTGATTGAAACCTATACTCCCCTAGGTTATTTATCTTCTTCCTTTCCTGTTCAGCTTGATTATGATGGGTCCGAGAAAGAGATTAGCTGTTAGGAGTAGGACTAGGCATGGGTCTGAGAGGAGAACAAAAGCCATACATGATACAGGAGAGGCCAATAGTTCAGCTGCTCTAGGATCCCCTGCAAAGAGGATGGCAGGGAAGGTTGTAGCTTCAGGATGTCGGATAGACCTTGAGTTCTTCGATAGACAGCATTTCCAGATCCGGCAGACACTCACAGATGTCGGTTTAGTACCCTTTTGCACTATGCAGGAGAGGTACTATTCCCATCTTGTGAGAGAGTTTCATGGCGCTATGGACTATCGTAGATTAATATGGAGGACTTCTGTCCGTGGAGTAGAGATATCTTTGACTGAGGAGCTTCTGAGCAGAGTTTGGGAGATTCCTCATCGTGGCATTAGTGTGTTCTCTATGGAGGATAGAGAGGATGCTTTCAGGTGCATCCTTGAGCGTGAGGACATTCGCGGAGTGACCGTGGTCACCATGAACCAGCTTTCAGTAGAGATGCGCCTTCTGCACCATATCACAGCTCGGATATTACTTCCGAAGACTAGGCACTTCGACTTCATCATCGAGAGAGAGCTGATGCTTATGGTATGTCTGACTCAGAAAACTCATGTTGATATTGAAAGGAAACTGTGCAGGTGGTTTGACAAGATCCTACACTAGGCATGCAAACATCTGCAGGAGCAGAATGGATTTTAAAATATTTTTTAAAATTCGTGTAGCGGAAAACTGCTCCGCCAGGAACTAATCTAAATCTAGTTACATTTAGGCATGTATGATCATATAAAATATTTGCATAACATTAAACAATTAAGTCTATCCATGCATGATTAAAAAAATAATTTTCCATACCTTTATTCTACCTAGAATAACTCTGGAATAAACCTAGAATAGACTGGAATAACTGGAACAAAGTTATTCCAGTCGTCTTCCTCCTTGGAACTCTATTTTTGGCTTGAAAAACGTCATCGTAACACCTCCTTCCGGACCTCCGTTTGCTCCCAAATTTGAGCAGAGGCAACTTGGACAAGTCTACTTCGATTTGCCACTAATAACTGCAATCAAATGTAAGCCAAAAAATTATAATAAATCACCAAAGTCTGCTGCCAGATTTTTGCAGCAGAACTGGGCAGCAGACTTTGGCCTTCGTTTTGGAGCAGTTGGGGCGATCCCGATCCGCGTAGCTTGCTCCTAGGAGTAGAAGGATACTCCCTCTAGAGGGGAGACATGCCCGGGGCTCTCGGATCCTTCACCACGCGTGGTGCTAGCCGCTAGAAGAAAGCTTCACGGTCACAGAATTTCTGCAACAGGGCAGAACTTTGAGCACTTGAAACAAGGGATTTAAAGTGTTGTTTCTCTCCCTCACAAGCTCCTAAACCCAGCCCCAAAGCTCTCCACTTAAGCCTCTCAGACAAGCCACAAAGACCCCTATTTCTTCCTCTCAAATGTTCTCACGGTGAAAAACTAACACCTTGTTGAAACTCAAAAATTTCTCACGCTGAATAGGACAACAAGGGAGAAGTGGAAAACGGAGAGGGGGGGAGGCCAAAAGGCATCGGCTGCAAATCTCCCAATTAACAGCCATAAAACCAGCCATAAACATGGATTTAAAACTAGCGGTGGAGGGAGAAGAAGAGGCAACGGGTGAAGGGAGAAGAAACGCCTCGTCATGGCTTTCAGATGCTTGGAATTCCTCCAACAAAATCATAGTGTAAACGGTCCAAGGCTAAAAGAAAATACCGGTTCAAATAAACCGGTCCAATCCCACTTAAAACCCCTTGGTTCAATCCAATTGAACCGGTCCGAGCCCAATAAAATTGGTTCAATTGGTTCACAACCAATTAGAGGCCAAAACGAACTCCGAATCAGTTCAAAACTGATTCAAAAAAATCCTGGCACAGCGCTGGTCAGCCCGGAACCATTTTTGGTTAACATAGACAAGGGCAAGACGGGAAAAAGAGTGCTCAAAAAAATTATGATCATAAAATCGAGACAATTCCTAATCGTAATCGGTATCCGGATCAGAGAGTTATCCTCTGTGGCGTGTGAACTCATAGGTTCGAACCTAAACGGTAGCACTAGAACAATTTTAGTACCAGCACAGGAAACCATCTAGCAATGGATCCCGGCGTCCGGATAGGTCAAAGATGCTGGAGCAATCTATCGAACCTCTGGCATATGGTTACCGTATAATTCATCCCTTTGACCTCTAATGCTCAGGTTGACTGAGATTGGGCTGCCAACCCAGACAGAGTCAGTCCACTACGTGTCTCAACCTCGCAAGCCCAGTGACTCTTCACTAGGGCTACCCCGGTCGAGGATTTGCTAAATTGAGATACTGCGAGACATTCAATCCAAACTGTTTGGACAGGTCAATTCCATCTTGGTCCATCACTGCTCCACAAGTACTTGCCTGTACCCAGAAACCTTCCATCACCAGATTAAAAATCCGGGTAGTCAGGCACCAAAGCACAGGGAGTTGCTTGCAAGCTACCGTGATGACCTCAGGTCGGAGGGACACATTTACCCATATCCAATCGTGAGTATCCCTTTGGCAGAAAGGGACTGCACGGAGTCACGTTCAATGGGATACCACATATCCCACTTGTAGATCACATCAGTGTCACCACACTTATTTGGTCAAGAGGACAACCAAACGATGTGAACTTCAACAACCTATACTTGATATATTGCCGTCCAATATAATATATCCTTTGGTTGTGAACAGGGTTTAAGGACCACTCGATATATCCTCTCTATATCGAAGTCAGTGTAGTCCAAGGACTTCATCACATGGAAAGAGTTCATTACAGGGAAATACAATATGTGATGAGCTGCCAAAAATAATATTTTATTAATTCAAAGAAAGAGTACAATATTTAGCTTAACCGCCTACAACCCAGGCGATTGGCTTTAGGACACAATTTCCAACAACTCCCACTTGTACTAAAGCCAATCAGAAGAGTATCTAATACCCATTTCCCATTTACAATAGTCGAACTCTTTTATTCCGAGAGCTTTAGTGAAGGGGTCGGCCAGATTTTCCTTTCCATCAATCTTCAGAATATTGATGTCGTCTCGTTCCACGATCTCTCGTACGAGGTGGTAGCGCTGCAGAATGTGCTTGGTGCGATGATGAGCTTTAGGCTCCTTAGCTTGAGCAATGGCTCCAGTGCAGTCACAGTATACCGGAACAGGACCATCTAGGGAAGGTGCCACCCCTAGCTCTCCAAGGAACTTTCGCAACCACGCAGCTTCCTTTGCTGCATCTGATGCTGTAATGTATTCTGCTTTGCATACCGAGTCTGCAACAGTTGCCTGCTTTGAACTTTTCTATCAGATCGCTCCTCCATTTAGGGTAAATACAAACCCTGACACACTCTTACTATCATCTCTATCCGACTGGAAACTGGAGTCAGAGTACCCCACAAGTTTCAAGTCAGGTTCTCCATAAATCAGCCATTGATCTTTAGTATTTCTTAAATACTTAAGGATGAACTTAACCACCTTCCAATGCACCTCACCTGGGTCAGACTGGTATCTGCTCACTACTCCTAGTGTGTATGCCACGTCTGGTCTAGTACAAGTCATAGCATACATGATAGAGCCAACTGCAGAAGCATAAGGTACACTACTCATGTGCTCTCTTTCCTCAGGAGTTGTCGCACAATCCTTCTTGGAAAGAGTAATTCCAGAACCTTCATCAAGTTCAATCTTAGAAGTTATAGTTCCTTCTCCAAGAAACTCCTTTTCCAAAAAGATAGCTCTAAGAGCAACGAACACCTTTTATTCATTCTCCAAGTAGAAGAAATATCCTTTGGTTTCCTTAGGATAACCAATGAATAAACACCGGTCAGACCTAGGACCAAGTTTGTCTGAGTCTAAATGCTTTACGTAAGCCGGACAACCCCAGACCCGAAGGTGTGAGATTGAGGGTTTACGTCCATTCCACATCTCATACGGAGTGGAGACAACAGACTTACTTGGAACATTATTTAATAAGTAACAGGCTGTCTGAAGCGCATATCCCCAAAAGGATAGCGGCAGAGTTGCAAAGCCCATCATGGATCGAACCATGTCCAACAAGGTTCGATTCCTCCTTTCAAACACACCATTCAACTGTGGTGTTCCTGGAGGAGTCCACTGAGAGAGAATTCCATTCTCCTGAAGATATGTCAAAAATTCACTAGATAAGTATTCACTACCTCGATCAGATCGAAGGGTTTTAATACATTTTCCAGTTTGCTTTTCTACTTCATTACGGTATCGTTTGAACATTTCAAACGACTCAGACTTATGTCTCATTAAAAGACATAACCGAACCTTGAAAAGTCATATGTAAAAGTAACGAAATATTAGTATCCTCCTCTAGCACTAACTGTCATCGGTCCACATACATCAGTATGTATGAGACTTAGAAGTTCTGTAGCTCGTTCACCTTTTCCAGTAAAAGGTGACTTGGTCATTTTACCAAGTAAACAGGATTCACAAGTGGGCAGTGATTCAGAATCACTGACCTCGAGGAGTCCATCTTCTCGCATCTTGTTTATCCTATTTTGGTTAATATGACCTAGCCTACAGTGCCAAAGATACAAATCGTTGACATTATCTAACCTTGGGCATTTGCTAAAAGTGTACATTACACTAATAGGCCTTGATAGTACGTATATGCCATTATTTAATCTAGCTTTCATTATCACAGAGTTATTCAAATTAACATTGCAGAAATCTTCCTTTATTGATAGTTCAAAACCACAATTAGCTAAAAGGCCTACAGAGATAATGCTCATAATGAAACTAGGACAATAGTGACAGTCAACTAGTTCGATAGTACAAGACTCAAAGATAAGATGCAAGACTCCGACCGCCAGTACTGGAACACGATTTCCATTCCCGACTCTCAAAAACTGTTCTCCATCTTCAAATCTTCTGCTAACTTGAAGTCCCTGTAACGAATTACAAATGTGAATTGGACTACCAGTATCCAATACCCAGTTAGCAGTATCAATAATTCAGTAATTACAAGGTTTTATCATATAAATACCTTGTTCAGCAGACTTCTGCTTCCTCGGCCTGTTACAAGGTTTTATCATATAAATACCTTGTTAAGCAGACTTCTGCTTCCTCGGCCTGTTCGGATTAAGGGAAGCAATGTAAAGAGAACAGTTCCTCTTCCAGTGTCCCTTCTTCTTGCAGTAGAAACACTCAGTAGAAGTTTGATCAGCCTTATACTTCCTGGTCTGACTAGGGCCAGGAGCATTCAGTACCTTCTTTTCCTTTTTATTCATTTTCTTCTTCCCTTTCTTAAAGGGACGACGACCTCTACTACCTCCCACTAAATTCACCACCCCCTTATTTAGTTGGTGGTCTTTCTCGAAAGTCTGCAGCAACCCCAAAATACCATGGTAGTTGACTACAGGCTTGTTCATTCTGTAATGATCGATAAAATCAATATAGGAGGAGGGAAGAGAATTCAGGATCACATCCTTGCCGAGCTGCTCGTGCAAGGGGTATCCGAGTTTGCCCAACTATTCAATCAGCTCGATCATGTACAATACATGATCAGTGACTGAACCACCATTTGGCATCTTAGAGTTGTAGATGGCACAAGACACTTTGTACCGTTCTACATCATCCGGGGTGCCGAAGGATTCCTTCAACTTTTGAAGGATTTCATCAAGTTGGGCCTCCTTGAATTTGTGATTGAACTCGTCGTTCATCGCCTCTAATATAATACAACGGACAGTAGTCCGATCAGAGACCCACTTCAGATAAGCATCTCTGACCGCACTCCGTGCATTTACGGGAGGGATTTAAGGTGCCGGATCCGTTATCACATAAAGGATCCGTTCATGCTCCAGAACGATTCTCAACCTTCGATACCAACTATCGAAGTTGTGACCCTTTAACTTCTCGTTATCGAGAAGTGACCGGAGCGATAAATTAGAAGACATCTGGAAAGAAAATAAGACCATATTAGTTTATGAATTAATAACTTAATCAAAAGACTTGGACTTTAGTCTAAAGGTTTCTCCCACTAATTTTTCAGATTGGTAGCCTCTAACTCCAATCCGTGAAAACATTTTGTCAAGTGGGTACTGAAATCCAATAGGCCTCACATGAGCCCGACTATGGCCAGCTCACCCATACGAGCCTAAAGGTAGGTTCGTAAACCAATTGTTTCCCTAAACAATTTTCAGTATTTATTTTGCCCCAGAGAGCATCCCAATCGGCCTAGGGGCCTCCTATTGCGGGTCTCTGGTTAGGTCCAACCATTAAAATGACAAATCCAATGCTTCCAGCTAACTAGAGACCAAGCCCAACTATGGTGGCCCACCTGGTCCCGTTAAGGAGGTTGCACTGAACCATCATCGATCAGATAGAAATTCCAGTCGCCGGATGTACACCCGTTTTATGGAACTGTCGATGCACACCAAGCTAGTGGACACATTTCTATCCAACTTAATGGGAGGCAAAGACACTATCAACTCCTTGACTTAGTCTTTTTAAGGACCTAATAATTTTAGAGGATTTTTTTTATAGTCGTGACAGAAGAAAAAAGATAAGGACATGGATCATCCTCCCACTGAATCAATCAGAATTCAGGAGGGTTGAAATAAATCAACAAATGATCCATGGGCACCTATAGATCAGTCAGACCGATCAACCTGGGTGACATGGGTTAACTCGAGTCATTGAGCTTTTCCAATCAGTTCTGGTCGACTTGACTAGCCAGGTAGGTGAGATCATGGGTGAGTATCCGCCATTAACCATCTTTCCTAGACACCAACCAAGTTGGCCAGGAAAGAGGTAGCCTCATATAGCCATGATCATAATGCCAAACCTACCTCGACACCAGTCGGTTTACCAGACTCGATCAGACTAGCCTAAAGACTCGGGCGTCCACTGAGCCACTAATTGGATCCATTTTAGATGAAGGGAACAACTAATCTAACTATTAGATAGTTCTAAAGAAGGACCTTAAACAACTTTTGTTTAATCTTCTTATTATTCGGTTCAACTAAATTTAGGTCTAACCCAGTTATGGACCCAACTAGTCAGCTAATCCAATTAACCCAAAATGGCTTATGTAAATTTGATTAGATTTCATAAACCTAAAAAAAAAAATTTTAATAAGCCAAACACTTAATTAAAACATTTTTTAATTAAGTCTTTATGTAAAACATTTTTTTTACATAACAAATCATGCATCAAAATATTTTATAAATATTTTATAAAACATGCCTAAAACATGTATCTCTAAATTAAAATAATTTTTAATTTTTAACATTCTTTAAGGATCCTTCTGAAGAGGCCAACACAGACGATCCGTATCGTGTCAAAGACACACGGTCATGGTGAAGGTCTCAACTAGGTTCCAAAAAAAAACTTGATACATTTTTAAGATTAAGCAATTTTTAATCTATAAACATGCATACTAGATTAGATTACATAGGTAACCTGGCTCTGATACCACTGAAAGGAAACTATGCAGGTGGTTTGACAATATCCTACATTAGGCATCCAAACATCTACGGGAGCAGAATGGATTTTAAAACATTTTTTAAAATTCGTGCAGCAGAAAACTGCTCCGCCAGGAACTAATCTAAATCTAGTTGCATTTAGGCATGTATGATCATATAAAATATTTGCATAATATTAAACACTTAAGTCTATCCATGCATTATTAAAAAAATAATTTTCCATACCTTTATTCCACCTGGAATAACTCTGGAATAAACCTGGAATAGACTGGAATAACTGGAACAAAGTTATTCCAGTCATCTTCCTCCTTGGAACTCTATTTTTGGCTTGCAAAACGTCGTCGGAACACCTCCTTCCGGGCCTCCGTTTGCTCCCAAATTTGAGCAGAGGCAACTTGGACAAGTCTACTTCAATTTGCCACTGATAACTGCAATCAAATGTAAGCCAAAAAATTATAATAAATCACCAAAGTCTGCTACCAGATTTCTGTAGCAGACTTTGGCCTTCGTTTTGGAGCAGTTGGGGCGATCCCGGTCTGTGTAGCTTGCTCCTAGGAGTAGAAGGATACTCCCTCTAGAGGGGAGATATGCCCGGGGCTCTCGGATCCTTCTCCACGCATGGTGCTAGCCGCTGGAAGAAAGCTTCACGGTCACAGAATTTCTACAACAGGGCAGAACTTTGAGCACTTGAAACAAGGGATTTAAAGTCTTGTTTCTCTCCCTCACAAGCTCCTAAACCCAGCCCCAAAGCTCTCCACTTAAGCCTCTCAAACAAGCCACAAAGACCCCTATTTCTTCCTCTCAAATGTTCTCACGGTGAAAAACTAACACCTTGTTGAAACTCAAAAATTTCTCACGCTGAACAGGGGTGCTGTTGTTTAAATAGGACAGCAAGGGAGAAGTGGAAAACGGAGAAGGGGGGAGGCCAAAAGGCATCGGCTACAAATCTCTTAATTAACAGCCATAAAACCAGCCAAAAACATGGATTTAAAACTAGCGGTGGAGGGAGAAGAAGAGGCAACGGGTGAAGGGAGAAGAAACGCCTCGTCATGGCTTTCAGACGCTTGGAATTCCTCCAACAAAATCACCGTGTAAACGGCCCAAGGCTCAAAGAAAATACCGGTTCAAATAAACCGGTTCAATCCCACTTAAAACCCCTTGGTTCAATCTAATTGAACCGGTCCGAGCCCAATAAAATTGGTTCAATTGGTTCACAACCAATTGGAGGCCAAAACAAACTCCGAATCAGTTCAAAACTGATTCAGAAAAATCCTGGCGCAGCGCTGGTCAGCCCGGAACAATTTTTGGTTGACTTAGACAAGGGCAAGACAGGGAAAAGAGTGCTCAAAAAAATTGTGACCATAAAACCGAGACGATTCCCAATCATAATCGGTATCCAGATCAGAGAGTTATCCTCTGTGGCGTGTGACCTCATAGGTTCGAACCTAAACGGTAGCACTAGAACAATTTTAGTACCAGCACAGGAAACCATCTAGCAATGGGTCCCGGCGTCCGGATAGGTCGAAGATGCGGGAGCAATCTATCGAACCTCTGGCATATGGTTACCGTATAATTCATCCCTTTGACCTTTAATGCTCAGGTCGACTGAGATTGGGCTGCCAACCCAGACAGAGTCAGTCCACTATGTGTCTCAACCTCGCAAGCCCAGTGACTCTTCACTAGGGCTACCCCGATCGAGGATTTGCTAAATTGAGATACTGCGAGACATTCAATCCAAACTATTTGGACAGGTCAATTCTATCTTGGTCCATCACTGCTCCACAAGTACTTTCCTGTACCCAGAAACCTTCCGTCACCGGATTAAAAATCTGGGTAGTCCGGCACCAAAGCACAGGGAGTTGCTTGCAAGCTACCGTGATGACCTCAGGTCGGAGGGATACATATACCCATATCCAATCGTGAGTATCCATTTGGTAGAAAGGGGCTGCACGGAGTCACGTTCAATGAGATACCACATATCCCACTTGTAGATCACATCAGTGTCACTACACTCATTTGGTCAAGAGGACAACCAAACGATGTGAACTACAACAACCTATACTTGATATATTGCCATCCAGTACAATATATCCTTTGGTTGTGAACAGGGTTTAAGGAGCACTCGATACATCCTCTCTGTATCGAAGTCAGTGTAGTCCTAAGGACTTCATCACATGGAAAGAGTTTATTTCAGGGAAATACAATATGTGATGAGCTACCAAAAATAATATTTTATTAATTCAAAGAAAGAGTACAATATTTAGCTCAACCGCCTACAACCCAGGCGATTGGCTTTGGGACCGCATATTTTTTTTTGTCATAACTTGAGAAGAATGGAATTCTCTCTCAGTGGACTCCTCCAGGAACACCACAGTTAAATGGTGTGTCCGAAAGGAGGAATCGAATCTTGTTGCACATGGTTCGATCCATGATGGGCTTTGCAACTCTGCCGCTATCCTTTAGGGGATATGCGCTTCAGACAGCCTGTTACTTATTAAATAATATTCCAAGTAAGTCTGTTGTCTCCACTCCGTATGAGATGTAGAATGGATGTAAACCCTCAATCTCACACCTTCGGGTCTGGGGTTGTCCAGCTTACGTAAAGTGTTTAGACTCAGACAAACTTGGTCCTAGGTCTGACCGGTGTTTATTCATTGGTTATCCTAAGGAAACCAAAGGGTATTTCTTCTACTTGGAGAATGAACAAAAGGTGTTCGTCGCTCTTAGAGCTATCTTTTTGGAAAAGGAGTTCCTTGGAGAAGGAACTATAGCTTCTAAGATTGAACTTGATGAAGTTTAGCCAATAGAAGAACCTACACACTCTAAGGACATCGTAGAACTGGCTGTGATTGAATCACACCCAGAACCCATTAGGAGATCCGGTAGAACACCGCGTCAGCCGGACAGATACTACGGTTTCTTGGTCCGGGATGGCGATCCCATTGAGCTCGATGAGAACAATGAGGATCTGATCACCTATATGGATGCACTTCAGAGATCTGACTCTGAGGCATGGCTTGGAGCCATGCGATCCGAAATGGAGTCCATGGAAATCAACAATGTTTGGACATTGGTTGATCCGCCTGAAGAAATAAAACCCATCGGGTGTAAATGGATCTTCAAGAGGAAAAGGGGCGCAGATGGGAAGGTAGAGACCTATAAAGCCCGTCTAGTTGCCAAGGGGTATCGTCAGCGATATGGTATCGATTATGACAAGACTTTCTCCCCTATGGCAATGCTCAAGTCCATTTGGATCATGCTTGCTTTGGCAGCATATTTTGATTACGAGATCTGGTAGATGGATGTTCGAACCGCTTTCCTAAATGGGGAGCTGGAAGAAGAGGTGTATATGATACAGCCTGAAGGGTTCACATCTACAGATGAATCAAAAGTATGCAAGTTGCAGATGTCCATCTATGGACTCAAGCAAGCATCTCGAAGTTGGAACTTACGGTTTGATAGGTGTATCAAATCGTATGGCTTCGTTAGGAACGGAGAACCATGCATCTATAAATGGGTTAATGGTTCTGTGATTGCATTCCTAGTACTGTATGTTGACGACATTCTCTTAATCGGGAATGATATCGCAGCATTACAAGGAATAAAGGTTTGGTTATCATCTCAGTTCTCCATGAAGGACTTGGGTGAAGCTTCTTACATACTAGGTATGAAAATCTATAGAGATAGATCTAAGAAGCTTTTGGGACTGTCCTAGTCTACGTACATTGACACTGTGTTGAAACGGTTCAGCATGGAAAATTCCAAGAAAGGCTATCTCCCGATACGTTCTGGAATTACTCTTTCCAAGAAGGATTGTGCGACAACTCCTGAGGAAAGAGAGCGCATGAGTAGAGTACCTTATGCTTCTGCAGTAGGCTCTATCATGTATGATATGACTTGTACTAGACCAGACGTGGCATACTCACTAGAAGTAGTGAGCAGATACCAGTCTGACCCAGGTGAGGTGCATTGGAAGGTGGTTAATTCCATCCTTAAGTATTTAAGAAATACTAAAGATCAATGGCTGATTTATGGAGAACCTGACTTGGAACTTATGGGGTACTCTGACTCCAATTTCCAGTTGGATAGAGATGATAGCAAGAGTGTGTCATGGTTTGTATTTACCCTGAATGGTGGAGCGATCTGCTGGAAAAGTTCTAAGCAGGCAACTGTTGCAGACTCAGTATGCGAAGCAGAATATATTGCAGCATCAGATCTGGCAAAGGAAGCTGTGTGGTTGCGGAAGTTCCTTGGAGAGCTAGGGGTGGCACCTTCCCTAGATGGTCCAGTTCCAGTGCATTGTGACAGCACTAGAGCCATTGCTTAAACTAAGGAGCCTAAAGCTCATCACCGCACCAAGCACATTTTGTGGTGCTACCACCTCGTACGAGAGATCGTGGAACGAGGCGACATCAATTTTCTGAAAATCGATGGAAAAGAAAATCTGGCCGACCCCTTCATTAAAGCCCTCAGAATAAAAGAGTTCGATTATTGTAAATGGGAAATGGGTATTAGATACTCTTCTGATTGGCTTTAGTACAAGCGGGAGTTGTTGGGAATTGTGTCCCAAAGCCAATCGCCTGGGTTGTAGGCGGTTGTGCTTAGTATTGTACTCATTTTATGAATTAATAAAATATTATATTTTTGGCAGCTCATCACATATTAAATTTCCCTGAAATGAACTCTTTTCATGTGATGAAGTCCTTAGGACTACACTGACTTCGATACAGAGAGGATGTATTGAGTGGTCCTTAAACCCTGTTCACAACCAAAGGATATATTGTACTGGACGGCAATATATCAAGTATAGGTTATTGTAGTTCACATTGTTTGGTTGTCCTCTTGACCAAATGAGTGTGGTGACACTGATGTGATCTATAAGTGGGATATGTGATATCTTATTGAACGTGACTCCGTATAGCCCCTTTCTGCCAATGGGATACTCACGATTGGATATGGGTATATATGTCCCTCCGACCTGAGGTCATCACGGTAGCTTGCAAGCAACCCCCTGTGCTTTGGTGCCGGACTACCCAAATTTTTAATCCGGTGATCGAAGGTTTCTGCGTACAGGCAAGTACTTGTGGAGCAGTGATGGACCAAGATGGAATTGACCTGTCCAAACAGTTTGGATTGAATATCTCGCAGTATCTCAATTTAGCAAAGCCTCGGCCAGGGTAGCCCTAGTGAAGAGTCACTGGGCTTGCAAGGTTGAGACACGTAGTGGACTGACTCTGTTTGGGTTGGCAGCCCAAATCTCAGTCATCCTGAGTATTAGAGGTCAAAGGGATGAATTATACGGTAACCATATGCCAGAGGTTCGATAGTTTGCTCCCGCATCTTCGACCTTTACGGACGCTGGGACCCATTGCTAGATGGTTTCCTGTGCTGGTACTAGAATTGTTCTAGTGCTACCGTTTAGGTTCGAACCTATGAGGTCACTCGTCACAGAGGATAACTCTCTGATCCGGATACCGATTACGATTGGAAATCGTCTCGATTTTATGGTCACAGTATTTTTGAGCACTCTTTTTCTCATCTTGCCCTTGTCTGTGTCAACCAGAAATTATTCCGGGCTGACCAGCACTGCGCCAGGATTTTTTTGAATCAATTTTGAACTGATTCGGAGTTCGTTTCGGCCTCCAATTGGTTGTGAACCAATTGAACCAAGTTAAATTGGGCGAGGACCGGTTCAATTGGATTGAACCACCGTTGGTTAATTGAACCAATGGGTTTGAACCAAATTGGTTTAATGGGATTGGATCGTTTTTGGTTGGACCGCTGGATTTTCTCCTCCATGGACCGTTTCACACTGTCATTTGAATGGAGAGGAAGTGCAAACATTTGGAAGGCCAAATGACCGAAACTTGTTTTCCCTGGCGTCTCTTCTCCTCCCTCCATCGATAGCCCTTTATTCCCTGTTTTATGGTTGATTTAATGGGTGTAACGTAGCCTCTAACTCTTCATCTTCCAAGCCTCTCCAACTCCCTCTCCCTGCTATTCTATTTAAACCAAAGCCCTCCCCTGTTTCAACCTGGTTGGTTTACACCGTGTGAAGATAACAGCAAGTGCTGTTCTTCTTAGAGTTGATAAATCCCCTGAGAGCTTGATTCTTTCCATTGGGTATTTATAGAGCTGGGTTTAGGAGAGTTTGAGGGAGAGTAACAAGGGCCATTTCATTGCCTTTTGAGGTGCTCAAATCTGCACTGCAGCAAACAGGATTTGCTGTAACTCATTGTGATCATATCATCTTCCAGCGGCTAGCACCGCGCATGGAGGTGGATCGGAGAGCCCCCGGCGAGTCTCCCCTCTAGAGAGAGTATCCTTCTACTCCTAGGAGCAAGCTACGTGAACCGGGATCGCCCCAACTGCTCTAAAACGAAGGCCAAAGTCTGCTGCCCAGTTCTGCTGCAGAAATCTTGCAGCAGACTTTGGTGATTTTTTATAATTATTTGGCTAATAATTTCTTGTAGATTTCTATTGGAGATTGAAGAGGACTTGTCCAAGTTGCTGCTGCTCGTGTTTGGGAGCAAACGGAGGTCCAGAAGGCAGTGTTCCGATGCCGTTTTGAAAGCCAAAAATAGAGTTTTCAAACAGCCCAAAGAGGAAGACGACTGGAATAACATTATTCCAGTTATTCCAGCCTATTCCAGGTTTATTCCAGAGTTATTCTAGGTGGAATAAAGGTATGGAAAATTATTTTTTTAATCATGCATGGATAGACTTAATTGTTTAATATTATGCAAATATTTTATATGATCATACATGCCTAAATGCAACTAGAATTAGATTAGTTCCTGGCGGAGCAGATTTCTGCTGAACGAATTTTAAAAAATGTTTTAAAATCCATTCTGCTCCCGCAGATGTTTGCATGCCTAGTGTAGGATCTTGTCAAACCACCTCCCTAGTGTAGGATCTTGTCAAACCACTTGGCTTTAGTACAAGTGGGAGTTGTTGGGAATTGTGTCCCAAAGCCAATCGCCTGGGTTGTAGGCGGTTGTGCTTAGTATTGTACTCATTTTATGAATTAATAAAATATTATATTTTTTGCAGCTCATCACATATTAAATTTTCCTGAAATGAACTCTTTTTATGTGATGAAGTCCTTAGGACTACACTGACTTCGATACAGAGAGGATGTATCGAGTGGTCCTTAAACCCTGTTCACAACCAAAGGATATATTGTACTGGACGGCAATATATCAAGTATAGGTTGTTGTAGTTCACATTGTTTGGTTGTCCTCTTGACCAAATGAGTGTGGTGACACTGATGTGATCTACAAGTGGGATATGTGATATCTTATTGAACGTGACTCCGTGCAGCCCCTTTCTGCAAATGGGATACTCATGATTGGATATGGGTAAATGTGTCCCTCCGACCTGAGGTCATCATGGTAGCTTGCAAGCAACTCCCTGTGCTTTGGTGCCGGACTATCCAGATTTCTAATCCGGTGATGGAAGGTTTCTAGGTACAGCCAAGTACTTGTGGAGCAGTGATGGACCAAGATTGAATTGACCTGTCCAAACAGTTTGGATTGAAGGTCTCACAGTATCTCAATTTAGCAAATCCTCGACCGGGGTAGCCCTAGTGAAGAGTCACTAGGCTTGCGAGGTTGAGACACGTAGTGGACTGACTCTATCTAGGTTGGCAGCCCAAATCACAGTCGTCCTGAGCATTAGAGGTCAAAGGGATGAATTATACGGTAACCATATGCCAGAGGTTCGATAGTTTGCTCCCGCATCTTCGACCTATCCGGACGGTGGGATCCATTGCTAGATGGTTTCCTGTGCTGGTACTAGAATTGTTCTAGTGCTACCATTTAGGTTCGAACCTAGGAGGTCACTCACCACAGTGGATTACTCTCTGATCCGGATATCGATTACGATTGAGAATCATCTCGATTTTATGGTCACAGTATTTTTGAGCACTCTTTTCCCCATCTTGCCCTTGTCTGTGTCAACCAGAAATTATTCCGGGCTGACCAGCACTGCGCCAGGATTTTTTTGAATCAATTTTGAACTGATTCGGAGTTCGTTTCGGCCTCCAATTGGTTGTGAACCAATTGAACCAAGTTAAATTGGGCGCGGACCGGTTCAATTGGATTGAACCACCGTTGGTTAATTGAACCAATGGGTTTGAACCAAATTGGTTTAATGGGATTGGATCATTTTTGGTTGGACCGCTGGATTTTCTCCTCCATGGACCGTTTCACACTGTCATTTGAATGGAGAGGAAGTGCAAACGTTTGGAAGGCCAAACGACCGAAACTTGTTTTCCCTGGCGTCTCTTCTCCTCCCTCCACCGATAGCCCTTTATTCCCTATTTTATGGTTGATTTAATGGGTGTAACGTAGCCTCTAACTCTTCATCTTCCAAGACTCTCCAACTCCCTCTCCCTGCTATTCTATTTAAACCAAAGCCCTCCCCTGTTTCAACCTGGTTGGTTTACACTGTGTGAAGATAACAGCAAGTGCTGTTCTTCTTAGAGTTGATAAATCCCCTGAGACCTTGATTATTTCCATTGGGTATTTATAGAGCTGGGTTTAGGAGAGTTTGAGGGAGAGTAACAAGGGCCATTTCATTGCCTTTTGAGGTGCTCAAATCTGCACTGCAGCAAACAGGATTTGTAGCAACTCATTGTGATCATATCATCTTCCAGCGGATAGCACCGCGCGTGGAGGTGGATCGGAGAGCCCCCGGCGAGTCTCCCCTCTAGAGGGAGTATCCTTCTACTCCTAGGAGCAAGCTACGCGAACCGGGATCGCCCCAACTGCTCCAAAACGAAAGCCAAAGTCTGCTGCCCAGTTCTGCTGCAGAAATCTTGCAGCAGACTTTGGTGATTTTTTATAATTATTTGGATAATAATTTCTTGTAGATTTCTATTGGAGATTGAAGAGGACTTGTCCAATTTGCTGCTACTCGAATTTGGGAGCAAACGGAGGTTTGGAAGGCGGTGTTCCGATGCCGTTTTGAAAGCCAAAAACAGAGTTTTCAAGCAGCCCAAGGAGGAAGATGACTGGAATAACATTATTCCAGTTATTCCAGCCTATTCCAGGTTTATTCCAGAGTTATTCCAGGTGGAATAAATGTATGAAAAATTATTTTTTTAATCATGCATGGATAGACTTAATTGTTTAATATTATGCAAATATTTTATATGATCATACATGCCTAAATGCAACTAGAATTAGATTAGTTCCTGGCGGAGCAGATTTCTGCTGAATGAATTTTAAAAAAAATTTTAAAATCCATTCTGCTCCCGTAGATATTTGCATGCCTAGTGTAGGATCTTGTCAAACCACCTCCCTAGTGTAGGATCTTGTCAAACCACTTGGCTTTAGTACAAGTGGGAGTTGTTGGGAATTGTGTCCCAAAGCCAATCGCCTGGGTTGTAGGCGGTTGTGCTTAGTATTGTACTCATTTTATGAATTAATAAAATATTATATTTTTTGCAGCTCATCACATATTAAATTTCCCTGAAATGAACTCTTTTGATGTGATGAAGTCCTTAGGACTACACTGACTTCGATACAGAGAGGATGTATCGAGTGGTCCTTAAACCCTGTTCACAACCAAAGGATATATTGTACTGGACGGCAATATATCAAGTATAGGTTGTTGTAGTTTACATTGTTTGGTTGTCCTCATGACCAAATGAGTGTGGTGACATTGATGTGATCTACAAGTGGGATATGTGATATCTTATTGAACGTGACTCCGTGCAGCCCCTTTCTGCCAATGGGATACTCACGATTGGATATGGGTATATGTGTCCCTCCGACCTGAGGTCATCACGGTAGCTTGCAAACAACTCCCTGTGCTTTGGTGCAAGACTACCCGGATTTCTAATCCGGTGACGGAAGGTTTCTAGGTACAGGAAAGTACTTGTGGAGCAGTGATGGACCAAGATGGAATTGACCTGTCCAAACAGTTTGGATTGAATGTCTCGCAGTATCTCAATTTAGAAAATCCTCGGCCGGGGTAGCCCTAGTGAAGAGTCACTAAGCTTGCGAGGTTGAGACACGTAGTGGACTGACTCTGTCTGGGTTGGCAGCCCAAATCTCAGTCGTCCTGAGCATTAGAGGTCAAAGGGATGAATTATACGGTAACCATATACCAGAGGTTCGATAGTTTGCTCCCGCATCTTCGACCTATCCGGATGCCGGGACCCATTGCTAGATGGTTTCCTGTGCTGGTACTAGAATTGTTCTAGTGCTACCATTTAGGTTCGAACCTATGAGGTCACTCGCCACAGAGGATTACTCTCTGATCCGGATACCGATTACGATTGGGAATCGTCTCGGTTTTATGGTCACAGTATTTTTGAGCACTCTTTTCCTTATCTTGCCCTTATCAGTGTCAACCAGAAATTGTTCCGGGATGACCAGCACTGCGCCAGGATTTTTCTGAATCAGTTTTGAACTGATTCGGAGTTCGTTTCGGCCTCCAATTGATTATGAACCAATTGAACCAAGTTAAATTGGGCTCGGACCGGTTCAATTGGATTGAACCACCGTTGGTTAATTGAACCAATGGGTTTGAACCAAATTGGTTTAATGGGATTGGACCGTTTTTGGTTGGACAACTGGTTTTTCTCCTCCATGGACCGTTTTACACGGTCATTTGAATGGAGAGGAAGTGCAAACGTTTGGAAGGCCAAACAACCGAACCTTGTTTTCCCTGGCGTCTCTTCTCCTCCCTCCACCGATAGCCCTTTATTCCCTGTTTTATGGTTGATTTAATGGGTGTAACGCAGCCTCTAACTCTTCATCTTCCCAGCCTCTCCAACTCCCTCTCCCTGCTATTCTATTTAAACCAAAGCCCTCCCCTGTTTCAGCCTGGTTGGTTTACACCGTGTGAAGAGAACAGCAAGTGCTGTTCTTCTTAGAGTTGATAAATCCCCTGAGAGCTTGATTCTTTTCATTGGGTATTTGTAGAGCTGGGTTTAGGAGAGTTTGAGGGAGAGTAACAAGGGCCATTTCATTGCCTTTAGAGGTGCTCAAATATGCACTACAGCAAACAGGATTTGCTGCAACTCATTGTGATCATATCTTCTTCCAGCGGCTAGCATCGCGTGTGGAGGTGGATCGGGGAGCCCCCGGCGAGTCTCCCCTCTAGAGGGAGTATCCTTCTACTCCTAGGAGCAAGCTACATGAACCGGGATCGCCCCAACTGCTCCAAAACGAAGGCCAAAGTTAGCTGCCCAGTTCTCTGCATCAAAAATCTGGCAGCAGACTTTGATGATTTTTTATAATTATTTGGCTAAGCATTTCTTGCAGATTTCAGTTGGAGATTGAAGAGCACTTGTCCAAGTTGACGCTGTTCGAATTTGGGAGCAAACGGAGGTCCGGAAGGAGGTGTTCCGACGACATTTTGCAAGCCAAAAATAGAGTTCCAAGGAAGAAGATGACCGGAATAACTTTATTCCAGTTATTCCAGCCTATTCCAGGTTTATTCCAGAGTTATTCCAGGCAAAATAAAGGTATGGAAAATTATTTTTTTAATCATGCATGGATAGACTTAATTGTTTAAAATTATGCAAATATTTTATATGATCATACATGCCTAAATGCAACTAGATTTAGATTAGTTCCTGGCGGAGTAGATTTTCGCTGAACGAATTTTAAAAAATGTTTTAAAATCCATTCTGCTCCTGCAGATGTTTGCATACCTAGTGTAGGATCTTGTCAAACCACCTGCTTAGTTTCCTTACAGTGGTATCAAAGCCAGGTTACGATCCTGGGACCTGTGGGTTATGGGCCCACCACGCTTCCGCTGGAAGAGGCTTCACAGTCACAGGAATTTCTGCAATAGGGCAGGACTTTGAGCACTTGAAACAAGGGATTTAAAGCCTTGTTTCTCTCCCTCACAAGCTCCTAAACCCAGTCCCAAAGCTCTCCACTTGAGTCTCTCAAAGAAGAAGAATGCCTAGAGATTTTTATTGATTTCCCTTGGATCTCACACGGTGGATCAAAACTTCTCTCGCTGAAACAATGGTGCTTCTGAAGTTAAAGGGTCACAACTTCGATACCAGGACACCTATTTCTTTCAATGGTATCCGGACGCCGGGACCCATTTATAGATGCTCTGATAGTTTGCTCCCGCATCTTCGAACCTAAACGGTAGCATTAGAACAATTCTAGTACCAGCACAAGAAACCATCTTGCAATGGGTCCTGGCGTCCGGATAGGCCGAAGATGCGGGAGCAAACTATCGAACATCTGGCAGATGGATGTCCGAACCGCTTTCCTAAATGGGGAGCTGGAAGAAGAGGTGTATATGATACAGCCTGAAGGGTTCACATCCACAGATGAATCAAAAGTAAGCAAGTTGCAGAGGTCCATCTATGGACTCAAGCAAGCGTCTCGAAGTTGGAACTTATGGTTTGATAGGTGTATCAAATCGTATGGCTTCGTTAGGAACGGAGATGAACCGTGCATCTATAAATGGGTTAATGGTTCTGTGATTGTATTCCTAGTACTGTATGTTGACGACATTCTCTTAATCGGGAATGATGTCGCAGCATTACAAGGAATAAAGGTCTGGTTATCATCTCAATTCTTCATGAAGGACTTGGGTGAAGCTTCTTACATACTAGGTATGAAGATCTATAGAGATAGATCTAAGAAGCTTTTAGGACTGTCCCAGTCTATGTACATTGACACCGTGCCGAAATGGTTCAGCATGGAAAATTCCAAGAAAGACTATCTCCCGATAGGTTCTGGAATTACTCTTTCCAAGAAGGATTGTGAGACAACTCCTGACGAAAGAGAGCGCATGAGTAGAGTACCTTATGCTTCTGCAGTAGGCTCTATCATGTATGCTATGACTTGTACTAGACCAGACATGGCATACTCACTAGGAGTAGTGAGCAGATACCAGTCTGACCCAGGTGAGGCGCATTGGAAGGTGGTTAAGTCCATCCTTAAGTATTTAAGAAATACTAAAGATCAATGGCTGATTTATGGAGAACCTGACTTGAAACTTGTGGGGTACTCTGACTCCAGTTTCTAATCGGATAGAGATGATAGCAAGAGTGTGTCAGAGTTTGTTTTCACCCTGAATGGTGGTGCGATCTGCTAGAAAAGTTCTAAGCAGGCAACTATTGCAGACTCGGTATGTGAAGTAGAATACATTGCAGCATCAGATGCGGCAAAGGAAGCTGTGTGGTTGCGGAAGTTTCTTGGAGAGCTAGGGGTGGAACCTTCCCTAGATGGTCCTGTTCCGGTGTACTGTGACAGCACTGGAGCCATTGCTCAAGCTAAGGAGCCTAAAGCTCATCACCACACGAAGCACATTCTACGGCGCTACCACCTCATACGAGAGATCGTGGAATGAGGCGACATCAATCTTCTGAAGATCGATGGAAAAGAAAATTTGGCCGACCCCTTCACTAAAGCCCTCAGAATAAAAGAGTTCGACTATTGTAAATGAGAAATGGGTATTAGATACTCTTCTGATTGGCTTTAGTACAAGTGGGAGTTGTTGGGAATTGTGTCCCAAAGCCAATCGCCTGGGTTGTAGGCGGTTGTGCTCAGTATTGTACTCTTTTTATGAATTAATAAAATAATTTTTGGCAGCTCATCACATATTAAATTTTCTTGAAATGAACTCTTTCCATGTGATGAAGTCCTTAGGACTACACTGACTTCGATACAGAGAGGATGTATCCAGTGGTCTTTAAATCCTGTTCACAACCAAAGGATATATTGTACTGGATGGCAATATATCAAGTATAGGTTGTTGTAGTTCACATCGTTTGGTTGTCCTCTTGACCAAATGAGTGTGGAGACACTGATGTGATCTGCAAGTGGGATATGTGGTATCTCATTGAACGTGACTCCGTGCAGCCCCTTTTCTGCCAAAGGAAAACTCACGATTGGATATGGGTATATGTGTCCCTCTGACCTGAGGTCATCATGGTAGCTTGCAAGCAACTCCCTGTGCTTTGGTGCCGGATTTCTCGTATTTTTAATCCGGTGATGGAAGGTTTCTGGGTACAGGCAAGTACTTGTGGAGCAGTGATGGACCAAGATGGAATTGACCTGTCCAAACAGTTTGGATTGAATGTCTCGCAGTATCTCAATTTAGCAAATCCTCGGCCGGGGTAGTCCTAGTGAAGAGTCACTGGGCTTGCAAGGTTGAGACACGTAGTCGACTGACTCAGTCTTGGTTGGCAGCCCAATCTCAGTCATCCTGAGCATTAGAGGTCAAAGGGATGAATTATACGGTAACCATATGCCAGAGGTTCGATAGTTTGCTCCCGCATCTTCGACCTATCCGGATGCCGGGACCCATTGCTAGATGGTTTCCTGTGCTGGTACTAGAATTGTTCTAATGCTACCGTTTAGGTTCGAACCTATGAGGTCACACGCCATAGAGGATACTCTCTAATCCGGATACCGATTACGATTGGGAATCGTCTCATTTTTATGGTCACAGTATTTTTGAGCACTCTTTTCCCCGTCTTGCCCTTGTTTGTGTCAACCGGAAATTGTTCCGGGGTGACCAGCACTACGCCAGGATTTTTCTGAATCAGTTTTGAACTGATCGGAGTTTGTTTTGGTCTCCAATTGGTTGTGAACCAATTGAACCAATTTTATTGGGCTCGGACCGGTTCAATTGGATTGAACCACCGTTGGTTAATTGAACCAATGGATTTGAACCAAATTGGTTTAACGGTTTGAACCAATTTTTGCTTGGACCGGTTATTTGAACCGGTGGACCGGTTTACACATTTTTTTCCACGTTGAATTTTCTACTCCCTGGACCGTTTTACACGGTCATTTGAATGGAGAGGAAGTGCAAACGTTTGGCAGGCCAAACAACCGAACCTTGTTTTCCTTGGTGTCACTTCTCCTCCCTCCACCGATAGAACTATTTTCCCGATTTAAATGATGGATTAATCCCTGTTAATAGCTTGATTAATTGGGTTAATGGCAGCGTCCGTCTCTTCCCCTCCCAGCCTCTCCACCTCCCTCTCCCTTTGCTGTCCTATTTAAACAACAGCACCATTGTTTCAGCGAGAGAAGTTTTGATCCACCTGTGAGATCCAAGGGAAATCAATAAAAATCTCTAGGCATTCTTCTTCTTTGAGAGACTCAAGTGGAGAGCTTTGGGACTGGGTTTAGGAGCTTGTGAGGGAGAGAAACAAGGCTTTAAATCCCTTGTTTCAAGTGCTCAAAGTTCTGCCCTGTTGCAGAAATTCCTGTGACCGTGAAGCTCTCTTCCAGCGGCTAGCACCGCACGTGAAGAAGGATCCGAGAGCCCCGGGCATGTCTTCCCTCTAGAGAGAGTATCCTTCTACTCCTAGGAGCAAGCTACGCAGACCAGGATCGCTCCAGCTGCTCCAAAACGAAGGCCAAAGTCTACTACCCAGTTCTGCTGCAGAAATCTGGCAGCAGAACTTTGTGATTTTTTATAATTATTTGGCTAACCATTTCTTGCAGATTTCAATTGGAGATAGAAGATCACTTGTCTAAGTTGCCGCTGCTCGAATTTGGGAGCAAACGGAGGTCCGGAAGGAGGTGTTCCGACGACATTTTGCAAGACAAAAATAGAGTTCCAAGGAGGAAGACGACTGGAATAACTTTATTGCAGTTATTCCAGCCTATTCCAGGTTTATTCAGAGTTAGTCCAGGCAGAATAAAGGTATGGAAAATTATTTTTTTAATCATGCATGGATAGACTTAATTGTTTAATATTATGCAAATAATTTATATGATCATACATGCCTAAATGCAACTAGATTTAGATTAGTTCCTGGCGGAGCAGATTTCTGCTGCATGAATTTTAAAAAATATTTTAAAATCCATTCTGCTCCCACAGATGTTTGCATGCCTAGTGTAGGATCTTGTCAAACCACCTGCTTAGTTTCCTTTCAGTGGTATCAGAGCCAGGTTTCATAATCAAAATATGCTGCCAAAGCAAGCATGATCCGAATGGACTTGAGCATTGCCACACGGGAGAAAGTCTCATCATAATCGATACCATATCGTTGACGATACCCCTTGGCAACCAGACGGGCTTTATAGATCTCTACCTTCCCATCTACACCCCTTTTCCTCTTGAAGATCCATTTACACCCGATGGATTTTATTCCTTCAGGCGGATCAACCAATGTCCAAACATTATTGATTTCCATGGACTCCATTTCGGATCGCATGGCTCCAAGCCATGCCTCAGAGTCAGATCTCTGAAGTGCATCCATATAGGTGATCGGATCCTCATTGTTCTCATCGAGCTCAATGGGATCGTCATCCCGGACCAAGAAACCGTAGTACCTGTCCGGCTGACATGGTATTCTACCGGATCTCCTAATGGGTTCTGGGTGTGATTCAATCACAGCTGGTTCTACGATGTCCTTAGAGTGCGTAGGTTCTTCTATTGACTGAACTTCATCAAGTTCAATCTTAAAAGATATAGTTCCTTCTCCAAGGAACTCCTTTTTCCAAAAAGATAGCTCTAAGAGCAACGAACACCTTTTGTTCATTCTCCAAGTAGAAGAAATACCCTTTGGTTTCCTTAGGATAACCAATGAATAAACACCAGTCAGACCTAGGACCAAGTTTGTTTGAGTCTAAACGCTTTATGTAAGCCAGACAACCCCAGACCCGAAGGTGTGAGATTGAGGGTTTACATCCATTCCACATCTCATACGGAGTGGAGACAACAGACTTACTTGGAACATTATTTAATAAGTAACAGGCTGTCTGAAGCGCATATCCCCAAAAGGATAGTGGCAGAGTTGCAAAGCCCATCATGGATCGAACCATGTCCAACAAGATTCGATTCCTCCTTTCGGACACACCATTTAACTGTGGTGTTCCTGGAGGAGTCCACTGAGAGAGAATTTCATTCTCCTCAAGATATGTCAAAAAAGCAACAGATAAGTATTCACCACCTCGATCAGATTGAAGGGTTTTAATACTTTTTCCAGTTTGCTTTTCTACTTCATTACGATATCGTTTGAACATTTCAAACGATTCAGACTTATGTCTCATTAAAAAGACATAACCGAACCTTGAAAAGTTGTCTGTAAAAGTAATGAAATATTTGTATCCTCCTCTGGCACTAACTGTCATCGGTCCACATACATCAGTATGTATTAGACTTAGAAGTTCTGTAGCTCGTTCACCCTTTCCAGTAAAAGGTGACATGGTCATTTTACCAAGTAAACAGGATTCACAAGTGGGCAGTGATTCAGAATCACTGACCTTGAGGAGTCCATCTCCTCGCATCTTGTTTATCCTATTTTGGTTAATATGACATAGCCTATAGTTCTAACCTTGGGCATTTGCTAGAAGTGTACATTACACTAACAGGCCTTGATAGTACGTATATGCCATTATTTAATCTACCTTTCATTATAACAGAGTTATTCAAAATAACATTGCAAAAATCTCCTTTTATTGATAGTTCAAAACCATAATTGGCCAAAAGCCCTACAGAGATTATGCTCATAATGAAACTAGGACAATAGTGACAGTCGACTAGTTCGACAGTACAAGACTCAAAGACAAGATGCAGGACTCCGATCGCCAGTACTGAAACTCGATTTCCATTCCCGACGCTCAGAAACTGTTCTCCATCTTCAAATCTTCTGCTAACTTGAAGTCCCTATAATGAATTACAAACATGAATTGGACTACCAGTATCCAATACCCAGTTAGCAGTATCAACAATTAAGTAATTACAAGGTTTTATCATATAAATACCATGTTCAGCAGACTTCTGCTTCCTCGGCCTGTTCGGATCAAGGGATGCAATATAAAGAGAACAGATCCTCTTCCAGTGTCCCTTCTTCTTGCAGTAGAAACATTCTGTAGAAGATTGATCAGCCTTATACTTCCTGGTCTGACTAGGGCCTGGAACATTCAGTACCTTCTTTCCCTTCTTATTCATTTTCTTCTTCCCTTTCTTAAAGGGACGACGACCTCTACTACCTCCCACTAAATTCACCACCCCCTTATTTAGTTGGTGGTCTTTCTCAAAAGTCTGCAGCAACTCCAAAAGACTATGGTAGTTGACTGCAGGCTTGTTCATTCTGTAATGATCGAGAAAATCATGATAGGAGGAGGGAAGAAATTCAAGATCTCATCCTTGCCGAGCTGCTCGTGCAAGGGGCATCCTAGTTTCCCCAACTTTTCAATCAGCTTGATCATGTACAATACATGATCAGTGACTGAATCGCCATTCGGCATCTTGGAGTTATAGATGGCACAAGACACTTTGTACCGTTCTACATCATCCAGGGTGCCGAAGGATTCCTTTAACTTTTGAAGGATTTCATCAGGTTGGGCCTCCTCGAATTTGCGACTGAACTCGTCGCTCATTACCGCTAACATAATGCATCGGACAGTAGTCCGATCAGAGACCCACTTCAGATAAGCATCTCTGACCGCACTCCGTTCATTAGCGGGAGGGATTTCAGGTGCCGGATCCGCTATTACATAGAGGATCCATTCATGCTCCAAAACAATTCTCAATCTTCGATACCAACTATCGAAGTTATGACCCTTTAACTTCTCAACAGGTCCCAGGATCGTAACCTCTCAACAGGTCCCAGGATCGTAACCTGGCTCTGATACCATTGAAAGAAACAGGTGCAGGAGGTTTGACATGAACCTACAATAGGCAAGCAAACAGAGCATGGGAGCACAGGGGATTTTAAAACATTTTTAAAAAATCCGTGCAGCGGAAATCTGCTTTACCCAAAAACTAATCTAATTCTAGTTGCAATTAGGCATGTAGAATAATATAAAATATTTGAATTAAAATTCAAATCATGCATGATTAAAAATTTTTTTTTTTCATACCTTATTCCGGCTGGAATAACCCTGGGATAAAGTTGGAATAGGCTAGAATAAGTGGGATAAACTTATTCCAGTCATCTTCTTCCTTGGGCTGCAGAAAACTCTGGTTTGGGGTTGAAAAATGTCACCGGAATGATGGCTTCCGGACCTCCGTTTGCTCCCAAAATTTAGCAACAGTAACTTGGACAAGTGCTCTTCGATCTCCAATTAAAATCTACGAGAAAAACTTAGCCAAAAATTTATAAAAAATCACCAAAGTCTGCTACCAGAATTTCTGCAACAGAACTGGGCAGCAGACTTTGGCCTTCGATTTGGAGCAGCTAGAGCGATCCCGGCTCGCGTGGCTTGCTCCTAGGAGTAGAAGGATACTCCCTCTAGAGGGGAGACACGCCCAGGGCTCTCGGTTCCCACTCCACATGCGGTGCTAGTCGCTGGAAGTTGATTCGGCCATAGTGAACGGCAGCAACAAAGCTTTGCTGCAGTCCAGGGATTAGAGCACTCAATGGGACAATGATAAGGACCTTGAAACTCTCCCTCTCACCCTCCAAAACCCAGCCTATAAGAGGAGAGTCTAAGCTCTCAATCTGGGGATCTCTCAACCTCTCTCAAAAAAAGGAACAGCAGGTAAAGTTTCAGGTTCTTCACGGCTGAAACTCATCTCATGAAACAGGGGACTTAGGATGGTATAAATAGGCAACAGAGGAAGAGGGAGGTGGAGAGACTGGGAGAGGAAGAGGCAGCAGCTGCCAATACCCCATTAACCAGCAATTAACAAGGTTTAATGGAGGGGTGGAGGAGAGGAAGGGACAATGCCCAGCGATGGAGAAGATTGGGACGTTCGGCCTTCCTCCCAACATTTTACCGTGTAAAACGGTCCAAGGGAGAAATTAAATACCGGTTCAAAAGAAAACCGATCCAAAAAACCTTAAACCAATTAGGTTCAAACCCATTGGTTCATTTAACCAACGGTGGTTCAATCCAATAGAACCGGTCCGAGCCCAATAAAATTGGTTCAATTGGTTCACAACCAATTAGAGGCCGAAACGAGCTCCGAATCAGTTCAAAACTGATTCAGAAAAATCCTGGCGCAGTGCTGGTCAACCCGGAATAATTTTCAGTTGACACAGACAAGGGCAAGACGGGGAAAAGAGTGCTCAAAAATACCGTGACCATGAAACCGAGACGATTCCCAATCGTAATCGGTATCCGGATCAGAGAGTAATCCTCTGTGGCGTGTGACCTCATAGGTTCGAACCTAAACGGTAGCACTGGAATAATTCTAGTACCAGCACAGGAAACCATCTAGCAATGGGTCCCGGCGTCCGGATAGGTCGAAGATGCAGGAGGAAATTATCGAACCTCTGGCATATGGTTACGGTATAATTCATCCCTTTGACCTCTAATGCTCAGGATGACTGAGATTGGGCTGCCAACCCATACAGAGTCAGTCCACTACGTGTCTCAACCTCACAAGCACAGTGACTCTTCACTAGGGCTACCCCGGTTGAGGATTTGCTAAATTGAGATACTGCAAGACATTCAATCCAAACTGTTTGGACAGGTCAATTCCATCTTGGTCCATCACTGCTCCACAAGTTCTTGCCTGTACCCAGAAACTTTCCATCACCGGATTAAAAATCTGGGTAGTCCGGCACCAAAGCACAGGGAGTTGCTTGCAAGCTACCGTGATTACCTCAGGTTAGAGGGACACATATACCCATATCCAATCGTGAGTATCCCTTTGGCAGAAAGGGGCTGCACGGAGTCACGTTCAATGAGATATCACATATCCCACTTGCAGATCACATCAGTGTCACCAACTCATTTGGTCAAGAGGACAACCAAACAATGTGAACTGCAACAACCTATACTTGATATATTGTCGTCTAGTACAATATATCCTTTGGTTGTGAACAGGGTTTAAGGACCACTCGATACATCCTCTCTGTATCGAAGACAGTGTAGTCCTAAGGACTTCATCACATGGAAAGAGTTCATTTCAGGGAAATAATATGTGATGAGCTGTCAAAAATAATATTTTATTAATTCAAAGAAAGAGTACAATATTTAGCTCAACCGCCTACAACCCAGGCGATTGGCTTTGGGACACAATTCCCAACAACTCCCACTTGTACTAAAGCCAATCAGAAGAGTATCTAATACCCATTTCCCATTTACAATAGTCGAACTCTTTTATTCCGAGGGCTTTAGTGAAGGGGTCTGCTAGATTTTCTTTTCCATCGATCTTCAGAAGATTGATGTCGCCTCATTCCACGATCTCTCGTACGAGGTGGTTGCGCCGCAGTATATGCTTGGTGCGGTGATGAGCTTTAGGCTCCTTAGCTTGAGCAATGGCTCCAGTGCTGTCACAGTACACCGGAACAGGACCATCTAGGGAAGGTGCCATCCCTAGCTCTCCAAGGAACTTCCGCAACCACATAGCTTCCTTTGCTGCATCTGATGCTGCAATATATTCTGCTTCGCATACCGAGTCTACAACAGTTGCCTGCTTGGAACTTTTCCAGCAGATCGCTCCTCCATTCAGGGTAAATATAAACCCTGACACACTCTTGCTATCATCTCTATCTGACTGGAAACTGGAGTCAGAGTACCCCACAAGTTGCAAGTCAGGTTCTCCATAAATCAGCCATTGATCTTTAGTATTTCTCAAATACTTAAAGATGGACTTAACCACCTTCCAATGCACCTCACCTGGGTCAGACTGGTATCTACTCACTACTCCTAGTGAGTATGCCACGTCTGGTCTAGAACAAGTCATAGCATACATGATAGAGCCTACTGCAGAAGCATAAGGTACTCTACTCGTGTGCTCTCTTTCCTCAGGAGTTGTCACACAATCCTTCTTGGAAAGAGTAATCCCAGAACCTATCGAGAGATAGCCTTTCTTGGAATTTTCCATGCCGAACCGTTTCAGCATGGTGTCAATGTACATAGACTGGGACAGTCCCAAAAGCTTCTTAGATCTATCTCCATAGATCTTCATACCTAGTATGTAAGAAGCATCACCCAAGTCCTTCATGGAGAATTGAGATGATAACCAGACCTTTATTCCTTGTAATGCTGCAACATCATTCCCGATTAAGAGAATATCATCAGCATACAGTACTAGGAATACAATCACAGAACCATTAACCCATTTATAGATGCATGGTTCTTCTCTGTTCCTAACGAAGCTATACGATTTGATACACCTATCAAACCGTAAGTTCCAACTTCGAGATGCTTGCTTGAGTCCATAGATGGACCTCTGCAACTTGCATACTTTTGATTCATCTGTGGATGTGACCCTTCAGGCTGTATCATATACACCTCTTCTTCCAGCTCCCCATTTAGGAATGCGGTTCAGACATCCATCTGCCAGATCTCGTAATCAAAATATGCTGCCAAAGCAAGCATGATCCGAATGGACTTGAGCATTGCCACAGGGTAGAAAGTCTCATCATAATCGATACCATATCGCTGACGATACCCCTTGGCAACCAGACGGGCTTTATAGGTCTCTACCTTCCCATCTGCGCCCCTTTTCCTCTTGAAGATCCATTTACACTCGATGGGTTTTATTCCTTCAGGCGGATCAACCAATGTCCAAACATTATTGATTTCCATGGACTCCATTTCGGATCGCATGGCTCCAAGCCATGCCTCAGAGTCAGATCTCTGAAGTGCATCCATATAGGTGATCGGATCCTCATTGTTCTCATCGAGCTCAAATGGATTGCCGTCCTGGACCAAGAAACTGTAGTATCTGTCCGGCTGACATGGTATTCTACCGGATCTCCTAATGGGTTCTTGGTGTGATTCAATCATAGCCGGTTCTACGATGTCCTTAGAGTGTGTAGGTTCTTCTATTGGCTGAACTTCATCAAGTTCAATCTTAGAAGCTATAGTTCCTTCTCCAAGGAACTCCTTTTCCAAAAAGATAGCTCTAAGAGCAACGAACACCTTTTGTTCATTCACCAAGTAGAAGAAATATCCTTTGCTTTTCTTAGGATAACCAATGAATAAACACCGGTCAGACCTAGGACCAAGTTTGTCTGAGTCTAAACACTTTACGTAAGCCGGACAACCCTAGACCCGAAGGTGTGAGATTGAGGGTTTACGTCCATTCCACATCTCATAAGGAGTGGAGACAACAGACTTACTTGAAACATCATTTAATAAGTAACAGGCTGTCTAAAGTGCATATCCCCAAAAGGATAGCGGCAAAGTTGCAAAGCCCATCATGGATCGAACCATGTCCAACAAGGTTCGATTCCTCCTTTCTGACACACCATTCAACTTTGGTGTTCCTGGAGTAGTCCACTAAGAGAATTCCATTCTCCTCAAGATATGTCAAAAATTCACCAGATAAGTATTCACCACCTCGATCAGATCAAAGGGTTTTAATACTTTTTCCAGTTTGCTTTTCTACTTCATTACGGTATTGTTTGAACATTCCAAACGACTCAGACTTATGTCTCATTAAAAAGACATAACCGAGCCTTGAAAAGTTGTCTGTAAAAATATTGAAATATTTGTATCCTCCTCTGGCACTAACTGTCATCGGTCTACATACATCAGTATGTATTAGACTTAGAAGTTCTGTAGCTCGTTCACCTTTTCCAGTAAAAGGTGACTTGGTCATTTTACCAAGTAAACAGGATTCACAAGTCGGCAGTGATTTAGAATCACTAACCTCGAGGAGTCCATTTCCTCGCATCAGTTTTATCCTATTTTGGTTAATACGACCTAGCCTACAGTGCCAAAGATACAAATCGTTGACATTATATAACCTTGGGCATTTGCTAGAAGTGTACATTACACTAACAGGCCTTGATAGTACATATATGCCATTATTTAATCTAGCTTTCATTATCACAGAGTTATTCAAAATAACATTGCAAAAATCTCCCTTTATTGATAGTTCAAAACGACAATTAGCCAAAAGGCCTACAGAGATTATGCTCATAATGAAACTAGGACAATAGTGACAGTCGACTAGTTCGACAGTACAAGACTCAAAGACAAGACGCAGGACTCCGACCGCCAGTACTGGAACACGATTTCTATTCCCAACGCTCAGAAACTGTTCTCCATCTTCAAATCTTCTGCTAACTTGAAGTCCCTGTAATGAATTACAAACGTGAATTGGACTACCAGTATCCAATACCCAGTTAACAGTATCAACAATTGAGTAATTACAAGGTTTTATCATATAAATACCTTGTTCAGCAGACTTCTGCTTTCTCGGCCTGTTCGGATCAAGGGATGCAATATAAAGAGGACAGTTCCTCTTCCAGTGTCCTTTCTTCTTGCAGTAGAAGCACTCTGCAGAAGACTGATCAGCCTTATACTTTCTGGTCTGACTAGGGCCAGGAGAATTCAGTACCTTCTTTCCCTTCTTATTCATTTTCTTCTTCCCTTTCTTAAAGGGACGACAACCTCTACTTCCTCCCACTAAATTCACCACCCCCTTATTCAGTTGGTGGTCTTTCTCGAAAGTCTGCAGCAACCCCAAAAGACCATGGTAGTAGACTGCAGGCTTGTTCATTATATAATGATCAAGAAAGTCAAGATAGGAGGAGGGAAGAGAATTAAGGATCGCATCCTTGCCGAGCTGCTCGTGCAAGGGGCATCCGAGTTTGCCCAGCTTTTCAATCAGCTCGATCATGTACAATACATGATCAGTGACTGAACCACCATTCAGCATCTTGGAGTTGTAGATGGCACAAGACACTTTGTACCGTTCTACATCATCAGTGGTGCCGAAGGATTCCTTCAACTTTTGAAGGATTTCATCAGGTTGGGCCTCCTCAAATTTGCGACTGAACTCGTCCTTCATCGCCGCTAACATAATTCACTGGACAGTAGTCCGATCAGAGACCCACTTCAGATAAGCATCTCTGACCGCACTCCATGCATTAGCGAGAGGGATTTCAGGTGCCGGATCCGTTATCACATAAAGGATCCGTTCATGCTCCAGAACGATTCTCAACCTTCGATACCAACTATCGAAGTTGTGACCCTTTAACTTCTTGTTATTGAGAAGTGACCGGTGCGATAAATTTGAAAACATCTGAAAAGAAAATAAGACCAAATTAGTTTATGAATTAATAACTTAACCAAAAGACTTGGACTTTAGTCTAAAGGTTTCTCCCACTAATTTTTAAGATTGGTAGCCTCTAACTACAATCCGTGAAAACACTTTTTCAAGTGGGTACTGAATCCAATAGGCCTCGCATGAGCCCGACTATGGCCAGCTCACCCATACAAGCATAAAGGTAGGTTCGTCAACCAATTGTTTCCCTAAACAATTTTCAGTATTTTATTTTATCCCAGAGAGCACCCCAATCGGCCTAGGGGCCTCCTATTGCGGGTCTCTGGTTAGGTGCAACCATTAAAATGACAAATCCAATGCTTCCAGCTAACTAAAGACCCAGCCCGACTATGGCCAGCCCACCTGGTCCCGTTAAGGAGGTTGCACTAAATCATCATCGATCAGACAGAAATTCCAGTCGCCGGATGTACACCCGTTCTATGGAACTGTCGATGCATACCAAGCTAGTGGACACATTTCTATCCAACTTAATAGGAGGCTAAGACACTATCAACTCCTTGACTTAGTCTTTTTAAGGACCCAATAATTTTAGAGGATTTTTTATAGTTGTGACAGAAAAAAAGATAAGGACATGAATCATCCTCCCACTGAATTAATCAGATTCCAAGAGGGTTGAAATAAATCAACAAATGATCCATGGGCACCTATAGATTAGTCAGACCGATCAACCTGGGTGACATGGGTTAACTCGAGTCATTGAGCTTTTTCAATCAGTTCTGGTCGACTTGACTAGCCAGGTAGGTGAGATCATGGGTGAGTATCCGCCATTAACCATCTTTCCTAGACACCAACCAAGTTGGCCAGGAAAGAGGTAGCCTCATACAACCATGATCACAATGCCAAACCTACCTCTACACCAGTCGGTTTATCAGACTCGATCAGATTAGCCTAAAGACTCGGGCATCCACTGAGCCAATAATTGGATCCATTTTAGATGAACGGATCAACTAATCTAACTATTAGATAGTTCTAAAGAAGGGCCTTAAACAACTTTTGTTTAATCTTCTTTTAATCCGGTTCAACTAAACTTAGCTCTAACCCAGTAATGGACCCAACTAATCAGCTAACCCAATTAACCCAAAATGGCTTATGCAAATTTTGATTAGATTTCATAAACCTAATTTTTTTTTTAATAAGTCAAACACTTAATTAAAATAATTTTTAATTAAGTCTCTATGTAAAATAATTTTTACATAACAAAAAATCATGCATCAAGATATTTTACACATATTTTATATTCATATTAAACATGCCTAAAATCATGTATCACCAAATTAAAATAATTTTTAATTTTTAATATTCTTTAAGGATCCTTCTGAAGAGGCCAACACAGATAATCCGCATCGTGTCAAAGACACACGGTCATGGTGAAGGTCTCAACTAGGTTCCAAAAAGAAATTTGGATACATTTTAGATTAAACCAATTTTAATCTATTAAACATGCATACTAGATTAGATTACGTATGGAACCTGCTCTGATACCATTTAAAGCAAACTATCAGAGCCAGGTTGCGATCCTAGGACCTGTAACGAATTACAAATCCTGCACGAATTTTTTAAAAATGTTTTAAAATCCCCTGTGCTCCCGTGCACCTATTTTTGTCAATGGTTTCAGAGCTGGTTCCATATGTAATCTAATCTAGTATGCATGTTTAATAGATTAAAATTGGTTTAATCTAAAATGTATTCAAATTTTTTTTTGGAACCTAGTTGAGACCTTCACCATGACCGTGTGTCTTTGACACGATGCGGATCATCTGTGTTGGCCTCTTCAGAAGGATCCTTAAAGAATATTAAAAATTAAAAATTATTTTAATTTGGTGATACATGATTTTAGGCATGTTTAATATGAATATAAAATATGTGTAAAATATCTTGATGCATGATTTTTTGTTATGTAAAAATTGTTTTACATAGAGACTTAATTAAAAATTATTTTAATTAAGTGTTTGGCTTATTAAAAAAATTTTTAGGTTTATGAAATCTAATCAAAATTTGTATAAGCCATTTTGGGTTAATTGGGTTAGCTGATTAGTTGGGTCCATTACTGGGTTAGACCTAAGTTTAGTTGAACCGGATTAAAAGAAGATTAAACAAAAGTTGTTTAAGGCCCTTCTTTAGAACTATCTAATAGTTAGATTAGTTGATCCGTTCATCTAAAATGGATCCAATTATTGGCTCAGTGGACGCCCGAGTCTTTAGGCTAATCTGATCGAGTCTGGTAAACCGACTGGTGTCGAGGTAGGTTTGGCATTGTGATCATGGTTGTATGAGGCTACCTCTTTTCTGGCCAACTTGGTTGGTGTCTAGGAAAGATGGTTATTGGCGGATACTCACCCATGATCTCACCTACCTGGCTAGTCGAGTTGACCAGAACTGATTGGAAAAGCTCAATGACTCGAGTTAACCCATGTCACCTAGGTTGATCGGTCTGACTGATCTATAGGTGCCCATGGATCAATATGTTGATTTATATCAACCCTCTTGGAATCTGATTGATTCAGTGGGAGGATGATCCATGTCCTTGTCTTATCTTCTGTCACAATTAAAATCCTCTAAAATTATTAGGTCCTTAAAAAGAGTATGTCAAGGTGTTGACAATGTCTTAGCCTCCCATTAAGTCGGTTAGAAATGTGTCCACTAGCTTGGTGTGCATCGGCAGTTCCAAAGAACGGGTGTACATCCGGCGACTGGAATTTCTATCTAATCGATGATGGTTCAGTGCAACCTCCTTAACGGGACCAGGTGGGCCGGCCAAAGTTGGGCTTGGTCTTTAGTTAGCTGGAAGCATTGGATTTGTCATTTTAATGGTTGGACCTAACCAGAGACCCGCAATAGAAGGCCCCAAGGCCGATTAGGGTGTTCTCTGGGGCAAAATAAAATATTAAAAATTATTTAGGGAAACAATTGGTTTACGAACCTACCTTTAGGCTCGTATGGGTGAGCCGGCCAAAGTCGGGCTCATGCGAGGCCTATTGGATTTCAGTACCCACTTGAAAAAGTATTTTCACGGATTAGAGTTAGAGGCTACCAATCTAAAAAATTAGTGGGAGAAACCTTTAGACTAAAGTCCAAGTCTTTTGGTTAAATTATTAATTCATACACTAATTTGGTCTTATTTTCTTTTCAGATGTCTTCTAATTTATCGCTCCGGTCACTTCTCTATAACGAGAAGTTAAAGGGTTACAACTTCGATAGTTGGTATCGAAGGTTGAGAATCGTTCTAGAGCATGAACGGATCTTTTATGTGATAACGGATCCGGCACCTGAAATCCCTCCCGCTAATGCACGGAGTGCGGTCAGAGACGCTTATCTTAAGTGGGTCTCTGATCGGACTACTGTCCAGTGCATTATGTTAGTGGCGATGAACGACGAGTTCAGTCGCAAATTCGAGGAGGCCCAACCTGATGAAATCCTTCAAAAGTCTAAGGAATCCTTCGGCACCATGGATGATGTAGAACGGTACAAAGTGTCTTGTGCCATCTACAACTCCAAGATGCCGAATGGTGGTTCAGTCACTGATCATGTATTGTACATGATCGAGCTGATTGAAAAGCTGGGCAAACTCGGATGCCCCTTGCACGAGCAGCTCGGCAAGGATGCGATCCTGAATTCTCTTACCTCCTCCTATCTTGACTTTCTTGATCATTATAGAATGAACAAGCCTGCAGTCAACTACCATGGTCTTTTGGGGTTGCTGCAGACTTTCGAGAAAGACCACCAACTGAATTAGGGGGTGGTGAATTTAGTGGAAGGAAGTAGAGGTCGTCGTCCCTTTAAGAAAGGGAAGAAGAAAACAAATAAAAAGGGAAAGAAGGTGCAGAATGCTCCTGGCCCTAGTCAGACCAGGAAGTATAAGGCTGATCAATCTTCTGCAAAATGTTTCTACTACAAGAAGAAGGGACACTGGAAGAGGAACTGTCCTCTTTACATTGCGTCCCTTGATTCGAACAGGCCAAGGAAGCAGAAGTCTGCTGAACAAGGTATTTATATGATAAAACCTTGTAATTACTCAATTGTTGATATTGCTAACTGGGTATTGGATTATGGTAGTCCAATTCACGTTTGTAATTCGTTACAGAGACTTCAAGTTAGCAGAAGATTTGAAGATGGAGAACAATTTCTTAGCATCGGGAATGGAAATCGTGTTCCGGTACTGGCGGTCGGAGTCCTGCATCTTGTCTTTGAGTCTTGTATTGTCGAACTAGTCGACTGTCACTATTGTCCTAGTTTCATTATGAGCATAATCTCTGTAGGCCTTTTGGCTAATTATGGTTTTGAACTATCAATAAAGAGAGATTTTTGCAATGTTATTTTGAATAACTCTGTGGTAATGAAAGCTAGATTAAATAATGGCATATATGTACTATCAAGGCCTGTTAGTGTAATGTACACTTCTAGCAAACGCCCAAGGTTAGATAATGTCAACGATTTGTATCTTTGGCACTGTAGGCTAGGTCATATTAACCAAAATAGGATAAACAAGATGCGAGGAAATGGACTCCTCGAGGTCAGTGATTCTGAATCACTGCCTACTTATGAATCCTGTTTACTTAGTAAAATGACCAAGTCACCTTTTATTGGAAAAGGTGAACGAGCTACATAACTTCCAAGTCTAATACATACTAATGTATGTGGACCGATGACAGTTAGTGCCAGAGGAGGGTACAAATATTTCATTACTTTTACATACGACTTTTCAAGGTTCGGTTATGTCTTTTTAATGAGATATAAGTCTGAGTCGTTTGAAATGTTCAAACGATACCGTAATGAAGTAGAAAAGCAAACTGGAAAAGGTATTAAAACCATTCGATCTGATCGAGGTGGTGAATACTTATCTGGTGAATTTTTGACATATCTTGAGGAGAATGGAATTCTCTCTCAGTGGACTCCTCCAGGAACACCACAGTTGAATGGTGTGTCTGAAAGGAGGAATCGAACCTTGTTGGACATGGTTCGATCCATGATGGGCTTTGCAACTTTGCAACTATCCTTTTGGGGATATGCACTTCAGACAGCCAGTTACTTATTAAATAATGTTCCAAGTAAGTCTGTTGTCTCCACTCCGTATGAGATATGGAATGGACGTAAATCCTCAATCTCACACCTTCGGGTCTGGGGTTGTCCGGCTTACGTAAAGTGTTTAGACTCAGACAAACTTGGTCCTAGGTCTGACCGGTGTTTATTCATTGGTTATCCTAAGGAAACCAAAATGTATTTCTTCTACTTGGAGAATGAACAAAAGGTGTTCGTTGCTCTTAGAGCTATCTTTTTGGAAAAGGAGTTCCTTGGAGAAGGAAATATAGCTTCTAAGATTGAACTTGATGAAGTTCAGCCAATAGAAGAACCTGCACACTCTAAGGACATCGTAGAACCGGCTGTGATTGAATCACACCCATAACCCATTAGGAGATCCGGTAGAATACCGTGTCAGTCGGACAGATACTACGGTTTCTTGGTCCGGGACGGCGATCCCATTGAGCTCGATGAGAACAATGAGGATCCGATCACCTATATGGATGCACTTCAGAGATCTGACTCTGAGGCATGGCTTGGAGCCATGCGATCCGAAATGGAGTCCATGGAAATCAACAATGTTTGGACATTGGTTGATCCGCCTGAAGGAATAAAACCCATCGGGTGTAAATGGAACTTCAAGAGGAAAAGGGGCGCAGATGGGAAGGTAGAGACCTATAAAGCCCGTCTGGTTGCCAAGGGGTATCGTCAGCGATATGGTATCGACTATGACGAGACTTTCTTCCCTATGGCAATGCTCAAGTCCATTCGGATCATGCTTGCTTTGGTAGCATATTTTGATTACGAGATCTAGCAGATGGATGTTCGAACCGCTTTCCTAAATGGGGAGCTGGAAGAAGAGGTGTATATGATACAGCCTGAAGGGTTCACATCCACAGATGAATCAAATGTATGCAAGTTGCAGAGGTCCATCTATGGACTCAAGCAAGCATCTCGAAGTTGGAACTTACGGTTTGATAGGTGTATCAAATTGTATGGCTTCGTTAGGAATGGAGAAGAACCGTGCATCTATAAATAGGTTAATGGTTCTGTGATTGTATTCCTAGTACTATATGTTGATGACATTTTCTTAATCGGGAATGATGTCGCAGCATTATAAGGGATAAAGGTCTGGTTATCATCTCAATTCTCTATGAAGGACTTGGGTGAAGCTTCTTACATACTAGGTATGAAGATCTATAGAGATAGATCTAAGAAGCTTTTGGGACTGTCCCAATCTATGTACATTGATACCATGCTGAAATGGTTCAGCATGAAAAATTCCAAGAAAGGCTATCTCCCGATAGGTGCTGTAATTACTCTTTCCAAGAAGGATTGTGCGACAACTCCTGAGAAAAGAGAGCGCATGTATAGAGTACCTTATGCTTCTGCAGTATGTTCTATCATGTATGCTATGACTTGTTCAATACCATACATGGCATACTCACTAGGAGTAGTGAGTAGATACCAGTCTGACCCAGGTGAGGCGCATTGGAAGGTGGTTAAGTCCATCCTTAAGAATTTGAGAAATACTAAAGATCAATGGCTGATTTATGGAGAACCTGACTTGAAACTTGTGGGGTACTCTGACTCCAGTTTCCAGTCAGATAGAGATGATAGCAAGAGGGTGTCAAGGTTTGTATTTACCCTGAATGGAAGGGCGATCTGCTGGAAAAGTTCCAAGCAGGCAACTGTTGCAAACTCGGTATGCGAAGCAGAATATATTGCAGCATCAGATATAGCAAAGGAAGCTATGTGGTTGCGGAAGTTCCTTGGAGAGCTAGGGGTGGCACCTTCCCTAGATGGCCCTGTTCCGGTGTACTATGACAGCACTGGAGCCATTGCTCAATCTAAACAGCCTAAAGCTCATCACCGCACCAAGCATATACTGCGGCGCTACCACCTCGTACGAGAGATCATGGAACGAGGCGACATCAATCTTCTGAAGATCGATGGAAAAGAAAATCTAGTCGACCCTTTCATTAAAGCCCTCAGAATAAAAGAGTTTGACTATTGTAAATGGGAAATGGGTATTAGATACTCTTCTGATTGGCTTTAGTACAAGTGGGAGTTGTTGGGAATTGTGTCCCAAAGCCAATCGCCTGGGTTATAGGCGGTTGAGCTAAATATTGTACTCTTTCTTTGAATTAATAAAATATTATTTTTGGTAGCTCATCATATATTATTTTCCTGAAATGAACTCTTTCCATGTGATGAAGTCCTTAGGACTACACTGTCTTCGATACAGAGAGGATGTATCGAGTGGTCCTTAAACCCTGTTCACAACCAAAGGATATATTATACTGGATGGCAATATATCAAGTACAGGTTGTTGCAGTTCACATCGTTTGGTTGTCCTCTTGACCAAATGAGTGTGGTGACACTGATGTGATCTGCAAGTGGGATATGTGATATCTCATTGAACGTGACTACGTGCAGCCCTTTTCTGCCAAAGGGATACTCACGATTGGATATGGGTATATGTGTCCCTCTGACCTGAGGTAATCACGGTAGCTTGCAAGCAACTCCCTGTGCTTTGGTGCCAGACTACCCGGATTTTTAATCCAGTGACGAAAGGTTTCTGGGTACAGGCAAGTACTTGTGGAGCAGTGATGGACCAAGATGGAATTGACCTGTCCAAACAGTTTGGATTGAATGTCTCGCAGTATCTTAATTTAGCAAATCCTCGGCCGGGGTAGCCCTAGTGAAGAGTCACTGGGCTTGCGAGATTGAGACACGTAGTGGACTGACTCTGTCTGGGTTGGTGGCCCAATCTCAGTCGTCCTGAGCATTAGAGGTCAAAGGGATGAATTATACGGTAACCATATGCCAGAGGTTCGATAATTTGCTCCTGCATCTTCGACCTATCCGGATGCCGGGACCCATTGCTAGATGGTTACCTGTGCTGGTACTGGAATTGTTCCAGTGCTACCATTTAGGTTCAAACCTATGAGGTCACACACCACAGAGGATTACTCTCTGATCCGGATACCGATTACGATTGGAAATCGTCTCGATTTTATGGTCACGGTATTTTTGAGCACTCTTTTCCCCATCTTGCCCTTGTTTGTGTCAACCAAAAATTGTTATGGGGTGACCAGCACTGTGCCAGGATTTTTCTGAATCAGTTTTGAACTGATTCGAAGCTCGTTTCGGCCTCCAATTGGTTGTGAACCAATTGAACCAATTTTATTAGGCTCGGACTGGTTCAATTGGATTGAACCACTGTTGGTTAATGAACCAATGGGTTTGAACCTAATTGGTTTAAGGTTTTTTGGACCGGTTTTCTTTTGAACCGGTATTTAATTTCTCCCTTGGACCGTTTTACACGGTAAAATGTTGGGAGAAAGGCCGAACGTCCCAATCTTCTCCATCGCTGGGCGTTGTCCCTTCCTCTCCTCCACCCCTCCATTAAACCTTGTTAATTGCTGGTTAATGGGGTATTGGCAGCTGCTGCCTCTTCCTCTCCCAGTCTCTCCATCTCCCTCTTCCTCTGTTGCCTATTTATACCATCCTAAGTCCCCTATTTCATGAGATGAGTTTCAGCCGTGAAGAACCTGAAACTTTACCTGCTGTTCCTTTTTTTGAGAGAGGTTGAGAGATCCCCAGATTTAGAGCTTAGACTCTCATCTTATAGGCTGGGTTTTGAAGGGTGAGAGGGAGAGTTTCAAGGTCCTTATCATTGTCCCATTGAGTGCTCTAATCCCTGGACTGCAGCAAAGCTTTGTTGCTGCTGTTCACTGTGGCCAATTCAACTTCCAGCGGCTAGCACCGCGTGTGGAGTGGGATCAAAGTGCCCCGGGCGTGTCTCCCCTCTAGAGGGAGTATCCTTCTACTCCTAGGAGCAAGCCACGCGAGCCGGGATCGCTCCAGCTGCTCCAAATCGAAGGCCAAAGTCTGCTGCCCAGTTCTGCTGTAGAAGTTCTGGCAGCAGACTTTGGTGATTTTTTATAAATTTTTGGCTAAGTTATTCTTGTAGATTTTAATAGGAGATCGAAGAACACTTGTCCAAGTTGCCGCTGCTAAATTTTGGGAGCAAACGGAGGTCCGGAAGCCATCGTTCCGGCGACATTTTTCAACCCCAAAACAGAGTTTTCTACAGCCCAAGGAAGAAGACGACTGGAACAAGTTTATCCCACTTATTCCAGCCTATTCCAACTTTATCCCAGGGTTATTCCGACCGGAATAAGGTATGAATTTTTTTTTTTTAATCATGCATGATTTGAATTTTTAATTCAAATATTTTGCAAATATTTTATATTATCTTACATGCCTAATTGCAACTAGAATTAGATTAGTTTCTGTGCGGAGCAGATTTTCGCTGCACGGATTTTTTAAAAATATTTTAAAATCCCCTGTGCTCCCGTGCACCTCTTTCTTTCAATGGTATCAGAGCCAGGTTGCGATCCTGGGACCTGTGGGTTATGGGATCGCAGAATGAAAAAAAATAGGTGTCCCAAAGCCAATCGCCTAAGTTGTAGGTAGTTGAGCTAAATATTGTACTATAAGCAGCGGAAAATTGCTGTTTTATTTTGTGAACGGATTAGGTTTTGGTCTAAATATTGTACCTCTCCTGCATAGCGGAAAATCAGAGCAGCGAAAAATTGCTCCGCCTAGAACCTAATTTATTCATGTTGCATGTATTAAAATAGGCATGTAACAAAGCATATAATATTTGTAAAATATATAAATAAATACATTTATTTATACATGATAAAATAAAATTTTTCATACCTTATTCTGGCTGGAATAACCCTAGGATAAAGCTGGAATAGGCTGGAATAAGTTGGATAAACTTATTCCAGCCTTCTTCTTCCTTGGGCTGCAGAAAACTCCGTTTTGGGCTTTTAAAATGGCATCAGAACACTGCCTTCCAGGCCTCCGTATGCTCCCAAATTTGAGCAGTAGCAAGGTGGACAAGTGCTCTTTGATCTCCAAATCTGCAAGAAAAACTTAGCCAAAAAATTATAGAAATTCGGCAAATACTGTTGCCAGAATTTGTGGTTACAGAAAAACAGCAGCTATTTTCTTGGCGTTTGGAGCAACAACAGCAACTCCGGCTCGCGTGGCTTGTTCCCAGGAGTAGAATGGTACTCCCTCTAGAGGGGAGACATGCCAAGGGCCCTCTGATCCAACTTCACGAGCGGTGCTAGCCGCTGGAAGGAGCAATGGACACGGTAAGTTGCAGCAATTATCCTTGCTGCAGAGCAGATTTTGAGCACTTGCAAGACCAGGGAATCAAGGATCTTTCTCTCCTAATCTCTCACCAAAACCCAGCCCTATAAACCCCGGTAGAAAGAATGATGAGCTCTCCAAGGAAGGAACCAGCTCTCACGGTTTTTCAGCCCAAAAAAAAAAACACCCAGAATGTCAACTCCCAGCCAAAAACTCTTGTGTTCACGAAGAACAGGGCCTGTTGCATTTATAAATAGCAGAGGGAAGAGGGAGAGGCAGGGAGGGAGAACGACGAAGTGGAGGTTGCCGTTCATAAAATAAAACAGCAATAAACGGGATGAAACCAGGCCGGTGGAGAGAGGAGAAGAGACGCTAGCCCAGCGAGTAACATACGGTCGTTTGGCCTTCTTGTCGCAAGATTTTTTCTCCCAGCGATTTTACTGTGTAAACAGTCCAAGTGAGAGGAAATACCACCGGTCCAATAAAAAACCGGTCCAAAACCATTTAAACCAAGTGGTTCAATCTAATTGAACCGGTTTAAAATTTGGTTCAAGGGAAAAATTGGTTCACAACCAATTGAAGGCCGAAACGAACTCCGAATCAGTTCAAAACTGATTCAGAAAAATCCTGGCGCAGAGCTGGTCAACCTGGAACAATTTTTGGTTAACGCAGACAAGCGCAAGATGGGGAAAAAGTGCTCAAAAATTACCATGACCATAAAACCGAGATGATTCCCAATCATAATTGGTATCCGGATAAGAGAGTTATCCTCTGTGGCGTGTGACCTCATAGGTTCGAACCTAAATGGTAGCACTAGAACAATTCTAGTGCCAGCACAGGAAACCATCTAGCAATGGATCCCGGCGTCCGGATAGGTCGAAGATGCGGGTGCAAACTATCGAACCTCTGGCATATGGTTACCGTATAATTCATCCCTTTGACCACTAATGCTCAGGACGACTGAGATTGGGCTGCCAACCCAGACTGTGTCAGTCGACTGCGTGTCTCAACCTCGCAAGCCCAGTGACTCTTCACTAGGGCTACCCCGGTCGAGGATTTGCTAAATTGAGATACTGCAAGACATTCAATCCAAACTGTTCAGACAGGTCAATTCCATCTTGGTCCATCATTGCTCCACAAGTACTTGCCTATACCCAGAAACCTTCCATTACCGGATTAAAATCCGGGTAGTCCGGCACCAAAGCACAGGGAGTTGCTTGCAAGCTACCGTGATGACCTCAGGTCAGAGGGACACATATACCCATATCCAATCGTGAGTTTCCCTTTGGTAGAAAGGGGCTGCACGGAGTCACGTTCAATGAGATATCACATATCCCACTTGTAGATCATATCAGTGTCACCATACTTATTTGGTCAAGAGGACAACCAAACGATGTGAACTGCAACAACCTATACTTGATATATTGCCGTCTAATACAATATATCCTTTGGTTGTGAATCGGGTTTAAGGACCACTCGATACATCCTCTCTGTATCGAAGTCAGTGTAGTCCTAAGGACTTCATCACATGGAAAGAGCTCATTTTAGGGAAATACAATATGTGATGAGCTGCCAAAAATAATATTTTATTAATTCATAAAATGAATACAATACTCAGCACAACCGCCTATAACCCAGGTGATTGGCTTTGAGACACAATTCCCAACAACTCCCACATGTACTAAAGCCAATCAGAAGAGTATCTAATACCCATTTCACATTTATAATAGTCGAACTCTTTTATTCCGAGGGCTTTAGTGAAGGGGTCGGCCAGATTTTCTTTTCCATCGATCTTCAAAAGATTGATGTCGCCTCATTCCACGATCTCTCGTACGAGGTGGTAGCGCCGCAGTATGTGCTTGGTGCGGTGATGAGCTTTAGGCTCCTTAGCTTGAGCAATGGCTCCAGTGTTGTCACAGTACACCAGAACAGGACCATCTAGGGAAGGTGCCACCCCTAGCTCTCCAAGGAACTTCCGTAACCATACATCTTCCTTTGCTGCATCTGATGCTGCAATATATTCTACTTCGCATACCGAGTCTGCAACAGTTGGCTGCTTGGAACTTTTCCAGCATATCGCTCCTCCATTCAGGGTAAATACAAACCCTGACACACTCTTGCTATCATCTCTATCTAACTGGAAACTGGAGTCAGAGTACCCCACAAGTTTCAAGTCAGGTTCTCCATAAATCAGCCATTGATCTTTAGTATTTCTTAAATACTTAAGGATGGACTTAACCACCTTCCAATACGCCTCAGCTGGGTCAGACTGATATCTTCTCACTACTCCTAGTGAGCATGCCACGTCTGGCCTAGTACAAGTCATAGCATATATGATAGAGCCTATTGCAGAAGCATAAGGTACTCTACTCATGCGCTCTCTTTCCTTAGGAGTTGTCGCACAATCCTTCTTGGAAAGAGTAATTCCAGAACCTATCAGAAGATAGCCTTTCTTGGAATTTTCCATGCTGAACCGTTTCAGCACGGTGTCAATGTACATAGACTGGGACAATCCCAAAAGCTTCTTAGATCTATCTCTATAGATTTTTATACCTGGTATGTAAGAAGCTTCACCCAAGTCCTTCATGGAGAACTGAGATGATAACCAGTCCTTTATTCCTTGTAATGCTGCGACATCATTCCCAATTAAGAGAATGTCGTCAACATATAGTACTAGGAATACAATCACAGAACCATTAACCCATTTATAGATGCACGGTTCTTCTCCGTTCCTAACGAAGCCATACGATTTGATACACCTATCAAACCGTAAGTTCCAACTTCGAGACGCTGCTTGAGTCCATAAATGGACCTCTGCAACTTGCATTCCTTTGATTCATCTGTGGATGTGAACCCTTCAGGCTGTATCATATACACCTCCTCTTTCAGCTCCCCATTTAGGAAAGCGGTTCGGACATCCATCTGCCAGATCTCGTAATCAAAATATGCTGCCAAAGCAAGCATGATCCGAATGGACTTGAGCATTGCCACAGGGGAGAAAGTCTCATCATAATCGATACCATATCGCTGACGATACCCCTTGGCAACCAGACAGGCTTTATAGGTCTCTACCATCCCATCTGCGCCCCTTTTCTGTTTGAAGATCCATTTATACCCGATGGGTTTTATTCCTTCAGGCGGATCAACCAATGTCTAAACATTGTTGATTTCCATGGACTCCATTTCGAATTGCTTGGATCCAAGCCATGCCTCAGAGTCAGATCTCTGAAGTGCATTCATATAGGTGATCGGATCCTCATTGTTCTCATCGAGCTTAATGGGATCACCGTCCCGGACCAAGAAACTGTAGTATCTGTCCGGTTGACGCGGTATTCTACCGGACCTCCTAATGGGTTCTGGGTGTGATTCAATCACAGCCGGTTCTACGATGTCCTTAGAGTGTGCAGGTTCTTCTATTGGCTGAACTTCATTAAGTTCAATCTTAGAGGCTATAGTTCCTTCTCCAAGGAACTCCTTTTCCAAAAAGATAGCTCTAAGAGCAATGAACATCTTTTGTTCATTATCCAAATAGAAGAAATATCCTTTGGTTTCCTTAGGATAACCAATGAATAAATATCGATCAGACCTAGGACCAAGTTCGTCTGAGTTTAAACGCTTTACGTAAGCCGGACAACCCCAGACCCGAAGGTGTGAGATTGAGGGTTTACGTCCAGTCCAAATCTCATACAGAGTGGAGACAACAGACTTACTTGGAACATCATTTAATAAGTAACAGGCTGTCCGAAGCGCATATCCCCAAAAGGATAGCGGCAAAGTTGCAAAACCCATCATGGATCGAACCATGTCCAACAAGGTTCGATTCCTCCTTTCAGACACACCATTCAACTGTGGTGTTCCTTGAGGAGTCCACTATGAGAGAATTCCATTCTCCTCAAGATATGTCAAAAAAGCACCAGATAAGTATTCACCACCTCGATCAGATCGAAGAGTTTTAATACTTTTTCTAGTTTGCTTTTCTACTTCATTACGGTATCGTTTGAACATTTCAAACGACTCAGACTTATGTCTCATTAGAAAGACATAACCGAACCTCGAAAAGTCTTCTGTAAAAGTAATGAAATATTTGTATCCTCCTCTGGCACTAACTGTCATCGGTCTACATACATCAGTATGTATTAGACTTAGAAGTTCTGTAGCTCGTTCACCTTTTCTAGTAAAAGGTGAATTGGTCATTTTACCAAGTAAACAGGATTCACAAGTGGGCAGTGATTCAGAATCACTAACCTCGAGGAGTCCATCTCCTCGCATCTTGTTTATCCTATTTTGGTTAATATGACCTAGCCTACAGTGCCAAAGATACAAATTGTTGGCATTATCTAACCTTGGGTGCTTGCTAGAAGTTTACATTACATTAACAGGCCTTGATAGTACATATATGCCATTATTTAATCTAGCTTTCATTATTAGAGAGTTATTCAAAATAACATTGCAAAAATCTCCATTTATTGATAGTTCAAAACCACAATTGGCCAAAAGGCCTATAGAGATTATGCACATAATGAAACTAGGACAATAGTGACAGTCGACTAGTTCGACAGTACAAGACTCAAAGACAAGACGCAGGACTCCGACCGCCAGTACTGGAATACGATTTCCATTCCTGACGCTCAGAAACTGTTCTCCATCTTCAAATCTTCTACTAACTTGAAGTCCTTGTAACGAATTTCAAACATGAATTGGACTACCAGTATCCAATACCCAGTTAGCAGTATCAACAATTGAGTAATTATAAGGTTTTATCATATAAATACCTTGTTCAGCAGACTTCTGCTTCCTCGGCCTGTTCGGATCAAGGGACGCAATATAAAGAGGACAGTTCCTCTTCCAGTGTCCCTTCTTCTTGTAGTAGAAGCACTCTGCAGAAGACTGATCAGCCTTATACTTCCTGGTCTGACTAGGGCCAGGAGCATTCTGCACCTTCTTTCCCTTCTTATTTATTTTCTTCTTCCCTTTCTTAAAGGGACGACGACCTCTACTTCCTCCCACTAAATTCACCACCCCCTTATTCAGTTGGTGATCTTTCTCGAAAGTCTAGAGCAACCCCAAAAGACCATGGTAGTTTACTGCAGGCTTGTTCATTCTGTAATGATCGAGAAAATCAAGATAGGAGGAGGGAAGAGAATTCAGGATCGCATCCTTGCCGAGCTACTCGTGCAAGGGGCATCCGAGTTTGCCTAGTTTTTCAATCAGCTCAATCATGTACAATACATGATCAGTGACTGAACCACCATTCGGCATCTTAGAATTATAGATGGCACAAGACACTTTGTACCGTTCTACATCATCCGGGGTGCCGAAGGATTCCTTCAACTTTTGAAGGATTTCATTAGGTTGGGCCTCCTCGAATTTGTGACTGAACTCGTCGTTCATCGCCGCTAACATAATGCAACGGATAGTAGTCTGATCAGAAACCAACTTCAGATAAGCGTCTCTGACCGCACTCCGTGCATTAGCGGGAGGGATTTCAGGTGCCGGATCCATTATCACATAGAGGATCCGTTCATGCTCCAGAACGATTCTTAATCTTCGATACCTACTATCAAAGTTGTGACCCTTTAACTTCTCGTCGTCGAGAAGTGACCGGAGCGATAAGTTAGAAGACATCTGAAAAGAAAACAAGACCGCATAAGTATATGAATTAATTTTAACCAAAAGATTTGGACTTTAGTCTAAAGGTTTCTCCCACTAATTTTTTAAGATTGGTAGCCTCTAACTCCAATCCATGAAAACACTTTTTCAAGTGGGTACTGAAATCCAATAGGCCTCGCATGAGCCCGACTTAGGCCGGCTCACCCATACGGGCCAAAAGGTAGGTTCGTAAACCAATTGCTTCCCTAAACAATTTTTAGTATTTCATTTTGCCCTAGAGAACACCCCAATCGGCCTTGGGGCCTCCTATTGCTGGTCTCTAGTTAGGTCCAACCATTAAAATGACAAATCCAATGCTTCCAGCTAACAAAAGACCAAGCCCGACTTAGGCCGGCCCACCTGGTCCCATTAAGGAGGTTGCACTGAACCATCATCGATCAGATAGAAATTCTAGTCGCCGGATGTACACCCGTTCTTTGGAACTGCCGATGCACACCAAGCTAGTGGACACATTTCTAACTGACTTAATGGGAGGCTAAGACACTGTCAACACCTTGACTTAGTCTTTTTAAGGACCTAATAATTATAGAGGATTTTTAATTATGACAGAGGAAAAAGACAAGGACATGGATCATCCTCCCACTGAATCAATCAGATTCTAGGAGGGTTGATATGAATCAACAAACGATCCATGGGCACCTATAGATCAGTTAGACTGATCAACCTGGGTGACATGGGTTCACTCGAGTCATTTAGCTTTTCCAATCAGTTCTAGTCGACTCGACTAGCCAGGTAGGTGAGATCATGGGTGAGTATCCGCCATTAACCATCTTTCCTAAACACCAACCAAGTTGGCCAGGAAAGAGGTAGCCTCATACAACCATGATCACACTGCCAAACCTACCTCGATACCATTCGGTTTACCAGACTCGATCAGATTAGCCTAAAGACTTGGGCGTCCACTGAGCCACTAATTGGATCCATTTTAGATGAACGGATCAACTAATCTAACTATTAGATAGTTCTAAAGAAGGACCTTAATCAACTTTTGATTAATCTTCTTTTATTCGGTTCAACTAAACCTAGGTCTAACCCAGTTAAGGACCCAATTAGAGAACTAACCCAATTAACCCAAAATGGCTTATTCATGTCAAATTAGATTTCATAAACTTAATAATTTATTAAGCCAAATTCTTAATTAAAATAATTTTTAATTAAGTCTTTATATAAAACAATTTTACATAACAAAAATCATGCATCATTATATTTTACAAATTTTATATCCAATATAAAACATGCCTAAAAACATGCCAATTTCATGTATCTAAAAATTAAAATATTTTTTTAATTTTATATCCTTTAAGGATCCTTCTGAAAAGGCCAACACAGATGATCCGTATCGAGTCAAAGACACACAATCGTGGTGAAGGTCTCAACTAGGTTCCAAAAAGAATCTTGATACATCGTTAGATTAAACCAATTTTAATCTATATACATGCATACATGAATAAATTACACCTATAACCTGGCTCTGATACCACTGAAAGAAACAGGGTGCAGGTGGTTTGACAAGGTCCTATGCTAGGCATGCAAATAGGGGATGGGAGCATAGGGGATTTTAAAAACATTTTTTAAAAATCACGCAGCGAAAAATTGCTCCACCCAGAACCTAATCTATTCAAGTTGCATGTATTAAAATAGGCATGTAACAAAGCATATAATATTTATAAAATATATAAATAAATACATTTATTTATGCATGATAAAATAAAATTTTTCATACCTTATTCCGGCTGGAATAACCCTGGGATAAAGCTGGAATAGGCTGGAATAAGTGGGATAAACTTATTCCAGTCTTCTTCTTCCTTGGGCTGCAGAAAACTCTATTTTGGGCTTTCAAAATGGCGTCAGAACACTACCTTCCGGGCCACCGTTTGCTCCCAAATTTGAACAGCGGCAAGGTGGACAAGTGCTCTTCGATCTCCAATTAAAATCTGCAAGAAAAACTTAGCCAAAAAATTATAGAAATTCGGCAAATACTGCTGCCAGAATTTCTGGTTGCAGAAAAATAACAGCTATTTTCTTGGCGTTTGGAGCAACAGCAGCAAATCCGGCTCGCGTGGCTTGTTCCCAAGAGTAGAATGGTACTCCCTCTAGAGGGGAGACACGCCGGGGGCCCTCCGATCCAACTTCATGAGCGGTGCTAGCCCTGGAAGGAGCAATGGACACGGTATGTTGCAGCAATTATCCTTGCTGCAGAGCAGATTTTGAGCACTTGCAAGACCAGGGAATCAAGGATCTTTCTCTCCTAATCTCTCACCAAAACCCAGCCCTATAAACCCCGGTAGAAAGAATGATGAGCTCTCCAAGGAAGGAACCAGCTCTCACGATTTTTCAGCCCAAAAAAAAAAAAACACCCAGAACGTCAACTCCCAGCCAAAAACTCTTGTGTTCACGAAGAACAGGGCCTGCTGCATTTATAAATAGCATAGGGAAGAGGGAGAGGCAGGGAGGGAGAACGATGAAGTGGAGGCTGCCGTTCACAAAATAAAACAGCAATAATCGGGATTAAACTAGAATCCTTTTGCACTATGCAGGAGAGGTACTATTCCCATCCTGTGAGAGAGTTTTATGGCGCTATGGACTGTCATAGATTAATATGGAGGACTTCTGTCCGTGGAGTAGAGATATCTTTGACTGAGGAGATTCTGAGCAGAGTATGGGAGATTCCTCAACGTGGCATTAGTGTGTTCTCTATGGAGGATAGAGAGGATGCTTTCAGGTACATCCTTGAGCGTGAGGACATTCGCGGAGTGACCGTGGTCACCGCGAACCAGCTTTCAGTGGAGATGCGCCTTCTGCACCATATCACAACTCAGATATTACTTCCGAAGACTAGGCACTTCGACTTCATCATCGAGAGAGAGCTGATGCTTATGGTATGTCTGACTCAGAGGACTCATGTTGATATACCATCCTTGATGCTAGTTCAGATGAGAGATGCTATGACACAGCGATGACACAGTTTACCATATGGTATGGCATTGACCAGATTATTTAGAGCTTGTGGAGTATCCTTGGTGGGGGAAATCCCCAAGGAGATTCTGCATACGGATGTCTACGATGAGAGGTCACTATACCGCATGGGATATCGATTAGTTGTAGGTCAGTGGGTTCTGAGAGAGTCTGGCCAGGAGCCAGATGAGGAGGACGAGATTCGAGAGGCATAGGTAGGGCCATCAGGGCTAGTTAATTCACCTGCTCAGGCTGCTCCTGCATCAGAGACAGAGCCGATGACCCTGATAGCTACATCTTCGGGTCCTCCTCCAACTTCTATGGACATATCTTTTGAGGAGCACGTGAGACAGCAATTCACAGATCTCATGAGTGAGATGATTGGATTGGATGTCCGCATGACCCTGTTACACATTGAGATTGAGGGTCTTCGAGCACACACTACCATGGAGCATGTTGAGATTCGTTGGACTACGGAGGAGGGTTTTGCTCGTATCGAGGACTTACTGAGATCCCTTTTACCTCCAGTAGCACCTGCTGCTCCACCTCCTGATGCTGGTGATGGTGCTGATGACGATGACCACCAGGATGGACATGATGACACTATTGATGGTGGTGACCATGCTGATGGGATTGAGGACAGAGATACCGATGTTATTGATAATGACAGTGATAGTGACAGTGATGGCAGCATAGATGGATATGAGGTAGTCAGCCGAGAGCCGCAGTCTCCTGTTATTCCTCCTACTGATTCATCTGGCAAACCTGTCTCCACTGATCTAGTTTTTGTCACTCCTGCTGAGACTCTTCCTCCTCCTTCTACTAGAGCTTCTAGGGTTGTACCCTATTTTGGACCTTCTACTAGGACTCGAAGTCGTGGTATTTTGAAGACTCCTAGTGGTCTAGCCCATAGGTCTAGGATTACAGGTCCCATATCTTTTGAGATCCTATCTGATGAGGATTAGCCTCACAGATGTTTATTATGTTATATGCTCTTTATGAATCATGTTACATATGATTTATGTCTCATGATGTATTTTGTTTGTTTCAGTGTTGCTGATGAGTCAGCAAATTTTGTACTGAAAACATTACTTGACATATATATATATGCGCATTACTTGAAGTTTACAATTTGTGCATCACTATGATTGATCTTGATAGCTTGATTGTTTACATTTACTTGATAGATATACATTTTGGCTCTGATACCTGTTAACTCTAAAAAAAAAAATTAATTAACTCTTGAATCAACTCTGATACTCTACTACGTTTTGTCTCCATGCTCGTTTTGAGGGGGAGCTTACTCCCTTTTTCTAATAAATGACAAAATGGGGGAGTAGAATTATCTATCTTTATGAATTTCAAATTTGATCTGATACCAATATTGCATAGATCTGATACCAATATTGCATACTACTTGTTCTGATTAGAATTGTCTAACTAAGGGAGAAATTCATCCTTCTTAACTATACAAGTTGTGGATATATTAGCTTGAAATCATGTTCATGAATTATCAAATCTAAAATTTGAAAATGTTGAGATACTCAAGGTTTTGTCATCATCAAAAAGGGGGAGATTGTTGGCTCCACCTAGTGATTTTGATGAATAACAAAATGTTGAGTACATATTGTGTACTAATATTTTTTTCTAGTTATGAGTTTTCAGGAAACAAGCACCTCAAATTCTTAAAATTAAAGTATCATGGCACGCTGTCGCACGAAGCATATTTTGCAAATTGAGGAGTCTTCTTCATGCAAAAAGGGCTTAAAAGAGTTCATTTATTGTTTATTTACATTGGATTTAAGTTGTATATTCAACACTTATGTTTTTGGCTTAAATCGTACTTAATTATGAATTTTTCAAAACTAAGTGTCGACACCTGGGAAGTCAAGTGTCAACACTTCAGCTCTTGGTATGCAGAAAAACTCCTTGGCACGCCAAGTGTCAACACCTAGAATTCAAGTGTCGACACCTGAAACTTAAGTGTCGACATTTAAGTTCTCAAGTTTCGACTCAAGGCCTGAGACTTTTTGAAAAACCAGAACATGGCCATTGGAGTGTTTTTGTATCAAGTGTCGACACCTGTGAATCAAGTGTTAACACTTGAAAGTTCAAGTGTTGATACCTGGAAGTCAAGTGTCGACACCTGACAGCCAAGTGTCGACACCTAACAAACTAAGTGTCGACACTCGGGTTCTAACAGGCCTAACAGATCTATTTTTCTGAGTTGTAGAAGTATCTTTTCAAGCTCCCAATGGCTAGATTCAAAGTTAAAACGGTCACAAACCATTTTTTGGAAGTTTTTGAAGTATTTAATCTTCACCAAACTCATTCTTGAAGCATTGAAATCTATTGAAATCTCAAAAGCCAATTTTCCCTCAAGAACTTCACTTTAAAAGCTATTTAAAGTGTGATTCCCTGAAAAAGCTTACAAGCCCATCCTTTCATCCTTCCAAAAAGAGAGATTGAAGAATATTCCAAGGAGAAGACAAAAGCATCAACTTAAGCCTCAAAGCTTCCATTATACTCTTGAAGAGAGTTTGTTTTGTTTATTTTGAATTGTATATCTGAAATTCACTTTTGATTTGACCTTGCTTTCAAGGATGTCTTGAAAGAAGGTTGTTGTGGTTTATTGGTGAGCCAAGGTGATAAAACCAATTAGGATTAACTTGTGAGCTCGAAGACAAAACAAGTGTAAAGGTTAGTTGGTGAGCCCAGGTGACAAAAAAACTAACATGGGTTTTGACTTATGAGCCTTTAGAAAAAGAAGTCGGCTATAATATTGGAGAGATTATAGTGAAATTCCTAAGGATGGCTTGGGAAGTAGGTGTAGGTGCTAGGTTTGCACCGAACCACTATAAACCTTGTGTTTGTATGTGATTAACTCTTTTATCTCTTGCTCTTTACTTCTTGCACTCTATTTATTGCTTTTCGTTGCATATAATTTAGTACATCAATTTCATAACTCACAAACACTATAAGGCCTGCACATTATTGCTTTAAATTTTTAAAAGACCCAATTCACCCCCCCTCTTGGGCTCCATTTCTGGGCAACATGCACACATACAAATACTAAATAAAATGTCAGGTCTACTAGCTATCAAATAAAGTAAGCATACTTCGGTACAGCTTTTGATTAACATTTGTGCCATTCTCATCTTTATCCAATCTACATGCAGGACTCATGGGTGTTCCATTTTCTTTGCTTGATTCCATGCCAAGTTTTTTGATAATCACTTTGATGTACTTGGCCTGGTTGATCAGGATACCTTCTTTTGTTTGTTTGATTTGAAGTCCAAGAAAGTAACTTAGCTCACCCATCAAGCTCATTTTGAATTCTCCTTGCATTAGCTTAGCAAAATCTTGACACAAAGATTCATCAGTAGATCCAAAGATAATATCATCAACATATATTTGAACAACTAAAATATCATTATTCTTTCTTTGAATAAATAGTGTGGTGTCAACACTACCTCTTACAAAATTATTAGTAATTAAAAACTTACTTGTCTATCATACCAGGCTCTAGGTGCCTGTTTCAGACCATACAAAGCTTTATTCAGTTTGAAAACATGATTTGAAAAAGTATGATCAATAAAACCCGGGGGTTGCTCAATAAAAACTTTTTCAGATAAAAAACCATTCAAAAATACACTCTTTACATCCATTTAAAATAATTTAAAGTTCATAAAGCATGCATAAGCTAGTAGCAATCTAATGGCTTCTAATCTAGCTACTGGTGCATAAGTTTTATCAAAATCTATTTCTTCTTCTTGATTATATCCTTGTGCAACCAGTCTAGCCTTATTTCTAATTACATTTCCATCTTCATCTAGTTTATTTCTATAAACCCACTTAGTACCTATAACGAGATAGTCATTGGATCTTTCAACTAGGGTCCAAACATTATTTCTCCTAAATTGGTTCAATTCATCATGCATTACTAACATCTAATTAGGATCAGTTTCAGCTTCTTCTATATTGTGTGGTTCTACAAGCGAAATAAAAGCAATTAAATCATGTGCATCTCTATGTGCAGATCTAGTTTTAACATCTTGAGATGGGTCTCCTATAATTAATTCTTTAGGGTGTGATTGTACATACCTCCATTCCTTGGATATATCATCATGATCTTTACTTACTTTTTCTTCATGTGGTTCACTTGATTATTTGTCTTTGAGAGTCAAGTCTTTCATTCCATGTTCTAGAGTACCTACATCATCATCAACAAAATCTTCCTTTTTTGAAGATATAATATCAGATTCATTGAAAACAATATATACAGATTCTTTAACAATTAAAGTTCTTTTATTGAAAACACGATAGGCTTTACTATTTACATAGTGTTTGGTTGGTAAAAAGTTATTCTAAGATAGGAATTGGTATTCTCCAAGAATAGCTTATTCTCGTTGTTATTCTTAATTTCTGTTTGGATGAAAATCTAATATTTTACCTTATTCCAGTGTAATTAATGTGGTGTTATTCTAAATGGTGTTTGGATGAGATGGGAATAAGCCTGTATTCCACCAAGAATAGGGGAGGAATTTTTTAAAATCCCAAAAATACCCCTACTCAAATATTAATATAAAATGAGTTATAAAATTCTTTTTTAATTTTATATTTAAGTAAATATATTATTATATTAATAATAATTTAATAATATGATCTATTAAAATTATGTTATGGTAATTAATTCATTAGTATGATCTATTATAATTGATTAAAATAATAAATTAAATTGATTTATATTATTTAATTTATTATTATGATACATTAAAATTATGTTATACTAATTAATTAATTAGTATGATATATTAAAATAATTAAATATATTATTTTATATTATTTAATTTATTATTATGATATATTAAAATTATATTATATTAATTAATTAATTATTATAATATATTAAAATAATTAAAACATATTTCATACTAATTAATTTTTAGAAATTTTGAAAATATCTTTGGAATAAGAAAAGTAAGAATAGGGCTATTCCATGGGGACACATGGAATAGCAATTCAAGAATTACCGGCAGCGGGGAATAACTTACTTTTGTTATTCTCCCTCGATTTTTACACCGTTTGGCGGAATAAGAGGAATAAAAGCCTTATTCTCCCTCTTATTCCGTTTCCATACACAGCCTTCAAAGAATATCCAAGAAAAATAGCCTCATCGGATTTTGCATTGAATTTACCAAGATTGTCTTTTCCATTGTTAAGAACAAAACATTTGCATCTGAAAACATGAAAATACTTAATATTAGGTTTTCTATTGTTCCAAAGCTTATAGGGGGTTTTTCTGATAATAGGTCTAATTAAAACTCTGTTCAAAATATAGCATGCGATATTCACAGCTTCTGTCCAAAAGTATTTTGGAAGATTTCCTTCACAAAGCATTGTTCTGGACATCTCTTCTAAAGTACGATTCTTTCTTTCTACAACACCATTTTGCTATGGTGTTTTAGGTATAGAAAAATTATGATCAATACCATGCTTTGTGCAAAAGTGATCAAAATACTGATTTTCAAATTCGGTGCCATGATCACTACAAATTGAAATAACAGATAGATTTTTCAAATTTGTAACTTTTTTGTAAAACTTTTTGAATACATTAACAGTTTCATCTTTATATACGATAAACAAAACCCATGTGTATCTTGAAAAGTCATCTACAATCACAAGACCATATTTCATACCACCTAGGCTGGTAGTCCTAGTAGGTCCAAATAAGTCCATGTGAAGTAGTTCTAAAGGTATAGTAGTAGAAATAATGTTTTTAGATTTAAAACTCCCCCTCACTTGTTTTCCTAACAACAAGTATCGCAAACATAATCAAAATTAACTTGTTTTCCTAGCATGACCAAGTCGCCTATGCCATAGTAAACTTGATTCCTTGCTCTTGTTATTCATTGCTACAAGACTTATGTTGCTTGACATAGCTAGATCACTAAGATCTACTACGTAAATGTTACCAACTCTGTGTCTAATGAATTTAGTACTAGAGTCAAGTGGATCAACTACTATACACATTGATGACTTGAAAAATATATTAAAACCAATGTCACATAGCTGACTAATACTCAAAAGATTATGCTTTAACTTTTCTACAAGTAACACATTTTCAATGAATGTAGAAGGAGTAATTTTGATTTTACCAATACCGATTATCTTCCTTTTTGATTGTCACCAAATGTTACTATTCCACCATCCTTTTATTCTAGGGTGAAGAATTGATCAATGTCACCCGTCATGTGTCTTGAATAGCTACTATCCAGATACCATCTTTTCTTTATACTTGTGGCTGCAAGACATCCCTGCAAAACAATCATTTAACAAACTTAGATACCCAAGCTTTCTTGGGTCCTTGCAAGTTAGTAGAAATGGTTCCTTTTGGAACCCAAACTTTCTTAATTTTCTTTTTGTCATTATATTTCAAATGACATTCAAATGCCTTATGACCAAGGTTATTACATGTATAACATACAATTTTTGATTTTGAATAATAACCATGAGATGATACAAATTTAGATCTAACCTATTTTGAACTAATGAACTCAAGAGCATATGAAGTAGAAGCTAAAAACTTGTTTGAAATAGAACCTTTATAACCAATTCCAAATTTATTATTTGTTTCTTTTTGATTTTTTAAAATTAATTCAAGTTTGTTAGAACTTAGGGTTAGTTTTTTAACCATGGGTTTTAGTTTTTGAACTTCCTTCTTTAAATCATCGTTTTCATTTTTCAAACCTTTGTTTTTCTCGAGAATCTCTTCTTTTTCAACTTGAATAATCTTAAGTCTTTCACAAACCAAATTTAATTCTCTTTGCAAGATTTTGTTTCTTTCATAAAATTCTTTTTTGTCTTTTTTAAATACATCACATTGATTTTTCAAATCTTTCATTTTTAAACCGGCCTTTTTGTATTCTATCAATAATTCACAAAAAGCATTATGCAATTCATCATAAGTAAATTCTAAATTAGGTTCAGAAGTATTTACCTCGTCTTCCAAACCCATAAGATAGATTTGTGTAGTTTTTATTGTCTCTTCATCCTTTTCAGTGGATGTGGTTTCATCACTATCACTTCAAGTAGCAAGCATTGCCTTCTTCTTCTTTTTTATGAATATCTTTTTCTTCCCTTCAGGACAATCAGGATGGATATGTCCTGGCTTTTTGCATCCATAGCAAATAGGTATTTGATCTTTGCCTTTATTCTTCTCTTTTTCTTTATCTCTTTCTTTTTTTTTCCAAAATCACCTTTTCTATATTGCTTTCTCCATCTGTTTGATTTTCTTCTGCTTATAAACCTCTTGAATTTCCTCATGACAAGGGCAATTTCATCATTTCCAAGATCATCATCATCTGATGAGTCTGATTCTTCATTCTTTTCTTCTTCAGTAGCTTTAAATGCAATGGCTTTCTTTCTTTTTGTATCTTCCTCAGTCCTTTGTTGCATAGCCAATTCATGCATGATCAGTGATCCAAGTAGTTCATCCAGTGATAGAGTATTTAGGTCCTTCACCTCTTAAATTGCAGTCACTTTGGCTTCCCACTTATCTGATAAGGATCTTAAAACTTTTTGAACAAGATCAGCATTAGAGTAAGTTCTACCAAGACTTTTGAGACCATTTATAATATCAGTAAAGCAAGTATACATTGCAGATATAGTCTCACTGGGATCCATCTTAAATAGCTCATAATTATGCATAAGAAGATTGAATTTTGATGTTTTAACTTGAGATGTGCCTTCGTGTGTGATTTCTAGCTTGTCCCAAATTTCTTTAGCAGAATTGCAAGTTAAAATTCTATTAAACTCATTTGGATTCAAAGCATGATACAATAAGTTCATTGCTTTGGCATTCAGTTCAGCTAATTTCATATCATTCTCATCCCAATCTTCTTCTGGTTTGGGAACCTCTACATCATTAACTTTAATTATGGGTGTGTAAGGTCCTTTCAGAATAATCTTCCATAAATAAAAATCTATAGCTTGAATGTATATTTTCATTCTTGCCTTCCAATATGTATAATTGGTTCTGGTGAAAAGTGGAGGTCTATTTGTGGATTGACCTTCGACCAATGAAGTACTCATGGGATGTGCCATATATCTTTACTCTAAATAACTTTCAGAGACCTTGCTCTGATACCACTTGTTGCCCAGGTGGCTTCCCAAGAGGGGGGTGAATTGGGATTAGAAAACTTTTCACAATAATGTGCACTTTCAAATTCTTTTGGTGTTGTGGTGCAATATGTAATGCGAAAGTAATTAAGCAAAAGCAATAAAGCAATAAGAACACAATCACAAACACAAAGAGATTTAGAGTGGTTCGGAGCAACCAGCTCCTACGTCCACTACCCAAGCATCACTTGGGATTTCCACTATATCCCCTAATTGGAATACAGTCGAATTATTTTACCAGTCTCACAATCCAAACCTATACACTTTGGTTTTACCGGGATCACCAAAGAAACCCTAACTCCCTTTGATTTTAAACGGGATCACCAAAGAAAAACCAAAACACTTGGTTTTACACTGGGATCACCAAGAACCCAACTTAGGTTTTATAAGGTTCACCTAAAAAATCTTCAATCCTCTCTTAAGACACAGTCCCTTGCTGTTCTTAGAGAGAAAACTAAGATAAAGAAATGATAAACAAGCAACTACAACAAATCAAATTTGTTTAATTGTTACCGATATAGATCAAGATGAAGTCAAGCCTTGAATGCTTTTTAGTGCTCTTCAAGCTGCTTCTTTCCTTCTTTAATGAGTGGATTCAATGATGGAGTAGAGTTGGAGAAGCTTTGAATCCAACTTGAAAGCTTTTTGAGGTAGGTAGGTGAATGACTTGAACGCTCTTCAATATCTCAAGATAATTCTACAATAAAGCTCTAATGATTGTTTAATCCTTCAAAAACAACCCCTTTTATAGTTTTCCAAAAGATATGGCCATTGTAGAGCCTAGGGATTCGTGAAATAGCTGTTGGAGATGAATTGGAGTTCAAATTTCAACTTCAGTAACTAGCCGTTGGAGTGCAGAAAATGGCTCTACGTGTCGGCTCGATGTCCATGAGTCAGCTCAAAGTCTCAAACAACCCAAAATGAAATTTTGTAAGAGTCAGCTCTTGCCTTCAGTCAAGTCAAAACCATGAATACCTAGAGTCATCTCTTCATGGCAGAGTCGGCTCGAGTTCTCAGACCTTCAAGAAACATAACTCTAGATGAGTCAGCTCTTAGGGTAGGAGTCGGCTCTTGATGCTAAAACACTAAAACTTCCACCGTGCTGTGCCACCACGAGTCAACTCTTGATCTAAGAGTCAGCTCTTGCAAATCTTCAAAAATTGCTTCAAGCTTCTCCAAAAGTCTTCAACATTAAATCAAATAGAAGCTAATCTACATACTATTTAATTTTTATAAGTTTCAGCCCATTTTACAAGATTACAAGATTAATAAAACTAGGGCTTTTGCAAGTTCAAGTTCATAAAACTTTATACACAATTGAATTACCTTCCAATCAGTTTGAAAACTATTCTAAACTAAAGGTAACCAATTTCCTGCAAAACTTAAACAATTTGAAGGAGTTGTATCAAATACATGCTTCAATGTTTTGTGATCATCAAAATCATTCCAGGGGTCAACAATATAGTATATAATATAATATCATACCATGTTATATTAATATATTTTATTTTATTTATAATATATAATATAATTTTAATATTATAATATTAATATAATGTAATACAATATAAATTATGAATTATATTTTATAACATAAAATATATTATATTATATTATATTTATAATAATATTATAATAATATAATATAATAATGTTATAGTATATAATATAATATTATACTATATTTATTAATATATATTTTTTATTTTGTAATATTATAAAATATATAATTTCAAATTTATTATATAATATTATAATATTATAAAATAGTATAAATTATTTTATTATAATTGTATAATATAATACAATATAATTAATAATATTATGGTATATACCATAACATTATGACACAATATTAAAAAATTTTATTTTATTTTATGATACATAATATAATCATAATATTTTAATATTAATATAATATGGATATTTTAATATAACATAATATATTTATATAATTTTGTATATTTATATTAAATATATTTATATATTTATATATAATATATTATATATTTAAATTATATATTTATATAGAATGTAAATATATTATATTAAATTAAATAATGTAATATATATAAATCTAATATATTGCTTAGTATATCTAATTGATAATATTATATTTTTTACATTTGTTCTATATGAATTTTTTTTTAATATTTTAAATTTTAATATAAATGTATAAAATAATTTTTATTCAATATATTTCATAATATAAAATATTTAAAAAATATATTTTTAATAGATATCTAAAATATAATAATTATATTTTTAAATAAAATATAGATTTAATTTAAGGGTATTCTAGGAATTTGATTTTATATCATGCTACATTACTTGCATGTACCAAATATAATAATTTACATTACCTATAATATATATTATCAGCATTCCATATTTCTGTTAAACCACATCATCTTTTAGGTTACATTTGGTAGTAGGTAATCTATCCAGATTACTGGTAATTTAATAGGGCCCCACCCCATTATGGTATATTTTTTTGGATGGTAATCTATCATGTTTGGTAATATGCATTACCTTTCAAGATGTAATCTAAATTACCTCTGAAAGGAATGGTAATTTAGATTACCACCTATTTGGTAATCCTTTGGACAATATTACCTTTCCCTTCTCCATTCCTCTTATAACATAATATATAATATAATATAATATAATAAATATAATTACATGAATTATATTATATTATAATATAATATATAATGATATTAAATAATATATATTATAAACTACATAATATCATAGATATAATATCATTAAAGTATATAACATAATACAATATAAGTATATTATATTAAATTTAATTATGAAATATATAAATGCAATATGTTATTTAATATGTTTGAATAATATGTTAAATATTTTATTATTTTAATATATTAATTTATATATTAAATTTATTTAATTTAAAATATAATATTTTTCAATTTTAATTTAAAATATAAAATATTATATATTTAATATATTTTGTTATATAAAATATTTAAACTTCTAATTTTATAAATTATTATAGATTTAATTTAGGTGTATTTTGAAAGTTTAATATTATTTGGTGTTGTACCATGATGGCTCACCCTCAGCCAAGACCGGCCTAGTCATGCGGTCCGACCCGGCCACCCTTTTCAAGGCTCCAACTAAGAGAGGTCCGACCCATCGGAGCAGAGGTCTGACCCACCGGAGCTGAGGTCCAAACGACCCTCTCTTATTGGGGTCTGGCCCACTGCTCTCCTTCAAAGGTCCGACCCACCGGAGCTGAGGTCTGAACGACCCTCTCCTGTTGGGGTCTGGCCCATCGCTCTCCTTCGGAGGTCTAACCTTTGGTCCGACCGACCGACTTTCCCATGGCCGACGTCCGACAGGCGAGCCTTAGCATCCAGGGTATTCCAAAAGCACCTTTCTAATACTGTGGGATCCTGCTATCCCAACCGCCCTGCTCAACTACTTCCACGATGCCGCCGTATCTGCACGCCACGTGGCCACTCTCCAGATTCTCCTAGGGACATATCAGTCTTTCTCAGCCTCTCCCCTAATGGATTTTATACTGTTCCGTGCCTATATAAGGTACTCAGGGGACCCCATTCGAAGGTAGAAGAACCCTTCCCTCTCCATACGCCGTTCATCCTTTGATTCCTCCATTCTATTGCCTTCAATCTCCTGCTAACTTAAGCATCGGAGGGTCCCCTGCCGGAACACCACCGGCGCCCTTGGGGACTTTATGCAGGTTCGCCCGAGAGAGGAGTGTTCCAGCCTATCCAGCCGCCCTCGATCCCCAGTCCAAGAGTTGACGCCGCAACAGATTGGTGCTAGAGGAAGGGCCTTTCTTCTAAAAGGAGGAATCCGTTATCCCGGCAATAAAATGCTAAGGGAAGAGCTCCAAATGCCACTGCTAGAAGGGGTATCTCTCCTTCCAGGTCTGAGGAGCCTCTCAGGGAGAATGATATCGCTGCCACTGCTCCTACCACCGCAAAACCCACCATCACATTGGGGTTGCAGCAGTTCCAAACTTTGGTGAATCGCATTGAAACACTTACTACTGCAGTCCAGCATTTCCAGGAAGCAGCCAACAACCATCAGCAGCCACCAGCTGTTTCCTGCACCAATCCTCTAACTGCTGCTGAGGGAAGCCGAAGGCCGGAGGTCCCTCAACACTATTCTCATGCCACCGCAGAGCCTCGGAGGTCCTTGGGTGACCGCACCGATGGCAAGAGGGCAAGGTCTGCTTCACCTTCCTATGCTGAATTTGTCCCGGTCGGTGGTCGGCCTGCTACTGAGCCTCCGAAAGACTATGCCAGCAAGATCATGCGCATGGAGGAGTGCATTGCTAAGATCACCCTCCGGTAGAAGGCCGAAGGGGGACATGTATATGACTCTCGTCCCCCATTCTCTGATGAGATTATGGTGAAGATGATTCCCCGCCACTTCAAGATCCCACAAGTAGACCCCTGCGACGGTACCACTGACCCCTTGGACCATCTAGGCACGTACAAAGCCCATATGATGGTCCAAGGCACCTTCGACGCTCTCCACTACATCGCCTTCCCTGCTACCCTTAAGAAGACCGCCTAGATGTGGTTCTCCACTATCCGGTCAGGTACGATCTGCTCTTTCTCTCAACTCGAATCACTTTTCCTTTCCCATTTTAGGACTTACAGTCGGACCTCGAGGAATACCGACAGCCTCTTCCTCGTGCTGCAAAAGGAGGGAGAGACCCTTCGGGATTTCATGGCCCGTTTCAACTCAGCGGCCATGGAAGTCCCAGATTTGAATGAGGCTGTAGCAATGTCAGCCTTCAAACGAGGGCTTCGCTCGTCCAAGCTGACCTTCTCCCTGGACAAGAAACATTCGACAAGCTACAGTGAACTCTTGGCCAGAGCGTAGAAGTATGCCCTAGTGGAAGAACAAGTGGCCAGCCGACATCAAGCTGAAGGATGACCGACCTCGAAGAACCATAGCGATAAAGCTCCCAAAGTCCGACCTCCGAGTGATAGTCGATGATCGGCCCAACGCCGAAGTCCGAAGCCGAGGGACTTCCCCTGAAGGTTTGAGACTTATGCACCCCTGTCCCTGCTAAGAGAGAAGATCCTGATGGAGATCAAGAACGAGACCTTTTTGTAAAGGCCTCGGCTGATAAGGGGCCCTCTTGTCTAAAGAAATAAAGACAAATTCTATCGGTTCCATAGGGATCATGGGCACAGTACCGAAGAGTGCCTACAGCTGAAGGATGCCATCGAAGACCTCATTCGGAGGGGATACCTGTACAAGTACGTCCGACCCCATCGAGGCCGGGCCGAAGCATCAAACGCCCAAAACCCTCCGAAGGAGACGGAGCTCCCCAATCAGAGGCCGACTGGTGGGGATGTCGGCATGCTGCATTGGCGATCCGGAGGAAGTTATGAGGACAGGACCGATATTGCTAAAAGGTCCAGGGGCTCCAATGCAATCACCTTCTTCGATGAAGATCTTCTGGAGACTCATGTTTTTGAAAACGATCCTGTAGTCGTGTCGGCAGTGATTGCCAATTACGATATAAAGAGAATACTAATGATAATGGAAGCTCGACAGAGGTATTGCTGTATGACGCTTTTGTGAGAATGAATCTATCCAGGTCCATGCTGCGGGAATCCCCCGCGCCGCTGATAGGCTTCGGGGGCAACTCCATCGGAGTGGAAGAAGAAATAGTTTTCCCTGTGACTATTGGAATGAAGCCTTTCCAGAAAACCGTCCCCATCAATTTTGTGGTAGTTCGGACGACCTCACCTTATAATGCTATTCTGGGCTAACCGGCCCTCAACAAATTCAGAGCTATAGTATCCACTTACCATCTGTTGGTGAAATTTCTGGCCAGGAGCAGGGTCGGAGTGATGATGGGAGACCGTCGAATGGCCAGGAAGTGTCTGACCATTATGAATCAACAATCAGAAGGCCATCCCACTCTGGAGCAACTTGACCCAAGAGCTGAGGCCGATGGCCTCGGTCAGCCAGGGAAAAGAATTCTATTTGTTCCCCTTTGAGAGGATGATCCCAACAAAGTCCTTCAGATTGGAGGCTCTCTCAGTAAGGACTTTAAGTCAGAACTGATTGGCTTCCTTAGGAGTAATGCCAATGTCTTTGCTTGGTCGGCATCGGACATGTCTGGAATACCATCAGAGGTCATCACTCACCAGCTCAAGGTCGATCCGACTTACCGACCTGTCCGACAGAAGAAGAGAAGCTTTGCTGCCGAAAGACAGAAAGCCATTGATGAAGAAGTAAAGAAGCTCCGTGACACTGGCTTCATCAGGGAAGTCCACTACCCTGAGTGGCTGGCGAATGTGGTTATAATGAAGAAGGCCAATGGGAAGTGGAGGATCTGTGTAGATTACACAAACCTCAACAAAGCCTGTCCAAAGGATAGCTTCCCAGTACCTAAAATTGATCAGCTGGTGGATGCCACGGCCGGCCACCAACTTCTCAACTTTATGGACGCCTTCTCAGGCTACAATCAAATAAATATGCATCCAGAAGATGAGGAGAAGACAGCCTTTGTCACTGACAAGGGTCTGTACTGTTATCGGATGATGCCTTTCGACTTAAAGAATGCCGGCGCCACCTTTTAGAGGCTGATCAACTGAGTGTTCGAAGATCAACTAGGCAGGAACATGGAGGCTTATGTGGATGACATGATAGTGAAGAGCCTCCATAAGGCTGACCACATCAAGGACCTGCAGGAATCCTTTGATGCACTCAGGCGCCATCGGATGAAGCTGAACCCCACGAAATATACCTTTGGGTTAACCTCTGGCAAATTCCTTTGTTTTCTGGTTACACAGAGGAAAATTAAGGTGAGTCCCGACAAGATAAAGGCCATCACGGAGATGGCGCACCCGACCAATAAAAAGAAGGTGCAAGAGCATACCGGCCGAATCGCCTCTCTCAGCCATTTTATCTCCCGTTCGGTTGAGAAGTCCCTGCCATTCTTCAAGATCTTGCACCGGTTAGAGGGTTTTGTTTGGACTGACGAGTATCAGTCGGCTTTCAAAACATTGAAGGAGTACTTGAAGAACCCTCCGTTGCTGGCCAAGTCGACGGAGGGGGAGCCTTTATACCTCTATCTTTCGGCGTCAGATGAAGTGATCTGCGCCATCCTTGTGCGAGTCGGAGAGGATGGATAGCAAAAGCCTATCTATTATATCAGCTAAGTCCTCCATGACATCAAAACAAGGTATCCCAAGATGCAAAAGTTGATATACTCTTTGGTCACATCCGCCAAGCAGCTCCGACCGTATTTCCAGGTGCATCCGACTATGGTAATGACCGAAAAAACCCCTCAAGGCAATCCTTCGGAGCCTAGATATATCCAGTTGGCTCGCCAAATGGGCCATCAAGCTAGGCAAATTTGACATCTCTCTCTAGCCACGATCTGCCTTGAAGGCCCAGGTAATTACTGACTTCATTGTGGAGTGTATGTAGAGACAGGAGATGCTTTCTCGAATGGCTGAAGTACCTGAAGCTGATGCTATCTTTGAAGTTGAACTAGCCTGGACTCTCCATGTGGATGGAGCATCCAACTTCGCAGGGTGTGGGGCCGGACTGATCCTGGCTGACCCGGATGGGGAGAACCTGGAATATGCATTACATTTTTTATTTCAGGTGTCAAACAATCAAGCGGAGTATGAAGCCCTCCTCGCGGGGCTACAAATCGCCAACGAACTGGGCATTAGCCGACTCAGAGTCTTCTCTGACTCCCAATTGGTGGTTAATCAAGTGAAGGGGGAATTTGAAGCAAGGGATCCGACCTTGGCAAAATATTTAAACAAGGTACAAAACCTCATTTCTCGATTCAGATTTTTCAAAATCCTCCATATACCTCGTCTGCAGAACTCTCGGGCGGACGCCCTGTCAAGGTTGGCTACGGCCGCCAGCAGGACTTCTGACCAAACTTTTATGTAGTATCTACGGCACCCTAGCATCGCTGAAGAACCAACCGAGGTCCACCAGGTGGAACATGAAGTTTCTTGGATGGATCTGATCCTTACTTTCCTGGCCAAAGGAACTCTTTTGGAAGATCCGGTGAAGGCCAAGTTGGTGCGCTTGATGGCCTCTAAGTATGTCATCCTTGACGGCATCCTTTATAAGCGGTCATTCTCACAGTCGCTGCTAAAGTGCTTAGGGTCGGCAGACGCCAACTATGCCCTCAGAGAAGTCCATGAAGGCATCTATGGTGACCACCTCAAAGGGAGATCCTTAGCTTACAAGATCATTTAGCAGGGATATTACTGGCCCACCATTCTGAAGAATGCGTCGAACTTCGTCCAGAGGTGCGATGTGTGTCAGGGGTACTCCGTCATTCAAAGGAGACCCGCCAGTGAGCTGACTCCAATCACCGCCCCATGGCCGTTCGCACAGTAGGGGATGGATATCCGGGACCCTTTCCCCCGGCCTCCGGGCAACGAAAATCTTTGCTTGTGGCCATCGACTATTTCACCAAGTGGGTGGAGGCCGAACCACTAGCACAGATAATGGAGGCCAAGGTGGAGAACTTCGTCCAGAACAATATCATCCTTCGATTCGGCATTCCCCGGATGATTATTACTGATAATGGAAGACAATTTGACAACTCTAAATTTCAAGATTTTTGTCAGCAATATCATGTCTCTCACCAACTTACCTCGGTCAATCACCCTCAATGCAATGGAGAGGCTGAAGTCACCAACCGAACAATCTTGCACGGGCTGAAGACCCGGCTCAATAAGGCAAAGGGACTTTGGGCAGAGGAACTCCATTCAGTATTATGGGCATACCGGACGACCGCCAGAGCATCAACCGGTGAAACCCCATTCAACCTCACTTATGGAAGTGAAGCTGTCATCCCTATTGAGACCTCTCTTCAATCTCTCCAGATTGACCACTATGCCGAACTGGCCAACTTCGAGCGACGAAGGACTGACCTGGACTTGCTTGAAGAGACCAGACTTCAGGCAAGCATGAAGATGGCGGTATGCCATCAGAAGATGATGAAATATTATAACTCGCCAGTCAAAGCGCGAGCTTTCCGAGTCGGAGACCTGGTCCTGTAGAGAACCGAAGTTTCGAGGCCGACCGAACAAGGCAAGCTTTCCCCAAATTGGAAGGGACCTTATCGGGTCGTTGAAGTGGTTTGAGCCGGCACCTATCGACTTTAATTTTTGGATGGATGACAGATGGCATGTCCGTGGAATGTAGACAACCACCTCAAGTATTATCAATAAAGTTCACATTCCTCCTACTAATCACTTCCGAAAGTCCGACTCCGGTCGATAAAGGCTCTAGGGCAGCCCACTTCAGAAAGTCTGACTCCGGTCGGCAAAGGCTCTAGGGCAGTCCACTTCCGAAAGTCCGACTCTGATAAGCAAAGACTCTAGGATAGCCCACTTCCGAAAGTCTGACTACGGTCGACAAAGGCTCTAGGGTAGCCCACTTCCGAAAGTCCAACTCTGGTCGGTAAAGGCTCTAGGGCAGCCCACTTTCGAAAGTCTAACTCCGGTCGACAAAGGCTCTAGGGCAGCCAACTTCCGAAAGTCCGACTCTGGTTGGCAAAGGCTCTAGGGCAGCCCACTTCCGAAAGTCCGACTCCGGTCACCAAAGGCTCTAGGGCAGCCCACTTCCAAAAGTCCGACTCCGGTCGGCAAAGGCTCTAGGGTAGCCCACTTCTAAAAGTCTGACTCTGGTCGGCAAAGGCTTTAGAGTAGCCCACTTCCAAAAGTCCGACTCTGATCGGGAAAAGGCTCTAAGGCAGCCCAATCCGGAGAGCCAATGGACCAACACATAGGATAAATTTTCTAAGCTCGTTGCTCCAGCCTGAGCTGAAATTCGACCACTGCCTCAACTACTTCTGGGTTTGGAAAGCCGACAGACCAACACTTAGGATAAATTTCCTAAGCTCGTTGCTTCGGCCTGAGCTGAAATCCGACCGTTGCCTCAACTACCTTTTGGTTCAGAAAGCCGACGGACCCATATTTAAAGTGGAAATCCTAAGGGAGTCTAGTTCAGCCTGGGCCACTATTCGACATTTGCCTTGGAGGTCCGACCATTTGCTCAGATCAGCTGATTAATCTACACTTGGTGAAATCTCAAAGGAAAAAAGTCAAGACATTAAGAAAGAGGTTTTTCATTACTTCAAAAAGGTGTCTTTACAAAGACTGAAAGTCAGACCATTACAAGCAACTAGGTCTAACTCTCGGGAAGTACAACATTTGCGGCCACTTCAGCCTCCTCAGCAACGACAGCCGCTTTGGCCTCCTTAGCCCCTTCGGCTGCCTCCGCCTAAACTCCAACTGGGGCATCCATTCCGGCTACTTCCATGATAGCCTCCATCGGAGCTTCGGCCGCTTGGGTAGTCGAATCCGTCGCATCCAGCACTTCTGCTTCTGTCAGCTTCGGCAGCTGGAGGAATGACAGATCGAGTTCTAGGAATGATGCACTGACCTTTCCCAGGCACTCGCCGTATCCGTTGTCGAAGCCAACCATCCCGGCTTCGCTCATCTCCTCCGTGAAGTGCTCGGAGGCTATATACTCTGTGATGGCTTTCTCGCCGGCCGTCTTCAGCAGATCTTGGGCCATCTTCAGCAAGCCCTTGTATCTCTCCACCGACGCCTGATAGCCCTTTGCGCAGATATCACACTCGGCCAGACGACCCTCCTCGACAGTCAACCGATGGGTCAGGGTCTTGATCTTCTTTTTCTTATTTTTTAGCCTTGCCTCCCGATCCGCCTTTTGGGCAATCAAGTCCTCCAGCTGTTTCTTCTGGGCCTCCAGTTCGGCCCGCAGGGGGGACACTTCTGCCGCTATGGCCTTCAAGCCAAGCACCTCTTCTCTGGAAGCCGTCAGTGCCTCCCAGGCTGTGTCCCTCGCCAGCTTGGCTGCTTCGGCCCTCTGGGTTAACTTCTCTTTTAGATAAAGCAGCTCACCCAGTCCCTCATCCATCAGAAGGTTGTCTTTGACAAGCTGCCCACAGATGCTCCGATTAGAGAATCACCAATCATGAATTCGAAGTGAAGACAGGAAGAGTGAAACTTATGCCTAGAAGATGATGAAGGGAACTCCTTGCAGCCTCGTTCACCGATCGCCCATCATTGTCAGGAGCAGCCCTCTAGAGTAGCTTCTTAGCCTCCTCAGCGTCGCACCACTTTCGGCGCTCCTCCTCTTCTTGGGCACCGCTGGTCCTCTCGTCAATAGCCACCGGCCCCTCCCCTGTAGGGGTTCCCCGGATCATCGGGGGGATCACCATGGTCGGCTCTAATGGCGGGGATGAAGGGGCAGCTTCCACCCCGGTCGACATTGAGAGCCTCTCTTTTGTCTAGGCGACCGGTCGGCCAACCGAAGAGGATCGCTCGGACGCAATCACCCTTCGATGTTCGGTCAGAGGCATGTCATCCCCTGACTCGACCGACACCACCATGGTGGACGATTCTACCGTCCATCATTTCTTCGACCTTTCGGGCACCGGTTCTGCCACCCGCTTTTTTGGCTCTTATGGTGTCGACTCTGTAATCCGAACGGCCCTACATTGTGCTGACCGTGCCGAAAGGACTGCCCGATCTGGCTTCATTTTCTTGCCTGTCAACAACCAAAGTTAAAGTTAGATGTAGTCTCCAAGCCGACAGAGGATAAAAACCTGATCTCCCTCTATGACTCTCGTCCTACCTAACATCGGGTGCCGGCTGAGTCCAGCTTGGTGAAGGCTCCCCTCGAGAAGCATAAAGCCGACAAACTTTGGATCCTCACCCTCCAATTTATGGAAGTCAGCCTCGTCGGCCCTCGAGACTTTCATTCCATTCAGAGCATTCAGCCTCGGCTCCCTCCATGCGACCTCGGCTCCCACCATGCTACCTCAAAGCCCCATGGCTCCAGGCTATCTATGAAGAAATATCAGGACTTCCATCTATGAATTATGGATGGAAGCCCCCCTAGAACCTTCCGGCCAAGGCGTGGACTGAACATCCACCACTCCTGACTTTGAAAGTCCTGCTTCAGTAGAAAAAAGTTTGAAAACAGGGACACCCTAGGCTCGATGTCGGCCTCCCGACACAGGACTATGAAGCCGCAAAGATCCCTAATGCTGTTCGGCATCAGCTGAGAAGGTGTAACTCTATAGGTATTGAAAATCTGAACAAAGAAGCTGTGAATTGGGAAACGAAGACCGGCTTTTAGGTGGTCTTCATACATGGGGAGAGCTCCTAAGTTCAAAGGCCCGTTCACCCTACTCTCATGGCTAGGGACGGTCAGGTGTAAAGTGGAAGGAATGTTATAGATAATCCTAAGGTTTTCGACCCTCTCTCGAGTCATGGTCGATGGAATGTGAAAAAGACCAGGTTCCCTATGATCGCGAGCCAAAGCCAATCTAAGATGGATTACAGAAAAGGAAGGAGGTAGGGGAAGATGGAGACGGGACTGACCTGGTTCCTTGGATCTCTAAAAGAAGCTAAAAGTAGTGCAGGGAGGGAGGAGGGAACCTTCTCTTCAAGCACAAGCACGGCGAAAGGTCCCTCTGGGCGCTGCTCCCCTCCTTTTATAGGCATCCGGGGGCCGCTTCCCAACGTATCCCCCCATGTGCCGAGATCCGATGGCTAGCACTTCAGTTCTCGAGTTGGACGAGAATCTGAGGGGACACGCCGGATTATATACGGCCGCGATCCGTGTGACAATCGAAGCAACGATGGATGGGCCACTCTGGCAAGTGCACCAACCACCCTGATGGGGCCACGTGTCCCACGTCACATCAAGATTCCAAACGGGTAGCTGCCACGCGTCGTACTGGCCATAATTGCTCCCCCTATCCTCACCAACTAGGCACTGACACCTGTCCCGGGGCAAAACTCAGAGCAGGAGGTGGCCGGACACAGCACACCGAACCGGATTTGCCATAATTTGAAAGGCTGGTGCATTTACTACCATTTAATGCCCTCTCCCTTCGAGCCTACGGACTCGCTCGAAGCACAAGGACAAGGGGGACAACTGTTGTACCATGATGGCTCACCCTCAGCCAGGACCGGCCCAGTCCTGCAGTCCAACCCAGCCGCCCTTTTCAAGGCTCCAACAAAGAGAGGTTCGACCCACCGGAGCAGAGGTCCAACCCACCATAGCTGAGGTCTAAACGACCCTCTCATGCTGGGGTTCGGCCCACTGCTCTCCTTCAGAGGTCCGACCCAGTGGAGCTAAGGTCTGAACGACCCTCTCCTGCTGGGGTCCGGCCCATCGCTCTCCTCCAGAGGTCTGACCCATCGGAGCTGAGGTCCGAATGACCCTCTCCTGCTGGGGTCCGGCCCATCGCTATCCTTCAGAGGTCCAACCCACCGGAGTTGAGGTCCGAACGACCCTCTCCTGCTGGGGTCCGGCCCATCGCTCTCCTTCAGAGGTCCGACCCATTGGAGCTGAGGTCCGAACGACCCTCTCCTGCTGTGGTCCAGCCCATCGCTCTCTTTCAGAGGTCCGACCCACCGGAGCTGAGGTCTGAACGACCCTCTCCTACTGGGGTCCGGCCGATCACTCTCCTTTGGAGGTTTGGCCTTTGGTCCGACCGATCGACTTTCCCACGGCGACGTCCGACAGGCGAGCATTAGCATCCAGGGTATTCTAGAAGCACCTTTATGTTACTACGGGATCTTGCTATCCCAACGGCCCTGCTCCACTACTTCCATGAAGCCACCGTATCTATGCGCCACGTGGCCACTCTCTAGATTCTCCTAGGAGCAGATCGGTCTTTCTCAGCCTCTCCCCTAACGGGTTTTGGACTATTCCGCGACTATATAAGGTGCTCAGGGGACCCCGTTCGAAGGTAGAAGAACCCTTCCCTCTCCATACGCTCTTCATCCTTTGATTCCTCGATTCTGTTGCCTTCAATCTCCTGCTAACTTAAGCATCGGAGGGTCCCCCGCCGGAACACCATCGGTGCCCTTGGAGACTTTGTGCAGGTTCGCCCGAGAGAGGAGTGTTCCAGCCTATCCAGCCGCCCTCGGTCCCCGGTCCAGGAGTTGACACCGCAACATTTGGTATTTTATAAAGTAATGTATATATTTGATATATCATTTGATATTTTATAATGTAATATATAAATTTAAAATATTATTTAATATATCTAAGTAATATACCAAATATATCATCTATTTAATTTATAATTTTTTATATTAAATTTATTTAATGTAACACTAATTTTCATTTTTATATAAAAAATATTATATTATGTACTATAATATTATATTCATTATATTTTATAATGTTATTTTATGTTATATTGTATATAGTATTAAATGATATATTTTATAATATTATAATATTATATTTTATAATAAAAATATATTATATTTTATTATATTTAATATAATATATTTTTACATTATATATTTATACATAATATAAAGATATTATATTTGAATTATTAATATAATATATAAACATTATTTATTACATTATATTATACTATAAGATATAATATTATATAGTATATTATATAATATTATAGTATTAATATAATATAACATATTATTTTATATTTTATATTTTTTTATATAAAATATAATATATTTATATGACATAGTATATTTATATTAAATATATTTATTTATTTATATATAGTATATTATATATTTAAATTATATATTTATATAGAATGTAAATATATTATATTAAATTAAATAATATAATATATAAATTTAATATATTTTTTTGTATATTTAATTGATAATATATATATTACATTTATTTGGTATAAAAAATAATTTTTAATGTTTTCAATTTTAATATAAAAATATAAAATAACTTTTATTTAATATATTTTATAATATAAAATATTTAAAAATTATATTTTTAAAATAAAATATAGATTTAATTTAGGGATATTCTAGGAATTTGATTTTATATCATGCCACATTACCTGTATGTACCAAACATAACAATTTATATTACCTGTAATCTATATTACTAACAATCCATATTGCTGGTAATCCACATTTCTTTCATGTTGCGTTTGGTAGCAGGTAATCTATCTAGATTATTGGTAATTTAATAGTATCCCATCCAAGGGTGGACCACACCAACTTGTATAGGGTCCAAGAAATATTAATAAATAATTAATAAAAAAATATTATTCTTTGTAAATATTATTTGAATTGAATTTGATATTGTTTTATAGAACAAAATTCATCAATAATAGAATGTATTATAAAATTTTTTGCTATCTCCTTTTCAATATAAGTAACTAAATAATTGATAAGAATGTTTTCTTCCATCTTGTTGCGCAATCTAGTTTTGACAATCTTCATTGATGAAAATGCTCTCTATAGTAGCAGTTGAAACTGGAAGATTCAATACTAAATGAATCAGTCTATCAATGAGTAGATAAATATTTGATTTTCTTGTTTTCACCAATCCTTGATATAATTATGAAATTGTAGACATATTCTGGAACTCAGGATTCTTTGAAATATCAATATGATAATGTTGTAATTAATTTCTCGAAAGTCTTCTTTCATTCTCAATGAAGTCTTCTGAATAAGATTTTTCTGCAAGCTGATATATACTCTTTAAATTGAATAACCTAAAACCATCTTTAGGATCCAAAGCACTGTTAAAAATTAATAATTCAACTGCATCATCACTGAATCTACTATGTAATTCATGCAATTGAGTATCAATAGTAGCATTAATATATCAACCCAAAAATGATGCTCATTTGTAATATCACTTTGTCGATGACCTCGACCACCATGCTTATAAGTAACTATCAAATATGGAACATCAATCTCAAATTTCTCATAAAATAGTATCACATTGTCTAATAAACTCGACCATCAATCTTCTCTTAATTTTTGAAGTAAAATCTTTATACTTTTTACCAAATGCATTGCATTGAGAATGTCTTGGGACTTTCTTTATAAAGCTTGACAAAGATCATCAGTTATCTCTAAAATTTCTATCATTAAATGCAATATAAAAATAAATTGAAATGATGTCAAGCAATGTAATGCGCCATCGGCATATCCACATTGAACATAACCAACTCCATCACGAGTAATATCCTCAAGGACAGAATAAGTAACTGAGAAAAGCTTTTTCAAGCTACGAACAAAATTCAAATATGAACTCTATCTAGTCTTACTAGGTCTTTGTAAATTGCTAATCTTATTTTGCCTGCTTCTAGATTTAAGCTCATCAATGGCTAATGAATTTGCAATGTCGGCTACTTATCTTACTCTTAATTCATCATGACATTTTGTAGATGCATTTACAATATTAGCAATATTCAGCAAATCATTACAAAATTGCTGAATAATAATAACCTTTCGTGATGCAGCCACCAGTGCTAATTGAAGTCTATGAGCCAAGTAGTGGATAATAAGCATATGGACAATCATTATTAATCAAAGCTTTCAAACCATTCCATTCACCATGTATATTTCTAGCCCCATCATAACCTTGACCTCTGATATGTTTAATGCTTAAATTATTTCTTAAGAGAACATTATAAATAGCATTGATGTGGCACCTCCGCTAACGTGGAGCCCGCTGGTGGCCATGCTGGGAAGGGAACTGCCACCTAGACATGGTGGCCCGACGAGGAGCCAAGGTGAGCCCTCTTGTCGAGGTCAGCTCCCAGCTGGAGTCATGCTCATAGAGAGAGCCCTCCATCTAAGGTCAGCTCCCGGTCGGGGTCATGCTAATGTTACCAAGGTGAGCCCTCCAGTCCAGGTCAGCTCCTAGCCAAAGTCATGCTCATAGGGAGAGCCCTCCATCTGAGGTCAGCTCTCGGCCGGGGTCATGCTCTTGCTGCCAAGGTGAGCCCTCCTACTAAGGTCAATCCTAGCCAGAGTCATGCTCATGCAGAGAGCCCTCCGTCCAAGGTCAGCTCTTGTTGGGGTCATGCTCATGCTGCCAAGGTGAGCCCTCCTGCTGCGGTTAGCTTCCAGCCATAGTCGTGCTCATGGGGAGAGACCTCCATCCAAGGTCAGCTCCCGGTTGGAGTCGTGCTCATGCTGCCAAGGTGAGCCCTCCTATCGAGGTCAACTCCCAGTCAGAGTCATGCTCATGGGGAGAGCCCTCTGTCTAAGGTCAGGTCCTAGCCGGGGTCATCCTCATGCTACCAAGACGAGCCCTCCTGTCGAGGTCAGTCCCAGCCGGAGTTGTGCTCTTAGGGAGAGCCCTCCATCTAAGGTCAGCTCTCGGCCAGGGTCATGCTCATGCTGACAAGCCGAGCCCTCTATATGAGGTCAACTCCCGACCGGCATCATGCTCATGAGGCGAGTCCTCTGTCTAAGGATAGCTTCCGGCTGGGGTTGTGCTCATGCTGCCAAGGGCGGGCCTCTTGAAGGGAGGTCTCTCCCCACCATGCAAAGGCTAGAATTCTCGCCAGCAACAAAGAAGGGAAATATCGACAGAAATTCAAACCACGGCACGGGGGTGCTTGTCCACCTGCAACCTCTAGGAGGTGGTGCCTACCCTGCCATTAATTCAAGCTCTACGACATGCCGCCTGCATGCTCTATGCAAGGTGAGTTTTGCTAGGCTCGAGGCCCTATAATGTGCTGTCACTCCACCACTGTACGACCGGAGGATGCTGACCCACGTGGCACGAGACCTAGAGTTTTTCTAGAAGGAGGATCCTGCCGAGGCCCCAGGTCCTGCAACACATTAACGGCCCTTCCTAAAATAGAAGTGCCACACCATGGCTCGGGACCAAAAAAAAAGAGGAAAAAGCCCCCCAGACCAGCTCTAGGTGACCAAAGAGAGACAAAGGAGAAAAGAGAAAAGGTAAGAGAGGTAAGAGAGGTAAGAGGAAGGAAAACACTAAGCGAGAGGGGGGGAGAGGTAAGCAAGAAATAGAAAGCTTAGAGGCCAAGGGACCGGCCAGAGAACTTCCTCGTTCCCAACTCTCCATTCCTTCTTTCTACTATTTGAACATTACTATCTTGTCACCCTTGAGGCGAGGGAGTCCCCCAAGCTCCCCATCTTAGAGATTCTATTCCCCTCGATCATCCCACTCACTTGATCATCGAAGTGTCCATGCCAAAATCCTTGGCTCGGATCTCCAATATTTTGTAGGACAGCGAATCCAGGAGCCGACCGAAGAGGGGAGGACCTAGCCCTCGATGGTGTGGCCCGCCTGATGGATCAGAGATGTAGGCCATGGCTATCTTGGTGGTAATAGATTGGCATGCCAGGAAGGGGGGTGCGAAACATACGTAGCTGTGGTGGGACAAGTGATAGGTCATGCACCCTAAGAAGAATTTTCGAGCACGCCCGCTACTTGATGGTGACGATGCATGCACGAGAAGCCTCTATCGGCCGAGCAGGAGAACCCCCATTGGCCCTATGGGGGAACTCCCTGCTCCTCTACCATCATCTTCGATGGACCCCCAAAAGGGTGCATCGGCCCAGCAGGTCCAGGCCCTGGTTGCAGCGGTGCACCACCCCTATAAAGGGCAAGGGGGGTAGGAGAACTGCCTGGTTTCATACCAGGTCCCCACGGAGACCATCCGCAGGATGTGGGGCCCTGCATGAGGTTAGGCAAGGCCAAGGGTCGATGAGTAGTTGAGTAGCCCGGTGTGCCATGGGCCTACCATACCACGTCCCGCACGGCCATCGACGAGGTGCCATTCAACCTTGCTTTCAGTGCTGAAGCCTTGTAATGCTGGAATGTCATTCCCCAAATCGATGATCCAATGACTAGGAACATTTTAGATTAAGATTTATGGGAACTTAGGTCTCACTATTATGATCTCCATCATAATCCTAATTCCATTTCTCTAGCCTATGGGATTCATTATAATCTTGATAAGATGCTGCAGTATGATGAATCAACAAATGCCTTTTATTAATATCAATCTTAAGTTGAGAGAATACAAAAATGCCACTGATACAATAATTGTGATTGGCTTTTAAGGCATAATTCTTTCAATCTTCCACTTGCACTAAAGCCAATCATCCTTGTATTTAATACCCATACAATCTAGATAGCGATCTAGTTGCTATAGAGGAAGTATTATAGTGAATGGGTCTTCTATGTTGTTCTGTGTATCAACTCGTTCTACTATCACATCATTTCTTTCAATGATTTCTCGAACGAGATGGAAGCGTCTTAGAATGTTCTTGGATTTATGGTGAGACCTTGGTTCCTTCTCTTGTGTAACAGCTCCAGTGTTATTATAATAGAATGGCACTGGTTGTTGTATTGTAGGAACTATGCCCAATTCAGTGATGAACTTTTTCATCTAGACTGCTTCCTTAGCGACTTCATTAGTAGCTATGTATTCTACCTCAGTGACTGAGTCAGCTACAGTTGACTGCTTGGTACTCTTCCAACTCACTGCTCCATTCAAAATAAAGATATACCCTGGTATGGATTTACTATCATCTAGATCAGATTGGAAACTAGAATTTGTATAGCCTTCTAGTTTTAGATCCAATCCTTTATATATTAGAAAAACATCCTTAGTCCTTCTTAGATAAGAATATTTTTCATAGCTTTCCAATGATCCTCCTCTGGATTAGCCTGAAACCTACTTACTATGCCTAAAGCATAAGCAACATCAGGCCTAGTACATAGCATTGCGTACATAATTAATCCCACTGCTGAAGCATAAGGGATCTTATTCATCTTATCTATTTCTTTTGAAGTCTTAGGTGACATCCTTTTAGATAGGTATATGCCTTGACTCATGGATAAGTAACCCTTCTTACTTTCCTCCATATTAAATCTCTTCAATATTAAGTCTATGTACCTGGATTGGGATAGGCCTAGCATCCTTTTAGATCAATCTCTATAGATCTTTATTTCTAGAATATAGGATGCTTCTTCTAATGACCTTTGTTCCGTGCACGCGTGACCTCGTTTTTGCCCGAAGGATCTGGACGGAGTCGATGGAGCAGGACCGGGAGGTTGACCGGACCAAAGAGCATCGACCTTGGTTTTGCGCGTGCATGGCCGCATTTTTGCCCGAAGGATCCGGACGGAGCCGATGGACCGAGATGTCGACCGGACCAGATGGCACCGACCGTGGTTTTGCACGTGTGATCGTGAATTCCCGGCACTCGGAAGGGGCGAAGAAGGGGCACCATGGGGTGTTCCGAGGCATAAAGCTAGCTTGCGAATGCAAGGGAGGCCCAGGACTCGCACCCAAATGGTGCAAGACCCGAGTCACGACCGGCCTAGCATTGGAGAGCACCAAGCGCACCCCGGACGCGAGTCCAGGATGTGCAGGATGTGTGCACCATGCACGAGGCAAAAGGCCGGCCAAGACTTGGAACCAAACAGCACAAGACGCGAGTCCCGGAGGGCACGACATGGGCATGATCCCAGAGCAGCCAGGTGCGAGTTCAAGGTGGCTTGGGCACGTGTCGCATGAGCAGAAAAGCCAAACCAGATACCCAAGGGGTTTCCAAGGTTGCGAGCAACATTGTAGAAGCAGGGAAGGGCCAGGATGCATGCCAAGACACGCGCGGATGCGCATCCGGGGTGGCCACGACCCGCGCGGGGCATCCGGCCTAACTCCATCCCGGGGGTTCTAGGATCGCGAGCAGCATTGCAAATTCGGGGGCATGCCCCATGCCCGCGCGTGCCCCGCGCGACCTGTGCCTGGCGATGCCATGACCCGCGCACGCTCGTGCCCGACCCCTTGTGCCCGGCAGCACCATGACCCATGCACGCCCATGCCCTGACCTGCGCATGCCCGTGCCCGCCATGCCCTTGTGCATGCTCTAGGCCTTACACCCGGCAGTGCCATGACCCGCGCACGCCACACACATGCGCGCGCCCAGGGCCTTGCACCCAGGGGTGCCATGACCCGTGCAAGCCAGCACCTGGCAGCACCGTGAAATGGCACGCCCATGCTCTGACCCATGCATGTGCGTGCCAGCCGTGCCCTTGTGCGCGCCCTAGGCCTTGCGCCCGGCATTGCCAAGACCCACGCACGCCCGTGCCCTTGCGTGTGCCCGGGGCCTTGTGCTCGGTGGTGCCATGAACCGTGCCACGACCTGCGTGCGCCGTGCCCTTGCACGCACCAAGGGCCTCGCAGTCGGTGGTGCCATGACCCGTGCACACCCATGCCATAACCCCCGTGTGCGCGCGCCATTTGCCTTGCACCAGGCAGCACCGTGACCCGCGCACGCCCATGCCGTGACCCATGCATGAGCGTGCTCGGTGACCCGCACATGCCCGTGCCATGACCCGTGCATGCCCGTGCCATGTCCCACGTAGGCCCGCGCCCGGCCTCTTGCACCCGATAGCACCGTGACCTGTGCACACCTGTTCCTTGACCTGCGTGCGCATGCCCAGGGCCATGCACCAGGTGGTGCCATGACTGGCGCATGCCCGTGCCCTTGCATGTGCCCGGGGCCTTGCACCGGGTGGTGTCGTGACCCGAGCATGCCCATGCCACATGACCCGTGCACGCCAAGCCCTTTCACATGCCAAGTGCCTTGCGCCCGGCTGTACCACACCCATGCACGCCCGTGCCAAGACCCGTGCGCACACCCAATGCCTTGCGCCCGGCAGTGCCACGACCCGCGCATGCCCGTGCCGCGACCCTCACACACCGTGCCCTTACACGAGCCCAGTGCCTTGTGCCTGCCCGTGCCATGACCCATGCATGCCCACGCCTGGCAGCACCGTGACCAGTGCAAGCCTGTACCCTGACCACCCGTGTGCATGCCCGCCGTGCCCCTGCGCACACCCGGGGCCTTATGCCCGGCAGTGCCATGACCCGTGCATGCCCGTGCCCTTGCATGCGCCAGGGCCTTGCACCCGACGGTGCCGTGACCCGTGCATGCCCGTGACATGACCTGCGCACGCCGTGCCCTTGCTCATGCCAGGTGCCTTGCACACGGCAGTGCCATGACTCGCGCACGCTCGTGCCAAGACCCGCGCGCCCGGTGCCTTGTGCCCGACAGTGCCAAGACCCGTGCATGCCCGTGCCACGACCCGTGCTCACCCGGAGCCTTGCTCCGGTGGTGCCACGACCCACGCACGCCGGTGCCATGATCCGCTCACACCGATGCGATCGTCACCATGCTCGTGCCACCGACATGTTGGGAATTATGTCCCAAAGCCAATCATCTAGGCTGTAGATGATTGTGCTATCTTGTAACTATATATGACTTTTTAATGAATAAAAGTTATTTTTTGGCTGTTCATCATATTTACATTTTCCTAAAATGAACTCTTGTATGATGGAGTCCTTGGAACTATAATTATTTGATATAAGAGGATATATCAAGTAGTTCTTAAATTGGTTTACAACCAAAGGATACATTGTTATAGGATGACGATGTATCAAGTGTAGGTTGTTGTATGTCACATTTGTTGTTTGTCCTCTTAACCAATGAGTGTGGAGATACTGGTGTGATATGTAAGTGAAATGTATGACATCTCACTAAACGTGACCATCTGCGGAGCTCCCTTCTGCCAAAGGGTTGCTCGTGAAGGGATAAGGGTAAATATGTCCCTTAGACCTGAGATCACCATGGTAGCTTGCAAGCAACTCACTGTACTTTGGTGCTAGACTACTTGGATTTCTAATCCAATGATGGAAGGTTTTTGGGTGTGGTCAAGTACTTGTGGAGCGGTGATGGATCAAGATGGAATTGACCCCTCTAAATAGTTTGGAGTGAATGACTCAGTATATCTCAATTTAGCAAAACCTTGGCCAGGGTAGTTCTCGTGAGAAGTCACAGAACTTGTAAAGTTGAGACATGATCTGGATAAACCATATTAGGGTTGGCAGTCGAACCCTAGGTCATCCTGAGCATTTTGAGGTCAAAGGGATGAATTATGCGGTAATCATATGCTAGAGGTTCTTGTGAGGTACTCTGCATCTTCGACCTATCCGGACATCGGATATCATTGCTAGATGAGGACTTTAACTGGTACTGGAAATGTTCCAGTGCTACCGGTTTAGTATTCGAACCTATGGGGCCACACACCATAGGGGTTTCTATCTGATCTTAAGGCTGATAGATGATTAAGAATCGTTTGCTATTTTCGGAGGTCAATATGATTGACCTTGTTCTAAGTGTCGACACTTGGTATTTTGCAAGTGTCGATACTTGGGGAAGTATCGACACTTGGTGTTTTGTATGAGTCAACACTTGCTATGATGAGCAATTTTTTAGGAAGAATTTTTTGGAATGTTTGACTTCAAATTTTGAATTCAAAATTCAAATTTTTTGGCATTTTGGCTCCAAGCATTCATGGTATGATAGTCATACTTACCTTCTATGGCTTGGACTCATTTGGAATGCCCCTTGACTCTCTCCCCCAATCACTCCTCCTTCCTCTTTCTCCTTCTCATGGCTGCCCCTATAAATGAAGGTCATTGTGGAGGCTGCTGAGATTATGCTAATAGTTTAGCTAATAGTTCTTTAAGAGAAAAGAAGAGAGGAAGAAGAAGGGTTTAGTGAGGACTAGGGATTGGGTGTGAGAAACCTAGCATTCAAGCTAGGTCTTGGGAAGAGTGTTTCCTGGGAAGTGTTCCACCACTCCTCCTTGTCTTCCCGGAAGAAGAAGATCAGCCCGAAGGATCCCGAAGAGCTAGCACTCCAAGGGAGTTGATCAGAGTCGAGCCCTGGTGTGGATCACCTATAGAGGCCAGACACTTGTGTGGCTCGCGCACCCTCATCCTTCTTCTCAGCACTTTAGAGATATTAAGGTATGGTATTTTGTATCTTTGTATATTTCTCTCTGTTGATGTTTTGTTTGCATGCTAGATCGTTATGCTAGGTCCTGTTGTGGGCAGATCATTAGATCATTTTGATCTATCTACCGAGCCTTTCACTGTGCATGTTTTAAAATAGTTTTAAAATGCATCCTTTCTGCCCTGCTTGTGTGAATAGTTTCACCTTCATCATGTGTATACCATCATCTACATAATTGACTTAAGGGCGATAATATCATAAGATAAGAGAAGGAGGTCATTACCTTTCCTTGACTTGAAAACCACCAACTTACATTTCGAACCTAAGGTAACCTAAAATCAATTAGTAACCTAATAGCTTAGGGACATCAACGAGTTGGGTTTAACCATTGTGGGAAAGCTAGTTCATGCAACCCTTCAATTCGTATCGGGAAGCTAGTGTATAAGGCAAGAGGTTTAGCATCAAACAACCAAGCAGTGTTGTGGTTCCTTAATTGGGTCCTTGCGAAAGCAAGGGGGCTCCCACACTCCCACCTCTTACCTGGTAGGTGAAAGGGCTAGTTTTTGTGCTGTGTGTGTTCTACGTTAACCCATTCTTTTGAACTCTAAGGTCTAGCAAAACCATAGCACCATTTTTTATGTGTTGCATGTCGACTAGGTCAGGAGTCCCGTATCACCCACATCACTCTAAGTCAGGTGAACCTATGGATACCAACCTCAAGAATCAAATGAGGCTCATCACTGAACATCTAGCCATGTTGACCCAAAGATTTGATGAGTTTGAAACTAGGTTAGGAACTCTAGAAAAGGGAAAGGGTCCACCCACTGAACTTGAGTCTGTTTCACCTCCCCACCCTAGGGAACCCCCTCAATGTGATCCCTCCTTAGAGGCAGAACCCAGGAGAGTCCCACATCCTAACCCAGCCCAAGATGTTCATCCTAGGAGACCCAATCAGGAGATCATGGACCAAGAAGAGAGAGCCATCAAAAACATTAAGCTAGAAGCACCGACCTTCAATGGTAGTCTAGATCCCAAAGTGTACATAGATTGGGAGGAAGACATGGAACAACACTTCGAGTGGTACACTATGTCGGAAAGAATGAAGTTCAAATTTGCCAAACTTAGGTTGGTTCGCCAGGCTAGGTTATATTGGAATAGTGTTGAGAGGCTGATAGGGTGAAGAGGAGAAGAACCCATAGTGGTGTGGGCACCAGGATCTGACAAAGGCTCCTCAACCCTCTGTGGATCTCAGATTAGGGTTCCACTTCTTTGTGTATTATAATAAAGCTTCAAGCCTCAAATTTGTAATTGCCTTTTGCTTTGAATTGAGTCTGTACCTTAACCAATTAGGTCAAATTGAGTCCTGTACTAAGTCGAGTCATAAATCGAGTCTAGTCTGAGTCTCTTAGAAGTATGGGTCAATTGCAAGAGTGGGTTTTAAAATTTAGTCTCCTTGGATGCAAGTAAGGAAAGAAGCCAAGTCAACTCAGGGCCCACCTGTGCATCCTACATAACGCCATGACATCTTGCCATGTAGGCAGCACACTTGGCATGCAAGGACGCCCAATGGGGAGGACCACTTCACTTGGCTCTAGCCTTTTTTCCCTCCTCCTATCAAGCTCATTACCATGCAAGGGTGGTCGGCCAAGGTGGAAGTCAATGGGAGTTGAAGTGGGGAATTCAAATCCCTTGCTTCAAGCCCTCCAATCAAGTCTTCTTCCCAAATTGCTTCAACCTCTTTAGAAGGGAGAGACAAGATCCTTGGGCGCCTCCACCTAACACTCCCCATGTCAAGCCTTATACCAAAGAAAGGGTGAGCAACAAAGGAAGGAAGAAGAACATAAGCCATGCTACAAGCCCCTCTTCATGTCTTTTTCCAAAACAATGAAGATTCTTTCCAACTTCAAGGTGCCATGATCCCTCCTCCTAGCCTTGCTTCATGCCATGCCCATTCAAGAAAAAGAAGAAGAAATTTTGTATTCTTGCATTTGAATTTCAAAATGGGCCTTGGGTGCCAATTTAAAGGACTCAACCCCCTCCATTGTAAAAAAAAAAAATTGAATGATTAATGAAAAAAGAGTTTGAGTATTCCATCTTCCAACCCTTGTCTCTTAGACTAGGTTGAGTGAAATTGCCTTCGTCCCCAGGGACGTCGAGTGGTGTGAGGCCACCTGTCCGTCGCCCTAAGGCATCGTGAATCCTTTATCCTCCTGGACGTCGCGTGGTGTGAGGCCACAATCCTTCATCCTCCGGGATGTCGCAGGGTGCGAGGCCCCAAGTTATCTCCATCTTCAACTTTGGAATCCAGCCGGACACCGAGCTCGAAGCCCCTTCTCAACCCCATCTCAATTCCTTTCTGTGCATCTCCCCATCTCGCTGATCCTTATTGTGTTTGCCTACAGGTCCTCCCTAGCATCTCGGGCATCGGAGACAGTCGGCTTTGCCATCGTGACCTTCCGACCGAAAGCCAGTGCTTCCACGGGTTCGACTGCTCGGGCATCCAGGCCGCAACCGCCGAGTTGAGCGATCTCTGCACCGGGCGCTTCAGACGTGTGAGGTTTGCTCTCTCTATCTCCTAAGTAGGTATTGTATTTCGAGCTAGTCCTACCAGGGTTTCTTAATCCTGGGGTCCTATTCTCGTTCTCACTTTTTAGGGCTTTAAACTGCTAGTGTAAGTTTCCGTTACTCATCTTTCTTATTTCTTGCCTTTGCTTGTGATCGGGAATCAAAAACCTAAGAAAAACAACAAAAAAACTCATCAACCCAAAAAAAAAAGAAATTTCTTGCATCATAAGCATCCATCCTAGCATCCCTAGCCCGCCCTCTCATTCCACATCATTCTTGGTATCAGAGCAAGGCTAGGACTAGTGCATTTTATTTCATTTTCTGCATTCTGGTCAGCCCGTATATGGTCTGATCATTGGATTGTTTCTCTCTATAGAGACTTCCAAATTTTATGATTTCTATTCTGTTAGATCGCATTGAATTCACAGTATTTTTGTCTATTTTCTCAAATTTTATTTCAGTTTGTAAAATTTCTACAAGCCGAAATACTACCTGAGAAAATCTCAGGTCTGAAATTTCAGCATGCATCTCATTTCTTGCTTCATTCATCCATCTAGTTTATTTCTTGCATTTAGGGGCACATTTTAATTCCTGTATTTTGTTTAGCATTCACACATCTGAAAGACACAAAAAAATAAGAAAATTTTAAGTCATTTCATTAGTCATTTTTGTGTATCATTCTCCATAACTTATCTTAAGGGCGTCAAATTAACATAGAGTCAGGATTTCATTACCTGTCCCTAGCCCAAAAACCACCACCCGACATATCGAACCCTAGCCATTAACTAAAATTGATTAGATGTTTAATCTGCTCTAGTGAGCTAGGGACACCCACGAAGTCGGGTCGACCCAAGTGCCGAGCCAAGCTAGATTACTTGTTGGTGTGTGCTTGAGTAGCTGGTGTCTAGGCAAGTGGTTCAAGGACTAGATCCCGAAGGGAAGTGGGTTGGTTCGCTTACCTTGCCAATTTCTAATTGGTGTCTAGACAATCAAAGAGGAACCTCCACTAACCTTACACTTACCTGGCCAGGTGCCAAGTTACTGCTTTCAGGTTCATCTTCTTGACTTCACATTTGGAGAGATCTCCTAGGTCTAGCAAACCGTAGCATCGTTTTGTTACATGTGCACTAGATTAGGAACCTCTTTTCACCCACCTTCTCCATCCTCAACCGAAGCCATGGACCAACTTCGAGCTGACATTGGAGCCCTAACTCAATCCATGACTCAATCCATGACTCAACTAGGCAACCAGTTGACTAAGAGATGTGATCAAATAGAGGCCAGACTAGGACCCATAGAAAAAGCTGCTAGGCTTCGTGAGCGTTTCCAGAGAGCTCCCGCCTATAGAAGACCTGAGCCCTTTGGGAACCAGAGCCGTATCCCACGATCCACCCAAGGTTATAGCCAGGCTTACCCAAGTCAACCAAGCCCGAATTGATCTGACCCCAGTCGACCAAGCCTAGCCCGACCCAGTCCTAGTAGTCCCAGTCTGAATTGACCCCAATATAGTAGAGAAGACAAGGATAAGACTATTGAAGTCCAGAGGAGACCTGATCCCCAAGGTAACATCTATAGGTGTCATAAACCTGGGCATTTTGCTAGTTAGTGCACCGCCCCTGCCCTACTTATAGATGAACTGACTGAAACTGAACCCGAACCCATTGTTGAACCCCTTGAAGACTTTAAGGTTGAACCCATAGAAAATCGAGGGAAAGAAACTCCTGAGCCCATTAAAGAATTGAAAGAAGACATCTGTGAATCAAGTTTAGTAGAATATGGTGAAGATGGGCTCCAGGTAGAAATCATCGAGGAACCAAAAGAAAAAGATCCTGAACCCACTAGAGACTGTGAAGGAGTAATTGAGCCAGGATCGAACATTGTAGAGGATGGTGAGGGTTCACAAGTATTGCCCTTAGAGGTCTTCTAGGAGCAAGTCCCTATAGAACTACCCCAGGAGGTAGGCATCAGTTTGAGGACTCTCAAGATAACATTCCCAAAGACCTTCCTAATGACCTTCCACCATCTAGGAACACCCATCTAGCCTTGGAACTTGCACCTATAGAACGATGCCCAAATTTTAAGATCATCCTGAATAACCAAGGTCTGTTTTATGTTTTCCATAAGCCACCCCAAGACTCCGATTCCTATTTCCTACCCTTCCCTGAACCCTCTCACATTTCTAGAGCCATGGGGTTACTTTTTATTGAGATTACCAGAATGCATCACTCCTTAGAGCCCATCCCTTTTGCCCTCTACTTCTGGTATACTTTATGGCATTTGCCAGGGATCCTTGATAATTTTTCTTATGCATACCATACTAGGGTCAAACCTAGAGAGTCAAAAGTCTGTTAGGTTTAGACCCTAGGAGTCCAATAATTTTTTTTCTCAATAAGATTGCATAGTTGAGTCTGCATTTTGCATCATGTTAGGATTATGCATTAAATACAATTTTTAAAATACTTTGGCTGATTCCTGAAAGTGAGCCAAAGAGTTTGAAATAAGGGATTTTGTAATGATTAGGCTCCGGCCTAAATGGTTTCCACCGAAAACCGTTAAGAAGCTTCATGCTCGTGGGGCAGGTCCCTTTAAAGTGATTAGGAGAATGGGCCCTAATACCTATGTGCTAGAATTACCTCCGGATTATGGAATTAGCTCGACATTCAATATCTCTGACTTAGTCGAGTATAGGGAACCCGCAAACATACCCAGTGAGCCATTTGGACTTGACCTCCCTTTTGAGAGTGAATCTGAACCTGAGTGTCCACCTCCAAATATACCTGAGCGAGGAGAGCAGATCGAGCGTGTCCTGGATGACGAAGCCATCACTACCCGGGGCAAGGGCTATCAACGTTACTTGGTTCGATGGCAAGGTCGACCCAAATCCGATGACTCGTAGATCACACGGGAGGACTTGCATCGCATCGACCTCGACATCCTAGAGAGGTACCAAAGCCAAACTAACCCTTACTCGACAGGGTCGAGTTCCTCCCACCCCAAGAGAATTAGTGTAGGCACCAGGATATGACAAAGGCTCCTCAACCCTCTGTGGATCTCAGATTAGGGTTCCACTTCTTTGTGTCTTGTAATAAGGCTTCAAGCCTCAAATTTGTAATTGTCTTTTGCTTTGAATTGAGTCTGTACCTTGACCAATTAGGTCAAATTGAGTCCTGTACTAAGTCGAGTCATAAATCGAGTCTAGTTTGAGTCTCTTAGAAGTATGGGTCAATTGCAAGAGTGGGTCTTAAAATTTAGTCTCCTTGGATGGATGCAAGTAAGGAAAGAAGCCAAGTCAGCTCAGGGCCCACCTGTGCATCCTACATGGCGCCATGACATCTTGCCATGTGGGCAGCATACTTGGAATGCAAGGATGCCCAATGGGAAGGACCATCTTCCAACATGGCGCCATGACATCTTCCAACCCTTGTCTCTTAGACTAGGTTGAGTGAAATTGCCTTCGTCCCTAGGGACGTCGAGTGGTGTGAGGCCACCTGTCCGTCGCTGCAGGGCATCGCGAATCCTTCGTCCTCTTGGATGTCGCGTGGTATGATGCCACAATCCTTCGTCCTCCGGGATGTTGCAGGGTGCGAGGCCCCAAGTTATCTCCATCTTCGACTTCGGAATCCAGCCGGACACCAGGCTCGAAGCCCCTTCTCAACCCCATCTCAATTCCTTTCTGTGCATCTCCCCATCTCGCTGATCCTTATTGTGTTTGCCTACAGGTCTTCCCTGGCATCTCGTGCACCGGAGATAGTCAGCTTTGCCATCATGACCTTCTAACCGAAAGCCAGTGCTTCCACGGGTTCGACTGCTCGGGCATCCAGGCCGCATCCACCGAGTTGAGCGATCTCTGCACCGGGCGCTTCAGACGTGTGAGGTTTGCTCTCTCTATCTCCTAAGTAGGTATTGTATTTCAAGCTAGTCCTACCAGGGTTTCTTAATCCCGGGGTTCTGTTCTCATTCTCACTTTTTAGGGCTTTAAACTGCTAGCGTAAATTTTTGTTACACATCTTTCTTATTTCTTGCCTTTTCTTGTGATCAGGAATCAAAACCCAAAGAAAAACAACAAAAAAACTCATCGACCCAAAAAAAAAAAAAAGAAATTTGTTGCATCATAAGCATCCATCCTAGCATCCCTAGCCCGCCCTCTCATTCCACATCACATAGCAACCTGGGGGGACATGAAAGCGAGGCTTAGAGAGAAGTACCTACCACTGTCTTATAACCAGAAGTTATTGGACCAATGGCAAAATTTGAATCAAGGAAATAAGAGCGTGGTCGAGTACATCGCAAAGTTTGATGAGTATGTCATGCGATGTAACGTTGATGAATCTGAATCTATGACCCTGTCTAGGTTTAGGGCTGGCCTACATCCAGATATTCAAAGGGAGCTTTATTTAGAGAGATCAATGACTTGGAGCAGGCTTACCAAATTGCGAGGAATTGTGAGCATTTTCAAAGAACACCCACCTATCATAGACCTGAACCCTTTAGGAACCCTAGTCGAATCCCAGGATCTAGCCAAGGGTATAGTCAAGTCTACCCGAGTTGACCCAGTCTGAGCCGACCTAACCCGAGTCGACCCAACCCGAGCTAACCCAATCCGAGCCAACCCGACCCATTTTCAGTAGAGAAGAGAAAGGTAAGTCAATATAAGTCCAGAGAAGCCCCAATCCTCATAACACATGTTTTAGATGTCAGAAACTAGGGTATTATGCTAGCCAGTGCACCTCCAAAGCCCTACTTATAGAAGAGCCAACTGAAAACGAGTTAGAACCCATTGCTGAACCAGAAAGAGAATTGTATGAAGCAAAAGATCAATTGTTGGAAGAATATGAGGGAGAGGAAGAAATGTTCTAGTCTAAAGACCTGTTAGGAGTAGTTAGGTGCATCCTAACCCAGAACATAGTGCAAGAAGATTGGTGTAGGACTAATATCTTACAAATCTTTGTCAAGGTAGGGGATAAGGTGTGCAAGATCATAGTAGACAGTGGGAGCTGTGTCGACGCCGTATCATTGAGTACTGTCAATTCCTTAGGATTGACCCCAGTTTTCCATCCCAACCCCTATGAGGTCTCATGGATAGATTAGACTTCCATACCTATCAAGTCTAGATGCCAAGTTTTGATCAAATTGCAATTACATGAGGAAGAGATTTGGTGTGATGTCCTTTCCATAGAAGTCAGTAGTGATAGTAAAAATGTGGTTGCAGGTGCCTACGCTAAGCATGCACAGCACAGGGAGCAGGTAAATATTTTAAAATATTTTAAAATAAATGCGAAAAATACCTACTCCGCACAGGATCTAGCATATGCAAGATGCATGTATTGGCATGATACATATCATATAATATTTATAAACAATTTTATAAATCCAGATCTACACATGCAGCGAAAATAAAACCCAAAAACATACCTTATTCCCAGCTGGAATAAGTCTGGGATAAACCAGGAATAGACTGGAATAACTGGAATAAAGTTATTCCAATCGTCTTCCACCTTGGGCTGAAAACTGGGCTTCCGAAAAGTCCCCGGAACACCGCCTTCCGGACCTCCGATCGCTCCCAAATTTGAGCTGTAGATTCTTAAGGAAGTCCTCTTCGATTTGGCACTAGTTTCTGCAAGAAAAACTAAGCCAATAAATCGTAAAAATTCGTCGAAGTTTGCTGTGCGAAAATGGTAGCAGAACAGAGTAGCTATCTTCGTCGTTGGATATCGGGCAACAGGAGCGATCCCGGCTCGCGTGGTTTGCTCCGAGGAGTAGAAGAATACTCCCTCTAGAGGGGAGACACGCCCGGGGCTCTCCGATCCCTCTCTACGCACGGTGCTAGCCGCTGGAAGATGGTTCACGGTCACAGGTTGCTGCAGCAAAACAGAATTGCTGCAGCAGGGATTTGAGCACTCTAATGGAGAAGGAAGAGGCTCCTAAAACTCTCCCTCACACCCTCCCAAATCCAGCTCTACAAATACTCAATCAGGTGATCTCACAACCCCTCAAAAATTTCCTTGAAAATTTTCTTTTCTCGGTGAATAACAAAAAGAAAACCACTGAACAGGGAACGCTGCAGTGTTGTTTATACAGCAGAGGGGGAAACAGGAGGTTTGGAGGCCAAGAGGCTTCGGCAGCTTAATTTCCATTAACCAAGGATTAATGTAATGGGTTGGGAAAAGGAAGAGACGGGACGTTTGGAGTTCTCATCCAGCGAAAGGAATTCCAGCGTTTTGGTCTTTGGGTCTCTTCATTTCAACCATTGAATCACCGTGTAAACGGTCATGAGGAGAAAATGCACCGGTTCAAAACCGGTCCAAGCCAAAACATTATACCTTGGTTCAATCCCATTAAACCAAGCCAATTAAATGGTCCAATCCCATTTAAACCAAGTTGGTTCAAACCTTTTCAATTTTGGTTCAATTGGTTCGCAACCAATTGGAGGCCGAAACGAACTCCGAATCAGTTAAAAACTGATTCAGAAAAATCCTGGCGCAGTGCTGATCAACCAAGATCAATTTTTGGTTGACTCGGACAAGGGAAAGACGGGGAAAAAGAGTGCTAAAAAAAATACTACTGTGATCATGAAACCGAGATGATTCCCAATCGTATTCGGTATCCGGATATGAGAGTTATCCTCTGTGGCGTGTGACCTCATAGGTTCGAACCTAAACGGTATCACTAGAACCATTCTAGCACCAGCATAGGAAACCATCTAGCAATGGGTCCCGGCGTCCGGATAGGTCGAAGATGCGGGAGCAAACAATCAAACCTCTGGCATATGGTTACCGTATAATTCATCCCTTTGACCTCTAATGCTCAGGACGACTGAGATTGGGCTGCCAACCTAGACTGAATCAGTCGACTACGTGTCTCAACCTCGCAAGCCCAGTGACTCTTCACTAGGGCTACCCCGGCCGAGGATTTGCTAAATTGAGATACTGCGAGACATTCAATCCAAACTGTTTGGACAGGTCAGTCCCATCTTGGTCCATCACTGCTCCACAAGTACTTGCCTGTACCCAGAAACCTTCCATCACCGGATTAAAAATCCGGGTAGTCCGGCACCAAAGCACAGGGAGTTGCTTGCAAGCTACCGTGATGACCTCAGGTCAGAGGGACACTTATACCCATATCCAATCGTGAGTATCCCTTTGGTAGAAAGGGACTGCACGGAGTCATGTTCAATGAGATTTCACATATATCCCACTTGTAGATCACATCAGTGTCACCACAATCATTTGGTCAAGAGGACAACCAAACGATGTAAACTACAACAACCTATACTTGATATATTGCCATCCAGTACAATATATCCTTTGGTTGTGAACAGGGTTTAAGGACCACTCAATACATCCTCTCTGTATCGAAATCAGTGTAGTCCTAAGGACTTCATCACATGGAAAGAGTTCTCTTAGAAAAATACAATATGTGATGAGCTGCCAAAAAAAAATATTTTATTAATTCATCGAAAAAGTATAATACTTAGCACAACTGCCTACAACCCAGGCGATTAGCTTTGGGACACAATTCCCAACAAGTAGCATTATCCTAGGTCGACCCTAGCTTTATGATCATGATGCTACCCTTTTTGGTCGGACCAATACCTGTGCCTTTGGTCACCATAGGAAGAAATTTGTATTCAGTCCAACTCAACCTAAGGATCAAGCTAAAAGAGGATCTAGTAGCCTAAAGGAAAGGAAGCCAGGAATTGACCTGATTAAGGCCAAGGAGTTAGAAAAAGAGGTTACTAAGGAAACCCCTACTTGGATCTTGGCCACTAAAGATAATCATGAGCCGACCCAAAGAGAACACCCTCAAGAAGTAGTTGAGGCTCTGAAAGAATTTGAGGAAGAACCCTTTGAAAAATTTCAGGAAGAAAAGGCTGAACTTACTAAGAATTTAAATGAAGAAACCCTTGAGCCCAATGATGACTTTAAGTTTGACAAGGTTGAACCCATTGAAAATCTAGAGAAAGAAACTCTTGAGCCCATCGAAGAATCCAAAGGAGACATCTATGAATCAAGTCTAGTGGAAGAGTTAAAAAAGAGATTACTGAGGAACCCAACCTTACCATTAGAGTCTTACCTGAGGAGCCACTAGAAGAAAGCACACCTACAGAGCCCAGTCCTAAAATCCAAGAACCCGAGGAATTTATTAAGGATTTGGCTTATTTAACCCGGTACCCTCAGGAAGAGCCCAATCCTTTAGCCTCAACCCGAGATCTCATTCAGTTCCCTTATAAAGAGTTCATTCCTCTAACCCCAGTTGATGACCATTTTCTGGAACTAACTAAGTCTTCCCTTTCCTGAAAACTTTGGACTTGCAATGACCAAATTCTCCATCCTTCAATTTGACCTTATGTCACCCATAGATCGATGCTTAAATCTTAAAGTCATCCCGAGTAACCAAGGTCTGTTTCATGCTTTCAATAGACTGTCTCAAGACTCCAATTTTTATATCCTGTCATACCCTAAGGGGTCTAATGTTTCCCAAACTTTGAAATTATACTTTGTTGAGGTCATTCAGTTGCACCAGTTCTTTGAGTATGTTAGGTTTGAGACCTACTTTTGGAATACCTTATGGTATTTGCTAGGGATCCATTGTAAATTTTCATGTGCATGCCAGACCAGGGTCAAACCTAGAGAGTCTATAGTCTGTTAGGTTTAGGTCCTAGGAGTCTAATAAAATTTCTCTCAACAGGAATGCAGAGTTGAGTCTGCACTTTGCATCATTTTAGACTTCTGCATTAAGCACTAAATTTGAAATAATTTGGCTGATTCCCGAAAGCGAGCCATAGAATTTGAAATAAAGGATTCTATAATGATTAGGCTTAGGCCTAAACGGTTGAGTCTGCACTTTGCATCATTTTAGACTTCTACATTAAGCACTAATTTTGAAATAATTTGGCTGATTCCCGAAAGCGAGCCATAGAATTTGAAATAAAGGATTCTATAATGATTAGGCTTAGGACTAAACGATTTCCACCAGGAACCGTTAGGAAACTTTATGATCATAGAGCTAGCCCCTAATGCCTATGTGCTTGAGCTACCCCCAGATTATGACATTAGCTCGACTTTCAATATCTCAGACTTTGTCGAGTATAGAAAACTGGCAACCATACCCAGCAAGCTATTTGGACTTGACCTATCTTTTGAGAGTGAACCCGACCCAGAGTGTCCACCTCCAATTTTACCTAAGAGAGAAGAATGGATCGAGCATGTCCTGGATGATCAAGATATCACCACCCGGGGCAAAGGCTATCAGCGTTACTTAGTCCAATGGCAAGGCCAGCCGGAGTTTGATGATTTGTGGATTACCCGAGAGGACTTGCAATGCCTTGATATCGACCTTCTTGAGAAATATTAAAGCCAAATCAACCCTTACTCGATAGGGTTGAGTTCTTCCCAACCCGGGAGAATTGGTGTGGGCACCAGGATTAGATAGAGGCTCCTCAATCATCTGTGGATCTCTGAGTAGGATTTTAATCTGTTGGGTCCTGTAAAAAGGCTTCAAGCCTAAGCAATTTACTTTTTACTCATGTACTTGGTTTCAACTTTTTGTTTTAGTCATGTATCTTGGCAAATTTGGTCAATGGATCCTGTAATTAGCTGAACTGGTTCACAAGCCAAGTCAACCTGAAGTTGGGCTCAAGCTTGTTTGAAGTTGGGTCCATAATTGGGCATTCAAGTCAAGCCCAATTGTGGACAGGTCAAGCCCTCTCTCCATGCCAAGAAAGAGCACCACTTCAGCTCATGGAGTGCCATCTCATCAGTACCACTTGGCATGATGAAGCACCACATCACCAAGCCACTTGGGCGGCCAAGAGAAGATGGATGCTTCAAAGTCAATGCCATGTGGATGCCCTATCAAGCCTCTCCTTGATCCAAGCCAACAACATCCCCACCCCACTCCCCACATCAAGCCCTTTTCCAAAGAAGCATGGGTGGCCAAGGAAGGTCAAAGGAGCATCCCTTGATTCTTGAAGATAACATCCCCATCCCACTCCCCCTATTAAGCCTGTTTCCAAAGAACCATGGGCGGCCAAGGAAGGTCAAAAGAACATTCCTTGATTCTTGAAGACAAGTCCACACAACACTCCCCAAATCAAACTACCAAGATTAAGCTCATGGTCGGCCAAAGGCTCATGAAAGGAGTTCAAAATTCAAATGGGGACAACCTCATCTCTTCCCTCCCTGAAGCAATCTTTCCACCAAATCAAGGCCGGCCAAAGGAGGATTTCAAGAGCTCAAAATCAGATTTTAGGTGCCCCTTGACGAAGATGTGTAACCTCATTTTTCATTTGAGTTTTGAATGGGACTTAGGAGCTTATATAAAGGGCCCTACTCCTCTTGTAAAAATAATTTTTGATGAATGAAAAAGTGAGAAGTTCTTCTTCCATCAGCCCTTGTCTTCTTATACTAGGAACTATGTGAGAGAGTGCCTTTGTCCTTAGGGACATCAAGGGGTGAGAGGCCTGAGTTACCATCCTCCTTCGCAAGTCACCATTCCATCTTCAAGTCGGGACGCCACCTAGAAGATCCACCTAGACGCCCAACGAGAAGAGCCCTCCTTGACCACCTTCTTCGACTCCTTTCCCAACACTTCCTACTTTCTTATACCCTTACTTGCTATTTTCTAATCCTTTCCTTGGTTTCTCGTAGGTCCTCCAGGTGCCACGAACAAAGGATTCGGTCTCCCTTGCCTTCAGGACCATCGAACAAAAAGCCAGCAAATCCATGGGTCGAAGGCTTGATCCTCTAGGCCGCATCCATGAGTGTAAGCGAACTTGGCATCGGGCGCATCAGAATCTTCAAGGTTTGCACTCCCTAGTCTCCTAAGTAGGTATTGATTTAAAGCTAAGTTCTACAGGGTTTCTTAACTCGGGGTCCTCTCTTCATCATTGTTTAGGGGCTAAGCTTGCATGCTAGAAGTTTCTTGTGCTTATAAAACCTCTAGATCTAATCTTTACTTGACTTCGGAAATCAGAAAATCTCTTAAAACCTAAATCATAAAAGAAAAAAATTCATCTGCATATCCATCTCATCATTAGTATAGTCCCGCATCATCTTAGTCTGATGTCACTGCTCTTTACATTTATTTCAAATCCTTGTTATAATAACAAGGGTATTGATATAATGTTTCTTACAAAATTCGGTACATAGTAACATTCTTCCAACTTTAAAATATTACCCGAAGGTAATAGTAGAAGATAGGTGCCCACAATTTTAGCATACATGGCTTCATAACTTGCATCATATAGCTCAAAGTCACCTTTCTTCAAGCTTCTAATTCTATGGAGTCCCTGCAGTGACTTGCAGATATGAGACCCACATGCGGTATCCAATACCCATGAATTAGAAATGGAAGCACTCAATGATAAATTAGTTTGTATCATGTACAAACCTTTAGATACTCCACCTGCATCTAGCTTCACACTTGCAAGATATGTCTTGCAATTCTTTTTCCAATGTCCTTGTTTGCCGCAGTGGAAACAGGCTCCATCATCGACAGCCTTCTTGGCTTTTTATTCTTCTGGATTCTCCTCTTAGGGTTGAACTTCCTTTTCAAACCCTTTTTTATTGCCTATTTCTTCTTCCCATCAATGAGAAGAAGATGAGCCTTATATCCTTTTGAATGGCTTTCTGTTGTCTTAAGCATGTTCAGCAGTTCAGGCAAAGAAATATTCAGTTTGTTCATATGATAATTAAGAATAAACTAAGAGAAGGAATCTAGGAGAGATTGTAGGATCAAGTCCTGATTGAGTTTACTATCCATTACAAACCCTAATTGACCTAATCGGGTGATTAAGTCAATCATTTCCAAAACATGTGTTTGTACAGATGAACCCTCACTCATTCGTGCATAGAACAACTGCTTCGATATCTCGTACCGAGCAACCCTACTTTGCTCTCCATAGATCTCCTTTAAATTAAGCAATATGGACTGAGGTTCCATTCCTTCATGTTGCCTCTGAAGCTCATTACTCATCGAGGCTAACATGATGCACCTGACTGTTATACTATCATTTTTTCACATTTTGTGTATGGCTATTTTCTCCTCAGATGCATCCTCTCCGATTGGTTCAAGATTCGGAGAATCTAGAATATAAGAAAGCTTTTCCTGAGACAATATTATCCTCAGGTTCCTCAACCAGTCCACATAATTGGGATCAGTTAACTTGTTGCATCTAAGATGCCCCGCAGTGATAAATTTGAAGCCATATTAAATCCTATAATTAATTAAAAATAATATAAGTAGACCACTCAAGATAACATTCATAACTAGATAAGGACTTTATATCTAATTATGTCTCCCATTATTTTATTCGAATACCATAACCCTCACCTATAGTATGCGAGAAACCTTACCAGGTTTTTTTAGTGGGATTGAGATCCCAATTCCTCATGAGTGCCTTGTGTTATACAACAAACACTCATGAGTTCAAAGATAGGACTTCCTTTCCAATTGCAACCCATGCAATTCTCAACAAATAAACTGCCTCTAAGATACTTATAGTCTTGTGTTACATAACAAACTATAATGTCTTTGTTTAGTCAGACCCTTCATTTCTATATAGCCATGATTGATAATGTTGCTCTTGTGTTATACAACAAAGCAACAATTCCAATCATGCTAAAAAGCATTAAGTGCACCAAGACAAATTTTATATCAAACCCTAGAGCAGGCTTTATGTTACATAACAAACCTATTATAGTTTTGATATTAATTTGGCTTAATATGAAGGAAGGCAAATTATATTGTGCTTAATCAATTAGCATTTCAAATTTAAGGTCTAGATATGACCAAATTGGCCAGGTAAGTGGAAGGGGTGAGGGGGTCCCCCCGTTGCTTTCCTTAGACACCAATTGAATTAGCCAGGTCAGACAACAGAACCAATTAAAAATCTCATTCCCTTTACCTTCCCAGAACCACTTGCCTAGATACCAATTGGCTGATCAAACCCTAATCGGTTATGCATCATGATTAACTTTATACTACGACTAAATATGATTTTAATAAGGGCTTTTAGTGGTCTCAAAGCACATCCTAACTAATAATGACAACATTATAATAAAACTATCAACCAAGCATATTAGCCCTAATATGCATACATAACATGATTATTTCAATCATCTATTCACATCACTTGTTCATGGGATATGGCCACAGCGGCACCCCTACAGGCCATAGAAGATCCCATTGAATGAGAAGAGACGACCTTTAAACCCTACTTTGCTTCTATTGACCGGACGGCCATGGTGACTAACCCAATCTGAAGCTGTTACTAAGATATAACATATCATATATATGTCTTTAAACTAAATCATGCATCAAAAATATAACATAACATATGATCATATTTTCTTATTTTCACATAGCATTCCTTAATTCAAATGACCATTGATTGAATGAAATAAGGGGGCTCTGATACCACTATTGGGTTTTTAGGGTTTCAATAGCACAACAGAATAATGGATTTCAAAAAATTTCATTCTTGAAAACCCTAACAACTAGAAACCCTAAGCCCAAGATCCCTTATTCACTACAATCAACAAGTCACTAAATTAGGGTTATGAAGAATACCTGAAATGCTAATTTTTTTTTTTCCACTAGGCTCATAAATGCAAGCCCTCCAGAGGTGATCCACATAGGAATCAAACTAGGAAGCTCTCCTTAGTAGGTTGCTTGATCAACTGGGACTCTTTTGATGGACTTTCTTCCTTCAATTGCCTTTCTTTCCTTGCTCAGATCCTTGCCCTCCAATAGAGCACTCTGAGCCCTTTCCAAAAGACTCTTCACTTTCATTTTCACTTCTTAATTCACTTCCTAAAAGACTCATCTTAAAATGGAGTATTTGTCTTAAGACAAGACAAGGGAGGAAGAGACAAAAGAGAGTGTGGTAGAGTGTGAGTGTAGGAATGTAGGAAAGAAATGAGTTTTTATGATACCCTTCAGCCTAATCACCGAAGCCTATTTATAGGAGAATGGGAGGTGCCAGATAAGCCTTCTCATCAGCCTATGATAAGCCTTTTAATTTATCAAATAAGACTCTTCATATAGAAAGAGTCTTATTAATGAAGCATCATGACCTTTTGTGTGCCAACTACCTCATTCAAGTCCCTTCAAAAATTATCCGACTTCTCCACTTGCCACTTGTCCATTTTTGGTTATAGAGTAGCCAAGGGATGTGGCCTTTCTAAGAAAAAATTGGTGATGAGAAGTTGCCCAAAGTAGAAGGACTCTGCTTCTCATATTTGCACCAAATGAAGAGTCACAACTCTTCATTTGCACCAAGTCACTTCCACCGAACTTCCTTTTATTTTGACCAGTCATAAGCCATTCAAATGGCATGGAGATGAGGCTAAGGGGTGCCTTGCTTCATCTAGAAACAAAGTCCCAAAGCAGAAGGACTTTAGGTCCTTTCTACGCCCATTTATTTCTTGCGCACAAAATAAGTTGGCACCAATTATGAAGAGTCGCTACTCTTCACTTGTCGGTCAACATTTTCCATGCCATATGCCACCTTTGACCTAGTAAAAGTATATGCAATATATATGTCATTTGAAAGGGCATTAAATATACTTTCTGACCATATAATTTATTTTTAGATAGGAGGTCTGATGGTCCTTCTGCGTCCTCCTGAATGCTAAGGTATCACTTAGGCAACAAGAGTCCCATGCCATTGGGACTCTTCATATATGGTGCATAAAATGTCCAAAAATATAATATAAAAATCTGATAAATTCATCTCACTTAGGACACAACCCAATTCAGGTTTCCCATAAATTGGTTAGTCTATTTAGCAACCATTTAGACCCAATTCAATTGGGTTAGGAGATTAGGTTAGCTTACACATGCTAGTATGCAATCTAGCTAACCAATTAGGATCCCATGACCCTAATTAAATGTCAATTGACTTCCTAGGTCAATTCCTTAATATGTGTGACCCTTTGGGTTCCACATCTAGCCAGCAGTAGGTCTAGGTTCCAATCGATTCGATCCAATCGAACCCGATTGATCTAATTAGGTCAATTGAGCTGACCCAAGTTGACAATTCGAACTAGTTTTCGAATTGACTAATGAATTCAATCCAATTGATTCATGATAATCCACAAGACATGATTGATGTCTAGCTACATGCCATGCCTACCTAAAAGATTAAAAATTTGGTGAAAAGTACTAAAACATCCTTCAGTGCAAAGTTACCATGCAATTCAATCTTTCGATCTCCCATTATCTCGATTAAGTGATGGGTATGGATAATTGTCAAACCCTAGCACTTAATCATTTTGAATTTGTATTTGATAATGAAGACTCTGCTGATAACTAATTAGAAACCACTTCTAATCTCATCCTGCTTTGATCAAAGACTCCCTGAGTCATCAATCAAAGAGATTTCTTGGGATAACAATTTCTCTTAATAGGAATGATCGAATCCTTGTTGGTCCACTCACATCCTTCATACACCTTCCACCATATCCGAGAACATCCCGTACATGATTCAAAGTCATGAATGAGTATGAACCAAAATATGGTTTAGTGTGCATAAGGAACCATGGTGACCTCAGGTCTAAAGATCACTTGCACAACTCCCACTATGAGAACTATCTTTTGACAAGTAGTAAGACTTCCATAAGATAGTCTCGATGTGGATCAGTTCAGTGAACTCATACCCTAATGATCACCCTTATCCTTGTATTAGTGTCTCTACACAAGTGGCTATGAGACCAACCACCCTCTTCCTCGAGCATACATAGGATAAGCTAGTCTCTATTAGGAGTAGATGGAGAGGCCGAGCTTCTCAATTTTTCAAGCTATGAGTCACATAGTAGATGGCACCTTGGTGCCACCTCCGGACTTTGAGTAAGGCCATGAGGCTATGGGGCGCCGAGCTTATTGGTGTGCCAAGTTGTGAGTCATGCGATGGATGGCATCCCGCTACCATCTTTAGGCTGTGAGTGAGGCTGGGGGAACTGAGCTTCTCGATTTGCCAAGCTATGAGTCATGCGGTAAATGGCACCTTGGTGCCACTCCAGGCTATGAATGAGGCCATGAGGCTATGGGGCACTTAGCTTATTGGTGTGCCAAGCTGTGAGTCACGTGGTAGATGGCATCTCGCTGCCATCTCTGGGTTGTGAGTGAGGCTGGGAGTGCCGAGCTTCTCAATTTCCAAGCTGTGAGTCTGCAATAGATGGCACCTTGGTGCCACCTCCGGGCTTTGAGCGAGGCTGGGGGTGCCGAGCTTCTTAATTTTTCAAGCTATGAGTCATGCGATAGATGGAACCTTGGTGCTGCCTCCGGGCTATGAACGAGGCTGGGGGCACCAAGCTTCTTAATTTGCCAAGCTGTGAGTCACGCGGTAGATGGCACCTTGGTGCCAGCTCCGGGCTATGAGTGAGGCCATGAGGCTGTGGGGCACCAAGCTCTTTGGTGTGCCAAGCTGTGAGTCATGCGGTAGACAGCATCCCACTACCATCTCCAGGCTATGAGCAAGGCTTGGGGCATCAAGCTTCTCAATTTGCTAAGTTATGAGTCATGCGGTAGACTGCATCCCACTGCCATCTCTAGGTTGTAAGCGAGGCTAGGGGTGCCGAGCTTCTTGATTTGCCAAGCTGTGAGTCATGCGGTATATGGCATCTCGCTGTCATCACCACGCTATGAGCGAGGCCATGAGTCTGTGGGGAGTCGAGCTTTTTGGTGTGTCAAGCTGTGAGTCATGTGGTAGATGGCATCTCGCTACCATCTTCGGGCTGTGAGCGAGGCTGGGGGCATCGAGTTTCTCAATTTGCTAAGCTGTGAGTCACGTGGTAGACAGCACCTTGGCATTGCCTTCGAGCTCTAAGCGAGGCCATGAGGCTGTGGGGCACCGAGCTTTTTGATTTGCTAAGCTATGAGTCACGCGATAGACGACATCCTGCTGCCATCTCTAGGCTGTGAGCGAGGCTAGGGGTGCTGAGCTTGTTGATTGTCCAAGCTGTGAGTCACCCGGTAGATGGCATCTTGGTGCCGCCTCAGGGCTGTGAGCAAGGTCATGAGGCTGTGGGGTGCTGTGGTTAGAGCACGAGGATGTCAGTTCCTAGGCTTTAGCCATCGGACTTAGAGTCGATGGATAGGTTCCTGCATAGGTGAAAGACAAGGTTACACCATAAAGGAACTTCAATAATCGAGGAGAAATCTCACGCCCCTGATAGCACGTTCTCGAGTTGCTCGCGCTCCATGTTCATGTAAATCGAGCATCGTTTTCACCCTAGAATGGTACTCCACCGATGACAGCTGGTGGTATCTTTCCCCCCAGCCTAGGTGCCTCCAGTTTGACCTCCCTACATCGATCAACGGGTGAAAGAACCGGTTCTTCTTAACTTCGGTTAAGGATGTTGACTGGGTCTGGAGTGAGCTGGACCGGTCCCCAAACCAGAATTCTCAGGTTGAGTCGGCGGACCAGGAGGTTTATTCCTAGTTGCTAGGTGATGTGGTCCCTCCCCTCGAGGTTCTACTCTTAGAGCCGAACTAGTTCGAGGCGGGGGTCAGCCCGATCCGGGTGATTGGTGGGCCACCGTTCCTCTTCTTTTTTTTTTTCTTTCTTTTTTTATATATCATCTGACCCTCTTCATTTTCAGGGATGAAGTTTTCTATTGAAAGCCTGATGGAGGGGGCCTGGAAGAGGGGTGCCTCGGGCATGGCCCAGGAGACTCATCCAAAAAGGGCCCGCATGGAGGTGGACCAGGGGCCCAGGCCCATTCCAGCTTTAGAGCCAAGAGTGGCGAATACGGCTTGTGGCCCATCTCTGCAGTAGGCCCCCATCGCAGAGGTTGTTGACCTCGATGGGAGCAGAGGGAAGGTGCGTCCAGCACCTCCTCCAGCAGTTATAGCACCCATCGTACCAGCAGCGGCCGCACCGGTGGCGGTGGCACCGCAGACTTCTGCTCCACTTATTGGGGGGACTCCGGTTCAGCCCTCTTCCTCCGAGCCTCGTACCGCCCTGCCGGAGCTCAGCAGCAATGCCTCCATCATCCACGACCAAGGTCTCACGGAGAAGATGATGGAGTACACAGCCTAGCCCCTGGACCACCACCTGAGGGGGAGCTGGGATTATGCAGACGCACTGCTTGGGATCCTTGCCTTGCTCTTCATGGTGAGCATCTCGCTCTTCCTTTTTAATGTTCCAGTTGGATTCTTCAAAAATCCCAACTCCTTCTTTGATGCAGATCGGGACCAACATGTTGCTGCTCCGAAATTTTCTCTCCGCCTCAACGAAGAGGGAGGCCGAGAAGGAGCAGAAGCTGGGGAAGCTTACCGCCCATGTGAAGGATCTCATGGACAAGGGCCATGAGTTGAGGGAGAGCAACCAGGCTCTCTGGGTGGACCTGGCTCGCACCGAGGGGCGCATTAGGGATCTCGAGGCCTCTCAGTCTGAGGAGAGGATCTCGAACCAGCACCAAGTTGAGGATGATGTGGCCGAGATCTCCCACCACAGGAGGCAATCCTAGTCACTGGAGCACCAGGTCAAAGAGGTACTGATGGAGCTGGCGGCGGCCCACGAGAAGACCTCCTACATCAATGGGCTGCTGGAGGCTTCGCAAAGAGAGACAAAAGAGGCTGTACCCCAGTTCCAGACCTTCGAGGAATACGAGAAGTAGATTCACGAGGCCACCATGGACTCCTTCTTGAAGGGCTTCATAGTCTGCCGGAAGAAGGTGGCCTCACTCTTTCCCGAGCTCGACCTGGCTAGGGTCATCTTGGATGGTCCCAGGAAGTCGCCCGAGGCAGTAACAGTAGCAGAAGAGGTCACCGACGAGGAGGCTACTGGGTAACCTTCTAAGGATGCAGCTGGCAACGCAGAGGCCTCCCAGCCTGGGGAGGAAACGGTGGTGGAGGAGTGACTCTAGGTCCTCCATTTTATACCTAAGCATAGGGTTTCTGCTTTGCTCATTTGGGCCACCCGGTATGTCGGGGCCCTCTGGTGCGGGCACCAGACTCAGAAGAAGACTTCAGAGCTCCATCTGGATCTCTGATTAACCTTGCCCGAAGAATTAGGGTTTTTGGTTTGTAATAAGAGTTGACTAGATCAACTCAATTTAGCTTGAGTCTACATTACCTGCATTTTATTTTGTTGAGTCATGTTGACTCAGTAGTGGACTAGGGTTTCAACCGGGGATGTTATATTTTCTCCCAAGACCAGGCAAGTGGACACCACACTCCCAGCCACACTCCCAGTCCAGGGGGTGCCATATCCACATCCAGCAGCCTTTGGTCCCCACTCCACAGATGGCAACTTCCTTCTTTCATGCACCAGATAAAGAGAAGAGCACAAATCAAGGGGGCGGCCAAGACTTTCCCAAGTGATTCCAAGCAAAGAAGGGAAGAAGTTTTTCTTGGAAGAGAATATCAAGGGGCGCCCATTACCTGCCAAAAACACCTAAAACAAAGATGGGAAGAGCCTTGACTTAGGGAGGAAGAAAAGGAGGAGTCCAAAAGAGTTCATCCAGGAAAGGAAGAAAATTTTTCTTGAAAAATTCCAAGCAAGGTGGCGCCATCTACCTGCCATTTATAACCCAAATCCTAATTTTTGGTATTTTGGCCAACCATATGTAAGGGATTTGCCCTAATTTGGAGATCCCCTCCTTTAGTCCCACATGGGAAAATATGAAACCCTTCTCCCTTGTAAAGCATTATAAATTACATCCCTCTTGTAAGTTGAAAACAATCAATCAATGAAGAAAAAAATTATTTTTGCTATTCTCTTGTGTTGAGTAACCTAGGTTTCTCTTCTTCCGTACTATTCTAAGTGTTGAGCTCCGTGAGGGGGTAATCCGGGTTCCATTGGAGCCTTGAGGAGGTGAGAGATCTCCATCTTTATCCAAAACCCTAGGTTAGTCACTTAAAAATCCAAAACCCTAGCCGCCCTTCATTATTTTCAATCCATCAAACCCTAGCTCCTTCCATCTCCCATGGCCTCTCTCTCTCTACAAGTCCAGGCCGTCCACCTTCATCCAGATCCAGTCCGGCTACTTCAGATCCAGAGCAAGTTCCAAGGAAAATCACATCAGCTTCCAGGAGAATCCAGTTTTCAGCAATTTCAATCTTCAAGTTCATCAACCTGGTAAATTTTTTCCTTGACTCTCTGATTCCATCAATTATTTTTCTTCTCTTCCAGATCTTGAGTTCAGGAGAAGCCAACCTGCCAAAGGACCAGTATTGGAGGATCCATTGCAAAGATATCTGAATCCGAGGATCCAACAATCTGCTCGAGAGAGTTCTTCCACCAAAATCTGTGAAGATCATTGTCTGGTTAGGTAAACCATCTCTTCTCTTTATTTCTGTTCTGTTGAAAGTTCGGAGCGAAACCCTAGGTCTGGGAGTTTCTCAACCCCCAGCGATCCGTTGCTTCTGAACTACTCTAATAATTTAGTTTCCTTAAAATTGTGCTTTCAATTATCATATTAGTATCTTTCAATGTTAGGTTAACTTTTCTTTGATTTGAAGCCAACTTCTACAAACATATAAAAACAACAAAAAAATTAGTTAATCTTAATTTACTTCTGCATCGCATCCCTTTATTTGTTCTGCATCATTTTTGGTATCAGAGCCCAGTCTAGGGTTTCTGATTTGCTTGCATGCTTGTTTTGATTGTTTTCTCTTTTTATTTTGTCTGCTCGAAGTAGACTCCCCAGGACGTCCGGTCCTAAGAACTAAGCGAGGTGCAAGCCTCCTCCTCCCATTCCACGGGGTGTTCCTAGGGCGTGTAGGGGATCCATTGGGTTATAACTTCATAGCAGGGATTATAAACGGGGAAGACAATCTAGTTGCAGCCCGTAATTGCCCTGTTGTCTGAATTATTTCTCCCTGCATAAAACTCCTAATTGCATGATTTTTGCTTCATTGAAACCAGTATAATTGAACCTATTTTCCTGAAGTTTTCTGTGATTTATTGGTTTCGATAAAAATTCTGAGCATTAAAATACAACAACTCTGTTTTTTTGTGTTCTGCAATTCAATTCTTTTTGGAGTGATCATCTCATAATTTACTTAAGGGCAATTGAGCATCTAAGATAAGGGGAGGAGTTGATTACCTCTCCTTAGCCCAAAACCACCATCCAATCATTCGAACTTAGACCTAATTTAAAATCAGTTAGACCTAATTTGCCCTAGTGGGCTAGGGACACCAATTGGTCGGGTCTAGGCTAGTGTTGAGTCAGTTTGCCGAGTTATTCTGTGTGTGCTTAGCACTCAGTGTCTAGAACGGTGGTTCAGGGATCCATTCCCGAAGGGCTTGTGTGCTGGTCCGCCTACCTGGCCAATCACTGATTGGTGTCTAGGATTGGCAATCAGGGACCTAACACTCCCCTTACACCTGCCTGGCTGAGTCCTGAGTTACTACAGGCTAGCTTGCCACTCTGATTGGGCATCTAGTTTGGACTCTAGGTCTAGTGATCCAGTAGTCGATTTAGTCTAGTCTCATTTTGTGTGCTTGCTTGAATCATCATGTCTACCAGAAACGGAGTGCCATATCAACCTGGTCAAACCCAACCTGATTTAGAGGCCATGATCAGAACTCTTACTGAAAGTATGGCTAAAATGAATCAGGATATGACAAACACTGTGGCCCAGTTTAGCGCACAAATTCATGAGGATCTTACCCAACTTAGGGACCGAGTCCAAGTACTTGAAGAACCTAGACATCGAAATTGGACTCCTGACCCCGATTTTAATGTGCCTCAACCTCACCCACATCAGGAGCCTAGAAGGCCTTTATATAGAGATCCTGAACCTAATCATAGGAGGCCTGACCCAGAGCCTGAAGATAGAGATGATAGGTTCATCAGGAACATCAAATTAGATGCACCCACTTTTGATGGTAGTCTGAACCCTAAGGTGTATTTTGATTGGGAGGGTGAGATGGACCAATACTTTGAGTGGTATGCTATGTCTGAGGAGAGGAAATACAAGTTTGCCAAGATGAAATTAGTGCGTCAAGCTAGGTTATACTGGGGGAACATTGAGCTAACCACTAGGAGATGGAATGTTGAGCCCATAACCACTTGGCAGGGTATGAAAGAAAAACTGAGAGATAAATACCTACCCATTTCATACCAGCAAAACCTGTTAGACCAATGGCAAAACCTGAAACAAGGAAACCGATCTGTCTCAGACTACATAGCTACTTTTGATGAATACCTAATGAGATGTGATGTGAGTGAAGCTCACGAAGTCACTTTGTCTAGATTTAGGGCTGGACTGAGGGAAGATATCAAGAGAGAACTATTTCTGAGAGAGGTTACTGATCTAGACCAAGCCTACCAGATTGCACTGAACACTGAGAAATTTCAGAGAGGACCAATACCTTCTAGGGTTAGTGCCCCAATCCCAAGGAATGGACCTAGCCAAGTTATCCCTAGTAAACCTTTTCAGGGTACTTCTACCCCTAGGCCCATGGACAAAGGTAAGGCACCTGACACCCAGAGAACCCCTAGTTCAAATATCACCTGTTTTAAGTGTCAGAAACCAGGTCACATTTCCAGTCAGTGTACTGCCATAGCCTGTTTCAAGTGTCATAAGGTAGGTCATGTTGCAAGCCAGTGCCCACGGAGATCCCTTTACATAGAAGAGGGAGAGAATGATAATTCCGAGCCCAGTGAGGAATTTGAAGAAGAAGTTTATGAGGCCGGAATGAATTTGGTTGAGGAGTATGAAGGAGAGGAGGAACCCAATGAATCTAACCAATTAGGAGTTGTAAGATGCATCCTATCCCAGAATCTAGTTCAAGAGGATTGGCTTAGGACTAACATCCTACAGACTTTTCTTAAATTAGGGGATAAGGTATGTAAGATCATCATAGATAGTGGGAGCTGTGTAAATGCCATCTCTACTAGCACTGTCAAGATGTTAGGCTTAATCCCAGTTCCCCATCCCAACCCCTATAAGGTTTCTTGGGTAGATTCTACCTCCATACCCATCCAGTCTAGATGTCAAGTCCAAATCCAAATGCAATCTTATCACGAAAAGATTTGGTGCGATGTCTTACCCATGGGGGTGAGCAGTATAATTCTCGGAAGACCTTGGTTGTATGATCATGATGCCACCCTCTTAGGAAAATCCAATACCTGTGTCTTTAGTTTCAATGGGAAGAAGATTACGATCCATTCAGTTCCCCCTAAGGACAAGGTAACTAAAGGAGCCGGTAAGGTTAAGGAGATGAAAACTGGAGTGAACCTAATCAGTGCTAAGGATCTAGAACAAGAAATTCATAGTGGTTCACCCATCTGGATGTTGACTGCTAAGAAACTTAGAACTTCGGAACCCTCAGAGCCTCCTCAAGAAGTTAAACCTGTGTTAAAAGAATTTGAGGATGTTTTTCCCGAGGATTTGCCAGACCACCTTCCACCTCTTAGGGATATCCAGCATGCCATAGATCTAATCCCAGGAGCGACTTTGCCCAACTTGCCCCATTACAGGATGAATCCATCTGAGCATGAAGAACTGCAAAAGCAGGTTGGAGAATTATTGAGGAAGGGGTTTATTAGAGAAAGTCTTAGCCCTTGTGCAGTCCCAGCCTTACTGACCCCAAAGAAAGATGGCACGTGGAGGATGTGTGTTGACAGTCGTGCCATCAATAAAATTACAATCAAATATAGGTTTCCCATCCCTAGACTAGATGACATGCTTGATATGATGGCTGGTGCAATGGTTTTTTCTAAGATTGATCTCAAAAGCGGCTATCATCAGGTTAGGATTAGACCCGGGGATGAATGGAAAACTGCTTTCAAAACTAAGGATGGTCTTTATGAATGGGTTGTTATGCCTTTTGGGTTGTCCAATGCCCCTAGTACTTTCATGAGAATTATGACCCAGGTACTTAGAGCTTTCATAGGAAAATTTGTGGTGGTCTATTTTGATGACATCCTGATCTATAGTAAGACCCCAGCAGATCACCTAGGCCACCTTAAGCAGTCTGCCAAGTTTTGAGGAATGATAGACTCTACGGTAATCTTAAGAAGTGTGAATTCATGACTAGTAGAGTTATCTTTCTTGGTTTTGTAGTAACCCCTGACGGCGTGGCGGCCGATCTTGAGAAGATTAGGTCCATAGTAGACTGGCCAGAGCCAACCAATGTGCATGAAGTTAGAAGTTTCCACGGCTTGGCTACCTTCTATAGGCGATTCATCAAGGGGTTTAGTACTTTAGCTGCTCCTATCACTGATTGTATTAGGAAGGGAGAATTTCATTGGACTAAGTCAGCCCATAAAGCCTTCCTAGATCTTAAGGATAAAATGACCCAGGCACCCATTCTGAGATTACCCGATTTTTCTAAAGTATTTGAGGTTGCCTGTGATGCTTCAGGTGTAGGAATAGGTGGAGTCCTAAGCCAAGAGAATCATCCCATAGCATTCCTTAGTGAAAAACTTAATGATGCTAAGCTTAGGTATTCTACCTATGATAAGGAATTTTATGCGGTGGTGCAAGCTTTGCGTTACTGGAGACATTATTTGCTACCGCAGGAATTTGTACTATTTTCGGACCATGAGGCTCTTAGATTTCTGAACTCCCAAAAGAAGCTTAACCCTAGGCATGCTAAGTGGGTAGAATATATCCAGTCCTATACTTTTGTCCTGAAACATAAGGCTGGAGTTGAGAATAAGGTAGCTGATGCCCTTAGTCGCCGATCTCTGTTATTAACTTCTGTTAGAACTGAGGTCATAGGGTTTGAGCAAATCAAAGAGGAATATAAGTCTTGTCCGGATTTCACAACTGTGTATCAGGATCTAGTTCAAGGACCATCTAGTAATCACCAGGATTATATCCTTGTAGATGGTTTTTTGTTCTTCAAAAATAGGCTTTGCATCCCTAGAACTTCTCTTAGGGAATTTTTGATTTGGAAAATCCATGCTGGAGGTTTAGCCGGCCATTTTGGAAAAGACAAGACCATTCTAGCTATTGAAGACCACTTTTTCTGGCCTAGCTTGAAAAGGGATGTAGCTAATATTGTAGCTAGATGTCGAACCTGCGCTGTTGCCAAACAGCGAAAACAAAACACTGGCCTTTATACCCCACTCCCTGTCCCAGATCGTCCTTGGCAAGATGTGAGTATGGATTTTGTGTTAGGTTTACCTAAGACCCAGAGGAGACATGATTCTATCTGTGTCGTAGTCGACCGATTCTCTAAAATGGCCCACTTCTTGCCTTGTTCCCAAACCTTTGATGCGTCTAAGGTAGCCACACTTTTCTTCAATGAGATAGTTAGACTCCATGGCCTACCTAAGACAATCGTTTCAGATAGGGATGTCCGGTTCACCAGTTACTTTTGGAAGACCCTTTGGCATAAGTTAGGGACAAAACTTAAGTTTTCAACTGCCTATCATCCCCAAACTGATGGCCAAACTGAAGTAGTGAACCGTAGCCTAGGAAATCTACTGAGATGTCTTGTTGGTGAAAACACCAGAAATTGGGATTTATACCTACCAAGGGCAGAATTTGCGTACAATGACTCGGTCAATAGGTCTACGGGTAAGAGTCCATTTGAAATTGTACATGGGTACAAACCTCACACACCTCTTGACCTAGTCCCTTTACCTGTCCACACTCGAGTCTCCGAGTCTGCTGAGAACTTTGCACAGCATGTAAAAGACTTGCATAAAGAAATTCATGCCAAAATAAATTTAAGTAATGAAACTTATAAGAAGTTGGCTGATACTCAAAGGCGAGTCAAATCTTTTGTTGAGGGAGACTATGTGATGATTAGGTTAAGGCCTGAACGGTTTCCTCCTGGAACCGTTAGAAAGTTACATGCTAGGGGAGCTGGACCATTTAGAGTGGTAAAGAGAGTAGGATCCAATGCCTATGTGCTCGAGTTGCCTCCAGAACTAGGCATTAGCTCTACTTTCAACATTACAGACTTAGTAGAGTACAGGGAGCCAGCTGTGATTCCTAGTGAGCCTTTTGAGCCTAACCTTATCATTGAGAGTGATCCCAACCCTGTGTGTCCACCAACAAACTGGCCTGTGAGGAAAGAGCAGATTGAAAAGATCCTGGATGATCAGGTTATCTCTACTCGTAATCGAGGATACCAAAGGTACCTGGTCCGCTAGCAAGGAAGGCCAGATTCTGATGACTCTTGGATCTCCCGAGAAGAATTACAAGAATTGGACCCATACCTCTTGGAGAGATACCAGAGCCAACTTGAGCCTTACTCGACAGGGTCGAGTTCCTCCCACCCTGGGAGAATTGGTGCGGGCACCAGACTCAGAAGAAGACTTCAGAGCTCCATCTGGATCTCTGATTAACCTTGCCCGAAGAATTAGGGTTTTTGGTTTGTAATAAGAGTTGACTAGATCAACTCAATTTAGCTTGAGTCTACATTACCTGCATTTTATTTTGTTGAGTCATGTTGACTCAGTAGTGGACTAGGGTTTCAACCGGGGATGTTACATTTTCTCCCAAGACCAGGCAAATGGAAACCATACTCCCAGCCACACTCCCAGTCCAGGGGGCGCCATATCCACATCCAGCAGCCTTTGGTCCCCACTCCACAGATGGCAACTTCCTTCTTTCATGCACCAGATAAAGAGAAGAGCACAAATCAAGGGGGCGGCCAAGACTTTCCCAAGTGATTCCAAGCAAAGAAGGGAAGAAGTTTTTCTTGGAAGAGAATATCAAGGGGCGCCCATTACCTGCCAAAAACACCTAAAACAAAGATGGGAAGAGCCTTGACTTAGGGAGGAAGAAAAGGAGGAGTCCAAAAGAGTTCATCCAGGAAAGGAAGAAAATTTTTCTTGAAAAATTCCAAGCAAGGTGGCGCCATCTACCTGCCATTTATAACCCAAATCCTAATTTTTGGTATTTTGGCCAACCATATGTAAGGGATTTGCCCTAATTTGGAGATCCCCTCCTTTAGTCCCACATGGGAAAATATGAAACCCTTCTCCCTTGTAAAGCATTATAAATTACATCCCTCTTGTAAGTTGAAAACAATCAATCAATGAAGAAAAAAATTATTTTTGCTATTCTCTTGTGTTGAGTAACCTAGGTTTCTCTTCTTTCGCACTATTCTAAGTGTTGAGCTCCGTGAGGGGGTAATCCGGGTTCCATTGGAGCCTTGAGGAGGTGAGAGATCTCCATCTTTATCCAAAACCCTAGGTTAGTCACTTAAAAATCCAAAACCCTAGCCGCCCTTCATTATTTTCAATCCATCAAACCCTAGCTCCTTCCATCTCCCACGGCCTCTCTCTCTCTACAAGTCCAGGCCGTCCACCTTCATCCAGATCCAGTCCGGCTACTTCAGATCCAGAGCAAGTTCCAAGGAAAATCACATCAGCTTCCAGGAGAATCCAGTTTTCAGCAATTTCAATCTTCAAGTTCATCAACCTGGTAAATTTTTCCCTTGACTCTCTGATTCCATCAATTGTTTTTCTTCTCTTCCAGATCTTGAGTTCAGGAGAAGCCAACCCGCCAAAGGACCAGTATTGGAGGATCCATTGCGAAGATATCTGAATCCGAGGATCCAACAATCTGCTCGGGAGAGTTCTTCCACCAAAATCTGTGAAGTTCATTGTCTGGTTAGGTAAACCATCTCTTCTTTTTATTTCTGTTCTGTTGAAAGTTCGGAGCGAAACCCTAGGTCTGGGAGTTTCTCAACCCCCAGCGATCCGTTGCTTCTGAACTACTCTGATAATTTAGTTTCCTTAAAATTGTGCTTTCAATTATCATATTAGTATCTTTCAATGTTAGGTTAACTTTTCTTTGATTTGAAGCCAACTTCTACAAACATATAAAAATAACAAAAAAATTAGTTAATCTTAATTTACTTCTGCATCGCATCCCTTTATTTGTTCTGCATCACCCTCCTGCTTGTGAGAACCTTATGCTAGGAATGAAATCATCTTTCTCTTTATTCTTCATCGCTTTTGCCTTGGCTCCTCTTTCTAATCATCGATGTTATGTTTCATCCTTCTGCAACTTCAATTTGTAGATTAACTTTAATCCTCCATTAGAAGCCAAACTCTGGAGGCTTCCGGCTCGCATTCCGAACATCTTTGGTGCTGGGACTTAAGTTGCCGAAGCTAGGTTCCAAGCCTTCATCTGGCTTGAACTCCGGGGCCACGTGCCGAAGCTAAGCTCCGTGCGACCCTCTAGACTGAACTTCTGGGATCTCGTGGAGGAACTGAGTTTTGTGCCACCTTCCGGACTGAACTCCGGGATCTTATGGACTCCATGCCACCTTCCGGACTAAACTCCGGGACCTCATGCCGAAAACTGGGTTTCGCGCGACCTTCCAAACTGAACTCCAGGATCTCGTGGAGGAACCGAGTTCCGCCAGCTTCCGGACTGAACTCCGAGGCCTCAAGACGAAATTGGGTTCTGTTCGGCTTTCCAGACTGAACTCCGGGATCTCATGGAGGAACCGAGTTCCATGCCACCTTTCAGACTGAACTCCGGGGTCTCATGATGGAACTGGGTTCCGTTCTGCTTTCCGGACTGAACTCCGGGATCTCGTGGACTCTGCGCCACCTTCCGGACTGAACACCAGGGCCTCATGCCAAAATTGGATTCCGCACGGCCTTCCAGACTGAACTCTGGGATCTCGTGGAGGAACCAAGTTCCATGCTACCTTCCGGACTGAACTTCGAGGCCTCATGCCAGAACTGGGTTCCATGCGGCCTTACAGACTGAACTCCAAGATCTTGCAGAGGAACCAAGTTCCATGCCACCTTCCGGACTGAACTCCGGGGTCACATGACAGAACTGGGTTCCGTTCGACTTTCTAGACTAAACTCCAGGATCTTGTGTACTCTGCGCCACCTTCCGGACTGAAACATGGGACTTCATGCTGGAACCGGATTCCGTGTGACCTTCTGGAATGAGGTATGGGACTTCATGCCGAAACCGGATTCATGCTCTTGGGGAGAGCCCTCCGTCCAAGGTCAACTCTGGCTGGGGTCATGCTCATGCTGCCAAGGCGAGCCCTCCTGCCGAGGTTAGCTTGCAGCCAGAGTTGTGTTCATAAAGGTGCCCTCCATTCGAGGTCAGCTCTCGGTTGGGGTCGTGCTCATGCTACCAAGGTGAGCCCTCCTATCGAGGTCAACTCCCAGTCGAAGTCGTGCTCATGGGGAGAGCCCTCCATCTAAGGTCAAGTCACAGCCGGGGTCGTGCTCATGCTGCCAAGATGAGCCCTCTTGCCGAAGTCAGTCCCAGCCAGAGTTATGCTCATAGGGAGAGCCCTCCATCTAAGGTCAGCTCTCGGCTAGGGTCATGCTCATGCTGCCAAGCCGAGTCCTCTATCTGAGGTCAACTCCTAGCCGGGGTCATGCTCATGAGGCAAGCCCTCTATCTAAGGTCAGCTTCTGGCTAGGGTCTTGCTCATGCTGCCAAGGGCGAGCCTCCCGAAGGGAGGTCTCTCCCCACCATGCAAAGGCAAAAATTCTAGCCAGCAACGAAGGAGGAAAAGATCGACAGAAATTCAAACCACGGCACGGGGGTCCTTGTCCACCTACAACCTCTGGGAGGTGGTGCATGCCCTACCATTAATTCAAGCTCTACGACATGCCGCTCGCATGCTCTACGCATGGTGAGTTTTGCCAGGCCTGAGGCCCTGTAATGTGCCATCACTCCACCACCGTACGACCGAAGGATGCTAACCCACGTGGCACGAGACCCAAAGTTTTTCTAGAAGGAGGATCTTGCCGAGGCCCTAGGCCCTGCAACACATTGATGGCCCTTCCTGAAATAGAAGTGCCACACCATGGCTCGGGACCAAAAGAAGAGGAAAAAGCCCCCCGACCAGCTCTGGGCGACCAGAGTGAGACAAAGGAGAAAAAAGAAAAGGTAAGAGAAGTAAGAGAAAGAAAAACACTAAGCGAGAGGGGGATAGAGGTAAGCAAGCAACAGAAAGCTTAGCAGCCAAGGGACCGGCCAGAGAACCTCCTCGCTCCCCACTCTCCATTCCTTCTTTCTACTATTTGAACATTACTATCTTGTCACCCTCGAGGCGAGGGAGTCCCCCAAGCTCCCCATCTCAGAGGTTTTATTCTCCTTGATCATCCCACTCACTTGATCGTCAGAGTGTCCATGCTAAAATCCCTGGCTCGGATCTCCTCTATTTTGCAAGATAGTGAATCCAAGTGATGCAGAACAAAGAACAAAGAAGCGTATGTGGAAGTAAATTTAAGATTAATTCTTTTTTTTTTTTATTTCAGAAATTGGCTTTGACTCAAAGTAAAGCTAAACTAAGTTGAAGGAAACTAGGTAAGGATTGAAAGAACAATTTAGATGAAACTAAATTATCAGAGTAGTTCAGAAGTAACGGATCGCTGGGGGTTGAGAAACTCCCAGACCTAGGGTTTCGCTCTGAACTTTCAACAGAACAGAAATAGAGAGGAGAGATGGTTTACTAACCAGACAGTGATCTTCTCAGGATTTTGGTGGAAGAACTCTCTTGAGCAGATTGTGGGATCCTCGGAGTCGGCTATCTTCGCAATGGATCCTCCAATACTGGTCTTGTGGTTTGGTCAGCTTCTCCTGGACTCAAGATCTGGGAAAGAAGAGGAACAAGTGATGGATTTCAGATACTCAAGAAAAGATTTATCAGGTTGAAGAACTTGAAAGCTGAAGTTGCTGAAATCAGGATTCTCCTGGAGGCCGATCTGACTTCCTCTTAGAACTACTGTAGATCTGAAGTATCTGGACTGGAGCTGGATGCTGGTGGCCGGCCTGGACTTGGAGAGGGTGGCCGTGAGAAGTGGAATAGACTAGGGCTTGGTAGAAAGAGAAGGGTGATGGCGGCTAGGGTTTGGGAGTGGAGTGGCTAACCTAGGGTTTGGGTTTTGGAGATCTCATACCTCCTCAAGGTTCTTGGGGAACCCGGATTTACTCCCTCACGGAGCTCAACACCTGGATGCAAGTGCGGAAGAGAGAAAACACAAAGTTTGCTCACAAAAAAAATTGGTTTCATTCATCTGATTGATTTAAACTTACAAGAGGGGTTTAATTTATAAGGCTTTACAAGGGAGTAGGGTTTTACATCTTCCTATGTGGGACTAAAGGAGGGGATCTACAAATCAGGAAAAATCATACACATATGGTCGGCCAAAGTACCAAAAAATTTGATTTGGGTTATAAAAGGCAGGTACATGGCACCTCCTTGTATGGATCTTCAAGAGAAATTTTTTTCCTTCCATGGATCAACTCTTTTGGACTCCTCCTTTTCTTCCTCCCTAAGTCAAGGTCCTTCCCATCTTTGTTTTGGATTTTCTTGGCAGGTAGTGGGCGCCTCCTTGAAGTTTTCTCCAAGAAAATTTCTTCCCATCTTTACTTTGGTTCTCTTGGGAAAGTCTTGGCCGCCCCCTTGATTTGTGGACTCTTGGTGGATTTCTCCTCATCTGGCGCATGAGAGAAGGAAGCTGCTATCTGTGGAGTGGGGACCAAAGGCTGCTGGATGTAGATATGGCACCCCCTGGACTCAGGCGTATGGCTGGGAGTGTGGCTGGGAGTGTGGTGTCCACTTGCTTGGTCTTGGGAGAAAATATAACACCCCAGGTTGAAACCCTAGTCCACTACTGAGTCAACATGACTCAACAAAATGAAATGCAGGTAATGTAGACTCAAGCTAAATTGAGTTGATCTAGTCAACTCTTATTACAAACCAAAAACCCTAATTTTTTTCGGACAAGGTTAATCAGAGATCCAGATGGAGCTCTGAAGTCTTCTTCTGAGTCTGGTGCCCGCACCAATTCTCCCAGGATGGGAGGAACTCGACCCTGTCGAGTATGGATCCAGTTGGCTCTGGTATCTCTCCAAGAGGTCTGGGTCCAGCTCTTGTAACTCTTCTCGGGAGATCCAAGAGTCATCAGAATCTGGCCTTCCTAGCCAGCGGACCAGGTATCTTTGGTATCCTCGATTACGAGTAGAGATAACCTGATCATCCAGGATCTTTTCAATATGCTCTTTCCTCACAGGCCAATTTGTTGGTGGACACACAGGATCAGGTTCACTCTCAAGAGCAGGATTAGGTTCAAAAGCCTCACTGGGAATCACAGCTGGCTCCCTATACTCTACTAGGTCTGTAATGTTGAAAGTGGAGCTAATGCCTAGTTCTGGAGGCAACTCGAGCACATAGGCATTGGATCCTACTCTCTTTACCACTCTAAATGGTCCAGCTCCCCTAGCATGTAACTTTTTAACGGTTCCAGGAGGAAACCGTTCAGGCCTTAACCTAATCATTACATAGTCTCCTTCGTCAAAAGTTTTGACTCGCCTTTGAGAATCAGCCAATTTCTTATAAGTTTCATTACTTAAATTTATTTTGGCTTGAGTTTCTTTATGCAAGTCTTTTATATGCTGTGCAAAAACTTCTGCAGACTCGGAGACCCGTGTGTGGACTGGTAAAGGAGCTAGGTCAAGAGGTGTGTGGGGTTTGTAACCATGCACAATTTCAAATGGACTCTTACCCGTAGACCTATTGACCGAGTCATTATATGCAAATTCAGCTCTAGGTAAGTACAAATCCCAGTTCCTAATGTTTTCACCAATAAGACACCTTAGCAGATTGCCTAAACTACGGTTCACTACTTCGGTTTGGCCGTCAGTTTGGGGATGATAGGCAGTTGAAAACTTAAGTTTCGTCCATAACTTATGCCAAAGGGTTTTCCAGAAATAGCTGGTGAACCGAACATTCCTATCTGAAACAATGGTCTTGGGTAGGCCATGGAGTCGAACTATCTCATTGAAGAACAGGGTGGCTACCTTAGACGCATCAAATGTTTGGGAACAAGGCAAGAAATGGGCCATCTTGGAAAATCGGTCTACTACAACACAGATAGAGTCATGCCTCCTCTGGGTCTTAGGCAAACCTAACACAAAGTCCATGCTCACATCTTGCCAAGGACGATCTGGGACAGGGAGTGGGGTATAAAGGCCGGTGTTCTGTTTTCATTGTTTGGCAACAGCGCAGGTCCGACACCTAGCCATAATGTGTGCTACATCTCTTTTTAAGCTAGGCCAGAAAAAATGGTCTTCAATAGCCAGGGTGGTCTTATCTTTTTCGAAATGGCCAGCTAAACCTCCAGCATGAGTTTCCCAAATCAAGAATTCCCTAAGAGAGGTTCTAGGGATGCAAAGCCTATTCTTAAAGAATAGAAAGCCATCTAAAAGGGAATAATCCTTATGTTCACTAGATGGTCCTTGAGTTAGATCCTGGTATACAGTCTTGAAATCCGGACACGACTCATATTCTTCTTTGATTTGCTCAAACCCTATGACTTCAGCCCTAACAGAATTCAACAACAAAGATCGACGACTAAGGGCATCAGCTACCTTATTTTCAGACCCAGCCTTATGCTTCAAAACAAAAGTATAGGACTGGATATACTCTACCCACTTAGCATGCCTAGGGTTAAGCTTCTTCTGAGAATTCAAGAATCTAAGAGCCTCATGGTCCGAAAATAGCACAAATTCTTGCGGTAGTAAATAATGTCTCCAGTAATGCAAAGCTTGCACTACCGCGTAAAATTCCTTATCATAGGTAGAATACCTAAGCTTAGCATCGTTAAGTTTTTCACTAAAGAATGCTACGGGATGGTTCTCTTGGCTTAGGACTCCACCTATACCTACTCCTGAAGCATCACAGGCAACCTCAAATACCTTTGAAAAGTCCGGTAGTCTCAAAATGGGTGCCTGGGTCATCCTATCCTTAAGATCTAGGAAGGCTTTATGGGCTGCTTTGGTCCACTGAAATTCTCCCTTCCTGATGCAGTCTGTGCTAGGAGCAACTACGGTACTAAACCCCTTGATGAATCGCCTATAGAAGGTAGCCAAGCCATGGAAACTTCTGACCTCATGCACACTAGTCGGCTCTGGCCATTCTACTATGGACCTAATCTTTTCAGGATCGGCAGCCACGCCGTCAGGGGTTACAACAAATCCAAGGAAGATAATCCTACTGGTCATAAATTCACACTTCTTGAGATTACCATAGAGACTATCATTCCTCAAAACTTGACAGACTTGTCTAAGGTGGCCTAGGTGATCTGCAGGGGTCTTACTATAGATCAGGATATCATCAAAATAGACCACTACAAACTTCCTTATGAAAGCTCTAAGTACCTGGGTCATAATCCTCATGAAAGTACTAGGGGCATTGGATAACCCAAAAGGCATAACAACCCATTCATAGAGACCATCCTTAGTTTTGAAGGCTATTTTCCACTCATCCCCTGGTATAATCCTAACCTGATGATAGCCGCTCTTGAGATCAATTTTAGAAAAGACCATGGCACCGGCCATCATATCAAGCATGTCATCTAGTCTAGGGATGGGGAACCTATACTTGATTGTGATTTTATTGATGGCACGACTGTCAACACACATCCTCCACGTGCCATCTTTCTTCGGGGTTAGAAGTGCAGGGACTGCACAAGGGCTAAGACTCTCTCTAATGAACCCCTTCCTCAACAATTCGCCAACCTGCTTTTGCAGTTCTTTATGCTCCGATGGATTCATCCTATAATGGGGAAAGTTGGGTAAAGTAGCTCCTGGGACTAAATCTATGGAATGCTGAATATCCCTAAGAGGTGGAAGGTGGTCTGGCAGATCATTGGGAAAAACATCCTCAAATTCTTCTAATAAAGGCTTAACTTCCTGAGGAGGCTCTGAGGGTGTAGGAGTCCTAAGTTCCTTAGCAGTCAACATCCAAATGGGTGAACCACTATGAATCTCTTGTTCTAGATCCTTGGCACTAATTAGGTTCACTCCAGTCTTCATTTCTCTGACCTTACTAGTTCCTTTAGCTACCTTGTCCTTAGGAGGAACTGAATGGATTGTGATTTTCTTCCCATTGAAACTAAAGACACAGGTGTTGGATTTTCCTAAGAGGGTGGCATCATGATCATACAACCAAGGTCTTCCAAGAATTATACTGCTCACCCCCATGGGCAAGACATCACACCAAATCTTCTCTTGATAGGATTGTATTTGGATTTGGACCTGACATCTAGACTGGATGGGTATAGAGGTAGAGTCTACCCAAGAAACCTTATAGGGGTTGGGGTGGGGGACTGGGGTTAAGCCTAACATTTTGACAGTGCTAGTAGAAATGGCATTCACACAGCTCCCACTATCTATGATGATTTTACAAACCTTATCCCCTAGTTTAAGGAAAGTCTGTAGGATGTTAGTCCTACGCCAATCTTCCTAAACTTTAGTCTGGGACAGGATGCATCTCACAACCCCTAAGTGGTCAGATTCAGTGGATTCTTCCTCTCCTTCATACTCATCAACCAAATTCATTCCGGCCTCATAAACTTCTTCTTCAAACTCCTTATTAGGCTCGGAATTCTCTTCTCCTCCCTCTTCTATATATAGGGATCTACGAGGGCACTGGCTAGAAACATGACCTACCTTATGACACTTAAAACAAGCTATGGCTGTGCACTGAGTGGAGATATGACCGGGCTTCTGGCACTTAAAACAGACGATACTAGGAGTTCTCTGGGTGTCAGGTGCCTTACCTTTGTCCATGGGCCTAGGGGTGGGGATACCCTGATTAGGCTTGCTAGGGGTAACCTGGCTAGGTCCATTTCTTGGGATTGGGACACTAACCCTAGATGGCATGGGTCCTCTCTGAAACTTCTCAGTGTTCAGTGCAATCTGATAGGCTTGGTCTAGGTCAGTAACCTCTCTCAGAAACAACTCTCTCTTAATATCTTCCCTAAGTCCAGCCCTAAATCTAGACAAAGTGATCTCATGGGCTTCACTCACATCACATCTCATTAGGTATTCATCAAAGGTGGTTATGTAGTCTGAAACAGATCGGTTCCCTTGTTTCAAAGTCTGCCATTGGTCTAACAGATTTTGCTGGTATGAAATGGGTAGGTACTTGTCTCTAAGTTTCTCTTTCATACCCTGCCAAGTGGTTATGGGCTCTATATTTCGTCTTCTAGTGGTCAGCTCAATGTTCCCCCAGTATAACCTAGCTTGACGTATTAATTTCATCTTGGCAAACTTGAATTTTCTCTCCTCAGACATGGCATACCACTCAAAGTACTGGTCCATCTCACCCTTCCAATCAGAATACACCTTAGGATTTAGGCTACCATCAAAAGTGGGTGCATCTAACTTGATGTTTCGAATGAACCTATCATCTCTATCCTCAGGTTCTGGGTCAGGCCTCCTATGATTAGGTTCAGGATCTCAGTATAAAGGTCTTCTAGGCTCTTGGTGTGGGTGAGGTACATTAAAATCTGGGTCAGGAGTCCAGTTCCGATGCCTAGGTTCCTCTAGCACTTGGACTCGATCCCTAAGCTGGGCAAAATCCTCATGGACTTGTTCTTTAAATTGGGCAACAGTGGTAGTCACATCCTGACTCAGTTTGTTCATACTTTCAGTAAGAGCTCTAACCATGGCTTCTAAATCAGGTTGGGTTTGACCAGGTTGGTAGGGCACTCCATTCCGGGTAGACATGATGCAAGCAAACACACAAAATGAGACTCAACTGAACAACTACGGGCTAACTAGACCTAGAGCCCAAACTAGATGCCCAATCAGAGTGGCAAGCTAGCCTGTAGTAACTCAGGACTCAGCCAGGCAGGTGTAAGGGGAGTGTTAGGTCCCTGAATGCCAATCCTAGACACCAATCAGAGATTGGCCAGGTAAGCGGACCAGCACACAAGCCCTTCGGGATGGAATCCCTGAACCACCATTCTAGACACTGAGTACAAAGCACACATAGAGTAACCAGACAAACTGACTCAACACTAGCCTTGACCCGACTTGTTGATGTCCCTAGCCCACTAGGGCAAATTAGGTCTAATCAATTTTAGATTAAAGGCTTAGGTTCGAATGAAGGGGTGGTGGTTTTGGGCTAAGGAGAGGTTATCAACTCCTCCCCTTATCTTAGATGCTCAAATGCCCTTAAGGTGAATTAAGAGATGAACACTCAAAAAAATAATTGGATTGCAGAATACAAAAATAGAGTTGCAGTAATTTAATTCTCAGAAATCGCACGGAAACTAATAAATCATTATAAAATTATGAAAATTAGTTTCAATTATACTGGTTCTAGCAAAATAAAAATCACTGAATTTGGAGTTACCTAAAGTGAGAAATAATTCCTGTAACAGGGCAATTACAGGCTGAAAATAGAGCACTTCCCCGTTTACAATTTCTGCTACGAAGTTGTAACCCAACAGATCCCCTACATGCCCTAGGAACACCCCGTGGAATGGGAAGAGGAGGTTTGCACCTTGCTTCGTTCCTAGGACCGGACGTCCTGGGGAGTCTACTTCGAGCAGACAAAGTAAAAAGAGAGAGACTCAAACAAGCAATCAAAACAGAAACCCTAGACAGGGCTCTGATACCAAAAATGATGCAGAACAAAGAACAAAGAAGCGTATGCAGAAGTAAATTTAAGATTAATTCTTTTTTTTTTTTTTCAGAAATTGGCTTTGACTCAAAGTAAAGCTAAACTAAGTTGAAGGAAACTAGGTAAGGATTGAAAGCACAATTTAGATGAAACTAAATTATCAGAGTAGTTCAGAAGTAACGGATCGCTGGGGGTTGAGAAACTCCCAGACCTAGGGTTTCGCTCTGAACTTTCAACAGAACAGAAATAGAGAGGAGAGATGGTTTACTAACCAGACAGTGATCTTCTCAGGATTTTGGTGGAAGAACTCTCTTGAGCAGATTGTGGGATCCTCGGAGTCGGTTATCTTTGCAATGGATCCTCCAATACTGGTCTTGTGGTTTGGTCGGCTTCTCCTGGACTCAAGATCTGGGAAAGAAGAGGAACAAGTGATGGATTTCAGATACTCAAGAAAAGTTTTACCCGGTTGAAGAACTTGAAAGCTGAAGTTGCTGAAATCAGGATTCTCCTGGAGGCCGATCTGACTTCCTCTTAGAACTGCTGTAGATCTGAAGTATCTGGACTGGAGCTGGATGCTGGTGGCCGGCCTGGACTTGGAGAGGGTGGCCGTGAGAAGTGGAATAGACTAGGGCTTGGTGGAAAGAGAAGGGTGATGGTGGCTAGGGTTTGGGAGTGGAGTGGCTAACCTAGGGTTTGGGTTTTGGAGATATCACACCTCCTCAAGGTTCCTGGGGAACCCGGATTTACTCCCTCATGGAGCTCAACACCTGGATGCAAGTGCGGAAGAGAGAAAACACAAAGTTTGCTCACAAAAAAAATTGGTTTCATTCATCTGATTGATTTAAACTTACAAGAGGGGTTTAATTTATAAGGCTTTACAAGGGAGTAGGGTTTTACATCTTCCCATGTGGGACTAAAGGAGGGGATCTACAAATCAGGAAAAATCATACACATATGGTCGGCCAAAGTACCAAAAAATTTGATTTGGGTTATAAAAGGCAGGTAGATGGCGCCTCCTTATATGGATCTTCAAGAGAATTTTTTTTCCTTCCATGGATCAACTCTTTTGGACTCCTCCTTTTCTTCCTCCCTAAGTCAAGGTCCTTCCCATCTTTGTTTTGGATTTTTTTGGCAGGCAGTGGGCGCCTCCTTGAAGTTCTCTCCAAGAAAATTTCTTCCCATCTTTACTTTGGTTCTCTTGGGAAAGTCTTGGCCGCCCCCTTGATTTGTGGACTCTTGGTGGATTTCTCCTCATCTGGCGCATGAGAGAAGGAAGCTGCTATCTGTGGAGTGGGGACCAAAGGCTGCTGGATGTAGATATGGCGCCCCCTGGACTCAGGCATATGGCTGGGAGTGTGGCTGGGAGTGTGGTGTCCACTTGCTTGGTCTTGGGAGAAAATGTAACACCCCAGGTTGAAACCCTAGTCCACTACTGAGTCAACATGACTCAACAAAATAAAATGCAGGTAATGTAGACTCAAGCTAAATTGAGTTGATCTAGTCAACTCTTATTACAAACCAAAAACCCTAATTTTTTTCGGGCAAGGTTAATCAGAGATCCAGATGGAGCTCTGAAGTCTTCTTCTGAGTCTGGTGCCCGCACCACCAAGAGCCGACCGCAGAGGGGAGGACCTAGCCCTCGATGGTGCGACCCGCCTAATGGATCAAAGATGTAGGCCACGGTGATTTTGGTGGTAACAGATTGGCATGCCAAGAAGGGGGGTGCGAAGTGGACGTAGCTATGGTGGGACAAGCGGTAGGTCCCCCACCCTAAGAAGAATTTGCAAGCATGCCCGCTACTTGATTGTGATGATGCATGCACGAGAAGCCTCTGTCAGCCGAGCGGGAGAACCCCCATTGGCCTTGTGGGGGAACTCCCTACTCCTCTACCACCATCTCCGATGGACCCCCAATGGGTGCATCAGCCCAGTGGGTCCAGGCCTTGGTTGTGGCGGTGCACCTCCCCTATAAGGGGCAAGGGGGATAGGAGAACTGCCTGGTTTCGTACCAGGTCCCCACGGAGACCATCCGCAGGACATGGGGCCCTGCATGAGGTTAGGCAAGGCCAAGGGTCGATGAGTAGTTGAGTAGCCCAGTGCGCCATGGGCCTACCATACCATGCCCTGCACGGCCACCGACGAGGTGCCATTCAACCTTGCTTTCAGTGCTGAAGCCTTAACCCCGGAAGAAATTGCTATTTCGCCAAGCTCGACGGTGCCTGATCTACGCGAACATGGAGTGCAAGCAACTCGAGAACGCACTATCAGGGACATGAGATTTCTCATCAATTATTGAAGTTCCTTTATGGTGTAACCTTGTCTTTCACCTATGCAGGAACCTGTCCGTCTGACTCTAAGTTCGATGGCTAAAGCTCGGGAACTGACGAAGCTCGTCACCCAAAGCCAACAATCCCGCCATCGAGGTCAGGAGACCCTGACATCCTCGTGCTCCAACCACAGCACCCCACAGCCTCATGGCCTCGCTCACAGCCCTGAGGTGGCACAAAGGTGCCATCTACCATGTGACTCACAGCTTGGCCAATCAAGAAGCTCAGCACCCCTAGCCTCACTCACAGCCTGGAGATGGCAGCAGGATGTCGTCTATCGCATGACTCCTAACTTAGCAACTCAAAAAGGTCGGTGCCCCATAGCCTCATGGCCTCGCTCATAGCTCGAAGGTAGTGCCAAGGTGATGTCTACCATGTGACTCATAGCTTAGCAAATCGAGAAGCGCGGTGCCCCCAGCCTCGCTCACAGCCCAAAGACGGTAGCGAGATGCCATCTACCACGTGACTCACAGCTTGGCACACCAAAAAGCTCGACACCCCACAGGCTTATGGCCTCACTCACAGCCTGGTGATGACAGCGAAATGCCATCTATCGCATGACTCACAGCTTGGCAAATCAAGAAGCTCGGCACCCCGAGCCTCGCTCATAACCTGGAGATGGCAGCGGGATGCAGTCTACCGCATGACTCATAACTTAGCAAATCGAGAAACTCGAAGCCCTAAGCCTTGCTCATAGCCTGGAGATGGTAGTGGGATGCTATCTACCGCATGACTCACAGCTTGGCACACTAAAGAGTTCGGTGCCCCATAGCCTCATGGCCTCACTCATAGCCCGGAGCCAGCACCAAGGTGCCATATACCATGTGACTCACAGCTTGGCAAATTAAGAAGCTTGGTGCCCCCAACCTCGCTCACAGCCCAGAGGCAGCACCAAGATGCCATCCATCGCATGACTCACAGCTTGGAAAATCAAAAAACTTGGCACCCCCAGCCTTGCTCATAGCCCGGAGATAGCAGCGAGATGCCATCTACCGCGTGACTCATAGCTTGTCACACCAATAAGGTCAGCACCCCATAGCCTCATGGCCTCACTCATAGCCTGGAGATGGCAGTGAGATGCCATCTACCACGTGAATTACAGCTTGGCAAACCAATAAACTCGGCACCCCACAACATCATGGCCTCACTCATAGCTCAGAGGTGGCACCAAGCTACCATCTACTATGTGACTCATAGCTTGACAAATCAAGAAGCTCAGTGCACCTAGCCTCGCTAACAGCACAGAGATGGTAGCGGGATGCCGTCTACCATGTGACTCATAGCTTGGCACACCAAAATGCTCGGCGCCCCACAGCCTCATGGCCTCGCTCATAGCCCGAAGGTGGCACCAAGGTACCACTACCACATGACTCATAGCTTGGCAAATTAAGAAGCTCGGTGCCCTTAGCCTCGCTCACAACCCGGAGATGACTGCAGGATGCCATCCACCCATGACTCATAGCTTGGCATACCAATAAGCTCAGCACCCCACATCCTCATGGCCTCGCTCACAGCCTGGAGGTGGCACCAAGTTGCTGTCTATCGCGTGACTCATAGCTTGGCAAATCAAGAAGCTCGGCACCCCACAACCTCATGGCCTCGCTCAAAACCTGGAGGCAGCACCAAGGTGCCATCTACCGCATGACTCATAGCTTGAAAAATTAAGAATCTCGGCACCCCCAGTCTCGCTCAAAGCCCAGAGGCGGCACCAAGGTGCTATCTATCGCAGACTCACAGCTTGGCAAATCGAGAAGCTCGGTGCCCCCAGCCTCACTCACAACCCAAAGATGGTAGCGGGATGCCATCTACCATGTGACTCACAGCTTGGAACATCAATAAGCTCGGTGCCCCATAGCCTCATGGCCTCGCTCATAGCCCGGAATGGCACCAAGGTGCTATATACCGCGTGACTCATAGCTTGGGAAATCGAGAAGCTCGGCACCCCCAACCTCGCTCACAGCCTAGAGATGGTAGCGGGATGCCATCCACCGCATTACTCATAGCTTGGCACACCAATAAGCTCGGCTCCCCATAGCCTCATGGCCTCGCTCATAGCCCGGAGGTGGCACCAAGGTGCCATCTACTGCATGACTCGTAGCTTGGAAAATTAAGAAGCTCAGCGCCCCCAGCCTTGCTCACAGCCTAGAGGCGGCACCAAGGTGCCATCTACCGCATGACTCATAGATCGACAACCTAAAGGACTCCATAAGCCATTTGCACTCAAGCTTTCTTGACCCCTGAGGTCAGAGGAACATAGGCAGGATGCTAGTGGAGTACCCCATGCTAGCCTCAGGATTTTAGCATCACCCCACGATAACCGAAGCCCTAGGGTGGGCTCATGGCGACCATGAAAGTCTATCTCCCTACCACGAAGACTCTAAGAAGCAAAAGGCCAAGAAAAGTAGAAAACACAAGGCATTCTGGCTGAGGGGAAAGGAAAAGTTATACTGATTAAGGCATTCTTCATATCGAAAAAGGGCTCCCTATGGCCTGGGAAGCCAAATACTTGATGCAAGACCAAGAGAGAGAGAGAGAGAGAGAGGGAGGTACACAATGATTAAGAGAAAAATAGAACTTTCATTGATCAAAAAACTCTTACACGGTGAAAACCCCCGACAGGCCGAGAAGTTTTTCTTTTTTTTTAGAGTCCCAGTTATAAAATAAAGAGAGAAAAAAGGTTGCCCAACCAATGGGTGGATCCACTCCAGCTTTGGACTCTTTTCTTGGGGACTGGCAGGAGACATTTCAGTCCCTTCGACCTGAGAAAGTAGGTGCCCTTCCTCAAGGACACCCTGGACAGTAGATGATAAGGGTCCAACACCACCTCAACTCCCCATCCTTGGAGTTCACTGATCTTATGATTCCAAGGGCAGCTTCAGCGGCTTCATGTTAAGCCCCCTCTACTAGCGCCAGGGTGGCCGTGGCCTTCTCCATAGTGACCACGACCCTAGCCACCACCTCCTCTCTGAAGACCTCTGATCTTGTAAACTGAGGGGTGGCCTCAATAGCCCCCTCTTTTCACCTTTGGGGCCTCTCCCCCTCTTCATCCTTTGGGAGAATTTCGAGCTTGGCAGATTTCTTCTTCCAACCAGATGCCCTCACCTTGGTAATGTCTGGTTGCTCCTAAAAAGCCTTCACATGGCCCTCCAGTTCCTCGACCGAGAACCTGAAGTCCACTAGAAGCCCTCCCTCAGCACAGCCCGAGGGAGAGGTGTCGAAGGAGAAGGATATGAGAAGCAGTGCTCCAAAGCCTAGAGCAGGAAGGGGATCGAAAAAAAAAGGGGGGAGGAAGTGTACAATGGAAAGTTGGTCACTTGCACTTAAAAGACCTTTAAAAAGGTGGAGGAGCAGGTCCTTTGTAATAAAGCATGCTACCTATATCGCCTTGTTTTACCTAAAGGCATGTGCCTCTTCAAATCCCTAGCCAACCAAGAGATGCCACACACCGACATCGGGCGGCCCTGATGCTTCAGTTCGTGGGGCAGTCGCTCCAATCTGGATGGGGCATTTATTACCCCTTTTAAAGAATGGTGATGTGGCACCGCCCCATTGGAGTGGAGGCACGGTCTCTGGGGCACGGGCATTCGAGGCATTGATGGCATAGTAGGTGTGCCCCTCCACATCAGCACGATCATTATTCCCTTCACCTCGAGCACCATTTTGTCTTCTGGGCTCGAGAGTGGGGGGCATCTGATGTGCCACCTTTACCAACGTGGAGCCCACTGGCGGCCATGCTGGCAGGGGATCCACCACCTAGACATGGTGGCTTAACGAGAACCCAAGGCAAGCCCTCCTGTCGAGGTCAGCTCCTAGCCAGAGTCTTGCTCATAGGTAGAGTCCTCTATCTGAGGTCAGCTCTCAGCTGGGATCATACTCATGCTGCCAAGCAAAGCCCTCTGTCTAAGATCAGCTTCTAGTTGAGGTCGTGCTCAGTCAGAGTCATGCTCATGAGGTTTGAGGTCAGCTCCCGACCGAGGTTGTGCTCACACTACCAAGGGTGGGCCTCCCTAAGGGAGGTCTCTTTCCGCCATGCAAAGGCCAGAATCTCGCTAGCGACGAAGGAGGGAAAGATCGACAGAAATTCAAACCACGGCACAGGGATCCCTGTCCACCTGTAACCTCTGGGAGGTGGCACATGCCCTGTCATTATTTCAAGCACTACGACATGCCGCCCGCATGCCCTGCACAAGGTGAGTTCCACCAGGCCCGAGGCCCTCTAATGTGCCACCACATCCACCACCATACGACCAGAGGATGCTGACCCATGTGGTGCGAGACCCAGAGTTCCCCCAGAAGGAGGATCCTACTGAGGCCCCAGGCCTTGCAACAGATTGACGGCCCCTCCTGAAATAGAAGCACCACACCATGGCTCGGGGTCCAATAAAAAAGAGGAAAAATCCCCCCAGACCAGCTCTGGGCAACCAGAGAGAGACAAACAAAAAAAGAGAAAAGATAAGAGAGGTAAGAGGAAGAAAAACACTAAGCTAGAGTGGGGAAGAGGTAAGCAAGCCACCGAAAGCTTTGCGGCCAAGGGACCGACTGGAGAACCTCCCCACTCCTCGCTTTCCATTTCTTCTTTCTACTATTTGAACATTAATCTTGTCATCCTCAAGGAGGGAGAGTACCCCAAGCTCCCCGTCTTAGAGATTCTGTTTTTCTCGATCATCCCACTGACTTGATCATCAGAGTGTCCTTGCCGAAATTCCTAGCCCAGGTCTCCTCTATTTTATAGGGCAGTGAATGAAAGAAAAGTGCTTTAAAAGCCAATCTTTGTACGGGTATTTTTGTAATCCTCCAACTCTTGTATGACATTATTATATTTATTAAAGGCATTTTTGTTTCATGTTACTATTGTGTCTTACTGAAAGATTATGATGAACTCCATAGGTTAGGGCAAAGGAATTAGAGTTATGATGGAGATCATAATGGTGAGACCTAAGTTCCTATAAACCCTAATCTAAAATGTTCCTAGTCATTGAATCATCGATTCGGGGATCGATGCTTCTGGAAAGACTAGCTTATCCTATGTATGCTCGATGGAGAGGGTGGTTGGTCTCATAGCCACTTGTGTAAAGACACTAATACAAGGCTAAGGGTGCTTATTAGGGTATGAGTTCACTGAACTGATCCACACCAAGACTATCTCATGGAAGTCTTACTACTTGTCAAGAGATAGTTCTCATAGTGGGAGTTGTGCAAGTGATCTTTAGACTCGAGGTCACCATGGCTCCTTATGCACATTAAGCCATATTTTGGTTCATACTCATTCAAGACATTGAGTCATGTACCGGGTGTTCTCGGATATGGTGGAAGGTGTATGAAGGATGTGAGTAGACCAACAAGGAATCGATCATTCCTAGTAAGAGGAATTGTTATCCCAAGTAATCTCTTCGATTGATGACTCAGGGAGTCTTTGATCAAAGCAAAATGAAATTAGAAGTGGTTTTTAATTAGTCATCAGCAGAGTCTTCATTATCAAATAGAGATTCAAAATGATTATGATGGGGACATCATCCTGCACGAATCTCAAAGCAGCACAAATTTTGGAGCAGCAAATAAATTTGAAGAATAAATTTAGGATTTATCTTTTATTTAAAATTTAAATTAGAATTTTGTTGGTTAGGATTGAGATATGGATAGGCTTATCTTATCCTATCTTGTATTTAAATTTGAGTTATCCCTATCATGTATTCAAATTCAAATGAGGGTTATGGAGCTTATAAATAACCCCTCATTCCTATTGTAAAAGGGATAGAAGAAATTGAATTTTTGGGATTTGGTTTGTCAGTTGGTTTGGCAGTTGTTGTTCAGGGCTATGGCCCATTATGTCTTCACCTGCGGGTGTTGATGTTGTCTTTGTCCTTCGGGACATCGTAGGGGCGTGATGCCCTAGTTATCCCCCCATCTTCGTTTTCCTCCACGTTCTTTGAAATCCCCCTCATGGCTCCAGGAGTGACCTGGGTGGCAGGTGAAATACCCTGGGCTCCGCGTGTAGTGAGATGGGTGGTAGGTGAGATACCCTAGACTGCATGTAGTGAGGTGGGTGGTAGGTATAATGCCCTAGAGGTGTGAAGTCTCTCTACGAGAGTGGGTTTCAGGGTTCGTGGTAGTCCATCCTCGTTATCCTCCATCCCTATTTTTTTTCCTAAGTCACCACCATAAAGAAATCAGAAAATAGAAAAAAAAATAGGATACCCTAATCTTTGGCGACTTCTTAGCTCGCCGACGATCCTATCCCTATCCCGTGCCCCATCAACTTGGTATCAGAGCTTAGCGGATTAGGGTTTCTCTTCCTCACCGATTCCACATCGTGTGCACCCCAACCCCTCTCCTTTCTACCGATGTGAGGCCCTTCTCCTGCTCACCGCCTGCAGCCGATGCCCCAACCCCCCTTCCCCAGCGGAATATAATGTCCCTCACCATCCTCGACCTACCCCCGATTAGATTCAACGACACCGACCTCGGTCGCATCCCGTCTTGCTGCCAGAATGGCAACATCCTTCCGGCCTCCATGGATCTGTCGCAGTCCTCCTCTGCTTTCTAGGTCCAGGTCTTCAAGATGCCGCCCGACCAGAGTGCCACAAAAGCTCCCTCCTGCCAGACCCATCCATGCAACCGATCGGTGCCGCCCACCGGTACCCGTCTCCTCCGTGCCACCACCTACACCCCCCCCACAGCAGCTCTTCCACAGCCCGCACCACCCCTGTGGTTTTTTACAGCCCTAGACGATGCGGCGGTAGCGATAACCACCACCCCGATCCATCCCGCTGGCTGATCCCACTCCTCCGGCGATCTGAAGGTGAAACCACTGCCGTCATCGCGCAAGGAGAAGAAGTCGCCGTTGTTCTAGAGCTGGACACCCCTGTGGGCACTCTCCCACATCGGCCACCGCACGCACGTCGCCGCATGCCCGAGCCGACTTCCAATGCCCGACACCTCCCGACTGCCGCCGAACGCTATCATGCTCCATGCCGTCCATCGGAACCACTGCCCCGAGCCACCGTCTCCGCCCCAGCCTCGCCACTGGTGAACACCCACCTAGATCTGATCGTCCACGATGCCCTCGGCCACACAGCGCCATCGCCGGCCACTGTCATCACCCCCGCTACCGTCGTCGGCCACCGCCGCCCTGCCGGACGATCTCCACCCAGCCTTGACGGCATCGAACTCCATTGCTCCTCTCCCTGGTTCGGTCCGTGAGGAAGAAAGGATGCCTTCACTATTACCGACTTCAACGCATGCTTTCTGGAGCAGCCCGAATCTCAGTGCTATACAATCTTCAAAGCTTCACTGATCCCAGAGCAGCCAAAAAAAAAATTTAAAAAAAAAAAATAATAAGCTAGTTTCTTTTCTTTGATTAGTTCCGGTTCTATCAAATCCTGCTAAGCCTGACTCGACAGAGTCAAGTTTTTTCCCACTCCAGGGGAATGATGGGGACATCATCCTGCACGAATCTCGAAGCAGCACAAATTTCGAAGCAACAAATAAATTTGAAGAATAAATTTAGGATTTATCTTTTATTTAAAATTTAAATTAGAATTTTGTTGGTTAGGATTGAGATATGGATAGGCTTATCTTATCCTATCTTGTATTTAAATTTGAGTTATCCCTATCCTGTATTCAAATTCAAATGAGGGTTATGGAGATTATAAATAACCCCTCATTCCTATTGTAAAAGGGATAGAAGAAATTAAATTTTTGAGATTTGGTTTGTCAGTTGGTTTGGCAGTTGTTGTTCAGGGCTATGGCCCATTATGTCTTCACCTGCGGGTGTTGATGTTGTCTTTGTCCTTCGGGACATCGTAGGGGCGTGATGCCCTAGTTATCCCCCCATCTTCGTTTTCCTCCATGTTCTTTGAAATCCCCCTCATGGCTCCAGGAGTGACCTGGGTGGCAGGTGAAATACCCTGGGCTCCGCGTGTAGTGAGATGGGTGGTAGGTGAGATACCCTAGACCGCATGTAGTGAGGTGGGTGGTAGGTATAATGCCCTAGAGGTGTGAAGTCTCTCTACGAGAGTGGGTTTCAGGGTTCGTGGTAGTCCATCCTCGTTATCCTCCATCCCTATTTTTTTTCCTAAGTCACCACCATAAAGAAATCAGAAAATAGAAAAAAAAATAGGATACCCTAATCTTTGGCGACTTCTTAGCTCGCCGATGATCCTATCCCTATCCCGTGCCCCATCAACTTGGTATCAGAGCTTAGCGGATTAGGGTTTCTCTTCCTCACCGATTCCACATCGTGTGCACCCCAACCCCTCTCCTTTCTACCGATGTGAGGCCCTTCTCCTGCTCACCGCCTGCAGCCGATGCCCCAACCCCCCTTCCCCAGCGGAATATAATGTCCCTCACCATCCTCGACCTACCCCCGATTAGATTCAACGACACCGACCTCGGTCGCATCCCGTCTTGCTGCCAGAATGGCAACATCCTTCCGGCCTCCATGGATCTGTCGCAGTCCTCCTCTGCTTTCTAGGTCCAGGTCTTCAAGATGCCGCCCGACCAGAGTGCCACAAAAGCTCCCTCCTGCCAGACCCATCCATGCAACCGATCAGTGCCGCCCACCGGTACCGGTCTCCTCCGCGCCACCACCTACACCCCCCCCACAGCAGCTCTTCCACAGCCCGCACCACCCCTGTGGTTTTTTACAGCCCTAGACGATGCGGCGGTAGCGATAACCACCACCCCGATCCATCCCGCTGGCTAATCCCATTCCTCCGGCGATCCGAAGGTGAAACCACTGCCGTCATCACGCAAGGAGAAGAAGTCGCCGTTGTTCTAGAGCTGGACACCCCTGTGGGCACTCTCCCACATCGGCCACCGCACGCACGTCACCGCATGCCCGAGCCGACTTCCAACGCCCGACACCTCCCGACTGCCGCCGAACGCCGTCATGCTCCATGCCGTCCATCGGAACCACTGCCCCGAGCCACCGTCTCCGCCCCAGCCTCGCCACTGGTGAACACCCACCTAGATCTGATCGTCCACGATGCCCTCGGCCACACAGCGCCATCGCCGGCCACTGTCATCACCCCCGCTACCGTCGTCGGCCACCGCCGCCCTGCCGGACGATCTCCACCCAGCCTTGACGGCATCGAACTCCATTGCTCCTCTCCCTGGTTCGGTCCGTGAGGAAGAAAGGATGCCTTCACTATTACCGACTTCAACGCATGCTTTCTGGAGCAGCCCGAATCTCAGTGCTATACAATCTTCAAAGCTTCACTGATCCCAGAGCAGCCAAAAAAAAAATTTAAAAAAAAAAAATAAGCTAGTTTCTTTTCTTTGATTAGTTCCGGTTCTATCAAATCCTGCTAAGCCTGACTCGACAGAGTCAAGTTTTTCCCCACTCCAAGGGAATGATGGGGACATCATCCTGCACGAATCTCGAAGCAGCACAAATTTCGAAGCAACAAATAAATTTGAAGAATAAATTTAGGATTTATCTTTTATTTAAAATTTAAATTAGAATTTTGTTGGTTAGGATTGAGATATGGATAGGCTTATCTTATCCTATCTTGTATTTAAATTTGAGTTATCCCTATCCTGTATTCAAATTCAAATGAGGGTTATGGAGATTATAAATAACCCCTCATTCCTATTGTAAAAGGGATAGAAGAAATTGAATTTTTGAGATTTGGTTTGTCAGTTGGTTTGGCAGTTGTTGTTCAGGGCTATGGCCCATTATGTCTTCACCTGCGGGTGTTGATGTTGTCTTTGTCCTTCGGGACATCGTAGGGGCGTGATGCCCTAGTTATCCCCCCATCTTCGTTTTCCTCCACGTTCTTTGAAATCCCCCTCATGGCTCCAGGAGTGACCTGGGTGGCAGGTGAAATACCCTGGGCTCCGCGTGTAGTGAGATGGGTGGTAGGTGAGATACCCTAGACCGCATGTAGTGAGGTGGGTGGTAGGTATAATGCCCTAGAGGTGTGAAGTCTCTCTACGAGAGTGGGTTTCAGGGTTCGTGGTAGTCCATCCTCGTTATCCTCCATCCCTATTTTTTTTCCTTCGTCACCACCATAAAGAAATCAGAAAATAGAAAAAAAAATAGGATACCCTAATCTTCGGCGACTTCTTAGCTCACCGACGATCCTATCCCTATCCCGTGCCCCATCAGATTAAGTGCTAGGGTTTGACAATTATCCATATCCATCACTTAATCGAGATAATGGGAGATCGAAAGATTGCATTGCACGGTAACTTTCCACTGAAGGATATTTTAGTATTTTTTACCAAATTTCTCATCTTTCTGGTAGGCATGGCATATAGCTAGATGTCAATCATGTCTTATTTATTATAATGAATCAATTGGATTGAATTCATTAATCAATTCGAAAGCTAGTTCAAATTGGCAACTTGGGTCAGCTCAATTAACCTAATTAGATCAATCGAGTTTGATTGGATTGAATCGACTAGAACCTAGACCTACTACTGGCTAGATATGGAACCCAAAGGGTCACACACATTAAGAAATGGACCTAGGAAGTCAATTGACATTTAATTAGGATCATGGGATCCTAATTGGTTAGCTAGATTGCACACTAGCATGTGTAGGCTGACCTAATCTCCTAACCCAATTGAATTGGGTATAAATAGTTGCTAAATAGACTAACCAAATTATGGGAAACCTAAATTGAGTTGTGTCCTAAGTGGGATGAATCTATCAGATTTTTATATGATATTTTTGGACATTTTATGCACCATATATGAAGAGTCCCAATGGCATGGGACTCTTGTTGCCTAAGTGATACCTTAGTATTCAGGAGGATGCAGAAGGACCAACAGACCTCCTATCTAAAAACAAATATGATCAGAAAGTAGATTTAATGCCCTTTCAAATGACACCCATATTGCATATACTTTGACTAGGTCAAAGGTGGCATATGGCATGGAAAATGTTGACCGACAAGTGAAGAGTAGCGACTCTTCATAATTGGTGCCAACTTATTTTGTGTGCAAGAAATAAATGGGCGTAGAAAGGACCTAAAGTCCTTCTACTTTGGGACATTGCTTTTAGATGAAGCAAGGTGCCCCTTAGCCTCATCTCCATGCCATTTGAATGGCTTATGATTGGTCAAAACAAAAGGAAGTTCGGTGGAAGTGACTTGGCGCAAATGAAGAGTTGCAACTCTTCATTTGGTGCAAATATGAGAAGCAGAGTCCTTCTACTTTGGGCAACTTCTCATCACCAGTTTTTTTCTTAGAAAGGACACATCCCTTAGCTACTCTGTAACCAAAAAAGGACAACTGGCAAGTGGAGAAGTCGGATAATTTTTGAAGGGACTTGAATGAGGTAGTTGGCACACAAAAGGTCATGATGCTTCATTAATAAGACTCTTTCTATATGAAGAGTCTTATTTGATAAATTAAAAGTCTTATCATAGGCTGATGAGAAGGCTTATCTGGCACCTCCCATTCTCCTATAAATAGGCTTCGGTGATTAGGCTGAAGGGTATCATAAAAACTCATTTCTTTCCTGCATTCCTACACTCACACTCTACCACACTCTCTTTTGTCTCTTCCTCCCTTGTCTTGTCTTAAAACAAATACTCCATTTTAAGACAAGTATTTTAGGAAGTGAAAATGAAAGTGAAGAGTGTTTTGGAAAGGGCTTAGAGTGCTCTATTGGAGGGCAAGGATCTGAGCAAGGAAAGAAAGGCAATTAAAGGAAGAAAGACCATCAAAAGAGTCCCAGTTGATCAAGCAACCTACTAAGGAGAGCTTCCTAGTTTGATTCCTATGTGGATCACCTCTAGAAGGCTTGCATTTATGAGCCTAGTGGAAAGAAAAGGAATTAGTGTTCCAGGTATTCTTTATAACCCTAATTTAGTGACTTGTTGATTGTAGTGAATAAGGGATCTTGGGCATAGGGTTTCTAGTTGTTAGGGTTTTCAAGAATGAAATTTTTTGAAATCCATTATTCTGCTGTGCCATTAAAACCCTAAAAACCCAATAGTGGTATCAGAGCCCCCTTATTTCATTCAATCAATAGTCATTTGAATTAAGGAATGTCATGTGATAATAGGAAAATATGATCATATGTTATGTTATATTTTTGATGCATGATTTAGTTTAAAGACATATATATGATATGTTATATCTTAGTAATAGCTACGGATTGGGTTAGTCACCATGGTCGTCCGGTCAATAAAAGCAAAGTAGGGTTTAAAGGCCGTCTCTTCCCATTCAATAGGGTCTTCTATGGCCAGTAGGGGTGCCGCTATGGCCATATCCCATGAACAAGTGATGTGAACAGATGATTGAAATAATCATGTAATGTATGCATATTAGGGCTAATATGCTTGGTTGATAGTTTTATTATCATGTTATCATTATTAGTTAGGATGTGTTTTGAGACCACTAAAAGCCCTTATTAAAATCATATTTTGTCGTAGTGTAAAGTTAATCATGATGCATAACCAATTAGGGTTTGATCAGCCAATTGGTGTCTAGGCAAGTAGTTCTAGGAAGGTAAAGGAAATGAGGTTTTTAATTGGTTCCGTTGTCTGACCTGGGCAATTCAATTTATGTCTAAGGAAAGCAACGTGGGGACCCCCTCACCCCTTCCACTTACCTGGCCAATTTGGTCATATCTAGACCTTAAATTTGAAATGCTAATTGATTAAGCACACTACAATTTACCTTCCTTCATACTAAGCCAAATTAATATCAAAACTATAGTAGATTTGTTGTGTAATATAATGCCTACTCTAGGGTTTGATATAAAATTTATCTTGGTGCACTTAGTGCTTTATAGCATGATTAAAATTGTTGCTTTGTTGTGTAACACAAGGGCAACATTTTCAATCATGGCTATATAGAAATGAAGGGTCTGACTAAATAAAGATATTATAGTTTGTTATGTAATACAAGACTATAAGTATCTTAGAAGCAGTTCATTTGTTGAGAATTACATGGGTTGCAATTGGAAAGGAAGTCCTATCTTTGAACTCATGAGTATTTGTTGTATAACACAAGGTACTCATGAGGAATTGGAATCTCAATCCCACTAAAGAAACCTGGTAAGGTTTCTCGCTTACTATAGGTGAGGGTATTTGAATAAAATAGTGGGAGACATAATTAGATATAAAGTTCTGTTCTAGTTATGAATGTCATCTTGAGTGGTCTACTTATATTGTTTTTAATTAATTATAGGATTTAATATAGCTTCAAATTTATCACTACGGGGCATCTTAGATGCCAACAAGTTAACCAGTCCCAATTATGTGGACTAGTTGAGGAACCTGAGGATAGTATGACTCTGGAAAAGCTTTCTTATATTCTGGATTCTCTGGATCCTAAACCAATCGGAGAGGATGCATCTGAGGAAATAGCCATGCGCAAAATATGGAAAAATGATAGTATAACTATCAGGTGCATCATGTTAGCCTCGATGAGCAATGAGCTTCAGAGGCAATATGAAGGAATGGAACCTCAGTCCATATTACTCAATTTAAAAGAGATCTATGGAGATCAAAGTAGGGCTGCTCGATACGAGATATCGCAGTAGTTGTTCTGTGCATGAATGAGTGAGGGTTCATCTGTACAAACCCATGTTTTGGAAATGATTGACTTAATCACCCGATTAGGTCAATTAGGATTTGTAATGGATAGTGAACTCAATTAGGACTTGATCCTGCAATCACTCCTAGATTCCTTCTCTCAGTTTGTTCTTAATTTCATATGAACAAACTGAATATTTCTTTGCCTGAACTGCTGAACATGCTTAAGACAGTAGAAAGCCATTCAAAAGGAGATAAGGCACATCTTCTTCTCATTGATGGGAAGAAGAAATAGGTAATAAAAAAGGGTTTGAAAAGGAAGTTCAACCCTAAGAGGAGCATCCAGAAGATAAAAAGCCAAGAAGGTTGTCAATGATGGAGCCTGTTTCCACTGCGACAAACAAGGGCATTGGAAAAAGAATTGCAAGACATATCTTACAAGTGTGAAGCTAGATGCAGGTGGAGCATCTAAAGGTTTGTACATTATACAAACTAATTTATCATTGAGTGCTTCCATTTCTAATACATGGGTATTGGATACCGCATGTGGGTCTTATATCTGCAAGTCACTACAGGGACTCCACAGAATTAGAAGCTTAAAGAAAGGTGACTTCGAGCTATATGATGCAAGTTGTGAAGCCATGTATGCAGAAGCTATAGGTATCTTCTACTATTACCTTCAGGTAATATTTTAAAGTTGGAAGAATGTTACTATGTACCAAATATTATAAGAAATATTATATCAATACCTTTGTTATTACAACAAGGATTTGAAATAAATGTAAAGAGCAGTGATGTCGGACTAAGATGATGCGGGACTATACTAATGATGAGATGGATATGCAAATGAATTTTTTTCTTTTGTGATTTGGATGCAGAACAAAGAACAAAGAAGCGTATGCGGAAGTAAAATTAAGATTAATTTTTTTTTATATATATATATATATATTTCAGAAATTGGCTTTGACTCAAAGTAAAGCTAAACTATGTTGAAGGAAACTAAGTAAAGATTGAAAGCACAGTTCAGAAGGAACCAAATTATCAGAGTAGTTCAGAAGTAACGGATCGCTGGGGGTTGAGAAACTCCCAGACCTAGGGTTTTGCTCTGAACTTTCAACAGAACAGAAATAGAGAGGAGGGACGGTTTACTCACCAGACAGTGATCTTCTCAGGATTCTGGTGGAAGAACTCTCTCGAGCAGATTGTGGGATCCTCGGAGTCGGCTATCTTCGCAATGGATCCTCCAATACTGGTCTCATGGTTTGGTCGGCTTCTCCTGGACTCAAGATCTGGAAAAGAAGAGGAACAAATGATGGAATTCAGAAACTCAAGAAAAGATCTTACCAGGTTGAAGAACTTGAAAGCTAAAGTTGCTGAAATTGAATTCTCCTGGAGGCCGATCTGACTTCCTCTTAGAACTGCTGTGGATCTACAATATCTGGACTGGAGTCGGATGCTGGTGGTCGGCCAGGACTTGGAGAAGGTGGCCGTGAGAAGAGGAAAAGACTAGGGCTTGGTGGAAAGAGAAGGGTGATGGCGGCTAGGGTTTGGGAATTGAGTGGCTAACCTAGGGTTTAGGGTTTTGGAGATCTCTCACCTCCTCAAGGTTCCAGGGGAACCCGGATTTACTCCCTCACGGAGCTCAACACCTGGAAACAAGTGCGGACAAGAGAAAACACAAGTTTGCTTAAGAAAAAATTTCTTTCATTCATCTATGATTTTTTTAAACTTATAAGAGGGGTTTAATTTATAAGGCATTACAAGGGAGGAGGGTTTCACATCTTTCCATGTGGGACTAAAGGAGGGGATCTCCAAATTAGGGCAAATCCCTTACATATGGTCGGCCAAAATACCAAAAAATAGGATTTGGGTTATAAATGGCAGGTAGATGGTGCCACCTTGCTTGGATCTTCAAGAAAAATTTTCTTCCTTCCCTGGATCAACTCTTTTGGACTCCTTTTTTGGCGCATGAGAGAAGGAGGTTGCCATCTATGGAGTGAGGACCAAAAGCTGCTGGATGTGGATATGGCGCCCCTTGGACTGGGAGTGTGGCTGGGAGTGTGGTGTCCACTTGCCTGGTCTTGGGAGAAAATGTAACATCCCAGGTTGAAACCCTAGTCCACTACTGAGTCAACATGACTCAACAAAATAAAATGTAGGTAATGTAGACTCAAGCTAAATTGAGTTGATCTAGTCAACTCTTATTACAAACCAAAAACCCTAATTCTTCGGGCAAGGTTAATCAGAGATCCAGATGGAGCTCTGAAGTCTTCTTCTGAGTCTGGTGCCCGCACCAACTCTCCCAGGGTGGGAGGAACTCGACCCTGTCGAGTATGGATCAAGTTGGCTCTGGTATCTCTCCAAGAGGTCTGGGTCCAGCTCTTGTAACTCTTCTCGGGAGATCCAAGAGTCATCAGAATCTGGCCTTCCTAGCCAGCGGACCAGGTATCTTTGGTATCCTCGATTACGAGTAGAGATAACCTGATCATCCAGGATCTTTTCAATCTGCTCTTTCCTCACAGGCCAATTTGTTGGTGGACACACAGGGTCAGGTTCACTCTCAAGAGCAGGATTAGGTTCAAAAGCCTCACTGGGAATCACAGCTGGCTCCCTATACTCTACTAGGTCTGTAATGTTGAAAGTGGAGCTAATGCCTAGTTCTGGAGGCAACTCGAGCACATAGGCATTGGATCCTACTCTCTTTACCACTCTAAATGGTCCAGCTCCCCTAGCATGTAACTTTCTAACGGTTCCAGGAGGAAACCGTTCAGGCCTTAACCTAATCATTACATAGTCTCCCTCAACAAAAGTTTTGACTCGCCTTTGAGAATCAGCCAACTTCCTATAAGTTTCATTACTTAAATTTATTTTTGCATGAATTTTTTTTATGCAAGTCTTTTATATGCTGTGCAAAAACTTCAGCAGACTCGGAGACTCGTGTGTGTGGGCTAATAGTGAAATCAGATCAAGTGGTGTGTGAGGCTTGTATCCAAGAACAATTTCAAAGGGACTCTAGCCTATAGACCTATTGATCGAAACATTGAATGCAATTTCAGCCCTGAACAAAATACAAATCCCAATTCCTGGTATTCTCACTCAACCAAAATCTGAGTCAATGTCCTAAACTCGACTGACGATACATTCCTAAAGAATGGACTTTATTCAAAGGAACCCTAGGTCTAAACCTAACAAACTATGGCTCTCTAGGTTTGACCTTGGGTCGGAGGATGGCATGCAGAGCATGAAAACTTATCATGGGTGCCTAGTAGGTGCCATAAGGTCTTCCAGAGGTAGGTGGCAAACCTAATAGGTTCTGACACGTGGTTCACTCTAAAGACTTTGACAAAGTATACTTGGGTGGTGTAAGAAGCATTGGAAGTCCTAGAGAAAGGGAGGAAATATGAGGCGGAGTCACGAATTACCTGCTGACTAAAGGTGGTGACCTGAAGGTTTGAGTGGTGATCTATGAGTGTCAACTGGTCATCCTTACGAAAGGAAAAGTTTGCTACTCCCAGGAATGGATCAAGAGATGGTTCGGGAAGTAGCCTAGGACATGTGATTGCAATAGTTAAGGTTTGTTCTCTAAGCAAATAATGATCCACTTTCTCAAGAACTGGATTAGAGAATGATTCATGGGAGGGCCTATGGATGATGACCTCAAGACTTGAAATTTGACCTATGGGTGCGGAAAGGTATACTCTATAGAAGGATAGGTCAGTCATGCGAAGGAAGGCGTCTGGGGTCATAAGGAGGACTTCTACAGGACTGGGTGAATCAATCCATTCAAGACAAGGATGTTCAACTGAGATTACGGGAGAGACCTTAGTGGCTGGGCATGGGACAAGGTCCAATTGTAAGAGGCTTGATTCAGTCATCCTAAGGAGAGGATCTACCATAGGGTGGGCAAACTTAAACAGTTTAGTGCAAAGATCTTCAATTGGTACTTGGGGAATGACTGTCATTAGAGGATACGCACTGATATCTCGGGCTAACACTATGAGTTCTTCCTAGGGGTGTTTGACTAAAGGAACCTTGTTCTCACAAATCTCTTGAATTTCTGAACTAGGTCCTACTACTTGGTTGCTTTCCAAGGTCTCCTCAGGTAAGGAACCAATAGTATCGATGTCACATTCTTCAAGTTCTTCCCCCTCATATTCATCAACTAGACTCAAGCTAGCATCATATACTTCCTCGATGCCATCTTCAATGGGTTTTCGGTCAGTGGTAATCGGGTCAACTGATTCTAGGCTTGTCATACCTAACCGTTCTTCCTTATTGGTAGGCTTGGGTTCTCCCTCATTAATGTCATCCTTAGGATTCTTACCACTTAGCTATGCACAAGCCAGTCCTATGCATGGGCACTGACTAGATTTATGGCCTTTTTCTCCACAAAACAAACATTCTTGAGATATAGGAACCTGGGTCACACTGGGTTTCAAGCTAGTAGAGACCTTACTTGGGCATGGGTGTGGATCTAAATGGTTTGATCTAGAAGACTTGGGTTGTTGAGTGACTGGTCTAGAATATTGTAAGGACCTCTCATGGACACGATCCACACTATAGATATCATGGTTAGGCTTCCTAAGGTTATGCTCAGGATCACGGTATAAGGTCCTCCTAGGTTCCTGGCATGGGTGAGGTGGGGTCCTATTAAATTTTGGATCAGGGGTCCAATTTTGATGTCTACGTTTCTCAAGTACTTGGACTCGATCCCTAAACTGGGAAAAACCCTCATTCATGTCCTGACTCAATTTGGTCATACTTTTGGTAAGATTTCTAACCATGGCCTCTAAATCTGGTTGGGTTTGACTAGGTTGATAGGGTACTCCATTCCGGGTAGACATGATGATGCAAGCAAGCACACAGAATGAGACTCAACTGAACAACTACAGGCTAACTAGACCTAGAGCCCAAACTAGATGCCCAATCTGAGTGGCAAGCTAGCCTGTAGTAACTCAGGACTCAGCCAGGCAGGTGTAAGGGGAGTGTTAGGTCCCTGAATGCCAATCCTAGACACCAATCAGAGATTGGCCAGGTAGGCGGACCAGCACACAAGCCCTTCGGGATGGAATCCCTGAACCACCGTTCTAGACACTGAGTACAAAGCACACACAGAGTAACCAGACAAACTGACTCAACACTAGCCTTGACCCGACTTGTTGATGTCCCTAGCCCACTAGGACAAATTAGGTCTAATCAATTTTAGATTAAAGGCTTAGGTTCGAATGAAGGGGTGGTGGTTTTGGGCTAAGGAGAGGTTATCAACTCCTCCCTTTATCTTAGATGCTCAAATGCCCTTAAGTTGAATTAAGAGATGGACACTCAAAAATAAATGGATTACAGAACACAAAAATAGAGTTGCAGTAATTTAATTCTCAGAAATTGCACGGAAACCAATAAATCATGAGAAAATTATGAGAATTAGTTTCAATTATACTTGTTTCAAAAAAATAAAAATCACTAAATTTGGAGTTACCTGCAGTGAGAAATAATTCCTGCAACATGGGAATTACGGGCTAAAAATAGAGCACTTCCCCGTTTACAATTTCTGCTACGAAGTTGTAACCCAACGGATCCCCTACACGCCCTAGGAACACCCCGTGGAATGGGAAGAGGAGGTTTGCACCTCGCTTCGTTCCTAGGACCGGACATCCTGGGGAGTCTACTTCGAGCAGACAAAGTAAAAAGAGAGGGACTTAAACAGGCAATCAAACAGAAACCCTAGACAGGGCTCTGATACCAAAAATGATGCAGAACAAAGAACAAAGAAGCGTATGCGGAAGTAAAATTAAGATTAATTTTTCTTTTTTATATATATATATATATATTTCAGAAATTGGCTTTGACTCAAAGTAAAGCTAAACTATGTTGAAGAAAACTAAGTAAAGATTGAAAGCACAATTCAGAAGGAACCAAATTATCAGAGTAGTTCAGAAGTAACGGATCGCTGGGGGTTGAGAAACTCCCAGACCTAGGGTTTCGCTCTGAACTTTCAACAGAACAGAAATAGAGAGGAGGGACGGTTTACTCACCAGACAGTGATCTTCTCAGGATTTTGGTGGAAGAACTCTCTCGAGCAGATTGTGGGATCCTCGGAGTCGGCTATCTTCGCAATGCATCCTCCAATACTGGTCTTGTGGTTTGGTCGGCTTCTCCTGGACTCAAGATCTGGAAAAGAAGAGGAACAAATGATGGAATTCAGAAACTCAAGAAAAGATCTTACCAGGTTGAAGAACTTGAAAGCTGAAGTTGCTGAAATCGAATTCTCCTGGAGGCCGATCTGACTTCCTCTTAGAATTGCTGTGGATCTACAGTATCTGGACTGGAGTCGGATGCTGGTGGTCGGCCAGGACTTGGAGAAGGTGGCCGTGAGAAGAGGAAAAGACTAGGGCTTGGTGGAAAGAGAAGGGTGATGGTGGCTAGGGTTTGGGAATTGAGTGGCTAACCTAGGGTTTAGGGTTTTGGAGATCTCTCACCTCCTCAAGGTTCCAGGGGAACCCGGATTTACTCCCTCACGGAGCTCAACACCTGGAAACAAGTGCGGACAAGAGAAAACACAAGTTTGCTCAAGAAAAAATTTCTTTCATTCATCTATGATTTTTTTAAACTTACAAGAGGGGTTTAATTTATAAGGCATTACAAGGGAGGAGGGTTTCACATCTTCCCATGTGGGACTAAAGGAGGGGATCTCCAAATTAGGGCAAATCCCTTACATATGGTCGGCCAAAATACCAAAAAATAGGATTTGGGTTATAAATGGCAGGTAGATGGCGCCACCTTGCTTGGATCTTCAAGAAAAATTTTCTTCCTTCCCTGGATCAACTCTTTTGGACTCCTCCTTTTCTGGTGCATGAGAGAAGGAGGTTGCCATCTGTGGAGTGGGGACCAAAAGCTGCTGGATGTGGATATGGCACCCCTTGGACTGGGAGTGTGGCTGGGAGTGTGGTGTCCACTTGCCTGGTCTTGGAAGAAAATGTAACATCCCAGGTTGAAACCCTAGTCCACTACTGAGTCAACATGACTCAACAAAATAAAATGCAGGTAATGTAGACTCAAGCTAAATTGAGTTGATCTAGTCAACTCTTATTACAAACCAAAAACCCTAATTCTTCGGGCAAGGTTAATCAGAGATCCAGATGGAGCTCTGAAGTCTTCTTCTGAGTCTGGTGCCCGCACCAGATTTAGGTTTTAAGAGATTTTCTGATTCCCAAAGTCAAGTAAAGATTAGATTTAGAGGTTCTATAAGCACAAGAAACTTCTAGCATGCAAGCTTAGCCCCTAAACAATAATGAAGAGAGGACCCCAGGATTGAGAAATCTCGTAGGACTTAGCTTTAAATCAATACCTACTTAGGATACTAGGGAGTGCAAACCTTGAAGATTCTAATGCACCCGATGCCAAGTTCTCTCACACTCATGGATGCGGCCTAGAGGATCAAGCCTTCGACCCGTGGATTCGCTAGCTTTTCGTCTGATGGTCCTGAAGGCAAGGGAGACCGAATCCTTTGTTCGTGGCACCTAGAGGACCTGCGAGCAACCAAGTAAAGGATTAGAAAATCGCAAGTAAGGGTATAAGAAAGTAGGAAGTGTTGAAAAAGGAGTCGAAGAAGGTGGTCGAGGAGGGCTCTTCTTGTTGGGCATCTAGGTGGATCTTCCAGGTGGTGTCCCAGCTTGAAGATGGAATGGTGGCTTGTGAAGGAGGATGGTAACTCAGGCCTCTCACCCCTTGATGTCCCGAAGGACAAAGGCACTCACTCACAGAGTTCCTAGTCTAAGAAGACAAGGGCTAATGAAAAGAACTTCTCACTTTTTCATTCATCAAAAATTATTTTTACAAGAGGAGTAGGGCCCTTTATATAAGCTCCAAAGTCCCATTCAAATTCAAATGAAAAATGAGGTTACACATCTTCATCAAGGGGCACCAAAAATCTGATTTTGAGCTCTTGAAATCCTCCTTTGGTTGGCCTTGATTTGGTGGAAACCTTGCTTGAAAGGGATATGCCCTACAAGCCAATCTATGTTGTATCTCCCAAACCATTGTAATTGACAATTTTCTAAATAAAGGCATTATTTTTCATCATACGCTGTGTTTATATTATATGATGAACCCCATAGATTAGGGCTATGATTTTAGGGTTATGATGAGATCATACCAGTGAGACCTAAAATCTTAAAACCTTAATCTAAAGTATTCCTAGTCAAAGGAACCCTGAGTAGGGGATCAGGGTTTTTTTCGATAAGACTAGCACATCCCATGTACATTGGAAAGGGTGACTGCTCTCACAGTCACTTGTGTATGATACTAATACTGGGATATGGGTACTCATTAGAGAATGAGTTCACTGATATGATCCAACTTGAAAACATCTAATGGAGTCTTAGCTACATGTCAATAGAAGGTTGTCATAGTGGGAGTGGTACAAGTAATCTTTTGACCTGAGACTGCCATAAGTACCTTATGTACATGAACCCATTCTTTGGTTCGATCCTAATCATGACACTGAGTCATGCACAGGATTGATACTGGGAATGGTGAATTGGATATGAAGGTAATGAGTAGGTCAACAAGGAATTGATCACTCTTAGTAAGAGGAGATTGCATCCAGCTAGTTAATAATCGGATGATGATTCAGGGAATCTTTGATCAAAGTAAAGATATTAGAGATGGTTTCTAATATCAAGATAATTGAATCATCGATATAAGATTGAGCTAGAAATAAATATAATATTGGATTTGACATATATCCATATCCATAATTATATTTTTGGGTGCAGGCTGATCGAAAGATTTAATTGTACGGTAACTCTCTACTGAAGGGTAATTTTGGTATTTCACCAGAATTTTCATATCTTCCGGGTAGACATGACACATTGCTAGACGTCAATCTTGTCTTGTGGGTTGATCAAATTCAAAGATCATTTATTAGGAAGAGTCCTAATTGATCAAATCGGGTAAGCCCGGTTTGACCTAAATCGATTAGAAAGAGTTCTAATCAAATTAGGTCAACTTGTATTTGAACCCACTACTGGCTAGATGTGGAACCCAATGGGTCACACACTTAAAAGGATTGATCAAGAGTTTAATTTGGAATTAAATCATCTTTGCAGGATAACACTCTAGCAGGTGTTGCAAATCCTAGCTTCTATTCGAATCGGATTCGAATTAGGGTTCCGGATTGGTTCAAATTGGGTTCTAATTGGACCTAATTAGAACCTAATTGTGAAAATAGGATTATGGCTAACCCTATTGGCTAGCCATGTAACTTGGCTAGCCTCCCCACCCACCCCCCTTGCAATTTCATGCCAAATGCCAAGAGTCCATGCGCATATGGACTCTTGGCGTGCCATTTGGAAGAGTCCATGGCGCATGGACTCTTGGCGCGCCCCACTTAATTCTTCGATGATTTTATTTGGGGCGGCCTCCTTTCTTAAGAATTAGCGCCTCACCAGTGTGCCCTTGGATGGGAATCAAACGGCTGGAAAGTTTTTAAGAAAGAAGAAAAATGCTAACTCTTCCCGGGCGCGCGAAATAACATCTCTTCGGAGATGAAAAGTCGTGACCCCTTTCTTTTTAAAACACCGTGGCTTTTTCTTTAAGAAATGCTGTGGGATTTCATCTGAAGGGCCGTGAGAAAGTGGGAAGGGGCATGAGAAATTGAGAAAGGCGTGAGAAGGAGTTTACGGAGAGTTTTGAAGGCGCCTCTCTGAAAACTATTTAAGGTGCATGGAAAATCAGAACGAATATATGTTTTTCTTTCTTCCTCTCCTGAAGACTCTTTTATTCTTTTCTTGCTCTTGCACTATTTCCTTTACAGAGTTCACCTCTGTCGAAACTCTGCTACTGAACAAGAATAAGAGTAAAAGTCTCCGACGGTAAAGGAAAGAAAGAAGTTCTGATTTGTTCCTTTCTTTCTTACATTAAGACATCATTGTCTTAATTTCTCCTCCAACTTAAGACAAGCCTATGTCCTCTTAGGACAAGGTCTTTTCTTCAAGACAAGGGTGTCTAAAGGGCCAAGGTCTTAGTGGAAGGAGGAGAAGAGGTCAAGGAAAGGGAGGCAAGCTCTTGTGTGGAGGAATTCAAGCCATAGTCCAAGCAATTGAGTTCTAGGAAGAAGAACTCAATAGAAGGAACCATTGAAAGGAAGATAGAGTTGTCTTGATCATTGCTTTGTGTGGATCACCATCGGAGGGTAGACACTTGGATGCCTGGTGAGATCAATCAGCCTCTTCAACATCAAATTTTGTTGGAATTAGCGATTACAGGTTGGTACCCTCATTCTAACAATGTAAGTTTGTATGTTTATTAAATGTTTTAATCCTGAATAAGGAGATCTTGGCTAAGGGATTAAGGTGCAAATTTCATCATTTTGAAATTACACTTCCGCTGCGATGCACCGGATTCCCAACATTGCTTCGGGGAGGGAAGAGAGGAGGTTGTCCCTATTTGAATTTTGAACTCCTTTCATGAGCCTTTGGCCGACCATGAGCTTGATCTTGGTAGCTTGATTTGGGGAGTGTTGTATGGACCTGTCCTCAAGAATCAAGGAATGTTTTTTCTACCTTCCTTGGCCGCCCATGGTTCTTTGGAAACAAGCTTAATAGGGGGAGTGGGATAGGGATGTTGTCTTCAAGAATCAAGGGATGCTCCTTTGACCTTCCTTGGTTGCCCATGCTTCTTTGGAAAAGGGCTTGATGTGGGGAGTGGGGTGGGGATGTTGTTGGCTTGGATCAAGGAGAGGCTTGATAGGGCATCCACATGGCATTGACTTTGAAGCATCCATCTTCTCTTGGCCGCCCAAGTGGCTTGGTGATGTGGTGCTTCATCATGCCAAGTGAAACTGATGAGATGGTGCTTCATGAGCTGAAGTGGTGCTCTTACTTGGCATGGAGAGAGGGCTTGACCTGTCCATAATTGGGCTTGACTTGAATGCCCAATTATGGACACAACTTCAAACAAGCTTGAGCCCAACTTCAGGTTGACTTGAGCTTATGAACTAGTTCAGCTAATTATAGGACCCATTGACCAAATTGGCCAAGATACATGACTAAAACAAAAAATTGAAACCAAGTACATGAGTAAAAAGTAAATTGCTCAGGCTTGAAGCCTTATTACAGGACCCAACAGATTAAAATCATACTCAGAGATCCATAGAAGATTGAGGAGTCTCTATCTAATCCTGATGCCCACACCAATTCTCCCGGGGTGGGAGGAACTCGACCCTATCGAGTAAGGGTTGATTTGACTTTGATATTTCTTAAGAAGGTCGAGATCAAGGCACTGCAAGTCCTCTCAGGTAATCCACAAATCATTAAACTCCGGCCGGCCTTGCCATCAAACCAAGTAATGCTGATAACCTTTGCCCTGGGTGGTGATAGCTTGATCATCCAGGACACGCTCGATCCGTTCTCCTCTCTCAGGTATAATTGGAGGTAGACACTCTGGGTCAGGTTCACTCTTAAAAGATAGGTCAGGCCCAAATGGCTCGCTGGGTATGGTTGCCAGTTTCCTATACTCGACTAAGTCTGAGATATTGAAAGTCGAGCTAATACCATAATCCGGGGGTAGCTCAAGCACATAGGCATTAGGGCCCAGCTCTACGAGCATGAAGTTTCTTAATGGTTCCTGGTGGAAACTGTTCAGGCCTAAGCCTAACCATTATAGAATCTCTTAAATCAAATTCTTTGGCTCACTTTCGGGAATCAGCCAAATTATTTCAAAATTAGTGCTTAATGCAAAAGTCTAACATGATGCAAAGTGCAAACTCAACTATGCATTCCTATTAAGAGAAATTTTATTGGACTCCTAAGACTTAACCTAACAGACTATAGACTCTCTAGGTTTGACCCTGGTCTAGCATGCACATGAAAATTTACAATGGATCCCTAGCAAATGCCAATAAGGTCTTCCAAAAGTAGGTCGCAAACCTAACATACTCAAAAAACTGGTGCAACTGAATGACCTCAACAAAGTGTAATTTGAAAGTTTGGGAAACATTGGAAACCTTAGGGTATGATAGAATATAAAAATTGGAGTCTTGGGATAGTTTATTGAAAGCATGAAACAGACCTTGGTTACTCAGGATGACCTTAAGATTTGAGCATCGATCTATGGGTGACATAAGGTCAAATTGAAGGATGGAGAATTCGGTCATTGCAAGTGCAGGGTTTTTAGGAAAGGAAAACTTAGTCAGTTTCAGAAAAATGTCATCAACTGGGGTTGGAGGAATGAACTCTTTATAAGGGAACAGAATGAGATCTCGGGTTGAGGCTCAAGGAGTGGGCTCTTCTTGAGGGTACTGGGTTAAATAACACAAATCCCCAATAAATTCCTTGGGTTCCTGGATTTTAGGACTGGACTCTGTAAGTGGGCTTTCTTCTAGTGGCTCCTCAGGTAAGACTCTAATGGTAGGGTTGGGTTCCTCAGTAATCTCTTTTTCTAACTCCTCCACTAGACTTGATTCATAGATGTCTCCTTTGGATTCTTCGATGGGCTCAAGAGTTTCTTTCTCTAGATTTTCAATGAGTTCAATGTTGTCAAACTTAAAGTCATCACTGGGCTCAAGGGTTTCTTCATTTAAATTCTCAGTAAGTTCAGCCTTTTCTCTTTAAAATTCTTCAAAGGGTTCTTCCTCAAATTCTTTCAGAGCCTCAACTACTTCTTGAGGGTGTTCTCTTTAAGTCGGCTCATGATTATCTTTAGTGGCCAAGATCCAAGTAGGGGTTCCCTTAGTAACCTCTTTTTCTAACTCCTTGGCCTTGATCAGGTCAATTCCTGGCTTCCTTTCCTTTAGGCTACTAGATCCTCTTTTAGTTTGATCCTTAGGTTAAGTTGGACTGATTACAAATTTCTTCCCATGGTGACCTAAGGCACAGGTATTGGCCCGACCAAAAAGGGTGGCATCATGATCGTAAAGCCAGGGTTGACCTAGGATAATGCTACTGACTTCCATGGGAAGGACATCACACCAAATCTCTTCCTCATGTAATTGCAATTTGATCAAAACTTGGCATCTAGACTTGATAGGTATGGAAGTCGAATCTATCCATGAGACCTCATAGGGGTTGGGATGGGGAACTGGGGTCAATCCTAAAGACTTGACAGTACTCAATGAGACGGCGTTGACACAGCTCCCACTGTCTACTATGATCTTGCACACCTTATTCCTTAACTTGACAAAGGTTTGTTGTTAGTCCTACGCCAATCTTCTTGCACTATGTTATGGGTTATGATGCACCTAACTACTCCTAACAGGTCTTTAGACTTGAACAGTTCTTCCTCTCCCTCATATTCTTCCAACAATTGATCTTTTGCTTCATACACTTCTCCTTTTGGTTTAGCAATGGGTTTTAATTCATTTTCAGCTTGCTCTTCTATAAGTAGGGCTTTGGAGGTGCACTGGCTAGCATAATGCCTTGGTTTATGACATCTAAAACTTGTGTTATGAGGATTGGGGCTTCTCTGGACTTCTATTGATTTACCTTTCTCTTCTCTACTAAAACTGGGTCGGGTTGGCTCAGATTGGGTTGGCTCGGGTTGGGTTGACTCGGGTTTAGGTCGGCTCAAACTGAGTCAACTCGGGTAGACTTGACTATACCCTTGGCTAGATCCTGGGATTTGACTAGGGTTCCTAAAGGGTTCAGATCTATGATAGGTGGGTGTTCTTTAGAAATGCTCACAATTCCTCACAATTTGGTAAGCCTACTCCAAGTCATTGATCTCTCTAAAATAAAGCTCCCTTTGAATATCTGGATGTAGGCCAGCCCTAAACTTAGATAGGGTCATAGATTCAGATTCATCAACGTTACATCGCATGACATACTCATCAAACTTTGCGATGTACTCGGCCATGCTCTTATTTCCTTGATTCAAATTTTGCCATTGGTCCAAAAACTTCTGGGTGTAAGACAGTGGTAGGTACTTCTCTCTAAGCCTAGCTTTCATGTCCCCCCAGGTTGCTATGGGTTCTTCTCCTCTTTGCCCTATCAGCCTCTCAACACTATTCCAATATAACCTAGCCTGGCGAACCAACCTAAGTTTGGCAAATTTGAACTTCATTCTTTCTGACATAGTGTACTACTCGAAGTATTGTTCTATGTCTTCCTCCCAATCTATGTACACTTTGGGATCTAGACTGCCATAGAAGGTAGGTGCTTCTAGCTTAATGTTTCTAATGGCTCTCTCTTCTTAGTCCATGATCTCCTGATTGGGTCTCCTAGGATGAATCTCTTGGGCTGGGTTAGGATATGGGACTCTCTTGGGTTCAGCCTCTAAGGAGGGATCATGTTGAGGGGGTTCCCTAGGGTGGGGAGGTGAAACAGACTCAAGTTCAGTGGGTGGACCCTTTCCCTTTTGTAGAGTTCCTAACCTAGTTTCAAACTCATCAAATCTTTGGGTCAACATGGCTAGATGTTCAATGATGAGCCTCATTTGATTCTCGAGGTTGGTCTCCATGGGTTCACCTGATTGAGAGTGATGTGGGTGATACGGGACTCCTGACCTAGTCGACATGCAACACATAAAGAACGGTGCTACGATTTTGCTAGACCTAGGAGTTCAAAAGAATGGGTTAACGTAGAAGACACACAACACAACAACTAGCTCTTTCACCGGCTAGGTAAGAGGTGGGAGAGTGAGAGGCCTTCCTTGCTTTCGCAAGGACCCAATTAAGGAACCACAACACCGCTTAGGTCGTTTGATGCTAAACCTCTTGCCTTAGATACCAGCTTCCCAATACTAATTGAAGGGTTGCATGAACTAGCTTCCCCATAATGGTTAAACCCAACTCGTTGATGTCCCTAAGCTATTAGGTTACTAATTGATTTTAGGTTAGCCTTAGGTTCGAAATGCAAGTTGGTGGTTTTCAGGCCAAGGAAAGGTAATGACCTCCTTCTCTTTTCTTATGATATTGTCGCCCTTAAGTCAATTATATAGATGATGGCATACACATGATGAAGGTGAAACTATTCACGCAAGTAGGGCAGAAAGGATGCATTTTAAAACTATTTTAAAACATGCACAGTGGAAGGCTCGGTAGATAGATCAAAATGATCTACCGATCTGCCTGCAACAGGACCTAGCAAAATGATCGGTAGATAGATCAAAATGATCTACCGATCTGCCTGCAACAGGACCTAGCAAAATGATCTAGCATGTAAGCAAAACATCAACAAAGAGAAATATACAAAGATACAAAGTACCATACCTTAATATCTTTGAAAGTGCTGAGAAGGATGAGGGTGCTCGAGCCACACAAGTGTCTGGCCTCTATAGGTGATCCAAACCAGGGCTCGACTCTAATCAACTCCCTCGAAGTACTAGCTCTTCGGGATCCTTCAGGCCGATCTTCTTCTTCCGGGAAGACAAGGAGTGGTGGAACCCTTCCCAAGAAACACTCTTCCCAAGACCTAGCTTGAATGCTAGGTTTCTCACACCCAATCCCTAGTCCTCACTAGACCCTTCTTCTTCCTCTCTTCTTTTCTCTTAAAGAACTATTAGCTAAACCATTAGCATAATCTTAGTAGCCTCCATAATGACCTTCATTTATAAGGACAGCCATGAGAGGGAGAAAGAGGAAGGAGGAGTGATTGGGGAAGAGAGTCAAGGGGCATTCCAAATGAGTCCAAGCCATAGAAGGTAAGTATGACTATCATACCATAAATGCTTGGAGCCAAAATGCCCAAAAGTTTGACTTTTGAATTCAAAATTCGAAGTCAAACATTCCAGAAAATTCTTTCCAGAAAACTGCTCGTCATGGCAAGTGTCGACTCATGCAAAACACCAAGTATTGATAGTTCCCCAAGTATCGATACTTGCAAAATACCAAGTGTCGACACATAGAACAAGGTCAATCATATTGACCTCCGGAGATCGCAAGCGATTCTCAATCATCGATCAGCCTTAAGATCAGATAGAAATCCCTATGGTGTGTGATCCCATAGGTTCGAACACTAAGCCGGTAGCACTGGAACATTTCTAGTACCAGTTAAAGTCCTCATCTAGCAATGATACCCGACATCCGGATATGTCGAAGATGCAGAGCACCTCACAAGAACCTCTGGCATATGATTACCACATAATTTATCCCTTTGACCTCAAAATGCTCAGGATGACCTAGGGTTTGATTGCCAACCCTAATTTGGTTTATCCAGATCATGTCTCAACTTTACAAGTTCTGTGACTCCTCACAAGAACTACCTTGGCCAAGGTTTTGCTAAATTGAGACATAGTGAGTCATTCACTCTAAACTATTTGGAGGGGTCAATTCCATCTTGATCCATCACCGCTCCACAAGTACTTGACTGCACCCAGAAACGTTCCATCACTGGATTAGAAATCCAGGTAGTCTGGTACTAAAGTATAGTGAGTTGCTTTTAAGCTACCATGATGATCTCAGGTCTAAGGGATGCATATATCCTTATCCCTTCGCGAGCAACCCTTTAGCAGAAGGGAGCTCCGCAGATGGTTACATTCAGTGAGATGTCATACATTTCACTTACATATCACACCAGTATCTCCACACTCCTTAGTTAAGAGGACAACCAACAAATATGACATACAACAACCTACACTTGATACATCGTCATCCTATAATAATGTATCCTTTGGTTGTGAACCAATTTAAGAACTACTTGATATATTCTCTTATATCAAACAATTATAGTTTCAAGGACTCCATCATACAAGAGTTCATTTCAGAAAAATGTAAATATGATGAATAGCCAAAATAATAACTTTTATTCATTAAAAAATCATATACAGTTATAAGATAGTACAATCATCTACAGCCTAGATGATTAGCTTTGGGACACAATTTCCAACACATGGCCTAATGAAATGTATTTAAGTTCCTTGTTTTGTATTTTGATGTATATTAGCAGAAATATAAGATGCCGAAATTAAATAAAATGAACCTAAAGTGCAAAGTTAAAATATATGGAAATGAAAGTATGATGAAATGCACTTGTTAGAATTTCAGAGTAGATTTATTCTCAGGGAGTATTCAGGCATGTAGAAAATCTACAAACTGAAATAAAATATGAGAAAATTTTAAAAAATACTATTAATTATGCAGAACCAGTAATATAAAAATCAGCAAAATCAAAGATTTTTGTAGGTAGTGTTGCCGATCTCGTCGCCGCGCCCGTGCCTCGGATCCGTCGATCCTACCGGATCGCCTGGCTCCCGGAGCCTCCTGGCTGGAGCGGACCTGCAAGAGAGTGTCAGAAGACCCTGGCTGGGGATCCCGGTGAGGGAGCTCCGACGGTCAACTTAGTAGACGACGAGAAGGAACAGGTTCTCCAAGACGGGCCCCTGAAGGAGTCCCAGGCTCAGAGAATTTACTAGCAAGAAAGGTGCTATGGGGACCAGAAATTCGGCCGGGCCTTCTTGACGAGCTCATGCCAAGCGATCCCCTCTCGGGACCTTGGATCTCACCCTCGGAACGAGGCTTTTGGCCACTTTTTCTTACTTGTCCCCAGCCCGATCAGCTTACCTTGTCGTCCCCAGCTTCCTTCCTTTTATCTCCTCTCGCTGTTCGCCTGTCTTCTCCTCCTGGGAGGCTCCCCTTCCCATCCTTTTCTCTTTCCCCCTTCGGTGTTGAGGGCCAGGCGGCTTTCCGACCTCGTTCGCCAAGCCCAGCGGGGAAAGGGCAAAGACAGAAGTGGGGTGGCGCTGGTAAGGCGGCCGGTCAGACCTCGGGCCCAGTGAGAGCGCTCTCCTTCCCAAGTGCAGGCGCCGTCTGTTTACGGGCCCTGTTTTGTCAGAACCGTGCCTCTCGACTGCGGGACCTGTCGGGCCGATGCAAATGGTGTTTTGCATGTCGCCGCCATCCATACGGGGCGCCGCCTGTGATGCGCACGGCTCGAGGGTCGACCTCGGAACCTGTGCCTCTTTTTTTGGGATCTTCTCTATATGGGCGGCCTGACCTCAGCCGAGGTGGACCCCTCCTGGGTGGACACCTGGCGAGGTGGCAGGGGGTCACCTGGCTTCGGCCGAGGTGGACCCGTCTCCGGGGGCCACCTGGCGAAGGAGCGAAGGATTGGCCGACCTCGACCTAGGTGGACCCCTCCTGGGTGGACACCTGGCGAGGTGGTAGGAGGTCGCCTGGCTTTGACCGAGGTGGACCCGTCTCTGGGGGTCACCTGGCGAAGAAACGAAGGATCGACCGACCTCGGCCTAGGTGGACCCCTCCTGGGCGGACACCTGGCGAGGTGGCAGGAGGTCGCCTGGCTTCGGCCGAGGTGGACCCGTCTCCGGGGGCCACCTGGCGAAGGAGCGAAGGATCAGCCGACCTCGGCCTAGGTGGACCCCTCCTGGGTGGACACCTGGCGAGGTGGCAGGAGGTCATCTGGCTTCGGCCGAGGTGGACCTACCTCTGGGGGTCACCTAGCGAAGGAGCGAAGAAGCGGCCGACCTCGGCCTAGGTGGACCCCTCCCGGGTGGACACCTGGCGGGGTGGCCGGAGGTCGTCTGGCTTCGACCGAGGTGGACCCGCCTCTGGGGGTCACCTGGCGAAGGAGCGAAGAAGAGGCCGACCTCGGCCTAGGCGTACACCTCCTGGGTGGACGCCTGGCGAGGTGGCAGGAGGAGCCCCGAACCGAGCTCGACTTCGGCGAGGGCGATTTCGTCTTGGGAAGTCGTATGGCGAAGTAGCCTTGCCGAGCTCGATCTCGGCAAAGTGGCGCTGACTCGGTCGAAGAAACCTCCACGTGGCTCGATCATATCCGACGGTATCTGAGCCCGGCCATGTCATCGTTACGGCCGTAACAGGTAGAAACAACTAAAATAGCAGACCATGTACTGGATTAGAAAAATGTAGAAATTTTAAAGATGTTGAAATCTAATGATGCAAAACTTTTCTTTAGGATCTAAAATCTATCTCTTTGTTTTTCCCTTCAAGGGTCAGTCACATCGGTACCCCTACACGCCATAGGAAATCCCCTTTGAATAGGATGTAAGGGTCTTGCAGCCCTACTTTTTCCTATGATCGGATGGCCATGGTGAAGCACCCGATCCGAGTACTTAAAGAGAACAATGTCCTAGCCTGCTCTGATACCAGGAATTGATGTGAGACTAAGATGATGTGGGACTATACTAATGATGAGATGGATATGCAAATAGATTTTTTTCTTTTGTGATTTAGGTTTTAAGAGATTTTCTGATTCTCGAAGTCAAGCAAAGATTAAACTTAGAGGTTCTTTAAGCACAAGAAACTTCTAGCATGCAAGCTTAGCTCCTAAACAATGATGAAGAGAGGACCTCGGGATTGAGAAATCCCGTGGACTTAGCTCTAAATCAATACCTACTTAGGAGACTAGGAAGTGCAAACCTTGAAGATTCTGATGTGCCTGATTCTGAGTTCGCTCACACTCACAGATGCGGCCTGGAGGACCAAGCCTTCGACCCTGCGGATTCGTCGGCTTTTCATCCGATGGTCCAAAAGGCAAGGGAGACCGAGTCCTTTGCCCGTGGCACCTACAGGACCTACGAGAAACCAAGTAAAGGATTAGAAAATAGCAAGTAGAGGTATAAGAAAGTATGAAGTGTTGGGAAAGGAGTCGAAGATGGTGGTCGAGGAGGGCTCTTCTCGTTGGGTGTCTAGGTGGATCTTCCAGGTAGCGTCCTTGCTTGAAGATGGAATGGTGGCTTATGAAGGAGGATGGTAACTAAGGGACTTTCATCCCTCATCCCTCGATGTCCCGAAGGATAAAGCCACGTCATCGTTATGGCCGTAACAGTTGCCCCCCAGCCCGTCGTTCCGTTGGGGTGTCGTAGAATGGAACGTCAGGATTAAATGCGGATATGACGTGGGGAGGCGAAGATCTTGCATCATAATTGCCACGATCCTTGTCGCCGCTTCTCGATGCGCCCGAAGCCCTATAGGAAGCCGCCACGCGTCGCCCACTTGCCCACAATAAATGTGTCGCTTCGAGGCAGAGGCCATTGCCCTGCTAACGAGGCGTCTGTGTCAGGCGTGCGCCCACGCGGTGATCATCCAGTGGCTCGGGGTGGAATGGTGGGTACAGCTGCTGTCGACTGAGTTTGAAAAGGAGGGGACTTTCCAGAATGAGGCCTTTCCCCTTGCTCCGTGGGCGGTTTGCTGTAGGCTAACTTCCGTTGCCCCGCGTTCGCATGGCATATTTTCGATGAGTGCCTGCATCCTTCTTTCCAGTTCCCCTCTCCTCCTTCTTCTCTGAATCTTTGTTTCCCTCCTAGTCATGGCGCGTCGTCGCTATGTTTCTTCTAATCCGGATGAGGCCGGTCCGTCCCGTCCGAGGACTCCATCTTCCTCCTCTTCAGAGGAGGAAACAATCCCGGAGGAGATCAGCAGGCGTCTGCAACCTGGGGGTGTCACCATCGGCATCCCCAGGGGGGTCCAGTCTCCTCCGATTGCTTCCGCCCTTCCTCTTCTTTCTCTTCCTGCTCCGCCTCTTCTTCCCACCGGTCCCTCCGATCATGCTTCCACCATGATCGAGGGTGATCTTTCTCTGCTCCGGGAGGCCTACGGCATCCCGGGATCAATCCATCTATTCGTTCCGCGGCCCGGGGAACGCGTCACCATGAGTGGCCCCGGCCGCATAGCCTTCTATGAAGACTTCTTCCTCGGGGGTCTTCGATTCCCTCTGCACCCATTCTTCCTCTCCTTTCTTAGCCACTTCCATCTTGTTCCAGCCCAGTTGGCTCCCAATGCCATCCGGGTCATCTTTTCTTTCATAGTTTTTTGTCATTTTCACGGGTTCGTTGCCCGTTTCTCCCTCTTCAGGACTATGTTCACCCTGAAGAGGTAATCCACTGATGACGGCTGGTGGTACATCTCGCCCTGGCCCAGGTGTCTCTGGTTCGACCTCCCTTCTTCTATCAAGGGCTGGAAGAGCCGGTTTTTCTTTGCCTCGGTCGAAGATGTCGACTGGGCCTGGAGTGAACCGGACCGGTCTCCGAACTGGAACTCTCAGGTCGAGTCGACGGACCAGGAGGCCTACTCCCTGCTACTGAGCGACGTGGTCCCGGCGCTCGAGGTTCTTCTTTCGGAGCAGAATCTTTTTGAGGCCGGGATCAGTCCCATCCGCGAGTCGGGTGAGATTCGGTCCTCCCTTGACTCTTGCATTCTTTTTCCTTTATAACCGAGCTAGCTGACCTTCTACTCTTTTGTATTGCAGGCATGAAGTTCTCACTGGAGAGCCTCCTGGAGGGCGCGACCCAGAGAGACGTCCCCGAAGTGGATGAGCCCGCGGCCAAGAGGGCTCGCATCGAGGCGAGCCAGGAGGTGGCGCCGGCGACTATACCTAGTCCCGCGGCCGCTGCTCCCCCGCCCAGGCTGCCTCGGGGTGGGGCCGTTGATTCCTCAGCGGTCAGACCCGGTGGTGCTGCCATCGAGGGGGCTCCACCGTCCGCAGCTCCGTCTAGCGCCGGCCCTATCATCGCCGCGGCTCCGACGGCGCAGCCCGTGTCCTCTGCTGGCCCATCGGCTGCGGCTCCTGCTGGAGGGACAGTCGCCGCTGGGGCTGAACTGACGGCTCCGCCACCGGTGATCACCCACCGGTGTTCAGTCATCTGTGACAAGGGGCTCACGGAGAAGGTGATGGAGTACGCCTCCACAGCCCGGGATCGTCGAGCTCGGGGCGGCCGGGACTATGCTGATGCTTTGCTCGGGATCCTCCCGCAGCTCTTTATGGTAAGCCCGAACTCATTTTCTTCTGTCTTTCGTGACCTCGGGTGGTCTCTCTTCTAACCCGGTTGCTTTACCTGTGCAGATTGGGAATGACGTTCTCCTACTGAGGAACTTCCTCGTAGGGAACGCGAAGAGGGACGCCGAGAAGGAGAAGAAGCTCGGCAAGCTCGCGGCCGACGTCAAGGACCTCATGGAAAAGGGGGTCGAGCTACGAGCAAATAATCAGGCCCTCCAGACTGACCTGGCGCGCGCTGAGGGGCGGAACAAGGAGCTGGAGTCTTCCCTGATGGAGGAGAGAGTCTCTCACCAGCATCGCGCGGAGGAGGACACAGCTGAGAGGGCTCGTCTTCAGGCCCACTCCCAGTGGCTGGAGCGCCAGCTGGAGGAGGCCAGGCGAGATGCGAATGCGGCGAAGGAGTGGAGTGCGTACGTCAACGGGCTCCTGGAGGCCGCAAAGCGGGAGGCACAGGAGGCCATCCCGAAGTTCCATGCTTCCGACGAATACACGTCGGAGGTCCGGGAGGCCACCGTGGACTCCTTCCTGAAGGGGTTCCGGATGTGCCGGGAGAAGGTAGGGGCCTTCTACCCCGAGCTCGACCTCAGTGGGGTGGTGCTCGGAGGTAGGAAGCAAGGACCTGAGAGCAGAGCCTCCGGTGCGGCCGACGCCATGCCTGCGGCCCCGGCGACTGATGAAGCCGTGGCTCCGGAGCAGCCGCCTGAGCCGGCCGCCGCTGAAGGCGAGGATGCGGAGCGTGCGACCCAGGCGGAGGGCTCCGACCCCGCACCAAACTGAGCCACCATCTTCTCTCCCTTCTCTGTTGTCGTAGTTGTATTTCTTCTTTCTTTTGGAGACTCCCAGCCTGTCGGGATTCCCAGCTTTGTATTTTTCCTTGGATTAATGAAAACATCCTTTGACTAAGTCTCGAGTTCACTTTCTTCCCCACTCTCCCATCTCCTCTTTTTCTTTCTTGAGGTGTCGATGTGGAGTGCCGGAACGAGTGTGGACCTGGTCCCGTCCGTCGCTCAGATCGAAGGCTGGGACATTCCGGACCGCGTGGCATCAGAGTAGGCCTTGAGCGGGTCCGGCCTTGGGATTGCCTTCATGCTTGCGTGGGCGAAGTGGTTTCCGCCCTGCCTTCCAGGCCGAATCCCGGGACTTCCGGACTGAACCCCGTGGCCGCAGGCTTTCTCAAGCCTTGCGCGGCTTGCCGAGCAGTTCTCCGTGCTCGCGTGGGCGAACTGGGTTCTGTCCCACCTTCCAGGCCGAAGCCCAGGATCTCCGGACTGAACCCCGCGGCCGCAGGCTTTCTCAAGCATTGCGCGGCTTGCCGAGCTGTTCTCCGGGCTTGCATGGGCGAACTGGGTTCTATCCCACCTTCCAGGCCGAAGCCCAGGATCTCCGGACTGAACCCCGGGGCCGCAGGCTTTCTCAAGCCTTGCGCGGCTTGCCGAGCTGTTCTCCAGGCTTGCGTGGGCGAACAGGGTTCTGTCCCACCTTCCAGGCTGAAGCCCAGGATCTCCGGACTGAACCCCGGGGCCGCAGGCTTTCTCAAGCCTTGCGCGGCTTGCCGAGCTGTTCTCCGGGCTTGCGTGGGCGAACTGGGTTCTGTCCCACCTTCCAGGCCGAAGCCCAGGATCTCCGGACTGAACCCCGAGGCCGCAGGCTTTCTCAAGCCTTGCGCGGCTTGCCGAGCTGTTCTCCGGGCTTGCGTGGGCGAACTGGGTTCTGTCCCACCTTCCAGGCCGAAGCCCAGGATCTCCGGACTGAACCCTGGGGCCGCAGGCTTTCTCAAGCCTTGCACGGCTTGCCGAGCTGTTCTCCGGGCTTGCGTGGGCGAACTGGGTTCTGTCCCACCTTCCAGGGCGAAGCCCAGGATCTCCCGCTTCCTTCGACCGTCGGCCATGGTCGAGCATGCCGAACTCAGGGCAATGCGCCGGTTTCCCTACAAAGTGAGAAGAGAGCGTTTGAAGCAAGGAAAATTTATTGCAGGAGTGGGGAACCTTACATTATTGATAATACACTCTTAGGTTCGAGGCGTTCCACGTCCGGGGAAACCTGGCACCTCCCAACTCTTCCAGGTAGTAGGCGCCGTGGGGGAGGGCTTCTGCTACCCGGTACGGGCCCTCCCAGTTGGGTGAGAGCTTGCCGCATTCCCGTGGCTGAGAAGCTTCAGCGCACCGGAGGACCAGATCTCCGGGACGAAAAAACTTCGGCCGCACTCGGGAGTTGTAATACCTAGCCACACGCTGCCTATACGCCGCCATCTGTACTCGGGCCTTGTCCCTCGTCTCCTCAAGAAGGTCAAGGTTGAGTATCATCCTGGCGGGGTTTTCTGCCTCGTCATATTGTTCCACACACAGCGTGGGTAGGCTAAGTTCGATCGGGATGACCGCTTCGGCTCCGAAGACGAGGTTGAACGGGGTCTCGTCGGTAGCTGTCCTCGGGGTGGTGTGGTATGCCCAGAGGATGCTTGGGAGCTCCTCGGCCCATCTGCCTTTGGCCTGGTCTAGCCGCGTGCGGAGACCCTGCAAAATGGTCCTGTTTGTGACTTCGGCCTCTCCATTGGTCTGGGGATGCGCCATCGAGGTGAAGCGATGCCTGATGCCGAGGTCACCGCAGAACTCTTCGAACTCCCGGCAATCGAACTAGCGCCCGTTGTCAGTAACCACGGTGTGGGGGAGGCCGAAGCGGCAAACAATCGACTTCCAAAAGAACTTGGCGACATTTGCTTCAGTGATCCGTGCCAAGGGTTCGGCCTCGACCCACTTCGTGAAGTAGTCGATGGCCACTATCAAGAACTTCCACTGTCCAGACGCCGGCGGGAATGGGCCCAGAAGGTCCATCCCCCACTGGGCGAATGGCCAGGGAGCTGAAAGCTGGAAGATTGGATTGGAGGGCTGCTGTTGCACCGTGGCATGATGCTGGCACTGGTCGCACTTCTTCACGAAGTCAGCGGCGTCTTCCTTCATCGTCTCCCAGAAGTCGCCCTGACGAAGGGCCTTGTAGGCCAATGCTCTGCCCCCCACATGGTTCCCGCAGATGCCTTCGTGAATCTCCTGGAGCATGAGCTTGGCTTCCGCGGGTCCTACACACTTGAGGAGGGGGTAGGAGTAGGATCTTCGATAAAATTGCCCATCCATCAGGACGAATCGCACGGCTTTCTTTCTGATAAGGCGAGCCGTCTCGCGGTCCTCCGGCAGGGTGCCACTGGTGATGTATTCGGCGTACTTGTCCATCCAGCTGGGTTCATGGCTGACCTGATGGACCTCCACCGGGGTCTCGAGGCTTGGGACCTCAAGGTGCTCCACATGAGCGCGGCCCAGCATCGAGTCCGGCAGGGTCGCCAGCCGGGAGAGAGTATCCGCACGGGCGTTCTCCCTGCGGGGGATGTGGAAGATGTCGAAGCGCCGGAATCTGGACGCGCTCGCTTTGACGAGCTCCAAGTACTTCGCCATTTGGGGGTCATGCGCGGCATACTCCCCGGAGACCTGTCCCGCCACGAGCTGGGAATCGGTGAAAGCTTTGAGGTTGGTCACGCCCAGCTCGCGGGAGACCCTCAGCCCGGCAAGAAGTGCCTCGTACTCCACCTGATTATTGGTCACGGGGAATTGGAAACGGAGCGCGCATTCGGCGATGACCTTATCGCTGTTGGCAAGGATGAGTCCGGCTCCGCTTCCGCTGGAGTTCGAGGCTCCGTCTACATGGAGGATCCAGGCATCTTCTCCGGGCTCATCGGGGCCTGTCTTCAGCGGCTGTCCTGAGGGGCCTTCCTCGGGCTCCTTGCCCAAGCCTGCGCATTCGACCAAGAAGTCAGCCAGCACCTGCGCCTTCATGGCTGACCTTGGCCTGTACGCGATGTCGAACTCGCTGAGCTTCAGTGCCCACTTTACCAATCGTCCCGAAGTGTCGGGTCGGCTGAGCACCGCTTTCAGCGGTTGATCCGTCAGGACAGCGATGGGATGCACTTGAGAATAGGGCCTGAGACACTGGGCAGACAATATTAGCGCGAAAATGAGTTTCTCGGGCCGAGAATACCTGAGCTCCGCATCGCGGAGAAGTTTGCTGGTATAGTATACTGGCCGCTGGACTCCTTGGTCATCGGTTCGAACCAGGACCGAGCTGACGGCTTCCGGGGTGACCGCCAGGTAGAGGATGAGTTCCTCCCCCTCCTCGGGCCTGGACAGCAACGGTGGCGATGCGAGCATCTTCTTCAGCTCTTCAAAGGCCTCCTGGCATTCCTCGGTCCAAGCGAAGTCGTTCATCTTTCTCAGCACCTTGAAAAAGGGACGGCAACGATCTGCCGACCTGGAGATAAAGCGGCTGAGGGCCGCAACTCGGCCGGTGAGTTGCTGCACTTGCTTCTTGGAGACGGGTTGTTCCATGTCCAGGATGGCCTGGACCTTCTCCGGGTTGGCTTCAATTCCTCTTTGGGTCACCATGAATCCTAGGAACTTCCCGGCAGAGATGCCGAAGGCGCACTTCGCTGGGTTTAGTTTCATCTGATGACGTCGAAGGTTACCGAATGTCTCCGCCAAGTCAGCTACGTGGTCCGAATCGGGTTTGCTCATTACCAGCATGTCGTCCACGTACACCTGCATGTTGCGGCCGATCTGGTCCTTGAAGATCCTATTGACCAGACGCTAGTACGTAGCTCCAACATTCTTGAGGCCGAATGGCATCATTATGTAGCAAAAAGTTTCGCAGTCGGTTATGAAGGCGGTATGCTCTTCGTCCTCCGGGCTCATTCAGATCTGGTTGTATCCAGAGAAGGAGTCCATGAACGACAGGAGGCGATGTCCCGAGGTGGTGTCGACCAGCTGGTCGATCTTTGGAAGAGGGAAGCTGTCCTTTGGGCAAGCTCGGTTGAGGTCGGTGTAGTCCATGCAGATCCTTTACTTACCACTACTCTTTCTTACCATGACCACGTTTGCTAGCCAGCTGGGATACTGGACTTCCCGCACAAAGCCGACGGCGAGGAGTTTCTCCACCTCCTCATTGATGGCCTTCTGTCTCTCCATGGAGAAGCTCCTCTTCTTCTGGCAGACCGGGCGGCAGCTTGGGTCCACGTTCAACCTATGCGTGATGACCTCGGGCGGAATGCCCGGCATGTCGGCCGCTGACCAGGCGAACACGTCTGCGTTCGCACGGAGGAACTCCAGCAGGCGGGTCCGTTCTTCCTCAGGGAGTTGCGCCCCGACCTGCACCATCTTCAGCGGGTCGGAACTGAGGGGATAAGTCAGCAGGCGCTCTACGGGCCCTCTCCTGGGTTCCCTCTCCCTTAGGTCGAGGTCGTCGACATCGGGGGCGAGCTCCGTGCACCGGGCGCCCGGGACCGTCTGGAGGCAAAGCGGGACTGGCTGGGTCATCCCCTTCATCTCCCCGAGCCCGGAAGGCGTGGGGAACTGCACCAACAACCTTTTCGTGGAAATCATGGCGTCTAGTTGGTTGAGCCCGAGACGTCCGAGAATGGCGTTGTAAGGCGAAGGGAGCCTGACGACGGTAAACGTCATCAGGATGGTTGTTTGCCGAGGTGGGGATCCGACGGTGACCGGGAGAGTGATCTCCCCTTCGACCCCCACGGAATCCCCTGTAAAACCTATCAGGGGGGTATGTACCGGTCTCAGCTGACCGTGGGACAAATTCATCCGAGAGAAGGCATCGTAAAAAAGTATGTCAGCCGAGCTTCCACTATCCACCATGATTCGATGTACAGGATGCTTCGCGATGGTCATCTCGACCACCACGGCATCGTTGTTTACATTTTCATTATCCTTCCCCTCCTCGGGAGGGATTACATTCTCTGGGTTCCTGACTTCCCGGGCTCTCTTCGCCGCTCGCCCGACCCCGCGTGAGATCATGCCCACGGGCTTCTCCGTCGGGCGGTTATCGATTGTAGGGGCTGGTGGTAAAGCCGCGAGTGGCTGCCCCTCCGGGGGGGCCTCGTTCCTGACAAACTTCCTGAGGTAGCCCTTCCTGATCAACTCCTCGATCTCCCGCTTCAGGTTGCGACACTCCTCTGTGTCGTGACCATGCTCACGGTGGAACTGGCAGTACTTCGTTTTGTCCCGGGTAGCCCTCGGGTTCTGAGGAGGAGGTCAGCGGAGGTAGCGCTCGCCCTCGATTTCCATGAGGATCTTCGTCCGAGGTGCGAGGAGAGGGGTGAACCTCCGATCCGGAGTGGCCTCGCCCCTCGGCCTTAGATTCGGGCGAGGGTCGGCTGATGGCCCGGGCTTCCGAGCTCCCGGGGTATCTCTCGGGGGCGGCCTCTTCAGAGTCTTCCCGTCCAACTCTCGATGGGTGCGGTTGGCCTCCTCCACCCGGATGTACTTATGGGCACGGAGGAGGAGCTCGGAGTACGTCCTGGGTGGCTTCTTGTCCAGGGAGTAGGTCAGGCGGGACGTCTTGAGCCCGCGCTTCAAAGCCAGCATGGCGACGGGCTCGTCCAGGCTGTAAATTTCCAGGGCTGCGATCTTGAACCGGGTGATGTAGTCCCGGAGCAGCTCCTGGTCCTGCTGGCGGATGGAGAAGAGGCTGTCCACCTCTCTCGGCACCTTTCGATAAGCGTCGAAGTGCGCCACAAACTTTCCTTCCAGCTGGTGGAAGGAGCAAATGGATCCAGGCTCGAGGCGGGTGAACCAGACTCGAGTGGCCTTCCGGAGGGTGGCCGAGAAGGCGATGCACAAAAGAGCGTCGGTGGCCCCCTGGACCCTCATGAGAGCTTTGTAGCTCTCTAGATGGTCCAGAGGGTCGGTGGTCCCGTCGTAGGGATCCACCTGCGGCATGCGGAACCGTTTTGGGATCGGCTCTGCCTGGATTTCTTCAGAGAAGGGGGGACGGGAGTCGTAGCCCGCCGGGTCCGCCGATGAGTTCTGCAGGTCGGCAAATCGGCGGGCGAACTCCGCTAACTTGCGCTCATGCTCCTCCAGACGCCTCTCAGCCCGGCGCCTGATGGCCTCGTCGGTGGAGTCTTCCCTCGAGGCCGCAGGTGAAGGGGGCGCCGATCGGTCTCGGTGCGAAGTCAGGCCTCGGCGTCGCTTGCTGCGATGCACCGTCTCGGCTTCATCGGCCGGGGATCGACTCTCGTGATCCGCCGAACCAGAGTAATTTCTTTTCGCGGGAGCTTGGTGGCTCCCGCGGGGGTTGGAGACTGCCCTCGGGTGGGATGGCCTGCCCTGAATGGAGCGCAAGCTCCCACGCTGTCCCGCGGCTCGGGCCGCGGGGGTCCCTGGCTGCGGCTACGTGGCCAGGGACCGCTGCTGATTTTGAAGCTGCCGGACCGTCAAGGTCAAGGTCTGCAGCTGTTGGATGACGGTCGCGAGGGGCCCGTCTGCTGAGGTCGGCTGTGGTGGAAGAGGAGGGGGAGCTGGAAGCTCCCTCTCCGGGCTGTGGGCCCCTTGAGGGGAGGGAACCTCCCCCGCACGGCTGGTGGACGCCTCGCGCCCACAAGTGACCACCATTATCGGAGAGTGCGATACCTGCAGAAAGCTGGCTCTCGCTAGGGGGTGTTGTCCTGTTCCCCTTCCTGGTGCGCCAATCTGTTGCCGATCTCGTCGCCGCGCCCGTGCCTCGGATCCATCGATCCTACCGGACTGCCTGGCTCCCGGAGCCTCCTGGCTGGAGCGGACCTGCAAGAGAGGGTCAGAAGACCCTGGCCGGGGATCCCGGCGAGGGAGCTCCGACGGTCAAGTTAGTAGACGACAAGAAGGAACAGGTTCTCCAAGACGGGCCCCCGAAGGAGTCCCAGGCTCAGAGAATTTACTAGCAAGAAAGGTGCTATGGGGACCAGAAATTCAGCCAGGCCTCCTTGACGAGCTCACGCCAAGCGATCCCCTCTCGGGACCTTGGATCTCACCCTCGAAACGAGGCTTTTGGCCACTGTTTCTTACTTGTCCCCAGCCCGATCAGCTTACCTTGTCGTCCCCAGCTTCCTTCTTTTTATCTCCTCTCGCTGTTCGCCTGTCTTCTCCTCCTGGGAGGCTCCCCTTCCCATCCTTTTCTCTTTCCCCCTTCGGTGTTGAGGGCCAGGCGGCTTTCCGATCTCGTTCGTCGAGCCCAGCGGGGAAAGGGCAAAGACAGAAGGGGGGTGGCGCCGGTAAGGCGACCGGTCAGACCTCGGGCCCAGTGAGAGCGCTCTCCTTCCCAAGTGTAGGCGCCATCCGTTTACGGGCCCTGTTTTGTCAGAACCGTGCCTCTCGACTGCGGGACCTATCGGGCCGATGCAAATGGTGTTTCGCGTGCCGTCGCCATCTGTACGGGGCACCGCCTGTGATGCGCACGGCTCGAGGGTCGACCTCGGAACCTGCACCTCTTTCTTTGGGATCTTCTCTATACGGGCGGCCTGACCTCGGCCGAGGTGGACCCCTCCTGGGTGGACACCTGGCGAGGTGGCAGGGGGTCGCCTGGCTTCGGCCGAGGTGGACCCGTCTCCGGGGGTCACCTGGCGAAGGAGCGAAGGATCGGCCGACCTCGACCTAGATGGACCCCTCCTGGGTGGACACCTGGCGAGGTGGCAGGAGGTCGCCTGGCTTCGGCCGAGGTGGACCCGTCTCTGGGGGTCACCTGGCGAAGAAGCGAAGGATCGGCCGACCTCGGCCTAGGTGGACCCCTCCTGGGCGGACACCTGGCGAGGTGGCAGGAGGTTGCCTGGCTTCGGCCGAGGTGGACCCGTCTCCGGGGGCCACCTGGCGAAGGAGCGAAGGATCGGCCGACCTCGGCCTAGGTGGACCCCTCCTGGGCGGACACCTGGAGAGGTGGCAGGAGGTCGTCTGGCTTCGGCCGAGGTGGACCCGCCTCTGGGGGTCACCTGGCGAAGGAGCGCAAAAGCGGCCGACCTCGGCCTAGGTGGACCCCTCCCGGGTGGACACCTGGCGGGGTGGCAGGAGGTCGTCTGGCTTCGGCCGAGGTGGACCCGCCTCTGGGGGTCACCTGGCGAAGGAGCGAAGAAGTGGCCGACCTCGACCTAGGCGTACTCCTCCTGGGTGGACGCCTGGCGAGGTGGCAGGAGGAGCCCCGAACCGAGCTCGACTTCGACGAGGGCGGTTTCATCTTGGGAAGTCGTATGGTGAAGTACCCTTGCCGAGCTCGATCTCGGCAAAGTGGCGCTGACTCGGTCGAAGAAACCTCCACGTGGCTCGATCATATCCGACGGTATCTGAGCCCGGCCATGTCATCGTTACGGCCGTAACAGGTAGAAACAACTAAAATAGCAGACCATGTACTGGATTGGAAAAATGTAGAAATTTTAAAGATGTTGAAATCTAATGATGCAAAACTTTTCTTTAGGATCTAAAATCTATCTCTTTGTTTTTCCCTTCAAGGGTCAGTCACATCGGTACCCCTACACGCCATAGGAAATCCCCTTTGAATGGGATGTAAGGGTCTTGCAGCCCTACTTTTTTCTATGACCGGATGGCCATGGTGAAGCACCCGATCCGAGTACTTAAAGAGAACAATGTCCTAGCCTGCTCTGATACCAGGAATTGATGTGGGACTAAGATGATGTGGGACTATACTAATGATGAGATGGATATGCAAATAGATTTTTTTCTTTTGTGATTTAGGTTTTAAGAGATTTTCTGATTCTCGAAGTCAAGCAAAGATTAAACTTAGAGGTTCTTTAAGCACAAGAAACTTCTAGCATGCAAGCTTAGCTCCTAAACAATGATGAAGAGAGGACCTCGGGATTGAGAAATCCCGTGGACTTAGCTCTAAATCAATACCTACTTAGGAGACTAGGAAGTGCAAACCTTGAAGATTCTGATGTGCCTGATTCTGAGTTCGCTCACACTCACAGATGCGGCCTGGAGGACCAAGCCTTCGACCCTGCGGATTCGTCGGCTTTTCATCCGATGGTCCAAAAGGCAAGGGAGACCGAGTCCTTTGCCCGTGGCACCTACAGGACCTACGAGAAACCAAGTAAAGGATTAGAAAATAGCAAGTAGAGGTATAAGAAAGTATGAAGTGTTGGGAAAGGAGTCGAAGATGGTGGTCGAGGAGGGCTCTTCTCGTTGGGTGTCTAGGTGGATCTTCCAGGTAGCGTCCTTGCTTGAAGATGGAATGGTGGCTTGTGAAGGAGGATGGTAACTCAGGGCCTTTCATCCCTCATCCCTCGATGTCCCGAAGGACAAAGGCACTCTCTTACAGAGTTCCTAGTCCAAGAAGACAAGTGCTAATAGAAGAAGAACTTCACATTTTTTCATTCATCAAAAATTATTTTTATAAGAGGAGTAGGGCCCTTTTTATAAGCTCTTAAGTCCCATTCAAAATTCAAATGAAAAATGAGGTTACACATCTTCATCAAGGGGTGCCTAAAATCTAATTTTGAGCTCTTGAAATCCTCCTTTAGCTGGCCTTGATTTGGTGGAAAGCTTGCTTCGGGGACGAAAGAGAGGATGTTGTCCCCATTCAAATTTTGAACTCCTTTCATGAGCCTTTGACTGACCATGAGCTTGATCTTGGTAGCTTGATTTGGGGAGTGTTGTGTGGACTTGTCTTCAAGAATCAAGGGATGCTCTTTTGACCTTCCTTGGCTGCCCATGGTTCTTTGAAAAAAGGCTTGATAGGGGGAGTGGGATGGGGATGTTGTCTTCAAGAATCATGGGATGCTCCTTTGACCTTCCTTGGCCGCCCATGCTTCTTTGGAAAAGGCTTTGATGTGGGGAGTGGGGTGGGGATGTTGTTGGGTTGGATCAAGGAGAGGCTTGATGGGACATCCACATGGCATTGACTTTGAAGCTTCCATCTCCTCTTGGCTGCCCAAGTGGCTTGGCGATGTGGCACTTCATCATGCCAAGTGGTACTGATGAGGTGGCACTCCATGAGCTGAAGTGGCACTCCTACTTAGCATGGAGAGAGGGCTTGACCTGTCTATAATTGGGCTTGACTTGAATGCCCACTTGTGGACCTAACTTCAAACAAGCCTGAGCCCAACTTCAAATTGACTTGAGCTTGTGAACCAGTTCAGCTAATTATAGGACCCATTGACCAAATTGGCCAAGATACATGACTAAAACAAAAAATTGAAACCAAGTCATAACTCAAAAGTAAATTGCTCAGGCTTGAAGCCTTATTACAGGATCCAACAGATTAAAATCCTACTCAGAGATCCATAGAGGATTGAAGAGCCTCTATCTAATCCTGGTGCCCACACCAAGTAGTAGCTGCTTTATTCTTCATAGCAATAAAATATTTGGACATTGTTATTTTATTAATGGTCTTCTGACATTAGAACTCAATGATGAAATATTACTTGTTGGTAACAAAAAGAGAAAGAGCAATAATGTCAATGTCACATTTCTCTGGCATTGCCGATTAGGTCATATAAGTGAGTCAAGGATAAACAAGTTAGTCAAAGATAATTACTTTGATCCTTATGATTTTCAATCATTAGGAACTTGTGAGTCTTGTCTCAAAGGTAAAATAACCAAGTCTCCATTCACTAGACATGGGGATAGGGCAACTGAGTTATTAGGTCTTGTGCATACTGATGTGTGTGGACCTATGACAACTCAGGCCAGAGGTGGATACTCTTACTTCATCACATTTATCGATGACTTATCTAGGTTTGGTCATGTGTATCTATTGAAACATAAGTCTGAAGCTTTTGATAAGTTTAAAGAGTATCAAAGTATGGTTGAAAAACAAACTGGACATAGTATTAAAACTCTTCATTCTGATCGAGGAGGTGAATACTTGTCTGGTGAGTTTTTAAACCATCTCAAGGACAAAGGCATAATCTCTAAATGGACTCCTCCTTATACACCCCAATTAAATGGTGTGGTAGAAAGGAGAAATCACACCTTGTTAGACATGGTGAGGTCCATGATGAGCTTCAAAGATCTTTCCATTTCCTTCTAGGGACATGCCCTGGAAACTACTACCTATATTTTAAATAGGGTACTATCAAAGTCAGTGACTAGCACTCCATATGAGTTATGAAATAGCAAAAAATCAAATCTTAAGTACTTAAAGATTTGGGGTTGCTATGCTTATGTCAAAAATAATTTTGGACATAAGTTAAGTGCTAGGGCTGATAAATGTAGGTTCGTTGGTTATCCCAAAAAGGGTGTTGGATACCTCTTTTATCATACTACTAAACAAAAGGTATTTGTCAATAGACATGATACATTCTTGGAGCAAGAATTCATCCAAGAAAGAAGTAGTGAAACAACACTTGAACTAAGTAAAGTAAAAAATCAACAACCTGAAGAGCCTTCGAATGAAATCCCTCAACCAGAAGTTCTTGTAGATCAGGAATAGCCATAACACACACCTCCTCTCCAAAGGTCAGAGAGGGTGCAGGGAGCACCTCTCAGATATGGCTTTGTCATCGAAGATGACAATGAAGCCAGTATCATTCAGGATGATGATCCCATGACCTATTCGGAAGCTGTCAAGAGAAAAGACTCCAATAAATGGCTAAATGCCATGAAATCTGAAATGGACACCATGTATTCAAATCAGGTTTGGACCTTGGTAGATCCACCTGAAAGAATTAACCAAATAGGGTGTAAATGGGTCTTCAAGAAGAAGATAGGAGCAGATGGTCAAGTAGAAACCTACAAGGCCAGGCTGGTGGCAAAAAGTTTTAGACAAAAACATGAAATTAACTATGATGAAACCTTTTCACCTGTAGCCATGCCCAAGTCCATTCGGATATTGCTTGCCATAGCAACATATCATGATTATGAAATCTGGCAGATGGACGTGAAGACTGCTTTCTTAAAATTGGTTGATGAAGTTCAATCTCAGCCTCAATCTCAAGTGCAGGCTGCGTCGCTCCACCATCATTTTTTCTGCTACTTCTTTTTTCTTGAAAAAATCACTAATTTTTCTACTCATAATGAACCGATAATATGAAATAAATATCAATTCTTTTCCAAGAAGAAATATAACATCTAACATAGAAAGCAAGATGCAAAGGTTTTAATTGAATACCCACCAATCAAGAAAAATTCTCTTCTCCATGATGCAAAGTTTGATATCTTTGCAATCCAAACCAAACTAATTATTCTCAGGAAACTAGAAAGTAAAATGCTAGAAAAATGTTCATTTAGGATAATGTTGTACATGCTGCACAAGTTTTTTAAGTCATTTATAATGTCTTTTGAGGATATTAATTAGTATATGTGCTTAAAGTAATGGGAGATACTGGAATAAAAGTAATATTTCTTTTCCACTCGGTGGTGATAGATGGGGTCTAGGATTTGGATTTAGTTAGCTAGGGCAAAACCGTAGAAGAATGAGCCCACTGGCCACTACCCACCAACTCCCCCACAACCATAAAAGAATAAAGCAATTAAGCAAAATTATACCTTTTAGCTCGCTCAGTCTCTCTGGATTGTGGACTCTAGTCTTTGGAGATGTCGAAGTCGAAGAGATGAAGATGGAGTCATGGAGGGCTTCTCTAGTTCTCCAAGTCAATGATAATCGGTGGCCTCCTTCTCTGGCGAAGCGATGGTCTAGCCATCGACAAAGCAGTGAAGGAGATGGCATGTGGCCTAAGGCAGGGACTATGGGGTGGCACTGTGATAGGTTGGGCCGTGGGGGCAATGGGTGCCCTGTTGCCTATCGGGGATGGTGGTGGCCAGTAGGTGCCGGGTGGGTTTAGGCTTTCAAATTTTGGAGGAGATGGTGGCCCAGCCATAGGCAAAGCCATGAAGGGGATAGCAGGTGGCCCGGGGTAGGGACTAGGGACCATTGTCATGGGGTGGTGCCATGATGGGTGCGGCTATGGGGGCAGCAACCAGCGGTAGCGGTGCCCTGTCGACTGTCGCCTGTCAGGGATGGCAACTGTCGGTTGGTGCCGAATGGGTTTGGGCTTCTGGATTTTGGAGGTGACCTAGGTCAGTTGTTCTCCATTTTGTTTTTTTAAACAAGACTTGTTAGGAAATTCTTTTTACTGATTTTTTTATAAGACTTGATTTGGGGTTTTTTTACTGATTTTTTTTTATAAGACTCGGTTTGGAATTTTTTTACTGATTTTTTTTTTGGATTATTTTTGAGGAATTTGAGGAGGGGCAAATACCTATTATATATGAATTTATCTTAAACAAATCTAAGGTATAAAGTGGTTTACAGAAAATTAGGAGGGCCAAGGCCCACCTTGTCCCCTTGACGGTCTGCCTCTGGCACCACCCCATTATTGTATATTTTTCTAAATGGCAATTTATCCTATCTAATTATCTGCATTACCTTTCAAGATGTAATCTGAATTACCACTAGGTGGGATGGTAATTTAGATTACCACCTATCTGGTAATCTTTTGGATAATATTACCTTTTTCTTCACCATTCCTCTTATAATATAATATAATATAAAATATAATATGATATAATAAATATAATTATATTATATTATATAATATATATAATATTATATAATATATTTAATAAACTATATAATATCATAAATATAATATTATAATAGTATATAACATAATATATTATAAGTATCTTTTCTTAATATTATATAATGTAATATATTATATTATATCATATTATAAATATGAATATTATAAAATATATTTTAATAGTATATTATATGATGCAGAACAAATAAGATGATACGATGCAGAAGTAAATTAAGACTAATTTTTTTTTTTTTTTTTTTGTGTTTTGTTAGAAGTTGGCTTGACTCAAAAATAAGGCTAACTAATATTGAAAGAAAATATGCACGGAAAGAAAGCACAATTCAAAAGAGTAGATTATTAGAGTAATAAAGAAGTAGGATCGCTGGGGATTGAGAAACCCCCAGACCTAGGGTTTACTCCTCTTTCAAGAAACAGACGAAGAGATAAGAGAAGGTTTTATACCTGACTATGATATCTCTCTTTGCTTCAATTGAAGGACACTCTCGAGCAGATTGTAGGATCCTTGGAGACGGGGTATCTTCGCAATGGATCCTCGGATTGTAGTCCTATGGCAAGGTTGGCCTTCTTCTCATACTCTGGATCTGGAAAGGATGAAGAACAAGATAAGGATGTAAGAAACTCAAGGAAGAGACCTTTACCTGGGATAGCCCCGGACTGCTCGAACTTTGAAGATGAAGAGTATGGAGGTGGTGGTGGAAGATGGAGTGGATTTAGGGTTTGGATGGTAAGGCGGCGACTTGTAGATGAAAAGGACCTAGGGCTTGATATAGTGGGCGGTGGCTTGGAGAAGGAGATGGCGGCCTTGAATGAAGTGGGAATAGGGTTTAGGAATTTGGGTGTTGGCGGCTAGGATGATTAAAGGAAATTAGGGTTGGCGGCCAGGGATGAAAGCGGGGCAGGGTTTTGGTAACTTTGGAGATCTCTCACCTCCTCAAGGCTCCAATGGAACCCGGATTTACTCCCTCACGGAGCTCAACACTCAAAGAAGTGCGGAAGAAGAGAACACAAGGTTGCTCAACACAAGAAAAGATTTCATTTACTCATCCTAATCAAAAGATTACATAAGGGTCCAATATATAGACCTTGCAAGAGAAACAAAATTACACTACTTCACATGTGGGACTAAACATTCATCCTAAGCATGAAAAACTTTCCCTTGATCGACCAGGCTTCTTTCCTTGGAGTGGGCGGCCTCAAATGCAAGGTGATGGCTTCATATGGCAGGTATGTGGGGCACCTCCTAGTTCTTCTCCATAAGTCATGGGTTTTCCTTCCATGACTTGCTCTTTCTTGGAAGAAAATACTCATCTCCTAGTCTTTCTCCCCAAGACTAGGCTCCTTCCATTCATAGCCAGGTACTTTAGGCAGGTGTGGGCGTCTACCTTGAAGTCCTCTCCAAGAAAAATCCCTGCTCCTTTAGCTTGGTTACTTTTGGTAGCTTGTGGGCGCCTTCCTTGACTTCTCCTAAGAAAATTTTCTTGCTCTCTTGGGCGTGGGGACCAGGGACACTGGGATGAAATGTGGCGCCAACTGGTCCTGGGAGTGTGGCTGGGAGTGTGGCGTCCACTTGCATTTGGCCTTGGAAGAAAAAATGATGCCCTAGGGAATGGCTCCAACCAGGACTTGACTTGGACTTAGACTGAGTCAACATGACTCAACAAAATGAAATATAGACTCAAAGAAATAAAATAATCTGGTTGACCAGGTCAACCCTTATTACAAACCCTAATCTTCGGGTAAGGTCATTCAGAGATCCAGATGGAATCCTGAAGTCTTCTTCTGATTCTAGTGCCCGCACTTATATTATGTTTTTATATAATAATATAATATAATATAACAATATTATAGTATATAATGCAATATTATACCATATTAGATTAATATATTTTATTTTATTTTATAATATATAATATAAATATAATTTTAATATTATAATATTAATATAATATAATATAATATAAATTATGAATTATATATTCTAACATAAAATATATTATATTATATTATATTTAAATAATATTATAATAATATAATATAATAAATATAATAATGTTATAGTACATAATATAATATTATACTATACTTTATTAATATTTTTTATTTTATAATATTATAAAATATAAATTTATAAAATACCTTATATAATATTATAATATTATAAAATAATATAAATTATTTTATTATAATTATATAATATAATATCATATAATTTAACAATATTATGGTATATACCATAACATTATGACACATAATATTAATATATTTTATTTTATTTTGTAATAAATAATATAATCATAATATTATAATATTAACAAAAAATAACATAATGTAAATTATAAATTATAAATTTTATATTATAATATAAAATATATTTTATTAATTATAAATTAATGTAATATATTAAATATAATGAGTTGTATTATTGCCCAGTGAAGCAATCCAAGAGGGAGGCTGAATTCAATTTTAAAAATACTTTTTGCAAAGATTTAAACAAGTATGTGCCAATTCAAATACAATGAAAGTGTCAATGATTCAAGTGTATGTGTGCTTGAAGATATGCAATAGAATTAGTAAAATAAGTACATAATAAATAAGATCAAATAATGAGAGAGAGAGAGAGAGCAAACAACCACAAACACAAAGAATATAATGGTTTGATGCACAACAAAGTACCTACATCCACTCCCCAAGATTTTCTTGGAAATCACTATAATCCTATTTGATTACTGCCGATTAGTTTTCTAGGCTAACTAATCACAATCCTTTGGTTTTCACAAGGCTAACCAAAAACCTCGGTTTTCTCAAGGCTCACCAAAAATGTCTTGGCTTTTTGGGATAACCAAAAATCTAGTTGGTTTTCACAAGGCTCACCAATAATATAAGTTGGTTTTACAAGGCTCACCAACAACCAAATCACTAGCTTCAATCCACTTGAAGCTAGGAACAACAATAAAGTTGAGTACAATGTAATGATACAATCATGCTTTCAAAAATAAAGTAAATATCTCTTTGAATCTCTTTGATTGCTGTTGAAGATACTTGTCTTCAAGTTATTAAAGCCTTAATGGATGATTGAAGGATGGTCTTGAATGCTCTTAATGCTTGAAGGCTCAAATTCACTCTAAAGCAATGAATACTCAATGAATGCTCATTAGTTTCTTATTAGTCTTCTTCCTTTTGAGTTTGGTCCACTTTAAATACCTTTCTAAACCTTAAATGACCATTGTTGACTATTGGAGAGCTAAAAATAGTCGTTAGAAATGTAAAGGACCAATTCTGCACTTCAAAAAACTAGTCATTACTGTTCACTCAGAACTTCAAGTATCGACACTTCAGGTCATGAGTCGACACTTGAGTCGACACTTGAGTCAACACTAGGTCAAAAATACTTTCTGAAGCTCTCTGGAATGCACTGGTGCATCGACACTTCTTTTGGTGAGTCGACACTTGAGTCAACACTTCATCTTTATATGTTGACACTTGAGGAAAGACTTGAATTTAGCATGTTCTATATCATTTTTGTCTTAGGCCTTGAGTTGACCCTTGAGTCGACACATGAGTCGACACCTCAGCTTCATGAGTCGATACTTTAAGCGTGCCATCTAAAACTTCTTCTGTATATCAGCTCAAGCTTCTGTGAGTCGATACCTTGAGTCGGCACTTCACTTCCAAGAGTCGATACTTGGCTGAAACTTTCTTGAAACTTTTTTTAAACTTTGCTAAAACTTTTCCAAACCTGAGTTTTGAGTTCTTCAAAGTTATTCTCATGTATCAAGGTCCATTTGACTTGAAGTTTTATCCATAAAACTGACTTCTTCAATAAGATGACAAGCAACTGAACATGTGAGTATCCTGTTCTAATAAACATACTTTTAACACATAGTTAGTACTCAAGTATACTAATGTTGCCTAGAAATGGAGACTAAGAGGGAGGGTGAATTGGGTCTTTTAAAAATTTAAAGCAATAATGTGCAGGCCTTGTGGTGTTTGTGAATAATGTGATTAATGCACTAGATTATATGCAGCGAAAGGCAATAATTAGAGTTCAAGTAATAGAGTTCAAGAAATAAAAGAAACAATCACACACAAATACAAGGTTTATAGTGGTTCGATGTAAACCTAGCACCTACATCCACTCCCCAAGCCACCCTTGGGAATTCCACTATAATCTCTCCAAGATTACAGTCGACTTGTTTTTCCAAAGGCTCACGAGTCAAAATCTTTGTAGGTTTTATCACCTAGGCTCACCAACAAACCTTTACACTTATTTTGTCTTTGGGCTCACAAGTCAACCCTAATTGGTTTTGTCCCTTTGGCTCACCAACAACCATAACAACCTACTTTCGAGAAACCCTTGAAAGCTAGGTCAAAACACAAGAGAATTTTAGATATACAATTTAAATAAACAAAACAAACTCTCTTCAAGAGTAGAATGAAAGCTTTGAGGCTCTAATTGATGCTTGTCTTGTCTTCTCCTAGGAATATTCTTCAAGCTCTCTTTTTGGAATGATGAAAGGATAGGCTTGTAAGCTTTTTCAGGGAATCTCTCTTTTAATGGCTTTTGAAGTGAAGTTCTTGAGAGAATATTGGTTTTTGAGCTTTCAATGGACTTCAATGCTTCAAGAATGAGTTTGGTGAAACTTAAATACTTCAAAAACTTTCAAAAAATAATTTGAGATCGTTGGAGCTTCAAAACTAGCAATTGGGAGCTTGAAAAGATGTTTCTGCAACTCAGAAAAATAGATCTGTTAGGGCTGTCAGAACCCGAGTATCGATACTTGGCTGTCAGGTGTCGATACTTGACTGTCAAGTGTCAACACTCGACTTCCAGGTGTCGATACTTAAACTTTCAAGTGTCGACACTTGATTCTCAGGTGTCGATACTTGACACAAAAACTCTCCATGGCCAAGTTTTAGATTTTCAAAAAGTCTCGGGCCTTGAGTCAATACTTGGGAACTTAAATATCGACACTTAAGTTTCAGATGTCAACACTTGAATTCTGGGTGTCGACACTTGGCATGCCAAGAAGATTTTCTACGTGCCAAATGCTAAAGTGTCGACACTTAGCCTTCCAGGTGTCGACACTTGGTTCTGCAAAATTCAGAATTAAGTGCCAATCAAGCCAAAAATATAAGATTTTCCAAACCTAACCCTTCAAAATTAAGGAGAAATTATCTAGAAAACCTCCTACATCAATTCAATCTCTTTGAGCATCTCTCCATGAGATTTTCCTGAATTCACTTTCATTTCTGATCAATTTCAACTTTTATGAAAAGTTTATGTTCGAGTCGACTCGAGCAATTATGCTTAGGTCGAGCTGACTCGAATCTCTGTTGTTTCTGGTTTTTCTCTGGTCGAGCTGACTTGGGCAATTTAGGGTTAGTCGAGCCAACTTGGATATCGGGCAAATTGTTTTTTAATAGAGCCGAGTAACCTATTCCGAGTTTTCATGCATTTTATTTCTACTCTAAACCCTACCATTCATCTCGATATCTCTCCCATTCCTCCAAAATCCTTCATTCTAAGTTCCAATCTTCCAATTTCTCCCAAATCTAGGCAATGGCACCTAAGAGGGCTGTAGGAAAATGCTTTTAAAGGACTGTTCCCACTGTTGAGATAGAAAGAAGGACAAAATGTCGGTAAGAAGAGCCGACTCAAGTAGTGGAAAGAGAAGAACAGAGGGAAGAAGAAGAAAGAGGGCAAGCCACTGCCACCACCTCTCTAAGGCAAGTAATTTTCATGTCCAATCGCCCAATTACCAATGGTAGAAGAATTATTTTTACTTTTCTGAAAGAATTAGGGCTGAAAATTGGAGATTCCATTGAAGAATTGGGGTGGGGATTCCTTTGTTCATTAAATATGCCTACTTACCCAACATTAGTGAGAGCATTCTATGAAAATTTTAGGCTTGAAGCCAATCATATAGAATCCACAGTGAAAGGAAAGAGGGTAATTGTCACTGAAGAGAGACTAAGTAGCCTGCTAGAAATGCCGATAGAAGGGTCAAAGCATTTGGTGCTAAAGGACTGAGAAAAAACCCTAAGAACCATACTGAATAGGGAAGACATTACTGGGGTTGGAACAGTCATGGCAAACACTCTCTCACTGGAAATGAGGTTGCTCCATAATTTTATCAATCGAATCTTTCTTCCGAGGACCGAAAGATTCGATTGGGTTAGTGAGAGAGATTTGTGTTTCATGGAGTATATCATTGAGGGGGAGGCCCTCAATTTACCAAATATAATGATTATGCAGATGATGGAAGTAGTTAGAAAGGTTAAAACCTGTTTGCCATATGGCATGGTACTAACACTGCTATTCGAAGCCTCCAGAATCAACCTTGAAGGAGAAGATGGAAGACCTCTTCATCATACTAATACTTATTCCTCCAAGACTTTACAGGCATGGGTTATGAATTTAGTGGAGGATTCTAGAAAAGGAAAGGGTTTCATGCAAGAGCCATAGGAGCTTCTAGCACAGAGGATGATAATGATGATGAGAGTGTAGAAATACCTAGAGAGATCACTTCTGATACTGCTGCACCCTCTACATTGGAGCCTTCAGAGCATGTCATTGATATACCTATTACTGAGGCTGTTGCACCTGAGCCAACAGCACATAAGGCTGTGGAGACTATGCCTACTTAGGAGAGGAGTCCTAGGATCTCTCCTTCACCTGCTTCTCCACGTATAACTTCATCTCCATTGGTTCCACCTGCACCATCAGTTTCAGAATCTATTTCGGGACCATTTACTATTTATATTATAGTGACTTAGGAGTTCATTGCCGAGCAGATGAGAAGACTTGCAGATACACTAACATGCTCTTTGACTAGTATGTTTGGTGAGCTTCGCCAATCAGTGGACACTAAATTAGACCTGCTCAGCACTGAGGTCAGAGAGCTTTACACTAGAGTTGACTCAAAAAGGGGGAGAATGTTTAGAAATGCATGAAAAAGAAAGAAAGTAAAAGAGAGAATAAATATGAAAGAAAAGGGGGAGAAAATTTGTTGATACTTACCTTTAGTTCATGCTCTATGCTCTCAAAACTTGCAAACTTTTCTTGAAGATCTTAAAGCATTAACTCTGATACTTTTCAACTCTGATACATTTTTGATACATTGCAAAATTGAGCTTTGATACTTTGTATACATTAATAGCTCTGATACTTTATGAAAGTGCTAGCCTTAACACTCTGATACATATAAAAGCACTGACACTGATACTGTATAGTCTATTTTTTTTTCACAAAAAGCTCGATGCTTACTTGCAAATACAATTAGCTTTGATACATGTTAAAGCTCACTTTCAAATTTAGTTATACATATAATTGTAAAGAATTTTTTATGCACAGTATTTTGTCATCATCAAAAAGGAAGAGATTATTGATCCTATAAATGATTTTGATGATAACCAAACATTGGAGCATGCATTTATTTTACTAACAACTCTTCAAGTGTGCTACAAGTTTTTGTAGGATGATTCTAATGCACAATTACAACTCCTACATCCTTAGTTTTTGAAATGAGTTGTGTTGTAAGTGATTAATATAAAGAAGAACCCAAAGAAAAGGTTAAGTAAAAATCATGAAAATGGGTTACTTCTAGATGTGTTTCAAGCTTAAAATTCCTTAGAATTATGGTTAGAAGAGTTTGAAGGCATCTTGAGACTTTGAAGACTTGCTGAATGATCTTTGGAGGAAAACTGATAATTCACTGAAGAATTCATCCGAGCCAACTCGAAGAGAAAAGAGCTGACTCTAGCACATGGCATGCATGAAGATCTCTGGCACATAGATATCCAAGCCGACACTAAGGGACCCAAGGCAACTCATCCAGAGTACCATTTCTAGAATCAGACGGCGAGCCGATCTAAAAAAAATCCGAGCTGACTCTGTCATTCAGTCAGACATCCGAGTCGACCCTTCAAAGTTCGAGCCGACTCCTCTAGAGTCTAGAAAAAGAGTTCTGAGTGAACAGCCAACCGAGCCAACTCTAATGAGAAAGAGCCGACTCTTCCATATTGGATTTTTGAATGCTTGTGAATCTGAGTTGACTCGAAGTAAGGCGAGCCGACTCTTCCAGAGTAAGGAATCAAGCTACTGAGAAACCTAGATGACTCAATTAAAGAGAGCCGACTAGACCAGAACTACTTTATGGATTTGAGCCAACTCGAGTAGATTCGAGTCGACTTGAAGATCGATTTCAGGCCTATAATAGCTAGTTCCGGAACTTAAAATTTGAATCCAAAAAGTGCTCCAATAGTCAAATGTCATATCCTAACGGTCTACAATGACTAAAATCATTTGAGAAGAGTATAAGACTATATATTTAAGGAATTTGAACTACTTTAAAAAGAGGAATGAATGTTTAATACTTACTTGAGCTTGTGAGCAAGAGAGCACTAAAGATCATTCAAGACAGTCTTCAAGTCTTCACTAACTCAAATCTGAAGCTTGAAGAATTATTGAGGAAGCTGAAGAAGCCAACCAAGTGCATTTAAGTGCAATCAATTGGGCTTTTCTTAAGCTGCATTGGCAACCATCTGACAAAATTTGCTTGTCATTCTGGTGCTTTCTCTTTACAATTTTTTTTGAATTGTTGGGTTATTGATGAGCCCGGTTTAAAAACCAAATAGGTTCTTGGTTAGCTTGTGTTAAAACCAAGTGTTGGGTTCTTAGTAATTCTATTAAAATCAAGTGTTGGGTTCTTGGTGATCCTATTAAAACCAAGTATTAAGTTTCTTTGGTGAGCCCGATTTAAAAAACTAAAATATAGAGGTTTGGATTGTGAGCCTGTTAAAACAATCCGACTATATTCCAGTGGGGGATATTGTGGAAATCCCAAGTGATAATCTTGGGTAGTGGATGTAGGAGCTGGGTTGCTCTGAACCACTATAAAATTTTATGTGTTTGTGTTGTGCATTTTTTTTATATCTTGCTTCCACTTTTAATTATTTCAATCACAGCACTTAACACTTCAAGGGATTTTCAAGGAGCATATAATTGCTTAAACTTTTTAAATTTCCAATTCACCCCCTCTTAGGAAAGCCACCTGGGCAACATTCCTAAAGTTTTTGTCATTCAATATAACTTAAGTCTTAATTAAGTCCAATAGCCTTAATTAATCGAAATAATTTCAACTAAGAATGTAAAACAATTTTAAAAGCAAATTTGAATTCATTGTTTCAGGGCTTTCTGGTCGAGTCGACTCATGTAGAATGTGAGTCGGCTCGTCTAGAACCAAAAACTAATGGATTCATCTATTAGCAGAGATGAGTCAGCTCGAGCAGGGATTGAGTCGGCTCGTCCAGAACCAGAACAGATAGACTGTTCTGCCTGCATAAACGAGTTGGCTCAAGTAAGAGTCGAGTCGGCTCGTGTACATGGGCAGAAAATAATGACTTCAATTTCATGCATCTTACTTGAACTATTCAAAGTTAAAGATTAAACACTGTCAAAATAAAACTCTTAAATCTTATCTAAATTTATTTTATGATCATAACATTAGATTAAAATATTTTTTAATATATATTTTCTCTTATTTTCTTTTTCTTGAGTTAATCACAAATGGCACCCCTACACACCATAGGAAACCCCATTGAATGGGAAGAGAGGGTCTTGAAGCCCTACTTCTCTCCTATGACCGGACGGCCATGGTGAAGTACTCAATCCAAGACTTAAGAGAAAACAATGATGTTAAAGCATGCTAGCATTATAATACTATGAAGAAAACCTATGCTTTGATACCATTTGAAGGGAAAACATACTAGGCAGAAAGAAAAGTATTTTAAAATAATTTGAAAATAAACAGTGGAAGGCTTGGTAGATCGATCAAAATGATCTACCAATCTACTAGCAACAGGATCTAGTAAGATAATGCAGGATGCAATATACATCAAGAGCAAGAAAAAATAATCAAAGACATAAAAGTACCTTACCGTTATACCTTTGAAAATACTGTGGAAAAGGGTAAAGCGCTTGAGCCACACACGTGTCTGGCCTCTACAGGTAATCCACACCGGGGCTCGACTCTGATCAACTCTCTCGGAGTGCTAGCTCCTTGGGATCCTTCAGGCCGATCTTCTTCTTCTCGGAAGACAAGGAGGAGAGGTGGAACCCTTCCCAACTTTCTCTCTTCCCAGGACCTAGCTTGAATACTAGGTATTCTCATACCCAATCCCAAGTCCTCACAAAACCCCTTTTCTCTTCTAGTTCTTCAACCAACCAGCAGTCTCTAAAACAACCTTTATTTATAGAGGCAGCCATGAGAGAGAGAAATAGGAAGGAGGAGTGATCGGGGGAGAAGGTCAAGGGCATACCAATTTGGCTCTAACCACATTATGAAGGAATGACAATCATTCCATAAAAGTTTGGAGCCAAAATAGCTTGAATTCAAAATTCAAACCAGGTCAAAACCTTCTTAAAAAGCTTCCCAGAAATTCCGTTCAGGGTTTCTGCTCATGCAGAGATGAGTCAACTCGAGCAAGGGTCGAGTCAGCTCATCCAGAACATAGAACAGTCAGACTGTTCTTTTAGTAGAAACAAATCAGCTCGAGCAGGGGTCAAGTCGACTCGTTCAGAACACAGAACGAGTAGGCTCGAGTAGGGGTCGAGTCGACTCGTCTAGAAAAGACTTCTAAAAATATTTCATGTCATAACCAAGTGTCGACCCCCTCAAACGTCGATACATGGTCAATCATATTGATCTCCAATGATAGCAAACAATTCTTAATCATCGATCAGCCTTAAGATTATGTAGAGATCCCTATGGTATGTGACCCTATAGGTTCGAAAACTAAGCCGATAGCACTGGAACACTTCCAATACCAGTCAAAGTCCTCATCTAGCAATGATACCCGACGTCCGGATAAGTCGAAGATTACATAGCAACTTACAAGAACCTCTGGCATATGGTTACCGCATAATTCATCCCTTTGACCTTATAATGCTCAGGATGACCTAGGATTTGACTACCAACCTTAATTTGATTCATCTAGATCATGTCTCAACTTTACAAGTTCTGTGACTCCTCACAAGAACTACCCTGGCCAAGGTTTTGCTAAATTGAGACACAGCAAGTCATTCGCTCCAAACTATTTGGAGGGGTCAATTCCATCTTGATCCACCACCGCTCCACAAGTACTTGACTGCACCCAGAAACCTTCCATCACTGGATTAGAAATCCAAGTGGTCTGGCACCAAAGTATAGTGAGTTGCTTGCAAGCTACCATGATGACCTCAGGTCTGAGGGACACATATACCCATATCCCTTCGCGAGCAACCCTTTGGCTGAAAGGAGCTCCGTAGATGGTCACGTTCAGTGAGATGTCACACATTTCACTTGCATGTCACACCAGTGTCTCCACACTCCTTGGTTAAAAGGACAACCAACAAATATGATATACAACAACCTACACTTGATACATTATCATCCTATAATAATGTATCATTTGGTTGTGAACCAGTTTAAGAACTCTTGATATATCCTCTCTATATCGAATATAATGTAGTTCTAAGGACTCCATCACACGAGTTATTTTCAGGAAAATGCACATGTGATTAATATCCAAAAGAATAACTTTTATTCATTAAAAATTCATATACAATTACAAAATTAGCACAACCATCTGTAACCTAGATGATTAGCTTTGGGACATAATTCCTAACAGAAGGTTCCCGACAGGCCAGGAAATCCTTCAAAAATCTAAGTTACAAGGGAAAGAAGGACACACGAGAGGTAAGGGAAGAAAAATTTTCATTGATCAAAAGTCTCTTACACTATGAAGACCCCTGACAGGCCGAGGAGTCTTTCAAAGGTTTAGTCATAAAATGAAAAGAAAGAGGCTTGAAACACCCTCACCGCTCTTTGCCCAACCAATGGGTAGGTCCTCTATGGCTCTGGACTCTACCCTCGGGCCCGGCATGCCCTCAGCACCAGGTGTTGACCCCTGGAATTATTTTGATGATTACAAAATATTGGAGCATGTATGTATTACTAATTCTTTCAATTACTCAAGAAGTTTTTCTAGGAAGTATTTATCATTGTATCATTTGGTTTTATATTCAGTTGAAGTGTATTTCAGTATTGTATGAACTTATGTACATCTCAAGTTGTAAAGCCCTAATATTTGTCCTTATAATCTTGTAAAAAGGGCTAAAAATTAGTAAAAAGTGAGTATAAATAGGTTAGACATCTGTGTTAAGTTTTTTGAAGTGTTTGGAAGACTTGCTCTTGTTGGAAAATTGCCTTGAAGAAGTTCTGCTTGAGTCGACTCACAGACCTCGAGCCGACTCATGTTCTAGCACGGCATGAAGAGTCTCAAATTTTTAGAAGTTCGAGCTGACTCGAGCATAATGAGTCGACTCACCCAGAGTGTGTAATTCACAAGTTTCAAAAACTTAGAGCCACGAGCCGACTCGACCCAGAAGAGCCGACTCATCCAAAGTTTATGTTTATCCTGACTGAGACTTCGAGCCGACTCGACCCAGAAGAGCCAACTTGTCCAGAGTTTGTTTTTGGTCTATCTGTGACTTTGAGCCGACTCAAGGTTCTCAAGCTGACTCGAGTGACGAGTTTTGGCTTTTTAACGGCTAGTTGCTAAATCAATTTTTTGAATTCAAATGGCCCTCCAACGACTATATTTCAGTTCCCTAGGCCCTACAATGGCTAGTTTTGCTTGAAAACTATAAAAGGAAGTATTTATGATGGATTAAAGGATGATTATTGATTATTCATTGAAAGTTAAAGTGCATTCAAGTGAATTTCAGGTCTTTCACCAACCAACTTCAAGTGAGCATTCAAGAAAGGATTCAAAGCTTCTCCAACTCATCTTCATTCATTGAATCTAACTTTTGAGGAAGTCAAGAACTAGCTTTAAGAGTATTCAAGAGCATCTAAAGAAAGGCTTCAATTTGAACTTCATCGGCAGCTACCAAATAAATTGGGTTTGTTGTAAAGTTGCTATTTTCATTTGATATATCTTTTTTTCTCTCCAAGAGTAGCAATGGGCTGTGTCTTGTGAGTGTTGAAAGGTTTTTAGGTGAGCCTATTAAAACCTAAGCTTGGGTTTCTTTGGTGAGCCCGGTACTAAAAACTAAAGGGAGTTAGGTTCTTGGTTAGCCTGTGTTAAAACCAAGTGTGGGTTTCTTTGGTGAGCCCAGTTTAAAAACTAAAGTGTAGAGGTTTGGATTATGAGCCTGTTAAAATAACCCAACTGTATTCCGGTAGGGGATATAATAAAAATCCCAAGTGGTGCTTGGGTAGTGGATGTCGGAGCGGGTTGCTCCGAACCACTCTAATTTCTTTGTGTTTGTGATTGTGTTTGATTGACTTCTTTGTGTTTATTGATTTAATTACTTTTGTTACATAATCTATCACAATACTAACACTAAAAGATTTTTAAAGTGCATATATTTGTAAGAAAGTTTTATATCCCAATTCACCCCCCTCTTGGGAAGCCACTTGCGCAACACCGGGGTTATCCTGTTCCAGAGAGCACCTCCCCCGGGCACCAAAGTTACAGGCAGGACTGGCCGAAGACATTCCCTAGTCCCTTCTACCCAAGAAGGCAGGCACCCATCTTCTCCTGGATCCCCCATAACGAGGGTCCATGCTGCATCAGCCACCCCATCCTTAGAGGTCACCGATCTTGTGATTCTAGGGGCAGCTTTAGTGGCTTCTTGTTAGACCACCTCCATTAGTGCCATGGTGGCAGTGGCCTTCTCCATAGTGACCACAACAACATCCACCTTCTTCGTTGCCCCCCTGGGGGCTCTCCCCCTTCTCCTCTTTCCTCTTGGGGGTGGAATTGAGCTCGGTGGGTTCCTTCTCCAAGACCAGACATCCCCACCAGGATGTCGGTCGACCCCTCCTAAAGGATCGTTATCTAGCCAGCAATGCCAGCCGGCGCTTTCGAAGGGTCATTATCTAGCTCACAAGCTCTCGGGATTGGGTGGCTTGAGCCTGAAATTTGTCTCGCCCCACATCCGGGCGATGGCTTCGCCTTATGACACTCGGTGAGAGAGAAGCAGGAAGAAGGGTGCTATAGGAGAAGGAAGGAGACTCTGAAAAAGCTTGGCCCCTTGCACCCAAAGGTCCTTTAAAAAGGCAAGTGGATAAGTCCCTTGCAATAGAGTCCACGCCCACCGTTGACTCGTGCCCATCGAAGGCATAGTTATTCAACTCCCTGACCAACCAGGAGACTCCGACACTTTGGATCAATGATAGTCACCTCGATCCAAATGAAACATTCATGACCTTTCTATCGGAGGACCGAGCACAGCATCACTTCATTAGCATGAGAGCACGATCTTCAAGATATGGGTACTCGAGGCATTAATGGTGCAGGGGGCTGCCCCTCCATGTCAGCATGGTCGTTACTCCCTTCACCCCGAGCGACGCTTCATCCTTCAGGCCTGAGAGTGGGGGGTATTTGATATGGCACATCCGCTGATGTGGAGCCTCTGCTGGTGGCCTCATTGACAAAGAGTCTGCCACTCGAGCATGGTGGCCAAACCAAAGAACAAAGGCGAGCCCTCCTGCCGAGGTCAGCCCCCAGCCGGGGTCATGCTTATTGGGTGAGCCACCCGTCTAAGGCTAGCTCCCGGCCGGGGTCATGCTCATGCTGCCAAGTCAAGCTCTCCTGCCAAGGTCAGCTTCCAATCTAGGTCATGCTCATGAGGCAAGCCCCCGTTTGAGGCCAGCTCTCGATCGGGGTCATGCTCATACTGCCAAGGTGAGCCCTCTTGCTAAGATCAGCTCCCAGTCGGGGTTGTGCTCATAGGGCGAGCCCCTCATCTGAGGCCAGCTCCCGGTCGGGGTCGTACTCATGCTACCAAGACGAGCCCTACTACCAAGGTCAGCTCCCAATCGGGGTCATGCTCATTGGGAGAGCCCCCCATTTGAGGCCAGCTCCCGGTTGGGATCATGCTCATGCTACCAAGGTGAGCCCTCTATTGAAAATTATGTATCCCAAAGCCAATCATCTAGGTTGTAGATGGTTGTGCAACTTATGTATATGTTTATGAATTATTGAATTAAATACAAAGTTTATTTTGGTTTTTCATCACATGACATCTTCCTAATTGAACTCTTATATGATGATGTCCTTTGAGCTACCTTGTATGCGATATAGATAGGATGCATCGTGTAGTTCATAAATTGGTTCATGACCAAAGGATATGCTATTTTAGGATGGTGTATCGAGAGTAGGTCGTCAATGTTATGTCTATTGGTTGTCCTCTTAACCAAGTAGCATGCATATGTTGGCATGACATCAGGTGTTGTGTTTGACACTACACTAAGCATAACTCCTATGCGAGATTCTCTTTCTGCCAAAGAGAAATTTTGCATTAGAATGTGGACATGAATTATTCATCTGACTTGAGATCACTATGACAACTTGCAAGCAACTCACTGTGCTTAGGTGCCAGACTACCTGGATTTCTAATCTGGTGATGGAAGGTTGCTGGGTACAGTCAAGTACTTATGTAGCGGTAATAGGATCAAGATAGGATTGATCTCTCTAAATGGTTTGGATTGAATGCTTAATATGCCTCAGTTGAGAAAGACCTTGGCAATTTAATCCTAAGCCATTCAGAGCATTTGGAGATCAAAGGAATGAGTTCAGTGATATTCCATGTTTGACATATTCTTGTTGCTCTGCAATATTTGACCTATCCGGACACCGGGTGTCATTGCTAGATAGCAACTTTGGTTGGTATTGGAAATATTCCTGTGCTATCGATTTAGTGTTTGAACCTATGGGGTCACATACCATGGGATTTATTCTCGATTTGTTAGCTTGGGAATGATTGAGAATCATTTCGGACTCCTTTGACAAGAAGTTGTTAAACTACCAATAGAGTTGACCCGAGGCAAGTTGACTCGAGGCGAGTCGAGGCGAGTCAACTCATCTGACGGACTCTACTAAAAAATTCGAGAATGCTTCATTGATTACTGTAATTAATTTTGGCATTTTAGGATCTTAACCAGCATCAGTTGCTGAAGTCCAAGGGTTTGTAACACCCTTGAGCTCCAAGAGACTCCCAACCTCCCATTTAATCTCTCATTGATCTCCCCTTTATGTTTTAACAAAAAGGACTATTTTGGGTGAGCGGAAGAGGAAGAATTGTTCACCTTTTTCAAGGTCGAGATTATGCTACTTTTGTTGGTTAGAACTCATCCTTGACCTTTGAGAGATTGTGAGATCAGATCTCATTCTTGGGAAGATAGTGTAAGGTTTGGGCTTTGGGATTCCTGTGTGCTTACCTTCTATTGAAGGTTTGGGATAAAGTGCTCTGGGAAGGGTTCTTGGGTATTTTGTCCTATTTCAGTTCAGCAACCAGATCTTCAAGGTGTTAAAGAAAGAGTTCGCCACAGCCACATCGTTTTCGAAGAGGCTAGCACCTCAAAGGAAGGAGAAGAATCCCCTTACCTCGATGTGAACCACCTATAGAGGTAGGATATCTGTGCTGCTCGTAGAGCTGGTATGATGGGGACATCAGGTCAACCCTAGTTCACTATGGATCCTTAAGTTTTGAGTCCCTTAGCAATGATTCAAATTTTGTATTTGAGTCCAATAATCAAGTCCTGTTAGCCCTTTGAGTCTTGTAAGTAGGGCTTAAGTCAGTTGAGTCACTTGAAGTCCTGTAATTAGGGTTTTGATCAGCTAAGCCCGATTGTGCCCATTGAGTCCTGTAAGTATAATTCCAGTTTTATACAAGAGGAGGAGAACTAGCCTCAAAGTAGAAGCCCACAAAGCTCCACATATGAAGATTCCAAGCACCACATGATACCCGAGAATATTCTAGGTGCCCCAGCCCAGGAGACATCTCAATCTTAGGAGCCCATGGTGCCCCATGCCTTCCCAAGTCCATGTTTAGATGGAGCCCAGGATTTCCAGCCCACCAGGAGGACATGAACCAGGTCCATGCGCCAACCTTGGAGGCCACCCAAGACCAAGCCCATGCACCCAAGTTTGAAGACTACCCAAGCCCATTGTAGGATGCCCTTGCTGCCCTAAAGTTCAAGCCCAAGCTCATTTAGGCATCCAAGCCCAAGAAGGAGCTTTTGACCAAGTCTAAGAAGGAGAGAAGATCAATTCTAACAAGGAAATCCTATTTTATTTTTACACAAATTGTGTACTCCTAGTTCTAGGCCACTTTGTAATCCTTCTCCCTATCAAATCTTGTATTCCTATCCTAACTAAGAGAGGGCATGGGAACAACTATAAATAACCCACCCCTCCACCCTCTTATAACTAATGATCAATTATTATGAATTGTTAAGAATGAATTTCTCTTGAATTTTTCTCAAAGTTCTGAGTGAATTTCTGTGTGACTAAGGGTATCTGTGTGATCCCTCCGGGAATCTATGTGATCCCTGCACCCTGCCTCCAAGCTGCCAGCCTTCTTCATCCCTTAGCTGCCTTCCTCAAACCTCTTCTCCTTCTTCTTCTTTAAGTGATCTAACCTTTTCCTTCCTTGTTTTCTAACCCATATTAGGTGATTTGCAGGTCCCTCAAAGTTCATGAATCTAAGGATTCCATCTGACCAGCTTTCGGACCACCGGATTGAAAGTCACAAATCTGCAGGGTCGATAGCTTTATTTTCTAGGACGCATTCAAGAGAATAGAGTGAACTCTTCATGGATCAATCTTTAAATCTCTACTAGGTACACCCTCTAGACTCCTCTGGTAGATGTATTGTAGAAGAGCTAGTCCTAACCAGGGCTTCTTAGCCTTGGTGGTCCTATTTCTTCACTTTTAGGGTTTATTTCTGCATGCCTGTGCTTTAAATTTTCTTTAGAATTTCTCGCTTAATATCTTGGCTTAAGATTTGGGATACAAACTTCTAACTTAATACCTAATAACAAAAAAATAATTGTCATGCATGAATAGTCCCGCATCATTTGGTATTAGAGCACTTTTTGGGCTAATTTCTGCATCCCATAATTCCTATACATGGTCTATTGTTTTTACTATTTCTGCATGTAGATAGATTAGAAAACCATAATTATTATCTTTATGGATTCCTAGTAATTGATAGTGTTTTTCAGAATTTCTTCATGATTTATTTCAGTCTATGAAATTTTTGCATGCCTATTTTCTTTTGCCCTAGAAAACTTCTGCATCCTATCTCTGCATTTGGGGTCCGAGTTTTAGTCTATTTCATCACCATAGAAATTTTATTTTTCATTTAGTTTTTTATGGCATACTCTCTATTTATTCTTGATAATTATCATAATTTTTAATTATTTTTTACCAAAACAAAAATATAAAAATCCTTGCATCTTAGAAACCATAATAGAAATCCTAAACTTCTGCATATAGTCTGAAAACCCTTGGTTTTGCATCATCATCCGAATTTTTTGTCTGCATGAAATTTAGTAGAGATCATTTTCACTATTCACACTCTATCCTGAAATTTTTTGGATTTTTTTTGCATAAAAAACAAAACCAAATTTTGCATCGAAACAAAGCCTAATTTCTGTTCTGCATACTTGATCAAACCAAATCTAATCAACTTCCAAACCCTACCTCACCCCAGCCCTAATTTTGTTTGATAATTTAATCAACTAAAATTTAAATTGCCACCTCATAAAAGACAAAAAAATATATTTTATTTTTTTTATTGTTATTAGATTGCATTAGGGCTCATAGTGTGTTCATCATCTCATTTAATCAACCTGAAGGATAATTTCCTCTCTCAGATCAGGACAATATTTCATCACCTGTCCTGGGCCCAAAACAACCACCTAGCATCAGAACCCAAGACTTAATTAAAATCAACTAGCAACCAAATGCTCTAGAGAGCTTAGGGACACTAACAAGTCGGGACCGAATTATGTGGGCCAACTAGTGCACCTAATTCTGCAGCTATTATTGAAAACTGGTGTTTAAGGGTAGAGATCCAGAGGCAAACACAAAAAGCAGACTGGTGGTTTCTAATTAGGACCCTGTCATAGGCACGGAAAGCCTAACACCACCCCACCTCTTACCTGGCTAGTGAAAGGATTAGCTGTTGAGTTAAGTATAAGTTGAGTAGACCCATTCAATTTTGACTCTAAGTCAAGCAAACTGTAGTCCATTTTCTCCTTGTGTGCTTGACTGCATCATACTAACTTGTTTGATTAATTATATGACCACTAGGTTAGGAACCCAATACTAATGGTCTAAACCCCAACCCAGCTCAACCATAGAACCCAATTGTGAAACCTTCATGAAATCCCTTACTGATCAGTTAGCACAGCTAAACCAAACAAATGCCCAATTAACCACCTAGATTAACTAGTCCAACATCCAATCCCAAAACAAGTTTACCCAGATGAACCATAAACTTGACCAATCCAATACCCAACTGACCACTCAGATGACCCAACTGAATCTTAGATTTGACAAAATGACCCAATCCAATAATGAGCCTAACCTTAGGACCCCATGTCCCCCACCTCCCAACTCTAGGAGAGCCCAATACCCTGACCCATACCCTGAGCCCAAGAGATCCACAACCTATAGGTCTGAGCCCAAATCCATGACTCTAGATCCTATAACTCTAGATCCTATGACTGTAGATCCTATGATTATAGAACTTATACACCCAGATCTTCTGAACCCAGATCCTATGTACCCATGTCCTATGAGTTTAGTGAATCCATAACCCATAGATCTGAACCAACATCCTATGAGTCCAGTACTAGGCCAGTTGCCCTTAGCCAACCCGAATCTGATAGGATTAGTACCTATGGGTATAGCCCAGTTTTCCCTAGTCAACCTGAATCCCATAAGACCAGAACCCTTAGATATGAGCCTAGTGTTAGTCCACTTCCCTTCAGTCAACCTAAACTGATGTGGGATGGGCTGGTGGGGCTAAGGAGGATCGAATGGTGAGCCTAGAAGTCACCTAGATTAGGGTACCTTTTTTTTTCTGTAATGGGGTGGTGAAGGAATAATGGAGGTGGAAAATAGGGGTCGGGGCTTTCATGAACCTAGGGACTCACACTCATTGAGAGATCTCACACATCTAGGATAACCCACCTCACTAATGGAGCCATACAGAGAGATCTCACACCTCTAGGACATCCCACCCACCTCACTAATGGAGCCGTACGGAGAGATCTCACACCTCTAGGGCATCCTACCCACCTCACTAATGGAGCCGTTAAGGTGAATCACAAGGGACATGAAGGTGGTAAAGAAGGGGAAATGGGGATAACTAGGGCCTCACACCCCTCGACACCCAAAAGCGAATGTAAGATGGGCCTAAGCCCACTCCAAATGGAGGCAGAACCAAGACTCTCTCAAAAATTCAATTTCATTACTGCAAATACAAGAGGGGATGCCTTTTTATAGGCTTACAAGATTTAGGACCCATACATGAAAATTTTTTTATTTATTATTTATTTATTTATTTTTATTTTATTTTATTTTTTTAATCCTAAACCAGTAGCTTTGAAATCTGCATAGAATAGTTTCTGCATCAGGATCAGTGCACATCCTTGTCCTGTGACCATGGAACAGGGGATTGACATCGGAGCGGAAGGATTTGGAGGATGTGGGTCGGCAGATTTGGAGGAGACCGACGGATTTGGGGGGATGACGATGGATTTGGAGGAGACCGGTAGAATTGGAGGAGGTGGTCGACGATGCTCGTGGGTGAGGCAGAGGGCAGATGGGCTGGTGGATCTAGCGAGATCCAATTGGCGTCAATGGTAGTTGGAGAATAGAGCGAGACTACCGTCCATGATCGCATCCCGGAATCAATACCTTCGCCGAAACTTCTGTTGAGAGGAACTCTAATGCCTCACCGAAGGCGGCCGGATTCCAGCTGTGTTGTGGCCACGGATGCATGATCCCGATAGCTCATAGTGGAGCTAGCAAGATAGAAGCTTTCTTCACGAAGAGAAATGGTGCGAAAGGAATCTCCAACACTTTTCGCTCGTTAGGGAAGTGCATCGGTCAGATCTCTCTTCTTTGTACCTGTGATGATGTCATGCTCCATAACATTTATGGGTGATTCTTTTCACTCCAGTTGCTGATGTTGTGACAAAGTGAAGACCGAAAATAATAATTTATTGATGGGTTCATCTTCACTTATTTCAAACTTGCAGAGATGAACAATAGGAGATAGGGAGGCGTCACCATGGCAGCAGGGCAGTGGGATGGAGGCTCGTGATGTCGAGCTCGCGAGCGAGGCGGAGGGCCGTCGGGCATGGAGATGGGGAGGCATCACGGACATGGATGGAGCCGCAGAGGAGATGGCCATGGGCGATTCCGTAGGATTCGCCGGCGTTCTCACGAGAAGATCAATGCCAGGGAAAAGGTGGACGATTGTCAGGGTCGCCGATGGTCGGGCATGGCAGATCCAAGACCAACGAGAAAAAATGAAAGTTCTGGGCGAGTAATGGAGGAAAAAGATGACATGGATAATCTTGGGATAAATCAGAGATAAGTATGAAATAAAATAAGAATAACGAGGATAGATGGAATAGCTGGAATAAGAAAATATGAAATAAAAATTTAGAAAAGAAAAAGAAAAATCTGGATGGGTTTTGATGTCCCCATCATTCCCCTGGGATGGGAAAAACTCGACTTCGTCGAGTCAGGCTCGCTGTATTTTTTTTTTTCTCCCCTTTTTTTCTCTCCTTTTTTACAACCCTAATCCTCTCCCGCTTTGATACCAAATTGATGTGGGACGGCTGGTGGGGCTAGGGAGGATCGAACGGTGAGTCTCGAAGTCACATAGATTATGATACTTTTTTTTCTGTAATGGGGTGGTAAAGGAACAATGGAGGTGGAAGATAGGGGTCGGGGCTTTCATGAATCTTGGGACTTACACTCATGAAGAGATCTCACACCTCTAGGATAACCCATCTCACTAATGGAGCCGTATAGAGAGATCTCACACCTCTAGGGCATCCTACCCATCTCACTAATAGAGTCGTACGGAGAGATCTTACACCTCTAGGGCATCCTACCCACCTCACTAATGGAGCCGTTAAGATGAATCACAAGGGACATGAAGATGGTAGAGAAGATGAAATGGGATAACTAGGGCCTCACATCCCTCGATGCCTGAAAGCGAAGACAAGACAGGCCTAAGCCCACTCCAAACGGAAGCACAACCAAGATTCTTTCTCAAAAATTCAATTTCATTATTCCAAATACAAGAAGGGATGCCTTTTTATAGACTTACAAGATTTAGGACCATACATGAGAATTTTTTTATTTATTATTTATTATTTATTTTTTATTTATTTTATTTTTTTAAATTCTAAATCAGTATCTTTGAAATTCAGGCAAAATTGTTTCTGCATCAGGATCAGTGTACATCCTTCTCCTGTAACCGTGAAATAGGGTATCGATATCGGAGTGGAAGGTTTTGGAGGATGTGGGCCGGCAGATCTGGAGGAGGCCGGCGGATTTGGGGGGATGACGACGGATTTGGAGGAGGCCGACGGATTTGGAGGAGGTGGTCGGCGATGCTCACGAGCGAAGCAGAGGGCGGATGGGTCGGCGGATCCAGCGGGATCCGATCGGCGTCGATGGCGGTTGGAGAATACAGTGAGACTACCGTCCATGATCGTATCCCGGAATCAATACCTTCGCCAGAACTTCCATTGATAAGAACTTCGACGCCTCATCGAAGGCGATCGGATTTCGTCAGTGTCACAACCGCGGATGCATGATCTCGATAGCTCACGGTGGAGCCAGCAAGACAGAAGCTTTCTTCATGAAGAGAAATGGTGCGAAAGGAATCTCCAACACTTTTCGCTCATGAGGGCAGTGCATCGGTCAGATCTCACTTCTTTGTACCTATGACGATGTCATGCTCCATAACGTTCATGGGTGATTCTTTTCACTCCAGTTGCTGATGTTGTGACAAAGTGAAGACCGAAAATAATAATTTATTGATGGGTTCATCTTCACTTATTTCAAACTTGCAGAGATGAACAATAGGAGATGGGGAGGCGTCACTGTGGCAGCAGGGCAGTGGGACGGAGGCTCGCGATGTTGAGCTCGCGGGCAAGGCGGAGGGCCATCGGGCATGGAGATGGGGAGGCGTCACGGGCATGGGTGGAGCCATAGGGGTGGGGGGATGGCCGTGGGTGATTATATGGGATTCACCGGAATTCCCACGAGGAGATCAACATCGGAGAGAAGGTGGACGGCCGTCGGGGTCGCCGGTGGTCGGTCGTGGTGGATCCAGGACCGGCGAGAAAAAAATGGATGTTCCGAGCAATTAATGAAGCAAGAAGATGACAGGGATAACCTTGGGATAAGTTAGGGATAAGTCTAGAATAAAATGGGAATAATGGGGATACGTGGAATAGCTAGAATAAGAAAATATGAAATAAAAATATAAAAATCTAGAAAAGAAAAAGAAAAACCCGGATGGGTTTTGATGTCCCCGTCATGAACCCTTTAGGACTAGTGCTCTTATTCCAGGACCAGATCCTAACCAACCCAACCCAACCCGAGCCAACCCCAGCCTAGTAACACTATGGCCCGTAGGAAAGATAGAGACAAGTCTGTCAAGGTTCAGAAGAGTTCCACTCTCCCGAGAGTATGTTTTAGATGTCACAAACTAGGCCATTTTATTAGCTAGTGTCTAGTCAGCGCCCTACACCTAGGTGAGCTAGATGAGGATGAGTCTAAACCCATTGTTGAGCCTGAAGAAGAGGTATTTGAGGCTGATCCAAGTCTGGTAGAGGAGTATGAAGATGATGAGCATATTGAAGATTTAGAGGAAGAAACTCCTGAGCTCATTGATGACTTAAAGGAAACATTAATGAGTTAAGTCCAGTAGAGATACCTATGAAAGACCTAGAATTAGTTGACCCAGTAGATACCCAAATAGAACCCATCTTGAAAGTACAGTTGAAGGAAGAGGATCATGAGGAACCCAACCCTACTATTAGACTCTTACTTGAAGAGCCACTAGAAGAAAGCCCAATTACAGAGTCCAATCCTGAAATCTAAGAACCAGAAGAATTTATTAAGGACCTGATCTCTTTAAATCAGTGCCCTCAGGATGAAGTCACTCCTTTGACTCCAATTGATCTCTTCCCTGAGATTAGTGTCCCATTCTTCCATTATGTAAACCCTTTAGATATAACCCCATAAGGTCAACCTCATTAGTCTAGGACTAATCCTGGAAACCCCTTCTTGTATCTTGTTCTTTCCAATCAACCTCGAACCCTTTTCTTATTTTCTATCTTACTAGACTAACCCTGAACCCACCTCTTATTTTCTGCCATTTCCCGAAACCTCCAGCATTTCTAGGATTATTGTATTGCATTTTATTGAGATTAGCATACTGCATACATTCATTGTGTATGTTAGGTTTGCATCTTACTTCTGGCATACTCAATGGCATTTGCTAGGAGTCCTTGTAAATTTTCATGTGCATGCCAAACCAGGATCAAACCTAGAGAACCTATAGTCTGCAAGGTTTAGACCCAAAGAGTCTAATAAATTTCCTTTGATAGGAATGCTTAGTCGACTCTATTAAGTATTGGTTTGAGTCCAATAAGTCCCCAGACCTAATTCATCTGTCCACACCTGCATTTACCTCCACAGAGCATTTGCATCAGGACATTAGCCAAAAGATTAATTTAAGTAATGAAATCTATAAAAACTGGCTAATTCCCAAAAGAGAGCCAAGAAAATTAATGTAAGAAATTCAATGTAAGAAATCATGTTATGGTTAAGAAGCTACTTGTATGCATAGCTGGACCCTTTAGAGTGATAAAGAAAGTGGAACCCAATGCCTATGTGCTAGATCTACCCTTGGATTTTGGTATAGCTCTACCTTCAATATCATGGACTTAATTGTGTATAAGGAACTGGCAGTGATTCCTAGTGAGTTTTTTGAACCTACTCCATCATTTGATAGAGAACCTAACCTAGAGTGTCCACATATAAATTTGCCTAAGAGGGGAATACGGATCGAGTGTATCCTAGATAATCAAGCTATCATGACCCAGGGCTAGGCTATTAATGCTACCTGGCCCATTAGCAAGGTCAACCAAAATCCGACGATTCGTGGATTACTCGAGGGGACTTGTAGCGCCTCAACCCAAACCTTCTTGAGTGATACCAGAGCTAAAGCGACCCTTACTCGACAGAGTCAAGTTCCTCCCATCCCAGGAGAATTGATGGGGACATCAGGTCAACCCTAGTTCACTATGGGTCCCTGAGTTTTGAGTCCCTTAGCCATGATTCAAATTTTATCTTTGAGTCCAATAATCAAGTCTTGTTAGCCCTTTGAGTCTTATAAGTAGGGCTTAAGTCAGTTGAGTCACTTGAAGTCCTGTAATTAAGGTTTTGATCAGTTAAGCCCGATTATGCCCTTTGAGTCTTGTAAGTATAAGTCCATTTTTATATAAGAGGAGGAAAACCAGCCTCAAAGTAGAAGCCCATGAAGCTCCACATATGAAGATTCCAAGCACCACATGATACCTGAAAATATTCTAGGCACCCTAGCCTAGGAGACTTTTCAATCCCAGGAGCCCATGGCACCCCAGGCCTTCCCAAGTCCACATTTAGATGGAACCCAGGATTTCTAGCCCACCAGGAGGATGTGAACCTGGCCCATGCACCAACCTTGGAGGCCACCCAAGACCAAGCCCATGCACCCAAGTTTGAGGACTACCCAAGCCCATCGAAGGACGCCCTTGCTGCCCTAAAGTTCAAGCCCAATCCCATTTAGGCATCCAAGCCCAAGAAGGAGCTTTTGACCAAGTCAAAGAAAGAGAGAAGACCAATTCTAACAAGGAGATCCTATTTTATTTCTACTTAAATTGTGTACTCCTAGTTCTAGGCCACTTTGTAATCCTTCTTCCTATCAAATCTTGTATTCCTATCCTAACTAGGAGAGGGCATGAAAACATCTATAAATACCGCACCCCTCCACTCTCTTGTAACTAATGATCAATTATTATGAATTGTTATGAATGAATTTCTCTTGAGTTTTTCTCAAATTTTAAGTGAGTTTCTATGTGATTAAGGATATCTATGTGATCCCTCCACGAATCTATGTGATCCCTGTGCCCTGCCTCCAAGCTGCCAGCCTTCTTCATCCCTTAGCCACCTTCCTCAAACCTCTCCTCCTTCTTCTTCTTTCAGTGATCTAACCTTTTGCTTCCTTGTTTTCTAACCCATATTAAGTGATTTGTAGGTCCCTTAAAGTTCACAAATCCAAGGATTCCATCTAACCAGCTTTCGGACCACCGAATTAAAAGCTACGAATCTGCAAGGTTGATAGCTTTATTTTTCAGGCTGCATTCGAGAGCGTAGAGTGAACTCTTCATGGATCAATCTTTAAATCTTTGCTAGGTACACCCTCTAGACTCCTATGGTAGCGGTATTGCAGAAGAGCTAGTCCTAACCAGGGTTTCTTAGCCTTGGCGGTCTTGTTTCTTCACTTTTAGGATTTATTTCTGCATGCCTATGCTTCAGATTTTCTATAGAATTCCTTACTTATTATCTTGGCTTGAAATTTGAGATACAAACTCCTAACTTAATGCCTAATAAAAAAAAAATAATTTGCATGCATAAATAGTCCCTCATCATGGTGTTCCTTTTGGAGTGCTTTCTTTGATGGTGATCGTCACCTCTTGCAAAAGGTTTGTACTCCTATCCCATGGGTTTGAAGATATGTTCTTTGGCACCTTTTTATGTGATTCATAGAATGGTTCCATGAGTCGCATAATTTGCATGCTTGATTTCATACATATATTACTTAATATGCATAAAGATCTGTGTAGGGCTAGTGTTAAATAGATTAACATATTAGATAAAAGTATTTTATCTTCTTCTACTGCGTCATGCATTTAGAAAAGTTTTAAATTGCATGTATCAAGGGCCCACCCTGGGTTTGCCCAACAGTGGTATCAGAACGAGGTTGAATGCATATTTAGTTTAATAATTTTGTATGAAATCGACTTGATATCCTTCACATAGTACTTGGACTAAGGTGGATTCGCCATGGCCGTCCTGTCATAGGAGAGAAGCATGGTTTAAAGGCCATCTCTTCCCATTCAATGGGGTTCTCCTATGGCAAGTAGGGGTGCCACTGTGTCATGACCTTATGAAGAAGAAAGTGAGGGATTTGATGGATAAAAAATATTTTAATCTATGTTTGTGGATCATAGCTATGTTTAGATGAGATCTAAAAGGTGCATGATCTAAAATTTTGAAAAGTTCAAATAAAAAGGAACGAATTTTAGATTTACTATTTTCTACCCAGGTAGACGAGCTGACTCGCTTCTTGCTCGAGTTGACTCATCTTTGCAGAACAAAGAAAAGTGTTCTGTCCGAGCTGACTCATCCCTACAGGAGTCGACTCGGATATGAGAACAAAGAAAGGTCTTCTAGATGAGCTGATTCACATCCTGCATGAGCTGACTCGACTAGAAAACCTGAAAATAGTAAATTTAAAGTTCATGATTTTTGTGAAATTGTTTTATTCCCTTTTGAAATTAGTTCAAAATTCAAAATAATTGAAAATGTTTCAATTGTCATGGTACACTTAATTGAGAATTAAATTGTAATTTTGAGAACCTTTAAGATTTAGGATGTGATTCTAATCTTGAGTCATGATTAACCATGGGTTAATTGGGTTAGCTGCAATTGGGTCCTTAATGGGTTAGGCCTAGGTTTAGGTGAATGGATAAATAGAGAAAAGACTAATCAAAAATTGAATTAGGTCTTGCTGTGCCCATAGTTTGGAGGTGGCAGTAGGACAACCCACCATCCACCGCTTAACTCACAGTTCAGCACCTTCAAGCCGGGTCCCTCCATCAGGCCCGCACTCCTCGCCATGCTCATGTTCAGAGGTGACAGCGGGGCAAGCCACCATCTATCGCTTGACTCATAGTTCGGCACCCTCAAGCCGGGCCCTCCACCAGGCCCACACTCCTTGTCGTGCTCAAAGTCCGGAGGTAGCGATAGGGCAACCCACCACCTATCGCTTGACTCACAGTTTGGCACCTTCAAGCTGGGTCCCTCCATCAAGTCCACACTTCTTGCCGTGCTCACAGTTCGAAGGTGGCAGCAGGGCAACTCGCCATCTACTGCTTAACTCACAGTTCGGAACCATCAAGTCGGGCCCCCCATCAGGCTCGCACTCCTCGCCATGCTCACAGTCTGGAGGTGGCAGCAGGGCAACCCGCCATCTATTGCTTGACTCATAGTTTTGCATCCTTAAGCCGGGCCCCCCATCAGGCCTGCACTGCTCATCGTGCTCACAGTCCGAAGGTGGCGGTAGTGCAACCCGCCATCTATCACTTGACTCACGTTCGGCACCCTCAAGTCGGGCCCCCCATCAAGCCCGCACTCCTCGCCGTGCTCATAGTCTGGAGGTGGCTGTAGGGCAACCTGCAATCTATAGCTTGACTCACAATTGGGCACCCTCAAGCTGGGCACCATATTAGGCCCACACTCCTCGCAGTGCTCATAGTCTGGAGGTAGCAGCAGGGCAACCCGCCATCTATCGCTTGACTTACAGTTCAGCACCTTCAAGTCGGGTCCCTCCATCAGGCCCGCACTCCTCATCGTGCTCATAGTCTAGAGGTGGCGACATGGCAACCCACCATCTACCGCTTGACTCACAGTTTGGCAACCTCAAGTTGGGGCCCCCATCAGGCTTGCACTCCTCGCCATGCTCACAGTCCAGAGGTTGTGGTAGGGAAACATACCATCTATCGCTTGACTCATAGTTCAGCACCCTCAAGCCAGGCCCCCCATCAAGCCAGCACTCCTCGCCATGCTCATAGTTCGGAGGTGGCGGCAGGATAATCCAACACCTACCACTTGACTCATAATTCGGCACCCTCAAGCTGGGCCTCCAATCAGGCCTGCACTCCTAGTCATGCTCATAGTCCAGAGGTGGCGGTAGGGCAACCCACTATCTATCACTTGACTCATAGTTCAATACCTTCAAGCCAGGTCCCTCCATTAGGCTTGCACTCCTCACCGTACTCACAGTCTGGAGGTGGCGGCAGGGCAACCTACCATCTACTGCTTGACTCATAATTTGGCACCTTCAAGCTGGGTCCTTCCATCAGGTCCGCACTCCTCACCATGCTCATAGTCTGGAGGTGGTGGCAGGGCAACCCGCCATCTATCGCTTAACTCACAATCTGGTACCTCAAGCTAGGAAACTCCAGAAGCCTCGTATCCACTACCTTACTCACAGTTCAGAGATGTCCATTGAGAAACCAAGAAATTTCACCATCTACCACTTGACTCACAGTTTGGCACCTCACACTAGAAAACTTACGAAGCCCTACACTCAAAGTCAGAAGACATCAGCCATCCCACCTCTAGGGCCGGGAGATGCAGGAGTCCTGCCTCCGAGGTCAGGAGACATTAGCGGTCCCACCTCCGAGTCAAGAGACATCAGTAGTTCCATCTCCAAGGCTAAAAGAAGCTAGAATCCTTAGACCAAAGCCGGAGATCCCTTAATCACCCCACTCACAGTTCGAAGATGTCAGTTAGAAGCTTCAAATCCCACCACCTTCCGCTCAATTCATAGCTTTGCAAGCTGAAAAACTCCTAGAGTCCTACATTCGAGCCTGCATGACTTCAAAGTTAGAGGAACGGGGATGAGATGGCCCCAGAAATTTTGGTGCCAATCCTAAGGTCCCAATGCTTGCCTTGAGTGACTAAGGCCTGGTAGAGACATGCCTACATTTTCAATAGCCCCATAGTTCATCCTCTTTCCATGCGAAAGGGAGGAGCAACTAAGTGAAAAACGAAGTCCAGGTTGGATGTTTTGGTCAAGTTAGACTACATCCTCATTGCAAAGCTAAGTCCCTTGAATATCTTAATAAAGGGTTCCTTCGAAGTACTTAAAAAAAAAAGAAGAAAAAAAAGAAAAAGAAAGAGAGAGAAGAGGGGGAGAAGAACAACAACCATAAAGAAACGGATCTTTTCATTGCTAAGTCTTCTATTACATCCTATGAAGGTTCCCGACAGGCTAGGAAATCCTTCAAAAACCTAAGTTACAAGGGAAAGAAGGACGCGCACGAGGTAAGGGAAGAAAAGCTTTCCTTGATCAAAAGTCTCTTACACTATGAAGACCCCCGATAGGCCGAGGAGTCTTTCAAAGGTTCAATCACAAAATGAAAAGAAAAAGGCTTGAAACACCCTTGCCGATCTTCACCCGACCAATGGGGAGGTCCTCTCTGGCTCTGGACACTACCCTCGGGCCCGGCACGCCCTCAGCACCAAGGTTATCCTATTCCAGAGCACACCTCCCCCGGGCACCAAAAGTATAGGCAGGACTGGCTGGAGACATTCCAGTCCCTTCTTCCCGAGAAGATGGGCACCCATCTTCTCCTGGAACTCCCATAACGAGGGTCCAGGTTGCATCAGCCGCCCCATCCTTGGAGGTCATCGATCTTGTGATTCCAGGGGTAGCTTCAGTGGCTTCTTGTTAGACCACCTCCATCAGTGTCGTGGCGGTTGTGGCCTTCTCCATAGTGACCATGATAGTGTCCACCTTCTTCGCCACCCCCCATGGGGGCTCTCCCCCTTCTTCTCTTTCCTCTTGGGGGTGGCATCGAGCTCGATGGCTTCCTTCTTCAAGACTAGACATCATCGTCAGGACACTGATCGGTCCCTCCTGAAGGATCGTTATCAGGCCCGTAATGCCGGTCAGTGCTTCCTAAAGGGTCATTATCTGGCCCGCAAGCTCTCGAGACCAGGCGACCTGAGCCTGAAATTTGTCCCACCCCATGTCCAGGCGATGGCTCTGCCTCATTGACACTCGGCAAGAAAGATGCATGAAGAAGGGGGCTAGAGGAAAAGGAAGGAGACTCTGCAGAAACTTGGTCCCTTGCACCCAAAGGTCCTTTAAAAAGGTAAGGGGACAGTTCCCTTGCAATAAAGTATGCCGCCCACCGTCGCCTCATGCCCATCGAAGGCATGCGACTATTCAACTCCCTGACCAACCAGGAAACTCCGATGCTTCGGATCAAGGGCAGTCGCCTCAATCCAAATGAAATATTCATGACCTTTCTATCGGAGGACCGAGTGCAGCATCACTTCATTAGCATGAGAGCATGATCTTCGGGATGCTGGTGCTCGAGGCATTAATGGCATAGGGGGCGCACCCCTCAATGTTAGCATGGTCGTTACTCACTTCGCCTAAAGTGATGTTTTGTCCTTTGGGCATGGGAGTGGGGGGCACTGATGTGGCACATCTACTGCGTGGAGCCTCTGCTGGCGGCCCAGCTGATAAAGAGTCCACCACCCATGTGTGGTGGCCAAACCAAAGAACCAAGGCAAGGTCAGCTCCCAGCCAGGGTCATGCTCATTGGGTGAGCCCCCCATCTAAGGCAGCTCCCGATCGGGGTCACGCTCATGCTACCAAGATGAGCCCTCCTGCCAAGGTCAGCTCCTAGCAGGGGTCTTGCTCATTAGGCGAGCCCCCCATTTGAGGCCAGCTCGTGGTCAGGGTCGTGCTCATGCTGCCAAGGTGAGCCCTCTTGTCGAGGTTAGCTCCCAGCTAGGGTCGTGCTCATAGGACGAGCCCCCATCTGAGGCTAGCTCCCGGTCAGGGTCGTGCTCATGCTACCAAGGTGAGCCCTCCTACTGAGGTTAGCTCCCAACCGAGGTCGTGCTCACTGGGCGAGCCCCCCGTCTAAGACCAGCTCCTGGCCGGGGTTGCGCTCATGCTATCAAGGTGAGCCCTCTAGCCGAGGTCAGCTCCCAGCTGGGGTCATGCTCATAGGGCGAGCCCCCCGTCTGAGACCAGCTCTCAACCGGGATCGCACTCATGCTGCCAAGGCGAACCCTCCTACCGAGGTCAGCTCCCAGCTGGGGTCATGCTCATAGGGTGAGCCCCCCGTCTGAGGCTAGCTCCCGATTAGGGTCACACTCATGCTGCCAAGGTGATCCCTCCTGTCAAGGTCAACTCCCAACCAGGGTCATGCTCATTGGCGAGCCCCCTGTTTGAGGCCAGCTTTCGGCCGGGGTCGCACTCATGATACCAAGGCAAGCCTTCCTGCCGAGGTCAGCTCCTAGCCAGGGTCGTGCTCATTGGGCGAGTCCCTCGTTTGAGGCCAACTCCTAGCCGGGGTCGTACTCATGCTACCAAGATGAGGCTCCCGAAGCAGGCCCCTTTCCTACCACACAGAGAAAAGAATTCCTGCTAATAGCAAAGGATGGAAAGATCAACAAGAATTCAAGCCACAACAAAGGGGGGACCCCGTCCGCTTTCAAGCTCTACAAGGTGGTGCACACCCCACCATTAATTCAAGTTCTGCAATGCACCGCTCGCGTGCTCTGTGCAAAGAGTGCTCCTTTAGGGGCCTTCAGGCCCTAGGTTCTGTAGGACTCCGCAATGCTGACAACCATGCAACTGGGAGCTTCAACCCCCGTATCACGAAGCCTGAACCTTCTCCAAGAGGAGTATTCTATTAAGACCCTAGGGCCTTGCAATGCTCAAACAGTCCCTATAGGAATGGAAACTCCCTACCGTGGCACGGGGCTCAACGGCATGATGCCTACCCCTCCCACAGGGAACTGCAGCACCAGAATGGACAGGATATATGCCATGCCAGCATGCACCCCCAAAGAAAGGATCTCCTCCTAAGGACTGGTTTGACAGGAGGGAAGCCGCATGCAACAGTAAGCCCCTCCTAGAGAGGGCAAAAGGAAAGGGACACCGGGACAAAGCCCCAGACTTGATCTGGGCCATCCCATAGAAAAAAGGAGGAAAAAAGGAAAAGGAGAAAAATGAGACAGGTGAGGAGGAGATGGAGGGCGAGCGAGCAAGGGATCCCCAGTAGACCCTTCCAGGATCCCATCTTAGCTTATTCTTTCCACCTCAATTCTATCTTACACCCTCTCGGTGGAGAGCCCCCCAAGCTCTCCACCACAAAGGTTCTGTTTTCCTTGATCATCCCATTTGACTTGATCATCGAAATGTTCCCATCAAAATCCCCAGCCCGGGTCTCCTCTTTTTTGCAAGATGACCGAACCAAGGAGCCAGCCAAGAAAGGGAGGCACGAGCATCCCATGAGACCCGACACACTCGTGGCACGTCAGAGCTACAAGCCATGGCGATCTTGGCGGCAACAATCCTGAACTAATTCATCAGCTAATATATTCTTGAAAAGTATAAAGCTATAATATATTAGTATAATATAAAATATAATTCACAAAACTATACTATGTTCTGATGGGGACCCGAGAGCCCAGCCACCTCAGTAGCCAAGTGGAGTCCCAGTCACATCCGGGATTGTGCCACCTAGGATTACATAGAGGATCACAGGAAGACGGCCCGTGCATGACCACATGCCAGCACACCCCTTCCACCCTCCAGGCACATCAACTCCACACACCATCAAGTGAGAAAGGAAGGTCAAGTGGATAAACATGAATCCCTTGACTCATGCCAAGCAACTAAGGAAAGATGTGGTCCCCCCCCAAGCCCAAAAGAGTAGGTGTTTGGCACCCCACATGGTCCCCCCTTGGTCCCCTCTTCTTTCCTTATTTTTCTTGAGTTTTTTTAGAAATTGTATAAAACCTTCCATGTTGTCACTCAGCAAATCAGGAAGGATTGTGGTGCATCATATGTTCTTTACTTGCTTTCTAAGTAATTGGTTCCTATATAAGGACCCCTCTCTTATATTGAAAAAATAATGAAGATGAATTTTTGAAGAAAAAAAAGTGTTCTCGGTTCTACCTCCAAGTGGGAGTGCCTTTGTCCTTCAGGACGTCTTCACCTTCGGGCGTCGAGGGGTGTGAAGCCCTAGTTATCCCCTTTCCTGTCGAGTCCCCCTCTAGGTCTTAGGGATTTTCCTTTACGGCCCCTGGTAGTGATTTGGTTGGGATGCCCTAGGCTCTGCATGTAGTGAGATGGGTGGGATGCCCTAGGCTACATGTAGTAGGATAGGTGAGATGCCCTAGAGATGAGAGGTCTCTCCGTGAATGTAAGTCCCTAGTCCTAGAGTGTCCAATTTTTCTACCCTCCATCCCCATTGTTCCTTCACCACCCCATTACAAAAAAAAAAAAAAAAAAATAAGGGTACCCTAATCTAGGTGACTTCAAGGCTCACCGATCAATCCTCCCCCCACCTATCCCACATCAACTTGGTATCAGAGCCTAGAGGTTTAGGGTATTCATTATTTCCTTTTTTGCCCCATTTTATTCTTGTTATTCCTGCTATCTTCTATTTATCCCCAGCTTATCCTCGACTTATTCCCATCATCTCCTTCCTTGATCCATCTGACCCCTCATCTCCCTGTCGAATCTCCTCATCGCTACGATGCCTCGCCAACGCCCCCGTCTCCCATCGGATCCTCCCTGCTCCCATGCCATCAGCTGATGACCACCATCGAGCCATGGCCATGCCATCATCCTTACCATGAAGCCTCCTGTTCAGACTGCCCAGATCCGATCAACGCCTCCATCGGATCCCTGATCTCACCCATGAAGCCTTACCGGTAGATCTCCCGGATCGCGTTCACCACTGGCCGGGCCATCCTCGGATGCCATCGCCGACCAAGGACCGACTCAGCTCCACCAACATCACCCAGATTCGGACGATCCTGCTCTTGCCCAAGCCACCCATCCTCCTCCTCTCCTCCGCCTGACCAGCCATCTTCCAGCCCTAGACTGGTGCCTGCACTACCATTTGAGCCGCCTTTCCCTTCCACCACCATTCGACAACCGTGCTCCCACCGGACATCCTTCCCTCTGGCCATCGATCCTCTCGAAGCCCATCGATGGTCATTTTCTTTCCTCCTCTCCCACTGGAACCGCCCATGGTCGTCCGCCCCTGCTGCTCAACCCGTCCATCCACCCTTGCTGCTTCACCCGTCAGTCCGCCCTACTGCTCCGTCGTCTGTCCGCCATTGCTACTGCGTCGTCTGCCATCCATCCGCCCTACTACACCGCCCTACTGCTCTGCCCATCCGTGCCACGCTCCTCTCCCCCACACCGCCGTCCGCCCCTACTTCCTGTCGGCCACCCAAGCTCGTCGCCGGCCGTCACAACCTCCACCAACCGTCATGACCTCTGCATCTGCCATCGTTCAGCCTCCTTCGATCCGTGGAGAAGGAACCCAGCACTTGCACGAACGTGAAAGCACCGCTCCTCAAAGTGCACGGATCTCAAAGTAACCTAAAGATGGTATATTACAGATCTCAAAGCTGCATGATTCTCGGAGCAATCAAAATTAAAATTCATCAAGCACTGCATAGACTTCAAATAATGGGTTTCAGTTTCACCCAAGTCATCTTCAAACTCGACGGAGTCGAGTTCTCCCTACTCTAGGGGAATGTGGGGACCCGAGAGCCAAGCCACCTCAGTAACCAAGTGGAGTCCCAGTCACATCCGAGATTGCACCACCTAGGATTACATGGAGGACCACATGAAGACGGCCCGTGCATGACCACATGCCAGCACACCCCTTCCACCCTCCAAGCACATCAACTTCACATGCCATCAAGTGAGAAAGGAAGGTCAAGTGGATAAACATGAATCCCTTGATTCATGCCAACCAACTAAGGAAAGATGTGGTCCCCTATTCTTTCTTTATTTTTTTTGAATTTTTTTAGAAATTGTATAAAACCTTACATGTTGTCACTCAGCAAATCAGAAAGGATGGTGGTGCATCATATTTTTTTTACTTACTTCCTAAGTAATTGTCCCTATATAAGGACCCCTCTCTTGTATTGAAAAAATAATGAAGATGAATTTTTGAAGAAAAAAAGTGTTCTTGGTTCTGCCTCTGAGAGGGAGTGCCTTCGTCCTTCGGGACATCTTCGCCTTCGGGCATCAAGGGGTGTGAAGCCCTAGTTATCCCGTTTCCCGTCGAGTCCCCCTCTAGGTCTTAGGGATTTTCTTTTTCGACCCCAGGTAGCGATTTGGGTGGGATGCCCTAGGCTCCGCATGTAGTGAGATGGGTGGGATGCCCTAGGCTACATATAGTGGGATGAGTGAGATGCCCTAGAGGTGAGAGGTCTCTCCGTGAATGTATGTCCCCAGTCCTAGAGTGTCCAATTTTCCTACCCTCCATCCCCATTGTTCCTTCACCACCCCATTATAAAAAAAAATTGAAAAAAAAGGGTACCCTAACCTAGGTGACTTATAGGCTCATCGATCGATCCTTCCCCCCATACCTATCCCACATCAACTTGGTATTAGAGCCCAGAGGTTTAGGGTATCCATTATTTTCTTTTTTGCCCCATTTTATTCTTGTTATTCTTGTTATCCTCTACTTATCCCCAACTTATCCTCGACTTATTCTCATCATCTCCTTCCTTGATCCATCTGACCCCTTATCTCCCCACCGGATCTCCTCACCACTGCGATGCCTTGCCAATGCCCCGTCTCCCGTCGAATCCTCCCTGCTCCCTTGCCATCAGCCAATGACCACCACCGAGCCACAGTCATGCCATCATCCCTGCCATGAAGCCTCCTGTCTGGACTGCCCAGATCCGATCGATGCCTCCACCGAATCCTTGATCTCACCCATGAAGCCTTACCGACAGATCTTCTAGATCGCATTCGCCACTGGCCGAGCCATCCTCGGATGCCATCGCCGACCAAGGACCAACTCAGCTCCGCCAACATTGCCCAGATCCAGACGATCCTACTCTTGCCCAAGCCGCCCATCCTCCTCCTTCTCTCCTCCGCCCGACTGACCGTCTTCCAGCCCCAAACCGATGCCTACACTACCATTTTATATAATATACTATAAGTATTATATATTATATGTTATATATTATATAATATTTTATATTATGATGATAATTCTAATATAATATATTAGAATTTCTTCAAACTAATTCATTAGCTAATACATTCCAGAAAAGTATAAAACTATAATATATTAGTATAATATAAAACATAATTCACAAAAATATAGTATATTAGAATTATATTTTATAATTCTAATATGTAAAATATAAAATATAATGTATTGTAACATAAAATATTATCCTAAAAATAATAATTCTAGTATAAAACAATAATATAAAATATAATTCATAAAACTATGATATGTTATATTATATTGGAAATAAAATATAATATATTAGAATTATCTCAAACTAATTCATCAGCCAATATATTTCCAAAAATTATAAAATTATATTATGTTAGTATAATATACAATTTTTAAAATGGAATTTTTAAATATTTTATATTATAAAATATATAATTCTAATATAATATATTTCTAAAAAGTATAAACTTAAAAATATTAAATAATATATTAAATCTATATATAATATAATATAATATAATATCATTTTTATTATAAAATAAAAAATAAGAAAATATTTTAATTAATAATATGTTATAATACTACTATAGAGTATATCGTATATTGTAATATTATATTATAATATAAAATATATTAATGTATCATAATATCATGGTGTTGCTGCATCAACTCCTGGACCGGGGACCGGGGGCGGTTGGATGTGCTGGAGTGCTCCTGTCCCAGAAGAACCTGCAACAAAGTCCCCAAGGACACCGGTGGTGTTCCGGCGGGGCACCCTCCGATGCCTAAGTTAGTAGGAGGTTGAAGGTAACAGAATTGAGGAATAATGGGATGAACAGCATATGGAGAGGGAAGAGTTCTTCTAACTTCGAACGAGATCCCCCTAGTACCTTATATAGGCATAGAACAGTCCAAAATCCATTAGGGGAGAAGGAGAGGCTGAGAAAGATCGATCTACCCCTAGGAGAATCTGGAGAGTGGCCACGTGGCGCGCAGATACGGTGGCATCGTGGAAGTAGTGGAGCAAGGCTGTTGGGATAGCAGGATCCCGCAGTAATAGAAAGGTGCTTCTTGAATTCCCTGGATGCCAAGGCTCGCCTGTCGAACGTCGACCGTGGGAAAGCCGGTAGGCTGGACTAGAGGCCAACCCTCCAAAGTAGAGCGACGAGCTGGACCCCAGCAGGAGAGGGTCGTTCGGAACTCAGCTCCAGTGGGTCGGACCGCTGAAGGAGAACGACGGGCCGGACCCTAGCAGGAGAGGGTCGTTTAGAACTCAGCTCCAGCGGGTCGGACCGTTGAAGGAGAACGACGGGCCAGACCCCAGTAGGAGAGGGTCGTTCGGACCTCAGCACCAGTGGGTCGGACCGCTGAAGGAGAACGACGGGCTGGACCCCAGCAGGAGAGGGTCGTTCGGACCTCAGCTCTGGTGGGTCGGACCGCTGAAGGAGTACCAGTCGGAGCTCTGAAGGGGTGGCCCGGTTGGACCGCAAGAATGGGTCGGTTCTGCTTGAGGGTGAGCCGTCAGGGTATAACACTATCCCCCTTGCCCTTGTGCTTCGAGCAAGCTCGTAGGCTCGAAGTGCGAGGACATTAAATAGCAGTAAATGCACCAGTCCTTTAGATGATGGCAAATTCGATTTGGTGTGCTGTGACTAGCCACCTTCTGCTCCAATTTTTGCTCCGGGACAAGTGTCAGTGTTTGATTGGCAAAGACAAGGGGAGCAGTCATTGCGGTACGGTGCCTGGCAGCTACCCGTTTGGATTCTTGACGTGACATGGGGCACGTGGCTCCATCAGAGCGGTTGGGGCACTTTCCGGAGTGGTTCATCCACCGTTGCTTCAACTATCATGCGGATCACGGCCGTATATGATCCGGCACGTCCCCTCAGATTCCCGTCCAACTCAAAAACTGAGGTGCCAGCCATCGGATCTCGGCACGTGGGGGGATGCATTGGGAAGCTGCCCCCGGATGCCTATAAAAGGAGGGACGCAGTGCCCAGAAGGAACTTCTTGCCGTGCTTGTGCTTGAAGAGAAGGTAGTCTCCTCCCTCCTTGCACTGCTTTAGCCTCTCCTAGAGAACCAGGGGACCAGGTTAGTCCCATCTTCACCCCCCCCATCTTCCTCCCTTTCTGTAACCCAATTTAGAATGGCCTCTGGGAGTTGGGGTTCGGCTCGAGGTAATAGGGAACCCGATCCTTTTGATATTCCTTCAGCCATGACCCGTGAGAGGGTCGAAAACCTGAGGATTGTATATAACATTCCTTCCACTTTACACCTGACCATCCCTAGCCGTGAGGGTAGAGTGAACGGGCCTTTGAACTTAGGAGCTCTCCCCGTGTATGAAGACCACCTGAAAGCCGGTCTTCGTTTCCCAACCCATAGCTTCTTTGTTCAGATTTTCAACACCTATAGAGTCACCCCCACCCAGCTGACCCCCAATAGCATTCAGGTTCTCTGCAGCTTTGTGGTTCTGTGTCGGGAGGCCGACATCGAGCCAAGGGTATCTTTATTTTCCAATTTTTTCTTGTTGAAACAAGACTTCTGAAGTCAGGATTGGTGGATGTTCAGTCCACGCCCTGGCCAGAAAGTTCTAGGGGGGCTTCCATCCACAATTCATGGATGGAAGTCCCGGTACTTCTTTGTAGATAGCCTGAAGCCATGGGGCTTTGAGGCAGCCTAGAGGGAGCCGAGGCCGAATGCTCTGAATGGAAGGAAAGTCTCGAGGGTCGACGAGGTTGACTTCCACAAATTGGATGATGAAGATCCAAAGTTTGTCGGCTTTATGCTTCACGAGGGGAGTCTTCACCAGGCCGGACTCAGCCGGCACCCGATGTTAGGTAGGATGAGAGTCGTAGAGAGAGATTGGATTTTTTATCCTCTGTTGGCTTGGCAATCGCATCTTACTTTAACTTTGTTTGTTGACAGGCGGGAAGATGAAGCTGCATCAGGTGGTCCTTTCGGCATGGTCTGCACAGCGGAGGGTTGTTTGGATTACGGTGCCAACCCCACAGGAGTCGAAGAAGCGGGCGACAGAATCGGCGCTCGAGAGGCCGAAGAAATGATGGATGGCAGAGCCGTCTGCCATGGTGGTATCGGTTGAGTCAGGAGATGACATGCCTCTGACCAAACCTCGAATGATGATCACATCCGAGCGATCCTCTTTAGTCAGACAACTGGTCACCCCGATAGAAGAGAGGCTTCTGATGCCGACCGGGGCAGACGCTGCTCCTTCGTCCCTGCCATTGGAGCTGACTACAGTGATCCCCTCGATGATCTGGGGAACCCCCACAGGAGAGGGGCCATCAGCCATTGATGAGAGGGCCGGCGATGCCCATGAGGAGGAGGAGCACCGAAAGTGGCGCGATGCCGAGGAAGCTAAGGAGCTGCTTTAGAGGGCCACTCCCGACAATGATGGGCGGTCAGTAAATGAGGCCGCAAGGAGTTCCCTTCATCATCTTCTGGGGGTGAGTTTCACTTTTCTTATCTTCACTTCAAATTCATGATTGGTGATTCTCTAACTGTGAGTTTCTGTCGGCAGCTTGTCAAAGACAACCTTCTGATGGACGACGGCCTGGGCGAGCTGCTCAATCTGAAGGAGCAGTTGACCCAAAGGGCCGAAGTGGCAGAGCTAGCAAGGGACACAGCTTGGGAGGCGCTGACAACCTCCAGAGAAGAGGTGCTCGGCTTGAGGGCCATAGCGGCAGAAGTGTCCACTCTGTGGGCCGAGTCCGAGGCCCAGAAAAAGCAGCTGGAGAACTTGCTGACCCAGAAGGTGGATCGGGAGGCAAGTTTAAAAAATAAGAAGAAAAAAATCAAGTCCCTAACCTGTCAGCTGGCCGTCGAGGAGGGGCATCTGACTGAGTGCGAGGTCCGTGCACAGGGCCACCAGGCAGTGGTGAAGAGATATAAGGGCTTGCTGAAGATGGCCTAGGAACTACTGAAGACGGCTGGTGAGAAGGCCATTGCAACCTACAAGGCCTCAGAGGACTTCATTGAGGAGATGAACGAAGCCGGGACGGTCGGCTTCAACTATGGATACGACGAGTGCCTGGGAAAGGTTAGTGCAGCCTTCCCAGACCTCGATCTATCATTCCTTCAACCATCGAAGTCGACGGAAGAGGTGGGTTCGGATGCGGCGTATTCGATTACCAGAACGGCCAGTGCCCCAGTGGAGGCCATCATAGAAGTGGCCAGAACGGATGCCCCAGTTGGAGCCAAGGCAGAAGCAGCCGAAGGGGTCGAGGAGGCCGAAGTGGCTGCTATCACTGAGGGGGCTGAAATGGCTGTAGATGTTGTAGCTCCCGAGGGTCAGACCTAGTTGTATGTAAAGGTCTGACCTTCAGTCTTTGTAAAGAAACTTTTTGGAAGCAATGAAAAACTTTATTTTGTTGTCTTTTTGCACTATCTCATATCCTTCTCTCTGAGATCCCACTAAGTGTGGGCTAGTCGGCTGATCTGAGTGGGTGGTCGGACCTCCAGGGTAAGCGTTGAACAGTGACTCAAACCGAACTAGATTCCCATAGGATTTCTACTCTAAGTATTGGTCCGTTGGCTTTCCGGACCATGATCGATCGAAGTAGCGATCGGATGGTAGCTCAAGCAAAAGCAATGAGCTTAGGTATTTAACCTAAGTGTCGGTCCGTCGGCTTTCCCAACCCAGAAGTAGTTGAGGCAGCGGTCGGATTTCAGCTCAGGCTAGAGCAACGAGCTTAGGAATTCAACCTAAGTGTTGGTCCGTCGGCTTTCCAAACCCAGAATTAGTTGAGGTAGCGGTCGGATTTCAGCTCAGGCCAGAGCAACGAGCTTAGGAATTTAACCTAAGTGTTGGTCCGTCGGCTCTCCGAACCCAAAAGTAGTTGAGGCAGTGGTTGGATTTCAACTTAGGCTAGAGCAACGAGCTTAAAAATTTAACCTAAGTGTTGGTCCGTCGGCTTTCCGGATTGGGCTGCCCTATAGACTTTGCTGACCAGAGTCGGACTTTCGGAAGTGGGCTGCCCTAGAGCCTTTGCCGATCGGAGTCAGACTTTCGGAAGTGGGCTGCCCTAGAGCCTTTACCGACCAGAGTCAGACTTTCGGAAGTGGGCTACCCTAGAGCCTTTGTCGATCGGAGTCGGACTTTCGGAAGTGGGCTGCCCAAGAGCCTTTGCCGATCGGAGTCGGACTTTCGGAAGTGGGCTGCCCTAGAGCCTTTGCCGACCGGAGTCGGACTTTCGAAAGTGGGCTGCCCTAGAGCCTCTACCGACCGGAGTCGGACTTTCGAAAATGGGCTGCCCTAGAGCCTCTACCGACTGGAGTCGGACTTTCGGAAGTGGGCTGCCCTAGAGCCTTTGCCGACCGGAGCCGGACTTTTGGAAGTTGGCTACCCTAGAGCCTTTGCCAACCGGAGTCAGACTTTTGAAAGTGGGCTGCCCTAGAGCCTTTGCTGATCGGAGTCGGACTTTCGAAAGTGGGTTGCCCTAGAGCTTTTGCTGATCGGAGTCAGACTTTCGGAAGTGGCCTGCCTTAGAGCCTCTGCCGATCAGAGTAGGACTTTCAGAAATGGGCTGCCCTAGAGCCTCTGCCGACTGGAGTCGGACTTTCGGAAGTGGGCTACACTAGAGCCTTTACCGACCGGAGTTGGACTTTCGGAAGTGGTTCGTAGAAGAAATGTGGACTTCATTGATAATACTTGCGGAGGTTGTCTACATTCCACAGATGCACCATCTATTGCCCGTCCAGAAATTCAAGTCGATAGGTGCCGACTCGAACCACTTCAACGACCCGATAAGGTCATTCCCAATTCTGGGAAAGCTTGCCTTGCTCGGTCAGCCTCAAAATCTCGACCTCCGCAAGACCAGGTCTCTGACTCGGAAAGCTCGTGCCTTGACTCACGAGTTGTAATACTTCGCCATCTTTCGGTGGCATACCTTCATCTTCATGCTTGTCCAAAGTCTTGTTTCTTCAAGCAAGTCCAGGTCAGCCCTTCGCCGTTTGGAGTTGGCTGGTTCGGTGTAGTGGTCAATCCGGAGAGATTGAAGAGAGGTCTCAATAGGGATGATAGCTTCACTTCCATAAGTGAGGTTGAACGGAGTTTCACCGTCGATGCTCTGGCGGTCATCCGATACGCCCATAATACTGAGTGGAGTTCCTCTGCCCAAAGTCCCTTTGCCTCATTGAGCCAGGTTTTCAGCTCATGCAAGATTGTCCGGTTGGTGACTTCAACCTCTCCATTGCATTGGGGGTGCCCGACTGACATGAGTCGGTGAGAGATATGATATTGTTGACAAAAGTCTTGAAACATAGAGTTATCGAACTGTCTTCCATTGTCGGTAATAATTGGCCGAGGAATGCTGAACCGAAAGATGATATTATTCCGGATGAAGTTCTCCACCTTGGCCTCTGTTATCTGTGCTAGTGGTTCGGCCTCCACCCACTTGGTGAAGTAATCGATGGCCACAAGCAAAAATTTTCGTTGTCCGGAAGCCGGAGGAAAAGGTTCTAAGATATCCATTCCCCACTATAAGAACGGCAATGGGGCGGTGATCAGAGTCAGCTCACTAGCGGGCCTCCTTTGAATGACGGAGTACCTTTGACACGCGTCGCACCTTCGGACGAAGTCCGACGCATCCCTCTGAATGGTCGGCCAGTAGTATCCCTGCCGAATGATCTTGTAAGCTAAGGATCATTCCCCAAGGTGGTCTCCATAGATGCTTTCATGGACTTCTCTGAGGGCGTAGTCGGCGTCTGTCAGCCCCAAGCACTTTAACAGCGGCTGTGAGAATGACCTCTTATAAAGGACGTGGTGCGGGCACCAGACTCAGAAGAAGACTTCAGAGCTCCATCTGGATCTCTGATTAACCTTGCCCAAAGAATTAGGGTTTTTTGGCTTGTAATAAGGGTTGACTTGATCAACTCAATTTTAGCTTGAGTCTATATTACCTGCATTTTTTATTTTATTGAGTCATGTTGACTCAGTAGTGGACTAGGGTTTCAACCTGGGGTGTTACATTTTCTCCCAAGACCAAGCAAGTGGGTGCCACACTCCCAGCCATACGCCTGAGTCCAGGGGGTGCCACATCTCCATCCAGCAGGCTTTGGTCCCCACACCACAGATAGCAGCTCCCCTCTTTCACGCACCAATTGAGGAGAAATCCACCAGGGGTCCACAAATCAAGGGGGCGGCCCAAGACTTCCCAAAAGAACCAAACTATAAAAGGGAAGAAATTCTCTTGGAGAGGAATTCAAGGAGGCGCCCATTACCTGCCAGAAATACTCAAAACAAAGTTAGAAGGAGCCATAACTTGGGGAGAAAGAAAAGGAGGTATCCAAAAAGGGTTGAGCCATGGAAGGAAGGAGATTTCTCTTGAAAAGCAAGGTTAGGAGGCGCCCTAATCATTCCAACTAAAGCCAGATATAAAAGGCAACAAATTTTCTCTTGGAGGGAAAGGTTAAGAGGCACCCAAACACTTCCAGATAAGGCCAAGCATAGAAGGAAAAAAATATTTTCTTGGAGGTCAAGACAAGGAGGCGCCACCCACTTTCCTTTTTGAAGCTTCAATCAACTTTGGAATTAATTGGCCGGCCATATGAGTAGGGATTGATATCCTAATTTGAAGATCCCCTCCTTTAGTCCCACATGGGAAGATGTAAAACCCTACTCTCTTGTAATGGCCTATAAATTAAACCCCATGTAAGTTTGAAAAAATCAGATGAATGAAACCAAATTTTTTTTGTGAGCAAACTTTGTGTTTTCTCTCTTCCGCACTTGCATCCAGGTGTTGAGCTCCGTGAGGGAGTAAATCCGGGTTCCCCAGGAACCTTGAGGAGGTGTGAGATCTCCAAAACCCAAACCCTAGGTTAGCCACTTCTACTCCAAAACCCTAGCCGTCCACCATCCACTTCAATACCCCAAACCCTAGCCTACTCCACCTCCCACGGCCTCTTTCTCCAAGTCCAGGCCGACCACCAGCATCCAGCTACAGTCCGGATACTTCAGATCCAAAGCTCTTTCCAGAGGGAGTCGAATTAGCCTTCAAGAGAATCCGGATCTCAGCAACATCAGCCTTCAAGTTCTTCGAACTGGTAAATCCTTTCCCGAGTCTCTGAATCCATCACTTGTTTTTCTTCTTCCCAGATCTTGAGTCTAGGAGAAGCTGACCCAGCCACGAGACCAGTATTGGAGGATCCATTACGAAGATAGCCGAATCCGAGGATCCAACAATATGCCCGAGAGAGTTCTTTCACCCAAATTCTGTGAAGATCACTGTCTGGTTGGTAACCCATCTCTCCTCTCTATTTCTGTCCTGTTGAAAGTTCAGAGCGAAACCCTAGGTCTGGGAGTTTCTCAACCCCCAGCGATCCGTTACTTCTGAACTACTCTGATAACCTAGTTTTTCTAAATTGTGCTTTCAATCCTTACCTAGTTTCCTTTAACTTAGTTTAACTTTACTTTGAGTCAAAGTCAATTTCTGAAATATAAAAAAAAAGAAAAGAATTAATCTTAATTTTACTTCCGCATACGCTTCTTGTTTTTTGTTCTGCATCATTTTTGGTATCAGAGCTTTCGTGCTACATCAGGACGCCGTCGAGGATGACGTACTTAGAGGCCATCAAGTGCACCCGCTTGGCCTCTGCCGGATCTTCCAAAAGAGTTCCCTTAGCCAGGAAAGTAAGGATTGGATCCATCCAAGAAGTTTCATGTTCCACCTGGTGGACCTCGGTCGACTCGTCCACAATACTGGGGTGCCGCAGATGCTCCACAAAGGTTCGATCAGAAGTCCCGCTGGCGACCGTAGCCAACCTTGATAGAGCATCTGTCCGAGAGTTCTGCAAACGAGGTATGTGGAGGATTTCAAAAAATCTAAACCGAGAAATGAGGTTTTGTACCTTGTTTAAGTATTTTTTCAGGGTCGGATCCCTCGCTTCAAACTCCCCTTTTACTTGGTTAACCACCAGTTGGGAGTCAGAGAAGACTCTGAGTTGGTTGATGCCCAGTTCGTTGGTGATTCATAGCCCTGCAAGGAGGGCTTCGTGCTCCGCCTGATTATTCAACACCTGAAATAAAAAATGTAATGCATATTCCAGGTTTTCCCCATCCGGGTCGGCCAGGATCAGTCCGGCCCCATAGCCTGCCAGGTTGGACGCTCCGTCTATGTAGAGGGTCTTGGCAGGTTCAGCTTCATAGATGGCATCGGCTTCAGGTACTTTGGCCATTCGAGGAGGCGTTTCCTGTCCCCATGTACACTCTTCAATGAAGCCAGCAATTACCTGGGCCTTCAAGGTGGATCATGGCTGGAAAGAGATGTCGAATTCGCCTAGCATGATAGCCCACTTGGCGAGCTGACCAAATATATCCAGGCTCCGAAGGATTGCCTTGAGGGGTTGGTCGGTCATCACCACAATCGAATGTGCTTGGAAATACGGTCGGAGCCATTTGGCGGACGTGACCAAAGAATATATTAGCTTTTGCATCTTGGGGTATCTTGTTTCGGCATTGTGGAGGACTTTGCTGATATAATAGATGGGCTTCTGCTTTCCATCCTCTCTGACTTGCAAGAGGACGGTGTCGATCGCTTCGTCCAATGCTGAAAGATAGAGGTACAAAGGCTCCCCCTCTGTCGGCTTGGCCAGCAACGGAGTGTTCTTCAAGTATTCCTTCAATGCTTCGAAAGCTGACCGACACTCATCAGTCCAAACAAAACCCTCCGACTGGTGCAGGGTCTTGAAGAATGGCAGGGACTTCTCAATCGAACGGGAAATAAAATGGCTGAGAGAGGCGATTCAGCTGGTGAGCTCTTGCACCTGCTTCTTGTTGGTCGGATGCGCCATCTCAATGATGGCCTTTATCTTGTTGAGATTCATTTCGATTCCTCTTTATGTGACCAAAAACCCAAGGAACTTGCCAGAGGTTACCCCAAAAGTACACTTTGTGGGGTTCAGCTTCATCTGATGGTACCTGAGTACGTCGAAGGATTCCTGCAAGTCCCTAATGTGGTCGGCCTTATAGAGACTCTTCACTATCATATCATCCACATAAGCCTCCATGTTCCTGCCCAGCTGACCTTCGAATGCTCGATTGATCAGCCTCTGAAAAGTGGCACCAGCATTTTTCAAGTCGAAGGGCATCATTCGATAACCGTATAGATCCTTATTAGTGACAAAGGCGGTCTTCTCCTCATCCTTCGGATGCATCTTTATCTGGTTGTAGTCGGAGAAGGCATCCATAAAGCTGAGAAGTTGGTGGCCGGCCGTGGCATCCACCAGCTAATCTATCTTGGGCACCGGGAAGCTGTCCTTCGAACAAGCCTTGTTGAGATCAGTGTAATATATACATATTCTCCACTTTCCATTGGCATTCTTCACCATTACCACATTTGCTAGCTACTCAGGGTAGTAGACTTCCCTGATGAAGCTGACATCTCGGAGCTTCTTCACTTCCTCATCGATCGCTTTCTGCCTTTCGGCAGCAAAACTTCTCTTCTTCTGTCGGACAGGTCGGTAGGTCAGATCTACCTTGAGTTGGTGAGTGATGACCTTCGACGGTATTCCGGGCATGTCCGATGCCGACCAAGCAAAGACGTCGGCATTACTCCTAAGAAAGCCGATCAGTTCTGACTTAATATCCTCACTGAGGGAACCTCCAATATGGAGAACTCTGGTGGGATCATCCTCTTGAAGTGGAACAAACAGAATCTTTTCTCCTGGCTAACCAAGACCATCGACCTCAGCTCTAGGGTCAAGTTGCTCCGGAGTGGGATGGCCTTCTGATTGTTGGTTCATAATGGTCAGACACTGCCTGGCCATCCGACGGTCTCCCCTCATCACTCCAACCCCGCTCCTGGTCAGAAATTTCGCCAACAGATGGTAAGTGGACATGATGGCTTTGAATTTGTTGAGGGCCGGTTGGCCCAAGATGGCATTATAAGGTGAGGTCATCCGAACGACCACAAAATTGATGGGGAGGGTTTTCTAGAAAGGCTCCGTCCTGATAGTCACAGGGAGAACTATCTCCCCTTCCAATCCGACGGAGTTACCCCTGAAGCCTGTCAGCAGTGCGGGGGATTCCTGCAACATGGACCTGGATAGATTCATTCTCACAAAAGCATCATATAGCAATACCTCTATTGAGCTTCCATTATCTATAAGTATTCTCCTTACATCATAATTGGCAATCACTGCTGACACGACTACAGGATCATTTTCAAAAACATGAGTCTCCAGAAGATCTTCATCAGAGAAGGTGATGGTGTTGGAGCCCCGGGACCTTTTAGCAATATCGGTCCCATCCTTATAGCTTCTTCTGGATCGCCGATGCAGCATGCCGACATCCCCGCCAGTCGGCCTCTGATTGGGGAGCTCCGTCTCCTCCGGAGGGTTTTGGGCATTTGATGCTTCAGCCCGATCCCGATGGGGTCGGACATACTTGCGCAGGTATCCCCTCCGGATGAGGTCTTCAATGGCATCTTTCAGCTACAGGAACTCTTCAGTATTGTGCCCATGATCCCTATGGAACCGATAGAATTTGTCTTTATTCCTTAGGATAGGAGGACCCCTCATCGGTCGAGACCTTTGCAAAATGGTCTCATTCTTGATCTCTATGAGGATCTTCTGTCTTGGCAGGGATAGAGGCGCGTAAGTCTCGAACCTTCGGGGGAAGTCCCTCGGCTTCGGACTTCGGCGTTGGGCCAACCGCCGACTATCACTCGGAGGTCAAACTTCAGGAGTCTTATCGCTCCGTTTCTTGGAGGTCGGCCTTCCCTCAGCTTGACGTTGGCCGGTCGCTTGTTCTTCCGCCAGAGCATACTTCTACGCTCTGGCCAGGAGTTCGCTGTAGCTTGTCGGATGTTTCTTGTCCAGGGTGAAGGTCAGCCTGGATGAGCAAAGCCCTCGCTTGAAGGCTGACATCGCTACAGCCTCATTTAAGTCCGGGACCTCCATGGCTGCTGAGTTGAAACAGGCCATGAAGTCCCGAAGGGTCTCTCCCTCCTTTTGCAGCACGAGGAAGAGGAAATTCGATATTCTTCGGGATCTGACTGCAAGTCCTGAAATGGAAAAGAAAAAGTGATTCAAGTTGAGAAAAGGAATGGATCGTACCTGGCCAGATGGCAGAGAACCATATCTAGGCGATCTTCTTAAGGGTAGGGAGGAAGGAAATGTAGTGGAGGGCATCGGAGGCACCTTGTACCATCATATGGGCTTTGTATGTGCCCAGATGGTCCATCAGATCAGTGGTACCGTCGTAGGGGTCCACTTGTGGAATCTTGAAATGGCGGGGAATCATCTTCGCTAGAATCTCGTCCAAAAATAGGGGACGGGAGTCGTATACCTGTCCCCCTTCGGCCTTCTGCCAGAGGGCGATTTCGGCAATGTGCTCCTCCATGCACATGATCTTGCTGGCATAGTCCCTCGGTGGTTCGGTAGCAGGCTGACTGCCGACCAGGATAGATTCGGTGTAGGAAGGTGAAGCCGACCTCGCCCTTTTGCCATCGGTGCGGTCGCCCAATGACCTCCGGGGCTCTGTGACGATGCGAGAATAATGCTGGGGAACCTCCGGCCGTCGGCTTCCTTCAGTGACAGTTGGAGGGTTGGTGCAGGAAATAGCTGGTAGTTGCTGACGGTTGTCGGCTGCTTCCTGGAAACGCTGAACTACGGCAGTAAGCATTTCAATGCGATTCACCAAAGTTTGGAACTACTGCAACCCCAGTGTGATGGTGGGTTCTGCGGCAGTGGTGGCGGTGGCGGTGACATCATTTTCCATGGGAGGTTCCTCAGACCTGGGAGGGAAAGTACCTCTTCTGGCAGTGGCATTTGGAGCTCTTCCCTTAGCCATTTCATAGCAGGGGCGATGGATTCCTAGTTTTGGAGAAGGGAGCGCCCTTCCTCTAGTGCCAATCTATTGCTGCGTCAACTCCTGGACCGGGGACTGGGGGCGGCTGGATGTGCTGGAGCGCTCCTCTCCCGGAAGAACCTGCAACAAAGTCTCCAAGGGCATCGGTGGTGTTCCAGCGGGGGACCCTCCGATGCCTAAGTTAGCAGGAGGTTGAAGGCAACATAATGGAGGAATAATGGGATGAACAACATATGGAGAGGGAAGAGTTCTTCTACCTTCGAACGGCGTCCCCCTAGTATCTTATATAAGCACGGAACAGTCCAAAATCCGTTAGGGAAGAGGCTGAGAAAGACCGATCTATCCCTAGGAGAATCTAGAGAGTGGCCACGTGGCGTGCAGATACGGTGGCATCATGGAAGTAGTGGAGCAGGGTTGTTGGGATAGCAGGATCCCGCAGTAACAGAAAGGTGCTTCTGAAATTTCCTGGATGCCAAGGCTCGCCTGTCGGACGTCGGCCGTGGGAAAGCCGGTAGGCTGGACTAGAGGCCAACCCTTCGAAGTAGAGCGACGGGCCGGACCCCAGAAGGAGAGGGTTGTTCGGACCTCAGCTCCAATGGGTCGGACCGCTGAAGGAGAACGACGGGCCGGACCCCAGCAGGAGAGGGTCGTTCGAACCTCAACTCCAGTCGGTCGGACCGCTGAAGGAGAATGACGGGCCAGACCCCAGTACGAGAGGGTCGTTCGAACCTCAACTCCAGTCAGTCGGACCGCTGAAGGAGAATGACGGGCCAGACCCCAACAGGAGAGGGTCGTTCGGACCTCAGCTCCGGTGGGTCAGACCGCTGAAGGAGTACCAGTCGGACCGCAAGATTGGGCCGGTTCTGCTTGAGGGTGAGCCGTCAGGGTACAACACATGATATATTATATTTTAAAATATATAATTTATCCATTTGTTATAGAGAATATATATTATTTTAAGAATATAAAAAAGTATTTTATGTTTTATATTTTTATACAAAAATAAAATTAGTGTTACCTCAAATAAGTTTAATATAAAAAATTTTTATATTAAAAAGATGATATATTTAATATATAGCTTAAATATATTAAATAGTATTTTAAATTTATATATTACATTATAAAATATCAAATAATATATTAAACTTATACATTACTTTATAAAATATCAAACTTTCAAAATACCCCTAAATTAAATCTATATTTTATTTATAAAACTAGAATTTTTAAATATTTTGTATACCAAAATATAATAAATATTTTATATCTTATATTTTATATTAAAATTAAAAAATATTATTTTTTATACTAAATAAATTTAATATAAAAGTTTATTATTAAAAAGGTAATATATTTATTATATTATTTAATCATATTAAATAACATATTACATTTATATTTTATAATTAAATTATATATAATATTCTTATATTATATATAAATATATTTAATATAAATATAGAACATTATATTTAATATATTATATTAATTTATATTTAATAAAATATAATTTATGTTATAAAATAAAATTTGTAATTTATATTATGTTATTTTATATTAATATTGCAATACTATGATTATTTTATATATTACAAAATAAAATAAAATATATTAATATTATGTATTATATTATTATGGTATATACCATAATACTGTTAAATAAAATTATTTTATATTATATAATTACAATAAATACTTTTTTATTATTTTATAATATTATCATGTTATATAATATATTTTATAATTTTAGATTTTATAATATTATGAAATAAAATAAAATAAAATATATTAATATTGTATAGTATAATATTATATTATGTACTATAACATTATTATGTTATAATTTAACATTTTATTTTCAATATAATATAGAACAACATATTTTATATTATAAAATATATTTTATATTTTATATTTTATTACATTAATATTATAATATTGAAATTATATTATATATTATTAAATAAAATAAAATAATTTTACAATATTCATATTTATAATATAACATAATATAATATATTATGTTATATATTATTAATAAAAGATATTTAAATTATATTATGTTATATATAATATAATAATATTTTTATGATATTATATAGTTTATAATATATATTATATAATATTATTATATATATGTTATGCAATAATAATATAGTATTATATAATATAATATAATTTTATTTATTATATTGTATTATATTTTATATTATATTATATAATAAGAGGAATGGCGATAGAAAAGGTAACATTGACCAAAAAATTACTAGATAGCTATTATTCTAGATTACCATCCCTTCTAGAGGCAATTCAAATTACATTATAAGTAGTATTGTAGATTACTAGACAAGATAGATTACCATCTAAAAAAATTTACCATAATAGGATGGGGTTCTATTAAATTATTAGTAATCTCGATAGACTACCTGCCATCAAATATAGCCTAAAAGATAACATGGATTACCAGCAATATAGATAGCTGGTAAAATATATTACAGGTAATGTAAATTATTATATTTAGTACATGCAGGTAGCGTGGCATGATATAAAATTAAATTCCTAAAATACCCCAAAATTAAGTCTATATTTTATTTAGAAAATATAATTTTTATATTTTAGCTATCCACTAAAAATATAATTTTTAAATATTTTATATTATAAAATATATTGTATAAATATTATTTTATATTTTTTATTAAAATTGAAAACATTAAAATTATTTTCATACCAAATAAATGAAAAATATATATATATTATCTATTAAATATACTAAGTAATTCATTAAATTTATATATATTATGTTATTTAATTTAATATAGTATATTAATATTCTGTATAAATATATAATTTAAATATATAATATACCACATATAAGTATATAAGTAATTATAATATAAATATACTAAGTTATATAATTATATTATCCCATATTAAATATGATAAAATATAACATATTTTATAGATAAAATATAATGATTTTATATGATAAAATATAATATATTTTGAATGATAAAATATAAAACATTTGATATTATAAAATATAATATATTTTATATAATACAATATAAAATATAATATATAACATGTTATATTATATTGACATTATAATATTATATAATATACTACATAGTATTATATTTTACAGTAAAATATAATGTAATAATTAATGTTTATATATTATATTGATAATTCTAATATAATGTATTTGTATTATATATAAATATATAATGTAAAAACATATTATATTAAATATAATATAATATAGTATATTTTTCTTTTAAAATATAATATAATAATATTATTTAATATATCAAATAATACTATATTTTATAATATAAAATAATATAATATAATATAATATTTTTATATATAATATAATATTATATTAAATAACATTAATATATTTTATTTTGTTTTATTTGAAATATTAGAATGATATAACATTATAGAATATATATTATATAATAATATAGTGTAATATAATATAATTTAAATTATATATTTTATTTTATAAAATAACTATATTATAGTATATTTAATATAGTATAATAGATTTAATATAATGAGTGTGTTTATATTAATTTTTTTAAGATATAATCTAGATAATATAATATATATTTGTATAATATATATATATAATATAAATATATTATGCTAAATTTGATAACATAAGACATAAATTTAATATATAATTTAGAAATGTAATATAGTATATATTTAATATATTATGCTATATTTTTATAACATAATGTACAATAATATTATATAATGCATTATTAAGTATTTAATATTACAAATAAAATATTATTATTGTATATAATATAATATCTATATTAATTAATACATTATCTAAATATATTAAATTTATATAATATATTATTAAATTTAACATAATAAATTTGTATTATATATAATTATAAAATATAAATATATATTATATTATATAAATTTATTATAAATATATATTATACTATATAAAATATATGTAAATATATTTAATTTAAAATATATCATATTATATAAAATATATTATATATTACAATATTACAAATAAATATTATTATCTATTAAATAGATGATATATTTAACATATTACTTAAATATATTAAATAATATATTAAATTTATACATAATATGTTATAATACAATTTAATTTTTTTTATAAAATATAAAATAAGAAATTATATAAAGAAAATATTATAAATAATATTATCTTAGAAAAAACAATATTGTATATTATATTTTGTAATATTATATTATAATATAAAATATATTAATATAATATAATATCATGATATATTATATTTTAAAATCTATAATTCATCCATTTATCATAGAATATATATGTTTATATGATATTTAAAATATAAAAATATATATTATGTTTTATATTTTTATATAAAGTTAAAAATTTATTTAACATTAAATAAATTTAATATAAAAGATTTATTTATTAAATATAAGATATATTTAGTATATTACTTAAATGTATTAAATAGTATTTTAAATTTGTATGTTAAATTATAAAATATCAAATGATATATTAAATATATACAATATTTTATAAAATATCAAACAATATCAACTTTCAAAATACCTATAAATTAAATCTATATTTTTTTATAAAACTAGATTTTTTAAATATTTTATACATAAAAAACATTTTAAATATAAAATATTTTATACTTTATATTAAAATTGGAAAATATTATTTTTTATGCTACATAAATTTAATATAAAAATTGATTATTTAAAAGGTAATATATTGAATATATTATTTAAACATATTAAATAACATATTATATTTATATATTTCATAATTAAATTTAATATAATATACTTATATTATACATAAATATATTTAAGATAATAACACTACATTATATTTAATATATTACATTATTTTAAATTTAATAAACTATATTTTATATTATAAAATAAGATTTATAATTTATTTTATGTTATTTTGTATTAATATTATAATATTATGATAAAATTATATATTACAAGATAATATAAAATATATTAATATTATTTATTATAATGTTATGGTATATACCATAATATTATTAAATTATATTATATTATATTGTATAATGATGCTAAAGTAATTTATATTATTTTATAGTATATTTTATATTTTTATATTTTGTAATATTACAAAATAAAATAAAATCAAATTTATTAATAAAGTATAGTATAAATTATATCATATACTATAACATTATTACATTATATTATTAATTATTTATTTTAAATATATTATGGTATAATATATTTTATATTATAAAATATAAAATATAATATATATTTTATTATTTTAATATTATTATTTTAAAATTATATTATACATTATAAAATATAATAAAATGTATTAATATAATATGTTATTTTTTATAGTATATACTAAAATATTATTATATTATATTATTATTATTTAAGAATAGTATATTATATATTATATTTTTAAAGTATATTTTGTAATATTCATATTTAAAATGTAACGTAACTTAATAAATTACATTACATAATATTAAAAAAAGATATTTATATTATATTATTTTATATAATATAATAATATTATATTTATGATATTATATGGTTTATAATATTTTTAGATAATATTATTATATATTATAAAAAATATTATAATATTAGATAATATAATATAGATATATTTATTATATTATACTATATTTTATGTTATATTATATTATAAGAGGACTGGAGAAGGGAAATATAGTATTGTCCAATAGATTATTAGATAGGTGGTAATCTAAATTACCATTCCTCCTAGAGGTAATTCAGATTATATCTTGAAAGATAATGTAGATTACTAGACATGATAGATTGCCATCAAGAAAAATGTGCCATAATAGGGAGGGGCCTATTAAATTACTAGTAATCTGGATAGATTACCTGCTACCAAATATAACCAGAAAGATAACATGGATTGCCAGCCTATATATTGGAATTATCTCGAACCAAATCATCAGCCAATATATTCTTGAAAAGTATGAAACTATAATATATAGGTATAATATAAAATATAATTCACAAAACTATAAGATATTACAAGTATAAAATATAATTTTAATATGTAAGATATAAAATATAATATATTATAATATAAACTAAGATCCTAAAAATTATAATTCTTGAATAAAATATAATATAAAATATAATTCACAAAACTATAATATGTTATATTATATTGATAATAAAATATAATATATTTGAATTATTCGGAACTAATTCATCAACCAATATATTCTAAAAAATTATAAAACTATAATATATTAGTATAATATAAAATATTTAAAATATAATTTTTATATATTTTATATTATGATATATATAATTCTAATATAATATATTCTTAAAAACTTTAAACCTAAAAATATTAAATAATATATTAAATTTGTGTATAATATAATATAATATAATATAATTTTTATTATAAAAAAAATAAGAAATTATATTAAGAAAATATTATAATTAATATTATGTTATAATATACTATACAATATATTGTATATTGTAATATATATTATAATATAAAATATATTAATATAATATAATATGATATCATGATATACTATATTTTAAAATATATAATTTATTCATTTATTATAAAATATATATATTTTATATTAAGAATATAATAATATTTTTTATGTTTTATACTTTTAAATAAAAATTAAAATTAGTGTTATAGTAAATAAATTTAATATAAAGTTTTTTGTATATAATAGATGATATATTTATATATTGCTTAAATATATTAAATAGCATTTTAAATTTATATATTACATTATAAAATATCAAATAATATATTAAATATATACATTACTTTATAAAATATCACACTTTCAAAATACTGCTAGATTAAGTTTATATTTTATTTATAAAACTAGAATTTTTAAATATTTTATATACCAAAATATATTAAATATTAAATATTTTATATTTTATATTAAAATTTAAAATATTATTTTTTTTACTAAATAAATTTAATATAAAAATTTATCATTAAAAAGGTATTATGTTTAATATATTATTCAAACTTATTAAATGACATATTCCATTTATATATTCCATAGTTAAATTCAATATAATATACCTATATTATATATAAATATATTTAATATAAATATAGAACATTATATTTGATATATTACATTAATTTATATTTAACAAAATATATTCTATATTATGTAACAAAATTTTTAATTTATATTATTTTATTTTATATTAATATTACAATATTATGATTGTGTTATATATTAAAAAATAAAATAAAATATATTAATATTCTATATTATATTATTTTGGTATATACCATAATATTGTTAAATAAAATTATATTATATTATATAATTATAATAAAATGATTTTTATTATTTGATAATATCATAATATTATATAATATATTTTATAATTCAATAATTTATAATATTATAAAATAAAAAATAAAATATATTAATAAAGTATATTATAATATTATTATATTATATTATTAAAATTTTATTTTAAATATAATTTAATAAATTATATTTTATATTCTAAAATATAAAATATAATTTATATTATATTATATTAATGTTTTAATATTAAAGTTTTATTATATATTATAAAATAATATAAAATATATTAATATAATATGGTATGATATTGTAGTATATACTATAATTTTATTAGATTGTATTATTATTATATAAGAATATAATATTATATAATATACTATTAAAATATATTTTATAATATTCATATTTATAATATAACATAATATAGTATATGACATTATATAATATTAATAAAAGATATTTATATTATATTATATTATATAATAATATTATATTTATGATATTATATGGTTTATAATATATATTATATAATATTATTATATTTGTTATATAATATTATATATTATATTATATTAAAAGAGAAAAGGAGAAGGGAAATGTAATATTGTCCAAAGTATTACTAGATAGGTGGTGATGTGGCATATTAGCTGATGTGGTACCATTGCTGGCGGTTGCGCTGGCCAGAGATCCATCACCTAGACATGGTGGCCAAACAAAGAGCCAAGGCGAGCCCTCTTGCCGCGGCCAGCTCCCAACTGGGGTCATGCTCATAGGGCGAGCCCTCCGTCTGAGGCCAGCTCCCGGCTAGGGTCGTGCTCATGCTTCCAAGGCGAGCCCACTTATCGAGGTTAGCTCCCAACCGAGGTCATTCTTATAGGGTGAGCCCTCCGTCTGAGGCCAGGGTCGTGCTCATGCTACCAGGGCGAGTCGGTCAGCTCCCAATCGGGGTCGTGTTCATAGGGCGAGCCCTCCATCTAAGGCTAGCTCCTGGCCAGGGTCGTGTCATGCTACTAGGTTGAGCCCTCCTGCCGAGATCAGCTCCCAACCAGGGTCGTGCTCGTAGGATGAGCCCTCTATCTAGGCCAACTCTCGGCTGGGGTCGTGCTCATGCTGCCAAGGTGAGCCCTCCTACCGAGGTTAGCTCCTAGCCGGGGTCATGCTCATAGGGCGAGCCCTTTATCTGAGGCCAGCTCCTGGCCGGAAAAAGACAAGAACCAGCTAATAGAACCTCTCAAGCTCTCTGACCCCCATCTCCATCTTGTCTTTACATCTTAGTTCTATCTTTCACCCTCTACACATGGAGAGTCCTCAAGCTCTTCGCCATAGAGGTTCTATTTTTCTAGATCATCCCACTAACTTGACTGTCGGAGTGTCGTCACCGAAATCCCTGGCCTGGGTCTTCTCTATTTTGCAGGGTAGCCAACCAAGTAGTGCACCGGAGTAGAGGACCAAGCACCCCACAAGAGCCCGACACGTTTGTGACACATAAGAGCTACAGGCCATGGCGATCCAGGCGGCAATAGATTGGCATGCCAGTAGGTAGGGGGGATGATGCACCAAAACTTCAGCGACTGTGGGAAGTCCAATAGTGAGTCCCCCACTACCAGCAAAGCATCTGCAGAAGCCCCAAAACTCTATGGTGACAACTCAAGCGAGTGAGGCTTCCGCCAGCATGGCGAGGGCCCCCCATCATTACAATCAAAGCCCATAGTGAGAGCACCCCGCTCCACCACCACCGCCTCCAGCAGATCCCCAGATCACCATAGTGGCATAGCAAGTCTATGCCCTAGCTATAGCAGTGCATCAGCTTTATCAAAGACACCGATCCCTGGCAACATAGTAGTAGCCAGGGACACCGGCAGCCAGCTGCGCCAACCCCCGTACTAGCCTTCGATCCTTTCGGGAGGGGCAGTTGCATGGGTCACCCACCCGAGAGGAGACCATTAGGTGGTTGGAAAAAGGTAGCATGATTGCTCAACCAGCAAGGAGAGCTGTTCCCTAATCTCGAACCATGGTAAACACTCGCATCAATGGCACCGACGTAGCTAGGAACTCAGGCAAGAGTTTCCCCACTCCGCACCTCGTTCACCCTTGACGACCTCTACCGAGGGGTCCACTGACGAGGCCATCTGTTGTTAGGCAAAGAGGTGCCTTGAAGAGTTGGAGTGCAAACTGGCTAACCTCTCTTACTGATTTGCAGAGATCTAAAGCTCCCCTAGTGAGCTTGTGGGTTACGACACCCGTCCCCCTTTCTCCTACAAAATTCAAGAGGAACCGATCTCCAACCAGTTCCATATGCCCCAGGTTGATCCCTATGATAGAATGACCGACCCACTGGACCACTTGGAATGCTACAAGGCCCTTATGAGGTCTAGGGGCTATTGATGTTCTCCTCTGCATCGCCTTCCCAGCATCCTATGGAAGGCTCTCGAGCCTGGTTCTCCATACTGGAGTCGGAAAGCATTGACTCTTTCTCCCAATTGGAGGAGTTTTGTGGTGCACTTTGATGCATGCAGGAAAGTGCCACGTGAGGCTGATAGCCTCTTCTCGATTCGTCACAGGATCGAGAGTCCCTCCGGGATAATGTATCCCGGTTCAAGGCTGTCACCCTAGAGATCTACCACCTCGATGAGCTAGTCGCTATGCTAGCCCTGAAGAGGGGGTTACGAACATCCCGCTTCACCTACTCCCTCGATAAAAAGCCTCCAAAGACTTACTCGGAGCTTCTCCTTCGAGCTCATAAGTATATCCGTGAAGAAGAGGTCGACCATACTAGGAGGGAGCTTGATGGGAGGCCCCTGAAGAGGCAGTCTGTCGGGGAAGCGTCTGCTCTCCAAGCCTAGAGATGATGTCAGCCCCATGGCCAGGGCCAAGACCCATAGTCGACCCTACCAAAGAAGAGAAGTTCACTCCTCTCCTCACCTTGAGAGCAAAGATTCTAATGGAGATTGAGGGCGAGCGCTTCTTGCATCATCCCCCTCCTCTGAGGCCATCTACTGGACGTGACCGATCCCGTTACTACCATTTCCACCGAGACCATGACCATGACATTGAGGAATACTGCCACCTGAAGAGGGAGATAGAAGACCTGATCAAGCATGGCTACCTCGAGAAATACGTTGAGAGAGGAGCTCCCCCGATAGCCTTGAATGAAGAGCCTATCTGCTCGCCATCGACAATTGGCCCACTGAGAAGCCGGTAAGAATGATCTCCTAGGGGGGAGGGAGAACCCCAAAGAGGGCTAGGGAGAGATAGAATAGTGATGATGTACTCTCCTACATGGGATAGGGGTCGATCGGGGTCGTGCTCATGCTGCCAAGGCGAGCCCTCCTGCTGAGGTCAACTCCCAGCTGGGGTCATGCTCATAAGGCGAGCCCTCTATCTGAGGCCAGCTCCTAACCGGGGTCGTGCTCATGTTGCCAGGGCGAGCCCTCCTGTCGATGTCAGCTCCCAACCGGGGTTGTGCTCATAGGGTGAGCCCTCCATCCGAGGCCAGCTCTTGACCGGGGTCATGTCATGTTGCAAGGGTAAGCCCTCCTGCCAAGGTCAGCTCCCAACCAGGATCATGCTCATAGGACGAGGTGAGCCCTCCATCTGAGGCCAGCTCCCGACCGGGGTCATGTCATGCTGCCAGGGCAAGCCCTCCTGCCAAGGTTAGCTCCCAACCATGATCATGCTCATAGGGTGAGCCCTCCATCTAAGGCCAGCTCTAGGCCGAGGTTGTGCTCATGATGCTAGGGCAAGCACTCCTACCGAGGTTAGCTCCCAGTCAGGGTCTTACTCATAAGGCGAGCCCTTCATCTGAGGCCAACTCCTGACCAAAAAAAGGTAGGAACTAGCTAGTAGAACCTCCTAAGCTCTCTGACCCCCATCTCCATCTTGTCTTTACATCTTAGTTCTATCTTTCACCCTCTATGCATGGAGAGTCCTCAAGCTCTCTGCCATAGAGGTTCTGTTTTCCAAGATCTTCTTACTGACTTGACCATCGGAGTGTCCTCGCCAGAATCCCTGGATTGAGTCTTCTCTATTTTGCAGGGTAGCCAACCAAGGAGTGTACCGAAGCAAAGGACCAAGCACCCCACAGGAGCTCGATGTGTTTGCGACATGTCAGAGCTACAGGCCATGGCGATCCAGGCGACAACAGATTAGCATGCCAGGTAGGGGGGATGAAGCACCTGAACTTCAGCAACTATGGGAAGTCCAGCAGTGAGTCCCCCACTACCAACAAAGCATCTGCAAAAGCCCCAAAGCTCTATGGTGACAACCCGAGCGCGCGAGGCTTCCACCAACAAGGCAGGGGCCCCCCATCACGATGATTAAAGCCCAGAGTGGGAGCACCCCGCTCCACCACTATCACCTCCGATGGATCCCCAGATCATTGCACTGGCCCAGCAGGTCTATGCCTTGGCTATGGCGATGCGTCAGCTTTATCAGAGACACCGATCCCTGGCAACACAGTAGCAACCAGGGACACTAGCGGCACACTCCGCTGACCCCCGTACTAGCCTTCGGTCCTTCTGGGAGGGGCCGTTGCATGCGGTCTCCCACCCACAAGGAGACCATCAAGTAGCCAAAAAAAGGTAGCATGATGGCTTGACCAGCTGGGAGAGCTGCTCATCGATCTCGGACCATGGTGCACACTCGCATCAATGGTGCCGGCATAGCCGGGAACTCAGGTGAGAGTTTCTCACTCCGCACCTCCTTCACCCCTGATGGCCTCTACCGAGGGGTCCACTAACAAGGCCATCCATCATCAGGTGGAGAGGTGCCTCGAAGAGTAGGAGTGTAAACTAGCTGACCTCTCCCATCGGTTTGCAGAGATCCAAGGCTCTGTTGGTTTTCTAGGATTTCGATGGCATAATAGAATAATGGATTTCAACAAATTTCTTTCTTGAAACTCCAAACAAACTGAAACCCTAAGCCCAAGATCTCTTATTCCTTATAATTAACAAGTCATGCAATTAGGGTTTGGAAAAATACCTGGAATGCTAATTCCTTCTTCTTTCCACTAGGCACACAAGTGCATGCCCTCCACAGGTGATCCACATAGGAATGGAACCTAGGAAGCACTCCTTAGTAGGTTGCTTAAACCATTAGGACTCTTCTGATGGCCTTTCTTCCTTTGGCAGCATCTCCTTTCTTGCTCAGACCCTTGCCCTCTAGTAGAGCACTCTAAGCCCTTTCCAAAACTCTCTTCACTTTCACTTACACTTCCTAATTTACTTCCTAAAACCCTTGTCTTAAAATGAAGTACTTGTCTTAAGACAAGACAAGGGAGGAAGAGACAAAAGGAGAGTGTGGCAGAGTGTGAGTGTAAGAATGTAGGAAAGAAAGGATTTGTGATGCCAGCAGCCTAAACACTGATGGCTATTTATAGGAGAGGGGGAGGTGCTAGATAAGCCCTATCATCAACTTTTGATCTATCCAAACATAGATCAAATAAGACCCTTCACTAAGAAGAAGTCTTATCATGAAAGGTCAAGACCTTTCATGCACCAAAAGCCTTATATCCATTTGTCCGGATAATGTGGCCCACTTATCCTCATGCCATATGGCATGTAATCGATAGGGAGGTGGTTTAGATGGCATGGAATGAAGTGACCCTTGCAAGAGACAAGTTCCTTCATTGTGAAGGACTCTTGGATTTAAACTATTTGCGGTTATCATGAAGGGATGCAACCCTTCATGTGCGCGCCATCTTAATTCACCGCCCCTTTTTTAATTTTACTGGTAATATGCCATATAAAATGGATAAGGGATAAGGCTAGGGACACCTTGCTTCATCCAAAAGCAAAGCCCCCAAAGCAGGACTCTAGGTCCTTTTCTGCGCGCCAATAGTGAAGAGTTGCTACTCTTCACTTATTGGTCAATTTTCTCCATGCCATTTTCCATCTTTGACTAGTCAAAGACCATGCAAAATGGTGTCATATAAAAGGGGATAAATTATAGTTTATCACCTCATAAGTGATTAACAGGCAGATGGACTCTCGATCCTTCTGCGCCCCTTTAATTGCCGAACATCTCTTTTGGCACCAAGAGTCCCTTGCCCTCGGGACTCTTGGTTTTTGGCACATAAAAGCCATGAAAAATATCAGATAAATTTTGATAAATTCATCCCACTTAGGAATCAACCTATTTTAGGTCTCCCATAAATTGGTTAGTCTATTTAGCAACCATTTAGACCCAATTCAATTGGGTTAGTGTTAGGTTAGCATACACATGCTAGTGTGTAATCTAGCTAACCAATTAGGGTCCCATGACCCTAATAAAATGCCAATTGACTTCCTAAGCCAATTCTATAATGTGTGTGACCCTTTGGATGCCACATCTAGCCATCAGTAGGTCTAGGTCCAAGCCAATTTGATCCATTCGAATTTGATTTGGCCTAATTAGGTCAAATTGAGTTGACTTAAATTGCCAATTTGAACTAGCTTTCGAATTGACTCATGAATTCAATCCAATTGATTCATGAAAACCCATAAGACATGATTGATGTCTAGCAATGTGTCATGCCTACCCAGAAGATGAAGAAATTGGTAGAAAGTACCAAAATACCATTTAGCGGAAAGTTACCGTGCAATTCAATCCTTCGATCTCCCTATATCCTAATTAAGTGTGGGCATGGATAAATGTCAAATCCTAGCACTTAATCATTTTAAATTTTAATTCGATAATGAAGACTCAACTGATGAAATATTAGAAACCCTATCTAATCTCATCCTGCTTTGATCAAAGACTTCTCGAGTCATCATTCGAAGATATTACATAGGATAACTTCTCCTCTTACTAGGAGTGATTGATTCCTTATTGACCTACTCATTACCTTCATACACAATCCACCATATCCAGAAACACCCTGTACATGACTTAATTTCCATGAGTGAGTATGCACCAAAACATGGATTCATGTGCATAAGATACTATGGTAGTCTCAAGTCTAAGGATCACACGCACAACTCCCACTAAGAGAACATTCTTTTAACAAGTAAAACTTCCATTTGATGTTCTATTGTTGGATCAGTTTAGTAGACTCATAACCTAATGAGCACCCACATCTTTGTATTAGTGTCTCTACACAAGTGGTTGTGAGACCAACCACCCTCTCCATCGAGCATACATAGGATGTGCTAGTCTTTCCAGATTCATCGATCCCCGAATCGATTATCCAACGACTAGGAACATTTTAGATTAGGATTTATAAGAACTTAGGTCTCACCATTATGATCTCCATCATAACCCTAATTTCATTACCCTTACCTATGGGGTTCATTATAATCTTGATAAGATGAAATAGTATGATGAATCAAAAGATGCCTTTTATTGATAAATAATATCATACATGAGTTGGAAGATCATAGAAATACCCTTACAACGATTGGCTTTTAGGGCACCATTCTTTTAATCTCCCACTTGCACTAAAGCTAATCGCCTTTGTATTTTACACCCATACAATCTAAGTGGTGATCAAATTACTGCTTTTGTAGTGCTTTAGTGAATGGGTATGCTATATTGTTCTTTGTATCTACTCGTTCAACAAGAACATCTTATCTTTCTATGATCTTTCGAACGAGGTGGAAGCATCTTAGGATGTGCTTGGACTTATGATGAGACCTTGGTTGGTGGGGACATGCAAGATGAGAATGCAACGATGCAACCCTAAAGGAGATTAGCATAGATTAACTTAGCAATTTTCTTATTTGCATATGATTAGTTCAGCATATAATATCAAAGGAGGTCTAATGAAGAGAACTTGAACGATCAAACGTAAACCTAATTAATGAGACTATCAAAATAACAAAGAAATAGGAATAAGATTCGAACCACACAAGTTAAGCTAGGCAAATTTAATATTTCAGACCTAATCGACATTAGAACATACCTGGCATTAATCTTTCAAGTAGATCAAGATTACTCATGAAGAGACCTCCCAAATGACAAGACCATACTACAAATTGAGGGCGCTTCTTGTTTTCTGGATTGTGGCAAGTAATTCCTTCCTCTTGAATTCGGAATCCCGGAGAACCCTACACAAAGAAACCTCAAGATTAGGAACTTGGTAAAAATACGTTAGTCATGAAATGGAGAAACTAAAAAAGAGTCGAGGAAGCATTGTTGAAGAATAATCTTGGCGCCATGGTAGATCACTTGAAATGGATTAGGCCGGCCTCCTTGTGATGGTCTTCTTGATCAACCTTGAATATTGAAGAGCTAGCTTGAGATTGGAGAAGAAGGAGAGTGTCTTAGGCGTTGGAGATGGAGGAGGAGAAAATAGGGTTGGCGTGGGATAGGGAGAAGACTTTAAAACTACCACTTAGGCACATAGAACTCACATAAAAGAAAATTTTTAATTTTTCTTTTCCATCCTCCTTTTACAAGAAGACTAAGAGTCTTTTATAGACTATTAAGCCATTTTGAATTCAAACTACACCAAATATCATGGAGAAAAATTTGTGGAGAAAAATATGGGGCGTCCCATGAAGAGTGGAGGAAGTTGTGGAGGAGGTTGTAGCCAATTCAATTTCAAATTCCCCTTTTCTTCTCTTGGGCGGCAACCTTGGATGGTGAGGTGGCATGTGTGATGTGGCAGCAATCTTGGATGGTGAGGTGGCATGTGTGATGTGGCAGCAACCTTGGATGATGAGGTGGCATGTGTCATATGGCATGTGGTCCCTACTTGAGGTGGCTTTGGTCTTGCTTTGGAGTATAAGTCTTGAGTCTTCTTTAGTCTTCAAATGTGGTTTGGTTTGATTCTTCATGGATTGGACTTGACTCATTTGGACCCAACTCTCAAATACAAGGTTAATCAGGCTGGACTAGTCCCAACATAAAATTGAAATGGACTCGAATTACATAATTATTTGGACTCAAAATTAAAGAAAGAAAAAAATTACAGGACTTTCTTTTACTCATCCAACCATAAGGACTCGGATTTGACTTGAATTGGTTGGAGTCTCTTCCTGATTCTGGTGCCCACACCATTGGTTCCTTCACTTGTGCAACAACTCCAGTGTTATCACAATAAAGTGGCACTGGTTGTTGTATAGCAGGAACTATGCCCAACTCCATGATGAATTTCTTCATCCACACAGCTTCCTTTGTGGCTATGTATTCTGCCTCAGTGACTGAGTCAACTACAGTTGGCTACTTTTTACTTTTCCAACTCACTACACCACCATATAAGGTAAAGACATATCCTGATATAGATTTGCTATCATCCAAATCTGATTGAAAACTAGAATCTACATATCCTTTTAGTTTCAACTCTGATCCATCATATATTAGAAAAATATCTTTAGTCCTTCTCAGGTACTTCAGAATGTTTTTCACAGCTTTCCAATGATCCTCTCCTAGATCAGCCTAAAATCTGCTTACTATGCCCAAGGCATAAGCAACATCAGGCCTGGTACATAACATGGCATACATAATTGATCCAATAGCCGAAGCATAAGGGATCAAACTCATTCTCTCTCTCTCCTCCGATGTCTTAGGAGACATCTTCTTGGAGAAATGTATGCCTTGACTCATGGGTAAGTAACCTTTTTTACTTCCCTCCATGTTGAATCTCTTCAACACTAAGTCAATGTACCTGGATTGGGATAAGCCCAGCATCCTCTTAGATCTATCTCTATAAATCTTTATACCCAATATATAGGATACCTCTCCTAAATCCTTCATGAAAAACTGCTTTGATAGCCAAGACTTGATCGATTGCAACATTAAGATATCATTCCCAATGATGAGTCTATCATCGACATACAAAACCAAGAAAATAAGGGCACCCCACTTGTCTTCTTGTACACACATGGTTCATCCACATTCTTGATGAATCCGAACTCCTTGATTGTTTCATCAAAGCAGATGTTCCAACTCCTCGATGCTTGCTTTAATCCATAAATGGATTTTTTTAGCTTGCATACTTGGTTTGGTCTCCCACTTGAGACAAAACTCTCTGGCTGTGTTATATAGACTTCTTCCTCAAGATTTTCATTAAGGAAAGCAATCTTTACATCTATCTACCAGATTTCATAATCATGGTATGCTGCTATAGCAAGCAATATCCGAATGGACTTGAGCATGGCTACTGGTGAAAAGGTTTCATCATAGTCAATGCCATGTTTTTGTCTAAAACCTTTTGCCACCAGCCTAACCTTGTAGGTCTCTACTTGACCATATGCACCTATCTTCTTCTTGAAGACCCATTTACACCCTATTGGGTTAATTCCTTTAGGTGGATCTACCAAGGTCCAAACCTAATTGGAATACAAGGAGTTCATTTCAAACTTCATGGCATTTAGCCATTTGTCAAAGTCTTTACTCTCGACAGCTTCCGTATAGGTCACAAGATCATCATCATGTATGATACTGGCTTCATTATCATTCCCAATGACAAAGCCATATCTGAGAGGTGCACTTCGCACTCTCTCTGACCTACGGAGAGGAGGTGTGTATTGTGGTTGTTCCTGAACCTTAGGAACATCTGGTTGAGGAATTACTTCAGGTGTAGATTGAACTTCTTCAAGTTTAAATATCTTCTTATTGCCCTTTTCTTGGATAAACTCCTTTTCCAAGAATGTGGCATGCCTACTGACAAAGACCTTTTGCTCAGTAGGATAGTAGGAAAGGTAATCCATACTTTCTTTAGGATATCCTATAAACCTGCACTTGTCAGCCCTAGCACTTAGCTTATGTCAAAAAACATTCCTGACACAAGTAGGGCAACCCCAAATCTTAAAATATTTTAGACTTGGCCTTTTTCCATTTTATAATTCATATGGAGTGATCTTAACAGCCTTTGATAGCACCCTATTTAGTATGTGGGTAGCAATCTCTAGGGCATAACCTCAGAAGGATACTGGAAGATTTGTGAAGCACATCATGGACCGTACCATGTCCAACAAGGTTCAGTTCCTCTTTTCTGCTATACCATTTAACTGTGATGTATATGAAGGGGTCCATTCAGAGAGAATTTCTTTGTCTTTAAGATGATCAAAAAATTCACTGACAAGTATTCTTCTCCTCTATCAGATCAAAAGATTTAATACTATGCCCAGTTTGCTTCTTAACCATACTTTGATACTTTTTCAATTTTTCAAAGGCTTCGAACTTGTGTTTCATAAGATACACATATCCGAACCTTGATAAATCATCAGTAAAACTGATGAAATAAGAGTATCCCCCTCTAGCTTGGGTTGTCATAGGACCACACACATCTGTGTGTACTAGGCCTAACAACTCAGTTGCCCTATCTCCATATCTAGTGAATGGAGATTTGGTCATCTTATCCATGAGATAGGACTCACAAGTTCCTAATGATTCATGATCAAAAGATTCCAAGAAATTTTCTTTGTATAACTTGTTTATCCTAGACTCACTAATATGACCTAAATGGCAATGCTAGAGATATGTGACATTTATATCATCTCTCTTTCTCTTCTTGTTTTCAACAAGTATAACTTCATCATTAAGTGATAGAATCAAATGACCATTAACAAAAGTACCACAACCAAAGAACTTCTTTGAAAAGAAGATCGAGCACCCATGGCTCAAAATATTTATTTCATAACCTTGTTTCAATAACAAAGGTACAGAAATAATATTCATTATAATGTTGGGTACATAGTAACAATCTTTTAATTTAAGAATATTGCCCGATGGCAATAATATCAGATAGGTGCCAACAACTTCAGCATGAATGGGATCACTACTCACACTAAACAGCTCGAAGTCACCCTTCTTCAAGCTTTTAGGTCTCTGTAACCCCTACAATGACTTGCAGATATGAGACCCACATGTGGTATCCAATACCTATGTATCAAAAGCTGAAGAACTTCATGATAAGTTTGTTTGTATGATGTACAAACTTTTCGATACATCACTAGCATCCTGCTTCTGACTTGCAAGATATAACTTGCAATTCTTCTTCCAATGCCCTTGCTTTCCATAGTGATAGCAAGTTCTACCAGTAGAGGGCTTCCTTGCCTTTTTCTTTTTCTGGAAGCTACTCTTATGGTTCCTTTTTTTCTTTGAACCCTTCTTAGTAGAATCCTCTCCTACCAGATCTAGGTCAGGAGTATCAAGGATATAGATAATTTTCTCCTGAGCTAATATAATTCTTAAGTTCCTCAACCAATCCATATAATTCAGATCGGTCAACTTATTGGCATCCAAGATGCCCCGCAGTGAAAGAGTAGAAGCCATAACATAATAATCTATAGTAAGTAAAGAACAACTATAAGCAGACCACTCATGATGATATTCATAATAGATAAGGACTTTTGCATCTAATTGTGTCTCCCACTATTTTCTATCGAATACCATAACCCTCAACTATGATAAGCAGGAAACCCTCCCAGGGCTTCCTTAGTGGGGTTGAGATCCCAATTCCTTATAAATGCCTTGTGTGTACACAACAAATACTTATAAGTTCAAGGGTAGGAAATGACCCTTTCCAATTGCATCCCTTACAATTCTCAACTTAACTTTTGCCTCTAAGACACTTATAGCCTTGTGTGTGCACAACAAACCATAATGTCTTAGTTTAGTCGGACCCTTCATTTTCATATAGCCATAATTGAATAATGTTGCCCTTATATGTACACAACAAAGCAACATTATCAATCATGCTATAAAGCACTAGGTACACCAAGATAAATTTTATACCAAATGCTAGAGCAGGCCTTGTGTGTACACAACAAACCTACTACAGTGTTGACATAAATTTGGCTTAGCATGAAGGAAGGTAATGTGTAGTATGCTTAATCACTTAGCATTTCCAATTTAGAGTTTAGATATGACCAAATTGGCTAGGTAAGTGGAAGAGATGAGGGGGTCCTCCCGTTGCTTTCCTTAGATACCAATTAAATTGGCCAGGTAAGTCAACGAAACCAATTAAAATCCTCATTCCCTTTAACTTCCCAGAACCACTTGCCTAGACACCAATTGGCTGATCATTCCCTAATTGGATTTGCATCATGATTAACTTACACTATGACTAAATTTGATTTTCATAAGTGCTTTGATGGTCTCTAACACATCCTAATATAGACTTAATCATGTCAACCTGACATTCATGACATCCTAATGTATTCATAACCATACACATATGACATGAAATTCATTCCATCATTCAAGCTTATTAACCCTAATATGCATACCATAAGCATGATTGTAATATGAATCCTTTCACCTCACTTGTTCATGGGATATGGCCATAGCGGCACCCCTACACGTCATAGGAGACCCCATTGAATGGGAAAAGATGGCCATGAAATCCAAATTAACTCCTATGACCAGATGGCCATGGTGAGTAACCCAATCCAAAGCAGTTACTAAGATATAACACATTTCAAATATGTGACTGACCTAATCATGCATATAATCATATAATTATTCAATAGCATGCACCATACTTGATAATATGCACTATCATATAATCTTTCAATAGTATGCATCATACTATGATTTATATATATGATCATATTATCTTTCAATATATAATTAAAGCCTATTTAGTGGCATGAATCGAAATATGATTCCCATATAATCAATTGACCATTAATTGAATGAAATAGGAGGGCTCTAATACCACTGTTGGTTTTCTAGGGTTTCGAAGGCACAATTTCAAAAAATTTCATTCTTGAAACTCCAAACAACTTGAAACCCTAAGCCTAAGATCCCTTATTCATTATTGATGCGGGATAAATAATTAAAGCCTAATTATCAGAGAATAGCATAGAATATTTTTTTTAGATTTTTTTAGATTTTTAAGGAAGACTCAAAGGAGACAATAAAGAAAACTAGTCCTAGTTAACTACCCGCACAAGTAAACCAACAAAGTAACTAGAAAGTAGGACCTGGTGGTTGAGAAACCATTGTAAACTAGGATTTACTTTCAACTAATCAAAAATTAAATAGAAGGGAATAAGTTTTCAGTTTTACCAATGAAAATCGCTCCTCCAAAATAATCTGGCAAGACTCTCAAGATTATCGCTGCTGGGTTTCAAGAACTCGATCTCGGGCTTCGATCTTCCGTGCGATGCTGGTTTTGAGGCAAGAATACCTGACTTCAATTCTTGATCACCTGCAAACACTCAACAAAGAAAATTTAAATTAGGAATCAGCAAAGAAAAGGGAAAGAAGGAGAGGAAAGGGTTAGGAACGATGATTAGGGATTCTTGTCGACTGGATAGGTAGGATAACTCGGGCCTCGCACCTTGTGATGTTCCGAAGAACAAAGAAAAAGGGCCCACACCCCACAATGCACACAACAAAGGAAGGAATTTTGGCAGAATAATTTTCTTTATTGATGAATGAATTATATTTACAAGGGAGGATGATGGGGTATTTATAGACCCTCAACCAGTGGTGTAAGGGATTCAAAGACTTAAAGTTAATTCTTCTTGCACAGCAACTCTAGAATTTTTTCTTCTGTGTCATGAATCTTGAGTTTGGATAATGAGGGCTATTGTATGAGAGTAGACTCTTCAATTTGGATAAAAAAAACTTATGAGTTTTAGTGGGATTCATGAGTTCTTAAAATCTTGATTTCCTGGAACTTGATTGCCTTGAACTCTTGAAGTAAGAAAATCCCTTGAAATTCTCTTTGATAGGCACCCCTTAGAGAATGATTCTTGGCCAACTTCTCCCTTGGAATTGGCAATAATTACTTGAGATGAATGGCGCTCAGAGTGAAGACTCCTTCAGCTTTACTCATCTTAAAACCACCAGGAAATTTAAATGAGGCGCCATCCTTGGATAAGCTTGCACGTTGTCTAAATGTCCAGATATCTAGATGTCTGGATGTTTAGATGTCTGGATGTCTTAATGTCTTGGTAAAAAATAAAGACAACCATAAAATTGGCCAACCAAGATAAATGACATGGTATGTGAGATGTCCAAACATAAGTGACATGCCATATGATAATATCCTGGGTGATGTGGCGAGGGATGTCCAAACATGTCATGTATTGATGTCCCCTGATCATATGGCAGGTGTTGTCCAAATTCTTGAAAAGGTGGCACCAAGAATAAACTGACTTGGCCTAGCACATGGCTTGTCTTGGGCTAGCACATGGCTTATCTTGGGCTAGCACATGGCTTGTCTTGGGCTAGCACATGGCTTGTCTTGGGCTAGCACATAGGTCTTCAATTGGATGCACATGAAGTCACATGGGTCTTCAATTAGATCCCCCTTGTAATACAAAACTCAATAACTAATTTTTACAAGACTCAAAACCAAAAAACTAATGCCCAATTGATCAATTGATCAAAAGGCTTAACCTCATGTAACAAAACTATAAATTGGTAAACAGTGTTTGGCCCAATAGGGTTTGGCCCAATAAGGTTTGACACAATCGATAAATGGGATTTTGATCAATATGGTAAAAAGGGTTTAGCCCAAAAGGCTAAATAACAAAACCCTAATTATAGTTGGTAAAAGGGGCTAACCCTAACTAACCCAAAATAATAGAAATTAAAATAAAATATTTACATGGTAAAAGGGGTTGGGTCCAGGGCTTTATTCATAGGTGATCCACAGGGATGTGGGTTCAACCTGTCGATATTTTCTGGCCCTAGTGTCCACACCAATTCTCCCTGGATGGGAGGAATTCGACCCTGTCGAGTATGGGTCAATGTCACTATGATAGTGCTCTAGCAAGTCTGGGTCAACTCTCTGCAAGTCATCTCTAGTGATCCAAGAATCATCAATCTCAGGTCGTCCTTGCCAATGAATGAGATATCACTGGTAATCTTTGCTCTGGGTAGCGATGATCTTGTCATCCAAGATCCGCTCGATCTTGTCTCTCCGGGCTGATGGTATGGCAGGTGAACATACTTGGGTTGGTTCACTCTCAAGGACTAGATTAGGCCCAAATGGCTTACTAAGAATCAACGTTAGCTCCCTATACTCAATAAGGTCTGAAACGTTGAAAGTTGGACTAATACCTAGTTCAGGTGATAACTCGAGCACATAGGCATTAGACCCAATTTTCCTAATCACTTTGTATGGTCCACTACTATGGCATGTAACTATTTTATTATTCTAGGTGAAAACCATTCAAGTTGTAGTCTAACCATGAAAAGTTTCCTTTATTGTAATCTTTGAGTCTTTTTTTTCTTGAAAATATTCATTGCTTTCATTAATTAATTTTTTTTTATTGACATGCATGTAAACCCTAAACTACAACTGAGTTTGATCCTTGGTCGATGGGTGACATGCAGATGAAAATTTAACATGCACTCCTAATAGATGCCATAAGGTTCTCTATAAATAAGTTGTAAACCTAACATGTTCAATGAACGTATGTAATACGCTAACCTCTACAAAATGTAATCTAATGGTCCTAGAAATCCTGGAAGCTTCAGGAAAAGGTAGGAAGTAAGAAGTAGATTCGGGGGTGACTTGGTAGGGTAGGAAATAAGAAATGGGCTCATGGATTAGTCCTAGACTAATGGGGTTGACCTTAAGGGTTGGACATAGATTCGCACCTACAGGGAATAAAGGGTAAGCCTGAAGGAAAGATGAGTCAGTGATTTCTGGAAAAGGATCTTCAATGGGGACTAATGGAGTGAATTCTTCCTGAGGTTGCTGGTTTGGAAAAATCAAGTCCTCACTAATTACTTTAGGTTCATGAAATTCAAAACTAGGCTCTATGGCTTGATTCTCTTCTAATGTTTTCTCAAGTATGGTCTTAACAATAGGGTTAAGGTCCTCATGAGTCTCTTTTTCTAAGAGTCCTACCAGTACAATTTCAATCAGGGTACGGTCATGGTCAACTAACTCTGGGCTGGCTTCAGGTTGGGTGCCTACCGGGTCAGCTAATTCTAGGTCAGCCATATGTATTTTCTCTACTCTCTCATACTCATCTACTAAGTTCACATTAGCTTCATACACTTTTTCTTCAATGTTATCTTTGTGAACTAATGGGGTAGTAGGAATGGGTCGGTTAAGAAAAAATTGGCTAGGATCTGGGTTAGTAGGGGTAGGTCGGCTCAGATTAGAGTTGAGTCGGCTTGGGTGAGAATTGGGTCGACTCTGCTGAGGAATGGGTCAACATGGGTGGATTTGACTAGATCCTAATTTTTGATAAGGAGCACAGATCCTAGTGGGTTCAGGCTGATTAAGGGGAACCTGACTAGCACTTGGTGATACCTAGGGGTTATGGGTTCCTTGGGTTCATAGGATATAGGTTCAGATCTATAGGTCATGGATCTGGGTTCGTAGGAGCTGGGTTCAAAGGATTTGGGTGTATAGAAACTAAGTTCATATGATCTGGGTAGATACTTTTTCCTAAGTTTAAGTTCATGTCACTCCAGGTAGTTATGGGTTTGTTTCTTCTTCGTCTGATCATTCTTTTGATGTCATCCCAATAAATTCTAGCATGGCATACTAATTTGTGTTTAGCAATCTTAAACTTTCTTTCATCAGACACTAGTTTCCTCTCAAAATATAGATCCATACCTTCTTCTCAATTAAGATAATCCTCAAGATCAAGATCACCACCAAAGGTAGGTGCTTCTAGCCTAATGTACCTAGTGGCTCTCTCATCCTGGTCTACGAAATCATAATTGGGTCTCTTATGATTAGTCTCCCAGATTTGGTCCTAGTGAGGGGCTATCCTAGGGTTGGGTTCTAAGAATGGGTCAGGGTGTGTTTCAAATTTAGATTAAGGATGGGTCTTATGGTTTTCTCTAGGTTTCCTAATCGGTCATCTATTCGGTCAAACTTGTTGTTCATTAGGGCAAATTGTTCAGTCATGGCCCTAAGGAAGGTCTTAAAATTGGGATCCATGATTAAATTGGGTTGTGTTTGTGTGAAACTAATAGGGCGTGCCTGACCTAGTTGTCATATAATGCACACACAGACATGACTCGGACTAGGATTTCCTAGACCTACAGCTCAAGTAGAATGGGTCAACTCAAATTACAACCAATTCAGTAATTACCCTGTCCACTAGCCAGGTAAGAGGTGGGGTTGTGGGAGGCTCCCCCTGTTCTCGTAGGGTCCAAATTAAAAACCACAAAACCGCTTAGGGCATTTGCCTCTGGACCTCTAGCCTTAACACCATATTCAAGTGATAATCAAAGGATTGGATGCACTAGCTTACACACAATACTTGGAACCCGACCTGTTGGTGTCCCTAGCTCACTAGAGCAATTAAGTCTAATTGATTTTAATTAGGGTTAGGCTCGAATGCAAAGAAGGTTGTTGTGGGCCCAGGACAGGTGATGAGCTCCTGCCCTGATCTGAGATGCTCAAGTGCCCTTAAGATTAGGTTACTTGATGATGCACACACAAGATGAAACCCTAGATGCAATCAAACTAAAATAATTAAAATAACAAAAAAATAAAATTAATTATTTTTTTTGTATTTTGTTCTTTTATTTTCAGCAAAGATATATTTTGCAGAAAAAAACCCTAAGATGTAGGAATTTAAAATGTGAAAAATTTATGCAAAAAGAATCCTAAACTAGAATTGCTGAAATTTAGGACAGATCTATTCTCAGGCAGGATTACGACGAGAAAAAAATTTATAGACTAAAATAATTCATGTGAAAATTCTAAAAAATACTATTAGTTATGATGGATCCAGAAAAATGAGAATCAAGTGATTCTGAGTTACCTACATATAGAAACATTTAAAATAATAGACTATATACTGTGATAGACGTGATACAGAAAATAAATCCTAAAGATGCCTATCTCTTTGTTTTCTTCTTCAAGGGTCAATTCATAGTGGCACCCCTACATGCCATAAGAAATTCCATTTGAATGGGAGTTGAGGGTCTTACAGCCCTACTTTTTTCTATGACCGGACAGCCATGGTGAAGCACCCGATCCAAGTACTTAAAGAGAAACTAAATCAGCACAAGAGAGATTAAACCCTAATTTAACCTGCTCTTATACCAAAACTGATGTGGGATAAATAATTAAAGCCTAATTATCAGAGAATAGCAGAGAATAATTTTTTTAGATTTTTTTATATTTTTAAGGAAGACTCAAAGGAGACGGTAAAGGAAACTAGTTCTAGTTAACTACCCACACAAGTAAACCTACAAAGCAACTAGAAAGCAGGACCTGGTGGTTGAGAAACTATCGTAAACTAGGATTTACTTTCAACTAATCAGAAATTAAAGAGAAGGGAATAAGTTTTCAGTTTTACCAACGAAAATCGCTCCTCTAAAATAGATCTAGTAGGACTCTCAAGATTGTCGCTGTAGGGTTTCAAGAACTCGATCCCAGGCTCCGATCTTTCGTGCGATGCTGGTTTCAAGGCAAGAATACCTAACTTCAATTCTTGATCACTTACAAATACTCAACAAAGAAAATTTAAATTAGGAATCAGCAAAGAAAAGGGAAAGAAGGAAAGGGAAGGGTTAGGAATGATGGTTAGGGATTCTTGTCAGCTGGATAGGTAGGATAACTAGGGCCTTGTACCCCATGATGTTCTGAAGAACAAAGGAAAAGGGCCTCACATCCCACGATGCACACAGCAAAGGAAAAAATTTTGGCAAAATAACTTTCTTTATTGATGAATGAATTATATTTACAAGGGAGGTTGATGGGGTATTTATAGACCCTCAACCAGTGGTGTAAGGGATTCAAAGATATAGAGTTAATTCTTCTTGGGCAGCAACTCTTGAATTCCTTCTTCTGGTGTCATGAATCTTGAGTGTGGATGATGAGGGCTCTTGTATGAGAGTGGACTCTTCAATTTGGATAGAAAAAACTCATGAGTTTTAGTGGGATTCATGAGTTCTTAAAATCTTGATTTCCTGGAACTTGATTGCCTTGAACTCTTGAAGTAAGAAAATCCCTTGAAATTCTCTTTGATAGGCACCCCTTAGAGAAGGATTCTTGGCCGACTTCTCCCTTGAAATTGGCAACAATTATTTGAGATAAATGGCGCTAAGAGTGAAGACTCCTTCTGCTTTACTCATCTTAAAACCATTAGGGAATTTAAATGAGGCGCCCTCCTTGGATAAGCTTGCACGTTGTCTAAATATCTGGATGTATGGATGTCGAATGTCTGGATGTCTAGATGTCTTAATATCTTGATAAAAAATAAAGACAACCATAAAATTGGCCAACCAAGATAAATGACATGGCATGTGAGATGTCCAAACATAAGTGACATGCTATGTGATAATATCTTAGGTGATATGGCGAGGGATGTCCAAACATGTCATGTGTTGATGTCCCCTGATGATATGGCAAGTGTTGTCCAAATTCTTGAAAAGGTGGTGCCAAGAACAAACTGACTTGGCCTAGCACATGGCTTGTCTTGGGCTAGCACATGGGTCTTCAATTGGATGCACATGGGTCCTCAATTGGGTTCCCCTTGTAGTACAGGACTCAATAACTAATTTTTACAAGACTCAAAACCAAATAACTAAAGTACAATTGATTAATTGATCTAAAGGCTTAATCTCATGTAGCAAAACTATGAATTACTAAACATGATTTGGCCCAATAGGATTTGACACAACCGATAAATGAGGTTTTGATCAATGTGGTAAAAAGGGTTTAGCCCAAAAGGCTAAATAACAAAACCCTAATTACAGTTGATAAAAGGGGTAACCCTAACTAACCCAAAATAACAAAAATTAAAATAAAATATTTACATGGTAAAAGGGGTTGGGTCCAGGGCTTTATTCATAGGTGATCCACAAGGATGTGGGTTCAACCTGTCGATATTTTCTAGCCCTGGTGTCCACACCAATTACAATTAACAAGTCATGCAATTAGGATTTGGAAAAATACCTGGAATGCTAATTCCTTCTTCTTTCCACTAGGCACACAAGTGCATGCCCTCCACAGGTGATCCACATAGGAATGGAACCTAGGAAGCACTCTTTAGTAGGTTGCTTATACTGCTGGGACTCTTTTGATGGCCTTTCTTCCTTTAGTAGCCTCTCCTTTATTGCTCAGACCCTTGCTCTCTAGTAGAGCACTCTATGCCCTTTCCAAAACTCTCTTCACTTTCACTTACACTTCCTAATTCTTATTGCTCAGACCCTTGCCCTCTAGTAGAGCACTCTATGCCCTTTCCAAAATACTCTTCACTTTCACTTACACTTCCTAATTCACTTCCTAAAATTTTTATCTTAAAATGAAGTACTTGTCTTAAGACAATACAAGGGAGGAAGAGACAAAAGGAGAGTGTGGCAGAGTGTGAGTGTAAGAATGCAGGAAAGAAAGGATTTGTGATGCCATCGACCTAAACACCAATGACTATTTATAGAAGAGGGGGAGGTGCTAGATAAGCCCTATCATCAGCCTTTGATCTGTCTAAACATAGTTCAAATAAGACCCTTCACTAAGAAGAAGTCTTATCATGAAAGGTCAAGACTTTTCATGCGCCAAAAGCCTTATATCCCTTTGTTTGGATAATATGGCCCACTTATCCTCATGCCATGTGGCATGTAACTGGCAGGGAGGTGGTTTAGATGGCGTGGAATGAAGTGACCCTTCCAAGAGACAAGTTCCTTCATTGTGAAGGACTCTTGGATTTAAACTATTTGCAGTTATCATGAAGGGGCAACCCTTCATGTGTGCGCCATCTTAATTCACCGCCCCTTTATTTATTTTACTGATAATATGCCATAACAAATGGATAAGGGATAAGGCTAGGGATGCCTTGCTTCATCCAGAAACAAAGCCCCCAAAGCAGGAGGACTCTAGGTCCTTTTTTGCGCACCAATAGTGAAGAGTCGCTACTCTTCACTTGTCGATCAATTTTCTCCATGCCATTTCCCATCTTTGAAAGTCAAAGACCATGCAAAATGGGTGTCATATGAAAAAACCCCTTTCATATGACACCCATTTTGCATGGTCTTTGACTTTCAAAGATGGGAAATGGCATGGAGAAAATTGATCGACAAGTGAAGAGTAGCGACTCTTCCCTATTGGCATACAAAAAAGGACCTAGAGTCCTTCTACACCCTAAGTGATTAATAGGTAGAAGGACTCTTGGTCCTTCTATGCCCCTTTAATTACCAAACATCTCTTTTGGCACCAAGAGTCCCTTGCCCTTGGGACTCTTGGTATTTGGTGTATAAAAGCCATGAAAAATATTAGATAAATTTTGATAAATCTGTTCCACTTAGGACTCAACCCAATTTAGGTCTTTCATAAATTGGTTAGTCCATTTAGCAACCTTTTAGACCCAATTCAATTGGGTTAGGAGTTAGGTTAGCATACATATGCTAGTGTATAATCTAGCTAACCAATTAGGATCCCATGACCCTAATAAAATGCCAATTGACTTCCTAGGCCAATTTCCTAATGTGTGTGACCCTTTGGGTTCCACATCTAGCCAGCAATAGGTCTAGATCCAAGCCAATTCGATCCAATCGAATCTGATTTGACCTAATTAGGTCAAATTAAGTTGACCTAAGTTGCCAATTCGAACCAGCTTTCGAATTGACTCATAAATTTAATCCAATTGATTCATGAAAACCAACAAGACATGATTGACGTCTAGCAATATGTCATGCCTACTCGGAAGATGAGAAATTTGATAAAAAGTACCAAAATATCCTTCCGCAAAAAGTTACCGTGCAATTCAATCCTTTGATCTCCCTGTATCCCGATTAAGTGATGGGCATGGATAAATGTCAAACCCTAGTACTTAATCATTTTAAATCTTAATTTGATAATGAAGACTCGACTGATGAAAGATTAGAAACCCTATCTAATCTCATCCTACTTTGATCAAAGACTTCTGAGTTATCATTCGAAGAGATCACAGGGGATAACTTCTCCTCTTACTAGGAGTGATCGATTCCTTGTTTGCCTTCATACATAATCCACCATATCCAAAAACATCCCGTACATCACTTAATTGCCATGAAAGAGTATGGACCAAAACATGGGTTCATGTGCACAAGATACTATGGTAGTCTCAGGTCTAAGGATCACATGTATAACTCCTACTAAGAGAACATTCTTTTGACAAGTAAGTAAGACTTCCATTTGATGTTCTCTTGTCAGATCAGTTAAGTGGACTCATAACCTAATGAGCACCCACATTCTGTTCTCTTGTCAGGCCCTGAAGAGGGGGTTACGGACCTCCTGCTTCACCTACTCCCTCGACAAGAAGCCTCTGAAGACTTACTTGGAGCTCCTCCTCCGGGCTCATAAGTACATCCATGCGGAGGAAGCCAACCATACTAGGAGGGAGCTTGACGAGAGTGATGAGGGACGAGATTCTAATCTAATGCATGATGACATGAAAGAGAGGAACATAAAAAAAAATCAGATTAAGGAAGCAATGATTTCTGATGTTATTTAGGTTTCGCTCCCGAAAACAGTTAAGACTAGGTTAGGATTTCATGCAATAGTTAGAATTTCTACCCACATGCTAGAACTATCAAAGACAAAGAAAAATCAGGATCCTAGGTCTAAGAAGGCCTACTAGGTGCATGTTCAATCTTCAACAAAATAGAAAAAGTGAGGTGGGATGGGGTCTACATACCTAGCAATGATTGCCTTGATATTGTAGAAGAGATCTCTTAACTCAGATCGGTGCCTGGATGATCCGATCATTGTCCCGCAAATCTACTATCTTTTTATCAGTTATGTTCAGAGGCAAGGAAGACGTCATCCAAGGGGCATGGCACCGGAGAGATCCTACAAATGTCAGGGGTTAGCTAGAAAGCAAATAAGAAACCAGAAGTATGGAATTAGGGTTTTGAAAGAAGGAAGAATCGGGGTTTGCTGAAGCTGATGGCCTGGGGTGGAAGAAGACTCCTTACTTATGGATGCCTAGGGCTTCTTTTCTTTGGGGTGGATTAGGGTTTGGAAGAATATGCTTTGGGTGGCTAGGGCTTGGAGAGATTAGGGAACACAAGTAACACTCACACCTCAATAAGAGAACACATAAGAACATAAGCTTAACAAAATTTCAACAGAGTTTTGATTCATGAATAAGAGTTGATTACAAGAGAGGGAGGGCGTGGGTATTTATAGGCTCACCCAGGTTCTCTCCTAATTAGAATAGGATTACAAAGTTGGGTGGGAGAGGGATTACAAAGTTGCTTAGAACTAGGAGTATACAATTTGAATAAAACTAGAACATAATCTCCTTGTTTGAATGGGACTCCTCTCCTCCTTTGACTTGGTCAAGGGGCTTTCTTTGGGCTTGGATGCCAAGTAGCTTTGGGTGTGGACTTTGGGTAGCAAGGGACGGCCTCCAATGGGCTTGGGTGCATGGGCTTGGTGCAAGACTTGGGCGGCCTACATGGTTTGGCGAATGGGCTTGGTACATGTCCCTTAGTGGGTTGGAAACTCCTAGGCACCCATTTAAAGTTGGACTGGAATATACCTAGGGCACCATGGGCTTCACTTGAAGTTGGACTTCTGGGCTAGGGTGCCTGGAAGAGGAATATTTTGGGGTGGCCCTGGAATCTTAATGTATGAAGGCTTTATGGGCTTCTGCTTGGACTTATGCTTTGGTGCTCCTCCTCTTGTATAAACCTGGACTTGTACTGGCCTAACACCAACTTACAGGACTCAATTGGACTGGACTAAGGTTGAGACAACTCGACTTATTACAGGACTTACTCAACTCAGCTGAGCTAACTTCATTACAAAACTCTCAACTGAACTAACTTTATTACAAAACTTGACACATCATTAAGGATTCAAAATTGATCAACACATGACTTAGATAACAAATTGAAGTTTGAAGTCTATGCCTGATCTGATGTCCCCATCAGAGAGGCCCCTGAAGAGGCAATCCATTGGAGAAGTGTTTGCTCTCCAAGCCCAAAAGACGGTGCCAGTCCCACGGCCGGGGCCGAGACCCAAAGTTGACCCCACTAAAGAAAAGAAGTTCACTCCTCTCCTCACCTTGAGAGCAAAGATTCTGATGGAGATTGAGGGTGAGTTTTTCCTGCATCATCCCCCTCCTCTGAGGCCATCTACTGGACGTGACTGATCTTTCTACTACCATTTCCACCGAGACCATGACCATGACACTAAGGAATATCGCCATCTTAAGAGGGAGATAGAAGACCTGATCAAGCACGGCTACCTCGGAAAGTACTTGAAGGGAGGAGCTCCCCCGATAGCCTAGAATGAAGAGCCCTATATGCTCACCATTGATAACCAACCCATTGAAAAGCTAGTAGGAATGATCTCCTGGGGGACAGGGAGAACCCTGAAGAGGACTAGGAGGAGAGAGGAGAGTGATGAAGTACTCTCCTGCATGGAAGAGGGGTCGACCGGGGTGCATAACCCAAATAATGATACTATCATCATGGAAATGATGATAGCGAAGCATCCTATAAAGAGAATCATGGTTGATAGTGGAAGCTCTGTAGATATCCATTTTTATGATATTTTTGCAAGGATAACTTGTCTGATGACCAGATAAAATCGATATTCATGCCCTTAGTGGGCTTCACCGGAAACTAAGTTGGAGTTGAGGGAGAGATTATACTCCAAATAACTACCGGGACCCCACCTTGGCAAGAGACTATGCTGACAACTTTCACCATTGTGAGAGCCCTTCACCTTATAATGAATTCTAGGGCATCCTGGACTCAATCTGCTCGACGCCACTATCTCCACAAAACTCCTTGCTCAATTCCTGACCCCTCAAGAGACCAAAAAGATGAGGGGGTCATGCCAGCCAATCCAACACTACCTACAAACTATCCCGGGGCTGCGAGGAGCCGATCCGAACCCAGTCATCGACCAGCTAAATTCGGCAAAGCCAGAGCCGAAGGGTTGACCCGTTGAGCCCTTACTATCCTTCCCCTTGGGAGAGGATCCCTTGAGGATGGTGCAGGTGGGAACCCTACTGCTTGAAGAGGAGAAATCACGTCTGCTCAATTTCTTGCATGCCAATGCGAACGTCTTCGCCTAGACCACCGTCGATATGCCTGGCATCCCACCAGAAGTGATCACCCATAAGCTAATGTTGATCTCAACTATCGCCCAATCCAGTAGAAGAAAAGAAGCTTCACCCTGGAGTGGTGAAAGTCAATCGACACAGAAGTTGAGAAGCTTCTCGCAACAAGCTTCATTCATGAGGTACGGTACCCTGACTGGCTTGCTAATATAGTGATGGTTAGGAAAGCCTCTGGGAAGTGGAGAATCTGTGTAGACTACACCGATCTCAACCGGGCATGCCCAAAGGATAGCTTCCCACTCTCCAAGATTGACCAGCTGGTAGACATGACCTTGGGCCATAAGTTCCTCAGCTTCATAGATGCATTCTCCGGGTACAACCAAATATACATACGTCTAGAGTACAAGGAGCACATAGCATTTGTGATTGATCGAGGTACGCACTACTACAAGATGATGCCATTTGATCTCAAGAATGCTGGGGCCATATACCAATGACTGTTCAGCAAGGTCTTCAAAGACCAAATCGATCGTAACATGCAAATATATGTGGATGATATGCTCATCATGAGAGGTCCAGAGTCAGATCACATTACCGACCTGGCAGAGGCTTTTAACAACTTCCACCTCTACTAGATGAAGTTGAACCCCACCAAGTGCATGTTTATCATCACGATGAAAAAGTTTTTAGGGTTTATGGTCACCCAGAGTAGAATAGAGGCCAACCCTGAGAAGATCTAGGTGATCACCGACATGAGACACCCCATCTCCAAAAATGAGGTCAAGTGCCTGACTGGATGCATCACTGCATTGAGCCACTTCATCTTGCATTCCATTGAGCACTGCCAGCCCTTCTTCAAGGTGCTGAAAAAGATGAATGACTTTACTTGGACAAAAGAGTGCCAGGAGGCGTTCGAGGGATTAAAGAAGCTCCTCGCCTCCCCACCGTTGCTGTCCAGGCCGGAGCTTGGGGAAGAGCTCCTCTTGTACCTGGTGATCTCACCTGAAGCGATCAGCTTGGTGCTGGTCTGCACTGACAAGGATGGCTCCTAATGGCTAGTCTACTATGCTAGCAAGCTGCTTCACGACATGGAAACTAGGTACTCTCAATTTGAAAAGATCATTTTTGCACTAATAATGTTTGTGCATCACCTCAGGCCCTATTTTCAAGTACACCCCATTGCTATCCTCACCGATCAACCTCTGAGGGCTATCATGAGCTACCCTGACACTTCAGGGTACTTCGCCAAGTGGACGGTGAAGCTCAATGAGTTTGACATCACCTACCACCCGCGACTAGTGCAAAAGGCTCAGGTCCTGGCTGATTTCCTGGTGGAATGCACCTGGGCAGACGAGGACCTAGAGAATGCAAACCAGTAAGTTGAGCCCAGGCTCGACCCAGCTCTGGAGATGGTGATGTGGATCCTTCATGTCGACGGTGCATCCAACATCGAAGGGAGCGGAGCCGGCCTCATTCTTGCCAACTCCGATGGGGTCATCGTGGAGTGTGCACTGCGATTCCTCTTCTAGGTGACCAACAATCAAGCTGAATATGAGGTGCTCCTTATAGGGCTAAAGATGTCCTGTGAGTTGGGTGTCAAGAGATTGAAGGTCTTCACTGACTCTCAGCTCGTGGTGGGCCAAGTCTCCGGTGAGCACTAAGCTCGGGATCCCATGATGGTGAAGTATCTGGACAAGGTATGCTCATACATGATGAACCTCCATCACTTTGACATCTCCAACATCCCACGAGCGGAGAATGCCCAGGCTGATGTCCTCTCCAAACTAGCCACCCTATCGGATTCACTGCTGGATCGTACCTTCATCGAGTACCTCGAGGCCCCAAGTTATGAGTCAGCAGTAGAAGTCTAGAAAGTCACCTCTGAAGCCAGCTAGATGGACTCTTACATCAAGTACATCACTACCGATGCCCTACTCGAGGATCGAAAGGAAGTCGGCCTCCTCAAGAAGAAGGTCGTGCAGTACATGATATGGATGGGCAATTGTACTGGAGATCTTAATCCTACCCCTTGCTGAAATGTTTAAAGCCCTCGGAATGTTGGAAATTGTGTCCCAAAGCCAATCGTCTAGAATGTAGATGGTTATGCTATTTTATAATTGTATATGAATTTTTTAATGAATAAAAGTTATTATTTTGGCTGTTCATCACATGTACATTTTCCTGAAAAGAACTCTTGTGTGATGGAATCCTTAGAACTACATTATATTTGATATAGAGAGCATATATCAAGTAGTTCTTAAACTAGTTTACCACCGAAAGATACATTTTTATAGGATGACGATGTATCAAGTATAGGTTGTTGTATCTTACATTGGTTGGTTGTCCTCTTGACCAAGGAGTGTGGTGACACTGATGTGACATACAAGTAAAATGTGTGACATCTCGTTAAACGTGACCATCTACAAAGCTCCCTTCTGCCAAAGGGTTGCTCACGAAGGGATATGGATATATGTGTCCCTTAGACCTGAGGTCACCATGGTAGCTTGCAAGCAACTCACTGTACTTTGGTACCATACTACCTAGATTTCTAATCTAGTGATGAAAGGTTTCTAGGTACAGTCAAGTACTTATGAAGCTGCAGTGGATCAAGATGGAATTGACCCCTCCAAATAGTTTGGAGTAAATGACTTGCTATGTCTTAATTTAATAAAACCTTGGCCAGGGTAGTTCTTGTGAGGAGTCACAGAACTTGTATGGTTGAGACACGAGCTGGATGAGCTAAATTAGGATTGGCAGTCAAATCCTCGGTCATCCTGAGCATTATAAGGTCAAAGGGATGAATTATGCGATAACCATATGCCAGAGGTTCTAGAAAATTGCTCTGTAATCTTCGACCTATCTGGATGTCGGGTATCATTGCTAGATGAGGACTTTGACTAGTACTGGAAGTAATCCAGTACTATCGGCTTAGTGTTCGAACCTATGGGATCACACACCATAGAGGTTTCTATCTGATCTAAAGAATAATCAAAGATTGAGAATCGTTTGCCATCACTAGAGGTCAATGTGATTGACCATGTTCCAAGTGTCGACACTTGGAAGTGTTGACACTTGCAAGTGCCGATATTTGGCTATGACGAGCAGAAATTCTGGAAAGGTTTTGACTTCGAATTTTGAATTTGAATTATGAAATATGGCTAGTTTTGGCTCCAAGCTTTCATGGAATGATGGTCATTCTTGCCATTTAAGCTTGGAACATATTTGGTATAGCTTTAAACCCTCTCCCCCAATCACTCCTCCTTCCTCATTCTCCCTCTCATGGCTGCCTCTAAAAATAAGGGTTGTTTTATGGCTGCCAAGCTGGATGAAACCATTTTCCTGTTGAAGAGTTTTCTTGCTGCTGAGATTCTGAGAGGGAAGAGAAAAGGGGCTTGTAAGGACTAGGGGATTGGGTGTGTGAATACCTAGCACTCAAGCTAGGTAATGAGAAGAGAGCTAGTTAGGAAGGGTTCAACCTCTCCTCCTCGTCTTTCGAGAAGAAGTAAATCAGCCTAAAGGATCCTAAAGAGCTAGCACTCCGAGGGAGTTAATCAGAGTCGAGCCCCGGTGTGAACTACCCTAGAGGCCAGACACGTGTGTGGCTCGAGGGATTTTTCCACAACATCCTTCAAATGTATAACGGAAAGGTATCTTTATATCTTTGGTTCTTTTCCTGCTTATGATGTTTATTGCATGCTACATTATCATACTAGGTCCTATTGCAGGCAGTTTGGTATATTATTTTGATTACATTTTTCACCTTTAATGGTATCAGAGACAGGTTGTTCGTAGTATAATAATTCTAGCATGCTTTAACATCATAGTCTTTTCTTTCAAAGTACTTGGATTGAGTACATCACCATAGCTATCCGATTATAGAAGAGAAGTAGGGCTGCAAGACCCTCTCTTCCTATTCAATGGGGTCTCCTATGGTGTGTAGGAGGCACGCTTGTGATTTGACTCATGAAGAAGAAAGGTAAAGAGAATGTGATTAAAAGTGTTTTAATCAAATTTGGATTGTTATGATCATAAAACAAATTTAGATGAGATCTAAGAGTTTTGTTTTGATCGGCTTTGATTAAAAGTTTGGAGAAACTTTGGATTTGAAATCACAATTTACCTTGAGTGATGTAGGACAGAAAACCAAAACTAAATTACTGAAATTAATAACTAATTAATAGAGAAAATTAGAAACTATTTTTTTTATATTTTCAGATTTTATAGAAGACTTCAAAGGAGACAGAATAGGAAACTAGTTCTAGTATTTGCCCGCAAGTAAGCCAACAAAGTTACTAGGAAAACAGGACTTGGTGATTGAGAAACCATCATAAACTAGGGTTATCTATTCAACCAGTCAGAAATTATGAGGAGGGAAATAAGTTTAGATTTTACCAAGGAAGATACGCTCCTCTGAATCGGATTTGACCGAACTCTGAAGATCTTCATGGTAGGGTTTCAAGAATTCGATTCCGGGCTTCGATCTTTTAAGTGATGCTGGTTTGGAAGCAAGAAAACCTGGCTTTGATTCTGATCACCTACACACTCAACAAAGAAAGATTCATGAATTAAAAATAGCAAAGGAAAGGAAAGAAGGAAAGAAAGGAGGGTTTAGAAATGGTGGATTTGGATTTCTTAACGACTGGATAAATAGGGCCTCACACCCCGCGATGTTTCATAGAACAAAGGAAGGGCCTCACACCCTGCGATGCACACAAGAAAGGAATAACATTTGACAAAATTTTGTTATATTGATGAATAAATTTATCATTTACAAGGGGGGCTGGTGGGGTACTTATAGACTCCCAACTAGTGATGTAAGGGACACAAACACTAGTCTTGTGCTCCCTTGGACTACAACTCTTAGAATCCTGCTCTTGGGTGTCTTGGACTCTAGAGTGTGGATGATGTGGTTGTCTGCAAGTGAGGGACTCCTCAGTTTGGATTGAAGAAGACTCAAGAGTTTGGTGAAACTCTTGAGTTCAGTATATTTATTTAGCTTCCATCCTAATTGCTTGAAACTCTTGAAGTAGAAAACCATTGAACCTTCTCCCTTAAGTGAGCAAATACCTTGGAACTCTTCCTTGAAGTGGGCGACAAGAAGAAACTCCTTGGAAGAGTGGCCGACTCCTTGGATTTTGGCATGAAAAATTGAGTGGGAGGGCACCAACTTGGGGAGTCCTTCTGCTTTACTCCTCTTTAAAAAAAAAAAAGAGGCGCTAACTCCTTCTTAAGTGGCCGACCAAAAATAATAAAACACATGGCATGTGGGATGTCCAAACAAAAGTGACATGGCATGTATTCTTGTCCCAAAATGAAATGTCCAAATGGTGTTGTCCTAATGACATGTCCAAACATGACATGTGTTGATGTCCAATTCCTTGAAAAATGGTGCCAATAAGAGGTTGTGACTTGTGCTAGCACATGGTTGTCTTGAGTCTTCAATTGGGTGCACATGGGATGTTATCTTGGGTCCCCTCTTGTAATACAGGACTCAATGACTCAACTAATTACATGGACTCAACTAAATAATAACTAATTGAATGAACCATACTTAATTAGGTTTTCAAATAAAAATCCAATTAAAGTTGGTAAAAAGGGCTAATTAAATTTGACCACTAAGATCCTAATTGGGTAAATAGGGTTTGACTCAATTGGGATTTCGACTCAACTTGGTAAAAAGGATTTTATCTCAAAATAAATGAAACCCTAATTATAGTTGGTAAAAAGGGTTTACCCTAACTAAACCAAAATAATAGAATTTAAAATAAAATATTTACATGGTAAATAGGGTTGAGTTCAGGGTTTTACTCACAAGTGATCCACAGGGATGTGGGTTCAACCTGTCGACATCTTTTGGCCCTGGTGCCTGCACCAATTCTCTCCGGGTGGGAGGAACTTGACCCTGTCGAGTATTGATCAATTCTACTATTATAATACTCTAGTAAGTCAGGGGCAACTCTCTGCAAGTCCTCTTTGGTGATCCAAAAATTATCAGACTCAAGTCATCCTTGCCAACAAACCAGATATCGCTGGTAATCTTTGCTCCGAATAGAGATGATCTTGTCATCCAAGATCTGTTCGATCTTGTCTCTCCGGGCTGGTGGTATGGCAGGTGGACATGCTTGGGTTGGTTCACTCTCAAGGACTAGATTAGGCCCAAATGGCTCACTTAGAATCAACGTTGGTTCCCTATACTAGATAAGGTCTGAAATGTTGAAAGTAGAGCTAATGCCTAGTTCAGGTGGTAACTCGAGCACATAGGCATTAGGTCCTATTTTTCTAATTACTTTGTAAGGTCTACTACTATGGGTATGTAACTTTTTCATGGTTCCAGGTGGGAACCATTCAGGTCGTAGTCTAACCATTACAAAGTATCCTTCAGTGTATTTTTTGAGTCTTCTTTTTTTCTCCTTAAAATATTCATTGCTTTCATTATTTTTTTTATTATTGACATGCATGTAAACTGTAAACTACAACTGAGATTCACCCTTGGCTGGTGGGTGACATGCAGATGAGAATGGTGCATGGACTCCTACTAAATGCCATAAGGTCTGCCAAAAATAGGTTGTAAACCTAACATGCTCAATGGGCTTATGCAACATACTAACCTCTACAAAATGCAAACTAATGGTCCTAGAAATATGGGAAGCTTCAGGAAAAGGTAGAAAATAAGAAGTAAATTCGGGGGTGAGTTGGTAGGGTAGTAAATAAAAAAAGGGTTCGAGGATTTGTCCTAGACTAATGGGGTTGACCTTAAGGTTTGGACACTGAATTACATCTACAGGCACTAAAAGATCTACTTGATGGAAAAATGGGTTACTAATCTTAGAGAAGAGATATTTAATGGGAACTACAGGGGTGAAGTCTTCCTGAGGGTATTGGACTAAATAAGTCAAGTCCTTACTAATGTTCTTTGGTTCTTGAGTTTCAGGACTAAGCTCTATAATTTGGCTTTCTTCTAAAGTCTTCTCAGGTAAAGTTGTAGTTGCAAGATCATGGTTCTCTTTCTCTAAGTGATCTTCCACTACGCTTCAATCTGGGTATTTTCTGAGTCAACTAATCCTATGTTGGCTTCAGTCTGGGTATGGTCAAGGTCAGCTAATTCTAGGTTAGCTATAGGTATCTCCTCTTTTTCCTTATACTCATCTACTAAGCTCACATCAGCTTCATAAACTTCCACTACAATGGCATCTTAGTGAACCAATGGGGTAGTAGAGGTGGGTCGATTAAGGGGAGGTGGACTGATTTCGAGCTTCTGACTAGGCCTAGTGGGTTCTGGCTAACTAAGCGAAACCTGACTAACACTAGATTGATACCTAGGGGTTATGGGTTCAGATATATAGGTCATGGATCTGGGTTCGTAGGAGCTGGGTTCAAAGGATCTGGGCACCTAGGAACTAGGTTCATATGATCTGGGTAAGTACTTTTCTCTAAGTTTAAGTTTCATGTCAGTCCAGGTAGTTATGAGGACTTCTCTTCTTCGTTTGATCGTTCTTTCAACATCATCCCAATAAATTCTAGCCTGGCATACTAATTTGTGTTTAGCAATCTTAAACTTTCCTTTCTCAGTCATTTGATGTTTCTCAAAATACAGATCCATACCTTCTTCTCAATCAATATTCTTCAAGATCAAGATCACCACCAAATTTAGGTGCTTCAACCCTAAAATTCCTAGTGGCTCTTTCATGCTGGTCTATAAAATCATAATTGGATTTCTTCGAACTAAGATCCTAGATTAGGTTATAGTGTGGGGGTCTCCTAGGATTGGGCTCCAAGAATGGATCACGATGTGTTTCAAATTTAGGTTCAGGATGGGTCTTATGGGTTTTTTCTAGGGTCCCTAATCGTTGGTCCAATTGATCAAACTTATGGTTCGTTTGGGTATATTGTTTAGTGAAGGTCCTAAGGAAGGTCTCAAAATTGGGATCCATGATTAAACTAGACTGGATTGGGTTTGGGTGAGACTATTGGTATGGAGTTCCTAATCTAGGGGTCATGCAATGCAAACACATCAAACTCGACTCAGACTAGGGTTTCCTAGACCTAAGGCTCAAGTAGAATGGGTTAGCTCAAATTACAGCCATTCAATAATTACCCTATCCACTGGCCAAGTAAGAGGTGGGGTCATGGGAGGCTCCCCTGGCTCTCCCATGGTTCTAATTAAAAACCATGAAACTGCTTAGGGCATTTGCCTCTGGATTGATAGAAAAGTGCCCTAAGAGCCAATCATTGTAAGGGCCTTTTTTTTGTATTCTTCCAACTCTTGTATAACATTATATATTAATAAAGGCATCTGTTTTCATCATATACTATTGTGTCTTATTTATGATTATGATGAACCCCATAAATTAGACCAATGAAATTAGGGTTATGATGAAGTTCATAATGGTGAGACCTAATTTTCTATAAACCCTAATCTAAAATGTTCCTAGTCATTGGACCATTGATTCGGGGATCAATGAATCTTGTAAGACTAGCTTATCCTATGTATGCTTAGATGATGAGAGTGGTTGGTCTCACAACCACTTGTGTAGAGACACTAATACAAGGATAAGAGTGCTCATCAGGGTATGAGTATACTGAACTGATCCGTACCGGGACTATCTTATGGAAGTCTTACTACTTGTCAAAAGATAAATCCCTGAGTAGGAGTTGTGCATGTGATCTTTAGACCTGAGGTCACCATGGTTCCTTGTGCACACTAAGCCATATTTTGGTTCATACTCATTTATGCCATTACGACATGTACGGGGTGTTCTGGGTATGGTGGAAGGTGTATGGAGGATATGAGTGGACCAACAAGGAATCGATCATTCTTAGTAAGAGGAATTGTTATCCTATGCAATCTCTTCGATGAGTGACTTAAGGAGCCTTTGATCAAAGTAGGATGAGATTAGTAGAATCTAATTAGTCATCAGCTGAGTCCTCACTATCGAGTTGAGATTCAATATGATTAAGTGTTAGGGTTTGACATCTATCCATACCTATCACTTAATCGGGATAATGGGAGATCGAAAGATTGAATTGCACGGTAACTTACTACTGAAGGGTATTTTGGTAGTTTCTACCAAATTCCTCATCTTCTGGGTAGGCATGATACGTTGCTAGATGTCAATCTTGTCTTGTAGGTATTCATGAACCAATTGGATTGGTTTCATGAGTCAATTTGATGGATGGTTCAAATTGGACAATTAGATGAGCTAGTTTGACCTAATTAGGTCAATCGGGTTCGATTGGATCGAATCGACTCAAACCTAAACCTACTTCTGGCTAGATGTGAAACCCAATGGGTCACACACACTATAGAATTGGACAAGGAAGACATTCATGATTTAATTAGGGTCATAGGATCCTAATTGGTTAGCTAGGTGACACACTAGCATGTGTAGGCTAACCTAATTCCTAAACCCAATTGGATTGGGTCTGGTTGCTTGCTAAATGGACTAACCAATTTATGGGAGACATAAATTGGGTTATGTTCTAAGTAGGATGAATTTATCAGATTTTATCTGATATTTTTTGGAGGTTTTATCTCGGAATTATGAAGAGTCCCTAAGGCATAGGACTCTGGGTACCTAAATGACATGTTGGCATTCAAAAGGGCCTAGAAGGGTCTACAGTTCTCTGATCAGAAAAGTTTTTATATGATCGGATAGCTTATTTAATGTCCTTTCATTTGACACCCATATTGCATATACTTTGACTTTGTCAAAGGTATCATATGGCATGGAAAAAGGTTGATCGAATTGTGAAGAGAAGCGACTCTTCATTTGGCGCGCAAAAAGGACCAAGAGTCCTTCTGCATATGAGTTTCTTCTATTGATTGGACTTCCTCTAATCTTTATTTTTATCTCCATGCCCTTTCATGAAGGATTTGACTGGTCAATGATTTTTGAATTGGCGTGAAGAAGGAAAGGATGAATGGCGCACATGAAAGGCTGCGACTTTTCATGAGAGGGCGCATGGTTTGAAGCAGAGTCCTTCTGCTTTCAGATCTCTTCAATTTTCTCTGACTTTTAGGAAATGAGAAAATTCCTCTTGGCTCTTTCAGAGACCGGTAGATTCCATGTGGCATGAGAAGGTTTTATTTGGACATGAAGAGATGTCAAATAAGACTCATAAATCCTAAAGAGTCTTATCAGATATGAAGAAACATATCTGATAAAAGATTTTGGGATGTGTTTCATGCCCCTTAAGAAACTATTTAAAGGGTGTATGGTGGAATGAGATGAATATTCATTCGGTCATCTGAAATAGGAGTCTAGATTCTACCGTATTATCCATCTGAGTTTTTCTCTCTCCCTCTTCCTTTCTTTAAGACAAGACTTATCTTGTTAACACAAGATCTTTTATATTAGGACAAGGCTTTGTTTTAGGACATAAGCCTAAGGGGTCCTAAAGGAGGGTTGTCCTAAAACCAAGAGTGGCTTAGAAGAGTGTCCAAAGAGTCCTATAGTGGGATAGCGAGTCCTACAAATGCCAAAGTCTGAAAGGCTGCCGAAAGAGTCCTACCCGGGCAAGCAACTTCAAGAAGGAGTTCTTTCTTGTTTCAAATCTTGTATGGATCACCGTTGGAGGACTTACACTTGTAAGTCTAGTGGAAGAAGTGGAATATAGCACTCCAGGTATGTTTCATTAATCTGCTTTTATGACATATTAGTTGTAATCGAATAAGGGATCTTGGGAATTAGGGTTTCTAACTGATAAAGTGTTATCTTTATGCATGAAGTTTTATAATTCAGTCTTACTAAGTTGCATAATGATCTCCTTGAAACCCAACATGGACCTCTAGCCTTAGACACTAGATTCAAGTGATAATCATAGGATTGGGTGCACTAGCTTTCACACAATACTTGGAACCTGACCTGTTGGTGTCCCTAGCTCACTAGAGCAATTAAGTCTAATTGATTTTAATTAGGGTTAGGCTCGGATGCAAAGAAAGTTGTTGTGGGCCCAGGATAGGTGATGAGCTCCTGCCCTGATCTGAGATGCTCAAGTGCCCTTAAGATTGGTTACTTAATGATGCACACACAAGATGAAACCCTAGATGCAATCAAACTAAAATAATTAAAATAATATAAAAATAAAATTAATTATTTTTTTATTATATTATTTTCAAAAAAGATATAGTTTGCAGAAAAACACCTAAGATGCAGAAAATTAAAATATGCAAGATTTATGCAAAAAGAATCCTAAACTAGAATTACTGAAATTCAGGGCAGATCTATTCTCAGGAAGTATTCCGGTGATCAGAAAATTTATAGATCAAAATAATTCATGAGAAAGTTTTTTAAAATACTATAAATTATGATTGATCTAGCAAAATAAGAATCATATGATTATGAGTTACTTACATATAGAAACAATCAAAACAATAAACTATATACTGTGATGGACGTGATGCAGAAAATAAATCCTAAATATGCCTATCTCTTTGTTTTCTTCTTCAAGGGTCAATTCACAGTGGCACCCCTACACGCCATAGGAAATCCTGTTTGAATAGATTGTGAGGGTCTTGTAGCCTTTCTTTTTCCTATGACCGGATGGCCATGGTGAAACACCCGATCCGAGTACTTAAAGAGAACTAAGTCGGCACAAGAGAGATTAAACCCTAGTTTAACCTGCTCTGATACCAAAAAATTGATGCAGGATAGAAAACCAAAACTAAATTACTAAAATTAATAACTAATTAACAGAGAAAATTAGAAACTAATTTTTTTATATTTTTAGATTTTATAGAAGACTTCAAAGGAGACAACAGGAAACTAGTTCTAGTATTTGCCTGCAAGTAAGCCTACAAAGTTACTAGGAAAATAGGACTTGGTGGTTGAGAAACCATCGTAAACTAGGGTTATATATTCAACGAGTTAGAAATTATGACGAGGGAAATAAGTTTAGATTTTACCAATGAAGATAGGCTCTTTTGAATCAGATTTGATGGGACTCTCAATCTTCACGTTAGGGTTTCAAGAATTCGATACCGGGCTCCGATCTTTCAAGCAATGGTGGTTTGGAAGCAAGAAAACCTGGCTTCGATTCTTGATCACCTGCACACTCAACAAAGAAAGATTCACAAATTAAAAACATCAAAGGAAAGGAAAGAAGGAAAGAAAGGAGGATTTAGAAATGGAGGATTTGGATTTCTTGACAGCTGGATAAATAGGGCCTCATACCCCGCGATGTTCTATAGAACAAAGGAAGGGCCTCACACCCTACGATGCACACATCAAAGGAATAAAATTTGACAAAATTTTGTTGTATTGATGAATAAATTTATCATTTACAAGGGAGGCTGGTGGGGTATTTATAGACTCCCAACCAATGATGTAAGGGACACAAACACTAGTCTTGTGCTCCCTTGGACTACAACTCTTAGAATCCTGCTCTTGGATGTCTTGGACTCCAGTGTCTGGATGATGTGATTATTTGCAAGTGAGGAACTCCTCAGTTTGGATTGAAGAAGATACAAGAGTTTTGGTGAAACTCTTGAGTTCAGGAGATTTAAGCAGCTTCCATCCTGATTGCTTGAAACTCTTGAAGTAGAAAACCATTGAACCTTCTCCCTTAAGTGAGCAAATACCTTGGAACTCTTCCTTGAAGTGGGTGACAAGAAGAAACACCTTGGAAGAGTGGCCAACTCCTTGGATTTTGGCATGGAAAATTGAGTGGGAGGGTGCCAACTTGGGGAGTCCTTCTGCTTTACTCCTCTTAAAAAAAATAAGAGGCGCTAACTCCTTCTTAAGTGGCTAACCAAAAATAATAAAACACATGGCATGTGGGATGTCCAAACAAAAGTGACATGGCATGTATTCTTATCCCAAAATGAAATGTCCAAATGGTGTTATCCTAATGACATGTCCAAACATGACATGTGTTGATGTCCAAATCCTTGAAAAATGGTGCCAAGAAGAGGTTGTGACTTGGGCTAGCATATGGGTTGTCTTGAGTCTTCAATTGGGTGCACATAAGATGTTGTCTTGGGTCCCCTCTTGTAATATTGGACTCATTGGCTCAACTAATTACATGGACTCAACTAAATAATAACTAATTGAGCCAACCATACTTAATTAGGCTTTCAAATAAAAACCCAATTAAAGTTGGTAAAAAGGGCTAATTAAATTGGACCACTAAGTTCCCAATTGGGTAAATAGGGTTTTACTCAATTGGGGTTTTGACTCAACTTGGTAAAAGGGTTTTATCCCAAAATAAACAAAACCCTAATTATAGTTGGTAAAAAGGGTTTACCCTAACTAAACCAAAATAATAGAATTTAAAATAAAATATTTACATTGTAAATAGGGTTTAATTTAGGGTTTTACTCACAGGTGATCCACAAGGATGTGGGTTCAACCTATCTACTTCTTTTGGCCTTGGTGCTTGCATCATTGAGTTGACCCTTGAGTCTACTCATGAAGGTTGAAGTGTCAATACTTGACCAAGATGGGTCAACACTTGAGCTCGTGAGTCGACACTTTGCCTTGAAGGTGTTGACTCATGAGTGTGTGCCAGAAAACATGGCATTCTATTTTCTTCCCATCTCAGGCCATGAGTCGATCCAAGTGTCAACACCTAGTGTCAACACTTGCCTCTGGTGAGTCGATACTTGACATGAGAATGCTGAAAAATAGTGAATTCAAATTTTGATTCATTGTAAAATTATTTTACATTATTAATTGAAATTTTTTGATTTATTAAGGCTATTGAATTTAATTAAGAATTAACTTACCTTGAATGACAAAGAACTCTAGGAATATGATTCAAAAATTTTAAATCATTTTAATAAGCCTTAAGGATCATGGGTTAGCTTCTATTAGGTCCTTAATTGGGTTAGACCTAAGTTTAGATACATTGGACTAAAAAGAGAACTCATCAAATCAAATGTTGAGTTAGGATTTCTTCTCTATAGATCTCTCTAATAGTTAGATTGATTAGTCCAAAGATCTAAATAGACCTAATTTGTGGCTTAGTGGTCAACCCGAGTCTTTAGGCTAGTCTAACGAGTTTGATGAACCAATTGGTATCCAAGATAAGTTTGGCAATTTGATCTTGGTTCTTTGGGGCTACCTCTTACCTGGCCAACTCGGTTGGTGTCTAAGGCAAGACGGTTAATGGCGGAACCCAATCCATGATCATACTAACTTGGCCAATATGGTCGATCAGAATTGATTGGATAGCTCATTGACTCGTGTTAACCCATGTCACCCAAGGTTAATCAGTCTTGACTAATTTTAGGTGCCCATGGATCATTAGTTATGTGTAACCCTCCTTGCTAACTGATATGGTCAGTGGGAGGTTGATCCATGTCTTCTCATCTCTTCTTCCATCTTATTAAAATTAAACCCTCTAAATTATTAGGTCCATAAAAAGATAAAGTTATGGGGATAACCGAGTCTTAGCCTTCCACTAATTAGGATGGTAATGGGTCCAATAGTTGGGTGTCCATTGACATATCCAAAGATCGGGTGTTCATCAGACTATTGGAATTGCTGTTTCTAATATGATGGCTCAGTACGACTCTTAACGGTGGTCAGGTGGGCCAGCGAAAGTCGGGCTTGACTATTCATTAGTTAAGAAGCATTGAATTTTGTCATGTTAATGGTTGGACCTAACCGGGACCTTCAATAGGAGGCCCAAAGGCTGATTGAAGTGCACCTTGGGGTAAAACCTAAATACTAGAAGTTATTTGGAGAAGTAATCGGTTAAAGAACCTACCTTTAAAAGCACATGGGTGAGCTGGCCAAAGTCGGGCTCATGTGTTGTCTATTGGGTTCTAGTACCCACTAAGGAATTGAAGTGATTCCTCGAATTGGAGGTAGAGGCTACCAGTCTGAACAAAATAGTGGGAGGGGCCCTTAGAATAAAGTTCATGTTTTTAGGTTAATAATTCATTTACACTAATAAGTTTTGGTTTTTCTTTCATATGTCTTCCAACCTATCACTCCAGTCTCTTCTCGATAATAAGAAGCTCAAGGGTCCCAACTTCGATAGCAGTATTGAAGGCTCAGGATTGTCTTGGAGCATGAACGGATCTTGTATGTGATATCGGATCCGACACCTGAAACTCCTGCTTCCCAATGCTCAGGTTTGGTCAGAGATACTTATCAAAAGTGGCTCTCTGATAGGACCACTATCCGATGCATTATGTTGGCAGCGATGAATGATGAGTTCAGTCATAAATTCGAAGAAGCCCAGTCAGAGGAAATCCTTTAAAGGTTGAGGAGTCTTGAAGGAGTCCTTTGGCACACCAGATGATGTTGAGAGGTACAAGGTCTCCTGTGCTATCTACAATGCATGGATGCATGATGGGGCCTCGGTCACTGATCATGTATTGTATATGATTGAAATGATTGAGCACCTCGACAAGCTCGGATGTCCCTTGCATGAACAGCTCGGGAAAGATGTGATTCTAAATTCCCTGCTTTCTTCCTATATAGACTATCTCAATCATTTTAGAATGAATAAGCCTAGAGTTAACTACCATGGTCTATTGGGGTTATTGCAGACTTATGAGAAAGACCACCAACTGAACAAAGGGGTGGTAAATCTAGTGGGAGGATTTTCAGTAGGGTGTCATCCCTTAAAGAAAAGGAATAAGAAGAATAAAGAAAAAAAGATGCAAAATGCTTCTGGGCCCAGTCAGGCCAAGAGGGTGAAGGATGATAAGAGCCATGTGGAGTGCTTTTTCTATAAGAAGTAGGGTCATTGAAAGAGAAACTGTCCTCTTTATATTGCGTCCTTGACCCGAACAGGTCCAAGAAGGGAAAGCAGCAAGACGATGCTGGACAAGGTATTTATATGATAACACCTTATAGTTTCTCTATCTGTGATACTACTAATGGGTATTGGATACAAGAAGTCCAATTCATATTTACAATTCTTTGCAGCGACTTTAAGTTAGTAGAAGATTTGAGGATGGTGAGAGATTCTTGAACATGGGAAATTGAAGCCAAGTTCCATTCCTGGCATTAGGAGTCCTCAAACTAGTTTTTGAGTCTTGTACAATCATTTTAAATTAGTGTCATTATTGTCCGTCTTTCATCTTGAATGTCATTTCTATAGGCCAATTGGTCATGTATGGTTATGAACTATTAATAAAGAATGACATTTGCAAAATCATTTGGAATAGTTCTATTATGATGAATGGATATATGAACAATGGCATTTATATACTATCATGACCTGTTAGTATAGTGTACACATCTGGCAAACACCCTAGGATAGATAATGTCAGTGATGCATACCTATGGCATTGTAGGCTAGGTCATATTAATAAGAACAGGATAAACAGGTTGAAGAGCGAGGGTCTCCTCAAGTTTAGTGAAAGTAGTTCACTACCAACCTATGAGTCCTGTCTTCTTGGAAAGATGACAAAATCACCTTTTACTGAAAAGGTGAACGAGCTAAAGAGATTCTAAGTCTGGTACATACTGATGTATGTGGACCCATGAATATTAATGCTAGAGGTGGGTACAGTTATTACATTTATAGATGACCTTTCGAGGTATGGTTATGTCTTCTTGATGAGATATAAATCTGAATCGTTTGAAATATTCAAACGATATTGTAATGAAGTAGAAAAATAAACTGGAAAGTATATCAAAACCCTTCGATCAGTCGAGGTGATGAATATCTTTTCGGTGAGTTTCTGACATATCTTGAGGAAAATGAGATTCTCTCTCAGTGGACACCTCTAGGGACACCTCAATTAAATGGGATGTCAAAAAGGAGGAATCAAATCCTGTTAGACATGGTTCGGTCCATGATGGGCTTTGCTTCTCTATTGCTATCCTTTTGGGGATATGCTATGGAATCAACCTATTACCTTTTGAATAAGGCTCCGAGTAAGTCTGTTAGCAAAACCCCATATGAGATATGGACTGGGCATAAGCCAACACTCTCACACCTTCGGGTCTGGGGTTGCCCAACTTATGTAAAATATTTAGAAATGGACAAACTTGGACCTTGGTCTGACCGATGCCTATTTGTTGGGTATCCAAAAGAGTCTAAGGGATATTACTTCTATTTGGCTGAGGAACAAAAGTTGGTCATCAGTCTTAGGGCTATCTTTTTGGAAAAGGAGTTCCTTGGTGAAGGAACTGTAACCGCTAAGATTAAACTTAGTGAAGTTCAACAAGTAAAAGAATCGACACACTTAAGGGATAACATAGAATCGATTGTGATTAGATCATACCCAGAGCCCACATAGGAACCATTAAGGAGATCCGATAGGGTACCGAGTCGATTGGATAGATACCATGATTTCTTGGTCCGGGACGGTGATCCTATTGAACTCGATGAGAACAATGAGGATCCGATCACTTATATGGATGCGATGCAGAGGTCCAACTCTGAGAAATGGCTAAGAGCCATGAAATCCAAAATGGAATCCATAGAAATCAACAATGTATGGACATTGGTTGATCGACCTGAGAGGATAAAACCCATTGGGTGCAAAAGGATTTTTAAAAGAAAAGGGCCAAAGACGGGCAGGTAGAGACCTATAAAGCTCGTTTGTTGCCAAGGGGTATCGTCAACATTATGGTATTGACTATGATGAGATGTTCTCTCCTATGGCAATGCTCAAATCCATTTGGATTTGGATCATGCTTGCTTTAGCGACACACTTTGACTATGAAATCTAGCAAATGGATGTCCGAACAGCTTTCCTGAATGGTGAGCTGGAAGAGGAGGTATACATGATACAACTTGAAGGGTTCACATCCATAGAAGAGTCAAAGGTGTGCAAACTTCAAAGGTCCATCTATGGACTGAAGCAAGCATCTCAAAGTTGGAACATGTGATTTGATATGTGTATCAAGTCGTATGGCTTCGTTAGGAATGGAGAAGAACCTTGCATTTACAAATGGGTTAATGGTTATGTGATTGTGTTCCTTGTATTTTATGTGGATGACATTCTCTTAATTTGGAATGACATCTCGGCACTACAAGGAATAAAGGTCTGGTTGTCTTCTCAGTTCTCTATGAAGGACTTGGGTGAAGTCTCTTACATACTGGGTATGAAGATCTATAGAGATAGATTTAAGAGGCTTCTGAGACTGTCCCAGTCTACGTACATCAGCACAGTGCTGAAGCGATTCAACATAAAAAATTCTAAGAAAGGCTATCTCCTGATAGGCACTAGATTTGCCCACTCCAAAAGGGATTGTGTGACAACTCCTAAGGAGAGAGAGCATATGAGTAGAATCCCGTATGCTTCGGTAGTGGGTTCTATCATGTACGCCATGATATGTACTATACCAGACATGGCATACTCACTAGGCGTAGTAAGCAGATACCAGTTTGACCCAGGTGAAGCTCATTGGAAAGTGGTAAAGACCATCCTTAAGTATTTGTGAAATACTAGGGACCAATGGCTGATTTATGGAGAACATGACTAAAAACTTGTAAGGTATACTACTCCAGTTTTCAGTCAGATAGGGATGACAACAAGAGTGTGTCAAGATTTGTCTTTATCCTAAATGGAGAAGTGATTTGCTAGAAAAGTTCCAAGCAGCCTACTATGGCAGACTCAGTAAGTGAAGTAGAATACATTGCTGCATCGAATGTAGCAAAGAAAGCAATGTGGTTACAAAAGTTCCTTGGTGAGTTGGGAGTGGAACCTTTCCTAGATGGTCCTATTATGGTGTATTGTGATAGCACTGGTGCCATTGCTCAAGCCAAAGAGCCGAAGTCTCATCACCACATAAAACACATTCTGCGGTGCTATCACCTTGTACGAGAGATCGTGGAATGAGGTGACATTGACCTTCAGAAGATCGATGGAAAGGAGAACCCGACCGACCCCTTTACTAAAGCCATCGAAGTTCAAGAGTTCGACAGTTATAAATGGAAAATGGGAATAAGATTTTGTATTGATTGGCTTTAGTCCAAGTGGGAGTTGTTGGAAAATGTGTTCCAAAGCCAATCGTCTAGACTATAGATGGTTGTGCTATTTTATAATTGTATTTGAATTTCTTGATGAATAAAAGTTATTCTTTTGGCTGTTCATCACATGTGCATTTTCTTGAGAAGAACTCTTGTGTGATAGAGTCCATAGAGCTATATTATATTTGATATAGAGAGGATATATCAAGTAGTTTTTAAACTGGTTCATAACCAAAGGATACATATTATAGGACGATGATGTATCAAGCATAGGTTATTGTATCTCATATTGGTTGGTTGTCTTCTTGACTAAGGAGTGTGGTGACATCGATGTGACATACAAGTAAAATGTGTGACATCTCACTGAATGTGACCATCTGCGAAGCTCCCTTCTGCCAAAGGGTTGCTCGTGAAGGGATATGGGAATATGTGTCCCTCAAACCTGAGGTCACCATGGTAGCTTGCAAGTAACTCATTATACTTTGGTGTCGGACTACCTGAATTTTTAATCCAGTGATGAAAGGTTTCTGGGTACAGTCAAGTACTTGTGGAGCGGTGGTGGATCAAGATGGAATTGACCCCTCCAAATAATTTGGAGTGAATGACTCATTGTGTCTCAATCTAGCAAAACCTTGGCAGGGTAGTTCTTGTGAGGAGTCACAGAACTTATAAGGTTGAGACATGATCTGGATGAACCAAATTAGGGTTGGCAGTCAAATCCTAGGTCATCCTAAGCATTATGAGGTCAAAGGGATGAATTTGCGGTAACCATATACCAGAGGTTCTAGAAAATTGCTCTGTAATCTTCGACCTATCCGGATGTCGGGTATCATTGCTAGATGAGGACTTTGACTAATACTAGAAGTGATCCAGTGCTACCAGCTTAGTGTTCGAACATATGGGGTCACACACCATAGGGGTTTCTATCTGATCTAAAGGCTGATCGATGATTGAGAATCGTTTGCTATCACTGGAGGTCAATGTGATTGACCATATTCTAAGTGTCCAAGTGTCAACACATGGAAGTGTCAACACTTGCAAGTGTCGACATTTGGCTGTGATGAGCAGAAATTCTAGGAAGGTTTTGACTTCGAATTTTGAATTAGAATTTTGAAATCTAGCTGGTTTTGGCTCCAAGCTTTCTTGGAATGATGGTCATTCTTGCCATTTAAGCTTTGAACCTATTTGGTATAGCCCTCAACCTTCTCCCCCAATCACTCCTCCTTCCTCATTCTCCCTCTTATGGCTGCCTTTATAAATAAGGGTTGTTTTAGGGTTGCCAAGCTGAATGAAACTATTTTCCTGTTGAAGAGTTTTCTTACTACTGAGAATCTGAGAGAGAAGAGAAAAGGGGCTTGTGAGGACTAGGATATTGGGTGTGTGATACCCTAGCACTCAAGCTAGGTCTTAGGAAGAGAGCTAGTTAGAAAGGGTTTCACCTCTCCTCCTTATCTTCCGAGAAGAAAAAGATTGGCTTAAAGGATCCTAAGGAGCTAGCACTCCGAGGGAGTTGATCAGAGTCGAGCCTCGGTGTGAACTACCCGTAGAGGCCAAACACGTGTGTGGCTTAAGGGCCTTTTTCATAACATCCTTCAAAGGTATAACGGTAAGGTATCTTTATATATTTTGTTCTTTTCCTGCTTATGATGTTTATTGCATCTATATTATCATACTAGGTCCTATTGCAGGCAGTTTGGTAGATCATTTTGATCGTTCTACCAAGTCTTCCGCTGATTTTATTGTTAAATAGTTTTAAAATATCTTTTTGCCATGCATGCTTGCCTGCATTTTTCACCTTCATGGAAGCTGCCAATGTGCTCCAAGAAATACATGAAGGCATTTTTCAACTCCATGGCCATTCGTCCAGTGGGGAATGGACATCCTAGATCCCTTTCCTTCCATGTTTGGCCAACGGAAGTTCTTAATTATGGCCATCGACTACTTCACTAAGTGGGTCAAGACCGAACCCCTGGCTTGGATAATTGAAGCGAAGGTCGGATCCTTTTTTTTGGAAGTCTATCATCTATCGATTCAGGCTACCGAATTCAGTCATTACAGATAACGGATAGCAGTTTGACAATCATGCCTTCGAGGAGTTCTACGCCGACCTCAACATCTATCATCGTTTCACCTCGGTGGCTCATCCTTAGATCAATGAAGAAGCTGAGGTGACTAACTGGACCATCCTATAAGGGCTCCGCATGAGGCTGGATGAAGCCAAGGGTCGATGGCTAAAGAACTGCCCGCTATGAGCTTATCACACTACACCTCGCACGGCCACCGGCGAGATGCCCTTCAACCTCGTCTTCGACACTGAAGCTATGATTCTGGTAAAGCTTTGCCTGCCCACACTATGGGTAGAGCAGCATGACAAAGCTAAGAATCTAGCCCGTCTCCTCCTTAACATGGATCTGCTGGATGAGATGAGAGACAAAGCCCGACTCCGGATGGCAGCCTATCGGCAAAGTGAAGCATGCTACTATAATTCCTGCAAGAGGCCTAAGAAATTCCATCCCGGCGACCTCATTGTTGCCCAGGTGGCTTCCCAAGAGGGGGGTGAATTGAGATTATAAAAATTTGACAAGTATGTGCAATTTGAAATCCTTTTGGTGTTGTGGTGCAATATGCAATGCGGAAGTAATTAAGTAAATGCAATAGGGTAAAGTAAACACAAATACAAGGAAATTTAGAGTGGTTCGGAACAATCGGCTCCACGTCCACTACCCAAGGACCACTTGGGATTTCCACTATATCCCCCAACCGAAATACAGTTGGATTGTTTTACCAGGCTCACAATCCAAACCTATACACTTTGGTTTTATCGGGATCACCAAAGAAAACCCAACTCCCTTTGGTTTTGAACGGGATCACCAAAGAAACCCTAACACTTCATTTTTTACCGGGATCACCAAGAACCCAACTTAGATTTTCACAAGGTTCACCTAACAACCTTTAACCCTCTCTTAAGACACAGCCCCTTGCTGTTCTTAGAGAGAACAAAGATATGAGAAAAATATAAAGCAACTACACAACAAACCGAGTTTGTTTAAATGTTGCCGATGAAGATCAAGGTGAATCCTAGCTTTGAATTTAATGCTCTACAAGCTGCTTCTTTACTTCTTCAATGAGTGGATTCAATGATGAAGAGAAGTTGGTGGAGCCTTGAATCCTATCTTGAATGCTCTTGAAGTGGGTTGGTGAAAGACTTGAAGGCTTTTCAAAATCCAAAGATAAGTCAATGAATAATCCCCTTTTTTTAAAACAAAATTATTTGATCCATCAAAAGTAATCCCTTTTATAGTTTTCCATTAGATATAGCTGTTATAGGGCCTAAGGATTTGAAAAAGCGATGTTGGAGACCATTTGGAATTCAAAATTCATTTTCAGTAACTAGCCGTTATAGTGCAGAAAACAGTCACTCGAGTCGGCTCGAGGTCCACGAGTTGGCTCGAAATCTTAGACATCCCAAACAAAATTTCTGTGTGAGTCAGCTCTTCAAGCTGGAGTTGGCTCGAACCTTCAATCAATACAAATCAACATTTTCCTTGAGTCGGCTCTTCAGGGCAAAGTCGACTCGAAGTCTCAGTCACCAACAAACATAACTCTGGATGAGTCAGCTCTTCTAGGCTTGAGTTGGCTCCAGATCTCAGACTTCAAAAACATGTGTTCTTTCATGAGTCGGCTCTTGGGGCTTGAGTCGGCTCGAGGTATTGAAACTCTGAAAACTTTTTGTGCCATGCCAGAAGGAGTCGGCTCTTGATCCATGCGTCGGCTCTTGCCAAAACTTCATTTAATGCTTCAAACTTCTCCAAAATTCTTTAACATATAAATCCAACAAGAGCTAATCTACTCACTCTTATTTTTATAATTTTACAGCCCATTTACAAGATTACATAGTTGAAGATTTTGGGCTTTTACAATTCAAAGTCCATAAGAGTCTATACAAAATTGAATTACCTTTCAACCAATTTGAAAACCAATTAAACTAAAGATAACTATTTTCCTGAAAAAACTTCTCAAGTAATTGAAAGAATTAGTAACTCATATATGTTCCAATATTTTGTGTTCATCAAGATCATTCCAGGGGTTGACAATCTCCCCCTTCTTGATGATGACAAAACACTGGGCATGAATAGGATTTAAAAATCACTTTACATTTACTATGTATCATATTCACATGTATCAAATAATATTTAACATAGTGTGTATCAAGCCAAATTGAGTATCAAATTGAAGAGTATCAACACAATGTACACAATGTATCATATGTGCATTAAGTATCAAAACAGTATCAACATAATGTATCATATGTATCATCTATGCACTACATATCGAAACTTCACAAAATTAACTTGTATTTGAAGTGAGTTTCAATGAAAACATAACATAAGCTCCCCCATTAGTAAGTTTTATAAAAAAAACTTAACATAAGCTCCCCCTTACTAATGTAATAATGTGTTTTCATATTTACTTTCATTTTCGTATTCATATTCACACTTTCATGCACATTTTATTCATATTTTCATACACATTCTTCTCTCCTTTCTTCCTTCTTCCCCTTTTTGTCATCAACAAAAAAGTATATAAAATAAGGAGAACATTCATTCATGTATCATAAAAAGATATATATATATATATATATATATATGAAAAGTGTCAGTACAAGAGTGATACAATACAAAAGTGCCTCAGCACAATAAAAGTAGTATCACAACAACAAAACATACTAAAGATAAAGTCCTAAAACATCAAAAAGAAAGACTAGGGTCATCATCACTAGGCTCTTCCTCACTAGAGGAGGAACCGACCTCTAAAATACCTAGAACAAGCTTGAATTTAGGGAACCTAGGCCTAAGGTCCCTAAGTCTATTCCTAACAGGAGTAGTAGTCCTAGAAGTTCTAGGTTTAGCTTTAACTTTAGACTCAGAGAAAATCACAATAGGAGTAGGTCTAGTAGTACGAGGATTAAAAGACAAGGCGAAGGTGCTGGTAGTAGACAAAATCTCTGTCATCGGAGTATCTCCAATATCAGAACTCGGAATCTCAGTACTTGTACCAACCTCAACAGGAGTAGGATCTGTAGGAATGTCAGTCAAATGTACTGCCTCTCCCTGCCCGCAATCTGTGCCAATGTCTGGTGCTGCTACAGAAGGAGTAGGTATAGAGTGACTAGCTGCTGAAATTTGTTGAAGAATAGTCATGATGTCCTGAAAATCCTAGTGCATCTCTGACTGAAGTGCAGATATCCTGGCATCAGTCTCTGATCTCCCTCTTTGAAGACTAGAGATCTCATCCAGTATACGATGCAGTCTGTCATCATCACCTGGTCCAATAGTAGTCGATCCTCTAATAGGTGATCGAGGAGTAGGAGCTGGCTCTGAAGATCCAGCCTCGTCAGCATGTGGCTCTGCCTCTGCATCTTGTCTCTATGCTACCTGATCATCCTTTCCTAAGTCATCATCAGAATGAATCACTGGAAGTCCTTAACTCTTCCTATTCCAATGACCTTCAACCTTTAAAAATCTCATCCTGGTCAAAGATTTTAAGTTGTATTTGTCTGTATGCAATAGTGGTCTACTATCCTCTCCAGACAAATCAACCTGGGCATCCTGAAATAGTAGGGTAAATACCATCCCGCACGGAAGACATGCTCATGCTCTACGAGCAGCTTCCATCATCTGCGATAGCATAATGAAAGGTAAATTGAGGGCCTCCCCCTCAACTAAACATCTCATAAGGACTAGGTCTCTCTTGCTCACCCAGTCGAATCTCCCAGTCCGGGGTAGAGAGATGCGGCTAATGATGTTATGAAGCAACCTCATCTCTAATGAGAGTTGGTTGGCTCTAACATGAATCACTCCAGTCACATTTGTTCTTTCTAGTACAATTCTCAATGTCTTCTGCTTATCCTTCAACACTAAGTAGCTCTCACCCTCTTTAGGTATATGAAGAACACTAGAAGCTTTTGCTCACTGATTTCTATATGTTTCCCCTTCACAGTAGCTTCAATATGAAATGCACCCAAAGACATTCTCAAAAAACTGTCTAACAAGGTTAGGATATGTAAGAAGATTAAGCACACAAAAATCCTTCCAACCTTGTCTAATCAACCAATCACCAATATGCAAGTTCTCTTGTTTTAAAAATGAGAAATCAATACATCGGCCTAGGGTCACTTGCCTATTTCCCATCGAGATTACATGTCTTGGAGCTTCTTGCTCTTCTTCATGCTCTTCTTGATGTTCCTCTGCCAGATTTGAAGTGTCCAACCTTCGCTTGGTCCTCCTTTACTCTGCCACTAACTGAACAACTCTTCTAGGTTTCTTGGCCACAGCCTTCATAGGAGCCATCTAGGTTAGATTAGGGTTTTGGAAAGGTGTAGAGGTGTTCTAGGAGCTTTTCTTAGGTTAGGGAGAGGAAACGGCTAAGGGAAAATGAGAAGGGCGGAAAGAAATTGTAAATTCAAACCTATGATGCCCTATTTAAAAACCCTCGGCCTGACTCTCGAGTCGGCTCAAGCCCAAATTTAGGTTAAAGCTCGAAAAAAAAGTAAAATAAATTTCTATGGGTTTCTTATCACTAAGGGAGGTTGTCATAAGCTCTAGATGGAAATTTGAAATGTCTAGATAATTTTTTCTTATTTTTGAAAAATTAGGTCAAAACTTTCAGAACGGGTCACACAAGCCTAATTCGCCTCTAATCTTTTCAAATCTATCTTGACTAAGGGGTTTAGTAAAAATGTCAGCAAGTTGATCTTAGTAGGTACAAATTCTAATTCAATAACATTATTTAAAACATGATCTCAAATGAAATGATGTCTAATTTCTATATGCTTAGTTCGAGAATGTTGAATTGGATTTCTAGATAAATTAATAGTACTAGTGTTATCACATCTAATAAGAATTTTAGATTGGACAACACCATAATCTTCCAGTTGTTGCTTGATCCACAATACTTAAGCACAACAGCTCCCCGCAGCCACATATTCTACTTCAGTAGTAGACAGTGCTATAGAGTTCTGTTTACTACAGTGCCATGAAATCAAGTTAACACCTAGAAATTGATAAGTGCTACTTATGCTTTTTCTATCAATTTTATAGCATCCATAATCAGCATCAGAATAACTAATTAATTTCACAGATGTATGCTTAGAATACCATAATCCTAGATTGCATGTGCCTTTAAGATATTTGATGATTCTTTTAATAGCTATGATATGTGACTCTTTTGGATTGATTGAAAACGTGCACACATACAAACACTAAATAAAATATCAGGTCTACTGGCTGTTAAATAAAGTAAAGAACCAATCATACCTCTATACAGCTTTTGATCAATATTTGTGCCATTTTCATCTTTATCAAGTCTACATGCAGGATTCATGGGTGTTCCAATTTCTTTGCTTGATTCCATGCCAAACTTTTTGATAATCTCTTTGATGTATTTGGCCTGGTTGATCAGGATACCTTCCTTAGATTGTTTGATCTGAAGTCTGAGGAAGTAGCTCAGCTCACCCATCAAACTCATTTCGAATTCACCCTGCATTAACTTAGCAAAATCTTGACATAAAGATTCATTAGTAGATCCAAATATAATATCATCAACATAAATTTTAACGACTAAAATATCATTGTCTTTTCTTTGAATAAATAGTGTAGTATCAACACTACCTCTTATAAAATCATTTGCAATTAAAAACTTACTTAATCTGTCATACCAGGCTCTAGGTGCCTGTTTAAGACCATACAAAGCTTTATTCAATTTTAAAACATGATTTGGAAATATGTGATCGATAAAACCCAATGGTTGTTCGACAAAAACTTCTTTAGATAAAAATTATTTAAAAATATACTCTTTACATCCATTTGAAATAATTTAAAATTTATAAAACATGCATATGCTAGTAATAATCTAATAGCCTCTAGCCTAGCTACGGTCCATAGGTCTCATCAAAATCTATTCCCTCTTCTTGATTATAACATTGAGCTACCAGTCTAGCCTTATTCCTAATTACATTACCTTGCTCATCAAGTTTATTTCTATAAACCCATCTAGTGCCTATAACAGGATAGTCATTGGGTCTTTCTACTAGAGTCCAAACATTATTTCTCCTAAATTAGTTTAACTCATCATGCATAGCTAGCATCTAATTAGGATCAGTTTTAGCTTCTTCTATAGTGTGTGGATCTACATGAGAAACAAAAGCAATCAAGTCATGTGCATCTCTATGTGTAGCTTTTATTCTAAAACCTTAAGATTGGTCTCCTATAATTAGTTTTTTGGGATGTGAGTGTACATACCTCCATTCTTTGGGTATAACATCATGATTTTTGCTTACCTCGTCTTCATGTTGTTCACTTGTTTGTTTGTCTTTGAGAGTCAAATCCTTCATTCCATGTTCTAGTGTACCTACATCATCATCAACACGATCTTCTTTTCTAGAAGATGTAATGTCAGATTCATTGAAAATAATATATATTGATTCTTTCACAGTCAAAGTTCTTTTGTTGAAAACTCGATAGGCTTTACTATTTAAAGAATATCCAAGAAAAATAACCTTATCGGATTTTGCATCAAATTTACCAAGGTTATGTTTACCATTATTAAGAACAAAACATTTATAGCCAAAAACACAAAAATAATTGATATTAAGCTTTCTATTATTCCATAATTCATAGGGAGTTTTTCTAATGATAGGTCTAATTAAAACTCTGTTCAAAATATATTAAGCGGTATTTACAGCTTCTGCCCAAAAGTATTTTGGAAGATTTCCTTCAAAAGCATTATTTTGGACATCTCTTCCAAATATGATTCTTTCTTTCTACAACATCATTTTGTTGTGGTGTTCTAGGAGCTAAGAAGTTGTGATCAATACCGTGCTTTGTGCAAAAGTGATCAAAATATTGATTTTCAAATTTTGTACCATGATCACTATGAATAGAAATAACAGAAAGATTTTTTAAATTTGACACTCTTTTGAAACACTTTTTAAATACTTTAAAAGTCTCATATTTATGTGTAATGAAAAAAACCCATGTATATCTTGAAAAATCATCTGCAATTACAAGGCCATATTTCATACCACCTAGACTTGTTGTCCTAGTAGGTCCAAATAGATCCATGTGAAGTAGCTCTAAGGGTCTAGTAGTAGAAACAATGTATTTGGATTTAAAACTCCCCTCACTTGCTTTCCTAATTGACAAGCATCGCAAACATAATTAAAATTAACTTTAAACTTTGGCAAACCTTTAACTAAATCTTTGGAAATAAGTTTTGAAATGGTATCCATATTAGCATGTCCAAGTCGCCTATGCCATAGTAAACTTGATTTTTTACTCTTGTTATTCATTGCTACAAGACTTATATTGCTTGACATAGCCAGATCATTAAGATCTACTACATAAATGTTACCAAGTCTATGTCCAATAAATTTTGTATTAGAGCCAAGTGGATCAACTACTATATACATTGAGGACTTGAAGAAAACTTTAAAACCAATAGCACAAAGCTGACTAATACTCAAAAGATTATGCTTTAACTTGTCTACAAGTAACACATTCTCAATAAATATAGAAGGAGTAATTTTGATTTTACCAATACTGATTATACTTCCTTTGCGATTATCACCAAAGGTTACCATTCCACCATCTTTTTGTTTTAGGATAAGAATTGATCAATATCACCCGTCATGTGTCTTGAACAGCTGCTATCAAGGTACCATCTTTTCTTTATATTTGTGGCTACAAGACATCCCTGCAAAATAATCAGGTAATAGATTTAGGTACCCAAGCTTTCTTGGGTCCTTGCAAGTTAGTAGAAATGGTTCCTTTTGGAACCCAAATTTTCTTGATTTTCTTCTTGTCATTATGTTTCAAATGACACTCCAATGCCTTATGACCTATATTATTGCAAGCATAGCATACAATTCTTGGCTTTGAATAAAAGGTATAGGATGATGCAGATTTAGGTCTAAATTGTTTTGAAGTAATGAATTTAGGAGCATATGATGTAGATGCAGAAAATTTATTTGAAATTGAACCTTTGTAACCAATTCCTAATTTGTTATTTGTCTCTCTTTGATCTTTCAAAATTCGTTCAAGCTTGTTGGAACTTAGGATTAATTTTTCAACCAAAGGCTTCAGCTTTTGAACTTCCTTTTTCAAATCATCATTTTCATTTTGCAAACTTTTGTTTTTCTTAAGAAGTTCTTCTTTTTCAAATTGAGTGGTTTTAAGTCTTTCATAAATTAGACTTAATTCCCTTTGCAAAATCTTATTTCTTTCACCAAATTCATTTTTATCCTTTTCAATTATATCACAATGATTTTTCAAAGTTTTCATTTTCAAACCAGCTTTTTTATATTCTACTAATAATTCATAGAAAGCATTATGTAGCTTATCATATGTAAATTCTAAATTAGGTTCAGAAGTAGTTACCTCGTCCTCCAAACCCATAAGACAGATCTGAGCAATTTTTGTTGTTCTTCATCCTCTTCAGTGGATGTAGATTCGTCGCTGTCACTCCATGCTGTAAGCATTGCCTTCTTCTTCTTTCTCTTTATTATCTTTTTCTTGGCTTCAGGACAATCAGGATGTATATGTCCCGGTTTCTTGCACTCATAGCATATTGGAATTTGATCTTTATCTCTGTCCTTCTCCTTTTCCTTGTCCTTTTCTCTTTCTCTTCCAAAATCTCCTTTTCTAAATTATTTCCTCCATCTATTTATTCTTCTTCTTCCCATAAACCTTTTAAACTTTCTCATTACTAGGGCTATTTCATCATTTTCAAGATCATCATCATCAGATAAATCTGAATCTTCATTCTTGTCTTCTTCAGTAGCTTTAAATGCTATAGCTTTCTTTCTTTTTGAGTCTTCATCAGTTCTTTGTTGCATAGCTAATTCATGAGTAATTAATAATCCAAGCAACTCATCCAGTGGTAGGGTGTTCAGGTCCTTTGCCTCTTAAATAGCTATCACTTTAGCTTCCCATTTATCTGGCAAGGATCTCAAAACTTTTTGAACAAGATTAGCATTAGTGTAAGTCCTACCAAGACTTTTAAGACCATTGATAATATCAGTAAAATGAGTATACATAGAAGATATAGTTTCACTAGGATCCATCTTGAATAATTCATAGTTATGCATAAGAAGATTGATTTTTGATGTTTTAACTTGTGATGTGCCTTCATGTATAATCTCAAGCTTATCCCAAATTTCTTTAACAAAATTACAAGTCAAAATTCTATAAAACTCATTTGGGTCCAAAGCACAATAAAGCAAATTCATAGCTTTGGCATTCAAGTTTGCTAATTTCATATCATTTTCGTCCCATTCCTCTTCTGGTTTGGGAGCCTCAGTATCATTGATTCTAACAGTGGGTGTGTGAGGTCCTTTCAAAATAATTTTTCACAAATGAAAATCTATGGCTTGAATGTATATTTTTATCCTCACCTTCCAATATGTATAATTGGTTCCGGTGAAAAGTGGAAGTCGATTTGTGGATTGGCCTTCGGCCAAAGAAGTGCTCATGGGATGTGTCATCTATCTTTACTCTAAGTAATTTTTAGAGACTCTACTCTGATACCACTTGTTGCCCAGGTGACTTCCCAAGAGGGGGGTGAATTGGGATTATAAAAATTTGACAAGTATGTGTAATTTGAAATCCTTTTGGTGCTATGGTGCAATATACAATGCGGAAGTAACTAAGTAAATGCAATAAGGTAAAGTAAACACAAACACAAGGAAATTTAGAGTGGTTCAGAGCAACCGGCTCCTACATCCACTATCCAAGGACCACTTGGGATTTCCACCATATCCCCCAATCAGAATATAGTCGAATTATTTTAGCAGGCTCACAATCCAAACCTATACACTTTGGTTACCGGGATCACCAAAGAAAACCCAACTCCCTTTGGTTTTGAATGGGATCACCAAAGAAACCCTAATACTTAGTTTTATACCGGGATCACAAAGAACCCAACTTAGGTTTTCACAAGGTTCACATAAAAATCTTTAACCCTCTCTTAAGACATAGTCCCTTGCTATTCTTAGAGAGAAAACAAAGATATAATAAAAATATAAAGAAACTACACAACAAACCGAGTTTGTTTAAATGTTACCGATGAAGATCAAGGTGAAGCCTAGCTTTGAATGTTCTTTAATGCTCTTCAAGCTACTTCTTTACTTCTTCAATGAGTAGATTCAATGATGAAGAGAAGTTGGTGGAGCCTTGAATCCTATCTTGAATGCTCTTGAAGTGGATTGGTGAAAGACTTGAAGGCTTTTCAAAATCCCAAGATAAGTTAATGAATAATCCCCTTTTTTAAAAAAGAAATTGTTCGATCCATCAAAAATAATCTATTTTATAGTTTCCATGAGATATAGCTGTTGTAGGGCCTAGGGATTTGAAAAAGAGCTGTTGGAGACCATTTGGAGTTCAAAATTTACTTTCAGCAACTAGCCATTAGAGTGCAGAAAATGGTCACTCGAGTCGGCTTGAGGTCCATGAGTCGGCTCGAAGTCTCAAACAGCCTAAACAAAATTTTTGTGCAAGTCGGCTCTTCAAGCTGGAGTCGGCTCGAACCTTCAATCAATACAAATCAACATTTTCCTTCAGTCGACTCTTCGGGACAGAGTCGGCTCGAAGTCTTAGTCACCAACAAACATAACTCTGGACGAGTCGGCTCTTCTGGGCTTGAGTCAGCTCGAGATCTCAGACTTCAAAAACATGTGTTCTTTTATGAGTCGACTCTTGGAGCTTGAGTCAGCTCGAGTTACTGAAACTCTGAAAATTTTTTGTACTGTGCCAGAATGAGTCGGCTCTTGCCAAAACTTCATTTAATGCTTTAAACTTCTCCAAAATTCTTCAACATATGAATCCAACAAGAGCTAATCTACTCACTCTTATTTTTACAATTTTACAGCCCATTTACAAGATTACATAGTTGAAAAATTAGGGCTTTTACAATTTAAAGTCCATAAGAGTCTACAAAATTGAATTACCTTTCAACCAATTTGAAAACCAATTAAACAAAAGATAACCATTTTCCTACAAAAGCTTCTCAAGTAATTGAAAGAATTAGTAACTCATACATGCTCCAATATTTTGTGATCATCAAAATCATTCCAGGGGTCAACACTCATCCTTAGGTAGGTGGAGGCATCCCAACCAGGAGAATGCAGCAAACTCTTCCCAAACTGGAAAGGCCTCTATAAGGTGGTCGTGGCTCTACCAGGTGGAGCCTACTATCTCGCCGGGCTTAACGGTGCCAGATTCACATGGACATGGAATGTGAATAACTTAAGAATGTATTACCAGTGATGTAAGACTCCTCAATTATTAAAGTTCCTTTTTGATGCAATCTTGTCTTTTACCTATGCAGGAACACCTCCATCCAACTCCAAGTCCAATGGGTCAAGCCAAAAAACTTATGAAGCCTCGTAATTCAAGCGGGGAAACTTACAAAGCCCCACACCTCAAGCTGAAAAACTTATGAAGCTCCACACCTCAAGTCGGGAAACTTACGAAGCCTCGTACCTCAAGTCAGGAAACTTACGAAGCCCCACACCTCAAGCTAGGAAGCTTATGAAGCCCCGCACCTCAAGCTGAAAAACTTACGAAGCCCCACACCTCAAGCTAGAAAACTTACAAAGCCCCGCACCTCAAGCCAGGAAACTTATGAAGCCCCACATCTCAAGCCGGGAAATTTATGAAGCCCCGCACCTCAAGCCAGGAAACTTACAAAGCCCCGAATCTCAAGCCAGAAAACTTACGAAGCCCCGCACCTGCTACCCTACTCATAGTCCAGAATTGTCAACCGGGAGACTCCAGAAATCTCGCCATCTACTGCTTGACTCACAGTTAAGCACCTTCAAGCCGGGAAACTTATGAAGCCCTACACTCAGCCACCTTGCTCACAGTCCAGAGATGTTGGCTGGGAAACTTCTAAAGTCCCACCATCTACTGCTTGACTCATAGAATGGCCAATCTTATGGAGAAGTCCCACCATCCACTGCTTGACTCTTAACCTAGCAAGGTGAGAAGATCTAGAAGTCCCACACCTAGGCTTACATGATTTCAAGACTGGAAGGATGAGAGCAGAACATTCTCAGAAACCTTCATGCTGATCCTAAGGCCTTGAAGCAAACCTAAGGTAATTAAGGCCCGGGAGAGGTGCACGTAAAGGAGTTGAAGGAAAAGGAAAGATCATGCAAAGCTCGCTGGTCAAGTTAACATGTTATCTTATTGCAAAGATAAGTCCCTTGCACACTTTGAGGGATCTTCTGAAAGTACTTCAAACAAACAAAAAAAAAGAAGAAGAAGAAAGAAAGAAAAGAGAGAAAAATGAAATGATGAATGAACAAGCAACACCAGTTTGAAGGCAAAGATGTCCTTTTCATTGATTGAAATGTTTTTACATTCTATGAAGGCTCCCGACAGGCCGAGAAGCCTTTCAAAAACCTAAGTTACAAGAAGAAAAAAGTAAAAGCCTACTCTTTTATCACTGGCTCCTTCCCTGGCCGGCAAGTGACTTCGGTCGGCTAAGGGGCATCCTGGGCAGCTCCAGATCTGGCCTCGACCTCAGCAACTTCTGGCTCTGGCTTTGGTTTTGCCTCAGTAGAGGGCACACTCGGTTGCATCGAGAACGAGAGTGAAGGCATGATGTTGTCCAGCCCCTTCCATCCGAAGAGGCGGGCAGCCTTGTCCCTGAAGTCCCTGAACTCCTGGTGATAGGAGTCCAGCACAGCTTCGGTGACCTCATTCTTGAAGGCCTAGGATGCCATGAATTTGGGGATGGCCTTGGCAGCCTCTTTCTTGGCCATCTCCATCAGGGAAATGGTCGCTGTAGCCTTCTCTGCCACCGTTGAAGCTCGAGCAACCTCCACCTTCAATAACGCATGGAGGGTCTGGACCCTCCCCTCCAGTCGCACCACCTCTACCTCAAAAGACGCCACCCTTTCAGCCCTGTGGGAGCTCTCCCCCTTTTCCTCCTTCAGGGCCACCTCAAGCTGGGTGGACTTCTTCTCCAGCTCCACCGCCCTCTTTCGGGAGCTAGTTAGCTGGCCTTCCAACTCTTAGGCCCAGGTAGCCTGACCCCAGGCCTTATCCCTTTCTCGATAGAGGCAGTCCTCATGCTTCAGCAGTGCCTGGCAGGAGTCCCGTAAGAGCTGGACATTAGCCACCAGCTGCATAAGAAGATGGCGGTCAACACTTCCTTTTGTACAAAAGGATAAATGGAAATGATTTCAGAGATGACTCATCAACATGAGCTGGGGAAACACCTCGGTAGCAAGCTCCGTCGGCAACCTCCAGGTCCTTCCTTGGTGATCAGATGATTGGATGAGGGAGTTTAGAATGTCCTCTGCCAGCTTCCCATCTTGGGTTATTTTAACATCCCAGGGGAGGAAGATCGAGATCCTTTTGATCATATGGCTTGATGCCACAGGCGATCAAGAGGGATCAGCATCAGTCACTGACAAGAGTGCTGCACTGATCGACTAGTCATCAGTAACTCCGGCTCCAGGTGGCAGAGTCGGCACTTCAACGATGGGTGATTCTGCCACCCCCACCACTTTTGGTTATGGTGGGTCTTCAGTATGCGGAGGGGCCTTCGGGGTTGATGGCAGGGCCCCCACCATGGCTCTGGCCTCATCCCTGGGCTGGCAAGCCAGAGCCTGGACCCTTGGCCCAGGTGCTGCTGATGCGGCAGCTGGCCTCCTCATCTTAGGCTCATCACAGGCCCTCCTTCCCAGCTCTTCCCAGGCTTTCTTCCTGGGCTCTCCTTCTGGCCCCATAGTAGCGACCCTTTTCTTCGGAATCCCTAGGAGTTCTTCGAAGCTGAACCTCATACCTACAAGATAAGACCGACTAGTTAGTTTCATGTCAGAATTGGACTCACTGTATAAAGGAAGAAGAGCCCGACATCAAGCCTTACCCTAGGGCTGGGCCTGGCTGACTTCAGCATCGACGAGATTCTGCTCGAACAGCAAATCTCAAAGGGCTAGAACCTCAAAGAAGATGAGCCGGTCGAATACTTCCTTATCGACTTGCTCGACCGTAGACTGCTAGTTATGGGAGAGGTCTGGGTCACTCTAGACCCAGTCCACCCCCTCAACCGAGGCAAACAAGAATCTGCTCTTCCACCTCTTGATGGAAGTGGGCAGATCCAACTTGAGGGCCCCCTTGCAGGGGGACACAAACCACCATCCGCTATCAGATGGGTGGTTCTTCAGGGAGAACAATGCCCCGAAGAGGGAGAAACGGGTGACAATCCCATGAAAATGACAAAGGATAATAAAACAAAAAATGGTCCGGACGGCATTGGGGGTAAGTTGGGCTAGAACCAAGTTATAGTTACTGAGGAAAGAAAGGAAAAAGATGTGAAGAGAAAGATGAAGACCTCCAAAGAAGAAGTCTTCATATAAGGCGATTCAACTTGGGCCACCAGAAGTGACCCATTCCTCCGGTCCAAGAACAGAGAGATGGATGGAATCAGGGATCCCAAACAACCTCTATATATGGAGGAGTTCCTTGCCAGTCATCATCAAAGCAACACCCGCGGGATCGCCAAACTCCCTAGCAGGAGGAGCAGATGGAGGAGGAACCGTGTGGGGTCCAATGACAATCCCCATCTGGCGGGGACCCCTGTGGGACACAATCGGGACTTCCTCCTCCTCGCTATCCAAGGAAGGAGGCCTCGGCTGAGATGGCCCCTGCCCCATCGAAAAGGCCCTGGTGGCGGTGCCCTTGGTCGGAGGAACTCATCAGAAGTGGCAAGAAAGGAAGCAAAGAAGAACGGAAGCCTAGAGGACCTAACTAAGGTTCTCCCCTAGCACAAGCCGAAGGAGAAGAGTGAAAGGGAGGAAGAAACGAAGAGAGGGAGCAAAAGGTTTTAACATGCTAAAGACCTCGTGATCTTGAGAATGGAGGGGGAAGAAATTGCTCTGCAGGGAAAGCCTTGTCCTTATTGCTCGAAAACCCTTCTGGTGCGGGAACCAGGCTCAGGAAGAGACTTCAACCAATATAAATCAAGCTAGATTCTTTATGGATGGAAGATTAAGGGTCTGAGTCCTGTATTAAGTCCTAATTGAGTTTATTAGTCCTGTATTTATTTCATTTGGATAATTGAGTCCCGTATTGAGTTTTTTATTGCAATTGAGTCAAGAGTAGTTCAGTCCAAGTCCAATCTCATTTCAAGCACAACAAGTCCAAATAAGGAAGGTGGGCGCATGGACCATGGGATCACCAACTTGGAAGCCACTTCATCACTCCACTTTTTCACATCACCAAGACACCTCACCATTGATTATCGCCCAAGAGGAGAAGGAATTCAAATTCAAATGAGACCACATTCTCCTCCATAATCAGCACCCCTCTTCATGAAGACACCCATCATTCTCTCCTTTATTCTTGGTGTAATTTGAATTTGAATTCAAAAGGCTTGGTGGTCTATAAAACAAAGGGCTCCAAACCTTCTTGGAATGATGAATTTTGAATGAATGATGAATCAATGAAGAAAGAAAACTTTTCTTGAGATTTCCCTTGTTTATTAGCTTGGTCCCTTGTGAGAAGGTGGGCATGAGGCCTAGAGTGATCTTCCCTTCCATCTTCATACAACCATCTTAACTTCATCCCTTCCATCTTATAATCCATACGGCCAACCAAAGGATCCATACTTTAGTCTATGCTTAGTCTAAATCCCATCCATCTCCAATGACTCCAATCTGTCAAAGAGTTCTTCATACAATCAGACAAGGAGAAATCATTCCGAAGAAGTTATAGAAGATCCATGCCAAGACTACTCCAAGCAGTCTTTCTTCATTTCAAGATTCTTCCCCTCCATTCCTCCATTTCAATCTCTATCCTCTAATCCCCTCAACATCTCTTTGTTGCAGGATCCTCGGGCTCCCAGGTTCCAAAGAAGAAGGTCCACCGTGTCAAGATCCGAATACAAGAAGCTTTGCAACCTAAAGGAATCTCCTTGTCATCCAGAAACTTCCTCTTGTGAGTATTCCCAGTTCCAAATCTTAGAATATTAATTACTGGGTACCCCTCTCTAGATAAACTTTCAGATTTGAAATATTAAGATTAACTTAGCCCATATCTGAGTGGTTTCTTAACCACGAAGGTCCTCCTCTTATTTACTTTGAATGGTTTTATTTTCTAGTCAAGTTTAATATATAGATTCCTATCATAAAAATTCTACTTCTTTACTTTGAATAGATGCATCTATTTGCTTCATTTCTCATTTAGTCATTACTAATTCCATTAGGGATGCATCATTTCATTATCATCCCCCATCACCTTCAAACAACAAAAGGACAAGTCCCTTTCAAATGGCCTGAAGCCCCCATCGCCTTGTACCTGTTGAAGGCATGCGCCATACCTTGTCTAGGCTAGCTAGAGCATGCCATGTGTTGGCAGCCATTAAGAGCGATGCTTCGATTCGGAGGCAACTCCTTCGGGCCTGGCGATGGCATTTATGGCCGCCTTTGAAGAGGGCTAACGTGGCATTGCCCCATTGGTGCGGAGGTCGATCCCCCGAGTGCCAGTGCATAAGGCATTGATGGCACTGGAAGCACACCCCTTCATGTTAGCTTCATTCTCTGGGCTCGGGAGTAGGAGTATCTGATGTGGCACATTTGTTGTCGTAGAACCCCTACTAGCGATTGCACTGGCTAGAGATCCATCACCTAGACATGATGGCCAAACAAAGAGCCAGGGCGAGCCCTCTTACCGAGGTCAGCTCCCAGCCTGGGTCATTCTTATAGGGCAAGCCCTCTGTTTGAGGCTAGCTCCTAGCCGGGATCATGCTCATGCTACCAAGGTGAGCCCTCCTACCGAGGTCAGCTCCCAGCCAGGGTCGTGCTCATAGGGCAAGCCCTCTATCCGAGGCCAACTCCTGGCCGGGGTCATGCTTATGCTGCTAGGACGAGCTCTCCTACCGAGATCAGCTCCTAGCCGGGGTCCTGCTCATAGGGCAAGCCCTCCATCTGAGGCCAGCTCCCAGCCAGGGTCATGCTCATGTTATCAAGGCAAGCCCACCTGCTAAGGTAAGCTCCCAACCAGGGTCGTGCTCATAGGGCGAGCCCTCCGTCTGAGACCAGCTTCTGAACGGGGTCGTGCTCATGCTACCAGGGCGAGCCCTCTTGTCGAGGTCAGCTCCCAGCTAGGGTCGTGCTCATAGGGTGAGCCCTCCATCTAAGGCTAGCTACCGGCTAGGGTCATGCTCATGCTGCCAAGACGAGCCCTCCTGCTGAGGTCAGCTCCCAGTCAGGGTCATGCTCATAAGGCGAGCCCTCCGTCTGAGGCCAGCTCCCAGCCGTGTTCGTGCTCATGCTGCCAAGGCAAGCCCTCCTGCCAAGGTTAGCTCCCAGCTAGGGTCGTGATCATAGGGTGAGTCTTCCATCTGAGGCCAGCTCCCGATCGGGGTCATGCTCATGCTTCCTGAGGCAAGGTTCTCGAAGCAAACCTCTTTCCCACCTTATGGAGGTTAGAAATCCTGCCAGTAATGGAGGGAAGGATCAATAGAAATTCAAACCACAGCAAGGGGGTTCCCGTTCACCTACAACCTCTGGGAGATGGTGCATGCCCTGCCATAAATTCAAGCTCTGCAACACACCCCCGCATGCTCTGCGCAAGGTGTGCCCCTCCAAGCTCCAAGCCCTGTAGCGTGCTACCACTTCGACGACCGTGAAATCGAGGGCTTCAGCCCTCACAACACGAAATCTAAACCCCCCAAGAGGAGTATTCCATTAAGGCCATAGGCCCTGCGATGCTCCAACGGTCCCTCTGGGAATAGAAATGTCCCACCATGGCTCAGGGCTCAACGGCACGATGCCCATCCCTCCCATGGAGAACTACATCACCAGGGGGACAAGATCTATGCCATGCCGGCGAGCACCCCCCAATAGGAGGATCTCCTCTAAAGGACCAGTCCGAAGGGGGAATAGGGCAGATAATAGAAAAACCCTCTTCAAAGGGGGCATCGAGAAAAGGACATCTGAGGGAAGCTCCAGACCTTGTCTGGGCCATCATTCTCATATAAAATGGAAGAAAGAATCCCCAAGAGGGGGGAGGAAGGCAATTTGTAAGAGATAAAGAGCTAACGGGCAAGGAACCAGCCAATAGAACCTCCCAAGCTCTCTGATCCCCATCTCCATCTTGTCTTTACATCTCAGTTCTATCTTTCACCCTCTATGCAAGGAGAGTACTCAAGCTCTCCACCACAAAGGTTTCGTTCTCCTAGATCGTCCCACTGACTTTGACCGTCGGAGTATCCCGCCGAAATCCCCAGCCCGGGTCTCCTCTATTTTGTAGGGCGGACAACCAAGGAGTTACCAGAGCAGAGGACCAAGCACCCCACAGGAGCCCGACACATCCACGACATGTCAGAGCTATAGGCCACGATGATCCAGGCGGCAACAGGTGGTAATCTAGATTGCCATGCTTCCTAGAGGTAATTTAGATTACATCTTGAGAGGTAATGCAGATTATCATACATGATAGATTACCATCAAGAAAAATATACCATAATGGAGTGGGGCCTATTAAATTATAAGTAATCTGGATAGATTACCTGCTACCAAATACAACCGGAAAGATAACATGGATTACCTGCAATATAGATTGCTGGTAATATAGATTACAAGAAATATAAATAGTTATATTTGGTACATGCTAGTAATGTGGCATGATATAAAATCAAATTTCTAGAATACCTTTAAAATAAATCTATATTTTTTTAAAAAATATGATTTTTATATTTTATTTATCTATTAAAAATATAATGTTTAAATATTTTATATTATAAAATACATTGAACAAAATTTATTTTATACCTTTATATTAAAATTGAAAACATTAAAAATTATTTTTCAAACCAAATAAATGTAAAAAGTACATATATTATCTATTGAATATACTAAGTAATATATTAAAATTATATATATTATGTTATTTAATTTAATATAATATATTTACATTTTATATAAATATATAAATATAATATATAATGTACTACATATAAATTATAAATATATTTAATATAAATATACTAAGTTATATATTATATTCTATTCTATTAAATATTATAAAATATAATATATTTTATTATAAATAATATACATTTTATATTTTATATTTTATATAATATATAATATGTTATATTATATTGATAATTCTAATATAATATATTAGAATTATCTTGAACTAATTCATCAACCAATATATTTCCAAAAAGTATAAAACTGTAATATATTAGTATAATATAAAATATAATTCACAAAATAATAATATATTATAATTATAAAATATAAATCTAATATGTAAAATACAATATAATATATTATATATAAAATATTATCTTAAAAATTATAATTCTAGTATAAAATAATAATATAAAATATAAATCATAAAACTAAAATATGTTATATTATATTGATAATAAAATATAATATATTAGAATAATCCTGAATTAATTCATCAGCCAATATATTCCAGAAAAGTATAAAATTATAATATATTAGTACAATATAAAATATTTAAAAATTATATTTTTAAATATTTTATATCTAATATAATATATTCCTCAAAACTATAAATTAAAAATTATCAAATAATAAATTATATTTATATATGATATAATATAATATAATTCTTATTATAAAATATAAAATAAGAAAATACTAAAATTAATATTATGTTATAATATTACTGTATAGTATATTACATATTGTAATATTATATTACAATAAAAAATATATTAATATAATATAATATCTTGATATATTATATTTTAAAATCTATAATTTACTCCTTTATTATAGAATATGTATATTTTATATTAAGAATATAAAAATATTTTTTTTGTTTTATACTTTTATATAAAAATAAAAATTAGTGTTACATTAAATAAATTTAATATAAAATTTTTTAATATTCAATAGATGATATATTTAGTACATTACTTAAATATATTAAATAGTATTTTAAAATTATATATTACATTATAAAATATCAAATAATATATTAAATATATGCATTACTTTATAAAATATTAAACAATAACAAACTTTCAAAATATCCCTAAATTAAATTTATATTTTTTTATAAAACTAAAATTTTTAAATATTTTAAATACCAAAATATATTAAATATTAAATATTTTGTATTTTATACTAAAATTAGAAAAAATATTATTTTTTATACTAAATAAATTTAATATAAAAATTTATTATTAAAAAGGTAATATATTTAATAATTATTCAAACTTATTAAATGACATATTACATTTATATATTCCATAATTAAATTTAATATAATATACCTATATTATATATAAATATATTTAATATAAATATACAACATTATAGTTAATTTATTATATTAATTTATGTTTAATAAAATATATATTATGTTATAATATAAAATTTATTATTTATATTATGTTATTTTATATTAATATTATAATATTATGATTGTATTATATATTACAAAATAAAATAAAATATATAATATTATGTATTATATTATTATGGTGTATACCATAACATTCTCAAATTAAATTATATTGTATTATATAATTATAATAAAAATATTAATTTATAATAATATAATAGTATATAATATATTCTTTTAAATTTATATTTTTAATATTACAAAATAAAATTATATAATATATATTAATAAAGTATAGTATAATATTATATTATGTACTATAGCATTATTATATTATATTATTAAAATTTTATTTTAAATGTAATATAGTAGAATATACTTTATTTTATAAAATATAAAATATAATTTATATTATGTTACATTAATATTATAATATTAAAATTATATTATATATTATAAAATAAAATAAAATATATTAATATAATATGGTATGATATCATAGTATATATAATTATATTATATTATATTATTTGATATGATATGATATTATATTATATTATTATTATATAAGAATATAATATTGTATAATATTCTAATAAAATAATTTTATAATATTCATAATTATAATATAACATAATATAATATATTGCATATATGATATTAATAAAAGTTATTTATATTATATTATATTATATTATGATATTATATTTATCATATTATATGGTTTATAATATATATTAAATAATATTATTATATATTATATCAAAATATTATTATATTATATAATATTATATAATGATATTTATTATATTATATTATAAGAGAAATGGTGAAGGGAAATGTAATATTGTCCAAAAGAGTACTAGATGGTGGTAATCTAGATGACCATCCTTCCGAGAAATAATTCAGATTACATCTTAAGAGATAATGCAGATTACTAGACAAGATAGATTGCCATCAAGAAAAATATACCATAATGGAGTGGGGCCTATTAAATTACCAGTAATCTGGATAGATTACCTGCTACCAAATACAACCAGAAAGATAACGTGGATTATCAGCAATATGGATTACTGATAATATAGATTATAGGAAATGTAAATAGTTATATTTGGTACATGTAGGTAATATGGCACGATATAAAATCAAATTCCTAGAACACCTCTAAATTAAATCTATACTTTTAGGAAAATATGATTTTTATATTTTATCTATCTATTAAAAATATAATTTCTAAATATTTATATTATGAAATATATTGAATAAAAATATTTTTATATCTTTATGTTAAAATTGAAAATATTAAAAATTATTTTTCATGCCAAATAAATGTAAAAAGTATATATATTATCTATTAAATACATTAAGCAATATATTAAAATTATATATATTTTGTTATTTAATTTAATATAACATATTTACATTCTATATATATATAAATAAAATATATAATATATTACATATAAATTATAAATATATTTAATATAAAATTACTAAGTTATAAAATTATATTCTATTCTATTAAGTATGATAAAATATAATATATTTTATATAATATAATAAATATATTATATTTTATATTTATATAATATATAAAATATGATATTATATTATAATTTAAATATAATATATTAGAATTTTCCTAAACTAATTCATCAACAATATATTCCCAAAAAGTATAAAACTGTAATATATTAGGATAGTATAAAATATAATTCTAATATGTAAAATATAAAATATAATATATTATAATATAAACTAATATCCTAAAAATTATAATTCTAGTATAAAATAATAATATAAAATATAATTCACAAAATTATAATTTTTATATTATATTGATAATAAAATATAATATATTAGAATTATCTTAAACAATTCATCGACCAATATATTCCCTAAAACTATAAAACTATAATATATTAGTATAATATAAAATATTTATAATATAGTTTTTAAATATTTTATATTATGATATATATAATTCTAATATAATATATTCCTAAAAAGTATAAACTTAAAAATATTAAATAATATATTTAATATATGTATAATATAATATAATATAATATAATTTTTATTATAAAATATAAAATAAGATATTATATTAAAAAATATTATCATTAATATTTTATTATAATATTACTATATAGTATATTATATATCATAATATTATATTATATTATAAAATATATTAATATAATATAATATAATATCATGATATATTATATTTTAAAATCTATAATTTATTCATTTATTGTAAAATATATATATTTTATATTAAAAATATAAATATATTTTTTATGTTTTATACTTATATATAAAAATGTAAATTAGTGTTACATTAAATAAGTTTAATATAAAAAATTTTTATATTCAATAGATGATATATTTAGTATATTACTTAAATATATTAAATAGTATTTTAAATTTGTATATTACATTATAAAATATGAAATAATATATTAAATATATACATTACTTTATAAAAGATCAAACCATATCAAAATTTCAAAATACCCCTAAATTAAATTTATATTTTATTTATAAAACTAGAGTTTTTAAATATTTTATATACCAAAATATAATAAATATTAAATTTTTTGTTTTTTATTTTAAAATTAAAAGAATATTATTTTTTACTCTAAATAAATTTAATATAAAAATTTATCATCAAAAAGATAATATATTTAATATATTATTCAAACTTATTAAATGACGCATTCCATTTATATATTCCATAGTTAAATTTAATATAAAATTCCTATATTATATATAAATATATTTAATATAAATATAAAACATTATATTTGATATATTACATTAATTTATATTTAATAAAAATATACTTTATACTATAAAACAAATTTTTTAATTTACATTATTTCATATAATATTAATATTACAATATTATGATTGTATATGCATTATAAAATAAAATAAAATATATTAATATTATATATTATATTATTTTGGTAATACCATAATATTTTTAATTAAAATTATATTATATAATTATAATAAAATAATTTTTATTATTTGATATTATTATAATAATATATAATATATTTATATTATATAATATTAATAAATAAAATAAATTAAATATAATATAATACATCATATTTTATGTTATAAAATATAATTTATAATTTATAATATATTATATTAATATTATAATATTGAAATTATATTATATATTATAAAATAAAATAAAATATATTAATATAATATGGTATGATATTATAATATATACTATAATTTTATTAGATTATATTAGCTTATATTATTATTATATAAGAATACATTATTATATAATATACTATTAAAATATATTTTATAATATTCAAATTTATAATATAACATAGTATAATATATCACATTATATAATGTTAATAAAATATATTTATGTTATATTATATTATTTGATAATATTATATTTATGATATTATATGGTTTATAATATATATTATATTATATTATATTATATTATAAGAGAAATGGAGAAGGGAAATGTAATATTATCCAAAGGATTACCATATAGGTGGTGATGTGGCACATTAGCTGATATGGAACCCCCTACTAGCGGTTGCGCTGGCCAGAGATCCGTCACCTGGACGCGATGGCCAAACAAAGAGCCAAGGCGAGCCCACTTGTCGCGGTCAGCTCCCAACTGGAGTCGTGCTCATAGGGCGAGCCCTCCATCTAAGGCTAGCTCCCGGTCGAGGTCATGCTCATGCTGCCAGGGCGAGCCCTCCTGTTGAGGTCAGCTCCTAGCTGGGGTCGTGCTCATAGGGCAAGCCCTCCATCTGAAGCCAGCTCCCGGCCGGGGTCGTGCTCATGCTGCCAAGGCGAGCCCTCCTGCCGAGGTCAGCTCATAGCCAAGCTTGTGCTCATAAGGCAAGCCCTCCATCTGAGGCCAACTCCTGGCCGGGGTTGTGTCATGTTGCCAAAGCAAGCCCTCCTGCCAAGGTCAGCTCCCAACCGGGATCGTGCTTATAAGGTGAGCCTTCCATTTAAGTCCAATTCTTGGCCGAGGTCATGCTCATGCTGCCAGGGTGAACCCTCCTGCCGAGGTCAGCTCCCAATCGGGGTCATGCTCATAAGGCAAGCCCTCCGTCTAAGGCCAGCTCCCGACTGAAAAAAGGCAGGAACTAGCCAGTAGAACCTCCCAAGCTCTTTGACCCCGATCTCCATCTTATCTTTACATCTCAATTCTATCTTTCACCCACCACGCATGGAGAGTCCTCAAGCTCTCAGCCACAGAGGTTCTGTTTTCCTAGATCATCCCACTGACTTGACTATCAGAGTGTCATCGCTGAAATCCCTAGCTCGGGTCTTCTCTATTTTATAGGGTAGCCAACCAAGGAGTAAACCGGAGCAGAGGACCAAGCACCCCATAGGAGCCCGATGTGTTTGTGACATGTCAGATCTGCAGGCCATGGCGATCCAGGCGGCAACAGATTGGCATGCCAGTAGGGGAGACGAAGCACCTGAACTTCAGTGACTGTGGGAAGTCCAGCAATGAGTCCCCCACTGCTAGCAAAGCATCTACAAAAGCCCCAAAGCTCTATGGTGATAACCCGAGTGTGCGAGGCTTCTGCGAGCAGGGCAGGGGCCCCCCATCACGATGATTAGAGCCCAGGTGGGAGCACCCCACTCCACCACCGCCACCTCTAGCGGATCCCCAGATCATCGCACTAGTCCAACAAGTCTATGCCCTAGCTATGATGGTGCATCAGCTTTATCAGAGACACTGGTCCCTAGCAACACAGCAATAGCTAGGGACACTAGCGGCACACACCGTCGACCCCCATACTAGCCTTCGATTTTTCCGGGAGGGGCCGTTGCAAGTGGTCTCCCACCCGAGAGGAGACCATTAGGCAGCCAAAAAAAGGCAGCATGATGGCTCGACCAACCGGGAGAGCCACTCCCTAGTCTCAGACCATGGTGCACACTCGCATCAATGGCATCGGCATAGCCAGGAACTCAGGCGAGAGTTCTCCCACTCCGCACCTCCTTCACCCCTGACAGCCTCTACTAAGGGGTCCACTAACGAGGCCATCCATCATCAGGCAGAAAGGCACCTTGAATTGTAGGAGTGCAAATTGGCTGACCTCTCTCACCGATTTGTAAAGATTTGGGGCTCCCCTAGTAAGCCTGCAGGTTACGACACCCATCCCCCTTTTTCTCACAAAATCCAAGACGAACCGATCCCCAACCAGTTCCATATACCCCAGGTTGATCCTTATGATGGGATGACCAACCCATGGACCACTTAGAAAGATACAAGGCCCTTTTGAGGGTCCATGGGGCTATTGATGTTCTCCTCTACATCACCTTCCCAGCCATCCTATGGAAGGCTGCTCGAGCCTAGTTCTCCAGGCTCGAGCCTGGTTCTCCAGGCTCGAGCCTGGTTCTCCAGGCTCGAGCCTGGTTCTCCAGGCTCGAGTCGGAAAGCATTGATTATGTGTCCCAGTTCAAGGCCATCACCTTAGAGATCTACCACCTTGATGAGCCAGTCACTACGCTGGCCCTGAAGAGGGGGTTAAGGACCTCTCGCTTTACCTATTCCGTCGACAAGAAGCCTCCAAAGACTTACTCGGAGCTCATAAGTACATCCATGCGAAGGAGGCCAACCATATTAAAAGGGAGCTTGACGAGAGGCCCTTGAAGAGGCAATCCATTGGGAAAGTGTCTACTCCCCAAGCCCAGAAGATAGTGCCAGCCCCATGGTCGGGGTCGAGACCTAGAGTCGACCCCATCAAAGAAGAGAAGTTCACTCCTCTCCTCACCCCGATAGCAAAGATTCTAATGGAGATTGAGGGTGAGCGCTTCCTACATCGTCCCCCTCCTCTGAGGCCATCTGCTAGACGTGATCAATCCTGCTACTACCGTTTCCACCGGGACCATGACCATGACACTAAGGAATACCACCACTTGAAGAGGGGATAGAAGACCTGATCAAGCATGGCTACCTCAAAAAGTACGTGGAGGGAGGAGCTCCCCTGACAATCCAGAATAAAGAGCCCCATCTGCTCGCCATCAACAACCGGCCCACTGAGAAGCCGGTAGGAATGATCTCCTAGGGGACAAGGAGAACCCTGAAGAGGGCTAGGGGAAGAGAGGAGAGTGATGATGTACTCCTCTGCATGGGAGAGGGGTCGACCGGGGTGCATAACCCAAATAATGATGCTGTCATCATGGAAATGATGATAGAAAAGCATCTTGTAAAGAGAATCATGTTTGATAATGGAAGCACTATAGATATCCTTTTCTATGATGCTTTCGCAAGGATAAACTTGTCTGCTAACCAGATAAAATCGGTATTCACACCTTTAGTGGGCTTCATCGGAGACTCAATTGGGGTCGAGGGAGAGATTACACTCCTAATAACTACCGGGACCCCACCTCGGCAAAAGACTGTGCTGATGACTTTCGTCATTGTGAGAGTCCCTTCGCCTTATAATGCAATTCTAGAGCATCTCAGACTCAACCTGCTCAACGCCACCATCTCCACAAGGCATATCCTTGTTCAATTCTGACCCCTGGGGGGACCAAGAAGATAAGGGGGTCATGCCAACCAACCCAACACTACCTATAGACTATCCCAGGGCCACGAGGAGTCGATCTAAATCCAATCATCGACCAGTTGAATCCGACAGAGCCGAAGCTGAAGGGTGGACCCATTGAGCCCTTACTATCCTTCCCCTTGGGAGAGGATCCCTTAAGGATGGTGCAGGTAGGAGCCCTACTGCTTGAAGAGGAGAAATCCCATATGCTTAATTTCCTGCGGGCCAATGCGGACATCTTTGCCTAGACCACCATCGATATACCTGGCATCCCTCCAGAAATGATCACCTATAAGCTGAATATCGATCCCAACTGTCGCCCAGTCTGATAAAAGAAAAAAAGCTTCATCCTAGAGTGATGAAAGGCAATCGACGAAGAAGTTAAGAAGCTTCTTGTAGCAAGCTTCATTCACGAGGTACGGTACCCTGACTGGCTTGCTAATGTGGTGATGGTCAGGAAAGCTTCTAGGAAGTGAAGAATCTGTGTAGACTACACCGACCTCAATGGGGCATGCCCAAAGGATAGCTTCCCACTCTCCAAGATTAACCAGCTGGTGGATGCAACCTCAGGCCACAAGTTTCTTAGTTCATGGATGCATTCTCCGGGTACAACCAAATCTGCATGCATCCGGAGAACGAGGAGCACATAGCATTTATGACCGACTGAGGTATGTACTACTACAGGATGGTGCCATTTGGTCCAAAGAATACAGGGGCTACATACCAGCGACTGTTCAGCAAGGCCTTCAAAGACTAGATCGATCGCAACATGCAGATATATGTGGATGATATGCTCGTCATGAGCGGTCCAAAGTTAGATCACATTGCCAACCTGTCGGAGGCTTTCAACAACCTCCACCTCTACCAAATGAAGTTGAACCCCACCAAGTGCATGTTTGGTATCGTGGTGGAAAAGTTTTTAGGGTTCATGGTCACCTAGAGGGGAATAGAGGCCAACCCTGAGAAGATCAAGTTGATCACCGACATGAGACACCCCATCTCTAAAAAGGAGGTCTAGTGATTGACTGGATGCATCGCAGCATTGAGCCACTTCATCTCGCGTTCTGCCAAGTGCTGCCAGCCCTTCTTCAAGGTGCTGTAGAAGATGAATGACTTCACTTGGACAGAAGAGTGTCGGGAGGTATTCGAGGGACTGAAGAAGCTCCTCCCCTCCCATCGTTGCTATCCAGGCTGGAGCCTAAGGAAGAGCTCCTCTTGTACCTGGTGATCTCACCTGAAGCAATCAGCTCATTGCAGGTCCGCACTGACAAGGATGGCTCCTAATGGCTAGTCTACTATGCCAGCAAGTTGCTTCACTACACGAAAACTAGGTACTCTCAATTCAAAAAGATCATTTTTGCATTAATAATGTCTGTGCAGTGCCTCAAGCCCTATTTTCAAGTGCACCCCATTACTGTCCTCATCGATCAACCTCTAAGGGCTATCCTAAGCTACCATGATACTTCAAGCCACCTAGCCAAGTTGGCAATGAAGCTCAATGAGTTTGACATCACCTACCACCCATGACTAGCACAAAAGGCCCAGTCCTGGTCAATTTTCTAGTGGAATGCACCTGGGTAGACGAGGACTCGGAGGTAGCAGACTGGCAAGCCGAGCCCGGGCCGGACCCGGCTCTGGAGATGGTGATGTGGATCCTTCACATCAATGGTGCATCCAACACCGGAGGGAGCGGAGCCGGCCTCATTCTTGCCAAATCCAACAAGGTCATCGCGAAGTGTGCACTACGATTCCTCTTCAAGGTGACCAATAATCAAGCTGAATATGAGGCACTCCTCATGGGGCTAAAGGTGTCCCATGAGTTGGGTGTCAAGAGATTGAAGGTCTTCACCGACTCTTAGCTCATGGTGGGCCAAGTCTTCGGTGAGTACGAAGCTCGGGATCCAATGATGGTGAAGTATCTGGACAAGGTATGCTCATACATGGCAAACCTCCAGCACTTAAACATCTCCCACATCCCACGAGCAGAGAACGCCTCGATCTGATGTCCTCTCCAGACTAGCCACCCTGTCGGAGTCACTGCTAGGTCATACCTTCATCAAGTACCTCAGGGCTCCAAGTTACGAGTCAGTAGCAAAAGTCTAGCAAGTCGCCTCTGAAGCTAGCTAGATGGACCCTTATGTCAAGTATATCACTACCAGCACCCTACCCGAGGATCGAAAGGAAGCCGGCCTCCTCAAGAAGAAGGCCGTGCAGTACGTGATGATGTGTTGACCCCTTGAGTGATTTTGATGATAACAAAATATTGGAGCATGCATTTGTCTTACTAACAACTTTTCAAGTACATTATAAGTTTTTGTAGGATGATTTTAATGCTCAATTGCAACTCCTACAACCATGATATATGTCATGCGTAGTGTTGTAAAAGTTTCATGTAAAGAATAACCCAAAGAAAGATTGATGTAATATTCATGAAAATGGGTTACTTCTATATGTTTTTCAAGCTTAAATTTTTTTAGAATTTGTTGTTAGTTGGATTGGGAAGAGTCTTGAATGATTAAGAGTTGCTAGATAATTTCTGGAGAAGAGCTGAAGTTTTTATTGAAAATTCACTTGAGCCGACTCGTGTAAAGAGAGCAAACTCTAATCCATGGCATGGTTGAAGGATTCTGGCATGCAAAGATCCGAGCCGACTTGAAGGAACCCGAGCGACTCTTCCAGAGCTTCATTTCTTAAATCAGAAAGGCGAGCTGACCTAAAGGCAATCCAAGCCGACTCAACCATTCAGTCAGGCATCTGAGTTGACCCTTCAGTAATCCTAGCCGACTCCTCCAGAGTCCAGAGAAAATCAATTCTGAGATAATAGCCAGAAGAGCCGACTCTACTAAGATGAGCCGACTCCTCTAGAGTATAACTTTGAAGACCTGCGAATTCGAGCCGACTCGATTGAGGCAAGCTAACTCAACTAGAATAAGGAATCATCGACACTAAGGATCCGAGCCGACTTGATTATGGCAAGCCGACTCGACCAGAGTGAAGAATCAACTCTTTGAGGATCCGAACCAACTCGAATGTCGATTCCAGGCAAGTAACGGCTAGTTCCAGAACTTCATTTTTAAATTTAAAAAGTGCTCCAACGGTCAAATGTCAAGTCCCAAAAGTCTACAATGACTATATCCACCCAAGATGAGTACAAGACTCTATAAATAAGGGATTTGGGCAACCTTGGAAGAAGCTAATGCATGATTGAACATTAAATGAGCTTGTGAGCAAGAGAGCACAAAAAAAACATTCAAGTCAGCCTTCAAGTCTTCACCAACTCCAACCAGAAGCTTGAAGCACTTATTGAGGAAGAAGAAGAAGCCATTGAAGTGTATTAAAGTGCAATTAAGAAGGCTTCTCTTGAGCTGCAACTGCAACCATTAGCAACTTGGGTTTATCATTAGTTGCTTACTTTTTCTTACTCTTTTATGAGTTGTTAGGTTCTTGGTGAGCCTGATTAAAAACCAAGTATGGGTTGTTAGTGATCCTATTTTAAAACTAACATTGTTGGGTTTTTGGTGAGCCTGGTCAAAACCAAGGTTAGGTTCTTGTGATCCTATTAAAAATCAAGAGTTTGGTTTTTTGTGAGCCCGATTGAAAAACCAAGTTGGGTTTTGAATTGTGAGCCTGGTAAAACAATCCGACTGTATTCCGGTGCTGAATATAGTGGAAATCCCAAGTGATATCTTGGATAGTGGACGTAGGAGCGAGGTTGCTCCAAACCACTATAAAAATTGCTATGTTTATGATTGTGCTTGTTCTTCTTTACTTACTTCTGCTTTAAATATCTGAATCACAGCACCTGCCACATAAGAAGATTTAAAAAGAGCATATATCTGTTTAAATTTTTTAAATTTCCAATTCACCCCCCTCTTGGAAAAGCACCTGGGCAACAACTAGTATCAGAGCAGTGTCTCTAAACTTATTTAGAGTAAAGATTGATGGCTCATCCCATGAGTACTTCCTTGGCCAAATGCCAATCCACTAATAGACCTCCACTATTTATTGGCACAAATTATTCTTACTGGAAAGCTAGAATGAAGATATACATTCAAGCTGTTGATTTTCAATTATGGAAGGTCATTCTTAAGGATCCACATATACCCATAATTAAAGTTGATGGCATGGATGTCCCAAAACCTGAAGAGGGTTGGGATGATCACGACATAAAAATGGGTGAACTGAATGCCAAAGCCATAAACTTACTATATTGTGCTTTGGATGCAAATGAGTTTAATCGAATTTCTGTTTGCTCATCTGCAAAAGAAATTGGGGTAAACTCGAAGTGACCCATGAAGGAACTTTCTAAGTGAAGACCTCAAAAATCAATCTTCTAGTACATAACTATGAATTATTTAAGATGGAGCAAAATAAAACTATCTCTGCCATGTTTTCATAGTTTACAGATATTATTAACGATTTGAAAAGTCTTTGTAGGGTTTATTCTAATGCAAACTTAGTATAGAAGATTCTAAGATCACTTTTAGACAAATGTGATCCCAAAGTAACTGCCATCCAGGAAGCAAAAGATCTAAATACACTAACTCTAGATGAACTGCTGGGTTCTCTCATCACACATGAACTAGCCATGCAGCATAGGAATGAAGATGATCAAAAAAAGAAGAGAACTATTGCCTTCAAAGCTGCATCGAAATCAAAAAAACAAGATGAAGAATCGGAAGATGACTGCTCTTCCTCTGAAGATGACTTAGAAGATGAAGATATAGCTATGGTCATGAAGAGATTCAAAAGGTTTATAGGAAAGAAGAAGGGAAGGTACTTCAAAAAATTTCATAAAAAGGTGAACACAATAAGGACAAGGAAAGAGAAAAAGAAAAGGATCAAATGCCCACATTTTATGAGTGTAAGAAACCTGGGCATATCCGTCCTGATTGTCCTCTATTAAAGAAAATGTTTAAGAAGAAGAAGAGGAAAGTGATGGTTGCTACTTGGAGTGACAGTGAGGAGTTGACTTCAACAGAAGAAGAAGAGACCACAAAAACTACCAATTTATGCCTTATGGGTCTCGAAGATGAGGTAATGTGGTGCGGGCACCAGGGCCAGAAGAAATCGATAGGTTGAATCCACATCCCTGTGGATCATCTATGAATAAGCCCTAAACCCAAACCCCTTTTACCATGTAAATATTTTATTTTAAATTATGTTATTTTGGCTTAGTTAGAGTTAGCCCTTTTTACCAACTGTAATTAGGATTTTGTTATTTAGCCTTTTGGGCTAAACTCTTTTTACCACATTGAGTCAAAACCCCATTTATCGATTGTGTCAAGCCCTATTGGGCCAAACCCTGTTTACCAAATTTATTCTTTTTTGTTGCATGAGATTATGCTTTTTGATCAATTGATCAAGTGGGGCTTAGTTATTTGGTTTTGAGTCTTGTAATAATTAGTTATTGAGTCTTGTAATGACAAGAGGGACCCAATTGAAGACCCATGTGACTTCATGTCTACCCAAATCAACATCACATGTGCACTCAAGTCAAGGCCCATGTGACCCCATGTGCCAACCTAAGTCAATTTGTTCTAGGTGCCACATGTCATCCATATTTGGCACCACCTTTGCAAGACTTTTGGACATCACCTACCACATCATCAGGGGACATCAACACATGTCATATTTGGACATGTCATGACACTTTATTGGGACAACACCATTTGGCACTTCAACTAGGACAAAAACACATGACATGTTTGAAAATTGCTTGCCATTGGGATAACACACTTGCCACTTCATGTTACACCTTGGTCGGCCCATGTGAGAAGAATTAATTGGCGCCCCTCCTTTTAAGATAAGTAAGTGTGAAGGACTCTCCAAATTGGCACCCTCCATCTCAAATATTTCATGCCAAATTCTAAGAGTTGGCCAAGCAACTCTTCCCCTCCTTCATGTCATCTTCTAAAGAGTTTCAACTAAAATTATGCAAAGTGTTGGAAGTCCAAGGGTTTCTACTTCAAGCATTTCAATCAAATAGGTTGCCAGTTGCTTAAGTTTCTAGAACTCAAGAGTTTCACCAAAACTCTTGAGTCTTCTCCTATCCAGACTGAAGAGTCCACTTACCTACAGAAGCCCACATCATCCAACTCCAGAGTCCAGCAACCAAGGCCAAGTTATGAAGCATCTTGACCCTACATCAAGCCACCTCACCCTATCTTCATCTTGGTGCCCACTTTGGATGAGAAGTTCATGGTTGTTGTCCACTTTGAAAGGAGTCCATATCAGCCCAACAAGCAAGAGTCCAAGGCACCCAGAAGCAGGATTCTAGGTGTTGTAGTCCAAGGGAGCACAAGTCTAGTCTTTGTATCCCTTACATCACTGGTTGTGGATCTATAAATACCACATCAACCTCCCTTGTAAATTAATATTATTGATCAATAAAGAAAGTTATTCTGCCAAATTTTCTTTGTTTGCTATGTGCATTATGGGGTGTGAGGCCCTTTCCTTTGTTCTACGGAACATCACAAGATGTGAGGCCCTACCTATCCAGCTGACAAGAAATCCTAGCCACCACTTCTAATCTTTTCCCTTCCATTCTTTTCCCGTCCTTTGTTGCTTCCTAATTTGTGTTTTTTGTTGTTGAGTGTTTGCAAGTGATCAAGAATCAAAGTCAGGTATTCTTGCCTTAAAACCAGCATCACACGGAAGATCGAAGCCCGGGATCGAGTTCTTGAAACCTTGCCACGAGAATCTTGAGAGTCCTGCCAAATCTATTTCAGAGGAGCAATTTTTGTTGGTAAAACTGAAAATTTATTCCCTTCTCTTTAATTTTTGATTAGTTGAAAGTAAATCCTAGTTTACGGTGGTTTCTCAACCATCAAGTCCTGCTTTCTAGTTATTTTGTAGGTTTACTTGTGTGGTTGTTAATTAGAACTAGTTTCCTTAATTGTATATTTTGAGTCTTCTTTAAAAATCTAAAAAAATATAAAAAAAATTATTCTCTGCTTTTCTCAGATAATTAGGTCTTAATAACAGTAATTTAGTTTTAATTATTTGTCCCGCATTATAATGTCCCTTGAACCTCAAGCTGAATTTACCTTTGATGAACTAAATTTTGTATTCCATGATTTGCTTTCGGAATTTAAAATGGTTGGAATAAAAATTAGAGCTTTAAAGAACAATAATGATTCTTTGTTAAAAGAAAAGGAAGAGATTTCAGAAAAGAACAAGTTATTGCAAAAAGAATTAATTATTTTTTTCTAAAAATAACAAAGCTTTGAAAATTGAGAAAAAACTATATCTTGAGAAAAACAAAGCTTTGATTGATGAAAATAATGATTTAAAAAAGGAGATGGAAAAACTCAAGCCTTTGGTTAAAAAGCTTACTTTAAGTTCAAATAAGCTTGAATTGATTTTGAAAGAGCAAAAAATTTCAAGTAACAAGGCTAGAATCAGTTATAATTCTTCGAATACAAATGGAATTTCAGCTACTAAATTTGTATCTTCAAAAGTATTTGTACCAAGATCTATTTTTCAAAATTCTTTTGTATCACATGCTTCTACATCTGCATCACATGCTTTTACATCTAGAACTTCAAAGTTTACATCTTTTTAAAATACTAGAATTGTTTGTTATGCATGTCATAGGATTGGACACAATTTTTTTCAATGCAATTTGCTAAAGATAAATGAAAATGCAAAGAATAGAATTAGAAAGACTTGGGTTCCCAAAGGAACCACCTTTGCTAACCTACAAGGATCCAAGGTAGCTTGGGTACCTAAAAGGACTTCTTGATTATTTTGTAGGAATGTCTTGTAGCCCAAAAAATGAAGAAAAGATGGTATCTGGATATTGGCTGTTCAAGACATATGATGGGTGACAAAGATTAATTCATCACCCTAGAGATGAAAGGAGGAGGTTTGGTAACTTTTAGAGATAATGGCAAGAAAAAAATAATCAAAATTGGTAAGATCAAAATAATCCCCTCTACTTTTATTGAAAATGTATTGATAGTAGACAAATTGAAGCATAATTTGTTAAGTATTAGTCAATTATGTGATAAAGGCTTCAAGGTTGTCTTTGAATTATCTATGGTATAGTAACAAACTTACTTAATTCTAGCAACAAATTTATCGGACACAGACTTGAAAATATTTATATGGTAGATCTAAATGATCTAGCCATGTCTAGGAGTTCCAGTCTAGTAGCAATGAATGCTAAAACCAAGGAGTCTTGTTTACTTTGGCATAGACGATTAGGTCATGCTAGCATGCATACTATTGCCAAATTAATTTCCAAGAATCTTGTTAGAGGTTTACCTAAATTTAAAGTTGATTTTGAACATGTTTGTGATGCTTCCAAAATGGGTAAACAAACTAAGGAGAGTTTTAAATCTAAAAATATGATTTCAACTTTTAGACCCCTCTAGCTACGTCACATGGATTTATTTGGACCAACTAGGATCACAAGCCTAGGTAATATGAAATATGCACTTGTGATAGTAGACGATTTTTCAAGATTTACATGGGTCTTGTTTATTGCACACAAAGATGAAACTTTCAAAGTTTTTTGAAAATTCTACAAGAAAGTTTCAAATCAGAAAAACCTTTTAATTATTTCTATTAGAAGTGATCATGGCACAAAATTTGAAAATCAATTTTTTGATGATTATTGCACATAAAACGGTATTGATCACAACTTCTCTGCTCCTAGAATACCATAACAAAATGGTGTTGTAGAGAGAAAAAATAGGACTTTGGAAGAGATAGCCCGAACAATATTATGTGAAGGCAATCTTCCAAGGTACTTTTGGGTAGCAATGATGAACACTGCTTGTTATATTTTAAACCGTATTTTGATACGTCCAATTTTGAAGAAAACCCCTTATGAGCTTTGGAATGAAAAGAAACCAAATATTAATTATTTTCATGTTTTTGGTTGTAAATACTTTGTGCTGAATAATGGAAAGGATAATCTACGAAAATTTGATGCTAAATCTGATGAAGCAATTTTTTTGGTTTTCAATACATAGCAAAGCATATAGAGTATTTAATAAAAGAACATTGACTATAGAAGAATCAGTACATGTTATATTTGATGAAACTAATCCCTCACATTCAAAGAAAGAAGAGTGTATAGATAATGTGTAGGTACACTTGAAAAGAAAATGAAAGATATGAGCATACAAGAGAGACCAACTCAAGAAGGAGAAGAGATGGTAAGTAAAGATCATTCTAATCTACCAAGGAAATGGAGGTATATAACTTCTCATCCAAGAGATTTAATTATTGGTAATCCCTCTCAAGGTGTTAGGACTAGGTTATCACATAGAGATGCATATGATTACCTAGTATTTGTATCATAAATAGAGCCATATAGTTTAGAAGAAGCTAAAAATGACCCAAACTGGATGATGGCCATACATGAAGAACTAAACCAGTTTGAAAGAAATAATGTGTAGACTCTAGTTAATAGACCATCAGACCATTCCATTATAGGAACCAAATGGGTTTATAGAAATAAACTAGATGAACAAGATAATGTAGTTAGAAACAAAGCAAGGTTGGTAGCTAAAGGATATAACCAAGAGGAAGGAATAGATTTTGATGAAACCTATGCAGCCGTAGCAAGACTAGAGGCCATAAGATTACTACTTGCATTTGCATTTGCTTGCTACATGAATTTCAAACTTTTCCAAATGGATGTAAAAAGTGCATTTTTAAATGGTTTTATATCAGAACAAGTTTTTGTATAATAGCCACCAGGTTTTGAAAGTCATGCTTTTCCTAATCATATTTTTAAACTCAATAAAGCATTGTATAGACTTAAACAAGCACCTAGATCCTGGTATGGTAGATTGAGCAAATTCTTACTTAAAAATATTTTTATAAGAGAAAATGTTGATAAAACTCTTCTCATCAAAAAGAAGAATAATGATATGTTAGTTGTATAAATTAATGTTGATGATATTATATTTGGTATAATTAATGAAACTCTTTATAGAGAATTTGCTGAGTTGATGCAGGGTAAATTTGAAATGAGTCTAATGGATGAACTAAATTACTTCCTTGGACTTCAAGTGAAACAAACAAAGGAAGGGAATTTCATAAACCAAGCCAAATACATCAAAGAAATCATCTAGAAGTTTGGTATGGAGACAAGCTAAGAAGCAAGCACACCCATGAGTCCTACCTACAGATTAAATAAAGATGAAGATGGCAACAACATTGATCAAAAGCTCTATCGAGGTATGATCGGATTACTATTGTACTTAACTGCTAGTAGACTTGATATCTTATTTAGCGTATATGTTTGTGCTAGGTTTCAATCTAATCCTAAAGAATCACATATGCTTACAGTAAAAAGAATCATAAAATATCTAAGAGGAACAAGTAATTTAGGTCTATAGTATTCAAAGCAATCTTCATTAAATTTAATTGATTCTTCGGATGCTAATTATGGTGGATGCAAAATAGATAGAAAAAGTACTAGTGGTACATGCCAATTTCTAGGGTTGAATTTAATCTCATGGCACTGTGAGAAACAAAACTCGGTAGTACTATCTATTGCTGAGGTAGAGTACGTAGCTGTTGGGAGTTGTTGTACACAAGTGCTTTGGATTAAACAACAACTAGAAGACTTTGGTGTTTCACAAACCAAAATTCCTATCAAGTGTGATGACACAAGTGCTATTAATTTGTCAAAAAATCCAATTCAGCATTCTAGAACAAAGCACACAGAGATTAGAAATCATTTTATTAGGGATCATGTTTTAAATATTGATATTGTGATTGAATTTGTTCCTACTGAAAATCAAGTTACTGATATTTTTACTAAACCTCTTAAGTTAGATAGATTTCAATTCATTAGAGGAGAATTAGGTCTATGTGACCCATTTTAGAAAACTTGACCTAAACTCTTCAAAATTAAGAAATCATTATCTAGAAAGCCTCTTAAATCAAACTAAGGATAATGACCATGTCTCTTAGTGTATATCTTTCATTTGAGAACTTTTTTTGAACTATTTGGAACCTTCTATGGAGTTTCTACTCGAGTTGACTCGAGCAATTTAGGTTGAGTCGAGCCGACTCGGATGTCGGGCTAGGCATTGTTTGTTTGAGCCGTAGGACTTAACCTAAGCCCTTATAATCTATTATTTTGTTCTATTTTGACTTAGAACTCTTGTTTCCAACCTAAGAACTCCATCCTTCCATCTCGACCTACCTTTTCTTGCTTAATCCCTTGCAATCCTCTCGAGCTTGAGCAATGGCACCAAAGAAGGCTATGACAAAATGCCCTCGGACCAATGTAGAAAGCTCTCCAAGAGAAAGAAGAACAAAAAGAAGGGAAGATGAGTCAACATGGAGTCTACAACAGGCCGAAGAACAAGATGCATCCTTCTCCACCAAGACAAGTGGTTTCCATGGCAATCCGTCCAGTCACAAGTGGACAAAGGATAATTTTCTCATTCCTCAAGGACCTAGGGCTTTGGATTGGTGACATGATTAAAGACCAAGGTTGGTCATCCTTCTGTTCTTTGAATGTTCCTACATATCCTAACCTGGTACAAAGCTTTTATGAGAATCTAATTTTGGAAGAACATCACATTGAATCCACTATCAGGGGAAAAATAATAGTTATGATAGAAGAAAGGTTAAGCAATCTACTTGAAATGCCTAATGAGGGTCTTAACCATCTAGTTCTAAAGGACAGATAGAAAACCCTCAGAATCATCTTGGAAAGGAGTGATGTGAGTGGAGTTGGAAATGAAAAGCTAACTTCCTTTCCTTAGAAATGAGATTGCTACACAACTTCATCAGCAGGATCTTTCTTCCAAGAACAGGTCAATTTGACTAGGTGAGTAAGAGAGATCTATGCTTTATGGGACATCTGATTGAGGGGGAGGCCCTCAATTTACCACATATCATGCTACTATAGATGAAGGAAGCTGTAAGAAAGGTGAAGGCCTGTCTCCCATATGGAATGGTTTTCACTTTACTATTTGAGGCCTCCAGAGTTGACTTGACTGGTGAGGATGGTAGGCCACTACACCACACGGACACTTACTCTTCCAAGTCATTATAGAGAATGGGTTACAAATTGATAGATGGAACTTGGAGGAAGAAAGGATATGGACAGAGGGCAGTTGACTCATCTAGTGATGATGATGATGAGGAGCCTAAGGAGCAGCTACCTAAGGAGATTGGCACTGCTGCTGAGCTTCAGTACCTATTGAGGAGCCTGCACAGTAGATACCTGAGGAGTTTGCCACTGCTGCTGAGCATACTATTCCTGATGCTGAGGAGTTTGAGCATAGAGAGAGAGTCTAGGATTCCTAGGACTTCTCCAGCATCTCCACCAGCACCAGCATCTCCACCAGCTTAAGCACCAGCACTTGCTCCGGGACCATTTGCTGATACTCCGAGACCTTTTGTGTCTCATGCATTCTTTGCCCAGTAGATGAGATAGCTATCTCAGACCCTGACCAGCACCATTGGTTCGATGTTTGGTGAGCTTCATCAAATAGTTGACACCAAACTTGAGGAGATCTATGGTGAGATCAGACAGCTACATCCAGGGTAGATAGTGTTGAGTCTGCCTGACCAGAGCAACAGGTTGACACACAGTCACTATTAGACTCGTTCAGGTCAGTATCTGTGACATCCAACAGACTATTGATCGTAGCATTGAGGAGTTCAGATCTGAGTTGAGAGAGCTATCTTATTGGATGGGATCATTGGAGGAGACCAAGAAGATAGATGATGACTACACCAAAGGAGTGGGGATTCTAAGGGCTAAGTTGAAAGGATTATGCCCTAAAGGCCAATCAAAATGTTGTATTTCGATGGGATTTTCTTTTGTATCCCAAACCAGTGTATTGACATTATCAATTAATAAAGGCATTTTATTTTCATCATACGCTGTGTCTTATTAATTTTATTAAGATATGATGAACCCCATAGATTAGGGCTATGGTTCTAGGTTTATGATGAGATCATACCAGTGAGACATAAAGCCTTAAAACCCTAATCTAGAATATTCCTGGTCGATGGGATATTGAGTAGGGGATCAATGTTTCCGGTAAGAATAGCATATCCTATGTATGCTTGGTGAAGAGAGTGACTGATCTCACAGTCACTTGTGTTTGACACTAATACTAGGATGTGGGTGCTCATTAGAGAATGAGTTCACTGAATGGATCTAGCTTGAGAACATCTAATGGAACCTTATGTGTTTGTCAATAGATAGTTCTCATAGTGGGAGTAGTGCATGTGGTCCTTTGACCTGAGACTGCCATGGTGCCTTGTATGCATGAATCCATACTTTGGTTCACACTCAATCATGACACTGAGTCATGCATGGGGTGAAAATGGGTATGGTGGATTGTATATGGAGGTTGTGAGTAGGTCAAAAAGGAATCGATCAACCCTAGTAAGAGGGAAGCGCATCCAGATGATTTCAATCAAATAAAGATTCAAAAAATCTTTGATCAAAGTATGAACATTAGAAATAGTTTCTAATGGTTCATTAATGAATCATCATTATCAGATTGAGCAAGGAATGAATATGAAATTGGAATTGACAAGTATCCATATCCATAGTCATATTCAGGGTGCAAGTAGATCGAAGGACTGAATTGCCCAGTAACTCACCACTGAAGGGTATTTTGGTAAATCCATCAAAATTCCTTATCTTCCGGGTAGGCATGACACGTTGCTAGACATCAATCTTATCTTGTAGGTCTTCATGAACCAATTGATTTGGTTTCATGAGTCAATTCGATGTGTGATTCGAATTGGATAATTAGGTGAGCCAATTTGTCCTAATTAGGTCAATCGGGTTTGATCGGATTGAATCGGCTCAAACCTAAACCTACTGCTGGCAAGATGTGGAACCCAATGGGTCACACACAATAGAGACTTGGCCAAGGAAGTCATTCATGATTTAATTAGGGTCATAGGATCCTAATTGGTTAGCCGGATTACATACTAGCATATGTAGGCTAACCAAATTCCTAACCCAATTGGATTTGGTCCGGTTGCTTGCTAATTAGGCTAACCTAATTATGGAGAACCTAAATTAGGTTGAGTCATAAGTGGGGCTAGCCTAATCAGAGCTAAATCTGATTTTAATTTAGATTTAAGGGCATTTTAGGTGCCATACAATGAAGAGTCCTAATGGCATGAGACTCTTGGTACCTAAATGATACCTTAACTTCAAAAGGGCATAGAATGAGCTATAGATCTCTGATTTGAATTTAATTTATATGGTCAGAAAGAAAATTTTATGCTATTTCCAATGACACCTATATTACCTATGTTTTGATTGGTCAACATTCTTTGAGATTTGCGTGGAAGAAGGATGGCGCGCGGTGCATGAAGAGTCGCAACTCTTCATGTGGCACGCGATTTTGATGGAGAGTCCTTCTGCTATTAGGACTCTTCATAATCTCAAGGGATGTGAATAAGGCCTTCGGTGCATGAATGGGCTTATTAGATATGATTTTTCAAGCCAGATAACTTCTCTTCAGTCTTGAAAAATCATATCTTATAAGTTGATGGGAGGACATATCACACGCCCCTCTTGTATCTATAAATAGGGGGCAGTGAAATGAGTCTGATATAAGAATTCCACCAAAGTATTATTCTGAGAGTCTCTCTCTCCCTCCTTTCTTTAAGACAAGACTTGTCTTGTTAAGACAAGGTCTTTTCTACTAGGACAAGGCTTTGTTTTAGGACATAAGCCTAAGGGGTCCTAGAGAAGGGTTGTCCTAAAACCAAGAGTGGTTTAGGAGAGTGTCTTTAGTGCCTTACAGTAGGACAAGGTGTCCTACAATGGTCAATAGACCAAAGGCTGCCGAAAGAGTTCCACTTCTCCAAGCAACTTGAAAAAGGAGTTCTTCCTTGGTCCGAGTTTTGTGTGGATCACCGTTGGAGGGCGAACATTTGGGCGCCTAGTGGAGAAGAAGGCTGAATCAGGGTTTTCTTCATCGGATTGGATACTAGCGGTTCAGGTTGGTGCCTAAACTCTAGTTTATATTATATATGCATGTTTGTATGTTTTAATTCCTAGTAAGGAGGTCTTGCGTTAAGGGTTTAGTAGTGATTTCATAATAAATTTTTGAAATCCACGTTTCTTCCCTGGTCACCAAAAACCTTACATAAGTTTGGGCGGTTGAGAGGTTTAGCTGAAGCCTTTGCAAATGCTCAAGCTAGTGAGCTCATTGCACTACAGAAGAAAATTAAAGATATTATGTTTGAGCTCAGTACAGTTTGGTTCTTTCTATCTCAGCTGTCTTCAGCTGCTTTAGGAGCTAGATTATCACAGCCACCTACACAGCCACCTCCTGGACCTTCTACTAGTAGTAGAGGACCTTCTAGTCAACCTAGGACTTGGCATGATAAATCTGAACCTATTATAGAAGAACCTAGTGATAGTGACTAGGCTAGTGCTTAGTATTTCTTTTTCCAAACTTTTGTAATCTGTATTGAAAATCTTTGAATGCAATGAAACTATCTGTTTTTTACTTGTTGTGTTTGCTATGCATTGATGATTTTATATCAGATTATCAAACCTTTTTGAAAAAGTGAAATTATCTCAAACAATCTTGATAATCTTTTCTTTCTATTTCAAAAATTGAGCTTGATGTATTTATCAAAGGGGGAGAGTAATTTTAATTGAATACCTTTTTGATTATTGACAAAAAGGGGGAGAATGATATTGATAATGAATGCATAGAAAAATGGTAGAAGAAAAAGATGAAAAATAATGGTCTTTAATAAAAAACATGAGGTTTCAAAATTTTAAGATCATATAAAAAGGGAGATAAAAAATGTTGAAACTGAATGACTTGAATACAATTACTTTAATATGCTATCAAAAGTTGCAAATTTGCTCTATTTAGAACTTGCTATGAGCATCTGTTGATATCTTAAGACCTGATACTTTTGCCAATCTAAAACTCTGATACATTTTAGGCAAAAATAGCTTTTGATAAGTGTTTATTATGATACATGTTGGACTTATTTCAAAAGCGCTGATATATTGTCAATATGCCATAATTCTTTCAAATACAATCTTGGTATATAGCTCATACATGTCAATATTTACTTCCAAATATATTTATACATGTAATTGTAAAGATTTTTCATGCCCGGTGTTTTGTCATCATCAAAAAGGGGGAGATTGTTGACCCTTTGACTGATTTTGATGATAACAAAATATTAGAGCATGCATATATCTTACTAACAATTTTTCAAGTGCATTACAAGTTTTTATAGGATGATTTTAATGCTCAATTGCAACTCCTACATCCCTGTTATATGTCATGAGTAGTGTTGTAAAAGTTTCATGTAAAGAAGAGCCCAAAGAAAGATTGATGTAATATTCATGAAAATGGGTTACTTCTATGTATTTTTCAAGCTTAAAATTCTTTAGAATTTGTTGTTAGTTGGATTAGAAAGAGTCTTGAATGATAAAGAGTTGCTGGATGATTTCTGAAGAAGACCTGAAGTTTTTATTGAAAATTCACTCGAGCCAACTCGTGTAAAGAGAGCCGACTCTAATCCATGGCTCGGTTAAAGAATTCTAGCATGCAGAGAACCAAGCCGATTCGAAGGAACCTAAGCCAACTCTTTGATGTGGGACAAGGATAAATGCAAGTGATTATTTTGTGTTTTATGTTCTAATGAGTTGGCAAATTCCAGAAAATCAAACGAAGAAGAGATCTGGAGACTCGCATAGTGATCAAGAAACTCTAGCATGCAGAAATAGACTCTAAACAGAGATAAGGCAGGACCCCGGGATTGAGAAACCCCAATAGGACTTAGCTCTAAATCAATAACTCTACTCAGAAGAATAAGGAGTGCAAACCTCTCGAAACTCTGAAGCTCCCGATGTCAAGTTTGTTCACACTTCTAGATGCGGCCTAGAAGATCAAGCCCTCAACCCTGCAGATTTGTCAGCTTCCGTCAGATGGTCCTGAAGGCAAGGTAGGCCGACTCCTTTGTTCATGGAACATAAGGGACCTGTGAGCAACCTATGACCGAATTAGAAAACAAGAAGGAATAAGGTAACAAAAATATGAAGAGGAGTGAGGTTGAGGGTGGCGGTCAATAGGAGATCCTTCTTGTTGGGCATCCAGGAAGAGCTTCCAGTGGGGCATCCCATCTTGGGAGGTGGGTTGCTGGCTTGTGTAGGAAGAAGATACCTAGGGCCTCACACCCCTCGATGTTTCAAAGAACAAAGGCTCACTCTCTCACAGAGTTCCAAGTCACAAGACAAGGGCTAGAGAAAAAAATTTATATTTTCATTCATGCATCATTATTTTTTTTACAAGAGGGTTAGGGCCATATTTATAAGCTCCCAAGTCCTCATTTGAATTCAAATTGAAAAGAGGTTACAAAAATTGATTTGAGGAGTGGAATGAGGATGGTTGTCCACATGAATCAAGGGGCGTCCAACTTTTAATTTTGAATTTTTTTTCATGGAGCTTGGCCGACCATGATGCTTGGCTTGATCCTGGTGAAGTGGCGTGATTTGTGGAGTGGAGTGAGGAAGGTTGTCTACTTGAATCAAGGGGGTGCCCAACTTAGAGTTTGAATTTGAAATTTCATCATAAAACTTGGCAGCCCAAGGTGTTAGACATGGCATTGGTGATATGGTGCTCTCATGACCTGTGGCATTGGTGATGTGGCATCCTCCATGGCTTGGAAGATGAGTTGGCAATCCTATCTTGGCATGGAGGAGAAGTGGTTTGATTAGGCTTGACTTGTTTGCTCGCTTGTCGACCCATCTTCACATTAGCTTGAACCCATCTTCAAATTGACTTGAATTCGTGAACCTACTTGGCTAATTACAGGATCCATTGATCCTAACTTGACCAAATTAACTTACTCTGGCCAAATTACAAGACTAAACCAAAATTGAAAACAACTAGATGCAAATTACTCAGGCTTAAATATCTTAAGCCTTATTACAGGACCCAAAAAGACTTAGAACCCTAATCAGAAAACCATAGAGGGTTGAGGAGCCTCTATCTAATCCTGGTGCCCACACCAATTCTCCTGGGATGATATGAACTCGACCCTGTCAAGTAAGGGTTGATCTGGCTCTGGTATTTCTCAAGAAGATTGGGGTCGAGGCACTGCAAGTCCTCTCGGATAGTCCACGAATCATCAAATTCTAGTGGGCCTAGCCAACAGACCAGGTAATGCTGATAGCATTTGCCTTGGGTTGTGATAGCTTGATCATCCAGGACATGCTCGATCCATTCTCCTCTCTCATGTAAAATTGGAGGTGGACACTCAGGGTCAGGTTCACTCTCAAAGGATAGGTCAAGCCCAAATAGCTCGCTGGGTATCGTTGCAGGCTTCTTATACTCAACTAAGTCAGAGATATTGAAAGTCAAGCTAATGCCAAAATCCGGGGGCAAATCCAGCACATAGGCATTAGGTCATACTTTCTTAATCACTCTAAAGGGTCCAGCTCCGCGAGCATGTAGCTTCTTAATGGTCCCTGGTGGGGAATCGTTCAGGCCTAAGCCTAATTATTACATAATCTTCTATTTCAAATTCTTTGTCTCGCTTTCGGGAATCAGCTAATCTCTTGTATGTATTATTACTTAGATTAGTTTTTTTGGTTAATCTCATTATGCATGTCCCTAATATGCTATGCGAATGATTCTACAGACTCTAAGACTCATACTAATACCTAACAAGGTGCAAACCCAACTATGCATTCCTATTAAGAGGAGTTTTATTGGACTCTTTAAGCCTAAACCTAACAGACTATAGACTCTCTAGGTTTGACCCTGGTTTGGTATGCACATGAAAATTTACAATGGACTCCTAGCAAATGCCATAAAGTCTTCCAAAAGTAGGTCGCAAACCTAACATACTCAAAGAACTGGTACAATCGAACTACCTCAACAAAGTGTAATTGAAAAGTTTTGGGAACATTGGAAGCCTTAGGGTATGACAGGAAATAAGAATTGGAGTCTTGGGACAATCCATTGTTAGCATGAAATAGACCTTAAGTACGAGGGATGACCTTAAGATTTGAACATCGATATATGGGTGACATAAGGTCCACTTGAAGGATAGAGAATTTGGTCATTGCAAGTGCAGGGTCTTTAAGAAAGGATGACTTAGTCAGTTCAAGAAAAAAGTCATTGACTGGGGTTATAGGAATGAACTCTTTATGAGAGTACTAAATGAGGTCTCGGGCTGGGGCTAAAGAAGTGGGCTCTTCCAGAGGGTATTGATTTATAAGAACCAAGTCCTCACTAATTTCTTGTTGTTCTGATACTTCAGAACTAGGCTCTATAATTTTATCTTCTCCTAGGGTTTCCTTAGGTAAGGTACGAGAGTTATCCTCCTCAAAGTCTTCTCCTTCGTATTCATCTACTAAACTCATGTCAGCCTTATACACCTCCTCCTCAGGTTCAGTAATGGATTTAGACTCGTCCTCTTCTATCTCTCCTATATGTAAGGTTTTGGCTGGACATTGGCTAGCACAGTGTCCCAGTTTGTGGCATTTAAAGCACGTGGTGTTGGGACTTCTTTGATCCTTTAGAGACTTGCTCTTATCCTTCCCTATCTCCTCAACCTGGGAATATCCTAAGTCTTGAATATCAGTGCAATCAATTTGAACTTCAAGGTCCTCACTCCTATCATTCATATGAGCTAATTGGGTAGTAGGAGTTGGTTTGTCTAAAGGAAGTCGACTAGGGTTGGGTTTGGGTTCAGAGGTACTAATCCTGCTGGGCTCAACTCGATAGTTCATGGGTTCCCTCTGACATGACTCAAATTCCCTAGCAAGTCGATAGGCATCATCCAGGTCATAAACTCTTTAATGGAATAGTTTCCACTGGATGTCCCTACGTAGGCCATCTTGAAATCTAGCTATGATCTTAGACTCTGGTTCAACTATGTTACATCTCCTAATAAACTCATTAAATTGGTAAATGTATTCAAATAGTTTTATTACTCGGTCTCAATTGTTCCATTGGTCTAAAAGTTTATGTTCATAAAATCCACCTAGGTACTTTTCTCTCAATCTACTTCTCATGGATCTCCAAGTAAGTATTTCATCTCCTCTTTGATAACATTCATCCTCAATAACTTTCCAATGCCACTTAGCATATCGGGTTAACCTACGTGTAGCCAATCTAACTTTTCCTAACTCTGACATCTTAGTGTACTCAAAATACTGATCCACTCTCTCCTCCCAATTAATATACACCTCAGGATCGAGGCTTCCATCAAAAGTGGGTGCATAGGGTTGGGTGCTCCTAATGGGTCTTTCCTCTGAGTCAACCAAGTATGGATATAGACATCTAGGGTTAGACTTGGGGGCAAGATCATGATAACGGGCTCTCGGATCAAGGGAATTGGGCCTAGATGATTTATGTTTAGCATGGGCCTTATGTGCTTCTACCCTTGTTTCCACTAGGTTGAACCTCTGGTTCATCTGGGTAAATGATTGGGCCATCTGATCAGTGAGGGCTCTAATCTGGGCTTCAAGATTTGGATTTTCCATGGGTTCAGCTGACGGTGGGAGTGGAGGATGATTTGCAACTCTTGACCTAGTGCACATGCAAAACATAATGGAAGGTACCACTGTTTGCTAGACCTATGAGTTCAAACAGAATGGGTTGACTTAGAATACACACAACACAACAACCAGTCCTTTCACTGGCCAAGTAAGAGGTTGGAGTGTGGGAGGCCCCCTGCTATTCACAAGGACCCAATTAAGGAACCACAACATCACTTAAGTCATTTGACACCAGACCTCTTGCCTTAGACACCAGCTTCCCATTACTAATTGAAGGATTGCATGCATTAGTTTCCCACAATGTTTGAACCCGACTTGTTGATGTCCCTAAGCTATTAGGTTGCTAATAGATTTTAAGTTAGGCTTAGGTTCGAATGCAAAGGGGATTGTTCTTGGGCCAAGGAAAGGTAATGACCTCCTTCCCTTATCTTATGATATTGTTTTCCTTAAAGTAAGTTATGCATATGATGGCATACATATCAAATCTGATGATGTGCACTTAAGTTTTTTTATGTATTTTGTTGTATTTTGGCAGAAGTATAAATTGCTGGAAATTAAATGATACAAACCTAAAGTGCAGAAATTAAACTATGCTGGAATTTAAAGAGGCTGAAATAACTATATTCTAAAACTAAAGATGTAGAAATCTAATGACGCAGAAACCTAATCATACATTATATGATGCATAATCTAATGATGCAGAATATAATTATGTAGCAAATTCTTTAGGACCTAAAATACCTCTCACTTTACCTTCTTCTTCAAGGGTCGATCATAGTGGCACCCCTACACATCATAGGAGATCCCTTCGAATGGGATGAGAGGATCTTGCAGCCCTACTTATCTCCTATGACCGAATGGCCATGGTGAAGCACCCAATCCGAGTACTTAAAGAGAAACTAAGCCCCAAACAGGCTCTGATACCAAGATGATGCGGGAGAAGGATGCATGCAAGTGATTGTTTTATGTTTTTGTTCTAATGAATTGGCAAATTCCCAAAAATCAAACTAAGAAGAGATTTGGGACTGGCATAGTGATCAAGAAACCCTAACCCCGGTAGGACTTAGCTCTAAATCAATAACTCTACTCAAAAGAATAAGGAGTGCAAACCTCTCGAAACTCTGAAGTGTCCGATGCCGAGTTCACTCACACTTCCGGATGTGGCCTGGAAGATCAAGCCCTCAACCCTGTGGGTTCATCAGCTTCCGTCAGATGGTCAAAGTGGTAAAAAAATAACATTTTAGAAAAAAAAAGATCGGTCATATCTAAGGCCAGTTGAAAAGCAGAAGCAAGTCCCATATAATTTTTCATTTCATTTTGTTAGTTATGTTTGGAAAGAGGGGAGTTGGCTGATAAAGATGGACCGACTCCTTTGTCTGTGGCACATAAGGGACCTGTGAGCAACCTAGGACTGATTTAGAAAATAAGAAGGAAAAAGGTAACAAAAATATGAAGAGGAATGAGGTTGAGGATAGTGGTCGATAAGAGATCCTTCTTGTTGGGCATCCAGGAAAAGCTTCCAATGGGGCATCCATACTTGGGAGGTGGGTTGCTGGCTTGTGTAGGAAGAAGATACCCAGGGCCTCACACCCCTCGATGTTCCGAAGAACAAAGGCTCACTCTCTCACAGAGTTCCAAGTCACAAGACAAGGGTTAGAGAAAAAAATTCAGATTTTTGTTCATGCATCATTATTTTTTTTACAAGAGGGTAAGCGCCATATTTATAAGCTCCCAAGTCCTCATTTGAATTCAAATTGAAAAGGGGTTACAAAACTTGATTTGAGGAGTGGAATGAGGATGGTTGTCCACATGAATCAAGGGGCGTCCAACTTTTAATTTTGAGTTTTTTTCATGGAGCTTGGCTGACCATGATGCTTGGCTTGATCCTGGTGAAGTGGCGTGATTTGTGGAGTGGAGTGAGGAAGGTTGTCTACTTGAATCAAGGGGGTGCCCAACTTAGAGTTTGAATTTGAAATTTCATCATAAAACTTGGCAGCCCAAGGTGTTAGACATGACATTGGTGATATGGTGCTCTCATGACCTGTGGCATTGGTGATGTGGCATCCTCCATGGCTTGGAAGATGAGTTGGCAATCCTATCTTGGCATGGAGGAGAAGTGGTTTGATTAGGCTTGACTTGTTTGCTCGCTTGTCGACCCATCTTCACATTAGCTTGAACCCATCTTCAAATTGACCTGAATTCGTGAACCTACTTGGCTAATTACAGGATCCATTGATCCTAACTTGACCAAATTAACTTACTCTGGCCAAATTACAAGACTAAACCAAAATTGAAAACAACTAGATGCAAATTACTCAGGCTTAAATGTCTTAAGCCTTATTATAGGATCCAAAAAGACTTAGAACCCTAATCAAAAACCATAGAGGGTTGAGGAGCCTTTGTCTAATCCTGGTGCCCGCACCACTCTTCCAGAGCTTCATTTCTTAAATCAGAAAGGCGAGCCAACCCGAAGGCAATCCAAGCCGACCCAATCATTCAGTCAGGCATCCGAGTTGACCCTTTAGTAATCCAAGCCGACTCCTCCAGAGTCTAGAGAAAATTAGTTCTGAGAGAACAACCAGTAGAGCTGACTCTACTAAGGCGAGCCAACTCCTCCAGAGTACAACTTTGAAGACCTAAGAATCTGAGCTGACCAACCAGAGAAAGGAATCATCGACACTGAGGATCTGAGCCGACTCGATTGTGGTGAGCCGACTCGACTAGATTGATGAATCAACTCTCTAAGGATCCAAGCCGACTTGAAGCATCCGAGCTGACTCGAACGTCGATTCCAAGCAAGTAACGGCTAGTTCCAGAACTTCATTTTTGAATTTAAAAAGTGCTCCAATGGTCAAATGTCAAGTCCCAACAATCTACAATGACTATATGCACCCAAGATGAGTACAAGAATCTATAATGAGGTATTTGGATAACCTTTGAAGAAGCTAATGCATGATTGAACATTAAATGAGCTTATGAGCAAAAGAGCACAAAAAGAACATTCAAGTCAGCCTTCAAGTCTTCACCAACTCCAACCAAAAGCTTGAAGCACTTTTTGAGGAAGAAGAAGAGCCATTGAAGTGCATTAAAGTGCAATTAAGAAGGCTTCTCTTGAGCTACAACTGCAACCATCAAACAACTTGGGTTTGTCATTAGTTGCTTACCTTTTCTTACTCTTTTATGAGTTGTTAGGTTCTTGGTGAGCCTGATTAAAAATCAAATGTGGGTTGTTAGTGATCCCATTTTAAAACTAACGTTGTTGGATTTTTGGTGAGCCCAGTCAAAACCAAGGTTAGGTTCTTAGTGATCCTGTTGAAAACCAAGAGTTGGATTTTTGATAAGCTCGGTTGAAAAACCAAGTTGGGTTTTGGATTGTGAGCATGGTAAAACAATCCGACTATATTCCAGTGGTGAATATAGTAGAAATTCCAAGTGGTATCTTGGGTAGTGGACGTAGGAGCAAGGTTGCTCCAAACCATTATAAAAATTGATGTGTTTGTGATTGTGCTTTTTCTTTCTTACTTACTTCTACTTTAAATATCTGAATCACAGCACCTACCACACAAGAAGATTTAAAAAGAGCATATATTTGTTCAAATTTTTAAAATTTCTAATTCACCCCCCTCTTAGGAAAGCCACCTAGGCAACATGATGGATGGGCAATTATACCGGAGGTCTTATTCCTACCCCCTACTGAAATGTTTAAAGCCCTCGAAAGCCGCCTATATGCTCCAAGAAATACATGAAGGCATATGTGCAATCATGTGGGGGGCAGGACTCTGGCCTACATGGCACTCTGACAAGGATACTTCTGGGAGACTATGCGAGAAGATGCTGCCAGCTTCGTGAAGAAGTGTGACCATTGTCAATGTCATGCTCACATCCAGCGATAGCCGGCGGCCCCACTCTTCCAACTTTCAGCTCCGTGGCCGTTCGCCCAGTGGGAAATGGACATCCTAGGTCCCTTTCCTCCTACATCTGGCCAATGAAAGTTTTTAATCATGGCCATCGACTACTTCACTAAGTGACTCAAGGCCGATCCCTTGGCCTAGATAATGAAAGCGAAGGTTAGATCCTTCTTCTGGAAATCTATCATCTGTCGATTCGGGCTGCTGCATTTTGTCGCTATGGATAATAAATGGCAGTTTGACAATCTGGCCTTCGAGGAGTTCTACGTCGACCTCAACATCTGTCATCGTTTCACCTGGTGGCTCATCCTTAGACAAATGGGGAAGCCGAGGTGACTAACTGGACCATCCTACAAGGGCTCTGCATGAGGCTAGATGAAGCCAAGGGTCGATGGGCTGAAGAACTGCCCAGGGTGCTGTGGGCTTATCACACAACACCCCACACGGCAACCGGCGAGATGCCCTTCAACCTCATCTTCGGCACTGAAGCTATGATTCCGGTAGAGCTTTGCCTGCCCACACTATGGGTAGAGTAGTACGATGAAGCTAAGAATCCAGCCCATCTCCTCTTCAACTTGGATCTGCTGGATGAGATGAAGACAAAGCCCGACTCTGGATGGCGGCCTACCAACAGCGGGTAGCATGCTACTATAATTCCTACATGAGGCCTAAGGCATTTTGTCCAAGCGACCTCGTCCTCAGGTGGGCAAAAGCATCTTAACCAGGAGAATGCGACAAACTCTCCTCGAACTCAAAATGCCTCTATAAGGTGGTTGAGGCTTTACCAAGTGGAGCCTACTATCTCATCGGGCTTGATGGTGCCAGATTCACATGGACATGGAATGCAAATAACTTAAAAATGTACTACCAGTGATGTAAGACTTCTCAATTATTAAAGTTTCTTTTTGGTGCAATCTTGTCTTTCACCTATGCAGGAAAACCTCCATCCAATTCTAAGTCCAGTGGGTTAAGCCAGGAAACTTATGAAGCCCTGCAGTTTAAGCCGGAAAACTTACAAAGCCCTACACCTCAAACCGGGAAACTTACGAAGCCCCGCACCTCAAGCCGAGAAACTTACGAAGCCCCACACCTCAAGCTAGAAAACTTATGAAGCCTCGTATCTCAAGCCGAGAAACTTACAAAGCCTCATAGCTCAAGCCGGGAAACTTACGAAGCCTTGCATCTCCAGCCAGAAAACTTACGAAGCCCCGCACCTTTGCCCGACTCATAGTCCGGAGATGCCGATTGGGAAACTCTAGAAATCTCGCCATCTACCAATTGACTCACAGTTCGGCACCTTCAAGCCGAGAAACTTACGAAGCCCCGTACTTAGCCACCTTGCTCACAATCTAGAGATGTTGGCTGGGAAACTCCTGAAGTACCACCATCTACCGCTTGACTCATAGCATGGCCAATCTCATGGAGAAGTCCCACCATCCATCGCTTGACTCGCAACCTGGCAAGGCGAGAAGATCCAGAAGTCCCACACCTGGGCTTACATGATTTCAAGACTAGAAGGATGAGAGCATAACATTCTCAGAAACCTTCATGCTGGTCCTAAGGCCTTGAAGCCAACCTAAGGAAATTAAGGCCCAGGAGAGGTGCACGCAAAGGAGTTGAAGGAAAAGGAAAGATCATGCAAAGCTCCCTGGTCAAGTTAACATGTTCTCTTATTGCAAAGATAAGTCCCTTACACACTTTGAGGGATCTTCTGAAAGTACTTCAAACAAACAAAAAAAAAAGAAGAAGAAAAAAAGAAAAGAGAGAAAAATGAAATGATGAATGGACAAGCAACACCAATTTGAAGGCAAAGATGTCTTTTTCATTGATTGAAATGTTTTTACATTCTATGAAGGCTCCTAACAAGCCGGGAAGCCTTCCAATAACCTAAGTTACAAGAAGAAAAAAGTAAAAGCCTACTCTTCTATCGCCGGCTCCCTCCCTCACTGATGGGTGACTTCGGTCGACAAAGGGGCATCATGGGCAGCTCCAGATCTGGCCTCAACCTTAGCAACTTCCAGCTCTGGCTCTAGTTTCATCTCAGCAATGGGTGCACTTAGTTACATCGAGAATGGGAGTGAAGGTGTATTGCTGTCTAGCCCCTTCATCCAAAGAGGTGGGTGGCCTTGCCCTTGAAGTACCTAAACTCCTGGTGATAGGAGTCTAGCACAGCATCGGCGACCTCATCCTTGAAGGCCTAGGATGCCATGAATTTGGGGATGGCCTGTGCAACCTCTTTCTTTGCCATCTCCATCAGGGCTATGGTCGTTATAGCCTTCTCAACCATCGTCAAAGCTCGAGTGGCCTCCTCCTCCAACTATGCCTGGAGGGTCTAGACCCTCCCCTCCAATTGCACCACCTCTGCCTCGAAAGACGCCGCCCTTTCAGCCCTGCAGGAGCTCTCCCCCTTTTCCTCCTTCAGGGCCACCTTGAGCTGGGTGGACTTCTTCTCTAACTCCGTCGACCTCTCTCTGGAGCTGGTTAGCTGGCCTTCCAACTCTTGGGCCTGGGTGGCCTAACCCTGGGTGGTGCGGACAGCAAAGGCACCAGAATAAGACAGAGGCTTCTCAACCCTCTGTGGATCACTTAGTTACATTTGAGCCCATTTGTAATAAAACTTAGTTCATCTAAGTTATTTTTTTTACTTGAGTCATGTACCAGTTAGCTCATGTTGAGCTAGTTATTTTTTGGAGATCAGTACATGTTATGACTCATACAAGTGAAGACCAAGCCAGTCCAAGTGAAGACCAACCCAATTGAAGCTATGAGGATCATGGAAGGCCTGGGAGAAGAAATCAGAAGTCAATTAGAAGCTTGAGACATAAATCAGAAGCCCTGAAGCCCTAGACCGTAGCCCGAAGCAGATTGGGCCAAGCAAAGCCCAGGAGAGGAGATAGGGCGCCACTTGCTTATGATGACCTTCCCCTTGGTCGGCCACTTAGAGTCACCCCTCTTGGCTGACCAAGGCAAGTGAGAGAGAGTGTTTTGTGGGATTTTTTCTACCTAAACCTACCATGTATTCTAGCTAGGGTTTGGATGGGAATAGGATTCCTATGTAATGACTATTGTATCCTTACTTGGGGCCCAAGACTATGAGTCTATTTAAAGGACCCTAGTCTCTTGTATAAGAGATAATTTTGATATATGAAATAATCTTTTATCATTAAATACAATTGAATTCTCTCCAATTGCTGTGTGCTACTTGCTGTGTGCTTAAAGGGATTCTGTGTGATACTTTCTTCTTCCCAAAGTCCTGTGCCTGCTTTCAACGTCCACCTGCATCTCCAAGCCCTAGCCGCCCACTTTAAATCCCATCTTCCCTTTGCTGGTTTATTAATTTACTCTCCATCTGTGCTTTATTTTCTAACCCTAGAATGGCTGTTTGCAAGTCCCTCGACTCTGATGAATCCAACAACTCCAGCCAGGCCGTAATCGGACCATCAAGCAGAAAGCTAGGAATCCAAGGGTCTCTGGCTTGGTTTTCCAGTCCATATCTGGAGTGAGAGTGATCTCTTCATGTACGATATGTACCAAGCACTTCAACTGATACCAGGTACACCCCCTCTATCGCTAGTAGCTCTATTATAGGTGAACTAGCCCAACCGAGGCTTCTCAGCCTCGGCGGTCCTTCGTTTCTATTGCTTTTAGGTCCTAATATGCATGCTTTAGTTTCTTATTTTTATATAGAACACTTTACATCGATACTTGGTCTGATCTTCGGGATTAAAACTTAAAATCAATATTTAAAACACAAAAAAAGTAGTTGCATGCATATATAGTTTCGCATCATTTCGTATCAGAGCCTGTTTGGGCTCAGTTCTCTTTGCATATTCAGATCGGGTGCTTCACCATGGCCGTCCAGTCATAGGAGACTAGTAGGGCCTCAAGACCCTCTTTTCCAATCAATGGGATCTCCTATGGCGGTAGGGGTGCCACTGTGAATTGACCCCTGAAGAAGAATACAAAGAGTTCCTTTAGGGTTTTTTTCAATTTTGACCTTTCAGTATATACCCTATTTTTTTAATTTTTTCTGCCTATGGAAAACTCAAAAAATTCTGAACTTTGTTTTTCTAGATTCCTCATAATTCAAATTAATTTTCAAAATTTTCTCAGGAGTTATTTCAGTTTGTGGATTTTCTCCTAGCTGAAACACTGCCTGAGAATAGTTCTGCTCTATTTTGGCAGCAAAACCGATTTTGAAAAGTTTAAGGTTTTTTTTAGTATAATCTTTGAATATCTTTTATTTTAGCATATTTCCTGCATATTATATCATAATCTACAATTATCTTCTATTTAAGAAAATTCCAAAATATAAAAAAAAATTATGTATATTCAAAAAATACCAAAACATCTAAACCCTAATTTGCATCTTCATCTGCCTGCCATCATTGCATAATTTACTTCAAGTACACTTTCTTTATGCCAGATAAGGGGAGAAGTTGATAATCTCTCCTTAGCCCAAAACCACGTCCCTTGCATTCGGTCCTAAGCCTAATCTAAAACTAATTAGACTTAATTTGCCCTAGTGGACTAGGGACACCCATCGGTCAGGTTCAGTCTTTATGGGGTGACTGTGCACCCAATTTATTTTCTATTACTGGATACTGGTATCTAGACAAGAGGTACAGTGTCAAATGATATAAGCGGATCGGTGGTTCCTTAATTGGGTCCCTGCAAGAGCACGGGGCCTCCCACCATCCCACCTCTTACCTAGCCAGATTGAAGGATTAGGATTTGAGTTGAGTGTAAGTTGAGTCAACCCATTCTGATTGGGCTCTAGGTCTAGGTAGCTGTAGTCGAGTCAGTATTGAGTCTTACATGAGCACTAGATCAGGAGCATCATTTCATCCACCATCTCCACCTTTGGCTGAACCCATGGATAAGATGGAAACCCAAATTCAAGCCCTTGCTAACCAAATAGCCCAGATGACTACCCAGATGACTCAATTGACTCAGTCCACTACCCGAACCAATAATAGACTTGAACACTTAGCCAATAGGTTTGATCAGGTAGAGGACCGTGTAGAGACCATATAGAGAACCCATGGGTCGCAGTCTGAATCGGATCCTGAGTCACCTCCCCATCCTAGGAGAACCCCTTGCCATGACCCATATTATGAGACTGAACCTAGGAGGACCCCAAACCCTGATCCCTACTTTGAGGCTAAACCTAGGAGAGCCCATCGTCATGACCCAATCCCAAAGGTTCGCCTTAGAAGACCCAATCAGGATTTTGTAGACCAGGAAGACAGATCCTATAGACCCATTAAACTTGATGCCCCCACTTTTGATGGTTGTCTTGATCCTAAGGTCTATATAGATTGGGAGGGAGAAATTGATCAATATTTTGAATGGTACGATTTGTCGGAGGAGCATAAGTTTAGGTTTGCTAAGCTTAAGTTGGTCCGGGAGACCAGGTTGTATTGGGCTAGTGTTGAGAGAACCCTTAGACTAGGAGGAAATGATCCCATAGTCACCTGGAGGGCCATGAAGGGTAAGCTTAGGGAGAAATACGTTCCACCATCATATCGTTATGGTTTAATGGATCAGTGGCAGCGATTGAATCAGGGTAGTAGGAGTGTAGATGAGTACATCGCAAAATTTGATGAGTATCCCATGTGATATGACTTAAATGAGTCTGAGGATGTTGTTCTATCGAGGTTTAGGGCTGGACTGGGAGATGATATTAAGAGGGAGCTCTATATGAGAGAGGCTAGAGACCTGGACCATGCCTACCAAATTGCTAGGGATCATGAGCATTTCCAAAGAAGGCCCGTCTATCGTAAACCTGAGCCCACTAGATACCCTAGTCAGTACCCAGGAGCTAGCCAGTCCCACCAGAGCTGACCCAGTCCTAGCCGACCTAATTTGAGTCGACCCAATCTGAGTCACCCTAACCTGAGTCGACCCCAGCCTATTACTCCTTTGACCCATAGAGACGATAGAAGAAAATCTGTAGAGGTCCATAGGAATAACAATCCCTAGAAGACCTGTTTTAAATGTCAGAAACCATGCCACTTTGCTAGCCAGTGCCCAGTTAGTGCCCTACATTTAGGTGAGCTAGAGGAATAGGAGCCTGAACCCATAGCTGAACCTGAGGGAGAGATCTATGAGGCTAATGACCAGTTGTTAGACGAGTATGAAGGTGAGGAGGAGGAACTTGAGTTTGAGAACCAATTAGGAGTGGTTAGGTGCATCTTAACCCAAACCCTATTTAAGGATAATTAGCATAGGACTAACATCCTACAAACCTTTGTTAAGGTAGGGGGTAAGGTACTTAAGATCATCATAGACAGTGGGAGTTGTGTCAATGTCGTTTCTACTAATACAGTTAAATCTTTAGGATTGACCACAGTTCCCCAGCCTAACCCTTACAAAGTTTCTTGGGTAGATTCCACCTCCATCCATGTCAAAGCTAGGTGCCAAACCTTAATTAGACTACAAACCTATGAGGAAAAGATTTGATGTGATGTCATCCCCATGGAAGTAAGTAGTATAATTCTAGGTCAACCATGGCTTTTTGATCATAATGCAACCCTATTTGGTCGAACCAATGTTTGTGCTTTTAGCTACCATGGGAATAAGTTTGTTATCCATCCAACTCCCCCTAGAGACCCAGTTAAGAGGGGTTCTAGTAGCCTTAAGGACAAGAAACTTCGAGTTAATCTGATTAAGGCTAAGGAGTTAGAAAGAGAGATTGCTGAGGGTAACCTTATTTGAATCTTGATCATCAAAGAAATACATGAGCCGACCCAAAAGGAACACCCTAAAGAAATTGTTGAGGCTCTGAAAGAATCTGAGGATGTCTTCCCTGATGATTTACCTGATCAATTACCATCCCTTAGAGACATCCAACATGCAATAGACTTAGTCCCAGGGAGCCACTTTACCAAACCTTCCTCACTATAGAATGAACCCCAGTGAGCATCAAGAATTACAAAAACAAGTGGGAGAATTGCTTAGGAAGGGTTTCTTTAGGGAGAGCTTGAGTCCATGTGCAGTCCCTCCTCTATTGACCCCTAAGAAAGATAGTACCTGGAGGATGTGTGTAGACAATAGAGCCATCAACAAAATAACTGTGAAATATAGGTTTCCCATCCCCCGATTAGATGATATGTTAGACATGATGGCCGGAGCCAAAGTTTTCTCAAAGATAGACCTTAAGAGCGGCTATCATCAAGTTAGAATTAGACCTGGGGATGAGTGGAAGACCGTATTCAAGACTAAGGATGGCCTGTTTGAGTGGGTTGTGATGCCTTTCAGACTTTCCAATGCACCAAGTACCTTTATGAGGATTAGACCCAAGTCCTGAAAGAATATACTGGAAAATTTGTTGTGGTCTACTTTGATGATATCTTAATTTATAGCAAGACTAAAAAGGGCCACCTTAGTCATCTGAGATTAGTATGCCAGACCCTTAGGGAGAATAGCCTCTATGCCAATTTTAAGCAATGTGAGTCATGACAAATAGGGTTATCTTCCTAGGTTTTGTTATCACCCCTGAGAGAGTTTCTACAGATCCTGAAAAGATTAGGGCAATTGTTGAGTGGCCTATACCCACTAGTGTCCATGATGTGCATAGTTTCCATGGCCTAGCAACCTTTTACACGAGATTTATTAGGGATTTTAGTACAGTCATCGCTCCCATAACTGATTACATTAGGAAGGGTACATTTGAGTGGACCAAAGTAGCTGATAAGGCCTTCCTAGAGCTTAAGAATAAGATGACCCATGCACCCATCTTTAGATTACCTGACTTCACTAAGGTGTTTGAGGTCACTTGCGATGCCTCAGGAGTAGGAATAGGTGGGGTACTAAGTCAAGAGAATCACCCTGTAGCCTTCTTCAGTGAGAAGCTGAATGAGGCTAAACTAAAGTACTCTACCTATGATAAGGAATTTTATGCGGTGGTCCAGGCCCTTAGATATTGGAGACATTACTTACTATCGCAGGAGTTTGTCTTATTTTCTAACCATGAGGCACTTCGATTCCTAAACTCCCAAAAGAAACTTAACCTACGGCACGGTAAATGGATCGAATACATTTAAGCCTACACTTTTGTCCTGAAGCACCGTGCTGGAATAGAAAATAAGGTAGCAGACGCCCTTAGCTGTAGGTCTTTGCTGTTAGGATCAGTCAGCACCCAAGTCATAGGGTTTGATAGGTTAAAAGATGAATTGAAACCTGCCCAGGCTTTGGAGACATTTACCAGACCCTCAAGCTAGGACCATCCAATAACCATTATGAGTATACCATTCAGGATGGCTACCTTTTCCAAAACAATCGACTCTGTATACCTAGAACTTTCCTTAGAGAGTTCCTAATTTGGGAGACCCATGCTGGAAATTTAGCTAGTCACTTTGATAGGAATAAGACAATCTTAGCAATAGAGGACCAGTTCTTTTGGCCAAGATTGAAAAGGCATGTTGCACAGATTGTAGCCAGGTGTAGAACTTGTGCTGTTGCAAAATAGTGGAAGCAAAACACTGGTCTTTACACACCTTTACCAGTGCCCGATCGCCCTTGACAGGACCTAAGTATGGACTTCATGTTAGGATTACCTAAGACCCAGAAGAGACATGATTCTATCTTTGTAGTGGTTGATAGGTTCTCTAAGATGGCTCACTTCATCCCATGTTCCCAGACCTTTGATGCATCTAGAGTAGCCAAGCTTTTCTTAGATAATGTGGTTAGACTCCATGGCCTACCCAAGACCATCATATCTAATAGGGATGTTAGGTTCACCAGTTATTTTTAGAAAACCCTGTGGCACCTGTTAGGGACCAAGCTTAAGTTTTCTACAGCCTACCACCCCCAAACAGATGGCCAAACTTAAGTGGTGAACCATAGTTTAGGAAACCTCCTTAGATGCCTGGTAGGTGAACACATTGGAACTTGGGATCTATTGTTGCCTAGAGCAGAGTTCGCCTACAATAGCTCAGTGAATAGGACAATGGGCAAGAGTCCTTTTGAGATAGTCCATGGGTACAAGCCTAATCGCCCTATTGACTTGATTCCTTTACCTATTCATGCATGAGTCTCAGAGTCTGCAGAATCATTCACACAACATATTAGAGACTTGCATAAGGACATTAGACCAAAAATAAACCTAAGCAATGAAACATATAAGAAACTGGCTAATTCCCGAAGAAGGGCCAAGGAATTTCATGTAAGGGATTCTATCATGATTAGGCTTAGGCCTGAGCGGTTCCCACCTGGGACCGTTAAGAAATTTCATGCTCATGGAGTCGGACCTTTTAAAGTGATAGAGAGGGTTGGACCAAATGCCTATGTATTAGATTTGCCTTCAGATTTAGACATCAGTTCTATCTTCAATATTGCAGACCTGGTTGAGTACAGGGAACCGTCAGCGATACCTAGTGAGGCCTTTAGACCCATTCCTTCCATTGAGAGTGATCCTAGCCTAGAGTGTCCACCAATAAATTGGCCTGAGAGAGGAGAATGGATCGAGCGTATCCTGGATGATCAAGCCTTAACGACCCGGGGCCGTGGCTATCAACGCTACCTGGTCTATTGGCAAGGCTAGCCAGAGTTGGATGATTTGTGGATTTCTCAAGAGGACTTGCAATGCCTCCACCTAGACCTCCTCGAGAGATATCTGAGCTAGCTTGATTTTCACTCGACAGGGTCGAGTTCCTCCCACCCCGGGAGAATTGGTGTGGACACTAGAGGCACCAGAATAAGACAGAGGCTTCTCAACCCTCTGTGGATCACTTAGTTACATTTGAGTCCATTTGTAATAAAGCTTAGTTCATCTAAGTTATTTTTTTTACTTGAGTCCTGTACTAGTCAGCTCATGTTGAGCTAGTTATTTTCTGAAGATCAGTACATGTTATGACTCATACAAGTGAAGACCAAGCCAGTCCAAGTGAAGACCAACCCAACTGAAGCTATGAGGATCATGGAAGGCCTAGGAGAAGAAATCAGAAGTCAATCAAAAGCCCGAGACATAAATCCAAATCCTTGAAGCCCTGGACCGTAGCCCGAAGCAGATTGGGCCAGTCAAAGCCAAAGAGAGGAGCTAGGGTGCCAATTGCTTATGGTGACCTTCCCCTTGGTCGGCCACTTAGAGTCACCCCTCTTGGCCGACCAAGGCAAGTGAGAGAGAGTGTTTTGTGGGATTTTTTCTACCTAAACCTACCATGTATTCTAGCTAGGATTCGGGTTGGAATAGGATTTTATGTAATGACTATTGTATCCTTACTTGGGGCCCAAGACTATGAATCTATTTAAAGGACCCTAGTCTCTTGTATGAGAACTAATTTTGATATATGAAATAATCTTTTATCATTAAATACAATTGAATTTTCTCTAATCACTGTGTGCTACCTGCTGTGTGCTTAAAGGGATTCTGTGTGAGCCCTTCTTCTTCTCGGAGTCTTGCACCTGCTTTCAACCTCCACCTGCATCTCCAAGCCCTAGCCGCCCACTTCAAATCCCATCTTTCCTTTGCTGGTTTATTAATTTACTCTCCACCTGTGCTTTGTTTTCTAACCCTAGAATGGTTGTTTGTAGGTCCCTCGACTCCGACAAATCCAACGACTCCAGTTGGACCACAATCAGACCACCGAGAAGAAAGCCAGGAATCTGCAAGTCTTTGGCTTGATTTTCCATGCCGCATCTGGAGTGAGAGCGATCTCTTCGCATACAATCTGTACCATGTGCTTCAACCATTGCCAGGTACACCCCCTCTGCCACCAGTAGCTTTATTGTAGGTGAACTAGCCCAACCGAGGCTTCTCAGCCTCGGCGGTCCTTCGTTTCTATTGCTTTTAGGTCCTGTTATGCATGCTTTAGTTTGTTATTTTCATATAGAATACTTTACATCGATACTTGGTCTGATCTTCAAGATTAAAACTTAAACTCAATATTTAAAACACAAAAAAATTAGTTGCATGCATATATAGTTCCGCATCATCGGGCCCCATCCCTTTCTCGATGGAGGTGGTCCTCGCACTTCAGCAGTGCTTGGCAAGAGTCCCACAAGAGCTGGACATTGATGGCCACCTACATAAGAAGACGACTGTCAGCACTTCCTTTCGTAGAAAGGAAAGATGGAAATGATTCCGAGATGACTTACCGACATGAGCTATGGAAACACCCCAGTGGCAAGCTCCACCGACGACCTCTCGGTCCTTCCCCAGTAATCAGATGATTGGATGAGGGAGTTCAGAATGACCTTGGCCAGCTTCCCGTCTTGGGTTATTTTAACACCCGAGGGAGGAATATCGAGAGCCTTATAACCGTCTGGCTTGACATCGCAGGTGATAGAGAGGGATCAACATCGGTTGCCAGTGAGGGCACTACACCAATCATTGACGAGGGCGCTGCACCGGTCGACCAATCATCAGCAACTCTGACTCCAGGCGGCAGAGTCAACACTTCAGCGATGGGTGATTCTGCCACCCCCACCACTTTTGGTTATGGTGGGTCTTCAGTGTGCGGAGGGGCCACCGGGGTTGATGGCAAGGCCCCCTCCATGGCTCTAGCCTCATCCCTAGGCTGGCAAGCCGGAGCCTGGGCCCTTGGCCCAGGTGCTGCCGGCTGTTAGGAAACATGATGTAGGCAATAGTGATGCGACTTTAAAATTTTTAACCTTGCATCATAGCAGAAGACTTGATTAATCATATTAATCAATATATAATATTAGAATGTTTCTAATATATTCTTACAAATAGGATTATGTATGAATATTAACATGCAAATGAAAGAAAATGCAAGCACACAAAGTTGTGCACACATAGAATCATTCTATGTTCGATGCACATATCAAAGAACACTTCTTTAGAAAACTCACCAAGAGCCATACCTTTAATCCGATGCAATACTCATCGGGTTAAGGAAAGGCTCACCAAGCAAGACAATCACTCCGAAAGCCGCACACATGCCCGGCCTCTACAGGTAATCAACACCAGAGCTCTTCCTTGACCTTCTTCCTTTGAAGTGCTAGCTTCACCGGAATGAATTGGCTTATGGATTCTTCTTCTTCTTCTTCTTCGGGATGCTCCATGAGATGAAGGACTATGGAGGGTGTAGGAAGTGCACTCAAAAACCCTTCCCAAGACACTCTTCCCAAGCCTAGATTACTAGGCAGCACACACCCAAACCCAAACCTTTCTTCCCCACACAAAGGTGTCAAGCACTCCTTCTTCCTTTTCCTTTTTTCCTCTCTTTTTGAAGAATTTCCAGCAATTAAATTTCAGAAAACCTTCTCATGTACAACCTCATTAAGCCCCTAAACATATAGGTAAGTGGGGAGAGAGGAAAAGGTGAGAGTTACATGAGTTATGAATTACATAAAGGTGGGGTGTTACAAAGGATTCAAGGCCATGGGGTTACATCCTTTTAAATTCAAAGTAAATTCTGAATTTAAAACTTAAATTAATATTTTAATTCATAATTCAAACTCAAATTTGAAATTGGATGCAATGATTTAGCTCAATCATATTGGATCTAACCCGAGCCCAAACCGAATCACATTCGGTTTGACCTAAACTAGATTGTTCAATCAAATTGAATTAATCAAGAAATCACATTGCCACTAACCCTCCATATAATTACCAACATTTAGTAATTAAAATGTTTTTCATAATATTTGTAACATGATGTGTCAACACTTGACAAGTCATCAAATCCTTACAATTGAGTCGACTCATGATTCTATTCGACTCCGAAATGTGGATGGACAATCAAATTGTCCAAAGAGTCCAAAAATGATTCCCAATCATTCAATAGCCATTAGGTCAATCAGAAACCCCTATGGGTGTGACCCCATAGGTTCGAACACTAAGCTGGTAGTACTAGAACCCTTCCAGTACCAGCCAAAGTCGCCATCTAGCAATGACACCTGGCATCCGGATAGGTCAAAGGTTGCAGAGAAACTATCAAGAACCAAATGGATATGATAATCATATAATACATTCCTTTAACCCTCATTGCTCCAGAAGACTTAGGGCTTATCTGCCCAATCCTAGAAAGTCCATCAAAATATGTCTCAAACTCAAAATCTCTGTAACTGCTTACAAGGACTACGCTGGCCAAGGTTTTACTCAATTAGACATAATGAGTCATTCACTCCAAACTCTTTTGGAGGGGTTAATCCTATCTTGATCCAACCACTACTATACAAGTACTTGACTGTACCCAGCAACCTTTCATCACTGGATTAGAAATCCGGGTAGTCCGATACCTAAGCACAGTGAGTTGCTTGCAAGCTATCATGGTGATCTTAATTTAGAGGAACACTTATATCCATATCTTAATGTGAACTACTCTTTGGCAAGAAGAATGTACTACAGGAGGGTCACGTCCAGTGAAGTGTCATACACAACACCTGTATGCCATACCAATGTCTCTACACTCCTTGGTTAAGAGGACAACTGGTGAAGACACCAAAGATAGGAAAAGTGTTAGAACCCTCCAAGCTCATTATGGATCACCAATAAGTAGCCAAGTATTTAAATTTCAGCTTGAGTCCAGTAAATAACATTAGTTTGCTTTGTTTTGTGAATTGGTCAATTTAAATCTTGTAATTAGTACTTGAACAAGTCAAGGGGTTTCATAAGTAGCCAAGATCCAAGTCATCATCACCCTGGTGGATCAATTTTATGACAAAAGAAGGTTGTCCAAAATTTTTACCAGACATCCAGACATTGGGACATCCAGACATCGAGATAATGGGACATTGGGACATCATGACATTGGGACAATTTTAAGTTCATCTTTATCCAAAAGAGGCACTATCCAACTCTCTTCTCATCGCCCATTTGAAAATCCAAGAAGATGCCATTAAGAGAAGTAAAGCAGAAGGATTCTACTTCTCATCTAGCACCCCTTCATCCTCAAATTATCGCCCACTCCAAGATGGATGCCCACCCAAGGAATCATTCAAATTTAAATGGGAGAAGAGTCCAAGGATAAGTGGGGGTTCATCTAAATTTCAAAGGAGTTCAAGTTCTCATGGAATCCATTCAACATTTAAAGAGAAGTTTTATTATCTTGCCTACCATTCAAATTTTAAATTAGGAAGGAGTTCATGCCAAGGATGGATGAGCACTAATTGAGAAGAAATTAAGGTGCCATCTCATCTCATTTTGTCACCATATTTCTTCTTAAAGTCATGGAAAGCCTGATTCACCACCCAAGCCATGGAGAAGTCCAATTACAAGGGGTGGTCTACTCAATTTAAATTACAAAGAGTCTTCATCAAGGTCAAGAAGGAGAGTAGAGTCCAATATATTCTCTAAATTATCATGTATTCAAAAGAATCCTATGTTATCATACTACCTTGTATGGAGGGTTTATAAATACCACTCCAATCTATCCCTTGTATGCAACTTATGATTGATTAATGAAACTCTGCCAGTTTCCTTTCTCCAATTGCTGGGTAAGCATTGAGAGTGCAATTGCTAGTTAAGAAATTATAGTGTGTGAGTGCTCTGATGGTTAAGCATTGCACTGGTGTGTGTGGAGTACTAAAGTCTGAGTTATCTCCTAAGTCCAAGATCTAGAAGCTAGGCGCCATCATCTTCAGCATCCAGTCCAAATCCAGAACCAATCTGACCATCCTTCTTTCCCTCTCTCATTTCAAAATTTCATTCCATTTTCATCATTCTAATTACAGTTCTTTTGCAGGATCCCTAGTGTTCTCGATCAGAAGAGGAGGTTTTCCTTGCCATCCAACCATCAACGGGAAGATCTGCTCCAAAGGAACTGAAGTTTGCAATCCTATCGCTAGATCGTGAGAGTTGAATCTAGATCTGTTGAAACGAAGAAGGGAAAAGCATTATTGGTAAGTAACCATCCAAATCTCATTAGATCTGGTTAATTGAAGTCAAGACGACCTTGTTTCATTGGTTTCTCAATTATCGGATCCAGTGTTCTTTATGTGATTGCATGTTGATTGTATTGCAAGTAGTTAGTAGAGGCTTAGTCTAATTTTCATTAAATTGATTTGATAGTTTATTTTAGTTAGCTGCCATTGCTCATCAAAAATTAGATTTTAATTATTAGAATTAGTCTTTGTATCCATCCCGCATCAACAACCAACAACTATGACATACAATGACCTACACTTGATACACTATCATCCTGTGATAATGTATCATTTGGTCATGAATGAATTTAAGGACTAGATGATATATCCTCTCTATATCACATCAAAGTAGTCCTAAGGACTTCATCATACAAGATCTCATTACAAGAAGATGAGAAATGTGATGAACAGCCAAAATAAATATTTTATTCAATATAATTCATATACAATTATAACAATAGCTCAACTATCTACAAGCTAAACGATTGGCTTTGGGATACATTTCCCAACAACTTCCACTTGGACTAAAGCCAATCAGAACAAAATCATATTCCTATCTTCTATTTACAATCATTGAACTCTTGATCTTTGATGGCTTTAGTGAAGGGGTCGGCCAGATTCTCCTTTCCATAGATCTTCATAAGTTTGATGTCACCTCGTTCCACGATCTCTCGTACAAGATGATAGCGACGCAGAATGTGCTTAGTACGCTGATGGGACTTTGGTTCTTTGGCTTGAGCAATAGCTCCAATGCTGTCACAATACACCAGAATAGGACCATCCAGGGAAGGTGCCACTCCCAGCTCGCCTAGGAACTTCCGTAACCACACAGCCTCCTTTGTGGCATCTGATGCTGCAATGTATTCTACTTCATATACTGAGTCTGCCACTATATGCTGCTTGAAACTTTTCTAGTAGATGGCTCCTCCATTAAGGGTAAACACAAATCTGGATACACTCTTGCTATCATCTCTATCAACTAAAAACTGGAATCAGTATACCCCACAAGTTTTGAGTCAGGTTCTCTATAAATTAGCTATTGGTCTTTAGTATTTTGCAAATACTTAAGGATAGTCTTTACTACCTTCCAATGTACCTCACCTGGGTCAGACTGATATCCACTCACTACCCCTAGTGAGTATGCCAGTCTGGTCTAGTACATGTCATGGTGCACATGATAGAACCTACTACCGAAGCATATGGAATTCTACTCATATGCTCTCCCTCCTCAAGAGTTATCGCATAATCCTTCTTGGAAAGAGTAATTCCATGGCCTATCGAAAGATAGCCTTTTTTGGATTTTTCCATGCTGAACTATTTCAGCACAGTGTCATGTACGTAGATTGAGACAATCCTAAAAGCTTCCTTGATCTATCTCTATAAATTTTCATACCAAGTATGTAGGAAGCTTCACCCAAGTTTTTCATAGAAAACTAAGATGACAACCAGACTTTTATTCCCTGTAATACAGAAATGTCATTCTCGATTAAGAGAATGTCATCCACATACAGAACAAGAAATACAACTACAAAACCATTAGCCTATTTATATATGCAGGGTTCTTCTTCATTCCTAACAAAGCCATACATCTTGATAAATTTATCAAAACACATGTTCCAACTTCAAGATGCCTGCTTCAGTCCATAAATGGACCTTTATAGCTTGCACACCTTAGACTCATTTGTGGATATGAACCCTTCAGGTTGCATCATATACACTTCCTCTTCCAACTCACTATTTAGGAAAGCTATTCAAACATCCATTTGCTAGATTTCATAGTCTAGATATGCTACCAAACCAAGCATAATCCGAATAGACTTGAGCATTACCACCGGGAAAAATGTCTCGTCATAGTCTATACCATAATGTTGACGATATCCCTTAGCAACTAGACGGGCTTTATAGGTCTCCACCTGCCCATCTATGCCCCTTATCCTCTTGAAGATCCATTTACACCCAATGGGTTTTATCCCTTTAGGTAGATCAGCCAATGTCCATACATTGTTGATTTCCATGGACTCCATTTTGGATTTCATGGTCTCGAGCCATTTCTCAGAGTCAGACCTCTGCATTGCATCCATATAGGTGATCAGATCCTCGTTGTTCTCATCGAGCTCAACAGGATCACCATCTCAGACTAGAAAATCATAGTATCTGTCCAGTTGACATGGTACTCTATCGGATCTCTTTAATGGTTGCATAATAGGCTCATATCTTATCAAATCTAGTTCTATGGCGGTCCTAGAATGTGTTATTTCCTCTCCCTGTTGAACTTCCCCAAGTTCAACCTTAGCAGCTCGAGTACCTTCAATAAGGTACTCCCTTTCCAAAAAGATAGCCCTAAGACTGATGAACACTCTATGTTCCTCAGGTAGATAGAAGAAATACCCTTTAGACTTCTTTGGATACCCAACAAAGAGGCACCTGTCAGACCTAGGTCCAAGTTTATCTGTCTGTAATCTTTGACATAAGCCGAACACCCCCAAACCCAAAGATGTTAAAATGTTGGCTTACGCCCAGTCCATATCTCATATGGAGTTTTGTCAATGGATTTACTAGGAACCCTATTTCGAAGATGACATGCTGACTCAATAGCATATCCCCAAAAGGATATAGGTAGAGTGGCTAAGCCCATCATGGATCGGACCATATCTAATAGAGTCCGATTCCTTCTTTCAGATACTCCATTTAACTAAGGTATCCCTAGAGGAGTCCATTAAGAAAGAATTCCATTCTCCTCAAGATAAGTCAGAAACTCACCAGAAAGATACTCACCACCTCGATCTGATCGAAGGGTTTTAATAAACTCTCAGTTTATTTTTCTACTTCATTATGATATCGTTTGAATATTTCAAACGACTCAGATTTATGTCTCATTAAGAAGACACAACCATACCTGGATATGTCATCTGTGAATGTAATGAAATAGTTATACCCATCCCTGGCACTAATATTCATTGGTCCACATACATCAATTATACCAGACTAAGAATATCATTAGCTCGCTCACCTTTTCTAATAAAAGGTGACTTGGTCATTTTACCAAGAAGACAAGATTCACAAGTTGGTGGTGATTCACAATCACTGATATTCAGGAGACCTTTTCTAACTAACTTGATCCTGTTCTTGTTAATATGACCTAGCCTACAGTGCCAGAGATAAGTATCGCTAACATTATCTTTCCTAGGGCGTTTGCAAGAAGTAGTCATTACTGTAATAGGTCGTGATAGTAAGTATATGCCATTACTTAAACGTCCATCTGTAAGTTTCACACCATTTATAATGATAGAAAAAATGTCATTCTTTATTGAAAATTCATAATTTTCATTGGCCAACTAGCCTACAAAAATCACATTCATAAGAAAAGATGGACAGCAATGACAGTCATTCAAAATGACATTACAAGACTCAAAAACTAGCTTGATAACTCCCAACACTAGGACTGGAACTCGACTTCCATTTTCCACGTTCAAGAATTTCTTGCCATCCTCGAATATCCTACTAACTTGAAGCCCCTGCAAAGAATTACAAATATGAATAGGACTTTTGGTATCCAACACCCAATTAGTAATATCACATACAGAGAAATTATAAGGTGTTATCATATAATTACCTTGTGCAGCAATAGCTTGCTGCTTTCTCTTCTTCGGCCTGTTCGAGTCAAGTGTAGCAAGGTAGGCAGGATAGTTCCTTTTCCAATGACCCTACTTCTTGCAATAGAAGCACTCTTCCTTACTCTGATCAGCCTTCTTCCTTGTCTAACTAGGTCCAGCACTATGCACCTTCTTGGATTTATTCTTTTTCTTTTTCCTTTCCTAAAGGGACGATGTCCCGCCGCACTGCCTCCCACTAGGTTCACCAACCCTTTATTGAGCTGATGATCTTTCTCGTAGGTCTATAGTAAGCTCAACAAACCATGGTAGTTTACTACAGGCCTATTCAATCTGTAGTGATCGAGAAAGTTCAAGTAGGAGGGAGGCAAAAAATTCAAAATCACATCTTTCCCTAGCTACTCATGCAAGAAAAACCCAAGCTTGCCCAAATGCTTAATTAACTCATTCATGTATAGTACATGATCAGTGACTGATGCTCCATCATGCATCCGAGTACTGAAAATGGTAGAGAAAATCCTATACCGCTCAACATCATCAGGTGTGCCAAAAGACTCCTTCAACTTTTAAAGGATCTCCTCTGGCTGGGCTTCCTCGAACCTACGACTGAACTCGTCATTCATTGCCACCAACATAATACATCGCACTGTAGTGTGGTCAGAGAGCCACTTTTAATAAGCATCCCTGACTGCAGTACGGGCATTGATAGCAAGTTCCTCAGGTGCAGGATCCACTATCACATATAAGATCCTTTCATGCTCTAGAACTATTTTGAGTCTTCGATACCAGTTATCGAAGTTGGGACCCATAAGTTTTTCATTATTAAGCAATGATCGGAAGGACAGACTGGTAGACATTATCTGAAAGGAAAAACCCCCAAGAATATTAGTGTATATGAATTATTAACATCCTAAAAGCATGGACTTTAGTCTAAAGGTTTCTCCCATTATTTTGTATAGATTGGTAGCCTCTACACTCCAATCCGAAGAATAACACTTACTCCTTAGTGGGTACTAGAATCTAATAGATTATACATGAGCCCAACTTTGGCCAGCCAACCCGTGTGCATCAAAAGTAGGTTCACAACCAATTACTTCTCCAAGCAATTTCTAGTAAATAATTTTTGCCCCAGGGTGCTAATCAATTGACCTTTGGAGCTCCAATTGAAGGTCCTGGTTAGGTCCAACCATTAACATGACTGAATTCAATGCTTCTAACTAACGAATGATCAAGCTCGACTTTGGCCGACTAACCTGACCACTTGTTAAGATAGTTGTACTAAGCCATCATATTATGAATGGCAATTCCACCAGCCTGATGACCACCCAATCTTTGGATCTATCGATGATCACCCAACTAATGGACTCATTACCATCCACTTAATGGGAGGCTAAGACTAGGTTACCCTATAACTTTGTCTTATGAAGGACCTAATAATTTAGAGGATTTGATTCATTGTGACACATTAAGAGAAAACATGGACCTAATCAAGAAACCTCCCACTATCTCATAGAGGTGTTCATGATCAATTGGTCCTTGGGCACCTTATAACCAGTCATGACTGATTAACCTTAGTTCACATGGGTTAACTCAAATCAATAAGTTATCCAATCAATTCTAGTTCACCACATTGGCAAGGTAAGTGAGATCAAGGGATGGGTTCCACCGAGTAAGCCTCTTGCCTTTGATACCAATCTTGAGTTAGCCAGGTAAGAGTTAGCCCCAAAGAACCTTGATCAAGATGCCAGACTTTTCTTAGACACCAATTGGTTTTCCATACTCAATTGGACCAACCTAAAGACTCAGACTCACCACGGAGCCGAAAATCAAGTCCATTTAGATGTATGGACCGATCAAACTAACTAATTAGAGTGATCAATAGAGAAGAGACCTAATACAATATTTGATTAGACTTATTCTCTATTTAATCTATTTCATCTAAACTTAGGTCTAACCTAATTGAGGGCTTAATCATAGCTAACCCAATTAACCCAAGGTTATGATCATGTCTCAAGATTCTTGAATCACATTCTTAAATCTTGAATGGTTATTAGACAACTTAATTCATAGTTAAGTTTATCAATTCTAATTGAAACATTTTCAATTAATCACCTTTTATTTGAAACAATTTCAAATATGTGAAACAATTTTACAAAAATTCAAAGATTTTCACCAAACTTTTTAGTGGATTTAGATCATGTCATTGCATTAGATCATATCTAAACAAATTAAAGATCTAACATACAAGATTAAAACTATTTTAATCTACCAAACCTTTCACTTTTCCTCTTCATAAGATCATGACGAAAATGGCACCCCTACACGCCATAGGAGACCTCATTGAATGGGAAGAGATGGCCATTAAACCCTACTTTTCTCCTATGACCGGACGGCCATGGTGAATTCACCTTAATCCAAGTACTTCCTATGTGAAAGGAAACTAAGATTTCACATCTACATGTTAAATGATCATACAAATGACTCTGATACCATTGTTAGGATTCTTGATGTAGGCAATAGTGATGTGACTTTAAAATTTTTAACCTTGCATTGCAGTGGAAGACTTGATTAATCATATTAATCAATATATAATATTAGAACATTTCTAATATATGCCTATAAATAGGATCATGTATGAATATTAACATGCAAATGAAAGAAAATGCAAGCACACAAAGTTATGCATCATATAGAATCATTCTATGTTCGATGCACATACCAAAGAACACTTCTTTAGAAAACTCTCCAAGAGCCTTACCTTTAATCCGATGCGACACTCACCGGGTTGAGGAAAAGCTCACCAAGGAAGACAATCACTCCAGAAGCCACACATGTGTCCGGCCTCTACAGGTAATCCACACCAGAGTTCTTCCTTGACCTTCTTCCTTTGAAGTGCTAGCTTCACTGGAACGAATTGGCTTATGGACTCTTCTTCTTCTTCTTCTTTGGGATGCTTCAAGAGATGAAGAAGGACTATGGAGGGTGTAGGAAGTGCACTCAAGAACCCTTTCCAAGACACTCTTCCCAAGCCTAGAACACTAGGCAGCACACACCCAAATCCAAACATTTCTTCCCCACACAAAGGTTTTAAGCACTCCTTCTTCCTTTTCCATTTTTCCTCTCTTTTTGAAGAATTTCTAGGAATTAAATTTCAGAAAACCTTCTCATTCACATCATCATTAAGCCCCCAAACATATAGGTAAGTGGGGAGAGAGGAAAAGGAGAGAGTTACATGAGTTATGGGTTACATAAAGGTGGGGTGTTACAAAGGATTCAAGGCCATGGGGTTACATCCTTTTAAATTCAAAGTAAATTCTAATTTAAAATTTGAATTCATAATTCAAACTCAAATTTGAAATTGGATGCAATGATTTAGCCCAATCACATTGGACCTAACCCGAGCCCAAACTGAATCACATTCGGTTTGACCTAAACTAGATTGTTCGATCAAATTGAATTAATCAAGCAATCACATTGCCACTAACCCTCCATATAATTACCAACATTTAGTAATTAAAACCTTTGTCACAATATTTGTAACATGATGTGTCAATACTTGACAAGTCATCAAATCCCTACAACTGAGTCGACTCATGATTCTAGTCGACTCCGTAATATAGATGGACAATCAAATTTTCCAAAGAGTCCAAAAATGATTCCCAATCATTCAATAACCATTAGATCAATCATAAACCCCTATGGTGTGTGACCCTATAGGTTTGAACACTAAGTCGGTAGTACTGGAACACTTTCAGTACCAGCCAAAGTCGCCATCTAGCAATGACATCCGATGTCCGGATAGGTCGAAGGTTGCAGAGCAACTATCAAGAACCAAATAGATATGATAATGATATAATACATTCCTTTAACCCTCAATGCTCTGGAAGACTTAGGGCTTATCTGCCCAACCCTAGAATAGTCCATCACAATATGTCTCAAGCTTAAAATCCCTATAACTACTTATAAGGACTACCCTGGCCAAGGTTTTACTCAATTGAGACATAATGAGCCATTCACTCCAAACTCTTTTGGAGGGGTTAATCCTATCTTGATCCAACCACTGCTACATAAGTACTTGACTATACCCAGCAATCTTTCATCACTGGATTAGAAATCCGGGTAGTCTAGTACCTAAGCACAGTGAGTTGCTTACAAGCTATCATGGTGATCTTAAGTCAGAGGAATACTTATATCCATATCCTAATGCGAACTACTCTTTAGCAAAAAGAATGTTCTACAGATGGGTCACATCCAGTGAAGTGTCATCACAACTCCTCTATACCATGCCAGTGTCTCTACACTCCTTGGTTAAGAGGACAACCAACAACTATGACATACAATGACCTATACTTGATACACTATCGTCCTGTGACAATGTATCATTTGGTCGCGAACGAATTTAAGGACTAGATGATATATCCTCTCTATATCTCATCAAAGTAATCCTAAGGACTTCATCACACAAGAGTTCATTACAGGAAGATGTGAAATGTGATGAACAACCAGAATAAATATTTTATTCAATATAATTCATATATAATTACAAAATAGCTCAACCATCTACAAGCTAGACAATTGGCTTTGGGATACATTTCCTAACGCCGATGTGGCAGCTGGCCTCCTCATCTTGAGCTCATCACAGGCCCTCCATCCCAGCTCTTCTCAGGCTTTCTTCCTGGGCTCTCCTTCTGGCCCCATAGTAGCAGCCCTTTTCTTTGGCATCCCTAGGAGTTCTTCGAAGCTGAACCTCATACCTACAAGATAAGACTGACTGGTTAGTTTCATGTCAGAATTGGACTCACTGTAGAAAGGAAGAAGAGCCTTACATCAAGCCTTACCCTGGGGCTAGGCCTGGCTGACTCCAGCATCAACAAGATTCTGCTTGGTCAACAAATCTTAAAGGGCTGGAACCTTGAAGGAGATGAGCCAATCAAATACTTCCTTATCAGCTAGCTCGACCATAGACTGCCGGTTATGGGAGAGGTCTGGGTCACTCCAGACCTAGTCCACCCCCTTAATCGAGTCAAACAAAAATCTACTCTTCCTCCCCTTGATGGAAGTGAGTAGATCCAACTTGAGGGCCCCCTTGTGGGGGGACACGAACCACCATCTATTATCAGATGGGTGGCACTTCAGGGAGAACAATGCCCTAAAGAGGGAGAAATGGATGACAATCCCGTGAAAATGATAAAGGACAATAAAACAAAAAATGGTCCGGACGGCATTGGGGGTAAGTTAGGCCAAAACCAGGCGTTAGTTGCTGAGAAAAGAAAGGAAAAAGATGTGAAGGGGAAGATGAAGACCTCCAAAGAAGAAGTCTTCGTATAAGGTGATTCGGCCTGGGCCACTAGAAGTGACTCGTTCCTCCGATCCAGGAACAGAGAGATGGATGGAATCAGGGATCCCAAATGACCTTTGAATGTGGAGGAGCTCCTCTCCAGTCATCACTAAAGAAATGCCGATGGGATCGCCAAACTCCCTAACAGGAGGAGCAGATGTGGAGGAACCGTAGGGGGTCCATTGACAATCCCCGTCCGGCGGGGACCCCTGCGGGACATAATCAGGATTTCCTCCTCACTATCCGAGGAAGGAGGCCTCGACTGAGATGGCCCCGTCCCATCGGGAAGGCCCCGGTGGCGGTGCCCTTAGCCAGAGGGACTCATCAAAAGTGGCAGGAAAGGGAGCAAAGAAGAACGAAGGCCTACAGGACCGAACTAAGGTTCTCCCCAGCACAGGCAGAAGGAGAAGAGCGAAAGGGAGGAAGAAATGAAGAGAGGAAGAGAAAGGTTCTAACATGCTAAAGACCTTGCGACCTTGAGAATGGAGGGGGAAGAAATTGATCTACAGGTAAAGCCTTATCCTTATCACTCGAAAACCCTTCAAACAATAAAAGAACAAGTCCCTTTCAAATGGCCTAAAGCCCCCATCACCTCATACAAAGGCGTGCACCATATCTTGTATGGGCCAACTAGAGCATGCCATGTGTTAGGACCCATTGAGAGCGATGCTTCGATTTGGAGGCAACTCCTTTGGGGCCAGGCGATGGCATTTATGGTCGCTTTAGAAAAGGACTAACATGGCACTGCCCCGTTGGTGCAGAGGTTCGATCCCCCGAGCATCGACGCATATGGCATTGATGGCATAGGAAGTGCGCCCCTCCATGTCAGCATGATCATTACTTCCTTCGCCCTGAGTGTCACTTCGTTCACTGAGCTCGGGAGTGGGGGGCATCTGATGTGGCACATTCACTGACGTGGAACCCGTACTGGCAATTGTGCTAGCCAAAGATCCGTCACCTGGACATGGTGGCCAAACAAAGAGCCAAGGCAAGCCCTCTTGCCGAGATCAGCTCCCAGCCAGGGTCGTGCTCATAGGGCGAGCCCTCCGTCTGAGACCAGCTCCCGACCGGGGTCGTGCTCATGCTGCCAAGGCGAGCCCCCTACCGAGATCAGCTCCCATCTGGAGTCATGCTATAGGGTGAGCCCTCTGTTTGAGGCCAGCTCCCAACCGAGGTCATGCTCATGCTGCCAGGGCAAGCCCTCCTACCGATGTCAGCTCCTAGCCGGGGTTAGGCTCAAAGGGCAAGCCCTCTATTTGAGGCCAGCTCCCGGCTGAGGTCATGTCATGCTACCAAGTTGAGCCCTCCTACCAAGGTTAGCTCCTATCTGAAGTCATGCTCACAGGATGAGCCCTCCATCTAAGGCTACCTCCCGGCCAGGATCATGCTCATGCTGCCAAGGTGAGCCCTCCTACCGAGGTTAGCTCTCGTCGAGGTCATGCTCATAGGGCAAGCCCCCCGTCTGAGGTCAGCTCCCGGTTGGGATCATGCTCATGCTGCCAGGGTGAGCCCTCTTGTCGAGGTCAGCTCCCAACCGGGGTTGTGCTCATAGGGTGAGCCCTCTATCTAAGACCAGCTCCTGGCTGGGGTCATGCTCATGTTGCCAGGGTGAGCCCTCCTGTCGAGGTCAGCTCCTAATCGGGGTCGTGCTCATAGGCCGAGACCTCCGTTTGAGGCCAGATCCTAGCCAAGTTCATGCTCATGATGCCAAGGCGAGCCCTCCTATCGAGGTCAGCTCCTAGCCAGGGTCGTGCTTATAGGGCAAGTCGTCCATCTGAGGCTAGCTCTTGACTAGGGTCGTGCTCATGCTCCCTGAGGCAGGGTTCCCAAAGCGAACCTCTTCCCCACCTTACGAACATCAGAATTCCTGCCAGCAATGGAGGGAAGGATCAATAGAAACTCTAACCACAGTAAGGTGGTTCCGGTTCACCTGCAACCTGTGGGAGATAGCACACACCCTGTCATAAATTCAAGCTCTGCAACATGCCACCTGCTTGCTCTATGTAAGGTGTGCTCCTCTAGGCTCCAGGCCCTGTAACGTAATGCCACATTGATGACCGTGCAACCGGGGGCTTCAGCACTCATGACATGAAACTTGAACCCCCCAAGAAAAGTATTCCATTAAGGCCACAGGCCTTGCGACACTCCAACAGTCCCTTCAGAAATAAAAATGTCCCACCATGGCTCAAGGCTCAGCGACGTGGTGCCCACCCCTCCCATGGGGAACTGCATCACCAGGGGGACAAGATCTATGCCACACTGACGAGCACCCCCCAATAGGATGATCTCCTTTAAAGGACCAACCTAAAGGGGGGAGCAGGGCAGACAATAGAAAGACCCTCTCCAAATGAGGCACCAAGAAAAGGACATTTGAGGGAAGCCCCATACCTAGTTTGGGCCATCATTCTCATATAAAACGGATGAAAGAATCCTTGAGAGGGGGGAGGAAGGCAATTGATAAGAGACAAAGAGCTAACAGGAAAAGAACCAGCCAGTAGAACCTCCAAAGCTCTCTGACCCCCATCTCCATCTTGTCTTTACATCTCAGTTCTGTCTTTCACCCTCTATGCATGGAGAGTCCTCAAGCTCTCTGCCATAGAGGTTCCGTTTTTCTAGATCGTCCCATTGACTTGACCATCGGAGTATCCCCACCGGATCCCCAGCCTGGGTCTCCTCTATTTTGCAGGGCAACCAACCAAGGAGTGCACCGAGTAGAGGACCAAGCACCCCACAGGAGCTCGACACATCCGCGACACATCAGAGCTGTAGGCCATGACGATCCAAGTGGCAACAGGTGGTAACTAGATTACCATCCTTCCTAGAGATAATTTAGATTACATCTTAAGAGGTAATGTAGATTACCAGACAGGATAGATTGCCATCAAGAAATATATACCATAATGGAGTGGCACCTATTAAATTACCAATAATCTGGATAGATTACCTGCTACCAAATACAACCCGAAAGATAATGTGTGATGCGGGATGCAAAAATCTCTAATACCAAAACTGATGCGGAACGCCAGCTCTGATACCAAAGTTGATGCAGGATGGATGCAAAGACTAATTTTAATAATTAAAAATTTAATTTTGATGAGCAATGGCAGCAAACTCAAATAAATTATCAAATTAATTTAATGAAAATTAGACTAAGTCTTTACTAACTACCCATAATATAATCAACATGCAATCACATAAAGAACCCTGGGTCTGATGATTAAGAAACCACCGAAACTAGGATGTCCTGACTTCAATCAACTAGATCTAATGAGACTCGGATAGTTACTTACCAATAATGTTTTTCCCTCCTCCATTTCAACATATTTGGATTCAATTCTCCTGATTTCGTGATAGGATTACGAACTTCAATCCTTCGGAGCTGATCTTCCTGTTGATGGTTAGATACAAGGAAAACCTCCTTTTTTGATCGAAAACTCTAGAGATCCTGTAAAAGAACTTGATTAGAATGGTGGAAATGGAGTGGAAGTCGAAATGAGAGAGGGAAAGAAGGATGGTCGGGTTGGTTTTGGATCTGGACTGGATGCCAAAGATGGTGGCACCGGGCTTTTGGATCTTGGACTCGGGAGATAACTCAAACTTTAGTACTCCATATACACCAATGCAATACTTAACCAGCAAAGCACTCACACACTATAATTGCTTAACTAGTAATTGCACTCTCAACGCTTACCCAATAATTGGAGAAAAAACTGACAGAGTTTCGTTAATCAATCAAAAGGTGGTTTACAAGAGGGGAATGGGCTGGTTTTATAGACCCCTTACATAGTAGCATGATAAGAATAAACTCATTTAAATACAAGATAGATAAAGATAGGGCCCCTTGAGAGGATAATATTAGACTCCTATCTTCTTTTGAAATTGGATGAAATCTTTGAATTCAAATGGAGTAGACTCCCTTGCACCTGGACTTCTCCATGGAATGGGCGGTGAAATAATGTTGGGCGACAAAATGAGAAATGTGGGATGAGGAGTCCTTCTACTTTACTCTTAAAATTTGAATGGCATTTAATGGGTGACAATTCATGAATATTTGGCATCTCATTTTTTCCTCCATCTTGGTGTTAATCTTGCTTGGATGTCAACTTGATCTCCTTGCATTTGAAATAAGATAAACCTCCATTTATCTTGGATCCTCTTAAATTTGAAAGAGGATAAGATAATCTTCCATTTGAAATAAGATAAATCTTCATTTATCTTGGGACTTGACTTGTTTAAGATGAGAACTATTTGAGTTTGATTTTTAAATAAATTTTCCATTTGATCTTGGGATCTTTGAATTTGAATAAATGCTTGAATGGCCGACCAACCTTGGAGTAGGTGACAATTTGAGGATGAAAAGAGGTCCTAGATAAGAAGTAGAATCCTTCTACTTTACTTCTCTTAAATGGCATCTTCCTTGGATTTAAAATGGGTGATGAGATGAGATTTGTTGGCACCTCTCTCTTTAAATTTGAATTCCAAAAATTGTCCCGATGTCTCGATGTCCCAATGTCCGGATGTCTCGATGTCTGGATGTCCGGATGTCTCGATGTCTGGATGTCCGGATATTTGGTAAAAATTTTGGACAACCTTCTTTTATCATGGAATTGATCCACAAAGGTGATGTGGCATGATGGTGACATGGCTTCAACAACTAGGCTTGGCCTTGGTCAAAATTGAGCTTGAACTCCAACGACTCATTCAATTATAAGACTCAACTTCAAGTAAACCTAATTTGACTAATTTGCAAAGTAAAGCAAACTAATATTATTTACAGGACTCAAGCTGAGATTAAGATAAAACAACTACTCATTGGTGATCCACAACAAGCTTAGAGGGTTCTGACGTCTCTTCTTAGCTCTGGTGTCCTCACCAATTCTCCCAGGATGGGAGGAACTCGATCCTGTCAAGTATGGGTTGACTCTACTCTGGTAATGTTCTAGCAAGTCTGGATTAATTTTTTGCAGATCCTCTCAGTGATCCATGAATCATCAGATTTCAGTCTGCCTTACCATTGAACCAGGTAACGCTGATAATCCTTACTCCTAGTAGTGCTAGTTTCGTCATCCAAAGTCTGCTCGATCTTATCTCTCCTTTCTCGTAATTTGGCTGGTGGACACTCAGGAGTAGGGTCACTCTCAAAGATGGAATCATGTCCAAATGGCTCACTAGGTATCATTATTGGCTCCTTATACTCAACAAGATCTGATACATTGAAGGTTAGACTAATACCTAATTCAGGTGGTACATCTATCACATAGGCATTAGACCCAATTTTCTTTATGATCTTGTATAGTCTGCATTACAAGCATGTAGTTTTTTTATGGTTCCAGGTGAGAACCATTCATGATGAAGCCTGATCATAACAGAGTCTCCCTCATTAAATTCTTTGAAATGTTTTTGTGAGTTAGCCATATGCTCATAAGATTCATTACTTTCAATAATTTTCTTACTTATTTCTTTATGCAATTCCTTAACATGCTATGCATATAACTCACATCAACACCTAACGGACTCTACCATGCATTCCTATCAAATAAAATTTATTAGGTCCACAACTACAACTTTGGGCTTGATCTCTAGTTAATAGATGATATGCAGATGAAAATTTGACGTGGACTCCTAATAAGTGCCATAAGGTCTTCCAGAAGTAGGTAGCAAATTGAATGGGCTCAAAGGACTAATAAAACATGATAACCTCAACAAAATATAACTGGGTGGTTCTAAAAATATTGGAAGCCTCAAGGAAGGGTAGGAAATATGAGGTGGATTTGATAACTGGGTCTGGATTCATGGGGGTGACCTTAAAGAATGGACATGGATCTATAGGTACCAAAAAGTCCACTTTATCAAAGAACGGGTCAGTAAGTTCAGGGAAGAGATCATTAATTGGAATTAAAGGGGTGACCTCATCCTGAGGGTACCGAATTAAAGAGATCATGTCTTCAATAAATTCTTCTGTGTTGACCCCTGGAATGATTTTGATGATCACAAAATATTGGAGCATGTATTTGATACTAATTCTTTCAATTACTTAAAAAGTTTTTGCAGAAAATTGGTTACCTTTAGTTTAAATTAGTTTTCAAATTGAAGGAGAGGTAATTCAATTATGTATGTACTCTTATAAACTTTAACTTGTAAAAGCCCTAATTTTGTCGATCTTGTAATCTTGTAAAATGGGCTGAAAATTATAAAATTAAGAGTATGTAGATTAGCTCTTGTTTGATTTAAGTATTGAAGAGTTTTGGAGAAGCTTGAAGCATCAATTGAAGTCTTGGCAAGAGCTAACTTATGGATCAAGAGCCGACTCCTTGTGGCACGACACGGAAAAAATTTTAGTGTTTCAGTATCAAGAGCCGACTTCTATCCCAAGAGCCCACTCTTAGAAGAATTTATGTTTCTGAAGCTTGAGATCTCAAGCCGACTCCTGTCCCAAGAGCCGACTCGTCCAAAGTTAGGTTTTTTGGTGAACTGAAAACTAGAGCCGACTCCAGCTTAAAGAGCTGACTCTAGGTATTTGTTATTTTGAAGTGATTGAAGGCAAGAGCCAACTCCAGTTTGAAGAGCCGACTCTTACAGAAATTTATTTTGGGCTGTCTAAGACTTCGAGCCAACTCGTGGACCTCGAGCCGACTCGAGTAGCCATTTTCTGCACTCCAATGGCTAGTTGCTGAAAGTGATTTTTGAATTCCATTTCATCTCCAACAGCTCTTTCACGAATCCCTAGGCCCTATAATGGCCATATCTCATGGCAAACTATAAAAGGGATTGTTTTTTAGGGATTAAACAATAATTAGTGCATTATTATTGATTTATCTTGAGATATTGAAGAGCCTTCAAGTCTTTCACCTACCTACTTCAAGAGCTTTCAAGTTAGGATTCAAAGCTTCACCAACTCCACTTCATCATTGAATCCACTCATTGAAGAAGAAAAGAAGTAGCTTGAAGAGTAATTAAAGAGCATTCAAAGGCTTCGTCTTGATCTACATTGGCAACACTTAAACAAACTCGGTTTGTTGTAGTTGCTTATTTATTTTTTCTCTATCTTTGTTTTCTCTCTAAGAACAGCAAGGGGCTGTGTCTTAAGAGAGGGTTGAAGGTTTTTAGGTGAGCCTTATAAAACCTAAGTTGGGTTCTTGGTGATCCCGGTTTAAAACCAAGTGTTATGATTTTCTTTGGTGATCCCGTTTAAAACCAAAGGGAGTTTGGGTTTCTTTGGTGATCTCGGTAAAACCAAAGTGTATAGGTTTGGATTGTGAGCCTGGTAAAATAATTTGACTGTATTCCGGTTGGGGGATATAGTGGAAATCCCAAGTGATGCTTGGATAGTAGATGTAGGAGCCGGTTTCTTCGAACCACTCTAAATCTCTTTGTGTTTGTGCTTGTGCTCTTATTGTCTTATTATTTTTACTTAATTACTTCCACTTACACCACAACACTAAAAAAATTTCAAAGTGCACATAATTGTGAAAAGTTTTTCAATCCCAATTCACCCCCCTCCTGGAAAGCCACCTGGGAAACAAGTGGTATCAGAGCAGAGTCTCTGAAAGTTACATAGAGTAAAGATAGATGGCATATCCCATGAGCACTTCATTGGCTGAAGGTCAATCCACAAATCGACCTTCACTTTTCATCGGAACCAATTATACATATTGGAAGGCGAGAATGAAAATATACATTCAAGCTGTAGATTTTCATTTATGAAAAATTATCTTGAAAGGACCTCACACACCCACTATTAGAGTTAATGACGTAAAGGTTCCCAAACCAGAAGAAGATTGGGATGAAAGTGATATGAAATTAGCTGAGCTGAATGCCAAAGCGATGAATTTATTGTATTGTGCTTTGGACCCAAATGAGTTTAACAAAATTTTAACTTGTAATTCTGATAAAAAAATTTGGGACAAGCTAGAAATTACACATGAAGGAACATCACAAGTTAAAACATCAAAAATCAATCTTCTTGTGCATAACTATGAGTTATTTAAGATGGATCCTAGTAAGACTATATTTGCTATGTATACTCGCTTTACTGATACAATAAATGGTCTGAAAAGTCCTGGTAGAACTTATAGTAATGCTGATCTTATTCAAAAAGTTTTGAGATCCTAGCCAGATATATGGGAAGCTAAGGTGATAGCTATTCAAGAGGCGAAGGACCTGAACACCTAACCACTGGATGAACTGCTTGGATCACTAATCACACATGAATTAGCTATGCAACAAAGAACATATGAAGATACCAAAAGAAAGAAAGCTATAGCATTTAAAGCTATAGAAGAGGACAAGAATGAAGACTCAGACTCATCAGATGATGATGATTTAAAAAATGATGAGATAGCCCTTGTAATGAGAAGATTTAAAAGGTTTATGGGCAGAAGAAAAATAAATAGATGGAGACAGCAATTTAGAAAAGGAGATTTTGGGAAAGAAAGAGTAAAAGATAAAGAAAAGGAAAAGGATAAAGATAAAAATCAAGTACCAATCTGCTATGGATGCAAGAAGCTGGGACACATTCGTCCTGACTATCCTGAAGCAAAAAAAAAGATGATTACCAGAAAGAAAAAGAAGGCAATGCTTGCAGCATGGAGTGACAACGATGAATCTACATCCACTAAAAAGGATGAAGAGACAACAAAGACTGCACAAATCTATCTTATGGGTTTGGAGGACGAGATAACTACTTCTGAGCCAAACTTAGAATTTATATATGATAAGTTGCATAATGCATTCTGTGAATTATTAATAGAATACAAGAAAGCTAGTTTGAAAATGAAAACCTTAAAAAATCATTGTGACACAATTGAAAAAGACAAAAATGAATTTGGTAAAAGAAATAAAATTTTGCAAAGGGAATTAAGTTTAGTTTGTAAAAGACTTAAGATCACATAATTTTAAAAAGAAGAGCTTCTTTATAAAAACAAAGGTTTGAAAAATGAAAATGATGATTTAAAGAAAGAAGTTCAAAAGCTCAAGCCTTTAGTTGAAAAATTAATCCTAAGTTCCAACAAGCTTGAATTAATTTTGAAAGATCAAAGAGAAACAAATAATAAATTTAGAATTAGTTACAAAGGTTCAATTTCAAATAAATTTTCTGCATCTACATCATATGCTCCTAAGTTTACTAATTCAAAATAAGTTAGACCTAAATTTGCATCATCTCATGTTTATTATCCAAAATCAAGGATTGTATGCTATGCATGTAATAACCTTGGTCATAAGGCATTTGAATGTCATTTGAAACATAATGACCAAAAAAAAAATTAAGAAAGTTTGGGTTCCAAAAGAAACCATTTCTACTAACTTGCAAGGATCCAAGAAATTTTGGGTACCTAAATTTATTAAATGATTATTTTGCAGGGATGTCTTGCAGCCACAAATATAAAGAAAAGATGGTATCTGGATAGCAGCTATTCAAGACACATGATGGGTGATGTTGATCAATTCTTCATCCTAGAACAAAAAGATGGTGGAATGATAACATTTGGTGATAATTGAAAAGGAAGGATAATCGGTATCGATAAAATTAAAATTACTCCTTCTATATTTATTGAAAATGTGTTACTTATAGAAAAGTTAAAGCATAATCTTTTGAGTATTAGTCAGCTATATGACATTGGTTTTAATATTTTCTTCAAGTCATCAATGTGTATAGTAGTTGATCCACTTGACTCTAGTACTAAATTCGTTGGACATAGACTTGGTAACATTTATGTAGTAGATCTTAATGATCTAGCTATGTCAAGCAACACAAGTCTTGTAGCAATGAATGATAAGAGCAAGGAATCAAGTTTACTATGGCATAGATAACTTGGACATGCTCGTATGGACACTATAGCTAAACTTATTTCAAAAGACTTAGTCAAAGGTTTGCCAAAATTTAAAGTTAATTTTGATTATGTTTACGATGCTTATTAGTTAGGAAAACAAGTGAGGGGGAGTTTTAAATCCAAAAATATTGTTTCTACTACTAGACCCTTAGAGCTACTTCACATGGACTTATTGGACCTACTAAGACTACCAGCCTAGGTGGTATGAAATATGGCCTTGTGATTGCAGATGATTTTTCAAGATACACATAGGTTTTGTTTATTGCACATAAAGATGAAACTTGCAAAGTATTTAAAAAGTTTTATAAAAGTGTCACAAATTTGAAAATTTTATCTGTTATTTCAATTCGTAGTGATCATGGCACCAAGTTTGAAAATCAATATTTTGATCACTTTTGCACAAAGCATGGTATTGATCATAACTTCTCTACACCTAGAACACCACAGCAAAATGGTGTTGTAGAAAGAAAGAATCGTACTTTGGAAGAGATGTCCAGAATAAAGCTTTGTGAAGGCAATCTTCCAAAATACTTTTGGGCAGAAGCTGTAAATACCGCATGCTATATTTTGAACAGAGTTTTGATTAGACCTATTATTAAAAAAACCCCCTATGAACTTTGGAACAATAGAAAGCCTAATATCAAATACTTTTATATTTTTGGATGTAAATGTTTTGTTCTTAATAATGAAAAGGATAATCCTGGTAAATTCGATGCAAAATCCGATGAGGCTATTTTTCTTGGATATTCTTTAAATAGTAAAGCCTATCGTGTTTTCAATAAAAGAACTTTAACTGTAGAAGAATCTGTATATGTTGTTTTCAATGAATCTGATATTACATCTTCTAGAAAAGAAGATTTTGCTGATGATGATGCAAGTACTCTAGAACATGGACAGAAAGATTTGACTCTCAAAGATAAATAATCAAATGAACCACATGAAGAAGAGGCAAGTAAAAATCATGATGATATACCCAAAGAATGGAGGTATGTACAATCACATCCTAAAGAATTAATTATAGGAGACCCATCTCAAAGTGTTAGAACTAGAGCTGCACATAGAAATACACATGACTTAATTGCTTTTGTTTCTCATGTAGAACCACACACTATAGAAAAAGCTAAAACTGATCCTAATTGGATGTTAGCAATGTATGATAAACTAAACCAATTTAGGAGAAATAATGTTTGGACCCTAGTAGAAAGACCTAATGACTATCTTGTTATATGTACTATGTGGGTTTATAGAAATAAATTAGATGAAGAAGGAAATATAATTAGAAATAAGGCTAGACTAGTAGCACAAGGATATAATCAAGAAGAATGAATAGATTTTGATGAAACTTATGCACCAGTAGCTAGATTAGAAGCCATTAGATTACTACTAGCTTATGCATGCTTTATGAATTTTAAATTATTTGAAATGGACATAAAGAGTGCATTTTTAAATGGTTTTCTATCTGAAAAAGTTTTTGCTGAGCAACCACTGGGTTTTATTGATCACACTTTTCCAAATCATGTTTTTAAATTGAATAAAGCTTTGTATGGTCTGAAACAGGCACCTAGAGCCTGGTATGATAGACTAAGTAAGTTTTTAACTTCAAATGATTTTTAAGAGGTAGTGTTGACACTACACTATTTATTCAAAGAAAAAATAATGATATTTTAGTTGTTCAAATCTATGTTGATGATATTATTTTTGGATCTACTGATGAATCTTTGTGTCAAGATTTTGCTAAGCTAATGCAGGAAGAATTCGAAATGGCTTGATGGGTGAGCTGAGTTACTTTCTTGGACTTCAAATCAAACTAACTAAAGAAGGTATCCTGATCAACAAGGCCAAATACATCATGGAGATTATCAAAAAATTTGGCATGGAGTCAAGCAAAGAAATTGGAACACCCATGAGTCCTACATGTAGACTTGATAAAGATGAGAATGGCATAAATGTTGATCAAAAGCTGTACTGAGGTATGATCGGTTCATTACTTTATTTGACAACTAGTAGACCTGATATTTTATTTAGTGTTTGTATGTGTGCATGATTTCAATCTAATCCAAAAGAGTCACATATCATAGCTGTTAAAAGAATCATTAAATATCTGATAGTATTCTAAGCATACATCTTTGAAATTAATTAGTTATTCTGATGCTGACTATGGAGGATGTAAGATTAATAGAAAAAGCATAAGTGGCACCGATCAATTTCAAGGTGTTAACTTGATTTCTTGGCACTGTCATAAGCAGAACTCTGTAGGACTATCTACTGCTGAGGCAGAATATGTAGCTGCTGGGAACCGTTGTGCTCAAGTGTTATGGATCAAGTAACAACTAGAAGATTATGGTGTTGTCCAATCTAAAATTCCTATTAAATGTGACAATACTAGTACTATTAATTTATCCAAAAATCTAATTCAACACTCACGAAATAAGCACATAGAAATTAGACATCATTTCATTCGTGATCATGTTTTAAATAATGTTGTTAAGTTAGAATTTGTACCTACTGAAGATCAACTTGCTGACATTTTTACTAAACCTCTTAGTCTAGATAGATTTGAGAAGATTAGAGACGAATTAGGCCTGTGTGACCCATTCTGAACATTTTGACCTAATTTTTGAAAAATAAGGAAAAATTATCTAGATATTTTAAATTTCACTATAAAGCTTAGGACAACCTATTTTAGTATCTAGAAACCCATAGAAATTGATTTTAACCTTTTTCAATCTTTAGGCTATTTTTTGGCTCGAGCCGACTCGAGTCATCAAGCTATTTGGCGAGCCGACTCGAAAGTCAGGCCAAACATTTTTTAAATAGGGTTTCATAGGTTTGTATTCATTGTATCTTTCCATTTTTCTCTCTTCCACTTAGCCGACTCCTCTTTCCATCCTAGGAAAACATCCTAGAACACTTCCTAAACCCTCCAAACTCCTAATCCTAGCTAGATGGCACCTCGTAAGGCCATAGCTAAGAAACCCCGGAGAGTGGTTCGGACGGTTGCGAAGGAAAGGAGGACAAAACAGCATTTGGACACCTCAAATATAGAAGGAGAACAGCAAATAGAGCAAGAAGAAGAGCCACAAAAACCCAGGCAAGTCATTTTAATGGGTAATCGATAAGTTACTCCTGGTAGATGTATAGATTTCAATTTCTTGGAGCAAGAACATTTGTATATTGGGGATTGGTTAGATAAACAAGGTTGGAGAGATATCTATTTGTTGAATGTACCCACTTATCCTAATCTCGTTAGGCAATTTTTTGAAAGTATGTCCTTAGGTGCATTCCATATTGAAGGGACTGTGAAGGGAAAACACATTGAAATTAGTGAACAAAAATTGTCAAGCATCCTTCACATTCCAAAAGAAGGTGAATGTTACCTAGTTCTGAAGGAGAAGCAGAAGACCCTAAGACTATTACTGGAAAGAACAAATGTAAAGGGTATTATTCATGTTAGTGCAAATCAGTTATCATTGGAAATGAGATTATTGCACAACATTATCAGTCATATTTTCTTGCCCAGGACAGGGTGGTTTGATTGGGTCAGTGAGCGTGACCTAGTTTTTATGAGATGTCTGATTGAGGGGGAGGCCCTCAATATACCATTTATTATGCTTTCACATATGAGAGAGGCTGCTCGTAGGGCATGGGCATGTCTACCATATGGCATGGTTTTCACACTTCTATTTCAGGATGCCCTAGTTGACTTGACAAGTGAGGATAGCCAGCTACTTCTACAAACTGACAGGTACAATCTGAAATCCCTTACTCGAATGGGATTTATCAAAGTAGACGGTCACTGGATTCGGAAGACTTCAGGTATTCCAGTAGCTCACTCAGATGATGACTCAGATGAGGACATTCAGGTAGTAGAGGGACACGGTACGGAGGCAGATGCACATACTAACGAGGCTGGACCTTCAGAGCCAGCTCCTACCACTCCTCGTTCACCATTCAGAGGATCTATAGCTGTTGAACCTGATGCTAATGACAGACTACAGAGAGTACTAGACGAGATATCTTGTCTCAGATCTGACACTGATACCAGGATGGCTCTACTTCAGTTTGAGATATAGCAGGGATTCCAGGATATCATGACCATTCTTAGATAGCTTACTGTAGCCAGCTAGTCTGTACCGACGACTTCCATAGCAGCACCTGACACTGGCACTGGCACTGATTGCGAGCAGGGACAGGTGGCACATTTCAGTGACATTCCTTCACATGCCACTCTTGCTGAGGTTGAGGCTGGTATTGACATTCCCGGATCTGATGTTGGACAGACTCTAGCTATAGAGATATTATCTACCACCAGCACTTTGGCGTTGTCCTTTAATCCTCCCACTGCCAGACCCACTCCCATTATCAATTCTTCAGAGTCCAAAGTAAAAGCTAAAGCCAAAACCAAAGCTTCTAGGACTACCACACCTACTAGGACAAGAATCAGGGATCTTAGACCTAGGTTTCCTAAGTTTAAGCCTAGTCCAGGCATCTTAGAGGTCGGTTCCTCCTCTAGTGAGGAAGACCTTAGTGGTGATGATCCTAGTCCATCATTTTGATGTTTTAGTCTTTTATCTTGATGTTCTTAGGACTCTATGTTAGTTATATTTTGATGTTGTGATACTATTTTGTCGTGCCGAGGCACATTTGTAATGTATCACTTATGTACTGACTTTTCATATATATATACATCACTTTTTATGATATATGTCTTCTTATGATACACTCATGTACTACTCTTGTTAATGAAGATCTCCTATCTTTTACACCTTTTGTTGATGACAAAAAGGAGGAGAAGAGAGCATGCGCATGAAAATGATATGATGAGCTAGCTAGAATGTTTACTCTTGAAAATGTTTATATGAAAATTTGATGAAAATAAAAAAGAAATGCTATTACAATAGTAAGGGGGAGCTTTTGTCAAGTTTCTTGTTAAACTTTCATGAAATTTATTTCAAATACTTGTTAATTTTGTAAGTTTCGATATGCAATGTATAGATGATACTCCTGATACATTATGTGTTGATATATTATATTTCGATACTTATTGCTCATATGATACAGATAATACAGTGTATTGATACATATGATACTTAGTGTTAATAGTTTTCAGTTTTTTATAATTGATACATTTGATACATATGACACATTGTGACACACTGTGTTGATACCTTGATACTCAATCTATATGATACACACTGTCTAATATCATTTGATAAATGTGAATATACAGTAATTGTAAAGTACTTTTAAATTCTGATCATGCCCAGTGTTTTGTCATCATCAAAAAGGGGAAGATTGTTGACCCCTGGAATGATTTTGATGATCACAAAACATTGGAGCATGTATTTCATACTAATTCTTTCAATTACTTGAGAAGTTTTTGCAGGAAATTGGTTACCTTTAGTTTAAATTGGTTTTCAAATTGAAGGAGATGTAATTCAATTATGTATGTACTCTTATGAACTTTAACTTGTTAAAGCCCTAACTTTGTCAATCTTATAATCTTGTAAAATGGGCTGAAAATTGTAAAATTGAGCGTATGTAGATTAGCTCTTGTTTGATTCAAGTATTGAAGAGTTTTGGAGAAGCTTGAAGCATCAATTGAAGTCTTGGCAAGAGCTGACTCATGGATCAAGAGCCGACTCCTTGTGGCACAACATGGAGAAAATTTTAGTGTTTCAGTATCAAGAGCCGACTCCTATCCCAAGAGCCGACTCTTGGAAGAATACATGTTTCTGAAGCCTGAGATCTCGAGCCGACTCGTCCATAGTTAGGTTTTTTGGTGAACTGAGAACTAGAGCCAACTCCAGCTTGAAGAGCCGACTCTAGGTATTTGTTATTTTGAAGTGATTGAAGGCAAGAGCCGACTCTTACAGAATTTTATTTTAGGCTGTCTGAGACTTCGAGCCGACTCTTGGACCTCAAGCTGACTCGAGTAGCCATTTTCTGCACTCCAATGACTAGTTGCTGAAAGTGATTTTTGAATTCCATTTCGTCTCCAACAGCTCTTTCATGAATCCCTAGGCTCTACAGCGGCCATATCTCATGGAAGACTATAAAAGGGATTGTTTTTGAGGGATTAAACAATAATTAGAGCATTATTATTGATTTATCTTGAGATATTGAAAAGCCTTCAATTCTTTCACCTACCTACTTCAAGAGCTTTCAAGTTAGGATTCAAAGCTTCACCAACTCTACTTTATCATTGAATCCACTCATTGAAAAAGAAAAGAAGCATCTTGAAGAGCAATTAAAGAGCATTCAAATGTAGGCTTCGTCTTGATCAACATCGGTAACACTTAAACAAACTTGGTTTGTTGTAGTTGCTTGTTTATTTTTTCTCTATCTTTGTTTTCTCTCTAAGAACAGCAAGGGGCTGTGTCTTAAGAGAGGTTGAAGGTTTTTTAGGTGAGCCTTGTAAAACCTAAGTTGGGTTCTTGGTGATCCCGGCTTAAAACCAAGTGTTAGGATTTTCTTTGGTGATCCCGTTTAAAACTAAAGGGAGTTTGGGTTTCTTTAGTGATCCCGGTAAAACCAAAGTGTATAGGTTTGGATTGTGAGCCTGGCAAAACAATCCAACTGTATTCTACTTGGGGGATATAGTGGAAATTCCAAGTGGTGCTTGGGTAGTGGACTGGGAGCCGGTTGCTCCAAACCACTCTAAATCTCTTTGTGTTTGTGCTTGTGATCTTATTGTCTTATTATTTTTACTTAATTACTTCTGCATTGCATATTGCACCACAACACTAAAAGAATTTCAAAGTGCATATAATTGTGAAAAGCTTTTCAATCCCAATTCACCTCCCTCTTGGGAAGCCACCTGGGCAACACTCTGATTCAAGAAATTCAGGACTAAGCTCTCCTATTTGGACCTCTTCTAGGGTTTCCTCAGGTAAAGTCTCAGTAGTAGGATTAGGTTCCTCATGGTTCTCTTCTTCCAATACAGCTTCAGTCTGGATAGGGTCAGGGTCAACTAACTCTAGGTCTACCTCCTGTATCTCCTCATCTGCATATTATTCCACCAAGTTTTCCTCAGCTTCATATACTTCCTCTTCAATGGCATCTTGGTGGACCAATGGGATAGTAGGAGTGAGTTGGCTAGGGAAAAATTAGCTAGTGTCTAGGATAGCAGGGATGGGTCGGTTTAGGTTATGGTGAGGTCGGCTCTGCTGAGGAATGGGTCAACTCGGGTGGACTTGGCTAAATCCTAGATTTTGATAAGGGGCACTAATCCTGGTGGGTTCAGGCCGATGGGTTCTGGGTCCAAGGGGAGTTGGTTTAGGTGAGCCAGGGTTAGTACGAGTCCTACGGGTTCTCTCTAGGGTTCCTAACCATTCATCCAATTGATCAAACCTTTTATTCATTTGGGCACATTGTTTAGCCATGGACCTCAGAAAGGTTTCAAGGTTGTACTCCATGGTCAGATAGGGTTAGGTTTGGGCTGATGGAAAAGAGTTTCTAATCTAGTGGTCATGTAACACAATCCTAATTTCTATGGTTCCTAAACCTAGAGCTCAAGTGGAATGAGTTAACTCAAATTACACCCAATTTTATAATTAGTCTTCCATTGGCCAGGTAAGAGGTGGGGTGGTGGGAGGCTCCCCTTGCTTAACACAGGGTCCTAATAAAAATCCACCAATCCACTTAGGGCATTTGCCTCTGGACCTCTAGCCTTAGACACCAGCTTCCAGTAATAATTGAAAGGTTGAGTGCACTAGTTCACTCACAAGACTCGAACCTGACCTGTTGGTATCCCTAAGCTGTATTAGGTTGCTAATCGATTTTAAGTTAGGCTTAGGTTCGAATGCAAAGGGGGTTGTTCTTGGGCAGCTCCTCTCTTATCTTATGATATTGTCGCCCTTAAAGTAAGTTATGCATATGATGGCATACATATAAAATCTAATGATGTGCACTTAAGTTTTTTTTGTGTATTTTGACATATTTTGGTAGAAATATAAATTGCTGAAAATTAAATGATATGAACTTAAATACAGAAATTAAACTATGCTGGAATTTAAATAGGCCAAACTAACTATATGCTGAAATTCTAGAGTAGAACTATTCTCAGGAAGTAATCAGACATGCAAAAATTCTACAGACCGAATTAAATCTTTAGAAAATTCTAAAAAATAAAATCAAATGTAATGAATCTAGAAAAATAAGAATCAAAATTTTTGGATGTTCCTACATGTAAAAATAATTAAAATAACAGACCATATACTGGGATAGATGTGATGCAAAAAATTAACCCTAAAGATGCATATCTCTTTGTTTTCTTCTTCAAGGGTCAATCACAGCGGTACCCCTACATGCCATAGGAAATTCCCTTTGAATGGGATGTGAAGGTCTTGTAGCTCTACTTTTTTCTATGACTGGATGGCCATGGTGAAGCACCTGATCCAAGTACTTAAAGAGAAACTAAGTCCAAACCATGCTCTGATACCAAAATTGATGCGGGACGCAAGAAGCTCTAATACCAAAACTGATGCGGAACGCCAGCTCTGATACCAAAGTTGATGCGGGATGGATGCAAAGACTAATTCTAATAATTAAAATTTTAATTTTGATGAGCAATGGCAGCAAACTCAAATAAACTGTCAAATTAATTTAATGAAAGTTAGACAAGTCTCTACTAACTACCCGCAATATAATCAGTATGCAATCACATAAAGAACCCTGGGTCCGATGATTGAGAAACCACCAAAACTAGGATGTTCTAACTTCAATCAACCAGATCTAATGAGACTCGGATAGTTACTTACCAATAATACTTTTCTCTCCTCTGTTTCAATAGATTTGGATTCAATTCTCGTGATCTCGCGGTAGGATTGCAAACTTCAGTCCTTCAGAGCAGATCTTCCGGTTGATGGTTGGATGACAAGGGAAACCTCCTCTTCTGATCGAGAAACCTAGAGATCCTGCAAAAGAACTTGATTAGAATGGTAGAAATGGAGTAGAAGTCTGAAATGAGAGAGGGAAAGAAGGATGGTCGGATTGATTCTGGATTTGGACTGGATGTCGAAGAGGTGGTGCCGGGCTTCTGGATCTTGGACTTAAGAGATAACTCGGACTTTAGTACTCCACACACACCAATACAATACTTAAGCAGCAAAGCACTCATACACTACAATTGCTTAACCAGCAATTGCACTCTCAACGCTTACTCAGCAATTAGAGAAAAAATTGATAGAGTTTCATTAATCAATCAAAATGTGGTTTACAAGAGGGGAATGGGGTGGTATTTATAGATCCCTTACATAGTAGCATGATAAGAACAAACTCATTTAAATATAAGATAGATAAAGATAGGGCCCCTCGAGAGGATAATATTGGACTCCTATCTCCTTTTGAAATTGGATGAAATCTTTGAATTCAAATGGAGTAGACTCCCTTGCACCTGGACTTTTTCATGGAATGGGTGGTGAAATAATGTTGGGTGACAAAATGAGAAATGTGGGATGAGAAGTCCTTTTACTTTACTCTTAAAATTTGAATGGCATTTAATGGGCAACAATTCATGAATATTTGGCATCTCATTTTTTCCTCCATCTTGGTGTTAATCTTGCTTGGATGTCAACTTGATCTCCTTGCATTTGAAATAAGATAAACCTCCATTTATATTATATTATATTAATATTATGATATTAAAATTATGTTATATATTATAAAATAAAATAAAATATATTAATATAATATGGTATGATCTTGTAGTATATACTACAATATTATTAGATTATATTATAATATATTATTATAATATAAGAATACAATATTGTATAATATTCTATTAAAATATATTTTATAATATTATATTTATAGTATAACATAATATAATATATTACCTTATATAATATTAATAAAAATTATTTATATTATATTATATTATATTATGGTATTATATTTATCATATTATATGGTTTATAATATATATTAAATAATATTATTATATATTATATCTTAATAATATAATATAATGATATTTATTTTATTTTATTTTATTTTATTTTATTTTATATTATAAGAGAAATAGAGAAGGGAAATGTAATATTGTCCAAAAGATTACCAAATAGATGGTAATCTAGATTACCATCCTTCTGAGAGATAATTCAAACTACATCTTGAGAGATAATACAGATTACTAAACGGGATAGATTGCCATCAAGAAAAATAAACCATAATGGAGTGGGGCCTATTAAATTACCAATAATCTAGATAGATTACCTGCTACCAAATATAACCGGAAAGATAATATGGATTACCAGCAATATGGATTACTGATAATATAAATTACAGGAAATGTAAATAGTTATATTTGGTATATGCAAGTAATGTGGCATGATATAAAATCAAATTCCTAAAACACTTCTAAATTAAATCTATATTTTTTTAAAAAATATGATATTTATATTTTATCTATCTATTAAAAATATAATTTTTAGGTTTTTTATATTATGAAATATATTGAATAAAAATTATTTTATATCTTTATATTAAAATTGAAATCATTAAAAATTATTTTTCATACCAAATAAATGTAAAAAGTATATATATTATCTATTAAATATAATAAGCAATATATTAAAATTATATATATTATGTTATTTAATTTAATATAATCTATTTACGTTCTATATAAATATATAAATATAATATATAATATACTACATATAAATTATAAATATATTTAATATAATATACTAAGTTATATAATTATATTCTATTCTACTAAATATGATAAAATATAATATATTTTATATAATATACATATTATATTATATATTTATATAATATATAACATGTTATATTATATTAATAATTTGAATATAATATATTAGAATTATCTCAAACTAATTTATCAACCAATATATTCCTGAAATGTATAAAATTGTAATATATTAGTATAATATAAAATATAATTCTAATATGTAAAATATAAAATATAATATATTATAATATTAAATATTATTCTTAATATTATAATTCTAGTATAAAGTAATAATATAAAATATAATTCACAAAACCATAATATGTTATATTATATTGATAATATAATATAATATATTAGAATTATCCTGAACTAATTCATCTTCTAATATATTCCTGAAAAATATAAAACTATAATATATTAGTATAATATAAAATATTGAAGATATAATTTTTAAATATTTTATATTATGAAATATATAATTCTAATATAATATATTCTTGAAAAGTATAAAACTATATTATATTAGTATGATATAAAATATAATTCAAGCAACGTGTTTCCTAAAATATGTTTTATCTTATACTTAATATTTATATATTATATTGATAATTCTAATATAATATAATTATATTATGTATAAATATATATTGTAAAAATATATTATATTATATATAATTTAGATTAATATAATTTTTATTATAAAATATAATATTAAAATATATCACATAATAATATATTTTATAATATAACATAAAATAATATTATAATATGTAATATAATATAATATTATAATGTATAATATAATATAATTATCAATAACATTAATATATTTTATTTTGTTTTATCTCAAATATTAGAAAGATATAACATTATAAAATATATATTATATAATAATATAGTGTAATACAACATAATTGAAATTATATATTTCATTTTATAAGATAACATATATTATAATATATTTAATATAGTATAATATATTTAATATAGTATAATATATTTAATATAACGTAGTGTGTTTATATTAAATATGTTTAGATATATTCTATATAATGTAACATATATTTATATCATATATTTATATGTAATATAAATATATTATGTTAAATTTAATAATATAATATATAAATTTAATATATAATATATAAATATAATATAGTAGATGTTTAATATATTATGTTATATTATTATAATATAATAGATAATATATTATATCATACATTATTACTATATAATATTATAAATAGAATATTATTATTGTATATAAATATTATTTATATTATTTAATATTATCTAAGTATATTAAATTTGTATATTACATTACTAAATTTAACATAATATATTTATATTATATATAAGTATAAAATATAAATATATATGATATTATATATATATTTAATATAAATAAGAATTATATTATATAAAATATATCTAAATATATTTAATTTAAAAAATATCATATTATGTTAAATATATTGTATATTATAATATTACAAATAGAATATTATTATATATTAAATAGATGATTTATTTAATAATTACTTAAATATATTAAATTATATATTAAATTTATACATAATATATTATAATATAATTTATTTTTTGTTATAAATATAAAATAAGAAATTATGTTAAGAAAATATTATAATTAATATTATGATATAATAATAATGTATAGTATATTATAATTTGTAATATTATATTATAATATAAATTATATTAATATAATATAATATAACATCATGATATATTATATTTTAAAATTTATAATTTATCCATTTATTATAGAATATATATACTTTATATTAAGAATATAAAAATATATTTTATATTTTATATTTTTATTAGAAAATGAAAACAAATGGTATATTAAATAAATTTAATATAAAAAATTTATATATTCAATAGATGATATATTTAGTATATTGCTTAAATTTATTAAATAGTATTTTAAATTTATAAATGAAATTATAAAATATCAAATAATATATTAAATATATACATTACTTTATAAAATATTAAAAAATATCAAACTTTCAAAATATGCCTAAATTACATCTATATTTTATTTATAAAATTAGAATTTGAAATATTATATATACCAAAATATATTAAATATAAATTATTTTATATTTTATATTAAAATTAAAAAATATTATTTTAATACTAAATAAATTTAATATAAAAATTTATTATTAAAAAATTAATATATTTATTTTATTATTTAAACATATTAAAAAACCTATTACATTTATATATTTCATACTTAAATTTATTATAATATACTTATATCATATGTAAATATATTTAATATAAGTGTAGAACATTATATTTAATATATTACATTAACTTATATTTAATAAAATATATTTATATTATAAAATAAAATTTATAATTTATATTATGTTTTTTATATTAATATTATAATATTATATTTATATTATATATTACAAAATAAAATAAAATATATTAATGTTATGTGTTATAATGTTATGGTATATACCATAATATTATTAAATTATATTATGTTATATTAAATATTATAATAAAATAATTTGTATTATTTTATAAAATTATAGTGTTATATAATATATTTTATAATATTACAAAATAAAATAAAATAATATATATTAATAAAGTATAGTATAATATTATATTATATACTATAACATTATTATATTATATTATCATATTATTATTTTAAATATAATATAATACAATATATTTTGTATTATAAAATATAATTTATATAATATTATATTATATTATATTTATATTATGTTATATAAATAATATTATCTATTATAAAATAAAATAAAATATATTAATATATTATGGTATTATTTGTAGTATATACTATAATATTATTGTTACCGCCTGGACTATCATGGCTTGTAGCTCCGATGTGGTGTCAGGCATTGCCCTCGTCTAGAATCCTGTGCACGTGCCCGATCTTGCAAAAGAAAAAAAGATCCAGGTTGGGGATTCTGGCAAGGGCACTCCGACGATCAATTCAGTGGGCGATCCAAGGGAACAAATCCTCCTCGGTGGATCTCGATGAGGTCTCCATGTTCGAAGGTCATTTTTTAGAGAAAATAAAGTGAGAAAGTGGGAAAGGAGTGTCAGTGAAGGAAAGCCCAAGCAGGGTTGGTTGTCTCCGTGGGATTCTTTTGACGAATTCTTCGGTAGCCTCAGAGCATTTCGTTTGATTTGCTCTCCCCTTCTATGTGCCGATGATTACCTCGCATGCTCCTTCACTTGCTTGTTTAGTTGATTTTCTGGCTTGCTTCTCCTTTGATCGGAGGCCCCTTTTTAGTTTATTACGGAGAGGCCATCTTGCCCCTTGAGCTTGCTTCCCAGATGTTCCCTTCTTGGGAGAGTCCCGAGAGTTGATACCTGGTAGCATGCGGGGACTGTGCATGAGCTCCCCTTTCTTCCTTTGGGGCAGGGAGTTATGTCACTGGTTCTAATGTTCTGGCTGGTCGCCATATTTTGGGCAGCTTGGCAGAGCATTGGTATGTAGGCGACCGCCCTAGGGTTTGAATCCTCTAGCATGACTTTCTTTTTGTGGGTGATGCAGACGGTAGGTTGAGGGTCGCTGTGCCTCGAAGGGGACGTCCCTTCCTGATCGGTGTAAACCGGGGCTTGAGGGGATCCTAGTGCTCCAGCAAGGCATCTCCCTCTGTAGGCCTCAGGCGGTGGGCCGCCGCCTGTCAGTCATACCATCCCAACAGTGGGGTCTTGATGAGGACAACCCCCCTTTCCCACCATGATTTGAATCTCTATCATCCTCCTTTCTTCAATTGGTGGTAGTATGAGCTCGACCCCGGTCATGAGCTGACCTCGACAAGGGGGCTCACTTCAGCTCCTACTTAGGGGCCATGCTCAGGTGGCACCTCCACCTACCAGCTGACAGCCGGCATCCAAATGGACTCCATGTCAGCAGATACAGCCATATCAATTATTATATTATATTATATTATTATTATATAAGAATATAATGTAATATAATTACTGTTAAAATTATTTTATAATATTCATATTTATAATATAACATAATTGATGCAGGACTAATTCATGCATGCTAATTATTTTTTTGTTAGTAGGCATTAAGTTAGGAGTTTGTATCCCGAGTTTCAAGCCAAGATATTAAGTAGGAAATTCTATAGAAAATCTGAAGCACAAGCATGCAGAAATAAACCCTAAAAATGAAGAAATAGGACTGCCAAGGCTAAGAAGCCCTAGTTAGAACTAGCTCTTCTGCAATATTGCTACCAGAGGAGTCTAGTGGATATACCTGGTAGAGATTTGAAGTTCAATCTATGAAGAGTTCGCTTTACACTTTCGGATGCAGCCTAAAAAATAAAGCTATCGGTCTTGCAGATTTGCAGTTTTCAATCTGGTGACCCGAAAGCTGGTCAGATGGAATCCTTGGATTCGTGAACTCTGAGGGACCTACAAATCACCTAATAAGGATTAGAAAATAAGAAAAAAAGGGTTAGATCACTGAAAGAAGAAGAAGGGCAAGAGGTTTGAAGAAGGCGGCCAAGGGATGAAGAAGGCTGGCGGTTTGGAGGCAGGGCGTAGGGATTACACACATTCCCAGAGGGATCACTAATCACACAAAAACTCACTTAGAATTTTGAGGAAAACTCAAGAGAAATTCATTCATAACAATTCATAATAATTGATCATTAGTTACAAGAGGTTGGAGGGGTGGAGTATTTATAGATGTTCCCATGCCCTCTCCTAGTTAAGATAGGAATACAAGATTTGATAGGGAGAAGGATTACAAAGTGGCCTAGAACTAGGAGTACACAATTTAAGTAGAAATAAAATAGGATCTCCTTGTTAGAATTGGTCTTCTCTCCTTCTTTGACTTGGTCAAAAGCTCCTTCTTGGGCTTGGATGCCTAAATGGACTTGGGGTTGAACTTTAGGGTGGCAAGGGTGGACTCCAATTGAGCTTTGGGTGCATGGGCTTGATGCAAGGCTTGGGCGACCTCCATGGTTGGCACATGGGCTTGGTCCATGGTTGGTGCATAGGCTTGGTACTTGCTCCTTGGTGGGCTGGAAACTCCTAGGCACCCATTTGAAGTTGGATTGGAATACACCTTGGGCGCCATGGAAGAAGAATATGCTTGGAATCTTCAAGTGGAGAGACTTCATGGGCTTCTACTTTGAGGCTAGTTTTCCTCCTCTTGTATAAAATTGGACTTATACTTACATGACTCAATTGGATTAGTTGAAATGCTCAACTTATTACAGGACTTACTTCAACTTAACTGGACTAGACTCAACATAGGACTTGAACAAACTACAAGACTCAAATTGACACAAGACCCAAAATGACATATCATGACCAAAATAATTATAGACTCACAATGAGCTGACTTGAATAATTAAGCTCAACTAAGCTGATCATAACCCAAAACTTGACTCATAAACCCTAATGGTGTGAGTCAACTCTAAATACAGGACTCAAACGGCTAACAGAGCTCAAGGCCCAAATACAGAACTCCATGGGCATAATCAGGCTTAACTGATCAAAACCCTAATTACAGGACTTCAAGTGACTCAACTGACTTAAGCTCTACTTACAAGACTCAAAGGGCTAACAGAACTTGATTATTGGACTTAAAAACAAAATTGGAATCATAGCTAAGGGACTCAAAACTCAAGGATCCATAGTAAACTAGGGTTGACCTGATGTCCCCATCAATAATATAATATATTACATTATATAATATTAATAAAAGATATTTATATTATATTACATTATATACTATAATAATATTATATATATAATATTATATTATTTATAATATATATTATATATTATTATATATTATGCTATAATAATTAATATTATATTATATAATATAATTATATTTATTATATTGTATTATATTTTATATTATATTATATTATAAGAGGAATGGAGAGGGAAAAGATAATATTGATGAAAAGATTACCAAATAGGTGGTAATCTTGATTACCATCCCTTCCAGATGCAATTCAGATTACATCTTGAGAGATAATGTAGATTACCAGATAAGATAGATTGCTATCCAGAAAAATATATCATAATGGATGGGGCTCTATTAAATTATCAGTATTATGGATAGATTACCTACCATCAAACATAACCTAAAAGATAACATGGATTACCCGCAATATGGATTACTAATAATATAGATTACAAGCAATGTAAATTGTTAGATTTAGTACATGCAGGTAATGTGGTATGATATAAAATTAAATTCCTAGAATATCCCTAAATTAAGTCTATATTTTATTTTAAAACTATAATTTTTTTTATTTTAGCTATCTATTAAAAATATAATTTTTAACTATTTTATGTTATAAAATATATTGATAAAAATTATTTTATATTTTTATATTAAAATTGAAAGCATTAAAAATTATTTTTCATACCAAATAAATGTAAAATATATATATTATCTATTAAATATACTAAATAATATATCAAATTTATATATATTATGTTATTTTATTTAATATAATATATTTACATTCTATATAAATATATAATTTAAATATATAATATATGACATATAAGTATATAAATATATACTTATAAATATACAAAGTTATATAATTATATTATATTATATTAAATATGATAAAATATAATATATTTTATATAATAATGTAATAATATATAATATGTTATATTATATTAATATTATAATATTATATAATATACTACATAATATTATATTTTATAGTAAAATATAATGTAATAATTAATGTTATATATTATATTAATAATTCTAATATAATGTATTTATATTATATATAAATATGTAATGTAAAAATATATTATATTAAATATAATAAAATTTAATATATTTTTTATTATAAAATATAATATTATACTATTATATAATGTATCACATGATACTATATTTTATAATATAACATAAAATAATATTATATAATATATTATATTATAATATTATAGTATATAATATTATATTATTCTAAATAATATTAACATATTTTATTTTATTATATTTTAAATATTAGAAAGAGTTAACATTATAAAATAATTTAATATAATTTAAATTATATATTTCATTTTATAATATAACATATATTATAGTTTATTTAATAAAGTATAATATATTTAATATAATGTAGTGTGTTTATATTATTTATATTTAAATATATTCTATATAATATAACATATATTTATATATAATATAAATATATTATGCTAAATTTAAAAATGTAATATAGAAATTTAATATATAACATTTAAATGTAATATAGTATATATTTAATATATTATGTTATATTTTAAGTATTATGATAAAGTAATATAGAATGTAAATATGTTATATTAAATTTGATAATGTAATATATATAAATTTAATATATTACTTATATTTTGGTGGATAATATATATATTTTTAATTTTATTTGGTATGAGAAATAATTTTTAATGTTTTCATTTTTTAGATAAAAATATAAAACCTTTTATATTTAATATATTTTATAATATAAAATATTTTAAAAATTATATTTTTAATAAATACCTAAATTATAAAAATTAATTTTTTAAAAATAAAATATAAATTGATTTTATGGGTATTCTAGGAACTTGATTTTATATCATGCCACATTACCTACATGTACTAAATACAATAATCTATATTGCCTATAATCTATATTACCAGCAATCTATATTACTGGTAAACCACGTGTTACAGCCGTGACAGTGACGTGGCCAGGCTCAGGTATCGTCGAATACGAGCGAGCCACGTGTATGTTTCCCCGGCCAAGTCAGCGCCACATCCTCAAAGCCAGGATCGGCAAGACTACACCGCCCGACGACTGTCTAAGGCAAACCGCCCTCGCCGAGGTCGAGCTCGGCTTGGAGTTCCTCTACCACCTCATTGGCGCCCGGGCCCGGAGGGGTCCGCCTAAGTGAGGTCGGCCAAGGTCGGGCGATTCCCTGCCGCCTCGCCAGGTGTCCACCCAGGAGGGGTCCACCAAAGCCGAGGTCGGCTGACTCTCCGCCCTTCGCCAGGTGGCCGCCCGGAGACGGGCCCACCTCGGCCGAAGCCAGGCGACCTCCTGCCGCCTCGCCAGGTGTCCACCCAGGAGGGGTCCACCTAAGCCGAGGTCGGCTGACTCTCCGCCCTTCGCCAGGTGGCCGCCCGGAGATGGGTCCACCTCGGCCGAAGCCAGGCGACCTCCTGCCGCCTCGCCAGGTGTCCACCCAGGAGGGTCCACCTAAGCCGAGGTCGGCTGACTCTCCGCCCTTCGCCAGGTGGCCGCCAGGAGACGGACCCACCTCGGCCGAAGCCAGGCGACCTCCTGCCACCTCGCCAGGTGTCCACCCAGGAGGGGTCCACCTAAGCCGAGGTCGGCTGACTCTCCGCCCTTCGCCAGGTGGCCGCCCGGAGACGGGCCCACCTCGGCCGAAGCCAGGCGACCTCCTGCCGCCTCGCCAGGTGTCCACCCAGGAGGGGTCCACCTAAGCCGAGGTCGGCTGATTCTCCGCCCTTCGCCAGGTGGCCGCCCGGAGACGGGCCCACCTCGACCGAAGCCAGGCGACCTTCTGCCACCTCGCCAGGTGTCCACCCAGGAGGGGTCCACCTAAGCGAGGTCGGCTGATCCCTCGCCCCTCGCCAGATGGCCCCCAGGGGACGGGTCCAACTCAACCGAGGTCAGACCGCTCGCACAGAGAGGGCCCCGGGGAGAGAGACGGGCCCCGAGGCCGTCCCTCGGGCCGTACGAATCCCAGACGGTGTCCCGTACGGAGGGCGGCGGCACGCGGAACATCACTTGCGTCGGCCCGGCAGGACTCGCAGCCGAGAGACCCGATCCTGACGGAATAGGCCCCATAGATGGATGGCGCCCGCGCTTGGGGAAGAGAGCGCTCTTACGGAGCCCGAGGCCTGACCGGCCGCCCTCCCCTCTTTCTCTTCTGTCTTTGCCTTTTCCCTGCTGGGCCTGGCGGACGAGGTCAGGAAGCCGCCTGGCCTCCTTCACCAAAAAGGGGAAAGAGAAGAGGACGGGGGAGGGGAGCTTCCGAGGAGGAAAAAGACAAACGCACGACGAGGGGAGATAAAGAGGGAAGGATCTGGGGACGACAAGGTAAGCCAATTAGCCTGGGGACAAGGAGGAAGCACCGGCACAAGGCCTTGCTCCGAGAGAGAAACCAGAAATCCCGAGAGGGGAACACTGGGCGTGAGCTCGGCAAGGAGGCCCAGCCGAGATTCTGGTCCCCAGAGCGTTTCCTTCACCAGTTAACTCTCTAAGTCTGGAACCCTTTAGAGGGTCTGGCTGGAGAGTCTGTTCCTTCTCGTCGTCTACTGACTTGACCGTCGGAGCTCCCTCACCGGGATCCCCGGCCAGGGTCCTCTAACCCCTTTGTTGCAGGTTCTCCGCGGGAAGGGGGGCTCCCTCACCGGGCGGTCAGGAAGGATCGGCTGATCCGAGGTACGGGCGCGGCGGCGAGAGCGGCAACAGATTGACACACCAGGTAGGGGCGGCAGGACACTAACCCCTAGTGGGAACTAGCTTTCTGCAGGTGTCACGCTCTCCAGCAATGGTGGTCACTCGTGGTCGTGAGGCGTCCACCAGCCGTGTGGGGAATGTCCACTCCCCTCCAGGGGGCCACAGCCCCGAAAGGGAGCTTCTGGCTCCCCCTCCTCTTCCACAGCAGCCTACCCCGGTGGACGGATCCCTTGCGGCCATCGTCCAGCAGCTGCAGACCTTGATCTCAGCGGTCCGACAGCTTCAGCATCAGCAACGGTCCCTGGCCACTCAGCCGCAGCCAGGGACCCCCGCGACCCGAGCCGCGGGGCAGCGTGGGAGCCTGCGCTCAATCCAGGGCTGGCCATCCCATCCGAGGGCCATCTCCAACCCCCGGGGGAGCCACCAAGCTCCTGCAAAGAGAAACTATTCCAGTTCGAAGGATCACGAGAGTCGATCCCTGGCCGACGGGGCCGAAACGGCGCATCGCAGCAAGCGACGCCGAGGCCAGACCTCGCGCCGAGACCGATCGGCGCCCCCCTTCACCCGCAGCCTCGGTGGAAGACTCCACCAATGAAGCCATCAGGCGCCAGGCCGAGAGGCGCCTGGAGGAGCATGAGCGCAAGCTGGCGGAGTTCGCCCGTCGATTCGCCGACCTGCAGAACTCGTCGGCAGACCCGGCGGGCTACGACTCCCGCCCCCCTTTCTCTGAAGAAATCCAGGCAGAACCGATCCCGAAACAGTTCCGCATGCCGCAGGTGGATCCCTACGACGGAACCACCGACCCCCTGGATCATTTGGAGAGCTATAAGGCTCTTATGAGAGTCCAGGGGGCCACCGATGCCCTTCTGTGCATCGCCTTCCCGGCAACCCTTCGGAAGGCCGCTCGAGTCTGGTTCGCCCGCCTCGAGCCCGGGTCCATTTGCTCCTTCCATCAGTTGGAAGGAAAGTTTGTGGCGCACTTCGACGCTTGTCGAAAGGTGCCAAGAGAGGTGGACAGCCTCTTTTCCATCCGCCAGCAGGACCAGGAGCTGCTCTGGGACTACATCACCCGGTTCAAGACCGCAGCCCTGGAGATCTACAGCTTGGACGAGCCCGTCGCCATGCTGGCCTTGAAGCGCGGACTCAAGACGTCCCGCCTAACCTATTCCCTGGACAAGAAGCCGCCCAGGACGTATTCCGAGCTCCTCCTCCGCGCCCACAAGTACATCCGGGCGGAGGAGGCCGACCGCACCCATCGAAAGCTGGACGGGAAGACTCCAAAGAAGCCGCTCCCGAGGGACACCCCGGGAGCTCGGAGGCCCGGGCCATCTGCCGACCTCCGCCCAAATCCAAAGCCGAGGGGCGAAGCCACTCCCGAGCGGAGGTACACCCCTCTCCTCGCACCTCGAACGAAGATCCTCATGGAAATCGAGGGCGAGCGCTACCTCCACCGACCTCCTCCTCAGAACCCGAGAGCCGTCCGAGACAAATCAAAGTACTGCCAGTTCCATCGCGAGCACGGGCATGACACGGAGGAGTGTCGCCATCTGAAGCGGGAGATCGAGGAGCTGATCAGGAGGGGTTACCTCAAGAAGTTCGTCAAGAACGAGGCCCCCTCTGAAGGGCAGCCGCTCGCGGCCCTACCTCCTGTCCCTGCGATCGACAACCGCCCAACGGAGAAGCCCGTGGGCATGATCTCGCGCGGGTCCGGCCGAGCAATGAAGAGAGCCCGGGAAGTCCCGGAGAATGTAATCCCTCCCAAAGGAGGGGAAATTAATGATAATGTAAACAATGATGCCGTGGTGGTCGAGATGACCATCGCGAAGCATCCTGTACATCGAATCATGGTGGATAGTGGAAGCTCGGCCGATGTACTTTTTTACGATGCATTCTCTCGGATGAATTTGTCCCCCGAACAGCTGAAGCCAGTGCACACCCCCCTGGTAGGTTTTACAGGGGACTCAGTGGGGGTCGAGGGGGAGATCACTCTCCCGGTCACTGCCGGATCCCCGCCCCGGCAAGCGACCGTCCTAATAACATTCACCGTCGTCAGGCTCCCTTCGCCTTACAATGCCATTCTCGGGCATCCCGGGCTCAACCAACTGGACGCCACCATCTCCACGAGGAGGCTGTTGGTGCAGTTCCCCACGCCTTCCAGGCTCGGAGAGATGAGGGGGATGATCCAGCCAGTCCCGCTCTGCCTCCAGACGGTCCCAGGTGCCAGGGGCGCGGAGCTCGCCCATGATATCGACGACCTCGATCTGAGAGAGAAGGAACCCAGGGGAGGGCCCGTAGAGCGCCTGCTGACTTTTTCCCTCGGTTCGGATCCCCTGAAGACGGTGCAAGTCGGGGCCCAGCTCCCCGAGGAAGAGCGAACCCGCTTGCTGGAGTTCCTCCGCGCCAACGCTAACGTGTTCGCCTGGTCAGCAGCCGACATGCCGGGCATCCCGCCCGAGGTTATTATGCACAGGCTGAACGTGGACCCAAGTTGCCGCCCGGTCCGTCAGAAGAAGAGAAGCTTCGCCATGGAGAGGCAGAAGGCGATCAACGAGGAAGTAGAGAAGCTCCTCGTCGCCGGTTTCGTCCGAGAGGTCCAGTACCCTAGCTGGCTGGCAAACGTGGTCATGGTAAAGAAGAGTAGCGGTAAGTGGAGGATCTGTGTGGACTACACCGACCTCAACCGAGCTTGCCCAAAGGACAGTTTCCCTCTCCCAAAGATCGACCAGCTGGTCGACACCACCTCGGGGCATCGCCTCTTGTCGTTCATGGACGCCTTCTCCGGATACAACCAGATCCGGATGAACCCGGAGGACGAAGAGCACACTGCCTTCATAACTGACCGCGGGACTTTTTGCTACAGGATGATGCCTTTCGGCCTCAAGAACGCAGGCACGACGTATCAACGTCTGGTCAGTAAAATCTTCAAAGACCAGATAGGCCGCAACATGCAGGTGTACGTGGACGACATGCTGGTGATGAGCAAACTTGATTCGGACCACGTGGCTGACTTGACGGAGACGTTCGGCAACCTCCGGCACCATCAGATGAAGCTGAACCCGGCGAAATGCGCTTTCGGCGTCTCTGCCGGTAAGTTCCTAGGGTTTATGGTGACTCAAAGAGGGATCGAGGCCAACCCGGAGAAGGTCCAGGCCATCCTGGACATGGAGCAGCCCGCCTCCAAGAAGCAGGTGTAACGACTGACCGGTCGAGTCGCGGCCCTTAGCCATTTTATTTTCAGGTCGGCGGACCGCTGTCGTCCCTTCTTCAAGGTGCTGAGGAAGATGAATGGCTTTGCTTGGACCGAGGAGTGTCAGCAGGCCTTCGAGGAGCTGAAGAAGATGCTCGCATCGCCACCTTTACTGTCCAGGCCCGAGGAGGGGGAGGAGCTTGCCCTCTACCTGGCGGTTACCCCGGAGGCCGTCAGCTCTGTCTTGGTCCGAACCGACGACCAGGGGCTCCAGCGGCTGGTGTACTATACCAGCAAACTTCTCCGAGACGCGGAGCTCAGGTATTCCCGGCCCGAGAAACTTGTTTTTGCGCTAATAGTGTCTGCCCAGCGTCTCAGGCCCTATTTCCAAGCGCACCCCATCGCCGTCTTGACGGACCAACCGCTGAAAGCGGTGCTCAGCCGACCCGATACTTCGGGACGATTGGCCAAGTGGGCACTGAAACTCAGCGAGTTCGACATTGCATACATGCCAAGGTCGGCCATGAAGGCACAGGTGCTGGCCGATTTCTTGGTCGAGTGTGCAGGCTTGGGCAAGGAGCCCGAGGAAGGCCCCCCGGCCCAGCCGATGGAGGTTGGCACCGATGAGCCCGGAGAGGACGCCTGGATCCTCCATGTGGACGGAGCCTCGAACTCCGGTGGGAGCGGGGCTGGGCTCATCCTCGCCAACGGCGATGGGGTCGTCGCCGAGTATGCACTCCGTTTCCAATTCCCCGCGACAAATAACCAGGCGGAGTACGAGGCACTTCTTGCCGGACTGAGAGTCTTCCACGAGCTGGGCGTGACCAACCTCAGAGCTTTCACTGACTCCCAGCTCGTTGCGGGGCAGGTGTCCGGAGAGTACGTCGCGCACGACCCCCAAATGGCGAAGTACTTGGAGCTCGTCAAGGCGGGCACGTCCAAATTCCGTCGCTTCAACATCTTCCACATCCCCCGCAGGGAGAACGCCCATGCGGACGCCCTCTCCCGGCTGGCGACCCTGCCGGACACGATGCTGGGACGCGCTCATGTGGAGCGCCTTAAGGTCCCAAGCCTCGAAGCACCGGTGGAGGTCCATCAGGTCAGCCAGGAGCCCAGCTGGATGGACAAGTACGCTGCGTACATCGCCAGTGGCACCCTGCCGGAGGACCGACAGGCGGCTCGCCTCATCAGGAAGAAGGCCGTGCGGTTTGTCCTGATGGATGGGCAGTTGTATCGAAGATCCTACTCCTACCCCCTCCTCAAGTGCGTAGGACCCACAGAAGCCAAGCTTGTGCTCCAGGAGATTCACGAAGGCATCTGCGGGAACCACGTGGGGGGCAGGGCATTGGCGTACAAGGCCCTCCGTCAGGGCTACTTCTGGGAAACAATGAAGGAAGACGCCGCCGACTTCGTGAAGAAATGCGACCGGTGCCAGCGTCACGCCACGGTGCAGCGGCAACCCTCCAACCCAATCTCTCAGCTCTCAGCCCCCTGGCCGTTCGCCCAGTGGGGGATGGACCTCCTGGGCCCATTCCCGCCGGCGCCGGGCCAGCGGAAGTTCTTGATAGTGGCTATCGACTACTTCACGAAGTGGGTCGAGGCCGAACCCTTGGCAAGGATCACCGAAGCAAACGTCGCCAAGTTCTTCTGGAAGTCCATCGTCTGCCGCTTCGGCCTCCCCCACACTGTGGTCACCGACAATGGACGCCAGTTCGACTGCCGGGAATTCGAAGAATTCTGCAGCGATCTCGGCACCAGGCATCGCTTTACCTCGGTGGCGCACCCTCAGACCAACGGGGAGGCCGAAGTCACGAACAGGACCATTCTTTAGGGCCTCCGCACGCGGCTGGACCAGGCCAAGGGCAGGTAGGCCGATGAGCTTCCCAGCGTCCTTTGGGCATACCACACCATCCCAAGGACGGCTACCGACGAAACTCCATTCAACCTCGTCTTCGGAGCCGAGGCAGTCATCCCGATCGAGCTCAGCCTACCCACGCTGCGCGTGGAGCAATACGACGAGACAGAAAACCCGGCCAGGATGATGCTCAACCTAGACCTTCTCGAGGAAACAAGGGACAGGGCCCGAATCCGAATGGCGGCGTACCGGCAACGTGTTGCCAGATATTACAACTCCCGAGTGCGGTCTAAGGTTTTTCGTCCCGGAGACTTGGTCCTCCGGCGCGCCGAAGCCTCCCAACCACGGGAATGCGGCAAGCTATCGCCCAACTGGGAAGGCCCGTATCGGGTGGCAGAAGCCCTCCCTCATGGAGCATATTACTTGGAAGAATTGGGAGGTGCCAGGTTCCCCCGGACGTGGAACTCCTCAAACCTGAGAATGTACTACCAGTGATGTAAGGCTCCCAGTTTCTGTAACAAAGCTTCCCCACTTCAAGCACTCCCTTCTAACTTCGACGAGAAGGCCTACGGCATCGAGCTCAGTCTGGAAGATCCTGGGCTTCGGCCTGGAAGGTGGCGCCGAACCCAGTTCACCCACGCAAGCCCGGAGCACAGCTCAGCAAGCCGTGCAAGGCTTGAGAAAGCCTGCGGCATCGAGCTCAGTCCTGAAGATCCTGGGCTTCGGCCTGGAAGGTGGCGCCGAACCCAGTTTGCCCACGCAAGCCCGGAGCACAGCTCAGCAAGCCGCGCAAGGCTTGAGAAAGCATGCGGCATCGAGCTCAGTCCGGAAGATCCTGGGCTTCGGCCTGGAAGGTGGCACCAAACCCAGTTCGCCCACGCAAGCCCGGAGCACAGCTTAGCAAGCCGCGCAAGGCTTGAGAAAGCCTGCGGCATCGAGCTCAGTCCGGAAGATCCTGGGCTTCGGCCTGGAAGGTGGCGCCGAACCCAGTTCGCCCACGCAAGCCCGGAGCACAGCTCAGCAAGCCGCGCAAGGCTTGAGAAAGCCTGCAGCATCGAGCTCAGTCCGGAAGATCCTGGGCTTCGGCCTGGAAGGTGGCGCCGAACCCGGTTCGCCCACGCAAGCCCGGAGCACAGCTCAGCGAGCCGCGCAAGGCTTGAGAAAGCCTGCGGCATCGAGCTCAGTCCGGAAGATCCTGGGCTTCGGCCTGGAAGGTGGCGCCGAACCTAGTTCGCCCACGCAAGCCCGAAGCACAGCTCAGCAAGCCGCGCAAGGCTTGAGAAAGCCTGCGGCATCGAGCTCAGTCTGGAAGATCCTGGGCTTCGGCCTGGAAGGTGGCGCCGAACCCAGTTCGCCCACGCAAGCCCGGAGCACAGCTCAGTGAGCCGCGCGAGGCTTGAGAAAGCCTGCGGCACCAAGCTCAGTCCGGAGGTCCCGGGCTTCGGCCTGGAAGACGGTGCAGAAACTGTGTTGTCTGCGCGAGCATGAAGGTGACCCAAAGTCGGGCCCGCTTAAGGCTTGCCCTGCTACGACGCGACTCAGCAGGCCCCATCCTTCGATTTGAGCAATGGGAGGACCAGGCCTGCAGTTATTTCAAGTGTTCCAGACTGACATCTCAGAAAGAAAAGAAGAGAAAAGTGAGACGAAACAACGACCAAGGTTTCGATAAAGCTTAGATCTTCATTGACATAAGTAGTCGGTACAAGCTGGGAGCCCCGACAGGCCGGGACTCCCCAAAAAACAAAAACAACACGAAACAAAAACAACAGAAGTAAAGCAGAGAAGACAGTGCTGGGATCACTGGGATGTGGGGTCGGAGCCATCTGCCGGAAGCGCGGGTGCTGCGTCCTCGACTTCTACAGCGGCCGGCTCCTGGGGCTGTTCCGGGGCCGCGGCATCGCTGGTCGACAGTGCCGCAGGTGTCGCTTCGGCTGTGCCGGAAGCCCTGCTCTCACCCCCTGGCCTCCTGCCACCGACTACAACTCCGCTCAGGCCCAGCTGGGGGAAGAAGGCCCCCACCTTCTCCCGGCACATCCGGAACCCCTTCAGGAAGGAGTCCACGGCAGCCTCCCGGACCTCCGACGTATACTCGTCGGAAGCCCGGAATTTGGGGACGGCCTCTTGCGCTTCCCGCTTGGCCGCCTCCAGGAGCCCGTGGACGTAGGCGCTCCGGTCCTTCGCCGTGGCCGCATCTCGCCGGGCCTCCTCCAGCTGATGCTCCAGCCATTGGGAATGGGCCTGCAGGCGGGCCTTCTCCGTCGCCTCCGCCTCAGTTCGGCGCTGGTTGGAGGTCCGCTCCTCCGACAAGGAGGCCTCCAACTCCTTGTTCCGCTCCTCGGAACACGCCAGGTCGGACTGGAGGGCTTGCTTCTCGGCTCGCAGCTCGGCCCCCTTCTCCATCAAATCCTTGACGTCGGCCGCGAGCTTGCCGAGCTTCAGCTCCCGATCGGAGTCCCTCTTGGCGTTCCCTACGAGGAAATTCCTCAGTAGGAAGACGTTGTTCCCGATCTGCAATGGCAAAAGCGACACAGGTCAGAGCAAAGGCAGGTAAGTCTCGAGATAGGAAAAAGGAAAAGGAAGAAGCTCGGGCTTACCGTGAAGAGCTGCGGAAGGATGCCGAGCAGCGCGTCCGCGTAATCCCGGCCACCCCGAGCTCGGCGGTCCCGGGCGGTGGAAGCGTACTCCATCATCTTCTCCGCCAGCCCCCTGTGGAGGATGACCGAGTCCCGGTGGGTGATCACCAGCGCCGGGGCCTTCGGGCCGGCCCCTGCGGCAGCTGCCCCCTCAGCCGAAGCCGCAACCGACGGGCCGGCGATCGCCACAGGCGGTGCTGTCGAGCTGGCAGCAATGACGGGCCCGGCGATGGGCGGAGCGGCAGACGCTGGAGCTCTCTCTACGGTGCCACCAGGTCGCGCGGCCGAAGTATCAGTGACCCCGCCCTGAGGTGGCCTGGGCAGGGAAATGACGGCAACCGGGCCGGGCACGGTCGCCGCCACGACCTCCCGGCTCGTCTCCGTGCGAGCCCTCTTCGCTGCGGGCTCGTCTACCTCCACGACGTCCCGCTGGGCCGCCCCCTCCAAGAGGTTCTCCAATGAAAACTTCATCCCTGCAAGACAAAAGAGACAGAAAGTCAGCCGGCTCGGTTATGAAGAGAGGGGGGGGCAGAGGTCAATGCGGGGCCAAATCTCACCAGTCTCACGGATGGGACTGATACCGGCCTCAAAAAGATTCTGCTCAGAAAGCAGAACCTCGAGCGCCGGGACCTCATCGCCCAGGAGCTGGGTATAGGACTCCTGGTCCGCCGGCTCGACCCGGGAGTTTCAGTTCGGGGTCCGGTCCGGTTCACTCCAGGCCCAGTCGACGTCGTCAACCGAAGCGAAGAAAAACCGGCTCTTCCATCCCTTGACCGAGGAAGGGAGGTCGAACCGGAGACACCTAGGCCGGGGTGAAATGTACCACCAGCCGTCATCGGTGGAGCACTTCTTCAGGGTGAACAAGGCCCTGAAGAGAGAAAAACGGGCAACGAACCCGTGGAAGTGGCAGAAAACGATGAAGGAGAAGATGACCTGGATGGCAATAGGAGCCAGCTGGGCCGGGATGAGCCGAAAGTGGCTGAGGAAGGAAAGAAAGAAAGGATGCAGAGGAAACCGAAGACCCCCAAGGAGGAAGTCTTCGTAGAAAGCTATGCGGCCGGGGCCACTCATGGTGACGCGCTCCCCGGACCGCGGGACAAACAGATGAATAGACCCTGGGATGCCGTAGGCATCCCGGAGTAGAGAAAGATCGCCTTCGGTCATGGTAGAAGCATGACCGGAGGGACCGGCAGGAAGAGACGGCGGAGCAGGAAGAGAAGGCAAAGCAGGAAGAGAACGGAGGGGCACGGCAGGTGAAACCGGAGGGGACCGGATCCCCCTGGGGATGCCAATGGTGACACCCCCGGGTTGCAAACGCCGGCGGACCTCCTCCGGAATCACCTCCTCATCTGAGGAGGAAGAAGATAGAGTCCTCGGTCGGGATGGACCGGCTCGTCCGGGTTGGAAGAGACATGGCGACGGCGCGCCATAGAAAAGGAAAGGACAAGAAGATCGGAAAGGAAATGAGAAAGAAGGAGGGGGGCTAGAGGAGAAGGAGGCACTCACCGAAAATGCACAGACGAGCGCGAGCAACAGGAGTTGTTAGCCTGCAGCAAACCGCCCATGAAGCAAGGGAAAAGGCCTCGTTCTGGAAAGTCCCCTCCCTTTCAAACTCAGCCGACAGCGGCCGTACCCATCATTCCGCCTCAGGCCACTGGATGGTCGCCATGTGGGCGCACCCCCGACACCGATGCCTCGTTAGCAGAGTAACGGCCTCTGCCTCGAAGCGACGCATTGATTATGGGCAAGTGGGCGATGCGTGGCGGCTCCCCATAGGTCTTCAGCCGCATCGAGCCACGACGACGAGGATCGTGGCAATTATGATGCAAGATCTTCGCCTCTCCACGTCATGTCCGCATTTAATCCCGACGTTCCGTTCTACGATGCCCCGACGGAACGACGGGCTGGGGGGCAACTGTTACAGCAGTGACAGTGACGTGGCCAGGCTCAGGTATCGTCGAATACGAGCGAGCCACGTGTATGTTTCCCCGGCCAAGTCAGCGCCACATCCTCAAAGCCAGGATCGGCAAGACTACACCGCCCGACGACTGTCTAAGGCAAACCGCCCTCGTCGAGGTCGAGCTCGGCTCGGAGTTCCTCTACCACCTCATTGGCGCCCGGGCCCGGAGGGGTCCGCCTAAGTGAGGTCGGCCAAGGTCGGGCGATTCCCTGCCGCCTCGCCAGGTGTCCACCCAGGAGGGGTCCACCGAAGCCGAGGTCGGCTGACTCTTCGCCCTTCGCCAGGTGGCCGCCCGGAGACGGGCCCACCTCGGTCGAAGCCAGGCGACCTCCTGCCGCCTCGCCAGGTGTCCACCCAGGAGGGGTCCACCTAAGCCGAGGTCGGCTGACTCTCCGCCCTTCGCCAGGTGGCCGCCCGGAGACGGGTCCACCTCGGTCGAAGCCAGGCGACCTCCTGCCGCCTCGCCAGGTGTCCACCCAGGAGGGGTCCACCTAAGCCGAGGTCGGCTGACTCTCCGCCCTTCGCCAGGTGGCCGCCCGGAGACGGATCCACCTCGGTCGAAGCCAGGCGACCTCCTGCCACCTCGCCAGGTGTCCACCCAGGAGGGGTCCACCTAAGCCGAGGTCGGCTGACTCTCCGCCCTTCGCCAGGTGGCCGCCCAGAGACGAGCCCACCTCGGCCGAAGCCAGGCGACCTCCTGTCACCTCGCTAGGTGTCCACCCAGGAGGGGTCCACCTAAGCCGAGGTCGGCTGATTCTCCGCCCTTCGCCAGGTGGCCGCCCGGAGACGGGCCCACCTCGGCCGAAGCCAGGCGACCTTCTGCCACCTCGCCAGGTGTCCACCCAGGAGGGGTCCACCTAAGCGAGGTCGGCTGATCCCTCGCCCCTCGCCAGATGGCCCCCCGGGGACGGGTCCAACTCAACCGAGGTCAGACCGCTCGCACGGAGAGGGCCCCGGGGAGAGAGACGGGCCCCGAGGCCGTCCCTCGGGCCGTACGAATCCCAGACGGCGTCCCGTATGGAGGGCGGCGGCACGCGGAACATCACTTGCATCGGCCCGGCAGGACCCGCAACCGAGAGACCCGATCCTGATGGAACAGGCCCCATAGATGGATGGCGCCCGCGCTTAGGGAAGAGAGCGCTCTTACGGAGCCCGAGGCCTGACCGGCCGCCCTGCCAGCCCCGCCCTCCCCTCTTTCTCTTCTGTCTTTGCCTTTTCCCTGCTGGGCCCGGCGGACGAGGTCAGGAAGCCGCCTGGCCTCCTTCACCAAAAAGGGGAAAGAGAAAAGGATGGGGGAGGGGAGCTTCCAAGGAGGAAAAAGACAAACGCACGACGAGGGGAGATAAAGAGGGAAGGATCTGGGGACGACAAGGTAAGCCAATTAGCCTGGGGACAAGGAGGAAGCACCGGCACAAGGCCTTGCTCCGAGAGAGAAACCAGAAATCCCGAGAGGGGAACACTGGGCGTGAGCTCGGCAAGGAGGCCCAGCCGAGATTCTGGTCCCCAGAGCGTTTCCTTCACCAGTTAACTCTCTAAGTCTGGAACCCTTTAGAGGGTCCGGCTGGAGAGTCTGTTCCTTCTCGTCGTCTACTGACTTGACCGTCGGAGCTCCCTCGCCGGGACCCCGGCCAGGGTCCTCTAACCCCTTTGTTGCAGGTTCTCCGCGGGAAGGGGGGCTCCCTCACCGGGGGGTCAGGAAGGATCGGCTGATCCGAGGTACGGGCACGGCGGCGAGAGCGGCAACACCACGTTATCTTTTAGGTTGCATTTGATAGTAGGTAATCTATCTAGATTATTGCTAAGTTAATATGGCCCTACCGCATTACTATATTTGGTATATTTTTCTTGATGGCAATCTATCCTGCCTGGTAATATGCATTGCCTCTCAAGATATAATTTGAATTACTTCTAGAAGGAATGGTAATCTAGATTACCACCTATCAGGTAATCTTTTGGATAATATTACCTTTCCCTTCTCCATTCCTATTATATTATAATATAATATAAAATATAATATATATGATAAACTATATAATATCATAAATATAATATTATTATAGTATATAACATAATATAATAAAAATATCTTTTATTAATATTATATAATATAATATATTATATTATGTTATATTATAAATATAAATATTATAAAATATATTTTTAATATTATATTATATTATATTATATTCTTATATAATAATATAATATAATATAATTTAATAATATTATAGATGTACTACAATATAATAACATATTATATTTAAAGATTTTAGTTTTATAATAAAAATAAAGATTTAATTTAAGAATATTTTGAAAGTTTGATATTATTTGATATTTTATAAAGTAATGTATATATTTAATATATTATTTGATATTTTATAATGTAATATAAAATTAAAATACTATTTAATATTTTTAAGTAATATACTAAATTGTTGACCCCTGGAATGATTTTGATGATCATAAAATATTGGAGCATATATTTGATACTAATTCTTTTCAATTATTTAAGATGTTTTGCAAGAAATTGGTTACCTTAAGTATAAAATGGTTTTCAAACTGATTTGAGGGTAATTCAATTGTGTATAAAGATTTATGAGCTTGAACATGTAAAAGCCCTAAACTTATTAATCTTGTAATCTTGTAAAAGGGCTGAAAAATTATAAAAATTATAAAGTATGTAGATTAGCTTCTAGTTGATTCAATGTTGAAGATTTTTGGAGAAGCTTGAAGCACTTTTTTGAAGATTTGCAAGAGCTGACTCTTGTATCAAGAGCTGACTCGTGGTGGCATGGCATGGAGGAAGTTTCAGTGTTTCTGTATCAAGAGCCGACTCCCATCCTAAGAGCCGACTCATGAAAGAAAGTATTTTTCTGAAGCCTGAGACCTCGAGCCAACTCCTGCCCCAAGAGCCGACTCTTCTAGAGTTAGGTATTTTGAAGTTCTGAGAATCCAAGCCGACTCTGCCTCTAAGAGCCGACTCTAGGTAATCATGGTTTTGACTTGATTGGAGGGAAGAGCCGACTCCAGCCAGAAGAGCCAGTTCCCACAGAAAATTATTTTGGGCTGTCTGAGACTTCGAGCCGACTCCTGGAACTCGAGCCGACTCATGGAGCTATTTTCTGCACTCCAACGGCTAGTTGCTAAAGTTGAAATTTAAATTCTATTTCATCTCCAACGACTATTTCACCAATCCCAAGGCCCTACAACGGCCATATATCTTGGAAAACTATAAAAGAGATGGTTTTTGAAGGCTTAAATAATGATTAGAGCAATATTGTGGAATTATCTTGAGAAATCAAAGAGCTTTCAAGTTATTCAACTACCTACCTCAAAGAGCATTCAAGTTGGATTCAAAGCTTCAACAACTCTACTCCATTATTGAATCCACTCATTAAAGAAGGCAAGAAGCAGCTTGAAGAGCATTGAAGAGTATTCAAGGCTTGACTTCATCTTGATCTACATTGGCAACACCTAAACAAACTTGGTTTGTTGTAGTTGCTTGTTTATCATTTCTTTATCTTTATTTTCTCTCTAAGAACAGCAAGGGGCTGTGTCTTAAGAGAGGGTTGAAGATTTTTAGGTAAACCTTGTAAAACCTAAGTTGGGTTCTTGGTGATCCTGGTGTAAAACCAAGTGTTTGGGTTTCTTTGATGATCCCGATAAAACCAAAATGTATAGGTTTGGATTGTGAGTCTGGTAAAACAATTCGACTGTATTCCGATAGGGGGATATAATGGAAATCCCAAGTGGTTCTTGGGTAGTGGACGTAGAAGCCGGTTGCTCCGAACCACTCTATTTCCTTGTATTGTGATTGTGTTCTTATTGCTCTATTGCTTTTACTTAATTACTTCCGCATTGCATATTGCACCATAACACCAAAAGAGTTTTAAAGAGCACATACTTGAAAAAGTTTTTTAATCCCAATTCACCCCCCCTCTTGGGAAGCCACCTGGGCAACAAGTGGTATCAAAGCAGAATCTCTGAAAGTTGATTAGTAAAGACATATGGCACATCCCATAAGCACTTCATTAGCCGAAGGTCAATCCACAAATAGATGTTCACTTTTCACCGGAATTAATTACACTTATTGGAAGGCAATAATGAAGATATACATTCAAGCCATAGACTTTCATTTATGGAAAATTATTATGAAAGGACCTCACACACCCATAATTAAAGTTAATGATGTAGAGGTTCCCAAACCGGAAGAGGATTGGGATCAAAATGATATGAAATTAGCTGAGCTTAATGCCAAAGCAATGAACCTATTGTATTATGCTTTGGATCCAAATGAGTTTAACAAAATTTCAACTTGCAATTCTGCTAAAGAAATTTGGGACAAACTAGAAATCACATACAAAGGCACATCTCAAGTTAAAACATCAAAAATTAATCTTCTTGTACATAATTATGAGCTATTTAAGATGGATCCTAATGAGACTATATCTGCAATGTATACTCGTTTTACTGATATCATAAATGGTTTCAAGATTCTTGATAGAACTTATACTAATGCTGATCTTGTCCAAAAAGTTTTAAGATCTTTACTAGATAAGTGGGAAGCTAAAGTGACAGCAATCCAAGAAGCAAAGGATTTAAATACACTACCACTGGATGAACTACTTGGATCCTTGATCACGCATGAGTTGGCTATAGAACTTATACTAATGCTGATCTTGTCCAAAAAGTTTTAAGATCTTTACTAGATAAGTGGGAAGCCAAAGTGACGGCAATCCAAGTAGCAAAGGATTTAAATACACTACCACTGGATGAACTACTTGGATCCTTGATCACGCATGAGTTGGCTATGCAACAAAGAACTGAGGAAGATACAAAAAGAAAGAAGTCCATTGCATTTAAAGCTATTGAGGAAGATAAGAATGAAGAATCTGATTCATCAGATGATGATGATCTTGGAAATGATGAAATTGCCCTAGTCATGAGAAAAATTAAAAGGTTTTTGGGAAAAAGAAAAATAAATAGATGGAGAAAGCATTATAGAAAAGGTGATTTTGGAAAAGAAAAAGAAAAGGATAAAGATAAAGATCAAGTTCCTATATGCTACAGATACAAAAAGCCAGGACACATCCATCCTGATTGTCCTCAAATGAAGAAAAAGATATTCACCAAAAAGAAGAAGGCAATGCTTGCTGCTTGGAGTGATATTGATGAAACTACATCCACTGAAGAGGATGAAGAGATAACAAAAACTGCACAAATCTGTCTTATGGGTTTGGAGGACGAGATAAATACTTTTAAACCTAATTTAGAATTCACTTATGATAAATTGCATAATGCTTTTTGTGAACTATTGATAGAATACAAAAAAGCCGATTTAAAATTGAGGGATTTAAAAAATCAATGTGATGTATTTGAAAAAGGCAAATATGAATTTGGTGAAAGAAATCAAATCTTGCAAAGGAAATTAAATTTGGTTTGTAAAAGACTAAAAATTGTTCAATTTGAAAAAGAAGAGCTTTTTGAGAAAAATAAGGATTTGAAAAATAAAAACGATAACCTAAAGAAAGAAGTTCAAAAATTGAAACCCTTAGTTAAAAAATTAACCCTAAGTTCTAACAAACTTGAATTAATTTTAAAAGATCAAAAAGAAACAAATAATAAATTTAGAATTGGTTATAAAGGCTCTATTTTAAACAAATTTTCAGCTTCTACTTCATATGCTCCTAAGTTCATTAGTTCAAAACAAGTTAGACCTAAATTTGCATCATCTCATGGTTATTATTCAAATTCAAAGATTGTATGCTATGCATGTAATAACATTGGTCATAAAACTTTTGAATGTCATTTGAAACATAATGATAAAAAGAAAATCAAGAAAGTTTGGGTTCCAAAAGAAACCATTTTCACTAACTTGCAAGGATCCAAGAGAGCTTGGGTACCTAAATTTGCTAAATGATTGTTTTGCAGGGATATCTTGTAGCCACAAGTATAAAGAAAAGATGGTATCTGGACAGCGACTGTTCAAGACACATGACAGGTGATATTAATCATTTCTTCACCCTAGAACAAAAAGATGGTAGAATGGTAACATTTGGTGACAATCAAAAAGGAAGGATAATCGGTATTGGTAAAATCAAAATTACTCCTTCTACATTTATTGAAAATGTGTTACTTGTAGAAAAGTTAAAGCATAATCTTTTGAGTATTAGTCAGCTATGTGACATTGGTTTTAATGTATTCTTCAAGTCATCAATGTGTATAGTAGTTGATCCACTTGACTCTAGTACTAAATTCATTGGATACAGATTTGGTAATATTTATGTAGTAAATCTTAATGATCTAGCTATGTTAAGCAATACAAGTCTTGTAGCAATGAATGACAAGAGCAAGGAATCAAGTTTACTATGGCATAGGCAGCTTGGTCATGCTAGTATGGACACGATAGCTAAACTTATTGCAAAAGATTTAGTCAAAGGTTTGCCGAAATTTAAAGTTGATTTTGATTATGTTTGCGATGCTTGTCAATTAGAAAAATAAGTTAGGGAGAGTTTTAAATCTAAAAACATTATTTTTATAACTAGACCCTTAGAGCTACTTCACATGGACTTATTTGAACCTACTAGAACTACCAGCCTAGGTAGTATGAAATATGGACTTGTGATTGTAGATGACTTTTCAAGATACACATGGGTTTTATTTATTATACATAAAGATGATACTTTTAATATATTCAAAAAGTTTTACAAAAGAGTTACAAATTTAAAAAACTTATCTGTCATTTCAATTCATAGTAATCATGGCACCAAATTTGAAAATCAATATTTTGATCATTTTTGCATAAAACATGGTATTGATCATAACTTTTCTGCACTTAGAACACCACAGCAAAATGGTGTTGTAGGAAGAAAGAATCGTACTTTGGAATAGATGTCTAGAACAATACTTTGTGAAGGAAATCTTCCAAAATACTTTTGGACAGAAGCTGTGAATACCGCATGCTATATTTTAAATAGAGTTTTGATTAGACCTATTATCAGAAAAACCCCCTATGAGCTTTGGAACAATAAAAAATCAAATATTAAATATTTTCATGTTTTCGGATGCAAATGTTTTGTTCTTAACAATGGAAAAGGCAATCTTGGTAAATTTGATGCAAAATCCGATGAGGCTATTTTTCTTGGATATTCTTTAAATAGTAAAGCCTATCGAGTTTTCAATAAAAGAACTTTGACTGTTGAAGAATCTGTTTATGTTGTTTTCAATAAATCTGACATTACATCTTCGAGAAAGAAAGATTTTGCTGATGATGATGCAGGTACTTTACAGCATGGAATGAAAGACTTGACCCTCAAAGACAAACAATCAAGTAAACCACATGAAGAAGAGGTGAGTAAAAAGCATGATGATATACCTAAAGAATGGAGGTATGTACATGTTGGGGATTCCGGTGCACCGCAGCGCAAGTATAATTTCAAAATGATGAAATTTGCACCATAATCCCTTAGCCAAGATCTCCTTATTCAGGATTAAAACATATATTGAACATTTAAACATACATTGCTAGAATTAGAGTACCAACCTGTAATCGCTAATTCCAACAAAGTTGATGGTGAAGGGGCTGATTGAATTCACCAGGCGTCCAAGTGTCCGCCCTCCGATGGTGATCCACACAGAGCAGTGATCAAGACAACTCTATCTTCTTTTCAAAGGTTCCTTCTATTGAGTTCTTCTTCCTAGAACTCAATTGCTTGGACTTATGGCTTGAATTCCTCCACACAAAAGCTTGCTTCCCTTTCTTTGACCCCTTCTCCTCCTTCCACTAAGACCTTGGACCATTAGACACCCTTGTCTTGAAGAAAAGACCTTGTCCTAAGAGGACATAGGCTTGTCTTAAGTTGAAGGAGAAATTAAGACAATGATGTCTTAATGTAAGAAAGAAAGGAACAAATAGGAACTCATTTCTTTCCTTTACCGTCGGAGACTTTTACTTTTATTCTTGTTCAGTAGCAGAGTTTCGACAGAGGTTTACTCTGTAAAGGAAATAATGCAAGAGCAAGAAAAAAATAAAAGAGTCTTTAGGAGAGGAAGAAAGAAAAATTACACCTGTTCTGATTTTCCCGACCCTTTAAATAGAAATCAGATAGGCGCCTACACACCTCTCCGTAATCACTTTCTCATGCCCTTCTCAATTTCTCACGCCCCATCCTCCCATCTCACGGCCTTCCAGATTAAATCTCACGGCTTTTCTTAAAGGAAAAACTGTGGTGTTTTAAAAGGGAAGGGGTCGCGACTTTTCATCTTCGAAGAGATGTTATTTCGCGCGCCCGGGAAGAGTTAGCGCATTCCTTCTTTCTCAAAATCCCATCAGCCATTGGATTCCCATCCAAGGGGGAAGAGATGGTGCGCTAATGCTTAAGAAAGAGGCCGTCCCAAATAAAATCATCGGAGAAATTTTTGGGGCGCGCCAAGAGTCCATGCGCCATGGACTCTTCCTTATGGCGCGCCAAGAGTCCATAAGCGCATGGACTCTTGGCATTTGGCGTTGAAAAACAAAGGGGGCGGGTGGGGAGGCTAGCCAAGCTATATGGCTAGCCAATAGGGTTAGCCATATTCCTATTTTCTCAATTAGGGTCTAATTAGATCCAATTTGAACCAATCCGGAACCTTAATTCGAATTCGATTCGAATAGAAGTTAGGGTTTGCAACACCTGCTAGAGTGTTATCCTGCAAAGATGATTTAATTCCAAATTAAACTCTTGATCAATCCTCTTAAGTGTGTGACCCATTGGGTTCCACATCTAGCCAGCAGTGGGTTCGAATACAAGTTGACCTAATTTGATTAGAACTCTTTCTAATCGATTTAGGTCAAACCGGGCTTACCCGATTCGATCAATTAGGACTCTTCCTAACAAGTGATCTTTGAACTTGATCAACCCACAAGACAAGATTGACGTCTAGCAATGTGTCATGTCTACCCGAAAGATATGGAAATTCTGGTGAAATACCAAAATTGCCCTTCAGTAGAGAGTTACCGTACAATTAAATCTTTCGATCAGCCTGCACCCAAAATATAACTATGGATATGGATATATGTCAAATCGAATATTATATTTATTTCTAGCTCAATCTTATAATGATGATTCGATTATCTTGATATTAGAAACCATTTCTAATATCTTTACTTTGATCAAAGATTCCCTGAATCATCATCCGATTGTTGACTAGCTGGATGCAATCTCCTCTTACTAAGAGTGATCGATTCCTTGTTGACCCACTCATTACCTTCATATCCAATTCACCATTCCCAGTATCAATCCTGTGCATGGCTCAATGTCATGATTAGGATTGAACCAAAGAATGGGTTCATGTACATAAGGTACTTATGGCAGTCTCAGGTTAAAAGATTACTTGTACCACTCCCACTATGAGAACCTTCTATTGACTTGTAGCTAAGACTCCATTTGATGTTCTCAAGTTGGATCATATCAGTGAACTCATTCTCCAATGAGCACCCACATCCCAGTATTAGTGTCATACACAAGTGACTGTGAGAGCAGTCACCCTTTCTGGTATACATGGGATGTGCTAGTCTTACCGGAAAACCCTGATCCCCTACTCGGGGTTCCTTTGACTATGAATACTTTAGATTAAGGTTTTAAGATTTTAGGTCTCACTGGTATGATCTCATCATAACCCTAAAATCATAGCCCTAATCTATGGGGTTCATCATATAGTATAAACACAGCGTATGATGGAAAAAAAATGCCTTTATTTAGAAAATTGTCAATTACAATGGTTTGGGAGATACAACATAGATTGGCTTGTAGGGCATATCCCTTTCAATCTCCCACTTGCACTAAAGCCAATCGCCTTTAAATCTTAATCCCATACATTCGAGGTGGCGATCAAAATATCGCTGTGGTAGAGCCTTAGTGAATGGGTATGCTACATTGTTCTTTGTATCAACTCTATCTATGTAGACATCTTGTCTCTCTACTATTTCTCGGACGAGATGGAAGTATCTCAGAATGTGCTTGGACTTATGATGAGCTCTTGGTTCCTTAGCTTGAGCAACAGCCCCAGTGTTGTCACAGTAAAGTGGCACTGGGTTTTCAATTTCAGGAACAACACCCAACTCTGTGATGAACTTCTTCATCCAGACTGCTTCCTTGGTGGCTTCACTAACAGCTATGTATTCTGCCTCTGTGGTTGAGTCAGCTACAGTCTGCTGCTTGGTACTCTTCCAACTCACTGCTCCACCATTTAGGGTAAAAACATATCCCGAAATGGATTTGCTATCATCAGGGTATGATTGAAAACTAGAATCAGAATAAGCTTCTAGTTTAAGATCAGAACCACCATAAACCAGAAAAATATCCTTAGTCCTTCTTAGGTACTTAAGAATATTTTTAACTGCTTTCCAATGATCCTCTCCTGGATCAGCCTGAAACCTACCGACAATGCCTAAAGCATATGCCACATCAGGCCTGGTACATAACATGGCATACATTATGGACCCTATTGCTGAAGCATAGGGTATAGAATTCATTCTATTTCTTTCTTCAGGTGTCTTAGGAGACATCCTTTTAGAAAGATGTATGCCTTGACTCATAGGAAGATAACCTCTTTTACTTCCTTCCATGCTGAATCTTTTCAGCACTAAGTCAATGTACCTAGATTGGGATAAACCTAGCATCCTCTTAGATCTGTCTCTATAGATCTTAATACCTAGTATATAGGATGCTTCTCCCAAATCATTCATGGAAAACTGGTTTGATAGCCAAACCTTGACTGATTGCAACATTGGGATATCATTCCCAATGAGAAGTATGTCATCTACATACAGAACCAAGAAGACTATGGCACTCCCACTAGTCTTCTTATAAACACAGGGTTCATCCACATTTTTGATAAAACCAAACCTTTTAATAGTTTCATCAAAGCGGATGTTCCAACTCCTGGAAGCTTGCTTTAATCCATAAATGGATTTCTTTAGCTTGCATACTTGATTAGGTTTATTCTTTGAAATAAAACCTTCTGGCTGTGACATGTAGACTTCTTCCTCAAGGAAACCATTGAGGAATGCAGTCTTTACATCCATCTGCCATATCTCATAATCGTGGTATGCTGCTATAGCAAGTAAAATCCGAATTGATTTGAGCATGGCAACAGGTGAAAATGTTTCATCATAATCAATTCCCTGTTTTTGTCTAAAACCTTTAGCCACTAATCTGGCTTTATAGGTTTCAACTTGGCCATCAGCCCCAATCTTTTTCTTATAGACCCATTTACACCCAATAGGATTAACACCCTCTGGTGCATCAACCAAAGACCATACTTGGTTTACATACATAGAGTCTACTTCGGATTCCATGGCTTCTTGCCATTTATCTGAATTAGTACTCAAGATAGCTTCCGTATAGGTCAGAGGTTCATCATTTTGAATGACTTGGACTTCATTATTTTCAATAATAAACCCATACCTCTCAGGTGCCCGTGGCACTCTATCAGACCTACGAGGAGGAGTTTTGTGTTCTGGTTCTGTCCTAACTATATGTTCTAATGGTTGAGAATTGTTTATCTGTATTTCTTGTACTTCTCCAAGTTCAATAGTTCTACCATTGCCCTTTTCTAAAATGAACTCTTTTTCTAGAAAAGTGGCATGCCTGCTGACAAAAATCTTTTGTTCAGTAGGATGGTAGAATAGATATCCTCTACCTTCTTTAGGATATCCTACAAATAGACATTTATCCGCTCTAGGTTCCAACTTATGTCCAAAATTTTTTTTAACATAAGCTAGACATCCCCATACCTTGAAATATTTAAGATATGATTTCTTTCCACTCTAAATTTCATATGGAGTACTAACAACGGATTTAGAAGGTACCTTGTTCAGAATGTAAACAGCAGTTTCTAGGGCATGACCCCAGAAGGAAATGGGTAAATTTATGAAGGACATCATGGATCGTACCATATCTAATAAGGTACGATTCCTCCTTTCAGCTATACCATTTAGCTGTGGTGTATAAGGAGGGGTCCATTCAGAAAGGATTCCATTAACTTTAAGATAGTCTAAAACCTCCGTGGATAAGTATTCTCCTCCTCGATCAGAACGAAGAACTTTAATACTTTTCTCGGTTTGTTTTTCGACCATACTTTGATACTCCTTAAATTTATCAAAGGCTTCAGATTTGTGTTTCATAAGATACACATATCCGAACCTAGATAAATCATCTGTAAAAGTGATAAAATATGAGTATCCTCCTCTGGCCTGAGTTGTCATTGGACCACATACATCAATATGTATAAGTCCTAATAACTCAGTTGACCTTTCCCCATGTCCAGTGAATGGAGTTTTTGTCATCTTACCGATGAGACAAGATTCGCAAGTTCCTAATGATTCATACTCATAAGGATCAAGGAATTTTTTCTTGTATAACTTGCTAATCCTAGACTCATTAACATGACCAAGTCTATGATGCCAAAGTAAAGTATCATTAAAGTCTTTTCTTTTCCTTTTAGTATTGACATGAAAAATACTATCATTGGAAGAAAGAGTTAAGAGCCCATTGCTAAATATGCCAGAACAAATAATTTTATTAGATAACATTATCGAGCAACCAGTGCTCGTTACATCCATTACATATCCTTGTTTTAATAACAAAGGAATAGATATAATGTTCCTAATAATCTTTGGCATATAGTAACAATTTTCTAACTCCAAGATCTTTCCTGAAGGCAACTTCAGAATATAGGTCCCTACAGCTTCTGCTTGGATGATATCACCACCAGCACCGTAGAGATTGAAGTCGCCTTCCTTCAATACTTTAAGCTTGTGGAGGTCCAACAAAGATTTGCATATATGGTAACCACAAGCGGTATCCAATATCCAAGTATTTGATATAGACGAATTTAATGTCAATATAGTATGTATCTCATACATACCTTTTGGTGCATCTGCCACACCAGGCTTCACGGTTGCAAGGTAAGCCTTGCAATTCCTTTTCCAATGTCCCGCTTTATCACAAAAGAAATAGGTTGACTGTTTTGAGGCCTTCTTTCCTTTCTTGTTCTTATTGATGCCACCCTTAGGGTTTAGCCTCCTACTAAAATCCTTTTTGCCCGATTTCTTCTTATTGGTCTTATCAACAAGAAGAAGTGGAGCCTTTTCTCTCTTAACGTGGCTCTCTGCTGTTTTTAACATATTTAACAGCTCAGGCAAGGAAGTGTTCAGTTTGTTCATGTGATAATTTAAGACAAACTGAGAAAATGACTCCGGGAGTGATTGCAAGATTAAATCCTGATTCAGCTCCCCATCCATAATAAATCCTAATTGACCCAATCTGGTGATTAAGTCAATTACCTTCAGGACATGATCCTGAACGGATGTACCCTCTATCATCCTAGCACGGAATAACTGCTTAGATATTTCATATCTAGCAGTTCTGCTTTGTTCTCCATAAAGCTCCTTTAAATTGAGCATTATGGATTGAGTATCCATGCTTTTATGTTGCCTCTGTAACTCATTGGTCATAGAGGCCAGTATGATACATTTGACAGTGAGGGAGTCATTCTGCCACATTTTGTATGTGGCCATGTCTTCCTGTGTGGCATCATCCCCTAGTGGATTAAGACTAGGGGTATCAAGAATATAAGAAAGTTTTTCTGAACTCAGTACAATCTTTAAGTTTCTCAACCAGTCTACATAGTTTGGACCAGTCAATTTGTTGGTATCTAAGATGCTTCTCAGTGATAATGAAGATGCCATTTATCTACATTTAATAAAGAACAATACATAAGCAAACAACCATGAAATAACTTACATAATTAAATTAGGTCTTCAATTTAATTATGTCTCCCACTATTTTATCAAAAATCATAGCCCTCACTATGATAATCGAGAAGAACCCTGATCGATTTTCTTAGTGAGATTGAGATCCTTATAACTTATAAAAGATCTTGCAGATAACACAACAAATCTTTTATAAGCTCAAAGGTAGGAAACTCTTCCAATTATATCTCATATAATTCTCAAAAATAACTTGGCCTCTAGAACATTATAAGTCTTGTAGAAAACACAACAAACCATAATGTTCTAGTAAAGTCAAGACCCTTTCATTTCTATACAGTCAGTATTCAAATATAATTCCCTTGCAGATAACACAACAAGGCATTATACTGAATATACTGTAAGCATATCTTTGCACTAGACCAATATTATGTCAATCACCCTATTAGGTCTTGCAGATAACACAACAAACCTAATGTGGTTCATAACACAGTAATGATCCAGCATGAAGGAAGGCCAACATATAGCATTTTTTTAACACTAAGCATTTAAGTCAAGATTTAAATATAATCAAATCGGCCAAGCAAGTGGAAGAGATGTGGGAGTCCCCCCGTTGCTTTCCTAGACACCAATAAAAATTGGCCAGGTCAGTCAACGGAACCAATTAAAAACCACGATTCTCTTTACCTTCCCAGAACCACCTTTCTAGACACCGAATGATCAATTGTTCATCATGACTAGTGATGCTTATTAGTTAAATATAGTATGACTTAATATAATTTTAAGAAGAGGGCTTTATAAAATTTGCCAGCACATTCTAATAGAAGATATCACACAGATAAAAATAAATATGTGCTAAGTGTGTCATCATACTAGGACAACCATTTACCACATAATGGATCCACCATTATGCCAGGGAAACCTTATTTCAGTATGATGACTTCAAAACTAATCATATCTCTATAATAATTAGGGTTTGAGTGGAAAAACCCTAATGAGTGGCATACACCAAAAAAACATATTTGCAACAAAAATATGCTAAGTATTATCAGGATTCAAGGATTTAAAAAACCCTAACATGCCACACTACATCAAAACCACATGAATTTTTTCATATGTTTTAACTGTAATAAGGGTGGCTCTGATACCACTGTTGGGGATTCCGGTGCACCGCAGCACAAGTGTAATTTCAAAATGATGAAATTTGCACCATAATCCCTTAGCCAAGATCTCCTTGTTCAGGATTAAAACATATATTGAACATTTAAACATACATTGTTAGAATTAGAGTACCAACCTGTAATCGCTAATTCCAACAAAGTTATGGTGAAGGGGCTGATTGAATTCACCAGGCATCCAAGTGTCCGCCCTCCGATGGTGATCCACACAGAGCAGTGATCAAGACAACTCTATCTTCTTTTCAAAGGTTCCTTCTATTGAGTTCTTCTTCCTAGAACTCAATTGCTTGGACTTATGGCTTGAATTCCTCCACACAAAAGCTTGCTTCCCTTTCTTTGACCCCTTCTCCTCCTTCCACTAAGACCTTTGACCTTTAGACACCCTTGACTTGAAGAAAAGACCTTGTCCTAAGAGGACATAGGCTTGTCTTAAGTTGGAGGAGAAATTAAGACAATGATGTCTTAATGTAAGAAAGAAAGGAACAAATAGGAACTCGTTTCTTTCCTTTACCGTCGGAGACTTTTACTTTTATTCTTGTTCAGTAGCAGAGTTTCGACAGAGGTTTACTCTGTAAAGAAAACAATGCAAGAGCAAGAAAAAAATAAAAGAGTCTTCAGGAGAGGAAGAAAGAAAAATTACACCTGTTCTGATTTTCCCGACCCTTTAAATAGAAATCAGATAGGCGCCTACACACCTCTCCGTAATCACTTTCTCATGCCCTTCTCAATTTCTCACGCCCCATCCTCCCATCTCACGGCCTTCCAGATTAAATCCCACAGCTTTTCTTAAAGGAAAAACTGCGATGTTTTAAAAGGGAAGGGGTCGCGACTTTTCATTTCCGAAGAGATGTTATTTCGCGCGCCCGGGAAGAGTTAGCGCATTCCTTCTTTCTCAAAATCCCATCAGCCATTGGATTCCCATCCAAGGGGGAAGAGATGGTGCGCTAATGCTTAAGAAAGAGGCCGCCCCAAATAAAATCATCGGAGAAATTTTTGGGGCGCGCCAAGAGTCCATGCGCCATGGACTCTTCCTTATGGCGCACCAAGAGTCCATAAGCGCATGGACTCTTGGCATTTGGCATGGAAAAACAAAGGGGGCGGGTGGGGAGGCTAGCCAAGCTATATGGCTAGCCAATAGGGTTAGCCATATTCCTATTTTCTCAATTATGGTCTAATTAGGTCCAATTTGAACCAATCCGGAACCCTAATTCGAATCCGATTCGAATAGAAGTTAGGGTTTGCAACACCTGCTAGAGTGTTATCCTGCAAAGATGATTTAATTCCAAATTAAAATCTTGATCAATCCTCTTAAGTGTGTGACCCATTGGGTTCCACATCTAGCCAGCAGTGGGTTCGAATACAAGTTGACCTAATTTGATTAGAACTCTTTCTAATCGATTTAGGTCAAACCGGGCTTACCCGATTCGATCAATTAGGACTCTTCCTAACAAGTGATCTTTGAACTTGATCAACCCACAAGACAAGATTGACGTCTAGCAACGTGTCATGTCTACCCGGAAGATATGAAAATTCTGGTGAAATACCAAAATTGCCCTTCAGTAGAGAGTTACCGTACAATTAAATCTTTCGATCAGCCTACACCCAAAATATAACTATGGATATGGATATATGTCAAATCCAATATTATATTTATTTCTAGCTCAATCTTATAATGATGATTCGATTATCTTGATATTAGAAACCATTTCTAATATCTTTACTTTGATCAAAGATTCCCTGAATCATCATCCGATTGTTGACTAGCTGGATGCAATCTCCTCTTACTAAGAGTGATCGATTCCTTGTTGACCTACTCATTACCTTCATATCCAATTCACCATTCCCAGTATCAATCCTGTGCATGGCTTAGTGTCTTGATTAGGATTGAACCAAAGAATGGGTTCATGTACATAAGGTACTTATGGCAGTCTCAGGTTAAAAGATTACTTGTACCACTCCCACTATGAGAACCTTCTATTGACTTGTAGCTAAGACTCCATTAGATGTTCTCAAGTTGGATCATATCAGTGAACTCATTCTCCAATGAGCACCCACATCCCAGTATTAGTGTCATACACAAGTGACTGTGAGAGCAGTCACCCTTTCTGGATACATGGGATGTGCTAGTCTTACCGGAAAACCCTGATCCCCTACTCAGGGTTCCTTTGACTAGGAATACTTTAGATTAAGGTTTTAAGATTTTAGGTCTCACTGGTATGATCTCATCATAACCCTAAAATCATAGCCCTAATCTATGGGGTTCATCATATAGTATAAACACAGCGTATGATGAAAAAATAATGCCTTTATTTAGAAAATTGTCAATTACAATGGTTTGGGAGATACAACATAGATTGGCTTGTAGGGCATATCCCTTTCAGTACAATCGTACCATAAAGAATTAATTATAGGGGACCCATCTCAAGATGTTAAAACTAGATCTGCACATAGAAATGTACATGATTTAATTGCTTTTGTTTCTCATGTAGAACCACACAATATAGAAGAAGCCAAAACTGATCCAAATTGGATATTAGCAATGCATGATGAATTAAACCAATTTAAAAGAAATAATGTTTGGACCCTAGTAGAAAGACCCAATGATCATCCTGTTATAGGCACCAAGTGGATTTATAGAAATAAATTAGATGAAGATGGAAATGTAATTAGAAATAAGGCTAGACTGGTTGCACAAGGATATAATCAAGAAGAAGGAATAGATTTTGATGAAACTTATGCACCAGTAGCTAGATTAGAAGCCACTAGATTGCTAATAGCTTATGCATGTTTTATGAATTTCAAGTTATTTCAGATAGATGTAAAAAGTGCTTTTTTGAACGGTTTTTTATCTGAAGAAGTTTGTTGAGCAACTAGTAGGTTTTATTGATCATACTTTCCCAAATCATGTTTTCAAACTGAATAAAGCTTTGTATGGTTTGAAACAGGCACCTAGAGCCTGGTATGATAGACTAAGTAAATTTTTGATTGCTAATGATTTTGTAAGAGGTAGTGTTGACACTACACTATTTATTCAAAGAAAAAATAATGATATTTTAGTTGTTCAAATATATGTTGATGACATTATCTTTGGATCTACTGATGAATCTTTGTATCAAGATTTTGCTAAGCTAATGCAGGGAGAATTCGAAATGAGCTTGATGGGTAAGCTGAGTTACTTTCTTGGATTTCAAATCAAACAAACTAAAGAAGGTATCCTGATCAGCAGGCCAAGTACATCAAGGAGATAATCAAGAAATTTGGCATGGAATCAAGCAAAGTATGTAGAACACCAATGAGTCCTGAATGTAGACTGGATAAAGATGAAAATGGCACAAATGTTGATCAAAAGTTGTACTGAGGTATGATTGGTTCATTACTTTATTTAACAGCTAGTAGACCTGATATACTATTTAATGTTTGTATGTGTGCACATTTTCAATCTAATCCTAAAGAATCACACATCATGGCTGTTAAGAGAATTATTAAATATCTGAGAGGTACATGTAATGTAGGCTTATGGTATTCTAAACACACATCATTGAAGTTAATTAGTTATTATGATGCTGATTATGGAGGATGTAAAATATATAGAAAGGGCACAAGTGGCACCTGTCAATTTCTAGGTGTTAACTTGATTTCTTGGCACTGTCGCAAACAGAACTCTATGGCACTATCTACTGCTGAGGCAGAATATGTAGCTGCTAGGAGCTGTTGTGCTCAAGTGTTATGGATCAAGCAACAACTAGAAAATTATGGTGTTGTCCAATCTAAAATTCCTATTAAATGTGACAATACTAGTGCTATTAATTTATCTAAAAATCCAATTCAGCACTCACGAACTAAGCACATTGAAATTCGACATCATTTTATTCATGATCATGTTTTAAACAATGTTTTGGAACTTGAATTTGTACCTACTGAAGACCAACTAGCGAACATTTTTACTAAACCATTAAGTCTAGATAGATTTGAGAAAATCAGAGGAGAATTAGGGCTATGTGACCCATTCTGAACCTGTTTGACCTAATTTCTGAAAATTAAGAAAAATTATCTAGAAATTTCAATTTTTTCTTTAGATCATAGGACAACCTATTTTAGGTTCAAGAAACCTTTAGAAATCGAGTTTGACCTATTTTGACCTTTAGATTGGCTTTTTGCTCGAGCCGACTCGAGTTATTTAGGCACTCGACGAGCCGACTCGGAGGTCGGGTTGAACCTTTTTAAATAGGATTTACATGTTTCCTATTCATTGTATTTTTAGGTTTTGACCATTCTTTCCTAGCCGACTCCATACTCCACTCTAGGAAACCTTCCAAAAACCCTATCAAATCCCTCCAATCCTTCAATCTTAGCACAATAGCACCTCGCAAGGCAGTGGCAAAGAAAGTAAAAAGGGTAGTTCGTACTGTCGCGAAAGAATGGAGGACCAAGAGGCGGTTAGACACTTCGATTCCGGAAGAAGAACAACCTATTGAGCAGGAAGAAGAGCTTCAAGCACCCAGGCAAGTAATTCCTATGGAAAATCGACAGGTAACCCCGGGTAGATGTATAGATTTTAATTTCCTGGAGTAAGAACAACTTCATATAGGTGATTGGCTTGAAAAACAAGGATGGAAGGACTTTTGTTTGCTGAATGTTCCAACAAATCCAAATCTAGTTCATCAATTTTTTGAGAACATGTCATTAGGAGCTTTTCACTTAGAAGGAAGGGAAGCACATAGAGATAAGTGAGTAGAAGCTTTCAAGTTTACTTAACATACCAAAGGAAGGAGAATGTTATTTGGTTATAAAAGAGAAGATGAAGACCCTTAGACTTATATTGGAAAGATCTAATGTGAAGGGCATTATACATGTGAGTGCAAATCAGCTTTCATTGAAAATGAGGCTGTTGCACAATATCATTAGCAGGATTTTCTTATCCCGGACGGGGAGATTCGACTGGGTCAGCGAGAGAGACCTTATGTTTATGAGGGGACTGATTGAGGGGGAGCCCCTCAACTTGCCATTTATTATAATATCTCAGATGAGGGAGGCAGCACATAGGGCACGGGCTTGTTTGCCTTACAAGATGGTGTTTACACTATTTTCCAGGATGCTCATGTTGATCTTACTGGAGAGGATAGCCGTCTGTTGCTGCATACCGACAGATACACTATGAAATCCCTTACTAGGATGGGATTTATTAAAGTTGATGGCAGTTGGATCAGGAAGACATCAGGTGTTCCTGTAGCACATTCAAAGGATTCAGATGATGATGCACAGGCTGCTCAGGGACATGGTGAGGAGACTGAGGCATGACTGACAAGGCTGGACCATCCGAGCCAGCTCCTACTACACCTCACTCACCAGTCAGGACTCCTATAGCTGCTAGACATGATACAGATGACAGATTTCAAAGAGTCTTGGAGGAGATAGCATGTCTCAGATCAGACACTGACAGCAGGATTGCTCTACTCCATTCCGAGATGCAGAAGGGGTTTCATGATGTTATGGTTATATTGAGACAGCTTTCTACTGCCAGCCAGCATGTACCTTCGACTTCCACCAGCACCTTGGCACTATCTTTTGATCCACCATCTGCCAGACCTACACCTATTGTTATATCGTCAGAGTCCAAAGCCAAAGCTAAAGCTAAAACTAAAGTGACTAGGACATCTACTCCTACTAGGACTAGGATTAGGGATCTTCGACCTAGGTTCCCCATATTCAAATCTAGTCCAGGTATCCTAGAGTTTGGTTCCTCCTCTGATGAGGATGAACCTGATATTGATGTTTCTAGCCCATCATTTTGATGTTTAGGCTTTTTATACTGATATTTTGGGACTCTATCTTGTTGTATTTTGATTAGTGTGATACTATTTTGTCGTGTCGTGGCACATCTGTAAAGTATCACATATGCTATGTATTGACTTGCTTTATATATATATATATATACATCACTTGTTATGATGCATGTCCATTCTTGTTATCATTAAACTATTATCAATATTTATTCTCTCATATGCCTTTTGTTGATGATAAAAAGGGGGAGAATGGAGATTGTGCATGAAAAGTGCATGAAAAAGCTAAAATATGATATGATACTAAAATATGAATACAATGATATGATATGAATGTTCAATCTGAAAAAGCTATGTTGATTCATGAAAATTACTTGGAATTTGTTTATAATAAACTATATGAATGGTTGATTTGTTGAAACTTGATGAAATACCTTTACAAATAGTAAGGAGGAGCTTTAGTTCAAATATTTTCATGAAATTCACTTCAAATGTTTGGTAGTTTCATAAGTTTCGATACATATTGATACTCTTGAAACATTCTGTGTCTATACATCATGTTTCGATATACATTGTTCAATTGATATGAAAAATTCAATGTATCGATACATATGATACTTTATAATGTTCAATTTTATACATATAATACATTTGATACATTGTGGCACATAGTGTTGATAATACACACAAATTTAAATGTACGAAAATTGTAAAGTGTTTTAATTTTTAATCATGCCCAGTGTTTTGTCATCATCAAAAAGGGAGAGATTGTTGACCCCTGGAATGATTTTGATGATCACAAAACATTGGAGCATGTATTTGATACTAAATCTTTTCAATTATTTAAGAAGTTTTGCAGGAAATTGGTTACCTTAAGTATAAAATGGTTTTCAAACTGATTTAAGGGTAATTCAATTATGTATAAAGATTTATGAGCTTGAACTTGTAAAAGCCCTAAACTTATCAATCTTGTAATCTTGTAAAAGGGCTGAAAAATTGCAAAAATTATAAAGTATGTAGATTAGCTTCTAGTTGATTCAATGTTGAAGATTTTTGGAGAAGCTTAAAGAACTTTTTTGAAGATTTGCAAGAGCTGACTCTTGGATCAAGAGCTGACTCGTGGTGGCATGGCACGAAGGAAGTTTTAGTGTTTCTGTATCAAGAGCCGACTCCCATCCTAAGAGCCGACTCATGGAAGAAAGTATTTTTCTGAAGCTTGAGACCTCGAGCCGACTCCTACCCCAAGAGCCGATTCTTCCAGAGTTAGGTATTTTGAAGTTCTGAGAATCCGAGCCAACTCTGCCTCTAAGAGCCGCTCTAGGTAATCATGGTTTTGACTTGATTGGAGGGAAGAGCCGACTCCAGCCAGAAGAGCCAGCTCCCACAGAAAATTATTTTGGGCTATCTCAGACTTTGAGCCAACTCCTGGAACTCGAGCCAACTCGTGGAGCCGTTTTCTGCACTCTAACGGCTAGTTACTGAAGTTGAAATTTGAATTCCATTTCATCTCCAACGGCTATTTCACCAATCCCAAGGCCCTCAACAGCCATATCTCTTGGAAAACTATAAAAGGGATGGTTTTTGAAGGATTAAATAATGATTAAAGCATTATTGTGGAATTATCTTGAGAAATCAAAGAGCTTTCAAGTTATTCAACTACCTACCTCAAAGAGCATTCAAGTTGGATTCAAAGCTTCAACAACTCTACTCTATTATTGAATCCACTCATTAAAGAAGGGAAGAAGCAGCTTGAAGAGCATTAAAGAGCATTCAAGGCTTGACTTCATCTTGATCTACATCGACAACACCTAAACAAACTTGGTTTGTCATAGTTGCTTCTTTATCATTTCTTGATCTTTATTTTCACTCTAAGAACAGCAAGGGGCTATGTCTTAAGAGAGGGTTGAAGGTTTTTAAGTGAACCTTGTAAAACCTAAGTTGGGTTCTTGGTGATCCAGGTGTAAAACCAAGTGTTTGGATTTCTTTGATGATCCCGGTAAAACCATAGTGTATAGGTTTGGATTGTGAGCCTGGTAAAACAATCCGACTGTATTCCGGTTCGGGGATATAGTGAAAATCCCAAGTTATGCTTGGGTAGTGGACGTAGGAGCCGGTTGCTCCGAACCACTCTATTTCCTTGTGTTTGTGATTGTGTTCTTATTGCTCTATTGCTTTTACTTAATTACTTCCATATTGCATATTGCACCACAACACCAAAAGAGTTTTAAAGAGCACATACTTGAAAAAGTTTTTTAATCCTAATTCAACCCCCCTCTTGGGAAGCCAAAATATATCATTTATTTAATATATAAGTTTTTATATTAATTTTTTTTAATATAATAATAATTTATATTTTTATATAAAAATATAAAATTTAAAATATATTTATATATTTTAATATCAAAAAATATATATTCTATAATAAATGGTTAAATTATAGATTTTAAAATATAATATATCATGATATTATATTTTATTAATATATTTTATATTATAATATTATATTATAAAATATAATATACTATATAGTATTATTATAGCATAATACTATTTTATAATATTTTATTAATATAATTTCTTATTTTATATTTTATAATATAAATTATATTATATTATAATATATTATATATAAATTTAATATATTATTTACTTTATTTAAGCAATATATTAAATATGTCATATATTTAATATATAATAATATTATATTTATAATATTATAATATATAATATATTTAATATAATATGATATATTTTTAATTAAATATATTTACATATATTTTATATAACATAATATATATTTATATTAAATTTATATATAATATAATATATATTTATATTTTATACTTATATATAGTACAAATATATTATGTAAAATTTAATAATGTAATATATAAATTTAATATATTTAGATAATATATTAAGTAATATAAATATTATGTTATATAATAATATTCTATTTCTAATATTATATAATTAATAATGCATTATATAATATTATTGTATATTATATTATAACAATATAACATAAGATATTAAATATATACTATATTACATTTATATATTATATATTAAATTTATGTATTATATATTATATATTCATTATATTAAATTTATATATTATATTATTAAATTTAACATAATATATTTATATTATATATAAATATATGATATAAATATATGTTATCTTATATAGAATATATCTAAATATATTTAATGCAAACACACTACATTATATTAGATATATTAAAATATATTAAATATACTATAATATGTGTTATATTATAAAATGAAATATATAATTTAAATAATATTATTGTTGCCTAGAAATGGAGCCCAAGAGGGGATGAATTGGATCTTTTAAAAATTTAAAATAATTATGTGCTGGTCTTAAAGTGTTTGTGAAATAAAATGATTTAGCTCTAAGAGATATGTAATGAATAACAACAAATTAAATGCAAGTATTGAAGAGCAGGTAATAAAGAAGACAATCACACGCAAATATAAAGATCTATAGTGGTTCGGTGCACTCCAAGCATCTACATCCACTCCCCAAGCTTTTCTTTGGGTATTTCACTATAATCTCTTCAAGATTACAGCCGACTTGTTTTTCAAGGCTCACAAGTCAAAACCTAAGTTAGTTTTATCACCTAGGCTTACCAACAACCTTTATAACTTATTTTATCTTCAGACTCACAAGTCAAACCCTAGTTGGTTTTATCCCTTTGGCTCACCAACAACTTTTACAACCTAGTTTCAAAACTTTTGAAAACTGGATCAACAAAGTGAGAACAATAATGTAATAAAAGAGCACAATACAAAGCTCCTAGAAAGAGCTGAAATGAAGGTCATTAAAGCTCTCTTGATTGCTTGACTTGACTTCTCCTTGGAATCCCTTGAATGCACAATTATGGCCAAGCACTTGAAATCTTAACAACTCAAATATGGAAGGCTTTTCGTAAGGGACTTTCTTTAAAACATACTCTTCTTGTCTTTTCAAATGATTGGAGTTTGTCTCATATGATTTCACTTTTCCTTCTGAACTTTAAGAGGTTTGGTGAGTGTTAAATACCTTAAAACCATTGAAAAGACTGTTGAAGACCATTGGGATTGAAAAACTAGCCATTAAAAGCCATTTAAAGATAAATCTGAAATTCTGAAAACTAGCCATTAGACCTTGAGTCGACCTCATGAGTCAACACTTGATGCATGAGTCGATCTCGTGGTCGACACTTGATGCAAAATCCAGAAATCTTGAAGTTCTGTCCCAGAGTTTTTCTCAGGCGATGAGTTGACCTCATGAGTCGACACTTGAAGTGTAAGTCGACCTCGTGAGTCGACACTTGGGCGTGCAACTTGAAACTTTGCATGCCAGTCTTCTAAAACTTCTGAATTTTCTTCATGAGTCGACCTTATGAGTCGACACTTGATTCTGTGCCATTCAAAAAAGCGTGCCAAACTTGAGTTTCTTAATGATTTGTCCATTAATCTATTTGATGGTTTTTCATAAAGGCCAAAGAGGTTGTTTTGACAATGTTCCAAGATGAAAAGCTCAATCAAACATGAAAAACTTCTAGCTCTCAGATTAGTAAACATGATACCTTTTTGTTGGAAAAATTGATGTACCTAAGACCTGAAATTCATACTCCAATTGAAACATTAGTCTAAACATATACTCAGCATTTTGTTATTCATCGAAACTGAGCCAAAGCCAACAATTATATTACACTATATTATTATATAATATATATTTTATAATGTTATATCTTTCTAATATTTCAAGTAAAATAAAATAAAATATATTAATATAATTTGTAATAATATAATATTATATACTATAATTTTATAATATTATATTTTATAATAACAAATATATTTTATTTTATTTTATTTAATATAACATAATTTTACATTATATATTTATATATAATATAAATACATTATAATAGAATTATCAATATAATATGTAAACATTAATTATTACATTATATTATCTATAAAATATAATATTATAAATTATATTATATAATATTATTATATTAATATAATATGACATGTTATATTTTATATGCTATTATATAAAATATATTATGTTGTATCATATATAATATAATATAATATATTTATATAATGTAGTATATTTATTTTAAATATATTTATATATTTATATATAATATAGTATATATTTAAATTATATATTTATATAGAATTTAAATATATTATATTAAATTTAATAACATAATATACATAAATTTAATATATTACTTAGTATATTTGATAGATAATATATATTTTTTAAATTTATTTGGAATGAAAAATAATTTTTAATATTTTTAATTTAAATATAAAAATATAAAATGTTTAATGTTTAATATAATTTATAATATAAAATATTTAAAAATTATATTTTTAATAAATAGCTAAAATATAAAATTTATTTTTTTAAAATAAAATATAGATTTAATTTAGAAATATTCTAAAAATTTAATTTTATATCATGCCACATTACCTGCATGTATTAAACACAATAATCTACATTACCTTTAATCCCAAGGTAAACAAACATTAGGATCAGATTTCCTAAGATGCCAATCTCTGAATGAAAGATTTTTCCAAACCTTATTTCCTACTTGATGTGGCACTGAATGCTCTGGAACCAAGGCTAGTGCGGGATGGGCTAACTAGACTTAAAAATTGATGCAGACCGTTGATCGTTAAGAAATGATCGCTAGATTAGGTGTCCAATTTAATTAAATTAAATATAATTAAATAGAAATAAAACCAGTAATTGACTAGATCAGGTTCTCAAGGTGGATCTCACCCGAAAACATGGAGTCTCATGAATCTTGGAAGAGTGAGATCGTCTCGAGGTTGTCCAAAATACCGAACCAACGGTTTGCGAGCGGGGTGGATCTGAAGCCGTTGGACCTGGAACACCAAAAATAAGCAATATACCAATCCCAAATCAAAATTAATAATAATCCCAATGCTTTGAGATCCATGTGCTCTGGGATCCATGCACTCTAGAATCCGTGCACTCTGGGATCCGTGTGGTGCAGAAGTCGGCTGCACATAACGTGATTGCTTTCACATTCGTGCCATTTTCTTCCTTCTTTGGTCTGATACAGGGGAGAACAGGGGAGGCTGAAGGCCTTGCAGTGGATCCCGGCAGTAGTTCGCCGGCGTTGGGTGGCGACGGCAGATCGGCCGCAGGGATCTCGGAGGCGACCGACGACGATGAATCGGAGGCGTCCCAGCGATTCTGGTCATGGGAGGACTGGCACAGGACGGTGGTTTGACGGCCGTGCGAAACAGGGAACGGTGGAGACGGACGAGGCGCTGGGCCAGAGGGAGGTTTTTCGGTTGGCGGTGGGTGCTCGGTCTATTGGACGGGGCGTTGGCCGTGGAGGGTACGTCTGCAGCGGTGGCTAGCACGGGAGGGGCCTCACGGAAGGGCTCAGATGGCATTGGTGGCGGGCAAAAGGGCCGGCTTGGCTCGGTTGGAGACTTTCGATCGGGCGGTGTTGGTGAGGCGTCGCAGGAAGCTAGGGGATCCAGCAACTTGGGGCTTCGGTCGGGCAGATCCTGGGGGAGAACGATGGTCGGACGGTGTTGGTGGGTGTTGGTCTTGCTTCGGTTGATTGGTTCGGGAAAATTCACTTGGAGGAGAAATAGAGGTGGGAAAACATAGAGAAGAGAAAGAGGAAAGAGAGAGAGGGAGAACCGCGAAGAGAGGAAGTAGAATCAGGAAGAAGAGGGATCCGAAAAGAGACGGAGAGGGGGAAGAAATTTGAGAAGAAGAGGGGGGAAGGAGTCGGGATGCACCCTGTTGTTTTCTCAAAATATTCTTCGCTAATTTTATTCATGAAGAAACATTTTTAAATAAGAAGTAAACTACCGATAAATATAAATCCTAAACAAACTCCAAACGATCAGAACTATAAGATTCCGATAACTATAAATATAAATAAAAAAAAACTAATCCCCGATTCGGAGATATCCCAAATCCCACGTACACCCAATAATAAAATAATAAGAAAAAAATACATCAAGATCCATGCTGAGCTGGCACCGAGATCTGGGCTAGCTGGATCTGGATCTGGATTGGTTGAATCTACTCAATGTCCCCATCATTTCCACTGTGGCGGGGAGAACTCGACTCCATCGAGTCAGGCTGGAGGTACTTAAATAGATTTGGATCAATGTTCTGCAGCTCCTCTTTAGTAATCCAGGAGTCCTCTGACTTCGGTCTGCCTTGCCAGTGAACCAGGTAGCAGTAGCAATTTCGACTCCTCGAAGACTTGATCTTCTTGTCCAAAATTCATTCAATCGCATCGTGCTTTCCTCTCATTTGGACTGGTGCTGGTGGGCTCTCAAGAGGAGGGTCACTCTCAAAGAAAGATGCAGGCTCAAATACATCAACAGGTGTTAATGCTGGTTCTTTATATTCAATTAGATCCAAATTATTAATCAAATTAACTCCTAATTGTTTTTCAGCTCTAGCCTCATGATCATGTTCTTCGTAGGCATCAGCTAATCCTGGATCAGCAGTGTAGATTTCTTCTTCAAAGACATCACCTAGATCTTCTTGTTCTTCAAGTGCCCCTATATGCAAGGTTCTAGACGGACACTAACTAGCTACATGACCTATTCCGTTACACCTAAAGCAGTGGATCTTAGAGCTACTTCCACGGGAAGTTTCTCCTATAATCCCTTTTCCTTTGTCATCTCTCTTAATTGGTGGGGTTGTAAATGGGGGTCGGCTACCAAGGATCTGACTAATGTTAGGTTGTGGACCAGTCGGGGCTTGGTTCATGCTAGGCCTTGGACCTAAAATTCTTGGTCTAGAAGGTTCAGGTCTACGAGTGATGGACATCTGCTGAAATCTGTCATAGTCCTGGGCTAATTGATATGCTTGCTCTAGACTATAAACTTCTCTCAAAAATAATTCCTTTTGGATATCTACTCTCAGACCAGCTCTAAACCGGGATAAAGTGACAGATGGGTCTTCACTCACATTACATTGCATAAGATATTCATCAAATTTATCGATGTAATCATTTACAGGTCCAGTTCCTTGGGTCAACCTTTGCCATTGGTCAAGGAGTTGCTATTGATAAGATGCAGGAAGATACTTCTCTCGAAGCTTATCCTTCATCTCATCCCATGTTCCAATGGGGTCCTGTCTCCTATGAATGGCTAACCTCTAGACATTGTGCCAATATAGTTTAGCTTGACCTAACAATCTCATTTGGGAAAACCTAACTTTCCTATCCTCAAACATATCATACCAGGAGAAGTAATGGTCCATATCAGCTTCCCAGTCAATATATTCTTTGGGGTCCAGGCGACCTACAAAACTCGGGGCATCAACCTTAACACTCCTCATGATTCGTTCATCTTGATCAATTGGGTTGTGATAAGGCCTAAGTGTTGGATGACTACCTACATCAAAACCTGGATGATCATGTCGATCCCTAGGGTCAGGTCGAAGGATTCAAGTACGACCACCATCATAACCCGAGTAGTCATTTCGGTCTCTAGGGTCTCTAGGATCTGGAACTCTAGGATCTGTAACTCTTGATAAAGAGTTCCTAATAGGATAATTGGTGTTCACTAATTGTTCCTCTTTAAGAGCTAATACCCTTGTATCTAAAGATCCTAACTTACTGTCAATGACTTCAAGTTTACCCATAATTTCCTGAATGGCAGTTTCTAGACTGGGATCCATTTTGTTATCTAAGGAAGAATATTCTAATTGATACTTGATTCTTGACCTAGTTGTCATGCAAAATTAAAATTGAAACTATCCCTAACCTAACCTATTTCTCTAATACCAAAATTGATGTGGCACTGAACGCTCTGAAACCAAGGCTGGTGCGGGACAGGCTAACTAGACTTAAAAATTGATGCGGACCGTTGATTGTTAAGAAACGATCGCTAGATTAGGATATCCAATTTAATTAAATTAAATCTAATTAAATAGAAATAAAACCAGCAATTGACTAGAACAGGTTCTCAAGGTGGATCTCACCCGAAAACATGGAGTCTCACGAATCTTGGAAGAGTGAGATCGTCTCGAGGTTGTCCAAACTACAGAACCAGCGGTTTGCGAGCGGGGTGGATCTGAAGCCGTTAGACCTGGAACACTAAAAACAAGCAATATATCAATCCCAAATCAAAATTAATAATAATCCCAATGCTTTGAGATTCATGTGCTCTAGGATCCGTGCACTCTGGAATCCGTGCGCTTTGGGATTCGTGTGGTGCAGAAGTCGGTAGCACAGAACGTGATTGCTTTCACGTTCGTGCCATTTTCTTCCTTCTTTGGTCTGATGCAGGGGAGAACAGGGGAAGCCGAGGGCCTTGCGGTGGATCCCGGCAGTAGTTCGCCGGTGTTGGGCAGCGACGGCGGATCGGCCACAGGGATCTCGGAGGCGACCGACGACAGTGAAGCGAAGGAGTCCCGGCAGTTCTGGTCACGGGAGGACTGGCACGGGACGGTGGTTTGATGGCCGTGTGGAACAAGGAACGGCGGAGACGGACAGGGCGCTGGGCCGGAGGGAGGTTTTCCAGTTGGCGGTGGGTGCTCGGTCTGTTGGACGGGGCATTGACCGTGGAGGGTACGTCTACAGCGGCGGCTAGCACGAGAGGGGCCTCACGGAAGGGCTCAGATGGCGTTGGTGGCGGGCGAAAGGGCCATCTTGGCTCGGTTGGAGACTTCCGGTCGGGCGGTGGTGGTGAGGCGTCGCAGGAGGCTAGGAGATCCAGTGACTTGGGGCTTCGATCGGGCAGATCTTGGGGGAGAACGGTGGTCGGATGGTGTTGGTGGGTGTTGGTTTTGCTTCAGTTGATTGGTTCGGGAAAAGTCACTTGGAGGAGAAATAGAGGAGGGAAAACATAGAGAAGAGAAAGAGGAAAGAGAGAGAGGGAGAACTGGGAAGAGAGGAAGTAGAATCAGGAAGAAGAGGGATCCGAGAAGAGTTGGAGAGGGGGAAGAAGAATCGAGAAGAAGAGAGGGGGAAGGAGTCGGGACGCACCCTGTTGTTTTCTCAAAATATTCTTCGCTAATTTTATTCATGAAGAAACATCTTTAAATAAGAAGTAAACTACCGATAAACATAAATCCTAAACAGACTCCAAATGATCAGAACTATAAGAAATTCTGATAACTCTAAATATAAATAAAAAAAAACTAATCCCCAATTCGGAGATATCCCAAATCCCACGTACACCCAATAATAAAATAATAAGAAAAAAATATATCAAGATCCATGCTGGGCTGGCACCGAGATCTGGGCTGGCTGGATCTGAATCTGGATTGGCTGGATCTGCTCAGTGTCCCCATCACTACTCCATCTAGAGAACCTCTTTGTCTATATATTCCTAAGGTAGAAGAAAACATATTCCCTTTGCAAATTAATAACCTAAATGGCACAATCAGTGGCCTTCTAAAATAGCTCCCTAAAGAATTCTTTTACATACCCAAAATAGGGGCAAAAGCTCGAACCTGCTATGAAGAAATTCTCCTATAAACCAGAAGCATCTAAATCCATCATACGATCAAGGTTATGGAAGAGAACTTTCCTTATCCTAACTCTTATTTTGCAGGTCTTTTTCCTTGAAGACTAGGATCCTCATCATAATCCCGATTCAACCAAAATAATAAAATTGGGAAACCAAGGAAATGAAGAATATAATTACCGGGATTATCAAGATGCTTGGAGTGATATATTCCATGTACAGAATCCCAAATTCAAATATTCCTGCTTCTTCAAATTCAAATATCATAGTCCCTTCCTTCCTATTAGGTTCCCTCAAAATTGGTGGTTAAAGTTTGGGAGTGACTCTAAGATACTATCTACCGAAATGAAGAAAGAATATTAAAAAGATATCCCAATCTAGAAGAATTTAATCTCATGAGATTCTACATAGAAATGGGATTACCATGGATTTTAAACTAGGAATTTTACATCAAGATGAAATAATTTCTAATGTTCTTTATAAGGAGAATGTATGTTAAAAGTTGGAACCTTTTCGGTGAGTAGCTTATTTTCCAAGGTCTCAAATTAGAAAAGACATTAGTTCCTTGTAAACATTCGGCTTATCTTCTATTAGACCCCAAATTAAGCCTCCAAGAAAGCTACGATATTCTCAAGAAAAATTATGAGGCCCTTGGTAGAGACATTGAACAAGCCCCACCATTCTTCAATCAGCTATATGGAAAAAATTACTATGGAGAAAATGAAGAGGGTTCAACAAAACTACCTACTCAAGCTACCTCATCTTCCACTACAAAGACCCCTTCTCTAGCAGAAGATAACACAAGCAAAATATTTGATCTCTTAGATGATGGGGACTTTGCCATGTTTCCTCCTGAAGTCCCGGGAAAAAGAGGCTTGTAAAAATTCTTAAAAAAAAAAGAAAGAAAGAAAATTGAAAAAAGCAAATGAAAAGAAAAAGTATTTTCTTACTAACTCTCTACCGAACCAATGGTAGAACTGTTTTCTTTGTAGGTATGGCATTACTCTTAAAACAAGAATAATCACCAAAATTTTGAATGTCAATCCTAGAAATTTTAGTTGAAGATCAATTGATTAATCTTAAAACAAAGATCAATCAAAAAAAGACTCATATAAAAGATTCGCTTTGCCACAATACACATTCCAAAGAAATCAACAAGTTCACAAATGGTGGGACCCATAGTTACTATCGAATACTATTCAATGTTAGTGTTTTCTAAAAGAAAGGTCTCGTCTAATGTTATTATTTAGACTAAAATCATTTTATGCCTCTTCGGCTATGAAAGGAGTGGCATGGAGAGAGCTGGAGGAGGCACTCAGGAAGGCATTTAGAGAGAGGGCAAAGGGGGGAGACATTTAGAGCAAGGGCGAGGCTCTAATGAAAGAGATAGAGGAAATTCTGAGGGAAAGGAAAGTGAGCTCACAGAAAGGAAGAAAATGCAGAGGTTACCTTCTATTTTCTACATTCCATTCCTACCTTCTATTACTTAGACCTTCTATCTCCACTTCCACTAATCATCTTCTACCTACCGCCATCACTATTCACTATTCACCTCCTACCTAACCTTCCACCTTATATCATCCATCTTCCACTCTATTACACCACTTATCTTCGATCTCCCATCTTTCCCCTTTATTACTATTCATCAATACTATTCACCCTCTTGAATAAGCCTCAATGTATATATTATACATATGAGTGTGAGTATCTGAAAGTCTATATATAAATGTACTGGCGTGAAAGTCTATATATAAGTATGCTTGGGAAAGGGTTTGAGAGAGTTGTTCTTTGTTTATACACAGTTCTTATGTAAGTGATCTTTCTTTTGTAAATAAAGTATGCTTTTCCGTTCTTTTTTTTTTTTGTTTCTTTTAATATTTGTATGCCCGATGCCTTACTGAAAAAACAGTATGTATCAGTAGTTTATTAACTATTAGGTATCTTGCTGAAAAAATAGTAAATGCAAATAGTTTACTTTTCTATATTTACTTTCTTGTACTTTATTTTTCTGTATTTACTTTTTTGCACTTATTAGCTAATGCTTAACTAAACCATGGGATAGCATTAGTTTATTTTCTCTTTTTCTAGTGCCTTACTGAACCATGGTAAGTATAGATAAATTATTTAAATTATACAGGATACTTCACTGATCCATGATAACTATTCATAGACTAAGTATAATTTATCATTGCTAATGCTTCAACTGAAACATGGTTAAGCATCTATTTACTATTTATTCCATAAGTTTCATCGTTTACTATTACATGCATAGTATATTTCATGGTGTATTTTATTATTATATTTAAAGCTTAGTGCACCTCGATCGTATCATTCATATTTAATCTCTCTTAATTTAGTTTACTTTGGTTAAATCCTTTAGTTTAGTTTAATTAAGAAAGAATCATATTTTTTTTACTTTTTTAGTTGTATACTATTTAAATAGTACTAAATAGTATCTTTTAATATTTTATTGGTACGTAGTGGAATAGTTACTTTGCATATTTTATTTGGAGTAGGTTGCATACGAATGCATTTCATATAGATTAACTTAGTTAAGTCTAGTTAATTAGCAAATTAAGTTTGTTTAACTTTTGTTTAGCTATTTTGTCCTTTTCTTTATTTCGTCTTTCGGTGTGCTTGGTTTGCATAAATAGATTAGGAAGCTTTTGCACGTAGGAAAGCATTAGGATTAATTAATTAATCATTTGCATGCATACATAGTAGCATTTAGGGGGTGAATAAGATCTAGTTAATAAAGTGATTTGCTGTGCGTTATTTGTAGATTCGGTGTCATGGTCACCAACCTACCTATAGTGATCTTCACGTACTGGAATACCTATGCATTGCATATTAATCAGCATTTTAGTTTGCATGTTCATTTGCATACTTGCATATTAATTGGATAGGGTAAAGTTGAGTTAAGCACATTATGTGTTGCTTGTAGATTCGATATCATAGAAGACTGACCTATCGAACAAAGATCAGTACTTCATACTAGCTTACCTGATTCCTTGCATTTTGCATGACATTTGCATTAATTAATTTAATTAATTAGTTATCTATTTATTCTCTATTTGCTTTGTCTGTAGTGAGTCTAGGTTTGCTTTACTTAGTTTTCTTATTTCCTAAATTTCTCATCTTGGTCTTTTTATCTTGGGTTGCATGCTGTTGGGTATCAAAGAAGCGGGGATTTTCATGTATCTGATTATTTGCGCAAGACATTTGGCATACGTTGCAATGAGCCATTTTATATACTGGGTAGCTTGTATTCAAAGTGGTATCAAAGCTAAAGAGTACTTTCATTTTTGTTGGAGGAAGGGTAGTTAGCTTTGTCTTGACCATGGTGGGCGCGCCGCCATAAGACCTGTTTTAAGCCGAGAGAAGGCATTGAAGGATAGTTAGTAGGCTAATCCTCTTTGAGTGAGCCACAAATAACTAGGACAATATCATTAGATCCTTCACAAAGAGTAGTACTATTAAACCTGAATACAACAATGATCGTACCCATTATACAAGGACCATGTCTATGAGGATTTAATAATAGTATAGCTAATTAGAGTATTCCCAGGGTAGATGCTCATTTTATCTGCAACTATGTCTTATTATAGTGATAGTGATTATGAAATAGATTATAATTATCAATTGGAATCTAGTTATGAGTTAGAAGACTTTGAGTCTAAAGAAGAAGTTGAACATGAATAAAAGAAGAAAATAATTCAAACAATGATGAAGAAATAGAAATTTAATATCATTCAGATAAAGATGAAGATGAAGATGCCGGAAAAATAGATATTGAACCTATTAGGAATAGTTTTGACTTTAACTATAGTTCAATTATCCCAAGTTTAGATATGATATCCTTAGGTTTAGTTATCATAAAAAAAGTTCAAAAAATTTCAAAAATAATTCTTATAAGTCGAAGGTGGAAAACCCATATTCAAGCTTTTTAAGTTTCCACCAAAAACAAAAAGGTTCCAAAAGCTTCAAGGTTGATAAAGAATGACTAAGGAAAGATATTGACTCTAAGGAAAATGCTCAAAGAGTTAAGAGTATCTTAGCGCCTATACTCCAAACAAAATTATTTTTATTAAAAACCTTTGGTGTAAGTAATTAGAAGCTGAAGAAATGAACATCCCCTTATTCATTTGGTTTGATAATTACTACCCCCAAAAGGCCTTGAAAAAGTTGATCCAAATCTTTGAGAATCTTTGATTAGAGATCTTTCTAAGAATTGGAAAACATTTCGGAAACCTAAAGTCCAGTCACCTCGCCCATCTAGAGTAGAACCCATAAGGCAGTTGAAATTAGAATTAGATTCATGAACCCACTAGGGTTGCTCGAAAAAAAAGAAAATGTATAATTAGATTCATGAACCCACTGGGGTTGATTTCCTAATTGAACTCATGCAAGAGAAAAGACATACTCATTTTCAGGATAATTTTCCAATTGAAATTGATAAAGAGAATCTTGAAGAATTTTTGGATAGGCCACTTGGACAAATTATGGAGCAAAAAAGTTTCATAGATACTACTGATTTTCATGATTTGCTCAAGTTGGATTTGAAAGATAATCTGATGCCAAATTTTCTTGAAGAAACTAAAAATGATCAAATTAGTGTTAAAGTATCTTCTAAATTTGATGTCAATCTTGGATCATCCTTCTCAAAAGAATTAATTGAACAACTTTGTTGTAGACTATATCCCTTGAAACATATAGAATATATAAATCTTTTTCAAAACTCAAGGATGAAGTAACCCACTTATCCAAAGAGTTTTATGAAAAGCTTTTCTTCAAAAAATCCTTTGATGAACCATTCTCTTCCAAAGAAGAAGCTAGATATTCTTCAAAAAAAATCGAATAAGGAATTATATGAAGTTGCATGGCCTTTTGCATTGAAATGGCAGCAGACAAGGAAAGGGGGGTGCCAAGGTTATTATAAACTATCGGCCACTTAATAAAGTTTTGCAATGGATAAGACATCCGGTACATAACAAACAAGATCTTATTAGGCGAATTCAAGGATGTCGAATTTATTCCAAATTTGATATGAAGTCGGGATTTTGGTAAATTCAAATTAAAGAAGAAGATGAACAAAATTGCTTTCACCGCACTATGAATGGAACGAATTGCCATTTGGATTAAAAAATGAACCCTCTAAATTTCAAAAAATTATGCATGAATTTTTTCTTTCTTTTACTTACTTTATAATTATATATATCGATGATGTTTTGATTTTTTCAGAAAATATTGACAAACACTAGAAACATTTACAAATATTTTACAAAACAATAATACAAAATGGATTAGTCATTTCTCAAAGAAAAATAAAACTATTTCAAGTCAATGTACTATTTTTAGAATATAAAATTAGGTATGATCAAATTTTTCTTTTAAATCAGATCATAGACTTTGCTAACAAATTTTCAAATGAAATTAAAGAAAAGGCAACTACAGTGGTTTTTGGGTTGCCTTAACTATATGGAAGACTTTTACCACGGTCTTGCCTATGATGGACAAACTTTAACCGATCTCCTGAGGAAAACTCCGATTGCTTGGTGCAATCAACATGCTGTTGAAGGGATTAAGAAAAAAGTGAAACATCTTCCTTGTCCTGATATTGTTTATCAAGATGCCTTCAAAATTATTGAAACCGATACCTCGGATCATGGATATGAAGGTATTCTTAAGCAGAAAAAGGATAAAATAAAGAAGAACCGGTAAGATTTATTTCGGGATCATGGAATGATATCCAAAAGAATAATTCAACTATTAAAAAAGAAGTCCTTGCCATCGTGAAGGTAATTTCTAAATTTCAAGAGGATTTGCCAAACTAACAATTCCTTTTACGTGTCAACTATAAAGCGGCTAAAAATGTTTTGCAAAAGGATGCAAAGAATTTAGTTTCTAAACAAATATTTGCAAGATGGCAGAGCATTCTAACTATTTTTGATTTAATATTGAATTTATTAAAAGAGAAGACAACTCTCTCCCTGACTTTTTATCTCGTGAATTTTTATAAGGAAGCGAATTGCAAAATGACCCATGACATGAAACAAAAGGATTCAATAGCAAGGAGCCAAAAAATATTCAATCTTTTTTTAATCCCGGTCTCTCTCTAGAAAGCTACAATATAATTAGTGAGGTATGGCAAACTCATCTTACAAACCAGAAGAAAGATTTGAAGAAAAGTAATTCTTTGTGTATCACGTGCGGTGTAGCAAATCTAGCATGGCCCGTACCGTACACTCCTATTGATCCAATTGTATCCACGATGGCATGACGGGACGGGTCTCTACGATTACGTAATCTGAAGATGCCATCTTGCAGTATTTTCAAACTGGCAAAATGACCATTCTGCCCTCATCGTTTTCGGTATAGGTTACGATATGAAAAATAGTTCTTATTCTATAAACAGGAAAAAAAAACCCATTTGCACTACGAAGCTCCATCCCAGAGTTCGTCCATTATTTTTGGATATCCCAGATACATCCATTTTATATTTTTGCTCCTCTTTGGTGGTCGAGAAATCGTTGGTGATCTTCCTTCAACATTTGATACACCTTCAAAATCTTGAAAAAATGGAGACAAGTGGTTTCATCTTTCAACGCAGACGACGAATACAAAAATAATGTAAGAAGGAAATGCAGATGGAGGAAAGAAGCACTGCAATCATTGTTTTTTCAGGAGGTAATTAGACCCCCTTAGGATCCATCCCAAAGGATGCTACAGAAGTAGAAACAGGTAAGGAAAATTTTTGATTCCTGCTTTGAGTTGACATTTGGCGTGTGAACTTTTTTTTACAATTTCTATATGAGTGTTGGAGTTTTTTAACTAGGGTGTCCCAAGTTTTGAACAAGGGTGTCGTAAGTTTTGAACAAGGGTATCTTAGGTTTTGAAAAAGGGTATCGTAAGTTTTTAATTAGGATGTCGTAGATTTTGAACTAGGATGTCGTAATTTCTGTTTTACTATTTTAATGTCAATCTTTAAAATTTATCTCTACAGAGGGATGTCACGATAATTTTTAAAAAAATATTAAGTATTCATAGTATAAAATCATGACACCGTAGTTCATATATTATGACACCCTAGTTCAAAACCTACGACACCCTAGCTCAAAACCTACGACACCCATGTAGAAATTATGAAAAAGAAGTTTTTAACCCCTCTACCTCTAATATATGGTAACCGTGGCTTATTTTATAACTCCCAAGGTATCATAAAATTGTCACGGATGCTGTAACATTAATCAAAATGGTCAAAACAGTATTACGACACCCTAGTTCAAAACCTACAATACCCTAGTTCAAAATCTATGATAACCATACAGAAATTATGAAAACGAAGTTTTTAACCCCTCTACAGGGTATCATAAAATTACCACGGATGCTATAACATTAATCAAAATGGTCAAAACAGTATTACGACATCCTAGTTCAAAATCTACGATTCTCTAGTTCAAAACTTATGACACCCATGCAGAAATTATGAAAAAGAAGTTTTTAACCCCTCTACCTATAATACATGGCAACCGTGGTTTGTTTTATGACTCCCAGGGTATCATAAAATTGCCATGGATGCTATAACATTAATCAAAATAGCCAAAATAGTATTACGACATCTTAGTTCAAAATCTATGACACCCATGCAAAAATTATGAAAAAAAAATTTTAACCCCTCTAACTCTAATACATGACAACCGTGGCTTATTTTATGACTCCTAGAGTGTCATAAAAATTTTTGTTTAGAATTTATTGCTTAACTTACATTTATATTTTACTTATATTTCAGGTGATCTTGCAGTAGTTCAGCTGCCTAGATTAAAGGCTTCGCAATTGTTTAAAAACCATTGCAAGCCAGTAGTGTATGCTGAACAAGTTTTGAAGATGGGTTTCTCAAGTTATCATTTAGAAATAACCCAAAAGACTCCTTTTAATGCGTTCATAGACATGCAACCATTTGTTGTCAACGGGCGTCTACTAGATGAAATTATTAGATGCTACAAGGGAGGAGACAAGTTTATTTTTTATGGCAAGGAACTTATATTCAACGTCGAAGACCTAGCCCTGATTTTGGGTCTGCCATGCCACGAAAAGAAGATTGAAATGGAAGATCAAGTTAAGAATGGTTGGTTATTCATACGATTTGGAAGAGAATTAAATCTGCAAAATAAGGGGCTGGAGAAGTTAATTGACCAACTTCATTCATCAAATTTACAAAAGGATGTCAAGGACACTATGAGATTATGGATTGCATATATGTTCGCAACATTCTTGTATCCAAAGTCAAATCAATTTTATTCAAGATTTATCATCCCTTACTTAGATGATTTATCCCAGTTGGGTCAAATAGATTGGGCTTCCACAATAAGGGAGTTGACTCTTATGTCTCTCCCAGATACTATTTTTTGCTTGAGATTCGAGGAGCCAGTTCTAACCAAGAGAAGTGACAAGGTTAGGAGGCAGCCAACCCTGTATGGATGTACAGCTGCTCTGTTGGTAAGTGTCATTAATATGCAGCAAAAGTATAATTACTTTATTTTAAATTTTCTATATATTTAACATACATGATTATTATGTACAGGTTTGGTTCCTTGAGCATAGTACCTTGAGAGCCCCAGCATATCCAAATAAATTGCCTAGGTTGTTAAAATGGTATGACAGCTAGGTGAAGACAAAGATTGTTGAGCCTACAAACTTGAAGCCTAATGAGTTAGTAAATAACAATATTTTTTCATTATAATATTAATGAACAATATATCATTATGATTAATATATGGTTATTTTGTTATTGTTCTTGGCTTGCAGGTAGAGGGAGCTATTGAGCATATGATAACGGAACAATGGCTTCTCACTGAAGAAACTGTAACAGCAACATCCTCTGAAAAAGAAAAAAGTTGTGCAAGCTGTGCACAGGTGAAGGCTGAAGTTGAAGAGATAAAGAAGAGGCTTGCGATAGTTGAAACTCTCCTTAGTTCATTAGTAAATAAAGGTACCAATGCCAATAAAGAAGGGTAGAAAGAGGCGGAGGGAGAAGATACTGAGGTTGAGGTGGAAGAAATTTTTGATAAAAAATTGAAAGATACCCTTGTAAGTGAGGAAGCTGAGGGGGAAAAAGAAAAAATCCAGATTCCTTCACTTATCAAAAGGGTAAAAAAAAGAACCTACGCTACGGAAGGCCTCCCAAATCATAACTGATTCTGCTTTCGAAACAGGCCCATCAAAAAAAAAGATGAAGATAGTGGGCACACCTCAGCCCAAGGAATCAAATTTGAATCTTCAAATTAAAGATGATGAAAATTTGATCAACACATTTTTAAAAGAAAAGATGAACTCGTAAGTTATATCTATTTTTTCTAATATGTATGCTAATTTATAGTCGAGAATATATAATATTCTTCATGATTATTAATTTCAGATATGTCATCTATAACAATAAATTCGGAGGCACTATCACTAGGAAAAATCTTTTTGATCTGATAAACAATGACATGATAGTTGATGATGCAAGTAATGGAGTATTATATAGTTTTATTCTTAATATTTATGTATGTTATGATATATTTTCTAATAATTATTATATTCATTTTTAGAATTTTATGAAATCAAGTTACTTATAATTAATCAGTTTATATTGTATTGACAGATAATTGATGCCGGGCAGGAGTTCATTACAAAGAACTAGACTGAGAATGCAAAAAGATATTATAAGAGTATAGTTGCACCTGTAATGACCTCTGGCATGTACCTAACATCAACATCACCGTATCATGAACTTGCTGAAACAGCAAGGAATATGTTTTTTGATGGAGTCAATGACATAGATAAGAAGGAATTTCGATTTCTATTTACTATCATAAACTCGGACAATTTTCACTGGCACCTGGTAGCGGTTGACATGCAAGAAAAGATTTTGATGCATCTGAATTCAATAAAACGTAATTCCAAGTACAAGACAAATGTAAGGAAGTGGCACAAGATACTAGGTCCAATGTTCCATATATTCTGTGACAATACTGAAGTATCCAAATAGTCCATGCGAGAGATTAGTGAATGCCCTTCCCAAGCTGCAGGATCACTGGACTGCGGTTTGTTTTGCTTGAAATACATGGATTTTATTGCTCGCAGGGACAGGCCTGATACTTGGAATTTCACAAAAAAATATATCAGCATATACCACCGCTAGTTAGCAGCAAAAGTTTTGAGAGAGAGTCTGAATCAAAAGATTGAAAGTGCTATTAAAAATTAACTTGTAAAGCAAATTATTTGTTATGTACTCTTTCTTTTCGATTCATTCACTTCTGTAATATGTTACATAAATTTGTAACTCACTTGAAGTTTATATTTTAAGCATCATTCTCAAAGAAAAATTCTGTAATTCATTCAACCAGTATTGTTTTGAATATTATTATCTTATAACATGTAGTCTTATGTAATTCATTCAAACAGTATTCTGTAATTCTTCATTGCTATGATGATGATATAAAGGAATGTTATATTTCTTGACAGGGTGTCGTAGCATTTGAATTAGGGTGCCGTAGCATTTGAACTAGGATGCCGTAGGTTTTGAACTAGGATGCCGTAGGTTTTGAACTAGGATGTCGCATGTTTTGAACTAGGATGTCAAAGATTTTGAACTAGAGTGTCGTAATATTATTTCAGCATTTTTTATTGATCTTTAAGTAGCCGGGGCTAATTTTGATAATCTGGGAGTCAATAATCAAGCCAATGATGACATATACCATATGTAGGAGGGATTAGAATCGTTTTATCTTATATTTTATGCATTGTTGTAGTTTTTGAACTAGGATATCGTAGGTTTTGAATTAGGGTGTCATAGCTTTTAAACTAGGATGTCGTAATATTGTTTCAGCATTTTTTATTGATCTTTAGCAGCCGGAGCTATTTTTGACAATCTGAGAGTCAATAACCAAGCCAATGATGACATGTACCACAAGTAGGATGGATTACAATCATTTTATCTTACATTTTTTGTATTATTGTAGTTTTTGAACTATGGTGTGTAGGTTTTGAACTAGGATGTCGTAGATTTTATACTATGATTTTGTGATATTGTTTCAGCATTTTTGATTGATCTTTAAGCAGCCGGGGCTATTCTTGACAATCTGGGAGTCAATAACTAAGCCAATGATGATATGTACCACAAGTAGGAGGGATTAGAATCGTTTTATCTTATATTTTTTGTATGGTTGTAGTTTTTGAACTAGGGTATTGTAGGTTTTGAACTAGGATGTTGTAGCTTTTGAACTAGGATGTCGTAATATCCAGATTCATTATAATTATGTTATCCATATTTTAGTCTTTGGCCACTTATAGTAGTACTAAAATTCATATTTGAAAATAAGTAGATTCTATAACATGTCCAATACATCCTGTTTGAAATTTCTTCCGATAATCTAAATAAATATAGGACTGTACATATATAGGACTATACCACAATTCAGCATTTTATATCCTCTCCTGTGTTAGTTGACTACATACATAAGCATCAAATTCATCTAAAAAAGGGTTCAAAGAAGGTACAGTGGGTTCAATTACTATTTCTGGTACTTCCACTACAATATGGGAAGTCTGTTTTTTGCTAGTACTACCTCTTCTTTCATTTTGCACAGGAGTGTCAACGGAAGCCTTATCCATATTTTTTCTTGATCTCTTTGATTTATTCTCGACTCCACTCTTAATTCTATTCTCTCGTGGATGACCTTTCATAGTAAGTTGGTCAGGATCCTGGATTAGAGTTCTCTGCTTTGCTTAACTGCATAATTAGCATCAACAGCTCTTCTGAATAATGGTGTAAGATATTCCATCACCAAATTGAAAACATCTTTAGACATGGAGGCTATCTCTGCAAGCTTCATCATTCGATGACTCATCAAAGCATATTTACGATCAATAAAATATAATATTTGTATTAGGATTTAATGACATATGATAAGTTAATATAAACTTAAAATAAGACATCTAAATTTAAATAATTTTTTGAGTGCGTACCGTGATTTTCGCGTGCTTTTATCATAAAATTGAGTATTGCATTTGAGATCGTTAAATTGATATTTCATGTTCTTGCACCATCTATTCAAGAAGTACTTATCTGGAATACGAAATATGTCGCTTTGATGAAGAACCAATAAGGCATGCCTACATAGGTAACCCTTGTACTCAAAGGATCTACACTGGCATTTAACATCCTCCAAAGTTTTATCATTTGAAACCTCATAATTTTAATAATCTCCTTATTGATTCCATTAACTTCAATTATTTTAAATGATTTAATAGAATATACATCACGATTATCAACTTCTTTAACTAATCTGGCATTTGATGCAGTTATTTCAAGGATCTCATTCTGAAATTTTTTGAATATGTGCCTTCTATATTTTCCTGCTACTTGCCTCAAAATGAGAGGATGTCTTTAGAAAGGACTTGTTTACAACGTTTTATTGTCTTCCTCATTTTCTACTTCATATCTTTTCTCCAAGGCATCTTCATACTTATCGATGAATTCCTTGAGCATAGTCTTCGAGTTTTTAAACCCATCAAAGAAGTAATTGATGCTCTCACTCCTTCATGAAATTGACATCCCTATGCATAAATATTCAAAAAATAAAAGCATATAAGATAAAAAAATTTGTTGAAAATTTTAAAAAATGAACATTAATCATTCATAATGACTAACAAACCTGCAAAAAATATATCTTTAAGATAAACTGGAATCCATTTATCCTGACATTTATATATGTCATTTAACCAATATACGGCCTTGCATTCTACATATTTCTCCATTAAATGTATACATCTTTCCTTGAAAGATACTATGGTAACTGAATCATATATCGTCTTTTCAAACTCAACCACAAATTTGGAATTTGTAGTGCAAATATGGCCAGTCTTTTCAGGAATCTTTTTCAAAATATGCCAAAGACAAAATCTATGTCGTGCATTGAAAAAAAACATCCCTAACAGTAGCCTCGATTACCTTATCTTGGTTAGTTATGATGGCATTAGGTAGTTGACCACCACTTGCATCCAGCCATGATTGGATTATCCATTTAAATGTCTCAATCATCTCATCTGATAACAATGCACAACCAAGCAATGTGGACTATCCATGATGGTTGACTCCGATAAATGGACAAAATAGCATTTGATATGTATTTGTCAAATAGGTTAAGTCAAAGGTCGGTACATCACTAAAGTAAATGCTTGCCAATCTTGACCTAGGATGGATCCAGAAGACAGTCCTGAGTTGTCCATTATCATTCAAGTCAAAAGTATAAAAAAAAATTAAATTTTTTACTTGTATTTGTGTGAAATAGATTACCATTAACTATGCATCTCCTTCTTTTAGCTGACTCTAACGTTCTCGACAAATAAAATTATGAGCATCCTTTTCTGTAAAATCTAATTGTCTTCTATCCCCCTTTCCTTCTAGCCATGGCAGAGTATATTTGACTTATGGGAATATTCACGGCATGCAAATTGCTGATCTCTGCCTTTTCTAGTATGTTGATCCTCCTATGGGACCGTAGATAACCAGCTGATGGTATAGACAGCTCATGGTTATGTTCTAGAAAAACATCAACCAAATCCACTTACCATTTTTAGAATTTAGTCTTGCTTTTATCGAAGCTTTAAAATCAGTTTTTCCAGTATCCCTAGGATTCATGGAGTTCTCAATTTTTATAGATTTTCCTTGCCTCCAACATGCCAAGTGCTTAAAGCATATATCTTTGTTGTTGTTGAACTTACTACACATTGTTGTGATTCCAAAACCTACTCTCCTTGCATATCCATTATAGAAATTGTATAAATCATTTGCAGAATTGAACTCCATACCAATTTTAGGATCAATAGACTCATTCTCTGTGATCGGGGTGATAGGAGAAGGCGCATTCCTCTGAACAACATCAGCAACCTCATCCAAATGATCATATTGGATTTTTTCCAGATTTCTAATTTCAATGCCATATTTAGAAATATCTGCATAAAAAATCATAAACATTAATATACATAGTTTTAGATGACATTTTATCTACAACATAATAAATAATGAGTTATGCATTGAATAGAATATGACACGACAGTGCAATAATACGGTCATAGAACCAATTATTTCTAAAAACAGAAATTTAAATTTATGACACCCTAATTAAAAGATTATGACACCCGATCATGAAACATTAAACTAAATATACTAACCCCTACTACCTAGAAAATCTATTACTTGTGGACTGAGTTATAACTCTTAGGATATCATAACATGGCATGGATGCAAAAAGTTCACAAATATATGCTGAAATAGTATTACAACATCTCAATTCAAACACTACGACACCTTAATAATAAACCTACGACATCCCTATACAAAAACTTAAATCGGATGTTTTGATCCTCCGTAACAGAAGTATTTCAGTATGCATTGATGATATATGATACCCATAATATAGTAAAATGCTTCTGAGAAAACTTGGGTATCAAAAATATCGAAACATGAACAACTCGGTACAAAATAGAAAATGAAATCTTTTAACATCTGTCATGGGACATTTCAATCGTGCATTGGCTTGAATAAGATTGTTGAATTGTGATAAAAGACTAGGAAGAAAAAAGATTTCAAAAAAAAGAAGTTTTTAATTTACGACACCCTAATTCAGAAGTTACGACACCCTAGTTAAAAGATTACGACACCCGACCATGAAACATAAAACTAAATATATTAACCCCTACTACCTGGAGAACCTATCACTTTTGGACTGAGTTATGACTCCTAGGATGTCATAACATGACATGGATGCAAAAAGTTCACAAATATATGTTGAAACAGTATTACGACACCCTAGTTATAAACCTACGACATCTCTGTACAAAAACTTAAATCGGATGTTTTGATCCTCTGTAACAGAAGTGTTTCGGTATGCATTGATGACATATAATACCCATAATATAGTAAAATGCTTTTGGAAAAACTTGGGTATCAAAAATATCGAAACATGAATAACTCGGTATTAAACAGAAAATAAAAGCTTTTATCCTCCGTTATGGGATATTTCAACCGTGCATTGGCTTGAATAAGATTGTTGGATTGTAATAAAAAGATCAGGAAGAAAATAGATTTCAAAAAAAAGGAGTTTTCAAGTTACGACATCCTAATTCAGAAGTTGCGATACCCTAGTTAAAAGATTAAGACACCCGATTATGAAACATGAAACTAAATATACTAACCCCTACTACCTAGAGAACCTATCACTTTTGGACTAAGTTATGACTCCTAGGATGTCATAATATGACATGGATGCAAAAAGTTCACAAATATATACTGAAACAATATTACGATACACCAGTTCAAACACTACGACATCCTAGTTATAAACCTACGACATCCCTGTACAAAAACTTAAACTGGATGTTTTGATCCTCCGTAATAGAAGTATTTCGGTATGCATTGATAATATATAAAATCCACAATATAGTAAAATGCTTCTAGGAAAACTTGGGTATCAAAAACATCAAAACATTAACAACTCGGTACAAAATAGAAAATGAAAGCTTTTATCTTCCGTCATGGAATATTTCAACCGTGCATTGGCTTGAATAAGATTGTTGAATTGTGATAAAAAGACCAGGAAGAAAAAAGATTTTAAAAAAAAGGAGTTTTCAAGTTATGACACCCTAGTTTAGAAGTTACGACATCCTAGTTAAAAGATTAAGACACCCGATTATGAAACATGAAACTAAATATACTAACCCCTACTACCTAGAGAACCTATCACTTTTGGACTGAGTTATGACTCCTAGGATGTCATAACATAATATGGATGCAAAAAGTTCATAAATATATGCTGAAACAGTATTACGACATTCCAGTTCAAACGCTACGACACCCAAGTTATAAACCTATGACATCTCTGTACAAAAACTTAAACCAGATGTTTTGATCATCCGTAACATAAGTATTTCGATATACATTGATGATATATGATACCCACAATATATTAAAATATTTTTGGAAAAACTTGGATATCAAAAATATCGAAACATGAACAACTTGGTATAAAATATAAAATGAAAGATTTTATCCTCCATCATGGGATATTTCAACTATGCATTGGCTTGAATAAGATTGTTGGATTGTGATATAAAGACCAGGAAAAAAAAAGATTTCAAGAAAAAGGAATTTTCAAGTTACGATACCCTAGTTCAGATGTTACGATACCCTAGTTAAAAGATTACGACACCCGATCATGAAACATGAAACTAAATATACTAACCTCTACTACCTAAAGAACCTATCACTTTTAGACTAAGTTATGACTCATAGGATGTCATAACATGACATGGATGCAAGAAGTTCACAACTATATGCTGAAACAGTATTACGATACCCCAATTCAAACACTATGACATCCTAGTTATAAACCTACGACATCCCTATACAAAAACTGAAACCGGATGTTTTGATCCTTCGTAATAGAAGTGTTTCAGTATGCATTGATGATATATGATACCCATAATGTAGTAAAATGCTTCTGCAAAAAATTGGGTATCAAAAACATCGAAACATAAACAACTCGGTACAAAATAGAAAATGAAAGCTTTTATCCTCCATCATGGAATATTCAATCATGCATTGGCTTGAATAAGATTGTTGGATTGTGATAAAAGGACCAAGAAGAAAAAAGATTTCAAAAAAAGGAGTTTTCAAGTCATGACACCCTAGTTCTGAAGTTACGACATCCTAGTTAAAAGATTATGACACACGATGATGAAACATGAAACTAAATATACTAACCCCTACTACTTGGAGAACCTATCACTTTTGAACTGAGTTATGACTCCTAGGATGTCATAACATGACATGGATACAAAAAGTTTACAAATATATGCTGAAACAGTATTACGACATCCTAGTTCAAATACTACGACATCCTAGTTATAAACCTAGGACATCCTTATACAAAAACTTAAACCGAATATTTTAATCCTCCGTAACAGAAGTGTTTCGGTATACATTGTTGATATATAATACCACAATATAGTAAAATGCTTATAGAAAAACTTGGATATCAAAAACATCAAAACATGAACAATTCGGTACAAAATATAAAATAAAAGCTTTTACCCTCCGTCATGGGATATTTTAACCATGCATTGGTTTGAATAAGATTGTTGGATTGTGATAAAAAGACCAGGAAAAAAAATATTTCAAAACAAAGGAGTTTTCAAGTTACGACATCTTAGTTCAGAAGTTACGACACCCGATCATGAAACATGAAACTAAATATACTAACCCCTACTACCTGGAGAAGCTATCACTTTTGAACTAAGTTATGACTCCTAGGATGTCATAACATGACATAGACACAAAAAATTCACAAATATATGCTGAAACAGTATTACGGCACCTTAATTCAAATACTACGACATCCTAGTTATAAACCTACGACATCCCTGTATAAAAACTTAAACCAGATATTTTGATCCTCCATAATAGAAGTGTTTCGGTATGCATTGATAATATATAATATCCATAATATAGTAAAATACTTCTAAAAAAACTTGGGTATCAAAAATATCGAAATATGAACAACTCAGTACAAAATAGAAAATAAAAACTTTTATCTTCCGTCATTGGATATTTCAACCATGTATTGGCTTGAATAAGATTGTTGGATTGTGATAAAAAGACCAGGAAGAAAAAAGATTTCAAAAAAAAGGAGTTTTCAAGTTACGACATCCTAGTTCAGAAGTTACAATACCCTAGTTAAAAGATTACGATATCTGATAATGAAACATGAAACTAAATATACTAACCCCTACTATCTGGAGAACCTATCACTTTTGGACTGAGTTATGATTTCTAAGATGTCATAACATGACATGGATGCAAAAAATTTACAAATATATGCTGAAACAGTATTACGACATCCCAGTTCAAACACTATGACATCTTAGTTATAAACCTACGATATCACTGTACAAAAACTTAAACCGAATATTTTGATCCTCCATAATATAAGTGTTTCGGTATGCATTTATGATACATGATACCCATAATATAATAAAACACTTCTGAAAAAACTTGAGTATCAAAAATATCGAAACATGAACAACTTGGTACAAAACATAAAATGAAAGTTTTTATCCTCCATCATGGAATATTTCAATCATGCATTGGCTTGAATACGATTGTTGGATTGTGATAAAAAGACTAGGAAGAAAAAGGATTTCAAAAAAAAAGGAGTTTTCAAGTTACGATACCTTAGTTCAGAAGTTACGACACCATAGCTAAAAGATTATGATACCCGATCATGAAACATGAAACTAAATATACTAACCCCTACTACCTTGAGAACCTATCACTTTTGGACTGAGTTATGACTCTAGGATGTCATAACATAACATAGATGTAAAAAGTTTACAAATATATGCTGAAACAGTATTATAATACCTAGTTCAAATACTATGATATCCTAGTTATAAACCTACGACATCCCTATACAAAAACTTAAACTATATTTATTATCTCCTCCTACTAGGATACCTATAACCTGTGGACTGAGTTATGACTCTCATAGTGTCATTAACTTTCTTTAACTACCAAAACAGTTGATGTAATAAAGGAACTATAAAAAGAAAACTAAAAAAACTGTTTTACTTCCTGTTGGAGATGATATTTTATCTTGAACGTATAGAAGAACTCTTCGGTGGCTTATTCCAACCTCGGATCAAAACAAAGGAAGTCTTCGATACCTTATTCCAATCTCGGACTAAAATAGAGTACTTTTTCAGATAGAAGAAGAAGCTAGTATTTATATTTGAAAGTTGATTTCTGTAACAGAACTCTCAAAACAAATTTTAGAGCAAGAGAGATTCTTTTTCAACCTTTATTGATTTCTTAGACAAAAACTAGAGCATGTTTCAGACTGAAATATTTCCATAAATCCAAACAAGATGATGGAGAAAAAGAGACTGGAAGGATAGGGACTAAATGAATATTTCGAATAAAAACTGAATCCTAATTAATGCTAGTCAAGCTCAACTTAAAAACCTCTTATACCTCTCATCCCGTCATGCTATATCCCATCCTGTCATGCCACCATGGATATAATTGGATTAATAGGAGCGTGCGGTGCGGGCCATGCTAGATTTGCTGCACCACTTGCGGTGCATAAAGAATTACTCTTTGAGAAAAGCCATGACCTCCTCGGCCCCATATTCTTAAAGAAGAAAATTCACTATATTATTAAAGAGCAAATAAAATTAATAGACAAACAAGCTATAGTTGTTACTTCAAAACTAGCAACTCTTTATGACCTCTGTGACCTAGTCGAAACTTCTACCATTATCAAGTTCAAAAGGGTTTATTAGTTGTCTTTAATTGAAGGTGGGAGCCGGGCTTGAAGAATGACAAAAAAAAAAAAAAAAAATTTGAAACTATGACCTATGGCTATGGTCAGGACCCCTGCACGAGGTCCAATTGATGTGACACCAAAACAGCATGGTTTGAAATTGAAAAGAAACCAAAGCACGAAAGGAAACAAGGGAATCCCATTTAAAGTCTAAATTAATCAAATATATAAAATTTAATTAAAAAATAAATAAGTTAAACAAATTATATAATATAAATATTTTAAATTTAAATTTAATTTATTTAATAAATAAATTAAATGAGTTAACCTGTTTATGATCCGAATTCATTTAAATTTAATTTAAATCTATTTAAAATAGATTGAATTTAGATTGACAGGTCGGATCATATTTTTCTATCCTTATTCACCGTAATCAGCCGATACTAATAAGAGTTGGACACTGGAAAGGAATATAGAAATTTCTGGATCCTGCCAGAATTTTTAGAAAAATTATCTAGATATGCTGGGATGATGACAGTCTATTTGTACCTTTTGAACTCTTTTTTAAGCATCTTGTCTTTCGAAAAACTAAAAGACTCCCAGAAATAAGAAAACTATCTTAAATAAAACAATAATATGTAATTTTGTTTTAAAAAAATCACTGACAACAAATTAAAGATAGTTATTGCAATGTATATGCTAAAATCGTTGTGCATAGGCAATTGGTTGTTTCGCCACAATAAAGACCTCATTTCCTATATTCTATCACATCATCTGAGACTTGTAGGCTTGTTCTTTGCTTACCAATGGGGTGGCATCTTTGTTATGTTTGCGCTCTGTTTGTCATCAAATGTTCCGCGAGGACATTTTTTTTCTTGACACCCCCATTTAATGTTGCAGACCAGATCACAGATCACAGTGAAATATAAAATTCACAAGAAAAAAAAAAATTGATAAAAAATAAGTCACAGCACAAGCAAATATAAAGAATTACGTGGTTCGAAGACTCTTGCTCCTACGTCCACGACCGCACAAGAACAAATCTCCACTATAGAAAGATTTACAGTAAGTTTTACGGGATGCTCATCCCAGCTCTCAAACAGGATGAAGAAAAGAAGAAAACAAAAAAAAAAATTACCCCAAAAAATATTTCTCACCCGGAAATAATTTTTTGGTAGAAGATATCTTGCCTCCCTACAGTTTTCTCTCTTTCTCTGCCTTTTTCTTTCTTGGAAAAGGTCTTCAGGGCTCTGTCATGCTCTCTGCATCCTCTAGGCTTCACAAGGTTCATATGGCTTTTAAAGAAGCCGAACAAGAGAAAAAACCCAACTAAGACCTAAAACATCAAAAACCAACTCCAACTGTCCGATCGAAGATCAAAAGCCCAGATCGCACTAAAAACAGCGCCAAATCAGGCCCAAAAGAGGTCGGATCCATCTCAACCGTTCGATCGAGCCATTGGACAGTCCAGATCAAAAGAAATCCCGTTGACCATGCGTACACCGCGCGAAACGCCTTAGGAAATGCGAGGAAATGCGTGGGAAATGCCAACACGAACGCCGCCTCCGCCTGGGCCTGGGCAGCACATCACGCGCCCGCGCGCCGGGCCTGGGCCGTGCGCACCCGCCTGTGCATGCCGGCGCGCTCGCCCGCATGCACCCGCGTGCTCGCCTGCGCGCACCTGGGCCATGCGCGTTGGTTGGGCTGAGCCTGGCCCAATTCGACCAGTCCAATCCATTTTTCCTTTTTTTTTTTTGGTTTTCTTTGGGCTGGGCTTCTGGGCTACTAGATAAGGCTCCAGCGCCTAACAACTCTCCTACTTGGAGACTTAGACACAATATCAGCATCCACCTGAAAAACAAAACAAACTTCCAAAACAAAAGTTAGTATCTTGTGCGGCGCCTCCAATCAACTAGCTCCGGAGGCTAATTAAGGCCATACACAGTCCCAATTTTTCTGCAGTGATCACCTTTGTCAGCATATCTGCTAAATTCTTTGAGCTATGAATTTTTTCCAGTGACAGACATCCATCTTCAAGCAATATCCTGGTGAAATGATATCTCAGCTGTATATGCTTCATTCTCGCATGGAACATCAGATTCTTCGCAAGATGAATAGCACTCTAACTGTCACAGAATAGTACACTGCAGCTTTGCTCTCTACCAAGCTCCTTCAGTAAATTTTGTAGCCAGATCATCTCTTTGCTAGCTTCAGTGATTGCCACATACTCCGCCTCGGTGGTGGAAAGAGCTACGATCTTTTGCAGTTGCGAGATCCAGCTCACCGCTGTCCCGCCAATGGTATACACATATCCAATCCTGCTCCTTGTATCAGCATCACCACCCAGGTCTGCATCCACATATCCCTGTAAAGTCAAACTGCCCCTACTGTAGTATAGACCGACATCCTTAGTACCTTTAAGATATTGCAGGATCCATTTGATAGCTTCCTAGTGTTGCTTGCCCGGATTTGCCATGTACCTGCTCACAGCTCCCATTGCATGGGCAATATCCAGCCTCATGCAAACCATTGAATACATCAAGCTGCCAACGGCTGAAGCATACGGAACCCTGGCCATTATCTTCAGCTCATCATCAATCTTGGATGATTGTTCCTTCGAAAGCTTGAAATGTGCGGCCAAAGATGTCTTCACCAGCTTTGCATCTGGCATATTAAATCTGTTCAACACCTTTGCAATATAGCTACTTTGAATCAACTTTAGTGTGCCCGCCGCTCTGTCTCTTTCGATCCTCAACCCAAGTATCTGCTTTGCTGCGTCCATGTTCTTCATTGCAAACTCTCTAGACAGCTCTCGTTTCCATCTTTCAATCTCTTGCATGTCTGGCCCAGCAATCAACATATCATCAACATACAAGAGTAATATCATGAAACTATCTTCAAGTATCTTAAAATAATAACAATGATCCTCCTGGCATCTAGCAAAACCATTGTTGATCATGAATCCATCAAACTTCTTGTACCATAACCTAGGGGCTTGTCTTAAACAATACAAGCTTTTCCTCATCTTGCATACTTGATCTTCTTTATCAGGGACCTCGAAGCCAACAGGCTACTGCATGTAAATGTCTTCATCTTTCTCATCGTGCAGAAAGACAATAGTAACATCCAGTTGCTCTAGGTGTAGGTCCTTCGCAGCTACAATGCTTAGAATAACTCGAATCGTAGAGAGCTTGACAACAGGAGAAAAAATCTCAGTATAATCTATACCCTCTTTCTGTTGGAATCCTTTCACAACTAGCCTCGCTTTATACCTCTTACTGTCATCGGGTTCCTCTTTGATCTTGTAGACCCATTTATTATACAGTGCTTTCTTTCCATTCGGTAGTGTGCTGAGCTCCCACGTCTTGTTCTTTATCAAGGATTGCATTTCATCCTTCATCGCCAGCTCCCACTTGACTGAATCTTTGCTCTCCATGGCCTTATCAAAGCACTCTGGCTCCCCTCCATCTGTCAACAGCAGGTAATGTAACGAGGGTGAGTACCTTACATGTGGTTTCGGGGTCCTTGCAGATCTTCTCAGTTGAGGTGTCTCTGGCTCAGGCTCAGGCTCAGGAACTCTTGCTCCCTCGGCAATGTCCTCCTCAATAATCTCTTCCAACTCTACTTGCTCTTTCTCCTTGTTTGCCTCTTCTGCTCTATCTGGAACACCTTGGTCCTTGTACAGGCTTCTCTCATTGAACACCACATTCTTGCTCCAGATGATTTTCCTGTCTTTTTCGCTCCAAAGCTTATAACTAAAATCTTCAGTGCCATAACCAATGAAGAAGCACTTTTTCGACTTTGCATCTAGCTTGTCTCTCTTCTCAGCGTTGACGTGGACATAGGAGACACAACCGAAGACCTTCAGGTGAGATAAGTTTGCTGATTTACCTATCCACTCTTCTTCAGGGATCTTACAATCAAGAGGGACGGAGGGACCTTTATTAATCAGGTAGGCAGCAGTGCTAACTGCCTCAGCCCAAAACATCTTGGGCAATCCAGCATGGAGCCTCATGCTCCTCGCTCTCTCGTTCAGGATACGGTTCATACGCTCAGCTATCCCGTTTTATTGTGGCGTACTCGGGATAGTCTTCTCTATCTTGATCCCATTAGCTGCGCAGAACTCCTTGAACTCGGTACTATTATACTCGCCTCCATTATCTGACCTTAGGCACTTGATCTTTTGTCCATACTCATTTTTCACTAAACTTTTTCACTTCCTAAAAGTGTCAAATATATTAGATTTATTCTGCATAAAATAAACCCATACATTCCTAGTGGAATCGTCGATAAATGTCACATAATAATTTAAGCCTCCAAGGGATGCCACCAGAGATGGACCCCACACATTGGTATATGAACTAGCTCCAGCTTTTTCGATCTTTGTGCTATGCCTGTCTTGATAAAGCTGACTCCCTTCTACTTCCCAAGAACATAATGCTCGCAGAAACCAACATCCATCGTCTTCAGACCAGCTAGCTTGCCATTCTTCTATAATACTTGCATTCCTTTTTGTCCCATGTGACCCAGACGGTAGTGCCACAACTCTGAGTCTGCCTGTGCCAAAGCTACTGCATCTTTCATGTTACCAGTCATGTAAAGGGTGCCCAACTTGCTTCCACGTGCTATCATCATAACACCCTTGACGATCTTCCAGGAGCCGCCAACAAAAGTTATGATATAACCCTCCGAGTCCAGTTGCCCAACTAAGATCAAGTTCCTCTTTAAACCAGGGACATGTCTGACATTCTTCAGCTTCCATACCGACTGATTCGGCATCTTGATATGAATATCACCTCTCCCCACGATGTCCAAAGGCTCATCATCTGCCAGATAAACCTTTCCAAAATTACCAGTTGTATAATTTCTCATACGTTCCATCTGTGAGGTAGAGTGAAACGAAGCACCGGAGTCTAGGATCCATGACTCCATCGAACAGTCCGCACTGAGAAACAAAGCATCTTCAGTATTCTCGATCGCTGCATTGACTGACTCTTCCTTCTGTCCTTTTTTCTTCCTTGCCCAGCAATTTTTCCTAGTGTGCCCTTTCTTACCGCAGTGCCAACAACCTCACCTCTAGGTCTTGATTGGCTCCTCTGCTTGGATTTGGATCTCCCGCGGTTGTTGCTACGCTGTGTAGTCCTCCCTCTGCCTTCTTGGGTCATCAAGGCAGATCCAGAGCTCCCACTGGCTTCTTTTCTCTTGATATCTTCACTGAGAATCAGGTTCCGAACCTCTTCAAATTTCAACTTGTTTGATCCGCAGGAACTGCTAACAACTGTCACAGTTGTACTCCAGCTCTCGGGCAAAGATGATAAGAGAATCAAAGCACGGACTTCATCCTCAAAACTGATGTCGACAGAACTTAACTGATTGATAATCAAATTGAACTCATTGATATGATCCGTGACAAACGCACCTTCTCTCATCTTGAGATTAAACAGACGACGTATAAGATAAACTTTATTGGAGGCCGAAGGCTTCTCATACATGTCGCACAGATCCTTCATCAAACCTGCTATCGTTTTCTCCTCCAGGATAATGAACCCGACATTCTTAGCCAACAACAGCCGAATAACTCCCAAAGCCTGGCGATCCAGCAAATCCTAGTCATTTTGCCATACATCGACAGGTTTTATACCCAACAGCGGTTGGTGAAGCTTCTTCTGATACAAATAATCCTCTATCTGCATCTTCCAGAAATCGAAGTCCTTTCCACCAAACCTGTCGATCTTAACTTTTTCTTCGTCTCCTGCCATTGCTCCCACTGAAACATGGTGCTCTGATACCAGTTGTTGCAGAACAGATCGCAGTGGAATATGAAATTCACAAGAAAAGAAAGGAAAAACCTGGTAAAAAATAAATCACAGCACAAGCAAATACAAGGGATTACGTGGTTTGGAGACTCCTGTTCCTACGTCCACGGTCGCACAAGAACAAATCTTCACTATAGAAAGATTTACAGGAAGTTTTACGGAATGCTCACCCCAGCCCTCAAACAGATGGAAGAAAAGAAGAAAACAAAAAAAAAATTATCCCAAAAAATATCTCACCTGCAAATAATTTTTTGATAGAAGATCTCTTGCCTCCATACAGTTTTCTCGCTTTCTCTTTCTCTGCCTTTTTCTTTCTTGGAAAAGGTCTTCAAGGCTCTGTCGTGCTCTCTGCATCCTCTAGGCTTCACAGGGTTCGTACGGCTTTTTAAAAAACCGAACAGGAGAAAAAACCCAACTAAGACCTAAAACATCAAGAACCAACTCCAGCCGTTCGATCGAAGATCAAAAGACAAGATCATGCCAAAAACATCACCAGATCAAGCCCAAAAGAGGTTGGATCCAACTCAACCGTCCGATCAAGCCATCGGACGGTCCAAATCAAAAGAAATCCCGTGGACCATGCGTACACCATGCGAAACGCTGGGAAATGCCAACACGAACGCCACCTTCACCTGGGCCTGGCCCACGCATGCCCGCATGCGCTACGCATGGGCCTAGGCTACGCATCACGCACCCGCGCGCCGGGCCTGGGCCGCGTGCATGCCTGCCCGTGCACCTCCAGTTCATTTTTCCTTTTTTTTTTTTTTGTTTAGTTTTCTTTGGGCTGAACTTCTGGACTACTGGACAAGGCTCCAACGCCTAACATTTAAGAGGTTCGAGAAGTCAGAAGCTTGCATTGAAGAAAAATATTTTCTTATTTATTCAAGAAGAGATGCAAACCTCTTTACCCATTACATGACCACTTCCATAATAGACTAAAAGAATCCAGCATGAAATGCTCCATAAAATGATTATAAATTAGATGACCTCTCTCCATTGACCCATTCCTTCAACAAACTTACCCAAGCAGCCAGCAGTTCAGCCTGCGGCGGTTCAATAGGTATCATAGGCAAATAGATAGCCTTCCAAACCACATTAGCCTTCTTAACTCATACCATCAAATTCATAATAGGCAAACAAAACCCTTCCTAGCACCAACCTGAATCTCATGAAAATAGGGTGAACCAACCAACTCGTGAAAGCATAGCTAGGCTTCCAATCATTGAGTTTGAGCAGACAATACAAAATGCAGAAGATAAGTCAGATGCAATATTGCTTTAATCCATGAACTTGGGAGGAGATTCCAAATCTGATTAGCGTGACTGCAACCTGACATCACATGAATGGTATCTTGCAGACATTACAAAATGCATTACTTTGCTACTAAAACACGAACACTGAAGGGTTCTCAATGCATCCGACCACAGCAAATTTTTTACTAGAGAAGTTTCACCTGGTGCAGTTTTTGACTTCAAAACTGGGACTCTATCTAAATTATCTTGTTGCACAACTGATGGGCCTCCATAACAATTACCTGTAGTTGGTTATTATATCCCCAGTACAGTTAATCAGGCCAGTCCCCTGTTAGCACAGCCATGATGAGAATCTGGCTATCAATCTCTAGAAATAGGCATGAAAGCAGCCATCATATTTTCCTTTCAGAAAGTAGGGGAAACTAAATAGTCATTTAGTTTTTTCCATGGCCAACAATTATAATACCGCCAATTTTTTTTTGTGAATATGAAATGCCATATCCTCCCATTGAACAATCACTACACGCATAGCAAGTCAGAAACACCACAGGTAAAACTATGACCATAACTAGAACTGGTTAACCAAAGCTATCATTAATTAAGGAAATCAGTTGAAAAATGGTGAGTACATTAAGGGGTTGCTTGGTGGTCACAAAGTTTTATTTAAACCATAAAATCTCGCTGTGAAACAATTTTATCAAAAACAAAGTATACATATCTTACAACCAAACAGTTTTTCTAGTATAGGCTTCAAGGAACAGGCATTTTCACATGACTCATTCAGGTCAGGGTAAAACCATTTTAGGGCCAAACAGCCCCTTAAAACATCAATCATGGCAGCATTTGCCAATATGGTTACAACACTTGTACTGTAATTAAAAATTTTGCAGATCTCATACTAAGCTAGACGATTATCATTCAAAAATATGATTACAAGCTCAAGGTGAGACTTATAAGTAAAATTATGTCCCCAACTTTTTCAGTTATATTTGATCCTTTGCTTTTGCATTGCCCTATTTTGTTTCTTTTTAACCTGTTTCACTCCATTCATCAAAGGAAAAAAAAGAGAAAGGAAAGAGGCAGTCAAGTATGAGTGTCATGGCTCTTATGAATATCACATATAGAAAATACATAACACCTTTGCTCATTTGAGTGGCAAGGGACATATATTATGAAGCATTTGGAAGGTTGTCAAGAATGAAGGGGCCCAGTTTCCCCATTCTAAATAAAGTCATTAACTTTTTGGAGACCATTGTTCGAGCTTCATCAAATGACTTGTGTGGTATCCTGAATGATTTTCTGAGTGCTGCAAGCTGTGCGTCAATGAGACTTTCAAGTTCATTCTCTTCCTCCAAGTTGCCTTTAAATCCTTTAAGTGTAACATACAATGTCCGCTGTACTTCCTTGACAACATCCTATGGAGAACAAATGGCTAAGATTGATATACAAGGATAGAAGGATGGTTTTGTAGGATATCGAGATTTTTAACATGCAGAACAAGCCAATTGCAAGAACAAAATCATCAATTAATGTTCATTAATAAACTAGTAAGCAGAGGTAGGTAGTGTGAGGTGGATGTCTTTGAGCTACCCTGCTGGTCAACTAGTCAAATTCTACAGATGATAGAGAAACTCTTTGTACCAACTTCACTAATCAAATTCAAGTTGTATATCATTATAGAACCAGATCTTCTTGAAGTTCATGATTATATTCCACATGATAAGAATAAGAGATTATATAGCTCTGTTGAAATACCATCCAATCTTGACATTATATCGATAGAAGAGCATACATATTACAAAAAATATGCTATGAAAGCATTTCCTAGATTTTCGTCGCTTCTCTTTCACATCAAGTTAGGATTTACAAGTATGAGAACAATCATATCTATTGATTAAGTTAAAATTAACTGGTGAACAGCACTTCTATGGGTTTCAACAAATAAATCTTTGCTACACTATTTATAGCCTCAATTCCACCACCATTTCATACTGCCCCCCCACCTCCTCGTTTTTTTTTTGGCTTGTGCACCAGCCCTCCAATAATATATTAAATTAAGTCTGTTTAAAATTGTCACGTCTGGAATTCAACAAAATTACACCTAATAGATAATGTAAACGATATGGGAGTTGTTTAGACATGTTGCAGGCATGATCATGTGATGCCATTTGCACAGTACAGCTTCTAGAACTTCCCATGTTTGTCCAATATTCAAAGGTAATTCGTAACAAAAGTCAATAAAAGTTACACACTTATCTGCATGAATATGGAAAATGCATCCTGATCAATGTATATTTGTGCTGCAGTTTCAGATCATCTCCTACTTATGTATACTAGAGCAGGTTCTCTTATCTAAGTATTATTAGAAAGGATTAAACGTGCATTCACAAAGCCTTGGCAAAAGTATAACAAAAGGATTGAGGAGCACAAGCATGCCCTAGCCACTAGGTTGGCTAAGTTTGCAAATTAGCTTCCAAATCTTTCCTAGAGGATAAAATAATTCTATGTTCACATTATATGTAGATGTGTTTAACTATTAAGAATAGGATAAAAAATTAACAAATAAGAGAAACAATTCAAATTGTATAAACTGAAGATCATGAAGACTAATTTCAAATTTTCTCAATCACTAAATGCATCTTCCAAAATATATTATAGCCCCTATAATAGGATTTAGTTGAAGGGTTAGTAAAGGAATGAAAAGCTGAAAAGAACTAAGATGAAAATTGCATAAAGGATTTGAAACCTTGTGCTAAGAGGACATATAGCTTAATTAATAATTGCAGTCAGTTCACAATTGAACCCCAAATAGTTAAATATTTTGTTATTTATGAATTTATCATGTACTTATGATTTGATCACCAAGAAAGATATAATTCCCTCAACTTACTCAAACTCAAATTTTTTAAGAACATTTAGGAAAAGTATAAAAATTGGCAAAAATAGAGTCTAGACCGTCCATGTACAATTCAAGCTACATTCCTCTTCTAGTTGAAAGAAAACATAGCTTTCCTAGAATAGACATGACTAGCAGAAATAATCATAAAACTTCTAAAATCCTTTGGGAGGTAGATCTTGATCTAATTATTCCTACATTGGGAGATATACCTCATGAAAGTCTGCCAAATAGAAAATTTGTTGCTTTGACCATCCCATTTCGAGGCCCTGATAATAAAATTTAGTGCTAATTGCTTAATGCATTGTATCCTTAAAGGTGGCTCCATATCGTAGAGCTTACAAAGTTACCTGATTTCAAAAAACAGGAACATGTCTTACAAGCAAGTTATAGCCTCTTGAAGTTTAGCATGTGATTTGGCTTTCTAATATGGTAGATCCACTCTTAGACCCAGTTTAGTCCTCCCTGTAATAATAGCCAAATTGATCCACATTAAGTCTAGTAATCCTCTTAGTTCAAGGTTCCCATTGTTTAGAAGTTTTAGCACTAGCTAAATCAAACCTAGAAATGGAAAGATGCCTAGTTCATTGTCTTATAGTTGAACCCCTTAGCATTGCTAGAAAGTTGACCACTCCAATAGATCCGAAAATACTCAATCTCTTGCATCCAGTTTCTGTAACTCTCCTTCAACAATGCAATCTTGATCTAGTGGCCTTTCCTGCTCCAACCATAGATTATCTATGGCTAGTAACATTGGTTCCTAGCCTTAGTTTTCTTTGCTCTTGGATCTTGGCGACCTATTTGCCCCACTTCTTGCCTTTCGATTCCACCAATTGGTAGATTGAGATCAAGATGGAAGGCTGCTCGTTGCCATCCTTGTTGACAACAATGATGAGGACTCTCCATCTCGATTTCAGTTGATTGATCGATGGAAACAAGAGATGAGAGCTACACCTCTCATGAATGGCATCAGCTTCTTATATCATGACCAACATGAATTTATTGCAGGCATTAATGATGAGAACTCTCCATCTCGATTTCAGTTGATTGATCGATGGAAACAAGAGATGAGAGCTACACCTCTCACGAATGGCATCAGCTTCTTATATCATGACCAACATGAATTTATTGCAGGCATTAACAAGTTGCTTCGCTTGGGTAAAAATTGCAACATCTATATTTATAGTGTAGGGGATTGATCATAAACTCCCTCTTGTCCTTTATGAATCAATACTCATCTATGGCCAATAGAAGACCGTAATTTGATCTTAAAGGTAGATGCTCCTAAAGATAACTTAGTTGATATCCAAATAAACTACTTCGCAAGTCATCTTGTCAATGTATCTCTCACTCATTGTGAATTTAAAGGTACATTGCTTAGGGATTTTCTGCTTGACATCATTTTGAATCCAATTGAAATGGTGGGAACATGGATGAGGCTTTGTCTGCAACTATAGCTTTTGAACAAACTTTAAGTAATGAGATTCCTTTGGCTTTCAAGATTAACAATAGCTTTGATAATACTCTACTCGAATCTTCAAGTTCTATGACGCTTCTGGGTTTGCCTTGGACATTGCCTCAGATTTTCTAGCCATTAAACTTAATTTTAAGTCTGCTTAAGCTCAACTAGCTCCTCAACCTCAATCACGTTGGAGACCACCTTCTGTTTCTTCTTAGGACCCTCCAACTTCTTTCTCTTCAAATGCAACTTAGGGTGAAACTTTCAAAACATCCTTGGTAGTCCTCTGATTCTATAGCGGTGATAACAATTTTTCTTAGTCATGTTCGTTTGCTTCTTGTTCTATTCCCCTTGCTTGGTTTTCCGTCACCTTTCTTGAACTTATCACCCTTCTTACCTTCTCTTGACTATTGTTGCTTCTCGATTTCCATGAACTTCATACTAGCATCATTAATATCTTCACCTTTAAAGAGTTTCAGCTCCTTTCGAATGCTTTCATGGAGATCTTTGATATCCATCATGAAAACTGCATGATCATTGATAAAAATCTTGATTCCAGAGTGAGATAGCTTGCTTTGGAACACAATAGTGGAGTCTTGAATAGACTGATCATACTTTTGCCACAGGTATTGCTGCTTAATCCACAGACTTTCCTTATGACTAACTAAATGGAATCGCTTCTTAATTGAGCTCTTCAATTTGCTCCAAGTTAGATTAAAAATATTTTTTTTATATGAATAGTTGGAAAGCTAATCTTGAGTAAGCGCACAGATGGAAAGCTTGAGACAAGTGAAAGCTACCTTTTGATACTAGCATATTCATAGATAGTGAACTAGGTCTTTAGCCAACTACTAGCTTCTTTACATTGACATATCCATCATATACAGGAATCTCGATTCAAGCTTCGACTTAAAGGGTTGTAAGAGATGGATTTTAAGTGCCTAAAAGTTCCTCATCCTCATTGGACGGTACATCCTCATATCCAGATATTAAAAATAGCTTTGCCATAGGAGTTGGTGGTGCTTATATTGAAAGTGTCACTAACTGAGATATGATTTCAATGAGTTCAGTAATTTTCTTCTCCAATTATGTAAAATGTCCGCTCATCTCATCTTCTATCGAGGTAGAAGTAATAGCCATACTCATCTTTATCATTCGATATACTTCAAGAACCCATAGTCCCTTTGTTATTGGCTTGTAATGCACACATATTTGACCATAAATTAAGGCTCTCATAGATGTAGCGGACAAAAGCTCTGACCAACTTGATCTGATTGGAGAGAAGTAATTCTCTCAATTCACTTAACTCGAATCTCTCATGAAAATATAAAAAAAGTAAAGAAATTAGCTATCTAAATTTCCTTTCATTTCATCAATCAATACAACTTAGTTACATAGCTTCTACTTATACTAGTGAGGTCTACCCTTACACCATTTCAGCTAGATTCCACTTTTAATTAAATGAAGACATAGCTTTCCTAAATAGATATGACTAGTGAAAGTAATCATAAAAAAGTTAAAACCTTACAAGTAGATCTTGATTTCTACATGAATTGTCTTCAGCTACTCTGCCTAATTCTTCTTGGATTGGGAGATATAAGATCAAAGTCATTCTCTAGATAAAATTTTTTGCTTTAACCAGCCCAATTTAGAGGCCCAAAAGATGGAATTTGGCCTTGATCACTTAGCCACCACATCCTAAGATGTCATAGAGCTCAAAAAGTTACCTGATTTCCAATAAAAAAACATTGTATGGGTAATTTTTGGCCTCTGGAAGTTTGGTGCACAATTCAGCTTCCTAATATGGTGGATCTCACTCCTAGACCTTGTCCAATCCTCCCAAAATAGCCAACGTCGTCCACATCTAGTATGATTATCCTCATGGATCTGATTATCCTCATGGATCAATGTATGTATATATGCACATATGTTTGTGTGTGTATGTATGTATGCATGTATGTACAATTTTTTATTGAATCAACAATGCAATTGGATTAAAGGATGAGGGGCATTTTAAAACAAATTGCTTATGTTACCTTGGTTCCCCGTGGAAAAGAGGATCAAGATATAAATGGATCTTGCAATAAGCATATAGAAATACAAATAAAGAGAAAGTGAAAGAAAAACATTAGTTAGTCTCCAAGTCTATTTATTGGACAAACAAGCAATTTTGACATTTTCACTATCTTCAGCAGCCACATGTGCATGCAAAGCAAAAGCAAATGGGTGAACGATAATGTGTTCCTTCTTCTAGTCCACTTATCCTACATCAATATATGAGTGTAAGCTCTAGTGTACACAAACAATTTTGTAAGAGAACTACAAGAGGGTAATATATAATGCTATAAACATTGAAATGCAAAATATACTACTAGATATCTAACTAGATTGTCAATATTGATTTAGTGATCCTTGCTAGTAAATAACAAATGAACTAAATCTGTTAGATACCCAAACATAAAACTTACCATAGTTACCTCCTAAGTTAAACTATGAATTTTGAAGATAGACATCAGTGACATGAAGCTACTTTACAATAACAAATATTTAACAGTAAAATGTTTAATACCTCAATATATAACACATCAGACTCATTCAATCGCCTTCTTTTCAGCAATGAATCTTTAAATATGTTCTCTCCATCAGGGATAGATGCTGGTCCTTCTCTTTGATAGTTGTCCAAGTGCACCAAGCGCTCCCAATGTAAGGGTGTTTTACGAGTGTTTAGAATAGCCAGAAGATATTGTGCAAGACGCTCTTCACCAACTACTGAATCTTTTACAGCCCCTAAACAATATGAGGAAACACGAGGTTGTTGTTATCCAATACTTTATAAACCAAACAGAATATCAAAGTCTAAAGATGGTAGTTAGTTGTACATGTTTATTTAACAAATGTTCTAAAATTAAAGATTATTTCATGCAAATCTTCTGTGATGTGTCATTTATGAAGAGCACCCAATCTTGTAAATTTAGAAGAGAAACTACCATTTATTAATTCATTCATTTTACATATAGCAAGCTGCAAAAAGAAACTCCTTTGAAAGTAAAACCATGAACAACCATTACCATCTAACATCACTACAGCCATCTGGGTCCGCTTCCATGTTTTAGAAAAACGTCCAAGCAACTGCCTAGGCACCCACCTCAGGTAGGACAAGCCCTTGCAAACCTCTTCCAAGGCCTGGGCAGCCAGTCTATGTGGGAGACATGTTTAGGTTACATTATAGCCCAGATGCAAATGTGTAAGACTAAAGGACCCTCTAGACTGGCTGCCCAGGCCACTGCCTGAGACATGTTTAGGTTACATCAGCCCAGATGCAAATGTGTAAGACTAAAGGACCCTGTTTCCATCGTGTCCTTGAGAATCAGAGAGGTTCGGAAGGGAAACAGAAGGTGTGGAGAGGGCTTCTAGTGGCACCTGATGGCAGCACCCATTGGTAGGATTTGGTGGCCTACGGCCGCCACGTGCATTTTATTTTGTTTCTTCCAACTTTCCACTCTCCCATCGCTTCCATTTCCTATCCTCTTCTTTCTTCTCATTTCTTCCTTGATCTTGTAGTTTTGTCTACCTGACATAGCAGGATTTGTCACTAGTTGCAATAGCCACTGTTACATATGATACATGCAGCAGCACTTCTAGTGTCATTGAATATAGTAGCGCAGGGATCGCCGAACCATGCTAAATTGACCGGTTCGGCACGGACCAAACCAGACCCGTGCCAAACCAGACCCGTGCCAAACCAGCACGGTTCGGCTATAAATAACGGTTCTCCCCTATTTATAAATATAAAAAAAATTTGGAATCTGTCTGAACTGTTCCTGAACCGGCCCGAAACGCGACGAATCGGTCGGTTCAGCCAATTTGGGACCGGTTCGGACCAGTTCAAACCGGTTTTCATTTTTTTTTTGTGTTACTGTGTGGTTTTTGGGGGGGCCGGGGGGGGGGGGGTGTGATATAAACGAACTAAGAGCCCGAGAGATCTCAGTTTTGAGTCAAAACTGAGAAAGAAAGCTGCAATGGTGATTTTTCCTAGATTTGAAGCCAATCAAATATCAAAATAGCAAGAAAGAAGGTGGATTCAAAATATTGTTTCATCTATAAATAGGTGCTGCCGTCTTTCTACTGTTTTGCAGCTCTAGAAATCCCCATGACATACAGGAAGCAGCTAATGAAGAAAAAAAATGCGGTAAAGTTTGGTAGCAAGCTAGAAGAATGAAAGGGTGTAGTGTGAAGCTTTGGAAATCTTTTATGTAAGTGACCTTAATATTAGATATTTTTCTACTTCACAAAGGATTTACAAACATCCATTGGTTCCAAATCTTTTGCACCTTCCATTTCCTATTCAACAACAATTTTATATCCTCATATATGAAGATGTTTGAATCATCTTGAAGACATGGAATTTCAGAAACTATTTTGATGTGGGAAAAACTAAAATAATTTGAGTTTTATTATAAATGATCATAAATTGGATGATTTTCTGAAATTGCTTCTAAATATCTGTGTCAATTGCCTTGGAAAGTTGGTCCTTGTGCTTGAATGATTATTATCTGTTGAGAATTTTCTAAAATCTCTCATCTAGTTGTAGGATATTTGTATAATTCCCTATGCTTCCTCTCTTTTCTTATTCACTGTAACCATGTTTAATTATCCTTATTTGATGTGATTTATATTGGATTTGATCTTATTCCTTTTAATGGGATTTGATCTTATTTCTTATTTCATGAAATGTGCACAGGATTTGATCTCATTCCTTATCTGATAGGATTTGATCTTATTTCTTATTTCAGAGGATGTGAATAGGATTTGATGTCCAAGGATCGCTGAATCGGTACCGGGACCCGTATCGATCAGCGGCCAGTATAGTACGGTCCATACAATACTGTATCGTACCGGTATTGATAAATTGAAAAAAAATAATCTCTCCCCTCTCAAGCAAGGATTGCTGAACCAAATATGAAATGAGCCCAAACAAGACCAAACTGGACGATACATACCGGTACGGTATCGTACCATACCGTACCGGTATGGAATTAATTTTTTTTTATTTTTTTAGTACCGGATTGATTTTAATAGGTGAACCGTACTGGCGGCTCTTGGCCGGTACAATACGGTATGCCCCGTACCAGGCAGTACGGGACAGTTCCGTGAACCATATGGAATTAATTATCCACTGAATAGCAAGAGAGCTAATCATATCTTTCTCATGGAATCAGAGCTCTTTTCATAAGGCATTTTTTTTTCCGCCACTACTTTTTTGTCTGTTTTCATCACTAAAGTCCATAGCCTTCTTCACTGTTGGTCCCATTGCCATCAACCTTGTTTGTCTTCATCATAGATGTCTTTAAAGTCAACCTCATCTGTCTTCATCGCAAACATTTCCATCGTTCTTGCTTTCCATCACAAAAGTCATCGTTGTTTGCAACCTCTCTATCAACCAAATCTAACTGTACTCCTGTTGTCAGTTAATCTCTCTGTTGTTGCTATTATTTGATCCCTTCTCCTAGTCAACATGTCTGTAGCTTCTAAGGCCACCAAGTCCAGACCTTCTGGACCCGTCTCAGGAACAACTCAACCCATTTTAAATGGTGAACTGCAGGCTATGAATCCTTCCTACCATGTTGATGGGAAGAATTACCTTTAATGGTCATAGTTGGTGAAAACTTTTCTCAAGGGATGTGGTACGCTAAATCATTTAATTGCTCCTGGTCCGAGTCCCTCGAATCCAAAATTCCTTACATGGATGAAGCTGATTATTCCATGATCATGTTATGGCTATGGAACTCAATGCAACCCGTAGTCGCCGCAATTGCATGTTTCTCTCATCTACTAAAGAAATATGGGACACTATTGGACAAATGTATTCCAAAGTTGAGGACGTAGCTGTTATTTATGAACTTAAAAATAAAATCTCCCACACCAAAAAAGGTTCTCTTTTTATCATTGAATATTATAATCTTATGAATGGCTTGTGGCTTGAGTTAGACCACTATCAAGCCATCAAGATGTCTTGCCATAAAGATACTAATACCCTTCTAAGTCTTGTGAAACAAGATTGTCTCTTCAAGTTTCTTGCAAGACTAAATATCGAATATGATCAAGTTTGTGTTCAGATTCTAGGACGGGAGTGAATTCCATAATTTAAGGAGGCCTTCTCTATCATCCAGGCTGAGGAAAGCCGCTGAAATGTAATGCTCGAATCCCTCCCTTCAAAAGGATATCTGCCTTGATATCTACCCAAGAGTTCAGATGGAGATCACAAGCCAAATATTTTTGAAGCAAAACTGGATGATCGTGCTTCAAACAACCCTTCCAAGCAGCCCAATCATGATAGTTTTTGGTGTACTTACCACAAGAAGCCTTGCCACACAAAGGATAATTGTTTTAAGTTTTACAACAAAGCACAAGTCTAGTAGAACCTGGGGATTCAAAGGGAAACAGCGAAATCAAGCTAATTTCACCAAGTAGGAACCCATACCTAAAAAACCTGAAGAAGCAAAATTTCAAAAATTCAACAAAGAGGAGGTTGAGAAATTACAAGGTCTCCTAAACTCTATCTACTTTTGGTTCATGTTCCTTGGCTCAATCTAGTGACTTATTTCTAATTCTCTTAATGCTGACATATTGTCTCATTCTTGCTCCTAGATACTTGACTCAGGAGCAACGGATCATATGACCCATAGCCCATCTCGATTTGAGACCTACAAACCATGCTTTGGAAATCAAACAATTACCATGGCTAGTGGTTCCCATCAGGGTTTTCCAAACCGTGCCGAACCGGCCGGTTCGGGACGTACCGAACTGTACCGATGGCCGGCACAGTTCGGCTTTAAAAAATGGCACAGCCACCATAAAAAATCCAAAAAAAAAAATATTTCCGCAATGTACCGGAACCGAACCGGGCGGTTCGACGCGGTTCGGCCCGGTTCGAGATGGTTCCGGGTGGTACAATGGGAGGGGGCAGGTGGGCCCCAATGTTTTTGTTTGTCACATGGCACTGTAGCCATGTGACAGCTTTGAGAGGGGGGGATTTCGTTGGGTTTTAAGCAATGGAAAAGGCAGAGAGCTCGTAAGAGCTCTCTGCTGCAGCACCGTGGAAGGAAATTGATCCAAAAAAAAAATTAGTGGATCAATTTAAAGCCAATCCAACCTGCAAAAATCAAAGGGGAAGCTAGAATCAAGTTCCATATACCTTTCTTTTTCCATATTTTTCTCTTTCGTATCGTTATTTTTTTGTTAAAATCCGTGCAAAATTGAAAATTAAGAAATGCTGTCAAAATTTATTTGTTGGGAATGATTTTAGAGTATATTGTAGATCTAGGATAGATCTATACAATGATACTAAAATCTTAATTTTTTGTTAAGTATATAATTTTTTAAATTAAAAATTAATTTCGGATTAATAAATTAATTTAAAAAAATAATTAGAAAAAAAAACTGTAATTATAAATTATTAATCTAGGGCTTGTAAGCTACTCTCTCTATAAATTTCATGTCGATTTATTCAAGTTTTGTGCATCTCATGAACAGTGCCTGTAGATCTTAAATTGAAAAAAAAGTGACTTTTAATGCATTTCTAGGCTCTTAAAAAAATATATGTAGCATGTATGATGGAATCCTACATGAATCTAAAATTTAAATTTTTTTTTATTTTTCTTTATTTTTTGAATTTTTTTAATTAAAAAAATAAAAAAATTAAATTAAATTTTAAAAATTAGGTTAATTAACTGTTAATTAATAAACATTATTATTGACCTTATATGTAATTTAAATATTCAGGTATGGATCCATCAAGGAGGAAGAAAGATCCGGAGCGGGACATTTGCTGGTTACATGGAGAGATGCTCTCGGGTCGGCATCACTGGAGGTGTAAATGGTGCAATACCGAATTCAAAGGTGGGGGAGTAACAAGGTTGAAGCAGCACTTGGCTGGCAGCTATCCTGATGTATCTGCATGCCGACAGTGTCCACAGGAGGTCCGTTAGTTGATGAAAAAATACTTTGCTGAGTTTAAAGCTGGGAAGGAAAGAACAACAAAGAAGGCAGAGGTGGACCGCAGAGCCGCAGAACCACCTTCTTATCATTTCAGGGAGTCAGATGAAGCATCTATTCCTTCTGATGAGGAGGCACAGATGGAGGCTACTATTCAGGCAAGCTTGTATAAGCAGAGGTAGCAGGAGGAGGCAGCCAGGCAAGACAGCGATTCGGGCCATCAACTTTTGAGTCAGGATCGAGATCCGCTTCTGCTAGTGCTCTAGGAGAGTCTGAAACATAGTTTAAGAGGACCTCAGTCAGAGAGCCCGTCAGGAGAGGCACCGGCCGTATTGCATCCATGTTGGGAGCATTTGGCAGTAGAAGGAAGTCTTCCAGGCCCAGGGACATTCCAGAGGGAACCACTATCCATGATGTCGATCCACATGCATTTTCCGGTAAAGATTCGAAGCAACAGAGGATGACACAATGCTGAAGAAGGATAAGAAGGATATGTGGCGGGCCATCTCCTCTTAGTTTCATTTCAGTCATATCCCAGCCCATGCAGCAGACAATCCATATTATCGCTTTGCTATTTCATCTATACAGGCTGCTGGTGCAGGTGTAGATCCTCCAGCATCGAGGGATATCTATGGTCATCTTCTGGACAGCAATAAGGAAGAGCTAGAAGGATGGATATCCTCATATCATAGCAAGTGGCCTGTGTATGGATTGACGATGATGTGTGATGATTGGACTGGTCCTACTAGACGGAGCATCATCCATTTCTTGACTTATTATGATGGGAAGACTTTTTCAGAAGTCTATTGATGCTTCAGATCATGTGCACGATGCCAGTTATATCCTCAGATTGATGGAGAAGGTGATTGATCAGGTGGGAGAGCGTAATGTCGTGCAGGTCATCACTGATAATGGACCACAGTATAGGGCCGCAGGGCAGATCCTGATGGAGCGGCGGCCGCATATTTTCTGGACCCCTTGTGCTGCACATTGTATAGATCTCATGTTGATGAATATTGGTAAAATTCGCAGGGTGCAGAAGATTGTTGAGCTAGCATAGTCTATCACTAGATTTATATATAACCATACATGGATCTTATCATTGATGAGGAGCTTTACAGGGAAGAAATATTGAGACCGGGGATCACACGGTTTGCAACTAATTACATTGCACTTAATAGTCTTCTTAACAAGAAAGCAGAGCTGCGTCAGATGTTTATCGGTCAGGACTGGCAGGAGAGCAGATATACCAGGGCAAATACTGAGGGAAGCAATGTAGAGAATTTAGTGAGGAGACAGACATTCTGGCAGCGGGCTCCGCGTGGTGATACGATTTCATATAGGCAACGGGCTCCGCGTGGTCGTTCGGGACACGATACAGCTGCAGCTCTTGCACATGGAGTAGGATCCATGGATGTATCTGGATCATCCTCATATTCAGGATCCTCTTATCCGCAGCTACCAGTAACTTCTGGTCCATATGATCCATATGGTGCATCTGAGACGTCAGCATCCAGTGGTTATTATCCCGGAGAATCTTATGCATCTGATTTTGTTGCTGGTATATTTGGATTCCCCCCTGCACTGCCATATCGTCAGTCTCTGGACAGCTCTCAGAGTCGGGACATCAGAGAGGGATCTGCGATTAGTTATGACCCGTCACGTATACCTCCTGGGATGAGCTTAGAGGAGTATCATGCTGCCTGGCAGGAGGGACATGCCGACTTTCCTACGGAGTACATACATGATCCCTATATTTATAGACATCGTCACTCTACCCGATTCTAGACATTGGTATGTAATTATATGTTTATGACACATTTTACTTTCATTAATTACTGATAATCTTAGTTTAATTATCATTTTTTTTTATTTCAATTGAAAATAGTCCTAAATATTAGTATTTAGTCTTAAACCCTAAAGCGGTACGCCATCCTAAATCCTAAATCCTAAACCGGCCTAAACCCTTAAAAAATAAACTCTAAACCCTAAACCCTTAAAAATTAAAATAAATACCTTAAACTTACAAAAAAACAAAAAAAAAAATTTGGGCATACCGGTTTGGACCGGTACGCCCCGCCGTACCGTGTCGGCACGGTACAGTTCGATACCGAACCGGTACCGGTCGGCCACCGGTAAGGCATCCGATACCGGGAACCTTGGTTCCCATATTATCATAGCCGATTAAGGCCAAATTTTCTTAGCCCCATCCATTTAAAAAATGTTACGTATTTCAAAAATTATCCACTGATCTAATCTCCAGTCATCAACCCACCAAAGATTTAAATTGTTATATGATATTTTTTGATACTCATTGCTTCCTTCAAGACAGTCATGGGAAGGATGATTGGGTCCACTAAGGAACATAATGGCCTTTACTACCTTAAAACTACCAATAGTTCTTCTACTCCTACAAATTGGCTCACTCTCTCCTACACATCGACCAATTCTGCTCATCCTTTCCCTTCCAATGAATCTGAAATCTAGATCCAACATCTTCATCTTGGCCATCCACCTTTCATTTTGCTAAAAAATGTTATCTTTTATTGTTCAATAATGTTGATGTTCAAAGCTTTTATTGTGACACTTGTGAATTTGCTAAACATTGTTGTGTGTCATTCCCTTTGAGTATTAATAAATCTTCTAAACCTTTTCTTCTCATACATACTGATATTTGGGATGCATCTAGAATTCCTACTCTACTGGGGCAAAGTGATTTTTGTCATTCATTGATGACTATACTAGGATCACGTGGATATATCTTATAAAGAAAAAATCTGAGGTTAGCCATATAATTCCATCTTCCACCAAATGATAAAGGATTCATTCTAATAATGCTCAAGATTATTTTAACTTCACTCTTGTTCCTTCTTTCACAAAGAAGGAATAATTCATGAATCATCCTGTGTTACATTATCCCAACAAAAGATAAGTTGCATTACCCCAACAAAAGATAAGAACGAATAATTATATTTTCTTACTTCTTCATGGTACAGGTGGGCTCTATATATAGAGCAATAATGAATCCCCAATTGATGTATTTCATAATACAGAGGATATTCATGATTGACATATTTTTCAATATATATAATTGATATATTTATCAATATACATAATTGATATGTTTTCCTAATTGATATGCAATCATATTATAGTAATTACTATACTAGTAATTACTATCTACTTCCATATACACCAACAGGGAAGCAGAGAGAAAAAACTGACATCTTCTAGATGTCACTCGTGCCCTTCTTTTCCATTCTAATGCTCTGAAATTTCTTTGGAAAGATGCTGTCCTTATAGCATCCTTCCTAGCTAATAGAGTCCCTTCATATGTTCTTGGTAATTAATCTCCCATTCACCTATTGTCTACCTTTCATTTTGAGCTTCATTACCCAAGTAATCTTCCTTTTCATGTCTTTAGGTGTGTCTCCTATGTCCATGTTCATAAACAACACTAGGGAAAGTTTGATCCTAGACCTCTAAAATATGTTTTTGTGGGCTATTCCAGTACTAAAAAAGAGTATAAATGTTATCATCCTCCTACTTAGAAAATGTTTATCTCCATGGATGCCACCTTTAATAAGAATCAATTTTATTTTTCCGAAACACATTCCTTTCTTTAAGGGAAGCCTAAGGATGGTTCAGAATGAGTTGTCCTTAATAATCTCGAGAGTCTATAGCCTATGCCTCCTTCATATGAATCATCCTCATATGAGCCAGGACGAGACATTAAAAATCAGCAACAAACGTAGCCTAAATTACTATAGTATTCAAGGAGAAAGAAAAGGTGATTTCTAAATCAATGCAGACACAAGACTCCAATCCAGATAAACAAGAGCTAGGTAAACTAGTTTCTTTCACTGATTCTATTCCTAATAAATCTGTTCTTGAAGAGCCTATTTCTTAAGATCTAGATCTTCCAAATGCCTTGAGAAAGGCCACTAGAAAGTGCATTCAACATCTAATCTATTCAATTTCACAATTTGTCTCCCTTCATCACCTTTCTTCCCAATATAAAAGTTTCATCTCTACTCTAGACTCAATTGATATCCCTAAAACCATACAAAAGGCATTAAAGGACAAGAATTGGGTATAAGCCAGGGAAGAGGAAATGACTGCACTAGAGAAGAATAAGACTTGGAAGGTTGTGACTAGGCCAAAAAGGGAAACAACTAGTTGGATGCAAATGGGTTTACACTTTAAAATACAAAGCAAATGGATCTCTTGAGAAGTACAAGGCAAGATTAGTTACAAAAGGATATACACAAATCAATGGGATCGACTACTAGAAAAGTTTTGCATCAGTAGCAAAGATGAATATTATAAGAATTCTATTATCTCTTGCTACTATGTTTGATTGGGACTTGTAGCAATTTGATGTAAAAAATGCATTCCTACATTGAGATTTGGAAGAAAAGGTCTTTATGGAGCCACCACTCAGGTTTGATGGAGATTTTGGCACTGTTAAAATGTCATTTGCAAAAGGCTTTGTACGGCCTAAAACAATCTCCTATAGCATGGTTTGGAAGATTTACAAAGGTGATGCTAAGAATAGGATACAAAAAAAGCTAGGGAGACCATGCTTTATTTATAAAATACTCAAGTAAAGGTGAAGTTATAGCCTTACTAGTATATATAGATGATATTATTGTGACAAAAAATGATGTAGCTGAAAGAGAATCTCTTAGAAAAAGATTAGCTCAAGAATTTGAGATCAAAGACTTAAAAAATTGAAATACTTCCTAGGCATTGAAGTGGCTTACTCAAAAATGGGTATATTTATCTCTCAAAGAGAATATGTACTAGATCTTCTTAAAAAAACCAGAAATCTTTGTAGCAAAGCAGCAAGTACGTCTATTGATTATAATCACAGGATAGGAAGAACTGAAGGAGGTAGTTTAATTGATAAGGGAAGATATCAGAGACATGTAGGCAGATTAATTTATCTCTCACATACAAGACTAGACATAGTCAACTCTGAGTGTAGTCAACCAGTTTACACATGATCCAAAAGAACACTTGCAAGCAATTTACACTTCATAAAATCCTCCATAATCTTAAAGCTACACCAAGTAAAGAAATCTTGTTTCAAAAAGAAGAGCTTAGTCTTGAGTCCTATATTGATGCTGATTATGCTAGATCACAAGTAGATAAAAGGTCAATATCAAGACATTGCATGTTCCTAAGAGGTAATCTGATGACTTGGAGTAAAAGCAAATGTGATTGCAAGGTCTAATGTTGAGGCTAAGTTCATAACCATGGCTCAGAAAATTTGTGAACTACTATAGATAAAAATGATCTAGTATGACTTAAAGATCAAGAGAGAGGGAACGATGAAGCTATATTATGACAAGTCTATCATTAATATTACACATAATCCGATTCAACATAATCAAACCAAGCACATTAAGATAGACATTTCATAAAGGAGGTGGACGGTCAATTGATTAGTATCCCATATATGCTATTAGAGCAGGATTTACGGTACTGTCCCAAATCGCCTAGTTCAGGGTGTACCATACTGTACCGATCAAGATCCAGTACGGTCCAGTCCTAAAAAATAATCCGGGATCCGAACCATAAAAATTGGCTAGAACCAGACCGATACGGGTCGGTTTGATACAGTACTGGTTGGTTCAACTAGTACGGCCTGGTTCAGTCCGATTCGGACTCAATTCAGGTTTGGTTCAGGTCCGGTTCAATAATCCTTGCTTGAAAGGGGGAGGAAGATAATTTTTTTCAACTTACCAAGACTGGTACATGTACCAGTACAGTACGGTACGATACCGTACCGGTTGCTGATCGATACAGGTCTCGATACCGGTTAAGCGATCCTTGCATTAGAGAATCAGTTGATATTCTAATCAAGGGCCTACCTATAATAAGATTTCAAGAAATTATTAGCAAACTGGTAATGGAAGACATCCACTCATCAGCTAAGGGGAAGTGTTGAGAATTTTCTAAAATATCTCATCTAGTTGTAAGATATTTATATAGTTCCCTATTCTTCCTCTCTTTTCTTATTGACTGTAACCATATTTAATTATCCCTTATTTGATGTGATTTATATGGGATTTGATCTTATTCCTTATTTGACGGGATTTGGTCTTATTCCTTGTTTCATGGGATGTGCACAGGATTTAATCTCATTCCTTATTTGATGGAATTTGATCTTATTCTTTATTTCATGGGATGTCCACAAGATTTGATCTCTTAAGAAGATCATCTTTTTGTATATTTGTATGGCATTGATTATCCACTGAATAGCAAGAGAGCTAATCATCTCTTTTCTCACAAATTTGTACTTCTTTTACTCTTGCTATATTGCCTTAATTAGATCTTGCCTGGTATCAGTGCAGTGTGTATGGAATTATATATTATTATCAGAAGTGTTTTTAATAAGGTTCTTTCTTAATTTTGTAAATCTCATATTCTACGAAATGAAACAAATTTTTAGTCAGTCAATGAACTTCTTACCAATGGATATAATTGTTAGTTATCGGTGAACTCTAGCCAGCAAATATAATAGGTGGCATCAACAAATCCATGGCCAGCAGATATAGTTGGAGGTCTACATAAGTCCTTAGCTAATGAGCCTATGTATTAGTAAATCCTTGATGACCAACAGGAACAATAGTTGGTTGCCGACTGATTGTTATTGAGATGATTGTACGAAGTCCCTTTTAAAGTTTTCGATGTATTCAAGTGTTTTTAAGTGTCTTAGTTATCAAAGTGTTTCTAAGATTATCAAAACAAAACTACATTAATGAATGTAGTTATCTGATACTTCTTATAAGATATGGTTATTGAGTATTTGAGTTTTAATAGGTATGAATTCTTACTGCTTCCATTATCCCATTTCTTCTGATACTATATTGTTCACTATGTTTAGCCACTTGCTAAGCTGTGTAGCTCAGCCACTTATTTATCACATTTCCAAGTGGAGGGATTGTTGGCTTAACTTAGGAGAAGTTGGGAGTATTCTGGGGATGCATATCAAAGACTACTTCTAAAAGGGACTTCAGCATCAATTGGGGTTATATTACAAGGTAAGGTGGGTTATAATTACTATTGTATTAGGAGTAAAGAGAGTATTAGAATATTTAGGTCAAGGTTTTAAATCCCGTAGGATGGAGGTGTCCCGGTATTTCCATGGAATGGGACATCTCATTATTCCATTCTATCCCGACAGCAGTCTTGATCATGCATCCTAGTAAATATCCTCCATCTCTCTCCCCTTCTTTCCTTTCTTTCTTTTTTTATTTTTCCTTCTTTTCATTCTTTTCTTCAACCTTCTTTTCTTTTATTTTCTTTTTCTTTCATTTTCTTGTCCTTTCTTACTTTTTTCCTTTTACTTATTTTTTATCTTTTCTTTCTTCCTTCTTTCCTTTCTTTTTCTTTTCCCTTCCTTTCTTTCATCTCTTCTTCTCTCCTTTCAAATTTTTTAATCTTCCTTTCTTTCTTTCCTCTTTCTTCTCTTCATGCATGGATAGATTTCAGAGTACTGAACCCATCCCAATCCCGTTTGCTCACATAATGGGACAACGGCCATCCCGCCCCCCATCCCACTAGGATGTAAAACCTTAGTTCTAGTAGTAAAGGATGTAATTTAAACTTATAATGAACTAGTTTGATATTACGAGAAAATGGATTTGAAATAGACTTGGTTTGAAACTTTGAACTCAAGGTTATTTGTTGTAAAATTTAAATTGGAATGAGATTTAGCTTTGCTCTTATTGAACAAATGGCCATGTATTGTATAATTACATGTCTCAAGGTTTCAACTGATAATCATGTGCTTGTGACATTCAATTGAATTGAATTCCAGCCATGGATTCATCGAGATGGTTGTCAAACTCAGGACTTAGCAAAGCTAGGTTCTAGGTCATGACAATGCAATTGAGATCCATGGTGGTCCATCCCCAAGATATAATGAAAACCACTTGCTGATGGCCCCTCCGTACTGTGAAAGCAAAAAGAGAATCGGCCTTCTATGTGCCATGATGGTTGGCCCGATAAGGAGGAAAGAAGGAAACCTCAAAGAAAAGAGAGAGAGAGCAGAGTATATTCTCTCTAAGAGCTCAAGAAAAGAATATGCCCTCATCATGTAACCATTTGAACATCTAAATCAGTCATGTTCTATAACATCATTGGATCCATGTGAGATGGTTTCGCATACTCAAATCCATTTCACAATGAATTCCAAAAACCAAAGACTCACCACAACTAAAATCCAAAACATGGTAAACTATTCGAAAGTGTTTCTCTGAGTTTGGAACTCTTATAAGACAAAACATGAAATAAACAAAGGGTAAAACTTCGTGCACCATCCAAACAAGATCGAAGGGAGCAACTTGTCAGCGAAGGAATTCACATTCCAACAATTTCGAATTTTGGACCAATACAAACAATAACATCAAACAAATGACAACAGTGATTTTATGATAGACATAAAATAGTAGCTATTAAATACAACATACCTGTCAAAGCAAGCTTTAAACCTGTCTCAATATCTGGGATGCCAGGCATCAACACACCAGGTGTATCCAACACATATATGCTAGGCCGGTTCGCAATCTGTCAACCATATCTTTAAACTTACCTTACAGATTTTGAGAAAATCACAAAACAAACAATCATGGAATTAGAAAAAGTTATTCAACATGCATGTATACAGACAACCATGAGACAGACAGACATTCAGATAGATTAATGGGTAGGTAGTATATTTGCACAATGTCTAGAGAATGTTCTAGAAAACAGATTCTCATCAAAATGAGCCTCTTATCATACTAGCAACAGCCATTGAATAGCAGCAGGAACATTGTTGAAGTTCTACCTAAAACTTGGAAATTGACACTTTTCGATTGTAGCCGAAATCAATCTAGAACTAGAGCTGGTTTCGGAGTTCCAGCCAAAATTAACTTATAGAACCAATATAAGTTATAGATGGACACTTCTTGTTGTTTCTTCATTTTGCCCAATGAGGCAACATTTCCTGCACATGAACTAAGATTTTGTAGGTTTTGAAAAGATTTGGAAACATTGAAACATGACATACCTTGGGTCACCATCAAAATTCAAAAAGATATATTACATTCTTAGGATGATTTTTTTTTAACATTATATTGTTTTAGATAATTTTTTGACTATCTCAATTCTAAACCATTGAGTAAAATCAAAACTTCCAAAATAATTTAGTATATTTTTAAATAATCTCCTAATATTTTCTTGACCTTTTCTTAATTTTCAAGAATTTCTAATTTCAATTGAAAAATTAATCAATAATAAAAGCTTTCCCTTGAAGGCTATGCATTGGTATTGAAGGTTTCCCTTGAAAGATGAGATTGATGATGTGTTTCAAAAACATGTCCATCACTCACCAATATGATACTTGGTGTCAGCGTTTTAGATATTAGCGGGACATCAAGATTGTAGGTACTACTGATATTGACCCATCCTGTCGATATCATACTATTCCAACGAGAAAATGGTGCCGATAATGGGTGTGGGACATTAGTCTACTCATGCACCAGGATCTCCTACCTGTCCCTTGGGGAACCAGTCTAGGCAAGTTGGTACCAAGACCTATTCGGCTGGTACCAAGAATGACTTGACCGTAATGTTTGTTTTTTGAAAAAGAGGGCTAGGGGGTTTATGCTCACTTATCTCATAGGTTTAGTCAAGCAGGTATGTGGACAGAGAGACAAAAAAGGAAAGAAAAGGATAGAGGGGAAGGAGAGGTAGATTTGACCTGCTCTCACTATGAATAGGCCTCTTCGACAAGATTTTCGAAACCATCCTGAACCACCCGATTTGGGACGTACCGAACTATACCGGCCAAGAACCGGTATGTTCAGCCCTGAAAAAATGGTCCAGGATCCCGAACCATCCAAAAACACCCGAACCATACCAGTGAGTTTCGTCTGATTTAGTTCGGTTCAGGTCAGACAATGTAGCCATGGAAGAGAGATTTTTTCACTTTCACCAAGATTGGTACATGTACCGATATGGTACAATATGGTACGGTACCATACCGTATCGATTGCTAACTGGTACCGGTTCAGCGATCCTTGCTCCTCGATGGGAAAAACCTTAGGCATTCGCTCAACCTTCACTCCCTTGTTCTTCCACCACTAATTAGGTCAAAAATTAACAAAAGGGATGTCATTCCAAAATTTTTTAATTGGATGCCATTCCAAAAAAAAGGGTTTATGCTCTCTTATTATCTCATAGGTTTAGTCAAGGGAGTACGTAGGTAGAGAGAGAGGAAAGAAAAGGATAGAGGGGAAGGAGAGGTAGATTTGACCTACCCTCACTATGATTAAGCTTCCTCAACAGGGTTTTCGAAACCATCCTGAACCACCTGGTTCGGGGCAGAGCGTACCAAATCATACTGGCCAAGAATCAGTATGGTTCAGTCATGAAAAACGGTCCAGGATCCCGAACCATCCAAAAACACCCAAACCATACCAATGAGTTTCGCCCGGCTCGAGTCTGGTTTGGGTCGAACAATATAGCCATAGGCGAGAGGAAGATTTTTTCTCACTTTTACCAAGGCTGGTACATGTACCAATACAGTACAATATGGTATGGTACAATACCCATACTGGCCAAGAATCGGTACGGTTCAGTCATGGAAAACGGTCCAGGATCCCGAACCATCCAAAAACACCCGACCATACCAATGAGTTTCGTTCGGTTCGGGTCTGGTTTTGGTCGGACAATATAGCATAGGCGAGAGATTTTTTCTCACTTTCATCAAGGCTGGTGCATGTACCAATATGGTACAGTATGGTATAGTACCATACCATATTAGTCACTGACCGGTATGGATCCCGGTACCAATTCAGCGATCCTTGCTCCTCGATGCCAAAAATCTCAGGCATTTGCTTAGCCTTCACCCCCTTTTTTCCACCACTAATTTGGTCAAAAATTTAAAAAATGGGATATCATTCCAAATTTTTTTAATTGGAGTTAATTTTGAATTTGTAAGGTAGGCATCACCCTAAAATACATTATCTTTTTGCTTTTTCAATGTATATTTTATTTTTTTTGAGTTAATGAAAAAAAGAAAATGTTTAAAGAAATTGAAAAATAAAAAATAGAATAAGATACAATACCAAGAGGCCCATATATCCCAAAAGTGGAAATGGTAGCAGCACACCAATACTTATATCTAACTAAAACAACCAATACAAGGCTCAATACTTAAGACAACATAAACTGACATATGCTAAATTGGGCCGAACCGCTCGATTCACCCCAAACCAAATCGAGCTAGCATAAGATCGGCATGGTTCAGTCTATTTTTTTGAGAAAACCCTCAAACCGCTCCAAACTAGGTGGTTTGGAGCGAAACTGGTGCAAACCGCTCAATTTGCACCGTTTTGAACAAAGGAGGCATGAGAATTATTTTTGGCATGGGATTGAGAGTGCTAAACCAATTGGACTCTAGAAGTATGCAGCCAAATAAGAGAAGTTGGATGCTAATCAGGAAAGTGAGGCATACACTAAAACAAGAAAAAAATCTTGGGACTCTTGGAGAAAAGTGGGGCAGAAGAAACAAAAGGAAATGCTATTCCTTTGGGGTGTAGCATTCTTTGGGCATTATTTTCAAAGGAGGCATTGATTTCAAATCAAATAAGGAGAGAGAGAGGATGGGGCGACCAAAGAATCCAAGGGCTAGGATTGTAGGCGCTACACAAGGAAAGAAAAGAACCCTGATTTTTTTAGCATGATATTAAGGAGACGCACCACTTTGTTGGGTTTCCTTAATCACCTGGACTCTAGAAGCAGGCGCTGCATCCTAAGATGGCATGGAGATCTAATCAAAGGATGAGGGTTGAGGCGCTAAGAGAGGAATCCTAGGGTGGAGATTTAATTGGTCAGTCCCCACAATCCTTAGCGCATAAAATCTTAGCCATCCATCTCTCAAACCCCTCCTTTTTTCTTTCATATGCCTACCCTCTCTTATTAATCCCACATGGAGAAAACAATAAAAACCTCTCACTTCCTAGCACCTATAAAAAAGCCTCCATACTTCCCCACCACACAAAGCATCCAATACTCTTTCAAAACCCTAGCAAGGAGGAAGAGGAAGGAAGGCAACAGCGAGCAGCAGCAACACTATGCATGGCTAGAGATCTTTGTCTTCAAGAAAAGTAAATGAAGTTTTTATTTTAAATCTTGTATCTTTCCTTTCATAGAAACTTGAATAATTGTAAGGTCCTCTTTTCTTCTTTATGAATAAATCTTGGTCTTTCTTTCAAGTTATTGTGCTTTTCATTGTGTATTATGATACAAGTCTTTAAATAGTCTATGACTACGTGAGAGAGATCATGATCAAGTGATACGACCTGTGCTAGCAAGATAGGTTATGCATGGGAATCGATCATAGAATTCCTTATTGCATGAAGTAAAAATATTAGATTTACAAAAAAAAGATTTGAAACCTCAAGACATTCTCTTATATAAATTGCCTCTAATTTTCTTTTCTTTTACTTACAATTTTCATTCCCTGCAATCAAAACTCTCTAAAACCCTAACTAATTTTCAAATACAACTCAGCCCATTGATCCATGTGGACTCGACACCCAACTCAACCTATTCTACTTAATAGTTGATTCAGTTAATCTCTTATTTTTGGTGCTATTAACAACTCGCATCAACATGATATGCTATAGATGACTTTGCACATAAAAAAAATAAAAAAATTTGGCATGCCGGTATACATAAAAAAAAAATTCCGTACCAGTAGGGTATGGTATGGTACCGACCCGAACCGGACACCGGACACCGGACCGTTGAAAAAAAAATTAAAAAAAAATTTCCATACCGGTACGGTACGGTACCGGTACCAGTACGAACCGCCCGGTTCAAGTCGATTCGGGGTCGGTTCAGTGAGAGGGGGAGAGAAAGATTGTTTTTTTTTAATTTGGCATGCTGGTACACATGCCGGCACGATACGGTATGGACCGTACCGTACCGTACCGCCCGCTGACCGGTACGGATCCCGGTACCGGTTCAGCAGACCTTGCTATTACCCGTGGCCACAAGCAACTTATAACCCATATGAATATGGGTATAGTGTGTCTGAGGCATTATCTTTCAATGGTTACTACCTTATGCAATCTATAGCACCTTACAAGTGAGATTTTGCTATCGCATATTTGGCCTCCACTATCGTACTTTCAGCCAGAGAACATCTCTCAGAGCCAAAACTTCAATAAGAAATCTAAGATTGCTTATAACCTCAAGCACGTACCTTATGGGATGGCATACAGGACTACAACGGCGCTTAGTTAGAGGGGTTAGAGGGGTTGGTTGATGTGCCTCCTAATTATGCAAATGATCTAGACATCTACGAGAGACATCAGTACTTGATGAGATTCTAGATATCAATATGTATGTTGTACTTTAAATACATGCAATTGATTATATTATTTTATGTTTTTTATTTCACTAATTTATTTGAGGATATTTCACTCAACAAGATCACGGACATTGGTGTTACCATTAAATCATCAATAATTGACACCCTTCACAAACCCACCACCAACAACGTTGGCTTCCACCTTCACAAACTTGGGATCCATGTAGGTCATGGGGCATCTCTTTTGATTTGTTTCAGTGCAATGCTGCAGCTATACATAAAAATCACTCCAAAACATCAAGAAGCATCATTTAAGATCTACCAGAGTGATGGAAACATCAAAAAACATAAAATTAAACTTAAAATCATTTAAAAACCAAAAAAATGATTAGTTTTCATTAAACTTTTAAAATATTGAGAAAAACCAAAAAAATGGCATGCCAGATCGGAACCAATGTGTCAAGCATACCATGTATCGATACGGTACCATACAAACTGATGATCGACTAGTATAGGTCCTGTTACCAATTCAGCCAAGCTTGACTTAAAACTTTGTTTGCAAAAAAATCAACATGCCATAAGAGACATTTAAAACTAAGATTTTATAATGGTTACAACAAAAGCAATATAGGATATTGAAACACTTTTTGCCCATGTTAACCACGTAGACCACTAACAATAACAATCATTTTTAATAACAGTCAAAAATATCAACCTAACCTTATATCCTGCAATATCCTGCGTAACACCTGGCAATGGTCCCACTGTAGCTCGCTTGATCTTCTCTTGTACTATGGAGAAGCATCAAAATAATATGTGATTAATATTTTTAAACTAGGTAAGATGAGAAAGCATGCACCAATTTTTCTAATGAATGATGCACAATGTGGTATACTTCGTAATTTCATATCTTACCAGGAAAACGAGAAGTTGCAATCCGATGGATGGAATTTATGAGAGCCGATTTGCCAACATTAGGAACACCAACAACAATGACAAGAAGTGTAGGTTCTCTAGAGATCACTTCTTTCAGCTTTAATTCCACAAGTGCAAGAAGCTTCGTTTATAAACCACAAATCAGATTTCTTTGTAACTTGTACTACAACATAATCACACAAATATAGATAATCATTTGAATCTATTTATTACTTCCTCTCTTAGCCAAAGTATAGAATACTCATGGCCTGAAGCCAAGCATCTTGGAAGTGACCATTTAAAATTTGAAAGAATATTCTTGTACTAGATTGTCATGTCTTGAAATATAGATAATCATATAATGTTCCACTAACTAGATTGTCACATAGAACGGAAGAAAAGAATATTCCTGTACATAAGACATGGTCTTGGTCTAGCCAAATGACCAACTAAATCATGATAATAAAAAGCAATTATGAGGTTCTCATGTAACAACTGCTCAAGAATGCAAATACATGTGCATTGAAAGAAAATTTGAGCTTCGGGGATATTTTTCATCATAGATTTTCTAACATCTTATATGTTTTGTAAAATAAGATAAAAGCATCAAACAAGGATATCCTCAGCTTAACAGAATCAATGACAGAAACAATAGCAGTCAGGTCCTGAGAAGGCAAGTACATCTACTCTTAAGACAAGTGCACCTGTATCTCAGAACTCGTATTATATGTCTAAGAGTTGCATCCCTTCAATATCATGAACCATTTGGCATGGTACGCTATTAGAGGTGTGCCAACAAGTAGCACAAAGCTGAGCCTCATGGTCCAAAAAATCAAAAACAATAATCTTCTAGCATTTGGCTAAAAAATACAAATTGGCATCTTTCAACTAAAATCAGCAAGACCTATGTAGCAAACATTGACCAGAGAAACCTCAACTAGAAAGCATATATCCTATTTTCCTTTTAGCTTTAGCACCTCAACTTTTCACACTTCTTATTGTTTTTCTAAGCAGAAACAAGCTAAAACCAATAATACAACTTCAATACAACAAAGCAGAATTGTGAAACTAATACATATTAGTGATTAAACAGGCATAGCCCCACTATGGCAGTCCTTGAACTTTAAAGGTCCAACTTGATTATATCAAATAACAAAATATATCCAAGAATTTCAAAAAGTCAAACAGTAAATATGCTACTTTGACCATCAAAGAGTTTATTCCAAGAATTGTCAACCACTGTAATATGACTTAAGCTAGCCCCAATATGCGATGTAGAGAAGAATGTCACAGAAATCTATACAACCACAAAAATTTCAAGGTCAACAGACTTGGCTGGTGATTCACATGAGACTATAATGTTCAATTAAGGTTTTAGTTTTGGCCTCCATTCTGGTAACAATTAGGCTGAGTCCGCACCAAACCAAGAAAGCCCTCATATGAACACGTAGCGCTGCGAACTTGGAATGTAGTTGCATTCCGATACAATAACCGGACCCCCATTTTTTTATCAGTTTTATACTTTTATTGTATTTTATTGTTTTTCAGGATGTTTTATGCTTAGGGTTAGGTGACATTTTAGCACGGTCTTCCCTTGCTTTTTAGAATTTTGGCCATTTTAATGGCAAGGAAAAACAAGGTGGTAAAGGTGATTTCATGGATTAATACAAGATCTGGAGTTAGAGGACAGATTACCTTCTTTTGTTTCTCCTCATTTAAACAAGAAACAAAAGCCAGCAGGGGATCCTTTGATCACATCTTGGTTGGTCGTAGGTGAACTGCTAGAATTGATTTGTGCACCACTTAGTATCGATCAGTACCAAGAGATACGGATCAGGCAAGCATAGTTCTATTTGTTTTAGGGTCCTAAACCCATGCAAATACTCGGTCATTCACCCATGTGATCCAAGAAGTCAAGTATGGACCATTATCAGCCAGGTTCTCCATCTATTTGTGCATTATATAAAGCAAAAATGGCAAAATTAACCACTCACGTAATTGTTGAGAAGTATTATAGCAAGGTTTGCAGTACCAGAACTAGTATAAGTGCTGGTAGGCAGACAGTACGGTACAATCCATGGTATGATGCCATGTCAAGTCGTTTCGGCATGAACCAACAGGAAACCAGCAAGGGAGGGGAGAGGGAGGAGAGAGAGGAAGAGAGAGGGAGGGAAGGAGGAGAGGAAGGGAGAGCAAGAGAAGATGGCAAAGAGAGAGAAAACCAGGGGAGGGGGATGGGGAGAGGGAGAAGGAAAGAGAGGAAGAGAGAGAGAGAGGGAGAGGGAGGGAGAGGCCAATAGAGTCTGAGAGAGGTGGAGGGAGGGGAGAGAGAGGGCTTTCAAAGCTCTCTTTCCTCCACATCACCAAAACAAGGGTAGAGCCCCTGTTTCATTTCAAAACAGGGCTTCGGCCCTTTTTATATATTTTTTGAATATTTTAAGTGAAGTCAGCAGCCACTGCCAAGCTCCTGTTTTGAAAAAATTCAAAAAAGAATATCAAACAGGCCAAAGTTCCAATTTCGAAATGAAACAAGGACTGTCTCTGCCCCTATTTTGGCAACATGGAGGAGGAAGGGCTTCAAACAGAAAGCCTTCTCTCCCCCCTCCCTTTGCCTCTCTTGCGGTCTGCCAACCTCTCCCTCTCCCTCCCCAACCCTTTTCCTCTCTTTCCTTCTCCCTCTCCCTCTCCCTCACCAGTTTCTTGATCCGAAAGCTGAAAGCCTGGAACTATCCCAACAAGCCTCCGGTACAACTTGGTAAGCCCCAAACAGGGTGGTTCGGGACAGTACCGCCAACCTTGTTAGAGGTTTTCTTTTATTTGTATTCAAATTGTGTAGGAAGCTGACGTTATACAATTTAGAGATCAATTCTAAAGATCTCTGCATGAGCTAAAAATTTAATACATTATCAAGCCTAGGGCTGGCCAACTATATGGTAGATCAATTCATGGAATGCTCCATGTCCAAGCTCCTTTTGCATTCAGATTACTAAGATACAACAAATACTTGATGTTGTGAATAAATCCCTTTCTACTGATCCATAACCTATAGTTCTCATATTCCTGGGGTTCATACTAGAAAGACTGTACAATAATGTGTTCAAGAGGTAATTCAAGCCTAGACTTGTATGACAAAATGGAACAAAGTCATCAAGAATTGCAGCTCAAGAAATTGGAAGACCCTAAATCTTGCATAGCCAAGTGAAAGAGAAAGGGGATGATACATGTCCCTAAATTTTGTTGGACAACATTGACATATTTTTACTTTTCTTTACAATGATTGAAGTGGTAATAAAATCTAGCTTAATATATCCTCCTAGTAGGGTGGCAATTGGGTTGGTTCAGGTTGAATATGGATTGGGTCAGAAACTTAACCCAAACCCAACCTATTCATTACATTAGTCAAAAATTCAGATCTGAACCCCGCATAACCTATTTACTAAACAGGTTGAGTCAGGTTAAATAGGTTAAGTGGCTTATTTTATAAATTAAATGGATTTAAATAGATTAAACAAGTTAAGCGGGTTGGGTTAAATAGGATAGAAAGAGGTTAAGCAGGTTTTAAACAGGTTAAAAATGGGTTAAATCAGGATTTTCCGAACCATGCCGAACAGCCGGTTCGGGGCGTACCGAACCGGACCGGTGGCCGGCCGGCACGGTTCGGCTATATAAATCGGCATAGCCCAATTAAAAAACCAAAAAAAAAAACTTACCGCACCGAACCGGGCCCGAACCGGCTGATTCGGCCCGGTTCGGCTCGATACAGCTTGGAAGGGGGGGCAAATTTTTTTGGATTTGTCACATGGCTACTGTAGCCTTGTGACATTTTGCAAGGGGGGGTTTTTAAGGAAGGGCACAGAGAGCTCGTAAGAGCTCTCTGCTGCTTCTCTGCTACAGCGGCATGGAAGGAAAAACGATCCAAAAAAAATTTGTGGATCAATTTAAATCCAATCCAATCTGCAAAAATCAAAGGGGAAGGTAAAATCAAGGTACGTATGCCTTTCTTTTTCCGTATTTTCGTCTTTCGTATCGTTAATTTTTGTTAAAATCTGTACAAAATAGAAAATTAAGAAGAAATGCTGTCAAAATTTATTTGTTGGCAATGATTTTAAAGTATGTGGTAGATCTAGGATAGATCTACACAATGATACTAAAATCTTAATTTTTTGTTAAGTATATAATTTTTTAAATTAAAAATTAATTTTAGATTAATAAATTAATTAAAAAAATAATAATTAGAAGAAAAAAGCTGTAATTATAAATTATTAATATAGGGCTTGTAAGCTACTCTCACTATAAATTTCATGTCGATTTATTCAAGTTTTGTGCATCTCATGAATAGTGCCCGTAGGTCTTAAATTGAAAAAAAAATTGACTTTTAATGCATTTCTAGGATCTTAAAAAAATATATGCAGCACGGCTCGGCCCGTATGCTAGCCCAGCCCCCTTAAGATGAGTCGTGCTTAGCACGGCCCGTTACTGTCGGAGGGTTAAAATTCTCTAAATTATCCCTAAAACCAACCATTTTATGGTTGTTAGAGGGTTAAAACTGTATATATTTAAAAAATAGCCATTGAAAATTTAAAAAAAGGCTCATTAGACCCATGAGGCCCATGCAAGCCTAACAGGTCGTGCCTAGCATGGCCCACCGCCACTAGGCCTAGGGTTATCTAAGCCTTATTGACATGGTATGCCTATAGTTATCTGCTGGTTCTGCAAAATCTGATAATACTCTCCTGCCTTGTTGGCTTATACTAGTTGTTACCAGAGGTTGTAGGCTTCTACGATCCACGCAAAACTGAAGGTTAGCATATCTTGAGTTTGCCGGTCGAGATCGGCCACAATCCACGAGAACATATCAGGTTGGACAGGATAGAAGGTTGGCCCAACCAAAGTTGACACTTCATTGGCGGGTCTGAAGCAAGATCTTTCTCATCTGTATCAACCAGCATCATCTTTCTTACAAGTGATAGAACACCTAAATACAACTTACAAGTGTAGTTATTTCCAACTTTCTATTAATTATTCATCACTTAGTAGAGTTAGTCATTGCATTAACTTGAATTATTAAGTATTCTCTTTGAATAATCAATTTATAGTATGTTATAATTTATAGAAAAGTTTTACTAGTTCAAATAGGTCTTCAGTAAATGTCAATGTGTTTCTTTAATCTCAGTTTTGATTCTTTAATTTTCTCATTTATTTATAGTATTCTATTATTTTGTATATTCAATTTTTAGTTATTTATGTTTATTATTGATGTTGATTGACATCAAATATTTTTTTATTTTAAACGGAACTAGCTTAGGCATCTATGAGCACCTCCATTTTGCCTAAGCACCATGCAATGCTTCAACTGCTTATGACACACCAACCACCACCTAAAAATTTTGATTCTCGTTTTTCCTCTCATCCAACTTAGGGCAAGAAGTTACTTAAAGTATTTGGTTGCCTCAAAGTGGCTTGACAGGACCCAAAGTGAGTTCCCACCCTAAGAAGAATTGGGCTTAAATTTTCTTGAAGTGACTTTGGCTGGTGGTGAGCCTAAGTCACTTAAATAAAGTGGGTCTTGGTCACCCACCGTTGACTAATATATTTTTGGTAAGCTATGTTTAGGGAGAAAATCTACAATGCTGTAATTAGGGAATAGTTGACCAATATATTTTTGGTAAGCTATGTTTAGAGAGAAAATCTGTAATGCCTTAATTAGGGAGTAAAATCAACGATTACAATGTGAACATTTATGTAATAACATCAATATAAATAGAGGTGTAGGTTAGAAGAAAGATTATTCAACCAATCATCCTTTTTCATCTTACTCCTCTCTACTCTCTCTTATTTTTTTCTCTACCCTCTTCTCATATTTTTAACTTGGTATCAGAGCCAGGATCTGATCTAAACCCTTGTCAAGACTGACCAAATTGAGAAATGGTGGTGATCTGCCTTGGGTTTGGGCATGGTCCAGTCATAGGAATGGCTATATACTTGTCTTGAATTGATAGAAAGACGTTTAATTCTGGCCCTGTGAGTGCTTTTTCTTTTGATTGTTCCCATGGTATTTAGGACATGTTGGAAGTTAGTACCGGTGGTATTTCTAACCACTTGGTTGGTGAGGGCATTAGGGGTAGGGCTGCAGCCCTTAATGATAACCCCTCTCCAAATCAATCCTATGAAGTTAGATAGGAACAATTACCTTCCTTGGTCTCAATCTTGTATGTTGTTTATCAAGGCCCGGGGTATGTATGGGTTCCTCTCCGGGGAGAAAAAAGAGACCAGCAGCTGATGACTCTTCTTTTGGCCAATGGGAATCTGAGAATTCCTTGGTTATGTCTTGGCTCATCAATTCTATGCAACCTCACATCGCTCGTGGGTACTAACTCTTAGATTATGCATGGAAAATCTGGAATGTCACTGCCCAAACTAACTTGCAATTGGGCGATGATCCTCAAGTCTATGAACTACGAAAAAAGGTTCTGAAACTAGACAGGGAGAGATGACTATGGCTCAGTATTTTGCTGAACGTAGAATCCTATGGCAAGAATTGCATTTTTATCAAGATTTTCAAGCTGATTGCCCTAGTGATGCCACCAAGTTCTAGAAAATGATTGATATGGAATGTGTTTCTGATTTTTGGGCTGGGCTCAATGTGGAGCATGACCATATAAGAGTTCAGGTACTTGGAAAAGATCCTTTTTCCTTCATTAAGACAAACCTATGCTCTTGTACAGCAAGAGAAGAGTAGGAGATCTGCTATGTTGAACACTATTACCCATGAAAGGTCTGCAATGGTAGTAAATTCAAGTTAGAAGGAAAATAAAGGGCAAACTTACTATAGTGACCAAGCAACTACTGATAAAGATAGGCTGAAGCAAGGACCGCTGAACCGCCGGTTCGGGACATGCCGAACCGGCCCGGTGGCCGGCAAGCACGATTCGGCCTTATAAATCGGTTCCCAGCTATTTAAAAATTAATATATATATATATATATATGTATGTACCGGCCCAAACCGGTCCAGAACTGGACCTGAACTGGTTGAAACCATGTCGAACCGGTCAGTTCGGCTGATTCATGACTGGTTCGGTCCAGTTCGAATCGATTTTTTTTTGTTTTCTCCTATTGGCTACTATAGCCATGTGGGGGGTGGGGGGAATCGTGTTAGCTTTTTAAGAAAACCAACGAACTCCTATATGGTCATGCTCTCTGTGTTTTTTATCATTCGACTCAACGAACGATTATTTGGCCATTTTCCCTCCATTTCAAGGCAATCAGACGTCTAGAATTTGAAAAGGAATATAGAATCAAGATATGTATAGCTTCCATTTCCCCTCTTTCCCTCTTCCCTCTCTTTTTTGGTTGAAATTCGTGTAAAATAAAAAATTAAGGAAAAATGCTGTTAAATTTTTTTGACCATGATTTTAGAGTATGTGGTAGATCGAGGATAGATCTATACAATAATACTAAGATCTTGATTTTTTGTTAAGTATATAATTTTTTAAATTAAAAATTAATTTTGGATTAAAAAATTAATTAAAAAAATAATTAGTAAAAAAATTGTAATTATAAATTATTAATCTGGGACTCATAAGCTACTTTCACTATAAATTTCAGGCCGATTTATCCAAGTTTTGATGCGTCTTATAAATAGTGTTCTAGGTCTTAAATTGAAGAAAAATTGGCTTTTAATGCATTTCAATGATCTTAAAAAATATATGTAGCATGAATAATAGAATCCTACATGAATCTAAGATCAAGTTTTTTTATAATATTTTCATTTTTTGAATTTTTAAATTTAAAAATTAAAAAAATTAATTTAAATTTAAAAAATAAAAAATTAGGTTAATAAAGTATTAATTAATAAATATTATTATTGACCTTATGTGTAATTTAAATATTCAAGTATGGATCCATCAAGGAGGAAGAAGAATACAGAGCGCGACATTTGTTGGTTTCATGGAGAAATGCTTTCGGGTCAGCATCACTGGAGGTGAAATGATGTAATACCGAATTTAAAGGTGGGGTAACAAGATTGAAGCAGCACTTGGTTGGCGGCTATCCTGATGTATCTGCATGCTGACAGTGTCCACAAGAGGTCCATTAGTTGATGAAGAAATATTTTGCTGATTTCAAAGCAGGAAAGGAAAGAACAGCAAAAAAGCAGAGATGGACCATAGAGCCGCGAAACCTTCTTATATTATTCCAAGGAGTCTGAGAGAGTATCTATTCTTTCTGATGAGGCACAGATGGAGGCTGCTATTCAGGCGAGCTTGTATGAGTAGAGATAACTAGAGAAAATGGCTAGGCATAGACAATGATTTGGACAATCAGCTTTTGAGTCGAGATCGGAATCCGATTCTGCTAATATTGCAAAAGAGTCTATGACAGTTTAGGAGGACCTCCTCAGTCAGAAAGCCCGTCATGAGAGGCACCAATCGTATTGCATCTATGTTGGAAGCATTTGACAATAGAAGGAAGTCTTCCAGGAACATTCCAACAGGAGCCACTATTCATGATATCGATCCACATGCCCTTCCCAGCAGAGATTCCAAGCAATAGAGGATTGACAACATGCTGAAAAAGGATAAAAAGAAGGATATGTGGTGGGCTATCTCCTCCTGGTTTCATTTCAGTCATATCCCAGCGCACGCAGCAGACAATCCATATTATCGCTCTACTATTTCATCTATACAGGCTGCTGATGCATGTGTAGATCCTCCAGGATCGAGAGATATCTATGGTCAACTTTTGGACAACAATAAAGAGCTAGAAGGATGGATAGCCTCATATCGAGCAAGTGGCCTCTGTATGGACTGACAGTGATGTGTGATGGTTGGACTGGTCATGCTAGACAAAGCATCGTCAATTTCTTGACTTATTATGATGAAAAAACCTTTTTTCATAAGTCTGTTGATGCTTCAGATGAGGTGCACGATGCCAGTTATATCCTCAGATTGATGGAGGTGATTGATCAGGTGGGAGAGCATAATGTCGTGCAGGTCATCACAGATATGGACCACAGTACAGGACCGCAGGGCAGATCTTGATGCAGCGACGACCGCATATTTTCTGGATCCCTTGTGCAGCACATTGTATTGACCTCATGTTGATGGATATTGAAAAAACCCGTAGGGTGCAGAAGATAGTTGAGTTAGCACAGACCATCATCAGAGTTATCTATAACCATGCATGGATCATATCATTGATGAGAAGCTTTATTGGGGAAGAATTATTGAGACCAGGAGTCATACAGTTTGCTACTAATTACATAATACTTGATAATCTTCTTGGCAAAAAAGCAAAGCTGCGTCAGATGTTTGTAAGTCAGGAGTGGCAGTAGAGTAGATATGCCAAGGAGTGGCAGCAGAGCTGCGTCATTAATCAAATTTTCTGGTCATATTTTTATATATTTTATTGAAAATAAGGTTATACATGACCTAGGGATAAGAATATCAAATATATAGAGACAATATAAAGTTTTGATGACATTTAAAAAATGATATTATTATAGCAAATGTATTCTTAAAAGAGGGATATTTGGACATTGTTTTAATGTCCATAGCTTCTTGGGTTCAATATTTAACACTTATAGCAAAATATGGTTATTCTGCCATCTCATATTATTCTTGTTCGAAGAGTGGGACCGAAAATAATATAAGTCAACATAATTTTACTTGGGCCTGGAGAGCCATAAGCTTTTTTAGATGATTTGAGGTGTTTGGTAAAAATTTTGGAACAAGTTTCTACCTCCTTCAAAAGCTGTAAAAGGTCTACTAGGGGAAATATCCAATTGGGAACTTTTGGGCAAAGCTCTGCATGACAAATGTAAGAAAGCTTTATTTTTTGGAAGGAGGGAAGAGCTCACCCTACACAAATAAGTTTGAGTCAACAAAAAAATTAACTTAAAATGCTTTATATTGCCATGATAATTTCAGTTGTTCCTTTTTATTGTAATAATCATGCAGGATTTTGAGCTTCACCTTATGATGAGGATATATTCCCTTCTAATTGTTTAGAGATTGATGAAACCACAAAAGAAGAGTATGGACCAAAATCAAACATTGAATAATTGTGAGATGGATGTTTTGCATGATCATATTATGACTCCTGTTAAGTCATTGACTTCTTTATTTAGTATATATCGTGCCTGCAAAATAAATTTTGAGATGAATATTTATGTTGCTATTAAAATCAAGACCTACTTAGTTTGTTATTATGATATAATTAACAATACTTGGTTATTAGTTACTTGGCAATCACCCAAAAAAATAATTCCATTATTTATTATATTATTTAGATTAGAATATAAAAAATAATATATAAATCAACAATACTTTTAACAACAATTTTTAATAATTCAAATAATTAGACAATTGAAAACATTATGTAATATCCTCCATTGTAATTTCTTGATAGCACTTTCTCCATTTGATTAACAAATATATATTAAAGTTCTAAAGCACTTTAAAAATGTAGTTACCAAATAGCAAATAGGTTTTCATTAAAAACTCTATTAGCACAAGCTCTAGTACCTACAGCAATGCCAAATGAGGCTTTAAAATTAGAAAGACTTCAATACGATGCAATTAAACTAAGTACTACTTTGAGAAGAGAACTTTAGCATTTATTATCTTAAAAAATCAGATACTCAAGATTTTCTGAAATTATTTCCTCTTTTTGGAAAGGTAGTAGTTTAAGCAAACATAATTGTAATACTTCTAATATTTTATATGGGGTAGATTACAAGATTTGACGATGCAATTATATGGCTTTCCCATATAATATGAATTGTTTTAAAGCAGTAAAAATATATATATGCAAATGTATGTAGATTCAACATAAATAATTAATTGTACTAAGAGTGTATGTGCCCAAATAGCCACACATAAGTGGATCACATTTTGCATTTGCAAAGTTTCAGATCTGATATAGCCCTTTAACTCAACATCCTACACCCTAGGAATAACCATTGGTTTAAAAAAATAGCTACCATAGCAGATGCTATAATAGTTTTGGCCCAAAACTACAACAGTAAGCAGCCGATTGAAGCAAAGTTTGCCTTATTTATTGGTACCATACCATACAGACATATCATACCATACCAGTATCAAGCTAATATACCATCTCGTACTATACCAAGTTACCAACACGTGGTATGCCTTGTCGTCTGATACTGTACCGCATATTGATATTAAAATAGGATGGTGACAGTACAAGGTTCATTACCGAGACGACAAATCTTGGTTGGAAACATGGTTTGCTAAATCATCCCATACCACTCGATACGAGGCATATCATATTAGTACTGTATAGGTATGCCATACCGCTCTATATCGACACTGTCATACCATACAGTATAGCATCCTGACACTATAATATAATGTACCAATATGGGATCCAGTACCTAGGCAGCGAACCTTAGTTTGAAGTCCTTAAGTAGAGTTGCATGTAGCTCAAGTTATAAGTGCAGGCTAGTTTGCTTGTTTGGATAACTGCAACTCAAATTGCATGAGAAATTTAACTTGCTCACTATGCTACAACTCAAAGCTATCTTGTGGTAGGTCAACTCACAAACAAAATAGCTATGAGACAAGTTACAACTGCTCGATGTTAATTATAAGGAAAAAGGATTCTCTCTATTCCATCTCGATCAAAGCCTTAGTACCTTATCTCATGATATCATCTCTCCTCTCCAGTACCCCATCCCGACCTCGCTTCCAACCAAATCTTCTTAGTTGAGCCTCATCAAACCTCCCCCCAACCTATCCTCCTTCCCCTCTCCTCTCCCATCCTGCTCTTAAGTCCCTCCTGGCTACCACCCTTGATGCCATCGCTAAACCTACTTTGGTGGCCTACAATCACTCCCTCCATCTTGAACTTCACCACAATAGCTTCCTCATCTCCCACCTCCACTGCCACCTCGCCAACCACCATATCCCCACCCACATCTACATACTCATCTTCAAGTCCCCCACCCCAACCACTTCCTCTAGACTACCCTCATCCATATGGCCATCCTCCACCACTGCTTATCCCCTCCACATCTACGTCATCTCTAGCTCCCCGCTCTATTGCTCTCCTTCACCTTCTCCACCCTCCTCAAGGCCTGCATCACCACCTGCCCCATCTACATGAGATCCTAGGTTCATGCCCAAGCCCTCATCACTGGTACCTTCAGCATTGAGTTCTTCATGCAAAATAGTCTCATCTCCACATGCGTTGAGTGCTCCAACTTGACGTCCGCTCACAAGGTGTTCAATATAATGTCTATCAAAGATATTCTTTTTCCTAGACTCTTCTCTAAACACAAGTGAGCTTCCTTGTAAGTCAACTACAAAAACTTAAGTTGCAATGCGACATGAAATACAGTGCAACTTCAACTACAAGGCTCCAAATAGCCACTAAGTTTCAATGAGGCACCACACGATGCTTGGTACAACCGCTACAAGAACTGGAATGCTATAGGCAAAACTAGCTATAGCGATACTAATGGCTTAGTCTTTGTCAAGAACAAAGCAAGGGTTAAGCAAGAGTTTGGAAAAGAAAAGGATCCCATGGTATTGAACAACTTTTTGATGATAGTGACTAGTGAGGCCATGGAGAGGTTGGTGAAAGATTCTTTTGCATAAAAGCCACAGGATGGTCTTTCATGGTGAGGGTTGACTTTGAGTATAGTTAAAGAAGCCTCTAGTAGGAGGTATACAAGGAGTGCTAGTCCTAAAAATACAAGATGATTCATCTTCACAACTAAAAAAAAAGTCAGAATCACAACATAGGCATTGATGAGATTGAGTTTGTCATTGGAGTTTGCAAAGAGAAAGAAGAAGAGGCATATGTTAAAATGGATGAATTGAACACCTCTAGTTTTGATGCTCAAGGAGCAGACAGATGATAACTGGTCATTAAAATCACCAATTTGTGATTTGACCATTTTGTCTAGACTCTAGAGGAGTCTATTATCTATCAATGATGATGGTTCATTTGGTGGATTATGTTATATGATTATGGGCATCTTTATCTCTTGACTAGTGGTACCATATTTAGTAGATGATGATATCATACCATTTGAATGTAGATTTTTGACATTACGTGAATTTTGGTATGATGTAATGGTGCAAGGTGGATGACATTTTAAAGCTTTGCCCTTCATATTTTTTTCATTATTTTTGCATGACATTGATGTAAAATATTGATTTTTAATATTTACTAAGAAAAAATTGATATATTTTAGTAAGATGCTTTGGGTACATGGTGCCCACAATCCTGCTTGATTTCCACCATCTACCACAAATCCACATGCCACTGTGTGCCCACCCGCCACTTTTTATTACATTGAAGATAACAGTAATTATGTTCAAATCAAAATTATGTAAGATCATGCTTAGGTTTTATACTGAATCCAACTGAGTAAAAAAGCATTTTGTGATCAACATTAATGATTATCAGAAAGACATAAAAGACTGATCAGAGGTTGCTATGTGCCTTGAAACTCTCAAGAGAATTGTGTGTTGGTGGAGTCTTAAAATTCCAAGCTTTAGAATCCTAGGTTGAGAAAGTAAGTAGCTGTATGTGTTCCCATTAAACTAAGACAGGATATCATTTGCTTACGATGGGAAAATAAAAAGGAGTATGTTAGATGGACTCTTACATTGTGGCTCCCATTACTAAAGCATAAAGATACAAGCCAAATAACTTGACACCGTCTCACAAACAAAAACAACCTAGAGAGTGAGACATGTATGAGCTTTTATTGAATAAGTTTAGCTACTACCATATCTGCTAAGTTTCAATGCGTGATGACTTATCCTGGACATGGATTCAAGACCCCATCGATCCTAACTATCTTGGATCAAGACTTGTGAAAGGCTAGGTCCTCTAGGATGACTATGGGATCCCATGCCATGTAAACTAGGCATCCAGGTCTATACCAGCTCGTCCTAACCAAATCCTACCAAGTCAACCAAACAAAGAAACACAAGCTTGGAAACTGGTTAAAAAATGACCTTGAGGCTCCCATTCCTTGTACATCTCTCTTTGCATGTGAAGAGAGAAGAGAGGAAGAGTTGGTACTTGGTAGCATTACCAATGCCAGCACCATAAACCAAATAAAAATATAAAAACCTATCATGATCCTAAAGTCTGACAAAAATACCCAAAAAAACCTATAAAAATTTATTAGAAATAACTAGGGGTGTAAATGGGTTGGGTCGGACCGGGTCATGAGTGACCCCAATCCAATCCGGTTCTCTGATCGGGTCCTAATATTAGATCCAGACCCAACCAACTAGAAAATCGGGTCGGGTCCACCATCAGAATTTTCAATCAAACGGATCATTCGGATTGGATTGGGTCTATAAATAACCCGGTTCTAATCTAAAAGATTTGGATCTATATATGATCCAGATAAAATATAGACAACTATATTTTAATTATTACATAGTCAACTATTATTAACCATAAAATAAATAAAAATAATATTATTTTTAAAATAAATTAAGATATAAAAATAATTATAACTCTATCTCTATGTTAAAAATAAGTTCCATACAAGTTTTAAATTATAATTTAAAGATCCAAATAGATATCATCCTAACAGTATTAATATGTTTGAGTCGGGTTGGGTCTAAGTCCAAATTTAATAAATCCAAACCCGACCCGAAAAATGAAATGGGTCTAATTTTAAGACCCGATCCGGATCCACGGGTCCCTAAAAACGGGTTGGATTGGGTCTAAACGAGTTGGGTCGGGTCATGGGTCCACCCAACCCATTTGCAGCCTTAGAAACAACAGACTACAAAAGAAAATAAAAAATAAAAAGCTGGTATCCCTTTGAATCATAGATCTGAAGGCCAAAACACTCATCGATAAAAATACTAATTGTCCTATAATACAATTTTTGCAATATATCCAGATATAAAACTGAACTAGGTTCTAATCTAGTATGAAACTCAAACAAGACCTAATCTCTAGCAATCTCCTCCCTCTCCAACACGAATAAAGGGGATGGGCTTGTGATGGTTAACATTCCATGTCCATCGACTAGTGGGACCAGCCAGAGATCTGACCATTGGATGACTATCAAGTCACCAGTCCACTCTTTGAAGCCAATGATGGTGGGTTTTGGGATAAGCCATAGATTGAGCACTAACTGTTCTAAGCTAATTCTTATCATCTTCCAACTACTAACAAGATCTGACAATCCTACTAACATGTTGATAAAGCTCTAATATGGAAACAAAATGGTGATGAGTTTTGGAGTAAACCCAAAAGCCCTAGAAAACTCTTTCATTTTTCAATCTAGTGAGGTGAAAACACCTCCAATCTTGGCAACAAATCCATGATGCCAGCAAGGATGTAATCTAGCAACCAAACCTTGTCTCAAAATCCTCAAGATAAAACCAACAAACTTAAGCAAGACACAAGTTAGCTTTTATTGAACAACTAAGGTGAAAGCTATAGTTTAGTTTCTACCAAACCAATTTAGTTTGAAAGGCCAAGATGAGTTAACTTGGATCCTAAGGCTAAAAAAGCTCATGGACAGAATTACTATCCATGCATTTATTTACAATAGATAAGATTGTTTTTGAATAGTACATACTTTTCGAGGATCCTATTTTGAGGTCCTTTTTTATTTCAAAGACCACCTACCTACCTTTTAGTTAGGGCAGGCTATTAAACCCAATCAACTCCTTCCTTTATGGCTACTTCACCCTTATTCCCTAGAACTGGCTAATGGATTAGTAACTCAAAAGTTGTCTTGTTTGATCCACCCTATCATTGAAGAAAGGAGCTTAGGGAGCAAAGGTGACAGATAAGCCTCCTGATAAATAGGAATGCAGTTCAAATGTAAGATTTTCTAGATGCCCATTCAACGATTCTTTGTCAACTATTGCACCCTTGAGGTTGTGCCATTAGATTGACTAACCCTTAAAGATGGCATAACCATGGAGGGATTGTATTCTATGGAAGCTGCTCTCAGATGAAAAGCCTACATGCAATGAGTGGTGCATTTGAAGTGAGTTAAAGAGCAAACATGCAAGAGCGAAATGCAAGCAGCTGGAAGTATTCCATGTAGTTAGTATTGCGAGTAACAAGCATCATATAAAGAGCGATCACTTCATAGTTGACAAAGCTCCTACTTCGAAACATGAAGTGTAGTAGTTGTCAAAAGTTGCTTGTAGGAGCTCCATTGCATCTTGATTTGTAAGTGCCTACCATGCTTGTCAACCCTTATTGTGCCTTGCTTGGCTTGAACTTCCAAACCAAGGGAATCAATATTGAGTGAATGAAATGGATTGCATCCCCCATTATCTATCTTGAACTTCCAAATTGTCGATTAGCTTTTCACCTCCTATATAAGCAACAAGGATGGATTGCCTAAACAAAGCATGGATTTAAGCATCAATCAACATGACATGGCACTCCTCTATATACAATCCCAGTGCCCTACAACACAGCACTAGCATGGCTCAGATGCATGGTAGTGTCTAGCTCTAGCATGCTTCCACACCAATACAAGCCAAGATTGGCACCAAGGAATGCAGAGCCACACTGAACCAGGTGGTTCGGGATGTACCGAGTAGTGATGGCAGCAGAATGAGACAATTCCAGTCAAAATGAGAAAGCAGCAAAAGAGGGGGAGGGCAGAAGGAAGCGAGAGAGACGAGGAGAGGGAGGGAGGCCGCCGAAGGGCTGCGAAGGGCAAGGGAATGGCACTAAGGGGTAAAGGGGGTTTGCCTCCCAGACCCTGTTTTGTTCAAAATAGGGGTCTGTCTAGGCCTCTTTTTTATTTTGCATATTTAGATTTTTATTTTGAAAATATTGAGGGAAGTTAGCAAGGGGATTGCTGATTTTGCTTAAAATATGCAAACTAAAAAAAGGGCCCCAACAACATATCTCTATTTTGAACAAAACAAGGGTCAAGGGGCCATAGCCCCTCCACTCCTCTGCGCCATTCCTTAGCCCTCTGCAGCACTCCAACCTCAGATAACCTCCATCTCTCTCCCTCCCTCTCCCACTCCCTCTCTTTTCCTTTCTCAAATTTGGCCTCTCCCCTGCCCTCTTTACCATGTCAAGCCACGTTCGCCAACTTTCAGCATTTCTCTCCCTCCCTTCTTCCCTCTCCCTCTCCCTACCAGATGCGGGATGCTAGATGGAGTTTTTAACTTAGGAACTTAGAAAACTAAAATGAGCAAGAACTCCTTCACATATCAGCAAGATCATGCATAAGGAGCAAATAAATTTAATGTAAGAGACTACTAGATGTAAGTTATATTACCCGCAATGTAGTTTTCATTCAATCAAAAGTAGAAAGGACCTAATGGTTGAGAAACCATTCTAACTAGGACATAAACTTTCAAACAATCAGACCTAAGAGCCTAGGAGGGGTTCTCTTACCAATAATGAGCTTTCACACTTTGGTGGTGGTTTAATTTCAGCACTCCAAGGACTAGCGGTTGGATTTGAAGACTATCACTCCTTGGATGGAAGACTCCTAACGTAGATGTTCTGAAGCAAAGAAAACCTCATCTTCAGCTCGAGATAATGGAGGATCCTGCAATGGAGATCATTAGTGGGTGTGGAAAGGATGAGAGAAAAGGAAAGTAGAAATTTAGGAGGAAAAGGAAGTGATGGTTGGTGCCTTGGATGAATAGGTTAGGCCTCACACCCTCTCCCTCACGGAGTGTTAAATGCAACAAAGCAATTGGAAGTAGAAAGGAAGCTTTCATTCATTCATCATAATAGTTTGATTACAAGAAGGTTAGGGATATTTATAGACTTTCCTAGCCCTTTCAAATTCAAATTACAAGCTTAAAGAGTGGAGGGATAAGTGGGATTCATGCATGAAGAGTGGAGATATAAGAGGGAAGTTCCAACTTAAATTCAAATCTAAATTTGGGCGCCCAAATGGAGTGATGTGGCATGGGAGATGAGGTGTCATCCTATCTTGGCGTGGAGGTGAGGTGGCTTCCATCTTGGCGTGGTGATGTGGCATTCCAACTTGGCATGGTGGTTGAGGTGGTTTGTTCCATCCAATCTCCAAACTTCATGGTCTTGATCTTTCTTAATTTTGAGCCCAACTTGCCTAATTGAACTCAACCAAATTGAGCCTAACTTAAGCAAATTACATGACTAAATTGAAATTAAAGTTAACTATACTCTAATTACAGGACTCATGCTGAAATAAAAGGACTCATGGAATCATGTTGAAAGTAACACAAAGTTGAAACCAAAATCAGAGTTTAGTTTATTCACTTGCAATCCATAAGGAGCTTGGATTGATCTTGTTTGCTTAAAGTCTCTTACGAACTCTAGTGCCCGCACTAATTCTCTCGGGATGGGAAAGACTCGATCCTGTCGAGTATGGGTCAACTTGACTTTGGTAGTGTTCTAGTAAGTCTAGGTTGATCCTTTGCAGATCCTCTCGAGTGATCCACGAGTCTTCAGATTCTGATCGACCTTGCCAACAAACCAAATAGCATTGATAATCTTTGTTCCAGGTAGTGATAGTCTTGTTATCCAAAATTCGCTTAATCCTATCTCGCCATTTTGGTAATGTGGCTGGTGGACACTCAGAGGTAGGTTCACTCTCAAAAATGGGATCAGGTCCAAAAAGCTCACTAGGTATCATTATTGGTTCCTTATACTCTACTAGGTCTGAGATATTGAAAGTTGAACCGATACCTAAGTCAGATGGTAACTCAAGCACATAGGCATTAGGTCCAATTTTCTTTATTATTTTGAAAGAACCTGCACCGAGGGCATGTAAGTCTCTTTCATAAAATTCTGACTCTCTTACGGAAATTAGCCATATGCTTGTAAGTTTCATTATTCAACATAGCAAAGCAATACAAGCCCCGATACTAGTGCAACGATCCTTATTAACATAGCAAAGCATAGTATGCATCATACTAATACTAAGCTAACACATGATAATTAAATCCTTCGTACAAAGCATTAGGGTTTGAAATCATATACTTTTACAAAAAATACAAATCCACTTTTTATTAAAGAAGAAAGAAGGATATTGATATTTAATGAATCACAAGCCAATCCAATGCATAAAATTATACAAAGACATAGACTGTAATAGCACCTGTGAAGATAATTATAACTGCTAGAATTTGGCATAAGTGATGCACTCGAGAAAAGTATGGATGCCTGTGATTTATTCAAGCCAAGCAAAAATAGACTTAGGGTTTAGAATGGGAGTTCCAAAAAAAGAAGTGTGTTGCTGACAATTCATATTAAGAAAATATACAAAATAATAACACATCACAAGAATGGGATATCTCATGAAACTAGACTCAAACTCTATTGCATGGTTGGGTGTGGATCCTCTAGAGGAGTTAGTATCATTAGAGAAGTTACTATCATGATGGCTATTATTCTTAAAGGCCACAGTGCAGGAGGAGAATGAGTTCATGTGCTGCTTTCCTGTTTATTGAGATTTAGTTATTTATGTTCTTTCTCACTTTACCTATCTTATCCTTGAGCAATTATTATGTTATTATATTATGACAAAGGTAACTTAAAAAGCTATTTTATTTATGTTGCTTATATAAAAGCCTTTCTGCCTGATTCTTCGGGTCAGGTTAGTAATTTCTCTTCAACATAGTATCAAAGCAAGTTCCTTGCCACCCCCCTCCTCTCTCTAGCCGCCCCCCCTTTTCTCTTCCCCCTTCTTTGCTGCTACTACCGCCTTCCCTCCAAAATCCTAGCCACCATCTTCTCCAATACAAAATAAAAAATTGCAGCAAACTGCTCCAAAAAAACCGTCTGCTACTGCTACCACCTTCCCTTCCTCTTTCTCTTCTCTAGCCATTCCATCAACACAAAAAAAAGGCAGGGGGAAAGAAACCCTAGCCATCCAAAAAAACCTGCTGCCGTCTCATCCTCCTCTACTTTAGCCATCCCATCAACTCAAAAAAAAAGTGAAAGAAACCCTAGCTGCCATCCTTATGCTATTGTTTTTCTATGCTACCACCTCTAAAATCTTAGCTTCCAAAGAGTCCTAGTCGCCATCCCCAAATCCTAGCCTTCGTCACCAAAAGCCTATTGCCTCTCCTCCACTTCTTCCTCTCCAAAAAAAAAAAACCCTAATTGTTATCTCCAAAACAAAAACCTAGTACTCTTTTTTTTCTATGCTGCTTCCCTTACTGGATCTTTTTAGCTACCGCTTGGCCCTTCATGGTGCCATTTCTCTTTTTTTCTACTGCCACTGGTCTTCCCTGATGATCCCTTGTGTTACCTATTTCTCTTACTCTCACATATCAAATTAAAAGTCTTATGTTACTACTTGCTTAAATCAAGTTTATGTCCTCTAAATTTTTTCTGCCAATGGCTCTAAATTTCTAGATGATCTTTTTATCCTGAGCAAAACTCTTAGACCTTTGGAGTACTTACTACTAAGTTATTATTATTCTCTACTGCGAAAACTATGGCTGATGACAAGCTTGCCTCATCCTTTATTCAACCATCTGTCCAGCAATACAAGATATCTCAAATCACTACCATTAAACTTGCTGGAATGTCCAACTTCTTGCTATGGTCAAGGCAGTAGAAAAATTCTTGATTGCTAAGATAGACTTGATTATATAATATGATGATCCTCCGAACACTAGTCATCTAGCCTGGAAGCGGTGGAGGAAAGAAAATGATCAGAAATTATCTGGCCTTGAAATAGCTTGGAACAAAATATTACAACTTCTTTTATGTTTCATGATACTGCAAAATCTTTATAAGATCCAAAAATTATTTTTACTCAAGAAAAGAATCAAAGTAAAATATTTTATCTTTATAAAAGGGCATTCAACAACTTCCAGCGAGACACATCTTTAATAGAGTATTTTAGCAATGTCAAAAGCATTACAGATGAGCTCAATCTGCATCAACCTCTGACTAGCAATCTGGAAGAATTTAAATAATAGAGATTTGAACTGTATATCTCCATTTTCCTACATGGACTAAATCTAGAATTACATCCACTCAGAGATCAGATATTGGCTGAATCTACTATTCCTTCTATGAATGAAGCATTTGCCCGATTACAGTGCATAGATAAGGAACAGGAAAACTTCTCCGTTCCCCTCCGGGATAATTCTGCTCTTCTTGGGTCGACTTCTTCACATGACCAAGATGGCAAAGGCAGAAGCCGAGGCAAGTCTGGTGGATCTTCTCTTGTTTGTTCTCATTATCTTCAGAATAATCATAAAATGGATAAATACTAAAAATTACATGGAAAGCCTTCTTGGACAAACTCTATTGCTGAGGGAGATCTTTCCAACCCTATTGGTGGCAATCCTACTCCAGGTAATAATTCGATGGAATCCGGTCCTGACTATATCACCAAGGAAGAAGTGAACAAAATCATTCAAGGCCTTTTGACTCAAATGTCTATATCTTAGAATTTTGCAGCACAAATTTTCCATTCAAGTATAGCAGGTCTATGTGCCACCTCATCTTCATCTCATTGGATTATTGACTTTGGAGCCACTACACATATACCAGGTAAAAAGGACCTGTTTTTTCTCTATTAATTCAAGTCTTATCCATCATAGTGTATATCTGGCTGATGGATCCACTGCTATTGTAACTTGATGTGGTGACTCCTTATCATCTTCTCTTTCCTCACCCTCTATTCTATTTGTTCCTAAATCTTCTATCAGCTTGTTATCTGTCAGTCAACTTACTAAATCCCTAGGATGTAGTGACTTTTTTCCTGACTTTTGTGTTATCCAGGATCTCAAGATGAAGAGGATGATTGGTGGAGGCCATGAGAAAGGATTATTATTTTGATAACTTCAGGAGATCTATTCCTCAATATGTTGCTACCACTTCTACTTCCACTTATGATGTATCTACCCTTCAATAGCATTCTCGTCTAGGACATCCATCCATTCGTATTCTCTATCAGATGATTTTTTCTATGTCCGGTGAGCCTATTATTGAGTATGAAGCTTATCAATTGAGCAAACACATATGTCAGTCATATCCTAGTAGTACTAGATCTAAGAGTTCTACACCATTTGATATTGTCCATTCTGATGTCTCGAATACATTACGGATCCCCTTTATCCATAGTCATTGTTATTTTGTGTCATTCATAAATGATCAAGGATTTAAGTCCCGCCGGGACGGGGGCCGTCCCGACCGTCCCGTCCCGTATCTGTGCGTTTCTAGCACAGTGGGACGGGTGCGGGACCCCGAAACAGCAGTCCGGCCTCCGTCCCGACTTTATTCCAGCTGGATTAGTTGCCGGTACGGCCATCCCGGAGCAACCTAAATTTTTTTTTTCGATGTCGTGAGGAAGGAGAGGGGACTAACCTATTTGCTTCTTGCTTACAGATCTGTCGACGTCGGCATTGGCATTCGGCATCGTCGCTAAGAAGACGAAGAGACAAGGACCAGGACGGAGGACCTCCCGAGAACACGAAGGGGGGAGAGAGCAATCAGAGGAGGGAGGAGCGAGGAGGGAGAGAACAGTCGGGCGTCGACCACTGTCAAGCGTCGGCCATCGTCGGGCGTCGGCCACCATCGGGCGTCGGCCATGGGGCGACCGGTCGAGCGAGGAAGGAGGAAGAAATGGTCGGGCATCCAATCGGGCTTGGCTTGCTATTATTGTTTTAGGGGTGGGGTGTACGGAACAAGGAATTGCAAATGGGGCGGATGGGAATAAAAGATTGGAAATTGTACATGGGGCGGACGGGAAATTGGTCATGACTCATGACGCGAATGAAATTGATTCCATGCATCAGCCTATGATTTGATATGTTAGGTTAGGGATCACGAGACATATAAAACAAATAATAAAGTCATTTCAACGAACAAATACTATGGATGGATTTTATTAATTTGTATCCGTTGTCTGCCTCGGATTCCTTTTTAACGATCATTTCAATGGTAAAATAAAATCGATTATTCATAACGGTCTAATTCCTTTTAACATTCATTTTAACATTCAGATTTTATAACGGTCGAATCGACCTGCAATGTTAAATAGGGACCTGTGAAGCTGTGACAATAAACTTCCCTCAGACGGAAGGCTTATCTGAAGGAGGTTCCCTCAGACGGAAGGCTTATCTGAAGGAGGTTCCCTCAGACGGAAGGCTTATCTATTTTGTTATGTTAATAATTAATAAATTAGATCAAATTATCATAGCTAAGTATGTCTAGAAAGAAACACATACATAAATCCCCTAAAGTAGAAAAGGATATGACTGTAATGTTTCACCATGTGGGTTAAACACATGTGTTAACTATTATTAAACAAGGTATTGCTGTTATTTTTGACTATGCAAGTTAAAACCTATGTGCCCCAACAGCAAAATCCAAAACAAATATAGATTATTGAATATATAAAGACAGAAACAGAAAGTAGAATATATGTAAAAGTTTAGTTAACAAGAAAAGGAAAATAAAGAACAAAATTTGCAACAAAAAAATAAATAACAAAATCATCAAAATTTGCAACAAAATTTGCAACAAAATTTTTGAGATACTCATTAATTTCATAATTTATTTTAAATTAGATGGAGCCCGATAACAAGCAACAGAAGGATCCAGATATTGGATGGCATTTTGAAAAAATGGGAAAGGACCGGCATCAATGGAAATGTAATTTCTGTAGACATGAAAATAGAGGTGGAGTCACCCGATTGAAACAACACTTGGTAGGTGGCTTCAGTGTGTGAAGAAGTGTCAAAAGGTACCTGCAGAGGTTCGAGTGATGATGAGGGAGTATATGAAGAAAGAAAAAGAGGCAAAGATAACATCTAGAGCTCAAAGACAAGCAGTTGATCGTCACACATCTCAATCATTTGTTCATGCAACTTAGATGATGATGATGATTATGTTGATCCAGATGATTTAGAGGCAACTCATCTACAAGAGGCTATCCGGGCCCCTCGACAGGACCAGTGGCAACAAGAGGAGGTTTCGAGACATAGAGTACAATTTGGATGTTCTCAATTTGAGAAGGGTGGTGCCTCTAGTGCAGCAGCAAGGTCATATTCACATGTACAGTCTGCTGGATTAGAGAGGAGTCAATCAATGAGAATGGAATCATCTTCAATCAAATCTTTGTTTGGTGCATTTGTAAAGAAATCAAAGAAAAGCTCAAAAGGTCCCACCATCTATGATCTAGATCCTGCAACATATCCAGATCCAGAGTCAAAGCAACCGAGAATTGATGACTACATAAATAAGGACAAGAAAAAACAAATAGGAAGGGCAATTGCCAACTAGTTTCATTTTAGCCATATTCCAGCATGGACAGCGACGAATACGTACTTTCGATCGATGATTAGTACAGTTCAAAAAGCCGGTCCAGGTATTGATCCTCCTACACCTTATGAGATTCATGGACCATATTTACAACATGTCGCAGATATCAAAACCTGGATTGAAAGTTATAAAAGAGAGTGCAATACTTATGGGGTGACATTGATGTGCGATGGTTGGTCTGGGCCTACTAGGAGGAGCATTATCAACTTTCTTGTATATTGTGATAATGTAAAATCTTTCATACTTCAATTGATGCTTCAGATAAAATACATCACTCCAATTATATTTTGGGCTTAATGAGGGATGTTGTTGACGAAATTGGTGAAGAGTATATCATCCAAGTGGTCACAGATAATGGAGCAAACTATATGAAAGCAGGAAAGGATCTGATGTTAGAAAAACATCTATATTGGATCCCTTGCGCAGCACATTGTATAAATCTGATGATGAAAGATATTGGACAGCTATCAAAGGTAAAATCTGTAGTAGAAAGCAGGCAGGTAGTATCCAAATATATCTACAATCATACCTAGGTACATGCTCTTATAAGAAAACATGTACAAGGGAAGCTGCTTAGACCAGGATTGACAAGATTTGCGACTAATTATATAGCATTGAAGAGTCTTCTTGATAATAAAACTGGTTTGAGGGCTATGATGACTTCTGATGAATGGAGGGCTTCTAAGTATGCAAGGACCAATGATGGACGATGTGTTGATGGCATTATATTGAGTAATAATTTTTGGGATAGATGCTCAGAGGTGATTAAGGCAATAGAGCCCTTGTATGTAGTGCTACGGATAGTAGATACCGAGAAATTTTCTCAGATGGACTATGTATATCCCAAGATGTCTGCTTGCAAAGAAGAGATTATAAAAACAGTAGGACAGAAAAAAGCAGCACCATATTTGCATGTTATTGAGGACAGATGGGATACTCAAATGGGAAAAGACTTGCACTTAGCAGGTAAAACTTGTTTGAAGCATAACTATCATGTATCCTTTGTTAAATAAGTTATGAATATCTTTGCTTTTCATTAATACTATTTTTATTTTTCATGCAGCCTACTATTTAAATCCCAAATATCAATATGATCATAACATTGCCTTGGATGAAGAGCTTTTGAGAGCCTTGAGGAATGTCGTATATAGGCTAGAAGGTGATTTGGACTTGGCTGCAAAAGCTATAAGTGAGGTAATAAAAGAATATATACCTATCATGGTAGGAAAGCCATTATATGTTTGAAATATATTAAATTAATAAATTTAGATGACCTTTAATGAGATGTCTATATTGATTAGGCAGGGAAAAATTTTTCGAGAGTGGAAAGGAAGCTTTGGAGAACAAGGAGCATACAGATCTATATCTAAAATGTCACCAGGTATAAATATAAGATTATTTTTTATTATATGTACATCTATGTATAGCTGAAGAGTTAAGTTTAATAATATATATTATTTATTTGATATTTTGAATACAGGAGAATGGTGGGTCCAGTGGGGCACATCTGCACCAAATCTAAGAAAGATTGCTATTCGGATCCTATCACAGACCATCTCATCAAGTGAATGCGAGCACAATTGGAGTACATTTGTCCTGACCTATACGAAAATCAGAAATCGTCTAACCTCACAAAGATTGAGAGATATAGTCTTTGTACACTATAATATGAGGTTGAAGCTCAGGTATGTCAATGAGAAAAAGAGTCCAAGCAAGATGATCCATTCGAAGAGGATCCTATGTTGAACTGGGTTGCAGATCAAGAAGCACGAGATCCACCAGTGTTGGATGAGCCAGGAGATCCTCCCCGACCATGCAAAATAATAGCACATGAGACAGGAATACGAGATATAGATCAATGGACGGCCTCTCATTTATCTCCCATTCAGAGTGGAATGCAAGATACTGCTAAAGATGATGATGGATCAGGTGGCGGGCGATCTGAAGATTCTGATCAACGATTTGATCGTGAAATATTTAAATCTAGAGGAAGCCAAAGAGCTACAGTTGAAGACAAATATGGAAAGTCCAAATCAAAGATGAAGGTGACAATTGATGATGTGCCAAGTTCGAGATGACGATAACGAGACACCTGAATCCTCGGATCCTAGATTGCCTAGATCATCTCAGGATAATAGTGATGATGATAATGATAGCAAGAGTGATAATGGATCTGATGATCATGATAATCAAGGTGGAGGTGGTGAAGCATACGGGATTAGTCCTTTTACACAAGAAGCATATTTCAGCCATGCTACATAGGACCAGGATCATGGAGCTAGATGCAGTTCTAGATATCAGAATGAGGAAGAGTTGCTGGCCTATAGAAGGAGGGGAAAAAAAATTATTGCAGGACGTGGCACACAGGCTAAAGATATTTTGGATCGTTTTCATGAGTTGCCAATAACTGAGCGTCGACGTCAAGCCTATCCAGAGTTTATGGCATGGATGAAGCAAGATGCGAAACGCAGATTCGAGTATGAATAAGTTAGATCATCATCATCATCAACCAGAATAGAATATGTTGAAGCGAATGATTCAGATGCATATTCTTAATGGTCATATCCTGAAGAGTATTCTCATCCACCTTGTGGAAATATTTCCGGATCACAGTATGAAATTGCCTCTTAATATCCTCATCAAGGATTGCCTGTTCTTTATCCAATATACTATCAAGAAGGTTATCCTGAAAATATCAAATACAAAATGAACAAGGATTTGCCCAGCATCCGAATTGGCAATATATTCAAGGCCCCAATTATGAGCGAGACCCAGATGTTTATAAGAGTCATAGGCATTCCATTTGGAATTAGTAATGATTTTGATGTTTATGTTAAACTGATGACTCATTTTTTGTAATATTGAAAATGATTTATAACATAATATTAGCATCATCATATTTTTTGATACAAGTGACTAAGCTTAAGTAGTATGCACTGCAATTTTTTTATCTAACTTCAATAGTTATGCTTTACCGAGCATTCGTGCAGCATCATTTACAAGAAATCATTGCTTGGTAATCAAGAATCTTCAACAACTTGAAAAATCATAATACATTATAATATTAGTTTTAAATAGAACAAGTTTATCATAAATGCATTATTTTGAAAAATCAAATATATTTAAACAATACATAAAATAATAAAAACTTAAAATAAATTTAAAAAATTAATATATCTATATATATATAAAAAAAAACATCACAAGTATATACCGGGATGCCCGATCGAGACGGCCAACGGGACGGGGCGGGACGCGGGGCATCCCGTTCCGGGCAAAAACCGGGACGCTCCCATCCCACGGGATTTAAAACCTTATAAATGATTATTCTCGGATGGCATGGTTTTATCTTTTGAAAAGCCGATCTGAGATGCTTGATGTTCATCTTCTTTTATCATGAAATAAAAACTCAATTTAGTATCTCCATCAAGATTCTTAGAACTGACAATGCTTTGGAGTATGTTCAAACTGAATTGGCAACCTTTAGTCAAAATCTTGATATTGTCCACCAAACCTCTTGTATTTATATCCCTTAACAAAATGGGATAGCAAAACGTAAAAACCATCATCTTTTAGAAGTAGCTCGAGTAATCCTATTTCATATATCTATTCCTAAGATGTTCTAAAATGATGCATTTCTTACTGCATGTTTCCTGATTAATCATACTCCTTCGCATGTCCTAAATAAAAAATCTCCTTTCCAAAATATCTTTTTCAAAGAGAATATCTTTTCAATTCCACCTAAAGTTTTTTGCTGTTATTGCTTTGTTCATCTACATAACATCCCAAACAAGTCTCCTAGGACTGTTAAATACATTTTCATCGGATATTCCCAAATTTAAAAAGGATATAGATGTTATGATCCTTAAGTAGGAGAACACCTATTAATTTTGATGTCACATTTTTTGAAACCACACCCCATTACTCATCTAAGGAAGAAGCATTAAACCAGTCTATTATTTCTAGTCTAATTTCCTTACCTGTTACTATCATGGATGTAGAGAAACCTAATTTGAAGGTTGCAGATTCATCAAGTCAGATTGAAAAACCTCTGCAGGTTTATTCTAGGTGCAAGAAAACTAACTGTGATAGATCTCCTGAAGTCGAGGTACCTACTAATATCTCCACTGATCCTTTTCCTAGTCCTATAGATCCATCTCAATCTGAACTTGATGTTCCCATAACCTTAAGGAAAGGTAAAAGATTTGCAAGTTATCCTATATCAAACTACACCTCTACTCTTCATCTATCTCGGAGTATTAGTTTCTTTGTATCTTCTTTATCTTCTATTACTATTTCCAAGATCTTTGTAAAGGCTGTCGCCATACCTAGATAGAAGGATGCTATAGATGATGAGATGAAGACCTTGATATCTAGAAATACTTAGACTCTCGTTGATCTACCCTTAAAAAAGAAAACCATAAAATGCCGATGGATATACACTATTAACTACCTTCCTGATGGGTCTGTTGAGAGATTGAAAGCAAGATTGATAGCAAAAGATTTCACACAAACATATAGGATAGATTACTTTGAAATATTTTTTTCCTGTGGCTTAATTGAAATTTGTGCAAGTCATACTTTCACTTGCTATCAAATTAGATTGGACTTTTTATTAGTTAGATGTTAAAAATGCCTTTCTTTATGAAGAATTGGAAGAAGTGTATATGGACCAACCTCCATGTTATGTGATTAAGAGGGAGGAAATGAAGGTTTGTCATCTGCAACGAGCTATTTATGATCTTAAGCAATCTCCAAGGATCTAGTTTGATAAATTTAGCATGACTATTGGCAAATTTGACTTTACTCAATACTATTCAAATCATTTTTGCATGTCATTTAGATGGCAGTGTAGTTATACTTGTAGTATATGTTGATGACATCATTGTACTGGAATAAAGTACAGTTAATTACTCGTACTAAGAAATGGCTCGGGGATGTATTTCAAATAAAAGATCTTGGTTCCTTGCATTACCTTTCTTGGTATTAAAGTTGTTCGCACCAGAAATCAGCTCAATCTTTCTCAATGCAAGTACACTCTTGATTTATTATAAGAGACCGGCATGCTCGGTGCTAAACCAACCGATACTCCAATGGACCATACTCTTAAAATGAAATCTAGTGAAGACGAATTATTTGGAGATTGTACCCGATATAGGTGGTTGATTGGAAAGTTGATATTTTACGGTGACTAGGCTAGATATCTCCTTCCCAGTTAGTGTTCTAAGCCATTTTATGGATGCACCCAGATAATATCATTGGAAAGCTGCTTGTAGGGTGTTACGATATCTGAAGAGTTCTCATAATAAAGGAATTACTTACAAGAAAATTGGTCACTATCAACTCACTGCCTTTATTGATGCTGACTGAGCTAGTTCTTGTGACGAAAGACGCTCCACTACAAGCTATTATACCTTTTTAGGCGAAAATCTAGTGACTTGGAAAAGAAATAGAGTACAGCAGTTGTCCTCTCTAGTTCAAAAGCAAAATATCATGCAATGGCCCATACAGTTGGTGAACTTATGTAACTGAAAACACTCTTACTTGAACTTAGTTTTTCCCATCCTGACTCTATGAAAATGTTTTGTGACAACCAATCAGCTATCTACATTGCAGCCAATCCAGTTTTTTATGAACAAACAAAAGACATTGAAGTTGAGTGTCATTTTGTTTCACGATACGGTTCTCAAGAAAATTGTGACCACTTCGTTTGTTTCTTCAGCTGATTAAACTGCAGATATTTTCACAAAAGCTCTACCTAAATCTTTCTTTCAGAATTGTTGCTTCAAGCTAAGTCTACAAGATTTATATACTCCAACTTAAGGGAGAGTATTGAGATTTAATTATTTATGTTATTTCTCATTTCACCTATCTTGTCCTTGAACAATTATTATGTTATGACAAGGATGACTTAGGAAGCTATTTTATTTATATTGCCTATATAAAAAGACATTTCTGCTTGATTGCTCAGGTCAGATCGGTAATTTCTCTTCAACACTATTTAAAAATTTATGGGCTATAAAGTAAGAGAATAATCTAGACACTTTACCCAAAAAAAAAAAGAAAAGAAAAAAATGCTGAGATAGATATTATGAAAAGGCTTCAAAGTCTAAAATTGTGTACTGCAATTTGATCCTTTTGTATTATAATATAGTAAATAAACATTGAGCCATTTTCATCTATTTAGGATAATTTTATGGATTCTTAATCATCAAACATAAAGAACAAGATGACAAGTACTAGGAGAAATGGCAAGAGATTGGAGAAATGGCAAGAGATATGGAAGTTGAGTATAAAAATATAATCTCAACAGTGCCAGGAGAAAGGGAGTAGCAATATTCATAGGGAAAATCACATGTTGTGAGATCCAAGGCTACCACCTAAACGAGACTTCATGGAAATATTCACAAGACAGCATACCATATATAAATAAACTAATGTCTAATCATGCCTTTGATAGTTGATTTGATGCTCAATTACTAGAAGCCAACCCCGGATAGTAGGGAAGAGGCTGGATGGTTATGATTTGCTAATTCCTCCAATCATTGATCATGTCTATAGAAGTCCAATAGACTTGAGTTAAATTCCTTGTAATATTGATCCTGAACTTCTCAAAGCTGGTTTACCGCATTGTCATAACATACAGTACTAATGATAACCATTTTCAGACATGGTGCTGTGGTCATATGGCTTTCGTATGTTCCCACATGAGAATTGATTAAAGCAAACCAAACTCCATTATGGACTGCATGGTAATGAATGATATCAAAGTATATAACATAGCAAAAAGAATTTATCTTCAATATGATTTGAAAAGTATTCATTGCTGACAAAGAAATGGAATAATCAGATGAAACATTTCTATTTTTGTTATATTATATACAATATTCATATTATAAATGCAATGGCTATTCTGTAAATGGCAATAATAATATAGTAACATTATGATAATTTTTACTGACCTGGGTGACACAACTTTTACTGTGTGCACTGATTGGAAGACAATCTTGCTTGCACGAATCAAAATGCCGAACCCAATGCTGCAAGTTGTGAGAAAACAAATGCTATGGTAAACAATACAAATTCAAAAATTTAAATGAATGAGAAAGGAGAAAAACAACAAGCACTAAAGCCATAATTAAAATCCTTGAAAAGGAAATAAGGACATTAAAACAGAAGTAAAGATGGCTAGATTCACTGGAGGCCATACCATCAACCCAAACAAGATAATTAATTGAAGCAAAACCACTTACATGCATTATATTCTGATTTGCTAGATCCTTCTTGTTTAGAGCAATTACACGTCTCTTAGAGGAAAGCACACTTTGAAGATCTTTGTTGGCTGAGGATAATGGAATCTGTCCGTAAGTTACAGAAGTAGAAATAAGCTTCTTGTCAACAAATAAAAAGAATACCAAAAAAAGAGATTGTCTTATATCTCCTCATCTCTCTCAAATTAAAATGGTTCAAGCATTTGCACTTGAAGTTGTAAATGTTGTGACCTCATATTGATGGGTTTGATTACATAAATTTGGCAATGCTTGGGCCAAAAAGATTCATGTAAATAGAATTTTATGATGATAAGTTCTTGAGAGAAAAAAGAAAAAGAAATGATACAGATCAACAAATATACAACCTATCAGGTGCGAGAAATTTTACCATGTTTGGCGATCAACTAGGAAAACTTACCAAACCATAAAATAAAAGCAAACAAAGAAAAGAATGACATGAACACAAATAACAGAAAGACTAGTGATACTGGTAGATTAGAGCACTTCAGTTTCTCTTTGAACCACAAAAATTCAGAATCCTTTCTTACATTCCTTTAAAAACATCAACAATGTATCTATAAAGGAGAGAGAATACATGGTTTTGACCCCTTCGTCTAGATCAAAAAAGAGATTAAAAAGATTCTTACAAAAATAAACAGCCCAAACAAAAGAAAGAATCTAAATCAAAAATACCCACTAGAGCGGCTGATTGCATCTAGACACAGCATAAAAAGGGTAGGTAAGCATGGAATGACCAAAAACTCTCAGCCTAGCACCCTTAGTCCCAAAGGGATAGTCAAAGCAGGAAGTTTGAACTTTCACCTAAAACTTCTACATTGGAAACAAAAGTCTTAGTTTTGCCTCAGAACCAACCCAAAACTAGAGCTAGTTTTGGTGTTTCAGCTAAAATTAACTTATATATAACCCAATTATACATATTATAGAATATAGATAAGGGAGTTTGAACCATAAATAACAAAAAATTATCAACTGAAGAAAATCAACATGAAGCCACCTCACACTTCGATCTCCACAAAGCCCAGTTATAGCATTAATCCAAGTCCTTTCTTTATCTAATAGATCACATGTCGGTTCCCCTCCTGCATAAGAGAGCTCTACACACATAAGATTCCCATTCATGACACAATTTTTTAAAAACATCCAGCCTAAATGAATTCCCCACATGGGCCTACTCTCTTTATGTGTGACCCTTATAACTCTTCTTTATAGTCCAATAATCCTAAGGAGCCACATCTCATTCTACTTTCCCCACCTCCAATCTCTTCATCCCATATCAGCATTTATTTCATGATTCCTATTCTAATAAGCAAAAACACTAGGACTCAACAAGATAACCAATAATGTTATTTCTTAAATCTAGTTTGAATATCTTTGATGCTCTGAAGGTGCATGGTAGATTAGGGTGTAGGCCATCTCTGTATTGTTTAAAACTTGAACTTTAAGAGATTCCAGATCCTATCTCATGTTATTCATGACTCACAATGGATCTCTCTCCTATGGATAGTTTTGTGCTTACTTTTTTTACTTTTTTTATGTTTTTTCTTGATCCATACCTAGAAAGGTGAAATGGAAGATCTCTTCAACTTTACTCTAGCATGTGATTTTTATTTCCAACTAGACCTCAGCATCTACCAAGCTAGGTCGAGGGATAGTATTGAAACGAGATCATTAGGTTTAGGCCTAGCCAATCCAATCTCGAGCTTAAAAATGGAAAACAAGAGGGCCTGGGCTTAGTCCAACCTAAACCAACCCAAACAAGAAGCGCCAACTGAACTTGATGAGAGAGAGAGGAGGTGGTGGAGATTTTGGCTAGATAAAGGGAGGGATAAAGGGGAGAGAGAGGGGGAGGAGGAGGTGGTCATTCAGTTAGGCAATGAAATAGGGAAGCAACGAGTGAGAGGAGAAGGTGGTCATTCAGTTAGGCAAGGGAGGTGAGAAAAGGGGGTGGTTCCAGCAAGCAACTTTGACCAAGTTCGCTGTCTGCCAATGGTGGCCACATGAAGAGGGAGGGAACAAAGTGAGGGAGGTAGATGGAGGTACCCATCTCAGGTGGAAGAGAGCTAGTTCGTAAAGGAGAAAAGGGTTGGGGTGGAGGTGGCAAGAGAAGGAGAGGTAGAGGATAATAGGTTAAGGGTTTCTGCCTTCCTTGTTTTCCCTTTCTTAATTTTTATTTTCAATTCAGATCCTTAAAAGAATTATGTTGTGCATAGTATATAAATTTTAACTTATAAGTTTAATATAAAAAAATACATATGTTATATATATTATATCTATAATTTGTGTCAAGCAAGGCTGAGTTAAAATATGGCAAGCCTAAGACCAACTCGATCAAAAGCTCAACCCTCTCCAGCCCATTGGACCAAAATTCTTGGCGAGCCAATTTTGCCCAAGTCTAGCTCCAACAATAATCAATTAGAAAGGTATTGTTTTTTCATGTATAGTTTGATAGCTCCTTGATTAATTTTTTATTTTGGGTGATAAGGGGGATGATAATATATTGTATATAATGTCTTTGGTTTCATTTTTATGAACAAATAGGAATATGCCAAAGCCCCCCATCCTTTCTTGGATGGCTCCATCAAACATATAGTTACATGATCTGATTATTTTATCCAAACTTATTTCAAGAGATTTTTATTCTGTTATTTCTAAATTATGTATCATATTTAGGAAGCATGATAAACTATTACCTTGTTTCTTTGCTCAGGTTAATTTCATTTAATACCATGCACAGCCCAGGATTGAGCTAGTTCGTTGTATATGTATCGATATTTGGCATTTGGTTTTCATTGTTTCTTCATTTCCTTCAATCAATATTTCAAACATCATCAAAATGGGGCAATATTTATGGTACTGTACCATTTTGATGAAGAAAAAGCATTGATACTGGATGCAAAATGCGGAAAAAGGTGGAACCGGTTTCAATCATGCCAATAGTACTAGTTGCGCACCAACAATCAAGATGCAGTAGGAGTCGATATAACTAGTTCTTTTTTATTATTATTGATATTAACTATTTCAATCCGTCCTAACTATACCATTATCCTACCATTCTAGCTCAAAACCAGTACAAGGGAAGCATTTAATGTGGCATGTGAGAGAGTTATGAATTGCGCCTTATTTCCTTGGTAGACCTTCTGGTGAGAGTGCTTGTACACTGTGGCAAAGACCAAAGCATGGACCGAGCTACTTAATGAACTATTGGGTATTAGGCTGGCTTGTAAATGGATTCTCCAATTTCACCGACCGGTACGGTACGGTACCATACCGTACTATGCCAGATCCAAGAAATTATAAAAAAATATCTTCATTTTCATAGTTATATTGTTTAACTTGAATCGGATCCGAATCGGACCCGAATCGGACAAAATGTACCGGTACATAGTTTTTTGAATGGTCCGGCATTCCGGATTGTTTTTCATGGCTAAATCGTATCGGCTCTTGGCCGGTACGGTATAGTACGTCTCAAACCGGACGGTTTAGGACGGTACCAAGAATCTTGATCAAAATGACCTGAAGATGCAAAAGAGTGTATCCATGTGCATGTTTGTTCATGATAGTTTAAGAATTTTATCTTACCCCAAGTAAATTGAGGCAAAATGAATGTGTAACTTGATTAGGATATGTCCTAATACTCCTAACCCATGAAGACTTCAGGGCTTTAGGGTTGAAGTAGTTAGTTTAGGTTTAATATTTCATTGGAGTTGGCTTCATAGGAGTCACAAACTTGCTTACTATTCATGAGGTTTATGGTAGGGTATTGGACACGTAACAAGGACTAAATGGTAGTGGCATAGACAAAAGTCATTCTTTAAAAGGAAGCAATAATATTTATTCAAGTTTATTAAAATTTTAAGACTAGAATCTAATTCCTAGTTGGAGGAAATAAAAGCCTCTATTCTTTATTTTAGTTTATAATTAGAATTCTACACAAGATCGGTGGGATATAAATATATATGAAATTTGATTGAAAGAAAGATTCATATCGACAATTTTTGTTCAAAGTAAGATGTTTAGTTGTATTTAGATTTTCAAAAGAAATACCCCTAAAAGTCCAAATGTAGAAATAATGATTAATTCTCTTGCAAAGAAAATATAGCTACACCTCTTTGATTAAAGTGAGACCTTCACTCTAATTTTGATAAATTATGACCATCATGAAAATCCCACGGAGTTCCACAAACTTCTCAAGTGAGGGGAAGAACAGGTTACATGCTTATGGCATCACCAATAAGACCCAAAATTACACCAAATTCATATCATACTATGAAACTTAGGAGGGGAAAAAAGTCTTTTTCTTCTTGTTGCGGCGTCAACTCCTGGACTAGGGCTGGATGTGCTGGAGCACTCCTCTCCCGGGTGAACTTGCAACGAAGTCCCCAAGGGCGTCGGTGGTGTTCCGGAAGGGGACCCTCCGATGCTTAAGTTAGCAGGAGGTTGAAGGCAACAGAATGGAGGAACCGCAGAAAGAACAGCGTATGGAGAGGGAAGAGTTCTCCTACCTCGAGTGGGGTCCTCCTGGTACCTTATATAGGCGCGGAACAGTCCAAAATCCGTTAGGGGAGAGGCTGGGAAAGACCGATCTGCCCCTATGGGAATCTGGAGAGTGACCACGTGGCGCACAGATACGGCGGCATCGTGAAAGTAGTGGAGCAGGGCTGTTGGGATCGCATGATCCCGCAGTAACAGAAAGGTGCTTCTGGAATTCCCTGGATGCTAAGGTTTGCCTGTCGGACATCGGCCATGGGAAAACCGGTCAGCCGGACTAAAAGCCAGTCCGCTGAAGGAGAGCGACGGGCCGGACCCAGCAGGAGTGGGTCGTTCGGACCTCAGCTCCGGTGGGTCGGACCGCTGAAGGAGAGCGACGGGCCGGACCCAGCAGGAGAGGGTCGTTCGGACCTCAGCTCCGGTGGATCGAACCGCTGAAGGAGAGCGACGGGCTGGACCCAGCAGGAGAGGGTCGTTCGGACCTCAGCTCCGGTGGGTCGGACCGCTGAAGGAGTAGCCCGGTCGGATCACAAGAATGGGCCGGTTCCACTTGAGGGTGAGTCGTCAGGGTACAACACTGTCCCCCTTGCCCTTATGCTTCAAGCGAGACCATAGGCTCGAAGGGCGAGGGCATTAAATGGCAATAAATGCCTCAATCTTTTAGATGATGGCGAATCCGATTCGGCGTACCACGGCCGGCCACCTTCTGCTCCGATTCTTGCTCCGGGACAGGTGTCAGTGTCTGGTTGGCGAAGACAGGGGGAGCAGTTATTGCCGGTACGGCGCATGACAGCTGCCCGTTTGGACTTTGGACGCAACGTGGGGCACGTGGCTTCATCAGAGCGGTTGGTGCACTTCTCAGAGTGATCCATCCATCGTTGCTTCGCCTGTCACGCGGATCGCGGTCGGATATGATCCGGTGCGTCCCCTCGGATTCCAATCCAACTCAAGAACTGAGACGCCAGCCGTCGGATCTCGGCATGTGGGGGGAGGCGTTGGGAAGCTGCCCCCGGACGCCTATAAAAGGGGGGAAGCAGCGCCCAGAAAGAACCTTTCACCGTGCTTGCGCTTGAAGAGAAGGCAGCCTCCTCCCTCCTTGTGTCGCTTTAGCCTTTCTTAGAGAACCAGGGAACCAGGTTAGTACTGTCTCCGCTTTCCCCCGTCTTCCTCCCTTTCTGTAACCCATTTTAGAATGGCTTCCGGGAGTCGGAGTTCGGCTTACGGTCATAAGGAACCCGGTCCTTTTGATATCCCTTCGGCCATGACCCGAGAGAGGGTCGAAAACCTTATGATTGTATATAATATTCCTTCCACCTTACACCTGACTGTCCCCAATCGCGAGGGTAGGGTGAACGGGCCTTTAAACTTAGGAGCTCTCCCCGTGTACGAAGACCACCTGAAAGCCGGCCTTCGTTTCCCGATCCATAGCTTTTTTATTCAAGTTTTTAACACATATAGAGTCACCCCCGCCCAGCTGACCCCGAATAGCATTCGAGTTCTCTGCGGCTTTGTGGTTCTGTGTCGGGAGGCCGACATTGAGTCGAGGGTATCTTTATTTTTCAATTTTTTCTTGTTGAAGCAGGACTTCCGAAGTCAGGAGTGGTGGATGTTCAATCCACGCCCTGGCCGGAAGGTACTAGGGGGGCTTCCGTTCGCAATTCACGGATGGAAGTCCCGATACTTCTTTGTAGATAGCCTGGAGCCGTGGAGCTTTGAGGCAGCCTGGAGGGAGCCGAGGCCGAATGCTCTGAATGGAAGGAAAGTCTCAAGGGTCGACAAGGCTGACTTCCACAAATTAGATGGTGAGGATCCAAAGTTTGTCGGCTTTATGCTTCACGAGGGGAGTCTTCACCAGGCTGGACTTAGCCGGCACCCGATGTTAGGTAGGACGAGAGTCGTAGAGAGAGAGATCGGCTTTTTTATCCTCTGTCAGCTTGGCGACCGCATCTCACTTTAACTTTGTTTGCTGACAGGCGGCAAGATGAAGCCGGATCGGGCGATCCTTTCGACACGATCTGCACAATGGAGAGCTGTCCGCATTGCAGAGCCGACCTCGCAGGAGCCGAAGAAGCGGGCGGCTGAGCCAGCGCCCGAGAGGTCGAAGAAACAACGGACGGCAGAACCGTCTGCCATAGTGGTGTCGGTCGGGTCAGAGGATGACATGCCTCTGACCGAACGCCGAAGGGTGATTGCATCCGAGCGATCCTCTTCGGTCGGGCAGCCAATCGCCCGGTCGGAGGAGAGGCTTCCGATGCCAACCAGGGCGGACGCGGCCCCTTCGCCCTCATCGTTGGAGCTGATTGTGGCGACCTCCCCGACCATCAGGGGAACCCCTACAGGGGAGGGGCCATCGGCCGTTGATGAGAGGGCCGGCGGCGCTCATAAGGAGGAGCGCCAAAAGTGGCGCGATGCCGAGGAGGCTAAGGAGTTGCTTCAGAGGGCCGCTCCTGACAACGACGGGCGGTCGGCGAACGAGGCCGCAAGGAGTTCCCTTCGTCATCTTCTGGGGATGAGTATCACTTTTCCTGTCTTCACTTCGAATTCATGATTGGCGATTCTCTAACTGTGCATGTTTGTCGAAAGCTTGTCAAAGACAACCTTCTGATGGACGACGGCCTGGGCGAGCTGCTCGATCAGAAAGAGCAGTTGACCCAAAGGGCGGAAGCAGCAGAGCTGGCGAGGGACACAGCCTGGGAGGCGCTGACGGCCTTCAGAGAAGAGGTGCTCGGCTTGAGGACCGTAGCCGCAGAAGTGTCCACTCTGCAGGCCGAGTCGGAGGCCCAGAAAAAGCAGCTGGAGAACTTGCTGACCCAAAAGGCGGATCGGGAGGCAAGTTTAAAAAATAAGAAAAGGAAGATCAAGACCCTGACCCATCGGCTGGCCGTCGAGGAGGGGCGTTTGGCCGAGTGTGATGTCCGTGCACAGGGCTATCAAGCGTCGACAGAGAGATATAAGGGCTTGTTGAAGACGGCCCAAGATCTGCTGAAGACGGCCGGCGAGAAAGCCGTCGCAGAGTATAAAGCCTCCGAGGACTTTATCGAGGAGATGAACGAAGTCGGAACTGTCGGCTTCGATTATGGGTACGACGAGTGCCTGGGGAAGGTTAGTGCAGCCTTCCCAGACCTCGACTTATCATTCCTTCAGCCACCGAAGCCGGCGGAAGAGGAGGGCTTAGAGGCAGTGGATCCGACTACCCGAGCGGCCGATGCTCCAGTGGAGGCCGTCGCAGCAGTGGCCGAACCGGACGTCCAAGTCAGAGTCGAAGCAGAAGCAGCCGGAGGGGCCAAGGGGGCCGAAGCGGCTGTTGTTGCCAAGGGGTCCGGTGTAGCCGTAGATAATGTAGCTCCCGAGGGTCAGACCTAGTTGTTAGTAAAGGTCTGACATTCAGTTTTTGTAAAGAAACTTTTTGGAAGCAATGAAAAACTTTTTTTTTCTTTTTACGCTATCTCATATCCTTCTCTTTGAGATCTTACAAAGTGTGGACTAGTCGGCTGATCTGAGTGGGCGGTCGGACCTCCAGGGTAAGCGTCGAACAGTGACTCAAGCCGAACTAGATTCCCATAGGATTTCTGCTCGAAGTATTGGTCTGTCGGCTTTCCGAACCAAGATCAATCGAAGTAGCGGTCGGACTTCGGCTCAGGCGAGAGCAATGAGCTTAGGAATTTCAATCTAAGTGTTGGTCCGTCGGCTTTCCAGATCTGGAAGTAGTTAAGGCAACAAACGGATTTCAGCTCAGGCCGGAGCAACGAGCTTAGAAATTTCAACCTAAGTGTTGGTCCGTCGGCTTTCCGGATCTGGAAGTAGTTGAGGCAGCGATCGGATTTCAGCTCAGGCCGGAGCAACGAGCTTAGGAATTTCAACCTAAGTATCGGTCCGTCGGCTTTCCGGATCTGGAAGTAGTTGAGGCAGCGATCGGATTTCAGCTCAGGCCGGAGCAACAAGCTTAGGAATTTCAACCTAAGTGTCGGTCCGTCGGCGTTCCGGACTGAGCTGCCCTAGAGCCTCTGCCGACCGGAGTCGGACTTTCGAAAGTGGGCTGCCCTAGAGCCTCTGCCAACCGGAGTCAGACTTTCGAAAGTGGGCTATCCTAGAGCCTCTACCGACCGGATCGGACTTTCGGAAGTGAGCTGCCCTAGAGCCTTTACCGACCGGAGTCGGACTTTCGGAAGTGGTTCGTAGAAGAAATATGGACTTCATTGATAATACTTGCGGAGGTTGTCTACATTCCACGGACATGCCATCTGTCGTCCGTCCAAAAATTCAAGTCGATAGGTACCGGCTCGAACCACTTCAACGACCCGATAATGTCCCTCCCAATTTGGGGAAAGCTTGCCTTGCTCGATCGGTCTCGAAACTTCGATCCTCCGCAGGACCAGATCTCCGACTCGAAAAGCTCGTACCTTGACTCGTGAGTTGTAATATTTCGCCATCTTTTGGCGACATACCGCCATCTTCATGCTTGCCCGAAGTCTAGTTTCTTCAAGCAAGTCCAGGTCAGCCCTTCGCCGTTCGGAGTTGGCCGGTTCGGCGTAGTGGTCAATCCAGAGAGGTTGAAGAGAGGTCTCAATAGGGATGACAGCTTCACTTCCATAAGTGAGGTTAAATGGAGTTTCGCCGGTCGACGTTCTGGCGGTCGTCCGATACGCCCATAACACTGAGTGGAGTTCCTCCGCCCAAAGTCCCTTTGCCTCATTGAGCCGGGTCTTCGGCCCATGCAGGATTGTCCGATTGATGACTTCAGCCTCTCCATTGCACTGGGGGTGACCAACCGATGTGAGTCGGTGAGATACGTGATATTGCTGACAGAAACCTTGAAATTTAGAGTTGTCAAACTGTCTTCCATTGTCAGTAATAATCGTCTGGGGAATGCCGAATCGAAAGATGATATTATTCCGGACGAAGTTCTCCACCCTGGCCTCCATTATCTATGCTAGTGGTTCGGCCTCCACCCACTTAGTGAAATAGTCAATGGCCACAAGCAAAAATTTCCGTTGCCCGGAGGCCGGGGAAAAAGGTCCCAAGATATCCATCCCCCACTACGCGAACGGCCATGGGGCGGTGATCGGAGTCAGCTCACTGGCGGGCCTCCTTTGAATGATGGAGTACCTTTGACATGCGTCGCACCTTCGGACGAAGTCCGACGCGTCCTTCTGAATGGTAGGCCAGTAGTATCCTTGCCGGATGATCTTGTAAGCTAAGGATCTTCCTCCGAGGTTGTCGCCATAGATGCCTTCATGGACGTCTCTGAGGGCGTAGTCGGCGTCTGTCGGCCCCAAGCACTTTAACAGCGGCTGTGAGAATGCCTGTTTATACATGAAGCCGTCAAGGACGACGTACTTAGAGGCCGTCAAGCGCACCCGTTTGGCCTCCGCCAGATCTTCTGGTAGAGTTCCTTTAGCCAGGAAAGTAAGGATCGGATCCATCCAAGAAGTTTCATGTTCCACCTGGTGGACCTCGGTCGGCTCTTCCACAATACTGGGGTGCCGCAGATGCTCCACAAAAGTTCGATCGAAGTCCCGCTGGCAGCCGTAGCCAACCTTGACAGAGCGTCCGCCCAAGAGTTCTGCAGACGAGGTATGTGAAGGATTTCGAAAAATCTGAACTGAGAAATGAGGTTTTGTACCTTGTTTAAGTATTTTGCCAGGGTCGAATCCCTTGCTTCAAACTTTCCTTTTACTTGATTAACCACCAGTTGGGAGTCGGAGAAGACTCTGAGTCGGCCGATGCCCAGTTCATTGGCGATTCGTAGCCCCGCGAGAAGGGCTTCGTACTCCGCTTGATTGTTCGACACCTGAAATAAAAAATGTAATGCATATTCCAGGTTTTTCCCATCCGGGTCGGCCAGGATCAGTCCGGCCCCACAGCCTGCAAGGTTGGACGCTCCGTCCACGTAGAGGGTCCAGGCTGGTTCGGCTTCGTAGATGGCATCAACTTCAGGTACTTCGGCCATTTGAGGAGGCGTTTCCTGTCTCCATGTACACTCTGCAATGAAGTCAGCAATTACCTGGGCCTTCAAAGCGGATCGTGGCTGGAAAGAGATGTCGAATTCGCCTAGCTTGACAGCCCACTTGGCAAGCCGACCGGATGTGTCTGGGCTCCGAAGGATTGCCTTAAGGGATTGGTCGGTCATCACCACGATCGGATGTGCCTGGAAATACGGTCGGAGCCGCTTGGCGAACGTGACCAAAGAATATATCAGGTTTTGCATCTCGGGGTATCTTGTTTCGGCATCGTGGAGGACTTTGCTGATATAATATATGGGCTTCTGCTGTCCGTCCTCTCCGACTCGCACGAGGACGGCGCCGATCGCTTCGTCCGACGCCGAAAGATAGAGGTACAAAGGTTCCCCCTCCGTCGGCTTGGCCAGCAAGGAGGATTCTTCGAGTACTTTTTCAATGCTTCGAAAGCCGACTGACATTCGTCAGTCCAAACAAAGCTTTCCGACCGACGCAGGGTTTTAAAGAACGGCAGAGATTTCTCAGTCGAACGAGAGATGAAACGGCTGAGAGAGGCGATTTGCCCGGTGAGTTCTTGCACCTGCTTTTTGTTGATCGGATGTGCCATCTCAGTGACGGCCCTTATCTTGTCAGGATTCACTTCGATTCTCCTTTGTGACCAAAAACCCAAGGAACTTGCCAGACGTTATCCCAAAAGTACACTTCGTGGGGTTCAGTTTCATCCGATGGCGCCTGAGTGCATCGAAGGATTCCTACAAGTCCCTAATGTGGTCGGCCTTATGGAGACTCTTCACTATCATGTCATTAACATAGGCCTCCATGTTCCTGCCCAGCTGACCTTCAAACACCCGGTTGATCAGCCTTTGAAAAGTGGCACCAGCATTCTTCAAGCCGAAGGGCATCATCCGATAATAGTACAGACCCTTGTCGGTGACAAATGCGGTCTTCTCCTCATTTTCTGGATGCATCTTTATTTGGTTGTAGCCGGAGAAGGCGTCCATAAAGCTGAGAAGCTGATGGCCGGCCGTGGCATCCACCAGCTGATCAATCTTAGGTACTGGAAAGCTGTCCTTCGGGCAAGCCTTATTGAGGTCGGTGTAATCTACACAAATCCTCCACTTCCCGTTGGCTTTCTTCACCATAACTACATTCGCTAGCTACTCATGGTAGTGGACTTCCCTGATGAAGCCAGCATCACAGAGCTTCTTCACTTCCTCATCGATGGCTTTCTGCCTTTCGGCAGCAAAGCTTTTCTTCTTTTGTCGGACAGGTCAGTAGGTCGGATCCACTTTGAGCTAGTGAGTGATGACCTCCGACGGTTTTCCAAGCATGTCCGATGCCGACCAAGCAAAGACATCGGCGTTACTCCTGAGAAAGCCGATCAGTTCTGACTTAATATCCTCGCTAAGGGAACCTCCAATCTGGAGGACCTTGGTGGGATCATCCTCCCGAAGGGGAACAAACAGAATCTTTTCTCCTAGCTGACCGAGGCCATCAGCCTCAGCTCTTGGATCAAGTTGCTCTAGAGTGGGACGGCCTTCTGACTGTCGGTTCATAATGGTCAGATACTGCAGGACCATCCGACGGTCTCCCCTCATCACTCCGACCCCGCTCCTGATTAGAAATTTCACCAACAAATGGTAAGTGGAGACAATGGCTCTGAATTTGTTGAGGGCCGGTCGGCCTAGGATAGCATTGTAAGGCGAGGCCGTCCGAACGACAACAAAACTGATGGGGAGGGTTTTCTGAAAAGGCTCCGTTCCGATCGTCACAGGGAGAACTATCTTCCCTTCCACTCCACCGGAGTTGCCCCCAAAGCCTATCAGCGGCGCGGGGGATTCCTGCAGTATAGACCTGGATAGATTCATTCTTACAAAAGCATCGTACAGCAATATCTCTATTGAGCTTCCATTATCTATAAGTATTCTCCTTACATCGTAATTGGCAATCACTGCCGACACGACTACAGGATCATTTTTAAAAACATGAGTCTCCAGGAGATCTTCATCAGAGAAGGTGATTACATTGGAGCCCGTGGACCTTTTAGCAATATCGGTCCTGTCCTCATAGCTTCCTCCAGAACGCCGATGCAGCATGCCGACATCCCCGTCGGTCGGCCTCTGATTGGGGAGCTCCGTCTCCTCCGGATGAGGTCTTCAATGGCATCTTTCAGCTGCAGGCACTCTTCAATACTGTGCCCGCGGTCCCTGTGGAACCGACTGAATTTATCTTTATTTCTTGGAGAAGGAGAGCCCCTCATCGGCCGAGGCCTTTGCAGAAAAGTCTCGTTCTCAACCTCCAGATGGATCTTCTCTCTTGGTAGGGTCAGAGGCGCATAAGTCTCGAACTTCCGGGGGAAGTCCCTTGGCTTCAAACTTCGGCGTTGGGCCGACCGCCGCATATCACTCGGAGGTCGAACTTCAAGAGCCTTATTGCTCCGCTTCTTGAGGGTCGGCCTTCCCTCAGCTTGACGTCGGCCGACCGCTTGTTCTTCCGCCAGGGCGTACTTTTGCGCTCTGGCCAGGAGTTCGCTGTAGCTTGTCGGATGTTTCTTGTCCAGGAAGAAGGTCAGCCTGGATGAGTGGAGTCCTCGCTTGAAGGCTGACATGGCCACAACCTCATTCAAGTCCGGGACTTCCATGGCTGCTGAGTTGAAACGGGCCATGAAATCCCGAAGGGTCTCTCCCTCCTTTTGCAGCACGAGGAAGAGGCAGTTGGTATTCTTCGGGGTCCGACTGCAAGTCCTGAAATAGAAAAAGAAAAGTGATTCGAGTTGAAAAAAGGAATGGATCGTACCTGGCCGGATGGCGGAGAACCACATCCGGACGGTCTTCTTAAGGATAGCAGGGAAGGCAATGCAGTGGAGGGCGTCGGAGGTGCCTTGTACCATCTATGGGCTTTGTACGTGCCCAGATGGTCTATCGGATCAGTGATACCATCGTAGGGGTCCACTTGTGGAATCTTGAAATGGCGGGGAATCGTTTCCGCCAGAATCTCGTCCGAAAACGGGGGACGGGAGTCGTATACCTATCCCCCTTCGGCCTTCTGCCGGAGGGCGATTTCAGCAAAGCGCTCCTCCATACGCATGATCTTGCTGGCATAGTCCCTCGGTGATTCGGCAGCAGGCCGACCGCCGACCGAGATAGATTCCGCGTAGGAAGGCGAAGCAGACCTCGCCCTTTTGCCGTCGACGCGGTCGCCCAATGACCTCCGGGGCTCCGTGACGATGCGAGAATAATGATGGGGGACCTCCGGCCGTCGACTTCCCTTAGCGGCAGTTGGAGGGTTGGTGCAGGAAACAGCTGGCAGTGGCTGCCGATTATCGGCTGCTTCCTGGAAACGCTAAACTGCAGCCGTGAAAATTTCGATGCGATTTACCAAATTTTGGAACTGCTGCAGCCCCAGTGTGATGGTGGGTTCTGTGGCAGTAGTGGCGGCGACATCATTTTCCCTAGGAGGTTCCTCAGACCTGGAAGGGGAGTGCCTCTTCTGGCAGTGGCATTTGGAGCTCTTCCCTTAACCATTTTGTAGCCAGGACGATGGATTCCTCCTTTTGAAGAAAGAGTTTAAGCCGCCCTCCTTCTAGCGCCAATCTGTTGCGGCGTCACTCCTGGACCGGGGCTGGATGTACTAAAGCGCTCTCCCGGGTGAACCTGCAACGAAGTCCCCAAGGGCGCCGGTGGTGTTCTGGCGAGGGACCCTCCGATGCCTAAGTTAGCAGGAGGTTGAAGGAAACAGAATGGAGGAACCGCGGAAAGAACAGCGTATGGAGAGGGAAGAGTTCTACCTCGAGCGAGGTCCCCCTGATACCTTATATAGGCACGGAACAGTCCAAAATCCGTTAAGGAAGAAGCTGGGAAAGACCGATCTGCCCCTATGGGAATCTGGAGAGTGGCCATGTGGCGCGCAGATACGGCGGCATCATGGAAGTAGTGGAGCAGGGCTGTTGGGATGGCAGGATCCCGCAATAACAGAAAGGTGCTTCTGGAATTCCCTGGATGCTAAGGTTTGCCTGTCGAACGTCGGCCATGGGAAAACCGGTCAGCCGGACTAAAGGCCAGTCTGCTGAAGGAGAGCGACGGGCCGGACCCAGCAGGATGACCTCAGCTCCGGTGGGTCGGACCGCTGAAGGAGAGCGACGGGCCGGACCCAGTAAGAGAGGGTCGTTCGCACCTCGACTCCGATGGGTCGGACCGCTGAAGGAGAGCGACAAGCCGGACCAAGCAGGAGAGGGTCGTTCGGACCTTGGCTCCGATGGGTCGGACCGCTGAAGGTGAGCGACGGGGCGGACCCAGCAGGAGAGGGTCGTTCGGACCTCGGCTCCGATGGGTTGGGCCGCTGGAGTAGCCCGGTCGGATCACAAGAATGGGCCGGTTCCGCTTGAGGGTGAGCCGTCAGGGTACAACACTTCTAATTAATGGTGTTGGCGTAGAATCCCTTTTTTGACCGAGCGAAGCTACTAAATCGGAGGTCCACTCCCTGGTTTACCTGCAAAACAAATCCCTGGCCGGAGATGCTCCGGTGGGGGACACTCCAATGCCTAAGTCAGAGGCGGGCTCCAACCACAGAATGGGAAAGATTCTGAAGAGGATTGATAACGAGGAAAGGACTCTGAGATTTTCAGGACTACATTGTACCTTACCTGAAGTGTCCCCTCTTACCAATATTTATATTGATTTGTCCAGTCTGCGGTTCCGTTCTCTTTCCAACGGTTACGATGGGAGGAGTCAATTCCTTCTCGTCCGTTCGCAATCGTGGATGGTTATTAAACGGTTCCGGCCAGGCCGGAGACGTTGCTGCTGGAGTTAATAGTTACGTGACCATTTTGACGTGGTTGTGCTTTGGAGATAGCTGGACGATCGATGATAACCGTTATCCACCATGTTCGTGGGGATTTGAGACAGATCAGAGATCTATCTCAGGTTTCTTCTTTAAGAGTATTCGTAGCTGAATTGGTGGAATGCTTTCGTCTTTGGACATCTTCAAGACAGTACCCGTGGCTGATGTCGAAGATCATGTTTTCGATATGGGTCGAATACTACATCTTCGGCGTAGGCCGAAGACTATGCCTTCGGCCGGTCATGAGGATCATGCCTTCGGTTAAGGCTGAGAACCCTGTCTTCGGCAGGGGCCGAAGACTGACTCTTCGGTTGAAGTTAAGAGCTTCGGCTTCGGCTCATCCGTCAACCGTTCGGCTTCTTCTAGGTGCTCAGGTTCGGGAGAAATGTCTTTGGCTGGTCGAACCGGTGGCTGATCTATGCTTGAACCGACATATCCCAACAGTTGCCTTCCACTGTCAGTTTTCGAAACGATGATCTGCCTCAAAGAGTGAGAGTATCATTGAATTGTCGTTTTCCTCTGGGGAATGGTGCGGCAGATGATTGTGAAATCTCTGATTGGATCGTTTGCCATAACTGCTGGTTGATTCGAGGATCAAGTGACGGACAGCTGTCGCACCCTAATTGGGGTGTGAAAAAGGAGCGGAAGAACCAGGGACTGTCCCTCCTTTTTCTGTTGTACGATGGTTCAGCCGATCTTTTCATTGGGATTTGGATGGAGGTTGTGGCCTCTTCTTGTCCCTTGGAAAGGTGGCGTGCTCCATCTTAGCCGTTGATTGGCGTTGTACGGATTATGACCTTCGGCCTGTTCCACGTCAAATCAGTTTGAGGCTCTTTGGGATTACACACCCATCTCGAGCGTCCGTGGTGGATTTGGGGAGATGGTTCCCCTTATCGAGATGTCGCCCTGGAGTCTCCTTGTCTCTTTATGAGAAAGAGAAAAAGTCTAGCTGGGGAAGCTTCTTCATCCTTGCATTCCTTCAGCTTTGGCCCAGCCTTCCATGTTCTTGGCTATCGACCCCTTCCGCAGGTAGAACCTTCCTTTTGTTTCTGTCCCTTTTTCCTGTCATGGCTGAGACCGTAAAAAGACAAGGAAAAAAGGTTGGGCTCTCTGATGATGTGGTGAGTCCGGAGTTAGTTTCCAGCTCCGTCTCATCGAGGAAGATTGCCCACCTTCGGGAGCGTTACCATGTTCCCGAAGGGTTTCCTCTCGTACTTCCCACATCTGAGGAGTGGGTGCATAAACCTCCCGTCGGATGTCTTTCCATATATGAAGATCATTTAAAGGCCGGTCTTCAATTTCCCCTGCATCCCTTCTTCATCAAAGTCTTTCGCATGTACCAAGTAGTGCCCGCGCAATTAACTCCGAAAATTATTCTGAATACCTGCGGGTTCTTGGTCTGGTGCCACATTGCCAATGTGAGCCCCATGACCAATTTATTCACCGCCCTTTTTGTTCTCAAGAGGGATTTCCATGGTCGCAAATGGTGGGTGATCGGTCATTGGCCTGGTCGCAAGATCATAAAGGATATGCCCAGCGCCATTCATGAGTGGAAACCCAATTTTATTTTTGTTTCGTCTACCGAATCGTGGGGTTTCAGTAGCGAGTGGAGGGAGCCACGCCTGGTTGCCAATGATAGAAAAAAAGGTTTTGGCGGCCGATCAGTCCGATTATGCCTTACTGACCGGTTCAGAGGCTGTTCCCATCCGCGAACTGTTGGAGGAGAGGAATCTCCATCTCGCAGGGATTAGCGAGTTCCTTATGTTAGGTATAAGTGATGGAAGTTTTCAGCTCTCCTCTTCTAACTCCTTTATGGTCCAGCCGATTCAGAAAGGTATTTTCATTCGCAAGTGGTGGAATGAAGCCTAGCGTGGGTTGACTTCGCCAATCCTCCAAAAGGAAGGCGGTTCAGGCTCCTGCTTCAGGATCAGATGTTCGGAAGAAAACCCGAGGGATGATCCTGAGAGAAGTAGAAGCGCCTCGTCCTCCAGAGGAACATCTGGAGGAGATGGGGTATCAGCGATGGAGGCTCCAGGAGGGCCTCTGCCAGTTGAGTCTCTGCCGACGGTCAACTCTCCAGTTCAGATAAGGGAGAGTCCATCTCTGGTGGTCGATACGCCGCCGCCTTGCCCCCCTGCCCCCCTACGATGGATAGGGACAAGGCACCACAAGTCGAGGGGGAGTCCGTCCGGGATGTTCCTCTAAGTGAGAGTTATCCCGTGGACTCTTCGGAGTTTTCCCCCACGGGGGGTCTTTTAGTCCTTGCCATTGCCAGGCGAGTACTGAAGGATACCTTGTTGCCTCACGATTTGGCAATTGTCCGGGGTCGGAGCCTCGCTAAGGTGTCCGATTCTGCTTATTCCTCCCTGCAATAGGTGAGATCTTTATCACCTCTCCCTTGCCTGATGAGTTGTTCAGTTCGTGGTTGGTCTTACACCTTGTTTTGCTGGTGTAGCTGGTCTACGACATTACTTTTATGGAAGAGGGCCTAGGAAACGTTGACAGCCTCATTCATAGCTTGAAGGAAGAGCTCCACGTGGCCAGGGCCGAAAGGGAGGTGGCCGAGGAACTGAAGCAGTCCATGGAGAATCAGCTCACTCGCGTGGACGCTGAAATTCGAGGCCTGAAGGGCGAACTGAAGAACGCCCACTTGACGATCTCAGGGCAGGAGGCGGAGTTGAGAAATAAGAAACAGATTGACTCCTTGGTACATTCGTCTAAGGAGAACCAGGAAAGGGCTGAAGACGTGGCCAGGGTGGCTGAGGAGGCGACCAAGAGGGCTGAAGAAGCATCTTCGAGAGCCGAAGAGGCATCTTCAAAAGCTGAAGAAGCGATCCTGGAGGTTGAAGCAGCCAAGAGGGAGTCCGAAACCATGAGAGCAGGCAACTAGAGCTGTTGAGGATTTCAGAAAATCTTCACAATTCAAAATGGAAATGAATGAAGCAAGCTTGTACAGCTATCAACATGGCTTTAATGGACTCGCCAAGATCAGCTGGTCTTCCCTGATCTTAATCTTTCCAACATCCCTGCATTTGACATCGAGGAGGAAGAAGAGGAGGAGATTGGGGCCGCTGAGGAGGTTGAAGAGATGCCGAGCCGGAGTGAGGAAATCCCGATCGTAGCTGAGGACCTGAGCGCAGTTCCGGTCCGGGACCTGAGCGCAGTTTCGGTCCAGGCTGAAGAGGGAGTCCAGGCTGAAGGTTCTCCGGCCTTGGCCCAGGTTGAGGAGATCCTTTCTGCCCAGATTGATGAGATACTCCGTACTGCTAACGTGGAGTCTTTTTCGGCTGATCTGTAGGGACTTGTCAGGCTTTGGGCTCTATATCCCTTATTTTTCTTCCTTTGGCATGTAACCAATGAATTCTCCTGAATTAACAAGCATCCTTCCTTTTCTGTGTATACTATGATGCTTTCCAAGTATGGCATTTTTTGAACTTGGTTTAGGCAGAGTCATTGGTATTGGCGATGGACTGAATCATGCAGTCCTTTGTTAAGTCGATTCTTATGAACATTAGCTCCTCCTTTTGGACTGCAAAACATGTAGGAAAGTTCCTACGTGAGAGGAATCTTTGGCTTACCGGGGGTGTAGTGACTGTCATGTTGTTGCCTGGAGAGGTGATGGTGATCAGGGCCATAATGATTGTGCGTAGGAACAGGGATCATCGTGGCTGCAGCCTTTTAGTGGTCCCTCCCAGCATGCCAGTTGAGGCCCTGATTTATTAGGGTGGATGCGCGTAGCGTGTCTAGGAGCCCGCTGCAAACGAGGGCATTTGACTTGGGCCTCGCTCGTCTCGACATAAGGAAGAGGATTTCCTTGGATCGACTATCATTCGCTCCTGGCAACGCCATTTCCAACACCGTTCCTGCCTTCCCATCCTCTCGCCGTTCCGAAGGTTTGTCGCGGCATAAGGCCTAACCTAGCACACTCAGGCGAGCAGCTAGGGGGAAGCCAACGAGAGGCTTCCAGGTGAGGAGATCAGATCGAAGGCGGAGGTATGTGTTGGCATTGCCGTGCGCCCAGGCCGAGAGTAGTGATCCTGTCGAGATAGGTTCTTCCTCAGGAAAGGAACCGGTTTCTCCCGGGAGAGCCATGCTGACCGAGCCATCTGTGAGGTCGAGCCCACAAGATGTTGGTGGGGTTTCCTCGTACATCGAAGATGCCAAGCCTGTGGCTCCGATCGCGGGAGAGAGAGATCCGGTGGGGTGCGATACCCCTGCCACTGGAGCCAGAAGGCAAGAATCTGGGGATCCCTTCCCCGCTGTCCTCCTTAGGATACAGCAAGTAACCTCTGGCATGCATGTTAACTGTCCGCATTCGTCGACTAAACTGATCTTGTATGTACTCCCTATTCTGTAGATTTCTCGCGACCTTTCCTTGCTGGAGAAAGGTGCTCGCAAATCCATCAGCTATAGCGAAGACCTCCGAAGCCGAATGGCCTTAGCTGTAGCTGAGAAAGATGCCACCGAAAAGCTTCGGGCCGCTGCAGAAGAAGAGATGGGCAAGGCAGTTGCTTCGAACGACGTCTTGAGAAGACAGATGAGTACTCTTCAGGTGCAAGCAACCGAAATGGCAATCATTACGCAGGAGAGGAAAAAGGTGGTTTCTCTTGAATGGATGCTGAGGGAGACCCTTCGGGATGTTGAAGAGCCGAAGTCTCGTCTGGCTGAATTGAGGAGAAGAATCGATGGACTAGAGGTAAGCCTTTCAGCGGCCAACCAAAGAGCTGCGCGGGCCGAAGAGAGGTCTTCCAAGGCCGTTAAGGCCTACAAAAGTTCTCAGGCCTTCAAGAACGAGGCATGCAAAGCCGCATCGAAGGGCTACGCTTCGGGTTACGCCGATTGCATGGGTAAAATTAAGGAACTTTATCCCAGCCTGGACTTGTCCTTGCTCGCCGCTCCGAGGGATAAAGCTGAAGACTCCAAGGTTCAGCCTAAAACGGCGTCGACCCTTACTCTTGCTTCTCCATTAGATTGCGGATGGACGACGAAGGTCAGCCTGTGTTGCACATGGCACCGAGCGCAGAAGTCTTTGAACTTCGGGTTATCAAACTGCCTCCCATTGTCGGTGATAATTGTATGCGGAATTCCAAAATGGTATATGATGGAATTTCTGACAAAGTTCTCGACTTTGCCTTCCGTGATGTGAGCCAGTGGTTCGGCCTCGATTCACTTAGTAAAGTAGTCGATTACCACAATAAGGAACTTCCTTTGCCTAGACGCCGGTGGAAATGGGCAAAGGATATCCATGCCCCATTGGGCGAAGGGCCAAGGTACCGTCAGCTGGATTAAATGACTCGCTGGCTGTCTCTGTATGTGGGCATATCTCTGGCATTGATCACATTTCCGTACAAAGTCGGCTGAATCTTTTTGAATGGAGGGCCAATAGAATCCCTAGCATATTATCTTATACGCCAAAGACCTGCCCCCCAGGTGGTGACCGCAAATTCCTTCATGAACTTTCCTCAAAGCATAGTCAACATCTGATGGTCCCAAGCATTTCAGCAGAGGTTGGAAGAATGATCTTTTGTAGAAGGTCCCGTCTAAGATGACATATTGGGACGCCATCCATCGGATCTTTTTAGCCTCTGCTTTGTCTTCCGGCAGTATGCCCTCATTCAAAAACTTAAGGATGAGATCCATCCAGCTAGGCTCGGTTTCGATCTGATGTACCTTCAAAGTTTCTTCTGCTATGCTTGGAGTTTCAAGATGTTCATGAAGGTGAGACCGAGAGACTGGAGTGGTGGTGGCGAGCCTAAGCAATGCATCCGCCCGGGAGTTCTCCGATTGGGGAACATGAATGATTTCGAAGAATTCCAGTTGGGAAGACAGGGCTTGTACCTTCTCCAGGTACTGCGCCATGGTAGAATCTCTAGCTTCAAATTTTTTCTTGACCTGGTTTACCACCAACTGGGAGTCTGAAAAAGCCTGGAGTCTCTGAACCCCTAAGCTCTTGGCGATTCGAAGTCCTGCAAGTAGGGCTTCGTATTCGGCCTGGTTGTTCAAAGCTTGGAAGGAAAATCGAAGCATGTACTCCACTGTGTGCCCATCTGGTTCAGCCAGTATAAGGCCTGCCCCACATCCAACGGAGTTGGAGGCCCCATCTACATGGAGTACCCAAACAGACTCCATGTCCTTCGGAGTGTCTTCTTCATCTTTGGGTAGACACACTTCGTCTCCGAACTTCCATGTGCACTTTGCCAAGAAGTCGGACAACACCTGGGCTTTCATAACCGATCAAGGCTGGAAACTGATGTCAAACTCACTTAGCTTCACAGCCCATTTGGCTACTCTTCCCGAAGTATCAGGGCATCGGAGAACGGCCTTAAGGGGCTGATCAGTTAGCACCACGATGGCGTGGGCATGGAAATAAGACTGTAGTCGCTTTGCCACAATAATTAGAGAGTAAATCAGCTTCTACATTTTTGAATATATTGTTTCAGCATCGTGCAGAACTTTACTGATGTAGTGGATCGGCTTGTGGAAGCCGTCTTCTTCTCTTCGGACGAGGACCGAACTGACTGCTTTGTCCAAAGCAGAAAGGTATAAGTAGAGTACTTCCCCCTCTTGAGGTTTAGAGAGCAAATGAGGGGTCTCCAAGTACTTCAATTCTTCAAAAGCAGTATGGTAGTCTTCAATCCATTCGAAGCCTCTAGATTGCCGAAGTACTTTGAAGAAAGAGACGCATTTCTCGGCTGACCGAGAGATGAATCTGCTTAAGAAAGCAATTCTTCCTGTCAGTTGTTGTACTTCCTTCTTGCAGATTCCTCGCTTAGTTACGAGGAACCCCAAGAATTTGCCTGAAGTTATCCCGAAGGCGCACTTCGTTGGATTCAACTTCATATGGTGGCGTCACAGGGCATTGAACGATTCTTCCAGGTCCTTGATCCTTTCTAAGGAGGTTTTTGATGATCATATCGTCAATATAAGCCTCTATGTTTCTTTCCAGCTGCTCCTTGAACACCTTATTAATCAATCTTTGGATTATCGCCCCAGCATTTTTGAGCCCAAACGGCATCATCTTATAGCAATAAAGACCTTTGTCCGTGACGAAGGCCGTCTTCTCCTCATCCTGGGGATTCATTCGGATCTGGTTATATCCAGATAAAGCATCCATGAAGCTTGACAGCTGGTGACCGGCGATGGCGTCAACCAGTTGGTCGATCTTTGGGAGGAAAAAGCTATCCTTTGGGCATGCCTTGTTGAGGTCTGTGTAATCAATGCAGATCCTCCACTTGTCATTGGCTTTCTTTACCATCACCATATTGGCCAACCATTCAGGATAATGGGCTTCTCGAATGAATCCTGCCTTGAGGAGCTTGCTCACTTCTTTATCTATTGCCTTCTGTCTTTCGAGAGCGAAGCTCCTTTTCTTCTGCTGGACCGGCTTATATTCAGGAACGACTTTCAGCCGATGAGTAATCACTTCGGCTGGGATCCCTGGCATGTCCGAAGCCAACCAGGCGAAGACATCAACATTGTTCCTGAGGAAACAGATCAGCTCCGCTTTGGTCTCCTCGTCAAGCATGCTCCCGATCTACACGACCCTGATGGGGTCCTCTTCATTCAATGGCACTAAGATGGTTATCTCCATGGGTTCACCAGAGTCTGCAATCGGATCCCTCAGATCTAACTGATTCCAAGTTGTAGGATCGTTGAATGCTTGTCTTTAATCATCAAGCAATGTCGTGCCGTTCTCTGATCTCCCTTGGCTTCTCCGACGCCATTCCTGGTGGGAAAACATAGCATGAGGTAATAAGTTGACACTATGGCCCTGAATTTATTCAAGGCGGCCGTCCCAGAATCACGTTGTAGGCCGAAGAGGTTCTGACCACCGTGAAGTTGATTGGTAGTGTCTTCTATCGAGATTCGGTGTCGAGGGTTACAGGTAATATTATTTCTCCCTCAACATCGACCTGGTTGCCTCCGAATCCAATAAGTGGTATAGAAGATCTTTGTAATTTGTTTTTAGGCAGGCACGTCCGAGAGAACGCATCGTAAAGCAAGACATCGGTTGAGCTTCCATTATCAAGATCCATTTTACATCATAGTTGGCCAAAACGGCCGAAATTACAACAGGATCGTCATGCGGGAGTTGAACCCCAGCGAGGTCATCATCAGAGAAAAGTATAACATTGTTGTCTCTGAGCCGCTTTGGAGCACGTCTTCGGCTATTCTCCAACTAGTCGGTCGATGCAGCATTCCGATGTTCCCGTTGGTGGGCCTCTGGTTTGGTAATTCAGCCTCTTCGGGGGTCCTCTTCGAAACCGTAGCTTCCGACCGAGATCCTTGGCGACCAACGTAACGCCCTAGATAACCTCTCTTGATAAGGTCCTCTATAGCATCTCTCAGCTGGATGCATTCTTCAGTATCATGGCTATGGTCCCGGTGGAATCGGCAGTATTTGTTCTTGTTCCTTGCGGAAGAGGATGCCTTCATGGGACGTGGCCGTTGAAGATAATTTTCTTTTTCTATCTCCAAGAGGATCTTTTCTCGAGGGAGGTTGAGGGGGGTATAGGAATCGAATCTCCTGCCCGATGTTTTGGGCCTGGAACTCTGTCGCCGGTCAGTATATTTGTTGTTGTTGTTGCTAGGAGCAGGAGGGCCTTGTCCCCTGTTGTTCTTCTTCTTGGAGGGGGCTTCCCTTCAGCTAATCGCCGATTTGTCGCTTGCTCTTCGGCGTCGGCATACTTCTGAGCTCTTGACAGGAGCTCAGCGTAGCTTTAGAAGAATTTCTTGTCCAGGAAAAAGGTGAGCCTAGACGTACGAAACCCCTTTTTCAGTGCAGACATGGCCACATGCTCGTTGAGATCAGGGATCTCGAGCGTAGCTGAATTAAATCTGGAGATATAATCTCGCAGACTTTCTCCTTCATTCTGGTGAAGGAGGAACAGCGTATCCTATTGCGAGGAGTCTTGCAGCAGGTCCTGAAATGTAAGACAAACAATTTTTCTAGCTCGGAAAAAGAGTCGATGGTATCTGGGCGTATGCTCGAGTACCACATCCGAGCAGCTTTCTTCAGAGTGGCAGGGAATGCAAGGCAGTACAGCGCATCCAAAGCTCCTTGGATCATCATGTGGGCTTTGAAACTGCCCAGGTGATCAAGAGGGTCGGAGGTGTCGTCGTAGGGCTCTATCTGGGGGATCCTAAAGTGCCGAGGAACAACTTGGACCATAATGCGATCGGTGTAAGGAGGGCGCAGATCACACGCCACTAAATCATTGTGGTCCCTTCGCTCTCGAATCTTCGCAACCTTCAATTCGAGGGCTTTAAACTTCCCATCGTAATCGAGGAGTACTTGCTTCAGCAGGTTCTCCATGAGAGTAGTCTTCAGAGGAAGGAGAGGGGTTTGCCTATGCCTTTTTTTCCTTTCGCAACGAGTCAGTAGGCCCGGGCATTCTTGAACTTCGGCCCTCAAGAGAGGGTCGAAGACGAAGAAAAAGATGAGTAGACTCTCCCCGAGGGACTTTCTTCTTCCAGGATCGAGAACTATGTCTGGAGGTGGCTGGCAGATGCCTCACCTGGAAAGCTTTATCTTGGAAATCCTAAATCATAGCTGTGAGGGCATTGACCCAGTTCAGGAGAGTTTCGAACTGCTGCTGTCCCACAACGAGTGTGGGAGGTGGAACATCATTTCTCACCAGAGGTTCACTCCTGGGAAGGAACGCGACTTCGACTTGCTGAGGCGATCTGAGTCTTTCCTCTTGCCATCAGGAACTTCTTACACTTTCCCTTTTTCAAGGAGAGGAGCTTAATAGTGGATGTTTAGCCTACTCTTTCCTGGCGTGCCAATCTGTTGACGTAGAATCCATTTTCTAACAGGATGAAGCTACTAAATCGGAGGTCCGCTCCCTGGTTTACCTGCAAAACAAATCCCTGGCCGAAGATGCTCCGGCGGGGGACACTCCGATGCCTAAATCAGAGACGGGCTCCAGCCACAGAATGGGAAAGATTCTGAAGAGGATAGATAATAAGGAAAGGACTCTAAGATTTTCAGGACCACGTTGTGCCTTACCTGAAGTGTCCCCTCTTACCAATATTTATATTGATTTGTCCGGTCTGCAGTTTCGTTCTCTTTCCAGCGGTTACGATGGGAGGAGTTAATTCCTTCCTGTCCGTTCGCAATCGTGGATGGTTATTAAACGGTTCCGGCCAGGCCGGAGATGTTGCTGCTGGAGTTAATGGTTACGTGACCATTTTGATGTGGTTATGCTTTTGAGATAGCTGGCCAGTCGATGATAACCGTTATCCGCCATGTTCATGGGGATTTGAGATAGATCGGAGATCTATCTTCAGGTTTCTTCTTTAAGAGTATTCGTAGCTGAATTGGTGGAGAGCTTTCGTCTTTGGACATCTTCAAGACAGTATCTGTGACTGATGTCGAAGATCATGTTTTCGGTATGGATCGAAGACTATATCTTCGGCGTAGGCCGAAGACTATGCCTTCGACCGGTCGTGAGGATCATACCTTCGGCTAAGGTTGAGAGCCCTGTCTTCGGTAGGGGCCGAAGACTGACTCTTCGGTTGAAGTTGAGTGCTTCGGTTTTGGCTCATCCGTCAACTGTTCGGCTTCTTCTAGGTACTCTAGTTCGGGAGAGATGTCTTCGGCCAGTCGAACCGATGGCTAATCTATGCTTGAAGAGACATATCCCAACAAATGGTAAGATAATAGGAAGAACACACTTCATTCAAATGGGAGCTGTAATCAATCCTAAAGATTAAGAGATGACTAACTATTAACATGAACTGACATGGGCATATGCAAGGCCCTGTAGGGGGAGGATACAAGTTGTGGCATGCCACCAAGACAAGGGAGCAGAAACTTAAGGTTCAAGAAGTGCATCATTCAGTCAAAAATTTTGTAATGGCAACTGAAAATAATTGTGGTGTCTATTTTCCCCAGGTTCCACCGCAACTGGCTGAATGAAAATGAGCTTTCAAGCTTCAGATATATTCAGCATTTGTGATCAATTTAGTGTCACTGATAAGTTGAAATTCCTTGGTGATAGTTTCAGACTCCTTCGGAAGGCCAAAGAAGACAATCGAAGCACCTAACCTCCTAAAGAGACATAATTGCATCTTCAAAGCCCAAGGCCTTATTGTCAAGCGGGTGCTAGGCAAATGTTCTCAAGGCCAATTCTCCTAACTAAAAACAACTTCTCTTTATGCAAAACGACCAAGTTTCCATTAAAAAATGTCAAAAGAAGCATGGGACTTGCTTGTATTTTCATTATCCATAACGATACACTTGCTAGAAGAAGAGAACGAGGAAAAGGGACGACTGACCCGAGAGTCGCGGACTTCAATGACGAGGTCAGCAATCTTGAGGCGGTCGCGGATGGCTCGAGTGGCGGCGGCCATATGGCCAGGGAACCAGTTGATGACCCCGCCGCTGGCATTGAACCCCATATCTGCTATCCGTTTCCCCACCTTTGCCACCACCCCCATCCCCTCCTCGCCTAGCACTAAAACAAACTCTTACTATCCGAAGGAAACGCTCAACTGGAGGACGAGGAGGAAGAGCAGGAGGAGAAACAGTTTTTTTCCTCTATTTTTTCTTTCTTTTTTCTTGGTGGAGGAACAACGAAGAAAGAATATGATGTCGCTATGCCTCTGCTCCTCTATTTCATCTCCTGGTGGCTGTTTCCGTGGGAGGCGATGCGGGGAAGAGAAGAAATGAACAAGAGAGAGGGTAAGCGAAGCCCGGGCTGGGACAAAGCTTCAAAGCAAAGTCCAATACGATGGCTCGAGCCTGGGCCATTGCAGCCCAGATCCGGGCCTAAATTTTCCAGCCAGAACGCTGCTGGTGGTAGGCCCTTGCCCGGTCACGAAGCCCTGGACCCCGTGGATTTTGGTTTTCTTGATTGTTTTATTAAGTTATTATAGTTTGGATTAAAATCGCACTATTCAGTCTTCCGAGGGTTGAGTTGATGAGAACGGCTCGTTTATACCGTTTGATTGTTGATTTTATTAAGCAATGAGCGAAAACATAAGTAGAGCCATTTAGTGTGTGCTTGTATAAAGTATTGTTTGTGTTCCATCATAACATGGAATGCATTCATATTTTTCCTAGCATATGTCCTCAAACTAAGTTTCATGTCTAATAATAAGAGAATGGAGTTGTGTTTGTATTTTGAGACTTGCTAAAGTGCTTCCTAAAATGATATATAAAATATATTTTTATTTTTATTTTCTGTTCATTGTATGATAAATGATCCAAATTTTCTCACAAGGTAACTGATTAAACAGGTGGAATGTTCAAGTACTGACGGGCAAGTTTTTTGATTGAATAAAATTTGAGGGTTAAAATTTATTTCATGTAACAAATATGTGAGGACAATTTGATAATTTAGATATAGCTTTTTTTATTTTAATGAAGACCCCCTTACAAAACATCCTTGTCTCTCAATCTGCTATCTTTCTCTAGAGCCTATTCTTTGAAAGGTAAAAAGTTTATCCAGGAATCTGTATTTTCCTGGATAAGTTTTTCCTAAGATATTATTTAGATAGAAAAATAATTTATTTATATTATTTTATACATTAAAAAATGGCTTTAAAATTTGTTATCTATGTTGGTTTGCATTCCTACATTTTCCAATAAATTGATAAAATATATCCATATTTTTTATAATACCCTTTATTATATAAATATTATTATATATTATATTATATACAAATATTATATATTAATATATTTTATATTTTACTATATGTTATATTATATTATAATTGATGTGGCATAATCGCTGATGTGGAGTCTATGTTGGCGATAGCTAGCCACGCGCGGGTGGAAAGTGCCACCTAGACGTGGCGCTCAAATAAAGACCCAAGGCGAGCCCTCCGTCCGAGGTCAGCTCCCAGCCAAGGTCGTGCTCATAGGGCGAGCCCTCCGTTTAAGGTTAGCTCCCGGCCCGGCCCGGGTCGTGCTCATGCATACCAAGGCGAGCCCTCCGTCCGAGGTCAGCTCCCGACCAGGGTCATGCTCATACATGCCAAGGCGAGCCCACCATCCGAGGTCAGCTTCCGACCGGGATCGTGCTCATGCGTGCCAAGGCGAGCCCTCCGTCCAAGGTCAGCTCCCACCGAGGTCGTGCTTATAGGGTGATACCTCTATCTGAGGTAGCTCCTGACCGGGATTATGCTCATGCGTCCCTAAGCGAGCCATCCGCCCGAGGTCAACTCCCAGTCGGGAGCTACGAGATCAACTCCCAGCCGGGGTTGTGCTCATAGGGCGAGCCCTCCATTTGAGATCAGCTCCCGGCTAGGGTCGTGCTCATGCATACTGATGTGCCACGATCGCTGACGTGGAGTAGCTGTCAGATGCCACGTCGAATACTCTACTCAAACTCCTTCGCCGGGCCGAGCTCCCTCAAAATAATGGGGCCGCCCATCGAAGCCGAGCTCCGTCCTCCACCGGGTCAAGCCCGCGAGCTCGGGATGCTTAGGCTAGAGCCGAGCGGCGTCCCCCAGATCGAACCCCTCGAGATCGAGCCCCATGGTCCGGAGTCGAGCTCTGCCCTCCGCCATGTGGAGCCTCTCCAAGGTCAAGTCCTCTAAACCGGGGCCGCGCTCTACCCTCCTCGGCCAGGTCGAGCTTGCCCGAAGTAAAGCTCCGCTAGTCCAGAGTCAAGCTCAGCCCTCCTCTGCCAGGTTGAGCCACATCGAAGCCAAGCCCCACGGAGTCAAGCCCCGCCTCTCCAGCTCGGCCCCCAGCTCGAGCGAAGGTACCGGCGAGCGAGGAGACAACACCATCATCCCAGGACACCAGCGAGCCGCCCGAAGATCGCAGTGAGACACCCATCAGGCCGCAATAACTACCTGCGACTGCTACTTACACCAGAAAAGGGAGAAGCCCTCCGATCGAGGCACCACGCTCTTCACCAACCACCTGAACCACCTGGAAGAGGAAGTCAACCAGGAGATTCGAATCCTGGGGGTGGCGGCCCCCCAATCGAGGCACTGCCAGGTTTCCTGGAATGGGGTGACCAGAAGGAATGTCAGAACACATGACAGCTTCCCTTATCATGAATCGGGAAAAGACATCCCGTCCACGGCCCGGGCACCGCTGCACGCGCCTGACAGCCCAGCAAAGGTCCTGAGACAGGCACTCAACGGTCACCTAGACTACAAAGAACATTCGACACCCCCAGAGAGGGGAGAGGTATGCAAGTGCAAACATAAGTACAAGCTCAACCACAGAGCAACACACCACCAAATTCAAGCAAGTAAAAAAAAAAAGGCCACACAGAGAATCCCTCTAGCTCGGCCACCATCCTCCCGACACACTTGCACCCCACTCTCACACCATTCACTCCTCCTAGCATGGAGTCCATCAAAAGGATCTCGACTAGGAGGATCTGTTTTCCTAGATCGTCATTGACTTGACCGTCGGTGTGCCCCCACCGGAATCCCCAGCCCAGGTAACTAACCCTGTTTCTTGCAGGTCCAGTAGAACAGGACCGCCCAGGAGCATCAAGTGGTATGCTCCAACCTTGACAGCAGCTACAGGCCACGATGATCTTGGCGGCAATAGATTGGCACGCCAGGTAGGGGGACGAACGATCTTTGATCTAGCTTGAGCTCCCTTGCAAGCAGTTCGATGGAAGGATGGTGATGACGCGGGCGAGAGAGGTCTCCACCAACCGTGCGGGAGACTCCCCTTCTCGAGGGAACCCGCACAACCCAGAGGTGGAACCACCCGCTCTAGCTCAACCGCCTCCACCAGAATCCCAGCTAGTTGTGCTCACCCAGCAGGTACAGATCCTTGCCACGGTAGTGCGCCAGCTCCAGCACCAGCACCGGTCCTTAGCTACTCATCAACAACCAGGAACTCCCGCGGCCCATGTCGCAGCACCCCGTGACAGCCTGCGTTCCTTCCAAGGAAGGCCTTCGCAACCGCGGGCCATCACTGACAACAGGGGTAGCCACCAAACTCCTATGAAAAGACGAGCCGGGTCTATCGACAAGGAGAGCCTCTCACCAAACCTTGAGCGGGTGGTGTCCAAGCCCCGTTGAGGTAGGAAAAGCAAGACCCCCTGCCATGGGCACCATGCACCCATGTCACCTTCTCCGTCTCCCTCGACGGAGGGGTCCACTGATGAAGCCATCAGGCACATGGCAGAGAAACGCCTGGAGGAGCATAACCGTAAGCTGGCAGAATTATCCCACTGGTTTGCCAATATACCGGGCTCCACTAGTGAGCCGGCAGGCTACGACGCCCATCCCCCATTCTCCTAAGAAATCCAAGGGAAGCCGATCCCAGGTTGATTCCGTATACCATAGGTGGATCCTTACGATGGGACCACCGCCCTCCTGGATCACCTGGAAAGTTATCAAGCTCTCATGAGGGTCCAGGGGGCCACCGATGCCCTCCTCTACATCGCCTTTCCTGCTACTCTCTAAAAGGTAGCTCGGGTGTGGTTTACCCATTTAGAGCCAGAGAGCATCAACTCCTTCATCCAGCTAGGGCAGAGGTTCGTGGCCCACTTCGATGCCTGTCGAAAGATGCCACGAGTGGCAGACAGCCTCTTCTCCATCAGGCAGCAGGACCGCGAGCCACTGTGGGACTACGTGACCTGTTTCAAGGCTGCTGCATTGGAGATTTATAATCTTGAAGAGCTGGTTGCTATGCTGGCTTTGAAGTGAGGGCTCAGGATCTCCCGCCTGACCTACTTGCTCGACAAGAAGCCCCTGAAGACCTACTCCGAGCTCCTCCTCCGAGCTCAGAAGTACATCCGCACCGAGGAGGCGGATCGTATGAGACGGGAGCTCGACGGGAAGCTACTGAAGAAGCCAACCCCCACTGAAGCATCCGGGATGCGGAAGCCAGGACCCCCAGCTCCGAGCTCCCGATAAGGACCATGGCCGAGAGGCACTCCCGTTCCCGAGGGAAGTTACACCCCCCTCCTCGCCCCGAGGACGAAGATCCTTATGGAGATCGAAGGTGAGAACTACCTAAGATGCCCACCTCCGATGAAGCCATCCTCTGGTCATGATAAAATGAAGTACTGTCGCTTCCACTATGACCATGGCCACGATACCGAGGAATGCCACAACCTCAAGTGGAAAATCGAAGAGCTCATCAAGAGGGGCTACCTCGGAAGGTTTGTAGGGGGCAGGCCTCAAGTAGAACCTCAAGCACTCATCGCTCTCCCGCTAGTTCCTGCGATCGACAACCATCCTACTGAGAAGCCGGTAGGGAGATATGTTGGGGAGCCAAGCGTGCACCCAAGAAGGCCCGGGGGGCAGGGCACTCTGAAAATGTACTCCCCTTTATGAGGAAAGGGAAAGATGGGGGGGGAAATATAAATAATGATATCGTGGTCATCGAGATGATGATAACGAAGTATCTTTTAAAATGCATCATGGTTGATAGTGAAAGCTCCACAGATGTGCTTTTCTATGATAATTTCTCTAGGATGAATCTTTCTCCTACTCAACTCAGACCTGTACACACTCCCCTTGTTGGTTTCACAGGTGATTCTATAAGGATGGAGGAAGAAATTACTCTCCCAGTCACTGCCGGGATCCCACCTCGGCAGAGCACCGTCATGGTGACTTTCATGGTTGTCAGGCTTCCTTCAGCCTACGACATAATTCTAAGCCAACCCAGGCTCAACCTGCTCAACGCCGTCGTCTCCACCAAGAGATTACTTGGACAATTCCCAACTCTCTACGACATCGGGAAGATGAGGGGAGCACCCCTGCTGGTGTAGCACTATTTCCAAATCCTCCCTGGGGCCAAGGCTTTCGAGGGCGATCCCAAGGCGGACGATCTCGACTAAAGGACTCAAGACCCTAGGGGAGGCCCGGTCGAACGCCTGCTCTCTTATCCGCTAGGAGATGACCCTGCGAAGATGGTACAGATTGGAGCCCAGCTGCAGGATGAGGAGAGGGCCCACCTTTTAGAGTTCCTGTGGACGAATGTAGATGTGTTCGCCTGGATGGTGACAAACATGCCAGGTATTCCCCCTGACATCATCACTCACAAGCTGAGCATTGACCCAAAGTATAGGCCAGTTCAGCAGAAGAAAAGAAGCTTCATCCCGGAAAGGTAGGCGGCCGTCAATGAAAAGGTAGACAAACTCCTCGTCGCCGGTTTCGTTCGGGAGGTGCAATATCCGAGCTGGCTAGCGAATGTGGTGATGGTGAAGAAGAACAATGGAAAATGGAGGATCTGTGTAGACTACACTGACCTCAACAAGGCATGTCCGAAGGACAACTTCCCCCTACCGAAGATCGATCAACTAGTGGACGCCACCTCGGGACACAGGCTGCTTTCGTTTATGGATGCATTCTCCGGATACAATCAGATATGGATGCACCCTAAGGACGAGGAGCACACCACCTTCATAACCTACCAAGGGACATACTGTTACAAGATGATGCCCTTTGGTATGAAGAATGCTGGGGCACATACCAGCGTCTAGTCAATAGGGTCTTCAAAGACCAGATCGACTGAAACATGCACGTGTACATGGTAACATGATTATCATGAGCAAGCCAAGCTCGGACCATGTCACCAACCTCGCCGAAGCCTTCCACAACCTTCGAGAGCACTAGATGAAGTTGAACCCTGCGAAGTGTGCCTTCGGAGTGGCAGCAGAAAAGTTCCTTGGCTTTGTGGTCACTCAGAGGGGGATCAAAGCCAACCTGGAGAAGGTCTAGGCGATTATTGACATGGAGCACCCGACATCCAAGAAGTAGGTTCAGCGCTTGATGGGGCGTATCACCACCCTGAGTCGGTTCATCTCGAGGTCAGCTAATCGTTGCCTTCCCTTCTTCAAGGCGCTGCGCAAGATGCACGACTTCACCTGGATAGAGGAGTGCAGGGCGGCCTTTGAGGAGTTGAAGGAATTCCTAGCTTCTTCCCCGCTGCTCTCTAGACCAGAATAAGGGAAGGAGCTCCTACTCTATCTGGCGGTCACACCTGGAGCCGTCAGCTCGGTTCTTGTCCATGCATATGAGAACAGGTCCAAAAAGCCGGTGTACTACACCAACAAAATCCTTCGCGATGCGGAGATCAGGTATACTCGCTCCAAGAAACTCAATTTTGTACTAATAATGTCTGCTAAGTACCTCAGGCCCTATTTCCAAGCACACCCTATCATGGTCATGATGGATTAGCAGCTGAGGACCATACTTAGCCACCCCGAGACCTCCGAGAGACTGGCCAAGTGGTCTCTGTTGCTTAGCGAGTTCGACATAGTGTATCGGTCGAGGTCTTCGCAGAAGGCCCAAGTCCTGGCTGACTTTGTGGTCGAATGCACCGGGCTTGCCGAGGAGTCAGAGCAGACAATAACGGAGTGCCAAACGGAGCTCGAACCGGGGGAGGAGCCATGGAGCCTCCATGTGGATGGCGCGTCCAACTTCGTCGGGAGCGGAGCAGGCCTCGTCCTCGGCAACAGCGATGGGGTGGTGGCAGAGTGTGCCCTTCGCTTCAAGTTTGCCGCAACAAATAACCAGGCGGAGTACGAGACGCTCCTCGCGGGTCTGAAAGTCTTCCGTGAGCTAGACGTGTAGATCTTGAAAGTCTTCACCGACTCCCAACTAGTTGCCGGGCAAGTCTCCGGAGAATATGAGGCCAGAGACCCCCAGATGATGAAGTACTTGGATCGAGTCCGCTCTAGCATGGTAGGCTTCCGACGCTTCGGCATCTTCCATATCCCCCGGGGAGAGAATGCATGCATGGATGCACTGTCGAGGCTCGCGACCCTGCCGAACTCATCATTGGGACATGCCTACATTGAGTACCTCGATAATCCAAGCTATGAAAGTCCAGAGGGGGTGCACCAAGTCATCCCTAAGCCAAGCTGGATGGACAGGTACGTCAGGTACATCACTGATGGTACTTTGCCAGAGGACCGCGTGGAAGCCAGCCTCGTCAAAAAGAAGGCCTCCCGGTTCATTCTGATGGAAGGCTAGCTCTACCGCCGGTCTCATTCCTACCCACTCCTGAAGTGCCTCAGGCCCGTTGAGGCGACCTTCGTACTCCAGGAGATACACGAAGGCTTCTGCGGGAATCATTTGGGAGGAAGAATACTAGCTTACAAAGCTCTTCACCAAGGGTACTTCTGGGAGACCATGAAGGAGGACGCCGACGACTTCGTTAAAAGGTGCGACAAATGCCAGCATCACGCCCATATACAGCACCAGCCGGCAGCAACGATCTCCCTGCTCTGAGCCCCTTGGCCCTTTGCTCAGAGGGAATGGACATCCTAGGACCATTCCCCCATGCACCTGGACAACAAAGGTTCCTGCTAGTGGCGATTGACTACTTCTCCAAGTGGGTCAAAACAAAACCACTAGCTCGGATCACTGAAGCCAATGTCTGCCAATTCTTCTGGAAGTCGGTTATCTGCCACTTCGAACTCCCCCACTGCATCATCATTGACAACGGATGACAATTTGACAACCGGGAGTTTGAAGGGTTCTGCACTGAGCACGGCATCCAACACCGCTTCACCTCGGTAGCTCATCCCCAAACAAATGGGGAGGCCGAGGTAACTAATCGAACATCCTCCAAGGGCTCAGAACCTGGCTGGACCTAGCCAAGGGCAGATGGGTGAAAGAACTCCTAAGTATTCTGTGGGCCTTCCACACAACGTCCAGGATAGCAACTAACGAGATGCCCTTCAACCTTGTCTTCGGTGCCGAGGCTGTCATCCCGGTTGAGCTCAGCTTGCCCACGCTATGAGTACAGCAGTACGACGAGGCGCAGAACTCGGCACACCTTCTGCTCAACTTAGACCTCTTCGAAGAAACAAGGAACAAAGCTCGGCTTCGAATGGTGGTATACCGGCAATGAGTGGCTCGGTACTACAACACGCGGGTAAGGCCAAAAGTCTTCAAGCCCGGGGACTTTGCTGCGCCGAGCCGAAGCATCTCAATCTCGGAAGTGCGGAAGCTCTCACCAAACTTGGAAGGCCCCTAAAAGTGGCTGAGGTCCTCTCACATGGGGCCTACTACCTCAAGGATCTTCATGGCGTCAGGTTCCCTCGAACATGGAATGCCTGCAATCTAAGAAAATACTATAAATAATGTAAGGCTTTCTTCCAGTAATAATAAAGATTTTCTTTTGTACAAGTAGCTATCTGCCTTGTAGGAGAATCTCCAGCAAGTCACCAAGCCCAGCTTCGAGACACCGACTCCGGGGCCAAGCTCTCCATAAGACAAATCTTCGAGCCTAGCTCCAAGACACCAACTCCTGAGCCCAGCTCTCAGGCAAACCTAGACCGGCGCCCAGCTCTCTGAAAGATAAGTCTTCGAGCCCAGCTCCAAGACACCAACTCCTGAGCCCAGCTCTCAGGCCAACCTGGACCGGGGCCCAGCTCTCCGGCCAGCAAGTCTTCGAGCCCAGCTCCAAGACACCAACTCCTGAGCCCAGCTCTCAGGCCAACCTAGACTAGGGCCCAGCTCTTTAGCTAGTAAGTCTTTGAGCCCAGCTCCAAGACACCAACTCCTGAGCCCAGCTCTCAGGCCAACCTGGACCAGGGCCCAGCTCTCTGGAAGACAAGTCTTCGAGCCCAGCTCCAAGACACCAACTCCTGTGCCCAGCTCTCAGGCCAACCTGGACCGGGACCCAGCTCTTCGACCAGCAAGTCTTCGAGCCTAGCTCCAAGACACCAACTCCTGAGCCCAGCTCTCAGGCCAACTTGGATCGGGGCCTAGCTCTCTGGTCAGCAAGTCTTCGAGCCCAGCTCCAAGACACAAACTCCTGAGCTAAGCTCTCAAGCTAACCTGGACCGGTGCCCAGCTCTTTGGAAGACAAGTCTTCGAGCCCAGCTCCAAGATACCAATTCCTGAGCCCAGCTCTCAAGCCAACCTGGACCGGGGCCCAGCTCTCCGGCCAGCAAATCTTCGAGCCCAGCTCCAAGACACCAACTCCTGAGCCCAGCTCTCAAGCCAACCTGGATCGGGGCCCAGCTCTCTGACCAGCAAGTCTCTGAGTGTTGCCCAGAAATGGAGCCTAAGAGGGAGGGTGAATTGGGTCTTTTAGAAAATTTAAAACAATAATGAGAGGGACTAGTGGTGCTAGTGAAAAATGATGAATTCAATGCAAGATATTTAAAGCGGTAGCAATAATCAAAGAGCAAGAGAGGAAGAGAGCAATCACACACAAATACAAGGTTTATAGTGGTTCGGTGCAAACCTAGCACCTACATCCACTCCTCAAGCCATCATTAGAAATTTCACTATAATCCAAATAAGATTACAGTTGACTTGTTTTTCACAAGGCTCACAAGTCAAAACCTAAGTTGGTTTTATCACTTAGGCTTACCAACAAATCTTGACACTTGTTTTGTCATCGGGCTCACAAGTTAATCCTAGTTGGTTTTATCCCTTTGGCTCACCAACAAACCACAATAACCTTCTTTCAAGACACCCTTGAAAGCATGGTCAAATCACAATGTAAAAATAGATATATAATTTTTAAACTAAAACAAACTCTCTTCAAGAGTAGAATGGAATTTTTGAAGCTCAAGTTGATGCTTTGTCTTGACTCTTCCTTGGAATCTCCTTCAAAGTGCCTCTTTTGGAATGAAGTAAGGATGAGCTTGTAGGCTTTTCAAAGAATCAAACTATAAGAGGCTTTTGATGTGAAGTATTTGAGAGAATATAGGCTTTTTGGCTTTTGAGTAGACTTGAATGCACTTCAATACCCTTCCTTCTCTTTAAAATGAGGTTGGTGAAGGTTAAATACACCAAGAACCTTTCAAAAAATGATTTGTGATCGTTGGAACCTCGGAAATAGCCATTTGGAGCTTGAAAAGCAAGTTCTGCAATCCAAAAAAATAGATTCATTAGAACTGTCAGGCTGCAAGTGTCGACACTTGGCTGTCAGGTGTCGACACTTGGCTATCAAGTGTCGACACTTGATCTCTAGGTGTCGACACTTGAACTTTTAAGTGTCGACACTTGATGCACAGGTGTCGACACTTGACACAAAAATCCTCAAATGACAAAGTTCTGTATTTTCAAAATTCTCAGGCCTTGAGTCGACACTTGGAAACCTAAGGTCGACACTTGGTGTTGACACTTGGTTCTGGGTGTCGACACTTGGCGTGCCAAGGATTTTTGTCTGTGCCAAATGCTGAAGTGTCGATACTTGACTTTCCAAGTGTCGACACTTGAGACTGAAAAGATCATATTCAAGTGTAAATAACCTCAAAAACATAAATATAGACTTTGAAACTTAAATGAATCATAAACACATAATATTTAATCATTTAGATGCCCTTTTTCAATGAAGAGGATGTCCGGATTCGTGAGAAATGCTCCGTTCCATTACGTGCCATGAACCATAAGTTTTTGAGATTTTGAGGTGCTTTCTTCCTGAAAACTCATAACTTCAAATCCACATTAGTATACAATATGCACTCAATATTTTGTTATTCATCAAAATCACTAGGTGGAGCCAACAATCTCTCCCTTTTTGATGATGACAAAACCTTGAGTAAAATAGTAATACATTTCAAACTTTAACTATTATAATTCATGAATATGAATTTAAGTCCATATGAGAGGCAAAAAACTTCATAGTTAGGAAGATAGGAAGAATCAATCTCCCCCTTAATTAGATATTTCTTATTAAAGTAAATTTCAAAGATTCTCACATATGCATCAACACAATCAATACTATTTCTCTCCCTTTTTGTCAATCATTAGAAAGGGGAATAACCTCCCCCTCACAATGAGCATGGAGACAAAAAGATGGTAGAGAATTAAATAAGATAGGTATCAGAGCCAAAAATATACCAAGATAAAAGAGTATCAGAGCTAAAGAAGGTAAATTGAACCATTCAAACACAAATAATGATCACTAAACTGAAATATATATATAATAGATAAGACAAGTTTTCAGTACAAAAAATTTGCTGAGTCATCAGCAAGAACTGAAACATACAGATATCATCAGAGTCATACAAATATTGGAAACATACAACATATGAACTATAACAGACATTTGTGAGGCTAATCCTCATCAGATGGAATCTCAAGACTAAATGGGGCACTGATCCTAGATCTAGTGGCCAAGGCCCTAGGAGGTACTAAAGCTTGACGACTCCTAGTGCGGCCAGAAGGACCAAAGGCAGGCACAACCCTAGATGATCTAGTGGAAGGGGGGGAAAGAAGATCAGCTGGTGTAACAAAGTTCGGTGTGGAGTCAACCAAGTCAGTAGGAGCAGCTGGGGTAGTGGGAGGATCGCGACTGACCACCTCATAATCATCAGCATTGCCATCACTGTCACTGTCATGGCCCATAATCTCTGTGGCTTTGTCGTCATCCATATCTACCCGATCACCACCCTCAACAGTATCAGCATGGTCGCTCTGGTGATCGCCACCATCATCATCATCATCATCATCATCATCAGAGGATACAACTGTAGGGGCCGCAGGAGGTATAAGGGATCTCAACAGATCCTCAATACGAGAGAATCCATCCTCCATAGATCTACGGATCTCAGCATGCTCCGAGGTAGTATGTGCTCGAAGAAGCTCAACCTCGCTGCGTAGCTGAGTCAACTCACCCCTGATCTCAGTGAACTGCTCTCTGGTGTGCTCCTCAAAGGATAGTCCAGTAGAAAGTGGCGGAGGAGCTGAGGTATCAGGAGTCGAATGCTTTACCTGTGTCGATGGGATATCAACGGGAGGAAAAACTGCTGGCTCAGATGGTCCTGCCTCTGCCTCTCGAAGCTCGTCCTCCTCATCTGACTCCTGGCCAGACTCTCTGCGCACCCATCGACCTGCAACTAGTCTGTATCCCATACAGTGCAAAGACCTCTCGTCATATACATCTGTGTGTAGTATCTCCTTGGGGATCTCCCCCTCCAGTGATACTCCACACGCTCTAAATAATTTGGTCAGTGCCATGCCGTAAGGTAAACAGTGACGGCGCTGAGTCGCAGCATCATGCATTTGAACTAGCATCAAGGATGGAAGATCAATCTGTCTCCTCTCTATCAGACTCGTCATCACCATCAACTCTCTCTCAGTGATGAAGTCAAATCTCCCAGTCTTCGACAGAAGTATACGTGCCATGATGTGGTGCAATAGGCACATCTCCAGAGATAACTGGTTCGCGGTAACTATGGATATACCACGAACATCCTCTCTCTCAAGAATATACCTAAAGGCAGCCTCTCTGTCATCTACCGAAAAGACACAGATTCCCCTATGGGGGATCTCCCATACTCTGCTCAATAACTCTGCCGTCGGTGAAATCTGAACGCCTCTCACTATCGAAGTCCAAAGAAGTCATCGACAATCCAACGCACCATAGAACTCTCTCATTAGATGAGGATAGTACCTCTCCTGCATAGTACAGAATGGTACTAATCCTGCATCAGTGAGCACCTGTCGTAAACTGAAATGGTGCCTATCAAAACACTCTAGGTCGACTCTCCTCCCAAAGGCTACTAACTTCCCTGCCATCCTCTCTGCAGGGGGGGAACTCGGTGTGGCTGAACTGCTAGCCTGTGCAGGGTCAAATCTGGCCTTTGACCTCCTCTCTATACCACGACTAGGTCTCTCCCTAACTGCAAGTCTCTTCCTGGGACCCATTACAGCAAGCTGACCAGGAAAGGAGGAAGATAGGTTTAGAACTATGGGACTGGCTACAGGCTGAGATAAGGAAAGTTTCATTTCTTAAAATGTGTTCAGATAGGTTTTGAAAACCAGAATTAAACCAATTTTGGGTTGTAAAATACCTCGAACAATGTTTGGAAAAACTGTCAATCAGTTTAAAGGTCAGATTTTTACAACTTATACTTTGATTAAATGACAATATTCCAAACATATAATTATAGAAAATATTTTTGTTCATTAAAACACATTTAAACTTTTGGAAAATACTTTTTGTAAGGCCAAAAAATTAAAACCCGTGGAATTTGGGTCTAAATCACTTAGGGTTTTAGCAAAGTGGTGAAAATGTCGCAAGAACATAATGAAAAACCTTTCTAAAACAACAATAAATGGATTTAGTATACTTAATTTAGATGAAAACCCAAATTATTTCGGCCAAACTCAATCAAACAGTATTTTTCCGAAAAACGGGTGAGATAAGCATGAAAACGACCAAAAAAAAATGTAGGAAATCCGAGAAAAATACCTTTAAACTATCATTCCCTCAAATGGAGCTTTATAAATCCATTAAAACACATGAAAATATGGTTTAAAATTCCTAAAAAGGTTCGGAAAAACCTTATTCTGGGTTGCACGGTTTGAAAATGTCAAAACAAAATGAAAATGAGGGGAAATAAAGTGAAAATAGAAGGGGGAAATACCTGAATTTAGTTGGGGTAACCAGGAAAAGGAAGATTTGGAGTGATGGGGGACCACTGCTGCTCGAAAGTGACGGGGGAAGACAAAAAAACAAAACCCTCGGTCTGTCGGTTAAAAATAGATTTTTCCCGCAAGTGTCGACACTTAGAATTTGTCAAGTGTCGACACTTGGTCAGGTGTCGACACTTGACAATTTCCAAGTGTCGACACTTGGCCAAAAAATTTGAGAAAATCCAAAAAATTTTTAGAAAAATAGGAAACAATTTAATTAGATTTTTGGGGCTTTAAGCAAGTGGTTTTGAGCGAAAAGATTTAGGTATAAATAAAACTAAGAGAGTTCTAGAAGAAGGGATCAATGATACCTAACTCTCTTCTAATCAGACAGAACCTATCCTCACACAAAGGCTTGGTAAACACATCTGCTAACTGATCATCAGTACATACAAAATCAAGAATAACATTAGAGTTTTGTACATGATCTCTTATGAAATGATGTCTTATTTCAATGTATTTGCTTCTTGAATGTTGCACAGGATTTTTAGATAGATTGATTGCACTAGTATTGTCACATCTTATGGGTGTCTTAGTTAGTTTAATGCCAAAATCTTCGAGTTGTTGTTTGATCCAAAGGATTTGAGCACAACAGCTTCCAGCTACTGTATATTCGGCTTCCGTCGTAGATAAAGCAACTGAGTTCTATTTTTTGCTACTCCAAGAGATCAAATTTATTCCAAGAAATTGACAGGTTCCACTAATACTTTTACAATCAAGTTTACACCCAGCAAAGTCAGCATCAGAATAAGCAATCAATTCAAATGAAGAATCTCTAGAGTACCATAACCAATTTCAACTGAACCAGATATATATCTAAGTATGCGTTTAACAGCCAAAAGATGAGACTCTTTAGGATTAGATTGATATCTAGCACACATACAGACGCTAAACATGATATCTGGCCTACTGGCAATAAGATATAACAATGAACCGATCATGCCACGACATAATTTTTGATCAATAGATTTATCTGATTCATCCTTGTCAAGTCTACAAGTAGAGCTCATAGGAGTACCTAAAGGCTTAGTATTCTCCATCCCAAACTTCTTGAGTATTTCTTTTGTGTATTTTGTTTGGTTGATGAAGATCCCCTCTTTGGTTTGCTTTATTTGGAGTCCGAGGAAAAAATTCAGTTCTCCCATCATGCTCATCTCGAACTCACCCTGCATTAACTTTGCAAAATCTTGACAAAGAGATTCATTAGTATCACCAAATATTATATCATCTACATAGATTTGTACTACTAAAAGATCATCATTCTTTTTCTTTAAAAACAAAGTTTTGTCTATATTATCTCTAGTAAAATCATTTTTGAGCAAAAAATAGCTTAAACGATCATACCAAGCTCTCGAAGCTTGTTTCGATCCATACAAAGCTTTATGAAGTTTGTAAACATGATTTGGAAATTCAGAATTTTCAAAACCAGGGGGTTGCTAAACGTAAACTTCTTCTTCAAATAGACCATTTAAAAAGGTACTTTTAACATCCATTTGATATAATTTAAAATTCATGAAGCAAGCAAAAGCCAACAATAGCCTAATTACCTCAAGTCTAGCCACAGGAGCAAAGATTTCATCAAAATCTATTCCTTCCTCCTTATTATATCCTTTGGCAACTAGTCTAGCCTTATTTCTAGTAACTACTCCATTTTCATCAAGTTTATTTCGAAAAACCCACTTTGTACCAATAATCGAAGTTTTTGAAGGCCTATCTACTAATGTCTAAACATTGTTTCTTTTAAATTGGTTAAGTTCATCTTGCATAGCATTTATCCAATTACTATCACATTCGGCTTCCTCAATAGTTTTAGGTTCAATTTGAGACACAAAAGCTAAGTAATCACAGATATTTCTAAGGGATGATCGAGTACTTACACCTGTAGATGGATCACCGATAATTAGTTCTTTTGGATGTCCATGAGCATACCTCCATTCTTTTGGTAATGGATCAACTGTTGACGTGTTTTCATCACCTTGTGTTTGATCTCCTTTAGTGTTTTGATCATCGTTCTGTTCCTTGGTAAGCCCTTCATTGTTGTTTATTCCTTCAGTTTTCTTGCTACCTGTTTCATCAGAAAGTACATCTTCTTTTCTTGAAGATTTTTGGTTAGATTCATCAAATACCACATGTATGGATTCTTCAACAACAAGTGTTCTTCTATTGAAGACCCTGTATGCCTTACTCGATGTGGAGTAGCCTAGAAAGACTCCCTCATCTGATTTGGCATCTGTTGCCCAGAAATGAAGCCCAAGAGGGGGGGTGAATTGGGTCTTTTACAAATTTAACACAATAAAATAAAGGTCTAGTGGTGCTTTTAAGCAATAATAAATTAGATGCAAGATGATAGCACTTAATTAAAGAATGCAAAAGGAAAAGAGCAATCACACACAAACACAAGATATATAGTGGTTCGGTGCAAACCTAGCACCTACATCCACTCTCCAAGCCACCCTTGGGAATTTCACTATAATCCACACCAGATTACAGTTGACTTATTTTTTCAAGGCTCACAAGTCAAAACCTAAGTTTGTTTTATCACCTAGGCTCACCAACAAACCTAAATACTTGTTTTGTCTTTGGGCTCACAAGTTAACCCTAGTTGGTTTTAACACTTTGGCTCACCAACAAACCACAATAACTTTCTTTCAAGACACCCTTGAAAGCAAGGTTATAGCACAATAAAACAGATATGAAATTTAAAAGCTACAACAAACTCTCTTCAAGAGTAGATTGGAATCTTTGAAGCCCAAAGGATGCTTTGACTTCACTCTTCTTCAAGTTGCCTCCTTTTGGAATGTAATAAGGTTGAGCAAGTAGGCTTTTTTAGTGGAATCAAGCTAGAAGAGGCTTTTGATTTGAAGTTTGGAGAGAATATTGGTTTTTTGGCTTTTGAGTGGACTTGAATGCTCTTGAATAGACTTCTCTCTTCTTTCTCTTAACTTCTTCTTCTTTAAAATGAGGTTGGTGGAGATTAAATACACCATAAACCTTCTAAAAATGGTTTGTGACCGTTAGAGCATTGGAAATAGCCGTTTGGAGCTTGAAAACCAATTTCTGCAAGCCAGAAAAATAGATCCGTTAGAGCTGTCACGCTGTAAGTGTCGACACTTGGTTGTCAGGTGTCGACACTTGGCTGTCAGGTGTCGACACTTGATTTCTGGGAGTCGACACTTGATCATTCAAGTGTCGACACTTGATGCACAGGTGTCGACACTTGACACAAAAATCCTTGAACCAACAAAGTTCTGTATTTTCAAAATTCTCAGGCCTTGAGTCGACACTTGAAACCTAAGTGTCGACACTTGGTGTCGACACTTGAATTCTAGGTGTCGACACTTGGCGTGCCAAGGATTTTTGTCCATGCCAAATGCTGGAGTGTCGACACTTGACTGTCCAGGTGTCGATACTTGAGACTGAAAACATCCAGAATCAAGAGTAAAAGCCTTGAAATCAAAGATGATGTTCATGAATGCATAAACACATAATAATTAAGCAATTGAAAGCCCTTTTTCAATGAAGAGGATGCCCGGATATGTGAGATTTGCTCCGTGCCATTGCGTGCCATACACCATAAATATTTGGAATTTTGAGGTGCTTTCTTCCTGAAAACTCACAACTTGAAATCCTCATTAGAATACAATATGTACTCAATGTTTTGTTATTCATCAAAATCACTGGGTGGAGCCAACAGCATCAAATTTACTTAAATTATCCTTACCATTATTTAAGATGAAACAACGGTATCCAAAAACATGAAAATAATGAATTGAGGGTTTTCTACCCTTCTAAAGCTCAAAAGGTTTTTCTTTAGAATCGGTCGAATTAAAACTCGATTTAAAACATAGCATGCAGTATTTATGGCTTCCGTCCAAAAATATCTAGGTAAATCATTTTTACAAAGCATGGTGCATGCCATTTCTTCAAGAGTTCTATTTTTTCTTTCTACTACCCCATTTTGTTGAAGTGTCCTAGGTGCAGAAAAATTATGATGAATGCCATTTTCAATACAAAATTTATCAAAATTAGCATTTTCAAATTCGGTTCCATGATCACTTCTCAAAGATACGACTGAAACACCTTTTTCATTCAAAACTCTTTTATGAAATCTAATGAATTCAGAAAAAGTTTCATCTTTATGTGCTAAAAATATAACCCATGTAAATTATGAGAAATCATCTACAATGACTAGACCATACTTCTTACCTCCCAAACTAGATGTTCTAGTTGGCCCAAAGAGGTCCATGTGAAGCAATTCCAAAGGTCTAGATGTAGAGATTACTCCTTTTGGTTTGAAAGAGGATTTGGTTTGTTTTCCAAGTTGACATGCACTGCAGATCTTGTCTTTTTCAAAATTGAGTTTAGGCAAATCCTTTACAAAGTTCTTTTTGCTAAGTTTTAAAATTAAATGCATGCTTGCATGTCCTAGTCTGTGATGCCAAAGCCAACTAGTTTCATCGATCTTGGCTTCCATTGCCACTAGGCATTGACCTTTTTGAATAGGGAGATCATCAAGATCAACCATATAAATATTGCCATGCCTATGACCAATGAACTTAATGCCATTGTCATCTAGACTAGAAACAATGCACAAAGAAGATTCAAAAACAACTTTAAAATTTTTGTCACAAAACTGACTAATGCTAAGCAAGTTATGTTTCAAACCATCAACATATAAGACATTATCAATAAGAAGAAGGGGTGATATGGACTTTACCAATACCGATAATTTTGCCCTTTCCATTATCACCAAAAGTTACATTGCCACCATTTTGATATTTGAGTGATGAGAACTGCTCCACATCTCCTGTCATATGCCTTGAGCAACCGCTATCAAGGTACCACATCCTTTTCTTATTGGTTGCAAGGCATACCTGCAATAAAGATCAAGTGAAGACTTTAGGTACCCAAGCCATCTTGGGTCCATTTTGGTTAGTGGCATTGGTTCCTTTTGAAACCCAAACTTTCTTAGTATTACTTAATCTTCTTTTGTTGCACATATAAGATTTGTGTCCTTTAGTACCACAAGTATAGCAAGTAATGGATGAAGATGCAGGCACAAAGAAATTTTTAAAAAGTTTTTGTTTCTTATGAGTTCTGAATCCTAAACCTGCTTTATCAAATACTGCTCTTTGGTTATTTAAAAGCAAATTCAATTTTTCAGAACTATAAGTAAATCTTTCTACAAAAGGTTTTAATTTTTCAATTTCTTCTTTATATCTTTTGTTTTCATTTAAAATTTCTTTGCTTTGTTTTGACAAATTTTCATTTGAAAGTGAGTCACTTTTCTTTTTCAAGACATCTTTTTCTTTTTCAAGTGCTACAATCTTATCATTTAATTTTTATTTTGAATAAGAAGGTATTCATTTTCATTTGAAATCTTGTTATTTGTTTTGGCTAGATCCAAATTTTGCTTCTTTAAATCTTTATGTTTTGATTTTAATTTTTGAAATTCTATAACTAATTCGTCAAAAACTTCATGAAGCTCATCAAAAGTAAATTCATTTTCTGTTTCGGAATATACCTCATCATGATCAGCCATCAGACAAAAGTTTGCCACCTCCTGCTGTTCTTCCTCAGAACTGGAGTCTTCACTTTTACTCCAGGTTACCATCATGGCTTTCTTTCTCAGCTTTCTTCTACTTTTCTTTAGCAAGGGGCAGTCTACATTGAAATGGCCAGGTTTTTTGCACTCAAAACACGTAGGCTGCTCCTTCTCCTTTTCTTTGTCCTTCTCTTTACTTGGCTCACCTTTCAGAGATTTCTTTTTGAAGTTGAACTTTTTCTTCCTCATGAACCTTCTGAATTTTCTTGCCAATAGAGCCGTCTTATCTTCTTCATCATCTTCTTCGGAGTCTTCGCTTGATTCCTCTCTCACAGTAGATTTGAACGCGATTACCTTCTTCTTTTTGTCGACCTCTCCATTCTTTTGTTTGAGGGAGAGCTCATAGGTCATTAGAGAACCCAACAGTTGTTCCAATGGGAGAGTGTTGACATCCTTAGCTTCTTCAATAGCTGTTACTTTTGCATCCCATGAAGCTGGTAGAGACCTGAGAAGTTTGTTCACAAGTTCACCGTTAGAAATAATTTTTCCTAGGCTTCTCATGCCATTCACAATATTTGTGAACCTAGTATACATCTCACTAATATACTCAGTAGGTTCCATTTTAAACATTTCATATGTGTGAATAAGCATGTTGACCTTGGTAGTTTTCACTTGGTGTGTACCCTCATGGGTAACCTCAAGTGTATCCCAAATCTCCTTGGCGGAGAGACAATTAGATATTCTATTAAATTCACTTGGATCAAGAGAACAAAATAAAAGATTCATAGCCTTAGCATTAAGCTTGATTTGTTTAATGTCATTCTCATCCCAATCATCTTCCATCTTTGGAGTGAGAATGCCATTGATCAACATCGTAGGCTGATGAGGACCTTTTACAATTGTCCTCCATAAATTATAGTCAAGAGCTCGAATAAATATGCGCATGCGTGTCTTCCAGTATGTGTAATTTATGCCATTAAAAAGTGGGGGATGATTTGAAGCTTGACCTTCAATAATATCCATTCCTATTGGGGCTGCCTTGATTTTTTACTCAAGATTCTTTGACCTACAAGAGAGTACCGGTGCTCTGATACCACTTGTTGCCTAGAAATGGAGCCCAAGAGGGGGGGTGAATTGGGTCTTTTAGAAAATTTAAAATAATAATGAGAGGGACTAGTGGTGCTAGTGAAAAATAATAAATTCAATGCAAGATATTTAAAGCGGTAGCAATAATCAAAGAGCAAGAGAGGAAGAGAGCAATCACACACAAACACAAGGTTTATAGTGGTTCGGTGCAAACCTAGCACCTACATCCACTCCCCAAGCCACCCTTGAAAATTTCACTATAATCCAAACAAGATTACAGTTGACTTGTTTTTCACAAGGCTCACAAGTCAAAACCTAAGTTGGTTTTATCACTTAGGCTTACCAACAAACCTTAACACTTGTTTTATCTTCGGGCTCACAAGTTAACCCTAGTTGGTTTTATCCCTTTGGCTCACCAACAAACCACAATAACCTTCTTTCAAGACACCCTTGAAAGCAAGGTCAAATCACAATGTAAAAATAGATATACAATTTTAAAATTAAAACAAACTCTCTTCAAGAGTAGAATGGAATTTTTGAAGCTCAAGTTGATACTTTGTCTTGACTCTTTCTTGGAATCTCCTTCAAAGTGCCTCTTTTGGAATGAAGTAAGGATGAGCTTGTAGGCTTTTCAAGGAATCAAACTATAAGAGGCTTTTGATGTGAAGTATTTGAGAGAATATAGGCTTTTTGGCTTTTGAGTAGACTTGAATGCACTTCAATACCCTTCCTTCTCTTTAAAATGAGGTTGGTGGAGGTTAAATACACCAAGAACCTTCCAAAAAATGGTTTGTGACCGTTGGAACCTCAGAAATAGCCGTTTGGAGCTTGAAAAGCAAGTTCTGCAAGCCAGAAAAATAGATCCATTAGAGCTGTCAGGCTACAAGTGTCGACACTTAGCTGTCAGGTGTCGATACTTGACTGTCAAGTATCGACACTTGATCTCGAGGTGTCGACACTTGATGCACAGGTGTCGACACTTGACACAAAAATCCTTAAATGACAAAGTTCTGTATTTTCAAAATTCTCAGGCCTTGAGTCGATACTTGGAAACCTAAGTGTCGATACTTGGTGTCGATACTTGTTTCTGGGTGTCGACACATGGCGTGCCAAGAATTTTTGTCTGTGCCAAATGCTGAAATGTCGACACTTGACTTTCCAAGTGTCGACACTTGAGACTGAAAAGCTCAGATTCAAGTGTAAATAACCTCAAAAACATAAATATAGACTTTGAAACTAAAGTGAATCATAAACACATAATATTTAATCATTTAGATGCCCTTTTTCAATGAAGAGGATTTCCGGATTCATAAGAAATGCTCCGTGCCATTACGTGCCATGAACCATAAGTTTTTGAGATTTTGAGGTGCTTTCTTCCTGAAAACTCATAACTTCAAATCCACATTAGTATACAATATGCACTCAATATTTTGTTATTCATCAAAATCACTGGGTGGAGCCAACACTGAGCCCAGCTCCGAGAAACCAACTCCTGAGCCCAGCTCTCAGGCCAACTTAGATCGGGGCCCAGCTCTCCAGCCAGCAAGTCTTCGAGCCCTGCTCCGAGACACCAACTCCTGAGCCCAGCTCTCAGGCCAACCTGGACCGGGGCCCAGCTCTCAGGCCAACCTGGACCGGGGCCCAGCTCTCCGGCCAACAAGTCTTCGAGCCTAGCTCTAAGACCCAACTCCTAAGCCCAGCTCTCAGGCAAACCTGGACCAGGGCCCAGCTCTCCAGCCAGCAAGTCTTCGAGCTCAGCTCCAAGACACCAAAATCTGAGCCTAGCCCTCAGGTGACCAAGACCTGGGGCCCAGCTCTCCGAAAGAAAAGTCTTCGAGCCTAGCTCCAAGCTCTCAGGCAACCCTGGACCGGGGCCCAGCTCTCTGGCTAGCAAGTCTTCGAGCCTAGCTCCAAGACACCAAGACCTGAGCCCAGCTCTCTAGCCACCAAGTCTTTGAGCCCAGTTGCTCTCAAACTGTCAAAGTCCTGAGCCCAACTCACCAACATTGAATCCTGAAGGCCAAATCCCAGACAAGGTGGAACCCTTCTCTCTGATCTCATGACATACCTCAAAAAAAAATATAAAAAATAAAAAAAAGGGAGAGAAGAAAAGAAAAGAAGGAAGAGGGGAGAGGCAAGGAGTGCTCAGGACGAGGTAGTTAAAAGGATTCATTTCCTTAATAAGATCTATTTACAGAGCATCCTTGGGCCTCCGACATGCCGGGTGACCCGAACCAAGTACAAAAAGAAAAAGGCAAGAAAAACCTACTTACTTAGGCTGACCCCCAACAGGGCTACGAGGCTGCGAAGTTCCATCCCCAAGGGCCTCCAACTGTGCAGCTCCAGCCTTAGGTGGCACAGCTCCAACCTCAACTAGCGGGGAAGGCTCGGGAGCAGCAGCTTCTTTAATGTCTACGCCAGGATCTGAAGCTCGAGGGTAGCTGAGGCAGCTACGGCCATCATCGGGAACAAACCCCTCGACTCGGCCATGCAGGTATATAAAACCTTTGAAGAAGGAGTCCGATACCATTTGTTGGATCTCGGTGGTGAACTCCTCCGAAGCTTTGTACCTGGCCACGGCCCCTTCAGCCTCCTTCCTCTCCTCGGTGGCTTGCTCCTCTACCGTCTCTATCGACTTAGCCGCCTCCGCTGCTGCCTTCTCATCTGCAGCCAACTTCTCCTTCGTCACCGCTAGCTCGGTCTGAAGGGACTGTGCTTTCTCCTTCTACTGAATTGCCTCGGTGTTGAATGAAGTCAACCTCTTCTCAGTGATCGCGAGTTCCTCGGCCTTCCTCTTCGACCGGCTCCACTCCTGGTTGAGGCTCTCCTAGAGCTCCTTTGCTCACCCCTCAGAACCGGCGAGCTATTTCTCAAGATCCTTGATCTTCTGACCAAGCACCCCGTTGGCATCGGTCCTCTCCTTCAGGTTGGGCTTCAAAGACTCAACCTCTACTGCTCGCTGCTGATCATCTTCAGCCAATTCTTGTAGCAGTCTCTAATCAGGAGGACCTCGGCATCGATCTACATCATGCAAAAGGTTAGCAAAAAAAAGGGGGAAGAAAAAGAAGGAAATGAAAAGGATAGAGTCACTTATCGAAAAGAGCTGGGGGAAGATGTTGCTGATCGCATCCCCTAGACGCTGTCCGGTCATCTCCTGATGGTTGCATGCCTGGATGGAGAAATCCATCATGCACTCCACCAATGCCTGGTTCCAGAGCAAAGAGCTCTCCGGCCCTAACTTGAAAGGGATCCGGTGGTGCTCCCTTTCCCTCCTGCTCACCTCGGGAGCAGGATCATTTGCCCCTTTGGTGGAAGCGCCCTCCGGTGTGCGGGTTGAGAGCTCGGCCTCCCCTCAGGCGGTGCCTCGGCCACAGGTTCAGCTCCCCCTCGAGCCTTTTCCTCCTCGACCTCAATGATGGCAGGCCCTGGAGAACGAGGGGACACGGCGGCGGTGGCAGCGGCGGCCTTGGCCTGGACGACCACCTTAGGCTCCGGGGTGAGGGCCATCTCATGTTGCCTCGACCGCTCTAGAACTTCTCGGACTGCCCACTGACTCGGCCTTGGCACCACGGGCGTCGTCCTCTCCACTTGTTTGGGAGCGGCCTCAGTTTCCCTCCTACTTGGGTTGGCTGGCGCGGTGGGATCAGTCATCGATGCGCTCTCGCCATGAGCCCATCTCGGTGGAGGCTCATCAGCCAGCCCGGTTGGAGGCCTCTTTCTGGTGATCGCCAGCAGGTTACTCTCTGTGAAAATCATACCTATACACAAACCACACAATGATTAGAACTCAGAAATGATGGTATGAAGAGTACAAAAGAAAGGAAAGCTTGAGCCGAACTCACCCAACCCCCTCGTTGGGTCGACCCGGCTTCAGAGAGGTTCTGCTCTGACAGTAGGACCTCAAGGAAAGGAATCTGGATGGTGCAGAGCTGCTCGTAGTCATCCCTATTAGCCGCATCAATCACAGAGCTTCAGTTGGGGGACTGATCCGGGTCGCTCCGGATCTAGTCGACCCCCTCAACCGTGGTGAAGAAGAATTTGCTCTTCCATCCCTTGATGGAAGAGGGGAGCTCAAACCTAATGCCCTTCGGGCAAGAAGACAAGGACCACCACCCATCCTCAGTGGGTGGCGCTTTAGGGTGAAGAATGCCTTGAACAAGGAGAACCGGACAACAAACCCATGGAAGTGGCAGAGCACGATAAAGGAGAAGATGGTCCTAATGGCATTCGGGACCAGCTGAGCAAGAACAAGTCGGTAGTTATCCAGCACCGACAAGAAGAAAGGGTGAAAGGGGAAGCGGAGCCCTCTTGAGAAGGTCTCCTCATAAAAAGCTATCCGGCCCGGACTACTAGAAGTAACCCGGTCCCCTGGTCGGGGGATTAAAAGCTGGATGGAATGCGGGATGCCATAGACATCCCAGATGGTTCCCAGTTCCTCAATAGTGATCGTCGAGGTGATCCTACCGGGACCTACTGACCAGACAGACTCGGGGATAGGTTCAGATAGGGGAGGAGGACGAAAAGGATCGGAAGGACCAGCCCCCAGTTCCTTAATAGCTATGGGACCAAGGGGACGCCTCCTATTGAACTCGAAACATGCCCTATCCCTCTCCTCATTGGAGGAAGAAGATGGCGGTCTTGACACAGAAGGATCGGCTTCACCCTGATTGGTAGATAGACGGAAGCCCGGACCGAAACAAGACATCTTCGGAGAAGGAAAGAGCAGGAGACTCAAGAAGAAGAAGGGACGGACTCGGTTTGGAGAAGGCCCAAGACTCGGAAGAAGAACCCTACTCTGATGGGAAGAAGAAGAGAAAGTAGACTAACTTGGTTCCTTAGAGGGTCTGAGGCAATCGGGGAGGAGGGGAAGCTTGGGTATGGCAGTGGGCACGAAGAATTCGAAAGAATAGATGTTTTGGATAAAAACTTCTTTTCATTTCAAAATGACCCATCTCATTCGTACTGTTACAGTCCCTCCGCTAACGAATTCACACCACATGCTGGCCATCGATGAGTAAGACATCCCGACCGCTCTGAATTTTGTGCCGATAATAACTACTCCTTGGACGTGGCCACGTGGCACCCCCATAATGGCCTGGGGAACCATTTCGCGAAGCGCCGGCGATCATGGCCATAATTATACCGGATCTTCACCTTTCCATGTCAGCAATGCAATTACTCCCTTCGACCCGAGTGCCGTGCACTAACGAGCCTCGGGAGTGGGGGGAAAATGATGTGGCACGATTACTGACGTAGAGTAGCTATCATACGCCATGTCAGATACTCTACTCGGACTCCTTCATTAGGCTGAGCTCCTTGAGAACAATGGGGTCGCCCGCCGAAGCCGAGCTCCATCCTTTACCAGGTCGAGCCCACAAGCTCGGGATGCTTAGGTAGGAGCCGAGCAGCATCTCCCAGATCGAGCCCCTCAAGATCGAGCCCCATGGTCCGGAGTCGAGCTCTGCCCTCCTCCGCCACTTAGAGCCTCTCCGAGGTCGAGTCCTCTGCGCCGGGGCCGCGCTCTGCCCTCCTCCACCAGGTCGAGCTCGCCCGAAGTAGATCTCCAATGGTCCGAAATCGAGCTCAGCCCTCCTCTGCCAGGTGGAGCCACATCGAGGTCGAGCCCCACGGAGTCGAGCCCCACCTTTCAAGCTCGGCCCCCAGCTCGGGCGAAGGTACCGGCGAGCAGGGAGACAGCACCATCATCCCAGTATGTCAGCGAGCCGCCCGAGGATCGTAATGACACACCCACTAGGCCGTAATAACTACCCACGACCGCTACTTACACCAGAAAAGGGAGAAGCCCTCCGATCGAGGCACCATGCTCTTCATCAACCACCTGAACCACCTGGAAGAGAAAGTTAACCAGGAGATTCGATTCCCGGAGGTGGGGCCCTCCAATCGAGGCACTACCAGGCTTCTTGGAATGGGGCGACCAGAAGGAATGTCAGAACACATGATAGCTTCCCTTATCATGAATTAGGAAAGACATCCCATCCATGGCCCAGGATACCGCTGCATGTGCCTGACAGCCCAGTGAAGGTCCCGAGATAGGCGCTCAATGGTCACCTAGACTACAAAGAACGTTCGACACCCCTAGAGGGGGGAGAGGTATGCAAGTGCAAATACAAGTGCAAGCTCAACCACAGAGCAATGCACCACCAAATTCAAGCAAGTAAAGGAGAAAAGGCCACACAAAGAATCCCTCTGGCTCGGCCACCATCCTCCCGACATACTTGCACCCCACTCTCACACCATATTCACTCCTCCTAGCATGGAGTCCATCAAAAGGGGCTCAACCAGAAGGATCTATTCTCCTAGATCATCACTGACTTGACCGTCGAAGTGCCCCCACCGGAATCCCCAGCTTAGGTAACTAACCCTGTTTCTTGCAGGTTTAGTAGAACAGGACTGCCCAGGGGCATCAAATGGTGCGCTCCGAGCTCGACAGCAACGACAGGCCATGACGATCTTGGCGGCAACACATGCCAAGGTGAGCCCTTTGTCCGAGGTCATCTCCCAGTCAAGGTCGTGCTCATAGGACGAGCCCTCCATCTGAGGTCAGTTCCCGGTAGGGTCGTGCTCATGTGTGCCAAGGCGAGCCCTCCTGACGCAGGACACAACCCCCGATCAACGTTTATTCCAAGAAGATCGGACCGTTGGTCGCTAGGAAACGACCCTAGGCTAAGTTAAACAGTCCCAAATTATTTTTTTCCAATTTTCTTTTATTTCAAATAACCCCCTTTTTTTAATAATTTTGCAGTGCTTTTTTTATACTAAAAAAAAAACCATACTTTTTTTTCTCTGTGTATTTTCTTTTCTCTCATTTTTTTTATATATCCTTTTTTTTATACTAAGAAACCCATCTTTTTTTTTCCATATTTTTTTCTATTTTTTTCCCTTTTTCACTTTCTCACGATTTTTTTTCCTTCATTTTTCTGGCCTGCGCCTAAAGTCGGCAAGGGAGGCCGACTATGCCTTCACGATCATGCAAGCCATGCTTTCACGATCATGCCAAATAGGGGGGCTTGCGGGGGAGGCCTCGTCGGTGTCGGTGCTTGGCGAAGTTGGTCCAGCAGGGCGGTGGAGACCATGGCGGCTAGCGACGGTGGAGGGGAGGAGGCGACGGCTAGTGGCGCTGGACTTCGAGCCGTGAATTGGTGTTAGCGAGCGGGGAGATGCTCGGTCGGGAGAACAGAGGAGGAGACCGGCGGGAGGCTTCACGGGAGGGACGTCGGCTATAGCGATTGATTGCATGTGCGCTCGTTCAGACATCCGGTCAGCAGAGTGGGGCGCTTGGTTTGTCGGACCGTGCGGTGGCCATGGGGGGCACGGTAGCAAGGAGCTTCGGCTGTAGCAGCAACTTGCACAGGCGGAGACGGGAGGTGAAGGGATGGATGGTCGGCTGGAGACTTCCGGTCGGCAACATTGGTGCTGCGTGGAGACCAATGGTGGGGGTTGGCTTGGTCGCTCGGATCGACTGCAAGCGTGGGCGAGGGCGAGGACGATGGCTTCTGTTGATTCACTTGGAAGAGAAGTGGGGAGGGAAACACAGAGGAGAAGGAGCAAGAACCGAGAAGAGAGACAAGCGAGAGAAAGGGGGAGAATAAGAAGAAGAGAGGGGGAGAATAAGAGAACCCAGGGAGAAGAAACACTAGAGAGAGAATAATCAGTAGAAGGGAATAAGAAGGAGGGGGGAGGGAGTCGGGATACATCCAGACATTTTCTCAAATAATTTTCATCGCTCGCTAAATTTTATTCAATAATCAGACTCTTAAATAGAGTAATCTAAGATATCCGATAACCTGATCAGATATCCCTAACAAATTCAAACTAAAAACAAACAAATCCAATTAAAGGATAAAATAAATCCTAAAAATAAATATTCGAACTAAACAATCAAATCTGAAACAAATTTCAAAATAAATGTGATCATAATCCTAAAATTTCAATAAACCCAATCCCTCGTACACCCATAAAAATATATTTATCATGTTATGTACTTCGAGATTTGTGCTGCATCAAGATTTAGGCTGCATCGACTTCAGGATCTTGGGCCCCCAGGGTTTGGGTTGGATTGGGCTTCAGGTTTTGGGCTGGGCTTCTGGGTTGGGGTTGGGCTTCAAGCTTGGACTGGGTTGGGCTTCAGGTTTTGGGCTGGGCTTTTGGGTTGATCTGGGCTACTTCAGATTCTGGGCCGATTTCCCCATCATTTTTCCTGAGGTGGGGAGAACTCGACTCCGTCGAGTCAAGCTTCAGCAATCTTCTGACTCCAAATTGATGCACTTCTAACTCTGATGCATCACGTGATATGTAGACTAAAATTTTTTATAGAAATAGTGCAATTAAAATGACTTACCTAACCTAACCTAAACTTGCTCTGATACCAAAGAATTGATGCGGGACACAACGCCCAATCAATGTTTATTCTAAGAAGGTCGGACCGTTGGTCGCTAGGAAATGACCCTAGGCTAGGTTAAACAGTCCCAAATTATTTTTTTCCAATTTTCTTTTATTTCAAATAACCCCCCCTTTTTTTTAATACTTTTGCAGTGCTTTTTTTATACTAAAAAAAAAAACCATACTTTTTTTTTCTCTCTGTATTTTCTTTTCTCTCCTTTTTTTTTTATATATCCTTTTTTTTATACTAAGAAACCCATCTTTTTTTTCCATATTTTTTCTATTTTTTCCCCTTTTTTCACTTTCTCACGATTTTTTTCCTTCATTTTTCTGGCCTGCACCTAAAGTCGGCAAGGGAGGCCGACTATGCCTTCACGATCGTGCAAGCCGTGCTTCCACGATCGTGCCGAATAGGGAGGCCTCGCCGGTGTCGGCGCTTGGTGGAGTTGGTCCGGCAGGGCGGCGGAGACCATGGCGGCTAGCGACGGTGGAGGGGAGGAGGCGACGGCTAGTGGCGCTGGACTTCGAGCCGTGAATTGGTGTTGGCGAGCGGGGAGACGCTCGGTCTGGAGAACAGAGGAGGAGACCGGCGGGAGGCTTCACGGGAGGGACGTCGGCTGTAGCGATTGATTGCACGTGCGCTCGTTCAGACATCTGGTCGGCAGAGTGGGGCACTTGGTTTGTCGGACCGTGCGGTGGCCGTGGAGGGCATGGTAGCAGGGAGCTTCGGCTGCAGCAGTGACTTGCACAGGCGGAGACGGGAGGTGAAGGGACGGATGGTCGGCTGGAGACTTTCGGTCGGCAACAATGGTGCTGCGTGGAGACCAATGGTGGGGGTTGGCTTGGTCGCTCGGATCGACTGCAGGCGAGGGCAAGGGCAAGGACGATGGCTTCTGTTGATTAACTTGGAAGAGAAGTGGGGAGGGAAACACAGAGGAGAAGGAGCAAGAACCGGGAAGAGAGACGAGCGAGAGAAAGGGTGAGAACAAGAAGAAGAGAGGGGGAGAATAAGAGAACCCAGTGAGAAGAAACACCAGAGAGAAAGAATAATCAGTAGAAGGGAATAAGAAGGAGGGGGGAGGGAGTCGGGATACATCCAGACATTTTCTCAAATAATTTTCATCGCTCGCTAAATTTTATTCAATAATCAAACTTTTAAATAGAGTAATCTAAGATATCCGATAACCTGATCAGATATCCCTAACAAATTCAAACTAAAAACAAACAAATCCAATTAAAGGATAAAATAAATCCTAAAAATAAATATTCGAACTAAACAATCAAATCTGAAACAAATTTCAAAATAAATGTGATCATAATCCTAAAATTTCAATATACCCAATCCCTCGTAAACCCATAGAAATATATTTATCATGTTGTGCACTTTGAAATTTGTGCTGCATCAAGATTTAGGCTGCATCAACTTCAGGATCTTGGGCCCCCAGGGTTTGGGCTGGATTGGGCTTCAGGTTTTGGGCTGGGCTTCTGGGTTGGGGTTGGGCTTCAGGCTTGGACTGGGCTGGGCTTCAGGTTTTGGGCTGGGCTTTTGGGTTGATCTGGGCTGGGCTTCAGATTCTAGGCCGATGTCCCCATCACCTCCGCCAGAAGTCAGCTCCTAGCCGGGGTCATGCTCATAGGGCGATCCCTTCGTCCGAGGTTAGCTCCTAGCTGGCATCGTGCTTATAGGGCGAGCCCTCCGTCTAAGGTCAACTCCAGACTAGGGTCGTGCTCATGCATGCCAAGGGGAGCCCTCCGCCCGAGGTTAGCTTTTAGCCGGGGTCATGCTTATAGGGTGAGCCCTCCATCTGAGTTCATCTTTCGGGTGGGGTCGTGCTCATGCATGCCAAGGCAAGCTCTCCATCCAAGGTCAGCTCCCAGCCAGGGTTGTTCTCATAAGGCGAGCCCTCCATCTGAGGTTAGCTCATGGCTGGGGTCATGATCATGCATGCCAAGGTGAGCTCTCTCCCCGAAGTCAGCTCCCAGTCGAGGTCGTGCTCATAGGGCGAGCCCTCCGTCTAAGGCAGGCTCCCAGCCGGGGTCGTGCTTATGCATTCCAAGGGTGGCCCCCCACATCCAGGGTCAGGCGCCCAACCGGGGTCATGCTCATGCTTTCCGAAGGTGGCCTCCCACATCCAAGGTCGAGTGCCTAGCTGAGGTTGTGCTCCCGCTTCCGGAGTCAGGCTCTCTAGATCGAGCTCTCCTCTCTCCTCCTACCGAGTTCGGAGTTTTTGCGAACGATAGAAAGAGGGAGGACTAGCAGAGATACATACTATGATGTGGAAGCTTCTAGCTATCTATACCTCCTAGAAGTAGTGCATGCCCTGCTGGAAAATTCAAACTCTGCAATGCACCATCCACATGTTTTACGCAATGCATGCTCCGCCAGGCTCCACACCCTGTGGTGCACCACCATGTCGACAACCGTGCAACCGAGGGCTCTGATCCTTGTAACACGGAACTTGAACCTCCTCCAAGAAGAGTATTCCATTAACGCCACAGGCCCTGTGACACTTCAACGATCCCTCCTGGAATAGAAACGCTCCATCATGGCTCGGGACTTAGTGGCACGGCGCCCACCTCTCCCATAGAAAATTGCACCACCAGAGAGAAGATTTGTACTACACCGGTGATCACCCATAAATAGAAGGAACTTCTCTAGAGGACTGGTCCGATAGGGGGGAGGCTACAAACAAAGGAGAACCCCTCCAGAAAGGGATACAAGGAAAGGGACATCTTAATGAAGCTCTATGCTCGGTCTAGGCTACTCCTATCCATATAAAGACAGAAGAGAGTAACCCCGAGAGGGGAGAGAGAGAGGCAACTGGTAAGACTTAGGGCTAGAAATGGGCCGGCCCAAAGACTATATTTTAAAAATTTTTGGATCGAATCCGGGCATCCCTTTGGCCCAAAAATTAAATGGACTCTATTTTACAGCCCGATGACTAGTCCAATATGCTTAAAATTTGGTCCAAAGCCTGAACCAATTTCAGGCCAGCCCGAAGTTTATTGAGCTAGCCTAGCCCAGTTCCAGAAATGGGCTTTTGGGCCGGCCCATTTCCAGCCCTAAACTAAGACTCAGAAAGCAAACGGGTGAGGAACCAACCAAGAGAACCTTCCAGCTCTCTAATCTCTACTTGACCATGTCTTTCTAATTCAAATTTCATCTTCCATCCTCTATGCGGAGAGTCTCCAAGCTCTTCACAACATAGGTTATGTTTTCCTTGATCGTTCCAAACTGACTTGCTCGTCAGAGTGTCCCTACCAGAATTCCTGGCCTGGGTCTCCTCTTTTTTATAGGCCACACCAGAAGAGGATCGAGCACCCAACGGGAGCCCGACGAGTCTGCACCATGTCAGAGCTACAAACCATGATGATCTTGGCGACAATATATTGGCACGCCAGGAAGAGGGCAAATACTAGTGATCGAGGGAAGTCCAACGGTGAGTCCCCCATCACCAGTAAAGCATTTGCGGAAGCCTAGAGCCCCATGGTGACAATGCAAGCCTGTGAGGCTTCTGCCAACCGAGTGGGGGCCCCCTATCATGGTGACTTATAGAGCCCTGAGGGGGAACTCCCCTCTCTACCACCGCCACCCCCGGCAAATCCTTAGAACATCTCACTAGCCCAGCAGGTCCAAGCCCTGGCTGTGGCGGTGCACCAGATTCATCAGAGACACCGATCCCTGGCAACACAGCAGCAGCCAGGGATGCCAGCGGCCCATGCCGCCGATCCCCATACCAGCCTACAGTCCTTCCGGGAGGGACCGATGCATGCGGTCTCTCACCCACGAGGAGACCACCAGGTGGCCGAGAAAAAGTAGCATGATGGCTCGACCGACCTGTAGAGCCGCTCCTCGGTCTCGGACCATGTGCACACTAGCACCAGCAACATTGGCATGGCCAGAAACTCAGGCGAGTCGGGGACCTTTTATTGCCTATAGATATAAATCAATGTCCAGACTTTAATGTCATCCCTATTAATCAAGGACTATTCCGCAAATCCTCTTCTTATTTTCTACCATATCTTAAGGCTTCCAATGCTTCTAGAACCACTCGATTACACTTTGTTAAGGTTAAAAAGTTGCATAAATTCTTTGAGCATGTTAGATTTGCTACCTATTTCTGGAAGACCTTATGGCATTTATTAGGAGTCCATATAAAATTTTCATCTGCATGTCACCCACCAACCAAGGGTCAAGCACAAAGTTGTTGTTTAAGATTTAATAAATTTTTTTCGATATGAATGCATAGTCAAAACTGTAATTAATTTTGTATTGGTATGAGTCATATTCACAGCATGTTAGAGATTTGCATAAAAAGGTAAATAAGCAAATTAACTTGAGCAATAAAACTTACAAGCATATGGCTAATTCCTGTAAAAGAGTCAAAGAATTTTATGAAGAAGATTATGTAATGATTAGACTTAGACCTGAACGGTTCCCACCTAGAACCATGAAAAAATTACATGCCTGCGATACAGGTCCTTTCAAAATAATAAAGAAAATTGAACCTAATGCCTATGTGTTTGAGTTACCATCTGACTTTGGTTTCAATTCAACTTTTAATATCTCAGACCTAGTAGAGTATAAGGAACCAACAATGATACCTAGTGAACCTTTTGGACTTGATCCCATTTATGAGAGTGAACCTATCCTTGAGTGTCCACCAGCCACATTACCAGAATGGCGAGATAGGATTGAGCGTATTCTAGATGACAAGACTACCACTACTTGGAACAAAGGCTATCAACGCTATTTGGTTTGTTGGCAAGGTCGACCAGAATCTGAAGACTCATAGATCACTCAAGAAGATCTGCAAAGGATTAACCCAGACTTACTAGAACACTACCAAAGTCAAGTTGACCTCTACTCGACAGGGTCGAGTCCTTCCCATCCCTGGAGAATTGGTGCGAGCACCAAAGTTTGTAAGAGACTTTAATCAAACCTAATCAAGTTGAGCTCCTTATGAATTGCAAGTAAATAAGCCAAACTCAATTTTGGCTTCAACTTTGATTTTAATTTCAGCAAGAGTCCTATAATTAGAGTCGAGTCCATTGCAATTTAAATTTAAATTTATTCTAATTAGGTTCAATTTGGTCATGTTGGGATCAATTTGGTCTTGTAATTAGTTGGGTCTTGTAATTAGGCAAGTTAGGTCCAAGTTGGTTCAAATTAGGTAAGATTAAAACTATGAAGCATCAAGATTGGTGGAGCAAACCACCTCAACAAACATGCTAAGTTGGAGCGCCACCTCACCATGCCAAGATGGGAAGCCACCTCACCTCCCATGCCATATCACCTCCATTTGGGTGCCCAAGAATATTAAAATTTGAACTTGAATTCAAGTTATAACTCCCCCACTTATCTCTCCACTCTTCATGCATGTAATCCCACCTATCCCTCCACTCTTCACTCCACTCTTTATGCTTGTAATTCAAATTTGAATGGGCTAGGAAAGTCTATAAATATCCCTAACCTCTTGTAATCAAGCCATATTATAATAAATAAATGAAAGCTCCTTTTCTTCTTTCATTTGCTTGTTGCATTTGTCACTTCGTGAGGAAGAGGGTGTGAGGCCCAACAATCCATCCAAGATGCCAACCCTTCATCCATCCAAGACACCAACCAATCACCCAAGGAGATGCCAACCATTTATCCAAGGAGATGCCAACCACCATTTTGCTTCCCCTCCTTTCAATTATTCTCAACTCCCTTTACCTTTCAATCCTCCCATGGCCATTAATGTTTTCCATCGTAGGATTCTCCATGATCTCAAGCTAAAGATAAGGTTTGCTTTACATCGGAACTATCTACATTAGAAGTCATCCATCCTAGGAGTGATAGTCTTCAAGTCCAACCACCTATTCTTGGAGTACTGAAATTAAACCATCACCAAAAGTGTGAGAGCTCATTGTTGGTAAGTGAACCCTTCCTAGACTCTTAGGTCTGATTGTTTGAAGGTACATGTCCTAGTTAGAATGATTTCTCAACCATTAGGTCCTTTCTACTTTTGATTGAATGGAAACTACATTGCGGGTAATATAACTTTCATCTAGTAGTCTCTTATATTAAACTTATTTGCTCCCTTTTATATATGGATCTTGCTGATATGTGGTAGAATCATTGCTCATTTTAGTTTGCTAGATTCTACGCTTAAAACTTTATCTAGCATCCTGCATCACCTGTCTCCAAGAAGAAAGTTCAGTGCTTGACTGGACGCATCGTGGCATTAAGGCATTTCATCTCGCGTTTCATCGAGCACTGCCAGCCATTCTTCAAGGTGCTGCATAAGATGCACGGCTTCACCTGATCGAGTCAATGGCTCATGAACCATGTCTTTCCCAGATGAAATAAGACAAGAAGACCTTCATCGAGAAAGTATCTTTGTTCTTCACTTGATGAACTCAGATGCTATGGAATCACCATTTATAGAGAGGGAAGAAGAACCTTAGGTAGGCGAGGATCTCTTTTCTATCAAGAGGAGATAGGAAACATGAATCAAATCATTTTCCAAGGATAGGACTTTGCTTCGACTAATGGAATGGGCAAAATTTCTTCTATGTTGGCTATCCTTCCTAACAAGCCTCAGCTATTGCTTTCTTATTGCCTGGCTCGTGCTTGTTCACTGGTCAACCAAAGCAGCATCTTTCTACTGATTCTTCCCCTTTTCCTTTGCTTGGTCCATCACTCGTTTCCCCAACAACACCTTGGAAGCCACTAACTCCTTTTATGATCCGTGGGTGCACTTGCACTCCATCTATTCAGCTTCTCTTAGTTCACTATGAATTTCGAGAGCTATTGATGGTGCGTTTGGTCACAACAGTCAATAAGTATGCTGCTTCTAGTTTAGAGATCAACTTGCATGACTTCAACATTGACTACTGAACTTGGTTCTTGTATCCACTTTTCTTATGAATTATTGATCATCTACTCCTTACACAGTTGCATAGTCGACTCAGTCTTTGGCTTGACTAACTGCAAGAATTGATCCACCGGATCATCACTGATTGACCTGATACTCTCCCTTTTACCTTTGCGACTTTGTTGTCTGACTAGGGCTACTTCTCTTGCTTTTTCTGTGGTTGTTTATGGAAGGAAATGGCTATAGTTGGGGCTCCCTGAGCATAATCATTCACAATGAAAGGCTCATGCCTGATGAAGTTCACAATTGATCCAAGATAGCTTTGGCTTCAAGGCTCCCTCTTTAGATCAAGGTGAGCTCCTCTTTATGCTATGACTTCTTCAATGAAACCCTCTCCTTGGCACCCTATCTTGTTAGTCAAAGCTGCCATTCTTCTCGATTTCTATGAATCTAGCTCCCTTACCCAAAGGACAAGTCAGAGAAAGATTCCCAGACGAGCTTGAAAGGGATATGCCCTACAAGCCAATCTATGTTGTATCTCCCAAACCATTGTAATTGACCATATTCTAATAAAGGCATTATTTTTCATCATACGCTGTGTTTATATTATATGATGAACCCCATAGATTAGGGCTATGATTTTAGGGTTATGATGAGATCATACCAGTGAGACCTAAAGTCTCAAAACCTTAATCTAAAAAAATTCCTAGTCAAAGGAACCTTGAGTAGGGGATTAGGGTTTTCTGGTAAGACTAGCACATCCCATGTATACTGGAGAGGGTGACTGCTCTCACAGTCACTTGTGTATGACACTGATACTGGGATGTGGGTGCTCATTGGAGAATGAGTTCACTGATCTGATCCAACTTGAGAACATCCAATGGAGTCTTAGCTACATGTCAATAGAAGGTTCTCATAGTGGGAGTGGTACAAGTAATCCTTTGACCTGAGACTACCATAAGTACCTTATGTACATGAACCCATGCTTTGGTTCAATTCTAATCATGACACTGAGTCATGCACAGGATTGATACTGGAAATGGTGAATTGGATATGAAGGTAATGAGTAGGTCAACAAGGAATCGATCACTCTTAGTAAGAGGAGATAGCATCCAGCTAGTTAACAATCGGATGATGATTCAGAGAATCTTTGATCAAAGTAAAGATATTAGAGATGGTTTCTAATATCAAGATAATTGAATCATCAATATAAGATTGATCTAGAAATAAATATAATATTAGATTTGACATATATCTATAGTTATATTTTGGATGCAGGCTGATCGAAAGATTTAATTGTATGGTAACTCTCTACAGAAGGGTAATTTTGGTATTTCACCAGAATTTCCATATCTTCCGGGTAGACATGACACGTTGCTAGACGTCAATCTTGTCTTGTGGGTTGATCAAATTTAAAGATCACTTATTAGGAAGAGTCCTAATTGATCAAGTCGGGTAAGCTCGGTTTGACCTAAATCGATTATAAAGAGTTCTAATCAAATTAGGTCAACTTGTATTCGAACCCACTGCTGGCTAGATGTGGAACCCAATGGGTCACACACTTAAGAGGATTGATCAAGAGCTTAATTTGTAATTAAATCATCTTTGCAGGATAACACTCTAGCAGGTGTTGCAAACCCTAGCTTCTATTCGAATTGGATTCGAATTAGGGTTCCGGATTGGTTCAATTTGGGTTCTAATTGGATCTAATTAGACCCTAATTGAAGTTATAGGGATTATGGCTAACCCTATTGGCTAACCATGCACCTAGACTAGCCCCCCACCTGCCCCTTAGCATTTTTCATGCCAAAATGCCAAGAGTCCATGCGCTAATGGACTCTTGGCGCGCCATTTGGAAGAGTTCATGGCACATGGACTCTTGGCGCGCTCCATAAAAAACTCCGATGTTTTTATATGGGGCGGCTTCCTTTCTCATTATTAGCGCCTCACATGTGTGCCCTTGAATGGGAATCCAACGGTTGGGAAATCTTTGAGAAAGACAAAAGGCGCAGACTCTTCCCGGTTGCACGAAATAACGTCTCTTCGGAGACCGAAACATCGTGACTCCCTTCTTCTAAAATTTCACGACTTTTCTTTTAGGAAAAGTAGTGAGTTTTAATCTGGAAGGTCGTGAGAAGGAGGGAAGGGGCGTGAGAAAATGAGAAAGGGCATGAGAAGTCTTTCACGAAGAGATGTGTGGGCGCCTATCTGAGATCTATTTAAAGGGTCGGGAAAATCAGAACTCAGTAATGTTTTCTTTTATTCCTTCTTCCTCTCCTAAAGACTCTTTCACTCTTTTCTTGCTCTTGCACTGTTTCCTTTACAGAGTACACCTCTGTCGAAACTCTACCACTGAACAAGAATAAGAGTGAAAGTCTCCGACGGTAAAGGAAAGAAAGGAGTTCTGATTTATTCCTTCTTTCTTACATTAAGACATTATTGTCTTAATTTCTCCTCCAACTTAAGACAAGCCTATATCCTCTTAGGACAAGGTCTTTTCTTCAAGACAAGGGTGTCTAAAGGGCCAAGGTCTTAGTGGAAGGAGGAGAAGAGATCAAGGAAAGGGAGGCTACCTCTTGTGTGGCAGAATTCAAGCCATAATCCAAGCAATTGAGTTCTAGGAAGAAGAACTCAAAAGGAGGAACCATTGAAAAGAAGATAGTGTTTCTTGATCATTGCTCTGTATGGATCACCATCGGAGGGCGGACACCTGGACGCCTGGTGAATTCAGTTAGCCCCTTCAACTTCAAGTTTGTTGGAATAAGCGATTACAGGTTGGTACCCTAATCCTAATTTGCATAGATATGCTTGCCATATGTTCTAGTCTTATTTAAGGAGTTCCTGGTTTAGGGTTTTTTGGTGTGAATTTAGTTTCAATTTTGAAATTACACTTCCGCTGCATTGCACCGGAACCCAACAGAGCTTGATTGGATGAGTTTGTCATGGCATCTCCCTTCCAACTTCCAAGCCAATTAATTAGTCAGGGTCAGAAGGATCGAGGAGTGGCCCCATTGGACCATTGAGGCTAGTGAGTAGGACTTCTTTCCTAAATGAGTGAGTCACCAAGAAGGAGATTTCGTATCAAGGAATGGCATTGAGACCCTAAATTCTATGTGGATAGGTAGAATCAAAGGTGGGCGTAGCCAACAGAAGTTTGATGCAAAGAGGGGATAAAATAGGTTCATGCTCAACCAAAGGGAAGGGGACCATTAGGAGGTTGTATTATTCATTAGGGAAGGAGAGTAGAAGTGAGATTTGATCGATAAGGGAGAGGAAAGACAAGTCGGTTTAGGCATGCATTAGCCCTTGATTCCTATATAAATGATTCCAATCCACTTGATGGTCTAACCCTTTCACTTGCTTTACATGACTCTGTGTCCGCTAATCCAATTCGGTGCTATGTATCATCAAGTGAGGTAGTCATTGTCGTCAGACATCAGTAGTTAAAAGCAAAAAGTTATATAAAAAGCAGTTGACTCATTGATGCTGAAAAATGACTGCCAGATCCTTAGAGTTGGGCAAGTTTACCTGGCCAAATCTCACCAACCCACCAACAATTCTGATATTCCTAAAAGTGCCCCTATCATCTTGCCTATCAAAGGGAATTCTTTGGGAGCTCCTAGTGGGGTTCTCATGAATCACTTATCTCCCGCTCTATTTTTTTCACACTATTGTTGGTTAGTGCCTTGGTCATCAAGTACCTTTGCCGAAGTCACCTCCAAAGGGATTTTTCATCGAAACAGCCCATAAGAATCTCCTCCTCTAGCCTACTTCAGTGATTGGATAGGTTTTAGCCATAATAAATGGAGGAAGGGCTAGTAACCCGAAGATTTACCTTTGTGTTGCCTATTTCGAGGGAGAAACAACGGGCAAATTACCATTCCACCTAAAGGCATGTCAACCTAGTAATGCTCTAGTACTGCTTCCTCCTGGTAGGCTGGTCAACCTATCCAAAGTTCTATTCCAAAGCCTCTAATTGGTACTAGCCAGCAAAAAAACTAACCTGATGATCACTTGGAGCATTATCTCGGCAAGTTCAAGCATTAGCAGCCATCGTTTGGACAATGCAACACCTAGCAGCATCGGTCGCACCACCAATAGTATAATCATCGAAAGTGGATCAAATAGTTCCATCCCAAACCCAAATTACACTAGGGATGACATGGAAGGAGTGAAGGTGACTCTTCCTCCCATGAAGCCCTGAGCAAGAGGAGCCCCCTCACCTTGGCATACCACCAAGTCTTAGACCCATCAGGAGGCATCCTCGCTTACCATAATCTGACATGGGGTTGATGCTGGCTTGATCACCCCCTTACTATTTTAAGGTGTAAATTGTTAGAGACACCAAAGTTGATTAAAAGCTTTGAGAACTAGATCGGAATATTGAGATGCTAGAAGGTCTAGCCCTAGTTAGAGATGAAGGCCTCGATTTCATCACTGACCCACTATTTGGTGCACATATCATGGTAAAACCACTACCAAGGCATTTCAAGATGCAACAGCTCGATGTCTATGATGGATCTATCGATCTAGTTGATCATTTGAAAAGTTTTAAGATCCTGATCTCCTTCATGAGACCACAGATGGAGTGTTGTGTGCCGGGCCTTTCTCTCTACTCTTCAAAAGTCCATCCGGTATTAGTACTCAAGTTTAAACCAGGTTCTATTTATTCTTTTGATTAATTGAGTAAATCCTTCACTCCCATTTTGCTAGCAGTAGAAAGCTATGATGGAGTTCTAACTCCATGATACACATAAAGCAAAAGGAGGGAGAACCTCTCTGGTTATATGTGAGCCAGTTTAATGTGGTGACTCTAGAAGGCATAACTTGGATTACTATTGATATGGCTGTATCCGCTGACATGGAGTCCATCTGGACGCCGGCTATTAGCTGATAAGTGGAGGTGCCACCTGAGCATGGTGCCTAAGTGAGGAGCCGAAGTGAGCCCCCTATCGAGGTTAGCCTTCGGCCGGGGTCAAGCTCATCCTGCCACCAACTGGAAGAAGAAGGACGACAGAGATTCAAATCATGGCGGGAAAGAGGACTGTCTTCATCAAAACCCCGCTGCTGGGATTGTACGGCTAGCAGACGGCGGCCCACTGCCTGAGGCCTACAGAGGGAGGCACCTCGCAAGAGTACCAGGGTCCCCTTCATTGCCACTTGACTTGTAGTACTTGACATGGCTAGATCATTCAAATCTACCATATATATATTTCCAAGTCTATGACCAATGAGCTTAGTGCTAGAATCAAGTGAGTTAGTTACTATATACATAGATGATTCAAAGTCAACCTTGAAGCCCCTATCACATAATTGACTAATACTTAATAAATTATGCTTTAATTTGTCAACTAGCAATACATTTTTAATGAATGTAGAAGGGGTTATTTTGATCTTACCAATTCCGATTATTTTTTCCTTATCATTATCACCAAAAGTAACCATTACTCCTTTCATCTCTAAGGTGATGAATTAATCCTTGTCACCCGTCATATGCCTTGAACAGCCACTATCTAGATACCATCTTTTGCTTGAATTCTTGGCTGCAAGACATTCCTACAGGATAATCAAGGAGTTCTTTTAGGTATGCAAGCTTTCTTGGATCCTTGTAGGTTAGTGGAGGTGATTCCTTTGGGAATCCAAATCTTTTTAATTTTACTTTTGACATTTCTATTGATATTGTATTGAAATGCTTTATGTCAAACCCCTTTTCATGCATAACAAACAACTTTAGATGCATATTTTGAAGTTCTGAAAGCAGCAGGTTTTGATGCAGAAAACTTTGAAGTATAAAATTTAGGTACTGAGAATTCTTGCACAAAAGTTTTAGAAGGTATAAACTTTGTAGCTGAAATTCCATTTGTATGGACAGAATTAAAACCAATTCTAGACTTATTTCCAGATACTCTTTGATCTTTCAAAATCAACTCAAACTTGTTAGAACTTAATGTTAATTTTTCAACTAAAGGCTTGAGTTTCTCAACCTCCTTTTCTGAACCAATATTTTTTTCATGTAAAGCTTGGTTTTTCTCAAGACAATCATTTTTCTTAATTTGTAATACTTTAAATTTCTTAGAAAAAGCCATTTAGATCTTTTTGTAAAAGTTTACTCTTTTCTGAAATCTCTTCCTTTTCTTTTATCAAAATATCATTGCTATTTTTCAAACTTTTGATTTTGAGTCCTGCTTTTTTGTATTCGGATAATAAATCATGAAATGCAGAATTCAACTCATCAAAAATAAATTCATCTTGAGGTTCAGGAGATCTTACCTCATCTTTGAGACCCACTAGACATAAGTTTGCAGATTTTGTGGTCTCTTCTTCTTCAGTTGAAGTCGACCCTCGCTGTCGCTCCAAGTTGCAACCATATCCTTCTTTTTCTTCTTCTTAAAAGTTTTCTTTAATAGTGGACACTCGGGACGTATCTGCCCAGGTTTCTTGCACTCATAGCAAATGGGCCGTTGTTCCATTTTTTTTTCTTTCTCCTTTTCTTTCTCCTTACTATATTCACCTTTTCTATAGAATTTTCTTAAGTATCTTTCCTTTTTCTTCCCCATAAACTTTCTAAATCTCCTCACAACCAGTACTATGTCTTCATCTTCTAAGTCATCTTCGGAGGAGGGGTATTCTTCTTTAGATTCTTCTTCTTGTTTCTTCAATTCTGATGCAGCTTTGAATGCTATTGTCTTTTTCTTTTTCAGATCATCTTCATTCCTATGCTGCATGGTTAGCTCATGAGTAACAGGGAACCTAGCAGTTCATCCAGTGGCAGCGTGTTAAGATCTTTAGCTTCCTTGATGGCAGTAACTTTTGGATCCCATTTATCTGATAGATATCTCAAAATTTTCTGTACAAGGTCAGCATTTGAATATATCTTGCCAAGACTCTTAAGACCGTTAATAATATCTGTAAATCTAGAGAACATGACAAAAATAGTTTCATTTAGTTTCATTTTAAATAATTCATAATTATGTACAAGAAGATTAATCTTAGAGGTTTTCACTTGTGAAGTTCTTTCATGGGTAACCTCAAGTTTATCCCAAATTTCTTTTGTAGATAGGAAAGTAGAAATTCGATTAAATTTCTTGCATCCAAAGCACAATATAAAATATTCATGGCTTTAGCATTTAACTCACCCATTTTCATGTCGTGATCATCCCATTCCTCTTCAGGTTTTGGGACATCCATACCATCAACTTTTTTCATGGGTGTATGAGGTCCCTTAAGAATTATCTTTCATAGTTGAAAATCAATAGCTTGTATATATATTTTCATTCTGGCCTTCCAATAACCATAATTAGTGCCAGTGAAGAGTGGTGGTCTATTGGTAGATTGGCCTTCGGCCAAGAAAGTATTCATGGGAGTAGCCATTAATCTTTACTCTAATTAAAATTCAAAGACATTGCTCTGATACCAGTGTTGCCCAGGTGGCTTACCTAAGAGGGGGGATGAATTGGATATTTAAAAAATTTCTTCAAGTATGTGCTCTTTTGAAATTAAAGTGTGGTGAGTGAAGTGATTAAATGAGTTGGCAGTAGAAGTAAAAGTATAACATAGAAATTCATAACACAAATACCAAGAGATTTATAGTGGTTCGGAGCAACCCAGCTTTTACATCCACTATCCAAGATACCACTTGGGATTTTCACTATATTCACTCATGGAAAATAGCCAAATTATTTTCACAGGCTCACAATCCAAAATCAGAATTTGGTTTTATCTCGAGTTCACCAAAAATCCAAACTTGGTTTTATCCGAGCTCACCAAAAATCCACTACAATGTTAGTTTTAATAGAGATCACTAACAACCCAAAATACTTGTGTTGCCCAGGTGGCTCTCCCAAGAGAGGGGTGAATTGAGAATTTAAAAAAATTAAGCAGATATGTGCTCTTTGAAATCCCTTTTAGAGTATTAAGTGCAGTGACAAAGTAATTAATTACAAAAGCTAAATAAGATCAGAGAATCACAACACAAACACACAAAAATTATAGTAGTTCGGAGCAACCCAGCTCCTACATCCACTACCCAAGATACCACTTGGGATTTTCACTATATTTACACCCGAATACAGTAGGATTATTTTACAGGCTCACAATCTAAAACCTCTATACTTTGGTTTTACTGGGATCACCAAAGAAACCCCAACACCCTTTGGTTTTAAACAGGATCACCAAAGAAACCCAACTTGATTTTTACAGGATCACTAAGAACCCAACACTTGGTTTTTAGCTAAGGCTTACCAAGAACTTATTTGGTTTTTCAAATGGGCTCACCAATAACCCAACAATTCAAGAATGAATAGAAATTAAATGCAACAATAAGTGACAAACTCTAGTTGTCGGATAGTTCGATGCAGCTTGAGAGAAGCCCACTTGAATGTACTTCAATGCTCTTTAATAGCTTCAGTGGCTTCTTTCCAAAGTGCTTCAAGCTTCATATCAGAGTTAGTGAAGACTTGAAGACTGACTTTAATGCTCTTTGTGCTCTCTTGCTTGTTGGTAGGTTGGATATTCAATAAAGCCTTAAAACTTTGAGGAACTTTCTAACTCTTATCTTTAGAAAGTTCAAATCCCTCAAATATATGGTCTTCCATCATTTCAAGGCAGTTTGAGACGTTGTAGACCGTTGGGATGTGACATATGACCGTTGGAGCACCTTTTTGCATTCAAAAAAGAATTCTGGAACTAGCCATTATGTACCTGGAAATGATATTCGAGTCGGCTCGGATCCTTCGAGTCAGCTCGGATCCTTCGAGTCGATAGGTTGAGTTGCCATTTCTTCAGTAGGGTCGGCTCTTTATCTCAGGATGTAAAAACTTCACTCTGGACGAGCCGGCTCTTGATAGCTCGGGTTGGCTCGAACTTCCATCATTGAAATTATTGAACTCGAGGGGTCGGCTCGCCTGAATTTGGGTTGACTCTTCTTCTCAAAATCAGAAAACTTTATTCTGGAGGAGTCGGCTCGTTGCAGATCGGATCAACTCACTTTCTTAGGTCTTCAAAATTTGTTCTGGCAGAGTCGGCTCAATCTAGTTAGGGTCGACTCGCCTGGCTGTTCTCAGAAAATAATAGAAATGGACTCTGGATGAGTCGGCTCGGTTCTACTTGAGTGGGTTCGGATTGCTACATGCTAGAATCCTTAGTGCATGCCATGAGGTGAGTCGGCTCTTCTTCAGACTGGGTCGGCTCGAGTGACTTCTTCAGAACTTTTACAAATAGACTTGAGAACACTCTCACCAACACTCTCAAACTTTTCATACAAACCAACTCAAAATAAATTTAAGGCACAACACACATAGAAGTAACCCTTTTACATAATTTTTCTTAACTTTTTCTTTGGATTCTTCTTTACAAAATATGATTACAACACAACTCAAAACAAGAAGTATAAATGTAGGAGTTGAAGTTTGAACTAAGAATTCATCCTACAAAAACTTGTAAACCACTTAAAAAGTTATTAGTAAAATATGTGCATTCTCCAATGTTTGGTTATCATCAAAATCATTTATGAGGTCAACAATCTTCCCCTTTTTGATGATGACAAAATACTAAGCATAAAAAATTCTTTACATTTACATGTATAAAAGTATTCGAAAGTAAGTATTCACATGTATTAGAGCTAATTATATTTGTAAATAAGTATCAGAGCTCTAGAGATGAAATTGTGTAGTATTGATGTTAGTGCTTTTATGTATATCAAAGTATTAAACATTGCATGCTTCATAGTATCAGAATAAGCACAAACATGGATTATCAGAGTTTAATATTGAAAGAATTAAGACTAATTTTAGAGCAATTAGAGCAAAAGAAGAGTTTAGAGTTAAAGAAAATCTCCCCTACTCTAGGTTTTAAAAATAATGAAACAGTTAGGTTCATTTAAATGTAATCACTTTTGTGCTCCCCTTTTTCATTCTTTTCATGCACTTTAAGCGTAATTGGAAGGAAGCTTAGCATAGAATTTTCATGACAGCTTAATCATCAGTAATGATATTGATACCATTCTCCCCCTTTTTGTCAAGCAATCAAAAAGGTGTTTTCAATAGAGCTTGGATTTTAAAATAGATTGAGAAAGTATTTAATATTTGTTTGAGATAATTTCACTTTCTCAATTTCATTTAGAATTTTTGATTAAAATTCATCATAGTTGTATCGAAAACGTTGTATCATTAGAAGGATAAAAATTACCAAAAGAACTTTCATTTCATTGAAAAATTTTCCATACAAAGTACAAAGTATGGAAGAAAGTATATTCATTCAAGAAGAGTTCTTTCTATTCAGAGAGTTTCTCAATTATAAAAGATAAAAGTAAGTACTATAAAAAGTCAGAAGTACAGAGATGTGATCAATACAACCAAAAGACTATCTAAATAACCTATTCTTCTTCTTCTTCACTAGAAGGAAAACCAACATCTATAACCTTATCAGAGGTTTTGGTTTTCAGAGGTTTAAATCTTAAATCCCTGAATCTAGTTATAACTGGAGCTATAGATGTCTTAGTCTTCTTGGCTTTAGGTTTCTTTTTGGTCACAACAGGTTCAACCTTGAATGAAGGTGGATCAGATGAAGCAATCTTTAAGGGTACCGGAGATGGTTGAGTAGAAGTTTCAAGTGGCTCTTTGTTGATATGAGAATGTTGGGTTCGTGAACCAGTGCGGAAGCGTGGATTTCAAAAATTTATGAAACCAGGTCTGAACCCTAATCCCAAATCTCCTTATTAGCAATTAAAAACTATGACTACATGCATGTCCAAATTTAAACATTGTTTAAATACTAACCTCAGATTGCTATTACCAGTCTGATGCAGAAATGAACTCCAAATTGAGCAGCCTCTTGAACACACCAGGCGTCCACTTGTCCGCCCTCCGATGGTGATCCACACGGGCAGATGATCAAGACACTGACTCCTTAATTGGGTTCCTTCCAATCAAGTTCTACCCCAAGAACTTGATATATGGGCTATTGGCTAGGACTCCTCTAGCCAAACTGGGACTAAAACTTCTCTCTTACCCTTCTCCTTGTCTTCTAGCAACTTTGGCCCCTTAAGACACTCTTGTCTTAAGAATAAGCCCTTGTCCTAAAATGAGACAAGGCTTGTCTTGGAGGGAGAAGAAAATTAAGACAAGATTGTCTTAATGTAAGAAAGAAAGGAGAGGCGCCTTCTTCCTTTACCGTCGGAGAGTTTCTCTCTGACTCTCCTTCTGTTCTGAGATTCGACAGAGCCAAGACTCTGTAAAGGAATCAAAGAGGAAAGAGAGGAGGGGGAAACAATCTTCTGGAGAGGGAGAGGGAAAATAGAAGCAAGGCTTCGCTGTAGAAAATCTGGAATAGTTTTTCTTCCTTTTTTTTTTTTGCGGTGAAGTCTTCTGCTTAAATAGGCGACAGAGAGGCGCCTACCCATCTGTAATCACCCTCTCATGCCCCTCTCTCCCTTCTCACATCCTTTCCCTTCATCTCACAGCCCTTGAATTAATCTCACGGCCTTTGGGATGGGAAGACGCAAGAAATAGTCGCGAGAAAAAAAAACACAGAAGGGCACGCGCAGAAGAGAAGAGTCGCGCCCCTTCGGTATTTCTTTCACGGTAATCCCATTTTTGAAGAGTCCACGCCTAGGTGGACTCTCTTCCACGCCCCTTCAGCCAAAACGCCGATCCCCTTTTTCTTTTCTCACGCAAAAATGCCCCTTGGAGAGAGTCCACGCGCGCGTGGACTCTTCTCCTTGCGCGCGCGCGTGGGAAGAGAGGGGAAGGGGTTTAGGCGATGTGGGAAAGGGGTTTAGCCTCTTAGGTTAGCCCAATTGCTAGCCTACTATTAGCCCAATGTCTTGAATCTTCAATTAGATTCAAACCGGAATGAATTTGGATCTAAAAAAGACCAAATCGGAACCCTAACTCGAATCCGATTCAAGTAGAAGCCATGGTTTGCAACACATGCTAGTGTGTTCATCTGCAAACGAGATTTAATTCCAAATTAAATCCTCGATTATCTGTCCTAAGTGTGTGACCTATTGGATTCCATACCTAGCCAGCAGTAGGTCCGAGTGCAAGTTGACCTAATTTGATCAGAACTCATTCTAATCGATTTAGGTCAAATCGAGCTAACTCGAGTTAGTCAATTAGGACTCCTCCTAATTAGTGATCCAATTAAACCATTTAATTTGATCAACCCACAAGACAAGATTGACGTCTAGCAACGTGTCATGTCTACCCGGAAGATATGAAAATTCTGGTAAAATTCCAAAACTACCCTTCAGTGGAAAGTTCCCATACAATTCGATCCTTCAATCATCTTGCATCCCGAATATAACTATGGATATGGAAACATGTCAAAACCAGCTTATACTCATTCCCAGCTCAGTCATACACTAATGATTCAATTAATTCGATATTAGAAATCATTTCTAATATATGTACTTTGATCAAAGATTTCCTGAATCATCATCTGACCTAATTTGGCTGGATGCAATCTCCTCCTACTAGGAGTGATCAATTCCTTGTTGACCTACTCATTACCTTCATATACAATTCACCATACCCAGCATCAACCTCGTGCATGACCCAGTGTCATGATTGAGATTGAACCAAAGCATGGGTTCATGTACATAAGGTATTATGGCAGTCTCAGGTCATAGGACTACTTGTACAACTCCCACTATGAAAAACATCTATTGACATGCAGCTAAGGCTCCATTAGATATTCTCAAACTGGATCTATTCAGTGAACTCATTCGCTAATGAGCACCCACATCCTTGTATTAGTGTCCCACACAAGTGACTGTGAGAGCAGTCACCCTTTTCAGCATACATAGGATGTGCCAGTCTAACCGGAAACCCTGATCCCCAACTCAGGGTTCCTATGACTAGGAATATTCTAGATTAGGGTTTTAAGGCCTTAGATCTCACTGGTATGATCTCATCATAGCCCTAGGACCATAGCCCTAATCTATGGGGTTCATCATATAATGACACAGCGAATGATGAAAAAAAAATATTGCCTTTATTAACTTGTCAATTTACAATGGTCTGGGAGATACAAATATTGGCTTATAGGGCATAATCCTTTCAATCTCCCACTTGCACTAAAGCCAATCGCTCTTATTCTTTAACCCCATACAATCGAGGTGGCGATCAAACTCCCGCTGTGGTAGAGCCTTAGTGAACGGGTCTGCTATGTTGTTCTTTGTATCCACTCTATTGATGCAGACTTCTTGTCTCTCGATTATCTCTCGGACAAGATGGAAGCGTCTCAGAATGTGCTTGGACTTGTGATGGGCTCTCGGTTCCTTAGCTTGAGCAACTGCTCCAGTGTTATCACAATAGAGTGGCACCGGGCTCTCAATCTCAGGAACTACTCCCAACTCTGTGATGAATTTCTTCATCCAGACAGCTTCCATGGCGGCTTCACTGACAGCTATGTACTCTGCCTCGGTAGTTGAGTCAGCTACAGTCTGCTGTTTAGTGCTCTTCCAACTTACTGCTCCACCATTCAAGGTAAAGACATACCCTGAAATGGATTTACTATCATCTGGGTCTGATTGAAAACTAGAGTCTGAATAGGCTTCTAGTTTAAGATCAGACCCTCCGTATATAAGAAAAATATCCCTAGTCCTTCTCAGGTACTTAAGAATATTTTTCACAGCCTTCCAGTGATCCTCTCCTGGATCAGCCTGAAATCTACTTGCTACACCCAAGGCATATGCCACATCAGGCCTGGTACATAACATAGCATATATAATCGACCCTATAGCCGAAGCATAAGGTATAGAACTCATTCTATTTCTTTCTTCAGGTGTCTTAGGAGACATCCTCTTAGAAAAACGTATGCCATGACCAATAGGTAAGTAACCTCTTTTACTTTCCTCCATGCTAAATCTCTTTAGCACCTGGTCAATGTACCTAGACTGGGATAAGCCTAGCATCCTTCTTGATCTTTCTCTATAGATCTTTATACCCAGTATGTAGGATGCTTCTCCCAAGTCTTTCATGGAAAACTGTTTCGATAACCACACTTTGACTGATTGTAACATTGGGATATCATTCCCAATAAAAAGTATATCATCAACATATAGAACTAAGAAAACTATGGCACTCCCACTAGTCTTCTTGTACACACAAGGTTCATCCTCATTTTTGAAAAAATCAAATTCTTTGACTGTTTTATCAAATCGGATGTTCCAACTCCTGGATGCTTTCTTTAATCCATAAATAGATTTCTTTAGCCTACATACCTGATTAGGTTTAGTCTCCAAGACAAAACCTTCTGGCTGTGACATATAAACCTCTTCCTCAAGGAAACCATTGAGGAATGCAGTTTTTACATCCATTTGCCAGATCTCATAATCATGGTATGATGCTATAGCAAGCATAATACGAATAGATTTGAGCATGGCAACAGGGGAAAATGTTTCATCATAATCTATTCCCTGTTTTTGTCTGAAACCCTTAGCCATCAATCTGGGTTTATAAGTTTCAACTTGGCCATCTGCCCCAATCTTCTTTTTATAGACCCATTTACACCCAATAGGGTTAATACCCTCTGGTGCATCAACCAAAGACCATACTTGGTTGACATACATGGAGTCCATCTCGGATCTCATGGCTTCCAGCCATCTGTCTGAGTCTCTACTCATGACTGCTTCCGTATAGGTTAGAGGCTCATCATTTTGAATAATTTGGGCTTCATTATTTTCAATTATGAACCCATACCTCTCAGGTGCCTGTCGCACCCTATCAAACCTATGGATAGGAGTGTGTTCAGGTTCTATATTAACTATGTTGTTACTTGACTGAGAAGTGTCTATTTGTTGAATTTCATTAAGTTCGATATTTCTACCACTGCCCTTTTGTAGGATGAATTCTTTTTCCATAAAAGTGGCATGCCTACTGACCAAAACCTTTTGTTCAGTAGGGTGGTAGAACAGATATCCTATACTATCTATAGGATATCCCATAAATAGACATTTGTCTGCTCTAGCATCTAGTTTATGTCCAAAATTTCTTTTTACATAGGCTGGACATCCCCATATCTTAATATACTTAAGATTGGGCTTCTTACCTCTCCATAATTCATATGGAGTGCTAGAGACAGTTTTAGATGGTACTCTATTCAAGATATAAGTTGCTGTTTCCAAAGCATATCCCCAGAAAGAAAAAGGTAACTCCGTGAAGCACATCATGGACCGTACCATATCCAATAAAGTACGATTCCTCCTTTCAGCAACACCATTTAATTGTGGTGTGTAAGGAGGAGTCTATTCAGAGATGATCCCCTTATCTTTAAGGTGATCAAGAAACTCAGTGGATAAGTACTCACCTCCTCTATCTGATCGGAGGATCTTTATACTTTTTCCTGTCTGTTTCTCTACCATACTTTGATACTCTAAAAATTTTTCAAAAGCCTCGGACTTATGTTTCATTAGATACACAAATCCATACCTTGAAAAATCATCAATAAATGTGATGAAGTATGAGTATCCACCATAGGCTTGAGTTGTCATAGGCCCACATACATCTGTGTGTATGAGTCCCAATAACTCTTTTGTCCTTTCTCCATGTCCACCAAATGGAGTCTTGGTCATCTTACCCATGAGACATGATTCACAAGTTCCTAATGACTCATAGTCATAAGGATCAAAGAAATTTTCTTTGTATAACTTGTTAATCCTAGTCTCACTAATATGTCCAAGTCGACAATGCCAAAGTAAGGTATTGTTTACATCATCTCTTTTCCATTTGTTAGAAACATGAAAAATATTGTCATTAGTAGAAAGAGTTAATAGACCATTGCAGAATATGCCATAACATATAATTTCATTAGATAAAGAAATTGAGCAGGCACTGCTCATTACATTCATAGTATATCCTTGTTTAAGTAATAAGGGTACAGATATGATATTTCTAATGATTTTTGGCATATAGTAACAATTCCTTAGCTCCAAGATCTTCCCTGAAGGTAACTTCAAAATATAAGTCCCTACAGCTTCTGCTTGGATGGGGTCCCCTCCAGCACCGTAGAGCTCAAAGTTACCTTCCTTCAATACTTTAAGCCCCTGAAGTCCCTGTAATGATTTGCAGATGCTATGACCACAGGCGGTATCCAACACCCAAGTATTTGAAATGGAAGAATCCAATGACAAAATAGTATGAACTTCTTTCATACCTTTTGGTGCCTCTGATGCACCAGGCTTCACACTTGCAAGGTAAACCTTGCAGTTCCTTTTCCAATGACCCGGCTTGCCACAATGAAAGCAGGTCATCTGTCCGGAGGCCTTCTTTCCTTTCTTCTTCTTAATGCCCCCTTTGGGATTCATCCTCTTACTGGAACCCTTTTTGCCTGTCTTCTTCTTATCCACAAGAAGAACTGGAGCCTTATTTTTCTTTACATGGCTCTCTGCTGTCTTCAACATATTCAACAGCTCAGGCAAGGAAGAATTAAGTTTGTTCATATGGTAATTAAGAACAAACTGTGAAAATAACTCTGGGAGTGATTGCAAGATCAAGTCTTGATTCAACTCCCCATCCATTACAAAACCTAATTGACCTAATCGAGTGATTAGATCAATTATCTTTAATACATGGTCTTGTACTGATGTACCTTCTGTCATCCTTGCACGGAACAACTGCTTAGATATTTCATATCTAGCAGTTCTACTGTGTTCTCCATAAAGCTCTTTTAAATTGAGCAGTATGGAGTTAGTATCCATGCTATCATGCTGCCTCTGCAACTCATTAGTCATAGAGGCAAGCATAACACACTTGACAGTAAGTGAGTCATTTTGCCACATATTATATGTGGTCTTCTCCTCTTGCGAGGCATCTTCCCTTGGTGGTTCCAAAATTGGGGTATCAAGAATATAGGAAATTCTTTCTTGACTGAGTACTATTTTTAAATTTCTCAGCCAATCAACATAATTAGGCCCAGTCAATTTGTTGGCATCTAAAATACTACGGAGTGAGAGTGAAGAGGCCATTTATCTATATTTAAACAAAGAACAATACATAAGCAAACAACCATGAAATGACAATACATAATTAAATTAGGACTTTAATTTAATTATGTCTCCCACTATTTTATCGAGCATCATAACCCTCTATACGATGATCGAGAAAACCCTAATTAGTTTTTCTTAGTGGGGTTGAGATCCCAATCCCTTATAAAGGACCTTGTGTGTACACAACAAATCTTATATAAGTTCATAGGTAGGAAAACTCTCTCCAATTGTAACCCGTACAATTCTCAACTTATCCCGGCCTCTAAAATATTAATAGCCTTGTGTATACACAACAAACTATAATATTTCAGTTAAGTAAGACCCTCCATAGCCATATAGTCATGACTTTAATAGTAATACCCTTGTGTGTACACAACAAAATATTACATTAAATCATGCCATAAACAAATAATTGTATTAGGCCAAAAATTGTGTTAGTCACCATATTAGGTATTGTGTGTACACAACAAACCTAGTATAGATCGTAACAGAATAATGACCTATCATGAAGGAAGGCCAATAATAGTATTTTAACACCAAGCATGTTAGTCAAGAATTAAATCAATCAGATCGGCCAGGCTAGTGGAAGAGATGTGGGGGTCCCCCCGTTGCTTTCCTAGACACCAATTTAAAATTGGCCAGGTCAGACAACGGAACCAATTAAAAAACCACGATTCCCTTTACCTTCCCAGAACCACCTTTCTAGACACCGAAATGACTAATTTTCCATCATGACTAATAATGCTTATCGGTTAACTATACTACCACTTAATATAATTTTAAGAGGGATTTATGCAATGCCAGCACATTCAATTAAAAGCTATCACATATATTAATACATGCTTTAAACTAAGCAAATATGTGAAATGTGTGCCATCATACTAGGACAACCATTTACCACATAATGGATACACCATTATGCCAGGGCAATCTTATTTCAGTATGATGGCTCCAGGGCTAATCATATCTCTAAGACAATTAGGGTTTCTGTGGAAAACCCTAACTGGTGGCAATCATCAAACTCATGTTCAATCAAAGACATGCATTGTGCATCAATATAAAAACTTTAACATGATACTACATCATTTAATAAAACATGAATTGAACTGCATAAGTTTTAATCCTAATAAGGAGGCTCTGATACCACTGTTGGGTTCGTGAACCAGTGCGGAAGCGTGGATTTCAAAAATTTATGAAACCAGGTCCGAACCCTAATCCCAAATCTCCTTATTAGCAATTAAAAACTATGACTACATGCATGTCCAAATTTAAACATTGTTTAAATACTAACCTCAGATTGCTATTACCAGTCTGATGCAGAAATGAACTCCAAATTGAGCAGCCTCTTGAACACACCAGGCGTCCACTTGTCCGCCCTCCGATGGTGATCCACACGGGCAGATGATCAAGACACTGACTCCTTAATTGGGTTCCTTCCAATCAAGTTCTACCCCAAGAACTTGATATATGGGCTATTGGCTAGGACTCCTCTAGCCAAACTGGGACTAAAACTTCTCTCTTACCCTTCTCCTTGTCTTCTAGCAACTTTGGCCCCTTAAGACACTCTTGTCTTAAGAATAAGCCCTTATCCTAAAATGAGACAAGGCTTGTCTTGGAGGGAGAAGAAAATTAAGACAAGATTGTCTTAATGTAAGAAAGAAAGGAGAGGCGCCTTCTTCCTTTACCGTCGGAGAGTTTCTCTCTGACTCTCCTTCTGTTCTGAGATTCGATAGAGCCAAGGCTCTGTAAAGGAATCAAAGAGGAAAGAGAGGAGGGGGAAACAATCTTCTGGAGAGGGAGAGGGAAAATAGAAGCAAGGCTTCGCTGTAGAAAATCTGGAATAGTTTTTCTTCCTTTTTTTTTTTTTGCGGTGAAGTCTTCTCCTTAAATAGGCGACAGAGAGGCGCCTACCCATCTGTAATCACCCTCTCACGCCCCTCTCTCCCTTCTCACGTCCTTTCCCTTCATCTCACGGCCCTTGAATTAATCTCATGGCCTTTGGGATGGGAAGATGCAAGAAAGAGTCGCGAGAAAAAAAAACACAGAAGGGCGCGCGCAGAAGAGAAGAGTCGCGCCCCTTCGGTATTTCTTTCACGGTAATCCTGTTTTTGAAGAGTCCACGCCTAGGTGGACTCTCTTCCACGCCCCTTCAGCCAAAACGCCGATCCCCTTTTTCTTTTCTCATGCAAAAACGCCCCTTGGAGAGAGTCCACGCGCGCGTGGACTCTTCTCCTTGCGCGCGCGCGTGGGAAGAGAGGGGAAGGGGTTTAGGCGATGTAGGAAAGGGGTTTAGCCTCTTAGGTTAGCCCAATTGCTAGCCTACTATTAGCCCAATGTCTTGAATCTTCAATTAGATTCAAACCGGAATGAATTTGGATCTAAAAAAGACCAAATCGGAACCCTAACTCGAATCCGATTCAAGTAGAAGCCATGGTTTGCAACACATGCTAGTGTGTTCATCTGCAAACGAGATTTAATTCCAAATTAAATCCTCGATTATCTATCCTAAGTGTGTGACCCATTGGGTTCCATACCTAGCCAGCAGTGGGTCCGAGTGCAAGTTGACCTAATTTGATCAGAACTCATTCTAATCGATTTAGGTCAAATCGAGCTAACTCGAGTTAGTCAATTAGGACTCCTCCTAATTAGTGATCCAATTAAACCATTTAATTTGATCAACCCACAAGACAAGATTGACGTCTAGCAACGTGTCATGTCTACCCGAAAGATATGGAAATTCTGGTGAAATTCCAAAACTACCCTTCAGTGGAAAGTTCCCGTACAATTCGATCCTTCAATCATCTTGCATCCCGAATATAACTATGGATATGGAAACATGTCAAAACCAGCTTATACTCATTCCCAGCTCAGTCATACACTAATGATTCAATTAATTCGATATTAGAAATCATTTCTAATATCTGTACTTTGATCAAAGATTTCCTGAATCATCATCTGACCTAATTTGGCTGGATGCAATCTCCTCCTACTAGGAGTGATCAATTCCTTGTTGACCTACTCATTACCTTCATATACAATTCACCATACCCAGCATCAACCTCGTGCATGACCCAGTGTGATGATTGAGATTGAACCAAAGCAAGGGTTCATGTACATAAGGTATTATGGCAGTCTCAGGTTATAGGACTACTTGTACAACTCCCACTATGAGAAACATCTATTGACATGCAGCTAAGGCTCCATTAGATGTTCTCAAACTGGATCTATTCAGTGAACTCATTCGCTAATGAGCACCCACATCCTTGTATTAGTGTCCCACACAAGTGACTGTGAGAGCAGTCACTCTTTTCAGCATACATAGGATGTGCCAGTCTAACTGGAAACCCTGATCCCCAACTCAGGGTTCCTATGACTAGGAATATTCTAGATTAGGGTTTTAAGGCCTTAGATCTCACTGGTATGATCTCATCATAGCCCTAGGACCATAGCCCTAATCTATGGGGTTCATCATATAATGACACAGCGAATGATGAAAAAAAAATATTGCCTTTATTAACTTGTCAATTTACAATGGTCTGGGAGATACAAATATTGGCTTATAGGGCATAATCCTTTCAGAGAAGGAGTATCCTTAGCTGTGAATGTTTCCGTTTGAGATTGATGTAGGATACTTCGAATTTGCTCTTTAAAATTGTCCTTCTCTTTTTCCATCTTTTCCTTGTGAAGCAACTGTTCTGATCTCATTTTCTTCAAGCTAGTATTAACTGAATTTCATAAACCATCAAGTGCAGAATTTATATGACCCATTAGTGAATCAGAAATTGTTTTCATCTTCTGAAATATTAACTCCTTAAGTTCAGATGGAGTTATCATTGCATCTTCAGATCTATCTTCATCCTTGTTTCTAGGTTCATCAGCTTTAACAGCAGCAAGTTCATCCATATCATCATCGGAGGAAGTGGCAGCTATTTGACTAGACATTTTTCTTTATCCATACTCCCTCTTGCAGTTTGTATCCCTTTCTTTTAGGAGAGTTGAAAGAATAAGTGTCTGGATGATGTAGAGGCTTGCCTATCTCATTAGTTAGGTCAATTCCAACATTTTCAAATAGTAAGGTGAATACCATACCATAGGGCAAGCATGCTTTGAGTTTTCTTACTGCCTCTCTCATTTGAATCATCATGATGAAAGGAAGGTTAAGAGGTTCTTCTTCAATTAGATGTCCTATAAAAGTCATATCCTTTTCACTCACCCAGTTGAAACGACCGATTCTGGGAAGAAAAATTCTACTAATCATATTGTGGAGTAGTCGCATCTCCCTAGATAGCATGTTGGCTTGAACATGTTGGATGGAGCTTACATCTTCTCTTTCCAAAATGAGCTTCAATGTGTGTTCTTTGTCATTTAGGGTAAGCTCGGTGGCACCATCAGTTGGCATTTGAAGCAAGTTGCTTAATTTTTCTTCATCTACAATGACTTTTACTCCCTTAACAGTTGATTCCAATGTAGGGTAGGTTAGAATATCTAAAGAGCAGAAAAATTTCCAGCCTTAGTTGTCAATCCAACTCCCAATCTTCATTTCCATTTCTTCCAGGAAGGAGAAATCGATCCTTCTACCGCATGTAATAGGCCTATTAGCCATAGAAGTGGATTTTCTAGTTGGAGAGGATGTTTCTTCTTGTTTTTGTTCAGGAGAATACCTTTTTCTCTTTTCTCCCTTTTTCTTCAGATCTTCACTGCGTGTGCTTATTTCATCTACTTGAGAAATCTTCCTTGTAGATCTCCTTGGATCTATTGCAGCAAGATTTGTAAGAAATATGAAATTAAGACTTCGAAGAATAGTTTTTGAGAGATTGATAAAGGTTCCGAGTGGAGTAGAGAGAGTTTGAAGTGAAATAGAAAGAGTGAAATATAAGAGGAGTACTCGATTCTATTTAAAAAAGCGATTTCCTGATATTCGAGTCATCTCGTCCAACCCTAAAAACATCCGAGTCGGCTCGACTAGAGAGAACTCAGAACAGGCAAAAAAATTAGACATTCGAGCCGGCTCGACCAGAGCAAAATTGCTCGAGTCGACTCGAACAGAAACTTTTCACATAAAATGAAATAATTCATATATTGAGTTTGATTCAATGAAATCTCAAGGAAAGTTGTTCAAAATACTTGAATAGTTGTAGGAGATTTTCTAGATAATTTTTCCTTAATTTTGAAGGAAATTAGGTTAAATAAATCTAGAAAGGTTTACAAATACCTAATTCTCCTCTAAGTAATTCAAATCTGTCCTAGTTCAGTGGCTTGGTGAAAATGTTAGCTATCTATTTTTCAATTGGGATAAATTCTAGTTCAATGTCATCATTTAAAATATGATCTCTAATAAAATGGTGTCTAATCTCTATATGCTTAGTTCTAGAATGCTAAATAGGATTTTTGATCAAATTTATAGCACTTGTGTTATCACACTTGATTGGAATTTTTAATTGTGTAACACCAAAGTCTTCTAGTTGTTGTTTAATCCATAATACTTGTGCACAACAACTCCCTGTAGCAACATACTCTGCCTCAGTAGTAGAAAGTGCTATCGAGTTTTGTTTCTTGCAGTGCCATAAGATTAAATTCAACCCTAGAAATTGACATGTACCGTTGGTACTCTTTCTATCAATTTTATATCCAGCATAATCAGCATCCAAAAATCCAATTAAATTCAATGAGGACTGTTTTGAAAATCAAAAATCTAGATTACTTGTACCTTTCAAATATTTAATTATTCTTTTAATAGCAAGCATATGTGTTTTCTTAGGATTATATTGAAATCTAGTATATACACATACACTATACAAGATATCTGGTCTACTTGCAGTTAAGTATAACAGGGATCCGATCAATCTCTATAAAATTTTTGGTCAACATTGGATCCATTTTCATTTTTGTCCAATCTGCAAGATGGGCTCATGGGTGTGCTCTTTTGTTTGCTCATCTCCATATCAAACTTTTTAATTATTTCCTTGGTGTACTTGGCATGGTTGATGAAGATTCCTTCCTTAGTTTGCTTTACTTGAAGTCCGAGGAAGTAATTAAGTTCACCCATTAGGCTCATTTCAAATTCTCCCTACATTAACTTAGCAAATTCTTCACAAAAGTGTTTGTTAGTTGCACCAAATATAATATCATCAACATAAATTTGTACAACTAATATATCATTATTTTTTTTTGATGAAAAGGGTTTTATCAACATTTTCTCTTAAAAAATTATTTTCAATCAAGAAAGTGCTAAGTCTATCATACCAGGCTCTAGGTGCTTGTTTCAAACCATATAAAGTTTTGTTCAGTTTAAATACATAGTTTGGAAAAACATGATCTTCAAAACCCTGTGGTTGTTTTACAAAAACTTGTTTGGAGATAAAAGCATTTAAAAATATATTTTTTATATCTATTTGAAAAAGTTTAAAATTCATGTAGCAAGCAAATGCAAGAAGTAATCTAATGGCTTCTAATCTTGCTACTGGTGCATATGTTTCATCAAAATCAATACCTTCTTCTTGACTGTATCCCTTAGCCACTAATCTAGCTTTATTTCTAATGACATTTCCTTGTTCATCTAATTTATTCCTATAAACCCATTTGGTTCCTATGATTGGATGGTCTGTGGGTCTATCAATTAATATCTAAACCTTATTTCTTTCAAACTGGTTCAATTCTTCGTGCATGGCCATCATCCAGTTTGGGTCATTTTCAGCTTCTTCTAAGATATGAGGTTCTATTTGAGATACAAAGGCTAGGTAGTCATGTGCAGCTCTATGTGATGACCTAGTCCTAATACCTTGTGAAGGATCACCAATAATTAATTCTTTAGGATGAGAAGTTGCGTACCTCCATTATATTGGTAGATCTATATGATCCTTATCATTTTTTCTCCTTCTTCAATGGTCTTTCTTGTATGCTCATGTCTTCCATCTCTTTTTGAATTGTAGCTGTATCATTGTCTATACACTCTTCTTTCTTAGAAGGTGAATAGTTAGTTTCATCAAAAATAACATGCATTGACTCTTCTATAGTAAGAGTCCTTTTATTAAATACTCTATATGCTTTGCCATGTAATGAATAACCAAGGAAAATTGCTTCATCAGATTTAGCATCAAATTTTCCTAGATTATCTTTGCCATTATTAAGCACAAATCATTTGCATCCAAACATATGAAAATAATTGATATTGGGTTTCTTTTCATTCCAAAGCTCATGAGGGGTTTTCTTTAAAATAGGATGGATCAAAACATGGTTTAAAATATAACAAGCAGTGTTCATTGCTTTTGCCCAAAAGTACCTTGGAAGATTACCTTCACATAACATGGTTCGGGCCATTTCTTTCAAAGTCCTATTCTTTCTCTCTACGACACCATTTTGTTGTGGAGTCCTAGGGGCGGAGAAGTTGTGATTAATGCCATTTTTTTGCAATAATCATCAAAAAACTGATTTTCAAATTCAGTGCCATGATCACTCCTAATTGAAATTATTGAAAGATTTTTCAGATTTGAAACCTTTTTGTGAAATTCTCAAAATGCTTTGAAGGTTTCATCTTTGTGAGCAATAAACAAAATCCATGTAAATCTGGAGAAATCATCTACAGTCATAAGGGAATATTTTATACCTCATGGGCTTGTAGTCCTAGTTGGTCCAAATAAGTCAATGTGAAGTAGTTCTAAAGGTCTAGTAGTTGAAATCATATTTTTGGATTTAAAACTCTCCCTAATTTGTTTATCCACTTGGCATGCATCACAGATATGATCAAAATCAACTTTAAACTTAGGCATGCCTCTAACTAAGTTTTTGAAAATTAATCTAGCAATAGTATGCATGCTAGCATGATCTAATCATTAATGCCAAAGTAAACAAGACTTGTTGGACTTAGTATTCGTTGCAACTAGACTGGAACTACTTGACATAGCAAGATCATTGAGATCAACTACGTAAATGTTTCCAAGTCTGTGTCCAATGAACTTACTACTAGAATCAAGAGAGTTTGTTACAATACACATAGATAATTTAAAGATAACCTTGAAGCCTTTATCACATAATTGACTAATCTTAATAAATTATGCTTCAATTTATCTACTAGCAATATATCTTCAATAAAAGTACAGGGGGTTATCTTGATCTTACCGATTTCGATTATTTTCTCATTACCAATATCTTCAAAAGTAATCATACCTCCTTCTTTCATTTCTAGGGTGATAAACTGATCCTTGTCACCTGTCATATGTCTTGAACAGCCACTGTCGAGATACCATCTTTTCTTTAATTTCTGGGCTATAAAATATTCCTGCAAGATAATTAAGAAGTTCTTTTAGGTATCCAAGCTAACTTGGGTCCTTGCAGGTTAGTTGAGGTGGCTCCTTTGGGAACCCAAATCTTTCTCGATTTATTAGGAACATTTCTAATAATGTTGCATTCAAAAGCTTTATGCCCTACCTCATTGCAAGCAAAACATTTGATTCTAGAATTCTAAAAAGATTTGTATTTTGAAATTCTAGATGCATTAGATGCAGAAATAGCAGATTTTGTATTTGAGTTTTTAGGAACATACATGGTAGCTTTCGAAATGGAAGCAGGACCTTTTGTCATAAAAGTCTTTTGAGATGTAAACTTTAGAACGAAAGCTTTTTGTTTCACAAAAGTAGTTGCCGAAATATTATTTGAATTTGAAGAATTAAAACCAATTCCAGCTTTATTACCAGAAATCTTTTGCTCTTTAAGATCAGCTCAAGCTTGTTAGATGATAAAGTAAGTTTTTCAACAAGTGGCTTGAGTTTTTCAACCTCCTTTTTCAACACATGATTTTCATTTAACAAAACTTTATTTTTGTCAAGATAATCATTATTCTCAGTTTTCATTACTTTATAGTTTTTAAAAAAGATATGAAGTTCTTTTTGCAATAAAGTATTCTTTTCTGAAATCTCTTATTTTTCTTTGAGTAAAGAATCATTAATATTCTTTAAAAATCTGATCTTTACTCTAGCCTTCTTAAATTCGGATAATAAATCATGAAATGCAAAATTTAGCTCATCAAATATAAATTCAATTTGAGCATTGGAGGATGTTACCTCGTCCTCGAGACCTATTAGACATAAATTAGCTATTTTTGTGGTCTCTTTTTCTTCAGTTGAGGTAGATTCTTCACTATCGCTCCATGTGGCAACCATCGCCTTTTTCTTCTTTTTCTTGAAGTATTTCTTCAATAGTAGACAGTCTAGATGAATGTACCCCAGTTTCTTACATTCATAGTAGGTGGGGACTTGTTCCTTTTCTTTGTCTTTATCCTTATCCTTTTCCTTGGAATGCTCTCATCGTTTATAAAATTTTCTATTGAATCTTCCTTTCTTCTTTCTCATAAACTTTTTAAATCTCCTCACGACCATTGTGATATTTTCATCTTCTAGATCATCTTCGAAGGAGGCAAAATCATCTTCCGATTCTTCATCATTCTTAGATTCCAATGCAACCTTGAATGCAATAGTTTTCTTTTTCTTTTGATCATCATCAGTTCTGTGCTGCATGGCCAATTCATGTGTGATGAGAGAACTTATTAATTCATCCATAGATAGAGTATTTAGATCTTTAGCTTCCTGGATGGCAGTAACTTTAGGATCCCATTTATCTGGAAGTGATCTCAATATCTTCTGTACCAAATTAGTATTTGAGTAAACCCTGCCAATACTTTTCAAACCATTAATAATATTTGTAAATCTAGTATACATGGCAGAAATATTTTCATTAGGTTCCATTTTAAATAATTCATAATTATGTACTAGAATATTAATTTTTGAAGTCTTCACTTGGGAAGTTCCTTCATGGGTCACCTCATGTTTATCCTAAATTTTCTTTGCTGAACAGCAAGTGAAAATTTGATTAAACTCGTTAGAACCCAAAGCACAGTATAGCAAGTTCATAGCTTTGGCATTTAATTCCCCTAACTTCATGTCATGTTCATCACATTCCTCTTCAGGTTTAAGGACATCCATGCCATCAATTTTGATCATGAGAATATGTGGCCCTTTAAGAATGACCTTTCATAATTGAAAATCAATACCTTGTATATAGATTTTCATTCTTGCTTTCCAATAAGAATAATTTGTATCTATGAAGAGTGGAGGTCTATTGGTTGATTGGCCTTCGACCAAGGATGTACTCATGGGATGAGCCATCATCTTTACTCTAATATAATCATAGACACTGCTCTGATACTAGTTGTTGTCCAGGTGGCATTCCTAAAAAGGGGGTGAATTGGGAATTTAAAAAATTTAAGCAGATATGTGCTCTTTGAAATCCCTTTTAGAGTATTAGGGAGTGGCAAAGTGGAACAGATCCACTAAGGCAAATCCCCGCTGGGTCTCCGTGCTTAGAGGAGTCTTTGATGAGGAGATGAGTAAGAGTGAGCGAGAACGAGAGGGGTTAGCACTCCGATTCTTGCGACTGGGCTCACCGGGCTGGCTCCTGCGAGTTCCTTCGGAGCTTTTATCTCAGAGTCTCCTATTCTTTCTTTTTGTACATTTGACCTCTTGGTTGCTTACCTTCTTCCCCGCTTGCTGGTGCCTTTTTGATATCATCGGGTGCTTTGGTGCCTTGATTCTCCCCCTCCGGGGAGGCCTTGGAGGTGAACGGCACTTGCTGGCCATTCTCCTGAGGTCGTCTTCCCTTACGGTTGTAAGTTAAGTGGTGAGCCCGTCTTTTCTGCCATGCAATCATGAAAGGGAGAGCGGGGGCGGGACTTCGATCCATGCATAGGTGTCCTTGGGTTTGAGGCATTGACCGTGGCCCTCCCTTCGGGGGGTTCCAGGTCACTGGCCATCGGATTTGATACCTCGATCGAGGTGTCCCTCCTAAACTGGTGCAAACCAGGTTTCGCATACCATTACAGATCTGGGAACGCCGTACTGGATGCGCTGCACCATGCGCGCCGTCCTTAGTAGCGCTCTCGGGGCTTGTTCCCTCGATCCTTTGGATGATGCTTCATGGAGAGGGCTCGACTTCGGCGAGGTGGATCCATCAGGGGGTGCCACCTGGTGAAGGAGCAAGGACATGCCCACTTCGACCGAGGTGGACCCCGCTTGGGTCGACACCTGGTGAAGGGGCAGAGGCAAGCTTGACTTCGACGGAGGTGGACCCATCTGGGGGTGCCACTTGGCGAAGGAGCAGAAGTGCCAGGCTCGACTTTGACGAGTTGGACCCATCAAGGGGTGCCACCTGGCGAAGGAGCAGAGGCAGGCCCACTTCGGTCGAGGTGGACCCTGCCTGGGTCGACACCTGGCGAAGGGGTAGAGGCAAGCTCAGCTTCGACCGAGATGGACCCATCTGGGGGTGCCACCTGGCGAAGGAGCAGAAGTGCCAGGCTCGACTTTGGCGAGGTGGACCCATCAGGGGGTGCCACCTGGCGAAGGAGTGGAGGGAGGCCCAATTTGGCCGAGGTGGACCTTACTTGGGTCGATACCTGGTGAAGGGGTAGAGGCAAGCTCGACTTCGACAGAGGTGGACCCATCTGGGGGCGCCACCTAGCGAAGGAGTAGAGGTGCTAGGCTCGACTTCGACAAGGTGGACCCATCAGGTGGTGCCACCTGGAAAAGGAGCAGAGGCAGGCCCACTTCGATCGTGGTGGACCTCGCTTGGGTCGACACCTGGCGAAGTGGCAGAGGCAAGCTTGACTTTGACCCTGATGGACCCATCTAGGGGCACTACCTGGTGAAGGAGCAGAAGTGCCAGGCTCGACTTCGGCGAGGTGGACCCATCAGGGGGTGCCACCTGGCGAAGGAGCGGAGACAGGCCCACTTTGACTGAGGTGGACCCCACCTGGGTCGACACCAGGCGAAGGGGCAGAGGCAAGCTTGACTTCGACCGAGGTGGACCCATTTGGGGGCGCCACCTGGTGAAGGAGCAAAGGTGCCAGGCTCGACTTCGACAAGGTGGACCCATCAGGGGGTGCCACCTGGCGAAGGAATAGAGGCAGGCCCATTTCGACCGAGTTGGACCCCGCCTGGGTCAACACCTAGCGAAGGGGCAGAGGTGCCAAGCTTGGATCGAGGTGGGTGCATTCACCGGTCGAGCCACCAGGCAGGAGAGCTCAAAAAAGAACATCATGCGGCACTGCTCGGTCGCTAGCTGGCACTGACGCATGCTCCACATCAGCGATCTTGCCATATCATTTCCCTTTACTAACCTTGGCTTTCTTGGGAGTGTCCTTCTTCTTCTGTTTGTTCTCCTTCTTCTGCTTCTTCGCAGGTTTCTTCTTCTTCCAAGTAGACTTTCGTTTGGAGGAAAACTGCTCCACAGAGTAAATAGAGCCCCTTGAACTCTTCAGGATCCCCTCATTGCTTACCAGCATTTTCAATAATTCAGGCAAAGTATAATTTAACTTGTTCAAATTATAGTTCATTACAAACTAAGCATATGAACTAGTCAAGGACTGGAGGATCAAATCCACCTGAAGCTCCTTGTAAATAGGAATGCCCAGCTTCTCAAGCTATTCAATATCATTGATCATTGTCAAACAATGATCGTGCATTGATTGCCCTTATGCATCTTGTTGTTGAAAAGCCTTTTCGACACTTCGAAGCATGCAATCTGACTTTGTTCACTATATAACTCTTGTAGGTGAATCAAAATTGATTTAGCAATTGGCATATCCTTATGTTGGCTCTGCAATTCATTTGACATTGAGGCCAACATATAACACTTAACCTTATTATCATCTTCCATCCATTTGTCATATGCAGTCGTTTGATGAGCATTTGGATGGTCAGGTAAGACAGGGGGTTCTTGGTCAAGCACATAGCCCAACTTCTCAAAACTCAAAACAATTTTGATGTTTCTTAACCAATCTTTAAAATTGAGGCCAACTAATCGGTTTGTCTCTAGAATACAGACTAAGGGATTTGAAGCAGACATGGTTAACTGCAAGAGTAAAAGATTCAAATTAAATGCTTTATACTTAATCATAAAAATTATTCTTGGATCTTTACGAAATAATTTTAGAACTCTCACTATTTTCTCGGATCTCTCACACTCCCCATGGAGATGCGAAAATCCTGCGACTCTAGATTTCTAGTAGGTGCTACGGTCCCATCGATGTACGGCACCTCACCATATCCGGTTATTGGTAACATGCTACACCAATAAGTGGCCAACTCTTATCCAATGTATCTAATACAAATTGTAGCTCTTGGTCTCTAAATCATGGAACCTCAATGTACCCGTTTATTGGTCTAATCATTAGTTAAATCAAACTCACCATTCCTGCTAGACAAAGTCGTCATTGAATCCCTCAACATGCCCGTTTATTAGGCCCAACCCTATCAGTGCCTAGCAACATCTCATGCCTAATAGGGTGGTTGTGTCTTCCCGATGCAACTAGACCACTGTAACCAGCCAAGAATAATCAATACCAGTAGGACACACACACACCTACAATGATGGAAGACCTATGACTTAATATTTATTGAGAGCTTAGGTTTAGATATCTTCTAAATTGATCAGTCAAATCATGACCAACCAATTACATTCAGTCAGCACAATTTCATGTCTGACTAATTACATTAGGTCAGCACAATCTCATATCTGACTTAATATAACCAGCATGGGGGAAATCAAATCAAAAGTGATACTTTTGAAAACTTAATCAACCAAATTGTCCAGGTCAGTTTGATCTATGGGAGGGTTCTGCCAATTTACCCTCTTTCTGCCAAACTAGTTGGTTAAGAAAGAGTTAGCCCCAATTAGCAAACCATGATCGAAGCCTTTCTTAGACACCAATTGACTGACAAGATTCAATTAGGTCATCTAATGATCTGGGCTCATCACTGAGCCAAATTAGGTCTTAATTTATTGATTCACTATCGTGAATCGATCTGACCAAACTATATATAAAATTAATTTTGAGCACAGTTGACCTAACCCAAATCATTATTTGATTAGGTTAAGTCACTTGCTCAAAATCACATTAGGGTTACTAGTTGATCTAATCAAGCCCTAATCACGCAGCCCAATCTCTAGACCTAATTTGTTCGACCCAAACCCTCATGTACCTAATTTAATTTTCTAGATCAAATCAATTTTAAAATTAGGTTCAAGTGCATGATTTTAATGGCTTGTGATCATGAATCACATTTAAGATCTAAATCCTAAATTGGTGCATTGCATACATTAATATCAATAATCATAAATCAATCAAAATTCTTTCAATTTTTTTTTTTCAAAATCGATATACATCAAAGTAGGACAACCTTTGCACTATAGGGGGTAAACCTTATAGCAAGACAACCTTATATCACTTTGTGCAACCTTTGATCAATTTAATATTAGATTATTAAATTTAATTTCAGATTTAAAAATTATGATTTTAATTTTGAAAATAATTTTTCAAAATATAAAATTTTATGCTAGAACAATCTCATGTTCAACATAGATCTAATACAATCATAATTATCTATCTGATTTGATTATTTTTCATATCAGATTTGAAAGGGATATGCCCTACAAGCCAATCTATGTTGAATCTCCCAAACCATTGTAATTGACCATATTCTAATAAAGGCATTATTTTTCATCAAACGCTGTGTTTATATTTTATGATGAACCCCATAGATTAGGGCTATGATTTTAGGGTTATGATGAGATCATACCAGTGAGACCTAAAGTCTTAAAACCTTAATCTAAAATATTCCTAGTCAAAGGAACCTTGAGTAGGGGATCAGGATTTTTCCGATAAGACTAGCACATCCCATGTATACTGGAGAGGGTGACTGCTCTCACAGTCACTTGTGTATGACACTAATACTAGGATGTGGGTGCTCATTAGAGAACGAGTTCACTGATATAATCCAACTTGAGAACATCTAATGGAGTCTTAGCTACATGTCAATAGAAGGTTCTCATAGTGGGAGTGGTACAAGTAATCCTTTGACCTGAGACTACCATAAGTACCTTATGTACATGAACCCATGCTTTGGTTCAATTCTAATCATGACACTAAGTCATGCACAGGATTGATACTGGGAATGGTGAATTGGATTTGAAGGTAATGAGTAGGTCAACAAGGAATCGATCACTCTTAGTAAGAGGAGATTGCATCCAGCTAGTTATCAATCGGATGATGATTCAGGGAATCTTTGATCAAAGTAAAGATATTAGAGATGATTTCTAATATCAAGATAATTGAATCATCAATATAAGATTGAGCTAGAAACGAATGTAATATTGGAATTGACATATATCCATATCCATAATTATATTCTGGGTGCAGGCTGATCGAGGGATTTAATTATACGGTAACTTTCCACTGAAGGGTAGTTTTGGTATTTCACCAGAATTTTCATATCTTCCGGGTAGACATGACGCGTTGCTAGACGTCAATCTTGTCTTGTGGGTTGATTAAATTGAATGATCACTTATTAGGAGGAGTCCTAATTGATCATAATCGGGTAAGCCCGATTTGACCTAAATCGATTAGAAAGGGTTCTAATCAAATTAGGTCAACTTGTATTCGAACCCACTGCTGGCTAGATGTAGAACCCAATGGGTCACACACTTAAGAGAATTGATCAAGGGTTTAATTTTGTAATTAAATCGTTTTGCATGATGACACTCTAGCAGGTGTTGCAAATCCTAGCTTCTATTCGAATTAGATTCGAATTAGGGTTCCGGATTGGTTCAATTTGGGTTCTAATTGGATCTAATTAGAACCTAATTGAGGTTATAGGGATTATGGCTAACCCTATTGGCTAACCATGCACCTAGGCTAGCCCCCCACCCGCCCCTTAGCATTTTCATGCCAAAATGCCAAGAGTCCATGCGCTAATGGACTCTTGGCGCGCCATTTGGAAGAGTCCATGGCTCATGGACTCTTGGCGCACTCCATAAAAAACTCCGATATTTTTATATGGGGTGGCCTCATTTCTTAGAATTAGCGCCTCACTTGTCCTCCCTTGGATTGAAATCCAAGGGTTGATGTTTTTTTTAAGAAAGGAAGAAAGCGCCTGTTGCTTCCCGGTCACGCGAAATAACATCTTTTCAGAGATGAAAAGTCGCGACTCCTTTCTTTTTAAAACATCGCAACTTTTCCTTTAAGAAAGGCCGTGGGATTTATTCGGAGGGCCGTGAGAAGGAAGGATGGGGCGTGAGAAAATAAGAAAGGGCGTGAGAAGTCTTTCACGGAGAGATGTGTGGGCGCCTATCTGAGATCTATTTAAAGGGTCAAGAAAATCAGAACTAGGTAATGTTTTCTTTTATTCCTTCTTCCTCTCCTAAAGACTCTTTCACTCTTTTCTTGTTCTTGCACTGTTTCCTTTACAGAGTACACCTCTGTCGAAACTCTGCTACTGAACAAGAATAAGAGCGAAAGTCTCCGACGGTAAAGGAAAGATAGGAGTTCTGATTTTATTCCTTCTTTCTTACATTAAGACATTATTGTCTTAATTTCTCCTCAAACTTAAGACAAGCCTATGTCCTCTTAGGACAAGGTCTTTTCTTCAAGACAAGGGTGTCTAAAGGGCCAAGGTCCTAGTGGAAGGAGGAGAAGAGATCAAGGAAAGAGAGGCTACCTCTTGTGTGGAAGAATTCAAGCCATAATCCGAAGAATTGAGTTCTAGGAAGAAGAACTCAAAAGGAGGAACCATTGGACAAGAAGATAGTGTTCTTGATCATCGCTCTGTGTGGATCACCATCGGAGGGTGGACACCTGGATGCCTGGTGAATTCAGTTAGCCCCTTCAACTTCAAGTTTGTTGGAATAAGCGATTACAGGTTGGTACCCTAATCTTAATTAGTATAGATATGCTTGTCATATGTTCTTGTCTTATTTAAGGAGTTCCTGGTTTAGGGTTTTTGGTGTGAATTTAGTTTCAATTTTGAAATTACCCTTCTGCTACGTTGCATCGGAATCCAACAGTGGTATCAGAGCCACCTTAATTAGGACTATAATCTATGATAGTTTGTATGTTACATATTAGGGTTTTTTTTTTTAAAATCCTAATATGTTACTACACTTAGCATATCTTTGATTGCATATATGTTTTGATGTATGCCACTAGTTAGGGTTTTTCACTCAAACCTTAGTTATTATAGAGATATGTTTAGTTTTGAAGTCATCATACTGAAATAAGGTTGCCCTGGCATAATGGTGGATCCATTATGTGGTAAATGGTTGTCCTAGTATGATGACACACTTAGCACATATTTGATTATAAGAGTGATATGTTGATTGTGATACGTTCTATAAGAATGTGCTGGCAATTTATAAATCCCTCCTTTTAAAAAAAAAATATATTAAGTCTTAGTATATTTAACTAATAAGCATCACTAGTCATGATGTACAATTGATCATTCAGTGTCTAGAAAGGTGGTTCTGGGAAGGTAAAGAGAATTATGATTTTTAATTGGTTTTGTTGACTGACCTGGCCAATTTTTATTGATGTCTAGGAAAGCAACAGGGGGACTCCCACATCTCTTCCACTTGCCTGGCCGATTTGATTAAATTTAAATCTTGACTAAAATGCTTAGTGTTAAAAATACTAGATATTGCCCTTCCTTCATGCTGGATCATTATTGTGTTATGAACCACATTAGGTTTGTTGTGTTTTCTGCAAGACCTAATATGGTGATTGACATGATACTAGTCTAATGCACAGATATGCTTACAGTATATTCAGTATAATGCTTTGTTGTATTATCTGTAAGGGCATTATATTTGAGTATTGACTGTATAGAAATGAAAGGGTCTTGACTTAACTAGAACATTATGGTTTGTTGTGTTTTCTGCAAGACTAATAATGTTCTAGAGGCCAAGTTACTTCTTGAGAATTATATGAGATATAATTGGAAGAGTTTCCTACCTTTGAGATTATAAAAGATTTGTTGTGTTTTATGCAAGATCTTTTATAAGTTATTAGGATCTCAATCTCACTAAGAAAAACTGATCAGGGTTCTTCTCGATTATCATAGTGAGGGCTATGATTTTTGATAAAATAGTGGGAGACATAATTAAATTGAAGACCTAATTTAATTATGTAAGTCATTTCATGGTTGTTTGCTTATGTATTGTTCTTTATTAAATGTAGATAAATGGCATCTTCATTATCACTGCGAAGTATTTTAGACACCAACAAACTGACTGGTCCGAACTATGTGGACTGGTTGAGAAATTTAAAGATTTTACTGAGTTCAGAAAAACTTTCTTATATTCTTGATACCCCTAGTCTTAATCCACTAGGGGATGATGCCACAGAGGAAGATATGGCCATATCAAAATGTGGCAGAATGACTCCCTTACTGTCAAGTGTATCATACTAGCCTCTATGACCAATGAGTTACAGAGACAGCATGAAAGCATGGATACTCAATCCATAATGCTCAATTTAAAAGAGCTTTATGGAGAACATAGCATAACTGCTAGATATGAAATATCTAAGCAGTTATTCCGTGCTAGGATGACAGAGGGAACATCCATTCAGGATCATGTTCTGAAGATAATTGACTTAATCACCAGATTGGATCAATTAGGTTTTATTATGGATGGGGAGTTGAATCAGGATTTAATCCTGCAATCACTCCCGGAGTCATTTTCTCAGTTTGTCTTGAATTATCACATGAACAAACTGAACACTTCCTTGCTTGAGCTGTTAAATATGTTAAAAACAGCAGAGAGCCACGTTAAAAAAGAAAAGGCTCCACTTCTTCTTATTGATAAGACCAATAAGAAGAAATCAGGCAAAAAGTGTTTTAATAGGAGGCTAAACCATAAGGGTGGCATCAATAAGAATAAGAAAGGAAAGAAGGCCTCAAAACAGTCAACCTGCTTCTTTTGCGGCAAAGCAGGACATTGGAAAAGGAATTGCAAGGCTTACCTTGCAAATGTGAAGCCTGGTGCGTCAGATGCACCAAAAGGTATGTATGAGATACATGCTATATTGACATTAAATTCGTCTATATCAAATATTTGGGTATTGGATACCACTTGTGGTTACCATATATGCAAATCTTTGCAGGACCTCCACAAGCTTAAAGTATTGAAGGAAGGTGACTTCAATCTCTACAGTGCTAGTAGTGATATCATCCAAGCAGAAGATGTAGGGACCTATATTCTGAAGTTGCCTTCAGGGAAGATCTTGGAGTTAGAAAATTGTTATTATATGCCTAAGATTATTAGGAACATTATATCTATTCCTTTGTTATTAAAACAAGGATATGTAATGGATGTAACGAGCACTGGTTGCTCGATAATGTTGTCTAATAAAATTATTTGTTCTGGAATATTTAGCAATGGGCTCTTAACTCTTTCTTCCAATGATGGTGTTTTTCATGTCAATAATAAAAGAAAAAGAAAAGACTTTAATGATACTTTACTTTGGCATCATCAACTTGGTCATGTTAATGAGTCTAGGATAAGCAAGTTATACAAGGAAAAATTCCTTGATCCTTATGAGTATGAATCATTAGGAACTTGCGAATCATGTCTCATGGGTAAGATGACCAAGACTCCATTTACTAGACATGGAGAAAGGTCGACTGAGTTATTAGGACTTATACATACTGATGTATGTGGTCCAATGACAACTCAGGCCAAAGGTGGATACTCATATTTTATCACTTTTACAGATGATTTATCTAGGTTCGGATGTGTGTATCTTATAAAACATAAATCTGAAGCCTTTGATAAATTTAAGGAGTATCAAAGTGTGGTCGAAAAACAAACCGGAAAAAGTATTAAAGTTCTTCGTTCTGATCGAGGAGGAGAATACTTATCCACGGAGTTTTTAGACTATCTTAAAGTTAATGGAATTCTTTCTGAATGGACCCCTACTTATACACCACATCTAAATGGTATAGCTGAAAGGAGGAATCGTACCTTATTAGATATGGTACGATCCATGATGTGCTTCACAAATTTATCCATTTCCCTCTGGGGTCATGCCCTAGAAATTGCTGTTTACATTCTGAACAAGATACCTTCTAAATCCGTTGTTAGTACTCCATATAAAATTTGGAGTGGAAAGAAACCGTATCTTAAATATTTTAAGGTATGGGGATGTCCAGCTTATGTTAAAAGAAATTTTGGACATAAGTTGGAACCTAGAGCGGATAAATGTCTATTTGTAGGATAACCTAGAGAGGGTAGAGGATATCTGTTTTTCCATCCTACTGAACAAAAGATATTTGTCAGCAGGCATGCCACTTTTCTAGAAAAAGAGTTCATTTTAGAAAAGGGCAATGGTAGAACTGTGGAACTTGGAGAAGTACAAGAAACACAGATAGACAGTTCTCAACCATTAGAACATATAGTTAGGACAGAACCAGAACACAAAACTCCTCCCCGTAGGTCTGATAGAGCGCCACGGGTATCTGAGAGGTATGGATTTATTATTGAAAATAATGAAGCCCAAGTCATTTAAAATGATGAACCTCTGACCTATACGGAAGCTATCTTGAGTACTGATTCAGATAGATGGCAAGAAGCCATGGAATCCGAGATAGACTCTATGTATGTAAACCAAGTATGGTCTTTGGTCGATGCACCAGAGGGTGTTAATTTTATTGGGTGCAAATGGGTCTATAAGAAAAAGATTGGGGCTGATGGCCAAGTTGAAACCTATAAAGCCAGATTAGTGGCAAAAGGTTTTAGACAAAAACAGGGAATTGATTATGATGAAACATTCTCACCTGTTGCCATGCTCAAATCAATCCGGATTTTACTTGCTATAGCAGCATACCATGATTATGAGATCTGGTAGATGGATGTGAAGACTGCATTCCTCAATGGTTTCCTTGAGGAAGAAGTCTACATGTCACACAGCCAGAAGGTTTTATTTCAAAGAATAAACCTAATCAAGTATGCAAGCTAAAGAAATCAATTTATGGATTAAAGCAAGCTTCAAGGAGTTGGAACATCCGCTTTGATGAAACTATTAAAAGGTTTGGTTTTATCAAAAATGTGGATGAACCCTGTGTTTATAAGAAGACTAGTGGGAGTGCCATAGTCTTCTTGGTTATGTATGTATATGACATACTCCTCATTGGGAATGATATCCCAATGTTGCAATCAGTCAAGGTTTGGCTATCAAACCAGTTTTCCATGAAAGATTTGGGAGAAGCATCCTATATACTAGGTATTAAGATCTATAGAGATAGATCTAAAAGGATGCTAGGTTTATCCCAATCTAGGTACATTGACTTAGTGCTGAAAAGATTCAGCGTGGATGGAAGTAAAAGAGGTTATCTTCCTATGAGTCAAGGCATACATCTTTCTAAAAGGATGTCTCCTAAGACACCTGAAGAAAGAAATAGAATGAATTCTATACCTTATGCTTCGGCAATAGGGTCTATAATGTATGCCATGTTATGTACCAGGCCAGATGTGGCATATGCTTTAGGCATTGTCAGTAGGTTTCAGGCTGATCCAGGAGAGGATCATTGGAAAGCAGTTAAAAATATTCTTAAGTACCTGAGAAGGACTAAGGATATTTTTCTGGTTTATGGTGGTTCTGATCTTAAACTAGAAGCTTATTCTGATTCTAGTTTTCAATCAGACCCTGATGATAGCAAATCCATTTCGGGATATGTTTTTACCCTAAATGGTGGAGTAGTGAGTTGGAAGAGTACCAAGCAGCAGACTGCAGCTGACTCAACCACAGAGGCAGAATACATAGCTGTCAGTGAAGCCGCCAAGGAAGCAGTCTGGATGAAGAAGTTCATCACAGAGTTGGGTGTTGTTCCTGAGATTGAAAACCCAGTGCCACTTTACTGTGACAACACTGGGGCTGTTGCTAAAGCTAAGGAACCAAGAGCTCATCATAAGTCCAAGCATATTCTGAGACGCTTCCATCTCGTCCGAGAAATAGTAGAAAGACAATATGTCTACATAAATAAAGTTGATACAAAGAACAATGTAGCAGACCCGTTCACTAAGGCTCTACCATAGTGAGAGTTTGATCGCCATCTCGAGTGTATGGGATTAAGATTTAAAGGCGATTGGCTTTAGTGCAAGTGGGAGATTGAAAGGGATTTGCCCTACAAGCCAATCTATGTTGAATCTCCCAAACTATTGTAATTGATTATATTCTAATAAAGGCATTATTTTTCATCATATGCTATGTTTATATTATATGATGAACCCCATAGATTAGGGCTATGATTTTAGGGTTATGATGAGATCATACCAGTGAGACCTAAAGTCTTAAAACCTTAATCTAAAATATTCCTAGTCAAAGGAACCCTGAGTAGGGGATCAGGGTTTTTCCGATAAGACTAGCACATCCCATGTATACTGGAGAGGGTGACTGCTCTCATAGTCACTTGTGTATGACACTAATACTAGGATGTGGGTGCTCATTAGAGAACGAGTTCACTGATATGATCCAACTTGAGAACATCTAATGAAGTCTTAGCTACATGTCAATAGAGGGTTCTCATAGTGGGAGTGGTACAAGTAATCCTTTGACCTGAGACTACCATAAGTACCTTATGTACATGAACCCATGCTTTGGTTCAATTCTAATCATGACACTGAGTCATGCACAGGATTGATACTGGGAATGGTGAATTGGATATGAAGGTAATGAGTAGGTCAACAAGGAATCGATCACTCTTAGTAAGAGGAGATTGCATCCAGCTAGTTATCAATCGGATGATGATTCAGGGAATCTTTGATCAAAGTAAAGATATTAGAGATGATTTCTAATATCAAGATAATTGAATCATCAATATAAGATTGAGCTAGAAATGAATGTAATATTGGAATTGACATATATCCATATCCATAATTATATTCTGGGTGCAGGCTGATCGAGGGATTTAATTATACGGTAACTTTCCACTGGAGGGTAGTTTTGGTATTTCACCAGAATTTCCATATCTTCCGGGTAGACATGATACGTTGCTAGACGTCAATATTGTCTTGTGGGTTGATTAAATTGAATGATCACTTATTAGGAGGAGTCCTAATTGATCATAATCGGGTAAGCCCGATTTGACCTAAATCGATTAGAAAGGGTTCTAATCAAATTAGGTCAACTTGTATTCGAACCCACTGCTGGCTAGATGTGGAACCCAATGGTTCGCACACTTAAGAGAACTGATCAAGGGTTTAATTTTGTAATTAAATCATTTTGCATGATGACACTCTAGCAGGTGCTTCAAATCATAGCTTCTATTCGAATTAGATTCGAATTAGGGTTCCAGATTGGTTCAATTTGGGTTCTAATTGGATCTAATTAGACCCTAATTGAGGTTATAGAGATTATGGCTAACCCTATTGGCTAACCATGCAGCTAGGCTAGCCCCCCACCCGCCCCTTAGCATTTTCATGCCAAAATGCCAAGAGTCCATGCGCTAATGGACTCTTGGCGCGCCATTTGGAAGAGTCCATGGCGCATAGACTCTTGGCGCGCTCCATAAAAAACTCCGATGTTTTTATATGGGGCGGCCTCATTTCTTAGAATTAGCGCCTCACTTGTCCTCCCTTGGATTGGAATCCAAGTGTTGATGTTTTTTTTAAGAAAGGAAGAAAGTGCCTGTTGCTTCCCGGTCGCGCGAAATAACATCTTTTCGGAGATGAAAAGTCGCGACTACTTTCTTTTTAAAACATCGTGACTTTTCCTTTAAGAAAGGCCGTGGGATTTATCCGGAGGGCCGTGAGAAGGAAGGATGGGGCGTGAGAAAATAAGAAAGGGCGTGAGAAGTCTTTCACGGAGAGATGTGTGGGCGCCTATCTGAGATCTATTTAAAGGGTCAGGAAAATCAAAACTAGATAATGTTTTCTTTTATTCCTTCTTCCTCTCCTAAAGATTCTTTCACTCTTTTCTTGTTCTTGCACTGTTTCCTTTACAGAGTACACCTCTGTCGAAACTCTGCTACTGAACAAGAATAAGAGCGAAAGTCTCCGATGGTAAAGGAAAGAAAGGAGTTCTGATTTTATTCCTTCTTTTTTACATTAAGACATTATTTTCTTAATTTCTCCTCCAACTTAAGACAAGCCTATATCCTCTTAGGACAAGGTCTTTTCTTCAAGACAAGGATGTCTAAAGGGCCAACGTCTTAGTGGAAGGAGGAGAAGAGATCAGGGAAAGGGAGGCTACCTCTTGTGTGGAAGAATTCAAGCCATAATCCGAAGAATTGAGTTCTAGGAAGAAGAACTCAAAAGGAGGAACCATTGGACAAGAAGATAGTGTTCTTGATCATCGCTCTGTGTGGATCACCATCGGAGGGCGGACACCTGGATGCCTGGTGAATTCAGTTAGCCCCTTCAACTTCAAGTTTGTTGGAATAAGCGATTACAGGTTGGTACCCTAATCTTAATTAGCATAGATATGCTTGTCATATGTTCTAGTCTTATTTAAGGAGTTCCTGGTTTAGGGTTTTTGGTGTGAATTTAGTTTCAATTTTGAAATTACCCTTCCGCTGCGTTGCACCGAAACCCAACAAGATTCTCATGCATGCATGTTAAAGAGAGAACCGCTGCTCTGATACCACTATTGGAATTCTCTCAGGAATAGGAAAGTATGTTGCATAAAATCAAGCATCAAAAGCCTGACTAACGGAAGTAGATATAAAAATGATTTTATATCTAATCATGCAAATCATAAATAAATCTAATTTATTTATCATAAATCTCAAACATACTGAATAACATGAGAAAAATATTAGATCTAAAATAAAAATTATTTTAAGTATAAAATCTTACCTAGATCGCTATCCGGGACTGCTCTGAAAGCGTGCAGATCCGCAACTGAAAAGTCGGGATTCTGTCAGAGCTGTGCAATCATCCGACCTCTGCTGGTATCCACACAAAGCTCTCACAACCAAGTCATAGAGGGCACCAGACTGCTAGATCCTTGCAGCCCTCTCTTCGTTTAGCAAATCGCTTGCTTTAAAAGCTGTGCCGATCCGAATTCGAACCGTCTTTTGGTTTCTGTCTTGCAAATCAGTCTATGCAAGATCTTTGGACCCTTTTCTCTCTTCTTTCTCTAGTAGAGCATCTCTCTAGATCTCACTCAAGAAAAAAGAAAACAAATAAAGGGAGAAGAATAGTTGAAACCAAGAGAGAGATTCTCTGGTATCAGCGCCCAAGAGAAGATAAGATGCACATATAATTCACGATGGAAGGAGAGAAAAATTCATGCCCAAAATTATCTCCTAGTGGTCGGCCACCTCTCCTTTATTTTAAATTCAAATTTTCCCATCCCTTTAAACCAAAACACCGGTGTTTCAATTTCAACCAGTTGAAAATTAAGAGAAGTGGAAGAGAAGGACTCTTCCCTCTCTTAATTTCTCCATGTCAAATCCATATTTGTGCCTCTTATTTCATGCATCCTCTCTTTTGTCGCCCAAACACAAGGGGCCAATAAGGTAGGCGCGTGGAGGGAGGGGGAGACATGGAGAGAGAGTCCCAGTCTAACTGGACTCTAGGTCATGGTCTAAATGTAATGATTTTACAGTCAAACTGAAGTCAATTTTAAATCCGATCGATCCATTTCGAAGCGAACATTGACCTGAATCAATTAGGATTAATTAATTGAGTCTAACTCAATTAAATTAAATCTAATTTAAATTAATTAATAATTAATCCATAATCAATTAATTGTAACATTTATAATTAGGTCAAATATTAATTGTAACACTTACAATTAGGTCCAAATTGATTTGCTGATTGGTTACTTGAGCTCCTAATGCGTATGACCCCTCAGGTTATATCTTGTTTGGTAATAAAATGTGCTATAATCTCCATTATACATCAAAACTCCTTTCGATGGACAGAAATAATTTCAGCTCAACCCTAATTAGGATCATCGATCCGAGAATGATCCTAACGAGCTCTCATAATCTACGAGTGACACCTAGCAATATATAGAGGCAATCCAGTAGACTAAGATTGGAACTCCTAGGTATAGTTACCATGTGATTCAGTTTCTCTATCAAAATCCCAACATGATGTTGGTTACAGATACTCGTCAAACCCATCAATCATATGCTTAACCTAATTGACTCAAGTCCAATTGTGATACTAATATGGACTTCTAGACTTAGTCTCACTAAGCTTGCATAGGATTATACCTTACTACTAAGATTGATAGATCCCTACAAGTGAACACCCTACTCCTACAATAAACTTACTGCAGCCAATAAACACCGCAAGGTCCCGTATGGGTAGGAACCATGTGATTGTGCTGTCAAATTAGAGCAACCTTGTTGTAAGCCCGAGACACTCTAGGTCTAGGAACTATTCACACAACTACAGCATCAGGAAGTTATCGATAAGTGAGTAGTCATCCGTATAACTTTTTATACTTGGTCACGCTCAGTACCATTGATCTCTATCAACTACCTGCACTCTCACTCCAGTGTCACCACACTGTAGGTCAGAGACTCATCTATCTAAAAGGGAAGTGATATGTGTACTGATTTTAATGGATCAATCACCATCCTCGTGATATTCCAACAATCGGGAGCCTTTAGGAGATAATCTATAAAGACACATGCCTTAGGTGAGCGGGAAAGTTTCGAAAGGGATGATTAGGAAAAAGCTTACCCTCTTTTCAAAGTGGCCAGACTACAGCCATATGTCCTTTTGGCATCCCCGCCACTAAATGGCCACCACGTGGTAGCATCGACCAAAGGCGATGCCTCGATACAACAAAAATAGCCTCGGGTTGTACATCCACCATTATGCTTCCTTGAACTTGTTGATGTGGCGCCCCCTTACTAGCTTCAAGGCACGGCACGTGAAGTGGCAATGATCGTGGCACTCAATGATACCAGATCTCAGCCTTTCCATGTCACCTTTGCAATTACCTCCTTAGCCCTGAGCGCGACATTTTGTCAAGACTTGGGTATAGGAGGCAAATGAAGAAGTGACATCTCCAGGTCTCGCTCGGATCCAATCAGTAGAGATTGCAAACATAAGCTCTATCCCATCGAGACTCCAGTCGAAGTCGAACTCCGCCTTCTACTGGGCTGGCTCCCCCTAGGTCGAGATTCCAGCAGAAGCCAAGTTCCTCGACGAATCCTTCAACTGGGCTATCTCCCCCCAGGTCGAGACTCTAGCATAAGCCAAGTTCCTCCTTGAGTCCTTTCACTAGGCTGGCTCCCCCCAGGTCGAGACTCTAGTCGAAGTCGGACTCCACCTTCTACTTGGCTGGCTCCCCCCAGGTAGAGACTCTAGTAGAAGCCAAGTTCCTCCTCGAGTCCTTCCGCTGGGTTGGCTCCCCCCAGGTCAAGACTCTAGACGATGTTGGGCTCCACCTTCTACTGGGCTAGCTCTCCTCAGGTCGAGACTCCAGTAGAAGCCAAGTTCCTCGATGAATCCTTCTACCAGGCTAGCTGCCCCCAAGTTGAGACTCCAGCAGAAGCCAAGTTCCTCCTTGAGTCCTTCCATTGGGTTGGCTCCCCCCAGGTCGAGACTCCAACCGAAGCCAAGTTCCTCGAGTCCTTTTGCTGGGTTGGCTCCCCCCAGGTCGAGACTCCAACCGAAGCCAAGTCCCTCAATGAATCCTTCTGCCAGGCTCTCTCCCCCCAGGTCGAGACTCTAGTAGAAGCCAAGTTCCTCCTCGAGTCCTTTCGCTGGGTTGGCTCCCCCTAGGTCGAGACTCTAGCAAAAGTCGGACTCCACCTTTTGCTGAGCTAGCTCCCCCCAGGTCAAGACTCCAGCAGAAGCCAAGTTCCTCGATGAATCCTTCTGTTGGGCTGGCTCCCCCCAGGTCGAAACTCCAGCAGAAGCCAAGTTCCTCGACGAATCCTTCTGCTGGGCTGGCTTCTCTTAGGTTAAGACTCCAGCAGAAGCCAAGTTCCTCCTCGAGTCCTTCCGTTGGGTTGGCCCCCCTAGGTCGAGACTCCAGCAGAAGCCAAGTTTTTCCTCGAGTCCTTCTGTTGGGTTGGCTCCCCCCAGGTCGAGACTCTAGTCGAAGTCGGACTCCACCTTCTGCTGGGCTGGCTCCTCCCAGGTCGAGACTCCAGTAGAAGCCAAGTTCCTTGATGAATCCTTCTGCTGGGCTGGCTCCCCCCAGGTCGAGACTCCAGCAAAAGCCAAGTTCCTCCTTGAGTCTTTCCGCTGGGTTGGCTCCCCCCAGGTCGAGACTCCAACCGAAGTCGGACTCCACCTTCTGCTGGGCTGGCTCTCCTCAGGTCGAGACTCCAGCAGAAGCCAAATCCCTCTTCGAGCCCTTTCACTGGGTTGGCTTCCCACAGGTCGAGACTCTAGCAGAAGCCAAGTTCTTCCTCGAGTCCTTCTGCTGGGTTGGCTCCCCCTAGGTCGAGACTCCAACCGAGGTCGAACTCCACCTTCTACTGGGCTAGCTCCCCCCAAGTCGAGACTCCAGTAGAAGCCAAGTTCCTCGATGAATCCTTCTGCTTGGCTGGCTCCCCCAAGGTCGAGACTTCAGCAGAAGCCATGTTCCTTCTTGAGTTATTTCACTAGGTTGGCTCTTCCCAGGTTAAGACTCCAGTCGAAGTCGGACTCCACCTTTTGCTAGGCTGGCTTCTCCTAGGTCAAGACTCTAGCAGAAGCCAAATTCCACTCCGAGCCCTTCCACTAGGTTGGCTCCCCCTAGGTCGAGACTCCAGCAGAAGCCCAAATTCCTCTTTGAGTTCTCCCACTAGGCTTGCTCCCCTAAAGTGCACGTCCATGGAAGGCACAGCTGCAGCCTAGAACTCAGTTTCAAACCCTGAAGGCCCCTCAACCAAGTCACGAAAGCAAGCCCTTCACAGCCCCGGCGGGCCTCCTTCGGAGCAGCTCAAGCAGAGAAAAGAAGAGAAGGAAGAAGAAAAAGAGATAAGAAGAAGAAGTGCACATTGGACAAAACAAAAGCCTTTATTGATCAAAAGTCTCTTACATCTTATGGAGGTCCCCGATAGGTCAGGAAGCCTCCCAGAGATCTAAATTACAGATAAGAAGGGATCCTCCCTAATTATGGGTCCTATTCCTGGAAGCAGTTGGAGGAATGCCAGTCCCTCCCTCTGTTAGATGTATGCCCTAAATCCAAGTTGGCTTGATATATTTTAATTTTCGGGCATGAACTTTGTACTTAATTTTTTTTATTAATAAAAGGGTATTAGTTTCATTCATATTGATGTATCTATGAATCGTCCATGGAGTTAATGGGCAATGACACATATTTTCAAGAGTTAAGAATCTGAGACATTTCAATGCAGGGTCTCGAAAGAAGTAGAATGCTAAGAGAAGGTGAGATGGTCCTACGTATCGGAAACGGAGCAAAAGTTGCTGCTCAAGTCGTTAGATCATATTCTCTTGTGTTATCTTTAGGATTTAGATGAGTTTTTAGTGACTGTTATTTTGTGCCTAGAGCTAGTAGAAATTTGATTTTTGTCTCTGTGCTAGCACAGGAAGGATTTGAATTTATATTCAATAAAGATTTTTGTAGTATTTATTTGAGAAATAAATTGGTTGTAAAAGCTATTTTAATAGACAATCTCTATCATTTGCATATAGATGCATCTTTGAACATTAACGAGAAAATTAAAGTGAATGCCATAGGACATAAACGTCCTAGAGATGACCTAAATGATAGATTTATGTGGCATCTAAAGCTCGATCATATAGATGAGGACATAATTAATAAACTGAAAAGGGATGGGATCCTAGATTCAGTTAATTCTAAATCATACCCACCTTGTGAGTCATGTTTTCAAGGCAAAATGACCAAGTTACCCTTTGTAGGACATGGGGAGAGGGCCACAGAATTACTTGCCCTGGTACACACTGATGTGTGTGGTCCATTTGATGTGCAGTCCAGGGATGGTTTTTACTAATTCATAACCTTTACTGATGATTATTCACGGTATGGTTATGTGTTTCTTATTAGACATAAATCTGAAGCTTTTGAAAAGTTCAAGGAATTCAGACATGAGGTAGAAAAATAAATAGGTAAAACTCTTAAGGTTCTTCGATCAGATCAAGGAGGAGAATACCTTAGTAGAAAATTTTTAGATTATCTTAAGGATAATGGCATAGTCTCACAATGGACTCCACCAGGTATGTCTCAGCTTAACGGGATGTTTGAGAGGAGAAACAAGACATTATTAGATATGGTCCGATCCATGATGAGCTTCACTGACTTGTCTTTATTTCTTTGGGGAGATGCCCTACAAACTTCAATTTATATTCTAAATAGGGTTCCATCTAAATCTGTTACTACCATACCATATAAGATTTGGCATGGTAAGAAACCAAGTCTTGCTCATTTCAAGATTTGGGGATGTCCAGCTTATGTCAAAAGACTAATGGCAGACAAGTTGGAATCTAGATCTGTGAAAGCTCGGTTTATAGGATATCCTAAAGAAACTTTAGGATATTACTTTTACCTTCTAGAAGATCATAATGTGATTGCAAGTAGACATGCCACATTTCTTGAAAAACAGTTTATTTAAGAAGGTGGTAGTGGGAGGTTCATTGAGCTCGATGAGAAAGTCTCTAAACAACAGCCAGCTATAGAACAGATCAAACCTAATCAACCAATACACATAAATGCTCTTCCACCTCGTAGGTCTATTAGAGTCTCCAAACCTCCTGAAAGGTACTTGGGTATGCTTATAGAGGATTTAAAGGAAATGTTTCTTGTTGGGGACAAGGATCAATTGATTGATCCTAAGACTTATGATGAGGTGATGTCAGACATCGACTCCAAGGAATGGTTGAATGCTATGAAGTCAGAAATTGATTCAATGCATTCTAACCAAGTTAGGTCCTTAGTGGATCTACCAGAGGGTATTGTACCTATTGGTTGTAAATGGATCTACAAAAGGAAAATAAGTGCAGATGGTAAGGTAGAGACCTTTAAAGCTAGATTGGTGGCGAAAGGATATAGTCAACGTGAAGGCATTGACTATCATGATACCTTTTCACCAGTAGCTATTCTGAAGTCCATCCATACATTGCTTGCAATTGTAGCATATCATGATTATGAGATATGGCAGATGGATGTGAAAACTGCATTCCTGAATGGATATCTTGAGGAAGATATCTATATGGAGTAGCCTTTGGGTTTCACTTCCAATGATGAAAATCATAAGGTCTGCAAGCTACATAGATCAATCTACAAATTGAAGCATGCTTCTCGGAGTTGGAATAATCGTTTTGATGAGTCTCCAAACCTCTTGAAAGGTACTTGGGTATGCTTACAAAGGATTTAAAGGAAATGTTTCTTGTTGGGGATAAGGATCAATTGATTGATCCTAAGACTTATGATAAGGCGATGTCAGACATTGACTCCGAGAAATGGTTGAATGCTATGAAGTCAGAAATTGATTTAATGCATTTTAACCAAGTTTGGTCCTTAGTGGATCCACCAGAGGGTATTGTACCTATTGGTTGTAAATGATCTACAAAAGGAAAATAGGTGCATATGGTAAGGTAGAGACCTTTAAAGCTAGGTTAGTGGCGAAAGTGTATAGTCAATGTGAAGGCATTGATTATCATGATACCTTTTCACTAGTAGCTATGCTGAAGTCCATCCATATATTGCTTGCAATTGCAGTATATCATGATTATGAGATATGGCAGATGGATGTGAAAACTGCATTACTGAATGGATATCTTGAGGAAGATATTTATATGGAGCAGCCTTTGGGTTTCACTTCCAATGATGAAGATCATAAGGTCTGCAAGCTGCATAAATCAATCTACGGATTGAAGCAAGCTTTTCGAAGTTGGAATACTCAAGTTGATGATGCAATCAAATCGTTTGATTTTATGAAAAATGAGAATGAGCCATGTGTTTACAGGAAGGCCAGTGGGAGGGCAGTGACATTCCTTGTATTGTACGTTGATGACATCCTCCTTATAGGGAATGATATTCCCATGTTGACTTCGATCAAAAGTTGGTTATCTAAGAAATTCTCTATGAAAGACTTAGGTGAAGCATCTTATATTTTGGGGATTAAGGTCTATAGAGATAGATCTAATCGGATGCTTGGCCTTTCATGAAAATTGAACATAGAGGAAGTGCTTAAAAGGTTCAGCTTGGAGAACTCTAAAAGAGGATTGTTACCTCTTCGGCATGGCATTAATCTCTCCAAGAAAATGTGTCCCAACACACTTAAAGAGATTAGATGCATGAGTAAGATTCCATATGCTTCGACAATTGGAAGCCTTATGTATGTCTTGTTGTATACTCGACCTGATATAGCTCTTGCTGTGAGTGTCACGAGCAGATATCAGTCAAATCCAAGTAAAAAATATTGGATAGCTGTGAAGAACATTCTTAAGTACTTGAGAAGGACTAAAGATTTGTTCTTAGTCTTTGGAGAGAGTTCAGAATTAGGGATAAAGGGATACACATACTCAGACTTTATGTTTGATCTTGATGATAGAAAGTCTACATCAGGGTCTGTGTTTTTATGCAATGGTGGGGTAACTAGTTGAAAAAGTTCCAAGTAGCCCATCATAGCAGATTCAACAATGGAAGCAGAGTACATCGCTACCTCTAAAGCTGTAAAAGAAGCCTTCTAGTACAAAAAGTTCATTGCGGAGCTTGGAGTGATGCCATCCCCATATATTGTGATAATAATGGTACAATAACTCTTGCTAAGGAGCCAAGGTCTCACCAGAAGTCTAAGCATATTGAGCGGCGATTTCATATCATATGCGACTATCTCGAGAAAAACTATGTTAAGGTATGAAGAGTAGACTCCACGGACAACGTGGTAGACCCACTAACTAAGACTCTGAGCCAACAGAAGGCTGAAGTCCACTTTGAGAAAATGGGACTTAGATATATAGCCATTTGGCTTTAGTGCAAGTGGGAGATTGTTAGATGTATGCCCTGAAAGCCATGTTGGCTTGACACATTTTAATTTTATGGCATGAACTTTGTACTTAATTTTTCTTATTAATTAAATGGGCATTAGTTTTATTCATATTGTTGTGTCTATGAATCATCCATGGAGTTAATGGACAATGATATATATTCTCAAGAGTTAAGAATTTGAGGCATGTGTCTTTATAGATTAACTCCTAAAGGCTCCTGATTGTTGGAATATCACGAGGACGGTGATTGATCTATTAAAATCGGTACACAGATCACTTCCCTTTCTGGGTAGATGAGTCTCTGACCTATAGTATGGTGACACTGGAGTGAGAGTGCAGGTGTTGATAGAGATCAACGGTACTGAGTGTGACCAAGTATAAGAAGTTATACGGATGACTACTCACTCGTCGATAACTTCCTGATGCTGTAGTTATGTGAATAGTTCCTTGACCTAGAGTGTCTCGGCTACTCACAATAAGGTTGCTATAGTTTGACAGCACAATCACATGGTTCCTATCCATACGGGACCTTGCGGTGTTCGTTTGGTACAGTAATGTAGGAGTAGGGTGTTCACTTGTAGGGAGCTATCAGCCTTAGTAGTAAGGATAATCCTATGCAAGCTTAATGAGACTATGTCCAGAAGTTTATGGCCATAGCAGGGTGATAATGAAAAGGTGTTTTCATTAGTATCACAATTAGACTTGAGTCGATTAGGTTAAGCATATGATTGATGGGTTTGACGAGTATCAGTAACCAACATCATTTCAGGATTTTGATAGATGAACCGAATCACATGGTAACTACACCTAGGAGTTACAATCTTATTTTGCTGGGTTGCCACTACATACTGCTAGGTATCACTGGTGGATTATGAGAGTCCGTTAGTATCATTCTCGGATCGATGATCCTAATTAGGGTTGAGTTGAAATTGTTTCAGTCTATCGAAAGGAGTTTTGATGATATATAATGGAGATTATAGCATGTCTCATTACCAGACAGGATAGGACCTGAAGGGTCACACACATTAGGAGCTCAGGTAACCAATCAGCAAATCAATTTGGACCTAATTGTAAGTATTACAATTAATATTTGACCTAATTATAAATGTTACAATTAATTGATTATGGATTAATTATTAATTAAATTAGATTTAATTTAATTGAGTTAAACTAAATTAATTAATCCTAATTGATTCAGGTCAATGTCCACTTCGAAATGGTTCGATCAGATTTAAAATCGGCTTCAGTTTGACTGTAAAATCATTACATTTTGACCAAGACCTAGAGTCCAGTTAGATTGGGACTCTCTCTCCATGTCTCCCCCTCCCTCCACACGCCTACCTTGTGGGCCCTTGTGTTTGGGCGACAAAAGAGAGGAAGCGTGAAATAAGAGGGGCGCTAATTGCTATTTGGCATGAAGAATTAAGAGAGGGAAGAGTCCTTCTCTTCCACTCTTAATTTTCAACCAGTTGAAATTGAAACACCGGTATTTTGTTTTCAAAAAAAGAGGAGACTTTTACCGTGAAATAATATATAAAAGGGGAGAGAAAAGGGTGGCCAAATAGAAGAGAAGAAATATTGGCGTGAATTAATTTTGGGCATGCTTCTTCTTGGACGTCTTCTAGGGAGTCTCTCTCCTAAGGCCAACATCTCCTCTTCCTTTTATATGCTTTCTTCTTCCTTCTCAGAGATCTAGAGAGATACTCTACTAAAGAAAGAAGAGAAAAAGGGTCCAAAAGATCTTGCATAGACTAATTTGTAAGATAGAAGCCGAAAGCCGATCCGGATTTGGATTGGCACAGTTTTTAAAGCGAGTGATTTGCTGAAAGAGAAGAGGGCTGCAAGGATCTAGCAGTCCGGTGCCCTCTATAACTCGGTTGTGAGAGCTTTGTATGGATATCAGCAGAGGCCGGGTGATTGCCCGGCTTCAATAGAATCCCGACTTTCAATAGCGAATCTGCATGCTTTTCAGAGCAGTCCCAAATAGCAATCTATGTAAGTATTTTATGCTTAAAATAATTTTTTATTTCAGATCTAATATTTTTTTCATGTTATTCAGCATGTTAGGAATTTATAATAAATAAATTAGATTTATTTATGATTTGCATGATTAGATATAAACTCATTTTTATATTTGCTTCCTTTGGTCAGGCTTTTGATGCCTGATTTTATGCAACATACTTTCCTGTTCCTGGAAGAATTCCAATATATTCCTCTTGGCATCAATAGTAGATAATCTCTCTCCTAGGGTGCCAAGTTCTCCTCTCCCTTTTATTTATTTTTTCCTTCCTTGTGTGAGATCTAGAGATATATTCTACAAGAGAAAGAAGAAAGAAAGATGTCCTACATCTTGCAAACTCAGTTTGCAAGATACGAGCCAGTTCAAGAAAAATCGGTCCAAATTCGAATCGGTACAGTTTTTAAAGTGACTGATTTACTGAAAGAGGAGGGAGTTGCAAGGATCTAACAGTCCAGTGTCTCTACGTCTCGGTTATGTGAGCTCTGTGTGGATACCAGCAGAGGCTGGGCGATTGCGCGGCTCCGGTACAATCCTGGTTTCAAAAGTGGATCAACATGTTTTTCAGAGCAGACCAAGATAGTGATCCAGGTATGTTTTATATTCAAAATAATTTTATTTTTAGATCTAATATTTTTTTCATATATTACAGCATGTTAGGAATTTATGATGAATAAATTAGATTTATTTATAAATTATATCTTTAGATATAAAATAGTTTTTATATCTACTTCCGCTGCATCGGGCTTTTGATGCCTGATCGATTGCAATATACTGTTCTTGGAAGAAATTCAACAGTGGTATTAGAGTCACGTTATCCTTTCTTTAACATACATGGATGAGGATTAGATCTGAAAAACATTCAGATCAGATAGATAAATTATGATTGTATCAAATCTATGCTGAATATGAGATTGTTCTAGTATAGAATTGTTATGTTTTGAAAACTATTTTCAAAATTAAAATCATAATTATTAGATCTGAAATTAAAAATTATAATCTAAAAATTAATTGATCAAAGGTTGCACAAAGTGATTATAAGGTTGTCCTGCTATAGGGTTTACCCCTATAGTGCAAAGATTGTCCTACTTTAATGTATACCTATTTTTGAAAAAGGATTTTCAAAAGGGTTTTGATCGATTTATGATTATATATATGATATGTTGTTAAGCATGTTTTAGATCTATTTAATTACATTAGATGTAGTTTAATTATATGATCTAACATGTTGATGTATGTGATGCACCAAATTAGGTTTACATCTTAATTTTGATTCATGATTATAAGCCATTAATATAATGCAATTGAACCTATTTTAAAATTGATTTGATCTAGAAAATCAAATTAGGTGCATGAGGGTTTGGGTTGAACAAATTAGGTCTAGTCACCTTAAAATTATTTTTAGATGATGTCTGGTCAGATCGATTTATTTGATTGTGAATCGATAAGTTAAGACCTAATTTAGCTCAGTGATTAGCCTAGATCACTATATTGACCTAATTGAATCTTATCAATCAATTGGTATCTAAGGAAGGTTTTGATCATGATTTTTAATTGGTGCTAACTCTTTCTCAATCAACTAGTTTAACGAAAAGAGGGAATATGGCTGAACCCTCCCATGTATCAAATTGACCTGGCCAATTTGGTTGATTAAGTTTTCAATAGGGTCACTTTTGATTTGAGTTCACCCATGCTAGCTATTTTAAGTCAGACATGAGATTGTGCTGACTTAATGTAATTGGTCAAACTTGATTTGGCTGATCAATTTAGAAGAGACCTGAACCTAAGCTCCTAATAAATATTAAGTCTTAGGTCTTCCACCATTGTAGGTGTGCGGGTGTCCTATTGGTGTTGATTATTCTCGACTGGTTACAATGGTCTAGTTGCATCGGGAAGACACAACCACCCTATTAAGCATTAAATGTTGTTAGGCACTGATGGGGTTGGGCCCAATAAATGGGTACGTTGAGGGACTCAATGATGGCTTTGTCTAGCAGGAGTGGTGGGTCTGACTTAACTAATGATTGGACCAATAAACGGTCATGTTGAGGTTCCATGATTCAGAGACCAAGATGCTACAATTCGTATTAGATACATTAGACAAGAGTTGGTGACTTATTGGTGTAGCGTGTTACCAATAACCGGGCACGGTGAGGTGCCACACATTGATGGGACCGTAGCATCCACTAGAAACCTAGAGTCGCAGGGTTTCCGCATCTCCACGGGAAGTGTGAGAGATTCAAGAAAATAGTGGAAGTTCTAAAATTATTTTTTTAAAGACCCTAGAATAATTTTTATAATTAAGTATAAAGCATCTAATTTGAATCTTCTAGTCTTGCAGTTAACCATGTTTGCTTCAAATCCTTTAGCTTGTATTCTAGAGACAAACTGACTTGTAGGCCTTAATTTCAAAGATTGGTTGAGAAATATCAAAATTATTTTGCGTTCTGAAAAGTTGGGCTATGTGCTTGACCAAGAAGCTCCCGTCTTACCTGACCATCTAAATACTCATCAAATGACTGCATATGAAAAATGGATGGAAGATGATAATAAGGTTAAGTGTTACATGTTGGCCTCAATGCCAAATGAATTGCAGAGCCAACATGAGGATATGCCAACTACTAAATCGATTCTGATTCACCTACAAAAGTTATATGGTGAACAAAGTTGGATTACATGCTTCGATGTGTCGAAAAGACTTTTCAACAACAAGATGTGCGAAGGGCAATCAATCTACGATCATTGTTTGTCAATGATCAAGGATATTGAACAGTTTGAGAAGCTGGGCATTCCTATTTACAAGGAGCTTCAGGTGGATTTGATCCTCCAGTCCTTGACTAGTTCATATGCTCAGTTTGTTATGAATTATAATATGAACAAGTTCAATTACACTTTACCTGAATTATTGAACATGTTGGTAAGCAATGAGGGGACCCTAAAGACTTCAAGCGGCTCTGTTTTCTCTGTGGAGCAGTCTTCCTACAAAAGAAAGTCTACATGGAAGAAAAAAAAATATGTAAAGAAGCACAAGAAGGAGAATAAATAGAAGATAAAGGACACTCCCAAGAAAGCCAAGCTTAGCAAAGAAAAATGTTTTCACTACAATACAGATAGCCACTGGAAAAGAAATTGTCCTCTCTACCCGAAAAGCTTAAAGAAACAGAAGGAGGATGCACCTTCTGAAGGTAAGTCCATACTCATTATTGAATCTAACCTAATGGTTTCATCTATTTCCAGTTAGATTTTAGACTCTAGCTCTAGTGCCTATATATGTATTTCAATACAGGGCCTGGAAAGATGCCACGTACTGGTGTCGGGTGACCCGAACGCTTCGTTTCTAGAAGATTCGCTTCGACCCAGGAGAAGCATTTATGACCGTCGTCGGAAAGCCAAGCACCACGCAACCCCTATCAATGCGAAGGCATGGTTTGTGAAGCACAGGCATGCAGAGATGTTGGAAAAGCAAGAGACGTCCCAACCACGTCAACATGATCATTACTCTCTGTGCCCTGAGTGTCATACCATCTTTCAGGCTCGAGAGTGGGGGGAAACTGATACGGCTGTATCAGTTGATGTGGAGTCTATCTAGATGCCGGTTGTCAGTTAATAGGTAAAGGTGCCACCTGAATAGGAAGAGGTGCCACCTGAGCATGGCACCCAAGCGAGGAGCAGAAGTGAGCCCCCTGTCGAGGTCAGCACCTGGCTGGGGTTGAGCTCATCCTGCCACCAACTGGAGGAAGAAGGATGATAGAGATTCAAATCATGGCAATAAAGAGGGCAGTCTTCATCAAAACCCCGCTGCTGGGATGGTATGATTGGCAGGCAGCGAGCCACTGCCTAAGGCTTATAAAGGGAGGTGCCTCGTCGGAGCATTAGGGTCCCCTCAGGCCCCAATTTATACTGATCGGGAAGGGACACCCTGTTCGAGGCATGGTACCCTTCCACCTATCGCTTGCATCACCCACAAAAAGAAGGTCACGCTAGAGGATTCAAAACCTAGGGCGGCCACCCGCATACCAATGCTCTGTCAAGCTTTCCAAAACATGATGATCAACCAGAATGTTAGAGCCAGCGACATAACTCCCTACCCTGAAAGGAGAAAGGGGAGCTCATGCATAGTCCCGCATGCTATCAGGTGTTGTTGCCCAGATGGCTTCCTAAGAGGGGGGTGAATTGGGATTCTAAAAACTTTTAGCAAGTATGTGCAATTTAAAATCCTTTTGGTATTATTGTGCAATATGTAATGTAGAAGCAATTAAGTAAATGCATAAGGTAAAATAAGCACAAACAAAAACACAAGGAATTTAGAGTGGTTCAGAGCAACCGGCTCCTACATCCACTACCCAAGGACCACTTGGGATTCCCACTATATCCCCCAATCGGAATACAGTCGGATTGTTTTAAACAGTTTCATAATCCAAACCTATACACTTTGGTTTTACCGGGATCACCAAAGAAAATCCAACACCCTTTGGTTTTAAACAGAATCACCAAAGAAACCATAATCTTGGTTTTATACCGGGATCACCAAGAACCCAACTTAGGCTTTCACAAGGTTCACCTAAAAACCTTTAACCCTCTCTTAAGACACAGTCCCTTGCTGTTCTTAGAGAGAAAACAAAGATATATTAAAAATATAAAGCAACTATACAACAAACTGAGTTTGTTTAAATGATGTCGATGTAGATCAAGGTGAAGCCTAGCCTTGAATGCTCTTTTAATGCTCTTCAAGCTGCTTCTTTACTTCTTTAAGAAGTGGATTCAATGATGAAGAGAAGTTGGTGGAGCTTTGAATCTTATCTTGAATGCTCTTGAAGTGGGTTGGTGAAAGACTTGAAGACTTTTCAAATTCCCATGATAAATCAATGAATAATCTCTCAAAAATTGTTTAATCCATCAAAAATACTCCATTTTATAGTTTTCCATGAGATATAGCCGTTGTAGAGCCTAGGGAAATGGGAAAAAGTTGTTGGAGACCTTTTGGAGTTCAAATTCAACTTTCAGCAACTAGTCGTTAGATTGTAGAAAATGGTCACTCGAGTCGGCTCGAGGTCCACGAGTCGGCTCGAAGTCTCAGACAGCCCAAACAAAAATTTTGTACGAGTCAGCTCTTGAAGTTGGAGTCGGCTCGAACCTTCAATCAATACAAATTCACATTTTCCTTGAGTCGGCTCTTCAAGGTAGAGTCGGCTCGAAGTCTCAGTCACCAACAAACACAACTCTGGACGAGTCGGCTCTTCTGGGCTTGAGTCGGCTTGAGGTCTCAGACTTCAAAAATATTGGTTCTTCAATAAGTCGGCTCTTGGGGCTTGAGTCAGCTCGAGGTACTGAAACTCTGAAAATTTTTTGTGCCATGCCAGGAGTCGGCTCTTGATACATGAGTCGGCTCTTGCAAAAACTTCTTTTAAAGCTTCAAACTTCTCCAAAATTCTTCAATATATGAATCCAACAAGAGCTAATCTACTCACTCCTATTTTATAATTTTATAGCCCTTTTACAAAATTACATAGTTGAAAAATTAGGGCTTTTACAACTTGAAGTGCATAAGAGTCTATACAATGTTGGATTACCTTTCAACCAATTTGAAAACCAATTAAAGTAAAGATAAACATTTTCCTGCAAAAACTTCTCAAGTAATTAAAAGAATTAGTAACACATACATGCTCCAATATTTTGTGATCATCAAAATCATTCCAGGGGTCAATAATCTCCCCCTTTTTGATGATGACAAAACACTGGGCATGAACATGATTTAAGACACTTTACAATTACTATGTATCATATTCACATGTATCAAAGAATATTTAACATAGTGTCTATCAAACCAAATTGAGTATCAAATTGTTAAACTGAAGAGTATCAAATTGTTAAACTAAAAAAGTATCAACACAATGTATCACAATGTATCATCCATGAGTATCGAAACTTCATAATATTAACTTGTATTTGAAGTGAGTTTAATAAAAACTTAACACAAGCTCCTCCTTACTAATATAATCCCCCCCTTACTAATGTAATAATATTTTCTTCATATTTACTTTCATATTCACACTTTCATGCATATTCATTCCCATTTTCATGCACACTCTTCTCTCCTTTCTCCCTTCTCCCCCTTTTTGTCATCAACAAAAAAGTATATAAAAAGGAGAACATTCATTCACAAATTAAGTCATTCACAATATGTATTAGATGTATTATAATATATATATATATATGAAAAGTGTCAATACAATAGTGATACAATACAAAAGTGCCACAGCACGACAAAAGTAGTATCACAAACAATAAAATATGCTAAACATAAAGTCCTAAAACATCAAAATGAAGGACTAGGGTCATCACCACTAGTCTCTTCCTCACTAGAGGAGAAATCGACCTCTAAAATACCAGGAGTAGGCTTGAATTTAGGGAACTTAGGCCTAAGGTTCCCAAGTCTGGTCTTAACAGGAGTAGTAGTCTTAGAGGTTATAGGTTTAGCTTTAGCAGTATACTTAAAAGAAATCATGATAGGAGTAGGTCGAGCAGTAGGAGGATCAACAGATAAGACAAGGGTGCTGGTAGTAGACAAAATCCCTATCGCCGGAGTGTCTCCAACATTAGAACTCGGATCCTCAATACCAATGCCAGCTTCAGTAGGAGTAGCAGATGTAGGAATGTAGTGGAGTGTACTGCCTCTCCCTGCCCATAATCTATGCTAATGTCCGGTGCTGCTATAGGAGTAGGTGCAGAGTGACTGGCTGCTCTAATCTGCTAAAAAATAGTCAGAATGTCCTGAAAACCCTGATGCATCTCTGACTGAAGTGCCAGTATCCTGGCATCTGCTCTGATCTCCCTCTTTGAAGACTAGAGATCTCATCCAGTATGCACTGTAGTCTATCATCATCACCTGATCTAACAGCAGTCGATCCTCTAACAGGTAATTAAGGTGTAGAAGGAGCTGGCTCTGAAGGTCCAGCCTCGTCAGCATGTGGCTCCGCCTCGGCATCCTGTCACTGTGCTGCCTGATCATCCTCTCCTGAATCCTCATCAGAATGTGTCATTGGAAGTCCTGAACTCTTCTTGATCCAGTAACACTCTACCTTCAAGAATCCCATCATGGTCAAAGATTTTATGTTGCATTTGTCTGTATGCAATAATGGTCTGCTATCTTCCCCAGATAAATCAACCTGGGCATCTTAAAACAGTAGGTAAAAACCATGCCATACGGAAGACATGCTCGTGCCCTACGAGCAACTTCCCTCATCTGAGATAACATAATAAAAGGTGAGTTGAGGGCCTCCCCCTCAACTAAACATCTCATAAAGACTAGGTCTCTCTTACTCACATAGTCGAATCTCCCAGTCCAGGGTAGAAAGATGCGGCTAATGATGTTATGTAGCAACCTCATCTCCAATGAGAGTTGGTTGGCTCTAACATGTATCACACCAGTCACATTAGTCCTTTCAAGTATAATTCTTAGTGTTTTCTGTTTGTCCTTCAATATTAAATAACTTTCTCCCTCTTTAGGTATTTGAAGAACATTAGACAATTTTTGCTCACTGATCTCAATGTGTTTCCCCTTCACAACAGATTCAATATGAAAAGCACCCAAAGACATATTCTCGAAAAACTGTCTAACAAGATTAGGATATGTAGGAAGATTAAGCATGCAAAAATCCTTCCAACCTTATCCAACTAACCAATCACCAATTTTCAAGCTCTCTTGTTCTAGAAATGAGAAATCAATGCATCAGCTTGAGGTTACTTGCCTATTTCCCATCAAAATTATGTGCCTTGGAGCTTCTTGTTCCTCTTCATGCTATTCTTGTGGTTCCTCTGATGGATTTGAAGTATCAAGCCTCCGTTTGGTCCTCCTTTCCTCTGCCACTGACCGAACAACCTTCTTAGCCTTCTTTGCCATGGCTTTCCTATGAGCCATCTAGGTTAGATTAGGGTTTTGGAATGGTGTAGAGGTGTTATAAGGATTTTTCTTAGGTTAAGGAAAGGAAACGGCTAAGGGAAAATAAGAAGGGTGGAAAGAAATACCAAATTCAAACCTATGATGCCCTATTTAAAAAGCATCGACCCAACTCTCGAGTCGGCTCACTGAAACAGCAGGTGGCTCGAGTCGGCTTGACCCCAAATCTAAGTCAAAACTTGAAAAATGATAAAATAACTTTCTATGGGTTTCTTAGTACTAGAGAAGGTTGTAGTAAGCTCTAAAAGGAATTTTGAAATGTCTAGATAATTTTTCCTTATTTTTTGAAAAATTAGGTCAAAACATTTATAATGGATCGCACAAGCCTAATTCGCCTCTAATCTTTTCAAATCTATCTTGACTAAGGGGTTTAGTAAAAATGTCAGCAAGTTGATCTTTAGTAGGTATAAATTCTAATTCAACAACATTATTTAAAATATGATCTCGAATGAAATGATGTCTAATTTCTATATGCTTAGTTCGAGAATGCTAAATTGAATTTCTAGATAAATTAATAGAACTAGTGTTATTACATTTAATAGGAATTTTAGATTGTACAATACCATAATCTTTTAGTTGTTGCTTGATCCACAATACTTGTGCACAATAGCTCCCCGCAGCCACATATTCTATCTCAGCAATAGACAGTGCTACATAGTTCTGTTTACGACAGTACCATGAAATCAAGTTGACACCTAGAAATTGACAAGCGCCACTTGTGCTTTTTCTATCACTTTTATAGCCTCCATAATCAGCATCAGAATAACTAATTAATTTTAAAGATGAATGCTTAGAATACCATAATCCCAGATTGCGTGTGCCTTTAAGATACTTGATGATTCTTTTAACAGCTATGATGTGTGACTCTTTTGGATTAGATTGAAAACATGCACACATACAAACACTAAATAAAATATCAAGTCTACTGGTAGTTAAATAAAGTAAAGAACCGATCATACCTCTATACAGTTTTTGATCAATATTTATGCCATTTTCATCTTTATCAAGTCTACATGTAGGATTCATGGGTGTTCCAATTTCTTTGCTTGATTCTATAACAAACTTTTTGATAATCTCTTTGATATACTTGGCGTGGTTGATCAGGATACCTTCCTTTGTTGTTTGATCTAAAGCCCGAGGAAGTAACTCAGCTCACCTATCAAACTCATTTCGAATTCACCCTGCATTAACTTAGCAAAGTCTTGACACAAAGATTCATCAGTAGATCCAAATATTATATTATCAACATATATTTGAACAACTAAAATATCATTGTCTTTTCTTTGAGTAAACAGTGTAGTGTCAACACTACCTCTTACAAAATTATTACCAATTAAAAACTTACTTAATCTGTCATACCAGGCTCTAGGTGACTGTTTAACACCATACAAAGCTTTATTCAATTTAAAAACATGATTTGGAAATGCGTGATCGATAAAACCCGATGGTTGTTCGACAAAAACTTCTTCAGATAAAAAATCATTTAAAAATGCACTCTTTATGTCTATTTGAAATAATTTGAAATTCATAAAGCATGCATATGCTAGTAGTAATCTAATAGCCTCTAGCCTAGCTACTGGTGCATAGGTCTCATCAAAATCTATTCCCTCTTCTTGATTATAACCTTGAGCTACCAGTCTAGCCTTATTCCTAATTACATTACTTTGCTCATCAAGTTTATTTCTATAAACCCATCTAGTACCTATAATAGGATAGTCATTAGGTCTTTCTATTAGAGTCCAAACATTATTTTTCTTAAATTGGTTTAACTCATCATGCATAGCCAACATCCAATTAGGATCAATTTTAGCTTTTTCTATAGTGTGAGGTTCTACATGAGAAACAAAAGTAATCAAGTTATGTGCATCCCTATGTGTAGCTCTAGTTCTAACATCTTGAGATGGATCTTTTATAATTAGTTCTTTCGGATGTGAGTGTACATATCTCCATACTTTAGGTATATCATCATGATTTTTGCTTACCACTTTTCCATGTTATTCGCTTGTTTGTTTGTCTTGGAGAGTCAAATCCTTTAGTCCATGTTCTAGTGTACCTGTATCATCATCAGTACGATCTTCTTTTCTAGAAGAAATAATGTCAGATTCATTGAAAACAACATATATTGATTCTTCCACGGTCAAAGTTCTTTTGTTGAAAACTTGATAGGCTTTACTATTTAAAGAATAACCAAGAAAAATAGCCTTATCAGATTTTGCATCAAATTTACTAAGATTATCTTTACCATTATTAAGAACAAAATATTTACAGCCGAAAACAAAAAAATAATTGATATTAGGCTTTCTATTGTTTCACAGTTCATAGGGGATTTTTCTAATGATAGGTCTAATTAAAACTTTGTTCAAAATATAGCAAGCGGTATTTACAACTTCTGTCCAAAAATATTTTGAAAGATTTCCTTCACAAAGCATTGTTCTGGACATCTCTTTCAAAGTTTGATTCTTTCTTTCTACAACATCATTTTGCTGTGGTGTTCAAGGAGCTAAGAAGTTGAGATCTATACCATGCTTTGTGCAAAAATGATCAAAATATTGATTTTCAAATTCCATACCATGACACTACGAATAGAAATAACAAAAAGATTTTTTAAATTTGAAACTCTTTTATAAAACTTTTTGAATACTTTAAAATTCTCATCTTTATGTTTAATGGAGAAAACCCATGTATATCTTGAAAAATTATCTACAATCATAAGACCATATTTCATACCACCTAGGCTTGTTATCCTAGTAGGTCCAAATAGGTCCATGTGAAGTAGCTCTAAGGGTCTAGTAGTGGAAATAATATTTTTGGATTTAAAACTCCCCCTCACTTGCATTCCTAATTGACAAGCATCGCAAACATAATCAAAATTTACCTTGAAATTTGGCAAACCTTTAACTAAATCTTTTGAAATAAGTTTTGCTATAGTATCCATACTAGCATGTCCAAGTCACCTATTGTTGGAATTCTCCCAGGAACAAGAAAGTATGTTGCATAAAATCAGGCATCAAAAGCCTGATCGCAGCAAAAGCAGATATAAAAAAAATAATTTTATATCTAATCATGCAAATCATAAATAAATCTAATTTATTTATCATAAATTCCTAACATGCTGCATAATATGAGAAAAATATTAGATCTAAAATAAAAATTATTTTAAGCATAAAATACTTACAGGATCGCTATTCGGGCATGCTCTAAAAAGCATGCAGATCCGCTACTAAAAAGCCGGGATTCTGTCGCAGCCACGCAATCACCCGAGCTCTGCTGGTATCCATATAAAGCTCTCGTAACCAAGTTGTAGAGGGCACCGGACTGCTAGATCCTTGCAGCTCTCTCCTCTTTTAGTAAATCGCCCGCTTTAAAAACTATGCCAATTCGAATCCGGACCGGCTTTTGGCTTCTATCTTGCAAATAAAACTATGCAAGATCTTTTGGACCCTTTCCTCTCTTCTTTCTCTAGTAGAGTTCTCTCTAGACCTCCTAGAAGAAAAGAGAAAACAAATAAAGGGAGAAGAATAGTTGAGACCAGGAGAGAGACTCTCTGGTGTTCAGAGCCAAGAGAAGAAAGATGTCCAAGAAAAATCATGCCTTATTTTTCTTATGGTCGGCCACTCCCTTCTTATTTATTTTCTCACGGTAAAAGTCTCCCATTTTATTTCTATATGCCAAAATAAAATACCGGTTTTATTTTATTTGGCTAGGATTTAAGAGGAGTAGAAGAGAAGGACTCTTCCTCCTCTCTTTTCTTTTCACGCCAAAACTCAATTAGCACCCCTCTTGGTTTCACGCCCCATCATATTTATCACACAAAATAAATGGGACCCATTTAGGCATGTGGAGGGAAGGGGAGACAAAGAGAGAGAGTCCTAGTCTAACTGGACTCTAGGTCTTGGTCCAAACGAAGCGATTTTACAGTCAAATTGAAGCCGATTTTAAATCCGATCAAACCATTTTGAAGCGGACATTGACCTGAATCAATTAAGATTAATTAATCGAGTCTAACTCAATTAAATTAAATCTAATTTATATTAATTAACAATTAATCCATAATTAATTATTTATAAAATTTATAATTAGGTCAAATATTAATTGTAACATTTACAATTAGGTCCAAATTGAGTTGCTGATTGGTTACTTGAGCTCCTAATGTGTGTGACCCCTCAAGTCCTATCCTGTCTGGTAATGAGACATGCTATAATCTCCATTATACATCATCGAAACTCCTTTCGATGGACTGAAATAATTTCAGCTCAACCCTAATTAGGATCATCGATCTGAGAATGATCCTAGCAGGCTCTCATAATCTACCAGTGACACATAATAGTATGTAGTGGTAACCCAGCAGAATAAGATTGGAATCCTTATGTGTAGTTACCATGTAATTTGATTCCTCTATCAAAACTCGACATGATGTTGGTTACGGATACTCGTCAAACCCATCAGTTATATGCTTAACCTAATCGACTCCATTCCAATTATGATACTAATGAAAATACCTTTTCATTATCACTGTGCTATGGCCATAGACTTCTAGACTTAGTCTCATTAAGCTTGCATAGGATTATACCTTACATAAAGGCTGATAGATCCCTACAAGTGAACACCCTACTCCTACAATAAACTTATTACAGCCAACAAACACCGCAAGGTCCCGTATGGATAGGAACCATGTGATTGTGCTGTCAAACTACAGCAACCTTATTATGAGTAGCCGAGACACTCTAGGTCAAGAAACTATTCACATAACTACAGCATCAGGAAGTTATCGATGAGTGAGAAGTCATCTGTATAACTTCATGTACTTGGTCACGCTCAGTACCGTAGATCTCTATCAACTACCTGCACTCTCACTCCAGTGTCACCACACTGTAGGTTAGAGACTCATCTACCCAAAAAGGAAAGTGATATGTGCACCGATTTTAACGGATCAATCACCGTCCTCGTGATATTCCAACAATCAGGAGCCTTTAGGAGTTAATCTATAAACACATATGCCTCAAATTCTCAACTCTTGAGAATATGTGTTATTGTCCATTAACTCTATAGACGATTCATAGACACAACAATATGAATAAAACTAATGCCCTTTTATTAACAAGGAAAATTAAGTACAAAGTTCATGCCCTAAAATTAAAATGTGTCAAGCCAATATGGCTTTCAGGGCATACATCTAACAATCTCTCATTTGCACTAAAGCCAATTGGCCACATATCTAAGTCCCATTTTTTCAAAGTGGACTTCAGCCTTCTATTGGCTCAGAGTCTTTGTTAGTGAGTCTGCCACGTTGTCCGTAGAGTCTACTCTTCGCACCTCAACATACTTCTTATTGAGATAGTCGCGTATGATATAAAATCACCGCTCAATATGCTTAGACTTTTAGTGAGACCTTGGTTCCTTAGCAAAAGCTATTGCACTATTATTATCACAATATATGGGGATGGCATCACTCCAAGCTCTACAATGAACCTTTTATACCAGAAGGCTACTTTTGCAGCTTCAAAGGTAGCGATGTACTCTGCTTCCATTATTGAATCTGCTATGATGGGCTGCTTGGAACCTTTTCAACTAGTTGCCCCAGCATTGCACACAAAAACAGACCCTGATGTAGACCTTCTATCATCAGGATCAGACATAAAGTCTGAGTCTGTGTATCCCTTTATCCCTAATTCTGAACTCTCACCAAAGACTAATAACAAATCTTTAGTCCTTCTCAAGTATTTAAGAATGTTCTTCACAGCTATCCAGTGTTCTTCACCTGGATTTGACTGATATCTGCTCGTGACACTCACAGCAAGAGCTATATCTGGTCGAGTATACAACATGACATATATAAGGCTTCTAATTGCCGAAGCATATGAAATCTTGCTCATGCGTTGAATCTCTTCAGATGTGTTAAGACATATTTTCCTAGAGAGATTAATGCCATGCCAAAGAGGTAATAATCCTCTTTTAGAGTTCTCCATGCTAAACCTTTTCAGCACTTCCTCTATGTACAATTTTCATGAAAGGCCAAGTATTCGATTAGATCTATCTCTATAGACCTTAATTCCTAAAATATAAGATGCTTCACCTAAGTCTTTCATAAAGAAATCCTTAGATAACCAACTTTTGATCAAAGTCAACATGGGAATATCATTCCCAATAAGGAGGATGTCATCCACGTACAATACGAGGAATGTCACTGCCCTCCCACTGGCCTTCCTGTAAACACATGGCTCATCTTCATTCTTGATAAAATCAAACGATTTGATTGCATCATTAAAATGAGTATTCCAACTTCGAGAAGCTTGCTTCAATCCGTAGATTGATCTATGAAGCTTGCAGACCTTATGATCTTCATCATTGGAAGTGAAACCCAAAGGTTGCTCTATCTAGATATCTTCCTCAAGATATCCATTCAGGAATGCAATTTTCATATCCATTTGTCATATTTTCCTTTTGTAGATCCATTTACAACCAATAGGTACAATACCCTCTGGTGGATCCACTAAGGACCAAACTTAGTTAGAATGCATTGAATCAATTTTTGACTTTATAGCATTCAACCATTTCTCAGAGTCAATGTCTGACATCACTTCATCATAAGTCTTAGGATCAATCAATTGATCCTTGTCCCCAACAAGAAATATTTCCTTTATATCCTCTGTAAGCATATCCAAGAACCTTTCAGGAGGTTTGGAGACTCTAATAGACCTACAAGGTGGAAGTGCATTTATGTGTATTAGTTGATTAGGTTTGATTTGATCTACAGCTAGCTGCTCTTCAGAGACTTTCTCATCGAGCTCAATTAACCTCCCACTACCACCTTCCTGAATAAACTATTTTTCAAGAAATGTGGCATGCCTGCTCACAATCATATTATGATCTTCTGACAGGTAAAAATAATATCCTAAAGTTTCTTTAAGATATCCTATAAACCAAGCTTTCACAGATCTAGATTCTAACTTGCCCGCCATTAGTCTTTTGACATAAGCTGGACATCCTCAAATCTTGAAATGGGCAATACTTGGTTTCTTACCATGCGAAATCTTATATGGTGTGGTTGGAACAGATTTAGATGGAACCCTATTTTGAATATAAATGGAAGTTTGTAGGGCATATCCCCAAAGAAACAAAGGCAAGTTAGTGAAGCTCATCATGGATCGGACCATATCTAATAATATCCAATTTCTCCTCTCAAACACCCCGTTAAGCTGAGGCATTCCTGGTGGAGTCCATTATGAGACTATGCCATTATCCTTAAGATAACCTACAAATTTCCTACTAAGGTATTCTCCTCTCCGATTTGATCGAAGAACCTTAAGGGTTTTACCTGTTTGTTTTTCTACCTCATGTTTGAATTTCTTGAACTTTTCAAAAGCTTCAGATTTGTGTCTCATAAGAAACACATAACCATTCCGTGAACAATCATCAGTAAATGTTATGAAGTAGTAAAAACCATCCCTGCACATCAAATGGACTACACACATCAGTGTATACTAGGGCAAGTAATTCTGTGGCCCTCTCCCATGTCCTACAACGGATGACTTAGTCATTTTTCCTTGAAGACATGACTCACAAGGTGGGTATGATTCAGAATTAACTAAATCCAAGATCCCATCCCTTTCTAGTTTATTAATTCTGTCCTCATCTATATGATCGAGCTTTAGATGCCACATAAATTTATCATTTAGGTCATCTCTAGGATGTTTATATCCTATGGCATTCACTTTAATTTTTTTGTTAATGTTGAAAGATGCATCGGCTTGCAAATGATAGAGACTGTCTATTAAAATAGCTTTTGCAACCAATTTATTTCTGAAATAAATACTACAAAAGTCTTTATTGAATATAAATTTAAATCCTTCCTATGCTAGCACAGAGATAGAAATCAAATTTCTACTAGCTCTAGGAACAAAATAACAGTCACTAAGAACTAAACTAAACCCTAAAGTTAACACCAGAGAATATGATCCAACGGCTTGAGCAGCAACTTTTGCTCCATTTTTGAAATGTAGGACCATCTTACCTTCTCTCAGTATTTTACTTCTTTCCAGGTCCTGCATTGAAATGCATATATGAGCACTAGAGCCAGAGTCTAAAATCCAGCTGGAAGTAGATGAAACCGTTAGTTAGATTCAATAACGAGTATAGGCTTACCTTCAGAAGGCACATCCTCCTTCCATTTCTTTAGGCTTTCCAAGTAAAGAGGACAATTCCCTTTCTAGTGGCCATTTGTGTTGTAGTAGAAACATTTTCCTTTGCTAACCTTGGCTTTCTTGGGATTGTCCTTCTTCTTCTGTTTGTTCTCCTTCTTCGCAGGTTTCTTCTTCTTCCAAGTAGCTTTCTTTTGGAGGAAGACTGCTCCACAGAGCAAACAGAGCCTCTTGAACTCTTCAGGGTCCCTTCATTGCTTACCAGCATGTTCAATAATTCAGGCAAAGTGTAATTCAACTTGTTCATATTATAATTCATAACAAACTAAGCATATGAACTTGTCAAGGACTGGAGGATCAAATTCACCTGAAGCTCCTTATGAATAGGAATGCCCAGCTTCTCAAGCTGTTCGATGTCCTTGATCATTATCAAATAATGATCGTGCATTGACTGCCCTTCACGCATCTTGTTATTGAAAAACTTTTCGACACTTCGAAGCATGCAATCCGACTCTGTTCACCATATAACTCTTGTAGGTGAATCAGAATCGATTTAGCAATTGGCATTTCCTCATGTTGGCTCTGCAATTCATTTGATATTGAGGCCAACATATAACACTCAACCTTATTATCATCTTCCATCCATTTCTCATATACAGTTGTCTGATGAGCACTTGGATGGTCAGGTAAGATAGGGGGTTCTTGGTCAAGCATATAGCCCAACTTCTCAGAACTAAAAATAATTTTGAAGTTTCTTAACCAATCTTTAAAATTGAGGCCAACTAGTCAGTTTGTCTCTAAAATATGGACTAAGGAATTTGAAGCAGACATGGTTAACTGCAAGAGTAGAAGATTCAAATTAGATACTTTATACTTAATTATAAAAATTATTCTAGGGTCTTTAAGAAATAATTTTAAAACTCCCACTATTTTCTCGAATCTGTCACACTCCATATGGAGATGCGAAAACCCTGCAACTCTTGGTTTCTAGTGGGTGCTACAGTCCCATCGATGTGCGGCACCTCACCATATCCGGTTATTGGTAACACGCTACACCAATAAGTGGCCAACTCTTGTCCAATGTATCTAATACAAGTTGTAGCTCTTGGTCTCTAAATCATGGAATCTCAACATGTCCGTTTATTGGTCCAATCATTAGTTAAGTCAGACCCACCATTCCCGTTAGACAAAGCCGTCATTAAGTCCCTCAATGTGCCCATTTATTGGGCCCAACCCCATCAGTGCCTAGCAATATCTCATGCCTAATAGGGTGGTTGTGTCTTCCCGATGCAACTAGACCACTGTAACCAGCCGAGAATAATCAACACCAGTAGGACACCCACACACCTATAATTATGGAAGACCTATGACTTAATATTTATTGGGAGCTTAGGTTCAGGTCTCTTCTAAATTGATCAACCAAATCATGACTAACCAATTACATTTAGTTAGCATAATTTCATGTCTGACTAATTATATTAGGTTAGCACAATCTCATGTTTGACTTAATATAACTAGCATGGGTGAACTTAAATCAAAAGTGACTCTTTTGAAAACTTAATCAACCAAATTGGCCAGGTTAGTTTGATCCATGGGAGGGTTCTGCCAATATACCCTCTTTCTGCCAAACTAGTTGGTTAAGAAAGAGTTAGCCCCAATTAACAAACCATGACCGAAACCTTCCTTAGACACCAATTGATGGACAAGATTCAATTGGGTCATCTAATGATCTGGGCTCATCATTGAGCCAAATTAGGTCTTACTTATTGATTCACTATCAAATGAATCGATTTGACTAGACTACATCTAAAATCAATTTTAAGCATACTTGACCTAACCCTAATCATCATATGATTAGGATGAGTCACTTGCTCAAAATTACATTAGGGTTACTAGTTGATCTAATCAAGCCCTAATCATGTAGCCCAATCTCTAGACCTAATTTATTCAACCCAAACCCTCATGCACCTAATTTGATTTCTTGATCAAATCAATTTTAAAATTAGGTTCAAGTGCATGACATTAATGGCTTATGATCATGAATCACATTTAAGATCTAAACCCTAATTTTGTGCATCTCATACAACAATATACATAATCATAAATCGATCAAAACCATTTTGAAAACTCCTTTTCAAAACCAGGTATACATCAAAGTAGGATAACCTTTGCACTATAGGGGGTAAACCCTATAGCAGGACAACCTTATGTCACTTTGTGCAACCTTTGATCAATTTAATTTTAGATTATTAAATTTAATTTCATATCTGAAAATTATGATTTTAATTTCGAAAATAATTTTTCAAAATATAAAATTGTATGCTTAAACAATCTCATGTTCAACATAGATCTAATACAATCATAATTATCTATATGATCTGATTATTTTTCAGATCTGATTCTCATGCATGCATGTTAAAGAGAGAACCATGGCTCTGATACCACTGTTGAAACTCTCCAAGGAACAGGAAAGTATGTTGCATAAAATCGGCATCAAAAGCCTGACCGCAGTGGAAGTAGATATAAAAAATGATTTTATATCTAATCATGCAAATCATAAATAAATCTAATTTATTTATCATAAATTTTTAACATGCTGCATAATATGATAAAAATATTAGATCTAAAATAGAAATTATTTTAAGCATAAAATACTTACCTGGATCGCTATTCGGGCATGCTCTGAAAGCATGCAGATCTGCTACTGAAAAGCCAGGATTCTGTTGGAGCCGCGCAATCGTCCGACTTCTGCTGGTATCCATATGAAGCTCTTGCAATCGAGTCATAAAGGGCACCAGACTGCTAGATCCTTGCATCCCTATCCTTTTTCAGCAAATCGCCCGCTTTAAAAACTGTGCCCTCTTTGTCCTTTTTTCTTTCTTTTCCAAAATCTCCTTTTCTAAATTGCTTCCTCCATCTATTTGTTCTTCTTCTGTCCATAAACCTTTTAAATTTTCTCATTACAAGGGCTATCTCATCATTTTCAAGATTATCATCATTAGATGAATCTGAATCTTCATTCTTGTCTTCTTCAGTAGTTATAAATGCTATAGCTTTCTTTCTTTTGGAATCTTCATTAGTTCTTTGTTGCATGGCTAGCTCATGAGTAATTAATGATCCAAGCAACTCATCCAGTGGTAGGGTGTTCAGGTCCTTTGCCTCTTAAATCGCTGTCACTTTAGCTTCCCATTTATCTGGCAAGGATCTCAAAACTTTTTGAACTATATCAGCATTAGTATAAGTCCTACCAAGACTTTTAAGACCATTAATAATATCAGTAAAATGTGTATACATAACAGATATAGTTTCACTAGGATCCATTTTAAATAATTCATAGTTGTGCACAAGAAGGTTGATTTTTGAAGTTTTAACTTGTGATGTGCCTTTATGTGTAATCTCAAGCTTATCCCAAATTTCTTTAGAAAACTTATAAGTCAAAATTCTATTAATCTCATTTGGGTCCAAAGCACAATAAAACAAATTCATAGCTTTGGCATTCAGCTCAGCTAATTTCATATCATTTTTGTCCCATTCCTCTTTCGGTTTGGGAACCTCAGTATCATTGATTCTAATAGTAGGTGTGTGAGGTCCTTTTAGAATAATTTTTCATAAATGAAAATCTACAGCTTGAATGTATATTTTCATCCTCGCATTCTAATATATATAATTGGTTCCAGTGAAAAGTGGAAGTCGATTTGTGGATTGGCCTTCGACCAAAGAAGTGCTCATGGGATGTGCCATCAATCTTTACTTTAAATAATTTTCAGAGACTCTGCTATGATACCACTTATTGCCCAGGTGGCTTCCCAAGAGGGGAGTGAATTGGGATTCTAAAAACTTTTAGCAAGTATGTGCAATTTAAAATCCTTTTGGTATTGTTGTGCAATATATAATGCGGAAGCAATTAAGTAAATGCAATAAGGTAAAATAAGCACAAACACAAATACAAGGAATTTAGAGTGGTCCGGAGCAACCGGCTCCTATGTCCACTACCCAAGGACCACTTGGGATTTTCACTATATCTCCCAACTGGAATACAGTCGGATTGTTTTAAACAGGTTTACAATCCAAACCTATATATTTTGGTTATACCGGGATCACCAAAGAAAACCCAATACCATTTGGTTTTAAACAGGATCAACAAAGAAACCCTAATCTTGGTTTTATATCAGGATCACCAAGAACCCAACTTAGGTTTTCACAAGGTTCACCTAAAAACCTTTAACCCTCTCTTAAGACACAACCCCTTGCTGTTCTTAGAGAGAAAACAAAGATATGTCAAAAATATAAAGCAACTATACAACAAGCCAAGTTTGTTTAAATGTTACTGATGTAGATCAAGGTGAAGCCTAGCCTTGAATGCTCTTTTAATACTCTTCAAGCTGCTTCTTTACTTCTTGAAGGAGTGGATTCAATGATGAAGAGAAGTTGGTGAAGCTTAAAATTCTATCTTGAATGCTCTTGAAGTGGGTTGGTGAAAGACTTGAAGGCTTTTCAAATTCTCAAGATAAATCAATGAATAATCCCTCAAAAATTATTTAATCCATCAAAAATACTCTCTTTTATAGTTTTTCATGAGATATAGCTATTGTAGGGCCTAGGAAAATGGGAAAGAGATGTTGGAGACCTTTTGGAGTTCAAATTCAACTTTCAGCAACTAGCCGTTAGACTGCAGAAAACGATCACTCGAGTCGGCTTGAGGTCCACGAGTCAGCTCGAAGTCTCAGACAGCCTAAACAAAAATTCTGTGTGAGTCGGCTCTTGAAGCTGGAGTCCTTCAATCAGTACAAATTCATATTTTCCTTGAGTCGGCTCTTTAAGGCAGAGTCAGCTCGAAGTCTCAGTCACCAACAAACACAACTCTGGACAAGTCGGCTTTTCTGGGCTTGAGTCAGCTCGAGGTCTTAGACTTCAAAAATATTGGTTCTTCAATGAGTCGGCTCTTGGGCCTTGAGTCAGCTCGAGGTACTGAAACTCTGAAAATTTTTTGTGACATGCCAGAAGGAGTCGGCTCTTGCAAAAACTTCTTTTAAAACTTCAAACTTTACCAAAATTCTTTAACATATAAATCCAACAAGAGCTAATCTACTCACTCTTATTTTTATAATTTTATAGCCTTTTTACAAAATTACATAGTTAAAAAATTAGGACTTTTACAACTTGAAGTGCATAAGAGTTTATACAATGTTGGATTACCTTTCAACCAATTTGAAAACCAATTAAAGTAAAGATAAATATTTTCCTGCAAAAACTTCTCAAGTAATTGAAAGAATTAGTAACACATACATGCTCCAATATTTTGTGATCATCAAAATCATTCCAGGGGTTAACAGGTGTCAACCCTCAGGACTCCCCCAAAAAGGGAACATCTTGGAAGCCAACTTAAGGGGCAACATCACCTCTCCACAAAAAACAAAAAGGGGCCTTTGACCGAAGACAGGGATCAAGCAGTGAATCAAAGGAAGGATGAGAAACACACAAGTCACAGAGAATAGAGGGCAAGCCATAAGCAAGCAAGGAGCAAGTGAGGTAACCGTCGGCACACAAAAGGAGAGAGCAAACCAGAGAGACGCTCTGAGGCTACCGGGGAATTCGTCAGAAGAATCCCACGGACACAGCCAACCCTACTCGGGCTCTCCTTCTCTACCGATGCTCCTTTCCCACTCTCTCACTTTTTTTCTCTACAAAACAATCTCCGTACATGGAGACCTCATCGAGATCCACCGAGGAGGATCTGTTCCCCTGGATCGCCCATTGACTTGATCATCAGAGTGCCCCCGCCAGAATCCCTAGCTTGGATCTCTTTTTCTTTTGCAGGGCCCGGCACGCATGCAAGATTCTCGGACTAGGAGGGCGATGCCTGATGCTGCACCGGAGCTACAGGCCACAATGGTCCAGGTGGCAACAACTGTATTACCATGAATGCCATGAAGGAACGATCTTTAGTAATGCCTTTTTCTCTTCTCTTTAGAAAAGAGGCCACTAGCAAATTTTTTAGAAATTCTAGTAAGGGCGGCTGAGAGGTATGCAACGTTTTGAGGAAGGGTACGATAATCATGTTTTGATGATCTCCCTTTCCACCCCTATGATGTGTTGGTGTCCCATCAATTGTCTAGACTATTTTGGCACCTACTCCAATTTCTACCTCATCGTCCATTCCGATACCTAGGGGGTGGCGTTCGGATCAAGGATTTCATTCTAGAAAAGGTGATTAGGGTAAGAAGTGGAATAGAAGCAACAGAATCTGCTCCCCGCGATGTTGGAGATCTCCCCCTTGGGTTCAACATTGCCTAAACCCCTAGGATCAACAGAGAGTCCCATCACCTAAAATGTTTGATCACTATACCCCTAATGTTTGATCACTATACCCCTATGAATGCTCCTTGAACCTAGGTCTTGATGCCGGTTAGGGGGTAGTTTCCAAGAGCCAAAAGGATGCGGATGCCATTAGGACAATGCAACTCTCAAAAACAATGCTTCTTTCTTCATAACCATGGTTATGACACATAAGACTGTTTGCAACTTCAAGACGAGATTGAAGAACCCATTCAATGTGGCCATCCGGATCGGTTCATTTGCAATCAATAGGAAAGATGTGATGCTGTAGAAGCTCCACAACACTTGCCAGAACCACCCCCGAAGTTGAAAGAATCCATAGAACATTCTACTTTAAGCAATGTTGGCACCATCATTGGCAGGATGGCTGGGGGCAGTCCTAGAAAGAAGCAAAAAGCTGAGGAAGCTAAGAGGCTATCCCTTTTACCTAGGCTGATGCAAAAGGAATACAATATCCACATGATGACCTAGTGGTTATCACCCTTAATATTGCAAATTATGATGTAAACTATGTGATGGCTGATAATGGAATCTTGGTGGATGTTTTGTTTTATGAGGCTCTCTTGGAAATGAACATCTCATCAGTACAGCTAAAAGGAATGTGTAGATTATTATCGAGGTTCTTAGGAGAACCAGTACTCATTAAGGGGACTATTGTATTGCCTGTGATAGCAGGGCAAGCCCCTCGACAGTCCCTGGTTCATTTGTCCTTCACGGTTGTCAAAGCTCCCTTAGCTTATCTCGACCGACTAGGACAAAATGCCTTCCATGCAATAGTCTCAACTTATTACCTCTTTATGAGATCTTCAATAGCATGAGGGATCAGAGAAGTTCAAAGGAACCAAACCATAGCAAAACATTGCTACATGGTCTCTCTCCAAGCCTGAGTGTCCAATACCATCCCATTAAGGGCTTGGACACCTACGATGAACTAACCGAAGAGCGAGGCAAACCTATCAAAGACCTTAGAACTATCCCTCTACATGATGGCAACCCTTATCATGTTGTCTGCATTGGTTCAAAATTGGATGAAACTTCCAAACACAAACTTGAACATTTTTTATAAAAAATGCTAATGTTTTTGCTTGGTCTCTTGCAGATATACCAGGTTTCAGCCTCGAAGAAATGGTACATCACTTAGAAGTGGATCTACTCCACTGACTAGTGAAGCAAAAAAAAATTTCACTTTAAAATGACAGAAAGCCATTGCTAAAGAGGGACAAGTTGAGCAGCACTGACTTCATTAGGGAAGTCAACTATCCTAAATAGTTGACCAACTTCATTCTGATGAAGAAGACTAATGGGAAGTGGTAAATGTGCGTCAACTTCATTGATTTGAATAAAACCTATCCACAAGATAAATACACCTTTTCCAAATCATCAACTGGTGGATGCTACCATAGGCCAACTCTTGTCATTCATGGATGCCTTTTCTAGATACAATCAAATATGTATTGTACCAGAGAACAAGGAGCAAACTGCTTTTATCACTGAGTGTGGTTTGTTTTGCTATAGGATAATGCCTTTTGGTTTGAAAAACATAGGGGTGACATACCAGTGACTGATAAATTAAGTGTTTAAGGAGAAAATTAGCTACAATATAGAAGTCTACGTCGATGACATGCTCGTCTAGAGCCACACATCTAGGGGCCATGTCAATGACCTAGAAAAAACTTTCATCACCCTGTGTCGGTACCAAATGAAGTTGAATCCTATCGAGTGCACCTTTGGGATGACTTTCAACAAATCCCTTGGGTCATGGTGTCGCATCGAGAGATCGAAGCTAATCCAGAGAAAATCCAAGTAGTGAAGCAAATGGGGGCTTTGATGATGGTTAAAGAAATACAAAGACTCACTGGGAGAATAGCCATCCTTAGCTGATTCATCTTGAGGTCAGCTGAGCGGTGCCTACCCTTCTTCCAAACCTTAAAGAAACTAAAAGACTTTCAGTAGACTGATGAATGTCAGAAGGCTTTCAAAGAACTCAAGGCTTGCCTCAACACCCCTCCACTCCTTAGCAAGCCCGAAGTAGATAAAGAATTATATTTATATTTAGTAGTGTCTCCCTCTTCCATTGGATATGTGTTGGTTCATGATGAAAATCAAGTACAGAAGCTAGTTTATCATACTAATAGAGTGCTACAAAATGCAGAAACTCCATACCCATGACTCGAGAAGCTAATCTTAGCTTTTATAGTCTTGGCTAGGAAGCTTTGGTCATATTTTCAAGCCCATACATGATAGTTTTAATGGATTAACTACTTAAAGCCAACTTGCATAAGCCAGACAATCACTAACAGAACTCTTTTGCAGGGACTGAAGACTTGACTTGATCGAGCGAAGGGGGTATAGCCTGATGAGCTGTACCATGTTCTTTGGGCTTATCGAATGACACAAAGAATCCCAACTAGTGAGACTCTTTTCAACCTCATCTTTGGGACTGAAGTAGTGATTCCATTGGAGTTGGGCCTCCCCTCTTTTAGAGTCAAAAGCTTTTAGGAAGGTAGCAACTCTGAGCACCTCCGAGCCAATTCGAACCTCCTAGAAGAGGTCCAGAAATGAGCGACAGTAAGAATGGCAATCTATCGATAAAGAATCATCGAATATTACAATGCTAAAGTCTAAGACAAGTTTTTTCAAGTTGGAGACCTCATGCTTCGATGAGAAGAGGTATCCTAGCTGATTGTTCAAGGGAAATTGTTCCCACCTGGGAGGGGCCATACCGAGTGGAAGAGGTTGTTCAACCTAGAACCTATCATCTGGCACACCTCGATGGGACTACTTTGCCCCATCCATGGAACTCTGAAAACTTAGAATGCACTACCAGTGATGTGGCCCCAACTTCCTTGCTGAAGGGGAGTTCCTTTTGCAAATGTATGTATATTATGAGTAAAGGATTAGCCGACTCTTGATGATGAAGACCGATAGGCTGCAATTTTCAAATTAGAATAAAATTTTTGTCCAAGTTTAGCAAAACAAAGCCCTTGTGGGGGCTTAACTATGGAGCACATGGTTGCATAGGAATCTCGACAGGGAACAAGCAAACACCAGTGAAAGACATCAAAACATTCATTTTATTAATGAATTCCTAATTACACATGCTTCGGCCTCGACCAAATTACATCTATCCCGAGGTTTCTTATGTGACATATTTGAAGTACAACCAAACTATGATAAACAGACCCAAAGTCCCTAAGTTCATACCAGTGGAAGAGAAACTAAAAGTTGAACCCGAGTTCCTAAAGTTGCAAAGCCACTCCAAGAAGCTATGGATTCTTCTCATGCTTTGGAAGTCACCCAAGCCTCCCATGGTGCGCACGAGAACCCCCCACAAGGATAGAGAAATACACCATGCAAGCAAAGTTGATGAACAAGGGGTGTGAATGCTCTTTACATGGAGTTAATATGATGGGAGGGTCCTCCCTGGTCTGCAACCAGATGGGGGAGAAATAGCCAATGTGGACCAAGGGCTTTGCCTACTGTAAAAAAGAGAGGAAAATCTTGGAGACCGCCAATCACCTATGACCTATGGTGAAGACCGTCCATCACCTCTCTCCCGCACCCAGTGCCCATTGAAGAGGAACCAGGCGATAAGGAGGAACCATGAGAAGAGGTACATGACCTGTGCCCTCCTCTAGTTCCATCTCGTAGCCAGCAAGGGTAGCAGCAACGTAGTTAAATTGTTGGCTATTTCGAATACTTCCCAAGCCCTTTTTATGCTCTATTTGAATACCTTTTTCAAAGAAAATCCCTCCTTTGGAAGTGGGAACCCCATGTTGCTATCATCCACGTAGGAAGTTGGCATCGACATTTTCCTATAAGGTCTGGGGATAATAGAAAGGAAAGCAAGATTTTGAAGATATGCCTTGCCAGCCCCTATTTATAGAGAGAATTGGCAAGGAGTGGCCACACCAGTGCTCAATTGATGCAAGACACGTGTTCTCAATCATACTTATGCATCACCACTGGCGGACATGTGTCCCTTCTCCATCAATAAGCACTTTTGGTAAAGATCGCTTAGGTGGCAACCTCCCAGGTCAACCTCGTTATCCCTTGCCTTTTGATGACATCATCAAGATGGTGTTATAAAAACATGCATTATTAGAAAATGAAACATGCTTGAGGATTCTACTCAAATACATTATCACCTTTCCACATGGCATCCCCTAACCCAAGGAGAAATCAACATTAAGGTATTCGTCACATGGAGATGTCAAGAATTCTCAAAAGGATGGGCATGGGCTAAAAAACCCGAGTCTTAGCTCAGTAGTCAAGGGAGGTTTAGTCCTCTAGATTAAAAATGACATATGGGGATGCTGGGTTGACATCCAAGATAAAGGGAACAACTTGATGAGTAATAAAAAGTGTCTGGCAAGTCTAATTTTATTCCCATCACTATTACTTTTCAAGACATCCTCCTTAACTAATTTGTTAAGTAAGTCCCAATTAATATTCAATTTAATTCCTTTGGAGAACCCCTCATCCACCATAGGACAATCTTTAAAACCTTAACAATGAGGGCTAACTATGAAGACCCTTGTCCGTCAGCTAGCTAGGCTACTACGAAGACCTAGAATAGGATCAAGGGCTGACTATAAAGACCCTTGTCCCTTGGCCATATCGGGCTAACTATGAGTCCCGGCTTAACGACGAGGACTAACTATGAAGACCCTTATCCATCGGCCAGCTGGGCTAACTACAAAGACCCTCATCCCTTGGCCATGTTGGGATAACTATGAAGTCTTGGCTTAATGATGAGTTTTAGCTATAAAGACCCTCATCCATCGGCCATCTGGGCCGACTATGAAGACTAGGTATAGGGTTGAGGGCTAACTATGAAGACCCTCGTCCCTTGGCCATGTTGGGCTAACAATGAAGTCTCGACTCAATGATGAGGGCTAACTATGAAGACCCTCATCCATTGGCCAGTAGGGCTAACTAAAGAGTCGAGGGCTAACTATGAAGACCCTCGCCCCTCGACTTAATGACAAGAACTATGAAGTCTCGACTTAATGACAAGAACTAACGATGAAGACCCTCATTCGTCAACCGACTAGACTAACTATGAAGACTTGGTATAGGGTCAAGAGCTAACATAAAGATCCTTTCCCCTAGGTCATGTCAAGCTAACTATGAAGTCTTGACTCAACGACAAGGGCTAACTATGAAGACCCTCATCCACTAGCCAGTTGGGCTAACTTCAAAGACTCGATATAGGGTCGATAGCTAACTATGAAGACCCTCACCCCACAGCCATGTCGAGCTAACTATGAAGTCTTGGCTTAACGATGAGGACTAGCTATGAAGACCCTCGTCTATTAACTAGTTGGGCTAACTATGAAGACTCGATATAGGGTCGAGGGCTAACTATGAAGACCCTAGTTCCTCGATCATGTTGGGCTAACTATAAAATCCTGGCTCAATGATGAGAGCTAACCATGAAGACCCTCCTCCATCGGCCAGCTAGGCTAACTATGAAGACCCGATATAGGGTCAAGGGCTAACAATAAAGACTCTTGCCCCTCAGTCATGTCGAGCTAACTATGAAGTCTTGGCTCAATGACAAAGGATAATTATGAAGACCCTCATCCATCGACTAGCTAGGCTAACTATGAAGACCCAGTATAGGGTCGATGGTTAACTACGAAGGCCCTCGCCCCTCGACCATGTCGGGTTAGCTATGAAGTCCTGTCTTAATGACGAGGACCTTTACCACTTGGTGCTAGAGATTTCCACAACTACCAATAACTTTCACAACTCTCCTAAAATATTTGAAAGTAAATAAGAAACTAAGTCTAGCAAATTCAATATTATATGGCATCGATAGTTAGTTGATCCTAATTTCAAGTTGTAGCAGGCAGTAAGCAAGAAAGACAAAAATGCAAAATTTCTAGATGCAAAGAGAAAATTTCATTAACACTAAGAAAAAAAGGGGCCTTATGGCCACCAAGTCACCACAAAACTAGCCTGCCAAAAATTAGGCCAAAACTATTTACTAAAAAAGAAGGAAACAGATTCAAGTAGTCCAGGGTTGGTCCTGATCGTCTGAGGGGCCGGAAGTATCCTCGGGAATCTATTCCTCATCAGATTCTTCATCGAAGAAGTCTAATCAAAGTTGTCGATACTTCAGTAGCACCTTGGTTCGGACCTCATCCTTTCCATAAAGGTAGGCCGATGAAGCGTAGACCCTCTTAGCTTAAGAGCACACTCCTCCTAGCCTTTGTGAGCCTCAACACTCTCACGAGCTATAATGTTGAGTCAACTTTTGGTATTGGATAGCTTGTGACATGCCTCGTGAGTGCACTATTCTGCTCCTTCTCTTGGTCCTCCCATTTTTTCCTTTTCTCAACAACAATCTCCTTTAGACGAGCAACCTCAGCCTCGGGGAGGATTGGTGGTATCAGATGCCACCTTCTCCTTCTTCAATTCCCCAACGTAGTACCACAGTTGGGAATAATCATCAATATAGTGGCCCAGCAAGGTAATTTAAGAAGATGGGATAGCCACCCAAGATAAATGTTGCTTACTTAAAGAAAAGTCTTGATTGCATCTTGCAAATGCCAGGTGGCTTGGGCCTCGACGAATCTTTCGATACTGATGGGGAAAAGGATTCTCCTAAAAGTACTCAGTGCAGTGGCCCAATCACTAATACTGGCAAGCAAAGTAGTTGAGGACCTTAGCTCCCTCGAACCTATAGCTTGCACCCTAGACTAAGGGGCAGGTCTGGAAGCGCCCACTGCTAAATCAGAGTCCCCAACACCTTCTATAACTACAGGACTTCTAATGGTGTTGGGGGAGTGCCACCCTTAGACAGTGAGACCCTGGCCTCGAAAGTGACACTGCCCATTGTACCCTGGTAGGAGGTGAAGCACATTTTCTTGAGTTAGGGAGGAAGAGGAACTTTAGGCATAGACTTGGCCATCCTCTTCAACTTCTTTGCCTCTACAGGATCCATTCCTGCCAAAAAGATAATCGATTATCAAAAACATTGAAAGATATAACTCAGCACGGAGAGAAAAGGTGAAGTAATGATTCTCCTTTCGCACCTCTCAGTTGCATCTAGCACATACCCAACTAGGCGAGAGTCTCGTTAGATAATAAAACATCTACACCAGAGACTTCATAGCAGATAATAGCTTTGTACTGTATCTCCTCCTCATCTAGCACCGGGGGCATAGTGGTTGGACACTGGGGAACTTCCCATGAATCCAGACTCTAGTTGCTCATAAGGTGCTTAACGAAAAAGAACCATTCCTTCCATTGGAGTACCATCAAAGGAATGCCTCGAAGGAATAGATTATCCTACTATTATTCTTAGGGAATACATAGTACCACCCTCAAAATTGGAAATGTTTTAGCAAAATTAAAATAACCCTAAAAAGGTTAATAATCGGCTCAATGCCTGTTGACAAACATTTCACCATAAATGCACAGATAAAATGCTGGGAGTTTGGAACGACTGTGCAAGCAGAAATCCTAAAAAACCTTAAAAGTTCTATGTAAAAATAAAATAAAGGAAACCAAACCCCCACCTTTAAACACTCTTCGTAAAGTGCAATCTGACATGGTGAAGGGTTGTAGACATGGTCTGTAGGAGAAGAACCTCCATCGCAAACTCTAAGGGAATATGGTATTCATACCAAAGCACATCTATGGAAATTTGGAAAGTTCAAACTGAACCCACCTGGAAGGAATTTTCCTGGTTTGGTGCCCTTGATAACCATGACTGTAGTTGAGGGCACTATGTCAGTCAAAACACCCACCACTTTTGGCCAGAGCAGAAGGTGCAATTTGATCTTTGTCCAAAGGCCATGAACCAGCAAAATTAGGAGATTCCTCCATCTCCCAGATCAAAACTTAGCAAGAAAATCAAAGAAAAACAACCAACAAAAAGGGATTTCTACAAACGAACTTTTCTACAAATCTAGATGGTAACAAGAACAAAAATAATTAAAGATGAGGGGAACAAACTATCAATATGGGAAAAAGAAAGAAAAGGGAAAGATCTCTATACACCTAGTTAGAGAAGGAAAAGAATTGCTAGAGAAGACCATCGACAAGAGCATAGGCCTCTGGTGCTCTTGGTGGGTGATGTGGTAAGCCGCTGACATGGCACCCACATCCAACACAGCTAACTGATGAGGTGGTGGAGAGCACTCCTAGCCAGCTCCTGATCGAGGTAAGCTCTCATCCGAGGTGAGCTCCCATCTGAGGTGAGCTCTCATTTGAGGTGAGCCCTGATCGAGGTGAGCTCCCATCCGAGGTGAGCTTCTATCACGCCCTAAATCCTGCATCGGAATCGGCTACGTGACCGGCCGTACAAACCCTAAGTTTTATCCTAGAGATCATGCAAGGCCTAGGTACATAAGAGTCACTTACCTCAAAAAAACCTCATTCATCACTAAGCCCAAATATCTGCATGTTGATCCCATAAGTGATTTTGATGATAACCAAACATTGGAGCATGCACATATTTTACTAACAACTCTTCAAGTGGTTTACAAGTTTTTGTAGGATGAATTATTTGTTCAAACTTCAACTCCTACATTTATACTTTTTTTTGAGTTGTGTTGTAATCATATTTTGTAAAGAAGAACCCAATGAAAAAGTTAAGAAAAATCATGAAAAAGGGTTACTTCTATGTGTGTTGTGCCTTAAATTTATTTTGAGTTGGTTTGTATGAAATGTTTAAGAGTGTTGGTGAGAGTATTCTTTAGTTTAATTGTGAAAGTTCTAAAGAAGTCACTCGAGCCGACCCAGTCTGAAAAATAGCCAACTCCACCTCATGGCATGCACTAAGGATTCTGGCATGCGGCATCCGAGCTGACTCAAGTAGAATCAAGCCGACTCGTCCAGAGTCTATTTCTATTATTTTCTGAGAATAGCCAGGCGAGTTGACTCCAACTAGAAAGAGTCGACTCTGCCAGAATAAATTTTGAAGACCTGAGAAAGCGAGCTGACCCGATCTACAACGAGCTGACTCCTTCAGAGTAAAGTTTTTCGATTCTGAGAAGAAGAGTCGATCAAAGTTGAAGCGAGCCGACCCCTCGAGTTCAATGTGTTCAATGATAGAAGTTCAAGCTGACCCGAGCTATCAAGAGCCGACCCGTCCAGAGTGAAGTTTCTGCACCCTGAGATAAAGAGCTGACCCTACTGAAGAAATGGCGACTCGACTTGTCGACTCGAAGGATCTGAGCCGACTTGAAGAATCTGAGCTGACTCGAATATCATTTTCAGGTACATAACGACTAGTTCTAGAATTTCTTTTTAAATGCTAAAAGGTGCTCCAACGATCATGTATCACATCCCAACGATCTACAACATCTCAAACTGCCTTGGAATGATGGAAGACCATATATTTGAGGGATTTAAACTTCCTTGAAGTAAGAGAGAAGAAAAGTAAGAAAGTTTCTCAAAACTTTAAGGGTTTATTGAATATCCAACCTACTATCAAGCAAGAGAGCACAAAGAGCATTCAAGTCAGTCTTCAAGTCTTCACCAACTCTGATCTGAAGCTTGAAGCACTTTGGAAAGAAGCTACTGAAACAATTAAAGCTCATTGAAGTGCAAACAAGTGGACTTCTCTCAAGCTGCACCGGCAACTATCCGATAACTAGAGTTTGTCATTTATTATTGCATTTATTTTCAATTCATTCTTGAATTGTTTGGGTTATTGGTGAGCCCGTTTGAAAAACCAAATAGGTTCTTGGTGAGCCTTAGATAAAAACCAAGTGTTAGGTTCTTGGTGAGCCTTAGATAAAAACCAAGTTTTGGGTTCTTGGTGATCCTGGTAAAACCAAGTTAGGTTCTTGGTGATCCTGTGAAAATCAAGTTGGGTTTCTTTGTTGATCCTATTTAAAACCAAAGGATGTTGGGTTTTCTTTGGTGATCCCGGTAAAATCAAAGTTTAGAGGTTTTGGATTGTGATCTTATAAAACAATCATACTGTATTCGGGTATGAATATAGTAGAAATCCCAAGTGGTATCTTGGGTAGTGGACGTAGGAGCTGGGTTGCTCCGAACCACTATAATTTTTGTGTGTTTGTGTTGTACTTCTTTGATCATAGTTAGCTTCTGCAAGTTATTATTTTGCCACAGCACCTAACACTCTAAAAGGGATTTTTAAGTGCACATTATCTGTTTAAATTTTTTAAATTCCTATTTCACCCCCCTCTTGGGTAGCCACCTGGACAACAACTGGTATCAGAGCAGTGTCTCTGATTACATTAGAGTAAAGATTGATTGCTCATCCCATGAGTACATCTTTGATCGAAGGCCAATCTACTAATAGACCTTCACTCTTCACAGGCACTAATTATTCTTATTGGAAGGCTAGAATGAAAATCTATATACAAGCTATTGATTTTCAATTATGGAAGGTCATTCTTAAAGGGCCACATGTTCCCATTATCAAAATTGATGGTGTGGATGTCCCTAAGCCTGAAGAGGAATGGGATGAACACAACATAAAATTAGGGGAATTAAATGCGAAAGCAATGAATCTGCTATACTATGCTTTGGATTCAAACGAGTTTAATCAAATTTTCACTTGTTCTTCAGCAAAGAAAATTTGGAATAAACTTGAGGTGACCCATGAAGGAACTTCTCAAGTGAAGACTTCAAAAATTAATCTTCTAGTGCACCATTATGAACTGTTCAAAATAGAACCTAATGAAAATATCTATGCCATGTACACTAGATTTACATATATTAGTAATGGTTTGAAAAGTCTTGGCAGGGTTTACTCAAATGCTGATCTAGTACAGAAGATATTGAGATCACTTCCAGATAAATGGGACCCTAAAGTTACTGCCATCTAGGAGGCTAAAGATCTAAACACTCTATCCATGGATGAATTAATGGGCTCTTTCATTACACATGAATTAGTCATACAGCATAAAACTGATGATGATCAAAAGAAGAAGAAAACTATTGCATTCAAGGCTGTATTGGAATCAAGGAATGATGAAGAAATGGAAGATGACTCTACCTCCTCCGAAGACGATCTAGAAGATGAAGATATTACAATGGTCATGAGGAGATTCAGGAAGTTTATAGGAAAGAAGAAAGAAAGATTCAATAGAAAATTCCATAAACGAGGAGAGCATTCCAAGGAAAAGGACAAGAACAAAGACAAAGAAAACGAACAAGTCCCCACCTGCTATGCATGTAAGAAATCGGTGCACATTCGTCCAGATTGTCCACTATTGAAGAAATTCTTCAAGAAGAAGAAAAAGAAAGCGATGGTTGCCACATGGAGCGACAGTGAAGAATCTACCTCAACTGAAGAGGAAGAGACCACAAAAATGGCTAATTTATGTCTAATGGGTCTCAAAAATGAGGTAACATCCCCCAATGCTCAAATTGAATTTACATTTGATGAGTTAAATTCTGCATTCCATGATCTGTTATCTGAATTTAAAAAAGCCAGAGTAAAGATTTTAGATTTCTAAAGAATACTAATGATTCTTTCTCAAAGAAAAAGAGAAAATTTCATAAAAGTACAAAAAGAACTTCATGACTTTTCTGAAAATTGTAAAGTATTGAAAACTAAAAATAATGATTATCATGACAAAAATAAAGTTTTATTGAATGAAAATCTTGAGTTGAAAAAGGAGGTTGAAAAACTCAAGCCACTTGTTGAAAAACTTACTTTATCATCTAACAAACTTGAGTTGATTCTTAAAGAACAAAGAATTTCTGGTAATAAAGCTGGAATTGATTTTAATTCTTCAAATTTAAATTATGTTTTAGCAACTACTTTTGTGAAACAAAAATATTTTGTTCCAAAGTTTATATCTCAAAAGGCTTTTGTGACAAAAGGTTCTACTTCCATATCAAAAGCTACCTTATATGTTCCTAAAAACTCAAATACAAAATTTACTTGTTGACCCCTGGAATGATTTTAATGATCACAAAACATTGGAGCATGTATTTGATACTAACTCTTCTCAAATTGTTTAAGAAGTTTTGCAGGAATTGGTTACATTTGTTTAAAATGGTTTTCAAATTTATTTAAGGGTAATTCTATTGAGTTTGTAAAGGCCCTAACTTATGAATACTGTAATCATGTAAAATAGGCTTAAAAATTGTAAGTATTTTGATAATGTATATAGATTAGCTTCTAGTTGATTCAATGTTGAAGTTTTTGGGAAGCTTGAAGCATATTTTTAAAAGATTTGTAAGAGCCGACTCAAAATGGCACGGCACGGAGGAAGATTCAAAGTTTCTGAACCAAGAGCCGACTCCCAGTTCAAGAGTCGACTCTTCCAGAAATATAGTTTTTGAAGTTCTAAGAACTAGAGCCGACTCCCAGATCAAGAGCATACTCTAGGTATGTATGTTTGTCATGACTGAAAGCTTGAAAGCAAAAGCTGACTCCTAGTCCAAGAGCCGGCTCCCACAGAAGTTTATTTTTGGCCTGTCTGAGACATCGAGCCGACTCCTAGAGCTCGAGCCGGCTCGTGGAGTCGTTGTCTGCACTTCAACGGCTAGTTGCTGAAATTGAAATTTTAATTCCAATTCATCTCCAACGGCCATTTCATGAATCCCAAGGCCCTACAACGGCCATATCTCATGGAAAACTATAAAGGGGATTATTTTTGAAGGATTAGAAAATGAATTGAGATTTATTGCTGAATTTTCGTGAGAAAATAAAGAGCTTTCAAGTTATTCCTCTACCTACCTCAAAGAGCATTCAAGTTGGATTTAAAGCTTCATCAACTCCACTCTATCATTGAATCCACTCATTGAAGAAGGAAAGAAGCAGCATTGAAGAGCATTGAAGAGCACTCAAGGCTTGACTTCATCTTGATCTACATCGGCAACATCAAAACAAACTTGGTTTGTTGTAGTTGCTTGTTATACATTCTTTATCTTTGTTCATTCTCTAAGAACAGTAAGGGACTGTATCTTAAGAGAGAGTTAAAGGTTTTTAGATTAACCTTGTAAAACCTAAGTTTGGTTTCTTGGTTTTCCCGGTTTAAAACCAAGTGTTTGGATTTTCTTTGGTGTTCCCATGTAAAACCAAAGGGAGTTAGGGTTTCTTTGGTGATCCCGGTAAAACCAAAGTGTATAGGTTTGGATTGTGAGCCTAGTAAAACAATCTGACTGTATTCCGGTTGGAGAATATAGTGAAAATCCCAGTGGTCCTTGGGTAGTGGATGTAGGAGCTAGTTGCTCCAAACCACTCTATTTCTTGGTGTTTGTGATTGTGCTTTCATTGCTTGATTGCTTTAATTTATTTACTTTCTCTTTGCACACTTCACTTCTACACTAAAAGAATTTCAAAGTGTACATATTTGCAAAAGATTTTTAAACCCAATTCACCCCCCTCTTGGGAAGCCACTTGGGCAACAAGTGGTATCAGAGCAGAGTCTCTGAAAGTTACTTAGAGTAAAGACATATGGCACATCCCATGAGGACTTCATTGGCCGAAGGTCAATCCACAAATAGACCACCACTTTTCACCGGAATTAATTACACTTATTGGAAGGCAAGAATGAAGATATACATTCAAGCCATAGACTTTCACTTATGAAAAATCATCATGAAAGGACCTCACACACCCATAATTAAAGTTAATGATGTAGAGGTTCCCAAACCAGAAGAGGATTAGGATGAGAATGATATAAAATTAGCTGAATTAAATGCCAAAGCAATGAACCTATTGTATAGTGCTTTGGATCCAAATGAGCTTAACGGAATTTCAACTAGCAATTCTGCTAAAAAAATTTGGGACAAATTAGAAATCACACACGAAGGCACTTCTCAAGTTAAGACATCAAAAATTAATCTACTTGTACATAATTATGAGTTGTTTAAGATGGATTCCAGTGATACTATATCTGCTATGTATACTCGTTTTACTGATATTATAAATGGTCTCAAGAGTTTGGGTAGAACTTATTCTAATGCTGATCTTGTCCAAAAAGTCTTAAGATCTTTGCTAGATAAATGGGAAGCCAAAGTGACAGCAATTCAAGAAGCAAAGGACCTAAATACACTACCACTGGATGAACTACTTGGATCCTTAATCACACATGAATTGGCTATGCAACAAAGGACTGAAGAAGATACAAAAAGAAAGAAAGCCATTGCATTTAAAGCTACTGAGGAAGATAAGAATGAAGAATTTGATTCATCAGATGATGATGATCTTGGAAGTGACGAAATTGCCCTAGTCATGAGGAAACTCAAAAGGTTTATGGGCAGAAGAAAAACGAACAGATAGAGAAAGCATTACAGAAAAAGTGACTTTGAAAAAGAAAAGGAAAGAGATAAAGAAAAAGATAAAGAGAAAGGTAAAGATCAAGTACCTATCTGTTATGGATGCAAGAAACCAGGACACATCCGCCTTAATTGCCCTAAAGGAAAAAAAAGATATTTCTTAGAAAGAAAAAGAAGGCAATGCTAGCTGCTTTGAGTGATAGTGATGAAACTACGTCTACTGAAGAGGATGAAGAGACAACAAAAACAACACAAATCTGTCTTATGGGTTTGGAGGATGAGGTAAGTACTTCTGAACCTAATTTAAAATTTACTTATGATGAATTACATAATTGTTTTTGTGAATTATTGATAGAATATAAAAAAGCTGGTTTAAAATTGAGAGATTTAAAAAATAAATGTGATGTATTTGAAAATGACAAAAATGAATCTTGTGAAAGAAACAAAATCTTACAAAGAAAACTAAATTTGGTTTGTGAAAGACTTAAGATTGTTCAAGTTGAAAAAGAAGAGATTTTTGAGAAAAATAAGAATTTGAAAAATGAAAATGATGATCTAAAGAAAGAAGTTCAAAAATTAAAACCATTAGTTGAAAAATTAACCCTATGTTTTAACAAACTTGAGTTAATCTTAAAAGATCAAAAAGAAATAAATAATAGATTTTGAATTGGTTATAAAGGCTCTATTTCAAACACATTTTCTGCTTCTACTTCATATGCTCCTAAATTTATTAGTTCTAAACTTGTTAGACCTAAATTTGTATCATCTCGTAGTTATTATTCAAATTCAAGGATTGTATGCTATGCATGTAATAACATTGGTCATAAAGCTTTTGAATGTCATTTGAAATACAATGACAAAAGAAAAATTAAAAAAGTTTGGGTTCCAAAAGGAACCATTTCCACTAACTTGCAAGGACCCAAGAGAGCTTGGGTACCTAAATCTATTAAATGATTGTTTTGCAGGGATGTCTTGCAGCCACAAGCATAAAAAAAAGATGGTATTTGGATAGCGGCTGTTCAAGATACATGATGGGTGATGCTGATCAATTCTTCATCCTAGAACAAAAGGATGGTGGAATGGTAATATTTGGTGACAATAGAAAATGAAGGATAATCAGTATTGGTAAAATCAAAATTACTCCTACATTTATTGAAAATGTATTACTGGTAAAAAAATTAAAGCATGATCTTTTGAGTATTAGTCAGCTAGGTGACATTGGTTATAATGTATTCTTCAAGTCATCAATGTGTATAGTAGTTGATCCACTTGACTTTAGTACCAAATTCATTGGACACAGACTTGGTAATATTTATGTGATAGATCTTAATGATCTAGCAATGTCAAGTAATACAAGTCTTGTAGCAATGAATGACAAGAGCAAGGAATCAAGTTTACTATGGCATAGGCGACTTGGTCATGCTAGTATGGACACAATAGCTAAATTGATTTCAAAGGACTTAGTCAATGGTTTGCCGAAGTTTAAAGTTAATTTTGATTATGTTTGTGATGCATGTCAGTTAGGAAAATAAGTGAGGGGGAGTTTTAAATCTAAAAATATAGTTTCAACTTTTAGACCCTTAGAGCTACTTCACATGGACCTATTTGGACCTATTAGGACTATCAGCCTAGGTGGTATGAAATATGGACTTGTGATTGTAGATGATTTTTCATGATACACATGGGTTTTGTTTATTGCACATAAGGATGATACTTTTAATGTATTCAAAAAGTTTTACAAAAGAGTTACAAATTTGAAAAACTTATCTATTATTTCAATTCGTAGTGATCATGGCACCGAATTTGAAAACCAGTATTTTGATTATTTTTGCACAAAGCATGGTATTGGTCATAACTTTTCTGCACCTAGAACACCACAGCAAAACGGTGTTGTAGAAAGAAAGAATCGTACTTTGGAAGAGAGGTCCAGAACAATGCTTTGTGAAGGAAATCTTCCAAAATACTTTTGGGCAGAAGCTATTAATACCGCATGCTATATTTTAAACAGAGTTTTGATTAGATCTATTATTAGAAAAACCCCCTATGAGCTTTGGAACAATAGAAAACCAAATATCAAATATTTTCATGTTTTTGGATGAAAATATTTTGTTCTCAATAATGGAAAAGACAATCTTGGTAAATTTGATGCAAAATCCGATGAGGCTATTTTTCTTGGATATTCTTTAAATAGTAAAGCCTATTGAGTTTTTAATAAAAGAACTTTGACTGTTGAAGAATCTGTTTATATTGTTTTCAATGAATCTGACATTACATCTTCGAGAAAGGAAGATTTTGCTGATGATGATGTAGGTACACTAAAGCATGGAATGAAAGACTTGACTCTTAAAGACAAACAATCAAGTGAACTACATGAAGAAGAGGTGAGTAAAAAGCATGATGATATACCTAAAGAATGGAGGTATATACAATCACACCTAAAGAATTAATTATAGGAGACCCATCTCAAGGTGTTAAAACTAGATCTACACATAGAGATGCATATGATTTAATTGCTTTTGTTTCTCATGTAGAACCTCATAATATAGAAGAAGCCAAAATTGATCCTAATTGGATTTTAGCAATGTATGATGAATTAAACCAATTTAGAAGAAATAATATCTGGACCCTAGTTGAAAGACCCAATGATCATCCTGTTATAGGCACTAAGTGGGTTTACAGAAATAAACTAGATGAAGATGGAAATGTAATTAGAAATAAGGCTAGATTGGTTGCACAAGGATATAATCAAGAAGAAAAAATAGATTTCGATGAAACTTATGCACCTGTAGCTAGTTTAGAAGCCATTAGATTGCTACTAGCTTATGCATACTTTATGAATTTCAAGTTGTTTCAAATGGATGTAAAGAGTGCTTTTTCTAATGTATTTTTATCTGAAGAAGTTTTTGTTGAGCAACCTCTCGGTTTTATCGATCATATTTTTCCAAATCATGTTTTTAAACTGAATAAAGCTTGATATGATCTAAAACAGGCACCTAGAGCCTGGTATGATAGACTAAGCAAATTTTTAATTACAAATGAATTTGTAAGAGGTAGGTTGACACCACACTGTTTATTCAAAGAAAGAAAAATGATATTTTAGTTGTTCAAATATATGTTGATGACATTATCTTTGGATCTACGATGAATCTTTGTGTCAAGACTTTGCTAACTAATGCAGGAAGAATTCGAAATGAGCTTGATGGACGAATTAAGTTACTTTCTTAGACTTCAAATTAAACAAACTAAAGAAGGTATTCTGATCAACCAAGCCAAGTACATTAAAGAAATAATCAAGAAGTTTGGCATGGAATCAAGTAAGGTAATTGGAACACCAATGAGTCATTCATGTAGACTTGACAAAGATGATAATGGCACAAATGTTGATCAAAAGCTGTACCGAGATATGATTGGATTATTATTTTATTTAACAGCTAGTAGACCTGATATATTATTTAGTGTTTGTATTTGTGCACGTTCTCAATCTAATCCTAAAGAATCACACATCATAGTTGTTAAAAGAATTATTAAATACTTGAAAGGCACCTGGAATGTAGGTTTGTGGTATTCCAAACACACATCACTGAAATTAATTAGTTATTCTGATGCTGATTATGAAGGATGTAAAATAGATCGAAAGAGCATAAGTGGCACCTATCAATTTCTAGGTGTTAACTTGATCTCTTGGCACTGTCGCAAATAGAACTCTATAGCTTTATCTACTGCTGAGGCAGAATATGTAGCTGCTGGGAGCTGTTGCAGAACTTGAATTTGTACCTACTGAAGACCAACTAGCGAACATTTTCACTAAACCATTAAATCTAGATAGATTTGAGAAAATTAGAGGAGAATTAGGGTTATGTAACCCATTTTAAACCTATCTGACCTAATTTTTAAAAATTAAGGAAAAATTATCTAGAAATTTCAAACTTCTCTTTAGAGTATAGGGCAACCTAGTTTAGACTCTAGAAATCCTTAGAAATCGAGTTTAACCCATTTTGATTTTTAAAATAGAATTTTGCTCGAGCCGACTCGAGTTCTTAGAGCTCTTGGCGAGCCGACTCGCAGGTCAGGCCAAAGCTTTTTAAGTAGGGTTTCCTCTTTCCCTATTCATTGTATTTTCTAGATTTTAATCATTTTATCTTAGTCGACTCCTCACTCCATACTAGAAAACTCTCCAAAAACCCTCTCAAACTTTCTTAAATCTTTGATCTTTGGAGAATGGCGCCTCGCAAGGCAGTGGCAAAGAAAGCAACAAGGGTTGTTCGGACTGTGGCAGGAAATGAGGAGCAAGAGGCGAATGGATACTTCGATTCCGCAAGAAGAACAGCAAACTGAGCAAGAGGAAGTTGTTCCAGCACCCCGGCAAGTCATTCCAATGGGAAATCGACAAGTGACGCCTGGTAGGTGCATTGATTTCAGTTTTCTAGAACAAGAATAGTTGAATATTGGTATGTGGCTTGAAGACAGGGTTGGAAGGATTTTTATCAATTAAATATTCCAACTTATCCAAATCTGGTTCGATAATTCTTTGAGAACATGTCACTAGGAGCTTTTCATATTGAAGGAACAGTAAAAGGAAAATTGATAGAGGTGAATGAGCAAAAACTTTCAAATTTATTGAATATACCTAAGAAGGAGATTGCTATTTGGTTATGAAGGAAAAAGTGAAGACTCTCGTACTCATCTTGGGAAGATCTAATGTGAAAGGAATTATTCATGTGAGTGCAAACCTGCTCTTATTGGAAATGAGGTTGTTGCACAACATCATTAGCCGGATTTTCCTACCCAGGACAGGTAGATTCAACTGGGTTAGCGAGAGAGATCTTACATTCATGAGGCGACTGATTGAGGGGGAGCCCCTCAACCTTCCATTTATTATGATTTCTCATATGAGAGAGGCTGTACGTAGGGCATAAGCCTATTTTCCCTACGGGATGGTGTTTACTTTGTTGTTCCAAGTTCTGATATTGATCTTACTAGAGAGGACTGTCGTTTGTTGCTACACACCGACAGGTACATTGTGAAATCCCTGACTAGAATGGGATTTATCAAAGTTGACAGAAACTGGATCAGAAAGACTTCAGGAGTTCCTGTAGCACACTCAGAGGACTCAGATGATGATGTACAGACTGCACAGGGACATGGTGAGCAGACTGAGGGACGACTGATGAGGCTGGACCATTCGAGCCAGCTCCTGCTTCACCACATTCACCAGTCAGGACTCCTACTGCTGCTAGAGTTGATATTGATGATAGACTTCACAGAGTTTTAGAGGAGATTTCTTGTCTCAGGGCTGACACTGACAGGAGGATTAGTTCTCTTCAGTCCAAGATGTAGCAGGGCTTTCATGATATTATGGCTATATTGAGACAGCTATCTGCGGCCAGCCAGCATGCACCTTCTACTTCCACAGCGACTGGCATGGGCACTGAGACTGGTACTGGCACACATGCTAAGCAGGGACAGGAGACACATTGTACTGATGCACCATATCATGCCACACCTGCTGTTGGTGAGCCTCAGGATAGTATGGAGGCTGCTAGATCTGCTGATGTTGGAGTGACTCCTGCTACTCAGATGCTTTCATCCACTAGCACTTTGGCCCTATCTCTTGATCCACCTACTGCCAGACCTACACTCATTTTTATTTCATCAGAATCAAAAACAAAACCTAAACCTAAATCTTAAGTAACTAGGACTTCTACACCTTCTAGGACCAGGATTAGGGATCTCTGCCCTAGGTTCCCCAAGTTCAAACCTAGTCCAGGTATTCTAGAGGTTGGTTCCTCCTCTATGAGGAAGAACCTGATATTGATCCTAGCACCTCATTCTGATGTTTAGGTTTTATCTTTTGAGACTTTTTGTTGTTGTATTTTGGTTATGTGATACTATTTTGTTGTGCCGTGGCACGTTTGTAAAGTATAACATATGCTATGTATTGACTTATTTCTCATATATATATATATACTTCACTTGTTATGAATTAGTGTTATGAATGAATTAATGTTATGAATATATGTTATGAATGAATGTCCATTTCTCATACACCTTTTGTTGATGACAAAAAGGAGGAGAATGGAGACTGTAGTTGGCATGAAAAAGAAAAAGCTATATTAATAAATCAATGCTATATTGATTCATGAAAGGAAGTTATGTTGATTCATGAAGATTTTTTGGAAATCTATGTTGATTCATGAAAATTGCTCAAAATTGTTTACAAATGCGATATGGATAATTGAATGTTATGAAACTTTGATGAAATGGATGTTTGATTCATAGAAAGTTGATGAAACTTACGTTTACTTCAAAAGTTTGAAAAATTTCATAAGTTTTGATACGCATTGTATAGTTAATACCCTTGATACATATGATACATCATGTTATGATACATATGATACATCATGTTTCGATACACTTGATACACATGATATGTAGTATTCAATACCATACATTTGATATATTTTGGCACATTGTATCGATACACCGATACTTAACCTATATGATACGCATAGACTTGAAATTACTGCAATTGTAAAGTGCTTTCAATTTTTTAATCATGCCCAGTGTTTTGTCATCATCAAAAAGGGGAAGATTGTTGATCCCTGGAATGATTTTGATGATCACAAAATATTGGAGCATGTATTTGATACTAACTCTTCTCAAATTGTTTAAGAAGTTTTGCAGTTTGCAGGAATTTGTTACCTTTGTTTAAAATGGTTTTCAAATTTACTTAAGGGTAATTCAATTGAGTTTGTAAAGGCCCTAACTTATAAATACTGTAATCATGTAAAATGGGCTTAAAAATTGTAAGTATTTTGATAATGTATGTAGATTAGCTTCTAGTTGATTCAATGTTGAAGTTTTTGGGAAGCTTGAAGCATATTTTTAAAAAATCTATAAGAGCTGACTTAAAATGGCATGGCACGGAGGAAGATTCAAAGTTATAGAACCAAGAGCCGACTCCTAGTTCAAAAGCTGACTCTTCCAGAAATATAGTTTTTGAAGTTCTGAGAACTAAAGCCGACTCCCAGATCAAGAGCAGACTCTAGGTATGTATGTTTGTCATGACTGAAAGCTTGAAGGCAAGAGTCGACTCCTAGTCCAAGAGTCAACTCTCACAGAAGTTTGTTTTTGGCCTGTCTGAGACTTCGAGCCGACTCCTGGAGCTCGAGCTGGCTCGTGGAGTCGTTGTCTGCATTTCAATGGCTAGTTGCTAAAATTAAGATTTGAATTCCAATTCATCTTCAATAGCCATTTCACGAATTCCAAGGGCCTACAACGGCCATATCTCATGAAAAACTATAAAGGGGATTATTTTTGAAGGATTAGAAAATGAATTGAGATTTATTGATGAATTTTCTTGAGAAAACAAAGAGCTTTCAAGTTATTCCTCTACCTACCTCAAAGAGCATTCAAGTTAGATTCAAAGCTTCACCAACTCCACTCTATCATTGATCCACTCATTGAAGAAGGGAAGAAGCATCATTGAAGAGCATTGAAGAGCACTCAAGGCTTGACTTCATCTTGATCTACATCGACAACATCAAAACAAACTTGGTTTGTTGTACATTCTTTATCTTTGTTCATTCTTTAAGAATAGCAAGGGGCTGTATCTTAAGAGAGAGTTAAAGGTTTTTAGGTGAACCTTGTAAAACCTAAGTTTGGGTTCTTGGTTTTCCCGATTTAAAACCAAGTGTTTGGGTTTTCTTTGGTGATCCCGTGTAAAACTAAAGGGAGTTAGGATTTCTTTGGTGATCCCGCTAAAACCAAAGTGTATAGGTTTGGATTGTGAGCCTAGTAAAACAATCCGACCGTATTTCGATTAGGGGATATAGTGGAAATCCCAAGTGGTCCTTGGATAGTGGATGTAAGAGCCGGTTGCTCCGAACCACTCTATTTCTTGGTGTTTGTGATTGTGCTTTCATTGCTTGATTGTTTTAAGTTATTTACTTCCGCTTTGCACACTTCACTTCTGCACTATAAGAATTTCAAAATGCACATACTTGCAAAAGATTTTTAAACCCAATTCACCCCCCTCTTGGGAAGCCACCTGGGCAACACTACTATTTCTGCATCTCATGCATCTAGAATTTCAAAACATAAATCTTTTCAGAATTCTAGAATCAGATGTTTTGCTTGCAAAGAGCTAGGACATAAAGCTTTTAAATGTAATACTGTTAGAAATGTCCATAATAAATCAAAAAAGATTTGGGTTCCCAAAGGAACCACCTCAGCTAATCTGCAAGTATCCAAGTTAGCTTTGGTACCTGTTGCCGTCCTCGTCGCCGCGCCCGTGCCGAGGATCAACCGATCCTCCCTGATCGCCTGGCAAGGGAGCCTCCCTTCCTGCGAGAAACCTGCAACAAAGGGGTTAGAGGACCCTGGCCGGGGATTCCGGCGAGGGGGCTCCGACGGTCAAGTCAGTAGACGATGAGGAGGAACAGACTCTCGCTCCCAGGCCCTCTAAAGGGTCCCAGGTTTGGAGAGTTAACTAGTGAAGGGAAAGCGCCGGGGACCGGAATCTCGGCTGGGCCTGCCTGCCGAGCTCGCGTCCAGTATTCCCCTCTCGGGATCTCTGGCTTCTTCCTCGGAGCGAGGCCTTGTGCCGGTGCTTCCTTCTTGTCCCCAGGCTAGTTGGCTTACCTTGCAGTCTCCGGATTCTTCCTTCTTTATCTCCCTCCATCGTGTGCTTGTCCTTTTCCTCCTCGAAAACTCCTCCCCCCTGTCTTCCTTTCTTTTCCCTTTTTGGCGAAGGAGGCCAGGCGGCTTTCCGACCTCGTCCGCCGGGCCCAGCAAGGAGAAGGCAAGGACAGAAGAGAAAAGGAGGGAGGGCGGTGCTGGCAGAGCGGCCAGTCGTCAGGCCTCGGGCTTCGTGAGAGTGCTCTTTTCCCCGAGCGTGGGCGCCATCCGTTTACGGGGCCTGTTCCGTCAGGATCGGATCTCTCGACTGCGGGACCTATCGGGCCAGTGTAAGTCACGTTCCGCGTGCCGCCGCCCTCCGTACGGGACGCCGTCTGGGGTCGGTACGGCCCGAGGGATGGCCTCGGGACCCGTCGCTTTCCCCCGGGGGCCTCTCCGTACGAGCGGTCTGACTTCGGCTGAGTTGGACCTGTCTCCGGGGGCCGACTGGCGAGAGGCGAGAGATCGGCCGACCTTGGCTTAGGTGGACCCCCCCGGGGTGGACACCTGGCGAGGTGGCAGAAGATCGCCTGGCTTCGGCCGAGGTGGACCCGTCTCCGGGCGGCCACCTGGTGCAAGGCGGAGGGTCAGCCGACCTCGGCCCAGGTGGACCCCTCCTGGGTGGACACCTGGCGAGGTGGCAGAAGATCGCCTGGCTTCGGCCGAGGTGGACCCGTCTCCGGGTGGCCACCTGGCGCAAGGCGGAGGGTCAGCCGACCTCGGCCTAGGTGGACCCCTCCTGGGTGGACACCTGGCGAGGTGGCAGAAGATCGCCTGGCTTCGGCCGAGGTGGACCCGTCTCCGGGTGGCCACCTGGCGCAAGGCGGAGGGTCAGCCGACCTCGGCCGACCTCACACGGGGCGGACTCCTCCGAGCCCGGGCGCAGATGAGTTGGTGGGGGAACTTCGTGCCGAACTCGACCTCGGCGGGGGCCGTTTGCTTCAGACAGTATCGGGCGGTGCGGTCTTGCCGACCCTAGTCTTGAGGACGTGGCGCTGATTCCGGCATTAAAACTCATACGTGGCTCGCTCGCATTCGGCGATACCTGAGCCTGGCCACGTCACTGTCACGGCTGTAACAGTTGCCCCCCAGCCCGCCATTCCGTCGGGGCATCGTAGAACGGAGCGTCGGGATTAATTGCTGACATGACGTGGAGAGGCGAAGATCTTGCATCATAATTGGCACGATCTCCATTCGTCGTGGCTCGATGCGGCTGAAGACCTATGGGGAGTCGCCACGTGTCGTCCACTTGCCCGCAATCAATGCGTTGCTTCGGGGCAGAGGCCGTTACTCTGCTAACGAGGCGTCGGTGTCGGGCGTGTGCCCACGTGGCGACCATCCAGTGGCCTGAGGCGGAATGGTGGGTACGGCTGCTGCCGGCTGAGTTTGTGAGGGAGGGGACTTTCCAGAACGAGGCCTTTTTCCTTGCTTCGTGGGCGGTTCGCTGCAGGCTAACAACTTCTGCTGCTCGCGCCCGTCTGTGCATTTTTGGGTAAGTGTCTTCTTCTCCTTCTCTCTCGTTTCTTATTCAGCCCCCTTCTCCTTTCCTTCTCCATGGCGCGCCGTCGCCATGTCTCTTCTAACTCGGACGAGGCCGGTCCATCCCGGCCGAGGACTCCGTCTTCTTCCTCCTTGGATGAGGAGGTAATTCCAGAGGAGGTCCGCCGGCGCTTGCAACCCGGGGGTGTCACTATTGGCATCCCCAGGGCGGTCCGGTCCCCTCCGGTTGCGCCTGCCGTGCCCCTCCGTTCACTCCCCGCCTTGGCTTCTCTTCCTGCTCCGCCACTTCTTCCCGCCGGTCCCTCCGGTCATGCCTCTACCATGACCGAAGGTGATCTTTCTCTGCTCCAGGATGCCTATGGCATCCCGGGATCTGTCCGTCTGTTTGCTCCGCGGTCCGGGGAGCGTGTCACCATGAGTGGCCCCGGCCGCATTGCCTTCTACGAAGACTTCCTCCTCGGGGGTCTTCGTTTTCCTCTGCACCCTTTTTTCCTTTCCTTCCTCAGCCATTTCCGGCTTGTCCCGGCCCAGCTGGCTCTTAATGCCATCCGGGTCATCTTCTCCTTCATTGTCTTCTGCCATTTCCACGGGTTCGTTGCCCGTTTTTCACTCTTCAGGGCCCTGTTCACCCTGAAGAAGTGCTCCACCGATGATGGCTGGTGGTACATTTCGCCCCGGCCTAGGTGTCTCCGGTTCGACCTCCCTTCTTCGGTCAAGGGATGGAAGAGCCGGTTTTTCTTTGCTTCGGTCGAGGACGTCGACTGGGCTTGGAGCGAACCGGACCGGTCGCCGAACCGGAGTTCTCGAGTCGAGCCCGCGGACCAGGAGTCTTACAGCCAGCTCCTGAGTGACGTGGTCCCGCCGCTCGAGGTTCTGCTTTCTGAGCAGAATCTTTTTGAGGCCGGCATCAGTCCCATCCGGGAGACCGGTGAGATTTGGCCCCGCATTAACTTCTGCCCTTCCCCCCTCTCTTTTTAAGATTGAACTGTCTAACCTTCTGATTTCTCCACTTTGCAGGGATGAAGTTTTCCTTAGAGAATCTTCTGGAGGGAGCGGCCCAGAGGGAGGTCGTCGACGAGGACGAGCCCGTGGCGAAGAGGGCTCGCACAGAGATGAGCCGGGAGGTCGCAGCGGCGACCGCGCCCGGCCTAGCTGCCGCTGTTTCTCCGCCCAGATCTCCTCAGGGCGGCGCCCCTGGCGCCTCGGCCCCACGGCCTGGCAATGCTGCCGAGAGAGCTCCGGCGCCCGCCGCTCTGCCCATCGCCGGGCCCATTCCTGTCAGCAGCCCAACGGCACCGCCAGTGGCGACCGCCGGTCCGTCGGCTGCAGCTCCAGCAGAGGGGGCAACTGTCGCGGGGGTCGGCCCGAAGGGCCCAGCGCCGGTGATCTCGCACCGAGACTCGGTCATCCTCGACCGAGGACTGGCGGAGAAGTTGATGGAGTACGCTTCCACCGCCCGGGACCGTCGAGCTCGGGGCGGCCGAGATTACGCGGATGCGCTGCTCGGCATCCTGCCCCAACTCTTCACGGTAAGCCTGATCCTTGACTCTTCTTTTCTCTTCCAATCCGAGGCCTCCTGCCTCGGTACTGACATGTCATTTTTGCCCTTGCAGATCGGGAACGACGTCCTCCTACTGAGGAACTACCTCGTAGGGAATGCCAAGCGGGACTCCGATCGGGAGCAGAAGCTTGGAAAGCTCGCGGCCGACATGAAGGACTTGATGGACAAGGGGGCCGAGCTGCGAGCTGAAAAGCAGGCCCTCCAGTCCGACCTGACGCGTTCCGAGGAGCGGGACAAGGAACTGGAGGCCTCCTTGGCGGAGGAGCGGACCTCCAACCAGCGCCGTACTGAGGAGGAGGCGGCGGAGAAGGCCCGCCTGCAGGCCCACTCTCTATTCTTGGAGCGTCAGCTGGACGAGGCCCGGCGAGAGGCGGCCGGGGCGAAGGATCGGAGCTCTTACATCAACGGGCTCCTGGAGGCGGCGAAGCGAGAAGCGCTGGAGGCCGTCCCCAAATTCCGAGCCTCCGACGAGTTTACGTCGGAAGTCCGGGAGGCCGCCGTGGACTCCTTCCTGAAGGGGTTCCGGATGTGCCGGGAAAAGGTGGGGGCCTTCTTCCCCCAACTGGACCTGAGTGCGGTCGTCGTCGGCGGCAGGAAGCCGGGGAGCGAGGGCAGGGCCTCCGGCACGGCCCAGGCGACACCTCAGGCGGCACCTGCAGCACCTTTGATTGATGACGCCGCGGCCCCGACACAGCCCCCGGAGCCGGTTGTCGTGGAGGTTGAAGAGGTGGCGCCCGCACCTCCGGCGGACGGTGCCGACCCTGCGCCCCAGTGACCTTTACTTTGTATTTTTGCTGTCTTTGTCCTCTTCTTTTTTTTTGTGGAGTTCCGGCCTGTCGGAGCTCCCAGTTTGTACTGAACGCTTTGTAATGAAGACTCCTTTTTCATAAAAACTTGTCTATCGTCTTTGCTTCTTTTTCTTCTTCTTTGTTTGTTTGTTTCTGGGATGTCGGTCTCGGATACCTGAGACAACTGTGGGCCTGGTCCTTCCATACTAAATCGAAGGACGGGGTCTGCAAAACCGTGTTGCGGCAAGGCAAGAATCTTGAGCAGGTCCGACTTTGGGCTGCCTTCATGCTTGCGCGGACAACACAGTTCCTGCACCATCTTCTGGGCCGAAACCCGAGATCCTCCGGACTGAGCTCGATGCTGCAGGCTTTCTCAAACCTTGCGCGGCTTGCTGAGCTGTGCTCCGGGCTTGCGTGGGCGAAGCGGATTCGGCGCCACCTTCCAGGCCGAAGCCCAGGATCTTCCGGACTGAGCTCGATGCCGCAGGCTTTCTCAAACCTTGCGCGGCTTGCTGAGCTGTGCTCCGGGCTTGCGTGGGCGAAGCGGATTCGGCGCCACCTTCCAGGCCGAAGCCCAGGATCTTCCGGACTGAGCTCGATGCCGCAGGCTTTCTCAAACCTTGCGCGGCTTGCTGAGCTGTGCTCCGGGCTTGCGTGGCGAACTGGGTTCGACGCCACCTTCCAGGCCGAAGCCCAGGATCTTCCGGACTGAGCTCGATGCCGCAGGCTTTCTCAAACGTTGCGCGGCTTGCTGAGCTGTGCTCCGGGCTTGCGTGGGCGAAGCGGATTCGGCGCCACCTTCCAGGCCGGAGCCCAGGATCTTCCGGACTGAGCTCGATGCCGCAGGCTTTCTCAAACCTTGCGCGGCTTGCTGAGCTGTGCTCCGGGCTTGCGTGGGCGAACTGGGTTCGACGCCACCTTCCAGGCCGAAGCCCAGGATCTTCCGGACTGAGCTCGATGCCGCAGGCTTTCTTAAACCTTGCGCGGCTTGCTGAGCTGTGCTCCGGGCTTGCGTGGGCGAAGCGGATTCGGCGCCACCTTCCAGGCCGGAGCCCAGGATCTTCCGGACTGAGCTCGATGCCGCAGGCTTTCTCAAACCTTGCGCGGCTTGCTGAGCTGTGCTCCGGGCTTGCATGGTCGAACTGGGTTCGACGCCACCTTCCAGGCCGAAGCCCAGGATCTTCCGGACTGAGCTCGATGCCGCAGGCTTTCTCACACCTTGCGCGGCTTGCTGAGCCGTGCTCCAGGCTTGCATGGGCGAACTGGGTTCGACGCCACCTTCCAGGCCGAAGCCCAGGATCTTCGCAGGCCTCCTTGCTGAAGTTTAGAGAAGAATGTTTAAAGTGAAGAAGCTTTGTTAAAGGAACTGGGAGCCTTACATCACTGGTAGTACATTCTCAGGTTCGAGGGGTTCCATGTCCGGGGGAACCTGGCACCTCCCAATTTTTCCAAGTAACATGCCCCGTGAGGGAGGGCTTCTGCTACCCGATAAGGGCCTTCCCAGTTGGGTGAAAGCTTGCCGCACTCTCGTGGCTGGGAGGCTTCTGTACGCCGGAGGACCAAGTCCCCGGGACGAAAAACCTTCGACCGTACTCGGGAGTTGTAATATCTGGCTACACGTTGCCGGTATGCCGCCATTCGAATTCGGGCCTTGTCCCTTGTTTCTTCGAGGAGGTCTAGGTTGAGCATCATCCTGGCCGGGTTTTCTGTCTCGTCGTATTGTTCCACGCGCAGCGTGGGTATGCTGAGCTCGATCGGGATGACTGCCTCGGCCCCGAAGACGAGGTTGAATGGGGTTTCGTCAGTAGCCGTCCTTGGAGTGGTGTGGTATGCCCAAAGAACGCTGGGAAGCTCGTCGGCCCACCTGCCCTTGGCTTGGTCTAGCCGCGTGCGGAGGCCCTGAAGAATGGTCCTGTTCGTGACCTCAGCCTCCCCGTTGGTCTGGGGGTGCGCCACCGAAGTGAAGCGATGCTTGATGCCGAGGTCGTTGCAGAAATCTTCGAACTCTCGGCAGTCGAACTGGCGTCCGTTGTCGGTGACCACGGTGTGGGGGAGGCCGAAGCGGCAGACGATGGACTTCCAGAAGAACTTGGCGACGTTTGCTTCGGTGATTCTTGCCAAGGGTTCGGCTTCGACCCACTTTGTGAAGTAGTCGATAGCCACTATCAGGAACTTCCGCTGGCCGGACGCCGGCGGGAATGGGCCCAGGAGGTCCATCCCCCACTGGGCGAACGGCCAGGGGGCTGAGAGCTGAGAGATCGGGTTGGAGGGTTGCCGCTATACCGTGGCGTGGCGCTGGCACCGGTCGCATTTCTTCACGAAGTCGGCGGCATCCTCCTTCATCGTCTCCCAGAAGTAGCCTTGACGAAGGGCCTTGTACGCCAATGCCCTGCCCCCCACGTGGTTCCCACAGATGCCTTCGTGAATCTCCTGGAGCACAAGCTGGGCTTCTGTGGGTCCAATGCACTTGAGGAGGGGGTAAGAGTAGGACCTTCGATACAGCTGCCCGTCCATCAGGACAAACCGCACGGCCTTCTTCCTAACGAGGCGAGCCGCGTCTCGGTCTTCCGGCAGAATGCCGTCGGTGATGTACGCGGCGTACTTGTCCATCCAGCCGGGCTCCTGGCTGACCTGATTGACCCCCGCCGGTGCTTCGAGGCTTGGGACTTCGAGTCGCTCCACATGAGCGCGTCCCAGCATTGTGTCCGGCAGAGTCGCCAGCCGAGAGAGGGCATCGGCGCGGGCGTTCTCCCTGCGGGGGATATGGAAGATGTTGAAGCGCCGAAACTTGGACGCGCCTGTCTTGACGAGCTCCAGATACTTCGCCATCTGGGGGTCGTGAGCGACGTACTCCCCGGACACCTGCCCCGCCACGAGCTGGGAGTCAGTGAAGGCTCTGAGGTTGGTCACGCCCAGCTCGCGGGAGACCCTCAGTCCGGCGAGGAGCGCCTCGTACTCTGCTTGGTTATTTGTCGCGGGGAACTGGAAACGGAGCGCGCACTCGGCGACGACTCCGTCGCCGTTGGCAAGGATGAGCCCAGCTCCGCTCCCGCCGGAGTTTGAGGCTCCGTCTACATGGAGGATCCAGGCGTCCTCTCCGGGCTCGTTGGTGCCGACCTCCATCGGCTGGGCCGAAGAGTCCTCCTCGGGCTCCTTGCCCAAACCTGCGCATTCGACCAAGAAGTCGGCCAGCACCTGTGCCTTCATTGCCAACCTCGGTCGGTATGTAATGTCGAACTCGCTGAGTTTCAGTGCCCATTTGGCCAATCGCCCCGAGGTGTCGGGTCGGCTGAGCACCGCTTTCAGCGGTTGGTCCGTCAAGACGGCGATGGGATGCGCTTGGAAATAGGGCCTGAGACGCTGGGCAGACACTATCAGCGCAAAAACGAGTTTCTCGGGCCGGGAATACCTGAGCTCCGCGTCCCGGAGGAGTTTGCTGGTATAGTACACCGGTCGCTGGATCCCGTGGTCATCGGTTCGGACCAGGACAGAGCTGACGGCCTCCGGGGTAACGGCCAAGTAGAGGGTAAGCTCCTCCCCTTCCTCGGGCCTGGACAGCAAAGGTGGTGATGCGAGCGTCTTCTTCAACTCCTCGAAGGCCTGCTGGCATTCCTCGGTCCAGGCGAAACCATTCATCTTCCTCAGCACCTTGAAGAAGGGACGGCAGAGGTCCGCCGACCTGGAAATAAAACGGCTAAGGGCCGCAACCCGGCCGGTCAGCTGCTGCCCTTGTTTCTTGGAGGCTGGCTGCTCCATGTCCAGGATAGCCTGGACCTTCTCCGGGTTGGCCTCGATTCCTCTCTGGGTCACCATGAACCCTAGGAACTTTCCGGCGGAGACCCCGAAGGCGCACTTCGCCGGATTCAGCTTCATCTGGTGGCGCCGGAGGTTGCCGAACGTCTCCGCCAGGTCGGCTACGTGGTCTGAGTCAAGTTTGCTCATTACCAGCATGTCGTCCACGTACACCTGCATGTTGCGGCCTATCTGGTCTTTGAAGACTTTATTGACCAGGTGTTGGTACGTCGCCCCCGAGTTCTTGAGGCCGAAGGGCATCATCCTGTAACAGAAAGTCCCACGGTCAGTTATGAAGGCGGTACGCTCTTCGTCCTCCGGATTCATCCGGATCTGGTTGTATTTGGAAAAAGCGTCCATGAATGACAGGAGACGGTGCCCCGAGGTGGTGTCGACCAGCTGGTCGATCTTCGGCAGAGGGAAGCTGTCCTTCGGGCAAGCTCGATTGAGGTCGGTGTAGTCCACGCAGATCCTCCACTTACCGCTGCTCTTCTTTACCATGACCACGTTTGCTAACCAGCTGGGGTATTAGACTTCTCGGACGAAACCGGCGGCGAGAAGTTTTTCTACCTCCTTGTCGATCGCCCTCTGCCTCTCCATGGCAAAGCTTCTCTTCTTCTGGCGGACCGGGCGGCTGCCTGGGTCCACGTTCAGGCTGTGCATGATAATCTCGGGTGGAATACCCGGCATGTCGGCTGCCGACCAGGCGAACACATCGGCGTTGGCACGGAGGAACTCTAGCAGGCGGGTTCGCTCCTCTTCGGGGAGCTGAGCCCCGACTTGCACCGTCTTCAGGGGGTCCGAACCAAGGGGAAAGGAGAGCAGGCGCTCTACGGGCCCTCCCCTGGGTTCCTTTTCTCTCAGGTCGAGGTCCTCGACGTCGTGGGCGAGCTCTGCGCCCCTGGTGCCTGGGATTGTCTGTAGGCAGAGCAGGACTGGCTGAATCGCCCCCTTCATTTCCCCGAACCCGAAAGGCGTGGGGAACTGCACCAGCAGTCTCCTTGTGGAGATGGTGGCGTCTAGTTGGTTGAGCCCGGGACGCCCAAGAATGGCGTTGTAAGGCGAAGGGAGCTTGACGACAGTGAAAGTTACCATGATGGTCGCCTGCCGAGGTGGGGATCCGGCGGTAACTGGGAGAGTGATTTCCCCTTCGACTCCCATGGAGTCCCCTGTAAAACCTACCAGTGGGGTGTGCACTGGCTTTAGCTGGTCGAGAGGCAAACTCATCCGAGAGAAAGCATCGTAAAAAAGTACGTCGGCCGAGCTTCCACTATCCACCATGATTCGATGTACAGGGTGTTTCGCGATGGTCATTTCGACCACCACGGCATCATTGTTTACATTGTCATTAGACTCCCCTCCCTTGGGAGGGGTTACATTCTCCGGGACTTCCCGGGCTCTCTTCTCTGCTCGGCCGGATCCGCGCGAGATCATGCCCACGGGCTTCTCAGTTGGCCGGTTGTCGATCGCAGGGACAAGCGGTAAGGCCGCGAGCGGCTGCTTCTCGGAGGGGGCCTCGTTCTTGACGAACTTCCTGAGGTATCCCCTCCCGATCAGCTCCTCGATCTCCCGCTTCAAATGGCGGCACTCCTCCGTGTCATGCCCGTGCTCGCGGTGGAATTGGCAGTACTTTGATTTGTCTCGGGGGGCCCTCGGGTTCTGAGGTGGAGGTCGGCGGAGGTAGCGCTCGCCCTCGATTTCCATAAGGATTTTGGCTCGAGGCGCGAGGAGAGGGGTGTACCTTCGCTCGGGGGCAGACTCGGCCCTCGGCCTTGGGTTCGGGCGAGGGTCGGCTGATGGCCCGGGCCTCCGAGCTACCGGGGCATCCCTCGGGGTCGACTTCTTCAGAATCTTCCCGTCCAGCTCTCGACGGGTGCGGTCAGCCTCCTCCGCTCGGATGTACTTATGGGCGCGTAGGAGGAGCTCGGAATACGTCCTGGGTGGCTTCTTGTCCAGGGAATAGGTCAGGCGGGACGTCTTGAGCCCGTGCTTTAAAGCCAGCATAGCAACGGGCTCGTCCAAGCTATAGATCTCCAGGGCTGCGGTCTTAAACCGGGCGATGTAGTCTCGGAGCAGCTCCTGGTCCTGCTAGCGGATGGAGAAGAGACTGTCCACCTCCCTTGGCACCTTTCGACAAGCGTCGAAATGCGCCACAAACTTTCCTTCCAACTGCTGGAAGGAGCAAATGGATCCGGGCTCGAGACGGGCGAACCAAACTCGAGCGGCCTTCCGAAGGGTTGCAGGGAAGGCGACGCACAGAAGGGCGTCGGTGGCGCCCTGGACCCTCATGAGAGCTTTATAACTCTCCAAATGGTCCAGGGGGTCGGTGGTCCCGTCGTAAGGGTCCACCTGTGGCATGCGGAACCGTTTCGGGATCGGTTCCGCCTGAATTTCTTCGGAGAAAGGGGGGCGGGAGTCGTAGCCCGCCGGGTCAGCTGACGAGTTCTGCAGGTCGGCGAACCGTCGGGCGAACTCCGCCAACTCTCGCTCGTGCTCTTCTAGGCGCCTCTCGGCCTGGCGCCTGATGGCTTCATCGGTGGAGTCTTCCACCGAGGCTGCAGATGAGGGGGGCTCCGATCGGTCTCGGCGCGAGGTCTGGCCCCGGCGTCGCTTGCTGCGATGCGCCGTTTCGGCCCCATCGGCCGGGGATCGACTCTCGTGATCCTCCGAGCCGGAATAGTTTCTCTTCGGGGGAGCTTGACGGCTCCCTCGGGGGTTGGAGATGGCTTGCGGATGGGACGGCCTGCCCTGGATTGAGCGCAGGCTCCCGTGCTGTCCCGCGACTCGGGCCGCGGGGGTCCCTGGCTGCGGCTGAGTGGCCAGGGACCGTTGCTGATGCTGAAGCTGTCGGACCGCTGAGGTCAAGGTCTGCAGCTGCTGGACGATGGCCGCAAAGGATCCGTCCACCGGGGTAGGCTGCTGCAGAAGAGGAGGGGGAGCCGGAAGCTCCCGTTCGGGGGTGTGGCCCCCTGGTGGGGAGTGGGCTTCTCCCACACGGCTGGTGGACGCCTCGCGACCACGAGTGACCACCATTGCTAGAGAGCGTGACACCTGCAAAAAGCTAGTTCCCACTAGGGGTTAGTGTCCTGCCCCCCCTACCTGGCGCGCCAATCTGTTGCCGTCCTCGTCGCCGCGCCCATGCCGAGGATCAACCGATCCTCCCTGACCGCCTGGCAAGGGAGCCTCCCTTCCTGCGAGAAACCTGCAACAAAGGGGTTAGAGGACCCTGGCCGGGGATTCCGGCGAGGGGGCTCCGACGGTCAAGTCAGTAGACGACGAGGAGGAACAGACTCTCGCTCCCAGGCCCTCTAAAGGGTCCCAGGTTTGGAGAGTTAACTAGTGAAGGGAAAGCGCCGGGGACCGGAATCTCGGCTGGGCCTGCCTGCCGAGCTCGCGTCCAGTATTCCCCTCTCGGGATCTCTGGCTTCTTCCTCGGAGCGAGGCCTTGTGCCGGTGCTTCCTTCTTGTCCCCAGGCTAGTTGGCTTACCTTGCAGTCTCCGGATTCTTCCTTCTTTATCTCCCTCCGTCGTGTGCTTGTCCTTTTCCTCCTCGAAAACTCCTCCCCCCTGTCTTCCTTTCTTTTCCCTTTTTGGCGAAGGAGGCCAGGCGGCTTTCCGACCTCGTCCGCCGGGCCCAGCAGGGAGAAGGCAAGGACAGAAGAGAAAAGGAGGGAGGGCGGTGCTGGCAGAGCGGCCAGTCGTCAGGCCTCGGGCTTCGTGAGAGTGCTCTTTTCCCCGAGCGTGGGCGCCATCCGTTTACGGGGCCTGTTCCGTCAGGATCGGATCTATCGACTGCAGGACCTGTCGGGCCAGTGTAAGTCACGTTCCGCGTGCCGCCGCCCTCCGTACGGGATGCCGTCTGGGGTCGGTACGGCTCGAGGGATGGCCTCGGGACCCGTCGCTTTCCCCCGGGGGCCTCTCCGTACGAGCGGTCTGACTTCGGCTGAGTTGGACCTGTCTCCGGGGGCCGACTGGCGAGAGGCGAGAGATCGGCCGACCTCGGCTTAGGTGGACCCCCTCGGGGTGGACACCTGGCGAGGTGGCAGAAGATCGCCTGGCTTCGGCCGAGGTGGACCCGTCTCCGGGCGGCCACCTGGCGCAAGGTGGAGGGTCAGCCGACCTCGGCCCAGGTGGACCCCTCCTTGGTGGACACCTGGCGAGGTGGCAGAAGATCGCCTGGCTTCGGCCGAGGTGGACCCGTCTCCGGGTGGCCACCTGGCGCAAGGCGGAGGGTCAGCCGACCTCGGCCTAGGTGGACCCCTCCTGGGTGGACACCTAGCGAGGTGGCAGAAGATCGCCTGGCTTCAGCCGAGGTGGACCCGTCTCCGGGTGGCCACCTGGCGCAAGGCGGAGGGTCAGCCGACCTCGGCCGACCTCACACGGGGCGGACTCCTCCGAGCCCGGGCGCAGATGAGTTGGTGGGGGAACTTCGCGCCGAACTCGACCTCGGCGGGGGCCGTTTGCTTCAGACAGTATCGGGCGGTGCGGTCTTGCCGACCCCAGCCTTGAGGACGTGGCGCTAATTCCGGCATTAAAACTCATACGTGGCTCGCTCGCATTCGGCGATACCTGAGCCTGGCCACGTCACTGTCACGGCTGTAACAGTACCTAAAAGAACTCCTTGACTGTCTTGTAGGAATGTCTTACAGCCCAGGAATTGAAGAAAAGATGGTATCTCGATAGTGGCTATTCAAGGCATATGACGGGTGACAAGGATTAGTTCATCACCCTTGAAATGAAAGGAGGTATGGTTACTTTTGGAGATAATGGCAAGAAAAAAATAATCAAAATTGGTATGATCAAAATAACCCCCTGTACTTTTATTGAAAATATATTGCTAGTAGATAAATGAAGCATAATTTATCGAGTATTAGTCAACTTTGTGATAAAGGCTTCAAGGTTATCTTTGAATCATCTATGTATATAGTAACAAACCCTCTTGATTCTAATAGTAAATTCATTGGACATAGACTTGGAAATATTTATGTGGTAGATCTAAATGATCTTGCCATGTCAAGTAGTTCCAGTTTAGTTGCAATGAATGCTAAGATTAAGGAGTCTTGTTTACTTTGGAATAGATGATTAGGTCATGCTAGCATGCATACTATTGTCAGATTAATTCTTAAAACTTAGTAAGAGGCATGCCTAAGTTTAAAGTAGACTTTGATCATGTTTGTGATGCATGCCAAATGGGTAAACAAACTAGGGAAAGTTTTAAATCCAAAAATATGATTTCAACTACTAAACCTCTAGAACTACTTCACATGGACTTATTTGGACCAACTAGGACTACAAGCCTAGGAGGTATGAAATATGCCCTTGTGATTGTAGATGATTTTTCTAGATTTACATGGGTTTTGTTTATTGCTCACAAAGATGAAACCTTCAAAGTATTTAGAAAATTTCACAAAAAGGTTTCAATTCAGAAAAATCTTTCAATAATTTCATTTAGGAGTGATCACGGCACTGAATTTGAAAATCAATTTTTCGATGATTATTGCACTGAAAATGATATTGATCACAACTTCTCCGCTCCTAGGATACCATAACAAAATGGTGTTGTAGAGAGAAAAAATAGGACTTTGGAAGAAATGGCCCGAACCATGTTGTGTGAAGGTAATCTTCCAAGGTACTTTTGGGCAGAAGCGGTGAATACTACTTGTTATATTTTAAACCGTGTTTTGATCCGTCCTATTTTGAAGAAAACCTCCTATGAGCTATGGAATGAAAAGAAATCCAATATCAATTATTTTCATGTCTTTGGATGCAAATGCTTTGTGCTTAATAATAGTAAAGATAATCTAGGAAAACTTGATACTAAATCTGATGAAGCAATTTTTCTTGGTTATTCATTACATAGCAAAACATATAGAGTATTTAATAAGAGGACTCTTACTGTTGAAGAGTCAATGCATGTTATTTTTGATGAAACTAATACTTCACCTTCTAAGAAAGAAGGGTGTATAGACAATGATGCAAGTATAATTCAAAAAGAGATGGAAGACATGAGCATACAAGAAAGATCAATTGAAGAAGGAGAAGAAATAGTAAGGATCATACAGATTTACTAAGAGAATGGAGGTATATAAATTCCTATCCTAAAGAATTAATTATTGGTGATCCTTCACAAGGTATTAGGACTAGGTCATCACATAGAACTGCATATGACTACCTAGCCTTTGTATCTCAAATAGAAACCTCATACCTTAGAAGAAGCTGAAAATGACCCAAATTGGATGATGGCCATGCACGAAGAATTGAACCAGTTTGAAAGAAATAAGGTTTGGACATTAATTGATAGACCTAAAGACCACCCAATCATAGGAACCAAATGGGTCTATAGGAATAAATTAGATGAACAAGGAAATGTCATTAGAAACAAAGCTAGATTGGTGGCTAAGTGATACAGTCAAGAAGAAGGTATTGATTTTGATGAAACATATGCATCGATAGCAAGATTAGAAGCCATTAGATTACTTCTTGCATTTGTTTGCTACATGAATTTTAAGCTTTTTCAAATGTATGTAAAAAGTGTATTTTTAAATGGTTTTATCTCCGAACAAGTTTTTGTAGAACAACCATCGGGTTTTGAAGATCATGTTTTTCCAAACCATGTGTTTAAATTGAATAAAGCTTTATATGGTCTGAAACAAGCACCTAGAGCCTGGTATGATAGACTTAGTACTTTCTTGATTGAAAATGATTTCTCAAGAGAAAATGTTGATAAAACCCTTTTCATCAAAAAGAAAAATAATGATATATTAGTTGTACAAATTTACATTGACAATATTATATTTGGTGCAACTAATAAAAATTTTTGTGAAAAATTTGCTAAGCTAATGCAGGGAGAATTTGAAATGAGCTTAATGGGTGAACTTATCTACTTCCTCGGACTTCAAGTAAAGCAAACTAAGGAAGGGATCTTCATCAACCAAGCCAAATACACCAAGGAAATAATCAAAAAGTTTGGTATGGAGATGAGCAAACAAATGAGCACACCCATGAGCCCATCTTGTAGATTCGACAAAGATGAAAATGGATCCAATGTTGACCAAAAGCTATAAAGAGGTATGATCGGATCCTTGTTATACTTAACTGCAAGTAGACCAGATATCTTGTATAGTGTATGTGTATGTGCTAGGTTCCAATGTAATCCTAAAGAAATACATATGCTTGCTGTTAAAAGAATATTGAGATATTTGAAAGATACAAGTAATCTAGGTCTTTGGTTTTTAAAATAATCTTCATTGAATTTAATTGGATTTTTAGATGCTGATTATGCTGGTTGTAGAATTGATAGAAAGTGTACTAGCGGTACATGCCAATTTCTAGGATTGAATTTAATCTCATGATACTATAAGAAACAAAACTCGATAGCACTTTCTACTGTTGAGGCAAGTATGTTGCTGTAGAGAGTTGTTGTGCACAAGTGTTATGAATTAAATAATAACTAGAAGACTTTGGTGTTACACAATGCAAAATTCCTATCAAGTGTGATAACATAAGTGCTATAAATTTGACCAAAAATCCTATTCAGTATTCTAAAACTAAGCATATAGAGATTAGAAATCATTTTATTAGAGATCATGTTTTGAATGGTGACATTGAATTAAAATTTATCCCTATTAAAAAATAGATAGCTGACATTTTTACCAAGCCACTGAATCATGATATATTTGAATTACTTAGAGAAGAATTAGGGCTTTGTAATCCTTTCTAGATTATCCTAACCTAATTTCCTTCAAAATTAAGAAAAAATTATCTAGAAAACCTCCAACAACTATTCAAGTATTTTGAACAACTTTCCTTGAAATTTCATTGAATCAAACTCAATTTCTGAATCATTTCATTTCCTGTGGAAAGTCTCTATTCGAGTCGACTCGAGTAATTTTGCTCTAGTCGAGCCGGCTCGAATGTCTGATTTCTTTGCTCTTGCTCTGGTCAAGCTGACTAGGTTAATCTGAGGTTTTGCCTAGCCGACTTTGAGTTCTGCTTGTTCTGAGTTTGCTCTGGTCGAGCTGACTTGGATGATTTTAGGGCTGAGCGAGTCGACTCGAATGTCGGGAAATCACTGTTTAAATCTTATCTTACACTTCACTCTTTCTATTTCACTCCAAACTCTCTCTACTTTACTCGGAACCTTTACCAATCTCTCAAAAACCATTCCCCGAAACTCTAATTTCTTAAATCCCACTGCAATGGCTCCAAGGAGATCTACAAGGAAGATTCCTCAAGCAGCTGAAACAAGCACATGCAGTGAAGATCTGAAAGAAAAGGGAGAAAAGAGAAAAAGGCCCACTACTGAACAACAAGAAAAAGAAACATCCTCTCCGACTGAGAAATCCACTTCAATGGCCAACAGGCCTGTTACATGCGGCAGAAGGATAGATTTCTCCTTCCTGGAAGAAATGAAAATGAAGATTGGAAGTTGGATAGACAACCAAGGTTGGAAGTATTTCTGCTTACTGGATATTCTAACCTACCCTTCTCTGTACGAACTTCTTATGAAAACCTAGTTCTTGAAGAATACCACTTGGAATTAATTGTTAAGGGAGTTAAAGTTATTGTGGATGAAGAAAAGTTGAGCAACTTGCTTCAAATGTCAACTGACGGTGCCATCGAGCTTACCCTAACTGACAAAGAACATACACTGAAGCTCATTTTGGAAAGAGAAGATGTAAGTTCCGTCCAACATGTTCAAGCCAACTTGCTATCAAAGGAAATGCGACTTCTCCACAACATGGTTAGTAGAATTTTTCTTCCTAGAACCGGTCGTTTTGATTGGGTGAGTGAAAAGGACATGACTTTTATGGGACATCTAATTGAAGAAGAACCTCTCAACCTTCCTTTCATCATGATGATTCAAATGAGAGAAGCAGCTAGAAAACTCAAAGCTTGCTTGCCATACGGTATGGTTTTCACCTTACTGTTTGAAGATGCTGGATTGACCTAACTAATGAGATAGGCAATCCTCTACATCATTCGATACTTAATCCTTCAACTCTCTTAAAAGAATGGGATACAAACTGCAAGAGGGAATATGGATAAAGAAAAGTCTGGTAAAATAGCTGCTACTTACTCCAATGATGATATGGATGAACCTGCTGCTGTTAAAACTGATGAACCTAGAAATAAGGATGAAGATAGATCTGAAGATGCAATGATAACTCCATCTGAACTTAAGGAGTTCATATTTTAGAAGATGGAGACAATTTTTGATTCACTGACAGGTCACATAAATTTTGCACTTGATGATTTACGAAATTCAGTTAATGTCAGCTTGTAGAAAATGAGATCAAAACAAATGCTTCATTAGGAGAAGATGGAAAAGGAAATGGAAAATTTTAAAGAAGAAATTAGAAGTATCCTCCATCAATCTCAAAAGGAAATTTTCATTACTGAGGATACTCCTTCATGGATCAACAAAGAGCCACTTGAAACTCCTACTCAACCATCTACTGTACCCTCAAAGATTGCTTCATCTGATCCACCCTCACTCAAAGCTGAATCTGTTGTGACCAAAAAGAAACCTAAAGCCAAGAAGACTAAGACACCTGGAACTCCAGTTAAAACTAGATTCAGGGATTTAAGGTTTAAACCTCTGAAATCCAAAACCTCTGATAAGGTTATAGATGTTGGCTCCTCTTCTTCTAGTAAAGAAGAAGAATAGGTTATTTAGATAGTCTTTTGGTTGTATTGATCACATCCTTATACTTCTGATCTTTTACAGTTTTTACTTATCTTTCACAATTAAGAAACTCTCTAAATTGGATGAATGTACTTTCTTTCACATTTTGTACTTTGTATGTAAAATTTCTGGATGAAATGAAAGTTATTTTGATAATTTCTACTATTGTCATGAATTGTTCTTGTAATTATGCAATGCTTTCAATACAACTATAATGAATTTTAATTAGAATTTCCAATTGAAATTGAGAAAGTGAAATTATCTCAAATAAATATTAAATACTTTCTCAATCTATTTCAAAATCTAAGCTTTACTGAAAATACCTTTTTGATTGTTTGACAAAAAGGGGGAGAATGGTATCAATAATGAGCTGTCATGAAAATTCTGGTATCTATATTGAGCTTCCTTCAAATTATTCTTAAAGTGCATAAAAAGAATGAAAAAGGGGGAGTACAAAAGTGATTGTATTTAAATGAACCTAACTGTTTCATTATTTTAAAACCCAGAGAAAGGAGAAGATTCTCTTAAAAATGGATTTATCTCTAAATCCTTCTCTTGCTCTGATTGCTCTAAAAATTAATCTTAATTCTGTCAAAATTTTAAACTCTAATACTCCATATGTGTGCTAATTCTAATTCTATGATGCATGCAAAGTCTAATACTTTGATATACACAAAAGCACTAGCATCAATGCTATACAATTTCATCACTAAAGCTCTGGTACTTATTTACAAATATAGTTAGCTCCAATACATGTGAATACTTACTTTCAAATACTTTTATACATGTAAGTGTAAAGAATTTTTCATGCCCAGTATTTTGTCATTATTAAAAAGGGGAAGATTGTTGACCCCATAAGTGATTTTGATGATAACCAAACATTGGAGCATGCACATATTTTACTAATAACTCTTCAAGTGGTTTACAAGTTTTTGTAGGATGAATTATTTGTTCAAACTTCAACTCCTACATTTATACTTCTTGTTTTGAGTTGTGTTGTAATCATATTTTGTAAAGAAGAATCCAATGAAAAAGTTAAGAAAAATCATAAAAAAGGGTTACTTTTATGTATATTGTACCTTAAATTTATTTTGAGTTGGTTTGTATGAAAAGTTTAAGAGTGTTGGTGAGAGTATTCTTTAGTTTAATTATGAAAGTTCTGAAGAAGTCACTTGAACCGACCCAGTTTGAAAAAGAGTCGACTCCACCTCATGGCACGCACTAAGGATTCTAGCACGCAGCATCGGAGCCGACTCAAGTAGAACAGAGCCGACTCATCTAGAATCCATTTCTATTATTTTCTAAGAATAGCCAGGCGAGTCGACCCTAACTAAGAAGAGCCAACTCTGCCAGAACAAATTTTGAAGACATGAAAAAGCGAGCCGACCCGATCTACAACGAGCCGACTCCTTTAGAGTAAAGTTTTTTGATTTTGAGAAGAAGAATCGACCCAAGTTGAAGCAAGCCGACCCCTCGAGTTCAATGTGTTCAACGATGGAAGTTCGAGCCGAACCGAGCTATCAAGAACCAACCCATCCAGAGTGAAGTTTTTACACCCTGATACAAAGAGCCGACCCTACTGAAAAAATGGCGACTCGACCTATCGACTCGAAGGATCTGAGCCAACTCGAAGAATCCAAGCTGACTCGAATATCGTTTTCAGGTACATAACGGCTAGTTCCAGAATTTCATTTTGAATGCTAAAAGATGCTCCAACGATCATATGTCACATCCCAACAATCTACAATGTCTCAAACTACCTTGGAATGATGGAATACCATATATTTGAGGGATTTGAACTTCCTTGAAGTAAGAGAGAAGAAAAGTAAGAAAGTTCCTCAAAGTTTTAAGGGTTTATTGAATATCCAACCTACCATCAAGCAAGAGAGCATTCAAGTCAGTCTTCAAGTTTTCACCAACTCTGATCTGAAGCTTGAAGCACTTTGGAAAGAAGCCACTAAAGCAATTAAAGCTTATTGAAGTGCATACAAGTGGACTTCTCTCAAGCTGCATCGGCAACTATCCGACAACTAGAGTTTGCCATTTATTGTTGCATTTATTTTCAATTCATTCTTGAATTGTTTGGGTTATTGGTGAGCTCGTTTGAAAAACCAAATAGGTTCTTGGTGAGCCTTAGATAAAAACTAAGTGTTAGGTTCTTGATGAGCCTTAGATAAAAACCAAGTGTTGGGTTCTTGGTGATCTTGGTAAAACCAAGTTAGGTTCTTGGTGATCCTATGAAAACCAAGTTGGATTTCTTTGGTGATCCTGTTTAAAACCAAAAGGTGTTGGGTTTTCTTTGGTGATCCCGATAAAACCAAAGTGTAGAGATTTTGGATTGTGATCCTGTAAAACAATCCTACTGTATTCGGTTGTGAATATAGTAGAAATCCCAAGTGGTATCTTGGATAGTGGACATAGGATCTGGGTTGCTCCGAACCACTATAATTTTTATGTGTATGTGTTGTGCTTTTTTGATCCTATTTAGCTTCTGCAAGTTATTATTTTGCCACAGCACCTAACATTCTAAAAGGTATTTTTAAGTGCATATTATCTGCTTAAATTTTTTAAATTCCTAATTCACCCCCCTCTTGGGTAGTCACCTGGGCAACACTGCACAACTCTGGCATAAAAAAGTAGGGTTGTGAGCTTTACAGCCCAGTAAGGTTTCCATATGATCACACCAGTAATAATACAACTTTGGAATAAGGTAAAAATATACTAGTATATCACATCATGCAGTCAACAACTCAAATAGCATGTATGACAAAACCATGAAAAACCATGTTTTCTTTAGAGTTTCCAATAATCCATCTTTATCTTTAGGGTTTTGGACTAACCACGGTCATGCTTCAGCCCACGACTGGCAATCTCAATGTTACACTTCAAACTGTGACTGGCAAGCTCATTGTCACACTTCAGCCTGTGACTAGCAATCTCATAATCGACCATGTACAATCTGCCCACAGCCAGGCCCACGTATTAAACCCATGGCTCTGGCTGTGTAACCATGATCCCATGGTATGGCTAGTCCAAACACCGTTAACACTTTATCCTTCCACATCATCATGTCAAATCATATCACAATGTCAAACCATGAAATCTCAAATCTTTCATTGACCGGCATCACGATCTAAACCATCAAAAGTAATTTTGTTTGATAAACATAGTATCAAGAAATATAAATAATAATAATAATCATATTGTCCATCATGAAAACTCAACTATACTATGCAAAAACGAATCAAGCATGCCAATGCTCATATACTCGGATCAAAACCATGACATGTAAAACAATATATATAGAACTGGTGATCATGTCCAAAATCCTTACCTTCAATCGCTAATCCTAATATATCCGATACTAGTCCATATTCAAAATTTGCACAACGCTTTCCTGCTCAAAGGGTTGATCTCCTACAATAATAAAAAAATTCATTAAACCCAAACCCTAGTTTCATAAATTTCGAGAAAGAAGGTTTCCCCTAATTTCTCTCTCCTCATCTTCTCTCTCCTCTTTCTCTTTCCTCTTTCTCTCTCCTCTTTCTCTCTCCTCTTTCTCTCTCATTTTCTCTCTCCTTTTTCTTTTTTTTTTCTTTCCTCTTGGTTGGGAGCTTCCAACCAAGGTGAGCTCCCATTTGAGGCCAGCTCCTGTTTGAGGTGAGCTCTCGACTAAGGTAACTCCCGACCGATGTAAGCTCTCGTCCAACGTGAGCTCCCAACCGAGGAGAGCTCCCGTCCGAGGCCAGCTCCTATCCGAGGCCATCTCCCATCCGAGGCCAGCTCCCATCCAAGGCAGGCTCCCAACCGAGGTGAGTTCCTATTCAAGGCCAGCTCCCATCCAAGGTGAGCTCCCAATCGAGGTGAGCTCCTATTCAAAGTAAGCTCCCATCCGAGGCCAACTCTTATATGAGATTAGCTCCCAACCGAGGTGAGCTCCCAGTCAAGGTGAGCTCCCGTTTGAAGTGAGCTCCTGTCCGAGGTGAGCTCCCATCCAAGATGAGCTCCTGGTCGAAGAGATCTTCGATCCAATAGAGCTCCCGGCCATACCAAGCTCCTAAAGGCGAGAAGACAACTCCCTGGCCATGATGGAAGGAATAGCAGAATGTGAGACACGACCCCCGGAGGACATATGCGAAAGAGGCCCAGATAGTGACACAAGGGTGCGATGTAGGAATCTCCACCAGACCGGTCGCAACTCTCATGGGGGTGCATGCTCCACCGTGGCTCTAGGCCCTACAGCATGCCACCTGTACCCTCAGCAAGAGTGCTCTAGCAGGGCTCCAGGCCCTGTAGCATGCCGTCTGTGCCCCCTGCAAGAGGAGTGCTCTACCGAGGCTCTGAGCCTTGCAGCATGCCATCTACATCCCTTGCAGGAGGAGTGCTCTACCGGGACTCTAGGTCCTGTAGCATCCCGCTTGTATCTTTTGCAGGGGATCACTCAACCAGGGGGACTGGCTCTGTAGTATGCCGACTGCACCTTCTACAAGAAGTTCATCTCTTGGGAACCTCGAACTTGGTCCAGTGGAGCTCTGACGAACTTGTATCCCTTCCATAGGAAACGCCTTGGGAGAGACACATGATCGAGGCTCTAGACCCAGTCTGGAAAAATCGGCTCCTATATATTGGCAAGAAGGACCTCCAAGACAAGAGAGAGTGAACAAAAGAAGAGCAAGCTAGCAAAGGCAAAGGGCTAGTTGTGTAGGAAGACCTTCGAGAGGCAAAACCTGCAAAAAAGCCCTGACCGAAACATGTTTCGACATGGGCCCTCTAACACTCAAGTAATTATCCAGGCATAACAATAGTGAAAAGTGCAAGGTGGAGATTTTTCTTATCTTGGAAGCTTCCAGGGAGTCCTTTTTATAGTTGGAAAACAAAGGCATTTATGGAATGGCGAAAGATCTTAGCAGATTTGGTGAAAAGTAACAGGACTTATCATGCAGCTTGTTAGAAGATTTTTGTTCACAGGAAATGTCTATTTTGTTTTAATTAGAACATCATCTTTTATGTAGAATTTGTCACATTTCTTATTGGCAATATTGACCACTGCTTGGTGATCCAGATTCATGATACATGATGTGACCTTTTGGTCACATAATCAGGGACATAAAAGTGAGCATCAGTTATATTGGCCTTTAAAGGGTCTAGGTGAGCATATCGCCTAAGGACTTGCTCACTATTTCAAGGATCAGGGGTGGTCCAAGCGACTGTGCAAGCAAAAATACCAAAAAACCGTAAAAGTTCTATGTAAAAATAAAATAAAGGAAACCAGACCCCCGCCTTTAAACACTCTTCATAAAGTACAATCTAACCTGGCAGAGGGTTGCAAACACGGTTTGTAGGAGATAGAATCTCCATCACAAACTGAGAGGGAATATGGTATTCATACTAAAGCACATCTAAGGCAGCTTTGGAAAGTTCAAACTGAACCTCACCTATAAGGAATTTTCTCGATTCGATGCCCTTGGCAACCGAGACTGCAATCAAGGGCACTACCTTGATCGAAACACCAATTTTTGCCAGAGCAAAAGGTGTAATTTGACCTTTGTCTGAAGGCCATGAACCAACAGAATTGGGAGATTCCTCCATCTCCCAAATCAAATTTCAGCAAGAAAATCAAAGAAAAATAACCAACAAAATGGGATTTCTACAAACAAACTTTTCTACAAAACTAGATGGTAACAAGAACGAAAAACAATAAAAGATGAGGGGAACTAACTAGCAATGGGAGAAAAATAAATAAAAGGGGAAGATCTCTATACACCTAGTCGGAGAAGGAAAATAGTTGCCAGAGAAAACCGTTGATAGGAGCATAGGCCTCTAGCGCTCTTGGCGGGAAAGAAGGAAATGAAAGGAGGAAGAAAGTCGAAAACAACAAAGGATTAGAGAGAGCCTGCTATTTATATCATACAAATATGTTGGGCTTTATCTTCTTAAACATTAGTAAAGTGCAATTGAAGAAGTGGTAAGAATTAAAGGATGGATACGTAGTTCAACGTTAGTAGATTTATATGCCATAAGTTGCATGAGGCAAATCACTATCAGCCATCTACCTATTGCATCAGCAATGATGTAGATAAATATTTTATGAGGAGATTTGTGTTACTATTGATAGGGGTTATTCTTGCTCCGAACACTAAGCATGAAATTCCTACTAGCTACTTGAATTTAGTGGTTGACATCAATAGGATTGGCATATTCAAATATGCTGGGCTTTATCTTCTCAAACATTAATAAAGTGAAATATGGACAGGCAAAATCTTTACAAAGGCATGTTGTATTTTTCTAGGTTTGGTATATTTGATACTTTTCTATTCATCACCTTTGTAATTCATTACAAGAATTGCATAATGGTATCTTTTATATATATATATATATATATATATATATATATATATATAGTTTTGGTTGAGCATGTTGGGTTTCCTTCACCAGCTCCGCAACTAATGTTCATACATATCCACTTATGGCTCACTAGATTGAGGAGCTTTGTAAGCAAAAGCAGAAGCATAAGATGAAGAATAGTTAAGGGAGTGGAGAGGTATCTACAAGAAAATTACCAATTAACAACAAAATAGTTTGTTACGAATTGCACTATGTCACTAATAAGTAACATAAGGCAACAAAAAAAAAAGTTCATCATAAAATATTATTTACATATTTTTTCAGTGAAATAATATTTTATTGCTTATTCCAAATATATACTTGTGGATATAATAAATTGAAAAAATACTAGCATTTTTTTGTGATGAATTAATTTTATTGCTAATATTTTTAATATTTGGTGATAAAATTATATTTCATCACAAATAGATCTATATTTATTTATTAGTGAGGATAATATTCCATAACTAAATATTTCTTTATTGGTGATATATATAATTTTATCACATAATATTGGTTATTTAGTAACAAAATAGTTTTTCATCATGCATTTTTTTGTTTTTTAAAATTTTGACAAAAACTATTTTCATTGCTAATTATCTAATTAACTTTTAGCAATGATAATATTTTGCAATTAAATATATCTTTATTAGCAACACATATAATTGTATCATAGAATACTAGTTATTTAATGACAAATTGGAAGTTATTACCTATACATCCTTATATAACTTTCATGATGAAATAGTTTTCATTGCAAATTATTTATATAATTTAGTGATGACAATGTTTTATTATTAAATATATATTTATTGGTAATATATATAATTTTACTATAGAATATTGACTGTTTAAAGATGAAATGGATGTTGTAATCTATACATCCATATATAACTAATAATTTTTTATGCTAATTATTTATAGTTTTTTGTGACAAATTCTTTTTGCTGTAAACTAATTTAGAATTTCTTCAATAATTATATTTCATCACTAAATATGTGATTGATTTTTTTTTAAAATATATACTTCAAAATATTTTTTACTATTTAATATTAAATATATGAAATATATTTTAGGAGTAATGATTATTTACTGACTATTATATATTCTAGACATATTTAAAATATTTTAATAGTTTATATATGCCACTCATAACTTCAATCGACCATAATATATTCAAAAAGAGGAGAATTATTTTTTATAAAAAATAATTAATTATTAAAATATAAAAATTATAATATATTTGAAATAGGTATATTTTATAATACAAATAAGTTTTAAATAAGTATAATAAATAATTACCTTATATCGCAGGCTCATAGTACCATAGTTGTTAAGTAATAGATAATAAATCAAAAGGTCTTATGCTCTATCCTCACTATAAAGTATATATATATATATATATATATATATATATATATATATATATAAAAATTTTTTCCCCATAATTAAAATTATAAGCATTTATCTAGATCTATATATGAATTTAATTGGACATTGAATATGAAAATAGTTTTGGTTAGATAAATGATTAAATTATAAGCATATATCTAGATCCACATATGAATTCAATTGGATATTGGACATAAAAATAAATTTGGTTGGATAATATTTTACTCATGAAATAGTATTAACATTAATAGTCATCTTTCTATGATAAACTTTTTTCATCACCAAAATAGATGTTTAGGCAACATTGTTTACTCACTAACAATGAATTATGTATATGTTACTAACAAAATATATTTTAACACAAAATATTGAGTATTTTATGACAAATTTCTATTTTCATCATTGATGAATTTTAGAGATGAGGAATTGGCTACAATTTGATAACAAAATTTTTTTCATCACCAATTGCATTAGAGAATGAAATTTATTTTTTATCAATAATTTCTTTTGTTGCAAAATATATAAATTATTGTAGATCATAATAATCATTATTTTTGATATATTTATATATGTATTAGAACTTGTCATTATAAATCTTACAAGCAAGTTGTAATGCAGTTAAGCCTTCCTAATAAAGAACAACTTTAGAAGGGAAGGATTGGGGGAGGAAGGGCATTATGAATCCTCATGTAACCAAAATAAGCTTTGTTATGCTTTACATTAAGCAATGAATACATCACACAATAACAAAAACAACTTATAGTAATGGAATTTTAGTTGCACTCATAAAAAGTGTTACTATAAATACTCTCTATTAATGATTTTAAAAAGTACAAGAAATTACATTCCATTAAAATAGTTTTAAAAATTCTTATAAAAAAATTATAATATTATGATGGTTATTTATAGATATTACTAAAATTTATAATATTATGTTAGTATATTGTAAGAATAATATTTTCTGATTAAATAGAACCTAATCCATAATATTTATAATTTTATTATAAAATATTAATCATTTTTTATTGAAATAAATTTTACCATTTATACATTATTATATAACTAATAATTTTTATTATTAATTATTTATGGTTTAATTTTTTGATAAATTTGTACCATTCCAAACTAATTTGAATTTTTTCTATGATAATATTTGATCACTAAATATATATTTATTTTTTTTAAAAATCACATAAATTTAGTAAAGTTTAAAATTATTATGGTTTTAACTATATGATTCAAAATAATTTGATAATTAAATAAAAATAATTTTTGATATAAAATTTAGCATTAATATTGAATACAATATACCATAACTAAGTAATGATCTATGATGTGATTATTAAAATAATTACATGAAAATAAATTTAACCAAAAATTTGGATATGATCCAATATAATTTATATCAAAATTATATGAAAAATTTAAGAATTACTTACATAAAATATATAATATAAAGTTTTAAAAATATTCTATAATAAATAGCATTACTTTTTAATTATAGTATAAATAAGAAGAATCATGAATGATCTACTTTTAAATAACTTTAGAAAAAAATTCATGATTATAAAAATATATTAAAATTATTTATATTTTAAATAATAAGATTATCAAAATTTTATAAATAGTAAAATGAAGTAATTTATTTTTAATTTTCTTGCAAAATGAAGAGGATTGAATTTTCTTTTTGAAAATAATTAATTATTAAAATTAAAATATCATAGTATATTTACAATAAATATATTTTATAATATAAATAAGTTTTCAATAAGTATAACAAGTCATAACTTTATATTAGATGTTAAATGGTGGCTAAGTAGTAGGTAAATATCCAATAGGTTTTAGATTCAATTCCCTATATTGGAAATTAATTAAATTTACAAGTTTGATTAAATATAGGATACTAGATACTAATATGAGATTATATCTAATTATAAAAATATGTAATATTTTTATAAAATATATTTGATTATACATATAGTATTTTATAATAAAAATATTTGATTTAAGTTGTATTTATAGTGATGGTAAAATAGCTGCAATAAGTTATACTGATGGTTACAAACCATCACTATAAGATAATTTAAGACCATTGCCATAGGCTTACTTATACCAACTTTTATTGAAATCTTAGTAATAGCTTTTAGTGATGCCATTTGTTACCGCAGTTTACAACTATTAGTATAAATTTTACAAATAATTTTTTATATTTTTTGTAACAATTTTGATTGCAAAGTTGAGAATTTCTTTTGTGTATCTGATTATTCCTTTTACCTATTCATGTCAATTTAATTAGGTTACATATGGTGAAAATTGGTATACAGTGTATATCAATTGGTTTGAAGATGAAAATGGAAAAGGAATTACTATGCATACCCATAATAATGTTACCAAGTGTTTAAACCCTTATCTCCATAACCTAGTTGGTAGCCATAAGCAAGCACCACATGGACAAGTTTTGGCCATGATAAATCCCACTAAATGAACAAGTAGTAGGTCAATTAGTTTTGGCCACAATAAATCTAAGTGTTGAGGCATAGCAAAAGAGACAAAACTCTACAATTGACCATGATGAGTAGGCCCAAGGAATACAGCTTGGCTATGATCAACCAACAAGGGAGGGAGTCATAGGCTGAGGGATGTTGGATCATAATCTAATTCATGGTTATGCCACACATGAGATCATGGAAGCAAACCTCCAAAATTGCTGATGTTTGTGGCAACATTTCATAAAGATAGGTGCTTGTTTTATAGTTGGTGCGGACACCAAAGGCACCAGAATAAGGAAGAGGCTTCTCAACCCTCTGTGGATCACTTAATTGACATTCAAGTCCACTGTAATAAAGCTTAGCTTTTTTATTTAAATCCTGTAATTAGTCAGCTCATGTTGAGCTAGATCAGTTCAGTATTAGTCAGCTCATGTTGAGCTAATTTTACTTTTTTGAGTCCTGTCCAAGCATACTGAAGACTCAAGACTATATCATACAAGTGAAGACCAAGTCTAACTAGATTGAAGACATGGAAGTATAGCCCAAGTCCAACCCAGCTTGAAGATTTGAAGACCCCAGGAGGAAAATTCAGAAAACCCTGATTCCTTGCAGATGCCCTCCAGATATACAGATTCCCTTCCAGATGCCAAAGTATATTCATAAACCAGGGCATCCATGATTCTAGAGGTCCATCTGCATCCTAGTCCAAAGAAATCAAGCCCAGGTGCCAAGCCCAAGCCCTAAAGAAGCAAGATACTAGGAAATATTCCTACTACCTGGCTATCAGGCCACCCCAGCTTCCAGAGGCCCAAACCCATGCACCCGAGCCCCTTTGGGCCGGTCTCTTGCTGCTCCTAGAAGCCCAACATGCCCCCTAGGCATCCTTGGAGTGTTGTCCAAGTCAAGAGAATTTTAGGGATTTTTCTACCTAATGTTTCCTTATTTTCTAGCTAGGGTTTGAGAGGGAAAATGATTCATATGTAAAGACTAATGTGCCCTTACTTGGAGCCCAAGGTTAAGGGTCTATTTAAGGGACCCTAGCCTCTTGTATGAAGGGAGATCTTTTATATGAAATAAACCTTGAGTTCTTCTATTGCTTTGAGTGTTACCCTGCTGTGTGCATAAAGGGGTTTGAGAGTTCTTCTTCCCGGTGCTTGCAACCATCTTCCTGCCGCCAACCATCCTTCCAGCCCCCTCCAAAACTTTCTTCCCTTTGCTGTTTTCCTTTGTTTTCTTGATTTTTTCTAAGTTTTCTAACCCTTGATAGGTTGTTTGCAGGTCCCTGAGTTCCTACGAATCCAACGACTCCAGCCAAGCCTCAATCGGACCACCAAGCAGAAAGCCGGGTATCCTCGGGTCTTTGGCTTGGTTTTCCAGGCCGCATCCGTCGAGGAACGAGAGATCCCTTCGCTGTGATCTTCACCGGGCACTTCAGACGTTGTCAAGTACACCCCCTCTACCTCCAGTCTTATTTTTGTAGGAGAACTTGCCCTAATCGAGGCTTCTCAGCCCCGGCGATCATTCTTTAGTACTTTTCTAGGTTCTAATCTGCATGCTTGGCTTCAAAAATTCATACAAAATTCTCTACAACTAATTTTGATATGAAATTCAGGAATTAATCACCTAACCCCACATATAAAACATACAAAATGAATTGCATGCATATTAGTCCCGCATCATTTGGTATCAGAGCTTAGATTAGGGCTTGTTTTCTGTAATTTTTCAGTCCATATATTCTCTATTATTTAAATTATTTCACCCTGATAAAAACTCCAAAAATTTTGAAATTTATTTTTCTAGATTTATAATAATTCTCAGTAATTTTCAAAATTTTTGCAGATTTTATTTCAGCCTATGAATTTTTTGCAAGCCGAAATACAGCCTACAAATTTTTGGCTCTATTTTTTTTCAACAAGACAAGTTTGGAAGTTTTAGGGTTTTGTTTAGCATCTTTTGCATATCTTTTAATTTTAGTATATTTCCTGCATATTAGGCCATAATTTGCAAGTTTTCTTCTATTTAAGAAAATACCAAAAAAAAATTACATATTCTCCAAAATACCAAAAAATATCTAAACCCTAATTTGCATCCTCATCTGCCTGCCATCATTGCATAATCTACCTTTAAGGGCACTCTTGCTATATCAGATAAGGGGAGGAGTTGATAACCTCTCCTTAGCCCAAAATCACATCCCTTGTATTCGGTCCCAAGCCTTAACCTAAAATTAACTAGACTTAATATGCCCTAGTTGGCTAGGGACACCAACTGGTTGGGTCCGGGCTAGTGTTAGATCACTGTGTCAAGTTAACCTGTGTGTGCCTTGTGCTCAGTGTCTAGAACGGTGGTTCAGGGATTCAATCCTGAAGGGCTTGTGTGCTGGTCCTCCTACCTGGCCAATCTCTGATTGGTGTCTAGGATTGGCAATCAGGGACCTAACACTCCCCTTACACCTGCCTGGCTGAGTACAGGGTTACTATAGGCTAGTTTGCCACCTTGATTGAGCATCTAGTTTGGACTCTAGGTCTAGTCAGCTGTAGTCAGTCTGATCGAGTCTTGCATGAGCACTAGATCAGGGGTTTCATATCACCCATCTCCTTCACAAATGTCTGAACCCATGGAAAATTTGCAAGCCCAAATAAAAGCACTCACTGAGCAGCTAACCCAATCCCTGGCCCAGTTGACTACCCAGTTAACTCAGTTTGGTACCCAAACCAACAATAGAATTGACCATATTGCCAATAGGTTTGACCAGTTAGAAGGCAGTGTAGGGACCATAGCAAGAATCCATGGGTCACAGTCTGAGCCAGATCCTAAGTCCCCTCAACCTAGGAGGACCCTAAACCCTGATCTATATCATGAGGTCGAACCTAGGAGAGCCCCTCATCATGACCTGTACTACAATCCTCAACCTAGGAGGACCCCAAACCCTGATCCATACTGAGAGGTTGAACCTAGGAGAGCCCCTCAGCCTGACCCATACTATAATCCTGAGCCTAGGAGGACCCCAAACCCTGATCCATACCTTGAGGCTGAACCTAGGAGAGGCCATCGTCCTGACCCAATCCCTGAGGATCATCCTAGAAGGCCCAATCAGGATTTTGTAGACCAGGAGGACAGATCCTATAGACATGTTAGGCTTGATGCCCCAACTTTTGATGGTTGTCTAGATCCTAAGGTCTATATAGATTGGGAAAGAGAGATGGATCAATATTTTGAGTGGTATGATATGACTGAGGAGCGTAAGTTTAGATTTGCTAAGCTTAAGTTGGTTCGGGAAGCCAGGTTACATTGGGCTAGTGTTGAGAGAACCCTTAGTCTAGGAGGGCGTGATCCTATAACCACCTGGTGGGCCATGAAGGGTAAGCTTAGGACAAGATACGTTCCAGCTTCATATCGTAGTGGTTTACTAGATCAATGGCAACGATTTAATTAGGGTAACAAGAGTATAGATGAGTACATCACAAAATTTGAGAGTATTCCATGCGATGTGATTTGAAGGAATCTGAGGATGTTGTCTTATCTAGGTTTAGGGCTGGACTGAGAGATGACATTAAGAAAGAGCTCTATATGAGAGAGGTTAGAGACCTGGACCATGTTTACCAGATTGCTAGGGATCAAGAGCGTTTTCATAGAGGGCCCGTTTATCGTAGACCTGAGCCCACTAGATACCCTAGTCAGTATCCAGGAGCTAGCCAGCCCCATCAGAGCTGACCCATGCCCAGCCGACCTAGCCCGAGTTGACCCAGTCCTAGTCAACCAGGCCTGAATCGACCTAGTCCTAGTCAGCCAGGCCCGAGTCGACCCCAGCCTAGTAATCCTTTGACCCGTAAGGATGATCGAGGAAAATCTGTAGAGGTCAATAAGAGTTACACTCCCCAGAAGACCTGTTTTAGATGTAATAAGCCAGGCTACTTTATGAGCCAATGTCCAGTTAGTGCCTTACACCTAGGTGAACTGTAGGAAGAAGAGCCTGAATCCGTAGTTGAACCTGAGGGAGAAGTTTATGAGGCTGATGATCAGTTAATAGATGAGTATGAAGGTGAGGAGGAGGAACCTGAGTATGAGAACCAATTAGGAGTGGTTAGGTGCATCTTAACCCAAACCCCAGTTAAGGAAGATTGGCGTAGGACTAGCATCCTACAAACTTTTGTTAAGGTAGGGGGTAAGGTTCTTAAGATCATCATAGATAGTGGGAGTTGTGTCAATGCCATCTCTGCCAAGACAGTTAAATCTTTAGGGTTGACCACAGTTCCCTATCCTAGCCCGTACAAAGTTTCTTGGGTAGATTCCACCTCCATCTAGATTCAAGTTAGGTGCCAAATCTTAATTAGATTGCAGACCTATGAGGAAAAGATTTGGTGTGATGTCATCCCAATGGAAGTAAGTAGTATTATTCTAGGTCGACCTTGGCTTTTTGATCATGATGCAACCCTGTATGGTCGAACCAATGTTTGTGCTTTTAGCTACCATGGGAATAAGTTTGTTATCAATCCCGCTCCCCCTAGGGACCCAGTTAAGAGGGGTTCTAGTAGCCTTAAGGACAAGAAACCTGGAGTTAACTTGATTAAGGCTAGGGAGTTAGAAAAGGAGATTACTGAGGGTAACCCTGTTTGGATCTTGACCTCCAAGGAAATATTAGAGCAGACCCAAAAGGAACACCTTAAAGAAATTGTTGAAGCTCTGAAAGAATTTGAGGATGTCTTCCTTGAGGATTTACCTGATCAACTACCACCCCTTAGAGACATCCAGCATGCAATAGACTTAGTTCCAGGAGCCACTTTACCAAACCTTCCTCACTATAGACTGAATCCCAGTGAGCATCAAGAATTACAGAAACAAGTGGGAGAATTGCTTAGGAAGGGTTTCATTAGGGAGAGCCTAAGTTCGTGTGCAGTCCCTGCTCTACTGACCCCTAAGAAGGATGGTACCTGGAGGATGTGTGTAGATAGTAGAGCTATCAACAAAATAACTGTGAAATATAGGTTTCCCATCCCCCGATTGGATGATATGTTAGACATGATGGCCGAAGCCAGAGTTTTCTCTAAGATAGACCTTAAGAGCGGCTATCATCAGGTTAGGATTAGACCTGGGGATGAGTGGAAAACTGCTTTCAAGACTAAGGATGGCATGTTTGAGTGGGTTGTAATGCCTTTCGGACTATCCAATGCACCAAGTACTTTTATGAGGATTATGACCCAGGTCCTGAAAGAGTTTACAAGAAAATTTGTTGTGGTCTACTTTGATGATATTCTGATTTATAGCAAGACCAAGAAGGACCACCTTAGTCATCTAAGACTAGTATGCCAGACCCTTAGGGAGAATAGCCTCTATGCCAACTTTAAGAAGTGTGATTTCGTGACACATAGGGTTATCTTCCTAGGTTTTGTTATCACCCCGAAGGGAGTTTCTGCAGATCCTGAAAAGGTTAGGGCAATTGTTGAGTGGCCTACACCCTCTAGTGTTCACGATGTGCATAGTTTCCATGGCCTAGCAACCTTTTACAGGAGATTTATTAGGAGTTTTAGTACAGTCATCGCACCTATCACTGATTGCATTAGGAAGGGTACATTTGAGTGGACCAAAGCAACTGATAAGGCCTTCCTAGAGCTTAAGGATAAGATGACCCATGCACCCATCCTTAGATTACCTGACTTTACTAAGGTGTTTGAGGTCACTTGCGATGCCTCGGGAGTAGGAATAGGTGGGGTACTAAGTCAAGAGAATCACCCTGTAGCCTTCTTCAGTGAGAAACTGAATGAGGCTAAACTTAAGTACTCTACCTATGATAAGGAATTTTATGCGGTAGTCCAGGCCCTTAGATATTGGAGACATTACTTACTACCGCAGGAGTTTGTCTTATTTTCTGACCATGAGGCACTCCGATTCCTGAACTTCCAAAAGAAACTAAACCCACGGCACGGTAAATGGATTGAGTACATTCAGGCTTACACTTTTGTCCTGAAGCACCATGCCGGCATTGAAAATAAGGTAGCAGATGCCCTGAGCCGTAGGTCTCTACTGTTAGGATCAGTTAGCACCCAGGTCATAGGGTTTGATAGGTTAAAGGATGAATATGAAACTTGCCCAGACTTTGGAGACATTTATCAGACCCTCAGGCTAGGACCATCCAGTACCCATAGTGAGTATACCCTTCAGGATGGCTACCTTTTCCAGAACAATCGACTCTGTATACCCAAAACTTTCCTTATAGAATTTCTAATTTGGGAGACCCATGCTGGAGGTTTAGCTGGTCATTTTGGTAGAAATAAGATGATCTTAGCAATAGAGGACCAGTTCTTTTAGCCAGGATTGAAAAGGCATGTTGCACAGATTGTAGCCAGGTGTAGAATTTATGCTGTTGCAAAACAGCAGAAGCAGAACACTGGTCTTTACATACCTTTACCAGTGCCTGATCGCCTTTGGCAGGACCTAAGTATGGACTTCGTGTTAGGATTACTTAAGACCCATAAGAGACATGATTCTATCTTTGTAGTGGTCGATAGGTTCTCTAAGGTGGCTCACTTCATTCCCTGTTCCTAGACCTTTGATGCATCTAGAGTAGCCAAGCTTTTCTTAGATCATGTGGTTAAACTCCATGGCCTACCCAAGACCATCATATCTGATAGGGATGTTAGGTTCACCAGTTATTTCTGGAAGACCTTATGGCACCTGTTAGGGACCAAGCTTAAGTTTTCTACAGCCTACCACCCTCAAACAGATGGCCAAACTGAAGTGGTGAACCGTACTCTAGGAAACCTCCTTAGATGCCTGGTAGGTGAACATGTTGGAACTTAGGATCTATTATTACCTAGAGCAGAGTTTGCCTACAACAGTTCAGTAAATAGGACAACGGGTAAGAGTCATTTTGAGATAATCCATGGGTACCAGCCTAATCGTCCCATTGATCTAATTCCTTTGCCTATTCACACACGAGTCTCAGAGTCTGTAGAGTCATTTGCACAGCATATTAGAGACTTGCACAAGGACATTAGCCAAAAGATAAACATAAGCAATGAAACTTATAAAAAATTGGTTAATTCCCGAAGAAGGATCAAAGAACTTGACGTAGGGGATTCTGTCATGATTAGGCTTAGGCCTGAGCGGTTCCCACCAGGGACTATTAAGAAGCTTCATGCTCGTGGAGCCGGACCTTTTAAAATGTTAAAGAAGGTTGGATCAAATGCCTATGTGCTAGACTTACCTTCGGATATGGGCATTAGTTCTACCTTCAATATTACAGACCTGGTTGAGTACAGGGAACCGGTAATGATACCTAGTGAGGCTTTTGGACCTATCCCTTATGTTGAGAGTGATCCTTACCCAGAGTGTCCACCAATTAATTGGCCTGAGAGAGGAGAACGAATCGAGCGTATCCTGGACGATCAAGCCATTACGACCCGGGGTCACGGTTATCAACGCTTCCTAGTCCGATGGCAAGGCCGGCCAGAGTCGGATGATTCTTGGATTTCTCGAGAGGACTTGCAACGCCTCAACCCAGACCTTCTCGAGAGATATGAGAGCCAGTCTGATCTTCACTCGACAAGGTCGAGTTCCTCCCACCCCGGGAGAATTGGTGCAGACACCAAAGGCACCAGAATAAGACAGAGGCTTCTTAACCCTCTGTGGATCACTTAATTGACATTCAAGTCCACTGTAATAAAGCTTAGCTATTTTATTTAAATCCTATAATTAGTCAGCTCATGTTGAGCTAGTTCAGTTCAGTATTAGTCAACTCATGTTAAGCTAATTTTATTTTTTGGAGTCCTATCCAAGCATACTGAAGACTCAAGACTATATCATACAAGTGAAGATCAAGTCCATCTAGATTGAAGACATGGAAGTATAGCCCAAGTCCAACCCAGCTTGAAGATTTGAAGACCCCAGGAGAAAAATTCAGGAAACCCTGATTCCTTGCAGATGCCCTCCAGATGCCCAGATTCCCTTCCAGATACCAATATATATTTATAGACCAGGGCATCCATGATTCTAGAGGTCCATCTACATCCTAGCCCAAATAAATCAAGCCCAGGTGCCAAGCCCAAGCCCTAAAGAAGCAAGATACCAGGGAATATTCCTACTACCTGGCTACCAGGCCACCCCAGCTTCCAGAGGCCCAAACCTATGCACCCGATCCCCTTTGGGCTAGCCTCTTGCTGCTCCTAGAAGCCCAACATGCCCCCTAGGCATCCTTGGAGTGTTGGCCAAGTCAAGAGAATTTTAGGGATTTTTCTATCTAATGTTTCCTTATTTTCTAGCTAGGGTTTGAGAGGGAAAATGATTCTTATGTAAAGACTAATGTGCCCTTACTTGGAGCCCAATGTTAAGGGTCTATTTAAGGGACCCTAGCCTCTTGTGTTAAGGGAGATCTTTTATATGAAATAAACCTTGAGTTCTTCTATTGCTTTGAGTGTTACCTTGCTGTGTGCATAAAGGGGTTTGAGAGTTCTTCTTCCCGGTGTTTGCAACTATCTTCCTACTACCAACCATCCTTCCAGCCCCCTCCAAAACTTTCTTTTCTTTACTGTTTTCCTTTGTTTTCTTGATTTCCTCTAAGTTTTCTAACACTTGATAGGTCATTTGCAGGTCCCTGAGTTCCTACGAATCCAACGACTCCAGCCAAGCCTCAATCGGACCACCGAGCAGAAAGCTGGGTATCCGCGGGTCTTTGGCTCGATTTTCTTGGCCGCATCCATCGAGGAACGAGAGATCCCTTTACTGCAATCTTCACCGGGCACTTCAGACATTGTCAGGTACACCCCCTCTACCTCCAGTCTTATTATTGTAGGAGAACTTGCCCTAACCGAGGCTTCTCAGCCCCGGCGATCCTTTTTTAGTACTTTTTCTAGGTTCTAATCTGCATGCTTGGCTTCAAAAATTCATACAAAATTCTCTACAACTAATTTTGATCTGAAATTCGAGAATTAATCACCTAACCCCACATATAAAGCATACAAAAAGAATTGCATGCATATTAGTCCCGCATCAATAGTTATTATGTTGTATATAAATAAGTGATTTGTACTTTGAGTAGGGATCCTTCGATACATCAATCAATCATTTTTATCTTTAATTATTTTTACATTAGCTTTTGTTGTCACACCGGAAGATGGGTTGACTTGGGCTTGACTCGAAAAGTGCTGGAGCAGAGGTGGCTGCTGATGTGGAGCCGGGTCTCATAGGATCCTACCATTGGAAGTCGATTCTACAAGACAAAGAAGACTAGAAAGTCCACAAACAAAGGGAGTTCCTTTAATGGTGGACCCTCTGATGTCTAAGTCAGTCTTCGAAAAGATAAACAGAGAAGGCCTAAAGTCCCCTCTAGGTTTAAAATTGAGCGAAGGGAAGAGTTAGAGAAGTAATGAAGGAGGGAAGTGGAACAAGGTCTATGGTAGAAGGGGATCTCAATACATTGAGTCCGGAGATGGCACACCAAAGAGTGGAGTTGCAGAGGCCAGGACACTTTGTGGGATATGAAAAGTGTGTGAGGTAGCTTGCAATATCTTAATGAACACTCAGGTGGATGCTCATGGAATTAGGGAGCTTTGGATGTGCTCTAAGGATGGTAAGAGGGTTTCCTTGTCTAAAAGGTAGGGCTCTTAAGGAGTGAAGGTGCTCAGTTCCATTTTGCCTTACCTCCCTATTATTCTCTTGATTCACTTACCATGGCCTTCTTACTTGGAAGGTCCTAGAAAATAAGTTTATAGGCATGTACCTAACGCCTAATAGTATCATCCTTAATAACATATCATTTGGTCACAAACATAATTTAAGAACTATTCGATAAATCCTCATCACTTCTATCAAATGTTAATAGTTCTAAGGACTTCATCATAACAAAAGAGTTAGAAAAGAAGATGTAATTATAACAAACCGCCAAAATAACCTTTATTAATTTAATTCATATACAAATACAAAAGTTGTCTATAGTTATATGATTGGATTTAGGACACATTCTTAATAAACTCTTACTAAGACTAAAGCTAATCAGAATAGTATCTAATACCTATCTTCTACTTGTGTTCATCAAACTCTTTGATCCTGAGAGCTTTAGTAAAAGGGTCAGCCATGTTTTCCTTTCCATCGATCTTCTGCAAGTCAACGTCACCTTTGTCAATGATATCTCGTACAAGGTGATAGCATCATAGAATGTGTTTTGTTCTTTGATGGGACTTAGATTTCTTAGCTTATACGATGGCTCTAGTACTTTCACAATATAGTGGAATGGGACTATCAATGGAGGGAACCACCTCAAGTTCAATGATGAACTTCCTCAGCCAAATAGCTTCCTTGGCAGCTTTCAATGCCTTAAGGGATTCTGCTTCATATGCAAAATTAGCTATCGTGTGTTGTAGGAACTTTTCTAGTATATTGCACCACCATACAGGATAAAAATATAACCAGATACACTTTATTATTATCATGATTTGACTGAAAACTAGAATCGATATATTCCATAAGTTTAATGTCACTATCTTTACAAACCAGCTATTGGTCCAAAGTATTTTTCAAATACTTTAGAATCATGTTTACAACTTGCTAATGCTTTTCATTAGGATCAAATTGATACCTACTCACTATGCCTAGCAAGTAGGCTACATCCAGTCTCGTCTATGTCATAGCGTACATATAATTCCTTGGCTTATTGGTAGATAGCTCCTTTCAGAATTTACCATGCTAAACCATTTCAATATGGTATTAATGTATGTGGATTGGGATAATCCAAGTAACCTTTTAGATCTATCTTCATTCCTAGGATATAAGATGCTTCTCCAAAATCTTTCATGAAAAATTGAGATAACAGCCAAAGCTTCACACCTTGTAATACAGGGATGCCATTTACAATTAGGAGAATGTCATCCACATAGTATAGGAATATAACTATAAAACTATTAGCCTACTCGTAGATACAGGGTTCTTCTCTATTCTTAATGAAGTCATACATTCTAATTATTTTATCAAAATGCATATTCCAATCGAGAGACTTGCTTCAATCTGTAAATAGATCTTTGAAGCTTGTATACTTTAGATTCATCTATGGACATCAACCCTTTAGGTTATATCATATACACATTTTCTTCAAGCTTTCCATTAAAAAAGCTATCTTGATATTCATTTATGAGATTTCATAATCTAAGTATCCTGCTATCGCAAGCATAATCCGAATAGATTTGAGCATTATCATTGAAGAAAATATGTCATCATAGTTTGATGATACTGAAATCTGCTCGAATGCTAAAGTGGACTAGAGAGGGAACACCGGTGGCTAAACTTACAAAGAAGTCCTAGCTAAAAGTAACTCCGATGAAGGCCTTTCGATAGTTAAATCAGTATCTCAGATCACAGGGTGGAGTAAAGAAACGATGAGAATGAGAGTGGGAGTGTGAGTATATATGCATGCATGGATAGAGCATACCTCTAGGAGTTCGCTAAGAACTTTCTTTTATATTTAGTCAAGTGGGGTAGCATGGAGACGTCTTGGTTTGTCAGAGGCTAGCCAGAGGATGATTGGACTTTGTCCTCTATCAAGTTTTTTAGGAGAAAATTATCCTTGATATCTCCTTCCTATTAATGGAAGGTTTTGTCTTATATGCTTTCCCACTGCTTGCCTTAATGGCTCTAGAAATTATGGCTTGATGAGGGGCTATGCATCTTTAATGGCTGAGATTTGCCTTTGATTATAAGATTTGATGGTTTGTCTATTGTGAGGGCCTTATGAGAGTGAGTGTTGATATATTCTTCCTTTGGCCATTTTGATGGTCCTAGAAACTTTTTTGGGCAGGGATTCTCTAGGACTTGGGGACCAAAAAGGTCGAGTATCAATATACCGAAGATAGGTTGACAAAGACATTTTAAATGAAGGTCCACGAGATAATAGCCTGGATGCCTGAATACCCATTCGAATGGGGTCCAAAAGGCCAAAGGCTAAATAAGGTAGAAGTCTAGTAATACAAGAGGTTTGCATCGATGATAGGCCCTAGGGCCAGATATTAGGTTCAACAAGGCCCCAGGATCCAAATGTTGATTGACAAAACTGGGGGTAGAGGTATTGTTCTTATCTTCTGCTCTCAGGGGGTGAAACTAGATGATCAGTGGAATACTTGCAAGAGGGAACATCCTGAAACATGGCTTATCTCTCTCTGGTGATTTGGTAGCATGTTAGTTAGGCTATAGAGATTCAGTTATTTCTAAATCAGGCCGACATTGGTCTAGTATGTGCCCAGGATACCATGGCACCACTGCTAGAAATAGAAATAGTCGAGTACATCTCTTGCTTATCCTAAATTAGATTTGGTCAATTCGCTCACCTTCGACCTTCGAGGTCCTAGAAATGGATTTTTCCCCACATCAATTACCTCCCATTTCTTAGTTTGAATAAAGAGTATGCAGGTTGAGGAGTAGTTGTAGTGCTATATCCAAGGAATCTCGAAAGCCATGCTGGGTTTCATGTTCTCAAGAAGAGGTTCTTTCTAGGAAATAGCTTTCGTACCCCACTTTTATGATGTCTTCTTTTTCAAAGAGCATGAAGAATTAACGCAGTTTGTTTCCTTTATAAGGGAGTCTCGAAAGTAGCTTGCTATTACCAGTTACTTCATCAGAGAGATATTTGTTCTTGAAGCAGTGATTTCTGATAGGGAGGGTGATTTCCGGCAAACTTTCTAGAGGTTTGGGCATTAGATGGATCTACATGACATTCAAGATTTGCGAAGGGTGGTCTTAAAGCACCGAAGGGCCGATGCTTTGATTAGTGGAAGGTAATCTGCTAAGGCGATCATGGCTGAAGCTTCGGTGGGCAACTCCAAGGCCCTGGAGGATCCTAAGGGTTGACCATTTACTGAAGAACGAGTTCTGACTTTTCTTTAGGTGGCAAGTGATTCCCAATCTTGTGAAATAACATCCAAGGATCATGGACACGAGGCCTTTGAATCTATTATTCGGGTATAAGAAAAACACATCACCTAATTTTTTATGTCATTATCCCTTTATCATGCTCTTCTCTTATTGTCGGTGATGGGATTTTTTGTAGTTGGCTCATCATCTCAATTTCTTTATAGAATCGATTGTAGTAATGGAGGAAAAGGTGGCTGATATTAAGAACAAAATCGGTGAGGCTGAGATTTAGGCCTTTGAAGTGGAAGGTTACGAGAGCAAAAGAAATTTGTGGATGATCTTTCAAAAAATATCATCCATTTAGTAGTGAAACTAGGAGAGGCAGGAAGTCACCTAGCTTCAATGCATCAGAAGTTAGAGGTTACGTGCTAGGATGAGGCCAGGCAATTTCAAATGCTAAGGCAGAGACCGTCGAGTTGGAAAAAAATTTCCAAGATGAAGTCAAGGACCTAAAGGCTGAAGCAAATAGCCAAATTCAATGGTTCTGGGAGGAGCTTAACTTGGTCAGAAATTATAATGAATGGTTATGGAAAGAGCTCTATCTTGCTTGCAACTGACTGCAAGCCATGGGGCCTTCGGAATAGGATGACATAATTCAATAGGTTGAGTGAGCTAGGGACAAAGCTATGGCAGATGCTCGTTCCTTTAGTAGGAATTGGAAGAAGAAAGGAATAGGAATGCAACTACTTTTTGGTGGGTCCAAATTCATCGAACCATGGAGATAAGAGAAAATACATTCTGCATATCCAACTAAAGGTAGCCAAGATTACTATTGAGGGGTTGATAAAGAGTAATGATAAATATAGTAATAAAATTTTGGGGTTGCAAAGCAAAGCATCTCTGGCCAAAACACGTGCAGGGGCTATTAAGACCCATCTTCGACATGTCGAAAGTAATTGGAACGAGGCTAGATTTGAGGATTGTTAGCTTCTAACAACTCAGATACTTCTAGAAGTCGAGGCACATTTGCTTTGGGTTCTAGTCACAACATGGGCTATACAATCTCTTCAAGCAAGTCAGGTGAACTAAGAACGAGGGCAGGGAAATTGAGATCTCACTTATTGTAACTTTTGTAGTTTCTTATCTTTAACTCGTAAATACTTTTGAAATGAATAGAAGATGAATTTTCTCTAAGTGTCATGACTCAATATTTTTTGAAAGCACATTATTGTTTTTAGACATTTTTGATCCTGCTAATTTTTGTTCAGTAGTTTTTCTTTTCTTTTAGGATAGATAACGAAATGACCGAGTTTTACCATCGATCAAATCACATCAATTTCCAGATTTTTTAAGATATGGTATGATTTTGAGAAGACATTTCATCACAGGTTACTCGAAAAATAGAGGGTATTTATGATATCATAATGGTTTAAGGTAATGTGATGCTGAAGGAGAATTAAAATATTTTCTCATAGAAGGCAATGAGGTGGTAAAATGATATGAAACATCTCAGTACTGATGATCCATGGGGTCATGATTTGGCCTTTCTCTTGTTGTCACTTGTTGGCCATCTAGTAGGTTGGTTTTATGTTAAGTAAATCTAGGCTGTTGAAGGAATTTTTATAAATAGGGGACCCTTTGGTGCCTTATTCACCCCTTGGCTTTCATTACTGCTCTTCATCTCGCTCTCTCCTCCTCCAAGTTTTCTCCTTGCTATCTGACAACCATTTCTAGTGAGTTCCATCAGTGTTCGATATCATTTCTTCGATTTTCTCTTAGTCTAGCTTCTTCGATTTATCTTCTAGGTTCATTTGAAAGATTTTTCACTTTATTTAGGATAGTTTTTGTTCTAGTTTTAGTGGACTTTGTCATTTGTTCTTGGTTTCAAACTCTTAAGAGTTCTTCCCTTATTTTTTTATGATAATTTTTCTCAATTTTAAGTGTTTTCATTTGATCTCAAAATGTCAGATTTTGACTAGTCTTCTGAGTTGGATGATTCATGGTCTTCGGATCAAGAACCTACTGAATCAAAAATTTTTGTTGGGCTGCGAAGATTGTTCTGGGGGGTGAGGTAACAATATCTATTACCTTGCTTCAGAGGTCAATGGATCCCAAAGGAGAATTCTCCATGAAACCCGAAGGAAAACTCCAGGGAGACCCTAAAGAGGAACTTCTAGGGGATCTTGAAGGAGACTTCCTTCCTAGTCTTATCATGTCTGAAATTCAAGAGGTTCATTTGGGAAAGCTATGAAGCTTTGATTTTTAGATCATTGAAATGTTTGGCACCAACTAATTGAACCTTTTGGGCTATTTTATCAATATCTAAAATATTATAATTGATACTACCATCACCCTCTTATCTAAGTTAGGTTCTTACCTTCTTAGCAAATAATGGTGGTAGTCTAGAAATAAATTTTTTCCTTCCAAAACTCTTGGTTTGGATCTAAAAGCTAGTAAAGCTTAGAGAAAAATGTATCCTTATACCATCTAAAATCATACATTATTTTATATCTGAAATTAATCAATTATTTCTCTCACCTTTTCATAAATATCAGTATAATCACCTATAAAGTAATAGATGATACTAAGAATTAAGCAGGTAAGAGCATTAGATGAGTGATCAGGATAAGGGTTTCCATCAAGATCATGCTTTATGGTATCAAGGATCTCTTATTTATGTTGATTGGTAAGATAATTATCCTGCCAACCTCTAAGCTAGCCTGAGAAACCTGAGACAATCATAATAATTATCTGCCTCTTAGTATTTTGATGGACTTATAGGTATTTGCATACATCATCATCTGATGACACAAAGTAAAGATTTGGAATTCAAAGTGGTATTGATTCCAAAGAGTGCTTTCTTTTTTATCAGGGGAAGGGTGATATCTAGCTTTGTCTATGGAGGGCATGGCTTTGTAAGACCCGAGTAGCCTAGGAAAGGCGTTGAAGGGTAGTTGTTAGGCCAATCCTCTTTGAGGGAGTCACAGGTCATCATGACTAGTATCATCAGATCCTTCACAAGGAGTAGTACTGCTAGACCTGAATACAACAATGATCATACCCATCGTATAGGACCATGTCTTTAGCCAATGCTATAGCTAGGTATTATGAGGATTTAGAAAATAGTATAGCTAATTGGAGTGTACCTAGAGTAGATACTCATTTTATTTAAGAACAACCAAAATCAGAAAACCAAAAATACCTTATGTCACATATTCTTATATTAGAATAATAGAAAAAACTGTTACTATGAATTCTACTTAGAAGATGATCAATCTTTTGAGTTTAGAAGAATTAGAAAAAATTCCTATCAAATAAGCGCATCTCCATATTGGTCTTGTCCATGTTGCTGCCAGATCCTTAACAAAAAGAGGTCTAAATAATGCCATTCTTGCCTATCTTAGGGATGTTAGACATACAAGATTTGTTGACTCCCTAGTTGCTCTCATAGAAGCTAGTCTAGGTAATAGTCTAGTGTTCTTTAATGTTGCACCTGATTATTCGGTCAGACTTTCTGATGCCAATATCCTAGAATCCCTTACTCTTAATCTTCAAACTTCAAGCTTCGAGATGAAACCAAGATCAGAGTGTAGCAATAATCTATAGTCTACTTCAAGGCTATGACCACTTTATGCCCAAGAGCTAGGATGTTAATCCCAAAAGGTTATACTTATTTATTGCAAATCCTAGAAATAATGTCTTAACTCCTAAGATTGCATTTGATGTGGTTTTACTACAAAGTTAGATTCTAGATCAGGTTATTGAGCCTAAGGAGAAGATTAGGACTGAAGTAGAAAGTATTACTGAAATCCTTGATAGAGATATAGAAATATGGTTTTCATCCAGCATGAGGTTACCCTTGATAGAAAATCTTCAACTTTGGACATTTCTACCCCTTCTAGGGGTCAAGAAAGATCCCCTAAGGTTCCTTATGCTACTTATGAACCTTTTAGTTCTAATCTAGGACTAAATGCTGTCAAGCAACCATTCAAGATTGATAAAGAAGGATTAATGAGAGATCTTAACTCTAAGGAAAATGTTGAAAGAGTTAGATGGTAGTATCTTAGTAATTATTCTAATGATGAGATTGTTTTTATTAGAAACTTCTGGTATAAGCAATTACAGGCTAAAAAGAGGAACATCCCATTCTTTTAGTGGTTCGATGAGGATTATCCTAGAGGGCTTGAGAAAGCTAACCGAAACTTTCAAGCCAATGCCACTAGGGTTCTTTCCAAAACTGGAAAATTGTTTATGGCCCAAAGGTAGTGTCTATTCATCCACCATTTGAACCAATCCTTCTTGATGCTAGTGTTAGGGCTTGTCCCCTAAAAGTGTTCTTCAAAGGACTAAATGATAATCCTAAGGTAGAGCATTTAGAGCGGTTAGCTAAACAACAAAACTTCACTAATCTTGCTCTCAATACTATAGGAATGTAGACTGAAAGAATTGAAAATATTTTTTTAGAAAAGAAAGAGGAAATTAAACAAATTCCTAAGATGTCTCCATTAATTTCTATGATCAAGGATGTTAGAATCCCTAATTATAGGGATAAAGCATCCACCTCTAACAATGCTCTTCTATATTTAGTTCTTTCAAGTTTGATCTTGGAATTAAACTAAGACCATCTTTTTTTAAAGAATTAATTGATCAACGTAGTAATAGGTATCTCTTTTTACACTCAAAGAATCTGAACAACTTTCTAATAAGCTGTCCTCCTTAAAACTCAAGGACATAGTCAATTATCAATCGGATGATTCATATGATGATCCAATAATTTCTGAAGAAGAAGATGGATATTCTTCAAAAAATCCTGATATAGAATTATATGGATTTTATCCAAGGAAACCTCCAAATAAACCTAGGATAAACACAATCCTAGGTCCCAAGAACCTAGATTAACCCAATTATTGGCTCCAAGTCCATATTTCAGACCTCTAGGATAAAAAAACTATTATCCTAGACCTACCTATGTTGATCTATTATTTGAGGAAGCCCCAGACCTAATGGCGGAGACTTGTGCATTGACCTCCCTTTTTGGGTATTCCATAAACTTAGTAAAGATAAACAATGACCTGAAACAGTTTCCACCTTTCAATTTGATGGAAGAAGCCTTGTCGAATGGAATATTGATAGATTATCAGAATACTAGATTTTTATTTTATGTCATCAGATAACATAAATGCCAGTAAAGTCCATCAAAATACTAAGAGGTGAACAATTATTATGATTGTCTCAGGTTTCTCAGGCTAGCTTAGAGGTTGGTGGGGATAACTATCTTTATCGATCAAGAGAAACAAGAGATCCTTGATGTCATAAAGTGTGATCATGATGGAAATCCTTATCCTGATCACTCATCTGATGCTCTTACCTGCTTAATTCTTAGTATCATCTATTACTTTAAAGGTGATTATATTGATATTTATAAAAAGGTGAGTGGACAATTGATTAATCTCAGATGTAAAATAATGTCTAATTTTAAATGGTATAAGGATACCTTTTTCTCTAAGCTTTACCAACTTTCATATCCAAACCAGGAGTCTTAAAATGAAAAGTTTATTTTTGGACTACCACCATTATTTGCTGAGAAGGAAGAACCTGACTTAGATAGGAGAGTGATAGTAGTATCAATTATAATGCTTTGGACATAAGTAAAATAGTCCAAAAAGTTCAATTAGTTGGTACCAAACATTGCAATGATCTAAAAATTAGAGCTTAATTGAAAAGGCAAAGAAGCTTGGAAGAAAAGAATTGGGAGATATCTACCAACATTTTAGATTTCAATCTGATAAACCATATTAGAAGAATAAGAAAAAATCCAAAGAATTTAAAAAGGATTACTTTGGAGGAAAAAGAAACAAAAGTATCTTAAAAAGAGGATTTCTAGAAGATCTTATCCTAAACCCAATCCAAGGAAAAGTAAGGATAAGAAAAAATGAAAAAAACTAACCAAGTCTTCGATCTATTATCTCTGCAGAGAATATGATCATTTTGCAAACAAATGTAGTTAAAAGGATATGCATAGGAAAATCCAACAAATTCCTAAGATGTCTCCATTAATTCCTCTGATCAAGGATGTTAGAATCCCTAATTATAGGGATAAAGCATCCACCTCTAACAATGCTCTTCTATATTTAGTTCTTTCAAGTTTGATCTTGGAATCAAACTAAGACCATCTTTTTTTAAAGAATTAATTGATCATCGTAGTAGTAGGTATCTCTTTTTAAACTCAAAGAATCTGAACAACTTTCTAATAAGCTGTCCTCCTTAAAACTCAAGGACATAGTCAATTATCAATCGGATGATTCATATGATGATCCAATAATTTCTGAAGAAGAAGATGGATATTCTTCAAAAAATTCTGATATAGAATTATATGGATTTTATCCAAGGAAACCTCCAAATAAACCTAGGATAAACACAATCCTAGGTCCCAAGAACCTAGATTAACCCAATTATTGGCTCCAAGTCCATATTTCAGACCTCTAGGATAAAAAAACTATTATCCTAGACCTACCTATGTTGATCTATTATTTGAGGAAGCCCCAGACCTAATGGCAGAGACTTGTGCATTGACCTCCCTTTTTGGGTATTCCATAAACTTAGTAAAGATAAACAATGACCTGAAACAGTTTCCACCTTTCAATTTGATGGAAGAAGCCTTGTCGAATGGAATATTGATAGATTATCAGAATACTAGATTTTTATTTTGTGTCATCAGATAACATAAATGCCAGTAAAGTCCATCAAAATACTAAGAGGTGAACAATTATTAGAAAAAATGAAAAAAACTAACCAAGTCTTCGATCTATTATCTCTGCAGAGAATATGATCATTTTGCAAACAAATGTAGTTAAAAGGATATGCATAGGAAAATCCAACAAATATCAAAAATTAATGATTTAGATGAGATCAAAGAAAAACTCAATAATCTGATCAATAACCTAAATCTACAGTTAAAGCAGAAGCTAGATTTGGATGATACTAATGATTGTTTATACAAAGATAATTTACTTCTGAAACCAGTAGTGATGAAGTTTTAGTATTATTTAATGAAGAACAATCTTTAGTTGAAATGATCGATTCTCTAAAAAATCCAAAGGAAAGACAGATTCAAATAGAAAAGCCTTTTACCCTAATCAAAGGACAAAAGGCAAATCAAACTCTTCAAAAACATGAAGAAAAAATAGGTTTTTACCAAGAGATCTATACTACGGATGAAGCATTTCAAAAACTCCAAAATACAAAGAAAAAAGGTTTAAACCCAAACTTGGATGATTTGCTAAACTAGCAAAAAATCATGCAAGGAGAAATCCAAATCTTAAAAGAAAGATTGACTCTTATTGAAAAAAAGACCTTGATGGGAAAATTAAGTAATCTAGAACCTAACTTAAAATTTCTAGATTTCGATCAATCAAAAGAAAAATCCATGATGATTGGTGATTTTGGCAGTGAACTTAGTGAAATTATCAATACTTTAGAAAAATTTCTAACCTAAAAATGGTATTGTGATTTACTCTTCGAAATTGAAGGTTTTTAGTTTTAACAAAAAACATTGTTGGACTTAGGAGCCAATGTGAACTATATTAGAGAAGGATTAATTCCTTCTAGGTACTTTACTAGTTCATCCTATAAAGTTCACATAGCTAATGGTGATTATCTTAGGATAGATTATAAGATTCCTAAAATCTTTATTCATCTAGGAGAAACCTACCTAGAGATTTTTGTTCTATTGGTAAAAGATCTTAAATAGGAGTTATATTAGGAAACCCCTTTTTAACTCTAATTAAATCTTTTACTATTTTAGATGAATGGTAAAAGTGTTATTTTAAAATTTTATTCTAAGAATCTTGTCTTAATTGAGTATTAATGAATTATTATTCTTGATTAATTAGAATTTTATTTCAAGGACTCGACTCAGATCCCAAGGTAAACAACCATTAGATCAGATCTCCCAAGATGCCAATCTCTGAATGAAAGATTTTTCCAAACCTTATTTCCTACTCCATCTAGGGAACCTCTTTGTCCATATATTCCTAAGGCAGAAGAAAACATATTCGCTTTGCAAATTAATGACCTAAATGGCATAATCAGAGGCCTCCTAAAACACCTCCCTAAAGAATTCTTTTACATACCCAAAAAGGGGCAAAAGCCCGAACCTGCTATGAAGAAATTCTCCTACAAATCGGAAGCATCTAAATCCATCATAATGATCAAGGCTATGGAAGAGAACATTCCTTCTCCAAACTTTTTATTTTGCAAGTCTTTTTCCTTGAAGACTAGGATCCTCATCGTAATCCCGATTCAACAAAGATAATGAAATTAGGAAACTAGGGAAATGAAGAATATAATTATCGGGATTATCAAGATGCTTGGAGTGATATATTCTATGTATAGAATCCCAAATTCAAACATTCTTGGTTCATCAAATTCAAATATCATAGTCCCTTCCTTCCTATTTGGTTCCTTCAAAATTGGTGGTTAAAGTTTGGGAGTGACTCTAAGATACCATCTGCCGAAATGAAGAAAGAAGTACTAAAAAGATATCCCAATCTAGAAGAATTTAATCTTATGAGATTCTACATAGAAATGGGCTTACCATGGATTTTAAAATGGGAATTTTACATCAAGACACAATAATTTCCACTGTTCTTTATATGAAGACCGTATATTAAAAGGTGGAACCTTGTCAATGAGTAGCTTATTTTCCAAGGTCTCAAATTAGAAAAAGCATTAGTTCCTTATAAACATCCAGCTTATCTTCTATTAGACCCCAAATTGTGCCTCCATGAAAACTACAATATTCTCAAGGAAAATTACGAGGCCCTTAGTAGAGTCATTGGATGAGCCCCACCATTCTTCAATCTGCTATATAGAAAAAATTACTGTGAAAAAAATAAAGAGGGTTCAACAAAACCACCTGCTCAAGCTACCTCATCTTCTATAACAAGGACTCCTCTAGCAAAAGATAATACAAGCAAAATATTTGATCTCTTAGATGATGGGGACTTTGCCATGTTTTCTTCTAAAGTCCAGGAAAAAAGAAGCTCATAAAAATTTAAAAAAAAGAAAAAAAGAAAGAAAGAAAAATAAAAAAAAGGGAATGAAAAGAAAAAATATTTTCTTACCAACTCTCTACCAAACGAATGGTAGAACTGTTTTCTTTGCAAGTATGGCATTACTCTTACTTAAAACAAAAATAATCATCAAAATTTTGAATGTCAATCCCAGAAACTTTAGCTGATTATCAATTGATTAATCTTAAAACAAAGATTAATCAAAGAAAGACTCATATAAAAGATTCGCTTTGCCACAGTAAGTATTTTGAAGAAATCAACAAGTTCACAAATGGTGGGACCCATAGTTACTATTGAACACTATTTAAATGTTAGTATTCTCTAAAAGAAAGGTCTCGTCTAATGTTATTATTCAGACTTAAGTCATTTTATGGTCCATTAGAAGGCCTCTTCGGCTATAAAAAGAGAGGCATGGAAGGAAGTTGGAGGAGGCAGTCGGGAAGGCATTTAGAGAGAGGGCAAAGGGGAGAGACATTTAGAGCAAGGGTGCGGCTCTAATGAAAGAGAAAAAGGAAACTCCAAGGAAAAGGGAAGTGAGCTTAGAGAAAGAAGAAAAATGCAGAGATTACCTTTTACCTTCTGCTTTCTATCTTCTACCTTCCATTCCTACCTTCTGTCTTTTACTTAGATCTTCTATCTCTACTTCCACTAATCATCTTTTACCTACTGCCATCACTATTCACTATTCACCTTCCACCTTACCTTCTATCTTATATCATCCATCTTCCACTCTATTACCTCACTTATCTTCATCTCCCACCTTTTACCCTTATTACCATTCATCAATACTATTCACCCTCTTGCATAAGCCTCCATGTATATGTTATACATATGAGTATGAGTATCAAAGAGTCCATATATAAGTATATCGGTGTGAGGGTCTATATATAAGTATACTTGGGAAGGGTTTGAGAGGGCTGTTCTTTGTATATACAAAGCTCTTATGTAAGTGATCTTCCTTCTATAATAAAATGTGCTTTTCCTTTCATTTCTGTTTTTTGTTTCTTTTAATATATGCATACTCGATGCCTTACTGGAAAAATAATATATATTAGTATTTTATTAACCGTTAGGTATCTTATTAAAAAAATAATAAATATAAATAGTTTACTTTTCTGTATTTACTTTCTTGTACTTTATTTATATGTATTTACTTTTTCACATTTATTAGCCAATGCTTCACTAAACCACAGGAGGGCAATAGTTTATTTTCTTTTTTCTAGTGCCTTACTGAATCATGGTAAGTGCATATATAGTATTTAAATTATACAGGATATTTCGTTGAACCATGACAACTATTCATAGATTAAGTATAGTTTATCACTGCTAATGCTTCAACTAAAACATAGTTAAGCATCTATTTACCATTTATTCCATAAGTTTTGTTATTTACTGTTGGCGTGGAGTCCCTATACCGACCGGTCGGAGCTGCTGCACCACAAGACCGCTCCCTGGTTCACCTACAAAACAGGTCCCTTGCCGGAGTTGTTCCAGCAGAGGATACTCCGATGCCTAAGTCAGTGGTGGATCCCAGCTACAGAATGGGGAAGAGTGTCGAGAGTATGAGAGAAAAGCTCTTAGAGTATAGGTAAATCTGTGAGTGTGTACCTCTCTCTTGAGCCATTCTTCTTACCACTATTTAAAAGGAGGCCTTTGGCCTGCGGCCCGCTCTTTTTTCGGTGATTATGGGGAGTCAATTTCTCCCATGATTGGTGATCGTGGATTGTCACTGAGTGATTCCGGCCAGATCGGAGGCGTGGCAGCTGGTGTTGCGTGCCATGATCATGGCATGGAGAGTGTCGATTATAATCGTTAGTTACAGTTGCCTATCTGGGCTAGATTGTGGTCCCATCTTCGGGTTTTCCCTTGCATGGGCCAAAGGCTTGGTGTTTGCCCCGGGGCCAGAGATCGTGTCTACGGCAGGGACTGAAGAGCGTGTCTTCAAAAGTCGATGAGAAACTTGGTCTTCGGTTAAGGCCGAAGACGTTACCCGAAGATCTGGCTTTCGGATGTCGTAGTCCGGTGAGAAGCCTTGGATTGTCTGCAGTTGGCCTGGCCTTTCCCTGGTCCGAAGTCCATGATCTGGAGAAAAAGGGCTTCGGTTAGTCGAACCGGAGTTTGGTTCGTAGCCAAACCGGGATATCCCAACAGTTGCCCCCTTACTCTCAGTTTTCGAAGTGGAGGTTTGTCTCGAGATGTGAGAGTATTAATGCTGTCGTTTTCCTCCCGGGAGATAGTGTAGTGGATGATTACGGGATCTCTGATTGGACTGTTCATCATGACTGCTGGTTGATCTGGGAATCAGATGGTGGATAGCTGTCACTCCTAGGTTGGGGAAGAATGAAAAAGCGGGCAGCCCTGGGACCGTCTCTCCTTTTCTCGTTGCATGATGGTTAAGCCAATCTGTTGGTTGAGATTTGGATGGTTGCGGCGGCTTTCCCTCATCCGTTGGATGATGGATGCACCTCATCCCGGTGGTTAGTTGAAGGCGGGTTACCTCCCTGGGTAACCTAGGGTCAAATCAATCTGGTAGGGCTTCAGAGGCCCCTGCTTTTTTTTTGGGAAAGGGTGAAGGTCCGGCTAAGGAAGCTTCTTCAACCTCGTCTCATCCTTCGTCCAACTTTCCTTGTTCTGGACTACCAGTCTATTACGCAGGTAGAATCTTCCTTCTGCTCCCTTGCTTCATTCTTTTATCATGGAAGAAACTGTAGAAAGTCAAGGGGAACATGTTGGGCCCTCAGGGGCCGGTGATGTAGTAGGTCCGGAGTCGATTTCTAGATCAGTTTCTCAGGGTAAGGCGGCTCTTCTTTGGGAATGATATCGCATTCCCGAGGAGTTCCTCTTCATCCTCATCCCTTCTCCAGTTGGTGGGTTGGTGTATCATCCCTACACCTCCATTGGTGGGCCTTTGATTTGGCAATTCGGCCTCTTCAGGTGGTGGCTGGGGAACAGTAGCTTCTAACCGAGGTCCTTGGCGATTGATGTACCGTCCCAAATACCCTTTTTTGATAAGATCCTCAATTGCATCCTTCAGCTGGATGCACTCTTCAGTGTTGTGGCCGTGGTCCTGGTGGAATCGGCAGTATTTGTTCCTATTCCTTATGGAAGATGAGGCCTTCATGGGACGGGGCCATTGGAGATAGTTTTCTTTCTCTATCTCCATGAGGATCGTTTCTCGAGGGAGGTTGAGGGGGGTGTAGGAGTCGAATCTTCCTCCGATGCTCTAGGCCTGGGAGTACTTCTTTGGCGGTCTATATATCTGCCGCCATTGTAATTAGAAGTTGGGGGACCTTGTCCCCTGTTATTCTTCTTTTTTGAAGGGGGTTTCTCTTAAATCAGTCGTCGATTAGCCGCCTGCTCTTCAGCATCGACATATTTCTGAGCCCTCAATAGGAGCTCAGCATAGCTTTTAGGGAACTTCTTGTCTAGGAAAAAGGTAAGCCTGGAGGTACGAAGCCCCTTCTTCAGCACAGACATGGCCACGTGCTCGTTGAGATCGGGGATCTCAAGTGTGGCCGCATTAAACCTGGAGATGTAGTCTTACAGTCTTTCTCCTTCGTTTTGGTGAAGGAGGAACAGCGTGTCCGTATTCCGTGGAGTCTTGCGGTAGGACCTAAAATGCAAGACAAATAATTTTTCTAACTCGAAAAAAGAGTCAATGGTACCTGGGCGCAAGCTCGAGTACCATATCCGAGCAGCTTTCTTCAAGGTAGTCGGGAATGCGAGGCAATACATCGTGTCCGAAGCTCCTTGGATCATCATATGGGCCTTGAAACTGCCCAAGTGGTTGAGGGGGTCGGAGGTGCCATCGTAGGATTCCATTTGGGGAACCCTGAAGTGCCGAGGAACAACTTCGGCCATGATACGGTCGGTGTAGGGTGGGCGTAGATCACCCACAATCAAATCGTCGGGATCCTTTAGATCCCGCATTCTCTGTTCCCGCACCTTCGCCATCTCTGACTCGATGGCTCTAAATCTTCCATCATAATCGGGAGTCTACTTCGGCACTCTCTCCACAGAGGTGGAGTCTTCAAAGGAGGGTGAGGGAGTTTGCCTAGGCCTTTTCCCTTTCTGTGGGAAATTGACAGACCTAGGCAATCTCGAAGTTCGGCCTTTGGGAGAGGGCCGAGAATGGGGGGAGGGACGCGTAGAATCCTCCTATGAGGCTCTCTTCCTTCGGGATCGAGAGCTATGTCTGGAGGTGGTCGGTGGATTTCCCACCGGAAAAGCTCTGTTCTGGAAGTCCTGAGCCATGGCCGTGAGGTTGGTGACCTGGTTCACGAGGGTTTCAAATTGCTATAGTCCCACAATGACTGTGGGAGGTGGGACATCGTTCTCCCCCGGGGGTGTGGCCCTCTGGGACGAAGCACGACTTCGGCTCGTAGAAGCTATTTGAGTCTTTCCTCTCGCCATCAAGAACTTCTTACTTTCCCTTGTCTAGGAGGGAGCTTAAAGAGTGATAATCGTCCCCTTCCTGGCATGCCAATCTGTTGGCGTGGAGTCCCTGTACCGGCCGGTCGGAGCTGCTGCACCGCAGGACCGCTCCCTAGTTCACCTGCAAAACAGGTCCCTTGCCGGAGTTGTTCTGGCGGGGGACACTCCGATGCCTAAATCAGTGATGGATCCCAGCTGTAGAATGGGGAAGAGTGTCGAGAGTATGAGAGGAAAGCTCTTAGAGTATGGGTAAATCTGTGAGTGTGTACGTCCCTCTTGAGCCATTCTTCTTACCACTATTTAAAAGGAGGCTTCTGGCCTGCGGCCCGCTCTTTTTCTGGTGATTATGGGGAGTCAATTTCTCCTATGATTGGCGATCGTGGATTGTCACTGAGCGGTTCTGGCCAGATCGGAGGCATGGCAGTTGGAGTTGCATGCCATGATCGTGGCATGGAGAGTGTCGATTATAACCATTGGTTACAGTTAACTATCTGGGTCAGATTGTGGTCCAATCTTCGGGTTTCCCCTTGCGTGGGCCGAAGGCTTGGTGTTTGCCCCAGGACCGGAGATCATGTCTACGGCAGGGACCGAAGAGCGTATCTTCGAAAGTCGATGAGAAACTTGATCTTCGGTTAAGGCCGAAGACGTTACCCGAAGATCTGGCTTTCGGATGTCGTAGTCCGATGAGAAGTCTTGGATTGTCTGCAGTTGGCCTGTCCTTTTCCTAGTCCGAAATCCGTGGTCCGGAGAAAAAGGTTTTCGGCTAGTCGAACCGGAATTCGATTCGTAGCCGAACCGGAATATCCCAACATTTACTGTTACATGCATAGTATATTGCATAGTGCATCTTATTATTATATTCAAAGCTGAGTGCATCTCAGTCATATCATGCATATTTAATCTATCTTAATTTAGTTTACTTTGGTTAAATCCATTAGTTTAGTTTAATTAAGAAAGAATCTTGTTTAGTTTAATTAAGAAAGAATCTTACTTTTTTACTTTTCTTAGTTGTATACTATTTAAATAGTACTAAATAGTGTTTTTTAATATTTTATTGGTAGTGGAATAGTTACTTTGCATATTTTATTCGGAGTGGGTTGCCATACGAATGCATTTCATATAGATTAACTTAGTTAAGTCTAGTTAATTATCGAATTAAATTTGTTTAACTTTTGTTTTGCTATTTTGTCCTTTTTTTTATTTCATCTTTTTGTGTGCTTGGTTTGCATAAATAGATTTGGAAGCTTTTGCACATAGGAAGCATTAGGATTAATTAATTAATCATTTGCATGCATACATGGTAGCATTTAGGTAGTGAACAGGATCTAGTTAGTAAAGTGGTCTGCTGTGCACTATTCATAGATTCGGTGTCATGGTCACCAACCTACCTATAGTAGTCTTCACATACTGGCATACCTATGCATTGCATATTAATCAGCATTTTAGTCTGCATGTTCATTTGCATACTTGCATATTAATTGGATAGGGTAAAGCCGAGTTAAGTACATTATGTGTTGCTTGTAGATTTGGTATTATAGCAGACCGACCTATCGAACAGTGATCGGTACTTCATACTAACTTACCTGATTCCTTGCATTTTGCATAACATTTGCATTAATTAATTTAATTAATTAGTTATCTATTTATTATCTATTTGCTTTGTCTTGTAGGCAGTCAGTGAGTATCCTCTACTAGGTTTGCTTTATTTAGTTTTTCTATTTCCTAAATTCCTCATCTTGGTCTTTTTATCCAGGGTTGCAAGCTGCTGGGTATACGAAGCAGGGATTTTCGTGTATCTGATTGTTTGTGCAGGACATTTGGCATACATTGCAATGAGCCATTTTGTATACCAGGTAGTTTGTATTCAAAGTGGTATCAGTGCCAAAGAGTGCTTTCTTTTTTGTTGGAGGAAGGGTAGCTAGCTTTGTCTTGATTATGATGGGCGTTTCTCCGTAAGACCCGTTTTAAGCTGAGGGAAGGCATTGAAGGGTAGTTATTAGGCTAATCCTCTTTGAGTGAGTCACAAATAACCAGGGCTAGTATCATTAGATCCTTCGCAAAAAGTAGTACTGTTAGACCCGAATACAACAATGATTGTAGCCAATGTATAAGGACCATGTCTATGAGAATTTATAAAATAGTATAGCTAATTAGAGTATTCCCAGGGTAGATACTCATTTTATATGCAACTATGTCTTATTATAGTGATAGTGATTATGAAGTAGATTATAGTAATCAATTGGAATCTAGTTACGAGTCAGGAGACTTTGAGTCTAGAGAAGAAGTTGAACATGAATAAAAGAAGAAAATAATTCAGACAATGATGAAGAAATTGAAATTTAATATCATTCAGATAAAGATGAAGATGCTAAAAAATAGATATTGAACCTATTAGGAACAGTTTTGACTTTAACTATAGTTTCGATTATCCTAAGTATGATATCCTTAGGTCTAGTTATCATAAGAAAAGTTCAAAAATTTCAAAACTAATTCCTATAAGTCAAAGGTGGAAAACCCATATTCAAACTTTTTCAAGTTTTCTCCAAAAACAAAAAAGGTTTCAAAAGCTTCAAGGTTGATAAAGATTGACTAAGGAAAGATCTTGACTCAAAGGAAAATGCTGGAAGAGTTAGAGTATCTTAGCGCCTATACTCAAAACAAAATTATTTTTATTAGAAACCTTTAGTATAAGCAACTAGAAGCTGAAGAAATGAACATCCCCTTATTTGTTTGGTTTGATAATTACTACCCCCTAAAGGCCTTGAAAAAGTTGATCCAAATATTTAAGAATCTTTGATTAGAGATCTTCCTAAAAATTGACAAACTTTTCAAAAACCTAAAGTCCAGTTGCCTCCCCCATCTAGAGTAGAACCTGTATGGTTGTTGAAATCAGAATTAGAGATTGTTCATGAACCCATTGGGTTGCTTGAAAAAAAAGAAAATGTATAGGTTAATTTTCCAATTGAACTCATGCATGAAGAAAGACCGACTCATTTTCAGGATAATTTTCCGATTTAAATTGATAAAGAGAATCTTTAAGAATTTTTAGATAGGCCTCTTGAATAAATTATGGAGCAAAAAAGTTTCATAAATACTATTGATTTTCATGATTCACTCAAGTTGGATTTGGAAGATAATCTGATGCCAAACTTTCTTGAAGAAACTAAAGATGATCAAATTAGTGTTAAAGTATCTTCTAAATTTGATGTCAATCTCGGATCATCCTTTCCAAAAGAATTAATTGAACAACTCTGTTGTAGACTATATTCCTTGAAACCCAAGGATATAGAATATAAATCCTTTTCAAAACTTAAGGATGAAATAACCCACTTATCCAAAAAGTTTTATGAAAAGCTTTTTTCAAAAAATCCTTTGATGAACCATTCTCTTTCGAGGAAGAAGCTAGATATTCTTCAAAAAAATCGGATAAGGAATTATATGGAGTTGCATGGCCTTTTACATTGAAAATGTAAGGAAAGGGGGCTGCCAAGGTTATTAAAAACTATTGACCACTTAATAAGGTCTTGCAATGGATAAGACATCCAATACCTAATAAACAAGATCTTATTAGGCGAATTCAAGGATGTCAAATTTATTCCAAATTTGATATGAAGTCAGGATTTTGGTAAATTCAAATTAAAGAAGAAGATTGGAACAAAACCACTTTTAACACACCATGAATGGAATGTAGTGTCGTTTAGATTAAAAAATGCACCCTCTAAATTTCAAAAAATTATGCATGAAACTTTTCTTCCTTTTACTCACTTTATAATTGTATATATCGATGATATTTTGATTTTTTCAGAAAATATTGATAAACACCAGAAACATTTACAAATATTTTACAAAAAAATAATACAAAATGGATTAGTAATCTTAAAGAAAAATAAAACTATTTCAAGTCAATATACTATTTTTTGGATATAAAATTAGGTATGATTGAATTTTTTATATAAATTGGGTCATAGACTTTGCTAACAAATTTTCAAATGAAATTAAAGATAAAAAAACAACTGCAGTGGTTTTTGGGTTGCCTTAAGTATATGGTAGACTTCTACTATAGTCTTGCCCATGACAGAAATATTTTAACTAATCGCTTGAGGAAAAGTCCTATTGCTTAGAGCTATCAACATGCCGCTAAAAGGATTAAGAAAAAGGTAAAACATCTTCCTTGCCCTAATATTATTCATCAAGATGCCTTCAAAATTATTAAAACTGATGCCTCAGATCATGGATATGGAGGTATTCTTAAGCAGAAAAAGGATAAAATAAAGAACAAATGGTAAAATTTATTTCGGGATCATGGAATGATACCTGTTGCCGCTCTTCCTCCGGGACCAGGCTCGGTGGATACACTGGAGAGCTTCTCGACCAGTCGACCTGCAGAAAGTCCCTAGGCACTGGAGGGGCTCCGGCGGGGGACACTCCGATGGTTAAGTTAGAGGAGGAAGCAGAGCAACTGAATGGAAAGAACTTAGGAAAAGGAGTTCGCGATGGGGAAGAAGAATGTTACCCTTTTACGGAGGTCCCCCGGGTGCCTTTTGTAGGCATGGAGTACTGCTAAATTCCATTTGGGGACAAGCTAGGAAAGCTCGAATATGCCCCCAGGAGAGTAGCTGTGATGGTGAGGTCGTGGGTTGGTAGCGTGGCAGGAGCATTAGAGTGGTGGCCGGGCAGCAGGAATTATGGCCACACAATAGAGTCCGTTACAACTGAATGTCAGAACTTGTCAGGGAGAAAACGCTCCTGGAAACTTCGGGTGACCCTTCCAACAGCGGATCGACTTTGGCCTCACAGGAGCCGATCGGGGCGCCCAGCAGGGTCTCAAGGTGGTTGACGCACGGGCGGGAAGGCATCTGCCGGCCCTTGAAGCTCCCAGGGTCGGCCTCAGGAAAGGGGACCATGAGGTCTTCTCCAAGAACCGGGGAGTCGGACCCTGCGAGAGGATCAGCCGATCGGATGCCTGGGACTGGTCTGATTCGGGACTAGCCGAATGGGCATAACAGTTGCCCCCCTGCTCCCGGGCCTTGAGGGGTCATGTGGCTCCAAAGGGCAAGAGCATGATTGCGTGCACCTGTGGTGGATTTCGGGCCGGGGTGTCGGGTCGCTTCGAATCCCCCCCTGAACGGCTCCTTGGATAGCTGTCAGCTGCTCGTTTGAGCGCAGGCGAGGCAGTTAATGCGAGTCAGGCGCCATAATGAAGGCCAGGCTATCCTGCGTTGATCTGGGGTAGAGTGGAGCACCGCGCCACGCGGCGATATCTGGTCGATCGGCATCGGCCCCCATGCTGGCCCTGCGTCGCTGATCCAGCATGCATGCGGATCGCCATCCGTGCGAAGGGACATTCCAGACGCTTCAAACCCTGAAATAGGGTGATTGCGGCTCCTGACGGGATGGCTGGGGTGTGCCCGAGACGGGTAGTCGCCTCCCCTTCTTCCTTCCCCTTCCCCCGAATGCCTATAAAAGGAGGAGGAAGTGGAGCGGGGAGGTTTTTCCTGTTACGCCTGTGCTTCGCAAGATAGAGCCTTCTCTTCCTTCTTCCATGAAACCCGACTTTTAGGAGTCCAGCCCCAGGTTAGTCCCGGTCTTCCTTCTTCTCCTCTTAGACTCCAATGGCGTCTGGTAGTAGGGGTCCGACCCTTAGGCCTAGGGACCCAGGGCCAAGCGAAATACCCTCAACCATGACCCGGGAATGGGTCGAAAACCTCAGGGCGGTGTACGGCATCCCCTCCACCCTGCATCTTACACTCCCGGGCTAAGAGGGGAGGGCGAACAACCCATTTGGACCAGGGACCCTCCCAATGTATGAGTCTCACCTTAAGGCTGGCCTCAGGTTTCCTCTGCACCATCTATTCATAGAGATCTTTAACTTTTACAAGGTAACCCTGGTGCAGCTGACCCTGAACAGCATTCGGGCGATTTGCTGCTTCATCGTGTTGTGCTGCAGGGCTAGGTCCGAACCTAGTCTGTCCCTCTTCGGTAACTTCTTCTACCTGAAGAGGGACTTTAGGAGCCGGGAATGGGTTTTATTCATCCCGTGCCAAGGCCGAAAAATCTTAAAGTGCCTCCCATTGGCCATCCATGGGTGGAAAGCCCGGTTTTTCTTTGTCAGCAATCTCGAGCCTTGGGGGTTTGAGCCATTGTGGAGAGAGCCGCGGGCGAGAGTCTGCGAGGGGAGGTCAGTTTCGGCAGCCGACCATGACACATTCAATGAGATCAGTAGAGCCGGCCCGGTGGCAGCATTCGAGCTGTTGGGGGAGGGAACCCTTCACTAGGCGGGGATCAGTCCCCAAGGAGTCCTAGGCAAGGGCCGACCCCTCTCTTATAGATCCTTTAGCTCTTTTTTCTTTTCCCTCACTAACTCCGAGTTTTCGGTGACAGGAGGAAGGATGCGGTGGATTGACAAGTCCAAAGTCATCCGACAGGTGGTGCGAAAGCGGGCCACCCCAGAACCAGCCCCCCCGCCAGCCGCTGAATGACAAAAGAAGAGGCGAGAAGGAGGAGCGACCTGTCCCCATCATCGAGGTCGAGTCGGATGAGGTTGGGATCCCCCTCACCGAGCGCATGGCGAGGAAGGCAGCGAGGGCATCAGCCATCTGACCAGAACAGAAGTGGCCGGGGACATCCGTGCGGCAGCGGTGTCAACCCCTACGCCCGTTGGTCCAGAGGAGGTAGCCCCTTCGACCGACAAGGGCAAGGGGCTAGCCGACAGCGAAGCTGAGCAGTCGGACGAAGAGATCCGCCAGGAGGAGTTCCAGCACTGGCGCACAATCAATCATCCCTGGAGGGCACGGAGCTTGCTGAGGGGGGCCATGACGGATGCCAACTGGGAGATGTCAATCCAGAGAAATCTGATCGACGTGATCGTTGATTCCTACCATGACTTCATGAGGGTAAGGATTCCAACTTGTCTCCTTACTTCCTTGTTTTTCTTCCTTCAAGCATGATACTAACCTGGTCGTACACTCGCAACTCCTCCACGATATCTCCCTCATGGATGATGGCATCTGTTGAGTGGTGCACATCGCCAAGACCTCCGCGAAGAGGGTCCAGGAGCTGGAGGCGGCCTAGGAGACCGTAACGGTGTCCCTGATATTGTCCGAAGAAAGCCTGGCGGCAGCCCAAGTGGAGGTTGAGTCGATGAAGGCGGCTTTGAAAGAGGTCGAGAGCCGGCTGGCCGACCGCGAGGCTAGGTTGAAGAAGAGGAAGGCAAAAGCTAACTCCCTCGCTCGCCGGCTGGGTGAGGAAGAGAAGCGGTCGGCGGAGGCTGACCTGAGGGCCGAGGCCGAACGGGTAACCGCGGCACGGTTGGTGATCCAGCTCGAGGAGACCAAAGAGCTGGCCACGAGACAAGTACAGGGAGCGTGGCGGCATACAAAGCCTCCGACGGCTTCACTGAGGATGTGGAGGAGGTGACGACGGACTTCTATAGGGAAGGCTATGACGATGCCCTGAAGAAGGTGGGCTCGCTCTTCCCGGGGCTGGACCTGTAGGGCGTCGAGCTACAGGACCCAACCAAGGGGGAGGAGACCCAGGCGGGGCCTCCAACGGAAGGTGAGGCATGAGCGGCCAGGGTCGAAGCTCTAGCGCCAGCCGACATGGAAGTGGTGGCCTCCCCAGAGGAACCTCCGGCCGCTACAGTTCCATCCAGTCCCTCTGTTGTAGCCGATGGGGCCGAAGTTGTGGCCCCTAACGCATCTCCTGTGGGTCGGACCTAAGGGGTTTGTAAAGGTCCGACCCACCTTGTTTTGTAAACGCCTTCTTTTGGAATGAATGAAAAAGTCTTTCTTTCGAAATTCTTCTAATGTATGTGGGCGTGAAACCAGCATCTTTCCTCCAAAATTTTTCTAAGTATCCCCGGTCGGCTCCACGGTATCGGGCCACGAGCTCCTTCGAAATGGCCGACGGGTATGAAACAAGTATTTTTCTTCTAAAATTTTTTTAAATGCCCCCGGTCGGCCCACCTGAGCTAGAGGCAGGCAAGGTAGTTGAGAATGATAGCTTAATTTGAGTCAGGCATTTGAAAGCCTGCTTTCGATCCCCGTCCGTGAGTCGGCCCATGTTGTGGCCTGTCCTCCCTGCGGTTCCACGGGGGTTGTCTTAAGGATGGTTGCCGACCGGGGTCGGACTTTCGGAGCGGGCTGCCCTAGAGCCTCTGCCGACCAAGGTCAGACTTTCGGAGTGGGCTGCCCTAGAGCCTCTACCGACCGGGATCGGACTTTCAGAGTGGGATGCCCTAGAGCCTTTGCCGACCAGGGTCTGACTTTTAGAGTGGGTTGCCCTAGAGCCTCTGCCGACCGGGGTCGGACTTTTGGAGTAGGCTACCCTAGAGCCTTTACCGACCGGGGTCAGACTTTCGGAGTGGGCTGCACTAGAGCCTCTACCGACCAGGGTCAGACTTTCGGATTGGGCTGCCCTAGAGCCTCTGCCGACCGGGGTCGGACTTTTGGAGTGGGCTGCCCTAGAGCCTCTACCAACCGGGGTCGGACTTTCAGAGTGGGCTGGAAGGAGTTGAAGAAGTTGTAGACTTTATTGATAATACTTGCAAAGGTTGTCTACATTCCATGGGCACGCTATCTGCCGCCCGTCCAAGTGTAAGAGTCGGTAGGTTTCAGCTCGAATTACTTCAGTGACCCGATAGGGGCCTTCCCAATTGGGAGAGAGCTTTCCCTGTTCGGTTGGCTTCGAGACCTCCGTCTTCCGCAGGACCAGATCTCCAACTTGGAAGGTGCGCATCTTAACCCGTGAGTTGTAATATCTGGCCATCTTTTGATGATAGGTCGCCATCTTCATACTCGCCCAGAGTCGGGTTTCGTCCAGCAGATCCAGGTCAGCCCTCCGCTGCTCCAAGTTAGCCGGCTTGGCGAACCAGTCAATATGCAGGGATTGTAGAGAGACTTTTACAGGGATAACCGCCTCACTCCCATAGGTTAGGTTGAACGGGGTTTCCCCCGTTGCCGACCAGGCGGTCGTCCGATGTGCCCAAAGCACCGAATGAAGCTCTTCTGCCCAGAGCCCCTTGGCTTCATTCAGTTGGGTCTTTAACCCATGCAGGATTGTCCTGTTAGTGACCTCAGCCTCTCCATTGGACTAAGGGTGAGCGACTGAGGTAAGCCGATGGGCGATGCGGTATTGTTGACATAAATCCCGGAACTGAGAGTTGTCAAACTGCCTCCCGTTGTCGGTGATGATTGTCTTCGAAATGCCGAACCGAAAGATAATGTAGTTCCGGACAAAGTTTTTCACTTTAGCCTCAGTTATCTATGCCAATGCTTCCGCCTCCACCCACTTAGTGAAGTAATCAATGGCCACAAGAAGGAACTTTCGCTGATCGGAGGCTGGGGGAAAAGGTCCTAATATGTCCATGCCCCACTGTGCAAATGGCCAAGGCACTGTGAGTGGGATCAACTGCTGGCGGGCCTCCTTTGGATGCTGGAGTACCTCTAGCATGCATCGCACTTTCGTACGAAGTCCAAGGCATCCTTCTGGATTGTAGGCCAGTAATACCCCTGCCGGATGATTTTGTAGGCCAGGGACCTCCCTCCTAGATGATCGCCACATATGCCTTCATGCACCTCCCGGAGCGCGTAGTCCGCATCGGCCGACCCCAAGCATTTCAGCAATGGTTGCGAGAACGAACGCTTATAGAGGGCCTCGTTGAGAACGATATATTTAGAGGCCATTGAGTGGACATGCTTGGCCTCCGCTGGGTCATTCGGAAGGGTTCCTTGCATCAGGAATGCATGGATCGGGTCCATCCACAAGGCCTCTTGCTCAACCTGGTGGATTTATGTCGGCTCTTCGGCAATGCTCGGGTGCTGCAAATGTTCCACGAAGGTCCACTCAGAAGTACCGACTGCGGTGGTGGCCAGCCGTGACAAGGCATCCACCCGAGAGTTTTGTTGCCGAGGTATATGAAGGATCTCAAAAAATTTAAGTTGTGATACCAAGTCCCGTACCTTGTCCAAGTACTTGACTAAGGATCTCTCACTTCAAATTCTCCCTTCACTTGATTGACCACCAGCTGGGAGTCGGAGAAGGCGCGAACCCTATCGATGCCCAATTCATTCGCTATCTTCAGTCCCGTAAGCAGAGCTTCATACTCCGCCTGATTGTTCGACACCTGGAACGTAAAATGCAGGGCGTACTCCATACATTGCCCATTGGGGTTGCTAGGATTAAGCCTGCACCGCACCCCGATAGATTGGATGCTCCATCTACGTGTAGGGTCCAAGTGGGCTCGACTTCTCCCACTGGGTCAGCCTCTCTCGCGGGCATAGCTATGGGCGTCTCGACCACCGTCGGGGTCATCTCCGCCCCCCAGGTGCATTCCGCAATAAAATCAGTTATTACCTAGGCTTTTAAGGATGACCGTGGTTGAAAGGAGATGTCAAACTCGTCCAGCATGATGGCCCATTTGGCGAGCCATCCAGAAGTGTCGGGGCTTCAGAGGATCGCCCTAAGGGGTTGGTCTGTCAGCACGATGATTGGATGTGCCTGGAAGTAGGGTCGGAGGTGCTTTGATACTATAACCAATGAGTAGACCAGCTTCTGCACCTTGGGATACCTGACCTTGGCATCATGGAGGACCTTGCTGATGTAGTAGATGGGTTTCTACGGCCGCCTTCCCCCACCCGCACGAGGACAGCACTGATGGCCTCACCAGAAGCTGACAGGTACAAATATAGGACTTCCCCCTCCGTTGGCTTGGCCAAGAGTGGAGGATTCCTCAAGTAGTCCTTCAAGGCTTCAAAAGCTGACCGGCATTCATCAGTTCATTAGAAGCGATCTGATCGGTGCAAGGTCTTGAAGAATGGGAGGGATCTCTCGGTCGATCGAGAGATGAAGCGGCTGAGAGAGGCAATACGACATGTGAGCTCTTGTACCTGCTTTTTAGTGGTCGGATGAGTCATGTCGATGATGGCCCTGATCTTTTCGGGGTTGACCTCAATACCTCTTTGAGTGACCTAGAAGCCGAGAAACTTCCCAGAGGTCACCTCGAAAATACACTTGGCGGGGTTCAGCTTCATCCTGTGGTGCCTCAGCGCATCGAAGGACTCCTTTAGGTCCTTGATGTGGTCGGCTCTATGGAGGCTTTTGACAATCATATCATCGATGTACGCCTTCATGTTCCTTCCAAGCTGAGCCTCAAAAACTCGGTTGATCAGCCTTTGGAAGGTGGCGCCTGCATTCTTTAGGCCGAAAGGCATCATCTTATAACAATACAAGCCTCTGTCCATGACAAAGGCCATCTTCTCCTCTCCTCAGGATGCATCCTAATCTGGTTATATCTAGAGAAAGCATCTATGAAAGCTCAAAAGTTGGTGGCCGGCTGTCGCATCTACCAATTGATCAATTTTCGGTAAGGGGAAGCTGTCCTTGGGGTACGCCTTGTTGAGGTCCATGTAGTCTACACAGATCCTCCACTTGCAGTTAGCCTTCTTCACCATGACGACATTGGCCAGCCACTCCGGGTAGTGGGACTCCCTGATGAAGCCAGCATCAATGAGCTTCTTCACTTCCTCTTCAATAGACCTCTGCCTTTCGGCAGCGAAGCTCCTCTTCTTCTATCGAACGGGCCTATAAGTAGGATCTACCCTAAGCTGATGAATGATGATGTTCACCAGAATGCCTGGCATGTCCGATGCCGACCATGCGAAGATGTCTTCATTCTCCTCAAGAAGTCGACCAGCTCCTGCCTATCTCCCTCTTCTAGGGTGCTCCCTATCTGGAGGACTTTCGTGGGATCATCCTCTTTAAGGGGTACAAATACAATCTTCTCGATGGGCTGACCATGGTTGTCGGCTTCATCTCTAGGATCAAGCTGCTCGAGTGTGGGGCTCCCGTCCAGCTACTTGTCGTGAATAGCTAGGCATTGCCGGGCTACTCTACGATCTCCCCTCAGCTCCCCAACTCCATCACGGGTCGAAAACTTGGCCAACAGATGGTAAGTAGATATAATAATTCGGAACTTGTTAAGGGCCGGCCGACCTAAAATTGTGTTGTACGCCGAGGTTGTACGGACGACCACGAAGTTGACGGAGAAGGTTCGCTGGTAAGGTTCCATCCTGAGGGTCACGGGTAAGGCAATCTCCCCCTCAACCCCGATGGAGTTTCCTCTGAAGGCAGTGAGCAGTGCCACGGACTCCCGTAGTCTGGACCTGGACAAGTTCATCCGGACGAAAGCATCATACAGTAAGACCTCTGTGCAACTTCCATTATCAATAAGTACGCATTTTACATCATAGTTGGCGATGATAGCCGACATAACCACAGGGTCATCGCCTGGGAGAGGAGGCTCTAAGAGGCCCTCATCAGAGAAACTGATTACATTAGATCCCCTGGACCTTTCTACAATGTCTTGGTCCTCTTTCCGTCCCCAATCAGATCGTCGGTGCAGCATGCCAACGCCTCCGTCCGTGGGGCGCTGATTGGGGATCTCAGCCTCCTCCGGGGGATCTCTAACAGTTGAAGTCCCGGCCCAATCCCGGCGAGGTCGGACGTACTTGTTCAGATACCCTCTCCTGATGAGGTCTTCGATGGCGTCTTTCAGCTGGAGGCACTCTTCTATGTCATGCCCATGGTCCCTATGGTACCGCCAGTATTTGTTTTTGTTCCTGGAGGCAGGAGGACCTCTCATCAGTCGGGGCCTTTGGAAGAAGGCCTCGTTTTCGATCTCCATCAGGATCTTCTCCCGTGGCAGGGAGAGGGGCGCATAGTTGTTGAACCGCTTGAGGTAGTCCCTCAACTTGGGGCTCTGGCACCGGGTGGATCGGTTGTCATTGCCGGGAGGTCAGACTGTGGGGGCCTTGTCACCCCACTTCTTTGGGGCTAACCTCCCCTCATCCTGGCGCCGGTTCGTCGACTATTCTTCCATAAAGGCGTACTTGTGCGCCTTGGCTAGCATATCGGTGTAGCTCGCTAGAAACTTCTTGTCCAGGGAGAATGTGAGCCTAGATGAGCGGAGCCCCCTCTTGAAAGCTTACATGGCCACCGCTTCATTCAAATCGGGAATCTCCATAGAGGTTAAGTTGAAGTGGGCCATGTAGTCCCAGAGGGTTTCTCTGTTGCCCAGAAATGGAGCCCAAGAGGGGGGATGAATTGTGTCTTTTAAAAATTTAAGACAATAATGTGAGAGGCAAGTGGTGCTAGTGAATAATGAAAAATTCAATGCAAGTTACTAGCAATAATTAAAGAGCAAGAGAGGAAGAGAGAAATCACACACAAATACAAGGTTTATAGTGGTTCGGTGCAAACCTAGCACCTACATCCACTCCCCAAGCCACCCTTGGGAATTTCACTATAATCCACACTAGATTACAGTCGACTTGTTTTTCACAAGGCTCACAAGTCAAAACCTAAGTTGGTTTTGTCACTTAGGCTTACCAACAAACCTCAACACTTGTTTTGTCTTCGGGCTCACAAGTTAACCCTAGTTGGTTTTAACCCTTTGGCTCACCAACAAATCACAATAACCTTCTTTCAAGACACCCTTGAAAGCAAGGTCAAATCTCAATAAAACAGAAATGTAATTTAAAATACAACAAACTCTCTTCAAGAGTGGATTGGAATCTTTGAAGCTCAAGTGGATGCTTTTTCTTCACTCTTCCTTGGAATCTCCTATGATGTGCCTCTTTTTGGAATGAAGCAAGGATGAGCTTGTAGGCTTTTCAATGAAATCAAGCTAGAAGAGGCTTTTGATGTGAAGTTTGGAGAGAATATTGGCTTTATAGCTTTTGAGTAGACTTCAATGCACTTGAATACACTTTTCTTCACTTCTCTTGCTTTAAAATGAGGTTGGTGGAGCTTAAATACACCAAAAACCTTTCCAAAAATGGTTTGTGACCATTGGTACCTTGGAAATAACCGTTTGGAGCTTGAAAAGCAAGTTCTACAAGCTAAAAAAATAGATCCGTTAGAGCTGTCAGGCTGCAAGTGTCGACACTTGGCTGTCAGGTGTCGATACTTGATTTCTGGGTGTCGACACTTGAACATTCAGGTGTCGACACTTGATGCACAGGTGTCGACACTTGACACAAAAATCCTCAATAATACAAAGTTCTGTATTTTCAAAAATCTCAGGCCTTGAGTCAATACTTGGAACCTAAGTGTCGACACTTGATGTCGACACTTGAATATAGGTGTCGACACTTGGTGTGCTAAGGATTTTTGTCCGTGCCAAATGCTGAAGTGTCGATACTTGACTGTCCAGGTGTCGACACTTGAGACTGAAAACATTCAGATTCAAGTGTAAATGCCTCGAAAACAAAAATAAAATTCATGAATACATAAACACATAATATTTAAACATTTAGAAGCCCTTTTTCAATGAAGAGGATGCCCGGATTTGTGAGAATTGCTCTGTGCCATTTCGTGCCATACACCATAAGTTTTTGGAATTTTGAGGTGCTTTCTTCCTGAAAACTCACAACTTGAAATCCTCATTAGAATACAATATGCACTCAATATTTTGTTATTCATCAAAATCACTGGGTGGAGCCAACAATCTCCCCTTTTTTGATGATGACAAAACCTTGAGTAGAAAGGCAATATAGTTCAAACTTTAACCATTTAATTTATGAATATGAATTTTAGTCACAATAGAGGCAAAAACTTCATAGATAGGAAGAAACAATCTCCCCCTTAATTAGATACTTCTTATTAAGGTAAACTTCAAAGATTCTTGCAAGGTGAAAAATCAATACAATCAATACAATACACCTTTTTCTCAACAAATCAATAAAATCAAAATCAATACATGTTCTCCCCCTTTTTGTCAATCATTAGAAAGGGGAATAACCTCTCCTTTACAATGAGCATGGAGACAAAAAGATAGTAGAGAAACAAATAACATAGATATTAGAGCTGAAATTATGCTAAAGAGTATCAGAGCTAAAATATACTAAGATAAAGGAGTATCAGAGCCAAAGAATAGTAAACTGATTTAGTGAAGCACAAAATTTGCCAAGAGTACTGAACAGAAACATATATATAATAAGTTTTCAGTACAAAATTTGCTGAGACATCAGCAAGAGCTGAAACATATATAAATCATCAGAGTCAAACATATGAAATAAGAGCTAAAATAGACATCTGTGAGGCTAATCCTCATCAGATGGAACATCAAGACTAAAAGAAGCACTGATCCTAGATCTGGTGGCTAATGCCCTAGGAGGTGCTAAAGCTCTACGACTCCTAGTGTCGCCGGAAGGACCAAAGGTGGGTACAACCCTAGAAGATCTAGTAGAAGGAGGTGAAAGACGATCAGCTGGCACAATAAGGTCTGGTGTGGAGTCAACCAAGGCAGTAGCAGGAGCTGGTGTAGTAGGAGGATCTCGACTGACCACCTCATAAGCATCGGCACCGCCCACACTGTCGCTGTCACTGCCCACTACCTCTGTAGCTCTATCAATATCCTGATCACCATCCTCAGCAGAATCAGCATGGTAGCTCTGGTGATCGCCGCCATCATCATCATCATCGTCATCATCATCAGATCGTGCAAGAGCAGGGGCTGCCGGAGGTATAAGGGATCTCAACAGACTCTCAATGCGAGAGAATCCCTCCTCCATGGATCTGCGAATCTCAGCATGCTCTGAGATAGTATGTGCTCGTAGAAGCTCGACCTCGCTACGCAGTTGAGTTACCTCACCTCTGATCTCTGTAAACTGTGCTCTGGCATGCTCCTCAAAAGATAGTCCTGTAGATGGTGGTGGAGGAGCTGAAGTGTCATGAGACAGGTGCTCTGCCTGTGTCGATGGAACATCTACTGGAGGAAGAACTGCTGGCTCAGATGGTCCAGCCTCAGCCTCTCGAATCTCGTCCTCCTCATCTAGCTCCTGGCCAGACTCTTTGCGAACCCATTAACCTCCAACTATCCTGTATCCCATCTGGTGCAATGACCTCTCGTCGTACACATCCGTGTGTAGTATCTTCTTGGGGATCTCCCCCTCCAATGATACTCCACACGCTCTGAAAAGTCGGGTCAGAGCCATGCCGTATGGCAAACAGTGTCGGTGCTGAGTGGCAGCATCATACATCTGTGTCAACATCAGAGAAGGAAAATCTATCTATCTCCTCTCAATCAGACTGGTCACCACCATCAACTCCCTCTTGGTGATGAAGTCGAATCTGCCAGTCTTCGGTAGTAGGATCCGTGCAGTAATATGGTGTAGCAGGCGCATCTCTATTGACAACTGGTTCGCAGTAACCACTAATATACCGCGAACATCCACTCTCTCAAGGATGCACCTAAATGCCGCTTCTCTATCATCCACTGAAAAAATACAGACTCCTCTCCGGGGTATCTCCCATACACGGCTCAGAAGCTCATCAGTCAAAGAAATCTGAATACCCCTGACAGATGTCGTTCACAGTAGTCGTCGACAGTCCAGTGCACCATAGAACTCCCTCACTAGGTGAGGATAGTACCTCTCCTGCATGGTGCAGAATGGTACTAGTCCTGCATCAGTGAGTATCTGTCTAATACCAAAGTGGTGCCTGTCGAAGCACTGCAAGTCAACTCTCCTCCCTAAAGCTACAAACTTCCCTGCCATCCTCTCTGCAGGGGGGAGCTCGGTGAGGCTGTACTGCTCGGCTGTGCTGAATCAAATCTGGCCTTCGATCTCCTCTCAGTACCATGACCGGGCCTCTCCCTAACTGCAAGTCTCTTCCTAGGACCCATTACAGCCAACTGACCAGGGAAAAAGGAAGAAAGGCTTAGAACAAGGGACTGGCTACAGGTTTGAGATTAGAAGAATGTTCAGATAGGTTTCGAAAACCAGAATTAACAATGTTTGAAAAATTGTAAAAATAATATTTGTAGAAAATATATTTTGATTAAATGACAAACTTCCAAACAAAATTTGTAGAATATATTTTGTTTGGTAGAGCACATTTGAATCTTTGGAAAAATTATTTTTGTAAGGTCTAATGCACCCCCTACCTGGCACGCCAATCTGTTGGTGTGGAGTCCCTGAATCGGCCAGTCGGAGCTGCTACGCCGCAAGACCGCTCCCTGGTTCACCTACAAAATAGGTCCTTTGCCGGAGTTGTTTCGGCGAGGGACACTCCGATGCATAAGTCAGTGGCGGATCCCAGCCATAGAATGGGGAAGGGTGTCGAGAGTGTGAGAGGAAAGCTCTTTGAGAATGTATGAGCCTATGTGAGCATGATTGTTAGCATACCTCTTGAGCTATCGTTCTTACCATTATTTAAAAGAAGGCCCCTGGCCTGTGGCCCACTCTTTTTCTGGTGATTATGGGGAGCCAATCTCTCCCATGATTGGCGATCATGGGTTGTCATTGAGCGGTTCTGGCTAGATCGGAGGCGTGGCAGTAGGAGTCACACGCCATGATCATGGCATGAAGAGTGTCGAATGTAACCGTTGGTTACAGTTGCCTTTCTAGACCAGATTATGGTCTAAGCTTCAGGTTTCTCCTTTCGTAGGTCGAAGATTTGGCATTTCTCCCAGAGCCGGAGATCGTGTCCACGGCGGGGACCGAAGAGCGTGTCTTCGAAAGTCGATGAGAGATTTGGTCTTCAGTCGAGGCTGAAGACATTGTCTGAAGGATTGGCCTTCGGATGCTGTAGTCCAGTGAGAAGCAGTGAGTTGTCTGCAATTGGCCTGTCCCTTGCCTGGTCCGAAGTCCAGAGAAAAGGGGTTCGACTAGTTGAACCGGGGTTTGGTTTATAGCTGAACCGGGATACCCCAACAAATCCCAATGGCTTATAATGGCTATATCCATCAGAGAAGAGTACAAGACTCTATTTATAAGGGATTTGGATATCTTTTAATGAGGTTAATGAGCTTTAATGTTTATTTGGTGAGAACATTCAAGAGAGTCTTCAAGTCTTCACCATCTCTCATCTAAAGCTTGAAGCATTTATTAAGAAATCTAAGAAGCCATTAAGGAGCATTAAAGTGGAATTAAGAAGGCTTCTTTTGAGCTGCAACTACAACCATCAGACAACTTGGATTTGTCATAAAGTTGCTTGTATTTTTCTTAACTCTTTTTATGAAGGTTCTTAGTGAGCCTATTTAAAACCTAGTGTGGGTTGTTAGTCATCCCATTTTAAAACTAACATTGTAGTGGGTTTTTGGTGAGCCTGATTAAAACCAAGTTTGGATTTTTGGTCAGCCCAGTTAAAATCAAGTTTGGGTTTTGGATTGTGAGTCTGTGAAAATAATCCGGTTGTATTCCGTGGGTGAATATAGAGAAAATCTCAAGTAGTATCTTGGATAGTGGACGTAGGAGCGAGGTTGCTCCAAACCTTTATAAACTTGCTATGTTTGTGATTGTGCATTTTCTGCTTTTGCTTTAATTATTTGAATCACAGCACTTTCCACTCTAAAGAACATTGAAAGAGCACATATTTGCTTATATTTTTTAAATTCCCAATTTACCCCCTCTTGGAAAAAGCCACCTAGGCAACAACTGGTATTAGAGCAGTGTCTCTAAATTTTAATTAGAGTAAAGATTGATAGCTCATCCCATGAGTACCTCCTTGGTCGAAGGCCAATCAACAAATAAACCTCCACTATTCACTGGCAAAAACTATTCTTATTTGAAAGCTCGAATGAAAATATACATTCAATCTATAGACTTTCAATTATGGAAGGTCATTCTCAAGGGACCTCATATGATGCAGAACAAAAAGATGATGCAATGCGGAAGTAAATTAAAATTAATGTATTTTTTTTTATTTATTTATTTTCAGAAGTCGGCTTTGACTTAAAGGAAAGATAAACTAATGCTGAAAGAAACTAAGAAATGACAGAAAGCACAATTAAAAGGAGTGGATTATCAGAGTAACTCAGAAGTAGGATCGCTGGGGATTGAGAAACCCCCAGACCTAGCGTTTACTCCTCTTTCAAGAAACAGACGAAGAGAGAAGAGAAGGTTTTATACCTGACTGTGATATCTCTCGTTGCTTCAATTGAAGGACACTCTCGAACAGATTGTAGGATCCTTGGAGACGAGGTATCTTCGCAATGGATCCTCGGATTGTAGTCCTATGGCAAGGTTGGCCTTCTTCTCAAACTCAGGATCTGGAAGAAGAAGAACAAAAAAAAAAGAACCAGAAACTCAAAGAAAGACACTGACCTGAGGGCTTAATGAAGATTGTTGGATGTAGAAGTTCCGGAGATCTTGATACTGATCTGACTCTTCTTTGAACTTGCTCTGTAGTTGAAATAGTTGATCTGAACCTGGATGCTGGTGGCCGGCCTCTATGTGGAAGAGAGGGGCCGTGGGATGTAGATGGAAAATTAGGGTTTGGTGGTGGTGGAGTAGAGATGGGTGGACTAAGCTAGGGTTTTGGGGTTGGAGATCTCACACCTCCTCAAGGTTCCTAGAGAACCCGGATTTACTCCCTCACGGAGCTCAACACTTGAATACAAGTGCGGAAGAGAGAAACACAAAGTTGCTCACAAAGAAATTGATTTCATTCATCTGATTCCTTTAAACTTACAGAGGGGTTTAATTTATAGGGCTTTACAAGGGAGTAGGGTTTTACATCTTTCCATGTGGGACTAAAGGAGGGGATCTACAAATCAGGATAATCCATACACATATGGTCGGCCAAGGTACCAAAAAAATTTGATTTGGGTTATAAAAGGCAGGTAGATGGCGCCTCCTTGCTTGGGTCTTCAAGAGAGGATTTCTTTCCTTCCATGGATCAACTCTTTTAGACTCCTCCTTTTCTTCCTCCCTAAGTCAAGGCCCTTCCCATCTTTGTTTTGGACATTTTTGGCAGGTAGTGGGGGTGTCTCCTAGTATCTCTCCATGAATCATGGATTTTTCCTTCATGGTTTGGCTCTTTTGGACACCTCCTAGTCTTGCTCCACAAGTTTAGGCTTCTTCCTTTCATGGCTTTGGCACTTTAAGAAACTTTTGGGTGCCTCCTTGATTTTCTCCCCAAGACATGCTCTCTTCCCTTTTATAACTTGGGTTTTTATGGAACATTGTGGGGCACCTCCTTGATCCTCTCTTCAAGAAAAATTCTTGCCATCCTAGCTTGAGTTTATCTGGAAAGAAGTTGGCTCCTCCTTGGATTGAGGTATCTTGATGGATTTCTCCCCCAAGTGGCGCATGAAAGAAGGGACCTGCTTTCTTGTGGTGTGGGGACCAAGGCACACTGGATGGAGATGTGGCGCCTCCTGGACTCTGGCGTGTGGTTGGGAGTGTGGCGCCCACTTGCTTGGTCATGGGAGAAAATGTGGCACCTTGGAGAAGACCTAGACCACTACTAGGACTTGTATTGAGTAAACATGACTCAACAAAATTTAAATTGTAGGGAAATACAGACTCAAACTAAAATTGAGTTGACCAAGTCAACCCTTATTACAAAACCAGAAAATCCTAATTCTTCGGGCAATGTCAATCAGAGATCCAGATGGAGCCCTGAAGTCTTCTTCTGATTCTGGTGCCCGCACCAATTCTTCCGGGGTGGGAGGAACTCGACCCTGTCGAGTATGGATCAAGCTGGCTCTGGTATCTCTCCAAGAGGTCTGGGTCCAATTCTTGTAATTCTTCTCAGAAGATCCAAGAGTTATCAGAATCTGGCCTTCCTTGCCAGCAGACCAGGTATCTTTGGTATCCTCGATTACGAGTAGAGATAACCTGATCATCCAGGATCTTTTTAATCTGCTCTTTCCTCACAGGCCAGTTTGTTGGTGGACACACAGGGTTGGGTTCACTCTCAAGAGCAAGATTAGGCTCAAAAAGGCTCACTGGGAATCACAGCTGGCTCTCTATACTCTACTAGGTCTGTAATGTTGAAAGTGGAGCTAATGCCTAGTTCTGAAGGCAACTCGAGCACATAGGCATTGGACCCTACTCTCTTCACCACTCTAAATGGTCCAGCTCCTCTAGCATGTAACTTTCTAACAGTTCCAGGAGGAAACCGTTCAGGCCTTAACCTAATCATTACATAGTCTCCCTCAACAAAAGTTTTGACTCGCCTTTGAGAATCAGCCAACTTCTTATAAGTTTCATTACTTAAATTTATTTTGGCATGAATTTCTTTATGCAAGTCCTTTACATGCTATGCAAGTGCATCAAGAGACTTGTGTGTGTGGACTAATAGTGAAATCAGATCAAGTGGTGTGTGAGGCTTGTATCCATGAACAATTTCAAAGGGACTCTAGCCTATAGACATATTGATCGAAACATTATATGCAAATTTAGTCCTGGACAAAATACAAATCCCAATTCCTGGTGCTCTCAATCAAACCAAAATCAGAGCCAAAGCCTAGTAAAGGGTCAAGAAAAACTAAACTAGACTGACGACGCATTCCTAAAGAATGGACTTTATTCCAAAGGAACCCTAGGTCTAAACCTAACAAACTAAGGCTCTCTAGGTTTGACCTTGGGTCGGAGGAGGGCATGCAGAGCATGAAAACTTATTATGGATGCCTAGTAGGTGCCATAAGGTCTTCCAGAAGTAGGTGGCAAACCTAATAGGTTCTAAGGAGTCTTGCAACCTATAGATCTCAGTAAAGTGTAATCCCATAGCTCTAGAAACATGAGAAGATTCAGGGAAGGGTAGGAAATAAGAATCAGAGTTTTGAGGTGGCTTATCAGAAATAAGAAACAAACCTTGGTTATTCAGGATGACCTTAAAACGAGGACATTGTTCTATAGGTGCACTCATCCAAACCTCATGATTTGCTCTAGGAGGGTCTACAAGTGCAAGTTCTAGGATAGGCTGGGTGCTCCTAGAAGGTGGAAGGTTATCAGGAAGGTCTTTGGAATGTTTATCTAAAAAGTCCTCTAAGCTACTATCTATTTCTTGTTCTTGGACCTTCTCAATGGGCAATTCTTGTGAACCCCTTCCTTCTTCACACTTCTCTACCAGATTTGACTCAGGGGTGTCTTCTTTGGATTCCTCAATGAGTTCAGAGGTATTCTCACTTAAACTCTCATTGGGTGCAATTTCCTCTTCCTGAACTTCCTCAAAAGGGTCTTCTCTTAGGGTTAGCTCCTGAATTCCTTGAGTGGCAGGGGTCCCCTCAATAACCCCATCAGGTAGGAGTTGGTTAATTGAATTATCGGGAGAGATATCCTCAAATTCTTCTTCTTCATATTCATCTATCAAACTTATGTCAGGCTCATATATTTCTTCCTCAATCTCACTGAAAGGTTCTAATCTATTCTCCTTTGATTCCTCTTTAAGTAAGGCTCTGGTCAGGTCAACTAATTTTGGAATGGCCATGCCTAACTCCTTCTCAGTGTTATCCTTCTGGTCAAGAGGTGACACAAGTGGGAATTGACAAACAAAAGTCTGGTTCACTACGGGTGTCGGATCAATCGGAACTTGACTCAAGTTGGTAGAGGTTGGCTTTAAGTCCAAAGTACTTGATTGGTTATATCTTAAAGACCACTCATAGTCTTGGGCTTCTTGGTAGGCTCGGTCTAACTTATTGGTTATATCAAGGCATAGCTTCCTATAAATGTCTGGGTGTAACCCAACCCTAAACCTCGATGTGATCTGAGCTTCGGTCTCAATGGTATTGCATTTCATGTCGTACCACTGGAAGTCCTCGATATATTTAGACACAGGCCTATTACCTTGTCGCAATTGGTACCATTGGTCTAAAAGTCTTTTCTCATAGGATCTACCTAGGTACCTATCTCTCAACTTACTTCTCATATCTCTCCAAGTATATATTTCCTCTTTTCTTTGATAACACTCATGCTCAATAGCATACCAATGCGACCTAGCATGTTTGGTGAACTTGGTTTTGGCCAACCTAATTTGTCCTAATTTCGATATGTTAGTGCACTCAAAATATCGATCCATTTGTTCTTCCCACTTAATATATGTCTCTTGTCTTCCATCAAAAGTGGGTGCATAAGGTTCGGTGTTCCTAACAGGTCCCTTTTCTAAGTCAACCAAGTATGGATATAGGCTCCTAGGGTTATGCTCGGGATCACGGTATAAGGTCCTCCTAGGCTCCTGGCATGGGTGAGGTTGGGGCCTATTAAATTTTGGATCAGGGGTGCAATTTTGATGTCTACGTTTCTCAAGTCCCTGGGCTCGGTCTCTAAACTGGGCAAAACCCTCATTCATATCCTGACTCAATTTGGTCATACTTTCAGTAAGATGTCTAACCATGGCCTCTAAATCTGGTTGGGTTTGACTAGGTTGGTAGGGTACTCCATTCCGGGTTGACATGATGATGCAAGCAAGCACATAGAATGTGACTAGACTAAAGCGACTACTGGCTAACTAGACCTAGAGTCCAAAATAGATGCCCAATCAGAGTGGCAAGCTAGCCTGTAGTAACTCGGGACTCAGCCAGGCAAGTGTAAGGGGAGTGTTAAGTCCCTAAATGCCAATCCTAGACACCAATCAGAGATTGGCCAGGTAGGCGGACCAGCACACAAGCCCTTCGGGATGGAATCCCTGAACCACCATTCTAGACACTGAGTACAAAGCACACACAGAGTAACCAAACAAACTGACTCAACACTAGCCTTGACCCGACTTGTTGATGTCCCTAGCCCACTAGGACAAATTAGGTCTAATTAATTTTAAGATTAAAGGCTTAGGTTCGAATGAGTGGGTGGTGGTTTTGGGTTAAGGAGAGGTTATCAACTCCTCCCCTTATCTTAGATGCTCAAATGCCCTTAAGATGAATTAAGTGTTGAACATTCAAAAATAATTGAATTGCAGAAACATAAAAACAGAGTTGCAGTAATTTAATTCTCAGAAATCGCACGGAAACCAATAAATCATGAAAAAATTATGAAAATTAGTTTCAATTATACTGGTTTCATCAAAACAAAAATCACTGAATTTGGAGTTAGCTGCAATGAGAAATAATTCCTGCAATAGGAAAATTACGGGCTGAAAACAGAGCACTTCCCCGTTTACAATTCCTGATACGAAGTTATAACCCAACGGATCCCCTACATGCCCTAGGAACACCCCGTGGAATGGGAAGAGGAGGTTTGCACCTCGCTTCGTTCCTAGGACCGGACGTCCTGGGGAGTCTACTTCGAGCAGACAAAGTAAAAAGAGAGAGACTCAAACAAGCAATCGAAACAGAAACCCTAGACAGGGCTCTGATACCAAAAATGATGCAGAACAAAAAGATGATGCAATACGGAAGTAAATTAAAATTAATATATTTTTTTTTATTTATTTATTTTCAGAAGTCGGCTTTGACTTAAAGGAAAGATAAACTAATGCTGAAAGAAACTAAGAAATGACAGAAAGCACAATTAAAAGGAGTGGATTATCAGAGTAACTCAGAAGTAGGATCGCTGGGGATTGAGAAACCCCCAGACCTAGGGTTTACTCCTCTTTCAAGAAACAGACGAAGAGAGAAGAGAAGGTTTTATACCTGACTGTGATATCTCTCGTTGCTTCAATTGAAGGACACTCTCGAACAGATTGTAGGATCCTTGGAGACGAGGTATCTTCGCAATGGATCCTCGGATTATAGTCCTATGGCAAGGTTGGCCTTCTTCTCGAACTCAGGATCTGGAAGAAGAAGAACAAAAAAAAAAGAACCAGAAACTCAAAGAAAGACACTGACCTGAGGGCTTAATGAAGATTGTTGGATGTAGAAGTTCCGGAGATCTTGATACTGATCTGACTCTTCTTTGAACTTGCTCTGTAGTTGAAATAGTTGATCTGAACCTGGATGCTGGTGGCCGGCCTCTATGTGGAAGAGAGGGGCCGTGGGATGTAGATGGAAAATTAGGGTTTGGTGGTGGTGGAGTAGAGATGGGTGGACTAAGCTAGGGTTTTGGGGTTGGAGATCTCACACCTCCTCAAGGTTCCTAGAGAACCCGGATTTACTCCCTCACGGAGCTCAACACTTGAATACAAGTGCGGAAGAGAGAAACACAAAGTTGCTCACAAAGAAATTGATTTCATTCATCTGATTCCTTTAAACTTACAGAGGGGTTTAATTTATAGGGCTTTACAAGGGAGTAGGGTTTTACATCTTCCCATGTGGGACTAAAGGAGGGGATCTACAAATCAGGATAATCCATACACATATGGTCGGCCAAGGTACCAAAAAAATTTGATTTGGGTTATAAAAGGCAGGTAGATGGCGCCTCCTTGCTTGGGTCTTCAAGAGAGGATTTCTTTCCTTCCATGGATCAACTCTTTTGGACTCCTCCTTTTCTTCCTCCCTAAGTCAAGGCCCTTCCCATCTTTGTTTTGGACATTTTTGGCAGGTAGTGGGGGTGTCTCCTAGTATCTCTCCATGAATCATGGATTTTTCCTTCATGGTTTGGCTCTTTTGGACACCTCCTAGTCTTGCTCCACAAGTTTAGGCTTCTTCCTTTCATGGCTTTGGCACTTTAGGAAACTTTTGGGTGCCTCCTTGATTTTCTCCCCAAGACATGCTCTCTTCCCTTTTATAACTTGGGTTTTTATGGAACATTGTGGGGCACCTCGTTGATCCTCTCTTCAAGAAAAATTCTTGCCATCCTGGCTTGGGTTTATCTGGAAAGAAGTTGGCTCTTCCTTGGATTGAGGTATCTTGATGGATTTCTCCTCCAAGTGGCGCATGAAAGAAGGGACCTGCTTTCTTGTGGTGTGGGGACCAAGGCACACTGGATGGAGATGTGGCGCCTCCTGGACTTTGGCGTGTGGTTGGGAGTGTGGCGCCCACTTGCTTGGTCCTGGGAGAAAATGTGGCACCTTGGAGAAGACCTAGACCACTACTAGGACTTGTATTGAGTCAACATGACTCAACAAAATTTAAATTGTAGGGAAATACAGACTCAAACTAAAATTGAGTTGACCAAGTCAACCCTTATTACAAAACCAGAAAATCCTAATTCTTCGGGCAATGTCAATCAGAGATCCAGATGGAGTCCTGAAGTCTTCTTCTGAGTCTGGTGCCCGCACCATCATATACCCATGATAAAGGTTGATGGCATGGATGTCCCAAAAGCTGAAGAGGATTGGAATGAACACGACATGAAAATGGGTGAGTTAAATGCCAAAGCCATGAACTTGTTGTATTGTTCTTTGGATGCAAATGAGTTCAATCGAATTTCTACTTGCTTTCCGTAAAAGAAATTCAGGACAAACTCGAGGTAACCCATGAAACTTCTCAAGTGAAGACTTCTAAAATTAATCTTCTTATATACAATTATGAACTGTTTAAGATGGAACAAAATGAAACTATCTCTGCCATATTTTCACATTTTACATATATTATTAACGGTTTGAAAAGTCTTGGCAGGGTTTACTCTAATGCAAATCTAGTACAGAAGATCTTAAGCTCACTTCTAGACAAGTGGGACTCTAAAGTAACTGCCATACATGAAGCAAAAGAATTGAACACACTATCTCTGGATGAACTGATGGGTTCTTTAATAACACATGAGTTGACCATGCAGCATAGGAATGAAGATGATCAGAAAAAGAAGAAGACTATTGCCTTCAAAGCTACATCGGAAATGAAGAAACAAGAAGATGAATCTGAAGAAGACTACCCCTCCTCCGAAGATGAATTAGAAGATGAAGACATAGCACTAGTTATGAGGAGATTTAGAAAATTTATGGGCAAGAAAAAGAGAAGATACTTAGGAAGTTTTACAAGAAAGGTGAATACAGCAAGGACAAGGACAAGGAGAAAGAAAGAAAAAAAGATCAAATGCCCATCTATTATGAGTGCAAGAAGCTAGAGCATATTTGTATTGATTGTTCTTTATTAAAGAAGACATAAGAAAAAGAAGAAGAAAGTGATGGTTGCTACTTAGAGCGATAGTGAGGAGTCGACTTCAATCGAAGAGGAAGAGACCACTAAAACTGCCAATCTATGTTTTATGGGTCTCGAAGATGAGGAATGTCTTGCATCCCAAAATGTAAAGAAAAGATGGTATCTGGATAGCAGCTGCTCAAGGCATATGATGGGTGATAAACAGCAATTCATCACCCTACAAATGAAAGAAGGAGGATTGGTAACCTTTGGAGATAATGGCAAGGAGAAAATAATCAGAGTTGGTAAGATCAAAATAACCCTTTCTACTTTCATTGAAAATGTACTGCTAGTAGACATATTGAAGCATAATTTGTTAAGTAGTAGTCAACTGCGTGATAGAGGCTTCAAGGTTGTCTTTGAATCATCTATGTGTATAGTAACTAACTTACTTGATTCTAGTACTATACTCATTGGACATAGACTTGAAAATATATGTGGTAGATCTAAATGATCTAGCCATGACTAGTAATACAAGTCTGGTAGTAATGAATGCTAAAACCAAGGAGTTTAGCTTACTTTGGCATAGATGATTAGGTCATGCTAGCATGCATATAATTGCCAAATTAATTTCTAAAAATCTAGTTAGAGATTTATCTAAATTTAAAGTTGATTTTGAACATGTTTGCGATGCTTGTTAAATAGGTAAACAAATTAAGGAGAGTTTTAAATCTAAAAATATGGTTTCAACTTTTAGACCCCTTGAGCTACTTCACATGGATTTATTTGGAGCAACTAGGACCACAAGCCTAGGAGGTATGAAATATGCACTTATAATAGTAGATGATTTTTCTAGATTTACATGAGTCTTGTTTATTACACATAAAGATGAAACTTTCTAAGTTTTTCAAAAATTTAATAAGAAAGTCTCAAACCAGAAAAGTCTTTCAATTGTATCTATTAGAAGTGATCATGGAATGGAATTTGAAAATCAATTTTTTGATGATTATTGCAGAGAAAACGGCATTGATATAACTTCTCCGCTCCTAGAACACCACAACAAAATGGTGTTGTAGAGAGAAAGAATAGGACTTTGGAAGAGATGGCCCGAATAATGCTATGTAAAGGCAATCTTTCAAGGTACTTTTGGGCAAAAGCAGTGAACACTGCTTGCTATATTTTAAATCATGTCTTAATAAGACCAATTTTAAAGAAAACCCCTCATGAGCTTTGGAATGAAAAGAAACCAAATATTAATTACTTTCATGTTTTTGGTTGTAAATGCTTTGTGTTAAATAATGGAAAGGATAACCTAGAAAAATTTGACGCAAAATCTGATGAAGCTATATTTCTGGGTTTTTCAATTAATAGCAAAGCATATAGGATGTTTAATAAGAGAACACTAACTATAGAAGAATCAGTCCATGTAATTTTTGATGAAGCTAGCCCCTCACCTTCGAAGAAAGAAGAGTGTATAGATAATGATGCAGGTACACTTGAAAAAGAAATGGAGGATATGAGCTTAAAAGACAAGCCAATACAAGAAGGAGAAGAAGTGGTAAGTAAAGATCATGGTGATCTACCAAGGAAATGGAGGTATGTAACTTTATACCCAAGAGATTTAATTATTTGTGATCCTTCTCAAGGTGTTAGGACTAGGTCATCACATAGAGAAGCACATGACTACCTAGCATTTGTATCTCAAATAGAGCTACATAGTTTAGAAGAAGCCAAAAATGACCCTAATTGGATGATGGCCATGCATGAAGAACTTAATCAATTCAAGAGGAACAATGTATGAACATTAGTAAATAGACCTTCAGACCATCCTATCATAGGAACTAAATGGGTTTGTAGAAATAAACTAGATGAAAAAGAAAATGTCATTAGAAACAAAGCTAGATTAGTGGCTAAAGGATATAATCAAGAGAAATGAATAGATTTTGATGAAACCTATGCACCCGTAGCAAGACTAGAAGCCATAAGATTACCACTTGCATTTGCTTGCTATATGAATTTCAAACTATTCCAAATGGATGTAAAAAGTGCATTTTTAAATGGTTTTATATCAGAACAAGTTTTTATAGAATAGCCATCAGGTTTTGTAGATCATACTTTTCCAAATCATGTTTTTAAACTTAATAAAGCATTATATGAACTAAAACAAGCACCTAGAGCCTGATATGATAGATTAAGCAAATTCTTACTTGAAGTTAATTTTATAAGAGAAAATGTAGATAAAACTTTATTTATCAAAAAGAAGAATATTGATATGTTAGTTGTACAAATTTATGTAGATAATATTATATTTGGTGCAACTAATAAGAATTTTTGTAGAGAATTTGCTGAGTTAATGTAGGGAGAATTTAAGATGAGCTTGATGGGTGAACTAACCTACTTTCTTGAACTCCTTATAAAGCAAACAAAGGATGGAACCTGTTGCCCAGTAAGCAACCCAAGAGGGGGGGATGAATTGGGTCTCTAAAAATATTAAAATTAATTTACTTGATGCAATGCAATGCAATCCAATTCAATAATTAAATAAGCAAGGTACTATGAATCAATTGAAGTGCTCTTAAATAAAAATATAGAGAAAATAAAAAGCAATAAATGAAAAGCAAGTAGAGAGATCAATCAACCACAAAGATCAAGAAATATAGTGATTCGGTGCTATCCAATGCACCAACATCCACTCCCCAAGATTCCCTTGGAAATTCACTATAATTACATCGATTACAGTTGATTAGTTTTGCGGGTTCACTAATCAAAAACCCAACTTATTTTCACAAGAACAATAAGTCAAAACCTCACTTGGTTTTACGGGTTAACCAAGAACCTAAATGGTTTTAAGGTTCACCACCAACCTCCCTTAGTTTTCCAGGATAACCAAGAACCTAAGTGGTTTTGCAGGCTAACCACCAACCTTATTGGTTTTCAAAGGCTCACCAATAATTTTCCTTGGTTTTACAATAGGCTAACTAAAAACCCTTACAACAAATAGAGTTCAGAAGTAATGAAACAAAGTAAGCTTTCTAAACAAAAGTGGGTATCTCTTTGAAGCTCGATATAGAGATGCTTTGAACTTGTTGAAGCCTCTTGAATGCTTAAGAATGGATGATCTTCAATATTCTTGAAGGCTCTTGAATGCTTGGAGGCTTGCTTTTGCTTGAAAGTAGTTGAATCTTCAATGAATAGGAGTTAAAGCTCTCACTTGAATGCTCTTTTCTTATTCTCTTCAATAATATTCAATAGTTGTCAATTTGATTTGATTTGGAGTATATCAATACTCCCCGAGGCCTTAAATCCCGTTTCTAGCCGTTAGACTTGAAAAACTAGAAATTGGAGGGCAAAAGAGTCGAGTTCTGCGTTTGAAAAACTAGCCATTACTGTTTCCAGAACTCCATATGTCGACACTTCAAGCTTTGAGTCGACACTTCCTGTCGACACTTGAACTTCTTAAGTCAACACTTAGTTCAAATATCTTCATTCTAGTTTTCTGAAAATCATAGATGTGTCGACACTTCCTTAGGTGAGTTGACACTTTGAGTCAACACTTCTCTTCCATGTGTCGACACTTCAGCATTTCTTCATTTTCAGCAAGTTCTGTGGCTTGAAAGTCTTAGGCGATGAGTTGATCCATGTGTCGACACTTTGAGTCGACACTTCAGGTCCATGTGTTGACACTTCAGCCATGCCATTTGAAACATTCTTGCATACCAGCCTGAGTCGGCACTTCACTTCCATGTGTCGACACTTAGTATCATGTATTGACACTTTGAGTCGACACCTCACTGAAAACTTTATACAAAAGGCTGAACTTGAGCTGAAACACATTTCCACTTAACTCAAATATCTAATCAAGTAAATTTTGACTTTCCAAGTCTTGTTTGAGCAATTCTTTTTATCCAAACTTGGTTTCTTCAAACAAACAAACTTCTTCAAATTTGTGAGCACCTTTTTCAACAAAAACACACTTCAAAGAATTCATTAGTACTTAACTCATACTTAACCATTTTTCTTATCATCAAAATCAATAACGAAGTCAACAATCTTCTCCTTTTTGATGATGATAAAATCCTTAAGTATAAATTGCATAATAATCTTTTGAAATAATTCAACAATATGCATAGCGCTAAATGCAATAATTGTATCAAAGTAATTTTCAATTTTGATAAGATATATCAGAGCAAATTGTAATAAATAAGAGTATCAGATCTTTGGGATATATATGAAATATAATTATATGTATCATGATACTCTACATGAAAATTCAGCAATAAGTAAAGCTCCCCCTAAATTTATGATTCATAAAATAATTTGTAAATGTCTTTTCAAACACTTAAAGAGGGGTTTTAAAATGAAATTCACTTTAAAAGGATTTTCAATGAAAACAAGGTATAGCTCCCCCTTTCTTAAGAAGTTTATAAATAATTTCAATTCAAGTTTTCAGAATAACTTTCAAATTTTACAAATACTCTCATTTACCTCTTCCACAACACAAATACACTTTACATTTATACTTACTACTCATAAAAATATCAAATACACAAAAATATATCACATTTATACTTAAATCTTACCATACTACTCCCCCTTTTTGTTATCATTAAAAAGGTAGGAAGACAAAGAGGTTTATCATTCAAGATATAGCATTGAAGTGTAATGTATGAACTTCATTTCAATTCATAAAGACAATTCATAAAGACAATGAAATACCAAGAAAATTTAAGTCATTCATTCATTTAAAGTTACAAACATGAAGTACAACATGATATTTCATTTCAAGTCAGAGTGTGTACAATAAAAGATAATACATGCATAGATGCATAAAAATAAACTATCTAAAAATACATAGATATCCTAATCTTTATCCATAACATCATCATCTGAAGATGATCCGGTCTCAATCGATCCTGTATCAGTAAAAGATCGAGCTCGAGGTCACATCGATCTGAGATCTCGGAGTCGGGTCCTGGTCGGTTGTGGAGGGGTACGATGACCACATCCTCTGCATCGTGCATATGTCCAACCTCTGGCTAGAGCAGTAGAGGTAGAAGCAATGTCCTCCACAGGAATGGAACTAATCAGTTCGACAGTCTTTGCGACTGCTGGAAGTGGCATGAGATCAAAGGAGGGACCAGAATTAGGATACTGAAAGCCAGGTGTGTAAAAACCAAGCTCTCGGATAAGTGAGGATGTGTGAATAGTAGGAGTATCAAAATAGGAGTATCAGCCGATGATACGATAGGTGTATCAAGGATAGATGTATCAACTGAAGAATGAACTGGTATGTCTGTAATCGACGAATCAATGATAGGAGTGTCAATCATGGGCGTATCGACAATGGGGGTATCAACAATAGGTGAATGTATAATAGGAATATCAATAACTGGTGAAAGTATAGGAATAGGATCATGATCATCCGATCTGGAAGGAGAGGATGGAACTGGAGTTTGGGTAGGTAAACTAAAATGATCAAGAGTAGGACTCCTAGGCAAGTCTGCCGTCACCTCCGCTACTAGCTCTTAGTTAGATCTAGGAAATCGAATCCATCAGAGTTAGTCTCCTCATCATCTCCATCAACATCATCAATAGGTGCAGGAGCAGGTGGAGCTGTATCAGCAACCGGAGTATTCACTGAAGGTCTAGACAGTAGAGTCAATATAGCTGAGATGACATCACTAAGTCCACTGTGGTTCTCTCTGGACTCAGCTATGAAGCAGTCAAGATGTTGTCTAACAATCAAAAGATCAATCTCGATGCATCGGACTCTGTCCAATAAGCTATCAGAAACACCCTGAGTCTCCATTTGAGCTGGTTGAGGCTGTGCTGAAGTAGTAGGATCATACTGAGATGAAACCACTGGCTGAGCCACTGTCTTAGGCTGACTCTCGCTAGGTCCTGCCTTGCCGGAGAGGATGCGCTCCTCCTCTGCATCATCATCATCATCATCAGCTGTATCCTCGGCCTGACCAAATATCCTGCGAGTCCATTGGCCTCAGAATAGATGATAACCCATCCGGTGTAATGACTTGATGTCATACACATCGGTATGTAGTAGCATGCAGAAGGGCTCGTCCTCAAAGCTGACGCCATACTCCCAGAACAGAATAGTCAATCCTATCCCATATGGTAGGCAAAGTCGCTGGCTTGTCGACGCCTCCGTCATCTAGTGAATCATAAGCATTGGAAGGCAGATGGGCGTGCACTGAACCAATGAGACCATCACTAGCAACTCTCACTCAGTGATGTAATCAAAGCATCCGGTCTTCGACAGAAGTATCCGGGTGACAATGTGGTGCAATAATCTCATCTCTATAGATAGTCGGGATGCGGGACAGTGGCTCCCTCAGGCAATATATCAGACTCGAAGATACACTGGAGTCCACCACTCTATCCATCAAGCTGTCCACCACTGAACCAATCATCGGAATATCCCATACTCTGCTCAGTACCTCTAATGAAATAGGGATATCCCGGCCTCTCACCTGTGCCATCCATCCATCAGATTCACGGGCGAGTGATCCATTAAACTCTCTAATCAGCCCAGGATAAAATCTCTCACTGAGTGAGCAAAAGAAAGTCAAACCATCCTGTCAAATTCACTGTCCAATTCTAAAATGCTACTAGTCGACAAAAGTGAAGTCCACTCGTCGTCCCCCAATGATGGTCTTCGAGCTTATCCTACTAGAAGCTACAAAAAGTGGTGGTATGGGTGGATCAGGAGCTCTAGCCTCGTGTCTAGCCTTCGTCCTTCATTCTTCTTCCTGCTTTGATTGACGAGGTCGATGGACTACTTGCTTTTGGGGTCCCATTGTTTGGATTAAAGATTTGGGCAAGATTTTGGTTGAAACCTAGGGTTTCTAAAGCTCAAAATCCATATGGGAGAAGAAATCCAACAAAATTAGAACTCTCGAGTGTCCAAATCAAAGAATCAATAGGTTTAAAATACAAAACAGTGGGGAGAACAATGAGGAGTACCTTAGAACATGTGTTGGCTCGAAGGAGATGGAGAAATGGGAAGAAAAACCATTTGGAAATCCTTTATTCTCGGTCTGCTGCCATTCAAGTGTCGACTCACGAATATGTCGACACATTTAGGTGTCGACACATCGATGTGTCGACACATCGACTTAAAATCGAAAAATTAAGAGATCCAAGGGTTCATCAAAATCACTTAAAATATGATTAAATTTAACAATGATTGATATCAAATTGATCTAATTTGAGTCAAAGATAGGAAAAATTTAATCAAAAGGATTAATGATCCCGATCTCTCTTCTAATCATACAAAACCGATTCTCTAGAAGAGGTTTAGTTAAGATATCAGCTAATTAAAACTCAGTACTAATAAATTCAAGCACAACATCATTATTTTCTACATGATCTCTAATAAAATGATGTCTAATTTCAATATGTTTACTCCTAGAATGTTGAACAGGATTTTTAGTCAAGCAAATAGCACTGGTATTATCACATTTAATAGGTGTACTAGCCAACTTGATTCCAAAATCTTCAAGTTATTGCTTAATCCATAAGATTTGAGCATAATAACTCCTACTGCAATATACTCAGCCTCAGTTGTAGATGATGCAACTGAAGTTTATTTTTTGCTAAACCATGAGATTAAGTTAACTCCAAGAAATTGGCAAGTACCACTAGTACTCTTTATATCCAATTTACAACCAGCAAAATCAGCATCAGAATATCTAATTAATTCAGCAAATGAAATTCTAGAATATCATAAACCAATATCAACAGTACCAGATAGATATCTAATAATGCGCTTAACAGCCATCAGACGTGATTCTTTAGGTTCAGACTGATATCTAGCACACATGCATACACTGAATATTATATCTAGTCTACTAGCAGCTAGGTATAGTAAAGAGCCAATCATACCTCTGTATAACTTTTGATTTATAGATTTACCATGTTCATCCTTATCAAGTCTACAAGAGGGGCTCATAAGCGTACTTATTGCTTTAGTAGTCTCCATCCAAAACTTCTTTATAATTACTCTTGTATTCTTAGCATGGTTGTTGAAGATTCTATCTGTAGTTTGCTTGATTTTGAGTCTAAGAAAGAAACTGAGTTCTCTCATCATGCTCATCTCGAACTCACCCTGCATTAGCTTAGCAAATTCTTGACAAAGAATTTTATTAGTAGCACCGAAAATGATATTATCAACATATATTTGTATAACTACTAAATCACTATCTTTCTTTTTCAAAAATAATATTTTATCAACATGGCCTCTAGAAAATTCATTTTCAATTAAAAATTTGCTGAGTCTTTCATACCAGGCTCGAGGTGCTTGCTTTAATTCAAAAGTGCTTTATGCAATTTAAGAACGTGATCAGGATGTGCATGACTTTCAAATCCAGGTGGTTGTTCAACAAAAACTTTTTCAGTTATAAAACCATTTAGAAAAGCACTCTTAACATCCATTTAAAATAGTTTAAAGTTAATAAAACAAGCAAATGCTAATAATAGTCTAATTGCTTCAAGTCTAGCATTAGATGGTCTTTCTATTAATGTCCAAACATTATTAAGTCTAGCAACAGGAGCAAAAGTTTCATCAAAATCAATCCCTTCCTCTTGGTTGTAGCCTTCAGCAACTAGCCTAGTTTTATTCCTAACAACAATTCCATTTTCATCTAATTTATTCCGAAATACCCATTTTGTGCCAATAATAGAAACATTAGATGGTCTTTCTATTAATGTCCAAACATTATTTCTATCAAACTGAATTAGTTCTTCTTGCATGGCATTAATCCAGTTAAGGTCTTTTTCAGCTTCTTCAAAACATTTAGGCTCTACTTGTGATACAAATGCTATATAATCACATTCATTTCTAATTGAGGCTCGAGTTCTTACCCCTTTAGATGGATCACCTAGGATTAATTCCTTAGGATGCCCATGAGCATACCTCCACTCCTTAGATAGATCTTGATGTTTTGGAGTGTCTTCTCCTTTCTCATTCTTATCTTGATCTTCTTCATTTGGCTGAGGAGGTTGATCATTTAATATCAACTTTTGAAGCTTATCAGCACCTGCACATTCATCAGAAGTATCCTCTTTTTTGGAGGATTTGTTAGTAGATTCTTCAAAAACATTTACTGACTCTTCCATAACCAAAGTTCTTCTACTGAAAACTCTATATGCCTTGCTTGATGCAGAGTATCCTAAAAAGATATCTTCATCAGACTTGGCATCAAATTTTCCAAGATTATCTTTTTCATTATTTAAAATAAAATATTTATAACCAAAAACTCGAAAATATTTTGAAGTCAGTTTTCTTTGATTCCAAAGTTCATATGGAGTTTTCTTCAAAATAAGATGGATTAAAACTTGATTTAAAATGTAACATGTAGTATTAGTAGCTTCTGCCCAAAAATATCTCAGCAAATTTTTTTTACAAAGCATAGTGCATGTCATTTCTTCCAAAGTACGATTTTTCCTATCTACTACTCCATTCCGCTGAGGTATTCTAGGTGCAAAAAAGTTGTGTTCAATTTCTTTTTCATTACAAAAGTTTTCAAAATCTTGGTTTTCAAATTCAGTTCCATGATCACTGTGAATGCAAACAACTGAAACACCTTTTTCATTTGAGACTTTTCGATAAAACTTTATAAAAGCTGAAAATGATTCATCTTTATATGCTAAAAAAAACCCATGTAAATCTCAAAAAATCATCCACTATGACTAATTCATACCTCTTGCCTCCTAGACTTGATATTTTAGTTGGTCCAAAGAGATCCATATGAAGTAGTTCTAGTGGCCTACTATTAGTTACAAAATCTTTTGGTTTAAAAGAAGTTTTAACTTGTTTACCAAATTGACATGCTTGGCAAATTCTATCTTTTTCAAAACAAAGTTCAGGTAAATCTCTAACTAAATTCTTTTTGCAAAGTTTTGAAAGCAGATACATCTAGCATGCCTTAATCTTCAATGCCAAAGCCAACTAGTCTCATCCTTAGTAGAATTCATTACAACAAGGCATTCACCATCAGGCAAAGATAGATCATCTAAATCTACCAAATAAATATTTCCATACATTTTTTTAATGAATTGTACTCTATCTATATCCGGACTAGCAATCATGTAATATGATGATTTAAAAATGACTTGAAAACCTTTATCACAAAATTGACTAATGCTTAAAAGATTATGTTTTAAACCATCAACTAGAAGTACATTGCTAATACAATTTGAAGGAGTTATGTGAACCTTACCAATACCAATGATTTTTCCTTTACCATTATCCCCGAAGGTCACACTCCCTCCATTCAAATCTTCAAGAGAAGTGAATTGCTTCACATCTCCCGTCGTGTGCTTTGAGCAACCACTATCAAGATACCAAAGTCTTTTGTTCTCCTTGGTTGCAAGATACACTTGCAATAAAATCAAGCTTTATTTTTAGGTACCAAAGCCAGCTTGGGTTTTTTAGGGTTAGCATTCAAAATTGTTCCCTTTGGAACCCACACTTTACCAAAAGAACTAATTTTTCTTAAATTGCATTGAAAAGACTTATGTCCTAACTTTTTACAAGTAAAATAGGTTATGCTAGAAGATACAGGTACAAAAAAGTTATTGAAATACTTTTGTTGCTTTTGTGGTCTAAAACCTAAACCTGCTTTATTGAAAATGGCTCTTTAACTATTCAAAAGTAGGTTTAACTTTTCTGAACTATAAGTAAATTTTTCAACAAAAGGCTTTATCTTTTCAAGTTTATTTTTGTACTTAACATTTTCCAATTCTAAATCTTTGTTTTCCTTTAAAAGATCACCATTTGAAATAATATTCTTAGGTCTTTTCAAAACTTCATTTTCCATTGACAAATCATTGTTTTTCTTTTCTAAAACATCCAATTTAGATTTTAAATCACTAACATCATTTAGAAAAGAATTGTTTTCTAATGAAAAACTATTTGCATGATTTTTCAACTTTTTATTTTCAGATAAAATTATTTTATAATCATGCATGAGTTCATCAAAAGCATTTCTAAGCTCATCAAATATAAAATCAATTTTGGTATCAGAATTTACCTCGTCATTGTCATGATGTGCCATTAAACAGAGATTTGCTACTTCTGTCTGTTCTTCTTCAGAACTAGAGTCTTCACTATCACTTCAGGTGGCCATCATTACTTTCTTTCATAATTTCTTCCTAGACTTTTTAAGGAAATGACAATCAAACATGTAGTGTCCTGACTTCTTGCACTCAAAGCATGTAGGTATTTCCTTCACCTTTTCCTTTTTCTTTTCCTTCTCTTTCTCTTTTCCTTTTTCCTTTGATTGATATTTCTTTTTATAAGGAAACTTCCTCCTCTTCATAAATCTTCTGAATTTCTGTGCAAGGAGGGCTTCTTCACCTTCATCATCTTCTTCTTCTTTGGACTCATCTATTGAGGATTCTCTTGTATGTTTGATTTGAAAGCAATCCCCTTCTTCTTTTTGTCCATGTTCATTGATTTTTGTTTCAAATTCAGCTCATAAGTCATGAATGACCCAACCAGCTGCTCTAGAGATAATTTGTCAATGTCCTTGGCTTCTTGAATTGCGGTCACCTTCGGATTCCACGATGTTGGAAGTGACCTGAGGATTTTATTCACAAGATCAACGTTAGACATTACCTTTCCTAGACTTCTCATTCCATTTATAAAATTTGTGAATCTTGTGTACATATCAGTGATTGATTCATTAGGTTCCATTTGGAACATCTCATATGTATGCACTAAGATGTTCACTTTAATATTTTTCACTTGATCGGTACCCTCATGGGTAACTTCAAGTGTGTACCATAATTTTTTTGTAGACGTGCATGTAGATATCCTATTGAATTCACTAAGATCTAATGCACAATAGAGGAGATTCATTATCTTGGCATTGATCTCGGATTGCTTAATGTCATTTTCATCCCAATCCTCTTCGAGCTTTGGGATGGAAACATCATTAACCACTACTGAAGGAATATGAGGACCCTTATCAACCACTCTCCATAAATTATAGTCAATAGAATGCATATAAATTCTCATCCTAGTTTTTCAATATGTATAATTTGATCCATTAAAAAATGAAGGTCTATTTGAGGCTTGACCCTCAACTATGCTAGTACTAATTGGGGCTACCATAGATCTTTACTCAAGATGGTAAAGCCTATACACTGAGAACAGGGCTATGATACCACTTGTTGCCCAGTAAGCAACCCAAGAGGGGGGGTGAATTGGGTCTCTAAAAAATATTAAAATTAATTTACTTGATGCAATACAATACAATCCAATTCAATAATTAAATAAACAAGGTACTATGAATTCAATTATAGTGCTCTTAAATAAAAATACAGCAAAAATAAAGAGTAATAAATGAAAAGCAAGTAGAAAGATCAATCAACCATAAAGACCAAGAAATATAGTGATTCTGTGCTATCCAATTCACCTACATGCACTCCCCAAGAGCCTCTTGGAAATTCACTATAATCACACCGATTGCAGTTGATTATTTTTGCGGGCTCACTAATCAAAAACCCAACTTATTTTCACAAGGCCAACAAGTCAAAATCTCATTTGGTTTTACGGGCTAACCAAGAACCTAAATGGTTTTAAGGTTCACCACCAACCTTCCTTGGTTTTCCGGGATAACCAAGAACCTAAGTGGTTTTGCAGGCTAACCACTAACCTTATTAATTTTCAAAGGCTCACCAATAATTTCCCTTGATTTTACAATAGGCTAACCAAGAATCCTTATAACAAATAGAGTTTAGAAGCAATGAAACAAAGTAAGCTTTCTAAATAAAAGTAGGTATCTCTTTGAAGCTCAATGTAGAGATGCTTTGAACTTGTTGAAGCCTCTTGAATGCTTAAGAATGGATGATCTTCAATGCTCTTGAAGGCTCTTGAATGCTTGGAGGCTTGCTTTTGCTTGAAAGTATTTGAATCTTCAATGAATAGGAGTTAAAGCTCTTACTTGAATGCTCTTTTCTTATTCTCTTCAATAATATTCAATAGTTATCAATTTGATTTGATTTGGAGCATATAATACTTCTCCAAGGCCTCAAATCCCGTTTCTAACCGTTATACTTGAAAAACTAGCCGTTGAAGGGCAAAAGAGTTGAGTTCTACATTTGAAAAACTAGCCGTTATTGTTTCCAGAACTCCATGTGTCGATACTTCAAGCTTTGAGTCAATACTTCCTGTCAATACTTGAACTTCTTGAGTTGATACTTAGTTCAAATATCTTCATTCTGGTCTTCTAGAAATCTCAAATGTGTCGACACTTCCTTAGGTGAGTCGACACTTTGAGTCGACACTTTTCTTCCATGTGTCGACACTTCAGCAGTTCTTCATTTTCAACTAGTTTTGTGGCTTGAAAATCTCAGGCAATGAGCTGATCCATGTGTCGACACTTTGAGTCGACACTTTAGGTCCATGTGTTGACACTTCAGCCATGCCATTTGAAACATTCTTGCATACCGGCCTGAGTCGGCACTTCACTTCCATGTGTCGATACTTGGTATTATGTGTCGACACTTTGAGTCGACACCTTACTGAAAACTTCATACAAAAGGCTAAACTTGAGCTGAAACACATTTATACTTAACTCAAATATTCAATCAAGCAAATTTTGACTTTTCAAGTTCTCTTTGAGCAATTCTTTTCATCCAAACTTGGTTTCTTCAAACAAACAAACTTCTTCAAATTTGTGAGCACCTTTTTCAACAAAATACACTTCAAAGAAATCATTAGTACTCAACTCATACTTAACCATTTTGCTTATCATCAAAATCAACAATGGAGTCAACAGAACCTTTATAAACCAAGCAAAGTACATCAAGGAGATCATCAAGAAATTTAGTATGGAGTCAAGCAAACAAATGAGCACACCCATGAGCCCTACCTGCAGACTAGACAAAGATGAAGATGGCAACAACATTGATCAAAAGCTATATAGAGGTATGATTGGATCACTGTTGTATTTAACTACAAGTAGACCTGATATCTTGTTTAGCATATGTGTATGTACTAGATTTCAATCTAATCCTAAAGAATCACATATGCTTGCAATAAAAAGAATTATAAAATATCTAAGAGGAACAAGTAATCTAGGTCTATGGTATTCAAGCAATCTTCATTAAATTTAATTGAATTCTCAGATGCTGATTATGCTGGTTGTAAAATTGATAGAAAAAGTATTAATGGTACTTGCCAATTTCTAGGGTTAAATTTAATCTCTAGCACTATAAGAATCAAAACTTCGTAGCACTATCTACTGCTAAGGCAGAGTATGTAGCTGTGGGGAGTTGTTTTGCACAAGTGTTATGGATTAAGCAACAACTAGAAGACTTTGGTGTTACACAAACTAAAATTTTATCAAATGTGATAACACAAGTGCTATAAATTTAACAAAAAATCCAATTCAGCATTCAAGAACAAAGCATATTGAAATAAGACATCATTTCATAAGAGATCATGTTTTAAATGAAGAAATTGAACTTGAATTTATTCCAACTGAGAACCAACTTGCAAACATTTTCACTAAGCCACTTAATGAAGAAAGATTTGAAATGATTAGCGGTGAATTAGGCTTATGTGACCCATTTTAGTGTTTGTTGTCTTAATAACTCAAAAATCTCAAGGAAAAATTATCTAGAAAGCCTCCTACATCAACTTAAGGATATTGACCATCTTTATAAGTGTATACCCTTCCTTAGAAACCAATTCAGAACCTTTTTGAACCTTCTAAAGAGTTTTGGTTTAAGTCGACTCGAGCATAAGTGCTCAAGTCAAGCCAACTCGAATATCGGGTTGGGCGTTTTTATATAAAAACCGCCGAACCCTTCTTAGACCTTATTTTCAGTCGAACCCTAGCTAAGGATTAGAGCTTTCTCTCTCTAAGGTTTAGAATTTTCTCTCCTACCCTACTCTCCCAAATTCCACTCATACAATCCAAACCTAATTCTTCTCTCCTAATGGCACCAAAAAGAGCAGTCGGCAAGATATCTTACAGGGTTGATCCAAGAGTAGAAAGAGAAAGAAGAACTAAATGAAGACAGGAAGAGCCGACTCGTATGGAAGAACAGGAAGAACAAGAAGAGATCAGAAATCCACCTCCAGCGGCTCCAAGACAAGTCATCCGAATGGGAAATCACCCTGTAACCACTAGTAGGAAGAACAAGAAGAACAAGAAGAGATCAGAAATCCACCTCCAGCGGCTCCAAGACAAGTCATCCAAATGGGAAATCACCCCGTAACCACTGGTAGGAAGATAGATTTTTCATTTTTGGAAAACCAAGGATTTCAGATAGGAAACTGGATTGAAATTCAAGGCTGGGAATACTTTTGCTCTTTAGATGTTCCTAATTACCCAAGCCTTATAGGAATCTTTTTTGAGAATCTAACCCTAGAAGAGCATGGGATAACATCATCTGTTAAAGGGATTAGAATATCTGTGAATGAAGCTAGTCTAAGCCAAATTCTTCAAATGCCTAATAGAGGAGAATGTCACCTAATCATGAAGGATAGGCAAAGAACTCTAAGGCTTATTCTAGAGTCCAGTAGTGTAGATGGGATAACAAATATGAAAGCCAATATTTTATCCCTAGAGATGAGGCTTCTACATAACATTATAAGTAGAATTTTCTTGTCTCGTACTGGATGTTTTAATTGGGTCAGCGAAAGAGATTTGATGTTCATGAGATACATGATTGAGGGGGAGGCCCTCAATCTACCTTATATTATGCTGATTCAAATGCGAGATGCAGTTCGAAAGGCCAAAGCATGTCTACCTTATGGTATGGCCATCATCCTAGTATTCAGACATTTTGGTGTTGACCTGGATGGAGAGGACAATAGATTATTACATCACACTGATACTTGTTTAGCTAAATCTCATCAAAGGATGTGTTACCATCAAATTGATGGAGTTTGGTTGAAGAAGTCATCAGAACAGAGAGCCGAGACTTCTTCAGATGAAAGGAAGGTGAAGATGATTAGATTGTGCACCTTGTTGTTTGTACTGATACTATTGATAGAGGAGATGATGACGTACAGGCTGATGAGCATATACAGAGAGAGCCTGGGAGTCCTAGGACTTCACCAGCACCATCAGCACCATCAGCACCTTCACTAGCACCAGCACCTTCACCAGCACCAGCACCAGCAGAGACTTCCACCCCTACACCATTTGCTACACCTGCTTCGGGACCATCTGCTGATACTCCAGGACCATCGGTGTCACATGCCTTCATTGCTCAGCAATCAGATAGTTATCACAGTCCTTGACGAGCACTGTTGGATCGATGTTTGGCGAGCTTTGTCAAACAATCGATACTAGACTTTAGGAGTTTGTGGAGAGCTGAGGCAGTTACATTCCAGGGTGGACACATTTAAGTCTACCAGAGCAGAGCCACAAAGAGACCTACAATCACTGACATATTCCTTCAGGTCTGTGTTTGATGATATCCGACAGACAGTTGATCATAGTATACAGGAGTTTAGATCTGAGTTGCGAGAATTGTCTTTTAGGATGGGATCACTAGAGGAGACCAGGAAGAGTGAGGATGATTACACTGCAGGAGTGGGGATACTCCGAGCTGAGTTTGGTCGATTGAGAGGATCTGCAGAAGCATTTGCCAATGCTCAAGCTAGTGACATCATGCACTTCATGAGGGGATCAAGAAGATATAGACTGAGCTTAGCACTATTTGGCTTTTCTTGTCTCAGCTATCTTCTACTGCTAGAGGAGCCAACTCATCTATTCCTAGATAGCCACCACCTCATTCTACACAGCCACCACCTCACTCTACTAAACCATCTTTTGTACCTCTCGGATTGTTTGATCCAGACCCTATTTCTTCTAGACCACCTCCTAGACCAGCTACTAGGGCTAGAGGCTCTTCTAGTCATCCTAGATCTTTGTATGGTAGGTCTGAACCTGTTAAAGTTGAGCCTAGTGATAGTGAGTAGGCTAGTCTTTAGTGTTTCTGCTTTCAAATTTTGTAAGTTGTGATGAAAAATTTTGAAAGTAATGAAAGCATTCCTTTTGTTTCCCTTTTTATGTTAGTGCAATGATGATTGTTTGTTCAACATCAAATCAAGATGAATTTAAATTAGATTATTAAAATTTTTATGAGAAGGTAAAATTATCTCAAACAATGTTAATAATCTTCTCATTCTGTTTCAAAAATTGAGCATAAAGCACTTCACATAGGGGGAGCAATTAATTGTATACCTTTTTGATTAATGACAAAAAGGAGGAGAATGGAGTATGATATTAATAAAGTGTATGTGCATGAAAAACTCATTCATTATTTCAAAGAAATATATAAGTAAGGGGGAGCCTTATGTTGATGTGCTATGAATTTTTAAGCTTTATATTGACTTTGAACTTAATGAGCAATGCATTTTTAAGAGCAATGCATTTTTAGCTTTATGCTCTGATATGTTTCCTAATTTTAGCTCTGATATATATTTGATATATATTAAGCTTTGATACATTCAATAGCTCTACTACCATTAGCTATGAATAAGCTCTGATACATTATTGCCAACTCCAATACCTTTTGCTATCTCAAGATCTAATACAATTTGCAAAGCTTGAACTCTGATATATTTTTCCTAACAATTTTGCCTCATGCTTATTGACTTTAATTTAGGCAAAAATAGGCTTGGATAAATGTTAATACATAATGAAAATATTTTAAAAGCTTTGATACTCTATCAATATGCTCTAATACATTTGTGATTTACAGATCATAATGTTGATATTAACTTCCAAATTATACATATAATTGCAAAGTTTTCTTTTCCATGCCCGGTGTTTTGTCATCATCAAAAAGGGGGAGATTGTTGAACCCTTGAATGATTTTGATGATAACAAAATATTGGAGCATGTATTTATTTTGCTAACTATGTCCAAGTATTTTCTAAGTTTTTGTAGGATGTTTTTAATGCATATCCACACTTCCTACAACTTTGTAAGTTTGTCAAGCAAATCTCTGGAAATATTTTATGAAAAGAAGTGTCCAAGAAAAATCACTCAAGAGTTCATGAAAATGGGCAACTTCACTGAAGAGCCGACTCAAATCATGAAGAGCCGACTCGAATTCTGGCACAAAACATAATTCACTAGTACACAGGTATCCAAGCTGACTTGAGGGAAGTCGAACCAACTCATCTAGTGCTTCAATTTCTTAGTCAGACTTTCAAGCCGACCCGAAGGCAAAGAGCCGACTCGAGCATAGTACATGTTCTGAAATTCTAAATATCCGAGCAGACTCGAGAGTATCCAAGCTGACTTGACCTGAGTAAGGATTTCTCAGATAGATAGGTGAGCCGACTCAAGGATAGAAGAGCCGACTCTTCCAAAGATCAGTTAAAACAGTTCTGTGAGAACAAGCCAGACAAGCCGACTCGATGAAGAAGAGCCGACTTGACCAGTACAACTTTCTGACCTATCTGAGAATCTGAGCCAACTCAAATCCCAGACTTAGGCAAGTAACGGCTAGTTCCAAAACTTGCTTTTTAAAATCAAATCAAGCTCCAATGGTCATATTTCTAATCCCAACGATCTACAATGGCTATATCCACGAGAGAAGAGTACAAGACTCTATTTATAAGGGATTTGGACATCTTTTAACGAGGTTAATGAGCTTTAATGTTTATTTGGTGAGAACATTCAAGAGAAAGCATTCAAGAGAGTCTTCAAGTCTTCACCATCTCTCATCTAAAGCTTGAAGCATTTATTGAGGAATTTAAGAATCCATTAAGGAGCATTCAAGTAGAATTAAGAAGGCTTCCTTTGAGCTACAACTACAACCATCAGACAACTTGGGTTTGTCATAAAGTTGCTTGTATTTTTCTTAACTCTTTTTATGAAGGTTCTTGGTGAGCCTTTTAAAACCAAGTGCGGGTTGTTAGTGATCCCGTCTTAAAATTAACATTATAGTGGATTTTTGGTGAGCCCGGTTAAAACCAAGTTTGGATTTTTGGTCAGCCCGGTTAAAACCAAGTTTGGGTTTTGTATTATAGCTTGTGAAAATAATCCGGTTGTATTTCATGGGTGAATATAGTGAAAATCCCAAATGGTATCTTGGATAGTGGATGTAGGAGCGAGGTTTCTTCGAACCACTATAAACTTGCTGTGTTTGTGATTGTGCTTTTTCTACTTCTGCTTGTTTTTGCTTTAATTATTTGAATCACAGCACTTTCCACTCTAAAGAACATTGAAAGAGCACATATTTGCTTAATTCTTTTTAATTCCCAATTCACCCCCTTCTTGGGAAAAGCCACCTGGGCAACAACATCTGTATATAAAAGTTGTCTGTATGGCTTGCCATCTACAATCACTCCATATGCTTTGAACAATAATGTCAATCCCATACCATAGGGAAAGTAGAGCCTCCGACTGGTTGCTGCCTCTATCATCTGATGAACCATGGGCACCAAAAGGCAGACTGGGATGTGCTGTATCAGAGATACCATGATCAACTGCTCTCGCTCAGTGATGAAATCGAAGCATCCGATCTTCGATAGTAACATCCAGGTGATAATATGATGCAGTAGCCTTATCTCAGGTGAGAGTCTAGAAGCAACCACTGTAGCTCCCTCTTTGATATCATCGGTCTCAAAAATATATCTCAATCCACTAAATCTATCTGCCAAGGAATCTGCTACTGATCCTCTAATAGGAATCTGCCAAAGTCTGCTCAGGATCTCAGCAGTCAAGGGGATCTCCCTCCCGCAGACCTTAACTACCCATCCATCAGCACCTCTGGCTAATGATCCATAGAACTCTCTAACCATTCCTGGGTAGAACCTCTCAGATAGAGAACAAAACTGCACTAGGCCAGCATCTCTTAACCACTGACCGATCCGAAAGTGATGGTGGTCTAGGAACTCAAAGTCCACTCATCGACCACCAACAATAGTCTTTGAGCTCATCCTATCTGCTACTGGAACTATTGGTCTGATTGGGATGTCCTGCTAGATCTGTGGCTCTGTTGGCACTACATCCTCATGTCTAGCCTTCGTCCGATGCTCTACCTCTTAATTAGATGGTCTAGGTCTCTGGACTACTTGTTTTCTAGGACCCATTTCCAAGGAAACAAAATAAGGAGCAAATGTGGGAGAAATCAAGGGTTTTTCATGGTGAAAGCTATGAGAAAATGGATGAGGAACCATGATAGAGTGGGAAAAACACTTTTAAACAAGAAATCAAGGCAATGGAACAGAGTTTGGAAGGAAACGGAAGATAAGGAATACCTTATGGGTGAGTCTGCTCATAAAATCTTGAAGAAAATGGGGAGAAAACACTTGATTTGCCTTATTTTTTCTTGGGTTCCCGTCGAGCAAGTGTCGACTCACGACTGTAGGTCAAGTATCGACACTTCGACTGAAATCCAAAAAAAAATGAAAAAAACTAAGAAAATAATTTCAAAGGATTATGAAAGGTTTAAACAAGATTTTCAATCAAAATTGATCATCAAAATTTTTAAGGGAATTTGAAGAGTTATGAAAAGATTGAAATCTAATCAAAAGGATTGATGACCCATAGTTCCCTTCTAATCATACAGAATCGATCTTCTTGAAGTGGTTTGGTCAATATATCGGCCAACTGCATCTTAGTGCTTACAAATTTAAGCATAACATCATTATTTTCAACATGGTCTTGGTGAGGACACAAGAACCAGGAAGAGGAAGCCAACCTTTTCCAATTCAATTTGGATCACCAATGAGTAAGTCCATGTGTTCTTCACAAAGAACACTCGAGTCCCAGTTGTTTTGAGTTTGTAATTAGGTCAAAATTGAGTTGTAATTTGATCAAATTGAGTGTAATTCAGTCAATTAGGGTTGTTGAGTTACCAATTGAGTCCATTGAGTCCATCAATTGGTTTAAGAGTCTTGTAAAGAGCATTAATTTGCTTTGTTTGGTAAATTATCCAATTTGAGTCTTGTAATTAGTGCTTGAATAAGTCAAGGGGTGTCATAAGTACCCAAGACCCAAGTCATCTTCACCTTGGTGGATCAATTCTAGGTCAAAAAAGGGTTGTCCAAATTTTTCACTAGATATTCAGACATCCAGACATTCAGACATCCGGACATCCGACATCCGGACGTCCGGATATCCAGACATCTAGACATCTGGACATCCAGACATCAAGACATCTGGACATTGGGAATCCATACATTGGGACAACATTTAAAAATCCAAGCTTATCCAAGAGAGGCGCCCCATCCCATTTATTTTTCATCGCACATTTCAATTTCAAGGAGGCACCCATTTAAGAGGAGTAAAACAGAAGGACTCTGCTTCTCATCTGGCACTCCCCCTCATTCTCTCTTGTCACCCACTCAAGATGACATCCAACTATGGTTCATTCAAAGTTTAAATGGGAGGAAGAGTCCAAGATAAGTGGAGGTTCATCTAAAATTTAAAGGAGGAGTTATCTTCTATCTACTTTCAAATTCAAAGGAGGAGATATCTTCATCCAAATTCAAATTCAAAGAAGATTTCAAATTCAAAAAGAGTTTCATCCAAAAATCAAAGAGTTCTCCCTTATCAAGTTATATCCCTTCATCTTCATTTCAAAGGAGTCCAAGTTCCATGGAGTCTTATCCAAGTATCAAGATTAAAGGAAGGATTAAGTAAACTTCTTTCAAATTCAAAGAAAAGTCTACTCATGCCAAAGTGGGATTCATGCCAAGAAGGGAGAAGATAACAATTTCCCCATCTCAATTAGTGTCGCCACTTTTTAAGAGGAGTAAGAGAGGACTTCTCCTCTCTCCCACTCTTTTGTTGCCCAACTTAGATAAAAGCCACTCAAGTTGTCGCCCAAGCCATGAAAGCCAATTCAAATTTCAAATTCAAGGAAGATGCCAAGAAGCCAAGGAGTGTTTGAATTAGAATTTAAATTTAAATGTAATTTGAATTCAAAAGAGTCCTATGATATCTTCATGTGTGAAGAACCCTATAAATAGGACCCCATATCCCTTGTAATTATTATTGATTCATAAAATGAAATACTACAATTTTTCTTCCACAAAGCTGGGTTAGGCTTTAGTGATTTTCTAAGGGCGTGGAGGTCCTTAAGAGCTCAAGGTGGGGAGGTCCTTGAGAGCTCAAGGCGGTGAGGTCCTTGAGTGGAGGTTCTGCCAGATTCGACAAACTGCTACTGATCTTCTTCAAGCTCTACACAACCAACCCTTTTTTTTTCTGTTTTGAACCGATTTACTTCATTCTTAAAGTTTTGTTTGCTACCTTTTCTGTAGATCCAAGGTGTTCAAGGACTTTAGAGGATGGATTCTTTGCTTCCAAACCGAGATCTGATGGTATATCTGAAATTTGGAGTCCCGATCTTCACCCTGCTGCGAGATCTGAGTGACCAAGCAGCCGATCTATCCCGAGTCAAAGAGAATCTCCATTGAGGTAAGAAACCAATCCTTTCTCATTAGACTTGATAGTTGAAGCATGGAATATCCTAATCTTAGATGGTTTCCTAGCCATCGGGTCCTTATTCATTATAGCTTGCGGATCAGATTGCAGGTAAGTAGTTAGTTCCTTTCTTTAATTTTTTTAGTCTGTTATGCTATGATCATTGCTCTTTAAAACATCTTAGACTAAAATTAGATCATCTTACATCGTATCGTATCATTCTGCATCATCTTATTGGTATCAAATCTAGCATTCCGCATCATTATTGGTATCAGAGCTATGTGCCCCATCAGGTCTCTAATAAAATAGTGCCTAATTTCAATGTGTTTGCTCTTAGAGTGCTGAACACGATTTTTAGTTAAATTTATTACACTTGTGTTATCACATCTTATGGGTGTCTTAGATAATTTGATTCCAAAATCTTTAAGTTGTTGCTTAATCCACAGGATTTGAGCACAACTCCCAACTGTAATATATTCAGCCTCAGCTATAGATAGTACAACCGAAGTTTGTTTCTTGCTAAACCATGAGATTAAGTTAACTCCAAGAAATTGGCAAGTTTTACTAGTGCTTTTTTCATCTAGTTTACACCCAGCAAAGTTAGCATCAGAATACCAATTAAATCAATTGAAAAATTTCTAGAATACCATAATCCAATATCAATAGAACCAAATATGTTGGCCCCTTGAGTGATTTTGATGATAACAAAATATTGGAGCATGCACTTTGGTGCGGGACAGGCCGACAAATCCTAGACCTAAGGACCTTAATGAGATCAGTGAAATAATTAATAAAGTAATTAAAGATAAAAATTAGCAGATAATCAATGTAATTAAGAATTTAAACTAAGAAATAATCCTAGTCAAATCAAGATCCAATCTAGGAATTGACTCGATCGCCATGCACAGTCAAAATATTTGAGATATTGGATCGTTGATCGTTAGGGAACAGCCACTAGGTTAGGGCTGTCTAATGTCAATAAAATTAGATCTAATTAAATAAAAGATAATATAGCAATTGATTAGATTAAGTTATCGAAGTGGTCTCACTAGAAACACGGAATATCACGAATTCTGGAAGAGTGAGATCGTCTAGAGGTAATCAAAATCTGGACCAGTGGTTCATGAGCGAGATGGATCAGAAGATGTAGGACCTGGAACACCAAAAACAAGTGATGTATCAATCCCAAATCAAATTAAAATAAATAAATCAATAAACTGAATGCTCTGAGATCTGTGAGGTGGTTTAAATTTACTCTAAAAATAGGGCTTCACAGATCTTCGAAATTGCTTTGAGATCTGTGTAGTTCAGAAGTCGGCAGCAGGGACATGAAATGCTTTCACGTTCGTGCTGAGCCTTTCTTCTCCACGGATCAACACCAAAAAAATAGAGGCTGGAGGGATTGCGGCCGGATTCATCGATGTCGACGTTGGGCGGCGACAGTGGAATGGACGGTAGTGCTCACGGCGGAGGCGTTGTGGTAGGGAACGGCTGGGAGGGGTTTCACTGGCAGCACAGGAAGGAGTTTCGATGGGAGGCTTCATGGGAGGGGCTTCAGGTACAGCGACGGTTTGCATGGGCAGAGATGGGGAGTGGAGGAGATGGACGAGGGTGTTGGGCCAGAGTGAGATTTTTGGTCAGCGGGGTAGTTTGCTTGGTCTGTCGGATGGGAAGATCAGGCGGAATGGCATGGTCCTTCGGCACCGGCATGGGCAAGCCAGGGTGATGGGGTTCCGATCGGTGGCGCAGCTGAAATATTGAAGGGGCCAGACCATGGTGGTTCAGGTGGCGATGGAACGGCGACGGTCGTGCGGAGACTTCCGGACGGTTGGCAGCAATGGGATTATGGAGGCTTCGGAAGGATGATTCTCTGGTGTTTTAAGTGCTTGAGAGGAAAGGGTGAAACATAAAGGAGAGAGAGGAAGAACCGGGAAGAGGAGAAGTAGAACCAGGAAGAGAGACGAGCGAGAGGAGGGGGAGGAGTCGAGACACATCCTAATTTTTCTTAAAATATTCTCACTATCTTTATTCGACGACAAAAACATCTTAAATAAAGTAACCAAATAATCGATAAAGATAAAAATAAATCCTAAAATAGACTCAAAATAATCAGAACTACTAAGGAATTCCGATAACTCTAAACATAAATAAAAACTGATCTCCGATTCGGAGATATCCCAAATCCCTTGTACACCCATAAAATACATCAAGATTCGTGTTGACTGAAATCTTCAAGATCCATGACTGATGTCTTTAGGATTCATCCTGGGCTGGCACTAAGATCTGGACTGGACTAGCTGGGATCTGGACTGGCTGGGATCTTTTCAATGTCTCCATCATTTCCCCTAGGGTGGGAAGATCTCGACTCCGTCGAGTCAGGCTGGAGGTACTCAAATAAATTTGGATCAATTTTCTGTAGCTCCTTTTCAGTAATCCAGAAATCCTCTGACTTTGGCCTGCCTCGCCAGTGAACCAGGTAACAGTAGTAGTTTCGACTCCTTGAAGACTTGATCTGCTCATCCAAAATACGTTCGATCACATCATGCTTTCCTCTCATTTGGCCTAGTGGGCTCCCAAGAGGAGGGTCACTCTCAAAGGAAGGTGCAAGCTCAAATGGATCACTAGGTGTCAATGCTGGTTCTTCATATTCAATTAGATCCAAAATATTGAAAGTAGGACAATTCCCATAATCAAATAATAGATCAATAACATATGTATTCAGTCCAATTTTCTTTAAAATTTTGAATGGGCCTGCTGATGGAAACTGTTCAGCAAAATCCTTAACTTGCTGGTGAAAATTTGCTAGTTGTTTATTCATTTGATTACTTATATTAATCAAACTCACTCCTAATCGTTCTTCAGCTCTAGCCTCATGGTCATATTCTTCGTAGGCATCGGCTAATTCTGGATCAGTAGTGTAGACTTCCTCTTCAAGGACATGACCTAGATTTCATTATTTCCTAGTAAGCAACACAAGAGGAGGGGTGAATTGGATCTCTAAAAATTAATTACTTGATGCAATGCAATTGTATGTAATCCAATTCAACAATTAAACAAGGTACTATGAATTCAAATGTAATGCTCTTAAGTAAAAGTGCACGGAAATAAAGAGCAATAAATGAAAGAGCAAGTAGAGAGAATAAGCAACCACAAAGACAAAGAAGTATAGTGATTCGGTGCTATCCAATGCACCTACATCCACTCCCCAAGATCCCCTTGGAAATTCACTATAATCTCAATCGATTATAGTCGATTAGTTTTCCGGGCTCACTAATTAAAACCCAACTTATTTTCACAAGGCTCACAAGTCAAAACCTCACTTGGTTTTATGGGCTAACCAAGAACCTAAATGGTTTTAAGGCTCACCACCAACCTTCCTTGGTTTTTCGGGCTAACCAAGAACCTAATTGGTTTTCAAAGGCTGACCAATAACCTCCCTTGGTTTTATAATAGGCTAACCAAGAACCTAATTAGTTTTCAAAGGCTCAAGAATAACCTTCCTTGGTTTTACAATAGGCTAACCAAGAACCCTTACAACAAATAATAGTTTGAATTAAAGAGAATAAAAGCTTTCTAATAAAAAGTGGGTATCTCTTTAAAGCTCGATGTAGTGATGCTTTCAACTTGATGAAGTCTTTTTGATTGCTCAAGAATGGATGATCTTTAATGCTCTTGAAGGCTTTTGAATGCTTGGAGGCTTGCTTTTGCTTGAGAGTGGTTGAATCTTTAATGAATAGGAGTGAATGCTCTCTTTTTTTTTCTCTTAGATGTTTCTATTTCATTCTCATCAATAATTATCCTTTTGATTTGATTTGGAGCACATAAATACCTTCCCAAGACCTCAAATCTGATTTCTAGCATTTAGACTTGAAAATCTAGCCATTGGAGGGCAAAAGGGTCGAGTTCTGCATTTGAAAAAATAGTCGTTTCTGTTCCCAGAACTCCATGTGTTGATACTTCAGGCTGTGAGTTGACATTTCAGGTTGACACTTGAACTTCTTGAGTTGACACTTAGTTCAAATATATTCAATCTGGTTCTTTGGAAATTTCAGACATGTCGACACTTCCTTAGGTGAGTCGACACTTTGAGTCGATACTTCGCTTCCATGTGTCGACACTTCTACAATTTTTCATCTTCAGTAAGTTCTGTGATTTGAAAATCTTAGGCAATGAGCTGATCCATGTGTCAACACTTTGAGTTAACACATCAAGTCCGTGTTGACACTTTAGCTGTGCCATCTGAAGCTTTCTTTGCATATCGACTTGAGTCGACACTTCACTTCCATGTATCGATACTTGGTATCATGTGTCGACACTTTGAGTCGACACTTCTCTGAAATCTTCACAAAAATGCTTGAACTTGTGCTGAATCAAATTTATACTTCATTCGAATAACCATTCAAGCAAACTTTGACTGTCCAAATCTTCTTTGAGCAGATCTTTCATCTAAACTTGGCTTCTTCAATCAAATTTATGAGCACCTTTTTCTATAATAACACACTTCAAAGAAATCATTAGTACTCAACTTATACTTAACCATTTTATTTATTATTAAAATCAATAACAGAGTCAACAATCTCTCCCTTTATGATATGACAAAATCCTTAAGTATAAATTGCATAAAAAGCTTTTAAAAGAATTTTATCAAGGTGCATAAAGCTAAATGCAATAGGTGTATCAAAACAATTTGCAATATTGACATGATGTATCAGAACAAGAGTGATATAATAATTAAGAGTGTCATAGCTTATTATAATGATTGAGAGTATCAGAGCTTTGGGATATATGAGACATAAACACATGTATCGAGATACTCTACAAGAAAACATGCTTTAGGAGAGACAAAAATTCAGCAATAAACAAGGCTCCCCTTGAATTGATGATCCTAAAAAAGTTTGTAAATATTTTCTCAAACATTTAAAGAAGGGATTTAAGATGAAACTCAATTCAGAAAGGATTTTCAATGAAAGCAAAGTATTGCTCCCCCTTACTTAAGGAATTTGTAGATAATTTTTAATTCAAGTTCAATGTTTTCGAAATAATTTTCAAATTTTCAATTCAAGCTCAACAAAGTTTTCAAACACAAATTTATACTTAGTCTTATTACTCCCCCTTTTTGTTATCATTAAAAAGGTAGGAAGATAAATAGGCACTACATTCAAGATATAGCATTGAAGTACAATAAGAATTCATTCATTCATTCATAAATAAGGATAATGAAGTACTAAGAACAATTAGAGCATTCCATTCACTTGAAGTCGTAAACATGAAGTACAACATAATATTTCATATAAATTCAGAATTTTGTACAACAATAAAACATACAAAAGATGCATAGAAGTAAACTATCTAAAGATACAAAGATATCCTAATCCTCATCCTCATCATCATTAGAAGATCCGATCTCAGTCGGTCCAGTATCAGTAAAAGAGCGAGCTCGAGGCCACATCGATCTGAGATCTCGGAGGCTGGTCCTAGTCGGTCGTGGTAGAGTACGACAACCACATCCTTTAAGTCGAGCATACGTCCGACCTCTAGCTGGGACAAAAGAGATGGAAGCTATGTCCTCAGTAGGAATAGAGCAGATCGGGTCAACAGTCTCTGCAACTATCGGAAGTGGTGTATGATCAAAGGATGGACCAGAATCAAGATACTGAAAGCCAGGTATGTAAAAACCAAGCTCTCGGATAAGAGAGGATGTATGGATGGTAGGTGAATTAACAGTGGGTGTATCAAAAATAGGCATATCAGCTGATGATAAGATAGGTGTGTCAATGGTAGGTGTATCTGCTGAAGAATGAATGGGTGAATCTACAATCGGTGAATCAATGATAGAACTGTCAATAATGGGTGTATCAAAAATGGGTGAATCAATAACAGGCGAATCAATAATAGGTGAAAGAATAGGAATCGGAACATGATCATCTGATCTGGATGGAGGAGAAGATAGGACTGGAGTTTGAGTAGGTGAGCTAGAAGGCTCACAAGTGGAACTCCTAGGTAAGTCTGCTATCACCTCTGCCACTGGCTTTGAAATCAGATCTGGGAAGTCGAATCCATCAGAGTCAGTCTCCTCATCATCTCCATCATCATCACCATCAACAACTGATGTTGGAGCAGGTGGAGCTGTATCAAAAACTAGAGTACTCCCTATAGGTCTAGACAGTGCGATCAGAATAGCTGAGATGCCATCACTCAGTCCACCGTGGCTCTCTATGGTCTCAGCAATGAAGCAGTCAAGATGCTGTCTAATGATTATAACATCTATCTCAATGCGTCTGACTCTGTCTAATAAACTCTTTGAAACTGCTGGAGTATCTGACTGATCTGGCTGAGGCTATGAAGTAGTAGGCTCAAATTGAGAAGCGGTCTTTGGCTGAGCTGCTGTCTCAAGCTGACTCTCTGTAGGTCCTGCCTCGCCAGAAAGGATGCACTCCTCCTCTGCAGCATCATCATCATCAACTCTGTCGTCGGCCTGACCAGATACTCTGCATCTCGACTAGCCTCGGAACAGATGATAACCCATCCTATGTAATGACCGATGTCATAAACATCAGTATGAAGTAGCATACGGAAGGGCTCGTCCTCAAAACTGGCACCATACTCCCTGAACAATAAAGTCAACCCCATCCCATAGGGTAGGTAGAGTCACTGACTCATCGAAGCCTCCATCATCTGATAAACCATGAGCACCGAAAGGCAGACGGGTGTATGCTGTACCAAAGAGACCATCATGAGCTACTCCCGCTCAGTGATGTAATCGAAGTGTCCGGTCTTCAACAGAAGGATCCAGGCGATAATGTGGGGCAATAATCTCATCTCTGCTGACAGACGGGATACAGGCATGGTGGCTCCTTCAGGCAATATGGTTGACTCGAAAATACACTAGAGACCACTTACTCTATCAATCAGGCTGTCAACAACTGATCCAGTTATCGTAATATCCCACACTCTACTTAGTATCTCTGAAGTAACTAGGATATCCCTGCCTCTCACCTGAGCTAGCCAACCATCACTCCCATGGGCTAGTGATCCATAAAACTCCCGGATAAGCCCTAGGTAATATCTCTCACTCAGAGAATAAAATGATGTCAAACTAGCCTCTTGAATCCACTATCTGATCCTGAAGTGCTGCTGGTCGACGAAATTGAAGTCCACACGACATCCTTCTTCGATGGTTTTCGAACTCATCCGGCTAGAAGCTATAAAAAGAGATCGAGCAGGCGGATCTAGAGCTCTAGCTTCATGTATGGCCTTCGTTCTTCATTCTTCCTCCTGATTGGATTGCCGAGGGCGACGGATTACTTGTTTCCGGGGCCCCATTGCAAAGAATAAGGATTTGAACAACCTTGGAAGGGAAACCTAGGGTTTCTAGGGTTCAAATTTGAAATGGGAGGTAGAATGTCACTAAATCCAAACTAGAAAGCATCCTAAACAAAGAATCAGAGGGTTTTGAGCATGAAATGGAGGGAAGGAGGAGTGTGGAATACCTTAGAGTATGTGCCAGCCCGAGAGGGGAGAAGAAATGAGGAAAAAATACTTCAGAAAGCCCTTACTCGTGGTCTGCTGCCGTTCATGTGTCGACTCATGAATGTGTCGACACATTCAGGTGTCGACACATTAATGTGTCGACACATTAATGTGTCGACACATCGACTTAAAAATCGAAAAAATAAGAGAAACAAGGATTGATCAAAATCACTAGAAATTCAATTAAATTCAATAAAATTATCAATGATTGAGTATGATTGATGTCAAATATGATATATTTGATTCAAAGATGGGAAGATTTTAATAAAAAAGATTAATGATCCTGATCTCTCTTCTAATCATACAAAACCGATCTTCCAGAAGAGGCTTAGTTAGAATATCAGCTAATTAAAATTCAGTAATAATAAATTTAAGCACAACATCATTATTTTCAACATGATCTCTAATAAAATGATATCCAATCTCAATATGTTTACTCCTAGAATGTTCAACAGGATTTTTAGTCAAGCAAATAGCACTGGTATTATCACATTTTATAGGTGTACTAGTCAACTTGATTCCAAAATCTTCAAGTTATTGCTTAATCCACAAGATTTGAGCATAACAATTCCTACTGCAATATACTCAGCCTCAGTTGTGGATAGTGCAACTGAAGTTTGTTTCTTGCTAAACCAGGAGATTAAGTTAACTCCAAGAAATTGGCAAGTACCACTAGTACTCTTTCTATCTAATTTACAATTGGCAAAATCAGTATCAGAATATCTAATTAATTTAGCAGATGAATCTCTAGAATACCATAAGCCAATATCAATTGTACTAGATAGATATCTAATTATGCGCTTAACAGCCAATAAATGTGATTCTTTAGGTTTAGACTGATATCTAGCACACATGCATACACTAAACATTATATCTGGTCTACTAGCAGTTAAGTACAGTAAAGAGCCAATCATACCTCTGTATAATTTTTGATCTACAGATTTACCATGCTCATCTTTATCAAGTCTACAAGAGGGGCACATAGGTGTACCTATTGATTTAGTAGTCTCCATCCCAAACTTCTTTATAATTTCTCTTGTATACTTAGCTTGGTTGATGAAGATTCCATATTTAGTTTGCTTGATTTGGAGTCCGAGAAAGAAATTGAGTTCTCCCATCATGCTCATCTCAAACTCAACCTGCATTAGCTTAGCAAACTCTTGACAAAGAATTTCATTAGTAGCACCGAAAATGATATCATCAACATATATTTGTACTACTAATAAATCATTATCTTTCTTTTTCAAAAACAAGGTTGTATCAACATGGCCTCTAGAAAATTCATTTTCAATTAAAAATTTGTTGAGTCTTTCATACCAGGCTCGAGGTGCTTGCTTTAATGCATAAAGTGCTTTGCATAATTTAAAAACATGATCAGGATGTGCGTGATTTTCAAATCCAGGTAGTTGTTCAATAAAAACTTTTTCAGTTATAAAACCATTTAGAAAAGCACTCTTAACATCCATTTGAAACAGTTTAAAATTCATAAAACAAGCAACAGGAACAAAAGTTTCATCAAAATCAATTCCTTCTTCCTGATTGCAGCCTTTAGCAACTAGCCTAGCTTTATTTCTAACAACAATTCCATTTTCATCTAATTTATTCCTAAATACTCATTTAGTGCCAATAATAGAAAAATTAGATAGTCTTTTTATTAATGTCCAAACATTATTTCTATCAAACTGAATTTGTTCATCTTGCATGGCATTTATCCAGTTAGAGTATTTTTCAGCATCTTTAAAACACTTAGGCTCAACTTGAGAAACAAAGGCTATATAATCATACTCATTTCTAATTGAGGCTCGAGTTCTTACCCCTTTAGATGGATCACCTAGGATTAATTCCTTAGGATGTCCGTGAGCATACCTCCACTCCTTAGGTAGATCTTGGTGCTTTGGAGTGTCTTCATCTTTTTCACTTTTGTCTTGATCTTCTTCACTTGGCTGAGGAGGTTGATCATTCAGTGTCAACTTTTAAAGCTTGTCAGCACCTGCACATTCATCAGAAGTATCTTCTTTTCTGGAGGATTTGTTAGTAGATTCTTCAAAAACAAAATGTACAGACTCCTCTACAACTAAGGTTCTTTAATTGAAAACTCTATATGCCCTGCTTGATGTGGAGTTTCCTAAAAAGATACCTTCATCAGACTTGGCATCAAATTTTTCAAGATTATCTTTTCTATTATTTAAGATAAAATATTTACAACCAAAAACTTGCAAATACTTTAAGGTTGGTTTTTTTGGTTTCTAGAGTTCGTAAGGAGTTTTCTTCAAAATAGGGTGGATTAAAACTCGATTCAAAATGTAACATACAGTATTAATAGCTTCAGCCCAAAAATATCTCGGTAAATTATTTTCACAAAGCATAGTGCGTGCCATTTCTTCTAAAGTATGATTTTTTCTTTCTACTACCCTATTTTGCTGAGGTGTCCTGGTGCAAAAAAGTTGTGTTCAATACCTTTTTCATTATAAAAGCTTTCAAAATCTTGATTTTCAAATTCAGTTCCATGATCATTATGAATGCATACAACTGAAACACCTTTTTCATTTGAAACTTTTCGATAAAACTTTATAAATGCAGAAAATGACTCATCTTTATGTTCTAAAAAGAAAATCCATATAAATCTCAAAAAATTACCCACTATGACTAATCCATATCTCTTGCCTCCTAGACTTGATGTTCTAGTTGATCCAAAGAGATCCATATGAAGTAGTTCTAGTGGCCTACTAGTAGTTACAAAACCTTTAAGTTTGAAAGAGATTTTAACTTATTTTCCAAATTGACATGCTTGACAAACTCTATCTTTTTCAAAACATAGTTCAGGTAAATCTCTAACTAAATTATTTTTGCAAAGTTTTGACAATAGATACATACTAGCATGCCCTAATCTTCTATACCAAAGCTAACTAGTCTCATCTTTAGTATTATAACAAGGCATTCTCCTTTAGGCAAAGATAGATCATCCAAATCTACCAAGTAAATGTTACTATGCCTTTTTCCAATGAGTTGTACTCCATTTATATTAGGACTAGCAATCATGCAATAAGATGATTTAAAAATAACTTGAAAACCTTTATTGCAAAATTGACTGATACTTAAAAGATTGTGCTTTAAACCTTCAACTAAAAGTACATTACTAGTACAACTAGAAGGAGTAATGTCAACCTTACCAATACCAATGATTTTTCCTTTACCATTATCCCCGAAGGTCACACTCACTCCATTCATTGCTTCAAGAGAAGTGAATTGCTTCACATCTCCCGTCATGTGCCTTGAGCAACCACTATCAAGATACCAAAGTCTTTTGTTTTTCTTGGTTGCAAGACACACCTGCAATAAAAATCAAGCTTTCTTTTTAGGTACCCAAGCCAACTTGGGTCCTTTAGGGTTAGCACTTAAAATGGTTCCTTTTGGAACCCAAACTTTTCCAAAAGAATTAATTTTTTTTAAAATTGCATTGAAAAGATTTATGACCTTGCTTTTTACATGAAAAACATGTTATGCTAGATGATGCAGGTACAAAAAAGTTTTTAAAGTACTTTTATTATTTTTGTGGTCTATAGCCTAATCCTACTTTATTGAAAATGACTCTTTGGCTATTTAAAAGTAGTTTTAGTCTTTCTGAACTATAGATAAATTTTTCAACAGAAGGCTTCATTTTATCAAGTTCATTTTTGTACTTAACATTTTCTAATTCTAAATCTTTATTTTTTTTTAAAAGATCACCATTTGAAATAACCGTTTTAGGTCTTTTTAAAACTTCATTCTCCATTGTCAAAGCATTGTTTTTCTTTTTCAAAACATCTAATTTAGTTTTCAACTCACTAACTTCATTTAACAAAGTATTGTTTTCATGAGAAAAATTGCTTGCATGCTTTTTCAACTTTTAATTTTCAGATAAAACTAATTTGTAATCATGCATAAGTTCATCAAAAGCATTTCTTGACTCATCAAAAGTAAAATCTACTTCTGTATCAGAATTTGCCTTATCTTGCTCTTGATGTGCCATAAGACAAAGATTTGTAATTTCTGTTTGCTCTTCTTTAGAACTGGAGTCCTCACTATCATTCCAGGTGGCCATCATTGCTTTTTTTCTTAACTTCTTCCTTGACTTCTTTAGAAGAGGGCAATTGAATTTGTAGTGCTTCTTGCACTCAAAGCATGTAAGTAGTTTTTTCTCCTTTTATTTTTCCTTTTCCTTCTCTTTCTCTTTTCCCTTTTCTTTATTTGATTGAAACTTTTTCTTGTAGGGGAACATCCTCCTCTTCATGAATCTTCTAAATTTCCTAGCAAGGAGAGCTTTTTCACCTTCATCTTCTTATTCTTCTTCGGACTTATCGATTGAGGATTCTTCTTGTATATTTGATTTGAATGCAATCCCCTTTTTTTTATCTATGTCCATTGATTTTTGCTTCAAACTCAGCTCATATGTCATGAGCGATCCAACCAGCTACTTTAATGGTAGCTTGTCAACGTCTTTTGCTTCTTGGATGATGGTCACCTTCGGATCCCACAAGATCAGCGTTAGAGATTACTTTTCCTAGACTTCTCATTCCATTTACAATATTTGTAAATCTAGTGTACATGTCAGTGATTCACTTATTAGGTTTCATTCGAAACATTTCATAAGTATGCACTAACATGTTCACTTTAGTATTTTTCACTTGATCGGTACCCTCATGGGTAACTTTAAGTATATCCAATATTTCTTTGGCTGAAGTACAAGTATATATCCTATTAAATTTACTAGGATCTAATGCATAATAAAGGAGATTCATTGCCTTAGCATCGATCTCGGATTGCTTAATATCATTTTCATCCCAATCCTCTTCGAGCTTTGGGATGGAAACACCATTAACCACAACCAAAGGAATATGTGGACCATTATCAACTACTTTCCACAAATTATAATCAATAGAATGCATATAAATTCTCATCCTAGTTTTTTTATAAGTATAACTTGATCCATTAAAAAATGGAGGTCTATTTGAGACTTGACTCTCAACTACACTAGTTCCAATAGGGGCTGCCATAGATCTTTACTCAAGGTGGTAAAGCCTATACACTGAGAACAGGGCTCTGATACCACTTGTTGCCTAGTAAGCAATCCAAGAGGGGGGGTGAGTTGGTTCTCTAAAAATTAATTACTTGATACAATACAATTGTATGTAATCCAATTCAACAATTAAATAAGGTACTATGAATTCAAATGTAATGCTCTTAAGTAAAAGTGCAGCGGAAATAAAGAGCAATAAATGAAAGAGCAAGTAGAGAGAATAAGCAACCACAAAGATAAAGAAGTATAGTGGTTCGGTGCTATCCAATGCACCTACATCCACTCCCCAAGATTTTCTTGGGAATTCACTATAATCTCAACCGATTATAGTCGATTAGTTTTCCAGGCTCACTAATCAAAACTCGACTTGTTTTCACAAGGCTCACAAGTCAAAACCTCACTTGATTTTATGGGCTAACCAAGAACCTAAATGGTTTTAAGGCTCACCACCAACCTTCCTTGGTTTTTTGGGCTAACCAAGAACCTAATTAGTTTTGAAGGCTCACCAATAACCTCCCTTGATTTTACAATAGACTAACCAAGAACCTAATTGATTTTCAAAGGCTCACCAATAACCTCCCTTGGTTTTACAATAGGCTAACCAAGAACCCTTACAACAAATAATAGTTTGAAGTAAAGAGAATAAAAGCTTTCTAATAAAAAACGGGTATCTCTTTCATGCTTGATGTAGTGATGCTTTCAACTTGATGAAGTCTCTTTAATTACTCAAGAATGGATGATCTTTAATGCTCTTGAAGGCTCTTGAATGCTTGAAGGCTTGCTTTTGCTTGAGAGTGGTTGAATTATCAATGAATAGGAGTGAATGCTCTCTTTTCTTCTCTCTTGAATGTTTTTATTTCATTCTCACCAATATTATCCTTTTAATTTGATTTGGAGCATATAAATACTTTTCCAATGCCTCAAGTTCGATTTCTAGCTGTTAGACTTGAAAATCTAGCTATTGGAGGGCAAAAGAGTCGAGTTCTGCATTTAAAAAACTAGCTGTTACTGTTTCCAGAACTTCATGTATCGATACTTCAGGCTATGAGTCGACACTTCAGGTCGACACTTGAACTTCTTGAGTCGACACCTAGTTTAAATATCTTCAATCTGGCTCTCTAGAAATCTCAGATGTGTCGACACTTTCTTAGGTGACTCGATACTTTGAGTCGACACTTCACTTCCATATGTTGACACTTCTGCAGTTTTTCATCTTCAGCAAGTTCTATGATTTGAAAATCTCAGGCGAAGAGCTGATCCATGTATCGACACATTAAGTCCATGTGTTGACACTTTAGCCATGCCATCTGAAGCTTTCTTTGCATACCGACTTGAGTCGACACTTCACTTTCATGTGTCAACACTTGGTGTCATGTGTCGATACTTTAAGTCGACACTTCTTTGAAATCTTTACAAAAATTCCTGAACTTGTGTTGAATCAAATTTATACTTCACTCAAATAACCATTCAAGCAAACTTTGACTGTCCAAGTCTTCTTTGAATATATCTTTCATCTAAACTTGGCTTCTTCAATCAAACAATCACATTTCAAATTTATGAGCACCTTTTTCTATAAAAACACACTTCAAAGAAATTATTAGTACTTAACTTATACTTAACCATTTTGTTTATCATCAAAATCAATAACGGAGTCAACATTCATGTTCTTCAAGTTTCCCTATATGCAATGTTCTAGATGGACATTGACTAGCCACATGACCTATTCCATTACACCTGAAGCAGTGGATCTTAGAGCTATTTCCTCGGGAAGTCTCTCCTATAATCCCTTTTCCTTTTTCATCTCTCTTAATTGGTGGGGTTGTAGACGGGGGTCGACTACCAGGGATCTGACTCATGTTATGTTGTGGACTAGTTGGGGCTTGATTCATGCTAGGCTTTGGACTGTTAGGTTGTGGACCAGTTGGGGCTTGATTCATGCTAGGCCTTGGACCTAAAATTCCTGGTCTAGAAGGTTTAGGTCCACGTGTGATAGACATTCTCTGGAATCTTTTATAGTCCTAGGCTAATTGATATGCTTTCTCTAGACTATAAACCTATCTCATAAATAATTCTTTTTGAATATCCACTCTCAGACCAGCTCTAAACTGGGATAAAGTGATAGACGAGTCTTCATTCACATTACATTGCATAAGATATTCATCAAATTTATCAATGTAATCATTTACAGATTCGGTTCCCTGGGTCAACCTTTGTCATTGATCCAGGAGTCGCTGTTGATAAGATGCAGGAAGATACTTCTCACGAAGCTTATCCTTCATCTCATCCCATGTTTCAGTGGGGTCCTGTCTCCTATGAGTGGCTAATCTTTGGACATTGTGCCAATATAATTTGGCTTAACCCAAAACCTCATTTGGGCAAACCTAACTTTCCTATCCTCAGACATATCATACCAAGTGAAATAATGGTCCATATCAACTTCCCAATCAATGTATTCTTTGGTGTCTAGGCGACCTTCAAAACTCGGGGCATCAACCTTAATACTCCTCATGATTCGTTCCTCCTGATCAATTGGGTTGCGATAAGGTCTAAGTATTTGATGACTACCTACATCAAAACCTAGATAATCATGTCGATCCCTAGGGTCAGGTTGAAGGGTATGAGTACGACCACCATCATAACCCGGGTAGTCATTTCGGTCTCTAGGATCTCTAGGATCTGTAATTTTTGATGAAGAGCTCTTAATAGGATGATTTGTGTTCACTAGTTGTTCCTCCTCAAGGGTTCCTACCCTTGCATCTAAAGATCCTAACTAGCTATCAATTGCTTCAAGTTTACCAATGATTCCCTGAAAGGCAGCTTCTAAACTGGGATCTATTTTGTTATCTAAGGAAGAAGGCTCTGACTGATACTTGATACCTGACCTAATTGTCATGCACAAGATTTTTTTTTTTACAAATAAATTTAAAAAATTGAAATTGACCCTAACCTAACCTATTGCTCTGATACCAAGTTGGTGCGGGACGGGCCGACAAATCCTAGACCTAAGGACCTTAATGAGGTAGGTGAAATAATTAATAAAGTAATTAAAGATAAAAACTAGCACATAATCAATCCCATTAAGAATTTAAACTAAGAAATAATCCTAGTCAAATCAAGATCCAATCTAGGAATTAACCTGATCGGCATGCACTGTCAAAATATTCGAGATATTAGACCGTTGATCATTAGGGAACGACCACTAGGTTAGGGCTATCCAATTTTAAAAAAATTAGATCTAATTAAATAAAAGATAATCCAGCAATTGATTAGATTAAGTTATCGAAGTGGTCTCACCTAAAACACGGAATATCATAAATTCTGGAAGAGTGAGATCGTCTAGAGGTAATCAAAATTCGGACAGTGGTTCATGAGCGAGATGGATCAGAAGCCGTCGGACTTTAAAAATTGGGCTTCATAAATCTTCGAAACTGCTTTGAGATCTATGCAGTTCAGAAGTCGGTAGTAGGGACGTGAAATGCTTTAATGTTCATGTTGAGCCTTTCTTCTCCACGGATCAACACCAAAAAAAATAGAGGCTGGAGGGCTTGTGGCTAGATTCACCGGTGTCGGTGTTGGGCGGTGACGATGGAACGGACGACAGTGGTCACGACGGAGGCATTGAGGTAGGGAACGGCTTGGGAGGGATTTCGTCGGTGGCACAGAAAGGAGTTCCTGCAGGAGGCTTCATGGGAGGGGCTTCGGCTACAGCGATGGCTTGCATGGGCGGAGACGGGGAGCGGAGGAGATGGACGAGCACGTTGGGTCGGAGCGAGATTTTCGATCGACGGGGTGGTTTGCTCAGTCTGTCGGACGAGAAGATCGGGAGGAATGGCATGGTCCTTCAACACCAGCGTGGGCAAGCCGGGGTGATGGGGTTCTGATTGGTGGCATGGCTGAAATGTAGAAGGGGCCGGACCACGGTGGATCAGGTGGCGGTGGAACGGCGACGGTCGTGTGGAGACTTCTGGATGGTTGGCAATAGTGGGATTATGGAGGCTTCGGAAGGATGATTCTCTGGTGTTTTAAGCAATAGAGAGGAAGGGGGGAACACAGAGGAGAGAGAGGAAGAACCAGGAATAGGGAAAGTAGAACCGGGAAGAGAGATGAGCGAGAGGACGGGGAGGAGTCGGGACACATCCTGATTTTTCTCAAAATATTCTTTGCTTACTTTCTTATTCCGATGATAAAAGACACCTTAAATAGGGTAAAATAATTGAAACTTCCCAACAAACTGGGAGATTCGATAAAACAACGATAAATCAAATCCTAAAACAAATTTATTCGAAACAAACTAATCTGAATAAACTAATCCTAAAAACTAAAACTCCAATCCTAAAACAACTTTCAATCAATCGAGATAAATCCTAAAAAACCCTGATATCCCAATTCCTCGTACATCGATAAAAAATTTACATTATCTTCATTTGGATATGCTCCAGGATTTATGCCACTCCGGGATGTGTGCTCATCGGCTCTAGAATCTTTGGCCCTAGGGTTTGGGCTGGGTTGGCTTTAAGTTATAGGCTGGCTTTTGGGTTGGGCTGGCTTCAAGTCTTGGGCTGGCCTGGGCTTCAGGTTCTGGGATGGGCTTCAGGTTTGATTTGGATTGCTTCAAATTCTGGGCTAGTTGATGTCTCCATCACACTTATGTTACTAACTATTTTTCAAGTGCTTTACAAGTTTTTGTAGGATAATCTCATTGCTAAATCACAATGCCTACAATCTTATTCTGTGTCATGAGTTGTGTTGTAAATGTGTCATGTAAAAAAAAGCTCAAAAAAATTAAAGAAATATTCTCGAAAAAGGTTATTTCTAAGTGTTTTCAAGCTTAAATTCCTTAGAATCAATTGTTGGTTGAGTTAGGAAGAATCTTGAATGATAAAATTTTACTAGATGAAATCTGGAGAAGAAACGAAAGCTTTACTAAAAAACTCATCCGAGCCAACTCAAGTAAAGGGAGCCGACTCTAGTTCATGGCATGCATGAAGGATTCTGGCATACAGAGATTCGAGCCGACTCATAGGAATGCGAGCTGACTTATCTAGTGCATCATTTCTTGAATTAGACAAGCGAGCCGATCCGAAGGAAGTCTGAGTCGACTCATCCATTCAATCAGGCATCCGAGTTGATCCTTCAAAGATTCAATACGACTGCTCCAGAGTCCATGAAAAATCAATTCTGAGAGAATAGCCAAGCGAGCCGACTCCAATGAGAAGAGCCGACTCCTCTAGCGTATAGTTTTGAAGACCTGTGAATCCGAGACGACCAAACTAAGGCAAGTCGACTCATCTAGAGTAAGGAATCAAGAATACTATGAAACTAAGCCAACCCGAATGAGGCGAGGTGACTCGACCATAACTTCTATGAGAATACGAGCTAACTCGAGGGATCCGAGCTGACTCAAAGGTCTATTCCAGGCACATAACGGCTAGTTCTAGAACTTCATTTTTGAATTTGAAAAGTGCTCCAACGATCAAATGTCACATCCCAATGGTCTACAATGACTATATCCACCTGAGAAGAGTACAAGACTCTATAAATGAGGGATTGGAAAAACTTTTGAAGAAGCTAATGCTTAAGTTGAACATTAAATAAGCTTGTGAGCAAGAGAGCACTAGAGAGCATTCAAGTCAATCTTTAAGACTTCACCAACTCAAATATGAAGATTGAAGCATACATTGAAGAAGTTGAAGAAGCCACTAAAGAGAATTAAAGTGCAATTAAGAAGGCTTATCTCGAGTTGAATCGGCAACCATCAGACAGCCTTAGTCTGTCATTTTGTTGCTTATTTTCTTTAACTCTTTTATGAGTTGTTGGATTATTGGTGAGCCCGGTTTAAAAATTAAGTAGGTTCTTGGTTAGCCTGTTCAAGACCAAGTGTGGGTTCTTGGTGTCCTGTTCAAAACCAAGTTGGGTTATTATTGACCTGTTCAAAATCAAATTGGGTTCTTGGTGATCCTGTGTAAAACCAAGAGTTGGGTTTTTGGCGAGCCTGGTTGAAAATCCAAGTTGGGTTTTGGATTATGAGCCTGGTAAAACAATTCGACTGTATTCCGGTGCTGAATATAATAAAAATCTCAAGTGGTATCTTGGATAGTACATGTAGGAGCAAGGGTGCTCCGAACTACTATAAATCTACCATATTTGCATTGTGCATTTCTGTTTGTGTTTACTTCCACCATTAATTATTTGAAACATAGCACCTACCACTAAAGTAGATTTAAAAAAGCATATATCTGATATTTTTTTTGAATTTCTAATTCACCTCCCTCTGAGGAAAGCTACCTGGGAAACAACTGGTATCAAAGCAGAGTCTCTAAATTTAATTAAAGTAATGATTGATGGCTCATCCCATGAGTACTTCTTTGGCTGAAGGCCAATCTACTAATAGACCTTCATTGTTCACTGGCACGAATTATTCATACTGGAAAGCTAGAATGAAGATATACATTCAAGTAATTGATTTTCAGTTGTGGAAGGTCATTCTTAAGGGTCCACAAATATCCATGATTAAAATTGATGGCGTGGATGTCCCAAAACCTGAAGAGGATTGGGATGAACACGACATGAAAATGAAAGAATTGAATGCCAAATCCATGAATTTACTATATTGTGTTTTGGATGCAAACGAGTTCAACCAAATTTCTATTTCTCATCTGCAAAAGAAATCTAGGATAAACTCGAAGTGACCCATGAAGGTACTTCCAAATTGAAGACCTCTAAAATCAATCTTCTAGTACATAGCTATGAATTATTGAAGATGGAACAAACTGAAACTAACTCTACCAAGTTTTCATGATTTATAGATATTATTAATGGGTTGAAAAGTCTTGGCAGGGTTTACTCAAATGCAGACTTGGTACAGAAGATTCTAAGATCACTTTCAAACAAATGGGATCCCAAAGTAACTGCCATCCAGGAAGCAAAAGATCTAAACACATTAACACTGGATGAATTGCTGGGCTCTCTCATCACACATGAATTGACCATGCAGCATAGAAATGAAGATGATCAGAAGAAGAAGAAAATAATAGCCTTCAAAGCTGCATCGGATTCAAAGAAAGAAGATGAGGAATCGGAAGATGATTACTCCTCCTCTGAAGATGATCTAGAAGATGAAGAAATAGCCATGGTTGTGAGAAGATTTAGAAGGTTTATGGGAAAGAAGAAAGGAAGATATTTTAGAAAGTTTCATAAGAAAGGGGAATATAGTAAGGACAAGGAAAAAGAAAAAGAGAAGAAACAAATGCCCACATGTTATGAATGTAAGAAACTAGGGCATAACCATCCCAACTATCCTTTACTAAAGAAAACTTTCAAGAAAAAAAAAAAGAAAAAGCTATGGTTGCCACTTGGAACAACAGTGAGGAGTCGACTTCAATGGAAGAAGAAGAGACCATAAAAACTGCAAACTTCTATCTTATGGGTCTCGAACACTAGATAACGTTCCCTGAACCTCAAATAGAATTTACTTTTGATGAATTAAATTCTACATTTCATGACTAATATTATCTGAGTATAAAAAAGCTGGAGTAAAGATTAGAGCTTTAAAGAATATCAATGATTCTTTACTAAAAGAAAAGGAAGAGATTTCAGAAAAGAACAAGATATTACAAAAAAAATTAAATATATTTTTTGGAAAAAATAAAGATTTGGAAATTGAGAAAAATATACATCTTGAGAAAAACAAAACTTTAAATATTGAAAACTCTGAATTAAAAAAGGAGGTTGAAAAACTCAAGCCATTGGTTGAAAAACTTACATTAAGTTCAAATAAACTTGAGTTGATTTTAAAGGAACAAAGAATTTCTCATAATAAGGCTAGAATTGGTTACAACTCTTTTAATGCAAAGGGAATTTCAGCTACCAAATTTATACCTTCAAAAGCTTATGTTCCAAAAGATTTATCTCGAAATGCTTTTGTATCAAATCCTTTAATATCCATTTCTAGAGCTTCAAAGTATATTTCTAAGTTTTCAAATCAAAAATCTTTGAAGTCAAATGTTTCTACATTTGCATAATATGCTTCTACTTTTAGAACTTCAAAGTTTATTTCTTTTCAAAATTCTAAAATTATTTGTTATGCATGCAAAGGGGTAGGACATAAGGCCTTTCAAGGCAATATTTTTAGAAATGCTAAAAGTAAACTAAGAAAGATTTGGGTTCCCAAAGGAATCACCTCTACTAACCTGCAAGGACCCAAGGTAGCTTGGGTACCTAAAGAAACTTGTTGATTGTTTTGCAGGAATGTCTTGCAGTCCAAAAATTAAAAAAAAGATGGTATCTAGATAGTGGCTGTTCAAGATATATGATGGGTGACAAGGATCAATTCATCATCCTAGAGATGAAAGAAGGAGGTTTGGTTACTTTTGGAGATAATGGCAAGGAGAAAATAATCGAAATTGGTAAGATCAAATTGACCCCCTCTACTTTTATTAAAAATGTATTGCTAGTAGACAAATTGAAGCATAACTTGTTAAGTATTAATCAATTATGTGATAAAAGCTTCAAGGTTGTCTTTGAATCATCTATGTGTATTGTAACAAACTCTCTAAATTATAGCAATAAATTCATTGGACATAGACTTGAAAATATTTATGTGGTAGATCTAAATGATCTAGCCATGTCTAGTAGTTCCAGCCTAGTAGCGATGAATGTTAAGACCAAGGAGTCTTGTCTACTTTGGCATAGATGATTGGTCATGCTAGCATGCATACTATTGCCAAGTTAATTTTTAAAAGTCTAGTTAGAGGTTTGCCTAAGTTTAAAGTTGATTCTGAATATGTTTGTGATGCTTGTCAAATGGGTAAACAAATTAGGATGAGTTTTAAATCCAAAATTATGATTTCAACTTCTAGACCCCTTGAGCTACTTCACATGGACTTATTTGGACTAACTAGGAGTACAAGCCTAAGTGGTATGAAATATGCTCTTGTGATAGTAGATGACTTTTCAAGATTTACTTGGGTCTTGTTTATTGCACACAAAGATGAAACTTTCAAAGTATTTCAAAAATTTCATAAGAAAGTTTCAAATGAGAAAAATCTTTAATCATATCTATTAGAAGTGATTACGATACTGAATTTGAAAATTAATTTTTCGATGACTATTGCATAGAAAATGACATTGATCATAACTTCTCTGCTCCTAGAACACCATAACAAAATGGTGTTGTAGAGAGAAAAAATAGGACTTTGGAAGAAATGGCTCGATCAATGTTTTGTGAAGGCAATCTTCCAAGATACTTTTGGGCAGAAGCGGTGAACTTATATCTTAAACCATCTTTTGATTTTTCCAATTCTAAAGAAAACCCCCTATAAGCTTTGGAATGAAAAGAAACATAATATTAATTACTTTTATGTTTTTAGTTCTAAATGCTTTGTACTGAATAATAGAAAGGATAATCTAGAAAAATTTGATGCTAAATCTGATGAAATAATTTTTCTTGGTTATTCATCACATAGCAAAGCATATAGAGTATTTAATAAAATAACTCTAATTGTAGAAGAATCAATGCATGTTATTTTTGATGAAACTAACCCCTCACCTTCAAAGAAAGAAGAGTGTATAGACAATGATGCAGGTACACTTCAAAAGGAAATGGAAGATATGAGCATACAAGAGAAACCAACTCAAGAAGGAGAAGAAGTGGTAAGTAAGGATCATACTGATCTACCAAGGGAATAGAGGTATGTAACTTCTCATCCAAAAGATTTAATCATAGGTGATCCTTCACAAGGTATTAGGACTAGGTCATCATATAGAGATACACATAATTACCTAGCCTTTGTATCACAAATAGAGCCACATAGCTTAGAAGAAGCTGAAAATAATCCAAACTGGATGATGGCCATGCATGAAGAACTGAACCAGTTTGAAAGAAACAATGTGTGGACTTTAGTTGATAGACCACCAGACCATCCCATCATAGAAACCAAATGGGTCTTAAAAATAAATTAGACGAACAAGGTAAAGTGATTAGAAATAAAGCAAGATTGGTAGCCAAAGGATATAACCAAGAAGAAGGAATAAATTTTGATGAAATTTATGCACCCGTAGCAAGACTAGAGGCTATAAGATTACTTCTTGCATTTGCTTGCTACATGAATTTCAAACTTTTTCAAATGGATGTGAAAAGTGCTTTTTTAAATGATTTTATTTTTGAACAAGTTTTTGTAGAACAACCACCATGTTTTGAAAGTCATGCTTTTCCAAATCATGTATTTAAACTTAATAAAGTATTGTATGGTTTGAAACAAGCATCTAAAGCCTGGTATAATAGACTAAGCAAATTCCTGCTTGAAAATAATTTTGCAAGAGATAATGTAGATAAAATTCTTTTTATCAAAAAGAAAGATAATGATATATTAGTTGTACAAATCTATGTAGATGATATTATATTTGGTGCAACTAATGAAGAACTTTGTGGAGAATTTGCTAAGTTGATGCAGGATGAATTTGAGATGAGTCTAATGGATGAATTAAACTACTTTCTTAAACTTCAAGTAAAACAATCAAAGGATGGGATCTTCATAAACCAAGCCAAATACATCAAAGAAATTATCAAGGAGTTTGGTATGGAGACAAGCATAGAAATGAGCACACCCATGAGCTCTACCTATAGATTGGAAAAAGATGAAGATGGCAACAACATTGATCAAAAGCTCTATCGAGGTATGATCGGATCACTATTGTACTTAACTACTAATAGACTTGATATCTTATTTAGTGTATGTGTTTGTGCTAGATTTCAATCTAATCCTAAAGAATCACATATGCTTGCAATAAAAAGAATTATAAGATATCTAAGAGGAACAAAAAATTTAGGTCTATAGTACTCAAAGCAATCTTCATTAAATTTGATTGGATTTTCTGATATTGATTATGGTGGATACAAAATAGATAAAAAAAGTACTAGTGGTACATGCCAATTTCTAGGATTGAATTTAATCTCATGGCATTGTAAGAAATAAAACTTCGTAGCACTATCTAATGCTAAGATAGAATATATTGCTGCTGGGAGTTGTTGTGCACAAGTATTATGGATTAAACAATAACTAGAAGACTTTGGTGTTACACAATCTAAAATTTCTATCAAATGTGATAACAAAAGTACTATAAATTTGTCAAAAATTCCAATTCAGCACTAAAAAACAAAGCACATTGAAATAAGACACCATTTCATAAGAGAATAAGAGATCCTGTTTTAAATGGTGAAATTGAATTAGAATTTATTCCAACTGAAAACCAACTTGCTGACATCTTCACTAAACCTCTCAATCAAGATAGATTTGAAATGATTAAAGGAGAATTAGGACTTTATGACCCTTTTTAGAAAACTTAACCTAATCTCTTCAAAATTAAGAAAACTTTATCTAGAAAGCCTCCTACATCATATCAAGAACTTTTACTATCTCTCCTTGTAAATTTCTGCCATTGAATTTCAATTTTGAACCTTTTTGACTTTTCTGGAGAGTTCTGGTTCGAGTTAACTTGAGCTTTTATGCTCAAGTTGAGTCGACTCGAATTCGTGATTAAGTCTTTTATATCTCTGCTCGAGCCGACTCGAGCAAATTAGGGCTTGCCGAGCCGACTCGGATGTTGGGCAAGCAATCTTTTATTAAAGCGGTAGGACTTAATCTAGGATTTTATGCTTTGATTGTTCACTCTTGCTAGATGACAACCCTTGCTCCAACATGAAAATACCTTCCATCCTTCAAAACCTACCTTTTCTAGCTCAAATTCTTGCATTCTTCTTGAGCTCGTGCAATGGCTCCGAAATGGGCTATCGGCAAGAGATCAAAATGAGTCGAACCTTCTATTGAAAAGGAGGACCAAGAGATGGTAGGAAGAGCCAGCTTGGTCAGTTAAAGTGGAAGAACAAGAAGTGGAACCAATTGCAGCATCTTCTCCTCCAACACAAATTATTTCCATGACCAACAGACCCGTGACAAGTGGAAGATGGATAATCTTCACATTCTCGAAAGAGTTAGGGCTTCGGATTGGAGATTTGATTGAAGACCAGGGCAGGAGTTTCTTCTATTCCTTAAATGTTCCAACATATCCCAGGGCTTTGGTAAGATGTTTTTATGAAAATTTAAGATTGGAAGAGTAGCATGTTGAGTTTGTAGTTAAGGGAAAGAGGATTACAGTGACAGAGGAAAGATTAAGTAGCTTGCTTGAAATGCTAAATGAAGGGTTAAAGCATTTAGTTATGAAAGATAAATTGAAAACCCTCAAGACAAATTTAAATAGGGCTGATGCATGTGGTATTGGGAATGTGATGGCTAATACTATGTCCCTTGAAATGAGATTACTGCACAACTTTATAAGTAAGATCTTTCTCCCAAGAACTAGCAGGTTTGATTAGATAAGTGAGAGAGATCTCAGCTTTATGGGACATCTAATTAAGGGGGAGGCCCTCAATTTACCTCATATTATGCAACTCCAAATGAAAGAAACAATCAGAAAAGTGAAGGCCTGTTTGCTGTATGGAATGGTTCTTACTTTGTTTTTCCAGGCCTCCAGGGTGAACTTAGATGGTGAGGATGGTAAGACACTTCATCACACTAATACCTACTCCTCCAAATCTTTGCAAAGAATGGGATACCAACTAACTGAAAAAGCTTGGAGGAAGAAAAAATCAGATCAGAGAGCTATTGGATCTTCTAGCAGTGATGAGGATGTTGATGATGAGGAGCAGCTACCTGCGGAGATTATCAGTACTGTTGCTACTGAGCCTACTATTCATGATGCTATGGAGTTAGAGCATAGAGAGTATGGGAGTCCCAGGATCTCTCCAGCATCTCCATCAGCACCAGCATCTCCACCAGCACCTGCATCTCCACTGGCTCTACCACATGCACCTTCTGTGACTTCATCTACTCAAGGACCATCTGCTGACACTTCAGGAGCTTCATTGTCTCAAGACTTCATTGCAGATTAAATGATACTACTTACTCAGACCCTGACCAGTACTTTTGGTTCGATGTTTGGTGACCTTCGTCAAACAATTGAAACCAAACTTGAGGACATATGTGGTGAGATTAGACATCTTCATTCCAGGGTGGATAGTGTTCAGTCCATAGGACCTGCACCACACGTGGATCTACAATCTATCACAGATTCTTTCAAGGTGACTTCTAGAGACATTAAAAAATTTGTTGATCATAGTATTGAAGAATTCAGAACTGAGTTAAGAGAAATGAGCTACAGGATGTGTTCTATGGAACATGGAAAGAAAGTAGAAGAGACTACACCAAAGGGATAGGAATTCTTAGAGCTGAATTTGGAAGATTGAGAGGGTCCGCAGAGGCATTTGCCAAAGCCCAAGCAAGTGAGCTAGTTGCACTCAATACTGGAATCAGGAAGATGGAAGAAGAGCTCAATTTGGTCTGGATAACTGTTAGTCGCTATCCACTACTGTTATAGCAGCCTACTCTTCTACTCCCAGTCAGTAGGCACCTTATCCTAGATAGCCTGCACCATACTTTAGATAGTCTCCACCTCAGTCTACTCAGCCTCCACCTTTTGTTGATCCTATCTCTTCCATACCACCATCTGGACCATCCACTAAAATTAAGGAAGAACCTATTGTAGAACTGCCTAGTGATAGTGACTAGGCTAATGTTTGTATTTTTTGCCTTCAAAATTTTTGTAATCTGTATTGAACAACCTTGAATGCAATGAAATTCTATGTTTCTTATGTTTGTAATGTGATCTGTGGAATGAATGGTATTACTAATGTGATCTATGTATGCAACTCAAGCTAAATTTAAATTAGAATATCAAAATTTCTTTGAGAAAGTCAAATTATCTCAAACAATCTTATCAATCTTTTAATTCTATTTTAAAAACCATGCTTTATGTACTTAACAAAAGGGGAGAATGTCTTTAATTGAATAACCTTTTGATTAATGACAAAAAGGGGGAGAATGATATATGTATGAATATGCATGGAAAAAATACAAGGAGAAGAATGATATAAATATTGAAAAATTGGAAACTTGCTTATTTTTGCTCTGACAGATTTGCTCTGATTGCTCTGACATATATTCAACTTAATTATTCTGATACAATTTGAATTGCTCTAATACATTATGAATGGCTATCCATTATTAGCTCTGAACAAGCTCTAATATGGTATAGCTCTGATACATTATAGCTCTGATACATATTGAAAGATGAACAAGCTATGATATATACTGAAAGCTCTGATATATATTGAACATATTTCTAAAGCTTTGATACATTGTTTATATACAAGCTCTGATTTATATTAAACTTATTCCTAAAAGGTCTGATACATATTGATCTTATCTCAAAAGCTATGATACATTATCAAATTCATTCAAATACATTTCGATATACAACTCATACATGTCTATACTTATTTGTAAATATACTTTTACATGCAATTGTAAAGCTTTTCCATGCCCGTTGTTTTGTCAATATCAAAAAGGGAGGGATTGTTGACCCCTTGAGTGATTTTGATGATAATAAAATATTGGAGCATGCACTTATGTTACTAACTACTTTTCAAGTGCTTTACAAGTTTTTGTAGGATAATCTCATTACTAAATTTCAACGCCTACAATCTTATTATGTGTCATGAGTTGTGTTGTAAATGTGTCATGTAAAGAGAAGCCCAAAAAAAATTAAAAAATATTCTCAAAAATGGGTTACTTCTATGTGTTTTCAAGCTTAAATTTCTTATAATCAATTGTTAGTTAAGTTGGAAAGAATCTTGAATGATAAAATTTTACTGGATGAAATCTGGAGAAGAAATGAAAGCTTTACTGAAAAACTCATCCAAGCCGACTCAAGTAAAGGGAGCTGACTCTAGTTCATGGCACACAAGAAGGATTCTGGCATGTAAAGATCCAAGCCGACTTGTAGAAACCTGAGCTGACTCATTTAGTGCAACATTTTATGGATCAGATGGTGAGCCGACCCGAAGGAAGTCCGAGCTGACTCATCCATTCAGTCAGGCATCTGAGTCGACCCTTCAGAGATCCGAGCCGATTGCTCCAGAGTCCATGAAAAATCAGTTATGAGAGAATAGCCAAGCGAGCCGACTCCAATGAAAAGAGCTGACTTCTCTAGAGTATAGTTTTGAAGACATGTGAATCCGAGCTAACTCGAACTAAGATGAGCTGACTCATCCAGAGTAAGGAATTAAGAATACAGTGAAACCGAGACAACCCGAATGAGGCGGGTGACTCGACCAGAACTTCTCTGGGAATCCGAGTCGACTCAAGGGATCCGAGCCAACTTGAAGGTCGATTCCAGGCAGGTAATGGCTAGTTTCAAAACTTCATTTTTGAATTTGAAAAGTACTCCAATGGTCAAATGTCACATCCTAATGGTCTACAAAGACTATATCCACCAGAGAATAGTACAAGCTCTATAAATGAGGGATTGGGAAAACTTTTGAAGAAGCTAATGCTTAAGTTGAACATTAAATGAGCTTGTGAGCAAGAGAGTACTAGAGAGCATTCAAGTCAGTCTTCAAGACTTCACCAACTCAAATTTGAAGCTTGAAGCATACATTGAAGAAGTTAAAGAAGCCACTAAAGAGCATTAAAGTACAATTAAGAAGGCTTCTTTCGAGCTGAATCGGCAACCATCAGACAACCTTAGTCTTTCATTTTGTTACTTATTTTTTTTAACTCTTTTGTAAGTTGTTGGGTTATTGGTGAGCCCGGTTTAAAAACCAAGTAGGTTTTTGGTTAGCCTATTCAAAATCAAGTGTGGGTTCTTGGTAATCCTATACAAAACCAAGTTAGGTTCTTGGTGATCCTGTTCAAAACTAAGTTGGGTTCTTGATGATCTTGTGTAAAATCAAGAGTTGGGTTTTGGTGAGCCTAGTTGAAAAACCAAGTTAGATTTTTGGTGAGCCCGGTTTAAAAACCAAGTTGGGTTTTGGATTGTGAGCCTGGTAAAATAGTCCACTATATTCTGGTGGTGAATATGGTGGAAATTCCAAGTGGTATCTTGGGTAATGGACGTAGGAGCGAGGGTGCTCTGAACCACTATAAATCTGTTGTGTTTGCATTGTGCTGTTTCTGTTTGTGTTTACTTTCGCTGTTAGTTATTTGAAACACAGCACCTACCATTAAAGTAGATTTAAAAGAGCACATATTTGATAAATTTTTTAAATTTCCAATTCACCCCCCTCTTGGGAAAGCCACTTGGGAAACAAGTGGTATCAGAGTAGAGTCTCTGAATTTAATTAGAGTAAAGATTGATGGCTCATCCCATGAGTACTTCTTTGGCCGACGGCCAATCTACTAATAGACCTCCACTATTCACTGACATGAATTATTCATACTAGAAAGCTAGAATGAAAATATACATTCAAGCAGTTGATTTTCAATTATGGAAGGTCATTCTTAAGAGTACACAAATATCCATGATTAAAATTAATGGCATGGATGTCCTAAAACCTGAAGAGGATTGGGATGAACACGACATGAAAATGAAAGAATTGAATGCCAAAGCCATGAATTTACTATATTATGTTTTGGATGCAAACGAGTTCAACCAAATTTCTATTTCTCATCTATAAAAGAAATATAGGATAAACTCGAAGTGACCCATGAAGGAACTTCCAAATTGAAGACCTCTAAAATCAATCTTCTAGTACATAGCTATGAATTATTGAAGATGGAACAAACTGAAACCATCTCTGCCATATTTTCATGATTTATAAATATTATTAATGGGTTGAAAAGTCTTGGCAGGGTTTACTCAAATGTAAACTTGGTATAGAAGATTCTAAGATCACTTCCGGACAAATGGGACCCCAAAGTAACTGCCATCCAGGAAGTAAAAGATCTAAACACATTAACACTGGATGAACTGCTGGGCTCTCTCATCACACACGAATTGAGCATGCAGCATAGAAATGAGGATGATCAGAAGAAGAAAAAAATAATAGCCTTCAAAGCTGCATCGGATTCAAAGAAACAAGATGAGGAATAAGAAGATGATTACTCCTCCTTTAAAGACGATCTAGAAGATGAAGATATACCCATGGTCGTGAGGAGATTTATAAGGTTTATGGAAAAGAAGAAAGGTAGATATTTTAGAAAGTTTCATAAGAAAGGGGAACATAGTAAGGACAAGGAAAAAGAAAAAGAGAAGGAACAAATGCCCATATATTATGAATGTAAGAACCAGGGCATATCCCTCCCAACTGTCCTTTACTGAGGAAAACTTTCAAGAAAAAGAAAAAGAAAGGTATGGTTGCCACCTGTGTTGACTTCGTTATTGATTTTGATGATAATCAGAATGCTTAAGTATAAGTTGAGCGCTAATTATTTCTTTGAAGTGTATTTTTATAAAAAAAGGTGCTCATTAATTCAACAAAATTTGATTAATTGTCAAACAATAAAAAAATCCCAACTATGGATGAAAGATCAGTTTAAAGTGGACTTTAGTAGTTGAATAATGCTTAAAAGGATACAAGAATTCAACACAATTTGGTTTCAGCAAAAGTTAAGGTATTTTTGAAGAAATCTCAGTCAAGTGTCGACTCATGATAGTGGAAGTGTCGACTCAAGCCGGTATGCAGAAAGAGTTTCAGATGGTATGGCCAAAGTGTCGACTCATACCAGTCAAGTGTTGACTCAAAGTGTCAACTCAAAGATCGACTCATCACCTGAGATTTTTTTGTTACAGAACTTGCTAAAGTTGAAGACTTGCCTGAAGTGTCGACACATGGATGTCAAGTGTCGACTCAAAGTGTTAACTCACTAGAGTAAGTATCGACTCGACTGAGAATTCCAAAAAGCTTCATTGAAGATATTTTAACTAGGTGTCGACTCATAGAATGCAAGTGTCGACCATAAGAGTCGACTCATAGCTTGAAGTGTCGACACTTGGAGTTCTGGGAACAGTAATGGTTAGTTTTTTAAATGCAAAACTTGCTCCTCTTGGCTCCCAATGGCTAGTTTTTCATGTCTAACGAACATAAACCGATTTTGAGGCCTTGGGAAGGTATTTAAATGATTCAAATCAAATCCAAACATAGGAGAATCAAGAGGATCAAGAGAGGAACACCAAGAGAAAGAAAAAGCAAGTGTTTTCACTCAAATTCATTGAAAAAAACTACCTTCAAGCAAAAAAAAGTCTCCAAGCATTTAAGAGCTTTCAAGAGTATTCAAGTTCAACCTTCTTGAGCATTAATAGAGGCTTCATCAAGTTGAAGACAATACTACATCAAAGCTTCAAAGAGAAATACGCTTTTATTAGAAAGCTTTTATTGTTTCTTTACTTCAAACTTATTCTTGTTGTAAAGGTTTTTGGTTAGCCTATTAGAAAACTAAGGAGGTTATTGGTTAGCCTTGAAAACCAATTAGGTTCTTGGTTAACCTGCAAAATCAAGGAAGGTTGTTGGTGAGCCTTAAAACCAATTAGGTTCTTGGTTAGCCCGAAAAACCAAGTGAGGTTTTGACTTGTGAGCCTTGTGAAAACAAGTCGGGTTTGATTACTGAGCCCGGAAAACTAATCGACTGTAATCGATTGAGATTAAAGTAAATTTCCAAGTGGGCCTTGGAGAGTGGATATAGGTGCATTGGAAAGCATCGAACCACTATACTTGTTTTGTGTTTGTGATTGCTTGTATTTTTAATTTGCTCTTATTTTTATTGCTTTTATATTTTTGCTGCATACTCACTAAGAGCACTTTACACTTGCATTTAAGTTTTTAGAAATCCAATTCAGCCCCCATCTTGGGTTGCTTACTGGGCAACAAGTGGTATCAGAGTCCTGTTCTCAATGTATAGGTCTAACCACCTTGAGTAAAGATCTATGGCAGCCCCTATTGCTACTAGTGTAGTTGAAGGACAAGCCTCAAATAGACCTCCATATTTCAATGGAATAAATTATATTTATTGGAAAACTAGAATGAGAATTTACAAGCATTCAATTGATTATAATTTGTGGAAGGTTGTTGATAAGGGTCCTCATGTTCCTTCGATTGTTGTTAATAGTGTTTCCATCCCAAAGCTCGAAGAGGATTTGGATGAAAATGATATTAAACAATCCGAGATCAATGCGAAAGCAATGAATCTCCTTTATTATGCATTAGATCTTAGTGAGTTTGATAGGATTTTTATATGCATATCTGCTAAGAAAATATGGGACACACTTGAAGTTATCCATGAGGTACTGATCAAGTAAAGAACACTAAAGTAAGCATATTAGTGCATACTTATGAAATGTTCTAAATGGAACCAAATGAATCTATCACTAACATGTACACTAGATTCACAAACATAGTAAATGGCATGAGAAACTTAGAAAAAATTATGTCTAATGTTGATCTTGTCAACAAAATTCTTAGGTCACTTCCAACTTCATGGGATCCAAAGATGACCACCATATAAGAAGCAAAGGATATTGACAAATTACCCTTGGAGCAGCTGGTGGGATCGCTCATGACTTATGAGCACAATTTAAAGCAAAAATCTATGGATATGGATAAAAAGAAAAAGGGGATAGCCTTCAAGTCTACTATTCAAGAAGAATCCTCAAATGAAGAATCAGAGGAAGAAGAAAAAGATGAGAGTGAGGAAGCACTTTTAGCAAAGAAATTTAGAAAATTTATAAAAAGAAGGAAGTTCCCTTACAAGAAAAGGTTCTAAACAACTAAAGAGAAGGGAAAAGAAAAGGAAAAAAGAAAAGGAGAAGGAGAAGGAGATACCTACATGCTTTGAATGCAAGAAGCCCGGATACTACAAATTGGACAGTCCTCTTCTAAAGAAATCAAAAAAGAAGCTTGGAAGAAAACTATGATGGCAACCTAGAGTGATAGTGAAGACTCTAGCTCAGAGGAAGAACAAGCTGAAATTGTAAATCTATGTCTCATGGCACATCAAGAACAAGAAGAGGTAATTTCTGATACTGAAGTAGACTTTATCTTTGATGAATTGAAAAATGCATTTGATGAATTAGTGCATGATTACAAATTGATTTTATCTAAAAATAGAAAATTGAAAAAGCATGCAAATAGTTTTTTACATGAAAAAATTCTTTGTTAAATGAAGTTAGTGAATTGAAAATTAAACTTGATATTTTAGAAAATAAAAATAAGGCTTTAATAATGGAAAATGATGTTTTGAAAAGACCTAAAACTATCATTTCAAATGGTGATCTTTTAAAGAAAAACAAAGATTTAGAAATAGAAAATAAAAACTATAAAAATAAACTTGATAAAATGAAATCCTTTATTGAAAAGTTTACTTATAGTTATGAAAAACTAAATCTTCTTTTAAACAACCAAAGAACTATTTTTAACAAAGCAGGATTAGGATACAAACCTCAAAAATAGCAAAAGTATCTGAAAAACTTTTTTATACCTGCATCATCAAGTATTACATATTTTTCATGCAAAAATCAATGTCACAAAGCTTTTCAATGTAACATGAGAAAAGTCAATATTTTTGGAAAGGTTTGGGTTTCAAAAGAAACCAATTTATGTACTAACCCTAAGGGACCCAAGTTGATTTGGGTACCTAAAAATAAAACTTGATTTATTTTTCAAGTGTGTCTTGCAACCAAGGAAAATAAAATACTATGGTATCTTGATAGTGGTTGCTCAAGGCACATGATAGGAGATGTGAAGCAATTCACTTCTCCTAAAGTAATAAATAGAAGGAGTGTGACCTTCGGTGATAATGGTAAAGGAAAAATCATTGGTATTGTTAAGGTTCACATCTCACCTTCTACTTGTATTAGTAATGTACTCTTAGTTGAAGATTTAAAGCATAATCTTTTAAGTATTAGACAATTTTGTGATAAAGTTTTCAAGTTATTTTTAAATCATTTTATTTCATGATTGCTAGTCCTGATAAAAATGGAGTAAAATTCATTGAAAAAAGGCATGTTAATAATTATTGATAGATTTAGATAATCTATCCTTGCCTAATGGAGAATGCCTAGTTGCAATGAATTCACTAAAGATGAGACTAGTTGGCTTTGGAATAGAAGACTAGGATATGCTAGTATGCACTTACTTTCCAAACTTTGCAAAAAGAATTTAGTAATAGATTTGTCGAAACTTAGTTTTGAAAAAGATAAAGTTTGTCAAGCTTGCCAATTTAGAAAACAAGTTAAAACATCTTTCAAACCTAATGGTTTTGTTACTACTAGTAGGCCATTAGAACTACTCTATATGGATCTCTTTGGACCAAATAGAACATCCAGTCTAGGAGGCAAGAGATATGGATTGGTTATAGTAGATGATTTTTTAAGGTTTACATGGGTATTCTTTCTTACTCATAAAGATAAATTATTTTCAGTATTTGTGAAGTTTTATCAAAAGATTTCTAATGAAAAAGGTACTTCAGTTATTTGCATACATAGTGATCATGGTTCTAAATTTGAAAATCAAGATTTTGAAAATTTTTGTAATGAGAAAAGTATTAAACACAATTTTTCTGCACCTAGGACACCTCAGTAGAATGAGGTAGTAAAAAGAAAAAATCATATTTTAGAAGAAATGACACGTACTATGCTTTACGAAAATGATTTGCCAAGATATTTTTGGGTTGAAGCAATTAACACTGCTTGTTATATTTTGAATCATGTTTTAATTCGCCCTATTTTAAAGAAAACTCCTTATGAACTTTGGAATCAAAGAAAACCAACTTTAAAGTATTTTCGAGTTTTTGGTTGTAAATGTTTCATTTTAAATAATGGTAACGATAATCTTGAAAATTTTGATGCCAAGTCTGATGAAGGTATCTTTCTAGGATATTCTACATTAAGCAGGGTATACATAATTTTTAACAAAAGAACCCTAGTTATAGAGGAGTCTGTACATATAGTTTTTGAAGAGTCTACTGACAAATCCTCTAGAAAAGATGATACATCTGATGCATGTGCAGGTGTTGAAAAGCTAAAGAAGCTAACATTGGAAGATCAACCCTTGCAACAAAGTGAAGAAGATCAAGATAAATGTAAAAGAGAAGAAGCCATACAATCCACACCAAAGCATCAAGATCTACCTAAGGAGTGGAGGTATGCTCATGGACATCCTAAAGAATTAATCCTAGGTGATCCCTCTAAAGTGGTAAGAACTCGATCTTCAATTAGAAATGAATGTGATTATATTGCTTTTGTTTCTTAAATAGAGCCAAAATATTTTGAAGATGCTGAAAAAGATCCTAACTGGATAAATTCTATACAAGATAAACTAATTCAGTTTGATAGAAATAATATTTGGATATTAATAGAAAGACCATCAAATGTTTTTATTATTGGCACAAAATGGGTGTTTAGGAATAAATTAGATGAAAATGAAATTGTAACTAGAAATAAAGCTAGGGTAGTTGCCAAGGGCTACAATTAGGAGGAATGAATTGATTTTGATGAAACCTTTGCTCCTGTTGCTAGACTTGAGGCAATTAGACTACTATTAGCATTTGCTTGTTTTATGAATTTCAAACTTTTTCAAATGGATGTTAAAAGTACTTTTTTGAATGGTTACATAGCAGAAAAAGTTTTTGTAGAATAACCACCTAGTTTTGAAAATCATTCACATCCTGATTATGTTTACAAATTGCACAAAGCACTTTATGGTTTAAAGCAAGCACCCCGAGCATGGTACGAAAAGACTCAGCAAGTTTTTGATTGAAAATGAATTCTCTAGAGTCCATGTTGACGCAACCTTATCTCTAAAAAAGAAAATGATGATTTATTGGTAGTACAAATCTATGTTGATGATATTATTTTCGGTGCTACTAATGAAATCCTTTGTCAAGAGTTTGCTAAGCTTATGCAAGGTGAGTTCGAAATGAGCATAATGGGAAAACTCAATTTCTTTCTCGGACTCCAAATCAAGCAAACCAAAGATGGAACCTTCATCAACCAAGCTAAGTATACAAGAGAAATCTTAAAGAAGTTTGGGATGGAGACTACTAAGTCAATAGGTACACCTATGAGCCCCTCTTGTAAACTTGATAAAGATGAGCATGGTAAATCTGTTGATCAAAAATTATATAGAGATATGATTAGCTCTTTATTATATTTGACTACCAGTAAAGCAGATATAATGTTCAGTGTATGCATGTGTGCTAGATATTAGTTTGATCCTAAAGAGTCTCATTTGTTGGTTGTTAAGTGCATTATTAGATACTTATCTAGTATGATTGATCTTGGTTTGTGGTATTCTAGAGACTCATCTGCTGATTTAATTGGTTTTTCTGATGCTGATTTTGTTGGATGTAAACTTGATAGAAAAAGTACTAGTGGAACTTGCCAATTTTTTGGAGTTAACTTAATCTCCTGGTTTAGTAAGAAACAAACTTCAGTTGCACTATCCATAATTGAGGTTGAGTATATTGCAGCAGGAAGTTGTTGTGCTCAAATCTTGTGGATTAAGCAACAACTTGAAGATTTTGGAATTAAATTAACTAAGATACTCATTAAATGTGATAATACTAGTACAATATGCTTAACTAAAAATCTTGTTCAGCATTCTAGAAGTAAGCATATTAAAATTAGGCATCATTTTATTAGAAATCATGTTGAAAATAATGATGTTGTGCTTGAATTTATTTCTACTGAATTACAATTAGCTAATATATTGACTAAGCCTCTTCAAGAAGATCGGTTCAGTATGATTAAAAGAGAGCTTGGGGTCATCAATCTTTTTGTTTAAAAATTCTACACTTTGATCCATGAAAGATCAATTTAGATATCAATCATATTTAATTTTATTGAATTTCACCATAATTCTATTGATTTTGATCAATGCTTCATTTTCTATTTTCATCATTTTAAGTCGAAATGTCGATACTTGGCCCTGTGTCGTGAGTCAACACTCGGACAGCAACAGACCGAGATAAAAACCGAAATTAGATATTTTTGTGATCTTTTCTCTCCCAAATTGAGCCGACACCTGCCATAACTGTGTTCTATCCACTTCTTCCCTCCAATTTTCAACTCTCCCTCAAATTCTCGATTAGGATAGTTTTGGTTCACCACAATCCCTCTTCCATTTCATTTTTTTTGATAATTGAAACCTTAGATTTCCTCTCCTCTTTTGCATCAATCCTTGATTTTATGGAATGGGGCCTAGGAAGCAAGTTGTCCGTCATCCTCGGCCATCCAATCAAGAAGAAGAAAGAAGAACTAAGGCCATACATGAAGCCAGTGCACCAGATGCCCCTGCTCGACCTCTTTTTCCTATGGTTAGTCAGATGGGTACGAAGACCATCGTCAGAGGATGCCATGTGGAATTCGCGTTCATCGACTAGCAGTATTTTTGAATAAGCTAGTGGCTCAGGGATGCTGGTTTGGTTCCATTTTACTCTTTGACAGAGAGATTTTACCCAGGCTTGATACAAGAGTTCTATGGATCTTTAGCCCAAGGCAGTGATGGATGGGTTGCATAGGTCTGTGGCATAGATGTCCCAGTGATAGCAAAGATTTTGAGTAGAGTATGGGATATACCAATAAGAGGATCTGTGGTTGATAGCTTAGTAGATAGATTTAGTGGTCTCCGATGTATCTTCGAGATAGATGACATGCCTGAGGGAGCCACTATTGTTGCATCCAAACTTCTAGCTGAGATGAGGTTGCTGCATCATATCATAGCCCGGATCCTTCTACCAAAGACCGGCTATTTCGACTTCATCATAGAGAGAGAGCTGCTAGTGATGGTGTCTTTGGTTCACCATGCTCCTATTAGCCTACCAGTACTTATGGTACATCAGATGACGGACGCATCTATGAGTCAGAGACTGTGTTTGCCCTACGGGATGGGATTAACTTTGCTCTTCAGAGCTTATGATGTTGTTATGGATGATGAGCCTTACCGGATGTTACTGCACACTGATGTCTATGACATCAGATCTCTTCATTGGATGGGGTATCAGCTAGTCAGAGGCCAGTAGAGACGACGAGTATCAAGTCAGGCCGCTGACAAAGATGAGGATCTAGTAGAGGAGGAGCACATATTTTTGGGTGAGGCAGGACCTTCAGAGACACACATTGACATGCCTGAGATTCAGCCCGAGCCTTCAGCATAGCTAGAGCCTACTCCTCAGCTTGAGCCAGCACGATCAGATATTTCAGGAGATTCTAGAGTCTTGAGGACAGAGTCACTCACATTGAGACAGAGATTATGATCATTCATCAGCAAGTCAACAGTTTTATTATAAAGACTAGAGAGAGCCATCGAGGTTTGAGAGATGGGATCTCTGCCATTCTGTCCACTTTGAGCAGACCCTCTTCTGGGAGTGTTCCCGTTTCTTCGGCTCCAGTTGATATTGCTCTAGTTCCACCTACTCCGGGACCAGACATCGATGGTGATCATGATGATGATGTGACTGACTCTAACAAGTTTGACTTTCCAGTGTGATGATAGAGCCAGTGCCGGAGATAGCAGCTGACCCTCCTAGGAGTCCCATTCATGATCCATTGAGTTCATCCTTCCATACTCCTATCCTACCCACACCTCCTTCTAAACCAGCCGATCATTCTACTATTCCTATACTCACACCTATCATTTCTTTAGTTGATACACCTATTGTTGATTCTCCATCATTGCATACATCTTTCCTTATCTGGGAACTAGGATTTTATACTCCTAGTTTCCATCATCTTGATTCCGGTCCTTTATTTGATCATACACCACATCCTATAGTTTTCGAGATTGTCACTCCGATCAGTTCTTCTCCTGCTGTTGACATAGCCTATACCTCTTCTGTTCTAGCTAGAGGGAGGACTTATGTTAAACATAGAGGACGAGATCGTCGTGTTCCATCCAGACTGACCAAGACTCGTCTTCGTGATATTCGATCTATGTGGCCTCGATCTCATGCTTCTACTGAACTAGACCGATTGAGATTGGATCCTCAGATGATGAGGATGATGCTTAGGATAGTCTCAATATTTAGATAGTTTACATTTCTGCACTTGTTGTATGTTTCTTTTGATGTTTATTTACTTTTATGTATCAATCTTGTATCAAATGAATGAAACATTTTTTTTCTACTTCATGTTATGGCTTTGAATGAATGAAATGCATTACTTAACTTTAGTGATTTAATGTTCTTACATTTATGTTCGCATTGATTGCCTTCTTCCTTCCTTTTTAATGATAACAAAAAGGGGGAGAAATGAGTATAAATGTGAATGATGAAATAAGAGATAAGTTTTTTTTTAAAAAAAAATGCTTTGAAAAATGAGATAAGTTTTTAAATTTTGAAAATTTCTGTTCATTTAGTAAGGGGGAGTAATCCCTCCTTTAAATTGAAAATTTATTTTGCTAAAATTCTCATCTCTAAATCTTACTTTTAGATGCTTAAATTTCAGCTTACTATCATTTAAAGATTTTCAAAAATCAATTTTATAGATCATCTCTTTAGGGAGAGTATCTATACTCTTCATAGTATTCTATTGCTGAATTTATTACTCTTGAGCATGTTTTCTTTAGAGTATCATGATACATGAATTTATTTCATATATATGTTTTAAACTCTGATACTCTTAGCTCAAATCAGTTTCAAAAGAGAATTTTAAAATCTACAATGAACATCTCTTTTCGTATTTCAATACCTATTGCAATAAGCTCTATGCATATTGAAATTTTTTTTTAAAAAGCTTATTATATAATTTATACTTAAAGATTTTGTCATCATCAAAAAAGAGAAGATTGTTGACTCCGTTATTGATTTTGATGATAAGCAAAATTCTTAAGTATAAGTTGAGTACTAATTATTTCTTTGAAGTATGTTTTTATAGAAAAATGTGCTCATCAACAGAACAAAATTTGATTGATTATCAAATAATGAAAAAGTCCCAACTATGGATGAAAGATCAATTTAAAGTGGACTTTGGTAGTTGAAGAATGCTTAAAAGGACACAAGATTTAACACAATTTGGTTACAGCAAAAGTTAAGATATTTTTGAAGAAATCTCGGTCAAGTGTCGACTCATGATAGTGGAAGTGTCGACTCAAGCCGGTACACAGAAATGGTTTCAGATGGTATGGCTAAAGTGTCGACTCATACCAGTCAATTATCGACTCAAGGATCGGCTCATCGCTTGAGACTTTTTTGTTATAGAACTTGCTGAAATTTAAGACTTGCCTGAAGTGTCGACACATGGATGTCAAGTGTCGACTCAAAGTATCGACTCACTAGAGTAAGTATCGACTCGTTTGAGAATTTCAGAAAGCTTCATTGAAGATATTTGAACTAGGTATCGACTCACAGCTTGAAGTGTCGACACTTGGAGTTCTGGAAACAGTAACGGCTAGTTTTTCAAATACAGAACTTGCTTCTCTTGGCTCCTAATGGCAAGTTTTTCATGTCTAATGGCTATAAACTGACTTTGAGGCCTTGAAAAGGTATTTAAATGATTCAAATCAAATCTAAATAGAGGAGAATCAAGAGGATTAAGAGAGGAACACCAAGAGAAAGAAAAAGCAAGTGCATTTACTCAAATTCATTGAGAGCAACTACCTTCAAGCAAAAAGAAGTCTCCAAGCATTCAAGAGCTTTCAAGAGCATTCAAGTTCAGCCTTCTTGAGCATTAATAGAGGCTTCATCAAGTTGAAGATAGCACTACATCAAAGATTCAAAGAAATATCCGTTTTTATTAGAAAGCTTTCATTGTTTCTTTACTTCAAACTTATTCTTATTATAAAGGTTTTTGATTAGCCTATTGGAAAACCAAGGAGGTTGTTGGTTAGCCTTGAAAATCAATTAGGTTCTTGGTTAGCTGACAAAACCAAGGGAGGTTGTTGGTAAGCCTTAAAACTAATTAGGCTCTTGGTTAGCCCGAAAAACCAAGTGAGGTATTGACTTGTGAGCCTTGTGAAAACAAGTCAGGTTTGATTAGTGAGTCCAGAAAACTAATCGGCTATAATCAGTTGAGGTTATAATGAATTCCCAAGTGGACCTTGGGGAGTGGATGTAGGTGCATTGGAAAGCGCCAAACCACTATACTTGCTTTGTATTTGTGATTGCTTGTCCTTTTAATTTGCTCTTATTTTTATTGCTTTTATATTTCTGCTACATACTCACTAAGAGCATTTTACACTTGTATTTAAGTTTCTAGAAACCCAATTCATCCCCCCTCTTGGGTTGCTTACTGGGCAACAACTTGGAGCGACAGCGAGGAGTCGACTTCAACGGATGAAGAAGAGACCAGAAAAACTGCAAACTTCTATCTTATGGGTCTTGAAGATGAGGAACGTCCCCTGAACCTCAAATAGAATTTACTTTTGATGAATTAAATTTTGCATTTCATGACTTATTATCTGAGTATAGAAAAGCTGAAGTAAAGATTAGAGCTTTAAAGAATGTCAATGATTCTTTACTAAAAGAAAAGGAAGAGATTTTAGAAAAGAACAAGATATTGCAAAAAGAATTAAATATCTTTTCTGAAAAAAATAAAGATTTAGAAATTGAGAAAAATATACATCTTGAGAAAAACAAAACTTTAAATGTTGAAAACTCTGAATTAAAAAAGGAGGTTGAAAAACTCAAGCCATTGGTTGAAAAACTTACATTAAGTTCAAATAAGCTTGAGTTGATTTTAAAGAAACAAAGAATTTCTCATAATAAGGATAGAATTGGTTACAACTCTTTTAATGCAAATAGAATTTCAGCTACCAAATTTATACCTTCAAAAGCTTATGTTCCAAAAGGTTTATCTCGAAAAGCTTTTGTATCAAATCCTTCAATATCCATTTCTAGAGCTTCAAAGTATATTTCTAAGTTTTCAAATAAAAAATCTTTGAAGTCAAATGTTTCTACATCTGCATAATATGCTTCTACTTTAAGAACTTCAAAGTTTATTTCTTTTCAAAATTCTAGAATTATTTGTTATGCATGCAAAGGGGTAGGACATAAGGCCTTTCAATGCAATATTTTTAGAAATGCTACAAGTAAATTTGATGGGGACATCGACCAGCCCAGCCTAGAAGCCAGCCCAGAACCTGAAGCCTAGCCAAGCCGAGAACCTAAAGCCAAGCCCAGCCTAGACTTGAAGCCTAGCCCAAAACCTGAAGCCAGTCCAGCCTAAACCCTAAGCCTCAGTCGATGCAGCACATATCCCAGAGTAGCACGAATCCCAGAGCATATCCAAATGAAGATAATGTAAATTTTATATGGGTGTACGAGGGATTGGGATATTAGGATATTAGGATTTATCTCGATTGTTTGAAAGTTATTTTTAAGATTTAGTTGGAATAGTTTATTTTAATAGTTTGAATGTATTAGGATTAAGGTTGAGGTATCAGGATATCGGAGATCTCAGAGTAGCCTATTTATTATTTTATCGATCAAATAAAACTAGACGATGAGTTTTTGGGATGGAGAAATAAGAACTCCTGGTTAAGGAGAGGGTGCATCACTCCTGGTTAAGGAGGGTGCTGATGCCCTACATGGTCACTCTGGTTAAGAGCGGGCGTTGAAGCCTGGGTGGGGAACCTAACCATGGTTTTTACTTTTTTTCTTCCTAAATTTCCATTCCGTCTTTCTTCTTCATCTACATTATTTCCCCTTTCTCCTCTCTGTTTCCTTCTCCTTCCAACCTGAGAACAAACACCGAACTATCAATCTTCTGGATCCCGCTTCCACCAAACATTGAGAGTCTCCACAGTGCCGAGCCACCCGCTACCCTCAACATCTCTATCCCCTATTTCCCGTGACAATCCCATTTCCGTGCCGACCCACTTTCGCCTGTGAGCCAATTTCTACGCGACGCCACCGACTCTACTTCCTTCCGGCTTCCGGTCGGCCGTCTGACACCTCCGTCGTCTGTTAGATCAAGTCCATCGCTGTCCATCGGCCAAACTGAGGGAGCGACCCTCTCTCATTTCTGTCCATCCATGAGAAGATCCACCCGAGAATCAAGCATCGAGCATCTTTCCGGATCTGCCTGATCGAGCCAACCACCCCGTCGCCCGTCATCACTACCGATCCCGTGATGCCAGCCACCGACTGTGCCGCCGCCTCCGCCCAGTGTCGTCGCCGGAGAGCCACCGGCAAAACTTCCCCTCTGCGAGCCCTACCCAATTCATTCCATGAAGAAGGAGAGGGGCACTGCATGAATGTGAAAGCAGTCCCCCTCCCCTTTGCTGACTTCTTTTCATGCATAATTCTCAAAGCGAGCCGACTCCTCAATGCTGACTTCAAGCATAGGAAATAAAGAAAAAAGAAAGGAAAAGAAAAAAAAAGTATGGGTTTATGAAAAAAAGGTTTATTTGAATAAAATTTTTTTAGGAAAAATAATTTGGGCCTGGTTTAACCTAGCCTAGGATCATTTCTTATTGACCAACGATCCGATCTTCTAGAATAAATATTGATTGGGTCTGTCCCGCATCAATTTTTGGTATCAGAGCAAGGGTTAGGTTAGGTTAGTCATTTTCATTTTAATTACACTATTTGTATAAAAAAAATTTCAGTGCATTCTGGAGTCAGAAGATTGCTGAAGCTTGACTCGATAGAGTCGAGTTCTCTCCACCTCAGGGGAATGATGGGGACATCGACCAGCCCAGCGCAGAAGCCAGCCTAGAACCTGAAGCCCAGCCCAGCCAAGAACCTGAAGCCCAGCCCGCCTAGACCTGAAGCCTAGCCCAAAACCTAAAGCTAGCCCAGCCTAAACCCTAAAGCCTCAGTCAATGTAGCACATATCCCAGAGTAGCTTGGATCCTGGAGTAGCACGAATCCCGGAGCACATCTAAAAGAAGATAGTGTAAATTATTTATGGGTGTACGAGGGATTGGGATATTAGGATATTAGGATTTATCTCGATTATTTGAAAGTTGTTTTCAGGATTTAGTTGGATTAATTTATTTTAATAGTTTGAATGTATTAGGATTAAGGTTGAGGTATCAGGATATCGGATATCTTAGAGTAGCATATTTATTATTTTATCGATCAAATAAAACTAGACGATGAATTTTTGAGATGAGAAAATAAGAACTCCTGGTTAAGGAGGGTGCTGATGCCCTACATGGTCACTTTGGTTAAGAGTGGATGCTGAAGCCTGGGTGGGGAACCCAACCTGGTTTTTACTTTTTTTCTTCCTAAATTTCCATTCCATCTTTCTTCTTCATCTACATTATTTCTCCTTTCTCTTCTCTGTTTCCTTCTCCTTCCAACCTGAGAACAAACACCGAACTATCAATCTTCCAGATCCTGCTTCCTCTAAACTTCAAGAGTCTCCACATCGCCGAGCCACCCATTGCCCTCAACATCTCTATCCCCTGTTTACCATGACAATCCCATTTCTGTGCTGACCCACTTCCACCCATGAGTCGATTTCTACGCGACGCCATCAACTCCACTTCTTTCCGACTTCCCTTCCCGTCGACCGTTTGACGCATCCATCAGATCAAGTCCATCGCTGTCCACCGGCCAAACTGATGGAGCAACCCTCTCTCATTTCTGTCCGTCCATGAGAAGATCTGCCTGAGAATCAAGCATCGAGCATCTTTTCGGATTAGCCCGACCAAGCCAACCACCCCACTGCCCATCATCGCTATCGATCCCGTGATGCCAACCACCAGCCGTGCCACCGCCTTCGCCCAGTGTCGTCACCGGAGAGCTGCTGGCAAAACTTCCCCTTCGCGAGCCCTCCCCAATTTGTTCCGTGAAGAAGGAGAGGGGCACTGCACAATTGTGAAAGCAGTCCCCTTCTCCTTTGCCGACTTCTTTTCCTGCATGATTCTCAAAGTGAGCTGGCTCCCCAATGCTGACTTCAAGCATAAGAAATAAAGAAAAAAGAAAAGAAAAGAAAAGAAAAAGTATGGGTTTATGAAAAAAAGGTTTATTTGAATAAAGAATTTTTGGAGAAAATAATTTGGGCCTAGTTTAACCTAGCCCAGGGTCGTTTCTTAATGACCAACGGTCTGATCTTCTAGAATAAATATTGATCGGGGTCTGTCCCGCATCAAAAGTAAGAAATATTTTGGTTTCCAAAGGAACCACCTCTGCTGACTTGCAAGGATCCAAGATAGCTTGGGTACCTAAAAGAATTTGTTGATTGTTTTGCAGGAATATCTTATAGCCCAAAAATTAAAGAAAAGATGGTATTTAGACAGTGGCTGTCCAAGATATATGATGGATGACAAGGATCAATTCATCATCCTAGAGATGAAAGAAGGAGTTTTGGTTACTTTTGGAGATAATGGCAAGAGAAAAATAATCAGAATTGGTAAGATCAAATTGACCCCCTCTACTTTTATTGAAAATGTATTGCTAGTAGACAAATTGAAGCATAACTTGTTAAGTATTAGTCAATTATATGATAAAGGCTTCAAGGTTGTATTTGAATCATCTATGTGTATTGTAACAAACTCTCTTGATTCTAGCAATAAATTCATTGGACATAGACTTAGAAATATTTATGTGGTAGATCTAAATGATCTAGCAATGTCTAGTAGTTCCAGTCTAGTAGCGATGAATGCTAAGACCAAGGAGTCTTGTCTACTTTGGCATAGATGATTAGGTCATGCTAGCAAGCATACTATTGCCAAGTTAATTTCTAAGAATCTAGTTAGAGGTTTGCCCATGTTTAAAGTTGATTTTGAACATGTTTGTGATGCTTATCAAATGGGTAAAGAAACTAGGAAGAGTTTTAAATCCAAAAATATGATTTCAACTTCTAGACCCCTTGAGCTACTTCACATGGACTTATCTGGACCAACTAAGACAACAAGCCTAGGTGGTATAAAATATGCTCTTATGATAGTAGATGATTTTTCAAGATTTACTTAGATCTTATTTATTGCACACAAAGATGAAACTTTCAAAGTATTTCAAAAATTTCATAAGAAAGTTTCAAATAAGAAAATTCTTTCAATCATATCTATTAAAAGTGATCACGATACTGAATTTGAAAATTAATTTTTTGATGACTATTGTACAGAAAATGGCATTGATCACAATTTCTTCGCTCCTAGAGGACCATAACAAAATGGTTTTGTGAGAGAAAAAATAGGACTTTAGAAGAAATGGCCTGAACAATATTATGTGAAGGTAATCTTCCAAGGTACTTTTAGGCAGAAGCAGTGAACACTGCTTGTTATATCTTAAACCATGTTTTAATTCGTCCAATTCTAAAGAAAACCCCTTATGAGCTTTGGAATGAAAAGAAACCTAATATTAATTACTTTCATGTTTTTGGTTGTAATGCTTTGTGCTGAATAATGGAAAGGATAATCTAGGAAAATTTGATGCTAAATCTGGTGAAGCAATTTTCCTTAGTTATTCACTACATAGCAAAGCATATAGAGTATTTAATAAAAGAACTCTAACTGTAGAAGAATCAATGCATGTTATTTTTTATGAAACTAACCCCTTACCTTCAAAGAAAAAAAAATGTATAGATAATGATGCAGGTACACTTCAAAAGGAAATGAAAGATATGAGCATACAAGAGAAACCAACTAAAGAAGTAGAAGAAGTGGTAGGTAAGGATCATGCTGATCTACCAAGGGAATGGAGGTATGTAACTTCTCATCCAAAAGATTTAATTATAGGTGATCCTTCACAAGGTGTTAGGACTAGGTCATCACATAGAGATGCACATGATTACCTAGCCTTTATATCACAAATAGAGCACATAGCTTAGAAGAAGCTGAAAATGATCCAAACTAGATGATGGCCATGCATGAAGAACTGAACCAGTTTTAAAAAAATAATGTGTGGACTTTAGTTGATAGACAACCAGACCATCCCATCATAGGAACCAAATGGGTTTATAGAAATAAATTAGATGAACAAAGTAAAGTGATTAGAAACAAAGCAAGATTGGTAGCCAAATGATATAACCAAGAAAAAGGAATAGATTTTGATGAAACTTATGCACCCGTAGCAAGTCTAGAGGCCATAAGATTACTTCTTGCATTTGCTTGCTACATGAATTTCAAACTTTTCCAAATGGATGTGAAAAGTGCTTTTTTTAATAGTTTTATTTCTGAACAAGTTTTTGTAGAATAGCCACCAGGTTTTGAAGGTCATGCTTTTCCAAATCATATATTTAAATTCAATAAAGCATTGTATGATTTGAAATAAGCACCTAGAGCCTAGTATGATAGACTAAGCAAATTCCTGCTTGAAATTTGCAAGAGGTAATGTAAATAAAACTCTTTTTATCAAAAAAAAGATAATAATATATTAGTTGTACAAATCTATATAGATGATATTATATTTGGTGCAACTAATGAAGAACTTTGTGGAGAATTTGCTAAGTTGATGCATTGTGAATTTGAGATGAGTCTAATGGATGAATTAAACTACTTCCTTGAACTTCAAGTAAAACAATCAAAGGATGAGATCTTCATAAACCAAGCCAAATACATCAAAGAAATCATCAAGAAGTTTGGTATGGAGATAAGGAAAGAAAGGAGCACACCAATGAGCTCTACCTACAGATTGGATAAAGATGAAGATGGCAACAACATTGATCAAAAGCTCTATCGAGGTATGATCAAATCACTATTGTACTTAACTGCTAGTATACCTGATATCTTATTTAGCATATGTGTTTGTACTAGATTTCAATCTAATCCTAAAGAATCACATATGCATGCAGTAAAAAGAATTATAAGATATCTAAGAGGAATAAGTAATTTAGGTGTATGGTACTCAAAGCAATCTTCATTAAATTTGATTGAATTTTTTGATGCTGATTATGGTGGATGCAAAATAGATAGAAAAGGTACTAGTGGTACATGCTAATTTTTAGGGTTGAATTTAATCTCATGGCACTGTAAGAAACAAAACTCCGTAGCACTATCTACTGCTAAGGCAGAATATGTTTCTACTGGGAGTTGTTGTGCACAAGCGTTATGGATTAAACAACAACTAGAAGACTTTGGTGTAACACAATCTAAAATTCCTATCAAATATGATAATACAAGTGCTATAAATTTGTCAAAAAATCTAATCCAGCACTCAAGAACAAAGCACATTGAAATAAGGCACCATTTCATAAGAGATCCTATTTTAAATGGTGAAATTGAATTAGAATTTATTCCAACTGAAAACCAACTTATTGACATTTTCACTAAACCTTTCAATCAAGATAGATTTGAAATGACTAGAGAAGAATTAGGACTTTGTGACCCTTTTTAGAAAACTTAACCTAATCTCTTCAAAATTAAGGAAGCTTTATCTAGAAAGCCTCCTACATCATATCAAAAACTTTGACTATCTCTCCTTGTAAATTTTTGCCATTAAATTTCAATTTTGAACCTTTTTGACTCTTCTAGAGAGTTTTGGTTCGAGTCGACTTGAACTTTTATACTCAAGTCGAGCCGACTCGAATTCCTGATTAAGTCTTTTATATTTCTACTCAAGCTAACTCGAGCAAATTAGGGCTTGCCGAGCCGACTCGGATGTCGGGCAAGCAGTTTTTTATTCGAGCCATAGGACTTAATCTAGGATTTTATGCTTTGATTGTTCACTTCTTGTTAGCTTAGGACCCTTGCTCCAACCTAAAAATATCTTCCATCCTTCAAAACCTACCTTTTCTAGCTCAAATTCCTGCATTCTTCTTGAGCTCATGCAATGGCTTCAAAATGGGCTGTCGGCACGAGATCAAAACGAGTTGAACATTTTGCTGAAAAGGAAAGGAGGACCAAGACACAGCAGGAAGTGCCGACTCGGTCAGTTGAAGTGGAAGAACAAGAAGTGGAACCGATTACAGCATCTTCTCCTCCACCACAAACTATTTCCATGACCAACCGACCCGTGACTAATGGAAGATGGATAATCTTCACATTCGTGAAAGAGTTAGGGCTTCGGATTGGAGATTTGATTGAAGACCAGAGCTAGAGTTTCTTCTATTCCTTAAATGTTCCAACATATCCCAGGGCTTTGGTAAGATGTTTTTATGAAAATTTAAGATTGGAAGAGCTGCATGTTGAGTTTGTAGTTAAGGGAAAGAGGATTATAGTGACTGAGGAAAGATTAAGTAGCTTGCTTGAAATGCCAAATGAAGGGTTAAAACATTTAGTTCTAAAAGAAAAGTAGAAAACCCTCAGGACAATTTTAAATAGGGCTGATCCAAGTGGTGTTGGAAATGTGATGGCTAATACCTTGTCCCTTGAAATGAGATTATTGTACAACTTTATTAGTAGGATCTTTCTCCCAAGAACTGGCAGGTTTGATTGGGTAAGTGAGAGAGATCTCAGCTTTATGGGACATCTAATTGAGGGGGAGGCCCTTAATTTACCTCACATTATCTACTCCAAATGAAAGAAGCTGTCAGAAAAGTGAAGGCCTGTTTGCCGTATGGAATGGTTCTTACTTTGTTTTTCTTGGTCTCCAGGGTGAACTTAAATGGTGAGGATGGTAAGCCACTTCATCACACTGATACCTACTCTTCCAAATCTTTGCAAAGAATGGGATACCAACTAACTGAAGGAGATTGGAGGAAGAAAGGATCAGATCAGAGTGCTATTGATCTTCCAGCAGTGATGAGGATGATGATGATGAGGAGCAGCTACTTTTGGAAATTATCACCGCTGCTGCTACTGAGCCTACTATTCATGATGCTGTGGAGTCAAAGCATAGAGTGTATAGGAGTTCCAAGATCTCTCCAGCATCTCCACCAGCACCAGCATCTCCACCAGCACCTGCATCTCCACTGGCTCCACCACCTGCACCTTCTGTGATTGCATCTACTCAAGGACTATCTGCTGACACTTCAGGAGCTTCATTGTCTTAGGATTTCATTGCAGATCAGATGAGACTACTTACTCAGACCCTGACCAGTACTTTTGGTTCGATGTTTGGTGACCTTCGTCAAACAATCGAAACCAAACTTGAGGACATATGTGGTGAGATTAGACATCTTCATTCGAGGGTGGATAGTGTTCAATCCAGAGGACCTGCACCATAGGTGGATCTACAGTCTGTCACATATTCTTTCATGGCAACTTTTGAAGATATTAAAAAATTTGTTGATCACAGTATTGAAGAATTCAGAACTAAGTTAAGAGAAATGAGTTACATGATGGGTTCTATGGAACAAGAAAAGAAAGTAGAAGATGACTACACCAAAGGGGTAAGAATTCTTAGAGCTGAATTTAGAAGATTAAGAGGGTCTGCAGAGGCATTTGCCAAAGCCCAAGCAAGTGAGCTAGTTGCACTCAATACTGGAATCAAGAAGACGGAAGAAGAGCTCAGTTCTATTTGGATAACCCTTAGTCAGCTATCCACTACTGTTATAGCAGCCTACTCTTCTACTCCCAGTCAGCAGGCACTCATCCCAGACAGCCTGAACCACACTTTAGACAGTCTCCACCTCGTCTACTCAGCCACCACTTTTTGTTGATCTTATCTCTTCCATACCACCATCTGGACCATCCACTAAAATTAAGGAAGAACCTATTGTAGATCTGCCTAGTGATAGTGACTAGGCTAATGTTTGTATTTTTTGCCTTCAAAACTTTTGTAATCTGTATTGAATAACCTTGAGTGCAATGAAATTCTATGTTTCTTATGTTTGCAATGTGATCTGTGGAATGAATGGTATTACTAATGTGATCTATGTATGCAACTCAAGCTAAATTTAAATTAGAATATCAAAATTTCTTTGAGAAAATCAAATTATCTCAAACAATCTTATCAATCTTCTAATTCTATTTTAAAAACCATGCTTTGTGTACTTAACAAAGGGTGAGAATATCTTTAATTGAATAACCTTTTGATTAATAACAAAAAGGGGGAGAATGATATATGTATGAATGTACATTGAAAATATACAAGGAGAAGAATGATATAAATATTGAAAAATTGGAAACATGCTTATTTTTACTTTAACAGATTTGCTCTGATTGCTTTGACATATATTCAACTTAATTATTCTGATACAATTTGAATTGCTCTATTATATTGTTAATGGCTATCCATTATTAGCTCTGAACAAGCTCTAATATGGTATAGCTCTGATACATATTGAAAGATGAACAAGCTGTGATATATACTAAAAGCTCTGATATATATTGAACATATTTCCAAAGCTCTGATACATTGTCTATTTACAAGCTCTGATATATATTAAACTTATTCCTAAAAGCTATGATACATATTGATCTTATCTCAAAAGCTATGATACATTGTCAAATTCTTTCAAATACATTTCGATATACAACTCATACACGTCTATACTTATTTGCAAATATACTTTTACATGTAATTGTAAAGCTTTTCCATGCCCGATGTTTTGTCATCATCAAAAGGGGGAGATTGTTGATCCCTTGAGTGATTTTGATGATAACAAAATATTGGAGCATGCACTTATATTACTAACTACTTTTCAAGTACTTTACAAGTTTTTGTAGGATAATCTCATTGTTAAATTACAACGCCTACAATCTTATTGTGTGTCATGAGTTGTGTTGTAAACGTGTCATGTAAAGAAGAGCCCAAAAAAAATTAAAGAAATATTCTCAAAAATGGGTTACTTCTAAGTGTTTTCAAGATTATATTCCTTAGAATCAATTATTAGTTGAGTTGGGAAGAATCTTGAATGATAAAATTTTACTGGATGAAATCTGGAGAAGAAACGAAAGCTTTACTGAAAAACTCATCCGAGCTGACTCAAGTAAAGGGAGCCGACTCTAGTTCGTGGCATGCATGAAGGGTTCTGGCTCGCAGAGATCTGAGCCGACTCATAGGAACCCGAGCCGACACATCTAGTGCATCATTTCTTGAATCAGATAGGCGAGCCGATCCGAAAAAAGTCCAAGCTGACTCATCCATTTAGTCAGGCATCCGAGTCAACCCTTTAGAGATCTGAGCCGACTCCTCCAGAGTCCATGAAAAATTAGTTCTGAGAGAATAGCCAAGCGAGCCGACTCCAATATGAAGAGTTGACTACTCTAGAGTATAGTTTTGAAGACCTGTGAATCCGAGCAGACTCGAACTAAGGCAAGCCGACTCATCCAAAGTAAGGAATCAAGAACACTATGAAATCGAGCTGACCCGAATGAGGCGAGGTGACTCAACCAGAACTTCTTTAAGAATCTAAGCCAACTCGAGGGATCCGAGCTGACTCGAAGGTCGATTCCAGGCAAGTAACGGCAAGTTCCAAACTTCATTTTTGAATTTGAAAAGTGCTCCAACGATTAAATGTCACATCCTAACGATCTACAATGACTATATCCACTTGAGAAGAGTACAATACTCTATAAATGTGGGATTGGGAAAACTTTTGAAGAAGCTAATGCTTAAGTTGAACATTAAATGAGCTTGTGAGCAAGAGATCACTAGAGAGCATTCAAGTCAGTTTTCAAGACTTCACCAACTCAAATCTAAAGCTTGAAGCATACATTGAAGAAGTTGAAGAAGCCATTGAAAAGCATTAAAGTGCAATTATGAAGGCTTCTCTCGAGCTGAATCAGCAACCATCAAACAACCTTAGTTTGTCATTTTATTGCTTATTTTCTTTAACTCTTTTGTGAGTTGTTGGGTTATTGGTGAGCTCGATTTAAAAATCAAGTAGGTTCTTGGTTAGCCTGTTCAAAACCAAGTGTAGGTTCTTGGTGATCATGTTCAAAACCAAGTTGGGTTCTTGATAATCCTGTTCAAAACCAAGTTGGGTTCTTGATGATCCTGTGTAAAACCAAGAGTTGGGTTTATGGTGAGCCCGATTGAAAAACCAAGTTGGGTTTTTGGTGAGCCCTGTTAAAAAACCAAGTTAGGTTTTGGATTGTGAGCCTGGTAAAATAATCCGACTGTATTCCGATGGTGACTATAGTGGAAATCCCAAGTGGTATCTTGAATAGTGGACGTAGGAGCTAGGGTGCTCCGAACCACTATAAATCTACTATGTTTGCATTGTGCTATTTCTGTTTGTGTTTACTTTCGCTGTTAATTATTTGAAACACAGCACCTACCACTAAAGTAGATTTAAAAGAGCACATATATGATAAATTTTTTAAATTCCCAATTCACCCCCTCTTGGGAAAGCCACTTGGGCAACAAGATAGATATCTAAGAATGCGCTTAATAGCCAATAAATGAGACTCTTTAGGATCAGACTGATATCTAGGATACATGCAAATACTAAACATAATATCTGGTCTACTAGTAGTCAAGTATAATAAAGAACCAATGATACTTCTATATAGTTTTTGATCAACACTTTTATCATATTCATCTTTATCAAGTTTACAAGAAGGGCTCATAGGTGTACCTATTTGCTTGGTTGTCTCTATCCTAAACTTCTTTAAGATTTCTCTTGTATACTTAGCTTGGTTGATGAAGATCCCTTCTTTGGTTTGCTTGATTTGAAGTCCGAGGAAGAAATTTAGTTCACCCATCATACTCATCTCGAACTCTACCTGCATAAGTTTGACAAACTCTTGACAAAATGATTTATTATTATCACCAAAAATGATATTATCAACATAAATTTATACTACTAATAGATCATCATTCTTCTTTTTTAAAAACAAAGTTGTATCAACATGGCCTCTAGAGAAATCATTTTTAATTAAAAATTTGCTAAGTCTTTCATTCCATGCTCGGGGTGCTTATTTTAAACCATAAAATATTTTATGAAGTTTGAAAATATGATCAAGATGTGTATGATTTTCAAATCCAGGTGGTTATTCTACAAAATCCTCTTCAGTGATATAACCATTAAAAAATATACTTTTAATATCCATTTGAAAGAATTTAAAATTCATAAAACATGCAAAAGCAAGTAATAATCTTATTACTTCTAGTCTAGCAACTCGTGCAAAAGTCTCATCAAAATCAATATCGTCTTCTTGATTATATCCTTTTGCTATCAATTTAGCTTTATTTCTAGTAACGATACCATTTTCATCTAGTTTATTCCTAAACACCCACTTCGTACCAATTATTGAAACATTAGATGGTATTTCTATTAGTGTCCAAATATTATTTCTTTCAAATTGATTTAGTTTTTCTTGCATATAAATTATTCAATTATGATCTTTTTCAGCTTCTTCAATACATTTAGGTTCAATTTGAGAAACAAAAGCTATGTAATCTGATGCGGGACTATTATGCATGCCAATTATTTTTCATGTATTAGGCATTAAGTTAGGAGTTTGTATCCCGAATTTTAAGCCAAGAAACTAAGTAATTCTAGAGAAATTCAGAAGCACAGGCATGCATAACTAAACCCTAAAAGTGAAGAAACAAGATCGCCAAGGCGGAGAAGCCCTGGTTAGGACTAGCTCTTCTGCAATACCACTACCAGAGGAGTCTAGGGGGTGTACCTAGCAGAGATTTGGAGATCAATCTACAAAGAGTTTACTCTGCTCTCTCGGATGCAGCCTAGAAAACAAAGCTATCGACCCTACGAATTCGTGGCTTTCAATCCGGTGACCCGAAAGCTGGTCAGATGGAATCCTTGGATTCATGAACTCTGAGGGACATGCAAATCACCTATCACGGGTTAGAAAACAAGGAAGAAAAGGGTTAGATCACTGATAGAAGAAGGGAAGGATGAGGGGCGGCTAGGGCTTCTGGTTGGAGGGCTTGGAGGCAAGGCACAGGGGTTGGGATCACACAGATTTCCTTCACACAGTATTCACATAGAAATCACACAAAATTTTGAGAAAAACTCATTCATAATAATTGATCAAAATACATGAGAGGGGGGCCTTTATATATGCATATAAGCTTGGGCTCCAAGTAAGGGCATACAAGTAAAACCGTAAGTATGCTTTTCCCACTCAAATAGATGGAGATCTCCTCTCCCTAATAGGTTCAAACTTCCTCTTCTCAATAGGATTACTCCTCTCCTTCTCTTTGACTTGGTCTTGGCCGAGGGAGGAGGCCAAAAGTGGGGCGCCCAAAGGGAGGTAATCCTAAGTGTGGGGTGCCAATTCATCGAGGTTTTGGGCTTTGGACGGCCCACTTCAGTGCTGAGCTGGTTCTAGGGTTTCTCATGTAATCCAATATGGCACATCCAGATGTGATTGGGACTCCTTGAAGTTGTCAAATTCTTGTTTTGGTTGGGGTCCATCGGTGTCTTTAGTCTTCATACTGGATTGGACTCAAAATAAAACTTACAGGACTCAAAATGAAAAAGGGCTCAACATGAGCAGACTCATGACTTGACTCAACAGAACTTGACTTGACTTGACTCAACTGAACTTGACATATCCCAAGACTGATCCCAAAACCCTAATGGTATGGGTGACTCTGAATACAGACTCAAATATAGAAAGGCCCAAAGCAGGACTCATGGGCCAGAATATAGACTCAAAACAGGACTAAGGGACTAGAATACAGACTCGAGTGGGCTAAGCCATTATTACAAAATTGAATTTAATTACTCAAAACATTACTAAGATAACTACAGAAGGTTGAGAAGCCTCTGTCTTATTTTGGTGCCTCTGGTGTCCGTACCAATTCTTTTGGAATAAGTGGAACTCGACCCTGTCGAGTAAGGATCACTCTGGCTCAGGTATCTCTCAAGAATGTCTGGGTTGAGGCGCTGCAAGTCCTCTTGAGTAATTCATGAATCGTCAGATTATGGTCTACCTCGCCAACGAACCAAGTAGCGTTGATAGCCGTAGCCCCGGGTCATGATAGCTTGATTATCCAGGATATGCTCGATCCATTTTCCTCTCTCAGGCCAATTTATAGGTGGACACTCTGGGTTAGGTTTGCTCTCAAAGGATGGAGTAGGTCCAAAAACCTCACTAGGAATCACTACCGGTTCCCTATACTCAACCAAGTCCGCGATATTGAAGGTAGAGCTAATGCCAAAATCCAAGGGCAGATCTAGCACATAGGCTTGGGTCCTACCTTCTCTATCACTCTAAAGGGTCCAGCTCCACGAGCATGAAGCTTCTTAACAGTTCCTAGTGTGAATCGCTCAGGCCTAAGCCTAACCATAATGGAATCTCGTATATTAAATTCCTTAGCTCTTTTTCGAGAATTAGCCAGTTTTTTATATGTTTCATTATTAGTGCTTAATGCAGATCTCTAACATGAGGCACCTATGACTCGTACTAACACCTAATAAAGTGTAGACTCAACTATACATTCTTATTGAGAGAAACTTTATTAGACTCTTTGAGCCTAAACCTAACAGACTATAGACTCTCTAGGTTTGACCCTAGCTTCGCATGTACATGAACATTTATAATGGACTCCTAGCAAATGCCATAAGGTTTACCAGAAGGAAGATGCAAACCTAACATGCACAATGAATGTATGCATTATGCTTCTGTAAAATACAATCTAATGGTTCTAGAAACATGAGAAGACTCAGGGAAGGATAGGAAATAGGAAGGATTGCATGACCACTAGGCTTTCTTTTAGTGGCTCCTCAAGTAAGATTCTAATTGTAAGATCAGGTTCCTTATGGTCATCTTCCTTCAACTGTACTTCCACTACAGGTTCAGTCTGGGTGTGGTCAGGGTCAGCTAACTCTAGATTGGCTTCAGTCCAAGTATGGTCAGGGTCAGCTAATTCCATGTCTTCTATTTGGTCAAGCCTATTGGTTGCTTGGTTATTTGATTGGATCAATTGGTCAAATCTTTGATTCATTTGGGTGGTTAATTGGGCATACTGATTTTGAAATTGGGTATTAGAATGGGTCAGTTGGTTCATCTGGGTGGTCAATTGGGTAGTGGAGTGGTCGAACTTGTGGTTCATCTAGTCAAGCCATTCAGTCAAGGTTTTCATGAAAGTCTCTAGACTAGGTTCCATGGTTGAGTTGGATTGGGGTTTAGATCGATGGTATTGGGTTCCTAACCTAGTGGTCATGCAATCATTTAGTTAAGGTGTTATGATGCAGTCAGGCACACAAAGTAGACACGTACTAGGGTTTGCTAGACCTAGAGCCAAAGTGGAATGGGTCGACTTAACTTACACTCAACTTAGTAGCTAATCCTTCCACTAGCCAAGTAAGAGGTGGGAAGATGGGAGGCTCTCCCTGCCTGTGATAGGGTTCTAATTAAAAACCACCTGTCCACTTATGGCATTTGCCTCTGGACCTCTAGCCTTAGACACCAGTTTTCAGTAATAGTTGAGGAATTGAATGCACTAGTTTACCTACACAACTCGGACCCGACCTATTGGTATCCCTAGCTCACTAGAGCAAATTAGGTTATTAGTTGATTTTAATTAAGGTTTAGGTACAAATACAAAGTGGTTGTTTTGGGCCCAGGACAGGTCATGATCTCCTGTCCTGATCTGAGATAGGAAATTGACCTTAAGATAAGTTTAGATGAGATGATGCACGATCAATGAACCCTAATACAATTTAATAACAAACAGAAAATAAAAAAATATATATTTATTTTTTTATGAGGTGGCAAATTAAATTTAAGTTGGTTAAGTTATCAAACAAAATTTGGCTTGGGTTGGAAGGGGTTTGGTAGTTAATTAGGTTAGGTTAAGTCAAGTATGCAGAAATCATAGAAACTGAAATTAGGATTTGTTTTGATGCAGTAGTTGTATGAGTTTCAAAGCAAAAAAAAATTCCAAAACATTTTAGGATAGAGGATTAGTAGTGAAGATAATCCCTACCAAATTTTATGCAAACTAAAATTCGGATGATGATGCAATACCTAGAGTTTCAGATTATGTGCAAAAATTTCAGAATTTCTGTTAGGGTTTCTAGGATGCAGATTTTAATTATTTCTTTTGACCTGTAAAAATTAACAAAAAATGCAGAAAAAACATAGGACTCAACAGAGAAGATGTGATGCAAATTTTATAGAAAAAAAATATGCCTAAGTTGATGAAACAGATCTAAACTCGGACCCCTAATGCATATGATAGGATGCAGATTTTTGTTAGGGTTTTAGTTTTACTATTTTTTTTGTTTATTCTCGAATCTAAAAAATTCCAAAAGATTAATATAAAAGTAGAGGATAAAATAGAGGATATTCACTATGAAAATCATAAAAAAATTGAAACATTTAATGAGAAAAATAGTCCTATGTTTTGAAGGGTTATGCAAAAAATAGCAGGCAGAAACCTAAACTAGGATGCAAGAACATGCCCTAAATCGTGCTCTGATACCAAAATTGATGCGGGACTAATTATGATGCCAATTATTTTTTGTGTATTAGGCATTAAGATGGAAATTTGTATGCCAAATTTCAAGCCAAAAAACTAAGTAATTCTAGAGAAATTCGGAAGCACAGACATGCAGAAATAAATCCTAAAAGTGAAGGAACAGGATCGCCAAGGCTGAGAAGCCCTGGTTAGGACTAGCTCTTCTGCAATACCACTACCAGAGGAGTCTAGGAGGTGTACCTAGCAGAGATTTGGATATCAATCTATAAAGAGTTCACTTTGCTCTTTCGAATGCGGCCTGGAAAATAAAGCTATCGACCCTGCGGATTCATAGCTTTCAATCCGGTGAACTGAAAGCTGGTCAGATGGAATCTTTGGATTCGTGAACTCTGAGGGACCAGCAAATCACCTATCATGGGTTAGAAAACAAGGAAGAAGAGGGTTAGATCACTGAAAGAAGAAGGGAAGGAAGGGAAGGATGAGGGGCGGCTAGGGCTTTTGGTTGGAGGGCTTGGAGGTAGGATGCAGGGGTTGGGATCACACAGATTCCCTTCGCACAGAATTCACACAAAAATCGCACAGAATTTTGAAGAAAACTCAAGAGAAATTCATTCATAATAATTGATCAAAATACATGAGAGGGGGGCCTTTATATAGGCATACAAGCTTGGGCTCCAAGTAAGGGCATACAAGTAAAACCCTAAGTATCATTTTCCCACTCAAATACATGGGAATCTCCTCTTCCAAATAGGTTCAAACTTCCTCTTCTCACTATGATTACTCCTCTCCTTCTCTTCGACTTGGTCTTGTCCAAGGGAGGTGACCATAAGTGGGGCACCCAAAGGGAGGTAATCCTAAGGGTGGGGCGCCAATTCATGAAGGCTTTGGGCTTTGGGCAGCCCACTTCAGTGCTGGGCTAGTTCTAGGGTTTCTTCCGGTTGTCCTCCTCCTGGCAGGTTGACGTAGTGATGATCCTTCTCAAGTAATCCAATGTGGCACATCCATATGTGACTGGGACTCCTTAAAGTTGTCAAATTCTTGTTCCGGATGGGGTCCATCAGTGTCTTGAGTCTTCATATTGGATTGGACTCAAAATGAAACTTACAGGATCAAAATGAAAAAGGGCTCAACATGAGCAGACTCAGAACTTGACTTGACTTGACTCAACAGAACTTGACTTGATTTGACTCAATTGAACTTGATATATCCCAAGACTGATCCCAAAACCTTAATGGTATGGGTGACTCTGAATACAGGACTCAAATGTAGAAAGGCCTAAAGTAGGACTCAGGGGCTAGAATACAGACTCAAAACAGGACTAAGGGACCAGAATATAGACTCGAGTGGGCTAAGCCATTATTACAAAATTGGACTCAATTATTCAAAACATTACTAAGATAACCATAGAGGGTTGAGAGGCCTCTATCTTATTCTGGTGCCTTTGTTGTCCGCACCATAATCACATTCATTTCAAATTGATGCTCTAGTTCTTACCCCTTTTAATGGATCACCTAAGATCAACTCCTTAGGATGTCCACGAGCATACCTCCATTCTTTTGGTAGATCTTTGTGAGTAGGTGTAGATTTTGTAGCTTCTTTTCCATCCTTATTTTGATCTTCTTCATCTTCTTTGGAAGGGAGATCATCTAAAGTTAGCTTCTTTAATCCTTCAACATCTGTACATTCATCAGAAATATCATCTTTTCTCGAGGATTTGTTAGTAGATTCTTCAAATATAACATGCACTGATTCTTCTACTACTAAAGTTGTTTTATTAAATACTCTATATGACTTGCTAGATGTAGAGTATTCTAAAAAGATACCTTCATCTGACTTGGCATCAAATTTACCGAGATTACCTTTACCATTATTTAAGATAAAGCAACGACAACCAAAAACTCAAAAATGCTTTAAAATGGGTTTTCTTTCTTTCCAAAGTTCATAAGGTGTTTTCTTTAAAATAGATCGGATTAAAACATGGTTTAAAATTTAACAAGCAGTATTAACTGCTTTAGCCCAAAAATATCTCAGTAAATCATTTTCAGAAAGCATTGTGCATGCTATTTCTTCTAAAGTCCTATTCTTTCTGTCTACCATCCCATTTTGTTGAGGTATCCTAGGTACAGAAAAATTATGATCAATTTCATTTTCATTGCAAAAGTTTTTGAAATCTCAATTTTCAAATTCTGTGCCATGATCACTTTGAATAGAAATAACTGAAGTACTTTTTTCATTTGAAACTTTTCGATAAAACTTTATAAAAGCTGAAAACGATTCATCTTTATGAGATAAAAACAAAACCCATGTAAACCTAGAGAGACCATCCACTATAACAAATCCATATCTCTTGCCTCTTAGGCTAGTTGTCCTAGTTGGTTCAAACAGTACCATATGGAATAGCTTTAATGGCCTAGAAGTTGAAACAAAACCTTTTGGTTTGAAAGATGTTTTAGATTGTTTTCCAAATTGACATGCTTCACATATTTTATCTTTTTCAAAACTAATTTTTAGCAAATCTCTTACTAAATCCTTTTTGCATGATTTTGAAAGAAGATGCATGATTGCATGATCTAACTTACGATGCTAAAGCTAGCTATTTTTATTAGTTGTGGAATTCATTGCAACTAGGCATTCACCATCATGCAAAAGTAAATTATCAAGATCGATAAGATAGATGTTGCCATGCTTATTTCTAATAAATTTTACTTCATTTTCAATAGGACTAGCTACCATGTAAAGAGATGATTTAAAAACAACTTAAAAACCTTTATCACAAAATTAACTAATGCTAAGCAAATTATGTTTTAAACCTTCAACTAATAAAACATTATCTATACAAGTAGAAGGGGAGATGTAAACTTTACCAATACCAATGATTTTTCCTTTTCTATTATCCTCGAAAGTTACACTCCCTCTATCCAGTGCCTCAAGAGAGAAGTGAATTGCTTCATATCTCTTGTCATGTGTCTTGAGTAATCACTGTCGAGATACCACAATCTTTTTTTCTTTGGTTGTAAGACACACCTGCAAAATAAATTAAGTTTTGATTTTAGGTATCCAAGCCATCTTGGATCCTATAGGATTAGTAACAAGAGTGGTTCCTTTTGGAACCTAAACCTTCTTTGAACTATTTAGCTTCCTAAGGTCACATTGATATGCTTTATGACATACTTTTCTACAAGAATGACAAATAATGCTAGATGATGTAGGTACAAAAAAGTTTTTGAAATATTTTTGCTATTTTTATGGTCTAAAACCCAAACCAGCTTTGTTGAAAATGGCTCTTTGATTATTCAACAAAAGATTTAACTTTTCATAACTATAAGTAAGTTTTTCAACAAAAGATTTTACCTTGTTAAGCTCATTTTTGAATTTTTGATTTTCAGTCTCAAGGTCTTTATTTTTTAAAAAAAACTCATTATTTGAAATATCGACTTTGGTTCTTTTCAAATTTTTATTTTTCATAGATAAAATATTTATTTGTTTTTCTAAAACATCAATCTTATTCTTTAAATCACTAACTTAATTCATAAGATTGGTGTTTTCATGAGAGAAAGTATTTGTATACTTTTTCAACTTTTTATTTTCAATCATTATCAATTTGTAATCATGCATGAGCTCATCAAAAGCATTTCTAAGTTCATCAAAAATATAATCAACTTCAAATTCAGAATGTACCTCTTTTTCTTGTTGTACCATGAAGCAAAGATTGGCAGCTTCGGTTTGTTCTTCATCTGAACTAGAGTCCTCGCTATCACTTCAAGTTGCCATCATTGCTTTCTTTCTAAACTTCTTCTTGGACTTCTTTAGGAGAGGACAATCATATTTATAATGCCCAGGCTTTTTATACTTGAAGTGTTGCCCATAAATGGAGCCCAAGAGGGGGGGTGAATTGGATCTTTTAAAAATTTAAAATAATTATTTGTTGGTCTTGAAGTATTTATAAAACAAAGTGATTTAACTTTAAGAGATATACAGCGAATAACAGTAAATTAAATGCAAGTATGGAAGAGCAAGTAATAAAGAAGGCAATCACACATAAACACAAGGATTTATAGTGGTTCGATGCACTCCAAGCACCTACATCCACTCCCCAAGCTTCTTCTTGGATATTTCACTATAATCTCTCTAAGATTACAGCTGACTTATTTTTCAAGGCTTACAAGTTAAAACCTATGTTGGTTTTATCACCTAGGCTCACTAACAACCTTTATAACTTATTTTGTTTTCGGGCTCACAAGTCAAATCCTAGTGGTTTTATTCCTTTGGTTCACCAATAACCTTTACAATCTAGTTTCAAAAACCTTTGAAAACTAGGTCAATAAAGTAAGAACAAGAATGTAATAAAAGAGCACAATAAAAGCTCCTAGAATGAGCTGAAATGAAAATCGTTGAAGCTCTCTTGATTGCTTGAGTTGACTTCTCCTTGGAATCTCTTGAATGCATAATTATGGCCAAGCACTAGAAACCTTAACAACTTAAATATGGAAGGCTTTTTGCAAAGGAATATCTTTAAACACACTCTTCTTGTCTTTTGAAATGATTGGAGTTTGTCTCATGTGATTTCACTCTTCCTTGTTGACTTTATAAGGTTTGGTGAGTATCAAATATCTCAAATCCACTAAAAAGACCATTGAAGACCGTTAGAATTCAAAAAGTAGCCATTTGGAACCATTTAGAAATAAATTTCAAATTCTGAAAAACTAGCCGTTAGACTTAGAGTCGACCTTATGAGTCGACACTTGATGCATAAGTCGACCTCATGAGTTGACACTTGATGAGAATCCAGAAAACATGAAAATATATCCCAGAATTTTTCTCAGGCGATGAGTCGACCTCATGAGTCGACACTTGAAGTGTGAGTCACCTCATGAGTCGACACTTTGTGCGTGCCACTAAAACTTTGTGTGCCGGTCTTCTAGAACTTCTGAATTTTCTTTATGGTCGACCTTATGAGTAGACACTTGGCTTGTGAGTCAACCTCTTGAGTCGACACTTGATCCTGTGCCATCCAAAAAAGCATGTCAAACTTGAATTCCTTAATGATTTGTCCATTAAGCCATTTGATGGTTCTTCATAATGGCCAAAGAGGTTATTTTGACAAAGTTCCAAGGTGAAAAGCTCAATCAAACATGAGAGACTTCTTGCTCTCAAATTAGTAAACTTGATACCTTTTTGTTGAAGAAATTGATGTACCTAAGGCCTGAAATTCATACTCCAATTAAAACGTTAGTCCAAACATATACTCAGTGTTTTGTTATTCATCAAAATTAAGGAGCCAAAGTCAACAATTGCCCTCTTTTTGATGATGACAAAATCTTGAGTATATAAGCAAATAGATTTCAAAAATTGACTAGAATGGTATCAAGAGTTTTGAAAAAGTATGAATTTATCGAAGTATCTTCATATTTGACAACAAACAAGATTCATATATTTATTTTAGTGAAAATGAAACATATTTTCAGTTCATAGAGCAATGTTTCAAAGAGTATCAAGCTAAGAGAATTCAAGATCTCCCCCTATCTTAAGTAATCTATGAGAGTTTTGAGAAACAAAATTTGAATATGATATTGCTTATATATCTTCTTACTCCCCCTTTTTGTCATCATTAAGTAATAAAAGGGATTTCTCCCCCTGAATTATTGCATACATCACAACTTAAGGTGTTTAAGGGAATAAAGAATGGAGTGAGCAAAGAAAAAATAAAAGCTTTCATATATCAAACTGAACTTTCATATATCAATGCTTTCAGTACAATATGAGTTGAAACATACATAAACTAAAAAGATACATAAGCTGAAACATGCAGAAACTGAAGCATACATAGATATAATCTGAAACATAATCATATTAAAGCAAACTAAGAGTCTGTGAAGCTACTCTCCATCAGACAGAAGCTCAAAAAAGATCGGTGCCATGATCCTAGTAGTAGAGGATCTAGGAGTCTTATGGGTAAGGCTTCTAGTCCTAAGAGAGGATCTTGATCTAGGTATGACCCTAGTAGTCCTGGATCTGGCATGAGTAAAGTCTCAGAAGGAGTCTGATAGGCTGAAGAAGTATCTGGCTGAACCTCAGTGGAGATATCTGAACTGTGATCAAGTATAGCAGGAGTCTGAGCCTCCCTATTGATAACCAGGAAGTCTCCATCATCACCACCACTATCAGACTCAACAACTGTATCGCCATCAATAGCAGTCTCACCATGTACATCAGTGATCTCAACATCATCTACTGCTGGAGGAGGATCTATAGAGGGATCAACTGTAAGAGTAGGAGTAGGATCAGTTGGAACTGCACTACTGCCATTAAACTGATCACCGTGATCATCATCTCCATCATTGCCACTATCACTATACCCATCACTATCTGAATCATCAGAAATACCATCAGTAGGGGGAGGTGGAGGTGCAGACCTATTAGTAGTGCCAGAAGGCATCAAGATCTCAACAAACTCTGTATATGCACAAATCCAACCTCAGTCGTAGCACAAAGAGAGCTAATCTTTATGTCAGTATGTGCATGCAAACCCTATAGCTCAATCTGTACCTATGATATCTCCCTATGAACCTCTGTGATCTGATTTAAAATCCTCTGCTCAAAGTTTGAGTCAATCCTGACAAAGGGCTGAGGTGTAGAAGCAAGAACAGGTGCAGCTAGTGGAGTGACTGGCTCATGCTGCTCAGGCAGGACAGGTGCAGGCCTAGGAGTTGTAATCTACTCAGCAGGTCCAGAAGGTCCTGCCTCTGCTGCTCTCAACTCATCCTCCTCATCTAGCTCCTGGCCAGACTCTCTACGAACCCAACATCCACCAATCTGTCGGAATCCCATCTTGTGAAGAGATCAATCTCCATACATGTCCGTATGGAGGATCTCTTTGGAGGGCTCGTCCTCCAATGGAACACCAGAGTCTCTGAATAATTGGGTTAGCGCCATTCCATATGGTAAACACAATCTATGCTGGATGGCTGCCTCTCTCATCTGGTGGATCATGATCATAGGTAAGTTGATGGGGGACTGTTGTCTCAGAGCCACCATTAGAACCAACTCCCTCTCAGTAATAAAATCAAATCGCCCAGTCTTCGGAATCAGAATCCGAGCAATGATGTGATGAAGTACTCGCATCTCGACTAAGAGCTAGTTCATAGAAACAACTGAGATGCCCCACACATCGTATCGCTCCAGGATGCACTGAAAGGCTGACTCTCGGTTCCCAACATAGTTCGCAGCTATACCATGGAGTGGGATCTGCCATACTCTGCTAATCACCTCAAGGGTCACCTGTATCTCAACTCCCTTGCCTACTACAATCTATCAAAGGCCATCAATGGCCATACTGCCATAAAACTCTTGAATAAGCTGGGGGTAATATCACTCTTGCATAGTGCAAAAATGAATGAGCCCAGCTGCTCTCAATAAGTCTCCTATAATGAAGCTCTGTGAATCCCAAAACTAAATATCTACACGTCTACCACTGGCAATGGTCTTCCGCATAACTCTAGCTGCTCTAGGAGAAGAGGGTATAGGTTGCTCCTGAGTATCATGCTCTGCCTGCTCAGCTAGATCCTGACGGGCCTTGGTTCTTCGCTCTCTGCTACTCTAACCTTGCTCAGTTCTTCTTTTTCGGTATGCCAGCTGCTTTCGAGGAGCCATTCCACATAGAGGTAACAAAGAAGAAGTGGAAGAAGGAGTAAACCGGAGTGGTTAAGAGGGAAGAAGGAAGAGTTGGCCAAGAGGAAAGAGGAGAAAAGGAAACAATGGACCGAAAGAGAAACCAACGAGAGGGGAAGAAGAAAAAGAAGGAACGAACCGTGAAAAGAGGGAAAATGAGGGAAGGAACGGATTTAATCCAACAAGAAAAAAAGAAATCGGCCAAGATAAGGAAGGCTAGGGTCGACCGGAAGCAAGAACAAAAATGGAGAGAAGAACACATGGTCCAACCGAAAAATCTGCAAAAAAGATGGAAAGAATACCTAAAATCCGAAGGCTAGAAGAGGGATTCCACTATTCTTGGAGGTTAGGACGGCTTTTGGGGACCACACGGTGCTAAGGAGAATGAAGAAATGAGTCAAAACAAGTTTTCGAAAAGCCCTAAAAAATCTTAGTCCCGACATCATGAGTCGACACTTTGAAACTGCTCAAGTGTCGACACTTCGGTGAGTCAACACTTAGCAATTTCTCAAGTGTCAACACTTGACCTCGGGCAAGCAAAATAAATTTCAATAAAATCTAGAAAAATCTATGAGATATTTTAAGAGATATTTGAAAAATTTTGAGAGATTTTTGGAGGATTTCAACAAGAATTTGAAGGGTTTAGACAAAGGAATCAATGACACAAAGTTCCCTTCTAATCATGCAAAATCTATCTCCACTTAGAGATTTTGTGAAAATATCTGCTAATTGATTATTAGTACACACAAAATCAAGCATTACATTATCATTTTGCACATGATCTCTTATGAAATAATATCTTATTTCAATATGTTTACTTCTTGAGTGTTGAACATAATTTTTTGTCAAATTAATTATACTAGTATTATCATATCTTATTGGTGTCTTAGTTAGTTTTATGCCAAAATCCTTGAGTTATCGTTTGATCCATAAGATTTGAGCACAATAGCTTTCGGCTACTATATATTTGACTTTCTCCATAGATAGAGCAACTGAATTCTGTTTCTTGCTAAACCATGAAACCAAATTAACTTCTAGAAATTGACAAATTTCATTAGTACTTTTTCTATCAAGTTTATAACCAGCAAAATCAGCATCAGAGTATGCAATCAGTTCAATAGATGAATCTCTAGAGTACCAAAATCCAATGTTAATAAAGCCAGACAGATATCTAAGTATGCATTTAACAGCCAATAAATGAGACTCTTTAAGAACATACTGATATCTTGCACATATACATACACTGAACTTTATATCTGGCCTACTAGCAGTCAAATAAAGTAATGAACCAATGATACATCTATATAACTTTTGATCTACATTCTTACCAGATTCATCTTTATCTAATTTACAAGAAGGGCTCATAGAAGTACCTAATGATTTGGTGCTCTCCATCCCAAACTTCTTTAATATTTCTTTTGTGTATTTGGTTTGGTTGATGAAGATCCCTTCTTTGGTTTGCTTAATATGGAGTCCGAAGAAAAAAATTGGTTCTCCCATTATGCCTATCTTGAACTCACCCTGCATAAGCTTGGCAAACTCTTGACTCAAAATTTCATCAGTAGCACCGAAAATGATATCATCGACATACACTTGTACTACTAAGAGATCATCATTCTTCTTTTTCAAAAATAATGTATTGTCTATATTTTCTCTAGAAAAACTATTTTCAAGTAAAAATCTACTTAGTCTATCATACCAAGCTCTTGGAGCTTGTTTTAAACCATACAAAGTTTTATGAAGTCTAAAAACATGATTGAAAAATTCATGATTTTCAAAACAGGGAGGTTGTTCAACATAAACTTCTTCTTCAATAAATCTATTTAAAAAAGCACTTTTGACATCCATTTGAAATAGTTTGAAGTTCATGAAGCATGCAAATGCTAATAATAGTCTAATTATTTCAAGTCTAGCAACAGGAGTAAAGATTTTATCAAAATCAATCCCTTCCTCCTGATTGTAGCCTTTGACAACTAGCTTAGCTTTATTTCTAGTAACCAAACCATTTTCATCAAGTTTATTTTTGAAAACCCATTTTGTTCCTATTATTGAAACATTTGATGATCTTTCAACTAATATCCAAACTTTATTTCTTTTAAATTGATTTAATTCATCTTGCATAGCATTTATCCAATTACAATCATTTTTAGCTTCTTCAAATGATTTTGGTTCTATTTAAGAAACAAAAGCTAAGTAATCACATACATTTCTCAAAGAGAAACGTGTACTTACTCCTTTTGATGGATCACCAATTATAAGTTCTTTGGGATGTCCATGAGCATACCTCCATTCTTTAGGTAGTGGATTGGGTGAAGATAAAGCTCCTACTTATTCTCCTTCATTGTTTTGATTATCTTCTTGCTCCTTTGAAGGTTCTTCATTAATTGTCATTCTTTCAAACATTTGAGTACCTGTAACATCATCAACAGTATCTTCTTTTCTAGAAAATTTATCGTTAGTCACATCAAATATTACATGTATGGATTTTTCAACTAGAAGAGTTATTTTGTTGAAGACCTTGTATGCCTTGCTAGAGGTAGAGTATCCTAAGAAGATACCCTCATCTGACTTGGCATCAAATTTGCTGAGATTATCTTTACTATTATTTAGAATGAAACAACAGCATCCAAAAACACGAAAATATTTAATATTGGATTTTCTATTTTTCCAAAGTTCAGATGGTGTTTTCTTTAAAATAGGTCAAATTAAAATATGATTTAAAACATAACATGCAGTATTTATGGCTTCTGTCCAAAAATATCTAGATAAATCATTTTCACAAAGCATTGTGCATGACATTTCTTCCAAAGTTCTATTTTTTCTTTCTACCACCCCATATTATTGAGGTATCCTAGGTATAGAAAAATTATGATCTATACCATTTTCATTGCAAAAGTTTTCAAAATCATAATTTTCAAATTTAGTACCATGATCACTTCTTAAAGAGATAATTAAAATACCTTTTTCATTTGAAACCTTTTTAAAAAATTTAATGAATGCTGAAAAATTATGTGGCTCAGCGGCTCTTCATCACCTACATCCAAAGGTATTTTAATCATATCTATAAAAGTCACGTTTTCAACATTCATAGCTTCTAGAGATGAGAATTGTCTCCATCCCCAGTCATGTGCCTTGAGTAACTGTTGTCAAGATATCACATTCTTCTTTTGTCCTAGGTTGCGACACACCTACAAAAATAAGTCAAGTGGAAACGTTAGGTATCCAAGTCATCTTGGTTCCTTTAGGATTAGTTGAAATGGTTCCTTTCGGAACCCACACCTTTCTAACAGGATTTAATTTCCTTTTATTGCATATATACGATTTATGCCCTACTTTACCACATGCATGACAAGTAAAATTAGATGAAGCAGGTACAAAGAAATTTTTAAAATACTTTTATTATTTTTGAGGTTTGAAACATTATCCCGCTTTGTTAAAAACAGCTCTTTGTTATTCAAAATCATGTTAAGTTTTTCAAAACTATAAGTAAACTTTTTAACAAAAGGTTTTAGTTTTTCAAGTTCTTCCTTATACTTCTTATTCTCTTGCAAATACTCTTTGTTCTCTTTGACAAGTTTTTCATCAGTGGCAAATAATTTATCCTTTTTCAAAGAAGTAATCTTAATAGTTAACTATTTATTTTCCTGAAACAAACAATCATTTTCTATCAAAGACTTATCATTTGTTTTAATCAACTCCAAATTTTGCTTTCTTAGTTCTTTGTTCTTTGTCTTAAGTTTTTGATATTCAACTACTAATTCATTAAAAACTTCATGTAATTCTTTGAAAGTAAATTATTCTTCAAGTTCAAGGCTTACCTTTTCTTCTTCATTTGGCCATAAAGCAAAGGTTGGCGACCTCTTGCTGCTCTTCATCAGAACTCAAATTTTTACTCTCGCTCCATGTTGCCATCATGGCCTTTTTCCTGAGTTTCTTTATGCTTTTCTTGAGTATGGGGCAATCCAACTTGTAGTGATCGGGTTTCTTACACTCAAAGCATGTGGATTGCTCCCTTTCCTTCTTCTTTTCTTTTTCTTTGCTATAGTCTTCTTTTTTAAGCTTTTTCTTATAAAAATCCTTTTTCTTCATAAATCTTTTGAACTTTCTAGTAATGAGGACCGTCTCATCTTCAACATCATCTTCTTCAAATTCATCACTTGATTCTTCTTTGGTAGTGGACTTGAAAGCAATGGCTTTCTTCTTCTTTACATTATCCACTGTCTTTTGTTTCAAGGAGAGCTCATAAGTCAACAATGAGCCCAAAAGCTGCTCAAGTGAAAGTGTGTTGACATCCTTGGCTTCTTCTATGACGGTGAATTTAGCATCCCAAGAAGCTGAAAGAGACCTGAGAAGTTTATTAACAAGTTCACCATTAGAAATAACTTTACCTAAACTTCTCATGCCATTCACAATGTTTGTAAATCTAGTATACATTTCACTTATAGATTCAGTTGGTTCCATTCTAAACATTTCATAAGTGTGAATGAGCATATTCACTTTGGTAGTCTTCACTTGATGTGTACCCTCATGGGTAACTCAAGCATGTCCCATGTTTCCTTGGCAGAGAGACAATTTGAAATTCTATTGAATTCACAAGGGACAAGTGTACAAAATAATAAATTCATAGACTTAGCATTAATTTTAGCTTGCTTAATGTCATTCTCATCCCTATCTTCTTCTAGTTTGGGGGTGAGAATGCCATTAACCAAGTGAGTGGGATGATGAGGCCCTTTAACAAAAATTCTCTAGATATTGTAATCAATAGCTTGTAAATAAATGTGCATGCATGTCTTCCAGTATGTGTAATTTATGACATTAAATAATGGAGGATGGTTAGAGGCTTGTCCTTCTACAACACCCATACCAATTGGAGCTGCCATGATCTTTCACTCAAGATCGTTGGACCTACAAGTAAAGTAATGGTGCTTTGATACCACTCGTTGCCCAGAAATGGAGCCCAAGAGGTGGGGTGAATTATGTCTTTTAAAAATTTAAAATAATTATGTGCTGGTCTTGAAGTGTTTGTGAAACAAAGTGATTTAGCTCTAAGAGATATGCAACGGATAACAACAATTAAATGCAAGTATGGAAGAACAAGTAATAAAGAAGTCAATCATACACAAACACAAGGATTTATAGTGGTTCGGTGTACTCCAAGTACCTACATCCACTCCCCAAGCTTTCCCATGGATATTTTACTATAATCTCTCCAAGATTACAGCCGACTTATTTTCCAAGGCTCACAAGTCAAAATCTAAGTTGGTTTTATTACCTAGGCTTACCAACAACCTTTACAACTTGTTTTATCTTCAGGCTCACAAGTCAAACCCTAGTTAGTTTTATCCCTTTGGCTCACCAACAACCTTTACAACCTAGTTTCAAAAACCTTTGAAAACTAGGTCAATAAAATAAGAACAAGAATGTAATAAAAGAGCATAATAAAAGCTCCTAGAATGAGCTGAAATGAAAATCGTTGAAGCTCTCTTGATTACTTGAGTTGACTTCTCATTGGAATCTCTTGAATGCACAATTATGGCCAAGCACTTGAAACCTTAACAACTCAAATATGGGAGGCTTTTTGCAAGGAAATATCTTTAAACACACTCTTCTTGTATTTTCAAATGATTGGAGTTTGTCTCATATGATTTCACTCTTCCTTGTTGACTTTATAAGGTTTGGTGAGTGTTAAATATCTCAAATCCACTAAAAAGATCGTTGAAGACTGTTAGAATTCAAAAAGTAGCCATTTAGAACCGTTTGGAAACAAATCTAAAATTTTGAAAAACTAGCCGTTAGACCTTGAGTCGACGTCATGAGTCGACACTTGATGCATGAGTCGATTTCATGAGTCGACAGTTGATGCATGAGTCAACCTCATGAGTCGACACTTGATATAGAATCCAGAAAACATGAAGTTCTATCCCAGAATTCTTCTTAGGCGATGAGTCGACACTTGGTGTGTGCCACTAAAACTTTGAATGCCGGTCTTCTGGAACTTCTGAATTTTCTTCATGAGTCGACCTTGTGAGTCGACACTTGGCTTGTGAGTCGACCTCTTAAGTCGACACTTGATCTTGTGCTTTCCAAAAAAGCATGCCAAACTTGAATTCCTTAATGATTTGTCCATTAAGCCATTTGATGGTTCTTCATAAAGGCCAAAGAGGTTGTTTTGACAAAGTTCCATGGTGAAAAGCTCAATCAAACATGAGAGAATTCTTACTCTCAGATTAATAAACTTGATACCTTTTTGTTGGAGAAATTGATGTACCTAAGGCCTGAAATTCATATTCCAATTAAAATATTAGTCCAAATATATACTGAGTGTTTTGTTATTCATCAAAATTAAGGAGCCAAAGCCAACACAAAGCATATTGGTAGTTTTTTTTCCTTCTCATTTTCTTTTTCCTTTTCTTTTCCCTTTTCCCTGCTTGGTTGAGCATTCTTTTTGTAGGAAAGTTTTTTTTTCTTCATAAATCTTCTAAATTTCCTTGCTTTGAGTGCTTCTTCATCCTCATTCTCTTCTTCTTCCGAATCCTCATTTGAAGACTCTTCTTGTGTTGTGGACTTGAAGGCTATAGTCTTCTTCTTTTTATTCATATCCATTATTTTTTGCTTCAAGTTTAGCTCATAAGTCATGAGTGAACCTACTAATTGCTCCAATGGAAGTTTCTCAACATCTTTGGCTTCTTGAATGGCTGTTATTTTTAGGATCCCAAGATATTTGTAGAGACCTGAGAATTTTATTCACAAGATCGGCATTAGACAAAATTTTGCCAAGACTTATCATGCCATTAACAATATTTATAAATCTAGTGTGCATGTCAATAATGGATTCCTTAGGTTCCATTCGAAACATTTCATAAGTATATATAGGCATATTGATTTTAGTATTTTTCACTTGATCGGTACCCTCAGAGTGACCTCAAGTGTGTCCCATATTTCTTTGACTAAGGTGCATGTGGAAATCCTGTTGAATTCACTAGGATCCAATGCATAGTAGATGAAATTAATTGCCTTAGCATTGATCTTGGATTGTTTAATATTATTTTCATCCCAATCCTTTTTTAAGTTTTGGGATGGAAATATCATTAACAACAATCGAAGGAATATGAGAACCTTTATCCACTAGTTTTCATAAATTATAATCTATAGAATGCATATAAATTCTCATTCATGTTTTTCAATATGTGTATTTAGTGCCATTAAAATAAGGAGATTTATTTGAGGCTTGTCCCTCAACTACATCAGTACCAAGTGGGACTGCCTAGATCTTTACTCAAGGTGGTTAGATGTGTACACTGAGAACATGGCTCTATACCACTTGTTGTCCAGTAAGCAACCCAAGAGGGGGGGTGAACTGGGTTTCTAAAAGTTCTAATTGCAAGTGAGTACCAATTCAAACCAATTAAAGTGCTAGTGTATTGCAAGTGCTTGTGAGTTACTCAAGAATATGCAGCAAAATTAAAAGACAATTGCAAAGTAAATGAAGGCAAATAAGGAAGAGCAAGCAACACAAACATGCAAAATTTTATAGTGGTTCGGTGCATACCAAAGCACCTACATCCAATCTCTAAGATCCACTTGGAATTTTCACTATAATATTTCTTGATTACAGTTGATTAGTTTTCCATGCTCACTAATTAAAATCCAACTTGTTTCACCAGGAATACAAGTCAAAATCCCTTTGGTTTTGCGGGATAACCAAAAATCTAGTTGGTTTTGTAACTTAGGCTCACCAACAACCTCCTTGGTTTTATAACTTAGGCTAACCAAAAACTTTCTTGATTTTGTAACTTAGGCTAACCAAAAATCTTCTTGATTTTGTAACATAGGCTTACCAAAAACCTTCGTTGGTTTTAACACAAAGGCTCACTAACAAACCTCCACTTCTAGTTCTAATCCCTTTGAAACTAGAAATAAAAGAAGGGATTCAATAATATTGTAAAGAATATAAAAAGCTTTCAATAAAAAGTATGTATCTCTTTGAAGCTCTTTGAAAGTTGTTGTAGATGTTTGTCCTCAAGTTGTTGAAGCCTTAAATATAGCTTGAACGGTTAAACTTGAATGCTCTTGAATGCTTTGGAAGCTTGAAGGCTTAACTTGACTTGAAAGTGGATGAAACCTTGATGAATATTTAATAAAAACTTATTCCTCTTATCCCTATTCAATTAAAATCACCTTAAATACTTTTTCAAATCCCAAATGGCGAATTATGACCGTTGGAGAGCTGAAACTAGCCATTGAGGGTGAAAGGGTCAATTATGTGCTTCAAAAAAACTAATCGTTACTGTGTAGCCTGAACTTTGAGTGTCGACACTTCGAATCATGAGTCGATACCTGAGACGATACTTATTTTTCATGAGTCGATACTTAGTTCAAAAAAGTTTCTTGAAGCTCTCTGGAAATCTCAAGTGAGTCGACACTTCTTCTGGTGGGTCAATGCATGAGTCGACACCTGATCTTCATGAGTCGACACTTAGGGGAATTCATGAAATTCAGCATGTTCTATAAACTTTTTGTCTCAGGCATTGAGTCGACACGTGAGTCGACACATGAGTCGACACTTGAAGGCCATTGAAACTCTTTTTTTGTGTATCAGATATGGCTTCTGTGGTCGACACTTCATTGAAACTTTCTGAAATTTAATTGAAACACTGCTAAATCTTCTTCAAACTTAAGATTTAAATCATTCTAAGTCATTCTTATATCCTTAAGTCCATTCAAACTTGAGATTTTCATCGGTGAAGGAAACTTCTTCAACGATATGACAAGCAATCATTCAACTAAATTGATGAGTACCTTTTACTGATAAAACACACTCAAACAAATAATTAGTACTCAAATATACTTAAGTATTTTGTTAATCATCAAAATCAATGCAAGAGTCAACATTGAGTTCATTGTTGGTACAAAATCCCTTTCTTCCCTCTAAGGTCTGAAATATTGAATAGAGTTTTGTCCTAATCAGATAATTTTTCAATCAAGAAGATCCATTTTCTTTACTTGAAATGTGATTTGCACTACGGGATACCAACTATCTCTTTATTAGTCTTCTTTAGTACACTTAATCACTCCTTTATAGCTGAATCCTGCTATTATGTTTAGGATTATTGCTTAACTTTAATTATTCAATCTCTTTATATGAAATTTTCCATCACCATCCTGCACCAATCACTAAATTCTTGACATTGCTCCCCTCAATATTTGTTCTGGTATATCTGCTCTGCTACAACTCCTGACTAACAAACATCTGACACAGCTTTACTTTTTTGCCAAGAAGACTATCAAGTGCTATATAATTTTTAGCAAACCATGTGACCCCTAGTCTCAATATTTCTTTCCCAATAAAGCTTCTCATCAATGATAAGACCCATGCATAGTTATAGATGAATCTGGTGATGGTTTGTGCTAACTCAACTATCTTCTACACCCTACAGATTTTCTCAATATCCATCAACATGAGGTCAATACAATATGTAGCACAAGGGATCCAGAATATATACGATCGTCGCTGCATCAAGATCTCCCTATGGCCCTTACTGTGGTCCATTATCTATAATGACCTACACAACATTCTTCTCTCCCACGTGATCAATCACCTCCTTCATCAATTTGAGGATATAATTACTGTCGTGCACCTAATTTGAAGCATCAATAAACTTATGAAAAAAAAATCTTTCCATCACACTAACTTAAGAAGTTGATGATGCTCTGTCTAATAGGACCAGTCCAACTATCACACATCACAATCAATCCATATATGGGCCACTTGCTCTGATAGGAGGCAATCTAATTTTCTAGCTCCTCTTATTACTGTCCAAAAGTTGACCATAAATATCTCTCGATCTTAGAGGATCTATACCTGACCAGCAGTATATATAGATGAAATAGCAGAGTGATAATATGAATTGTCTGCTGCATGGTTGGGTTATGACTGAAATGAAACCAAGATCCAATGGACCACCACATATCCTTCTTTTTATCTTTTCTCAGTATGGTGTCAATCCTCTGTTTCTTGGAATCTTTACTAAGAAAGGTATGTGGATTGACATCATGGATAGTGGCTCATGCTAGAATGTCCTTGGAAGACTTCCTTCTACTATCAAATACTTTCAACATGGATACAATATGGCTAGTGCCTTTCCTGACGGGTTCTCTGACTGAGAAGGTCCTCCTAAACTATGTCTCAGACTCTCTTACAATACTTATAGAGCCCGATCCTGATCCTGACTCAAAAGTTGATGGTCCAAATTGCTATCTCTGCCTGGCCATCTCCTCTAGCTACCTCTGCTTATACAAGCTCGCCTAAATGACAGCCCCCATCTATACCTCCTCATCATAATGAATAGATGCTCTCTCTGACTCCTTGGAGTAATAAAAAGGTAGTTCTGTGGCTCTACGGTCTACCTCTACCTTTTTCTTTGATATTTTTTCCTTTTTAGTTTTGAAATCAACAAAATACTTTTTTATCAACTAACGAACCTTCTGTGGACACTGTCAGCATGCATATATATTAAAATAGCTGCCAGCCAAGTGCAACTTCAATCTTGTTATATCTGAAAATAGTATTCCAAAGTTAATCATCTAGGATGTAGATGGTTATGCTATTTTATAATTGTATATGAATTCTTTAAATGAATAAAAGTTATTCTTTTGGCTGTTCATCACTTATGCATTTTTCTGAAAAAAACTCTTATATGATGGAGTCCTTAGAACTACATTATATTTGATACAGAGAGGATGTATAGAGTAGTTCTTAAACTAGTTTACAACCAAATGATACATTGTTATAGGACGATGATGTATCAAGAATAGGTTATTATATGTCACATTAGTTGGTTGTCCTCTTAACCAAGGAGTGTAAAGACACTAATATGACATACAGGTGAAATGTATGATGTCTCATTGAACATGACCATTTGTGGAGCTCCCTTCTATCAAACGGTTGCTCGCGAAGGGATATGGATATATGTATCCCTCAAACCTAAGGTCACCATGGTAGCTTGTAAGCAACTCACTGTACTTTGATACTGGATTACTTGGATTTCTAATCCAGTGATGAAAAATTTTTGGGTACAGTTAAGTACTTGTAGAGCAGTGGTGGGTCAAGATGGGATTGACCCCTCCAAATGGTTTGGAATGAATGACTCATTATGTCTCAATTTAGCAAAACCTTGGCTAGGGTAGTTCTTGTAAGGAGTCACAGAACTTGTAAGGCTGAGACACGATCTGAATGTACTAAATTAGGGTTGGCAATCAAACCCTAAGTCATCCTGAGCATTATGATGTCAAAGGGATGAATTATGCAGTAACCATATGCCAGAGGTTCTAGAGAGTTGCTCTGCATCTTTGACCTATCTGAAAGTCGGGTATCATTGCTAGATGATGACTTTGATTGGTACTGAAAATATTCTAGTGCTACCGACTTAGTGTTCGAACCTATGGGGTCACACACCATAGGAATTTCTACCTGATCTAAAGGTTGATCGATGATTGAGAATCGTTTAGCATCACTATGGGGTCATATGATTGACCATGACCCAAATGTCGGCACTTCCATAAGTCGACACTTGGCTATGATGAGAATTTTTCACTAATTCGATTAGTAAATTTTCCATGACCCAAATGTTGGCACTTCCATAAGTTGACACTTGGCTATGATGAGAATTTTTCACTAATTCGATTAGTAAATTTTTAGAGGACTTATTTGCAATATTTTTGCAATCTAATGGGTCAATCCAAATGAGATTTGGCTTAGGATCAAATTAGATTTGATTTTTCATGCTCACTTTCCTTTAAAAGATTCAAATTTGAATTTTGAATTCAAATTTCAAATCTTGGCTAAAATTGGCTCCAAGGTTTTTTATGGAATGCATTATTTGGAATGCAGATTTTCTTCCATATAAACCTAATACTAATTTGGTTCAGCCCTTAACCCTCTCCTCCAATCACTCTTCCTTCCATATCTCTCTCCCTCTTTGCTGCTACTATAAATAGGTATCTTTATAGGGATAGCAGAGTTAGTTGAGGTTGACTTTTTCTTGGCTTTTCTAAGAGAGGGAGGGAAGGTATCCTTAGAGTGGGGTTTGAAAGGATTTGGGTTTTGGGTGTGAGACTACTTAGCAATCAAGCTAGGATTTGGGAAGAAAGAGTTAGTTGGGAAGGGTTCTACTTCTACTTCTCCTGATTATTCCCCAACCAGATTTTCCGGCAGCTTTAAGAAGTCTTGTAGGTCCGAGGAAGGAAAAGATCGGCTTCAAGAATCCCGAGGAGCTAGCACTCTAAAGGAGTTGGTTGGGATTGAGCCCTGGTGTGAACTATCCATAGAGGCCAGACATTTATGTGGCTCAACGGCTCTTCATCACCTACATCCAAAGGTTAAAGGTAACATACCATTTCTTTTTCTTTGCTCTTGATATCTCTACATGCACTTTTATTATGTCGGATCCTGTTGCAGGTAGATTGGTAGATTGACTTAATCGATCTACCAAGTCTTTCATTATGTTATACTTTAAAATAGTTTTAAAATATAGTCTACTGCCAGCTATGCCTTTTAAACTTTCATTGGTATCAGAGTCGGGTTCCTGTAGCATAATAATAGTAGCATGTTAAGATATCATTAGCTTTCCTCACAAAGTACTTGGATTAAGGTGGATTCGCCTTGGCTGTCCGGTCATAGGAGAGAAGTATGGTTTGAAGGCCATCACTTCCCATTCATTGGGGTTCTCCTATGGCGTGTAGGGGTACCGCTGTGTTATAACCTTATGAAGAAGAAAGTGAGAGATTTGATAGGTTAAAATAGTTTTAATCTATGGATGTTTGATCTAACAACTTTGAATAGTTCAAGTAAAATGCATGAATTTAAAGTCACTATTTTCTATCCCAGCAGACGAGCTGACTCGACCCCTGCTTGAGCCGACTCATTTATGCAAATAGAATAGTCTGTCTGCTCTATGCTCTGGATGAGCCGACTCGACCCCTGCTTGAGTTGACTCATCTCTATAGACAGACCAATTTGTCAGTTTTTAGTTCTGGATGAGCCAACCAGAAAATCCTGAAATAATGAATTCAAATTCTATATGCTTGTAAAATTATTTTACAATATAAATTGAAATTGTTTCGATTTATGAAGATTATTAAACTTAATTAAGAATTAAGTTACCTTGAATGACAAAGTGATCTAGGAATATGATTCAAACACTCTAAGTCATTTCAATAACCTTTAAGGGTCATGGGTTAGTTTCAATTAGGTCCTTAATTGGGTTAGACCTAAGTTTAGATGAATGGATCAAATAGAGAACTAATCTAATCAAATATTGAATTAGAATTTCTTCTCTATAGGTCTCTCTAATAGTTAGATTGATTAGTCCATAAATCTAAATGGACCTGATTTGTGGCTCAGTGGTCTGCCCGAGTCTTTAAGCTAGTCTAATCAAGTATGATGAATTAATTGGTGTCTAAGGTAAGTATGGCATTTGATCATGGTTCTATGGGGCTACCTCTTACCTAGCCAACCCGGTTGGTGTCTAAGACAAGACAGTTAATGGTAGAACCCATCCCATGATCTCACTTACCTGGCTAATGTGGTCAATCAAAATTGATTGGGTAGCTCACTAACTCGTGTTAACCCATGTCACCTAAGGTTAATCAGTTTTGACTGATTTTAGGTGCCCATGGATCATTAATTTCAGAAACCCTCTTTTATGACTAATGTAGTCAATGGGAGGTTAATCCATATCTTCTTATCTATTTCATCTGTCACATTAAAGTTAAACCCTCTAAATTATTAGGTCCATAGAAGGATGAAGTTATGGGGTTATATAACTAAGTCCTAGCCTCCCATTAAGTAGAATGATAATGGGTCCAATAGTTATATGTTCATTGGTAGATCCAAAGATTGGGTGTTCATCAGGCTATTGGAATTACCATTCCTAATATGATGGCTCAGTGTGACTCTTTTAATGATGGTCAGGTGGGCCGGCCAAAGTCAGGCTTGACTATTCGTTGGTTGGAAGCATTGAATTTTGTCATGTTAATGGTTGGACCTAACCGACCTTCAATAGGAGGCCCAAAGGCCGATTCAACTGCACCTTGGGACAAAATCTAAATACTAGAAGTTACTTGGAGAAGTAATCGATTAAAGAATCTATCTTTAGATGTGCATAGGTGGGCCGACCAAAGTCAGGCTCATGGTTGTCTATTGGGTTCTAGTACCCCCACTAAGGAATTAAAGTAATTTCTCAGATTGGAGGTAAAGGCTACCAGTTTGAACAAAATAGTGGGAGGGCCTTTAGACTAAAGTCCATGTCTTTGGGTTAACAATTCATATACACTAATAAGTTTTGGTTTTCCTTTCAGATGTTTACCAACTTGTCACTCTGATCTCTTCTCGATAATGAGAAGATCAAGGGTCCCAACTTTGATAGCTGGTATTGAAGGTTCAGGATTGTCCTAGATCATGAACGGATCTTATATATGATATCGAATCGGTGCCTAAAATTTCTGCTCCTAATGCTCGGGGTTCTGTCATAGACACTTATCAGAAGTGGCTCTCTGATAGGACCACTGTCCGATGCATCATGTTGGCAGTGATGAACGACGAGTTCAGTCGCAAATTCGAGGAAGCCCAGCCGAAGGAGATCCTTCAAAAGTTGAAGGAGTCCTTCGATACACCAGATGATGTTAAGTGGTACAGGGTCTCCTGTGCTATCTACAACACACATATGCTTGATGGGGCCTTAGTCATTGATCATATATTGTACATGATCAAGATGAATGAGCGCCTGGGAAAGCTCGGATGTCCCTTGCATGAACAGCTCAAAAAAGATGCAATACTAAATTCCCTGCCCTCTTCTTATCTAGACTTTCTCAATCATTTTAGAATGAATAAGCCTATAGTTAACTACCACGGTCTGTTAGGGTTACTGCAGACTTAAGAGAAAGACCACCAACTCAATAAAGGGGTGGTAAATCTAGTGGGAGGATCCTCTGCAGGGCATCGTCCCTTTAAGAAAGGAAAAAAGAGAAATAAAGGGAAGAAGTTGCAAAATATTTCTGACCCAGTCAGGTCAAGAAGATGAAGGCTAATAAGAGCCAGGTGGAGTGCTTCCTTTACAAGAAGCTAGGTCATTGGAAAAGGAACTGTCCTCTTTATATTGCATCCCTTGACCTGAACAGGTCCAAGAAGAGGAAGCAACAGGGCAGTGCTGGACAAGGTATTTATATGGTAATACCTTATAGTTTCTCTATCTGCGATACCACTAACTGGGTATTGGATACTGGAAGTCCAATTCATATTTGCAATTCTTTGTAGGAACTTCAAGTTAGTAGGAGATTCAACGATGGCAAGAGATCCTTGAACATGGGAATGGAAGCCAAGTTCCACTCCTGGAATTAAGAACCCTCAAATTAGTTTTCGAGTCTTGTAGAATCTTTGAATGAGTGTCATTATTATCCGTCTTTCATTTTGAATGTCATTTCTATAGGCTAGTTGGCCATGTATGGTTATGAACTATCAATAAAGAATGACATTTGCAAAATCATTTGGAATGGTTCTGTTGTGATGAATGGATACATGAATAATTGTATTTATGTACTATCACAACCTATTAGTGTAGTGTACACATCTAGCAAACATCCTAGGATAGATAATATTAGCAAAGCATATCTATGACATTGTAGGCTAGGTCATATCAACAATTATAGGATAAATAGGTTGAAAAGCGAGGGTCTTCTCGAGATTAGTGAATGTGATTCACTACCAACCTGTGAGTCCTGTCTTCTTGGAAAGATGATAAAATCACCTTTTATTGGAAAAGATGAATGAGTCAAAGAAATTCTAAGTATGGTATATACTGATGTATGCGGACCTATGAATATTAGTGCCAGAGATGGGTACAATTATTTCATTATGTTTATAGATGACCTTTCGAGGTACTGTTATGTCTTCTTGATGAGACATAAATCTGAATCATTTGAAATGTTCAAACGGTATCGTAATGAAGTAGAAAAATAAACTAAAAAGTATATCAAAACCCTTCGATCAGATCAAGGTGGTGAATATCTTTCCGATGATTTTCTGACATTCTTTAGGAGAATGGGATTTTCTCTTAATGGACACTTCTAAGGACACCTCAGTTAAATGGAGTGTCTGGAAGGAGGAATCGAACCTTGTTAAACATGGTTCGGTCCATGATAGGCTTTGCTTCTCTGTCACTATCCTTTTCAGGATATGCTTAGAGTCAGCCTGCTACCTTTTAAATAGGGTTTTGAGTAAGTTTGTTAGCAAAACCCCATATGAGATATGGACAAGACATAAGCCGATACTCGCACACTTTCGGGTCTGGGGTTGCCAGGCTTATGTCAAACATTTGGAAACGGATAAGCTTGGACCTAGGTCTGACAGATGCCTATTTGTTGGGTATCCAAAAGAGTCTAAGGGGTACTGCTTCTACTTGGCTGAGGAACAAAAGTTGTTTGTCAATCTTAGGGCTATCTTTTTAGAAAAGGAGTTCCTTGGTGAAGAAACTGTAGTCACTAAGATTGAACTTAGTGAAGTTCAACAAGTAGAAGAATCGACACATTTAAGGGACAACATAGAATCGGTTATGATTAGATCACACCCAGAGCCCACGCACGAACCATTAAGGACATCCGGTAGGATATCGCATCGATCGGACAGATTCTATGGTTTCTTGGACTGGGACAGTGATCCCATTGAACTCGATGAGAATAATGAGGACCCAATCATCTATATGGATGCAATGCAAAGGTCCAACTCTGAACTATGGCTAGGAGCCATGAGATCTGAAATGGAGTCCATGGAAATTAGCAATGTATGGATATTGGTTGATCTACCTGAGGGAATAAAATCCATTGGATGCAAATGGATTTTCAAAAGGAAAAGGGGCGCAGATAGGCAGGTAGAGACCTATAAAGTCCGTCTGGTTGCTGAGGGGTATCGTCAACATTATGGTATTGACTATAACAAGACGTTCTCTCCTGTGGCAATGCTTAAATCCATTCAGATCATGCTTGCTTTAGTGGCACACTTTGACTATAAAATCTAGCAAATGGATGTCTGAACAGCTTTCCTGAATGGTAAGCTGAAAGAGGAGGTGTACATGGTACAGCCTAAAGGGTTCACATCCATAGAGAGTCAAAGGTGTGCAACTTCAAAGGTCCATCTATGGACTACAACAAGCATCTCGGAGTTCGAACATGTGATTTGATAAGTGTATCATGTTATATGGCTTCATTAGGAACGGAGAAGAACCTTGCATTTATAAATGGGCTAATGGTTCTGTGATTGTATTCTTTGTGTTGTATGTAGATGACATTCTCTTAATCAGAAATGACATCCCAGCTTTACAAGGAATAATGGTTTGGTTGTCATCCCAGTTCTCTATGAAGGACTTGGGTGAAGCCTCTTACATACTAGGTATGAAGATATATAGAGATAGATCTAAGAGGCTTCTGAGATTGTCCCAATCTATTTACATTGATACTGTGCTGAAGCGGCTCAGCATGGAGAATTCCAAGAAAGGGTATCTCTCCATAGGCCCTGGAATTACACTCTTCAAAAGAGATTATGCGATAACTCATAAGGAGAGAGAGTATATGAGTAGAATCCCATATGCTTCGGTAGTGGGTTCTATCATGTACACCATGACATGTACTAGACCAGATGTGGCATACTCACTAGGCATAGTGAGCAGATTTCAGTTTGACCCAGGTGAAGCTCATTAGAAAGTGGTAAAGACTATCCTTAAGTATATACGAAATACTAAGGACCAATGTTTGAAATATGGAGAACCTGACTTAAAACTTGTGGGGTATACTGACTCTAGTTTTCAGTTGATAGGGATGATAACAAGAGTGTGTCAGGATTTATCTTACCCTAAATGGAGGAGCGATCTGCAGGAAAAGCTTCAAGCAGCCTACTATTGCAGACTCAATATGCGAAGCAGAATACATCGTAGCATCTGATGCAGCAAAGGAAGCTGTGTGGTTGTGAAAGTTTCTAGGCGAGCTGGGAGTGGCACCTTCCCTGGATGGTCCTGTTCTGGTGTATTGTGATAGCACTAGAACCATTGCTCAAACCAAAGAGTCGAAGTTCCATCACCGCACCAAACACATTCTGCGGTGCTATCACCTTGTGCAAGAAATTATGGAACAAGGTGACAACGACCTTCAAAAGATCGATGGAAAAAAGAACCCAGCCAACCCCTTCACTGAAGCCATCGGAGTTCAAGAGATCAATAATTGTAAATGGAGAATAGGAATAAGATTCTGTACTGATTACCTTTAGTATAAGTGGGAGTTATTGGGAATAGTGTTCCAAAGCCAATCGTCTAGGGTGTAGATAGTTATGCTATTTTGTAATTATATATGAATTCTTTAAATGAATAAAAATTATTCTTTTAGCTATTCATCACATGTACATTTTCCTGAAAAGAACTCTTATGTGATGGAGTCTTTAAAACTATATTATATTTAATACAGAGAGGATGTATCGAGTAGTTCTTAAACTGGTTCATAATCAAATGATACATTGTTATAGGACGATGATGTATCAAATATAGGTTGTTGTATGTCACATTGGTTGGTTGTCCTCTTAACCAAGGAGTGTAGAGATATTGATATGACATACAGGTGAAATGTATGATGTCTCATTGAACATGACCATCTGCGGAGCTTCCTTCTGCCAAAGGGTTGCTCGCAAAGGGATTGGGTATATTTGTCCCTCAAACCTGAGGTCACCATGGTAGCTTGCAAGCAACTCATTATACTTTGTACCGGACTACTTGAATTTTTAATCCAGTAACGGAAGGTTTCTGGGTACAGTCAAGTGCTTGTGGAGTAATGATGGATTAAGATGTGATTAACCCCTCCAAATGGTTTAGAATGAATGACTCACTATGTCTCAATTTAGTAAAACCTTGGCTAGGATAGTTCTTATGAGGAGTCACAAAACTTGTAAGGTTGAGACATGATTTGGATGTACTAAATTAGGATCAGCAGTCAAACCCTAGATCACCCTGAGCATTATGAGGTCAAAGGGATGAATTATGCGGTAACCATATGCCAGAGGTTCTAGAGAGTTGCTCTGCATCTTTGACCTATCTGGACATCGGGTATCATTGCTAGATGATGTCTTTGACTGGTACTAGAAACATTCCAGTGCTATTGGCTTAGTGTTTGAACCTGTGGGGTCACACACCATAGGGGTTTCTACTTGATCTAAAGGCCGATTGACGATTGAGAATCATTTAGCATCACTATGGAGTCAATATGATTGACCATGACCCAAATGTCGACACTTCCATAAGTCGACACTTGGCTGTAACAAGGATTTTTCACTAATTTTGATTAGTAAATTTTTGGAGGACTTATTTGCAATATGATTGCAATCTGATGGGTCAAGGCAAATGTGATTTGGCTTAGGATCAAGTTAGATTTGACTTTGAAGGGAAAACATGCTAGGCAGAAAGAAAGTATTTTAAAACAATTTTAAAATAAACAGCGAAAGGCTTGGTAGATCGATCAAAATAATCTACCAATCTACCAGCAACAGGATCTAGTAAGATAATGCAGCATGCAATATATATCAAGAGCAAGAAAAATAATCAAAGATATAAAAGTACCTTACCGTTATACCTTTGAAATGCTGTGGAAAAGGATAAAGCGCTCGAGCCACACATGTGTCTGGCCTCTCTACAGGTAATCCACACCGGGGCTCTACTTTGATCAACTCCCTCAGAGTGCTAGCTCCTTGGAATCCTTTGGGTCGATCTTCTTCTTCTCGGAAGACAAGGAGGAGAGGTGGAACCCTTCCCAACTTTCTCTCTTCACAAGACCTAGCTTGAATGCTAGGTATTCTCACACCCAATCCCAAGTTCTCACAAAACCCCTTTTTCCTCTTAGTTCATCGACCTTTTTCTCTCAGCCAACCAGCAGCCCCTAAAATAACCTTTATTTAAAGAGGTAGCCAAGAGAGGGAGAAAGAGGAAGGAGTGATTGGGGGAGAAGGTCAAGGGTATACCAATTTAGCTCTAACCACATTAGGAAGGAATGACAATCATTCTATGAAAGTTTGGAGCCAAAATAACTTGAATTCGAAATTCAAACCAGGTCAAAACCTTCTCAAAAAGCTTTCCAGAAAATCTCGTTCAGGTTTTTCTGGTCGAGCAAAGATAAGTCAACTCGAGCAAGGGTCGAGTCAGCTCGTTCAAAATACAGAACAGTTTGACTGTTCTTTTCAGTAGGAACGAGTCAGCTTGAGCAGGGGTCGAGTCGGCTCGTCCAGAACATAGAATGAGTCGGCTTGAGCAAGGATTGAGTTGGCTTATCCAGAAAAAACTTTCGAAAATACTTCTTGTCATGGCCAAGTGTCGACACATGGTCAATCAATTGACCACCAGTAACAGCAAACGATTCTTAATCGTCGATCAGCCTTTAGATTGATAGAAATCCCTATGGTGTGTGACCCCATAGGTTCGAACACTAAGCCGATAGTAATGGAACACTTTCAATACCAATCAAAGTCCTCATCTAGCAATGGTACCTGACATCCAGATAGGTCAAAGATTGTAGAGAAACTTTCAAGAACCTCTGGCATATGGTTATCGAATAATTCATCCCTTTGACCTCAAAATACTCAGGATGACCTAGGATTTGACTACCAACCCTAATTTGGTTCATCCAGATCATGTCTCAACTTTACAAGTTCTGTGACTCCTTACAAGAACTACCTTGGCCAAGGTTTTGCTAAATTGAGACATAGCGAGTCATTCACTCCAAACTATTGGAGGGGTCAATTCCATCTTGATCTACCACCGCTCCACAAGTACTTGACTGCACCCAGAAACCTTTCATCACTGGATTAGAAATTTAGATAGTCTGGCACCAAAGTATAGTGAGTTGCTTGCAACCTACCATGGTGACCTCAAGTATGAGGGAAAATATACCCATATCCCTTTACGAGCAACCTTTGGCGAAAGGGAGCTCCGTAGATAGTCATGTTCAGTGAGATGTCATACATTTCACTTGCATGTCACACCAGTATCTCCATACTCCTTGCTTAAGAGGATAACCAACAAATGTGACATACAACAACCTATACTCGATACATCGTCATCGTCATCCTATAACAATGTATCATTTGGTTGTGAACTAGTTTAAGAATTACTTTATATATCCGCTCTATATCAAATAATGTAGTTCTAAGGACTCCGTCATACAAGAGTTCATTTCAGGAAAATGTAAATATGATGAACAGCCAAAAAAATAACTTTTATTCATCAAAAACTCATATACAATTACAAAAATTAGCACAACCGTCTACAGCCTAGATGATTGACTTTGGGACACAATTCCCAATAGATTTGTCATGCTCACTTTCCTTTAAAAGATTCAAATTTGAATTTGAATTCAAATTTCAAATCTTAGCTAAAATTGGCTCCAAGGTTTTTTATGGAATGCATTATTTGGAATGCATATTTTCTCCCACATAAACCTAGAGCTAATTTGGTTCAACCCTTAACCCTCTTCCCCAATCACTCCTCCTTCCATATCTCTCTCCCTCTTTGCTGCTACCATAAATAGGTGTCTTTGTAGGGGAAGCAGAGTTAGTTGAGGTTGAATTTTCCTGGACTTTTCTAAGAGAGGGAGGGAAGGTATCCTTAGAGTGGGGTTTGAGAGGATTTGGATTTTGGGTGTAAGCCTACCTAGCAATAAGCTAGGGTTTGGAAAGAAAGAGTTAGTTGGAAAGGGTTCCACTTCTACTTCTTTTGATTGTTCCCCAACCAGATTTTTCGGCGACTTCAAAAAAGTCTTGTAGGTCCAAGGAAGGAAAAGATTGGCCTTAAGAATTCTGAGGAGCTAGCACTCCAAGGAAGTTGATTGGGATCGAGCCCTAGTGTGAACTACTTATAGAGGCCAGACATTTATGTGGCTTAGTAGCTCTTCATCACCTGCATCCAAAGGTTAAAGTAACATACCCTTTCCTTTTCTTTGCTCTTGATATCTCTACATGCACTTTTATTATGTCGGATCCTATTACAGGTAAATTGGTAGATCGACTTAATCGATCTACCAAGTCTTCTACTGTGTTATACTTTAAAATAGTTTTAAAATATAGTCTGTTGCTTGCTATGCCTTTTAAACTTTCAGTTCCCCCTACCTTTGAATTCTATATTGTACCATTTATACCTCCAATGATGCCGATCCAAGAGCATTTTTCCATGCAACCAACCAATATCACGCTCCGAATCCTTTTTTCTCCTCGATGGATCTATACCTGAATATTTAAATTATATAAAAGGTCAATAATTATGCATATTAATTAATACTTTGTTAACCTAATTTTTAAAATTTTTTAAATTTAAATAAATATTTTTTTAATTTTTTAGATTTAAAAATATGAAAAATAAAAATATTATAAAAATATTTTTGATCTTAGATTCATGTATGATCCTATCATAGATGCTACATATATTTTTTTAAGATCCTGAAATACATTAAAGACAACTTTTTTTTCAATTTTAAACCTAAAGCACTATTCATAAGATGCATCAAAACTTGGATAAATCGATACAAAATTTATAATAAGAGTAGCTTATGATCCCCATAATAATAATATATAATTACAGTTTTTTTATTAATTATTATATTTTTTAATTAATTTTTTAATATAAAATTAATTTTTATTTTAAAATTTTAAACTTAATAAAAAATTAAGATCTTAGATCATTGTGTAGATCTTTCTAGATCTATCACATACTCTAAAATCATGCCCCAAAAAAAAAAATTGATAGCATTTCCCTTTAATTTTTTAATTTTCATGAATTTTTAAAAAAAGATAGGGGAGAGAGAAATAGGAAAAATGGAAGGTCTACATATCGTGAATCTACCTTCTTCTTCAATTTCTCGATGTTTGATTGGCTTGAAATGGAGGGAAAATGACTTTTTTTCCTTCATTGAAGAGAACGAAGCAAAGAGAGCTCTCTGCCTCTCTCTTTCTTTATTAAAATCCACCCCCCCACCTATAGTACCAAACAGGAAAAACAAAAAAAAACAAAAACTGGTTCGAACCGGACTGAACCGATCGAATTGACCGGTTCGGTGCGGTTCAGGCCACTTTCTTTTTTTTTTATCCAGGACACCACTTGACCTATTTTAAATGGCCGAACCGTGCTGTCCAGCCACCGGTCCGGTTCGGTATGCCCCGAACTGGCCGGTACAGCATAGTTCGGCGAACCATGGATACAACACTTATATTATAATTAAAAATTCTACATATCTCATACTAAGCCAGACGATTATCATTCAAAAACATGCTTACAAGCACAAGGTGAGCTTTCAGTTGATTGATCGATGGAAATAAGAGATGAGAGCTACACCTCTCATGAATGGCATTAGCTTCTTATATCATCACCAACATGAATTTATTGTAGGCATTAACAAGTCGCTTCGTTTGGGTAAAAATTGCAAGATCTATATTTATAGTGTAGGGGATTGATCATAAACTCCCTCCTGTCCTTTATGAATTAATACTCATCTATGGCTAATAGATGGCCATAATTTGATCTCAAAGGTAGATGCTCCTAAAGATGACTTCGTTGATATCCAAATAAACTACTTCGCAAGTCATCTTGTCAATGCATCTCTCACTCATTGCAAATTTAAAGGTACATTGCTTAGAGATTTTCTGCTCGACATCATTTTGAATCCAATTGAAATAGTTGGGACATGGATAAGGCTTTGTTTGCAACTATAGCTTTTAAACAAACTTTAAGAAATGAGATTCCTTTGGCTTTCAAGATCAACAATAGCTTTGCTGATACTCTACCTTACTCGAATCTTCAAATTCTCTCATGCTTCTGGGTCTGCCTTGGACATTGCCTCAGATTTTCTTTTCATTAAACTTAATTTTGAGTCTGCTTAAGCTAAACTAGCTCCTCAACCTCAATCACATTGGAGACCACCTTCTCTTTCTTCTAAGGACCCCCCAACTTCTTTCTCTTCAAATGTAACTTGGGGTGAAACTTTCAAAACCTCCTTGGTAGTCCTCTTGATTCTATAGTGATGATAACAATTTTTCTTAGTCATGTTGGTTTGCTTCTTGTTATATTCCCCTTGCTTGGTTTTCCACCACCTTTCTTGAACTTATCACCCTTCTTACCTTCTCTTGATTATTGTTGCTTCTTGATTTCCATGAACTTCATACTAGCATCACTAATATCTTCACCTTTAAAGAGTTTCAGCTCCTTCTGAATGCTTTCATAGAGATCTTTGATATCCATCATGAAAACTGCATGATCATTGATAAAAATCTTAATTCTTGAGTGAGATAGCTTGCTTTGGAACACAATAGTGGAGTCTTGAATAGATTGATCATACTTCTGCCATAGGTATAGCCGCTTAATCTACAGATTTTTCTCATGACTAACTAGATGGAATTGCTTCTTAATTGAGCTCTTAAATTTGCTTCAAGTTAGATTAAAAATATATTTTTTATATGAATTCTACCAAGGGTATAGTTGGAAAGCTTGAGATGAGTGAGCTACCTTTAGAATACTAGTATATTCATAGATCGTGAACAAGGTCTTTAGCCAACTAACTAGCTTCTTTACATTGACATATCCATCATATGCAGGGATCTCGATTCAAGCTTCGACTTAAAAGGTTGTAAGAAATGGATTTTAAGTGCCTGCAAGTTGCAAGTTCCTCATCCTCCTTATTGGATGGTACATCCTCATATCCAAACATTAAAAACAGCTTTGCCATAGGAGTTGGTGGTGCTTATGTTGAAAAGTGTCACCAAATAAGATATGCTTTCAATGAGTTCAGTAATTTTCTTCTCCAATTATATAAAATGTCCATTCATCTCATCCTCTATCAAAGTAGAAGTAATAGCCATACTCATCTTTATCCTTCAATATACTTCAAGAACCAATAGTCCCTATGTTATTGGCTTGTAATGCACACACATTTAACCATAAATTAAAGCTCTCATAGATGTAGAGGATAAAAGCTCTAACCAACCTGATCTGATTGGAGAAAAGTAATTCCATCAATACTTTTAACTCGAATCTCTCATGAAAATATAGAAAAAGTAGAAAAATTAGCTATCTAAAATCCCTTTCATTTCACCAATCAATACAACAACCTAGTTACATAGCCCCTACTTATACTAGTGAGGTCTACCCTTGCACCATTTCGACTAGATTCCTCTTTTAATTAAACGAAGACATAGCTTTCCTGAATAGATATGACTAATGAAAGTAATTATAAAAAAGTTAAAATCTTACAAGTAGATCTTGATTTCTATATGAACTTTGTCTTCAGCCACTCTACCTAATTCTTCTTGGATTGGGAGATATAAGATCAAAGTCTTTTTCTAGACAATTTTTTGCTTTAACCAGCCCAATTTTGTGGCCCAAAAGATTGGAATTTGGCCTCGATGGCTTAGCCACCACATCCTAAGATGTCATAGAGCTCAAAAAGTTACCTGATTTCAAATAAAAGAGCACCCCAATCAAACATTATATGGGTAATTTTTGGTCTTTGGAACTTTGGTGCACAATTCAACTTCCTAATACGGTGGATCTCACTCCTAAACCCCGTCCAATCCTCCATAGCCAACGTGGTCCACATCTAGTATGATTATCCTCATGGATGAATGTATGTATATATGCACGTATGTTTGTGTAAGTGTGTATGTATGTATGCATGTTTGCATAATTTTTTATTGAATCAACAATGCAATTGGATTAAAGGATGAAGGCATTTTAAAACAAATTGCTCATGCTACCTTGGTTCCTCGTAGAAAAGAGGATCAAGATATAAATGGATCTTGCAATAAGCATTTAAAATTGCAAATAAAGAGAAAGTTATAGAAAAGCATTAGTTAGTCTTCAAGTCCATTTATTGGACAAACAAGCAATTTTGACATTTTCACTATCCTCAGAAGCCACATGTGCATGCAAAACAAAAGCAAATGGGTGAACAATAATGTGTTCCTTCTTTTAGTCCTCTTATCCTACATCAATATATGAGTATAAGCTCTAGTGTACACAAACAATTTTGTAAGTGAACTACAAGAGGGTAATATATAATGCTATAAACATTGAAATGCAAAATATGCTAGATATCTAACTAGATTGTCAATATTGATTTAGTGATCCTTGCTGGTCAATAACAAATGAACTAAAGCTGCTAGATACCCGACCATAAAACTTACCATAGTTACCTCCTAAGTTAAACTATGTGAATTTTGAAGATAGACGGTCAGTGACATGAAGCTACTTTACAATAACAAATATTTAACAGTAAAATGTTTAATACCTCAATATATAGCACATCAGACTCATTCAATTCCCTTCTTTTCAGCAATGAATCTTTAAATACGTTCTCATTCTCTCCATCAAGCATAGACGCTGGTCCTTCTCCTTGACAGTTGTCCAAGTGCACCAAACGCTCCCAATATAAGGGTGTTTTACGAGTGTTTAGAATAGCCAAGAGATATTGTGCAAACTGCACTTCACCGACTACTGAATATTTTACAGCCCCTAAACAATATGAGGAAACACAAGGTTGTTTTTATCCAATACTTTATAAACCAAACAAAATATCCAAGTCTAAAGATGGTAGTTTGTTGTACATGTTTATTTAACAAATGTTTTAAATTTAAAGATTGTTGGCGTGGAATCCCTGGATCGGCCGGTCGGAGCAGCTGCATCGTAGGACCGCTCCCTTGTTCAACCGCAAAACAGATTCCTTGCCGGAGTTGTTCCGGCGGAGGACACTCCGATGCCTAAGTCAGCGGCGGATCCCAGCCACAAAATGGGGAAGGTGTCGAGAGTGGAAGAGAAAAAGGGCTTTTGGAGATTGTAAGCGTATGTGAGCGAGGATGTTCGCATACCTCGAGCAATCCTTCTTACCCTTATTTAAAGAAGGCCTCCGGCCTGCGTCCCGCTCTTTTTCCGGTGATCATGGGGAGCCAATCTCTCCCATGATTGGCGATCGTGGGTTGTGATTGAGCGGTTCCAGCCATATTGGAGGCGTGGCAGTAGGAGTTTCACGCCATGATCATAGCATGATGAGTGTCGATTGTAACCGTTGATTACAGTTGCCTTTCTGTAACAGATTGTGGTCCAAGCTTCGGATTTCTCCTTACGTGGGCCGAAGACTTGGTATTTCCTCGAGGCCGGAGATCGTGTCCACGGCGGGGACTGAAGTACGTGCCTTTGGAAGTCGATGAGTAGTTCGGTCTTCGGCCGGGGCCGAAGACGTTACCCGAAGGACCAGCCTCCGGATGTTGTAGTCCGGTATGAAGCCTTGGGTTGCCTGCAGTTGGCCTGTCCCTTGCTTGGTCCGAAGTCCATAGTCCGAAAAAACGGGCTTCGACCAGTCGATCCGGAATTTGGTTTATAGCTGAACCGGGATATCCCAACAATTGCCCCCCTACTCTCAGTTTTCGAAGCGGAGATTTGCCTCGAGAAGTGAGAGTATTAATGCCTTGTCGTTTTTCTCCTGAGAGACGGTGCAGTGGATGATTACAGGATCCTTGATTGGACTGTCCATCGCGATCTGAGAATCAGATGATGGACAGGTGTCACTCCCGGATTGGAGAAGAAAGAAAAAGTGGGTAGCCCTGGGGCCATCTTTTCTTTTCCCGTTGCACGGTGGTTGAGGCAATCTTTTGGTTGGGACTTGGATGGTTGTGGTGGCTGTCCTCTGTCCGTTGGATGAAGGGTATACCTTATCATGGCAGTCAGTTGCAAGTGGGTTACCTCCCAGGGTAACCTTAAGTTAATTTAACTCCGGCGGGGCTCTAGAGACCCCTACTTTTCTTTTGGGGAAGGGCGAAGGTCCGGCCAAGGAAGCTTCTTCAACCTTGTCTCATCCTCCGCCCAAATTATTCTGGACTACCCGTCTATTCCTCAGGTAGAATCTTCTTTCTGCTCCCTTGCTTCATTCCTTTGTCATGGAAGAGACCGTAGGGAGTCAGGGGAAAAAGGTTGGGCCCTCGGGGACGAGACATAGTAGGTCTAGAGTCGGTCCCCAGATCGGTTTCTCAGGGCAAGGCAGCCTTTCTATAGGAATGCTACCGCATTCCTGAGAAGTTTTCCTTCATCCTCCCTGCATCCGAGGAGCAGGTGAACGAACCTCCCTTGGGTGCTTAGCCATATACGAAGATCACTTGAAAGCTAGTCTTCGATTTTTCCTGCACCCTTTTTTTGTCAAGATCTTCCGCTTGTACCAAGTGGTGCCAGCGCAGTTGATCCTGAATAGCATCAGGAATATCTGTGGGTTTCTGGTTATGTGCAGTATTGCGAACATAGAGCCTAGGACCAATTTGTTCACGGCCCTTTTCATCCTCAAGAGAGATTTTCACAGCAATGGATGGTGGGTGATTGGCCCTAGATCAGGCCGTAGGGTTATCAAGGATATGCCCAGCGCCATCCACGGGTGGAAACCCGTTTTTGTGTTTGTGTTGTCTCTTAATTCATGGGGCTTGGATACGGTGTGGAAGAAGTCTCGCCTAACCGCCAATGACGGGAAGAAGTTCTTGGTAGCCGATCAGTCGGACTACGACCTCCTGGTCAACTCCGAAGTTGCCCCCATTCGGGAATTGTTGGAGGAGAGAAATCTCCACCGGGCGGGAATTAGCAGATTCCCCTCATTAGGTATAACTATAGGAATTTCTGTCCCTCTTTCTTGGATTTATTGTAGCCCAATCAATTGAAGTGAAATCCTTTGCTTGCAGGTGGCGAGTGAAGCCCGGCTTGAGCTGACTCCGTCAAACTTCGGAGAAGAGGGTGGTGCAGGGCCCTCCTACTAGGTTTGTGGTTCGGAAGAGAGCTCGGAGGGATGGTCCCGAACGGGACCAAAGCACTTCGTCTTCCCGGGGGACCTCAGGGGAAGATGTAATAACTGCGGAAGGGGCTCCGTCAAGATCCCATCTAGTCGAAGCTCCACCGGTGGCCGTTTCCCCAGTTCGCACAGCAGGGAGCCCGCCTCAGGGAGCAGATATGCCGCCGTTTTGCCCCCTGCTACTGATAGGGGCGAAGCGTGGCAAGTCGAAGGAGAGTTTGCCTATGGGGCCTCCTCAGTCGAAGTCCGTTCGACGAACTTCTCGGAGCTTTTGTCCACGGGGGGACTGCTGGTCCCGGCCGTAGCCAGGCAGGCATTGAAGGGTACACTCCTGCCTCACAACTTGGCTATTTTTTGGAATCGGAGCCTTCCCAGGGTGTCCGATTCTGCCTTCTCTGCCCTGCAACAGGTATGATCCTGCCACTTCTCTTTGTCTTGAGAATTGTTCGATTCATGATCTCTCTCTTTTGCTGTAGTTAGTCTACGACCTCACCTTCATGAAGGAGGGCCTGGGGAATGTAGAGAGCCTCATCCATGATCTTAAGGAGGAGCTTCAAACTGCTAGGGCTGCAAAAGAAGTAGCCGAGGAGCTGAAGCAGTCCATGGAGGATCGCCTTGCCCGGATGAATGATGAAGTTTGCGAACTGAAGGGCGAACTGAAAAGTGCTCATGTGACAATGACGGGGCAAGAGGCAGGGTGGAGGAGGAGCAGGAAGCAAGTCGATTCCCTGGAGCAGACTGCCAGGGAGGATCAGGAAAAGATAGAGAGCCTGACCAAGGTGGTGAAGGAGGCTTCTAGGAGGGCCGAAGAGGCGATCCTGGAGTCCAAAGCTGCTAAGAGTGAGTCTGCGTCTTCGAAGAAGCAGGTAGACGATGTCGTGGCAAACTTCAAGATGTCTTCGCAGTTCCAGGCAAAGATCAATGAAGTAACTTTGTATGGCTACCAGCATGGCTTCAACGACGGACTCTCCAGGGTGAAGGGGGCCTTCCCTCACCTCGACCTTTCCAGCATTCCACCCTTCGATATAACTGGAGAAGAAGAGGAAGTGGAGGGGGCCGAAGCCATGGTAGAGGCCGAGGAGGCACCATGTCCAGAAGAGGAGGCTGCTACCTCAGTCGAAAATCCGAAGGTGACCCCGACTCTGACCACAGTTCAGGAGGAAACTCAGGCTGGAGGAGTCCAAGCTGAAGGTTCTCCGATCCCGACCCAGATTGATGAGGTCCTCTCAGAGCAAATTGATAAGGTGCTCCAGTCTTGTGGTGTGGAGCCTTCTCTTGCTGATGTTGAGTGACTTGGGTCGCTCTGGATGTATTTTCCTTCTTTCCTTTTGATTTATTAATGAACTTTGTATGACAGCTTTTCTAGGTTTTGGAATGAATTTTCCTTCCTTTATATACACCATGTTATACTTCATGTGTGGCTCAAAATAGTTTTACCATTCTTTCTTTTGATTAGCCGAACAGTCATGTCTGAAGGCCGTTCAGTCGACAAGAATCGATTTTACCATTCTCTTTCCTGTTTGGTTGAGCAGTCGTAGCCGAAGGCCGTTCAATCGATGAGGACGAACTCTGGAATGGACCAAAACTCCGTTGCTGAAGACCATCACCTTCCTTCGGATGTTAAGTTTGTCCGTTGGGGCGGGCAAGAGTCATTCCCCCGCCAATCAGTGATCAGAGAGATTTGATTGTGATTATTGTTGTCCACGTGGCACGTCGATATTTGTACAGTCATGATTTCTTGCACCTTTCGAGCCGTCGGGTCTCCTTTTTTCAAAAAGGAGCCATTAATGATGCCATCGCATGATGAGGATTTCTCCGGATTCAAAGCGATGGCGGTTGTTATCCTGGGGATGGCTCTAAGCGATTTTCTGGTTCTCAAAGCATTGCCCATACACGTGGCACTTTTTGATGTGGCTAGGAAGGACGTGGAGCATGCCTCCCCACAATCGGTCGTGGGTGCAGGGTTTCTATAAATAGGACCCTGCCCTCTGCTGTCAAAGGCCATCATTTCTGTAGGCTTCTTTCCTTCATTAACAATGAGGTTCAGCACTTCTGAGCTCCGCCATGCGGCGAAGAGGAGGGCTATCTACCCAAAAAGGAAGCGAAGTCCAGAGTCACCCGGGCTAGAGGACGATGAAGAGGAGCCTCTCGTGGACCGCCTCGAGAAGAAGGTCAGCCTACTGGAGGCTCGGCTGAGGGAAGCTTGGGCCCAAGTCACGGTGGCAACCACGGTGACGGAGGAAGCGAGGAGGGAGGTGACGGACGCCATCTGAAACTTCAAAGCTTCTGCCGCCTTCAAGGACAAACTCACTGGGGTGGCTCTGGACTCCTTCCACCAGGGGTCTTGGGAATGTCGGAGGAAGGCCTCTAAGTTTTATAACTTGAAGGGCCTGGACAACATCAAGCTCTCCGTTCCCTTTCACGGCCACAAATTCGATTTCGACTCCGATGAAGGGTCAGATTTGGGTTCGGACGGGAACCCCGAGGGCCCTTTGTCGTCCAACCATATCTCTCCCCACCGGTACGAAAAAAATCCGGCGGGGAGTTATTGAAAATTTTCCACATCTTTCTGCTGTTACTGTTTTTTTTGTCTCTCCTTATGAGAGTTTCTTCCTTTCTTCTTTTTTTTTTGTAAAAATTTGAAAGGAATAAAAAATCTTTTCTGTTACCTCTTTCCATGTACTCTTTGCAATGTGTTACATCATGATTTGTCTGTAGAGTAGACTCCGCATATCACTTTCGGTCTATAGGGAAGAAGTGAGGTCAATTGGACCATTTTGAGAATGTCTGTTGTTGACAGAAAGGATGACAGTGGTCCTTTTAGGCACGTGTTCGGTTTTTCCGTAGGGTAAGGTGTTTACACCGTCCCTATGCACTTTCTGTCGTGATTAAGGTAGGCTATTCAGGCCCGCCTCGGCGCGTGTTCAGATTCACCGTAAGATAGGTTACGGGAACCATCCCTGCACCTTTGATCTTTTTGGTGGCCTGGTTAGACCATCCATTGTGCTCGTCGGGCATACTGATAAGGTGAGTGGATCAGACTCTCCTTTGCGCAGTTGACCAATTTTTCAGATCGGGTCACTCAGGCTGTTGCCGTTCAGTCGATGCAACTAGTCGCTCTGAGTTGAGTAAGGTTGAGAAGCTTTGCACAGGAATTTCAGGAACTCTTTTATTGATAGTATTTGCGAAGGTTTTGTACATTCCATGTCCGGGATAGGGCCTTCCCCTTCAGGGTCTTGAGTCGATATGTCCCTGATCGAATGACTTTCTCGACCTGATATGGACCTTCCTAGTTGGGGGAGAGTTTACCTTGTTCCGTTGGCTTAGACACTTCTGCTCTTCGCAATACCATGTCCCCCGTGCGGAAAGTTTGCTCCTTCACCCTTGAGTTGTAGTACTTGGTTGAGCTTTTGCTGGTATGCTGCCATCCTTATCTGGGCCTATAGCCTGGTGCTTGATAGCAAATCCAGATCAATCCTTCTGCGATCGAAATTCTCAGGCTTTTCATAGTTGTCAATTCTCAGGGACTGTAGGGAGACTTCGATGGTAGTACGGCTTCGGTACCGTAGGCCAGGTTGAACGGAGATTCATCGGTGGCCATTCTCGGGGTAGTTCGGTACACCCAAAGAATGGAGATCAGTTCTTCGGCCCAAAGCCCTTTGTCGGCGTTCAACCTTGTCTTCAGACCATGGAGGATGGTCCGGTTGGTAACTTCGGCTTCTCCGTTGGACTGTGGATGAGCAACGGATGTCAGTCGATGCTGGATATGGTACCGAGCACAAAAGTCCTTGAACTTCGGATTGACGAATTGTCTCCCGTTGTCTGTAATGATGACATGTGGGATGCTGAACTTGAATATGATAGAATTTTTTACAAAATTTTCCACCTTGCCTTCTGTGATCTGGGCCAATGGTTCGGTTTCTACCCACTTCATGAAATAGTCGATGGCCACTAGGAGAAACTTTCTTTGCCCTAATGTTGGTCGGAATGGGCCAAGAATGTCCATCTCCCACTGGGCAAAAGGCCATGGGGCTGCCTGTTGAGTCAGGTGACTCGCAGGTTGTCTCTGTACATTGGCATACCTCTGGCATTGGTCGCACTTTCGCACGAAATCAGTTGAGTCCTTCTGGATGGAGGGCCAATAATACCCTTATCAAATGATCTTGTATGCCAGAGATCTGCCTCCCAAGTGATCACCGCATATGCCCTTATGGACATCTCTCAAAGCATAATCAACATCGATGGGCCCTAAGCATTTTAGCAGTGGCTGGGAGAATGATCTCTTGTAGAGGGTTCCGTCTAAGATGACGTACTAGGATGCCATCTAGTGGATCTTCTTGGCCTCTGCCTTATCTTCCAGTAGTTCTCCCTCATTCAAGAATCTAATGATGGGATCTATCTAGCTTAGCTCAGTGTTGATCTGGCGCACTTCTGTAGCCTCTTCGGCTATGCTAGAAGTCTCAAGATGTTCAATAAAGGTGCGTCCGAGGGACTCCGGTGCTGTAGTTGCCAGTCGAAACAGTGCATTCGCCTGGAAGTTCTCTGATCATGGAACATGGATAATCTCAAAATGTTCCAGTTGGGAAGATAAAGCCCGTACCTTCTCCAGGTATTGCACCATGGTTGGATCTTTGGCTGCATATTCTCCATTGACTTGATTCACAACCAGTTAGGAATTTGAGAAGGCTCGAACTTGCCGGACTCCCAGATCCTTGGCGATCCAAAGTTCAGCAAGTAGGGCTTCATATTCGACCTGATTATTGGAGGCGTGGAAGGAGAAACGGAGTGCATACTCTATGGTATGGCCGTCAGGTTCGGCCAACATGAGTCCAGCCCCGCACCTAGTAGCATTGAAGCTCCGTCCACATGAAGAACCCAAATAGACTTCATCTCCTTCGGGGCTTCTTCTTCTACCGAAGATGCTTCGTCTTCGGACTTCCAGGTGCACTCAGCCAAAAAATTGGAGAGCACCTGGGCCTTCATAGCTGCTCGGGGTTGGAAGCTGATGTCAAATTCACTTAGCTTCATAGCCCATATGGCTATCCTTCCAGAGATGTCCGGAGATCGGAGAACGGCCTTGAGAGGTTGATCAGTTAGCACCACGATGGTGTGGACCTGAAAGTATGGCCGTAGTCGCTTTGCCGCAATCACTAAGTAGTAGATTAGCTTCTGTATCCTTGCATATCGCGTTTCTATGTCATGCAGGACCTTGCTGATGTAGTAGATCGGCTTGTGAGACCCGTCTTCCTCTTTCCGGACGAGAACCAAACTTACTGCTTCATCTGAAGCAGAGAGGTATAGGTAGAAAACCTCGCCTTCTTGTGGTTTGGAGAGCAATGGCAGGGTCTCCAGATATTTCTTCAGTTCCTCTGAGGCAGCACGACAGTCTTCGGGCCATTCGAAGCCCTTTGATTGCAAGAGTACCTTGAAGAACGGAAGACATTTCTTGGCTGACCGAGAGATAAATCTGCTTAGGGAGGCAATCCTCCCTGTCAACTGCTGGACTTCCTTTTTGTAGGAGGGATGTCTCATATCTTTCAAGGCTTGAATCTTCTCAGGGTTCGCCTCAATCCCTTGTTTGGTATCAAGGAAGCCCAGGAATTTGTCCAAAGTGACCCCAAAGGCACACTTTGCCAAGTTTAACTTCATATGGTAGCGTCGGAGAGTGCTGAATGATTCCTCCAAGTCGTGGATGTGATTTCTCCGGTGGAGGCTCTTGACGATCATGTCATCAACATAGGTCTCCATATTTGTCCCCAGTTGCTTTTCGAACACGTTATTGATCAGCCTCTAAAATGTCGCTCCGGCGTTCTTGAGGCCAAACGACATCATCTTGTAGCAGTAGAGGCCCTTATCAGTGATGAATGCCATCTTCTCCTCATCTTTTGGATCCATTCTAATTTGATTATAGCCGGAGAAGGCATCCATGAAGCTTAGCAACTGGTGGCCGGCGGTAGCGTCGACCAGTTGATCAATCTTTGAAAGAGGGAAGCTATCTTTTGAGCAAGCTTTATTGAGGTCTGTATAGTCAATGCAAATCCTCCACTTGCCACTAGCTTTCTTCACCTTCACCACATTGGCCAACCACTCGGGGTATCGGGCCTCTCTGATGAACCCTGCTTTGAAGAGCTTGACAACCTTTTCGTCTACAGCTTGCTATATTTCAAGGGCGAAGCTCCTCTTCTTCTGCCGCACCAGCTTGTACCCAAGGATTACTTCCAGTCGATGAGTAATCACTTCGGTAGGAATCCCGGGCATGTCCGAAGCCGACCAGGCGAAGACATCGGCGTTGTCCTTGAGGAAACGAATCAACTCCATTCTGGTTTCCTCATCAAGTGCGCTCCCGATCTGCACAACTCTAGAGGGATCTTCTTCTTTCAAAGGTACCAGAATGGTCCTCTCCATGGGCTCACCAAGATTTGTAGTTGCATCCCTCGGATCTAGCTGATCTGGAGTCGTCGAATCCTTGAAATGTCTGTCTTCAATTATCAGATGCTGTCGTGTCGTCCTCTAGTTTCCTCTAACTTCTCCAATACCATTCCTGGTGGGGAAGCATACTAAGAGGTAGTGAGAGGAGATCACGGTCCGGAACTTGTTCAAGGTAGGCCGCCCCAGAATAATATTGTATGCTGAGGGGATCTGGACTATCGTGAAGTTGATCGACAGTGTCTTTTATCGAGGTTCGGTGCCGAGGGTTACAGGCAGCACTATTTTTCCCTCGGCATAAACTTGGTTGCCCCCAAAACCAGAGAGCGGTATGGGGGACCTTTGCAATTGATGTCTAGGCAAACATATTTTAGAGAATGCATCGTACATCAAGACATCTATCGAACTTCCATTATCTACAAGGATCCGCTGTACATCATAATTAGCCACTACGGTCGAAATTACAAGAGGATCATCATGTGGTAGCCGAACTCCCGCAAGGTCATCGTCGGAGAAGAGGATGAAGTTGTTGTCTTTAAGTTGCTTTGGAGCATCATCCTCATCTCTTCTCCAGTTGGTGGGTCGGTGTATCATCCCTACACCTCCATTGGTGGGCCTTTGATTTTGCAATTCGACCTCTTCAGGAGGTGGCTGGGGAACAGTTGCTTCCAACCGGGGACCTTGGTGACCGATATACCGCCCCAGGTACCCTCTCTTGATGAGATCATCAATTGCATCCTTCAGCTGGATGCATTCTTCTGTGTTGTGGCCGTGGTCCCGGTGGAATCGGCAGTATTTGTTCCTGTTCCTGACGGAAAAGGAGGCCTTCATGGGACGGGGCCGTTGGAGATAGTTTTCCTTTTCTATCTCCATGAGGATCTTCTCTCGAGGGAGGTTGAGGGGGGTGTAGGAGTCGAATCTTCCTCTCAATGCTCTGGGCTTGGGAGGACTTCTTTGGCGGTCTGCATATCTGTACCATTGTTATTGGAAGTTTGGGGACCTTATCCCCTGTTATTCTTCTTCTTTGAAGGGTGTTTCCCTTCAATCAATCGTCGATTCGCCGCCTACTCTTCAGCATTGGCATATTTCTGAGCTCTTGACAGGAGCTCAGCATAGCTTTTAGGGAACTTCTTATCCGGGGAGAAAGTAAGCCTAGAGGTACGAAGCCCCTTCTTCAGTGCTGATATGGCCACGTATTCGTTGAGATCTGGGATCTCAATCGTAGCCGCATTAAACCTGGAGATGTAATCTTGCAGGCTTTCTCCTTCATTCTGGTGAAGGAGAAATAGTGTGTCCGTATTCCGAGGAGTCTTGCGGTAGGTCCTGAAATTCAAGACAAACCGTTTTTCTAACTCTGAAAAGAAATTGATGGTACCTGGACGCAGGCTCGAGTACCATATCCGAGCGGAATTCTTCAAGGTAACCGGGAACGCCAAGCAGTACATCGCATCCGAAGCTCCTTGAATCATCATATGGGCCTTGAAGCTGCCCAAATGATCGAGGGGGTCGGTGGTGCCATCGTAGGGCTCTATCTGGGGAATTCTGAAGTGCCGAGGGATGACCTCAGTCATGATGCGGTCGGTGTAAGGTGGGCGTAGGTCACCCACAATCAGGTCATCGGGATTCTTAAGATCTCGCATCCTGTGCTCTCACACCTTCACCATCTCTGATTCGATGGCTCTGAACCTCCCGTTATAATCGAGAGTCTGCTTCAGCACTCTCTCCAAAAAAGTGGAGTCTCCGGAGGAGGGTGAGGGAGTTTGCCTAGGCCTTTTCCCTTTGTGTGGGGAATGGCGGACCTGGGCAATCTCGAAGTTCGGCCTTCAGGAGAAGGCCGAGAATGGGGGGAGGGATGCGCGGAGTCCTCCTGTGGAGCTCTCCTTCTTTGGGATCGAGAGCTATGTCTAGAAACATCCGGTGGGTTTCCCACCGAAAAGGCTCTGTCTTGGAATTTTTGAACCATGGCCATAAGGTTGGCGACCTGGTTTATAAGAGCTTCAAACTGCTATACTCCCACAGCAACTATGGGAGGTGGAGCATCATTCTCCTTCAGGGGTGCACCCTCCTGAGACGGAGCACGACTCCGGCTTGTAGAAGCGATTGGAGCTTTTTCTCTTGCCATCAAAAACTTTTTTTTTCTTCCCCTTGTCTGGAAGGGAACTTAAAAAATGTTAATGCCTCCCTACCTGGCGCGCCAATCTGTTAGCGTGGAATCCCTGGATCGGCCGGTCGGAGCCGCTACGTTGCAGGATCGCTTCCTGGTTCACCTGCAAAATAGGTCCCTTGCCGGAGTTGTTCCGGCGGAGGACACTCCGATGCCTAAGTCAGTGGCGGATCCCAGCCATAGAATGGGGAAGGTGTCGAGAGTGGAAAAGAAAAAGGGCATTTGGAGATTGTAAGTGTATGTGAGCGAGGATGTTCGCGTACCTCGAGCAACCTTCTTACCCTTATTTAAAGAAGGCCTCCGGCCTGCATCCCGCTCTTTTTTCGGTGATCATGGGGAGCCAATCTATTCCATGATTGGCGATCGTGGGTTGTCATTGAGCGGTTCCAGCCAGATCGAAGGTGTGGCAGCAGGAGTTGCGTGCCATGATCATAGCATGATGAGTGTCGATTGTAACCGTTGGTTATAGTTGCCTTTATGGAACAGATTGTGGTCTAAGCTTCGGATTTCCCCTTGCGTGGGCCGAAGACTTGGTATTTCCCCAAGGCCGGAGATCGTGTCCACGGTGGGGACCGAAGTACGTGCCTTCGAAAGTCGATGAGTAGTTCGGTCTTCGACCGGGGCCGAAGACATTACCCGAAGGACCAGCCTCCGGATGTTGTGGTCCGGTATGAAGCCTTGGGTTGTCTGCAGTTGGCCTGTCCCTTGCTTGGTCCGAAGTCCGTAGTCCAGAGAAATGGGCTTCGACCTGTCGATCCGGAATTTGGTTTATAGCTGAACTAGGATATCCCAACAAAGATTATTTCATGCAAATTTTCTGTGATGTGTCATTCATGAAGAGCACCCAATCTTGTAAATTTAAAAGAAAAACTACTATTTATGAATTCATTCATCTTACATATAGCAAGCTGCAAAAAGAAACTCCTTTGAAAGTAAAACCATGAACAACCATTACCATCTAACATCACTACAGCCATCTGGCTCCGCTTCCATGTTTTAGAAAAATGCCCAAGCAACTGCCTAGGCACCCACCTCAGGTAGGACAGGCTCTTGCAAACCTCTCCTAGGGCCTAGGCAGCCAGTCTATGTGGCGCACCTAGGCCACTGCCTGAGACAGTTTAGGTTACATTAGCCCAGATGCAAATGTGTAAGACTGAAGGACCCTCCTTCCATCGCGTCCCTGAGAATTAGAGATAGGCTCGAAAGGGAAAGAGGTGTGGAGAGGGCTTCTAGTGGCACCTGTTGGTAGCACCCATTGGTAGGATTTGGTGGCCTGCAGCCAGCCACGTGCATTTTATTTTGTTTCTTCCAACTTTCCACTTTCCCACCGCTTCCATTTCCTAATCTTTCTCTTCTTTCTTCTCATCTCTTTCTTGGTAGGATTTGTCACCGGTTGCAATAGCCACTGTTTCATATGATACATGCAGCAGCACTTCTAGTGTCACTGAATACGGTAGGGGCAATATAAGAAATGCCACCTGGACCATTACTTTTGGGATTTTTCTTTTTTTTTTTCATGCACGTACAGGGACATGAGACATTGGATGCAGAAAGGCATGGGAAGGACATGCCTCAAGCGCATGTTACAGGATTTTCGCTATTTGCATATCACCTGAGCCCTTGGACAGTTTTTGTCATTCCCAATCAGTAGATCTAATATGTTGGTAAGTCGAATAAGGTTAGTTCCTCATCCATCAAACTTCATCCCCTCCCTTTCATTTTTACCATGAAAGTGCTGCAACCAAAAGGGACGGACACACACACACAGAGCAGGGGTAGCAAGAGAGAGGGTTCCATGTCTCACTAGACCACTGGTTTGCCTCTTCTCTTAGCCTCTCAGCCAGATGAAGATAGAGAAAAGATATTTCTAGAAAATGAAATTAATAGAAATATGATAGTGCTAGTAAATTTTCAAGTTGAAAAGTATAATAAATATTTTAATTAAAGTATCAAAACATTTATTTATTTAATTTTATTTTTTTAAAATTAATGTATTTACTTGTATTTTATAAGAAAAGTATTAATAGAAAAAAAAAAAAAAAACTCATCCGCATGCTAAAAGCGAACAAATGGGGCTCAAATCGGAGTTAAAACAGAAATCCAAAATTCATTTGCAAGCCAGCCCATTACCTAATAGTCCATCAAGTAGCTTGGTCCAGGTCTTCCTGGGTCGTACAAGCACACACCAGAAGGTCTACCATGAAAATAAGGCGCAGTCCACAACTCTCGCACATGCCACATTAAATACTTATCAGAAACTCCCTAGCAAATGGGATTTCTTTAAAATAATATAAATATAATAAATATTTATCAAATTAAGTGTTTAGTAATATATTTACTAAACTAAATGTTTTAGATCAAACGTGGCAGTCAAATGGATACGCGAAAGGTTTCAATCGATACCTAGCCTTCTCAGCCTAAAATCATCTTTGGCAAAGATGATATCACTGAAAAATAGTCTTTGGCAAAGACGATTTCAAATTCAGCTGAAATTATCTTTGGCAAAGATGATTTCAATCCCAGCAATTTTTTTTAAACTTTCATTTAAGATTAAATATATATTATTTAATTAATAAATAAAAATTAACATAATTTGAAATTATATATTATATTAAAATTACTAGTATATGAAATTTAATATGTTAATTTTTGAGTTTATTAATTAATTACATTAATTATAAATAATTTAATATATATTGTTATATTAATAATGTTATGATACATCATTCCGAGTTTGGGCGCACTCCGCGCCTCCACGTACCATGCCCATCACTCGTGGTATGCTCCTGCGCCCTTGTGAGCCCAACGTCAGGGCACGATAAGTGATTGGTCTCCTAGCCAACACGCGACTGGCACCCTTCGGTAGAACGTGCCTTGTCCTATGCCCGCATGCCCGTTGTCTCGCATTCAAAAATCCCATGTCTGATTGTCGCTCGTGGCCCGTGCTCAGCGTGCTATGGCCGATGGTGCCTGCATGTGCGGAATATGTGTCTCGACCACCATGACATGCTTCGGTACCAGACACGTGCATCAACCGTCCTGACATTCATTACTACATTAAAATATGTTATTCGATAATTATTAAATTATTATCTAAAACTCAGCATATAGATTTAAAGTTTTTTTTACAAAATGTAGATTACAAATTTTGTAAATATATGTTGTATGGTTCATATAAAATATATATTATAATATCTAATAATAATATATTCTACGATGTTTACAAATAATGTCATTTAATAATTAATTTATCAAATTCATAATGTAGACTAAATATTATTTAATTTATTTATGTATTGTATTTATAAAATTTTACTTTGAATTTTTGTATTTGTTATTCGATGACATGTGATTTGTTATTCAAAACTTGATTTCAGGAAATAAAAATTATAGTTGCAGTAGAAGAATTAAATTTATCAATTCTGATTTATTAATTTTAGAATGTAATTTTTAAATTAGGCATTAAAAAAATTTACATAACTCATAATCTACATTTTTTAAGATCATTATACCTTAAAGTTATGGTATTTTTTATAGTATTAAATCAAAATCAAATAATATATTTCAAACAAATAATATTTTTATATTTTAATTATTTTTAATTTTTTATAATAAATATCTAGGATTTTAATTTATAATGATAATTTTTTTATTGCAATCTTATTATATTTCAAGCTTATTATATATTTCAATATATTAATATTTTACATATTAATATTTTATATGCTAATAATTGTTAATTATTATAGTTAAAGAGATGGAAGAGGATGGAAAAAGTTTTTTAGATTAATTATTTATTATAATTCTTATGCAATAAATTATCTAGACTTTAACTGATATTATATTATAATATCTAATAATATATATTCTACATTATTTACAAATAATATTATTTAATAATTAATTTATCAAATTTATAATGTAGACTAAATATTACTTAATTATTACTTTATTATTCCTAATATGGCCTGACCGCTGATGTGGAGCCTGCATTGGGTCCAGTTGGAAGCCCAGCTGGCAGAAGGTGCCACTTGGATGCTGTCACCAGCTCCATGCTGAGGTTAAGCTCTTATCCAAGGTCGAGCTCCCTGTCAAGGTAGAGCTCCCGTCCGAGGTAGAACTCCTATCCAAGGTAAAGCTCCCATTCGAGATCGAGCTCCCGTCGAGGTCGAGCTCCTATCGAGGTCGAGCTCCCATCCGAGGTCGAGCTCCCACCGAGGTCAAGCTCCCTACCGAGGATGAGCTCTCATCCAAGATCGAGCTCTCGTCAAGCTCCCTTCGAGGTCAAGCTCCCATCCGAGGTTGAGTCCCTACCGAGGTCGAGCTCCCAGTCAAAGTCAAACTCCTCACCTGAAGTCATGTGTGGATAAAGACAGGCAGACCTGGTCCCCCCTCGAGCAACCTTAGGAGTGGCCGAGATAGTGACCCAAGCATGTGGTGTCACTATCCCCATTGGAACCCTTATGTTACTCAAAGAGATTGCCACCTCTATGGAGTCGCGCTTTGCCAGGGCATGCCGCTTGCAACCTCTGTGGAGTGGTGCTCCACCAGGGCATGCTGTCTGCAACCTCTGTGGAGTGGCGCTCCACCAAGGCATGCCGCCTGCCATCTCTGTGGGGTGGCGCTCTGCCAGGGCGTGTCGTTTGTATCCCTTGTGGTGGAGCATCCCACCAGGGCATTAGGCCTCTCAGCTTGCTATCGGCACCTTCTATTGAAAGGTGCTCTATCTGAAGCATCATGCCCTTCAATCTACTGCCTATACCATCCAAAAGAGGAAGGTTTTACTAGGAGTCTCAGACCCTATATCATCTCCCGCCAGGCTAGTGCCTTGCCAGGTCTCCAAGCATGGTGGCACGACACCCATAAGAAGAAATGTCCTGTTGAGGTGCCAGGTCTCATGGCACGCCACTCACACTTCATAGTACTTCGCCTATACCCATGGCAGAACCCCTTACAAGGGCTACGGACCCTATCTCCCTCCTCTCAAGAGGAGGGGGGACAGGCCTACACTCCGTCCACATAAGGCACTCCCAGAGAGCATCAGACCAGGACTCTATGCTCTACCAGATGAAATAAGCTTCTATAAGAAGCTCAAAGGGACCTCCAACGAAAGTAAGCACAAGTAACAAGTGAAAGCGAGCAAAAACTAATGCGAGGGAGAATAGGTGAGAGAAGCTCGGAGGCAGGAGGGACATCGAAGACTCCCCCAAGAGTTCCCCCTACTTTAGCTACCACTGTTTTAGCTCCCACTACCCTAACTTCTACTCTATCTCTTCGAGAATCCTCTGAACATGGAGACCACTCCGGGCTCCACTAAGGAGGATCTATTTTCCTTGATCGTCCACTGACTTAATCATCAGAGTGCCCCCAATGAGATCCTCGGCCCGAGTCTCCTCTCTTTCGTAGGACCGGTCATGCTTGGAGATTGCCCACTGCCCACTCAATGGCGCCACGTAGGAGCTACAAGCCATGGTGATCTAGGTGGGAATATATTGGCATGCTAAGGGGCAGCTAGTTTAGACCAGCCCCTCATTGCTAGAAGAGTTTCGCTGGCCATGATGGTGATATGCATGCAGGAAGCCTCTGTAGCCATGTGGGGGAGCCTCCCTGTTGCCGCCTAGATCATCGTGGCATGTAGCTCCAGCACATCACCACTGCATCGGGCGCCTCCTCCCGCCGAGTGCACCTCCTCCTCTTCGGGGGTCGGCTATTCGGTTCGATCAGCCTGCAAAAAAGAGGAAACCCAGACCAGGAATTCCAGCGGGGACACTTCGACGATCAAGTTAGTGGGATGACCAAGGGGAATAGAACCTTTGTGGCAGAGAGTTTCGGGGGACTCTCCATGTAGAGGGTAAAAATTATAGGATTGAGATTGTGAGAGCAAAACCAAGATGGGATAGGTGAGCCTAGGAGGATCTTCTAGCTAGCTCCCTGCTCGGCGGCTCCCTCGTCCCTCTTTCTCCTTTACTTGCTTGCCTACCTCTTGCCTTCCTCTTTTCTGACCTTATGCCTTGAGTGATGGCCCAAACCAGATTTGGGGCTTCATCCCGGTGTCCTTCTCAGTATGCCCTCTCGCAGTGTCTTCTTCGGAGGGGCTTTCCACTGCTCGCGGCTTCTCCTTCTTCCCCCTCGCTCTCTGACCGGTCCTTCGAAGAAGGTGCTTCTGTTGGGGGTGTCATTTTCCTTAAGAGGGGCAGGCACTATGCCACCGAGCCCCATGCCATGGCAGAATGTTTCCATTACTGGAGGGACTGTCCGAGCATCACCAGGCCCTGGGGCCTTGATAGAATACTCCTTTTAGGGGAGATTCACGTTGCAAGGGCTGCCACCCCTTGTTGCACAATTGTCAGGGTGGCAGCTCGTTACGGGGCTCAAAGCCTGGCGGAGCATAGTCCATGTAGAGTTTGCAGGTGGCTCGCAGAGTTTGAATTTATGGCTGGGTGTGGTCAGGCTTCGTCCTGCCTTGGTTTGAATTTTTGTTCGCCTTTCTGATGTGGAGGTGAGTCCCGCCTTGGAAGAACTCCATCCCAAAACTTGCCTTGACAGCATGAGCACGACCCTGACCGGGTGCTGACCTCAGACGGAGGGCTCGCCTCATGAGCACGACTCTGGCTGGGAGCTGACCTCGGCAGGAGGGCTCGCCTTGGTCGCATGAGCATGACCCCGGCCCGGTGCCGACCTCAGACAGAGGGTGCACCTTATGAGCATGACCCTGACAAGGAGCTAACCTCGACAGGAGGGCTCGTCTTGTGAGCACGACACTAGCCGAGTGCCGACCTCAGATAGAGGGCTCATCTCATGAGCACAACCCTGGCTGGGAGCTGCCTCGACAGGAGGGCTTGCTAGGTCTTCCACCCGGGGACTGTGTCTAGGTGGTAGTCCCCACCCATGCGATTGTTGGCTAGCGGCTGTGTAGGCTCCATGTCAGTGGATGTTGCCATATCACTCCCCATTGTGGCGACCAGCATAACCCTAAGAGGGAGCTCCCCACTCTAACACTGCCACCTCCAGTAGATCCACAGGTCACTATGCTCATCTAGCAGGTCCAGGCCCTAGTTGTGATGGTGCACTAGTTGCACCATCAGCACTGGTCCCTGCCACCCAGCAGCAACCAAGGACCCCTCGGCTCAAGTCACCGAACCCCGTGCCAGCTTGCAATCCTTCCAAGGGAGGCCGTTACACCCATGGGCCACCTCCTATCCCCGAGGGGGTCTGCGGATACTAAGGAAGAGGCAATGGGATGGTTCAGCTGACCGGGATAGTTAGTCCCCAGCCCCAGATCATGGTGCCTAATGGCACCGTAGATGCCACCATGGCAAAGCCCCTCGGCGTGCTCTTCCCCGACCCTTCTCTCTCTCTCCTCCGATAGCCTTGGTAGAAGGTTTCACCGACGAGGCCATCAGGCACTGGTGCAGGCACCAAAGTTCGTAAGAGACTTCAAGCAATCCAAATCAACCCAAGCTCCTTATGGATTGCAAGTGAATAAACCAAACTCTAATTTTGGTTTCAACTTTATGTTACATTCATCATGATTCCATGAGTCCTATAATTTCAGCATGAGTCCATGAGTCCTGTAATTAGAGTCCAGTCAGCTTTAATTTCAATTTAGTCAAGTAATTTGCTTAAGTTAGGTTCAATTTGATTAAGTTAATTAGGCAAGTTGGATTCAAGTTGGGTTCAAAATTAAGCAAGATCAAGACCATGAAACTTGGAGATTGGATGGAGCAGACCACTTCAACCACCATGCCAAGTTGGATTGCCACATCACCATGCCAAGATGGAAGCCACCTCACTTTTTCCATGCCAAGATAGGATGATACCTTACCTCCCATACCTCATTACTCCATTTGTGCGCCCAAATTCAGATTTGAATTTAAGTTGGAACTTCCCTCTTATATCTCTACTATTCATGCATGAATCCCACTTATCCCTCCACTTTTCACTCCACTCTTTAAACTTATAATTGGAATTTGAAATGGTTAGGGAAAAGTCTATAAATACCCCTAACACTCTTGTAATCAAACCGTTATGATGAATGAATGAAAGCTCCTTTTCTTCTTTCATTTGCTTGTTGCATTTGTCACTCCGTGAGGGAGAGGGTGTGAGGCCCAACAATCCATCCAAGATGCCAACCCTTCATCCATCCAAGATGCCAATCATTCATCTAAGAAGATGCCAACCCTTCATCCATCCAAGATGCCAACCATTCATCCAAGGAGACACCAACCATTCATCCAAGGAGACGCCAACCACCAACTTGCTTCCCCTCCTTTCAATTCTTCTCAACTCCCTTTTCCTTTCAATCCTCCCATGGCTACTAATGTTTTCCATTGCAGGATCCTTCATGATCTCAAAGATAAGGTTTGCTTTGCTTCGGAACCATTTACATTAGGAGTCATCCATCCAAGCGATGATAGTCTTCAAGTCCAACCATCAATCATTTGAGTGCTGAAATTAAACCACCACCAAAAGTGTGAGAGCTCATTGTTGGTAAGTGAACCCTTCCTAGACTTTTAGGTCTGATGTTTGAAGGTACATGTCCTAGTTAGAATGGTTTTTCAACCATTAGATCCTTTCTACTTTTGATTGAATGGAAACTACATTACGGATAATATAACTTTCATCTAGTAGTCTCTTTCATTAAATTTATTACTTCTTCTTATGCATGAATCTTGCTGATATGTGAAGAGTCATTGCTCAATTTAATTTGCTAGGTTTCTAAGTTGAAAACTCCATCTAGCATCCCGCATCATCTTGGTATTAGAGCATGGTAGATTAGGACATGCATGCATAAGTGCTGAAATTTCTGCATATGTTGAAATTTCTGTATATTAGGACATAGATCTAAAAACTGATTCAATAATTATTCAGATCTTAGTTTAATTTAGCATCCAACATCAATATTTGCCAGTTCAAACCAGGTCTGAAATCTCCTTTATAGATTTCAGATCTAAAATTTTGAAAATTATTGCATCGTTTTCATTTTTTGACCTAAGGTTTCACGCCTCCTGAGTGGGTATACGAAAGTATATTATCACGACCCATGGGAGTAATGAGCTACGCCGGATGTGAGATCCTTACATTAAATGTTTGATGTGCTAATTGCTTGCTTGATATGTGATTGCATGAATTTGTCAAAGTGATTGCTTGAATTGCATGATTTTTCTTGTTAGCACATTGAACACCCCATAATTTCTGGAACATTTCAAATTTAAAATTTTCCACCAGGAATTTTGGAATTTGAAATTTTAAATTTTAAATTTTGAATTCAAAAATTTTCAAATTTCAAATTTAAATTTGAAAATTTAATTTTGAAATTTGAAAATTTAATTTTGAAATTTCAAATTAGAAATTTAAATTTTGAATAACTAGTTTTAAATTATGTTGATTAGTTAAGGTTGTAGTGATATTGCATTCATTTTAAATCACTTAAGGACAATGCTATCATAAGATAAGGGAAGGATTTCATCACATTTCCTTGGTCCAAAAATAACCTACCTCATCTTGCATCGAACCCAAGCCTTAAATAAAATTGAGTACAAACCTAATTAGAACTAGGGACAGCGATAGATCAAGCTTAAGTAGTGTGTTGGGACTAGTGTGAATTAATTCTTCACTTACTTTCAGAGATTCGTGTCTAAGGCTAGGGGTCAAATTGCAAATGCCTTAAGTGGACTTGTGGTTATTTAATTAGGATCCTGTAAGAGCAGGGGGAGCCTCCCATAATCCCACCTCTTACCTGGCCAGTTGAAAGGGTAATTGTAGTTTTCGTCTATACTTAGTCAATTCATACTATATTAAACTTCTAGGTCTAGAAAACCCTAGAATGAGTCTTTTATTTTGCATGACCACTAGATCAGGAACCCCATACCAACATTTCCAAACCTAACCAAGTGTTACCATGGACCCAAATCTTGAAACTTTATTAAGAACCATGACTGAACAATGCAAATAATTAAACAATAGGTTTGACCAAATGGAGGAGCGAATCGAGACCCTTAAAGAGACCCGTAAGGCCTGTACTAAACTTGAATCACCCAGACCAACTCCCCTTGGTTCCAGAACCCATCACCATGATCCCACCCCTGAACATGACCATAGACACCCACACCAAGACTCCACTGATTCGGAGGAAAGAGCCCTTAGGAACATTCATCTCGATGCACCCACTTTTGATGGAAATCTATACCCTAAGGTGTACATTGATTGAGAGAATGACATGGATCAATATTTTGAATGGGATGAGATGTCAAAAGAGATGAAGTTCAAATTTGCTAAACTTAGGTTAGTCCGATAGCTAGGTTGTGTTGGAAAAATATTGAGCGCATATGTCATCAGAGAAGAGATATGCCCATAGCCAAATGGAGAGATATGAAGATCAAACTTAGAAAAAAGTACCTACCCATTTCTATGAGCAGAGGGGACATATAACCCATCGACTCGAATCCAATAGGATTAGTACCCCTGGATATAAACCAAGTACTAGTCAAGTTCTCCTTAGCCGACCCACCCCTACTATCCCATTTGTTCACAAGGATGACATTGAAGAAGAAATATATATATGGCAGACCCAGAATAGTTGACCAGGAAAATACTCAGACTGAGGCTGTATTGGAAGGACAATTTGAAGAAGAGAACGATGAGGAGTATAACATTGCTACCACTAGGGCTTTACCTAAAGAAATAGTCTTGAAATTCAAGAACAAGAGGAAATTAGAGAGGACATGGTTTCTTCACTTAAAGATCTTTTTCCTGAAATTGCTGACTCATCCTTCCATAAAGTGGACCTTTTATCGCCTATAGATATAAATCATTGTCCTAATCTTAAGGTCATCCCTATTAATCAAGGACTATTTTACGAATCCTCTTCTTATTTCCTATCCTATCCTAAGGCTTTCAATGCTTCTAAAACCACTCGATTACACTTTGTTGAGATTAACAGGTTGCATAAATTCTTTGAGCACTTTAGATTTGCTACCTATTTCTGGAAGACCTTATGACATTTATTAGGAGTCCATGTAAAATTTTTATCTGCATGTATCCCACCAACCAAGGGTCAAGCACAAAGTTATAGTTAAAGATTTAATAAATTCCTTTTGATAGGAATGCATAGTCAAACCTGTAATTTATTAGATGTTGGTACGAGTCATATGCACAGCATGTTAGAGAATTGCACAAAGAAATAAGTAGGAAAATTAATTTGAGCAATGAAACTTACAAGCATATGGCTAATTCCCGTAAAAGAGTCAAAGAATTTTATGAAGGAGACATGTGATGATTATGCTTAGACCTGAACGGTTCTCATCCAAAACTATGAAAAAGTTACATGCCCACGGTACAGGTCCTTTCAAAATAATAAAGAAAATTAGACCTAATGCCTATGTGCTTGAGTTACCATCTGACTTAGGTATCAGTTCAACTTTCAATATCTCAGACCTAGTAGAGTATAAGGAACCAACCATGATACATAGTGAGCCTTTTGGACTTGATCCTATTTTTGAGAGTGAACCTACCCTTGAGTGTCCACCTGCAACATTAATAGAATGACGAGATAGAATTGAGCAAATTCTGGATGACAAGATTATCACTACCCGGAATAAAGACTATCAACGCTATTTGGTTTGTTCGCAATGTCGACTAGAATCCGAAGACTCGTGGATCACTCAAAAGGATCTGCAAAGGATAAACCCAGACTTACTAGAACACTACTAAAGTCAAGTTGACCCATACTGACAGTGTTGAGTCGTTCCCACCCCGGGAGAATTGGTGCGGGCACCAAAGTTCGTAAGAGACTACAAGCAATACATATCAACCCAAGCTCCTTATGGATTGTAAGTGAATAAACCAAACTCTGATTTTGGTTTCAACTTTGTGTTACTTCAGCATGATTCCATGAGTTCTTTAATTTTAGCATGAGTCTATGAGTCCTATAATTAGAGTCTAGTCAACTTTAATTTTAATTTAGTCATGTAATTTGCTTAAGTTAAGTTCAATTTGGTTAAGTTGAGTTCAATTAGGCAAGTTGAGTTCAAAATTAAGCAAGATCAAGACCATGAAGCTTGGAGATTGGATGGAGCAAACTACTTCAGCCACCATGCCAAGTTAGAATGCCATATCACTATGCCAAGATGGAAGCCACTTCATCTCTTCCATGCCAAGATAGGATGACACCTCACCTCCTATGCCACATCACTTCATTTGGGCACCCAAATTCAGATTTGAATTTAAGTTGGAACTTCCCTCTTATATCGCCACTCTTCGTGCATGAATCCCACTTATCCCTCCACTCTTTAAGCTTGTAATTTGAATTTGAAAGGGCTAGGGAAGTCTATAAATATCCCTAACCCTCTTGTAATCAAACCATTATGATGAATGAATTAAAGCTCCTTTTCTTCTTCCATTTGCTTGTTGTATTTGTCACTCCGTGAGGGAGAGGGTGTGAGGTCCAACAATCCATCCAAGATGCCAACCCTTCTTCATCCACCAAAAATGCCAACCCTTCATCCATCCAAGATGCCAACCATTAATCCAAGGAGATGCCAACCCTTCATCCATCCAAGATGCCAACCATTCATCCAAGGAGATACCAACCATTCATCCAAGGAGACGCCAACCACCATCTTGCTTCCCCTCCTTTCAATTCTTCTCAACTCTCTTTTCCATTCAATCCTCCCATGGCCACTAATATTTTCCATTGCAGGATCCTCCATGATCTCGAACTAAAGATAAGGTTTGCTTTGCTTTGTAACCATTTACGTTAAGAGTCATCCATCCAAGGGGTGATAGTCTTCAAGTCCAACCGTTAATCCTTAGAGTGTTGAAATCAAACCACCACCAAAAGTGTAAGAGCTCATTATTGGTAAGTGAACCCTTCCTAGACTCTTAGGTCTGATTATTTGAAGGTACATGTCCTAGTTAGAATGGTTTCTCGACCATTATGTCCTTTCTACTTTTGATTGAATGGAAACTACATATGGGTAATATAACTTTCATCTAATAGTCTCTTTCATTAAATTTATTGCTCCTTCTTATGCATGAATCTTGCTGATATGTGAAAAGTCATTGCTCAATTTAATTTACTAAGTTCTTAAGTTGAAAACTCCATCTAGCATCCCTCATCAGGCACCGAGTCAAGAGGCACCTTGAGGAACAAAAGTGCAAGCTGGCTGAGCTATCCTGCCAGTTTGCCAATCTACATGGCTCTTCACATGAGCCCACGGGTGATGATGCCCATCCCCTTTCTCCATAGAATCTAAGAGAAACTTATTTTTAGCCGGTTCCGTATGCCTCAGGTGGATCCCTATGATGGGACCACCGATCCCCTGGACCATCTCAAAAGCTACAAGGCACTCATAAGGGTCCATGGGGCCATTGATGCCCTTCTCCATATTACCTTTCTAGCTACACTCTGGAAAGCCACTCAAGTCTAGTATACCTGCCTCGAGCCAAGGAGCATCGACTCGTCTAAACATTGGAGAAGAAGTTTGTATCATACTTCGATGCCTATCAGAAGGTGCCACGTAAAGCTGATAGCCTCTTCTCCATCCACCAGCAGGACCACGAGTCCTTGTGGGACTATGTGTCCCACTTTAAAGTTGCCACGCTAAAGATCTACAACCAAGACGAGCCTGTCGCTATGCTGGCACTAAAGCGGGGCTCAGGATCTTATGTTTCACCTACTTCCTAGACAAGAAGCCTCTAAAGGCCTACTTTGAGCTCCTCCTCCGAGCCCATAAGTACATCCATGAGGAGGAGGCAGACTGCACTAGAAGGGAGCGGATGGAAGGTCCTTGAAGAAGCAACCCCAAGGGGAGCCCTCCGGGATGTACGGGCCCAAGGCAACCTTGAACCATCAAGTGGGCTCGAAGTCGAAGAGCGCTCCTGCCTAGGAAGAGAGGTAACCCTCCTCCTCACTCCAAGATCCAAGATCCTCATTTAGATTAAGGGCAAATATTATTTGCAACACCCTCCTTCACTGAGGTCGTCTGGTGGTCACGATAAGTGAAATACTGCTAGTTCTATCACAATCACGGCCATGACATCGAGGAATGCCACCACCTCAAGAGAGAGATTGAAGATTTCATCAGGAGGGGATACCTCAAAAAGTTCATGGAAGGCAAGATGCCGGCATAGCCCCAAGCAATCACCGCCCTTCCTCCTATCGACAACCAGACTACCGAGGGGCTAGTGGGGATGATCTTTTCAAGGGCAGAGCATGGTTCTAAGAGGACCAGAGCGAGGGAGGGGACTGATAATGTAGTCCCCTTAATAGGGAAAAGGGGACCTGGGTTGGAGAACGTAAATAATGATGCCGTTGCTGTCGAGATGATGATAGCAAAGCATCTTATAAAATAGATTATGATCGATAGTGGAAGCTCGACTGTATCCTTTTTTATGATGCTTTCTCCAAGATGAATCTATCTCCTACCCTGTTGAGGCCGGTGCACACCCATCTGGTTGGCTTTACTAGAGATTCAGTAGGGGTGGAGGGAGAAATTACTCTCTGAGTCACCATTGGGATACCTCCCCAGCAAAGCACTGTCATGATGACTTTCTTAGTTGTCAGGCTCCCTTCAGCCTCAGCATGATCCTTGGCCACCATGGGCTTAATCTACTTGATGTGGTTATATCTACAAAATAGCTCATAGTTCAATTCTCAACCCCCTACGAAGTAGGGGAGATGAGGGGGACCCTTAGCCAGTCCAGCACTGCCTATAGGCCATCCCTAGGGCCAGGAATGCTGAGGAGGACCCGGTAGCCGACCAGCTTGACCAAAGAATGCAGGATGACAAGGGTGGCCCAATCAAGTGCCTACTATCTTTCCCCCTCGGGATGGACCCTTTAAAAAAGGTGCAAGTGGGAGCCAAGCTATATGAGGATGAAAGGGCTTGCCTCCTGAGTTTTCTTTGGGCAAATGTTGATGTTTTTACCTGGACCACAATGGACATGCATGGGATTCCTTTTGACGTCATCACCCATAGGCTGAACATTGACCTGAAATGACACTGAGTCTGGTAGAAGAAGAAAAGCTTTACCCTAGAAAGATAGAAGGCAATCAACGAAGAGGTGAAAAAGCTCCTCACTACTGGCTTCATTCGAGAGGTCTAGTAATCCAACTGGCTGGCAAACATAGTCATGGTCAAGAAGAACAATGAAAAGTAAAGGATCTGTGTAGACTACACCGAACTTGATCGAGCCTGTCCAAAGGATAGCTTCCCCCTTCCTAAGATTGATTAGCTACTAGACACCATATCGGGACATTGCTTACTCAGTTTCATGGATGCATTCTCCAGGTACAACCAGATCCGGATGCATCTAGGAGACGAAGAGCACACTGCCTTCGTCACAGACTGAGGGACCTAAAGCTACATGATGATACCATTCAATTTAAAGAATGCTGGGGCCATGTACCAGTGTCTAGTCAATAAGGTCTTCAAAGACCAAATCAACCACAACATGTAGGTCTATGTGGATGACAAGCTCATCATGAGTGGTCGGGAGTTGGACCACGTTGTAAACCTTGCAGAAGCTTTCCAAACCTCCATCTCCATCAAATGAAGCTGAATCCTGCCAAGTGCACCTTTGGCATCATCACTGAAAAGTTCTTGGACTTCATGGTCACCCAACGAGGGATCGAGGCTAATCCTAAGAAGGTCCAGGCGATCATCGATATGGAACACCTTACCTCAAAGAAACAGGTTCAGTGCCTGATCGATCAGATCATGGCTCTGAGCTGGTTCATCTCACACTCTGCTAACCGTTACTTGCCCTTCTTTAAGGTGCTGCACAAGATGCATGACTTCACCTGGACAGAAAAGTATTGAAAGGCCTTCGAGGAGCTGAAGAGGTTCCTCGTGTCTCCACCACTACTCTCTAAGCAGAAAGTTGGGGAGGAACTCTTCCTATATCTAGTAGTTTCCACAGGGGTCGTTAGCTCAGTGCTGGTCCGGATGGACAAAGATGGAGTTTAGAGACTGGTGTTCTATGCTAGCAAGCTGCTTCGAGATGCAGAGACTAGGTATACCCACTCTAAAAAAAATACTTTTTGTACTCATTATGTCTGCTCAATGCTTAGGCCATGCTTCCAAGCACACCCGATTGTGATCCTCACTAGCTAGCCTTTAAGGGCCATCCTTAGCCGACCGGACACATCCGGATGTCTGGCTAAATGGGCGGTAAAGCTCAGCAAATTTGACATCACTACCATTTAAGGCCATCTCAGAAGGCACAGGTGCTGGCTGACTTTCTGGTAGAATGTACCTGGATAAGTGAAGAACCAGAAGGGGCCTCCTTCAAGCATTCGATGGAACCACCGTCTAGTGAGACAGCCTGAATGCTCCATATGGATGGCATGTCCAATACAGGAGGAAGTGGAGCTGGCCTTATCCTCACCAACTCTGACAAGGTCATGGCCGAGTACGCGATGCACTTCTTGTTCAAAGCTACAAATAATCAGGCTAAGTATGAAGCCTCCTTATGGGATTGAAAGTATCCCGCAAGCTGGGCATGTCAGGCCTAAGAGTCTTCACCGACTCATAGCTAGTTATAGGCTAAGTCTTAGGAGAGTTCGAAGCCTGAGATCTTCAGATGGCAAGATATCTGGAGCGGGTGCATTCAAGCACGACAGGTTTCCAACATTTCAGCATCTCCCACATCCTTCACTAAGAAAATGTCCACACCAATGCTCTCTCCAAACTCGTGACCTTGCCAGACACATCGCTAGGGTGCGCCTACATCGAGTACTTAGAGACCCCCAGCTACGAGGCCCCAGGTGAGGTCCAGCAGGTCACCCCCAAGGCTAGTTGGATGGACCACTATATCAGGTACATCATCGATGGCACCCTACCCAAGAACCTCTTGGAGGCCGGCCTCCTTAAGAAGAAGGCCACATGCTTCATACTATTGGATGGGCAGCTCTACCGAAGGTCCCACTCCTATCCCCTTTAAAGTGTTTGAGACCCTCAGAGATGGCCTACATGCTCCAGGAGATACATGAAGGTCTCTATGGGAATCATGTGGGGGGCAGGATGCTGGCATACAAAGCCCTTCGGTAAGGATATTACTGAGAGACCATGCGGGAAGATGCAGCTGACTTCATGAGAAAGTTTGACCACTGTAAACGGCATGCTCACATACAACATCAGCCAGTTGCACCGCTCTCCCAGCTCTCTCTTCCATGGTCGTTCGTCTAGTAAGGAATGGACATCTTGGGTCCCTTTTTTTCTGTGTCCGGTCAATAAAAGTACCTGATTATGACCATTGAGTACTTCACCAAGTGGGTCGAGGTAGAGCCACTGGCATGGATCACTGAGGCCAAGGCCAAGTCTTTGCTCTGGAAGTTAGTCATCTATCATTTCGATCTTCGGTATTCGATCATCACCAACAACGGAAGGCAGTTTGACAACTAAGCCTTTGAGAAATTCTGCATCGGCCTCAACATCCACCATTGATTCACTTCGATGGCTCATCCTTAGACCGACGGTGAGGTTGAGATGACCAATCGCACCATCCTACAAGGGCTCTATACCAAGCTGGATGAGGCCAAGGATCGATGGACTGAGCAGCTCCCCAGTGTGCTGGTGGGCCTACCATACGACACCTCGAACGGCGATAGTTGAGATACCTTTCAATCTTGTCTTCGGTTTCAAGGCTATGATTCCTGTAGAAGTGGGTCTGCCCATACTATGGGTGGAGCAATATAACAAGTCGAGAATCTAGCCCACCTCCTGCTCAGCTTGGACTCTTCAAATGGCCATGGAGGGACTCCTTTGAAGCAGAGTGGCTCTCACACCCCCTCCCTCATGAAGTGAACTTGCTCCTAAGCAATGGAAACAAATGAAATAAACAAAACTATGGGCCTCGCACCCTCTTCCAAATGGAGTGACCAAAGTACAAAGCAATGGGAAGAAAATACTTAAACTTGATTTTATTTCATAAGAGATAAGAGATTGCTTACAAAGGAAAGCTTGGGGGGCTATTTATAGGCCTAAGTCCTCCATAAAATTTGTCCAAGAGAGGATGGGTTTGGCTAACCAACTCTAGTTCTAACTACTAACTAGATGGGTTAGGAAGTTCTAACAAGAAACTATAATTAGTTGTAACCAAAATTGGTTAACTAATTATACATGTGGCACCTATGTGGATGATGAAGTGGCCTTCTTTGATGATATGGCATCCATGTTGGAATGTGAGGTGGCAAGTGAGGTGGCACTCCACATAGGAAGGTGGATGCAAAGTTGTTGGGAGAGTTGTAGGTAGTTGTCTTCACTTTATGTGGCCCCCAAAAATGTGTTGATGAAGTGGCCTCCAAGTGGCACCCAAGTGGATGGAAGTTGGGGATGAGGTGGCCTCCAAGTGGTGCCCAAGTGGATGGAATGAGGTGGCCTCTAAGTGGTGTCCAAGTGGTTGGAAATTGAGTTGACTCCATGAAGAGGATTTAAGTCGACTAAAAAAAAATTAGTTAAGTTGGCTCATTGAAGGTAGGTGGTTTCATGAAACTTCCTTGCTTTCTCCATTGATACATTGAGCTCAATTAGAAGGCCTTCTGACTTAATTCCTTAGCTGTAAAAGAGTTAGCTTGAAATCTATTTGCCTTTGCCTGATGTCCCCATCAATTCTTCTAGGATGGAAATAACTCGACCCTGTTGAGTAAGGGTCAACTTGACTTTGGTAATGGTCTAGCAAGTCTAGGTTGATCCATTGCAAATCCTCTCAAGTAATCCATGAGTCTTCATATTTAGGTCAACCTTGCTAATGATCCAAATAGTGTTGATAGTTATTTTTCAGGATAGTGATAGTCTTATCATCCAGAATTCGCTCAATCCTATCTCGTCACTTTGGTAGTATGGCTGGTGGACACTCAAGGGTTGGTTCACTCTCAAAAAATGGAAACATGTCCAAATGGCTCACTAGGTATCATTGTTGATTCCATATACTCTATTAGGTCTGAAATATTGAAAGTGGAACTAATACCAAAGTCAGATGATAACTTAAGCACATAGTTATTAGGTCCAATTTTTATTATCAATTTGAAAGGACCTATACCATGGGTATGTAACTTTGTCTCATAGACTCCTTCATAAAAAATCTTTGACTCTCTTATGAAAATTTAGCCATATGCTTGTAATTTTTATTGCTCAAATTTTCTTACGAATCTCTTTAACATGCTATGCATATGACTCTCGCAGACTTGAACACTTTGCATGGATTAAAAAAAAAGGTCAAATGACAAGCTTAAATGACATCAAATTACAAAAACAAACTCAAATGGGATTTATTATTAGTGGACCTATTGACTGATTTATTGAAAGCAGGGTAAAATTTCCAATATTCCCACCTTAACAGGTTTCCAAAATTATTGCACACAACTTCAGGTAGGTGGCAGTGAATCTTAATTTGGTCCCTAGCATGTGCCATAAAGTTTTCCAGAAATAACTTTGAATATTACTGGGACAGGTCAATGGTATGGTAAATGTCCCAGAATGGTGGAATATAATCATGAAAATTTTTGGGAGATTCACATTGAAAATCTTTCAAAAGTTCTATAATTTCTTGGGGTTGATCCTCAGTGGTTTGTTCTTGGGTTTCCTTAGTGGTCATTATCCCAATTGGTGGTCCTTCATCGGTCTCTTGTTCTGAACCCTCAACATTGATTAACTTTAACTCTACGTCCTCTTCTTTCATGAACTCTATTATTTCCTGGGGTTGCTCTTTAGGGTTCTGTTCCTGGATGGTATCATATCCCTCATATTCATCCACTAGGTTAGACCCAGCTTCATAGACTTTGTTTTTAAATTCTTCAATGGATTCAGGAGCTTCTTCTAATTCCTCAGCAAATTTAATCTCTTCTTCATCTTCTTCATACTCATTTATTAAACTTGGTTCGGCTTCATATATTTTTACCTTTGGCTTTTTAATGGGTTGAAGTACTTCTTTCTTACAAACTACTGGGGTAATAGGAATAGGTTGGTTTGAAGGAATCTGACTAGAACTAGGCCATGTTCTGATGTACTATTCTTGTTGGACTTAGGCCGACTGATCATGAGTTCCCTCTGATATGACTTAGATTTCCTAGCAATTTGATAAGCTTCTTCTAGGTCACGAATTTTTCATTGAAACAGTTTCCACTGGATGTCCTTGCATAGGCTAGCTCAAAATCTAGATATTATCATTGCCTCAGATTCGGCTGTGTTACATCTCCTGTCAAACTCATTGAATTCGGCAATATACTCAGATACAGTTTTATCATCTTGTCTCAATCTGTACCATTGTTCTAAAAGTCTTTGCTCATAGAATCTATCTAGGTACTTTTCTCTAAGCTTACTCTTTATGGCTCTCCAGGTAGTTATATTATCTCCTCTATGATAACGTTTATGCTCAACATCTCCCCAATATATTTTAGCATGTCGAACTGACCTAAGTTTGGCAAATTGATACTTCCTTTTTTTTGACATTTGATCCCACTCAATGTATTGATCCATTCTTTCCTTCCAATCGATATACACCCCAGGATCGAGATTTCAATCAAAAGTGGGTGCATATGGTCGATTGCTCCTAAAGACTCTCTCCTCCTGATCTACAAAGTCTTGGTAGGGGTGTTTAGGATTATATTCAGGGGTGAGATCATGATAATGGGCTCTTGGACCAAGGGGAATTGGACTAGGTGAGTTAGGTTTAGTGGGGGTTAAATCAAGATTCTTCAAGGACCCCAATACGACCCTTCACTTGACCTAGTTCTTTGTTCATTTGTCCTAATTGCTCATTTATGGTATCAAACTTTTCAGTCATGGTCCTCATCAAAATTTTAAGATTGGGTTCCATGGTGAAACCTTGTGAATGTTGATACTAAGCTCCTGACCTAGTAAACATGCAATACAAACCTAGCTTCTAGAGCTCTTAGACCTAGAAGTTCAATGCAACAGGAATTGACTAGGTACCAATTAAGACTGCAGCTATGCTTTCAACTGGCCAGGTAAGAGGTGGGATTGCGGGAGGCCCCCCTCACTTTCATGAGGTCCTAATTAAAAACTGCAAGTTCGCTTAAGGTGTTTGCCGTTGGACCCCTAGCCTTAGACACCAATATCAAGGAGTAAATATAAAATCAATCAACACTTTACCTCATCATGCACATGAACTTGACTCGTGAATGTCCCTAGTTTTAGGTTCCGACTTGATTTTAGTTAGGCTTAGGTCAATGCAAAATGTGGGTGGTTGTTTTGGGCCAAGAAAAGGTAATGACCTCCTTCCCTTATGTTGTGATTGAATGCTCTTAAGTTGATTTTGAAATGAATGCACAACAACTCCCAACTAGCTAAGAATATCTAGACTAGAACAAACTTATGATTCAAAATTCAAATTTCAAAATTTCAAAAATTCAAATTTTAAATTGAAAATTTGAGATCATAAAGTTCGGATTCTAGAAATTAGATTTTGAATTTTAAATTTTGAATTATGGTTGGAAATTCATTTTTGAAGGTGGGTAACTAAAATTGGTTGCAAGAAACTTCCAGCTAACAACCCTCTAACCAAACTTTTGAAAATCAAATTTCAAATTCTCAAAAATTTAAATTTTAAATTTGAATTAAAAATTGATGCGAGACAAAATGCAAGAGATGGATGGATGATGATGAACTCTAAAAGATCAGTTAATCAAGATGAGCAATGGAACACAAACATGGGTCGAAATCACTCATAAGAGAGGCAAACAATATTATAGCAACAAACTAGTTGACCCAAAAATCAAACACCCACATGTAAATCAAATTCAAATTAGCAAGAATGGATCAAATGGCTAAGAAACCATTTATACTAGGTCAAATACTTTCATTATCTCAGACCCAAAGGGTTTAGAAGAGGTTTCCTAACAACAATGAAGGCTAAAATTATTTGGTGGAAGGATTCACTCAATACTCATAGGAATGAGGATTGAATTATAAGACTAGCACTCCCTATACTTAAGAACTTACCTTGCAATTGATCCATGGCTTGAAAACCTTCATCACTAACCCGGAATCCAAGAGAGAACCCGCAAAAAAACTTGATTAGAGGCGTGGACATGAAGCATGGAAGGAAATGAAACAAAAGGGAAGCAAAGAAATGGAAAACGGAGCTTGGCGGCTAGCAAAGGGTATCACACTCTTCTTCAAGCTTAGAGAAACACAACAAGGGCATCCTACCCTTAGATCAACACAAACAAAGGGCATCCCACCCTTTTCACAACTTCAACAAAGGGCACCCTACCCTCTTCACACACAACAAAGGGCACCCTACCCTTTTCACACTTAAAGAACTAGACTAGAAGAAAACTAGATGAAAACTAGAAATAAACTTCATTTCATTCAAATTCTCTGATACCTAAAATTGATACGGGACGAGATGAAATCATGCAATCATGATGGATGGAGATTCAAGCAAGCAGATTAGTAAGCTAAATTGAGTAATAAATCTACATACATATGAGCTAAATTAATCCAAAGAAAGAGTTTTATGAAAGAAACTAGTAGATCTAAGTTTCAACACCCGCATGTAGATCTAGTTCAAACAAAGAGTAAGACCTTTATGGCAAAGAAAACCATCATTACTAGGATAAGTTAACCTTTAAATGATCAGATCTAAAGAGGTTAGGAATGGTTCTCCTACTAACAATGATTGCTAAAAATATTTGATGGAAGGGTTCACTCAACTCTCTAGGAAATAGGCTTGGATAATAAGATTTACACTCCCTAGACTTGTGGACTCACCTTGTAGATGGTTCATGGCTTGGAAACCCTCATCATCAACATGGGATCCATGAGAGAACCTGCAAAAGATTTCTATATGAGGTGTTGAAGTGTAGAGAATGAAGGAATTGAAAGATGGAAAAAAGAGAGATGGAAAGTGGAGGATGCTTGGAGCTAGGCGGCTTGGACTCTTCAAATGGCCATAGAGGGACTCCTTTGAAGCAGAGTGGCTCTCACACCCCCTCCCTCATGAAGTGAACTTGCTCCTAAGCAATGGAAACAAACAAAATAAATAAAATTATGGGCCTCGCACCCTCTCCCAAATGAAGTGACCAAAGCACAAAGCAATGGGAAGAAAACACTCAAACTTGATTTCATTTCATAAGAGATAAGAGATTGCTTACAAAGGGAAGCTTGGGAAGCTATTTATAGACCCAAGTCCTCCATAAAATTCATCCAAGAGAGGGTGGGTTTGGCTAACCAACTCTAGTTTTAACTACTAACTAGATGGGTTAGGAAGTTCTATCAAGAAACTATAATTAGTTGTAACCAAAATTGGTGTAACTAATTATACATGTGGCACCTATGTATATGATGAAGTGGCCTTCCTTGATGATGTAGCATCCATGTTGGAATGTGAGGTGGCAAGTGAGATGGCACTCCACATAGGAAGGTGGTTGCAAAGTTGTTGGGGGAGTTGTAGATAGTTGTCTTCACTTTATGTGGCCCCCAAAAAGGTGTTGATGAGGTGGCCTCTAAGTGGCACCCAAGTGGATGGAAGTTGGGGATGAGGTGGCATCCAAGTGGTGCCTAAGTGGATGGAATGAGGTGGCCTCCAAGTGGTGTCCAAGTGATTGAAAATTGAGTTGACTCCATGAAGAGGATTTGAGTCGACTCATGGAAGGTAGGTGGTTTCATGAGGCTTCCTTGGTTCCTTCATTGATACATTAGGCTCAATTAGAAAGCCTTCTGACTTAATTCCCTAGCTACAAAAGAGTTAGCTTGAAATCTATTTGCCTTTGCCTGATGTCCCCATCACCCGCACTCTATCTGTCAAATTCCAAGTTTGATGATGCAAGCCAAAAAACTCTAAAAGCCTCCCACTCTATCTGTCAAACTCCAAGTTCAATAATGCAAGCCAGGAAACTTCAGAAGCCCCGTACTCTATCCGTCAAACTCCAAGTTTGATGATGCAAGTCAAAAAACTCCAGTAGCCCCGCACTCTATCTGTTGGACTTCAAGTTTGGCGATGCAAGCCGGGAAACTCTAGCAGCCCCGCACTCTATCCGTCGGACTTCAAGTTCAAGGAAGGCAAGCCAGGAAACTCCAGAAGCCTCGTACTCCAATCTACATGATTCTCAAGCCAACAAGTAGAGCCAGAGAATTTCCAAATTCCCCTCGATCATCTACCAGCTTTTAAACTTGACAAAGAGGGCCAAGACTTTCAGAATCTTATGATTGGCTATCATGTGGTTTACATATGTACCATGCAAAAGGAAGAAGCAAAAGAGACAAGTCATTGCAGAACAAAAAACTTTGTTGATGAAGAAAGTCTTTACAGTAGGAAGGACTCCCCGACAAGCCAGGGAGTCCCTCAAGATTTTCCAAGTACAAAAGAAGAAAGGGAGAAAAGATGAACAAAGAAGAAGAAAGAGACACAATGTAGTCTAAAATCTATCTTTCATTGATATGAAAAAGAGTTTACATAAAAGAGGACCCCCTAACAACCCAGGAGGTCCTCCAAAATGTCTAAGTACAAAAAAGAAAAAAATAAGGTCACGACGACACTGCCAGAGTCTTGCCAGGTTGATGGGAAACTTTGCTAGCTTTTTCCTGGCCCTCGGTTGGAGGGGTGGCAGGGTCGATGGCCTCCCTCATTTTAGTTTCTAGTGTGGTCGCCCTCGTCTCCACCTCCGGTGCCATGTTGGCCTCTTTGGGTGGGGCCTCTTCTCCATCGCCACCACTTGGCAAGTCTAGGATAATGTACTCCAGGCCTTTGTAGGAGAAGGCCTGGGCCACCTTCTTTCTACAGTCCATGAACCCTTTAAGGAAAGAGTCAAGGACTGCCTCCTAGACCTCTTCGATGAACACCTCCGAGGCCTTGAATTTCGGCATAGCTTCGGTGGCCTCCAGTAAGGCCACCACTGCTGTGGCCTTCTCCTCTACCACCATGGCCCAGGCTATCACTGCTTCAAGGTGGGCCTGGAGGGTCTATGCCCGCTGTTGAAAATTGTGTCCTAAAACCAATCGTCTAGACTGTAGACGGTTGTGCTAGTTTGTAATTGTACATGAATATCTTAATGAATAAAAGTTATTCTTTTGGCTGTTTATCACATATGCATTTTCTTGAAAAGAATTCTTGTATGATGGAGTCCTTAGATCTACATTATATTCGATATAGAGAGGATATATCGAGTAGTTCTTAAACTGGTTCACAACCAAAGGATACATTATTATAGAATGGCGATGTATCAAGTGTAGGTTGTTGTACATCACATTTATTGGTTGTCCTCTTAACCAAGGAGTGTAGAGACACTGATGTGACATACAGGTAAAATGTATGACATCTCATTGAACGTGACCAACTGCAGAGCTCTCTTCTGCCAAAGGATTGCTCGCGAAGGGATATGGCTATATGTGTCCCTCAGACCTGAGGTCACCATAGTAGCTTGCAAGCAACTCACTATACTTTAGTACTAGACTACTTGGATTTCTAATCCAGTGATGAAAGGCTCTAGGTATAGTCAAGTACTTATGGAGCGGTGGTGGATCAAGATGGGATTGATCCCTCCAAATGGTTTGGAGTGAATGACTCACTATGTCTCAATTTAGCAAAACCTTGGTCAGGATAGTTCTTGTGAGGAGTCGCAGAACTTGTAAGATTGAGACATGATCTGGATATACTAGGTTAGGATTGGCAATCAAACCTTAGGCTATCCTGAGTATTTTGAGATCAAAGGGATGAATTATACGGTAACCATATGCCAGAGGTTCTAGAAAGTTGCTCTGTAATCTTTGACCTATCCGGACTTTGGGTATCATTACTAGATGATGACTTTGACTGGTACTGAAAGTGTTCCAGTGCTACCGACTTAGTGTTTGAACCTATGGGGTCACACATCATAGGGATTTCTATCTGATCTAAAGGCTGATCGATGATTGAGAATCATTTGCCATCACTGGAGGTCAATATGATTACCATTTTTCAAGTATTGACACTTGGAAAGTCGACACTAGGAAGTGTCGGCACTTGGCTGTGATGAGCAAAAATTTTGGAAAGAATTTTTGAAAAGTTTTGACCTCAATTCGAATTTTGAATTCTAGTTGGTTTTGGCACCAAGCCTTCATGAAATGATGGTCATTCTTTGAAAGGTTTTGACCTCAATTCGAATTTCAAATTTTGGCTTGTTTTGGCTCCAAGCTTTAATAGAATGATGGTCATTCTTGCCTTATGAGCTTAGAGCCAATTTAGTATGGCCCTAGACCTTCTCCCCTAATCACTCCTCCTTCCTCTTTCTCTCTCTCTCATGGTTGCCTCTATAAATAAGGATTGTTTTAGGGGCTTCTGAAAAAAAAGAGAAAAAAAAGTTTTTCTTGTTGAATAAGATTACTGAAATTCTGAGAGGAAAAAGAAAAGGTGCTCGGGAGGACTAGGATTTTGGGTGTGTGACTACCTAGCACTCAAGCTAGGTCTTTGGAAGAGAGTTAGTTAAGAAGGGTTTCACCTCTCCTCCTTGTCTTTTGAGAAGAAGTAGATCGACCTCCAGGATCCCAAGGAGCTAGCACTCTGAGAGAGTTGATCAGAATCAAGCCCTGGTGTGAACTACCCATAGAGGCCAAACTCGTGTGTGGCTCAAGGGCTTTTCACAACCTTTTTCTTAAGGTATAACGGTAAGGTATCCTTATGCTTTTTGGTTCATTTCCTACTTATGATGTCTTTTACATGCTACATTATCATACTTGTTCCTGTTGCAGGCAGATTGGTAGATCGTTTTGATCGATCTACCAAACCTTCCGCTATGCTTATTTTAAAATACTTTTTTTTACCATGCATGCTCGTTTTACTTTCCCTTCAATGGTATCAAAGCCAGGTTCTTCGTAGTGTAATAATGCTAGCATGCTTTAACATCATAGTTTTCTTTTAAAGTACTTGGATTGAGTGCTTCACCATGGTCGTCCGGTCATAGGAGAGAAGTAGGGCTGCAAGACCCTCTCTTCCCATTCAATGGGGTCTCCTATGGCATGTAGGGGTGCCTCTTGTGATTGACTCATGAAGAGGAAAAATAAAAGAAAATGTAGATTAAAATATTTTAATCTAATGTTATGATCATAAAACAAATTTATATGAGATCTAAAAGTTTTATTTTGATCGATTTTGATTAAAAGTTTTTAAAAAAAACTTTGGATTTGAAATCACTATTTTTGCCTTGTGACAGGCCTTGAGTCGACCCAAGTATCAACACTTGAGTCGACCCAAGTATCGACACTTGAGTCGACTCATGCGTGCATACTGAAAATATGACTTTATGTTAACACTCTGTCTCAGGTCTTGAGTCGATACTTGAGTCGACTCATGAGTGCAAAGTGTCGACACTTGAGTCAACTCATTAGTGCATAGTATCGACACTTGACCTGAGAATGCAGAAAAATAATGAATCCAAATTCTTATTCGTTGTAAAATTATTTTATATTATAAATTAAAATTATTTTAATTTATAAAGGATATTGAACTTAATTGAGAATTAAGTTACCTTAAATGACAAAAAACTCTAGAAATATGATTCAAAGATTTTAAGTCATTTCAATAAGCCTTAAGGGTCATGGGTTACCTTCTATTAGGTCCTTAATTGGATTAGACCTAAGTTTAGATGCATTGGACTATGTAAAGAACTAATCTAATGAAATGTTGAGTTAGGATTTCTTCTCTATAGATCTCTCAAATAGTTAGATTGATTAGTCCATAAATCTAAATGGACCTAATTTATGGCTCAGTGAACAGCCCGAGTCTTTAGGCTAGTCTACTTGAGTCTGATGAACCAATTGATGTCCAAGGTAAGTTTGGTAATTTGATCTAGGTTCTTTGGGGCTACCTCTTACTTGGCCAACTCGGTTGGTGTCTAAGGCAAGACGGTTAATAGTAGAACCCAATCTATGATCTCACTTACCTGGACAATGTGGTCAATCAAAATTGATTGGATAGTGTTGGCTCTACCCCGTGATTTTGATAATTAACAAAATATTGAGTATATATTTTGTACTAATGATCAATTGTAGTTATGAGTTTTTAGGTTTCAAGCACCTTAAATTCTCAAAACTAGAGTAACATGGCATGCTTTGAAAACAAAGTATTTTTCATGATTTGAGAAGTCTTCTCCATAAAAAAGGGACACAAATGAGTTCAATTATAATTTATATATGTTGAATTTAATTTCAATTGAATATTTTTATGTTTTTGGCTTATTTGGCACTTGCTTTTGAAAATTGCATAACCAAGTATCGACACCTAGGAGCCCAAGTATCGACACTTTAGTATTTGGCATGCATAAATTTTCAATGGCATGCCAAGGGTCGACACTCAGAACTCAAGTGTCGACACCTGAAACTCAAGTGTCGACACTTAGACTTCCAAGTGTTGACTCAAGGCCTGTGACTTTTTGAAAATACAGACATGCCTCTGGAGAATTTTTTGTGTCATGTGTCGACACTTGAGAATCAAGTATCGATACTTGAAAGTTATAGTATCGACACCTGGAAATCGAGTGTCGACACATGACAGCCAAGTATCGACACCTGACAGCCAAGTGTCGACACTCGAATTCTGACAGCTTCAATGGATCTATTTTTTGATAGCCTAAATTTATGTTTTTCAGCTCCAACAGCTAGTTTTTGATCCCTAATAGTCTAAAACGGTTTTTTGGATGTTTTTCATGTATTTAAGCTTCACCAAACTCATTCATTAAGCAAGAAAAAAGAGAAAAGTAAAAAACTTTCCAAGAGTTAAAGACTTTCTTCAAGAACTCCACTTCCAAAAGTTAAAAAGAAGAGATTCCACTGAAAAAGCCTACATTCCTTTCATTTCATCTTTCCAAAAGTGTTCTTGAAAAGACTCCAAGTCAAGTCACATCAAGCAATCATCCAAGAGCTTCAAAGATTCTTCATTTCACTCTAAGAAGAGAGTTTTCTTATGTTTAAATTCTTGTATTCTGAATTTATTATTGTTTGACCTAGCTTTCAAGGTTCTTCAAAGTAGGTTGTAAGGTTGTTGGTAAGCCAAAGGTACAAAACCAACTAGGGTTGACTGGTGAGCCCAAAGACAAAACAAGTATAAAGGTTTGTTGGTGAGCCTAAGTGACAAAACCAACTTAGGTTTTGACTTGTAAGCATTGAAAAACAAGTCGGCTATAATCTTTGAAGAGATTATAGTAGAAATTTCCAAGGGAAGCTTGGGGAGTGGATATAGGTGCTTGGAAAGAACCAAACCACTATAAAACTTGGTGTTTGTGTGTGATTGTCTCTCTTTAATTACTTGCACTTTATTTCCAGCACTCTATTTACTGTTTTTTGCTGCATATACTTTAGTGCATTAATCACATTGTTCACAAACACTACAAGGCCGGCAGCACATTATTATTTTTAATTTTTGAAAGACCCAATTCACCCCCCTTTTGGGCTCCATTTCTAGGCAACAAGTGGTATCAGAGCTCTGGTACTCTCTTGTAGGTCCAGCAATTTTGAGTAAAAGATCATGATAGCACCAATAGGAATTGATGTTGTTGAAGGTCAAGCTTCAAACCGTCCCCCACTGTTTAATAGCACAAACTATACTTATTAGAAAACTCGCATGTGCATATTCATACAAGCTATTGATTATAATCTTTGGAGGACTATTGTTAAAGGTCCTCATCAGCCTACTATGTTGATTAATGGCATTCCCACTCCCAAAATGAAAAATGATAAGGATAAGAATGACATTAAGCAAATAGAGCTTAATGCTAAGGCTATGAATCTATTGTTTTGCTCATTAGATCCGAGTGAATTCAATAGAATCTCTAACTGTCTCTTTGCTAAGAAAATATGGGACACACTTGAGGTTGTCCATGAGGATACATACCAAGTAAAAATAACTAAAGTTAACATGCTCATTCACACATATGAAATGTTCAAAATGGAGCCTACTGAATCTATAAGTGAGATGTATACTAGGTTCACAAATATTGTGAATGGCATGAGAAGCATAGAAAAGATTATATCTAATGGTGAACTTGTAAACAAACTTTTTAGGTCTCTTACGATTTCATGGGATGCAAAGGTGACTACTATAGAAGAAGCCAAGGATGTCAACACTCTTCCTCTCGAGCAATTGTTGGGCTCATTGATGACATATGAGCTCTCTTTAAAACAGAAGAATGTGGACTACGACAAGAAGAAGAAAGTGATCGCTTTCAAGTCTACCAATAAAGATGAATCAAGTGAAGATTCAGAAGAAGAAGATGAAGAAGATGAGATGGCTCTCATGGCTAGAAAGTTTAAAAGGTTCATGAGAAAGAAGAAGTATAACTTCAAGAAGAAATCTCTAAAATGAGAGCCTAGCAAAGAGAAGGAGAAAGATAAAGAAAAGGAGCAGCCCACATGCTTTGAGTGCAAGAAACCAGGCCACTTCAAGATGGACTGCCCCTACTCAAAAAGAGCAGAAGAAGATTAAGAAAGAAGGCTATGATGGCAACCTCGAGTGACAGTAAGGACTCCAATTCTGAAGAAGAACAGTAAGAAGTTGCAAACTTCTGTTTAATGGCTGATAATGATGAGGTACTATCCGAAACTGAAAATGAATTTACTTTTGATGAACTGCATGAAGTATTTGATGAATTAGTTATTGAATTTCAAAAACTGAAATCAAAGCATAAAGAATTAAAGAAGCAAAATCTGGTTTTGGCAAAAACAAATGACAAGTATTTAATTAAAAATAATTGCTTGCTTTAAGAAAATAAAAAGTTGAATAATAAAGTTTATCTTCTAGAAAACAAAAAAAAAGATTTGAAAAAGAAAAGTTCTTTTGTTTCAACTGAAAAGTTTACAAAACAGAACAATGAAATTTTGCAAGAAAATAAAAAGTACAAAGAAGAACTTGAAAACTTAAAACCATTTGTTGAAAAAATTTACATACAGTTCTGAAAAATTGAACATGCTTTTAAATAATCAAAGGATTGTTTTTAACAATACCGGTTTAAGTTTTAAAACTCAAAAATAGCAAAAGTTTTTCAAGAATTTCTTTGTGCCTGCATCATCTTCTATTACTTGCTATACTTGTGGTACTGTAGGACATAAATCTTACTTGTGCAATAGAAGAAAAACTAGCAAAGTTAAGAAAGTTTGGGTTCCAAAAGGAACAATTACCACTAACCTGAAAAGACCTAAGATGACTTGGGTACCTAAAGTCTCCACCTGATTTTTATTGTAGGTATGCCTTGCAACCAATAAAAGAAGAATGTGGTACCTCGATAGCTGTTGCTCAAGGCACATGACTAGAGATGTGGAGCAGTTCTCATCACTTGAATATCAAAATTGTGGTAATGTAACATTTGGTGATAATGAAAAAGGCAAGATTGCTAAAAGTGGTAAAGTCCATATCACCCCTTCCATTTATATTGATAATGTTTTGTATGTTGATGGTTTGAAATACAAATTACTTAGCATTAGTCAATTTTGTGACAAGGATTTTCAAGTTGTTTTTGAATCTTCTATGTACATTGTGTCTAGTCTAGATAACAATGGTATTAAGTTTATTGGTCATAGACATGGCAATATTTATATAGTTGATCTTGACGATCTTCCTGTTCAAAATGGTCAATGCATAGTGGCAATGGAAGCCAAGATCAATAAAACTAGTTGGCTTTAGCATCGTAGACTAGGACATGCTAATATGCATTTGATTTCAAAATTTAGCAAAAAAAATTTGATAAAAGATTTTCCAAAACTTAGTTTTGAAAAAGACAAGATTTGTAGTGCTTGCCAACTTGGAAAACAAACAAAATCATCTTTTAAACCAAAAGGAATAGTCTCTACATCTAGACCCTTAGAATTGCTTCATATGGACCTCTTTGGACCAACTAGAACATCTAGTTTGGGAGGTAAGAAGTATGGTCTAGTTATTATAGACAATTTCTCACGTTTTACATGGGTCATGTTTTTAGCACATAAAGATGAAATATTTTCTGCATTCACTAGATTTCATAAAAGAGTTTCAAATAAAAAAGGTGTTTCTATTATTTCTTTGAGAAATGGCCATGGAACCGAATTTAAAAATTCTGATTTTAATAAATTTTGTAGTCAAAATGGCATTCATCATAATTTTTCTGCATTTAGGACACCTCAACAAAATGGGATGGTAGAAAGGAAAAAAAGAACTCTTGAAGAAATGGCACGCACCATGCTATGTGAAAATGACTTACCTAGATATTTTTGGACGGAAGCCATAAACACTACATGTTATGTTTTAAACCGTGTTTTAATCCGACCTATTTTAAAGAAAATTCCTTATGAGCTTTTGAAGGATAGAAAACCTTCAATCAAATATTTTCGAGTTTTTGGATGCCGTTGTTTTATCTTAAACAATGGTAAAGATAATTTAAGTAAATTTGATGCCAAGTCAGATAAGGGTATCTTTTTAGGCTACTTTACATCTAGCAAGGCATATAGGATCTTCAATTAAAGAACACTTGTTGTTGAAGAATCCATGTATGTTGTATTTGATGAATCTAATCAGAAATCTTCTAGAAAAGAAGATATGATTTGTGATGAAACAGGTATCAAAAGAACTGAAGAGGTGAACAACAATGAAGAACCAACCAAGGAACAAGAAGATGATCAAAAGAATGAAAGAGGACAAGATCAAGAAAATAAAAATGCATCATTACCTGATCCTCTACCTAAAGAATGGAGGTATGCTCATGAACACCCTAAATAACTTATCATTGGTGATCCATCTAAAGGTATAATTACTTGATTATCTCTTAGAAATATTTGTGATTATTTAGCATTTGTATCTCAAATAGAACCTAACACTATTGAAAAACCTGAAAATGATTGTAATTGGATTAATGCTATACAAGATGAACTTAATCAATTTAAAAAAAAATAATGTTTGAACTTTGGTAGATATACCTTCTAATATTTCGATAATTGGCACAAAATAGATTTTTAGAAACAAACTTAATGAAAATGGAATTATTATGAGAAATAAAGCTAGACTAGTTGCCAAAGGATACAATCAGGAGGAAGGGATTGATTTTGATGAAACCTTTGCTCTAGTTGCTAGACTTGAGGCAATTAGGCTATTGTTGGCTTTTGCTTGTTTTATGGATTTTAAATTATTTCAAATGGATATCAAAAGTGCCTTTTTGAATGGTTTTATCGAAGAAGAAGTTTATGTTGAACAACCACTCGATTTTAAAAATAATGAATTTTCAAACCATGTTTTTAAACTTCATAAAGCTTTGTATAGTTTGAAATAAGCTTTCAAATGGATATCAAAAGTGCCTTTTTGAATGGTTTTATCGAAGAAGAAGTTTATGTTGAACAACCACTCGATTTTAAAAATAATGAATTTTCAAACCATGTTTTTAAACTTCATAAAGCTTTGTATAGTTTGAAATAAGCTCCAAGAGCTTGGTATGATCGTTTAAGTTCTTTCTTGCTCAAAAATGATTTTACTTGAGGTAATGTAGATACTACCTTATTTTTGACAAAGAAGAATGATGATCTCTTAGTAGTACAAGTGTATGTGGATGATATCATATTCGGTGCTACTAACGAATCTCTTTGTCAAGAGTTTGCAAAGTTAATGCAGGATGAGTTCGAGAGGAGAATGATGGGAAAACTTAACTTCTTCCTCAGACTTCAGATAAAGCAAACCAAAGAGGGAATCTTCATCAACCAAGCTAAGTTCATAAAAGAAATACTAAAGAAGTTTGGGATGGAGAACACCAAGCCATTAGGTACACCAATGAGCTCCTCTTGTAAGCTTGACAAAGATGAATCAAGTAAGCCTGTAGACCAAAAGTTATATAGAGGAATGATTGGCTCATTGTTATATCTAACTGCTAGTAGGCAAATATTATGTTCAGTGTTTGTATGTGTGCAAGATATCATTCTACCCCTAAAGAGCCTTATCTTTTGGCTGTTAAAAATATACTTAGATATCTATCTGGCTCAATTGATATTGATCTTTGGTACTCTAGAGATTCTTCATTTGAATTGATTGCTTATTCTGATGCTGATTTTGCTGGGTATAAACTTGATCAGAAAAGTACTAGTGGAACATGTTAGTTTCTTGGAGTTAATTTGATCTCATGGAGTAGCAAGAAACAAAATTCGGTTGCTCTATCTATGTTGGAAGCTGAATATATAGCAGCTGGAAGCTGTTGTGCTCAAGTCCTATGGATCGAATAATAACTCGAAGATTTTGGTATTAAACTAATTAAAATACCCATAAGATGTGACAATACTAGTGCAATCAATCTAACTAAGAATCTTGTGCAACATTCAAAAAGTAAACACATTGAAATAAGACATCATTTCATAAGAGATCATGTACAAAACTCTAATATGATGCTTAAATTTGTGTGCACTGATGATCAACTAGATAATGTGTTTACCAAACCCTCGAGTGAAGAGAGATTTTGTATGATTAGAAGAGAGTTAGGAATCATTGATCCATTCTCTTAGAACTCTCTCAAATTCCACCATACCTAATTTATTTTTGCTCAAAATCACTCTCATTGAGTCCTAAAACTTTTCAAAAAGTCCCTTGAATTTTTACAAATTTTTCTAATTTTTTATTGAAAATTTCTTGGCCAAGTGTCGACACTTGGATTTTGTGAAGTGTCGACACCTGACCAAGTGTCGACACTTAAGAAATTTGAAGTGTCAATACTTGCAAAAATTTCAGAATTTTTACGGCTTGTCCAAACCCTTTTGTTTTTAATTTCCCTCTTTTCCCAAGTGCCCTAGTGGTCCCCTACCGTCCTCTAACCTCCGAAATAGTTAATTTCCTTCATTGCCCCTTCGATTCAAGGTATTTCTCTCCCTCTTTTCTCTCATTCAAACCATGAATCCGTGTTTTTCTTTGATTTCATCCGTATTATTCCATTTAATTTCCATTTTTCCTTGGTTTTTGGATCGTTTTTCCTCCTTATCTGTTGTGAATCGTTGTGTCCTTGTTTTTCTTGGATTCTTTCCTCTTTTGGACTATTTCCTCACCTTAAACTTCCAGATTTTACCTTGTTCTCTACTGATTTACTGTTGCATTGAAGGTTCTTGGCCAAAAATCTCTATTTCTCTTGGATTTGTGTTCGGTTTCTTGGATTTCTTGCATTTTGATCAATTGTGCACTTTAATCTTTCGGATTGTGCCTTGTTTTACCCTTGTTCCACACGGTTTTACTGTTGGATTAATGTTTTTGGGCCAAAATCAACGACATTTGATATTTTCCCTCATTTAAATCATTTTTCTACTAAGTAGAAAACAAATTTTACTTGGCATTGTCTGATTTCACTGTTTTTATTAATTTTCTTCAAATTTTACCTTTCGATTTCACTGTTTTATAGCTAATCCCAAACCTAAACCAACATATTTGGTTTCTTTCCCCTTTTTAAAACAAACCCTAATTATTTTCCTTAAATTATTATCATTTTAAATCAAATTAAACACTGTTTTCACTATCTTCAGATCAATTTCTTGACTGAACCCACTATTTTTGGCTTCATTTCCCCTATTTCTTCATTAGACTGCTTCCTATTCCATAAGTTTACCCCTTTCTACTCCTATCCTTCCCTCAGCTAGTAGTTATGGGCCCAAAGAAGAGGTTGGCTATTAAAAGAAAGTTCGATCAGAGTTCAGTAGAGAGAAGATCCAAGGCTAGGAATGACAGTGGTCAGACTAGTAGTTCAGCAGCCCCCGGGTCACCTCCCGTAAAGAGGATGGCAGGGAAGGTAGTAGCAGCAGGCAGATGGGGATCTCGATTTCTTCGACAGACAGCACTTTCACATCAGGCAGATTCTTCAGGATGTGGGTTTAGTCCCCTTCTGTTCGATGACAGAGAGGTACTATCCCCATCTGATCCATGAGTTCTATGGTAGCTTGGATTGCAGCAGACTCACGTGGCATGCGACTGTCAGAGGTGTGAGGAATCCAGTTGATGAGTCAGTCTTGAGCAAATTGTGGGATATTCCACACCGAGGCATTATAGCTTACAACACTGAGGATCGAGAGGAGGCTTTCAGATGTGTGCTTGAGAGAGATGATGTTCGTGGTGTGACAGTGGTCACCGCGAACCAGTTATCAACAGACATGAGGCTTCTTCACCACATCATCGCTCGCATCCTGCTCCCGAAGACTGGCAGATTCGATTTCATCATGGAGTGGGAGATGATGCTTATGGTCTGCTTGTCTTAGAGGACTGCAGTTGATCTCCCGGCATTCATGCTACATCAGATGAGAGATGTAGCCACCCAAAGGAGACATTGTCTTCTATACGGTATGGGATTGATGATGGGGACATCGCCAGCATGGATCCCAGAGTAAGCACGAATCCTGGAACTGCATGAATCTCGAAGGATATCTAGAATAAATTTGCTTGGGATTTATCTTTATCTTTTGTTTGAATTTTGAATTAGGATTTGGTTGGTTAGGATTGAGATATGGATAGGCTTATCTTATCCTATCTTGTATTTGAATTTGAGTCATCACTATCTTTTTATCCTGTATTCAAATTCAAATGAGGGTTGGACAGGTCTATAAATACCACCCTCGGTCCTTTGTAAAAAAATAGTTTTTTGGAGAAAAAAACTTGAGTTTTTAGAAGAGTGATTCTTCTTGCCTTCGCCTTCGGGCATGGGCGTGATGCCCTAGTTATCCCCTTTCCCATTCCATCTTCTTTATCCCCTCGTGACCTTTGAGATTCATCCTAGCACCTCCAAGTATCGAAGAGGGTGTAATGCCCTAGAGGTGAGAGGTCTCTTCGTTAGGGTGAGTCCCAAAGTCCATGAGTTCCAAACCCTGTCTTTCAGTCCCATTATTCCTTCGCCACCCCTAGTGAAAAAAATACCAAAAAAAATAGTACCCTAATTTAGGTGACTTCTAGGCTCACCAACGATCCTACGCACCTGTCCCTCATCATTTTTGGTATCAGAGCCCAAAAAAATTAGGGTACCTTCAAATCCTCTTTTACACAGATCCATCTGTTCTATCCTATCATCCTCCCACATAAAAAAAAAAGAAATTGGATCTCCCAACCAGTGTCTTCCCTTCCCTGTGATCCACTGCCCACTGCCACCGTCGCCTCCCTACTGCCTCGCCGCCTCACCACAGTCCCCTCCCCTCTCTAGTGAACTGTCCGTGCCACCTCACCAACGCCTCATCGCCGCCCCTGGATGCTGTGACTGCCACCATCGCTCCCCGGCTACTGTTGCCAGATCCACCATCGTGCCGTGCCATCCACCCCTCCGATGTTGTCCATCCAGACAATCCACGACCCAAAGTCGATCGGTGGCGACATCTTCCTGCTCACCGCTACAGGCCGACACCTCCCGTTGAATCTTGTTCAAGTCCATAGCCCAATGCTTCACCACCATGACCATCGAGCCGACCGAACATCACAGCTCCCTCGATCGAGTTCTCCACCCTAGTCACCCTTTACCTTGTTCTCGCATGCCACCATCCCCTGCCTCGGCCTCCCTTACTATGAATGGTTGTCCGAGTTCCTCCTTGGCCTTGCCCCATCGCTGCCCTTCCAAACCAGAGAGGCCCACCAGAAGATCCTCCTCTTCCGAATGGACGTCCTCACCCTCAATTATGTCGGCTTCTCCCACATCTACTACCCACCTCCATTCTTCTCCAACCCCATATCCTATAGCGACTACAACCTTCCCTTGCCATCGACCCCGACACCACAGCCATCTGGATGATCCAAGTCACCGTCTGGCCGAACCCCGTTTGCTACCATCCTTTCCTCGCCATTGCTGTCTGTGCCGCCGGTTGCGTCGTCGCCACCTGTGCCACCAGTTGTGCCATCACTTCCGACCCCAAATCCCCGATCCAAAGATGGCAAGATAGCCTGAATGCCCAAGGATGTAGTGATCTGTCTTAGTCCACATCATCTGGGTTATCATCCTCGGCTTCGCCATCCTGTTCGGCTTTCCATGAATCAATCAAACCACATTCATCCCGATAGCCGCCATTGCCCTTCCTCCCACTACTGCCACCGCCCGGAACCGCCTCCCGGGACTGCCATCTGGAACCCCTGTTGACACCGCCTGGAACCTCCTCCATCGCTTGGAATAGCCGTGGATCGCAACGCCCAGTCCCCATGCCACCCACCTCCTCTTCCGTCCGCTGCGTCCGTGAAGTCTCCTCAGCCGCCGGCCTCCATCTCCAATTCCAGTCACCGGCCGAGGAAGAAGAAGCCTCTACCCCGCACCCGTCTCCCCACCCTCGGCTCATGTCGTCACCCCCCCAGCATCCACCTCGACCCCCTCCTCTGCACCGACCGCCTCCCCATCGGCCCCTCCAACGATCCCCACACCTTCGGGCTCTCCCACCGGTGCCCCGTCCACTAACCTCGCCACCCCGCCGACTGAGGGCCCCTCCGCCCCAGGAGAGAGAGCGCCACCGTCGCGTCCGTCGGATCTCAGTCGTCGGTGCAGTCATCGTTGCTGGAGGAGAGCCTGGAATCCCTATTCTATTTTTTTGCACGCTCGTCAAAGCAAAAAAAAAAAAACCTTGGAACAACTGTAAAAGCAGCATCCTTCTGCATGCTTCTCATGGCAAAGCCGGCTTCCTCTCGCCAAGTTTAAGCTGCACGGATTCTAGAGTTACACGATTTTCAGTGCTGCATGATTTTTGGAGCCGAATAGATTTTAAAGCAGATCCCTTTTGATTGATTGGATTCGGTTTCACCAACGTCCCTCTGATCCTGACTCAACGGAGTCGAGTTCTCCCCACCACAGGGGAATGATGGGGACATTACCAGCACGGATCCCGGAGTAAGCATGAATCCTGGAACTGCACGAATTTTGGAGGATATCTAGAATAAATTTGCTTGGGATTTATCTTTATCTTTTGTTTGAGTTTTGAATTAGGATTTGGTTGGTTTGGATTGAGATATGGATAGGCTTATCTTATCCTATCTTGTATTTGAATTTGAGTCATCACTATCATTTTATCCTGTATTCAAATTCAAACGAGGGTTGGACAGGTCTATAAATACCACCCTCGGTCCTTTGTAAAAAAATAATTTTTTGGAGAAAAAAAATTGAGTTTTTAGAAGAGTGATTCTTCTTGCCTTCACCTTCGGGCATGGGCATGATGCCCTAGTTATCGCCTTTCCCATTCCATCTTCTTTATCCCCTCATGACCTTTGAGATTCATCCTAGCACCTCCAAGTATCGAGGAGGGTGTAATGCCCTAGAGATGAGAGGTCTCTTCGTTAGGGTGAGTCCCAAAGTCCATGAGTTCCAAACCCTGTCTTTCAGCCCCATTATTCCTTCGCCACCCCTAGTGAAAAAAAATATCAAAAAAAATAGTACCCTAATTTAGGTGACTTCTAGGCTCACCAACGATCCTACGCACTTGTCCCTCATCAATTGACACATATCTTTCGAGCTTACGGTATACCTTTGGAGGGGGAGGCCTCCAAGGAGATCTTACATATGGATGTCTATGACGAGCGATCCTTGCACTGGATAGGATATATATTGGTTTCTGGATGCTGGGTTCATAGAGAGTCTGGTCAGGAGCCAGACAAGGATGACGAGATTAGAGAGGTCGAGGCTGAGCCATCAAGGCCAGTTGTTACACCTCCTCGAGTAGGACCAGCATCAGAGCCTAAGCTAGTGACTCCTGCACCTACAAATTCTCCTTCTGCTCCTCCTCCATCTTCAACTTGTACATCATTTGAGGAGCATGCTCGCCAGCAGTTTACAGAGCTTAGGAGCGTGGTGGTCAGATTAGGAGTTCGAACCACACAGCTCAGGATTGAGATAGAGAGCCTTCGAGCTCATACTACTGAGGAGCACACTGAGATTTGTAGGACTATGGAGGCTGGTTTCACCCTAATTGAAGAGATGCTTAGAGCTCTATTACTATCAAGGACATATGGTCCAGCTGATCCTCCACCTCCTCCACCACCTACTGATGATGGTCATGATGATTCCCATGGTGGTGATGATGGTGATGATGATGATGGCAATAATGATGATGCAGACAAAGACACAGATATTTCTGGTGATGGCAGTACGGATGGCAGTATTGACCTAGCTGGGCGATATGAGATGGTCAGCAGAGAAACTCAGACACCAGCTACTCCTGAGGTCCCTCCTCCAGTTGAAGAGATTGTTTCCACTCCTGATTTTGTGACTCCAGCTGAGCTACTTCCTCCCCCGTTGACCAGATCATCTAGGGTTGTACCTGTACATGGACCTTCTACCCGAACTAAGAGTTGTAGGGTTCTAGAGCCACTAAGGCCCTTGTACCTAGGTCCAGGATCAGTGCCCCCATTAGCTTTGAGCTTCCATCTGATGAGGAGTTGCCTCACAGATGTTTATCTAGTAGCTTATTACTTTTATATTTAGTTGTTGTATTAGATTACATACTTATATCACTGTACTTGTTTGCCTTGTGTATCATGTTTCAGTATTGCTGTTTCTCTAACAGCACTTTTTGTAACTGAAAACTTGATTATATATATGTGTTTGTTTCAGTTTATGACTACTCTTGTATTACATGATATGCTCTTTGTATTTGCTCTGATACTCCCTACTCTATGCACTTGCTTTGATACTTGTTGATTCCTTAACAATCTAATCTCTTTTCAACTATGATACCATGGTGCGGGCACCAGACTCAAAAGAAGACTTCAGGGCTCCATCTAGATCTCTGATTGACCTTGCCCGAAGAATTAGGATTTTCTGGTTTTGTAATAAGGGTTGACTTGGTCAACTCAATTTTAGTCTTGAGTCTGTATTTCCCTGCAATTTAAATTTTATTGAGTCATGTACAAGTCCTAGTAGTGGTCTAGGTCTTCTCCAGGTTGGTGCCACTTTTTTTTTCAGTCAAGTCAAGGTCCAGGGTGCCACATTTTTTCTCCCAGGCCCAAGCAAGTGGGCGCCACACTCCCAACCACATGCTAGAGTCCAGGAGGCGCCACATCTCCATCCAGTGTCTTTGTTCCCTACACCACAAGAAATAAACCCAAGCCAAGATGGCAAGAATTTTTTTTGAAGAGAGGATCAAGGAGGTGCCCCACAATGTTCCATAAAAATCCAAGTTATAAAAGGGAAGAGAGCATGTCTTGGGGAGGAATTCAAGGAGCTTCCCAAAAGTTTCCAAAAGTGCCAAAGCCATGAAAGGAAGAAGCCTAAACTTGTGGAGGAAGACTAGGAGGTGTCCAAATGAGCCAAACCATGAAGGGAAAATCCTTGATTCATGGAGAGATACTAGGAGACACCCCCATAACCTGCCATTTGGAGCTGATTTTCAAGTTTTCTTGGAGTTTTTGGGCTGCCCACTCATGGAAGGAGTCTTGGGAAGAGAATTTGATGCCTAAAGTGTGGGTTAGTCCTATTAGTCCCACATGGGAAATGTATAAAATTTTATTTCTTTGTTATGTCTATATATTCAACTCTATGTAACTCTTGAATTTAATGATGAATGAAATCAATTTCTTTGTGAGCAAATTTGTGTTTCTCTCTTCTGCACTTGTGTTCAGGTGTTGAGCTCCGTGAGGGAGTAAATCCGGGTTCCCTAGGAACCTTGAGGAGGTGTGAGATCTCCAACCCCAAAATCCTACCAAAACCCTAGGTTAGCCACTTCAATTCCAAACCCTAGCCGCCCATCATCTTCTTCATTCCACCAATCATCCAAACCCTAATCTACCTCATCATCTCACGACCCTCTCTTCCAAGTAGAGGCCGACCACCAGCATCCGGGTCCAGATCAGCTACTTCGAATACAGAGCAAATCCCAGAGAAAGTCAGATCAGCATCCAGGAGAATCAGGATTTCAGCAACATCAATTATCAAGTTCTTCTTATCTGGTAAATCCTTTCTTTGAGTATCTGGTTCCTTAACTTGTTCTTCTTCTTTCCTAGATCTTGAGTTTAGGAGAAGCCAACTCTACCAAAGGACCAGTTTTGGAGGATCCATTGCGAAGATATCCGAATCCGAGGATCTAACAATCTGCTCGAGAGAGTCCTTCCACCAAACTCTGTGAAGATCATTGTCTAGTACATAACCCTTCCCTTCTCTTTATTTTTGTCCTGTTGAAAGTTCAGAGCGAAACCCTAGGTCTGGGAGTTTCTCAACCCCCAGCGATCCTTTACTTCTGAACTACTCTGATAATCTAGTTTCTTTGAATTGTGCTTTCAATTATTATATAGTTTCTTTCAATTTAGTTTAACTTTCCTTTGAGTCAAAGCCAACTTCTGAAAATATATATAATTAAATAAATAAATAAATACATTAATTTTAATTTTCTCCCGCATTCCACATATCCGTTCTGCATCAATTTTGGTATCAGAGCTTTCGTTCTGCATCAATTTTGGTATCAGAGCCCTGTCTAGGGTTCTTGCTTGTTTGATTATTTTTTCTTTCCTTTTTACTTTTGCTGCCTGGAGTAGACTCCCCTGGCCGTCCGGTCCTAGGAACAAGCAAGACGCAAGCCTCCTCCTCCCATTCCATGGGGGTTCCTAGGGCATGTAGGGGTGCCGCTGGGTTATAACTCCTAGGCAGGGATTGTAAACGGGACACACGTTCTGTTTTCTGCCAGTAACTATCCTGTTATCTAAATTTTTTCTCCCTACAGAAAACTTCAAATTAAGTAATTCTTGTTTTGATGGAACCAATATAATTAAAAGTAATTTATATAAAATTCTCATGATTTATTAATTTCTGTAAAGTTTCTGAGATCAATTCTACTGCTGTTCTATTTTTTTTATTTTCTGTTTTTATTTGAGTGTGCATAAATTGAATCTATCTTAAGGGCACTGAAGTTGCAACATAAGGGGAGGATTGAGACCCTCTCCTTAGCCCAAAACCACCTCCCGTACATTCGAACCTAAGCCTTAATCTTAAAATTAATTAGATCTAATTTGCCCTAGTGGGCTAGGGACACCAACTAGTCGGGTCTAGGCTAGTGTTGAGTCAGTTTGTCTAGTTACTCTGTGTGTGCTTTGTACTCAGTGTCTAGAACGGTGGTTCAGGGATTCTATCCCGAAGGGCTTGTGTGCTGGTCCGCCTACCTGGCCAATCACTAATTGGTGTCTAGGATTGGCAATTAGGGACCTAACACTCCCCTTACACCTGCCTGGCTGAGTCCCGAGTTACTACAGGCTAGCTTGCCACTCTGATTGGGCATCTAGTTTGAGCTCTAGGTCTAGTTAGCCCGTAGTCGTTTTAGTCAAGTCTCATTTGGTGTGCTTGCTTGCATCATCATTCCACCCGGAATGGAGTACCCTACCAACCTGGTCAAACCCAACCTGATTTAGAGGCCATGATTAGAACTCTTACCGAAAGTATGACCAAATTGAGTCAGGATATGAATGAGAGTTTTGCCCAGTTTAGAGACCGAGCCCAGGGACTTGAGAAACGTAGACATCAAAATTGGACCCCTGATCTAAAATTTAATAGGCCCCAACCTCACCCATGCCAGGAGCCTCGGAGGACCTTATACCGTGATCCCAAGCATAACCCTAGGAGCCTATACCCATACTTGGTTGACTCAAAGAAGGGACCCGTTAGGAACACCAAACCTTATGCACCCACTTTTGATGGAAGACAAGAGATATATATTAAGTGGGAAGAACAAATGGATCGGTATTTTGAGTGCACTAACATATCGAAATTAGGACAAGTTAGGTTGGCCAAAACCAAGTTCACCAAACATGCAAGGTCGCATTGGTATGCTATTGAGCGTGAGTGTTATCAAAGAAAAGAGGAAATATATACTTGGAGAGATATGAGAAGTAAGTTGAGAGATAGGTACCTAGGTAGATCCTATGAGAAAAGACTTTTAGACCAATGGTACCAATTGCGACAAGATAATAGGCCTGTGTCTAAATATATCGAGGACTTCCAGTGGTATGACATGAAATGCAATACCATTGAGACCGAAGCTCAAATCACATCGAGGTTTAGGGTTGGGTTACACCCAGACATTTATAGGAAGCTATGCCTTGAAAAGACCAATAAGTTAGACCGAGCCTACCAAGAAGCCCAAGACTATGGGTGGTCTTTAAGATATAACCAATCAAGTACTTTGGACTTAAAGCCAACCTCTACCAACTTAAGTCAAGTTCCGATTGATCCGACACCCGTAGTGAACCAGACTTTTGTTTGTTAATTCCCACTTGTGTCACCTCTTGACCAGAAGGATACCAATGAGGAAGAAGGGTTAGGTATGACAAGCCTAGAATCAGTTGACCCGATTACCACTGACCCGAAACCCATTGAAGATGGCATCGAGGAAGTATATGATGCTGGCTTGAGTCTAGTTGATGAATATAAGGGGGAAGAACTTGAAGAATGTGACATCGATACTATTGGTTCCTTACCTGAGGAGACCTTGGAAAGCAACCAAGTGGTAGGACCTAGTTCAAAAATTCAAGAGATTTGTGAGAACCAGGTTCCTTTAGTCAAATACCCCAGGAAGAACTCATAGTGTTAGCCCGAGCTATCAGTTCGTACCCTCTAATGACAGTCATTTCCCAAGTACCAATTGAAGATCTTTGCACTGAACTGTTTAAGTTTGCCCACCCTATGGTAGATCCTCTCCTTAGGATGACTGAATCAAGCCTCTTACAATTGGACCTTGTCCCATGCCCAGCCACTAAGGTCTCTCCCATAATCTCAATTGAACATCCTTGTCTTGAGCGGATTGATTCACCCAGTCCTGTAGAAGTCCTCCTTATGGCCCCAGACCCCTTCCTTCGCATGACTGAGCTACCCTTCTATAGAGTATACCTTTCCGCACCCATAGGTCAAATCTCAAGTCTTGAGGTCATCATCCATAGGCCCTCCCATGAATCATTCTCTAATCCAGTTCTTGAGAAAGTGGATCATTATTTGCTTAGAGAACAAACCTTAACTATTGCAATCACATGTCCTAGGCTACTTCCCGAACCATCTCTTGATCCATTCCTGGGAGTAGCAAACTTTTCCTTTCGTAAGGATGACCAGTTGACACTCATAGATCACCATTCAAACCTTCAGGTCACCACCTTTAGTCAACAGGTAATTCAAGACTCCACCTCATATCTCCTCCCTTTCTCTTGGACTTCCAATGCTTCTTACACCATCCAAGTATACTTTGTCGAAGTCTTTAGAGTGAACCACGTGTCAGAACCTATTAGGTTTGCCACCTACTTCTAGAAGACCTTATGGCACCTACTAGGAACTCATGATAAGTTTTCATGCTCTGCATGCCATCCTCCGACCCAAGGTCAAATCTAGAGAGCCGTAGTTTGTTAGGTTTAGACCTAGGGTTCCTTTGGAATAAAGTCCATTCTTTAGGAATGCGTCGTCGGTCTAGTTTAGTTTTTCTTGACCCTTTACTAGGCTTTGGCTCAGATTTTGGTTTGATTGAGAGCACCAGGAATTGGGATTTGTATTTTGTCCAGGGCTGAAATTGCATACAATGACTCGGTCAATAGGTCTACAGGTAAGAGTCCATTTGAAATTGTGCATGGTTACAAACCTCACACACCTCTTGACCTAGCTCCTTTACCAGTCCACACACGAGTCTCCGAGTCTACTAAAGTTTTTGCACAGCATATAAAAGACTTGCATAAAGAAATTCATGCCAAAATAAATTTAAGTAATGAAACTTATAAGAAGTTGACTGATTCTCAAAGGCGAGTCAAAACTTTTGTTGAGGGAAACTATGTAATGATTAGGTTAAGGCCTGAATGGTTTCCTCCTGGAACCGTTAGAAAGTTACATGCTAGAGGAGCTGGACCATTTAGAGTGATGAAGAGAGTAGGGTCCAATGCCTATGTGCTCGAGTTGCCTTCAGAACTAGGCATTAGCTCCACTTTCAACATTACAGACCTAGTAGAGTATAGAGAGCCAGCTGTGATTCCCAGTGAGCCTTTTGAGCCTAATCCTGCTCTTGAGAGTGAACCCAACCCTGTGTGTCCACCAACAAACTGGCCTGTGAGGAAAGAGCAGATTGAAAAGATCTTGGATGATCAGGTTATCTCTACTCGTAATCGAGGATACCAAAGATACCTGGTCCGCTCGCAAGGAAGGCCAGATTCTGATGACTCTTGGATCTCCCAAGAAGAATTACAAGAATTGGACCTAGACCTCTTGGAGAGATACCAGAGCCAACTTGATCCATACTCGACAGGGTCGAGTTCCTCCCACCCCGGGAGAATTGGTGCAAGCACCAGACTCAAAAGAAGACTTCAGGGCTCCATCTGGATCTCTGATTGACCTTGCCCGAAGAATTAGGGTTTTCTGGTTTTGTAATAAGGGTTGACTTGGTCAACTCAATTTTAGTCTTGAGTCTGTATTTCCCTGCAATTTAAATTTTGTTGAGTCATGTACAAGTCCTAGTAGTGGTCTAGGTCTTCTCCAGGTTGGTGCCACTTTTTTTTTTCAGTCAAGTCAAGGTCCAGGGTGCCACATTTTTTCTCCAAGGCCCAAGCAAGTGGGCGCCACACTCCCAGCCACACGCTAGAGTCCACGAGGCGCCACATCTCCATCCAGTGTCTTTGGTCCCTACACCACAAGAAATAAACCCAAGCCAAGATGGCAAGAATTTTTCTTGAAGAGAGGATCAAGGACGTGCCCCACAATGTTCCATAAAAATCCAAGTTATAAAAGGGAAGAGAGCATGTCTTGGGGAGGAATTCAAGGAGCTTTCCAAAAGTTTCCAAAAGTGCCAAAGCCATGAAAGGAAGAAGCCTAAACTTGTGGAGCAAGACTAGGAGGTGTCCAAATGAGCCAAACCATGAAGTGAAAATCCTTGATTCATGGAGAGATACTAGGAGACACTCCCAAAACCTGCCATTTGGAGCTGATTTTCAAGTTTTCTTTGAGTTTTTGGGCTGCCCACTCATGGAAGGAGTCTTGGGAAGAGAATTTGATGCCTAAAGTGTGGGTTAGTCCTATTAGTCCCACATGGGAAATGTATAAAATTTTATTTCTTTGTTATGTCTATATATTCAACTCTATGTAACTCTTGAATTTAATGATGAATGAAATCAATTTCTTTGTGAGCAACTTTGTGTTTTTCTCTTCCGCACTTGTGTTCAGGTGTTGAGCTCCATGAGGGAGTAAATTCGGGTTCCCTAGGAACCTTGAGGAGGTGTGAGATCTCCAACCCCAAAATCCTACCAAAACCCTAGGTTAGCCACTTTAATTCCAAACCCTAGCCGCCCATCATCTTCTTCATTCCACCAATCATCCAAACCCTAATCTACCTCATCATCCCACGGCCCTCTCTTCCAAGTAGAGGCCGACCACCAGCATCCGGGTCCAGATCAGCTACTTCGAATTCAGAGCAAATCCCAGAGGAAGTCAGATCAGCATCCAGGAGAATCAGGATTTCAGCAACATCAATTTTCAAGTTCTTCTTATCTGGTAAATCCTTTCTTTGAGTATCTGGTTCCTTAACTTGTTCTTCTTCTTTCCCAGATCCTGAGTTCAGGGGAAGCCAACTCTGCCAAAGGACCAGTATTGGAGGATCCATTGCGAAGATATCCGAATCTGAGGATCTAACAATCTGCTCGAGAGAGTCCTTCCACCAAACTCTGTGAAGATCACTGTCTGGTACATAACCCTTCCCTTCTCTTTATTTCTGTCCTGTTGAAAGTTCAGAGCGAAACCCTAGGTCTGGGAGTTTCTCAACCCCCAGCGATCCTTTACTTCTGAACTACTCTGATAATCTAGTTTCTTTGAATTGTGCTTTCAATTATTATATAGTTTCTTTCAATTTAGTTTAACTTTCCTTTGAGTCAAAGCCGACTTCTGAAAATATATATAAAAAAATAAATAAATAAATATATTAATTTTAATTTGCTCCCGCATTCCACATATCCGTTTTGCATCAATTTTGGTATCAGAGCTTTCATTCTGCATCATACCAACTTTAAAATGACCTAATGCATTGATTCAAGGGGAGTTTACTCCCTTTTATGTTGTATGTTGACAAAAAGGGGGAGTAGATATACTACTACTTTCAAGCATTTGCTTTAATTTTTGAAATGTCTCATACCTTAACTCCCTTAGGGGGAGAGTGTTTTAATTTTGATAGTTATTTGGCATATCTCCTTCATTGAATTGCTTTATGTGAGTTTTAAAGTTCATATTTAAGGGATACTTTGCCAAAATTAAAGTTGAATGCTTATTTTACTCAAGGTTTTGTCATCATCAAAAAAGGAGAGATTGTTGTTTCTACCCCGTGATTTTGATGATTAACAAAATATTGAGTACATATTTTGTACTAATGATCAATTGTAGTTATTAGTTTTCAGGTTTCAAGCACCTCAAATTTTCAAAACTAGAGTAACAAGGCATGCTTTGGAAACAAAGCATTTTTCATGATTTGAGAAGTCTTCTCCATTAAAAAGGGATACAAATGAGTTCAATTATTGTTTATATATGTTGCATTTAATTTTTATTAAATATTTTTATGTTTTTGGCTTGTTTGGCACTTGCTTTTGAAAATTGCAGAACCAAGTGTCGACACCTGGGAGCCCAAATGTCAACACTTCAGTATTTAGCATGCAGAAACTTTTCATGGCACGCCTAGTGTCGTCACTTCAGCATTTGGCATGCAAAAATTTTTCATAGCACGCCAAGTGTCGACACTCAAAACTCAAGTGTCGACAGCTGAAACTCAAGTGTCGACACTTAGAATTTCAAGTATCGACTCAAGGCCTGAGACTTTTTGAAAATACAGAACATGCCTCTGGAGAATTTTTTGTGTCAAGTGTCGACACCTGAGAATCAAGTATCAACGTTTGAAAGTTCTAGTGTCGATACCTAGAAACCAAGTATCGACACCTGACAGCCAAGTGTCGACACTCGTATTCTGACAGCTTCAACGGATCTATTTTCTGACAGCCTGAATTTGTGTTTTTAGCTCCTAACAGCTAGTTTTCGATCCCTAACGATCTAAAACAATTTTTTGGATGTTTTTCATGTATTTAAGCTTCACCAAACTCATTCAAGAAGCAAGAAAAAAGAGAAAAGCAAGAAAATTTCCAAGAGTTAAAGGCTTTCTTCAAGAACTCCACTTCCAAAAGCTAAAAAGGAGAGATTCCACAAAAAAAGCCTACATTCCTTTCATTTCATCTTTCCAAAAGTGTTCTTGAAAAGATTCCAAGTCAAGTCACATTAAGCAATCATCAAAGAGCTTCAAAGATTCCTCATTCCACTCTAAGAAGAGAGTTTGCTTGTATTTAAATTCTTGTATTCTGAATTTATTATTGTTTGACCTAGTTTTCAAGATTCTTGAAAGAAGGTTATAAGGTTGTTGGTGAGCCAAAGGTACAAAACCAACTAGGGTTGACTTGTGAGCCCGAAGACAAAATAAGTGTAAAGGTTTGTTGGTGAGCCTAGGAGATAAAACGAACTTAGGTTTTGACTTGTGATCCTTGGAAAACAAGTCAGCTATAATCTTTGAAGTGATTATAGTGGAAATTCCCAAAGGGAGCTTGGGGAGTGGATGTAGGTGCTTGGAGAGCACCGAACCACTATAAAACTTGGTGTTTGTGTGTGATTGTCTCTATTTAATTACTTGCACTTTATTTCCAGCACTCTATTTACTATTTTTGATGTATATACTTTAGTGCATTAATCACATTGTTCACAAACACTACAAGGCCGACACATTATTATTTTTAATTTTTGAAAGACCCAATTCACCCCCCTCTTAGGCTCTATTTATGGGCAACAAATAGTTCACTGACTCGTTAACCCATGTCACCCAAGGTTAATCAATCTTAACTGATTTTAGGTGCCCATGGATCATTAGTTATGTGTAACCCTCCTTGATAACTGATGTGGTCAGTGGGAGGTTCATCCATGTCTTCTCATCTCTTCTTCTGTCATATTAAAATTAAACCTTCTAAATTATTAGGTCCATAAAAAAATGAAGTTATAGGGATAACCAAGTCTTAGCCTCCCATTAAGTGGGATGGTAATGGATCCAATAGTTGGGTGCTCATCGACTGATCCAAAGATCGGATGTTTATCGGGTTATTGAAATTATTGTTCCTAATGTGATGGCTCAGTACGACTCTCTTAACGATAGTCAGGTGGGCCAGCCAAAGTTGGGCTTGACTATTGGTTAGTTAGAAGCATTGAATTTTGTCATGTTAATTGTTGGACCTAAACGGGACCTTCAATAGGAGGCCCAAAGGTCGATTGAAGTGCATCTTAGGGCAAAACCTAAATACTAGAAGTTACTTGAAGAAGTAATCAATTGAAGAACCTATCTTTAGATGTGCATGGATGAACTGGCCAAAGTCAGTCTCATGTGTTATCTATTAGATTCTAGTATCCACTAAGAAATTAAAGTGATTCCTCGGATTGGAGGTAGAGGCTACCAGTCTGAACAAAATAGTGGGAGGGCCTTTAGACTAAAGTCCATGTCTTTAGGTTAATAATTCATATGCACTAATAAGTTTTGGTTTTCCTTTCAGATGTCTTCTAACCTATCACTTCGGTCTCTTCTCGACAACGAGAAGCTCAAGGGTCCCAACTTCGATAGCTGGTATCGAAGGCTCAGGATTGTCCTGGAGCATGAACGAATATTGTATGTGATATCAGATTTGGTTCCAGAAACCCCTGCTCCCAATGCTTAGGGTTCGGTTGGAGACACTTATCAAAAATGGCTCTCCGATAGGACCACTGTCCGATGCATTATGTTGGCAGCGATGAACAACAAGTTCAGTCACAAATTTGAAGAAGCCCAGCTGAAGGAAATCCTTCAAAGGTTGGAGTCCTTTGGCACACCAAATGACGTTTAGAGGTACAGGGTCTCCTATGCTATCTACAACACACGGATGCATTATGGGGCCTCAATCACTGATCATGTATTGTATATGATCGAGATGATTGAGCGCTTGGGCAAGCTCAGATGTCCCTTGCATGAACAACTCGGGAAAGATGAGATTCTGAATTCCCTACCCTCTTCTTATCTAGACTTTCTCGATCATTTTAGAATGAAAAAGCCTGCAGTTAACTACCACGGTTTATTGGGATTATTACCGACTTATGAGAAAGACCACCAACTAAACAAAGGGGTGGTAAACCTAGTGGGAGGATCTTCAGCAAGGCATCATCCCTTCAAGAAAAGGAATAAGAAGTGTTGCCGCTCGATCATCGTGGCCTGTAGCTGAGGACAAACTCAGACCGCACCCTTGTCACTCAGAATCTTGCTCGGACACCCGGACCTGCAAAACATAGGAGACCCGGGCTGGTGATCTCGGTGGGGGCACTCTGATGCTCAAGTCAGTGGCAATCCAGGGGAACATATCCTCCTGGTCGCGCCCCGTAGGTGGACTCAACGCGAGGAGGAGAAACTTGAGAAGTTAGAGAGTGTGAATGAGTAGAAGCGGGGAGAAAGAGATGGTGATTGAGAGAAGTTTGAACTGGAGGGCTATGTCTGTCGAGACCCTTCCCATGGATCTTCGGTAGCCTCGATCCCCTAGTTCTTCTCTCGTGTGTCCCCTCCCTTCCCGTTTGTTTGCTTACCTTTTCCTGGAACCTTGGAAATTCCTTTAAGCTAGGATGACCACATGTCTAATCTATCTTGGGATTCCCCATTTGCTTGCAGGTGCATGTGGCGATGTTTCGTGCAGTGTGCAAGGCATCTTTCCTTATCCGTGATAAGTCACTTACCATTTGCTTTGACATTCCTTCTAGTGCACCCTTTCAAGAAACCTGGCAAAACCTTGATCGGGGGGGGACAACCACCCTCTGGATTCGAATCTCCTGGTTGACTTCCTCTTTTGGGGGATGCAGACGGTCGGTAGGGAGTGCAGTGCCTCAATTGGAGGACTCTTTTATTTTTGGGTGTGAATGGTAGTTGGGGCAGTTATTACGGCTTGACGGGTAACCCTCTGTGGTCCTTGGGCGGCTTACTGCCATCCAGGGAAGCCGTAACATCCTTCAATCGCAGGTCTCTTCATCCGAGGTGGGGCAAGCTCAGGAAGGCGGGGCCTGACTTCGGCCACGTTGTCTCGACCTCAAGGGGAGCCAGCCTGGCGAAGGAGCGGGCAGAGGCGGAGCTCGACTTCGGCCACAGTGTCTCGACCTCTAGGAGAGCAAGCCTGGTGAAGGAGAGGCGGAGCTCGACTTCGGCCATGGTGTCTCAACCTGGAGGGAGCCAGCCTGGCGAAGGAGAGGCGGAGCTCGACTTCGACCATGGCATCTTGACCCGGAGGGAGCCAACCTAGCGAGGGAGAGGCAGAGCTCGACTTCGGCCATGGTGTCTCGACCCGGAGGGAGCCAGCCTGGCGAAAGAGAGGTAGAGCTTGACTTCGGCCATGGCATCCCGACCCAGAGGGAGCCAGCCTGGCGAAGGAGAGGTGGAGCTTGACTTCGGCCACGGCATCTCGACTCGAAGGGAGCCAGACTGGTGAAGGAGAGGTGGAGCTCGACTTCGGTCATGGCATCTCGACCCGGAGGGAGCCAGCCTGGCAAAGGAGTCCAGGCAGAGGCATCCCACATGGCAGCTTCATCTGATGCGATGACTGATAGGGTCTGGCATGGGTTCCACGTCAGTGATCCCGCCATATCATTTGCCCCCCACACTCGAGTCCATTGGCGCGCGGTGCTCGGGGCTAATGGAGTAAATGTGGTGCTGACATGGAAAGGCTGAAATCCGGTGCAATAATGACCATGATCGCTGGCGCTTTGTGAGGCAGTTCTTCAGACCAATGCAGGGGAGCCACGTGGGCACGTCCGAGGAGCACTTATTGTTGGTGTAGAATTCAGAGCGGCCATGGTCGAAATGAGGCATTATCTTTATCGATTGCTAACACGTGGCGTAGATCCATCGATTGAGGTGCTGTAATGGTATGGTTAGGAGTCTGGTCACTTCAAAAAGAAATGCAATTTTTCCAAAATACTTTACCTTTTCAAATCTTGCATGCTCGATGATATGGCAAGACCACTGATGTGGAGTAGCTATCAGATGCCAAGTCAAAAGAAAGCCACCACGCCAGGCACCACCTGCGGCCGTCGGTTACACCAAAAAGGAAAGAGGCCCATTGATCGAGGCACCACGCTCCTCACCAACCACCTGAACCACCCGAAAGAGGAAGTCAACAAGGAGATTCGAATCCCGGGAGTGGCGGCCCCCCGATCGAGGTACTGCCAGGTTTTCTGGAATGAGGCGACCAGAAGGAATGCCAGAACATATGATAGCTTCCCTTATCACAAATCGGGAAAGGCACCTCGGGACACTACCGCACGTGCCTGACAGCCCGGCAGAGATCCGAAGATAGGTGCCCAACAGTAACCTAGACTACAAAGCCCAAAAGAAGCGAGGCAAATGAGGTAATGCAATAGCATTCAAACACAAGTGCAAGCTCAACCAGAGAGCACGGCACCACAAGCAAATCCAAGCAAGGGCGAGTGGAAAGGCCACACAGAGAATCTCTATAGGTAGGCTTTTCGTCCCCCGACACACTTGCATCCCACTCTAACACCATTCACTCTTCCTAGCATGGAGTCCATCAAGAGGGGATCGACCAGGAGGATATTGTTGGGTTCGTGAACCAGTGCGGAAGCGTGGATTTCAAAAATTTATGAAACCAGGTCCGAACCCTAATCCCAAATCTCCTTATTAGCAATTAAAAACTATGACTACATGCATGTCCAAATTTAAACATTGTTTAAATACTAACCTCAGATTGCTATTACCAGTCTGATGCAGAAATGAACTCCAAATTGAGCAGCCTCTTGAACACACCAGGCGTCCACTTGTCCGCCCTCCGATGGTGATCCACACGGGCAGATGATCAAGACACTGACTCCTTAATTGGGTTCCTTCCAATCAAGTTCTACCCCAAGAACTTGATATATGGGCTATTGGCTAGGACTCCTCTAGCCAAACTGGGACTAAACCTTCTCTCTTACCCTTCTCCTTGTCTTCTAGCAACTTTGGCCCCTTAAGACACTCTTGTCTTAAGAATAAGCCCTTGTCCTAAAATGAGACAAGGCTTGTATTGGAGGGAGAAGAAAATTAAGACAAGATTGTCTTAATGTAAGAAAGAAAGGAGAGGCGCCTTCTTCCTTTACCGTCGGAGAGTTTCTCTCTGACTCTCCTTCTGTTCTGAGATTCGACAGAGCCAAGGCTCTGTAAAGGAATCAAAGAGGAAAGAGAGGAGGGGGAAACAATCTTCTGGAGAGGGAGAGGGAAAATAGAAGCAAGGCTTCGCTGTAGAAAATCTGGAATAGTTTTTCTTCTTTTTTTTACGGTGAAGTCTTCTCCTTAAATAGGCGACAGAGAGGCGCCTACCCATCTGTAATCACCCTCTCATGCCCCTCTCTCCCTTCTCACGTCCTTTCCCTTCATCTCACGGCCCTTGAATTAATCTCACGGCCTTTGGGATGGGAAGACGCAAGAAAGAGTCGCGAGAAAAAAACACAGAAGGGCGCGCGCAAAAGAGAAGAGTCGCGCCCCATCGGTATTTCTTTCACGGTAATCCCATTTTTGAAGAGTCCACGCCTAGGTGGACTCTCTTCCATGCCCCTTCAGCCAAAACGCCGATCCCCTTTTTCTTTTCTCACGCAAAAACACCCCTTGGAGAGAGTCCACGCGCGCGTGGACTCTTCTCCTTGCGCGCGCGCGAGGGAAGAGAGGGGAAGGGGTTTAGGCGATGTGGGAAAGGGGTTTAGCTTCTTAGGTTAGCCCAATTGCTAGCCTACTATTAGCCCAATGTCTTGAATCTTCAATTAGATTCAAACCGGAATGAATTTGGATCTAAAAAAGACCAAATCGGAACCCTAACTCGAATCCGATTCAAGTAGAAGCCATGGTTTGCAACACATGCTAGTGTGTTCATCTGCAAACGAGATTTAATTCCAAATTAAATCCTTGATTATCTGTCCTAAGTGTGTGACCCATTGGGTTCCATACCTAGCCAGCAGTGGGTCCGAGTGCAAGTTGACCTAATTTGATCAGAACTCATTCTAATCGATTTAGGTCAAATCGAGCTAACTCGAGTTAGTCAATTAGGACTCCTCCTAATTAGTGATCCAATTAAACCATTTAATTTGATCAACCCACAAGACAAGATTGACGTCTAGCAACGTGTCATGTCTACCCGGAAGATATGGAAATTCTGGTGAAATTCCAAAACTACCCTTCAGTGGAAAGTTCCCGTACAATTCGATCCTTCAATCATCTTGCATCCCGAATATAACTATGGATATGGAAACATGTCAAAACCAGCTTATACTCATTCCCAGCTCAGTCATACACTAATGATTCAATTAATTCGATATTAGAAATCATTTCTAATATCTGTACTTTGATCAAAGATTTCTTGAATCATCATCTGACCTAATTTGGCTGGATGCAATCTCCTCCTACTAGGAGTGATCAATTCCTTGTTGACCTACTCATTACCTTCACATACAATTCACCATACCCAGCATCAACCTTGTGCATGACCCAGTGTCATGATTGAGATTGAACCAAAGCATGGGTTCATGTACATAAGGTATTATGGCAGTCTCAGGTCATAGGACTACTTGTACAACTCCCACTATGAGAAACATCTATTGACATGCAACTAAGGCTCCATTAGATGTTCTCAAACTGGATCTATTCAGTGAACTCATTCGCTAATGAGCACCCACATCCTTGTATTAGTGTCCCACACAAGTGACTGTGAGAGCAGTCACCCTTTTCAGCATACATAGGATGTGCCAGTCTAACCAGAAACCCTGATCCCCTACTCAGAGTTCCTATGACTAGGAATATTCTAGATTAGGGTTTTAAGGCCTTAGATCTCACTGGTATGATCTCATCATAGCCCTAGGACCATAGCCCTAATCTATGGGGTTCATCATATAATGACACAGCGAATGATGAAAAAATATTGCCTTTATTAACTTGTCAATTTACAATGGTCTGGGAGATACAAATATTGGCTTATAGGGCATAATCCTTTCAATCTCCCACTTGCACTAAAGCCAATCGCTCTTATTCTTTAACCCCATACAATCGAGGTGGCGATCAAACTCCCACTGTGGTAGAGCCTTAGTGAACGGGTCTGCTATGTTGTTCTTTGTATCCACTCTATTGATGCAGACTTCTTGTCTCTCGATTATCTCTCGGACAAGATGGAAGCATCTCAGAATGTGCTTGGACTTGTGATGGGCTCTCGGTTCCTTAGCTTGAGCAACTGCTCCAGTGTTATCACAATAGAGTGGCACCGGGCTCTCAATCTCAGGAACTACTCCCAACTCTGTGATGAATTTCTTCATCCAGACAGCTTCCTTGGCGGCTTCACTGACAGCTATGTACTCTTCCTCGGTAGTTGAGTCAGCTACAGTCTGCTGTTTAGTGCTCTTCCAACTTACTGCTCCACCATTCAAGGTAAAGACATACCCTGAAATGGATTTACTATCATCTGGGTCTGATTGAAAACTAGAGTCTGAATAGGCTTCTAGTTTAAGATCAGACCCTCCATATATAAGAAAAATATCCCTAGTCCTTCTCAGGTACTTAAGAATATTTTTCACAGCCTTCCAGTGATCCTCTCCTGGATCAGCCTGAAATCTACTGGCTACACCCAAGGCATATGCCACATCAGGCCTGGTACATAACATAGCATACATAATCGACCCTATAGCCGAAGCATAAGGTATAGAACTCATTCTATTTCTTTCTTCAGGTGTCTTAGGAGACATCCTCTTAGAAAAACGTATGCCATGACCAATAGGTAAGTAACCTCTTTTACTTTCCTCTATGCTAAATCTCTTTAGCACCTGGTCAATGTACCTAGACTGGGATAAGCCTAGCATCCTTCTTGATCTTTCTCTATAGATCTTTATACCCAGTATGTAGGATGCTTCTCCCAAGTCTTTCATGGAAAACTGTTTCGATAACCACACTTTGACTGATTGTAACATTGGGATATCATTCCCAATAAGAAGTATATCATCAACATATAGAACTAAGAAAACTATGGCACTCCCACTAGTCTTCTTGTACACACAAGGTTCATCCTCATTTTTGAAAAAATCAAATTCTTTGACTGTTTTATCAAATCGGATGTTCCAACTCCTGGATGCTTGCTTTAATCCATAAATGGATTTCTTTAGCCTACATACCTGATTAGGTTTAGTCTCCAAGACAAAACCTTCTGGCTGTGACATATAAACCTCTTCCTCAAGGAAACCATTGAGGAATGTAGTTTTTACATCCATTTGCCAGATCTCATAATCATGGTATGCTGCTATAGCAAGCATAATCCGAATAGATTTGAGCATGGCAACAGGGAAAAATGTTTCATCATAATCTATTCCCTATTTTTGTCTGAAACCCTTAGCCACCAATCTGGCTTTATAAGTTTCAACTTGGCCATCTGCCCCAATCTTCTTTTTATAGACCCATTTACACCCAATAGGGTTAATACCCTCTGGTGCATCAACCAAAGACCATACTTGGTTGACATACATGGAGTCCATCTCGGATCTCATGGCTTCCAGCCATCTGTCTGAGTCTCTACTCATGACTGCTTCCGTATAGGTTAGAGGCTCATCATTTTGAATGATTTGGGCTTCATTATTTTCAATTATGAACCCATACCTCTCAGGTGCCTGTCGCACCCTATCAGACCTACGGATAGGAGTGTGTTCAGGTTCTATATTAACTATGTTGTTACTTGACTGAGAAGTGTCTATTTGTTGAATTTCATTAAGTTCGATATTTCTACCAGTGCCCTTTTGTAGGATGAATTCTTTTTCCATAAAAGTGGCATGCCTACTGACCAAAACCTTTTGTTCAGTAGGGTGGTAGAACAGATATCCTATACTATCTCTAGGATATCCCATAAATAGACATTTGTCTGCTCTAGCATCTAGTTTATGTCCAAAATTTCTTTTTACATAGGCTGGACATCCCCATATCTTAATATACTTAAGATTGGGCTTCTTACCTCTCCATAATTCATATGGAGTGCTAGAGACAGTTTTAGATGGTACTCTATTCAAGATATAAGTTGCTGTTTCCAAAGCATATCCCCAGAAAGAAAAAGGTAACTCCGTGAAGCACATCATGGACCGTACCATATCCAATAAAGTATGATTCCTCCTTTCAGCAACACCATTTAATTGTGGTGTGTAAGGAGGAGTCCATTCAGAGATGATCCCCTTATCTTTAAGGTGATCAAGAAACTCAGTGGATAAGTACTCACCTCCTCTATCTGATCGGAGGATCTTTATACTTTTTCCTGTCTGTTTCTCTACCATACTTTGATACTCTAAAAATTTTTCAAAAGCCTCGGACTTATGTTTCATTAGATACACAAATCCATACCTTGAAAAATCATCAGTAAATGTGATGAAGTATGAGTATCCACCATAGGCTTGAGTTGTCATAGGCCCACATACATCTGTGTGTATGAGTCCCAATAACTCTTTTGTCCTTTCTCCATGTCCACCAAATGAAGTCTTGGTCATCTTACCCATGAGACATGATTCACAAGTTCCTAATGACTCATAGTCATAAGGATCAAAGAAATTTTCTTTGTATAACTTGTTAATCCTAGTCTCACTAATATGTCCAAGTCGACAATGCCAAAGTAAGGTATTGTTTACATCATCTCTTTTCCGTTTGTTAGAAACATGAAAAATATTGTCATTAGTGGAAAGAGTTAATAGACCATTGCAGAATATGCCATAACATATAATTTCATTAGATAAAGAAATTAAGCAGCCACTGCTCATTACATTCATAGTATATCCTTGTTTAAGTAACAAGGGTACAGATATGATATTTCTAATGATTTTTGGCATATAGTAACAATTCCTTAGCTCCAAGATCTTCCCTGAAGGTAACTTCAAAATATAAGTCCCTACAGCTTCTGCTTGGATGGGGTCCCCTCCAGCACCGTAGAGCTCAAAGTTACCTTCCTTCAATACTTTAAGCCCCTGAAGTCCCTGCAATGATTTGCAGATGTTATGACCACAGGCAGTATCCAACACCCAAGTATTTGAAATGGAAGAATCCAATGACAAAATAGTATGAACTTCTTTCATACCTTTTGGTGCCTCTAATGCACCAGGCTTCACACTTGCAAGGTAAACCTTGCAGTTCCTTTTCCAATGACCCGGCTTGCCACAATGAAAGCAGGTCATCTGTCCGGAGGCCTTCTTTCCTTTCTTCTTCTTAATGCCCCCTTTGGGATTCATCCTCTTACTGGAACCCTTTTTGCCTGTCTTCTTCTTATCCACAAGAAGAACTGGAGCCTTATTTTTCTTTACATGGCTCTCTGCTGTCTTCAACATATTCAACAGCTCAGGCAAGGAAGAATTAAGTTTGTTCATATGGTAATTAAGAACAAACTGTGAAAATGACTCTGGGAGTGATTGCAAGATCAAGTCTTGATTCAACTCCCCATCCATTACAAAACCTAATTGACCTAATCGAGTGATTAGATCAATTATCTTTAATACATGGTCTTGTACTGATGTACCTTCTGTCATCCTTGCACGGAACAACTGCTTAGATATTTCATATCTAGCAGTTCTACTGTGTTCTCCATAAAGCTCTTTTAAATTGAGCAGTATGGAGTTAGTATCCATGCTATCATGCTGCCTCTGCAACTCATTAGTCATAGAGGCAAGCATAACACACTTGACAGTAAGTGAGTCATTTTGCCACATATTATATGTGGTCTTCTCCTCTTGCGAGGCATCTTCCCTTGGTGGTTCCAAAATTGGGGTATCAAGAATATAGAAAATTCTTTCTTGACTGAGTACTATTTTTAAATTTCTCAGCCAATCAACATATTTAGGCCCTGTCAATTTGTTGGCATCTAAAATACTACGGAGTGAGAGTGAAGAGGCCATTTATCTACATTTAAACAAAGAACAATACATAAGCAAACAACCATGAAATGACAATACATAATTAAATTAGGACTTTAATTTAATTATGTCTCCCACTATTTTATCGAGCATCATAACCCTCTATACGATGATCGAGAAAACCCTAATTAGTTTTTCTTAGTGGGGTTGAGATCCCAATCCCTTATAAAGGACCTTGTGTGTACACAACAAATCTTATATAAGTTCATAGGTAGGAAAATTCTCTCCAATTGTAACCCGTACAATTCTCAACTTATCCCGGCCTCTAAAATATTAATAGCCTTGTGTATACACAACAAACTATAATATTTCAGTTAAGTAAGACCCTCCATAGCCATATAGTCATGACTTTAATAGTAATACCCTTGTGTGTACACAACAAAATATTACATTAAATCATGCCATAAACAAATAATTGTATTAGGCCAAAAATTGTGTTAGTCACCATATTAGGTCTTGTGTGTACACAACAAACCTGGTATAGATCGTAACACAATAATGACCTATCATGAAGGAAGGCCAATAATAGTATTTTAACACCAAGCATGTTAGTCAAGAATTAAATCAATCAGATCGGCCAGGCTAGTGGAAGAGATGTGGGGGTCCCCCCGTTGCTTTCCTAGACACCAATTTAAAATTGGCCAGGTCAGACAACGGAACCAATTAAAAACCACGATTCCCTTTACCTTCCCAGAACCACCTTTCTAGACACCGAAATGACTAATTATCCATCATGACTAATAATGCTTATCGGTTAACTATACTACCACTTAATATAATTTTAAGAGGGATTTATGCAATGCCAGCACATTCAATTAAAAGCTATCACATATATTAATACATGCTTTAAACTAAGCAAATATGTGAAATGTGTGCCATCATACTAGGACAACCATTTACCACATAATGGATACACCATTATGCCAGGCCAACCTTATTTCAGTATGATGGCTCCAGGGCTAATCATATCTCTAAGACAATTAGGGTTTCTGTGGAAAACCCTAACCGGTGGCAATCATCAAACTCATGTTCAATCAAAGACATGCATTATGCATCAATATAAAAACTTTAACATGATACTACATCATTTAATAAAACATGAATTGAACTGCATAAGTTTTAATCCTATTAAGCAGGCTCTGATACCACTGTTGGGTTCGTGAACCAGTGCGGAAGCATGGATTTCAAAAATTTATGAAACCAGGTCCGAACCCTAATCCCAAATCTCCTTATTAGCAATTAAAAACTATGACTACATGCATGTCCAAATTTAAACATTGTTTAAATACTAACCTCAGATTGCTATTACCAGACTGATGCAGAAATGAACTCCAAATTGAGCAGCCTCTTGAACACACCAGGCGTCCACTTGTCCGCCCTCCGATGGTGATCCACACGGGCAGATGATCAAGACACTGACTCCTTAATTGGGTTCCTTCCAATCAAGTTCTACCCCAAGAACTTGATATATGGGCTATTGGCTAGGACTCCTCTAGCCAAACTGGGACTAAACCTTCTCTCTTACCCTTCTCCTTGTCTTCTAGCAACTTTGGCCCCTTAAGACACTCTTGTCTTAAGAATAAGCCCTTGTCCTAAAATGAGACAAGGCTTGTCTTGGAGGGAGAAGAAAATTAAGACAAGATTGTCTTAATGTAAGAAAGAAAGGAGAGGCGCCTTCTTCCTTTACCGTCGGAGAGTTTCTCTCTGACTCTCCTTCTGTTCTGAGATTCGACAGAGCCAAGGCTCTGTAAAGGAATCAAAGAGGAAAGAGAGGAGGGGGAAACAATCTTCTGGAGAGGGAGAGGGAAAATAGAAGCAAGGCTTCGCTGTAGAAAATCTGGAATAGTTTTTCTTCTTTTTTTTACGGTGAAGTCTTCTCCTTAAATAGGCGACAGAGAGGCGCCTACCCATCTGTAATCACCCTCTCACGCCCCTCTCTCCCTTCTCACATCCTTTCCCTTCATCTCACGGCCCTTGAATTAATCTCACGGCCTTTGGGATGGGAAGACGCAAGAAAGAGTCGCGAGAAAAAAACACAGAAGGGCGCGCGCAGAAGAGAAGAGTCGCGCCCCTTCGGTATTTCTTTCACGGTAATCCCGTTTTTGAAGAGTCCACGCCTAGGTGGACTCTCTTCCACGCCCCTTCAGCCAAAACGCCGATCCCCTTTTTCTTTTCTCACGCAGAAATGCCCCTTGGAGAGAGTCCACGCGCGCGTGGACTCTTCTCCTTACGCGCGCGCGTGGGAAGAGAGGGGAAGGGGTTTAGGCGATGTGGGAAAGGGGTTTAGCCTCTTAGGTTAGCCCAATTGCTAGCCTACTATTAGCCCAATGTCTTGAATCTTCAATTAGATTCAAACCGGAATGAATTTGGATCTAAAAAAGACCAAATCGGAACCCTAACTCGAATCCGATTCAAGTAGAAGCCATGGTTTGCAACACATGCTAGTGTGTTCATCTGCAAACGAGATTTAATTCCAAATTAAATCCTTGATTATCTGTCCTAAGTGTGTGACCCATTGGGTTCCATACCTAGCCAGCAGTGGGTCCGAGTGCAAGTTGACCTAATTTGATCAGAACTCATTCTAATCGATTTAGGTCAAATCGAGCTAACTCGAGTTAGTCAATTAGGACTCCTCCTAATTAGTGATCCAATTAAACCATTTAATTTGATCAACCCACAATACAAGATTGACATCTAGCAACGTGTCATGTCTACCCAGAAGATATGGAAATTCTGGTGAAATTCCAAAACTACCCTTCAGTGGAAAGTTCCCGTACAATTCGATCCTTCAATCATCTTGCATCCCGAATATAACTATGGATATGGAAACATGTCAAAACCAGCTTATACTCATTCCCAGCTCAGTCATACACTAATGATTCAATTAATTCGATATTAGAAATCATTTCTAATATCTGTACTTTGATCAAAGATTTCCTGAATCATCATCTGACCTAATTTGGCTGGATGCAATCTCCTCCTACTAGGAGTGATCAATTCCTTGTTGACCTACTCATTACCTTCATATACAATTCACCATACCCAGCATCAACCTCGTGCATGACCCAGTGTCATGATTGAGATTGAACCAAAGCATGGGTTCATGTACATAAGGTATTATGGCAGTCTCAGGTCATAGGACTACTTGTACAACTCCCACTATGAGAAACATCTATTGACATGCAGCTAAGGCTCCATTAGATGTTCTCAAACTGGATCTATTCAATGAACTCATTCGCTAATGAGCACCCACATCCTTATATTAGTGTCCCACACAAGTGACTGTGAGAGCAGTCACCCTTTTCAGCATACATAGGATGTGCCAGTCTAACCGGAAACCCTGATCCCCTACTCAGGGTTCCTATGACTAGGAATATTCTAGATTAGGGTTTTAAGGCCTTAGATCTCACTGGTATGATCTCATCATAGCCCTAGGACCATAGCCCTAATCTATGGGGTTCATCATATAATGACACAGCGAATGATGAAAAAATATTGCCTTTATTAACTTGTCAATTTACAATGGTCTGGGAGATACAAATATTGGCTTATAGGGCATAATCCTTTCAATCTCCCACTTGCACTAAAGCCAATCGCTCTTATTCTTTAACCCCATACAATCGAGGTGGCGATCATACTCCCGCTGTGGTAGAGCCTTAGTGAACGGGTCTGCTATGTTGTTCTTTGTATCCACTCTATTGATGCAGACTTCTTGTCTCTCGATTATCTCTCGGACAAGATGGAAGCGTCTCAGAATGTGCTTGGACTTGTGATGGGCTCTCGGTTCCTTAGCTTGAGCAACTGCTCCAGTGTTATCACAATAGAGTGGCACCGGGCTCTCAATCTCAGGAACTACTCCCAACTCTGTGATGAATTTCTTCATCCAGACAGCTTCCTTGGCGGCTTCACTGACAGCTATGTACTCTGCCTCGGTAGTTGAGTCAGCTACAGTCTGCTGTTTAGTGCTCTTCCAACTTACTGCTCCACCATTCAAGGTAAAGACATACCCTGAAATGGATTTACTATCATCTAGGTCTGATTGAAAACTAGAGTCTGAATAGGCTTCTAGTTTAAGATCAGACCCTCCGTATATAAGAAAAATATCCCTAGTTCTTCTCAGGTACTTAAGAATATTTTTCACAGCCTTCCAGTGATCCTCTCCTGGATCAGCCTGAAATCTACTGGCTACACCCAAGGCATATGCCACATCAGGCCTGGTACATAACATAGCATACATAATCGACCCTATAGCCGAAGCATAAGGTATAGAACTCATTCTATTTCTTTCTTCAGGTGTCTTAGGAGACATCCTCTTAGAAAAACGTATGCCATGACCAATAGGTAAGTAACCTCTTTTACTTTCCTCCATGCTAAATCTCTTTAGCACCTGGTCAATGTACCTAGACTGGGATAAGCCTAGCATCCTTCTTGATCTTTCTCTATAGATCTTTATACCCAGTATGCAGGATGCTTCTCCCAAGTCTTTCATGAAAAACTGTTTCGATAACCACACTTTGACTGATTGTAACATTGGGATATCATTCCCAATAAGAAGTATATCATCAACATATAGAACTAAGAAAACTATGGCACTCCCACTAGTCTTCTTGTACACACAAGGTTCATCCTCATTTTTGAAAAAATCAAATTCTTTGACTGTTTTATCAAATCGGATGTTCCAACTCCTGGATGCTTGCTTTAATCCATAAATGGATTTCTTTAGCCTACATACCTGATTAGGTTTAGTCTCCAAGACAAAACCTTCTGGCTGTGACATATAAACCTCTTCCTCAAGGAAACCATTGAGGAATGCAGTTTTTACATCCATTTGCCAGATCTCATAATCATGGTATGCTGCTATAGCAAGCATAATCCGAATAGATTTGAGCATGGCAACAGGGGAAAATGTTTCATCATAATCTATTCCCTGTTATTGTCTGAAACCCTTAGCCACCAATCTGGCTTTATAAGTTTCAACTTGGCCATCTGCCCCAATCTTCTTTTTATAGACCCATTTACACCCAATAGGGTTAATACCCTCTGGTGCATCAACCAAAGACCATACTTGGTTGACATACATGGAGTCCATCTCGGATCTCATGGCTTCCAGCCATCTGTCTGAGTCTCTACTCATGACTGCTTCCGTATAGGTTAGAGGCTCATCATTTTGAATGATTTGGGCTTCATTATTTTCAATTATGAACCCATACCTCTCAGGTGCCTATCGCACCCTATCAGACCTACGGATAGGAGTGTGTTCAGGTTCTATATTAACTATGTTGTTACTTGACTGAGAAGTGTCTATTTGTTGAATTTCATTAAGTTCGATATTTTTACCAGTGCCCTTTTGTAGGATGAATTCTTTTTCCATAAAAGTGGCATGCCTACTGACCAAAACCTTTTGTTCAGTAGGGTGGTAGAACAGATATCATATACTATCTCTAGGATATCCCATAAATAGACATTTGTCTGCTCTAGCATCTAGTTTATGTCCAAAATTTCTTTTTACATAGGCTGGACATCCCCATATCTTAATATACTTAAGATTGGGCTTCTTACCTCTCCATAATTCATATGGAGTGCTAGAGACAGTTTTAGATGGTACTCTATTCAAGATATAAGTTGCTGTTTCCAAAGCATATCCCCAGAAAGAAAAAGGTAACTCCGTGAAGCACATCATGGACCGTACCATATCCAATAAAGTATGATTCCTCCTTTCAGCAACACCATTTAATTGTGGTGTGTAAGGAGGAGTCCATTCAGAGATGATCCCCTTATCTTTAAGGTGATCAAGAAACTCAGTGGATAAGTACTCACCTCCTCTATCTGATCGGAGGATCTTTATACTTTTTCCTGTCTGTTTCTCTACCATACTTTGATACTCTAAAAATTTTTCAAAAGCCTCGGACTTATGTTTCATTAGATACACAAATCCATACCTTGAAAAATCATCAGTAAATGTGATGAAGTATGAGTATCCACCATAGGCTTGAGTTGTCATAGGCCCACATACATCTGTGTGTATGAGTCCCAATAACTCTTTTGTCCTTTCTCCATGTCCACCAAATGAAATCTTGGTCATCTTACCCATGAGACATGATTCACAAGTTCCTAATGACTCATAGTCATAAGGATCAAAGAAATTTTCTTTGTATAACTTGTTAATCCTAGTCTCACTAATATGTCCAAGTCGACAATGCCAAAGTAAGGTATTGTTTACATCATCTCTTTTCCGTTTGTTAGAAACATGAAAAATATTATCATTAGTGGAAAGAGTTAATAGACCATTGCAGAATATGCCATAACATATAATTTCATTAGATAAAGAAATTGAGCAGCCACTGCTCATTACATTCATAGTATATCCTTGTTTAAGTAACAAGGGTACAGATATGATATTTCTAATGATTTTTGGCATATAGTAACAATTCCTTAGCTCCAAGATCTTCCCTGAAGGTAACTTTAAAATATAAGTCCCTACAGCTTCTGCTTGGATGGGGTCCCCTCCAGCACCGTAGAGCTCAAAGTTACCTTCCTTCAATACTTTAAGCCCCTGAAGTCCCTGCAATGATTTGCAGATGTTATGACCACAGGCAGTATCCAACACCCAAGTATTTGAAATGGAAGAATCCAATGACAAAATAGTATGAACTTCTTTCATACCTTTTGGTGCCTCTGATGCACCAGGCTTCACACTTGCAAGGTAAACCTTGCAATTCCTTTTCCAATGACCCGGCTTGCCACAATGAAAGCAGGTCATCTGTCCGGAGGCCTTCTTTCCTTTCTTCTTCTTAATGCCCCCTTTGGGATTCATCCTCTTACTGGAACCCTTTTTGCCTGTCTTCTTCTTATCCACAAGAAGAACTGGAGCCTTATTTTTCTTTACATGGCTCTCTGCTGTCTTCAACATATTCAACAGCTCAGGCAAGGAAGAATTAAGTTTGTTCATATGGTAATTAAGAACAAACTGTGAAAATGACTCTGGGAGTGATTGCAAGATCAAGTCTTGATTCAACTCCCCATCCATTACAAAACCTAATTGACCTAATCGAGTGATTAGATCAATTATCTTTAATACATGGTCTTGTACTGATGTACCTTCTGTCATCCTTGCACGGAACAACTGCTTAGATATTTCATATCTAGCAGTTCTACTGTGTTCTCCATAAAGCTCTTTTAAATTGAGCAGTATGGAGTTAGTATCCATGCTATCATGCTGCCTCTGCAACTCATTAGTCATAGAGGTAAGCATAACACACTTGACAGTAAGTGAGTCATTTTGCCACATATTATATGTGGTCTTCTCCTCTTGCGAGGCATCTTCCCTTGGTGGTTCCAAAATTGGGATATCAAGAATATAAAAAATTCTTTCTTGACTGAGTACTATTTTTAAATTTCTCAGCCAATCAACATAATTAGGCCCAGTCAATTTGTTGGCATCTAAAATACTACGGAGTGAGAGTGAAGAGGCCATTTATCTACATTTAAACAAAGAACAATACATAAGCAAACAACCATGAAATGACAATACATAATTAAATTAGGACTTTAATTTAATTATGTCTCCCACTATTTTATCGAGCATCATAACCCTCTATACGATTATCGAGAAAACCCTAATTAGTTTTTCTTAGTGGGGTTGAGATCCCAATCCCTTATAAAGGACCTTGTGTGTACACAACAAATCTTATATAAGTTCATAGGTAGGAAAATTCTCTCCAATTGTAACCCGTACAATTCTCAACTTATCCCGGCCTCTAAAATATTAATAGCCTTGTGTATACACAACAAACTATAATATTTCAGTTAAGTAAGACCCTCCATAGCCATATAGTCATGACTTTAATAGTAATACCCTTGTGTGTACACAACAAAATATTACATTAAATCATGCCATAAACAAATAATTGTATTAGGCCAAAAATTGTGTTAGTCACCATATTAGGTCTTGTGTGTACACAACAAACCTAGTATAGATCGTAACACAATAATGACCTATCATGAAGGAAGGCCAATAATAGTATTTTAACACCAAGCATGTTAGTCAAGAATTAAATCAATCAGATCGGCCAGGCTAGTGGAAGAGATGTGGGGGTCCCCCCGTTGCTTTCCTAGACACCAATTTAAAATTGGCCAGGTCAGACAACGGAACCAATTAAAAACCACGATTCCCTTTACCTTCCCAGAACCACCTTTCTAGACACCGAAATGACTAATTATCCATCATGACTAATAATGCTTATCGGTTAACTATACTACCACTTAATATAATTTTAAGAGGGATTTATGCAATGCCAGCACATTCAATTAAAAGCTATCACATATATTAATACATGCTTTAAACTAAGCAAATATGTGAAATGTGTGCCATCATACTAGGACAACCATTTACCACATAATGGATACACCATTATGCTAGGGCAACCTTATTTCAGTATGATGGCTCCAGGGCTAATCATATCTCTAAGACAATTAGGGTTTCTGTGGAAAACCCTAACCGGTGGCAATCATCAAACTCATGTTCAATCAAAGACATGCATTATGCATCAATATAAAAACTTTAACATGATACTACATCATTTAATAAAACATGAATTGAACTGCATAAGTTTTAATCCTATTAAGGAGGCTCTGATACCACTGTTGGGTTCGTGAACCAGTGCGGAAGCGTGGATTTCAAAAATTTATGAAACCAGGTCCGAACCCTAATCCCAAATCTCCTTATTAGCAATTAAAAACTATGACTACATGCATGTCCAAATTTAAACATTGTTTAAATACTAATCTCAGATTGCTATTACCAGTCTGATACAGAAATGAACTCCAAATTGAGCAGCCTCTTGAACACACCAGGCGTCCACTTGTCCACCCTCCGATGGTGATCCACACGGGCAGATGATCAAGACATTGACTCCTTAATTGGGTTCCTTCCAATCAAGTTCTACCCCAAGAACTTGATATATGGGCTATTGGCTAGGACTCCTCTAGCCAAACTGGGACTAAACCTTCTCTCTTACCCTTCTCCTTGTCTTATAGCAACTTTGGCCCCTTAAGACACTCTTGTCCTAAGAATAAGCCCTTGTCCTAAAATGAGACAAGGCTTGTCTTGGAGGGAGAATAAAATTAAGACAAGATTGTCTTAATGTAAGAAAGAAAGGAGAGGCGCCTTCTTCCTTTACCGTCGGAGAGTTTCTCTCTGACTCTCCTTCTGTTCTGAGATTTGACAGAGCCAAGGCTCTGTAAAGGAATCAAAGAGGAAAGAGAGGAGGGGGAAACAATCTTCTGGAGAGGGAGAGGAAAAATAGAAGCAAGGCTTCACTGTAGAAAATTTGGAATAGTTTTTCTTCTTTTTTTACGGTGAAGTCTTCTCCTTAAATAGGCGACAGAGAGGCGCCTACCCATCTGTAATCACCCTCTCACACCCCTCTCTCCCTTCTCATGTCCTTTCCCTTCATCTCATGGCCCTTGAATTAATCTCACGGCCTTTGGGATGGGAAGATGCAAGAAAGAGTCGCGAGAAAAAAACACAGAAGGGCACGCGCAGAAGAGAAGAGTCGCGCCCCTTCGGTATTTCTTTCACGGTAATCCCGTTTTTGAAGAGTCCACGCCTAGGTGGACTCTCTTCCACGCCCCTTCAGCCAAAACGCCGATCCCCTTTTTCTTTTCTCACACAGAAACGCCCCTTGGAGAGAGTCCACGCGCGCGTGGACTCTTCTCCTTACGCGCGCGCGTGGGAAGAGAGGGGAAGGGGTTTAGGCGATGTGGGAAAGGGGTTTAGCCTCTTAGGTTAGCCCAATTGCTAGCCTACTATTAGCCCAATGTCTTGAATCTTCAATTAGATTCAAACCGGAATGAATTTGGATCTAAAAAAGACCAAATCGGAACCCTAACTCGAATCCGATTCAAGTAGAAGCCATGGTTTGCAACACATGCTAGTGTGTTCATCTGCAAACGAGATTTAATTCCAAATTAAATCCTTGATTATCTGTCCTAAGTGTGTGACCCATTGGGTTCCATACCTAGCCAGCAGTGGGTCCGAGTGCAAGTTGACCTAATTTGATCAGAACTCATTCTAATCGATTTAGGTCAAATCGAGCTAACTCGAGTTAGTCAATTAGGACTCCTCCTAATTAGTGATCCAATTAAACCATTTAATTTGATCAACCCACAAGACAAGATTGATGTCTAGCAACGTGTCATGTCTACCCAGAAGATATGGAAATTCTGGTGAAATTCCAAAACTACCCTTCAGTGGAAAGTTCCCGTACAATTCGATCCTTCAATCATCTTGCATCCCGAATATAACTATGGATATGGAAACATGTCAAAACCAGCTTATACTCATTCCCAACTCAGTCATACACTAATGATTCAATTAATTTGATATTAGAAATCATTTCTAATATCTGTACTTTGATCAAAGATTTCCTGAATCATCATCTGACCTAATTTGGCTGGATGCAATCTCCTCCTACTAGGAGTGATCAATTCCTTGTTGACCTACTCATTACCTTCATATACAATTCACCATACCCAGCATCAACCTCGTGCATGACCCAGTGTCATGATTGAGATTGAACCAAAGCATGGGTTCATGTACATAAGGTATTATGGCAGTCTCAAGTCATAGGACTACTTGTACAACTCCCACTATGAGAAACATCTATTGACATGCAGCTAAGGCTCCATTAGATGTTCTCAAACTGGATCTATTCAGTAAACTCATTCGCTAATGAGCACCCACATCCTTGTATTAGTGTCCCACACAAGTGACTGTGAGAGCAGTCACCCTTTTCAGCATACATAGGATGTGCCAGTCTAACCGGAAACCCTGATCCCCTACTCAGGGTTCCTATGACTAGGAATATTCTAGATTAGGGTTTTAAGGCCTTAGATCTCACTGGTATGATCTCATCATAGCCCTAGGACCATAGCCCTAATCTATGGGGTTCATCATATAATGACACAGCGAATGATGAAAAAATATTGCCTTTATTAACTTGTCAATTTACAATGGTCTGGGAGATACAAATATTGGCTTATAGGGCATAATCCTTTCAGATATGTTCCCTAGATCATCACTGACTTGACCGTCGGAGTGCCCCCACCGAAAATCCCAGCCTAGGTCACTAACCCCTGTTTTGCAGGTCCAGGACAACCGGACGGCTAGACAGCGAACGGAGTGCACTCCAGTGCCGACAGCAGCTATGGGCCACGATAATCTTGGCAGCAACAGATTGGCGCACCAGGTAGGGGGGCCTATGAACAGTCTTTGATCTAGTTCAAGCCCCCCCTTTTACAAGCAAGTTCCACGGAAGGATGGTGATGACACGGGCACAAGAGGCCTCCACCAGTCATGCAGGGGACTCCCTCTCCTGGGGGAACCTGCCAACCCGGAGGCAGGGATTATGGCCTAATATGCAGGAAATATACTAAAATTAAAAGATATGCAAAAAAATGCTAAATAAAACCCTAAAACTTCCAAACTTGTCTTGCTAAAAAAAAATATAGCCAAAAATTTGCAGGCTGTATTTCGGCTTGCAAAAAATTCACAAGACATAATAAAATATGAAAAAATTACAAAAATTACTTTGAAATATTGTGAATCCAGAAAAATAAATTTCAAAATTTTTGGTGTTTTTAACATGGAGAAATAATTTAATAAACAAAGCATATATGGACTAAAAAATTGCAGAAAACAAGCCCTAATCTAAGCTCTGATACCAAATGATGGGGGACTAATATGCATGACATTTTTTTTGTATGTTTTACATGTTGAGTTAAGTGATTAATTTCCGAATTTAAGATCAAAATTATTTATAAGAAATCTTGTATGAATTTTTGAAGATCAGCATGCAGATTAGGACCTAGAAAAGTAGCAAAGAAGGACCGCCGGGGCTGAGAAGCCTCGGTTAGGGCAAGTTCTCCTACAATAAAACTACTGGAGGTAGAGGGGTGTACCTGACAATGTCTGTGAAGATCGCAACAAAGGGGCCTCTCGTTCCTCGACGGATGCGGCCTGGAAAACTGAGCCAAAGACCCATGGATACCCGGCTTTCTGCTCGGTGATCCGATTGAGGCTTGGCTGGAGTCGTTGGATTCGTAGGAACTCGGGGACCTGCAAACGACCTGTCAGGGGTTAGAAAACTCACAAAGGAACAAGAAAACAAAGGAAAAATAGCAAGGAAAGGATTCTTTTGGAGTGGGCGTCCAGGGATCTGAGAGGCTTGTTGGCAACAGGAAGATGATTGCAGCACTAAGAAGAAAAACTCTCACAAACCCCTTTATGCACACAGCAGGGTATCACACAACTTGTTGCCCAGATATGGTGCCCAAGAGGGGGGGTGAATTGGGTATTTTAAAAATTAAAGCAATATATGTGCTATCAAGTTCAAAGGTGAAGAGTGATAGTGCTCAAGTAATTGTGCAACGGAAGCAATGAAATAAAACAACAATTAAAGAGCAAAAGAAGATAAAGAGTAAAGCAATGCAAACACACAAGAAGTATAGTGGTTCGGTGCACCTAGCACCAACACCCACTCCCCAAGCTCCACTTAGGAATTTCCACTATAATCTTTAGATTACAGCCGACTTGTTTTACTAGGCTCACAAGTCAAAACCTTACACACTTGTTTTGGCTTCGGGCTTACAAGCAACCCTAGTTGGTTTTATCAATTGGCTCACCAACAAACCTCACTCACTTGTTTTGGCTTCGGGCTTACAAGCAACCCTAGTTGGTTTTATCAATTGGCTCACCAACAAACCTCACTCACTTGTTTTGGCTTCGGGCTTACAAGCAACCCTAGTTGGTTTTATCAATTGGCTCACCAACAAACCTCACACTAGTTTCAAATTCCCTTGAAACTAGCCTAAGACAAATAAATATGAATACAATGAATAAAACAAGACAAACTCCTTTTGAGCAAAAAGTAATTCGATGTAGCTCTTGATGGAGACTCTTCAAGCCTTTCTCTTGGAATCTTTGACCTCACTAAATGCCAAACTCTTGAAAGTTGGATTCCTCAAAGATGGAAAGCTTTTGGCTAAGGAATCTCTTGGATTTCTCACTCTTTTTGGCTTGGAATTGATTGAAGGCTTTTTACTTTCACTCTAATCCTTTTCACTTTGTCTCCATGTCTTTTTTGAAGTTTGGTGGAGGTTAAATACCTCATTCAAGCTGATACAACTCCACAAGACCGTTAGAATCAAAAATATGGCCGTTTATGGCCGTTAGAAATCAAATCAAAAATTCAGAAAAACTAGCCGTTATGCCATGAGTCGACCTCATGAGTCGACCTCTGGATCAAGTGTCGACCTCATGAGTCGACCTCTAGTTTATCTTAGGCAAAAATATAGAAAACCATAGTTCTGCCCAGTTTGAATTCTCAGGCTATGAGTCGACCTCTGGTGTCGACCTCTGGACAGGTGTTGACCTCTGGTGTCGACCTCTGGACAGGTGTTGACCTCTGGTGTCGATCTTTGAACAGGTGTTGACCTCTGGTGTCGACCTCTGAAGCGTGCAACTGAAATTTTGCCGTGCCGGCCTTGCTGAACCATCTTCAAATTAAAACTTTAACCTCTTCAAGTCCTTTCATATTAATTCCAAAGTCCATATATTTGATTTTCCATTAATTTAAGGACTTTTTCAACTGAAATACAAGCATTTCTTCATTCAACATGGTTGAGTACTAAGATCTGAGAAATACACTTAAAACATAATTAGTACTCATATATACTTAAACATTTTGTCAATCATCAAAATCAAGACCAGAGTCAACAATCTCCCCCTTTTTGATGATGACAAAACCTTTAAGTATATGAATAGGGTAAGCTTAAAAAGATTAACAATAAGATAAACATGTAAGCTCAAAACAATAAGCACCAAGCTCCCCCTCAAAATATGATCCAAAAAATCTTCAAAAATATTTTTTAAAATATGCAAAAAAAATTTAAAATTTTCAAAATTTCTTCTTCTTACTAATTCTTTCCTTTAGATAAAAATATTTTACATTCTTCTCCCCCTTTTGCACTTTCTTTTATTTCTCAAAAGATTTTTCATGTTTATCCAACTTCCCCTTTTCATACTTAACAATTTTCTCCCCCTTTTTGACATCATGAAAAAGGGTGAAAGGCAATACAAAGTGGGAATGAAGTTGGAAAGAATAGCAAGTAGGTCATCAAAATCAATGCATGAAATCAAATATCTATGATATCAATTGAATATGATATAAGGTGAACAAGATACCAAAGAATGTAAGCACATGCAAGAAATGATTTGATGTATATTATCCATTCGCCTTACTTGTTCATGGGATAAGGTCACAGCGGCATCCCTACACATCATAAGAGAGCCCGTTGAATGGGAAGAGAGGATCTTTAAGCCCTACTTATCTCCTATGACCGGACGACCATGGTGACTAACCCAATCCGAAGCGGTTACTAGGAATTCTTATAAAATTTTTTTTGATGCCAATAGAATATGATACCATTTGAATGTAACTCCTCCAAAGAATTAGATTTGAAAACAAGAAGGAGTACAAGAGCAATATAAGCAAAGCATGATATCAACAAGATATTCAAAGCATCAAATATGATAACAAATCTTTGGATGCTGCCCCTGAATGTTATTCCTCCTTTAAAAATATGCATTTATTTCAGGAATAAAACATGAAAGCTTATGCATCAAGATTTGAAATTTTTCAAGATATTCATGATTTTCAAAATACAAAGCATTTATATCGCATAAAAACGTTTAGCATTATTTCAAATTCATTTTAAGATGATTTGATATCCATACAAATGCTAGAAGTAATATGATATCAAGTCAGCTATTAGAGCAAGGGTTTGTCAATAAGCATACCTTCTTCTTAAAAGTAACCCTTAACTACTAGTTCTATACTTGATCCAAATCATTTCTAGATTATGCATAGATGCCAAAAATAAAAAATATATAAATCATAGCATTTCACTTGAAATAATTTAGAAACTATATTAATCAAAATCAAGTGAAGATCTAATAATCACAAGTTTGACCATGAGAGCTTGAAATCCATCAACATCAAAATGGTCATGATCACAATAAATGATTATTAGTCTAAGCTTGATTCTAATCAATCAATTAAAACATTTTTCAAATCAATATGCATCTTTAAAAGTATTTTTCATGAAATACATTAATCAAAATCAAGTGAAGGTCGTACAATCATAAATTTAATCATGATAGCATGAAATTCATCAACACCAAAAAGTTCATGATCATAGCCAATGATGATAAGTCCAAACTTGATTCTAATTAACTATTTAAAATAATTTTTCAAAGTAATTGATGCAATAAAAATTAATCTACAATTTTAATTATGGAAGGAGATGTTTAGAATTTACCAATATACATAATCCTTCCTTTTACCATTTAGTCCAAAATATAGCTTGTCCACTTCTTTAAATTGTTTTGTACAACCTCTTTTCAAGAACTTCCTTTCTTTATGTTGGGTTGTAAGACATTCCTGCAAAACAAATTAAGTGGACATTTTTGGTACCCAAACTTTCTTGGGTCCTTTATGATTAGTAATTATGGTTCCTTTTGGAACCCAAACTTTTCTTAATCTAGAAGGATAAGCATTGAAACCACATTTATAAGAAGAATTGAAAGAAGCAGGAATATTGAAGTTCTTCAAGAGTTTTTGCTTCTTTTCCTCAATCAAAATATTTTTCTCATTAAAAACTTTTTCACAAAAATCTTTTGAAATAACATTTTCTTTTTCTAAAAATTCTTTTTCTTTAGAAAAATTATTCTTTTCATTTTTCAAAATATCAATCTTGGCATTTAAATCATCATTTTTATTTGCAAGATTGGTGTTGTCAAGAGAAAATGAATCTACATGCCTATTTAATTTCTTATGCTCAATTGTTAGCAATATGTATTCATGCACAAGATCATTAGATGCATCATGTGATTCTTTAAAGGTAAAATCATAATTATTTTTAGCACATACCTTTTTCTCATTTGCCATGAAACAAAGATAGGCAACTTCATCATCCGTACTTGAATCTTCGCTATCGCTCCAAGTTGCCATCATTGCCTTGAATTTCCTTTTGGCCTTGAGAGCTATTATTTTCTTTTCTGTATCAGCTTCCACTATCCTTTGCCATAAGTTCAACTCATAGGTCATGAGTGAACCGATAAGCTCCTCCAAAGGTAAGGTTTCTACATCTTTAGCTTCTTGGATCGCCGTCACCTTTGGATCCCATGATTTTGGCAAGGATCTAAGAATTTTGTTCACCAAATCAGCATTAGTATAGATTTTGCCAAGACTTTTTAATTCATTAATAATAGTCATAAATCTTGAAAACATATCAGATATAGATTCATAATGCATCATTTCAAAAGTTTCAAAAGAATGTATAAGCAAATTAATTTTAGTGTTCTTCACTTGAAGAGTACCCTCATGAGTAACTTCAAGTGTGTCCCATATTTCCTTCGCTGATGTGCATGTAGAAACTCTATTAAATTCATTTAAGTCCAATGCACAATAAAGCAAGTTCATTGCTTTAGCATTGAGTTCAATTTGTTTAATGTCATATTCATTCCAATCCTCTTCAAGCTTTGGAATGGAAATGCCATTAACCAAAATGGAAGGAATATGAGGACCACTAATAATGGTTTTCCAAAGATGATAACTAATAGATTGAATATGGATGCGCATGCGAGTTTTCCAAAATATGTAATTTATGCCATTGAAAAATGGTGGTCTAATACTAATACCTACAAGGGTTACCATGAACTTTAGCTCAAAATCGTTAGATTTTCAATCAGAGCACCGAGCTCTGATACCACTTGTTGCCCAGATATGGTGCCCAAGAGGGGGGGTGAATTGGGTATTTTAAAAATTAAAGCAATATATGTGCTATCAAGTTCAAAGGTGAAGAGTGATAGTGCTCAAGTAATTGTGCAACGGAAGCAATGAAATAAAACAACAATTAAAGAGCAAAAGAAGATAAAGAGTAAAGCAATGCAAACACACAAGAAGTATAGTGGTTCGGTGCACCTAGCACCTACATCCACTCCCCAAGCTCCACTTGGGAATTTCCACTATAATCTTTAGATTACAGCCGACTTGTTTTACCAGGCTCACAAGTCAAAACCTTACACACTTGTTTTGGCTTCGGGCTTACAAGCAACCCTAGTTGGTTTCATCAATTGGCTCACCAACAAACCTCACTCACTTGTTTTGGCTTCGGGCTTACAAGCAACCCTAGTTGGTTTTATCAATTGGCTCACCAACAAACCTCACTCACTTATTTTGGCTTCGGGCTTACAAGCAGCCCTAGTTGGTTTTATCAATTGGCTCACCAACAAACCTCACACTAGTTTCAAATTCCCTTGAAACTAGCCTAAGACAAATAAATATGAATACAATGAATAAAACAAGACAAACTCCTTTTGAGCAAAAAGTAATTCGATGTAGCTCTTGATGGAGACTCTTCAAGCCTTTCTCTTGGAATCTTTGACCTCACTAAATGCCAAACTCTTGAAAGTTGGATTCCTCAAAGATGGAAAGCTTTTGGCTAAGGAATTTCTTGGATTTCTCACTCTTTTTGGCTTGGAATTGATTGAAGGCTTTTTACTTTCACTCTAATCCTTTTCACTTTGTCTCCATGTCTTTTTTGAAGTTTGGTGGAGGTTAAATACCTCATTCAAGCTGATACAACTCCACAAGATCGTTAGAATCAAAAATATGGCCGTTTATGGCCGTTAGAAATCAAATCAAAAGTTCAGAAAAACTAGCCGTTATGCTATGAGTCGACCTCATGAGTCGACCTCTGGATCAAGTGTCGACCTCATGAGTCGACCTCCAGTTTATCTTAGGCAAAAATCCAGAAAACCATAGTTCTGCCCAGTTTGAATTCTCAGGCTATGAGTCGACCTCTGGTGTCGACCTCTGGACAGGTGTTGACCTCTGGTGTCGACCTCTGAACAGGTGTTGACCTCTGGTGTCGACCTCTGGACAGGTGTTGACCTCTGGTGTCGACCTCTGAACAGGTGTTGACCTCTGGTGTCGACCTCTGAAGCGTGCCACTGAAATTTTGCCGTGCCGGCCTTGCTGAACCATCTTCAAATTAAAACTTTAACCTCTTCAAGTCCTTTCATATTAATTCCAAAGTCCATATATTTGATTTTCCATTAATTTAAGGACTTTTTCAACTGAAATACAAGCATTTCTTCATTCAACATGGTTGAGTACTAAGATTTGAGAAATACACTTAAAACATAATTAGTACTCATATATACTTAAATATTTTGTCAATCATCAAAATCAAGACCAGAGTCAACAATCTCTCCCTTTTTGATGATGACAAAACCTTTAAGTATATGAATAGGGTAAGCTTAAAAAGATTAACAATAAGATAAACATGTAAGCTCAAAACAATAAGCACCAAGCTCCCCCTCAAAATATGATCCAAAAAATCTTCAAAAATATTTTTTAAAATATGCAAAAAAAATTTAAAATTTTCAAAATTTCTTCTTCTTACTAATTCTTTCCTTTAGATAAAAATATTTTACATTCTTCTCCCCCTTTTGCACTTTCTTTTATTTCTCAAAAGATTTTTCATGTTTATCCAATCTTCCCCTTTTCATACTTAACAATTTTCTCCCCCTTTTTGACATCATGAAAAAGGGTGAAAGGCAATACAAAGTGGGAATGAAGTTGGAAAGAATAGCAAGTAGGTCATCAAAATCAATGCATGAAATCAAATATTTATGATATCAATTGAATATGATATAAGGTGAACAAGATACCAAAGAATGTAAGCACATGCAAGAAATGATTTGATGTATATTATCCATTCGCCTTACTTGTTAATGGGATAAGGTCACAGCGGCACCCCTACACATCATAAGAGAGCCCGTTGAATGGGAAGAGAGGGTCTTTAAGCCCTACTTATCTCCTATGACCGGACGACCATGGTGACTAACCCAATCCGAAGCGGTTACTAGGAATTCTTATAAAATTTTTTTTGATGCCAATAGAATATGATACCGTTTGAATGTAACTCCTCCAAAGAATTAGATTTGAAAACAAGAAGGAGTACCAGAGCAATATAAGCAAAGCATGATATCAACAAGATATTCAAAGTATCAAATATGATAACAAATCTTTGGATGCTCCCCCTGAATGTTATTTCTCCTTTAAAAATATGCATTTATTTCAGGAATAAAACATGAAAGCTTATGCATCAAGATTTGAAATTTTTCAAGATATTCATGATTTTCAAAATACAAAGCATTTATATCGCATAAAAATGTTTAGCATTATTTCAAATTCATTTTAAGATGATTTGATATCCATACAAATGCTAGAAGTAATATGATATCAAGTCAGCTATTAGAGCAAGGGTTTGTCAATAAGCATACCTTCTTCTTAAAAGTAACCCTTAACTACTAGTTCTATACTTGATCCAAATCATTTCTAGATTATGCATAGATGCCAAAAATAAAAAACATATAAATCATAGCATTTCACTTGAAATAATTTAGAAACTATATTAATCAAAATCAAGTGAAGATCTAATAATCACAAGTTTGACCATGAGAGCTTGAAATCCATCAACATCAAAATGGTCATGATCACAATAAATGATTATTAGTCTTAGCTTGATTCTAATCAATCAATTAAAATATTTTTTAAATCAATATGCATCTTTAAAAGTATTTTTCATGAAATACATTAATCAAAATCAAGTGAAGGTCTTACAATCATAAATTTAATCATGATAGCATGAAATTCATCAACACCAAAAAGTTCATGATCATAGCCAATGATGATAAGTCCAAACTTGATTCTAATTAACTATTTAAAACAATTTTTCAAAGTAATTGATGTAATAAAAATTAATCTACAATTTTAATTATGGAAGGAGATGTTTAGAATTTACCAATATACATAATCCTTCCTTTTACCATTTAGTCCAAAATATAGCTTGTCCACTTCTTTAAATTGTCTTGTACAACCTCTTTTCAAGAACTTCCTTTCTTCATGTTGGGTTGCAAGACATTCCTGCAAAACAAATTAAGTGGACATTTTTGGTACCCAAACTTTCTTGGGTCCTTTATGATTAGTAATTATGGTTCCTTTTGGAACCCAAACTTTTCTTAATCTAGAAGGATAAGCATTGAAACCACATTTATAAGAAGAATTGAAAGAAGCAGGAATATTGAAGTTCTTCAAGAGTTTTTGCTTCTTTTCCTCAATCAAAATATTTTTCTCATTAAAAACTTTTTCACAAAAATCTTTTGAAATAACATTTTCTTTTTCTAAAAATTCTTTTTCTTTAGAAAAATTATTCTTTTTATTTTTCAAAATATCAATCTTGGCATTTAAATCATCATTTTTATTTGCAAGATTGGTGTTGTCAAGAGAAAATGAATCTACATGCCTATTTAATTTCTTGTGCTCAATTTTTAGCAATATGTATTCATGCACAAGATCATTAGATGCATCATGTGATTCTTTAAAGGTAAAATCATAATTATTTTTAGCACATAACTTTTTCTCATTTGCCATGAAACAAAGATGGGCAACTTCATCATCCGTACTTGAATCTTCGCTATCGCTCCAAGTTGCCATCATTGCCTTGAATTTCCTTTTGGCCTTGAGAGCTATTATTTTCTTTTCTGTATCAGCTTCCACTATCCTTTGCCATAAGTTCAACTCATAGGTCATGAGTGAACCGATAAGCTCCTCCAAAGGTAAGGTTTCTACATCTTTAGCTTCTTGGATTGCCGTCACCTTTGGATCCCATGATTTTGGCAAGGATCTAAGAATTTTGTTCACCAAATCAGCATTAGTATAGATTTTGCCAAGACTTTTTAATTTATTAATAATAGTCATAAATCTTGAAAACATATCAGATATAGATTCATAATGCATCATTTCAAAAGTTTCAAAAGAATGTATAAGCAAATTAATTTTAGTGTTCTTCACTTGAAGAGTACCCTCATGAGTAACTTCAAGTGTGTCCCATATTTCCTTCGCTGATGTGCATGTAGAAACTCTATTAAATTCATTTAAGTCCAATGCACAATAAAGCAAGTTCATTGCTTTAGCATTGAGTTCAATTTGTTTAATGTCATATTCATTCCAATCCTCTTCAAGCTTTGGAATGGAAATGCCATTAACCAAAATGGAAGGAATATGAGGACCACTAATAATGGTTTTCCAAAGATGATAACTAATAGATTGAATATGGATGCGCATGCGAGTTTTCCAAAATATGTAATTTATGCCATTGAAAAATGGTGGTCTAACACTAATACCTACAAGGGTTACCATGAACTTTAGCTCAAAATCGTTAGATTTTCAATCAGAGCACCGAGCTCTGATACCACTTGTTGCCCAGATATGGTGCCCAAGAGGGGGGGTGAATTGGGTATTTTAAAAATTAAAGCAATATATGTGCTATCAAGTTCAAAGGTGAAGAGTGATAGTGCTCAAGTAATTGTGCAACGGAAGCAATGAAATAAAACAACAATTAAAGAGCAAAAGAAGATAAAGAGTAAAGCAATGCAAACACACAAGAAGTATAGTGGTTCGGTGCACCTAGCACCTACATCCACTCCCCAAGCTCCACTTGGGAATTTCCACTATAATCTTTAGATTACAGCCGACTTGTTTTACCAGGCTCACAAGTCAAAACCTTACACACTTGTTTTGGCTTCGGGCTTACAAGCAACCCTAGTTGGTTTTATCAATTGGCTCACCAACAAACCTCACTCACTTGTTTTGGCTTCGGGCTTACAAGCAACCCTAGTTGGTTTTATCAATTGGCTTACCAACAAACCTCACACTAGTTTCAAATTCCCTTGAAACTAGCCTAAGACAAATAAATATGAATACAATGAATAAAACAAGACAAACTCCTTTTGAGCAAAAAGTAATTCGATGTAGCTCTTGATGGAGACTTTTCAAGCCTTTCTCTTGGAATCTTTGACCTCACTAAATGCCAAACTCTTGAAAGTTGGATTCCTCAAAGATGGAAAGCTTTTGGCTAAGGAATCTCTTGGATTTCTCACTCTTTTTGGCTTGGAATTGATTGAAGGCTTTTTACTTTCACTCTAATCCTTTTCACTTTGTCTCCATGTCTTTTTTGAAGTTTGGTGGAGGTTAAATACCTCATTCAAGCTGATACAACTCCACAAGATCGTTAGAATCAAAAATATGGCTGTTTATGGCCGTTAGAAATCAAATCAAAAGTTTAGAAAAACTAGCCGTTATGCCATGAGTCGACCTCATGAGTCGACCTCTGGATCAAGTGTCGACCTCATGAGTCGACCTCCAGTTTATCTTAGGCAAAAATCCAGAAAACCATAGTTCTGCCCAGTTTGAATTCTCAGGCTATGAGTCGACCTCTGGTGTCGACCTCTGGATAGGTGTTGACCTCTTGTGTCGACCTCTGGACAGGTGTTGACCTCTGGTGTCGACCTCTGAACAGGTGTTGACCTCTGGTGTCGACCTCTGGACAGGTGTTGACCTCTGGTGTCGACCTCTGAACAGGTGTTGACCTCTGGTGTCGACCTCTGAAGCGTGCCACTGAAATTTTGCCATGCCGGCCTTGCTGAACCATCTTCAAATTAAAACTTTAACCTCTTCAAGTCCTTTCATATTAATTCCAAAGTCCATATATTTGATTTTCCATTAATTTAAGGACTTTTTCAACTGAAATACAAGCATTTCTTCATTCAACATGGTTGAGTACTAAGATCTGAGAAATACACTTAAAACATAATTAGTACTCATATATACTTAAACATTTTGTCAATCATCAAAATCAAGACCAGAGTCAACACAACTCAATAGAAGAACTCAAGGTTTTTATTCATCAAAAATTCTCCCTTCATACAAGAGGCTAGGGTCCCTTAAATAGACCCTTAACCTTGGGCTCCAAGTAAGGGCACATTAGTCTTTACATGAGAATCCTTTTCCCTCTCAAACCCTAACTAGAAAATAAGGAAACATTAGGTAGAAAAAATCCCTAAAATTTCTCTTGACATGGCCAACACTCCAAGGACACCTAGGGGGGAGTGTTGGGCTTCTAAGAGCAGCAAGGGGCTGGCCAAAAGGGACCTGGGTGCATGGGTTTGGGCCTCTGGAAGCTGGGGTGGCCTGGTAGCCAGGTAGTAGGAATATTCCCTGGTATCTTGCTTCTTCGGGGCTTGGGCTTGGTTCCTGGGCTTGATTTCTTTAGGCTAGGATGCAGCTGGACCTCTGGAATCATGGATGCCCTTATCTATGAATATACTTTGGCATCTGGAGGGCATCTGCAAGAAATCAGGGTTTTTTTGAATTTTCCTCCTAGGGTCTTCAAATCTTCAAGCTGGGTTGGACTTGTGCTATACTTCCATGTCTTCAATCTAGTTGGACTTGGTCTTCACTTGTATGATATAGTCTTGAGTCTTCAGTATGCTTGGACAGGACTCAAAAAAATAAAATAAGCTCAACATGAGCTGACTAGCATTGGACTGAACTAGCTCAACATAAGCTGACTAGTACAGAACTGAAATAACAACTCAAAAGACTCAAACAACAACTAAAAAAAGGACTCAGATGGGCTAAGCCCTTATTACAGATGGACTCATAAATTATTGATCAATTCACAGAGGGTTGAGAAGCCTCTGCCTTATTCTGGTGCCTTTGGTGTCCGCACCAATACTCCCAGGGTGGGAGGAACTCGACCCTATCGAGTGAAGATTAGATTGGCTCACATATCTCTCGAGAAGGTCTGGGTTAACGCGTTGCAAGTCCTCTCGAGAAATCTACGAATCGTCCGACTCTGGCTGGCCTTGCCATCGGACCAGGAAGCATTGATAGTCACGGCCCCGGGTCGTGATGGCTTGATCATCCAGGATACGCTCGATCCGTTCTCCTTTCTCAGGCCAATTTGTTAGGAGACACTCTGGGTTAGGGTCACTCACAATGAAAAGGAATAGGTCCAAAGGCCTTATTAGGTATCGCTGCCGGTTCCCTATACTCAACCAGGTCTGTAATATTGAAGGTAGAACTAATGCCCAAATCCGAAGGCAAGTCTAACACCTAGGCATTTGATCCAATCCTTCTCTATCACTTTAAAAGGTCCAACTCTGCGAGCATGAAGCTTCTTTTAGGCCTAAGCCTAACCAAGATAGAATCCACTACATCAAATTCTTTGACCCTTCTTCGAGAATTAGCCTGTTGTTTTAAGATTAGTGCGGGTGGTGAACATGCTAGGCACATGCAGACTCCTAACAAATGATGCAAAGGACTCATACTGACACCTAACAGACTCGACTATGCATTCCTATCGAAGGAAATTTTATTGAACTCTTTGGATCTAAACCTAATAGATTATAGGTTCTCTAGGTTTGATCCTAGCTTGACATGCACATGAAAATTTACAGTGAACTCCTAGCAAATTCCAAAGAGTATGCCAGAAGTAAGATGCAAACCTAACATACGTGATGAATGCATGCAGTATGCTAATCTCATCTAAATGCAATCTAATGATCCTAGAAATGCTGGAGGTGTCAGGAAAGGGCAGAAAATAGGAAGTGGGTTCAGAATTAGTTTGGTTAGCAGAGAAAAAGGTTCATGGTTAGTTGAATAAAGTAGGATAAAAGATGGGGTGTCAGGAACTAATCCTATACTAATGAGGTTAACCTTATGAGGTTGAGCTATATCTACAGGGTTTGCATAATGGAAGGATGGGTCGCCAATTTCGGGGAAGAGGTCCTTAATGGGAACTATAGGAGGGGACTCATTTTGAATGTATTGATTCAAAGAGATAAGGTCCTTAATAAATTCTTCTGGTTCTTGTATTTTAGGACTAGACTCTATAATTTAGCTCTCCTCTATGGTTTCCTCAGGTAAGGCTCTAGCAGCAATACCTAGGTTCTCTTCCTCTATTTGTTCTTCCACTATAGCTTTAGGTTGGATGTGGTCAAGGTCAATTAGCTCTGGGTTGGTTTCTACCTGGGTATCTACTGGGTCAGCTAATTCTAGGTCATCTAAAGGTGTCTCCTCTTCTCCCTCATACTCATCCACTAGGCTCGCATCAGCTTCATACACTTCCGCGTTAATGTACGCCTTGCGAATCTCAAGAATGGTTGGAGAAGGTTGGCTAGCAGGAAATTGGTTAGGTTCTGGTCTCTGATTATGGGTACTACTCCTAGTAGGTTCAGGTTGTATAAGAGGTAGTGGCTCACTATTGGGTTCATATTTAGGGATACTAATCCTATGGGGTTCAAGTTGACTAGGGGAAGCATGACTAGTACTAGGCTAATACTTAGGGGTTATGGGTTCTCTAGGCTCATAGGACAAGGGTGCAGATCTATGGGTCATGGGATTATAGGATCTGGGGTCATAGGATTTTGGGTCAGCTCTATGATCAGGTTCTAAGGATGGATCAAGGTATGGGGTCCTCCTAAGGTTAGGCTCTCTATATGGGTCAGGATATTGGGTCCTCCTAGGATTGGACTCCCTATATGGGTCAGAATACTGGGTTCTCCTAGGGTTGGACTCCCTATATGGGTCAGAATATTGGGTCCTCCTAGGGTTGGACTCCCTATATGGGTCAGAATATTGGGTGTTGGGTCTAATAGGCTCATAGGGTGTGGGTGCATAGGATCTATGATCATGGGATCTAGAGTCATAGGATCTAGGTTCATAGGTTATGGATTCATAGGTTCTAGGTTCATAGGATTTGGAGTCATAAGATCTATAGGTTGTAGGTATACTAGGCTTATAGGGAGAGGGTAAATAGGATCTATCTTCCTGGTCTATAAAATCCTAATTGGGTCTTCTAGGACTAACCTTAGGGATTGGGTCATGACAATGGGCTCTCCTAGGTTCAACCTCAAGGTATGGATCAGGGTTTGGGGTCCTCCTAAGTTGAGGGGAATTAGGATCTGGCTCAAACTGTGACCCATGGTTTTATTCTGGGGTCCCTACCCGGACTTTTAACTGATCAAACCTATTGGCAAGATGGTCAATTCTATCATTGGTTTGAATACAAGACTGAGTTAACTGGGTCATCTGGGTAGTTATCTGGGTAGCCATCTGGGCCATTTGATCAGCTAGGGCTTTTATTTGAGCTTGTAAATTTTTCATGGGTTCAGACATTTGTGAAGGAGGTGGGTGATATGAAACTCCTGATCTAGTGCTCATGCAAGACTCGATCAGACCGACTATAGCTGACTAGACCTAGAGTCCAAACTAGATGCACAATCAGGGTGGCAAACTAGCCTATAGTAACCCTGTACTCAGCCAGACAGGTGTAAGGGGAGTGTTAGGTCCCTGATTGCCAATCCTAGACACCAATCAGAGATTGGCCAGGTAGGCGGACCAGCACACAAGCCCTTTAGGATTGAATCCCTAAACCATCATTCTAGACACTGAGCATAAGGCACACATAGGTTAACTTGATACAGTGATCTAACACTAGCCCGGACCCGACCAGTTGGTGTCCCTAGCCCACTAGGGCAAATTAAGTCTAGTTAATTTTAGGTTAAGGCTTGGGACCGAATGCAAGGGATGTGGATTTGGGCTAAGGAGAGGTGATCAAATCCTCCCCCTATCTGACATAGCAAAAGTGCCCTTAAAAGTAGATTATGCAATGATGGCAGGCAAATGATGCAAATTAGGGTTAGATTTTTTGGTTTTTTTTTTTTGGAGAATATGTAATTTTATTTTATTATTTTTTTTTGGTATTTTCTTAAATAGAAGAAAACTTGCAAATTATGGCCTAATATGCAGGAAATATACTAAAATTAAAAGATATGCAAAAAAATGCTAAATAAAACCCTAAAACTTCCAAACTTGTCTTGCTGAAAAAAAATAGAGCCAAAAACTTGCAGGCTGTATTTCGGCTTGAAAAAAATTCACAAGACATAATAAAATATGAAAAAATTACGAAGATTACTTTGAATTATTGTGAATCCATAAAAATAAATTTCAAGATTTTTGGATTTTTTAACAGGGAGAGATAATTTAAAAAACAGAGCATATACATACTAAAAAATTACAGAAAACAAGCCCTAATCTAAGCTCTGATACCAAATGATGGGGGACTAATATGCATGACATTTTTTTTGTGTATTTTACATGTTGAGTTAAATGATTAATTTCCGAATTTCAGATTAAGATTATTTGTAAGAAATTTTGTATGAATTTTTGAAGATCAGCATGCAGATTAGGACCTAGAAAAGTAGCAAAGAAGGACCGCCGGGGCTGAGAAGCCTCGGTTAGGGCAAGTTCTCCTACAATAAAACTACTGGAGGTAGAGGGGTGTACCTGACAATGTCTATGAAGATCACAGTGAAGGGGTCTCTCGTTCCTCGATGGATGCGGCCTGGAAAACTGAGCCAAAGACCCGCGGATACCCGGCTTTCTGCTCGGTGATCCGATTGAGGCTTGGCTGGAGTCATTGGATTCGTAGGAACTCGGGGACCTGCAAATGACCTGTCAGGGGTTAGAAAACTCACAAAGGAACAATAAAACAAAGGGAAAATAGCAAGGGAAGGCTTCTTTTAGAGTGGGCATCCAGGGATCTGAGAGGCTTGTTGGCAACAAGAAGATGATTGCAGCACTGAGAAGAAAAACTCTCACAAACCCCTTTATGCACACAGCAGGGTATCACACAACTCAATAGAAGAACTCAAGGTTTTTATTCATCAAAAATTCTCCCTTCATACAAGAGGCTAGGGTCCCTTAAATAGACCCTTAACCTTGGGCTCCAAGTAAGGGCACATTAGTCTTTACATGAGAATCCTTTTCCCTCTCAAACCCTAGCTAGAAAATAAGGAAACATTAGGTAGAAAAAATCCCTAAAATTTCTCTTGACTTGGCCAACACTCCAAGGAAACCTAGGGGGGCGTGTTGGGCTTCTAAGAGCAGCAAGGGGCCGGCCAAAAGGGGCCCGGGTGCATGGGTTTGGGCCTTTGGAAGCTGGGGTGGCCTGGTAGCCAGGTAGCAGGAATATTCCCTAGTATCTTACTTCTTAGGAGCTTGGGCTTGGCGCCTGGGCTTGATTTCTTTAGGCTAGGATGCAGATGGACCTCTGGAATCATAGATGCCCTTATCTATGAATATACTTTGGCATCTGGAGGGCATCTGCAAGAAATCAGGATTTTTTTGAATTTTCCTCCTGGGATCTTCAAATCTTCAAGCTGGGTTGGACTTGTGCTATACTTCCATGTCTTCAATCTAGTTGGACTTGGTCTTCACTTGTATGATATAGTCTTGAGTCTTCAGTATGCTTGGACAGGACTCAAAAAAATAAAATAAGCTCAACATGAGCTGACTAGCAATTGGACTGAACTAGCTCAACATAAGCTGACTAGTACAGAACTGAAATAACAACTCAAAAGACTTTAACAACAACTAAAAAAAGGTCTCAGATGGGCTAAGCCCTTATTACAGATGGACTCATAAATTATTAATCAATTTACAGAGGGTTGAGAAGCCTCTGCCTTATTCTGGTGCCTTTGGTGTCCGCACCATACCCACCAGTAGCCAGGTACTCCCGTGGCTCATGCCGCAGCCCCCCGCGATAGCCTGCATTCCTTCCAAGGAAGGCCTTCGTAGCCACGAGCCATCACTGACAACCGGGGTAGCCATCAAACTCCGGCAAAGCCGGGTATGCCGACAGGGAGAGCTGCTCACTAAACCTCGGGTGGGCAGTATCCAAGCCCTATCGAGGTAGGAAAAGTAAGACCCCCCACCACGGGTGCCATGCACCCATGTTACCTTCTCCGTCTCCTTCGGTGGTGGGGTCCACTGATGAAGCAATCAGGCGCATGACGGAGAAGCACCTGGAGGAGCATGACTGCAAGTTGGTGGAGTTATCCCGTCGATTTGCCAATCTACCAAGCTCAGCTAGCGAGCCAGCGGGCTATGATGCCCGTCCCCCTTTCTCCCAAGAAATCCAAGGGGAGCCGATTCTGAGTCGGTTCCGTATGCCAAAGGTGGATCCTTATGATGGGACCATCGACCCCTAGACCACCTAGAAAGCTATCGGGCCCTCATGAGGGTCCAGGGGGCCACCGACGCTCTCCTCTACATCGCCTTTCCTGCTACTCTCTGGAAGGCAGCCCGGGTGTGGTTCACCTACTTGGAGTCGGAGAGCATCAACTCTTTCACCCAGTTGGGGCAGAAGTTCGTGGCCCACATCGATGCATGTCAAAAATTGCCACGAGAGGTAGATAGCCTCTTCTCCATCTGGCAGCAGGACCGTGAGCCACTGTAGGACTACGTGGCCCGCTTCAAGGCTGCCACGTTGGATATCTACAACCTTGATGAGCCAGTTGCCATGCTGGCACTAAAGCGAGGGCTCAGGACCTCCCGCCTGACCTACTCGCTCGACAAGAAGCCCCCGAAGACTTATTCTGAGCTCCTCCTTCGAGCCCAAAAGTATATCCACACCGAGGAGGTAGATCATACGAGGCGGGAGCTCGGCGGGAAGCCACTGAAGAAGTCGAACCCCACCGAGATGCCCAGAACTTGGAAGCCAGGACCTCAGGATTCGAACTCCTGGAGGGGGCCAAGATCGAAAGGCACTCCCATTCCCGAGGAGAGTTACACCCCACTCCTCGTCCCAAGGACAAAAATCCTCATGGAGATCGAAGGCGAGAACTACCTGAGATGCCTGCCTTTGATGAAGCCCTCCACTGGCCATGATAAAATGAAGTATTGTCGCTTTCATCGTGACCACGACCACGACACCGAGGAATGCCACAACCTCAAGTGGGAAATCGAAGAACTGATCAAGAGGGGCAGCCTCAAAAGGTTCTTGGAGGGCAGACCTCAAGTGGAATCCCAAGCCCTCGTCGCTCTTCCACCAGCTCCAGCAATCGACAATCGCCCTATCGAGAAGCCGATGGGTATGATCTCCTGGGGAGCCGCGTGTGCGCCCAAGAAGGCCCGGGGGGCAGGGCATCCTGAGAATGTACTCCCCTTTATGAGGGAAGGGAAAGATGGGGGGAAAATATAAATAATGATGTCGTGGTCATCGAGATGACGATCACGAAGCATCCTGTAAAATGCATCATGGTTGATAGTGGAAGCTCTACGATGTGATTTTTTATGATGCCGCCTCCAGGATGAACCTTTCTCTCGATCAACTCAAACATGTGCATACTCCCCTTGTTGGTTTCACAGGTGATTCTATAAGGGTGGAGGGAGAGATCACTCTCCCAGTCACTACCGGGACCCCACCTTGGCAGAGCACCGTTATGATGACTTTCACGGTGTCAGGCTTCCTTCCGCCTACAACATTATCATGGGCCAGCCCGGGCTCATTCTTCTTGATGCTGTTGTCTCTGCCAAGAGACTACTTACACAGTTTCCTACTCCCTACGGTGGTGCAGGCACCAAACTCAAAAGAAGACTTCAGGGCTCCATCTGGATCTCTGATTGACCTTGCCCGAAGAATTAGGATTTTCTGGTTTTGTAATAAGGGTTGACCTGATCAACTCAATTTTGATTCTATAATTTTGTCATTTCAATTTTTGTTGGGTCATGTTGACTCAGTCCAAGTCCAAGGCCCAGGTAGGTGTCATTCCCTTTGCCATAGGGCACCACATTTTCCAGCTACAAGTGGGTGCCACACTCCCTGCCACATCTTCATCCAGTGTGCCTTGGTCCCCACACCACAAGAAAGCAGGTCCCTTCTTTCATGCGCCACTTGGGGGAGAAATCCATCAAGATATCTCAATCCAAGGAGGAGCCAACTTCTTTCCAGATAAACCCAAGCCAGGATGGCAAGAATTTTTCTTGAAGAGAGGATCAAGGAGGTGCCCCACAATGTTCCATAAAAACCCAAGTTATAAAAGGGAAGAGAGCATGTCTTGGGGAGAAAATCAAGGAGGCACCCAAAAGTTTCCTAAAGTGCCAAAGCCATGAAAGGAAGAAGCCTAAACTTGTGGAGCAAGACTAGGAGGTGTCCAAAAGAACCAAACCATGAAGGGAAAATCCTTGATTCATGGAGAGATACTAGGTGACACCCCCATAACCTGCCATTTGGAGCTGATTTTCAAGTTTTCTTGGAGTTTTTGGGCTGTCCACTCATGGAAGGAGTCTTGGGAAGAGAATTTGATGCCTAAAGTGTGGGTTAGTCCTATTAGTCCCACATGGGAAGTGTATGAAATTTTATTTCTTTGTTATGTCTATATATTCAACTCTATGTAACTCTTGAAAAAATGATGAATGAAATCAATTTCTTTGTGAGCAACTTTGTATTTCTCTCTTCCGCACTTGTATTCAAGTGTTGAGCTCCGTGAGGGAGTAAATCCGGGTTCCCTAGGAACCTTGAGGAGGTGTGAGATCTCCAACCCCAAAACTCTAGCTTAGTCCACCCATCTCTACTCCACCACCACCAAACCCTAATTTTCCATCTACATCCCACGGCCCTTCTCTTCCACATAGAGGCCGGCCACCAGCATCCAGGTTCAGATCAACTGTTTCAACTATAGAGCAAGTTCAAAGAAGAGTCAGATCAGTATCAAGATCTCCGAAACTTCTACATCCAACAATCTTCATTAAGTCCTCAGGTCAGTGTCTTTCTTTGAGTTTCTGGTTCTTTTTTCTTTTGTTCTTCTTCCAGATCCTGAGTTCGAGAAGGAGGCCAACCTTGCCATAGGACTACAATCCGAGGATCCATTGCGAAGATACCCCGTCTCCAAGGATCCTACAATCTGCTCGAGAGTGTCCTCCAATTGAAGCAACGAGAGATATCACTGCTAGGTAACAAGAACCTTCCCTTCTCACTTTGTCTGTTTCGTTGAAACTCAGAGCAAACCCTAGATCTGGGGGTTTCTCAATCCCCAGCGATCCTACTTTTGAGTTACTCTGATAATCCACTCCTTTTAATTGTGCTCTCTGTCATTTCTTAGTTTCTTTCAACATTAGTTTATCTTTCCTTTGAGTCAAAGCCGACTTCTGAAAATATATTAAAAAAATATATATATTAATTTTAATTTACTTCCGCATCGCATCATCTTTTTTGTTCTGCATCATTTTTGGTATCAGAGCTTTCGTGCTGCATCAATTTTGGTATCAGAGCCCTGTCCAGGGTTTCTGACTTGCTTGCATGTTTTGAGTGTCTCTCTTTTTTACTTTGTCTGCTTGAAGTAGACTCCCCAGGACGTCCGGTCCTAGGAACTAAGAGAGGTGCAAGCCTCCTCTTCCCATTCCACGGGGTGTTCTTAGGGCGTGTAGGGGATCCGCTGTGTTACAACTTCGTAGCAGGAATTGTAAACGGGGGAAGCGTTATATTTTCAGTCTGTAACTACCCTATTGTAAGAATTGTTTCTTATTGTAAGTAACTCTAAATTATATAATTTTTGTTTTTCTGGAACCAGTATAATTGAAAATATTTTACATAATTTTACTGTAATTTATTGGTTTTTGTAAAATTTTTGAGAGTTAAATTACAGCAATTCTGTTTCTGTGTTTCTGCAATTCAATTTTTTTGAGTGATCATCTCCTAATTCATCTTAAGGGAAATTGAGCATCTAAGATAAGGGGAGGAGTTGATAACTTCTCCTTAGCCCAAAACCACCACCCATTCATTCGATCCTAAGCCTAATTTTAAAATTAATTAGACCTAATTTGCCCTAGTGGGCTAGGGACACCAACAAGTCGGGTCTAGGCTAGTGTTGAGTCAGTTTGTCTAGTTACTCTGTGTGTGCTTTGTACTCAATGTCTAGAACGGTGGTTCAGGGATTCTATCCCGAAGGGCTTGTGTGCTGGTCCGCCTACCTGGCCAATCACTGATTGGTGTCTAGGATTGGCAATTAGGGACCTAACACTCCCTTTACACCTGCCTGGCTGAGTCCCGAGTTACTACAGGCTAGCTTTCCACTCTGATTGGGCATCTAGTTTGGACTCTAGGTCTAGTGAGCCAGTAGTCACTTTAGTCTGGTCACATTTTGTGTGCTTGCTTGCATCATCATGTCCACCCGGAATGGAGTACCCTCCCAACCTGGTCAAACCCAACCTGATTTAGAGGCCATGATTAGAACTCTTACCGAAAGTATGACCAAATTGAGTCAGGATATGAATGAGGGTTTTGCCCAGTTTAGAGACCGAGCCCAGGGACTTGAGAAATGTAGACATCAAAATTGGACCCCTGATCCAAAATTTAATAGGCCCCAACCTCACTCATGCCAGGAGCCTCGGAGGACCTTATACCATGATCCCGAGCATAACCCTAGGAGCCTATACCCATACTTGGTTGGCTTAGAGAAGGGGCCCGTTAGGAACACCGAACCTTATGCACCCACTTTTGATGGAAGACAAGAGACATATATTAAGTGGGAAGAACAAATGGATCGGTATTTTTAGTGCACTAACATATCGGAATTAGGACAAGTTAGGTTGGATAAAACCAAGTTCACCAAACATGCTAGGTCGCATTGGTATGCTATTGAGCGTGAGTGTTATCAAAGAAAAGATGAAATATATACTTGGAGAGATATGAAAAGTAAGTTGAGAGATAGGTACCTAGGTAAATCCTATGAGAAAAGACTTTTAGACCAATGGTACCAATTGCGATAAGGTAATAGGCCTGTGTCTAAATATATCGAGGACTTCCAATGGTATAACATGAAATGCAATACCATTGAGACCAAAGCTTAGATCACATCGAGGTTTAGGGTTGGGTTACACCCAGACATTTATAGGAAGCTATGCCTTGAAATAACCAATAAGTTAGACCGAGCCTACCAAGAAGCCCAAGACTATGAGTGGTCTTTAAGATATAACCAATCAAGTACTTTGGACTTAAAGCCAACCTCTACCAACTTGAGTCAAGTTCCGATTGATCCGACACCCGTAGTGAACCAGACTTTTGTTTGTCAATTCCCACTTGTGTCACCTCTTGACCAGAAGGATAACACTGAGAAGGAGTTAGGCATGGCCATCCCAAAATTAGTTGACCTGACCAGAGCCGTACTTAAAGAGGAATCAAAGGAGAAGAGATTAGAACATTTCTGTGAGATTGAGGAAGAAATATATGAGCCTGACATAAGTTTGATAGATGAATATGAAGAAGAAGAATTTGAGGATATCTCTCCCGATAATTCAATTAACCAACTCCTACCTAATGGGGTTATTGAGGGGACCCCTGCCACTCAAGGAATTTAGGAGCTAACCCTAAGAGAAGACCCTTTTGAGGAAGTTCAAGAAGAGGAAATTACACCCAATGAAAGTTTAAGTGAGAATACCCCTGAACTCATTGAGGAATCCAAAGAAGACACCCCTGAGTCAAATCTGGTAGAGAAGTGTGAAGAAGGAAGGGGTTCACAAGAATTGCCCATTGAAAAGGTCCAAGAACAAGAAAAAGACAGTAGCTTAGAGGACTTTATAGATAAACATTCCAAAGACCTTCCTGATAACCTTCCACCTTCTAGGAGCACCCAGCCTACCCTAGAACTTGCACTTGTAGACCCTCCTAGAGCAAATCATGAGGTTTGGATGAGTGCACCTATAGAACAATGTCCTCATTTTAAGGTCGTCGTGAATAACCAAGGTATGTTTCTTGTTTCCTATAAGCCACCTCAAAACTCTGATTCTTATTTCCTACCCTTCCCTGAATCTTCTTATATTTCTAGATCTATGGGATTACACTTTACTGAGATCTCTAGGTTGCAAGACTCCTTAGAACCTATTAGGTTTGCCACCTACTTCTGGAAGACCTTATGGCACCTACTAGGCATCCATAATAAGTTTTCATGCTCTGCATGCCCTCCTCCGACCCAAGGTCAAACCTAGAGAGCCTTAGTTTGTTAGGTTTAGACCTAGGGTTCCTTTAGAATAAAGTCCATTCTTTAGGAATGCGTCGTCAGTCTAGTTTAGTTTTTCTTGACCCTTTACAAGGTTTTGGCTCAGATTTTGGTTTGATTGAGAGCACCAGGAATTGGGATTTGTATTTTGTCCAGGGTTGAAATTGCATTCAATGTTTCGATCAATAGGTTTATAGGCTAGAGTCCCTTTGAAATTGTTCATGGATACAAGCCTCACACACAACTTGATCTGATTTCACTATTAGCCCACACACACAAGTCTCTTGATACACTTGCATAGCATGTAAAGGACTTGCATAAAGAAATTCATGCCAAAATAACTTTAAGTAATGAAACTTATAAGAAGTTGGCTGATTCTCAAAGACGGAGTCAAAACTTTTGTTGAGAGAGACTATGTAATGATTAGGTTAAGGCCTGAGCGGTTTTCTCCTGGAACCGTTAGAAAGTTACATGCTAGAGGAGTTGGACCATTTAGAGTAGTGAAGAGAGTAGGATCCAGTGCCTATGTGCTCGAGTTGCCTCCAGAACTAGGCAATAGCTCTACTTTCAACATTACAGACCTAGTAGAGTACAGGGAGCCAGCTGTGATTCCTAGTGAGCCTTTTGAACCTAATCCTGTTGTTGAGAGTGATCCCGATCCTGTGTGTCCACCAACAAACTGGCCTGTGAGGAAAGAGCATATTGAAAAGATCTTGGATGATCAGGTTATCTCTACTCGTAATCGAGGATACCAAAGATACCTGGTCCGCTGGCAAGGAAGGCCAGACTCTGATGACTCTTGGATCTCCCGAGAAGAACTACAAGATTTGGATCCAGACCTCTTGGAGAGATACCAGAGCCAACTTGAGCCTTACTCGACAAGGTCGAGTTCCTCCCACCCTGGGAGAATTGGTGCGGGCACCATACTCAAAAGAAGACTTCAGGGCTCCATCTGGATCTCTGATTGACCTTGCCCGAAGAATTAGGATTTTCTGGTTTTGTAATAAGGGTTGACCTGATCAACTCAATTTTGAGTCTGTAATTTTGTCATTTCAATTTTTGTTGGGTCATGTTGACTCAGTCCAAGTCCAAGGCCCAGGTAGGTGTCATTCCCTTTGCCATAGGACACCACATTTTCCAGCTACAAGTGGGTGCCACACTCCCTGCCACATCTCCATCCAGTGTGCCTTGGTCCCCACACCACAAGAAAGCAGGTCCCTTCTTTCATGCGCCACTTGGGGGAGAAATCCATCAAGATACCTTAATCCAAGGAGGAGCCAACTTCTTTCCAGATAAACCCAAGCCAGGATGGCAAGAATTTTTCTTGAAGAGAGGATCAAGGAGGTGCCCCACAATGTTCCATAAAACCCAAGTTATAAAAGGTAAGTGAGCATGTCTTGGGGAGAAAATTAAGGAGGCACCCAAAAGTTTCCTAAAGTGCCAAAGCCATGAAAGGAAGAAGCCTAAACTTGTGGAGCAAGACTAGGAGGTGTCCAAAAGAGCCAAACCATGAAGGAAAAATCCTTGATTCATGGAGAGATACTATGAGACACCCCCATAACCTGCCATTTGGAGCTGATTTTCAAGTTTTCTTGGAGTTTTTGGGCTGCCCACTCATGGAAGGAGTCTTGGGAAGAGAATTTGATGCCTAAAGTGTGGGTTAGTCCTATTAGTCCCACATGGGAAGTGTATGAAGTTTTATTTCTTTGTTATGTCTATATATTCAACTCTATGTAACTCTTAAAAAAATGATGAATGAAATCAATTTCTTTGTGAGCAACTTTGTGTTTCTCTCTTCCGCACTTGTATTCAAGTGTTGAGCTCCGTGAGGGAGTAAATCTGGGTTCCCTAGGAACCTTGAGGAGGTGTGAGATCTCCAACCCCAAAACTCTAGCTTAGTCGACCCATCTCTACTCCACCACCACCAAACCCTAATTTTCAATCTACATCCCACGGCCCCTCTCTTCCACATAAAGGCCGGCCACCAACATCTAGGTTCAGATCAACTGTTTCAACTGTAGAGCAAGTTCAAAGAAGAGTCAGATCAGTATCAAGATCTTCGAAACTTCTACATCCAACAATCTTCATTAAGTCCTTAGGTCAGTGTCTTTCTTTGAGTTTCTGGTTCTTTTTTCTTTTGTTCTTCTTCCAGATCCTGAGTTCGAGAAGGAGGCCAACCTTGCCATAGGACTACAATCCGAGGATCCATTACGAAGATACCCTGTCTCCAAGGATCCTACAATCTGCTCGAGAGTGTCCTCCAATTGAAGCAACGAGAGATATCACTGCTAGGTAACAAGAACCTTCCCTTCTCACTTTGTCTGTTTCGTTGAAACTCAGAGCAAACCCTAGATCTGGGGGTTTCTCAATCCCCAGCGATCCTACTTTTGAGTTACTCTGATAATCCACTCCTTTTAATTGAGCACTCTGTCATTTCTTAGTTTCTTTCAACATTAGTTTATCTTTCCTTTGAGTCAAAGCCGACTTCTGAAAATATATTAAAAAAAATATATATTAATTTTAATTTACTTCCGCATCGCATCATCTTTTTTGTTCTGCATCATTTTTGGTATCAGAGCTTTCGTGCTGCATCATACGGTGTCGGGGAGATGAGGAGAGCACCCCAGCCGGTGCAGTACTGCTTCCAAACCCTCCCTGAGGCCAAGGTCCCCGAGGGTGATCCCAAGGCAGATGATCTCGACCAAAGGGCTCAGGACCCCAGGCGAGGCCCGGTCGGGCACCTACTCTCTTATCCGCTCGGAGAGGGCTCAACTACTGGAGTTTTTGTGGGCAAGCACAAATGTATTCGCCTGGACAGCGACGGACATGCCAGGTATCCCTCCTGACATCATTACTCATAAACTGAGCGTTGACCCAAAGCATAGGCCAGTTCGACAGAAGAAGAGAAGCTTTGCCCCGGAGAGGCAGGCAGCTATCAAAGAGGAAGTGGACAAACTTTTAGCCGCCAGTTTCATTCGGGAGGTCCAATATCCGAGCTGGCGGGCAAACGTGGTGAAGGTAAGGAAGAACAATGGCAAGTAAAGGATCTGTGTAGACTACTCCGACCTCAGCAAGGCATGCCCAAAGGATAGCTTTCTCCTACCGAAGATTGACCAGCTGGTGGACGCCACCTCTGGGCACAGGCTGCTCTCCTTCATGGATGCATTCTCCGGATACAATCAGATCCCTATGCACTCGGAGGATGAGGAGCACACCGCCTTCATCACCGACCAAGGGACATACTGCTACAGGATGATGCCCTTCGGTCTGAAGAATGCAAGAGCCATGTACCAGCATCTGGTCAATAAGGTCTTCAAGGACCAAATTGGCTGGAACATGCACGTGTATGTAGATGACATGCTTGTCATGAGCAAGCCGAGCTCGAATCATATCGCTGACCTCGCAGAGTCCTTCCACAACCTGTGGCAACATCAAATAAAGCTGAATCCAGCGAAGTGTGCCTTCGGAGTGGCGACAGGAAAGTTCCTCGGCTTCATGGTCACCCAGAGAGGTATCGAAGCAAATCCAAAGAAGGTCCAGGCGATCATCGACATAGAGCACCCGACCTCCAAGAAGTAGGTCCAGCGCCTAACGGGGCATATTGCCATTCTGAGCCGATTCATCTCGAGGTCGGCCGACCGTTGCCTTCCATTCTTTAAGGTGCTGCGCAAGATACACGACTTCATCTGGACAGAGGAGTGCAGGACGGCCTTCAAGAAGCTGAAGAAATTTCTTGCCTCTCCCCCGTTGCTCTCCAGACCGGAAGAGGAGGAGCTCCTGCTCTATCTGGCGGTTATAGCCAGAGCTGTCAGCTCGGTTCTCGTCCGCGTAGACGAGGACAAATCTCAGAAGCCGGTATACTACACCAGCAAAATCCTCCGTGATGCGGAGATCAAGTATTATTCGCTCTGAGAAACTCATTTTTGCGCTAATAATGTCTGCTAAGCGCCTCAGGCCCTACTTCCAAGTGCACCCGATAGTTGTCGTGACGGACCAGTAGCTGAGGACCATACTTAGCCACCCCGAGACTTTTGGGAGATTGGCCAAGTGGTCCCTGCTGCTCAGCGTGTTCGACATAGTGTACCGACCGAGGTCCTCGCAGAAGGCCCAAGTCCTAGCTGACTTCATAGTTGAGTGCACCGGGCTCACCGAGGAGCTAGAGCAGACAATAACGGAGCTCGAGCCAGGGGAGGAGCCTTGGATCCTCGACGTGGACGGCGCATCCAATTCTAGTAGGAGTGGAGTAGGCCTCATCTTCGCCAACAGTGATGGGCTTATGACAGAATGCGGCCTACGCTTCAAATTCACCGTGACAAACAACCAGGCAGAGTACGAGGCACTTCTTATGGGTTTAAGAGTCTCCCACAAGCTGGGTGTGCAGAATTTGAAAGTCTTCACCAACTCCCAACTGGTTGCTGGACAAGTCTCCGGAGAGTATGAAGCCAGGGACCCCTAGATGATGAAGTACCTGGAGCGGGTCCACTCGAGCACGATAGGCTTCCGGCACTTCAGCATCTTCCACATCCCCCGTGGGGAGAATGCACGCGCGGATGCATTATCTAGACTCGCAACCCTGCCGAACTCATCGCTAGGACGTGCCTATGTCGAGTACCTCAAAAATCCAAGCTACGAAGGCTCAGAGGAGGTGCATCAAGTCACCTTCGAGCCGAGCTGGATGGACAGGTATGTCAGGTACATCATCGATGGCTCCCTATCCTAGGACCGCGTAGAAGCAGGCCTCGTCAAGAAGAAGGCCTCCCGGTTCGTTCTGATGGAGGGCCAACTCTACCGCCGATCTTACTCCTACCCACTCCGGAAGTGCCTCAGGCCCGCAGAGGCAACCTTTATGCTCCAAGAGATACATGAAGGCCTCTACGGGAACCATGTAGGAGGGAGAATGCTGGCTTATAAAGCCCTTCGCCAGGGATACTTTTAGGTGACCATGAGGGAGGATGCCACCGACTTCGTTAAAAGGTGAGACAAATGCCAGTGCCACACTCACATACAGCGCCAGCCGATGGCACCGATCTCCCAGCTCTCAGCCCCTTGGCCTTTTACCTAGTGAGGGATGGACATCTTGGGGTCGATTCCTCTTGCACCAGGGTAGCGAAGATTCCTGCTGGTGGCGATCGACTACTTCACCAAGTAGGTGGAGGCAGAGCCACTAGCCCGGATCACGGAAGTCAATGTCTGCCAATTCTTCTGGAAGTCAATTATTTGCCACTTCGGACTCTCCCATTGTATCATCACTTACAACGGGCGATAATTTGACAATCGGGAGTTCAAAGGGTTCTACACCGAACACGGCATCCAACATCGATTCACCTCGGTAGCTCACCCTCAAACAAATGAGGAAGCTGAGGTGACTAATCGAACCATCCTTCAAGGGCTCAGAACCAGGCTAGACCAAGCCAAGGGCAGATGGGCGGAAAAACCTCCAAGCGTTCTATGGGCCTACCACACAATGCCCAGAACGGCAACCGACGAGATGACCTTCAACCTTGTTTTCAGCATTGAGCCGGTAATCTCTGTTGAGCTCGACGTGCCCACGCTACGAGTGCAGCAATATGACGAGCCACGGAACTCGGCACACCTCCTGCTCAACCTGGATCTCCTCGAAGAAACAAGGGATAAAGCCCGGCTACGAATGGCAGCATACCGAAATGAGTAGCCCGGTACTACAACGCCCAGGTCAGGCCAAAAGTCTTCAAACCCAGAGACTTGGTGCTACACCAAGCAGAAGCATCTCAACCCCGGGAGTGCGGCAAGCTCTCATCGAACTGGGAAGGCCCTTATAAGGTAGCCGAGGCCCTCTCACAGGGGGCCTATTACCTCAAGGATCTCGACGGCGTCAGATTCCCTAGAACATGGAATGCCTGCAATCTGCGAAGATACTATCAATAATGTAAGGCTTTCCCCAATAATAATAATAATGGTTTTTCTTTTGCAAGTATCTATCTGCCTTGTAGGAAAACCTCCAAGAAGACTTCGAGTCTAGCTCCAAGATGCCAAAACTTGAGCCCAGCTCTCAAGCAACCTTGGACCGGGACCTAGCTCTCTGGCCAAGGGATCTTCGAGCCAAGCTACTCTCAAATCATCAACGTCTTCGAGCCCAGCTCCGAGACACCAAGACCTAAGCCCAGCTCTCAGGCAGCCTTGGACCAGGGCCCAGCTCTCAGGCCAAGGGATCTTCGAGCCAAGCTGCTCTCAAATCATCAACGTCCTCGAGCCCAGCTCCAAGATGCCAAGGCCTGAGCACAGCTCTCAAGTGACCAAGACCCGGGGCCCAGCTCTCCGGAAGAAGAAGTCTTCGAGCCCAGCTTCGAGACACCAGGACCTGAGCCCAACACTTAGGCAACCTTGGACCGGGGCTCAGCTCTCCGGCCAAGGGATCTTCGAGCCAAGCTGCTCTCAAATCATCAACGTCTTCAAGCCCAGCTCCAAGATGCCAGGACCTGAGCCCAGCTCTCAGGCAACCTTGGACTGGGGCCCAGCTCTCCGGCCAAGGGATCTTCGAGCCAAGCTGCTCTCAAATCATCAACGTCTTCGAGACCAGCTCCGAGACACCAAGGCCTGAGCCCAGCCCTCAGGCAACCTCGGACCAGGGCCTAGCTCTCTGGCCAAGGGATCTTCGAGCCAAGATGCTCTCAAATCATCAACGTCTTCGAGCCCAGCTCCAAGATGCCAGGACCTAAGCCTAGCCCTCAAGCAGCCTTGGACTGGGGCCCAACTCTTTGGCCAAGGGATCTTCGAGCCAAGTTGCTCTCAAATCATCAATGTCTTCGAGCCCAGCTCCAAGACACCAAGGCCTGAGCCCAGCTCTCAGGTGACCAAGACCCGGGACCCAGCTCTCCGGAAGAAGTCTTTGAGCCTAGCTCTGAGACACCAGGACCTGAGCCCAGCTCTCAGGCAGCCTTGGACCGGGGCCCATCTCTCCGACCAAGGGATCTTCGAGCCAAGCTGCTCTCAAATCATCAACATCTTCGAGCCTAGCTCCAAGACGTCAAGGCCTGAGCCTAGCTCTCAGGTGACCAAGACCCAGGGCCCAGCTCTCTGGAAGAAGAAGTATTCGAGCCCAGCTCTCAGGCAACCTTGGATCGGGGCCTAGCTCTCCAGTCAAGGGATCTTCGAGCCAAGATGCTCTCAAATAATCAACGTCTTTGAGCACAGCTCCAAGATGCCAGGACCTGAGCCCAGCCCTCAAGCAACCTTGGACCGGGGCCCAGCTCTCCGTCCAAGGGATCTTCGAGCCAAGCTGATCTCAAATCATCAACATCTTCGAGCCAAGCTCCAAGATGCCAAGGCTTGAGCCCATCTCTCAGGTGACCAAGACTCGAGGCCTAAGCCTATCTCTCAGGCACCCCTAGGGTCTTACGCCCTTTGGTCGAGGTCGTCTGTGTTGGGGTCATGCTCGAAGGCTTTGGTTCCGGGAGCGGCTAGGGGATAATGCTGGATTGGCTAAGGTGCCTCCCTTATTTCCCTGACACCATAGGGAGTAGAAAACTACACCAATAATCTCTTTGTAGAGATGACCGTGTCGAGCAGGTTGAGCCCGGGCCGGCCAAGAATCATGTTGTAGGATGGGGGGAGCCTAACGGCCATGAAGGTCATTATGATGGTACTCTACCAAGGTGGGGCCCCGGTAGTGACAGGAAGAGTGATTTTCCCCTCGACTCCTATGAAGTTTCCTGCGAAACTGACGAGGAGTGTGTGCACAGGTCTAAGCTGAGCAGAGGATAGATTCATCCTAGAGAAAGCATCATAAAAAAGGACATCAATCGAACTTCCACTATCGACCATGATCTGTTTTATAGGATGCTTCACGATCATCATCTCGATGACCACAGCATCATTATTTACATTTTCATTCTTAGCCTCCCTCTCCCTTACAAAAGAAAGTACATTTTCAAAACTCTCCCCCCTGGGCCCTCTTGGAAGCATGCCCGATTTCTCAGCATATCATTCCCACAGGCTTCTCGATAGGATGGTTGTTGACTGCAGGGACTAGGAGGAGAGCAGCGAGTGCTTGAGGTTTGACTGGGGCCTTGCCCCCACGAACCTCCGGAGGTAGCCCCTCCTTGTGAGGTCTTCGATCTCCCTCTTGAGGTACCGGCATTCCTCGATGTCGTGGCCATGGTCATGATGGAACTGGCAGTACTTCATCTTGTCACGACCATTAGATGGCCTCAGTGGAGGTGGGCGCTTCAGGTAGCTCTCGTCCTTAATCTCCATGAGGATCTTCATCCTCAGGGCAAGGAGAGATATGAATCCTTTTTCCAGGATGGGGCTGCTCCTCGGCTTTGACCTCTGGCGAAAGTTTGGTATGGCTAGTCTGGGCTTTTGCATCTCGAATGACTTCCCACGATCTGCCTCCTCGGCGCAGATATATTTGTGAGCATGGAGAAGGAGCTCGGAGTATGTCTTCGGGAGCTTCATGTCGAGCAAGTAGGTCAGGCAAGAAGTCCTGAGACCTCTCTTCAGTGCCAGCATGGTGACCGTCTCGTCCAAGTTGTATATCTCCAGGATGGCAACTTTGAAGCGGGCCACGTAGTCTCATAAAAGCTCGTGGTCCTGCTGCCTGATGGAGAAGAGGCTGTTGCCTCTCGTGGCACCTTGCAATAGGCATCAAAGTGGGCCACGAACTTTCGCTCCAGTTGAGTGAAAGAGGTGATGCTCTCCAGTTCAAGGTGGGTTAACCAAACCCGAGCCACCTTCTAGAGAGTGGCAGGAAAGGCAATGCAGAGGAGAGCATCGGTCATGACCTGGACTCTCATGAGGGCCTTGTAGCTCTCGAGGCGGTCGAGGGGGTCGATGGTCCTGTCATAAGGATCCACCTGTGGCATGCGGAATCGACTCGGGATCAGTTCTCCTTGGATCTCTCGAGAGAAAGGGGGACGGGCGTCATAGTCCGCTGGCTCGTTGGTGGAGACCTGTAGATTGGCAAACTGGTAGGATAGCTCCGCCAGCTTGCGCTCCTATTTCTCTAGGTGCTTCTCTGCCATGCACCTGATGGCCTCATTGGTTGAACCCTCCGCCGAGGCCGATGGAGGAGGTGAAGGTTGTAGTTGAGGGAGGTCATGATGGGAAGCCTTGCCCCTACGACCTCGATGGTGCTGGACAGTATCCTGCTTGTAGGTCGGAGTTCGGCTCTCCCGGTCGGCTGACCCAGACCAGTGTCTCTTCACCGGGGTCCTGCAGCTTCCCCGATAGTCTGTTGTGGCACGCAGCAGTGAAGGCCTTCCTTGGAAGGATCGTAGGCTATCACGGGGTGCGGCGGCTTGGGTCGTGGGAGTCCCTGGCTGCTGGTGGGTGGCCAAGGATCATGCTGGTACTACAGCTGGTGCACTGCTGCAGTAAGAATCTGTATTTGCTGGGCAAGTGCAGCCAATTAAGCATCCGCTGGAGGTGGTTGAGGTGGAGCGGGGAGCTCCCTTTCTGAACTATGCAGGTCCCCACGGGAAGGGGGATCTCTTGCATGGCTGGTGGAGACTTCTCTCGCTCGTGTCATCACCATCCTTCCAGTGGGCTGCTTGCAAGGGGATTGGGTTGGATCAGAATGCATCTTGCCCCCTACCTGGTGCGCCAATCTATTGCCGCCCGATCGCCATGGCCTGTAGTTGAGGATGAACTTGGACCACACTCCTATCGCTCAGAATCTTGCTCGGACACCCAGACCTACAAAACAAAGGAGACCCGGGCTAGTGATCCCGATGGGGGCACTCCAATGCTCAAGTTAGTGGCAATCTAGTGGAACAGATCCTCCTGGTCGAGCCCTGCAGGTGGACTCCATGCGAGGAGGAAAAACTTGAGAAGTTAGAGAGTGTGAATGAGTAGAAGCGGGGAGGAAGAGATGGTTTATTAATTAGGGTTTTAGAATCTTAGTCATGTATCATAATTTTATAAGCAAGTAAGATTGAGTCCTGTAATAATTTGAGACTAGTTGATTTGTCTCAACCCTAGTCAGTCATTGAGTCCTGTACTTGAATATTAGTATAGTGAGAGTCTAATTTTTGTACAAGAGAGGAGGTTACCCTATTTTGAAGTTCCAACAGGCCTTACCTAGGAGCCAAAAGCATTTACATCAGCTTATGGGATCTTGTTTGACACCCCAGAGCCCTAGATAACCTCCAAATGCTCTCTAGATGCCCTGATTCCCCCCAGATGCTAGATTCCTTCCAGATGCCATAGAATATCCTCAACCTAGGGTGCCACTTGATTCCAGGGAGATACTAGCATCTTAGTCTAAGAAATTCAAGCCCAGGAGCAAGGCCCAAGCACATAAGAACCAAGATGCTCTTTGGATACCAGGAATATGCTTGCCCAAGGACCCCAGGCACCCCAGCTTCCAGGAGGCCCAAGCCCATGCGCCCTAGCCCTTCTTGGCCGCCCCTTGTTGCCCTTTGAAGCCCAACATGCCAAGAGGAGGTATCCTTCATGAGTTGACCGAGTCCAAGTATGGTGGAAGAGTCCAAATGAAAGTAGGAAAACAAGTTTATGTTTCATTCAACTTGTATACTCCTAGTTTTAGGTTAGTTGTGTAGTTTTTCGCCCATTCAAAGTGTGTAAACCTATCCTAACTAGGAGAGGGCTGAAGTCGTAATAGGGAGAGGGTATGGAAACTCTATAGATACCCCACCCCTCCTTCTCTTGTATTCAATCAACTCTTATGAAATAAAACTTTGTTATTTTGGTGTTCAGCTTCTGGTGTTCTGGTTTTTGGTTCTTTGGTTTTGATTCTTTATTCTCTTGCTTGGCCGACCACCCTTCCTTGGAATTCTTAACCACCCTTCCTTGGAATTCTACATGCCTTAGCAGCAAATCAAGCCTCCAAGCAGCAGCCACGTCCAAGAAGAGAAGCCTTGAAGATGCCCTAGATCAAGAGCTCCTTCTTCTTCCCAGCTGCCAGCCCTAACCCTGATTCCCCTTGTTCTTTCTTTCATATTTTGTTTCTTTTCATTGATCACCTACTTCATGCCTAACCTTGACACTTGCAGGATCCCCAAGGTGTTTCCCCTCCTTGGAGGAGGCTTTCCTTGCCTTCAGACTGGGTCCATTTTGCCTTCAGATTCGGGAACCAAAGGCTTGTTCTTCCAAGCGCCATCCAGAGTGTTGAGGGATCTCTTCTTCAAAAGAACTACAATCGCTGCCTAGTAAAAGCCTTCCCCCTTTTGAATTCTAATCTGGTGACAGGTACGCTATCCTAAACCGGGAGTTTCTCAATTCTCGATCCTGGCTTTATTATTCTGCATGGGTTATTTTGTGGGTATGATAGTTTCGTTCATTACTAGTCTTCTTGCTGATCTTTACTTATTTTTTGAGTCTTTAGCCACTGAATTAAAAATCTTAAAAATTATTAAAAAATTAGTTTTCTATTTATCATCAGTCCTAGGATCGTCCTGTAGGTGAAAACATTCATGTATGCTGGGTAGAAAAGATGCATTTTAAAATTATTTTAAAACACGCACAGCGGAAGGCTCGGTAGTTAGATCAAAATGATCTACCGATCTGCCCGCAACATGATCTAGTATAATAATCTAGCATGCAAGGAAACATCAACAGCAACAAAGAAATAAAGATACAAGAGTACATTACCTTTATACCTCTGAAAATATTATGGAAAGGGAGGAAGGTGCTCGAGCCACACACGCGTCTGGCCTCTATAGGTAATCCATACCAGGGCTCGACACTGATCAACTCCCTCGGAGTGCTAGCTCTTTGGGATCCTTTAGGTCGATCTTCTTCTTCTGGGAAGACAAAAAGGAGAGGTAGAACCCTTTTCAAGAAACTCTCTTCCCAAGACTTAGCTTGAATGCTAGGTTTCTCATACCCAATCCCAAGTCCTCACAAAACCTCTCTTCTTCCTCTCTAACCTTTTTCTTTTCTTTTCTCTTCTTACCCTTGCAGCCTCTAAAATGACCTTCATTTATAGGGGCAACCATGAGAGGGAGAATGAAAAAGGAGGAGTGATTGGGGGAGAGAGACAAGGGCCATTCCAAATAGATCCAAGCCAAAAAAGGTAAGTATGGCAATCATACCATGAAAGCTTGGAGCCAAAATGCCCAAAAAATCAAAATTTGAATTCAAAATTCAAAGTCAAACATTCCAAAAATTCTTCCCAAAAAATATGCTCGTCACAGCAAGTGTCGACACTTACAAAATGCCAAGTGTCGACACTTAGAACATGGTCAATCATATTGACCTCCGGTGATGGCAAACGATTCTCAATCGTTGATCAGCCTTAAGATCAGGTAGAAAACCCCTATGGTGTGTGACCCCATAGGTTCGAACACTAAGCCGGTAGCACTGGAACATTTTTAGTACCAGTCAAAGTCCTCATCTAGCAATAATACCTGACATCCGGATAGGTCAAAGATGTAGAGCACCTCACAAGAATCTCTAGCATATGGTTAATATATAATTCATCCCTTTGACCTCATAATGCTCAGGATGACCTAGGGTTCGACTGCCAACCCTAATTTGGTTTATCCAAATCATGTCTCAACCTTACAAGTTCAGTGACTCCTCACAATAACTATCCTAGCCAAGGATTTGCTAAATTAAGACATGGTGAGTCATTCACTCCAAACAATTTGGAGGGGTCAATTTCATCTTGATCCACCACCACTCCATAAGTACTTGATTGCACCCAGAAACCTTCCATCACTGGATTAGAAATCCAGGTAGTTTGGCACCAAAGTATAATGAGTTGCTTGCAAGCTACCATGGTGATCTCATGTCTAAGGGACACATGTATCCATATCCCTTCGCGAGCAACCTTTTGATAGAAGAGAGCTCCGCAGATGGTCACGTTCAGTGAGATGTCACACATTTCACTTGCATGTCACACCAGTGTCTCCACACTACTTGTTTAAGAGGACAACCAATAAATGTGACATACAACAACCTACACTTGATACATCATCATTCTATAACAATGTATCCTTTGGTTGTGAACCAGTTTAAGAACTACTTGATATATCCTTTCCATATCAAAAATAATGTAGTTCTAAGGACTCCATCACACAAGAGTTCTTTTTAGAAAAATACACATGTGATGAACAGCCAAAAGAATAACCTTTATTCATTAAAAATTCATATACAATTACAAGATAGCACAACTGTCTACAGCCTAGATGATTGGCTTTGGGACACAATTTCCAACAACTCCCACTTGAACTAAAGCTAATCGGTACAGAATCTCATTCTCATTTTTCACTTACAATAGTCGAACTCTTAAATTCTGACGGCTTTAGAGAAGGGGTCAGCTAGGTTCTCCTTTCCATCGATCTTCTGAAGGTCAATGTCATCTCGTTCCATGATCTCTCATACAAGGTGATAGCACCACAAAATATGCTTTGTGCGGTGATGAGACTTCGGCTCTTTGGCTTAAGCAATGGCTCTAGTGCTATCACAGTACACCAAAACAGGACCATCTAGGAAAGGTGCCACTTCCAACTAGCCAAGGAACTTTTGCAACCACACAGCTTCCTTTGCCACATCTAATGCTGCAATATACTTTTCTTCGCATACTGAGTCTGCCACAGTAGGCTGCTTGAAACTTTTCTAGTAGATAGCTCCTCCATTCATGGTAAAGATAAATCCTAACATACTCTTGCTATCATCCTTATCTGACTAGAAACTGGAGTCAGTATATCCCACAAGTTTCAAGTCAGATTCTCCATAAATTAGCCATTGGTCCTTAGTATTTCATAAATATTTAAGGATGGTCTTTACCACTTTCCAATGAGCTTCACCTAGGTCAGACTGGTATTTGCTCACTATGCCTAGTGAGTATGCCATGTCTGGTCTAGTACATATCATGGCGTACATGATAGAACCCACTATCGAAGTATATGGGATTCTACTCATACACTCTCTCTTCAGGAGTTGTCATACAATTCCTTTTGGAGAGATCAATTCCAGTGCCTATCAGGAGTAGCCCTTCTTGAAATTTTTCATGCTGAACTGTTTCAATACGGTGTCGATGTACATAGACTGGGACAGTCCCAGAAGCCTCTTAGATCTATCTCTATAGATCTTCATACCCAGTATGTAAGAGGCTTCACTCAAGTTCTTCATAGAGAACTGAGATGACAACCAGACCTTTATTCCTTACAGTGCTGGGATGTCATTCTCGATTAAGAGAATGTCATCCACATACAACACAAGGAACATAATCACAGAACCATTAGCCCATTTGTAAATGCAAGGTTCTTCTCCATTCCTAATGAAGCCATACGACTTGATATACTTATCAAATCGCATGTTCCAACTCCTTGATGCTTTCTTCAATCCATAGATGACTTTTGAAGCTTGCACACCTTTGACTCATCTGTGGATGTGAACCCTTCAGGTTCCATCATATACACCTCCTCTTCTAGTTCACCATTCAGGAAAGTTGTTCGGACATCCATTTGCCAGATTTCATAGTCAAAATACGCTGCTAAAGCAAGCATGATCCAAATGGATTTGAGCATTGCCACAAGAGAAAACGTCTCATCATAGTCAATACCATAATGTTGACGATATCCCTTGGCAACCAGATGGGCTTTGTAGGTCTCTACATGCCCGTCTGTGCCCCTTTTCCTTTTGAAAATCCATTTGCACCCAATGAATTTTATCCCTTCAGGTGGATCAACAAATGTTCATACATTGTTGATCTCCATGGACTCCATTTTGAATTTCATGGCTCCTAGCCATTTCTCAGAGTCGGACCTCTACATCGCATCCATATAGGTGATCGGATCCTCATTGTTCTCATCGAGTTCAATAGGATCACCATCCCAGACCAAGAAATCGTAGTATCAGTCCGGTCAACTCGGTACTATACCGGATCTACTTAATGGCTCTTGTGTGGGCTCTGGGTGTGATCTAATCACAGCCGATTCTAAGTTATCCCTTAAGTGTGTCGGTTATTCTACTTGTTGAACTTCACTAAGTTTAATCTTAGCGGCTAAAGTCCCTTTACCAAAGAACTCCTTTTCTAAAAAGATAGTCCTAAGACTGACGAACAACTTTTATTTCTTAGCTAAGTAGAAGTAATATCCCTTAGATTTTTTTGGATGCCTAACAAATAGGCATCGGTCAGACCTAGGTCCAAGTTGGTCTGTTTCCAAACGTTTTACATAAGCCGGGCACCCCCAAACCTGAAGGTGTGATAGTGTTGGCTTACATCCAGTCCATATCTCATATGGTGTTTTGCTAATAGACTTACTTGGAGCCTTATTCAAAAGATAATAGGCTGATTCTAGATCATATCTCCAAAAGGATAGTGGTAGAGAAGCAAAGCCCATCATGGATCGAACCATGTCTAATAGAGTTCGATTCCTTCTCTCAGACACTCCATTTAATTGAGATGTCCCTGGAGGTGTCCATTGAGAGAGAATCACATTCTCCTTGAGATATGTCAGAAACTCACCCGAAAGGTATTCACCGCCTCGATCAGATCGAAGGGTTTTTATATACTTTCTAGTTTGTTTTTCTGCTCCACTATGATACTGTCTGAACATTTCAAACGATTCAGATTTATGTCTCATCAAGAAGATATAACCATACCTCAAAAGGTCATCTGTAAATTTAATGAAATAACCATACCCACCCCTGGCACTGACATTCATGGATCCGCATACATCAGTATGTACCAGACTCAGAATCTCATTGGCTTGTTCACCTTTTCCAGTAAAAGGTGACTTTATCATTTATCCAAGAAGACAGGACTCACAGGTTGGAAGTGAACTATCTTCACTAAAATCGAGGAGACCCTCGCTTTTCAACTTGTTTATCCTATTCCTACTAATATGACCTAGCCTACAATGCCACAGGTACACTTCGCTGACATTATCTATATCCTAGGATATTTGCTAGACGTATATATTACACTAACAGGTCATAATAGTACATAAATGCCATCACGCATTTGTCCAATCAATACTACAGAATCATTCCAAATGATTTTGCAAATGTCATTCTTTATTGATAGTTCATAACGATACATGGCCAATTGGCCTACAGAAATGACATTCAAAATAAAAGATGGAAAAAAATGACACTCGTTCAAAACGACAGTACAAGACTCGAAAACAAGTTTGAGGACTCCCAACGCCAGGACTGGAACTCGGCTTCCATTTCCCACATTCAAGAATCTCTCGCCATCCTCGAATCTTCTACTAACTTGAAGTCCCTACAAATAATTGTCAATGTGAATTGGACTTCCTGTATCCAATACTTAGTTAGTAGTATCGCAAATAAAGCAACTACAAGGTGTTATCATATAAATACCTTGTCTAGGACCGTCCTGCTGCTTTCTCTTCTTAGATCTGTTCGGGTCAAGGGATGCAATGTAAAGAGGACAGTTTCTCTTCCAGTGACCCTGCTTCTTGCAGAAGCACTCTGCATGGCTTTGATCAGCCTTCACCCTCTTGGCCTGACTGGGTCCAAAAACATTTAGCACATTTTTCCCTTTATTTTTCTTTTTCCCTTTCTTAAAGGGACGACACCCTCCCGAAGATCCTCCCACTAGATTCACCACTCCTTTGTTTAGTTGGTGGTCTTTCTCATAAGTCTGCAGCAACCTCAACAAACCATGGTAGTTAACTATAGGCTTATTCATTCTATAATGATCGAGAAAATCTAGATAGGAAGAGGAGAGGGAATTCAGAATCACATCCTTTCCAAGCTATTCATGCAAGGGACATCCGAGTTTGCCCGGACGCTCAATCATCTCGATCATGTACAATACATGATCAGTGACTGAGGCTCCATCATGCATCCATGCACTGTAGATGGCACAGGAGACCTTGTACCTCTCAACATCGTCTGGTGTCCCGAAAGACTCCTTCAGCCTTTGAAGGATTTCTTTCAGCTGAACTTCCTCAAACTTGCGACTGAACTCATCGTTCATCGCTGCCAACATTATGCATCGGACAGTGGTCCTATCAGAGAGCCACTTCTGATAATTATCTCTGACCGAACCTCGAGCATTGGGAGCAGGGGTTTCAAGTGCCAGATCTGATATCACATACAAGATCCGTTCATGCTCTAGGACAATCCCGAGCCTTCGATACCAGCTATCAAAGTTGGGTCCATTGAGCTTCTCGTTGTTGAGAAGAGACTGGAGCGACATGTTGGAAGACATCTAAAAAGAAAACCAAAACTAATTAGTGTATATGAATTATTAACCTAAAGACATGGACTTTAGTCTAAAGGTCCCTCCCACTATTTTGCTTAGATTGGTAGCCTCTACCTCCAATCCGAGGAATTACTTTAATTCCCTAGTGGGTACCAGAGTCCAATAGACAATACATGAGCCTGACTTTGGCTGGCCCACCCATGCGTGTCTAAATATAGGGTCTTCAACCAATTACTTCTCCAAGTAACCTCTAGTATTTGGGTTTTGCCCCAAGGTGCACTTCAATCGACCTTTGGGCCTCCTATTGAAGGTCCCGGTTAGGTCCAATAATTAACATGACAAAATTCAATGCTTTTAACTAATGAATAGTCAAGCCTGACTTTGGCTGGCCAACCTGACCACCATTAAGAGAGTCGCACTGAGCCATCAAATTAGAAACAGCAGTTCCAATAGCCTGATGAACATCCGATCTTTGGATTTGTCGATGAACACCCAACTACTGCACCCATTACCATCCCACTTAATAGGAGGCTAGGACTTGGTTATCCCTATAACTTTATCCTTTTAAGGATCTAATAATTTAGAGGGTTTAATTTTAATGTGACAGAAGAAAAGATGAGAAGATATGGATCAACCTCCCATTGACCATATCAACAAACAAGGAGGGTTACTCATAACTAATGATCCATGGGCACCTAAAATCGATCAAGACTGATTAATCTTGGGTGACAAGGGTTAACATGAGTCAATGAGATATCCAATCAATTATGATTGACCACATTGGCCAGGTAAGTGAGATCATGGGTTGGGTTCTGCCATTAACCGTCTTGCCTTAGACACCAACTAAGTTGGCCAGGTAAGAGGTAGCCCCAAAGAGCCATGATCAAAATTCCAAACTTACCTAGACACCAATTGGTTCTTCAATATCGATTAGACTAGCCTAAAGACTCAGGCTATTCACTGAGCCACAAATTAGGTCTATTTAGATTTATGGACTAATCAATCTAACTATTAGAGAGATATATAGAGAAGAAGTCCTAACTCAATATTTGATTAGATTAGTTCTCTATTTAGTCCAACGCATCTAAACTTAGGTCTAACCCAATTAAAGACCTAATAGAAGCTAACCCATAAGGCTTATTGAAATGACTTAAAATCTTTGAATCATATTCCTAGAGTTCTTAGTCATACTTAATTCTCAATTAAGTTCAATAGCCTTAATTAAATTAAAATAATTTTAATTTACAAATGTAAAATAATTTTACAATAAATCAAAATTTGAATTCACTATTTTTCTGTATTTTCATCCCAAGTGTCGACTTACAAGGAGCAAGTGTTGACACCACGCCTGAGATAAGAGGAAAACATAATGCCAGATTTCTGGCACATGCTCGTGAGTCAACACTTAAAAGGCCAAGTGTCAATACACGAGCCCAAGTGTCGACACTTCCGAGTCAAGTGTCGACACTTCCGAGTCAAGTGTCGACACTCAGCCTAAGACAGGAAAAAAAATAGTGATTTCGAATCCAAAGTTTCTCCAAACTTTCAATCAAATCTGATCAAAATAAGACTCTTAGATCTTATCTAAAATTGTTTTATGATCATGTCACTAGATTAAAATCTTTTTAATCTACATTTTTTTTCTTCTTTTCCTTTTTAAGAGTCAATCACATCGGCACCTTGACATGCCATAGAAGGCCCCATTGAATGGGAAGAGAGGGTCTTGCAGCCATGCTTCTCTCTTATGATCGGACGGCCATGGTGAAGCACTCAATCCAAGTACGTAAGAAAGGTGATGTTAAAGCATGCTAGCATCGTTATACTATAAAAGGAACCTATTGATCTAATACCATTGTAGGTGAAAACATTCATGCACTCATGGCAGAAAAGATGTATTTTAATACTATTTTAAAACATGCACAGCGGAAGGCTCAGTAGATAGATCAAAACGATCTACCAATCTGCCCGCAACAAGATCTAGTATAATAATTTAGCATGCACGAAAACATCAACAGCTAGAAAGAAACAAAGATATAAGAGTACATTACATTTATACCTCTGAAAACACTGTGAAAAAGGGAGGAAGGCACTTGAGCCACACATGCATCTGGCCTCTATAGATAATCCATACCAGGGCTCGACACTGATCAACTGCCTCGGAGTGCTAGCTCTTCGGGATCCTTTAGGCCGATCTTCTTCTTCCGGGAAGACAATGAGAGGTGGAACCCCTCCCAAGAAACTCTCTTTCCAAGACCTAGCTTGAATGCTAGGTTTCTCGCACCCAATCCCAAGTCCTCACAAAATCCTTCTTCTTCCTCTCTAACCTTTTTTCTTTTCTTTTCTCTTCTTACCCTTGCAGCCTCTAAAATGACCTTCATTTATAGGAGCAGCCATGAGAGGGAGAATAAGGAAGGGGGAAGTGATTGGAGGAGAGAGACAAGGGCCATTCCAAATGGGTCCAAGCCAAAGAAGGTAAGTATGACAATCATACCATGAAAGCTTGGAGCCAAAATGCCCAAAAAATAAAAATTCAAATTCAAAATTCGAAGTCAAACATTCCAGAACTTCTTCCTAGAAAATTTGCTCATCACAGCAAGTGTCGACACTTACAAAATGCCAAGTGTCGACACTTGGAACATGGTCAATCATATTAACCTCCGGTGATGGCAAACGATTCTCAATCATCAATCAGCCTTAAGATCAGATAGAAAACCCCTATGGTGTGTGATCCCATAGGTTCAAACACTAAGCCGGTAGCACTGAAACATTTCCAGTACCAGTCAAAGTCCTTATCTAGCAATGATACCCGACGTCCAGATAGGTCGAAGATGTAGAGCACCTTACAAGAACCTCTGGCATATGGTTACCGTATAATTCATCCCTTTGACCTCATAATACTCAGGATGACCTAAGGTTCGCTGTCAACCCTAATTTGATTTTTTCAGATCATGTCTCAACTTTACAAGTTCTATGACTCCTCACAAGAACTATCCTGGCCAAGGATTTGCTAAATTGAGACATAGTGAGTCATTCACTCCAAACTATTTGGAGGGGTCAATCCATCTTGATTCACCACCACTTCACAAGTACTTGACTGTACCCAGAAATCAAAGTAAAGTGAGTTTCTTGCAAGCTACCATGGTGATCTCAAGTATAAGGGACACATATAACCATATCCCTTCGCAAGCAACCCTTTGGCAGAAGGGAGCTCCGTAGATGGTCACGTTCAGTGAGATGTCACACATTTTACTTGCATGTCAAACCAGTGTCTCCACACTACTTGGTTAAGAGGACAACCAACAAATGTGACATACAATAACCTACACTTGATACATCATTATCCTATAACAATGTATCCTTTGGTTGTGAACCAGTTTAAGAACTACTTGATATATCCTCTCTATATCGAAAATAATGTAGTTCTAAGGACTCCATCACACAAGAGTTCTTTTCAGGAATATGCACGTATGATGAACAGCCAAAAGAATAACCTTTATTCATTAAAAATTTATATACAATTACAAGATAGCACAACCATCTACAGCCTAGATGATTGGCTTTGGGATACAATTCCCAACACGTCCCGTATTAGATTCAAGGATGGCGAAAGATTCTTGAACGTAGGAAATGGAAGCCAAGTTCCAGTCCTGGCATTGGGAGTCCTCAAATTAGTTTTTGAGTCTTGTAAAATCATTTTGAATAAGTGTCATTATTGTTCGTCTTTCATCTTGAATATCATTTCTGTAGGCCAATTGGCCATTTTTGGTTATGAACTATCAATAAAGAATGATATTTGCAAAATCATTTGGAATAATTCTATTATGATGAATGGACATATGAACAATGGCATTTATGTACTATCGCGACATGTTAGTGTAGTGTACATATCTAGCAAACATCCTAGGATAGATAATGTCAGCGATGCATACCTATGGCATTGTAGGGTAGGTTATATTAACAAGAATAGGATAAATAGGTTGAAAAGTGAGGGTCTCCTCAAGATTAGTGAAAGTGGTTCACTACCAACCTGTAAGTCCTGTCTTCTTAGAAAGATGACAAAATCACATTTTACTGGAAAAGATGAATGAGCCAAAGAGATTCTAAGTCTGGTACATACTGATGTATGCAGACCCATGAATATTAGTGTCAGAGATGGGTACAGTTATTTCATTATGTTTACAAATGACCTTTCGAGGTATGGTTATGTTTTTTTGATGAGACATAAATCTAAATCGTTTAAAATATTCAAACGATATCGTAATGAAGTAGAAAAATAAATTGAAAGGTATATCAAAACCCTTCGATCAGATCAAGGTGGTGAAAATCTTTTCGATGAGTTTTTGACATATCTTGAGGAGAATGGGATTCTCTCTCAGTGGACACCTCCAGGGTCACCTCAGTTAAATGAAGTGTCTGAAAGGAGAAATCGATCCTGTTAGACATGGTTCGGTCCATGATGGGCTTTCCTTCTCTACCGCTATCCCATTGGGGATATACTCTGGAATCAGCCTATTACCTTTTGAATAGGACTCCGAGTAAGTCCATTAGCAAAATCCCATATGAGATATGGACTAGACGTAAGCCGACACTCTTACACCTTCAGGTCTGGGATTGCCCTACTTATGTAAAACGTCTGGAAATAGATAAACTTGGACCTAGGTCTGATCGGTGCCTATATGTTGTGTATCCAAAAGAGTCTAAGGGATATTACTTCTACTTGATTGAGGAACAAAAGCTGTTCGTCAGTTTTAGGGCTATCTTTTTGAAAAAGGAGTTTCTTGGTGAAGGAACTATAGCCGCTAAGATTGAACTTAGTAAAGTTCAACTAGTAAAGGAACCGACATACTTAAGGGACAACATAGAACCGATTATGATTAGTTCACACCCAGAGCCCACACAAGAACCATTAAGGAGATCCAATAGGGTACTGAGTTGACTAGATAGATACTACAATTTCTTGGTCCGGGATGGTTATCCTATTGAACTCGATAAGAACAATGAGGATCCAATCTCCTATATGGATGCGATGCAGACATCCGACTCTGAGAAATGGCTAAGAGCCATGAAATCCGAAATGGAGTCCAAGGAAATCAACAATGTATGGACATTGGTTGATCCACCTGAAACTATAAAAGCCATTGGATGCAAATAGATTTTCAAAAGAAAAAGGGGCGTAGATGGGCAGGTAGAGACTTATAAAGCCCGTCTGGTTGCCAAAGGATATCGTCAATGTTATGGTATTGACTATGATGAGACATTCTCTCCTGTGGCAATGCTCAAGTCTATTCGGATTATGCTTTCTTTAGCAGCATACTTTGATTATGAAATCTGGCAAATGGATATCCAAACAGCTTTCCTGAATGGTGAGCTGGAAGAGAAAATGTATATGATACAACCTAATGGGGACCTAAAAAACTATTTTATTTTATTTTATTTGAGTCCATTAGTCTTGTGTCACTTAAGTCAAAGTGAGCCACTTGAGTCCTGTAATAAAGTGGGGCAACTGAGTCAGTTGAGTCCACTTAGTCAGGTCCGGTCATTTTAGTTCAGTCAAGAGTCCAGTTAAGTTGTTCAAGTCAAGAGAAGAGTCATCAGCAGCCAAGAGATTCACCAGACCCCTTCAACCAGAGCCGGCCTTCATGCACCTGGACCCTTTCATGCCGCTAAGCCCGCAAAAGAGAGCTCCAGCCCAAGACAGGCCCACTGTTGACTAGTCCACCAGGGTTTCTTGGCCCACAAGTCAGGGTTTCTTAGCCCTCAAGTAATGTACCCTGAGGTGAATCTATAAATACCTCCCTTCCCCTCTTGTATTAAACATCTTTTTCTCATGAATACAAACTAAAGTTGAAAGTTATTTTATCTGAGTATTTTTCTCCAGATTAGAGTGGGTGTGACACCCAGGTTTCCTGTTCCTGAGTGCAAGCCCTAATCCTCTAGTGACTTCTACGCTCGCCAGCGATCCTTCCCCCGCTCTGTCCCGCATCAACTTGGTATCAGAGCCAGCAGCGGACTAGGATTTGCTTCGTCCTCAAACTCGACGGAGTCGAGTTCTTCGCGCTGCAGGAGAATGATGGGGGACCCGAAACCCACCCGGATTTTTCTTTTCTTTTTTTTAGATTATTTATTTTTAGTTTAAAAATATTTATCCTTGCTATTCCATCTGTTCCCATTATCCTTACTCTATCCCGATGTTATTCCCAACTTATTCCATATCTATCCCTATCTTCTTCAACCTCCAGGAAAGTCACAAAGCGTTCATTTTCTAGTTTTTTTTGTCCTACCAACCCCAGATCCACCGTGCCTGTCCCCCCGGTCGCCTCCGCCGGCCTGCCACCAGTGCTCGCCAGCCTCGCTCTTGTCGGAAAACCGACGTCCGCCACCCATGCCGTGGGAAGACAAACGGTCCATGGGAAGACCAACGGTCACCCATGGCTGCCGCCACCACCCCGCCGTCACCGCCTGCCTGCCGCTCTGCCGCCTGCCCCCCACTGGCCCCTGCCCGGCCAGCCGCATGCTTCGCCGGTGCCCAGCCACTGTCCACGACCGTGGAAGACGAACGGGCGCCCGTGACGCCCGTCTGTGCCACCGTGCCGCTACCGTCCGCCGCCACCGCCCGCCCGTCGCCCACTAGCCGTCGGAGATTCGGCCCCCTCTGTTGCTCAGCCATGAAGAAGTTTTCTGCACACTTCTCAAAGCAGCCCAAAGGAGCTTCTACATGCTTCTCAAAGCAGCTGGAAGAAGACCTATTTTGCATGATTTTTGGAGTGGCATGAATTTTAGAATGGAGGGGGATTTCAAAACTCAAATAAAAGGGATTTATTTGGTAATTTTCATGATTGTAATTTGGGTTTAAAATGAAAATTTGGGAATTTGGATTTGAATTTGAATTCAAAATATTTTGAATTTGAATTCAAATCTAGGGAGGATTTCAGGGGATTTTATTTTGAGTTTTAAAGGGGATATGGGAATCTATAAATACACATACTCCTCTTATAATAAATCAGTTGAAGAAAATAATTTTTTGAGGGTTTGTAACATGTTTATGGTTCTGGGTTGAGGCCCGTTTTCCTTCGCCTGCAGGCGTCGAGGGGTTGTGGCCCCAATGCCTTCGCTCTAGTGAGAGCGTCGAGGGGTGTGAGGTCCCGTCTTGCCTTCGTCCTGCGGGACATCGAGGGGTGTGAGGCTCCGTCTTACCAATGCCTTCGCTCTAGTGAGAGCGTCGAGGGGTGTGAGGCCCCGTTTTGCTTTCATCCTTCGGGACGTCGAGGGATGTGAGGCCCCATCATGCCTTCGTCCTTCGGGACATCGAGGGGTGTGAGGCCCCAAGTATCTCCATTCTCTCTCCAACCTTTATGTCTCTCCCTGTTTCCCCTTGTGACCTTGAGATTCATCCTAGCGCCTCCAAGTATCGAGGAGGGCGTAATGCCTTAAAGGTGAGAGGTCTCTTTGTTAGGGTGACTCCCAAGATCCATGAGTTCCAGTCCTCGGTCTACCATCCCCATCCTTCCTTCGCCACCTCTGCCAAAAAAATTTGAAAACCAAAAGAGTCTAGCCATTTTAGGTTTTTTTTCAAGGGTCGTTCTATCCTAGTCCCGGGAGGCTTCTTAGCCCTCCCACGATCCTTGGTTTGCTTTAGGTCTTTCCCATTTCCAAATAACCCTAGGTTTCCTCGGAATTCTGTCCCGCATCACAACATGAAAGGTTCACATCCACAGACGAGTCAAAGGTGTGCAAGCTTCAAAGGTCTATCTATGGACTGAAACAAGCATTACAGAGTTGGAACATGCGATTTGATAAGTGTATCAAGTCATATGGCTTCGTTAGGAATGGAGAAAAACCTTGCATTTACAAATGGATTAATGGTTCTATGATAGTATTCCTTGTGTTGTATGTGGATGACATTCTCTTAATCAGGAATGACATCCCAGCACTACAAGGAATAAAGGTTTGGTTGTCATCTCAGTTCTCTATGAAGGACTTGGATGAAGCCTCTTTCATACTGGATATAAAGATCTATAGAGAAAGATCTAAGAGGCTTCTGGGACTATCCCAGTCTACGTACATCAGCATAGTGCTGAAGTGGTTCAGAATAAAAAATTTCAAGAAAGGCTATCTCCCGATAGGCACTGGAATTGCTCTCTCTAAAAGAGATTGTGTGACAACTCCTAAGGAGAGAGAGCATATGAGTAAAATCCCATATGCTTCGGTAGTGGGTTTCATCTTGTACACCATGACATGTACTAGACCAGACGTGGCATACTCACTAGGCATAGTGAGCAGATACTAATCTGACCTAGATGAAGCTCATCGAAAAGTGGTAAAGACCATCCTTAAATATTTGCAAAATACTAGGAACCAATGGCTGATTTATGGAGAACCTGACTTAAAACTTGTGGAATATACTGACTCTAATTTTCAGTCAGATAGGGATGACAGCAAGAGTGTATCAGGATTTGTCATTACTCTAAATGGAGGAGCGATTTGCTAAAAAGGTTCCAAGTAGCCTATTGTGGTGGACTCAGTATGCGAAGCAGAATATATTGTAGCATCGGATGTAGCAAAGAAAACAGTGTGGTTACGAAAGTTCCTTGATGAGCTAGGAGTGGCACCTTCCTTGGATGGTCCTATTCCGGTGTATTGTGATAGCACTGGAGCCATTGCTCAAGCCAAAGAGCTGAAGTCTCATCACCACACAAAACACATTATGCGGTGCTATCGCCTTGTACGAGAGATCGTGGAACGAGATGACATTGACCTTCAGAAGATCGATGGAAAGGAGAACCTGGTCGACCCCTTTACTAAAGCCATTAGAGTTCAAAAGTTTGACAGTTATAAATGGAAAATGGGAATAAGATTCTGTACTGATTGACTTTAGTCCAAGTGAGAGTTGTTGGGAATTGTGTCCCAAAGCCAATCGTCTAAACTATAGACGGTTGTGCTATTTTGTAATTGTATATGAATTTCTTAATGAATAAAAGTTATTCTTTTGGCTGTTCATCACATATACATTTTTCTGAAAAGAACTCTTATATGATGGAGTCCTTAGAACTACATTATATTTGATATAGAGAGGATATATCGAGTAGTTCTTAAACTGGTGCACAATCAAAGGATACATTATTATAGGAGCCTCCCTCAGTTTGCACCCGAGCCTCCCTCCAATTTCCGCACCAGCTCAATTTTCACCCGAGCCTTCACCTCTGCTACCTCCGAGTGCTTCCGGTGGCTGACGTCCCACTAGGCCAATGCCAAGCGGGAGTCCCTGATCAACAAGGCATCGGTGGCCACCTACAGCAACAGAAATATCAACCAAATCAACATAAGTAATGGAAAGAAGACTGGGCAAGAGAAAACTTACCACCAGTAGTTGAGAGAACATGCCTATGAGGAGGGTCGACAACTACTTGCTACTCCCTTCTCGGCGATCGCACAATTGGACAGTGAAGTCAACCATCCTCTCCGCCAATTCAGGGCCGAGGTTGATCGCCGCGTTCGGCGGTACCATGATCGACACCCTGGCCACCCTCGGGCCTGGTGCCATGGAAGGTGCCGCCAAGCCCGGTGTTGTCAACAGCGAGGCATGGAGGCCACCGGTTGGGTGGCAGCTACTTTTATGGCCGCTAGTGGTGTTGGCCTCCCTCAGTTGCTGTATCGATCGTCACTTCCACCACCTCCAGCAATGGTGGGACTTTAGCATAGGAAGGGGCTGCCTAGGGGCCCATGCTACCCCCTCTCTAACTGCGACACCCCTGCTGGGCCTACAGGTCAGGGGCTGGGCCACCATTCCAGATGAGGTTGGGGCTGGCTTGGGCCTCCTTTCTCCCTAGCCGGCCGATAGCTCTACGGTGGGCCTCCTCCCCAGCTCCTCATGGGTCCTCTTTTGGGGGTCCTTCCTAGACCCCGAGGATGCAAGCCTCTTTCAGGACATTTCCTGGATTTGATCCATGGAGAACTTCATACCTACAAAGAAAAGGAAACATTAGTTAGACTCAAAGCAAGGAATAATTCCTACTAAAAAGAAGTTTGGATTTTGGGCCTTACCCAAGGATCAGATTGGGCTGACCCCAGTCTCAAACAAATTATGTTCAGTCAGTAGATCCCGAAGCTGAGGAACTTCGGAGGTGACGAGCCGGTTATACACCTCCCTATCAGCAGCCTCCACCTGGGCATTCTAATTGGGTGTGCGGTTTGGGCCACTCCAAACCTAGTTGACTCTCTCAACCAAGACAAAGAAGAACCTATTCTTCCATCCCTTGATGGAAGTAGGCAAATCAAATTTGATGGCCTCCGGGTGGGGGGCGACGAACCACCACCGGTTATCGACCGGGTGGCATTTTAGGATGAAGAAGGCCTTGAACAAGAAAAAATGGGCAACGATCCCATGAAAGTGGCAAAGAATAGAGAAGCAAGAAATGGCCCTGACAGTGTTTGGAGCGAGCTGAGCCAGGACCAGGTGGAAGTTGCTGAGAAAAGAGAGAAAGAAGGGATGAAGAGGAAGGTGAAGGCGAAGGCCCCCGAGGAAGAAGTCCTCATACAGGACAATTTGGCCCGGGCTACTGGAAGTGACCCACTCCTCCATCCCCAAGATCGAGAGCCGGATGGAGTTTGGAATCTTACAGGTGCTCCGAAGATGAAAGAGGTCCTCCTGGGTCATCATCGAAGCAATGCCAGAAGAATTGATTGAGTCATGGCTAGAAGGAGGGGGAGGTGAAGGAACCCAAGGGAACCTATGACTATCCTCGACCACCGGGGATCCCCGCAGATCCTAAGAGAAACTTCCTCCTCCTTGCTATCAGAGGAAGGAGGCCTCGATCGGGATGGCCCCGCCTTGCCAGAATAGTTTGGGCGATGGTGCCTCCAGCTGGAAGGACTCATCATGAAGGAAAGGAAGAGGAAGAAGAAGAAGAAGGAGGTGGACCTAAGAACCCTAACTGATCCCCTTTAACACAAGCCGAAGGAGAAGGAAGAAGCAGGAGAAGGGAGGATTGACTTGAATGCCTCGGGTTAGGTGGTCGAAACTGGATGAAAAAGGCCCTGGCTCTCCCTACTCCCTCGCTCGAAGGTTCTTAAGAAATGGCTAAGGCAAAATGACGTCTTTTCAAAAGATTGACAGTGCCCTGTCGCATCATACCAATCGAAACATGCAACCTTTCGCCTCTCTGATCGTCGAATGCCCACCACATGTCAGGATCTACTGAGAATGGCACTTCGGTATGCATAAAATTGCTCTGGGCCAAGTGCAACCCATTAGATGCCCACCATGCATCAAGATCCACTGGGAACGGTGATTCAACACACCAAAAACTGCTTCGGGCTGAGCACAATCATCATGCCTCCTCCAGCACGGATTGATGTGGTGTCCCTCATTGGCACTGAGGCATGATCTGTGAGTCATCAGCGATCAAGGCATTAAATGGCATCGGCCAGATGTCCTTCCATGTCAACGTCACCAAAACTCCCTTTGCTCCGAGCATCGCAATCATGCTCTGGACTCAAGAGCGTGGGGTATCTGATGTGTCCTGACCACTGACATGGAGCCTACGTTGGGTCGAGCTAGAAGCCTGGCTAGTATAAGGCGCCACCTAGATGCTGCCACCAGCTCCTTGCTGAGGTCAAGCTCCCGTTCGAGGTCGAGCTCCCTACCGAGGTCAAGCTCCTATTCGAGGTAGAGCTCCAGTCCGAGGTAGAGCTCCTGCCGAGGAGCATCCTGCTGAAGTACCAGTCCTCTCAACTTGCAGTCTGGTGCGGGCACCAGGCTCAGGAAGAGGCTTCAATTGATACCAAGCTCTTTATGGATAGAAGATTAGAAATTTAAGTCTTGTACTTTTGTTTATTTGAATAATTGAGTCCTGTTTTATTTCAATTTAGATTTTAAAGTTCAATTAGGCTTTGTATTGAGTCAGGTTGAATAATTGAGTCATGTTTTATTTCAATTTGGGTTCAATTAGAGTTCAATTAGGCTTTGTATTGAGTCGGGTTCAAGAGCTACTTGAAGTTGGGTTTGAATTAAGCCAGATTAAGTGCAACCAGATTCACCAAATACTTGGAGCACCAAATCATCATTGGACCATGCCATCTTGGAGGACAAGTCATGCCACTTGGAGGAAAGATCAAGCCACATCACAAGACACCTCACCCATGAATTTTTGCCCAAATCAAATTCAAATTGAAGGAAGCTCCACTCTTCATGGGATGCCACCTTAAAATTAGGAGTTTGAATTCGTAAATGGGCCATTCCACTTTCTTTGGGATGCCCCATGATATTCTCCATGAAAGGTGTTGTATTTTGAATTTGAAAAGGAGCTTAAGGTTTATAAAAGCTTTTAGAATTTTCTTGTAATTGGATGATGAATGAAATGAATTTTTTTTCAAAGAAAGCTTTCTTCCTTTGCTAGCCAAAGACCCTTGAGAGAAGATAGGTGTGAGACCTAGGATACTTAACCAAACAAGCTACTAATCCCTCTTCCAATCCCATTCGGCCACCCTTGAAAAACCCTCTTCAAGCCTCTCCAATTTCGACCTTCCCATCTTCTGAAATAGATCATCTACAATGGAGTTCTCCACGCCAACAATTGAAGATGATTCAAGCAAAGGACACCAAAGGGAGATTACTTCAATCCAAGCCTAAGCCAACACTTCCATTCTTAACTTTCCTCTTCCTTTCTTCCAATCTTCCATCTAAACCTTTAACCTTTCCATCTACCAGTGCAAGATATCCGGGTCTCATGGTTTCCAAGATGAAGGTCTACTATGCCAAAGAATCACATGCTGGATGCTTTAAAACCTAGAGTAATTCCTTGGCCATTTAAATACTTCATCTTGAGTGTTCCTTACTTCATTTCAGAATATTAATGGCTGGATAACCAATCTTTATAAGTCTCTTTCAGATCTGAAATAGGAAATTAAGCTAGCCCTAACCTGTGTGGTTTCCTAACCATGAAGGTCCATTTTCTTAATTACTTTGATAGGTTGTCTTCCGGGTCATGTTTTCCTTATGTCCTTTTCATGAAATTTTGCTTCTTTACGTAAAATAGCCTCATGCATATCTGCCTCATCATCATTTAATATCTTTAATTTGTAGAAATGCATCATTCCATATCTGTAACCCATCATTTTTGGTATCAGAGCATGGTAGGTTAGGGTTAATTTTGAATTTGTGCATTTAGGTAGGTTGCTGAAATTTTCTGCATGCATAGCATTCATACATGCTACTTAGTTATTATTTTTAAAATCCAATCTAGATCTAAAATTCATGCCTCCTGAACGGGTGTACATCAGTACACTGTCATGACCCATGGGAATAATGAGCCCCTAGCTGGATGTGAATTTTTAGGTTGAAGTTTGGTATGTTATATCTATATTTGTTTAAATTCTGTGTTCTGTCCTGCATGCTTTGTCTGTGTTCCAGGATCTACCACACCTAACACAGATTTTTATTTTTAATTTCCTTTCATCTGGTATGTCATACATGAGTTAGAAACATTTTGTAATTTTTTCAGAATTTTCAGACATCTTTACATTACACTTTTCTGTACCACTTTAAAACTGCAACACACTAATTCTGCAACTGAAATTTGGGTCCATATGCTTGTTTGTATTCATTTCATGATAAAACAAATTAAGGGCATCAAATTGACATAGGGTCAGGATTTCATTACCTGTCCCTAGCCCAAAAATCACTAACTTGCATAACGAGCCCAACCCTAATTAAAATGGATTAGACATCTAATTGCTCTAGTGAGCTAGGGACACCCACAAGGTCAGGTCGAATCAAGTGTCAAGCCAACTTTGACACCCTGTTTGTGTGTGCTTGTACCTGGTGTCTAGGCAAGTGGTTCAGGGATAAGAGCCTGAAGGAAAGTGGGTTGGTTCGCTTACCTGGCCAATTTCAAATTGGTGTCTAAGGCAAGCAAAGAGGAACCTCCACTAACCTTACACTTACCTGGCCATGTGCCAAGTTACTAGAACCCAGATTGTCAATTTGACCTTACATTTGATTTGTACTCTAGGTCTAGCAAAACCCCTAGTCTGAGTTGAGTCCGTGTGCATGGCAACTAGATCAGGAGCACCTTATCAACAAACCCAAGCCCAATCTAGTGTAACCACGGAACAAAACTTTGAGAGTCTGATGAAATCTTTGAATGACCAAATGACCAAGCTAAACCAAAGCTTAACTGATCAATTAGCCCAGACCAATCAAAACTTGACTGATCAGATAACCCACATCACTGCTAGACTTGATCGATTAGAAGCTCGTACCCTTGGAGAAAATCATGAAGTCCAAAATGAGTTAGAGCCTGAACCTGAGTTTGAAACACCCATCAACCATAGAAGGGCTCTTCATCAAGACCATTTCTTCGAGCCAAATCCTAGGAGGCCCAATCCTGATCGAGTCCATGATCCGAATCCTAGGATAGCACATCATGATCCAGTTTATGAGCCAAACCCAAGGAGACATAATCAGGATTAGTTAGACTGTGATGAGCGAACCCTTAGGAGTATTAGATTGCAAGCTCCAACATTTGATGGGAATCTGGATCCTAAGGTTTACATAGATTAGGAGGGAGAGATGGACCAATACTTTGATTGGTATGACATGACTGAGGAAAGAAAGTGCAAGTTTGCAAAGCTTAGGTTAATTCATCAGGCTAGGCTTTACTAGGGGAATGTCGAGAGGTTCATTAGACAAAGAGGGTGATGCTCCCATAGTAACCTGGAGGGCAATGAAACTTAGGCTTAGAGAGAAATACCTTTCCATGTCCTACCACCAGAGACTTCTAGATCAGTAGCAGAGATTGACTCAAGGAACCAAGAGTGTAGCCGAATACATTGCCAAATTTGATGAATTTGTAATGAGATCAATGTAGATGAGTCTGAGTCAGTTACTTTGTCTAGATTTAGGACAGGATTAAGAGAAGAGATCCAGAAGGAGTTATTTTTGAGAGAAGTCCATGACTTAGAGCTAGCTTACCAGGTAGTACGAGATGCTGAGAGATTTCATAGGGAATCATTTTATCGCAGACCCGAACCTCCTAGAACTAGTGCACCTAGTCAGCAGCCAGGATCGAATCAGATGCGACCCAGTCGACCCAACCCTAGCACCCCTCTGACCCATAGAGATGATAGGGATAAAGCACCAGAAGTTCAGAGGACTCCAAATCCTAATGTGGCTTGCTATAGATGTCATAAGTTAGGCCATTACGCTAGCAATTGTCCAATTAGGGCCTTACACGTAGGGGAATTAGAAGAGGATGAGTCTGAACCCAAAGAACCCCTAGGTGATAATGTTGAGGAAGTATATCAGGCTAAGGACAATTTGGCTGAAGAGTATGAAGGTGACGAGGAACAAATAGAGCCTAATCTGTTGGGAGTAGTTAGATGCATCCTTACCCACACTATGACACAGGAGGATTGGCGTAGGATTAACATCCTACAAATATTTGTCAAGTTAGGGGATAAGGTATGTAAAATAATCATAGATAGTGGGAGTTGTGTAAATGCCATATCTACTAGTGCTGTCAAAACTTTAGGCTTGTCCATAGTTCCCCATCCAAATCCCTATAAGGTTTCTTGGATAGACTCCACTTCAATTCCCATCAAACATAGGTGCCTAGTCCAAATCTAATTACAGTCCTATCAGGAGAAAGTGTGGTGTGATGTCCTACTAATGGGAGTGAGCAGTATCATCCTAGGTCGACCCTGGTTATTTGATCATGATGCGACCCTATACGGTCAATCAAATTCCTGCTCATTCATGCACCTAGGAAAGAAGTTTGTAATTAACCCAACACCACCTAAGGACACCGTTAAGAGAGGATCGAGCCACCTAAAGAAAAAGAAAATGTGAGTCAATTTGATAACTAATAAAGAGATTGAGAAAGAACTCACTGAGGGTACACATGTTTGGATTTTAGCCACTAAGAAAATTCAGGAGCCTTCCTAGAAAGAATGCCCTCAGGAAGTGGCTAAAGTGTTAGAAGACTTTCAGGATGTGTTCCCAGATGATCTACCTGACCAACTTCCACCACTTAGGGACATCTAGCATGCCATTGACTTAGTCCCATGAGCCACCCTACCCAACCTTCCACACTATAGGATAAATCCTACTAAACATTTAGAGTTATAAAGACAAGTAAGGGATCTCCTTAGGAAAGAATTTATTAAAGAGAGTTTGAGTCCCTGTACAGTACCTGCATTACTAACCCCTAAGAAAGATGGCACTTGGAGGATGTGCATTGACAGTCATGCCATTAATATGATCACAACAAAATATAGGTTTCCCATACCCCGTTTGGACGACATGTTAGACATAATGGCCGGAGCAACAATATTTTCAAAGATTGACCTTAAGAGTGGCTATTATCATGTTAGGATTAGACCAGGAAATGAGTGGAAGACTGCGTTCAAGACTAAGGAGGGTCATTTTGAATGGGTAGTAATGCCTTTCGGACTGTCCAATGCTCCTAGTACCTTTATACAGATTATGAATCAAGTCCTACGGTTATTTATAGGAAAGTTTGTCGTAGTTTACTTCGATGACATTCTTATATATGCAGGACCTAGGAGAATCATTTGGACCACTTGAATCAAGTCTATTTAGCTCTTAGGGAAAATAGTCTCTTTGCAAATATCAAGAAATGTGATTTTTTTACCCATAGAGTCATTTTCCTAGGTTTTGTTGTCACACCTGACGGAGTTTCTGCTAACCTCAAAAAGATTAAATCAATTATAGAGTGGCATGTGCCAAAAAGTGATCATGAAGTATGAAGTTTTCATGGCCTAGCTACTTTTTATAGAAGATTCATTTGGGGGTTTAGTACCATAGTTGCGCCAATCACAGATTGCATTAGGAAAGGCCAATTTGAATAGACCAAAGTTGCTGATAGGGCCTTCCTAGACATTAAGAAGAAAATGACACAAGCACCTATCTTAAGATTTCCTGATTTTTCCAAGATTTTTGAGGTCGCTTGTGATGCATCTGGAGTAGGAATAGGTGGAGCCATCCCATAGCTTTCTTTAGTGAAAAGTTAAATGACGCTAAGCTTAGGTATTCCATCTATGATAAGGAGATCTATGCGGTAGTGCAAGCTTTAAGGTATTGGAGGCACTATCTACTACCGCATGAATTTGTCTTGTTTTCCGATCACGAGGCCCTTAGATTCCTTAGTTCCCAGAAGAAGCTGAATCCTAGGCACGCCAAGTGGGTAGAATACATCCAGGCCTACACGTTTGTCTTGAAACACTATGCCAGAACTGAGAATAAGGTTACCGATGCTTTAAGTCGTAGAGCCCTGCTTATGAACTCGATTAGCACTGAAGTTGTTGGATTTGAAAGACTTACAAATGAATATGATAATTGTCCAGACTTTAGTGAAGTTTACCAAGCTTTGAAATTAGGACCATCTAGTGACCACAGTGAGTACACCCTTTTAGATGGTTATCTATTTAAGGAAAACAAGCTTTGTGTTCCAAAGACTTCTCTGAGAGACTTTTTAATTTGGGAAACCCATGTTGGAGGTTTGGCTAGCCATTTTGGAAGAAACAAGACCATATTGATAATTGAGGAGAAATTTACTGGCCAGGCCTTAAGAGACAAGTAGTTTATATTGTTGCCCGATGTAGGACATGTGCGGTTGCCAAACATCAAAGACAAAATACCGGGTTATACACTCCTTTACCTGTGTCGGATTGTCCATGGCAGGATCTTAGCATGGACTTCATTTTAGGACTGCCCAAGATCCTTAGAAAACACGATTCAATCTTTGTAGTGGTCGACAGATTTTCGAAAATGGCCCATTTTATACCCTGCTCCCAAACTTTTGATGCCTCTAGGATAGCCAAGCTTTTTCTCGATCAAGTAGTCAAGTTACATGGGTTACCTAAGACCATTGTTTCTGATAAGGATGTCCGTTTCACAAGCTATTTTTGGAAGACCCTTTGGCACCTACTAGGAACAAAACTAAAATTCTCAACTGCTTACCACCCTCAGATTGATGGACAAACTGAAGTTGTAAATAGAAGTCTAGGGAACTTATTAAGGTACCTTGTTGGAGAGAGTCTGGGAAATTGGGATTTACTTCTACCTCGTGCTGAATTCGCGTACAATAGCTCGGTCAATAGGTCCACTGGTAAAAGTCCCTTTGAGATTGTCCATGGTTACAGACCTAGGAGACCTATCGACCTCATCCCATTACCCACTCACACACGTGTATCTGAGTCTGCCGAGTCATATGCATAGCATCTTAAAAAATTACATAAGAAAATTAGTAAGAAAATTCAAATGAGTAATGAAGTTTATAAGCATGTGGCTGATTCATGTAAATGGATAAAAGAATTTAATGAAGGGGACTTTGTCATGATAAAACTTAGACCTGAAAGGTTTCCACCGGGAACTATGAAGAAATTGCATGCCCGGGGAGCTGGACCTTTCAAAATAATTAAGAAAATAGGATCTAATGCATATGTGTTAGTGTTACCACCTGATTATGGCATTAGTTCCACTTTCATTATTTCTGATCTAAAAGAATTTAAAGATCCGACATTAATTCCTAGTGAGCTTTTTGGATCTCACCCTGCCTTTGAGAGCGAAACCCTACCTAAGTGCCCACCAGCAATTCCACTAGATCAGAGAGACAAGATTGAATGTATCTTAGATGACCAAGTGGTTACTAATAGAAATAAGGGTTATCAGCATTATCTGGTTCATTGGCACAGCCGACCAGAATCTTAAGACTCCTAGATCACCCAAGAGGATCTATAACAAATTGATCCAGATCTATTACAAAAGTACCACAGTCAAACCGATCCTTACTCAACAAGATCGAGTTCCTTCCACCCCGGAGAGAATTGGTGCAGGCACCAGGCTCAGGAAGAGGCTTCAATTGGTACCAAGTTCTTTATGGATAGAAGATTAAGAATTTAAGTCTTGTACTTGTATTTATTTGAATAATTGAGTCATGTTTTATTTCAATTTGGATTTTAAAGTTCAATTAGGCTTTGTATTGAGTCAGGTTGAATAATTGAGTCATGTTTTATTTCAATTTGGGTTCAATTAGACTTTGTATTGAGTCGGGTTCAAGAGCTACTTGAAGTTGGGTTTGAATTAAGCCAGATTAAGTGCAACCAGCTTCACCAACTACTTGGAGCACCAAATCATCATTGGACCATGCCACCTTAGAGGACAAGTCATGCCACTTGGAGGAAAGATCAAGCCACATCACAAGACACCTCACCCATGAGTTTTTGCCCAAATCAAATTCAAATTGAAGGAAGCTTCACTCTTCATGGGATGCCACCTTAAAATTAGGAGTTTGAATTTGTAAATGGGCCATTCCACTTTCTTTGGGACACCCCATAATATTCTCCATGAAAGGTGTTGTATTTTGAATTTGAAAAGGAGCTTAAGGTTTATAAAAGCTCCTAGAATCCTCTTGTAATTGGATGATGAATGAAATGAATTTTTTTTCAAAGAAAGCTTTCTTCCTTTGCTAGCCAAAGACCCTTGAGAGAACGTAAGTGTGAGACCTAGGATACTTAACCAAACAAGCTACTAATCCCTCTTCCAATCCCATTCGGCAATGCATGAAGAACCCTCTTCAAGCCTCTCCAATTTTGACCTTCCCATCTTCCAAAATAGATCATCTACAATGGAGTTCTCCACGCCAATAATTGAAGATGATTCAAGCAAAGGACGCCGAAGAAAGATTACTTCAATCCAAGCCTAAGCCAACACTTCCATTCTTAACTTTCCTCTTCCTTTCTTCCAATCTTCCATCTAAACCTTTAACCTTTCCATCTACCTGTACAGGATCCCCGGGTCTCATGGTTTCCAAGATGAAGGTCTACTATGCCAAAGAATCAGATGCAGGATGCTTTAAAACCTAGAGAAATTCCTTGGCCATTTAAATACTTCATCTTGAGTGTTCCTTACTTCATTTCAGAATATTAATGGCCGGATAACCAATCTTTATAAATCTCTTTCAAATCTGAAATAGGAAATTAAGCTAGCCCTAACCTATGTAGTTTCCTAACCACAAAGGTCTATTTTCTTAATTGCTTTGATAGGTTGTCTTCCTGGTCATGCTTTCCTTATGTCCTTTTCATGAAATTCTGCTTCTTTACATAAAATAGCCGCATGCATATCTGCCTCATCATCATTTAATATCTTTAATTTGTAGAAATGCATCATTCCATATCTGTAACCCATCACAGTCAGCACCTTCTGTGGAAAGACACTCCCCTCGAAGCATCACACCCTTTAACCTATCGCTTGTACCACTCGAAAGAGGAAGGTTTTACCAGGAGTCTTAGATCCTGTAGCATCTCCCACCAGGCCAGTGCCCTGCCAGGTCTCCAGGCATGGTGGCACAACACTCGTAAGAAGCAGTGTCCTGTCGGGGTGTCAGGCCCCGTGGCATGCCACTCACGCTAACTACGGAATGGACGGGCACTTCGTAGTACTTCACCTATACCCATGGCAAAACCCCCCTATAAGGGCTACAGACCCTGTATCCCTCCTCTCAGGAGGAGGGGGGACAGGCCTATGCTCCGTTCACATAAGGCACTCCCAGAGAGCATCAGACCAGGGCTTATGCTCTACTATATGAAATAAGCTTCCATAAGAAGCCCAAAAGGGCCTCTGGCAAAGGTAAGCACAAGTAACAAGTGAAAGCGAGCAGAAACCAGTGCGAGGGAGAATAGGAGAGAGAAGCTTGGAGGCAGGAGGAACATCTGAAGACTCCCCCAAAAGCTCCCCCTGCTTCAGATACCACTGTTTTAGCTCCCACTGCTCTAACTTCTACTCTATCTCTTTGAGAATCCATTGAACATGGAGACCATTTTGGGCTCCGCTAAGGAGAATCTATTTTCCTTGATCGTCCACTGACTTGATTGTCGGGGTGCTCTTGCTGGAATCTTCGACCCGGGTCTTCTCTCTTTTGCCAGACCAGTCGTGCTTGGAGATGCAAGGCTGGACATCCACTCATCGGTGCCATGTAGGAGCTACAGGCCACGACGATCTAGGCGGTAACAATTTCTATCATTATAATACATAATATATTTAAATACATTAATTTTAGTTTTTTAATTTTTATAATATATATTTTATATTAACCATACAATATATATTTACATAATTCATAATCTACATTTTGTAAAAAAAACTTTAAATCTTATACTAAGTTTTTGATAAAAATTTAATAATTATCGAATAACATATTTTAATATAGTAAAGAATGTCAAGAAGGTCGATGCACGTGTCTGGTACCGAAGCATGCCATGATGGTCGAGACACACATTCCGCGCATATGGGTACCATCGACCACAGCATGATCGGGAACTAGCCATGAGCGGCAGCGAGGCATGGAATTTTCGAACACAAGGAGACTGGCATGCGGGCATGGGACAAGGCACGGTCTACCGAAGGGCGCCGATCGTGCGTTAACACAGGGAAGGATGACCTGTCGCTTATCATGCCACAGCATGACGGGGGGCTTGCGAGGGCGAGGGGCGTACCATGTATGATGGGCATGATCCGAGGAGATGTGGGGCACACCCGAACTCGAAACAATATATCATAACATTATCAATGATGTGGCCGGATCGCTGACGTGGAGCAAGAAACCTGACGTGGAGCCCCCATTAGACGCCACGCCGGATTACCGCCACAGGCCCCTTCACCGGGCTGAGCTCCCCAATGCCAATGGGGCCGCCCGTCGAAGCCAGGCTCCATCCCCAGCCAGGTCGGTACCTGCCAGGTCGGGACGCCTAGGTCAGAGCCAAGCTCAAACCCCACCAGAGGCAGACCTCTCGAGCCCGAGCTCGGGTCCCGTGGTCCGGAGTCGAGCTCAAACCTCCTCCACCACGAGGAGCCCCCTCGAGGTCGGGTCCCCTGGCCTGGACGCGCCTCATCCACCTCAGCCAGCCCGAGCTCGGTCAAATCTAGGCCCCTCTGGCCTGGTACTGAGCTCGGCCCCTCTCCGCACAGCCGAGCCACTGCAAGGCGAGTCCCCTGCAAGTAGGTCCCATCTTTCCAGCTCGACCCCCAACACAGGTCAAGACGTCAACCGCCGAGGAAGTAGCACCTCCCATTCGAAGACGGTGGTGGACCCCCCGAGGACCGGGCGACAACACCCACCATGTCACCATTAATGCCCACGGCCGCCATTCACACCAGGAAGAAGGAAATCTCACATCAAGGCACTGTGCCCCCTACCGGCTTGCTGTACGACCGAGAAAAAGATACCAAGGAGCACGATTTTCAAGAACGATGGCACGACAGTCGAGGCCCTGCCGTACTTCCAAGAAGGGCAAATCGAAGGAATGTCAAAGGCTCGTGGAAGCTTCCCCATATACCTAATAAAAAATGCGTGCCATTCACGGTACGACGTCATGTCATACCCATCTGCCAACATGGGAGAACCCCGAGGCAAGCCGCAAAAGAGGACCCAGCTAGTGTAAGCAAAAAGGAGGTAACACTCATTTCTCAATTCCAAGCAAGAACAATACAACCACCACAAATAAAAGAGGAACCAGAGCGACACAAGGGAAGAAGACCAGAGAGGAGGGCAAGACCACCTCGGCCAACACCATTCCAAGCTCGTCCTCATCTTCGACTCGCACTATATTCACTCCTCCTAGCGTGGAGCTCATCCACAGGGGCTCGACCAGGAGAATATGTTCTCCTGGATCGCCATTGACTTGACCGTCGGAGTGCTCCCGCCGGAATCCTCGGCCCGGGTCACTGACGTTGCTTCCTTGCAGGTCCCGAGGCACCGGAGGCGTTCCCACGCGGACGGACGTGACACACCCGACGCCATCAGCAGCTACGGGCCACGATGATCCTGGCAGCAACAGATTGGCGTGCTAGGAAGGGAGGCGGAATGACACTTCCTCTAGTCCAAGCCTTTCTTAGCCAGTCCATTGGGAGGATGGTGACCACCCAGGCAAGGGGAGCTTCTCCCAGCCGTGCGGAGGCATCCCCTTCTCACGAGAACCCGCACGGACCGGAGATGGAAGTCCCTGCCCCGGTTCAGCCACCCCCACTAGAAACCTAGCTGATCGCACTTGCCCAGCAGATGTACACTCTCACTGCGACGATATGCCAGCTCCAACATCAGCACCAGCATCGGTCCCTGGCCACTCTCCAACAGCCAGAGACCCCCGCGGCCCATGCCGCAGCACTCCGCGACAACCTGCGTTCCTTCCACGGGAGGCCCTCACAGCCGCGGGCAGTTACAGACTGATGCAGAACGAAAGCTCTGATACCAAAAATGATGCAGAACGAAAGAGAGAGATGATGCGATGCGGAAATAAATTAAGATTAATTCTTTTTTCTTTTTTTTTTATTTCAGAAATTGGCTTCGACTCAAAGTAAAGTTAAACTAAGTTGAAGGAAACTAGGTAATGATTGAAAGCACAATTTAGAAAAACTAGGTTATCAGAGTAGTTCAGAAGTAACGGATCGCTGGGGGTTGAGAAACTCCCAGACCTAGGGTTTCGCTCTGAACTTTCAATAGGACAGAAATAGAGAGGATAGATGGGTTACCAAACAGACAGTGATCTTCACAGAATTTGGGTGGAAGAACTCTCTCGGGCAGATTGTTGGATCCTCGGATTCGGCTATCTTCGCAATGGATCCTCCAATACTGGTCTTGTGGCTGGGTCGGCTTCTCCTGGACTCAAGATCTGGGAAGAAGAAAAACAAGTGATGGATTCAGAGACTCGGGGAAGGATTTACCAGTTCGAAGAACTTGAAGGCTGATGTCGCTGAGATCCGGATTCTCTTGAAGGCTGATTCGACTCCCTCTGGAAAGAGCTTTGGATCTGAAGTATCCGGACTGTAGCTGGATGCTGGTGGTCGGCCTGGACTTGGAGAGAATGGCCGTGAGAGGGGGGGATATGCTAGGGCTTGGTGGAAAGAGAAAGGTGATGGGCGGCTAGGGTTTGGGAGTGAAGTGGCTAACCTAGGGTTGGGGTTTTGGAGATCTCACACCTCCTCAAGGTTCCTGGGGAACCCGGATTTACTCCCTCACGGAGCTCAACACCTGGATACAAGTACGGAAGAGAGAAAACACAAAGTTTGCTCACAAAAAAATTGGTTTCATTCATCTGATTCTTTTCAAACTTACATGGGGTTTAATTTATAGGCCATTACAAGAGAGTAGGGTTTTACATCTTCCCATTTGGGACTAAAGGAGGGGATCTTCAAATTAGGATATCAATCCCTACTCATATGGCCGGCCAATTAATTCCAAAGTTGATTGAAGCTTCAAAAAGGAAAGTGGGTGGCGCCTCCTTGTCTTGACCTCTAAGAAAATATTTTTTTCCTTCTATGCTTGGCCTTATCTGGAAGTGTTTGGGTGCCTCTTAACCTTGCCCTCCAAGAGAAAATTTGTTGCCTTTTATATCTGGCTTTAGTTGGAATGATTAGGGCGCCTCCTAACCTTGCTTTTCAAGAGAAATCTCCTTCCTTCCATGGCTCAACCCTTTTTGGATACCTCCTTTTCTTTCTCCCCAAGTTATGGCTCCTTCTAACTTTGTTTTGAGTATTTCTGGCAGGTAATGGGCGCCTCCTTGAATTCCTCTCCAAGAGAATTTCTTCCCTTTTATAGTTTGGTTCTTTTGGGAAGTCTTGGGCCACCCCCTTGATTTGTGGACCCCTGGTGGATTTCTCCTCAATTGGCGCATGAAAGAGGGGAGCTGCTATCTGTGGTGTGGGGACCAAAACCTGCTGGATGGAGATGTGGCGCCCCCTGGACTCAGGCATATGGCTGGGAGTGTGGCACCCACTTGCTTGGCCTTGGGAGAAAATGTAACACCCCAGGTTGAAACCCTAGTCCACTACTGAGTCAACATGACTCAATAAAATAAAAAATGCAGGTAATATAGACTCAAGCTAAAATTGAGTTGATCAAGTCAACCCTTATTACAAGCCAAAAAACCTTAATTCTTCGGGCAAGGTTAATCAGTGATCCAGATGGAGCTCTGAAATCTTCTTCTGAGTCTGATGCCCGCACCAATTCTCCCAGGGTGGGAGGAATTCGACCCTGTCGAGTATGGATCAAGTTGGCTCTGGTATCTCTCCAAGAGGTCTGGGTCCAATTCTTGTAATTCTTCTCGGGAGATCCAAGAGTCATCAGAATCTGGCCTTCCTTGCCAGTGGACCAGGTATCTTTGGTATCCTCGATTACGAGTAGAGATAACCTGATCATCCAGGATCTTTTCAATCTGCTCTTTCCTCACAGGCCAGTTTGTTGGTGGACACACAGGGTTGGGTTCACTCTCAAGAGCAGGATTAGGTTCAGAAGGCTCAATGGGAATCACTGCTGGCTCTCTATACTCTACTAGGTCTGTAATGTTGAAAGTGGAGCTAATGCCTAGTTCTGGAGGCAACTCGAGCACATAGGCATTGGATCCTACTCTCTTCACCACTCTAAATGGTCCAGCTCCTCTAGCATGTAACTTTCTAACAGTTCCAGGAGGAAACCGTTCAGGCCTTAACCTAATCATTACATAGTCTCCCTCAATAAAAGTTTTGACTCGCCTTTGAGAATCAGCCAACTTCTTATAAGTTTCATTACTTAAATTTATTTTGGCATGAATTTCTTTATGCAAGTTCTTTACATGCTATGCAAGTGCATCAAGAGACTTGTGTGTGTGGGCTAATAGTGAAATCAGATCAAGTGGTGTGTGAGGCTTGTATCCATGAACAATTTCAAAGGGACTCTAGCCTATAGACCTATTGATCGAAACATTGAATGCAATTTCAGCCCTTGACAAAATACAAATCCCAATTCCTGGTGCTCTCAATCAAACCAAAATCTGAGCCAAAGCCTAGTAAAGGGTCAAGAAAACTAAACTAGACTGACGATGCATTCCTAAAGAATGGACTTTATTCCAAAGGAACCCTAGGCCTAAACCTAACAAACTACGGCTCTCTAGGTTTGACCTTGGGTCGGAGGATGGCATGCAGAGCATGAAAACTTATCATGGGTGCCTAGAAGGTGCCATAAGGTCTTCCAAAAGTAGGTGGCAAACCTAATAGATTCTGACACGTGGTTCACTCTAAAGACTTCGACAAAGTATACTTGGATGGTGTAAGAAGCATTGGAAGTCCTAGAGAAAGGGAGGAGATATGAGGTGGGGTCTCGAATTACCTGTTGACTAAAGGTGGTGACCTGAAGGTTTGAATGGTGATCTATGAGTGTCAACTGGTCATCCTTACGAAAGGAAAAGTTTGCTACTCCCAGGAATGGACCAAAAGATGGTTCGAGGAGTAGCCTAGGACATGTGATTGCAACAGTTAAGGTTTGTTCTCTAAGCAAATAATGATCCACATTCTCAAGAAATGGATTAGAGAATGATTCATGGAAGGGCCTATGGATGATGACCTCAAGACTTGAAATTTGACCTATGGGTGAGGAAAGGTATACTCTATAGAAGGGTAGGTCAATCATGCGAAGGAAGGGGTTTGGGGCCATAAGGAGGACTTCTACAGGACTGGGTGAATCAATCCGCTCAAGACAAGGATGTTCAACTGAGATTACAGGAGAGACCTTAGTGGCTGGGCATGGGACAAGGTCCAATTGTAAGAGGCTTGATTCAGTCATCCTAAGGAGAGGATCTACCATAGGGTGGGCAAACTTAAACAGTTCAGTGCAAAGATATTCAATTGGTACTTGGGGAATGACTGTCATTAGAGGGTACGAACTAATAGCTCGGGCTAACACTATGAGTTCTTCCTGGGGGTATTTGACTAAAGGAACCTGGTTCTCACAAATCTTTTGAATTTCTGAACTAGGTCCTACCCGTTGGTTGCTTTCCAAGGTCTCCTCAGGTAAGGAACCAATAGTATCAATGTCACATTCTTCAAGTTCTTCCCCCTCATATTCATCAACTAGACTCAAGCCAGCATCATATACTTCCTCGATGCCATCTTCAATGGGTTTCGGGTCAGTGGTAATCGGGTCAACTGATTCTAGGCTTGTCATACCTAACTGTTCTTCCTCATTGGTAGGCTTGGGTTCTCCCTCATTAATGTCATCCTTAGGATTCTTACCACTTAGCTGTGCACAAGCCAGTCCTATGCATGGGCACTGACTAGATTTATGGTCTCTTTCTCCACAAAACAAACATTCTTGAGATATAGGAACCTGGGTCACACTGGGTTTCAAACTAGTAGAGACCTTACTTGGGCATGGGTGTGGATCTAAATGGTTTGATCTAGAAGACTTGGGTTGTTGAGTGACTGGTCTAGAATATTGTAAGGACCTTTCATAGACACGATCCACACTATAGATATCATGGTTAGGCTTCCTAAGGTTATGCTCGGGATCACGGTATAAGGTCCTCCTAGGTTCCTGGCATGGGTGAGGTTGGGGCCTATTAAATTTTGGATCAGGGGTCCAATTTTGATGTTTACGTTTCTCAAGTACTTGGACTCGATCCCTAAACTGGGAAAAACCCTCATTCATGTCCTGACTCAATTTGGTCATACTTTTGGTAAGAAAGATTTCTAACCATGGCCTCTAAATCTGGTTGGATTTGACTAGGTTGGTAGGGTACTCCATTCCGGGCAGACATGATGATGCAAGCAAGCACACAGAATGTGACTAGACTAAAGCGACTACTGGCTCACTAGACCTAGAGTCCAAACTAGATGCCCAATCAGAGTGGCAAGCTAGCCTGTAGTAACTCAGGACTCAGCCAGGCAGGTGTAAGGGGAGTGTTAGGTCCCTAAATGCCAATCCTAGACACCAATCAGAGATTGGCCAGGTAGGCGGACCAGCACACAAGCCCTTCGGGATGGAATCCCTGAACCACCGTTCTAGACACTGAGTACAAAGCACACACAGAGTAATCAGACAAACTGACTCAACACTAGCCTTGACCCGACTTGTTGATGTCCCTAGCCCACTAGGGCAAATTAGGTCTAATTAATTTTAAGATTAAAGGCTTAGGTTCGAATGAGTGGGTGGTGGTTTTGGGCTAAGGAGAGGTTATCAACTCCTCCCCTTATCTTAGATGCTCAAATGCCCTTAAGATGAATTAAGTGATGAACACTCAAAAATAATTGAATTGCAGAAACACAAAAATAGAGTTGTAGTAATTTAATTCTCAGAAATCTCACGGATACCAAAAAATCACAGGAAAATTATGCAAAATAGATTCAATTATACTGGTTTCAGCAAAATAAAAATCACCGAATTTGGAGTTACTTGCAGTGAGAAATAATTCCTGCAACAGGGAAATTATGGGTTGAAAACAGAGTACTTCCCCGTTTACAATTCCTGCTACGAAGTTGTAACCCAACGGATCCCCTACACGCCCTAGGAACATCCCGTGGAATGGGAAGAGGAGGTTTGCACCTCGCTTCGTTCCTAGGACCGGACGTCCTGGGGAGTCTACTTCGAGCAGACAAAGTAAAAAGAGAGAGACTCAAACAAGAAATCAAAACAGAAACCCTAGACAGGGCTCTGATACCAAAATTGATGCAGAACGAAAGCTCTGATACCAAAAATGATGCAGAACGAAAGAGAGAGATGATGCGATGTGGAAATAAATTAAGATTAATTCTTTTTTCTTTTTTTTTTATTTCAGAAATTGGCTTCGACTCAAAGTAAAGTTAAACTAAGTTGAAGGAAACTAGGTAATGATTGAAAGCACAATTTAGAAAAACTAGGTTATCAGAGTAGTTTAGAAGTAACGGATCGCTGGGGGTTGAGAAACTCCCAGACCTAGGGTTTCGCTCTGAACTTTCAACAGGACAGAAATAGAGAGGAGAGATGGGTTACCAACCAGACAGTGATCTTCACAGAATTTGGGTGGAAGAACTCTCTCGGGCAGATTGTTGGATCCTCGGATTCGGCTATCTTCGTAATGGATCCTCCAATACTGGTCTCGTGGCTGGGTCGGCTTCTCCTGGACTCAAGATCTGGGAAGAAGAAAAACAAGTGATGGATTCAGAGACTCGGGGAAGGATTTACCAGTTCGAAGAACTTGAAGGCTGATGTCGCTGAGATCCGGATTCTCTTGAAGGCTGATTCGACTCCCTCTGGAAAGAGCTTTGGATCTGAAGTATCCGGACTGTAGCTGGATGCTGGTGGTCGGCCTGGACTTGGAGAGAATGGCCGTGAGAGGGGGGGATATGCTAGGGCTTGGTGGAAAGAGAAAGGTGATGGGCGGCTAGGGTTTGGGAGTGAAGTGGTTAACCTAGGGTTGGGGTTTTGGAGATCTCACACCTCCTCAAGGTTCCTGGGGAACCCGGATTTACTCCCTCACGGAGCTCAACACCTGGATACAAGTACGGAAGAGAGAAAACACAAAGTTTGCTCACAAAAAAATTGGTTTCATTCATCTGATTCTTTTCAAACTTACATGGGGTTTAATTTATAGGCCATTACAAGAGAGTAGGGTTTTACATCTTCCCATGTGGGACTAAAGGAGGGGATCTTCAAATTAGGATATCAATCCCTACTCATATGGCCGGCCAATTAATTCCAAAGTTGATTGAAGCTTCAAAAAGGAAAGTGGGTGGCGCCTCCTTGTCTTGACCTCCAAGAAAATATTTTTTTCCTTCTATGCTTGGCCTTATCTGGAAGTGTTTGGGTGCCTCTTAACCTTGCCCTCCAAGAGAAAATTTGTTGCCTTTTATATCTGGCTTTAGTTGGAATGATTAGGGCGCCTCCTAACCTTGCTTTTCAAGAGAAATCTCCTTCCTTCCATGGCTCAACCCTTTTTGGATACCTCCTTTTCTTTCTCCCCAAGTTATGGCTCCTTCTAACTTTGTTTTGAGTATTTCTGGCAGGTAATGGGCGCCTCCTTGAATTCCTCTCCAAGAGAATTTCTTCCCTTTTATAGTTTGGTTCTTTTGGGAAGTCTTGGGCCACCCCCTTATTTGTGGACCCCTGGTGGATTTCTCCTTAATTGGCGCATGAAAGAGGGGAGCTGCTATCTGTGGTGTGGGGACCAAAGCCTGCTGGATGGAGATGTGGCACCCCCAGGACTCAGGCATATGGCTGGGAGTGTGGCACCCACTTGCTTGGCCTTGGAAGAAAATGTAACACCCCAGGTTGAAACCCTAGTCCACTACTGAGTCAACATGACTCAATAAAATAAAAAATGCAGGTAATATAGACTCAAGCTAAAATTGAGTTGATCAAGTCAACCCTTATTACAAGCCAAAAAACCCTAATTCTTCGGGCAAGGTTAATTAGAGATCCAGATGGAGCTCTGAAATCTTCTTCTGAGTCTGGTGCCCGCACCACAGACCCCCGGGGTACCTATCAAGCCCCAGGGAAGTGATGGCGAGCCAGCTCCACCGAAGAAGAAAGCTGCTCACCGCATCTTGGCCGGGGGGCACCCCAACCCCCCAAAGACCGGAAAGGCAAGGCTCCCCGCCATGGGCGCCGCGCCTCCGCATCACCATCTCCGCCACCTCAACGGAGGGATCCACAGACGAGGCCATCAGGCGCATGGCAGAGAAGCGTCTGGAGGAGCATGATCGCAAGTTGGAGGAGTTTGCCTGCCGATTCGCCAACTTGCCTGGCTCCACTAGTGAGCCAGCGGGCTATGATGCCCGCCCTCCTTTCTCCTAGGAGATCCAAACGGAGCCAATTCCTTGTCGGTTCCATATGCCGCAGGTGGATCCCTACGATGGGACCACCGACCCCCTGGACCACCTGGAAAGCTATCGGGCCCTCATGAGGGTCTACAGGGTCACTGACGCCCTTTTGTGCATCACCTTCCCCGCTACCCTTCGGAAGGCTACTCGAGTGTGGTTCACTCGCCTTGAGCCGAAAAGTATCAGTTCTTTTGCCCAGCTGAGACAGAAGTTCATGACCCATTTTGATGCCTGTTGGAAGATGCCACGCAAGGCAGATAGCCTCTTCTCCATCAGGCAGCAAGACCATGAGCCGCTACAAGACTACGTGGCCTGCTTCAAAGCTGCTGCCTTGGAGATCTATAGCCTGGAGGAGCCAGTGGCGATGTTGGCTCTGAAGTGAGGGCTCAGGACTTCTCGCCTGACCTACTCACTTGACAAGAAGCCCTCGAAGACCTACGCCGAGCTGCTCTTCCGGGCTCAGAAGTACATTCGCGCCGAGGAGTCGAATCGCACAAGGCGGGAGCTTGACGGGAAGCCACTAAGGAGGCTGGCACCCACCGAGAAGCCTGAAGCATGGAGGCCGGGACCGCCAGCTCAAAGCTCCCGACCAGCGCCAAGGCCAAGGAATGCTCCTGTCCCTTAGGAGAACTTCACTCCCCTTCTCGCCCCAAGAACGAAGATCCTCATGGAGATCGAGGACGAGACTTATCTGAGGCATCCTCGATCGCTGAAGCCATCCTTCACCCGTGACAAGATGAAGTAATGCCACTTCCACCATGACCATGGGCACAACACTAAGGAATGCTGCAACCTCAAGTGGGAAATTGAGGAGCTCATTAAGAGGGGCTACCTCAAAAAATATGTGGGGGGCAGACCTCAACCAGAGTCCTAGGTGCTCGTTGCTCTCCCACCAGCTCTAGCCATCGACAACCGCCCCACCAAGAAGCCGGTGGCCATGATCTCCTGGGGAGCGGGGCGCGCGTCCAAGAGAACCCGGGGGGCAGGGAACTCTAAGAATGTACTCCCCTTTATGAGGGAAGGGGATAATGAGGAGAAAAATATAAATAATGATGCTGTGGTCATTGAGATGACGATCGTAAAGCATCCTGTAAAGCGCATCATGGTAGATAGTGGAAGCTCTATGGATGTACTTTTTTACGATGCTTTCTCCCGGATGATTCTCTCCCCTACTCAGCTCAAGCTAGTGTACACTCCCCTTGTTGGTTTTATGGGAGACTCTACTAGAGTAGAGGGGGAGATCACTCTCCCAGTCACTGCAGGGACCCCGCCTCGGTAGAGTACCGTCATGATGATGTTCACGGTTGTCAGGCTTTCTTCGCCCTACAACGTGATCTTGGGCTGACCTGGGCTCAACCTCCTCGACGCTGTCATCTCGACCAAGAGGTTGCTTGTCCAATTCCCAACCCCTTACGGCATAGGGGAGATGAGGGGTATGCCCCAGCCAGTGCAGCACTGCTTCCAGACCCTCCCCGGGGCCCAGGTGCCCGAGGAGGATTCCAGGGCAGACGAGCTCGACCAGAGGGCCCAAGACCCTAGAGGAGGCCCGGCTGAGCGCCTGCTTTCCCACCAGCTCGGAGACGACCCGGCAAAAACCATGTAGATCGGAACCTAACTGCCCGAGGAGGATAGGGCTCCGCTATTGGAGTTCCTGCGAGCAAACACAAACGTGTTCACCTGGACAGCGGTCGACATGCCAAGTATTCCCCCTGAAGTCATCACCCACAAACTTAGTGTTGATTCGAAGTGCAGGCCAGTTCGATAGAAGAAGAGAAGCTTTGCCCCGGAAAAGCAAGCGGCCATCAACGAAGAAGTTGAGAAACTCCTCACCACCGGATTCGTCCGAGAGGTGCAATACCCAAGCTGGCTAGCGAATGTGGTGATGGTGAAGAAGAATAACGGCAAATGGAGGATCTGTGTAGACTACACCGACCTCAACAAGGCATGCCCGAAGGATGGCTTCCCTCATCCAAGGATAGACCAGCTGGTGGATGCCACTTCAGGGCACAGGCTACTCTCCTTCATGGATGCATTCTCCGGGTACAATCAGATTTGGATGCACCCAGAGGACGAGGAGCACACCGCCTTCATCATTGACCGGGGGACATACTGCTACAGAATGATGCCCTTTGGCCTAAAGAATGCTGGGGCCACGTACCAACACCTGGTCAATAAGGTCTTCAAGGACCAGATTGGCTAGAACATGCAAGCGTACGTGGATGACATGCTCGTCATGAGCAAACCAAGCTCGAACCACATTGCCGACCTCGCTGAAGCTTTCCACAACCTCTGGAAGCACCAGATGAAGCTCAACCCGGCAAAGTGCACCTTCGGGGTGGCGGCCAGGAAATTCCTTGGCTTCATGGTCACCCGGAGAGGCATCGAGACGAATCCGAAGAAGGTCCAAGCAATCCTGGACATGGAGCACCCTACGTCCAAGAAGCAGGTTCAGCATCTGATGGGAAGGATCGTAGCCCTGAGCTAGTTCATTTCGAGGTCAGTTGACCGCTGCCTCCCCTTCTTCAAGGCGCTGCGCAAGATGCATGACTTCACTTGGACTAAAGAGTGCCGGATAGCCTTCGAAGAGCTAAAGGAGTTCCTGACCTCCCCGCCTCTGCTGTCTAGACCCGAAGAGGGAGAAGAGCTCCTGCTCTACTTGGCGGTCACCCCGGGGGCCGTCAACTCAATCCTCGTCCATACAGACCAGGACGGAATGCAAAAGTTGGTGTACTACACCAGCAAAATACTCCATGATGCAGAGATCAGGTATACCCACTCCAAAAAATTCATTTCTGCACTAATAATGTATGCTAAGCACCTCAGGCCCTATTTCCAAGTGCATCCCATCGTAGTTGTGACTAACCAGCCACTGAGGACCATGCTAAGCCATCCCGAGACTTCCGAAAGGTTAGCCAAATGGTCCCTGATGCTGAAAGAGCATGACATCGCATATCGGCCAAGGTCATCGCAGAAGGCCCAAGTCCTAGCCGACATCGTGGTCGAATGCACAGGGTTTCCCGAGGAACTAGAGCGGATGGTCCCGAAGAGCCAAGCCGAGCTGCCCCGCTGGAGGACCCCTGGATCCTCCACGTGGACGACACCTCCAATTCATGCAGGAGCAGAGCAGGCCTCATCCTTGCCAATTTTGATGGAGTGTGCGCTTCGCTTCAAGTTCCCCGCCACAAACAACCAAGCGGAGTACGAGGCACTCCTCGCGGGCCTGAAGGTGTCTCACGAGTTGGGCGTACAAAACCTCAAGGTCTTCACCGACTCCTAGCTGGTTGCTGGATAAGTCTCTGGGGAGTACAAGGCTTGAGATCCCCAGATGATGAAGTACCTGGAGAAGGTCCGTTCGAGCGCGGCAGGCTTCCGCTACTTCCGCATTTTCCATATTCCTCGTGGAGAGAATGCTCATGCGGACGCACTGTCAAGGCTCGCGACCCTACTGGACTCATCCTTAGGGCATGCCTACATCGAGTATCTCGAGAGCCCGAGCTATGAAAACCCCGAAGAGGTGCAGCAAGTAGCTCCCGAGCCGAGTTGGATGGACAAGTATGTCAGGTACATCCAAGACAGCCTACTACCGGAAGACTGCAAGAAAGCTGGCCTCGTCAGAAGGCAGGCCACCCACTTCATCTTGATGGACGGCCAGCTTTACCACCGATCCTATTCTTATCCTCTCCTGAAGTGTCTCAGGCCCGCAGAGGCAACCTTCGTACTCCAAGAGATACACGAAGGCCTATGTGGAAATCATGTAGGAGGTAGGACCCTGGCATACAAGGCCCTTCACCAGGGATATTTCTGGGAAACAATGAGTGAGGATGCCGCTGACTTCGTCAAAAGGTGTGACAAGTGCCAGCACCACTCCCACATTTAGCGCCTACCGGCTACGCCGATCTCCCAGCTATCATCTTCCTAGCCTTTCGTGCAATGGGGGATGGACATCCTGGGACCGTTCCCCACTGCACCAGGGCAGCAAAATTTCCTGCTGGTGGCGATCGACTACTTTACCAAATGGGTTGAAGCAGAGCCACTAGCTCAGATCACAGAGACCAATGTCCGCCAGTTCTTTTGGAAGTCTGTCATCTGCTGTTTCGGACTCCCCAACTGCGTCATCACTGACAACGGGCGACAATTCAACAACCGAGAGTTCGAGGGGTTCTGCACCGAGCACGAGATCCAGCATCGGTTCACCTCGATCGCCCATCCCTAGACAAATGGGGAAGCCGAGGTCACCAACCGAACCATTCTTCAAGGACTCCACACCAGGCAGGACCAAGTGAAGGGAAGATGGGCGGAAGAACTTCCAAGCATCCTGTGGGCCTACCACACAATGCCCAGGATGGCAACGGGAGAAACGCCTTTTAACCTCATCTTCGGGTCTGAAGCGATCATTCCACTGGAGCTCGGTGTGCTCACGCTCCACGTACAGCAGTATGATGAAGCACAGAACTCGACACACCTTCTCCTCAACTTAGACCTCCTCGAAGAAACAAGAGACAAAGCTCGGCTCTGGATGGTAGCATACCAGCAATGGGTCGCCCGGTACTACAATGCACGAGTCAGGTAGAAGGCTTTCCGACCTGGCGACCTAGTACTGCACCGAGCAGAAGCGTCCCAGCCCCGGGAGAGCGGCAAACTCTCACCGAACTGGGAGGGCCCTTACAAAGTGGCCAAGGCCCTGTCGCAGGGGGCCTACTACTTAGAAAACTTGGATGGCGCCAGGTTCCCCCAGACCTGGAACGCTTGTAATTTGAGGAGATACTATCAGTAATGTAAGTATTCCCTCCATGAGAAATAAAGATTTCCTTCCATAACATGATTTATCTGCCTTGCAGGTACCAAAGCCCAGAGAAGAGTACTCTAGCATGAAGACCTGGGAAGCCCCCAGGCACCGGCGAGCCCAGCTCTCTGGCATCAAAAGACCGGACGACCTCCGGCACCGGCGAGCCTAGCTCCCCGGCATCAAAAGACCGAACGACCTCCGGCACTAGCAAGCCCAGCTCCAAGATGCCAGCCCAAGACCGGAGCTCAGATCTCCGGCCAAGGGAATTCTCTCAATCGCTACGCCTACGAGCCCAACTCCAAGGCGCCATCTCAAGTTCACAACGTCTTCGAGCCAAGCCCCAAGACGCCTGCTCAAGGCCGGAGTTCAGACCTCCGGCCAAGGGCACCCCCGAGCCATGCAACTCATCATCGACAACGCCCCCGGATTCGGTCCCATGATGATAGCCAAACCCGAGCCCTGTCCTCCGCCAGGTCTGCTCCCGCAAGCCCAGGATGCCTAGGCCAGAGCCAAGCATGAGCTTCCACCCAAGGTGGACCCCTCGAGATCAGGACCTGTGGCTAGGAGTTGAGCCTAGCCTCCTCCACCGCGAGACACCCCTCCGAGCTCAGGTCCCCTGGGCTGGACAGCATCGTCGCCAATCAAAGACCGGATCCCACGACCCTCCGGCACAAAAGACCTGGGAAGCCCCCAGGCACCGGCGAGCATAGCTCCCCGGCATCAAAGCCCAGAGAAGAGTGCTCTGGCACAAAGACCTGGGAAGCCCCCAGGCACCGGCGAGCCTAGCTCCCCAGCATCAAAGACCGGACGACCCTCCGGCACCAAAGACCGGACGACCCTCTTGCACCGAGGAGCCCAGCTCCCCGGCAAAGGACCTGGAAAGCCCCAAGGCACTTAGTGCCTCCGAGCCCAACTCCAGGATGCCAAGGCCCAGAACTCAGATTTCCGGTGCTGTAATTCTCAAGCATCAACGTCCTTGGAACTGGCTCTGAGACACTAAGGTTCAAGACTCAGGCTTTCGATATCAGGGACCTCAGCCGTCGACACCGCTGAGCCTAGCTCCAAGACGGCGACCACTGAATTGTGCCCCTAAGCAGCCGAGTCCAAGACCAACATTCATCGGCGACGTGACCTCAAGCTCAACGCCGAGTCAATGCCAGTTGAAGTTCCTGACTCCCATCTCGGACCTCCCTACACTAAAAAGAAAGAAGTAGCAAAGAAAGGGAAGGGAAGAGAAAGAAGGGACATTCCACATTACAGATGATGGAGACACCATGATTACAAAAGTGCATTTCATTACTGGAAGAGTTGATTACACTATCTACTGGGCCCCGACAGGCCAGGTGACCCGGTCAAGAAAAAGAAAAGACAAAAGGAAAATACAAGTATAAGAAGAAAAGGGAAGGAATCCTATCCTAAGCAGCCGGCTCCTTCTCCGGACGTTGTGCAGCTGTGACCTCTCCCTCCTCCACCTCCGTCACTTGGGCATGCCCCTGGGCGACCACCGCTGGAGGAGTAGGTTCAACTACTGAAGCCGCTAAGATCGGATTAGCAGCCCCCGTTGATGTCGGCTCCTTGAGGCCGGGCGCCACCGAGGTCGCTGGGATGCTAGCCTTGACCGGAGCAGCCTCCTGCCCTGCTGCCACCATCGTCGTTGCAGAGGAAGCCTTCTTCCCCGGAGTCCGAAGCGCGGCCAACCGCTCCTCAGATAGAATACCCCTCAGTTGCTGGCGGCAATAGGCGAACCCCTTAGCAAAGTAGTATGTTGCCGCCTCCTTGAAATCTTTGAGGTACTCAGGAGAAGCTTTGAAGGCAGCCACCACGCCGGCGACGACCCTTCGGGCACCCTCCGCCTTGCTCCTTTCGGTGGCCACCAGGTCCTCAGCACGCTCAGCCTGACGGATTGCCGTCGCCATTCCCTTCTCGGCAGCCTCGGTGGCATGGCTGGCAGCAGCAGCTTTCTTCTCGACCTCAGTAGCCCTCCCCTCAGCCTCAGTGGCCCTCTTCTCCGCAGCCGCCACCTTCCTCTTGGACTCAACCCGGAGCTCCTTCAGCCGAGTTCTCTTTGACTCCAGCTCATTTTTTAGCTCCTTCTTCATCCAGACGAGGTCGCCAACCTCGGCCGCGAGGCCCTTATTTCTAAGGTGAGTGTCCTTAGTGTCTTGGCTCTTCTCTCTCGCCTCGGCCCGCAGAGATTCGAGCTCAGCCAGTCGCTCCTTCTCCCCTCTAGCCCAATGCCGATAGAAGTCCCAAATGAGGAGAAGCTCTCTGCCTTGCTACATCGAGGAAGGGGTGTCAGCTATCAGGTAAGAAGAAAAAGAAGCGACTTGGAGAAGCAACGACGAGCGGAGGACTTACAGCATAGAGGTTCGTGAACGTCGCGCTGATGACATTGCCCAGAAGCCTCCCGCTTCCATCTCGCTTGTCGCAAGACTGGATGGAGAAGTCCATCATCCGCTTGGCGAGGTTGGGGTCTTTAACCAGAGAGACGTTCGGCCCCAATTTGAAGGGGACCCTCCGGTAATCTCGGGCCCTGGTCCCCGCCAGCTCAGTTCCTTCATCGATAGGTGGTGCCCTCGGCACCAGTTGCGGGACTGGAGCTGCATCAGACCGCACCTGGGATGTCGGCTTGATCTCTTCTGGGTCCTCCTCCTCGATGTTGATGACCTCCGGGATGGGGGGTGCCGACCTGGCAGCAGCAGCAGCCGATCTCACGTGGGCCACAATCTCGGGCTCGGGCGTCGCCACCAGCTCATGCTGCCAGGCAAGTGCGGGAACGGGCTCGGTCGCCCTTTTTCGCCGTCATTCCTGAACCGGTGCATCCGCCCCGGCCTGCACCGGCCTCACCCCATCCTCAGCTTGAGCCCTCTTCGGAGCGGGCTCACCTACCTCAGCAGCCTGCTCTTGTTCCTCAGAAAACGAGAGCAGCTTATCCATCGAAAACTTCATTTCTGTACCAGAGGGAACGAGGTCAGTCCAACAGTAGCAGCAGCAAAAAAAAAAATGGAGAAAGAAAAATAGATAAGAAATGAGGGGGGGTGGTCAAGTTGAACTCACCCGACTCCTGCGCCGAGCTGATCCCGGCCTCGTGAAGATTCTGCTCCGACAGCAAGACCTCCAGTGATGGGATCTCGGCCGATCTGAGCAGGTCATACATGTCGAGGTCGGCAGCTTCGACGGTGGAGTTCCTATTCGGAGATATATCTAAGTCGCTCCAAACCCAGTCGATCCCCTCTACGGAGGCGAAAAAGAACCTGCTCTTCCATCCTTTGATGGAAGAGGGGAGCACAAATCTAATGCCTCAAGGGCGGGAAGAAAGGGATCACCACCCGTCCTCGGTAGGGTGGTGTTTCAGGGTGAAGAAGGCCCTAAACAAGGAAAAACGGGCAAAAATTCTGTGGAAGTGGCACAGAACGATGAAACAAAATATCGTTCTGATGGCATTGGGGACCAACTGGACCGGGACAAGCCGGTAGCTGGCCAAGAAAGAAAGGAAAAAAGGGTGCATAGGGAGGCAGAGACCCCCAGCGAAGGTCTCCTCGTAGAAGGTGATCTACCGAGGACCATTGGAAGTGACTCGCTCTCCGGGACGAGGAACGGAGAGCTGGATAGATTCGGGGATGCTGTAAGCCTCCCGGATGAACGCAAGGTCCTCAGCGGTAATCACCGAGGTGATCCCTCCTGGACCTGACGATCGAGAAGACTCAGGCTCAGAGAGAGGAACAGAAACAGAAGTAGAAGTAGGAGCAGGAGCAGGAAGAGAAGCCAAGCGAGGAGGAGGAGAAGACCCGGGTTCCCTAAAGGACACCGGGCCATAGAAAGGCCTTCTACTGAACTCGTACCTCGCCGCCTCCATCTCCTCGTCGAAAGAGGAAGGAGTCTTCAGCCGGGAAGGTCCGGCCTTAGCCTGGCAAGAGGGACGAAAGTTAGGCCCGAAGCGGTCCATGGAAGAGAAAGAAAGAGAACAAGGCAACTCCTAAATAACGACAAGGAGGAGGCGAACGGAAGAAGACCTATGGCGACTTCTGACAAGCAAGATGGAAGAGCTAACCTGCTGGAACTCAACGAAGATGCCGGTGGCCGGAGAAGAAGAAGAGGGAGGTTTCGTGCGACTCCAGGTGCGAAAAATTTGAAAGAGGTATGTTCTGAAAGGACTCACCCATCCCTTCGAGACAACCTGCATCCGACCGTACCATTACGGCTTCTCCAAAAGTCACGCCACGTGTCGCCGATCAACGGAGCCAGTGCCCCCATCTGACTGCAGCCGCTTCAGCTTTCGTGCCCGCCATAACTGCTCCCAAGACGTGGCCACGCGGCACCCCCGCACAGGCTCAACGGCCCGCTGGGCGAGACGCCGCCGATATCGATCATTATTGCACCAGATTTCCCAGCTTTCCATGTCAGCGCAACGCGACAACGGACCTCGGGAGTGGGGGGCAAATGATGTGGCCGGATTGCTGACATGGAGCAAGGAGCCTGACGTGGAGCCTCCATTGGATGCCATGCCGAATTACCACCATAGGCCCGTTCACCGGGCTGAGCTCCCCGATGCCAACGGGGTTGCCCGTCGAAGTCGGGCTTCATCCTCCGCCAGGTCAGGACACCTAGGTCTGAGCCGAGCTCAAACCCCACCAGAGGCAGACCTCTCAAACTCGAGCTCGGGTCTCGTGGTCCGGAGTCGAGCTCAAGCCTCCTCCGCCATGAGGAGCCCCTTCGAGGCCGGGTCCCCTGGCCTGGGCGCGCCTCATCCACCTCAGCCAGCCCGAGCTCGGTCAAAGCTAGGCCCCTCTGGCCTGGTACCGAGCTTGGCCCCTCTCCGCACAGCCGAGCTGCTGCAAGGCGGGTCCCCTGCAAGTAGGTCCCATCTTTCCAGCTCGGCCCCCGACACAGGTCAAGATGTCAACCGCCGAGGAAGCAGCACCTCCCATCCGAAGATGGTAGCGGACCCCCCGAGGACCGGGCGACAATACCCGCCACGTCACCATTAATGCCTACGGCCACCATTCACACCAGGAAGAAGGAAAGCTCACATCAAGGCACTGTGCCCCCTACCGGCTTGCTGTACGACTGGGAAAAAGATACCAAGGAGCGCGATTCCCAAGAGCGGCGGTGCGACAGTCGAGGCCCTGCCATACTTCCAGGAAAGGCAAATCGAAGGAATGTCAGAGGCTCGTGGAAGCTTCCCCAAATATCTAATAAAGAAGGCGTGTCGTTCACGGTACAACGTTACGTCATACCCATCTGCCAATATGGGAGAACCCCGAGACAAGCCGCAAAAGAGGACCCAGCCAGTGTTAGCAAAAAGGAGGTAACACTCATTTCTCAATTCCAAGCAAGAACAACACAACCACCACAAAGAAGAGAGGAACCAGAGCGACACAAGGAAAAAAGGCTAGAGAGGAGGGCAAGACCACCTCGGCCAATACCATTCCCAGCTCGTCCTCATCTTTCACTCACACAATATTCACTCCTCCTAGCGTGGAGCTTATCCAGAGGAGCTCGACCAGGAGGATCTGTTCCCCTGGATCGCCACTGACTTGACCGTCGGAGTGCCCCCGCTGGAATCCCCAGCCCGGGTCACTGACGTTGCTTCCTTGCAGGTCCCGAGGTACCAGAGGCGTTCTCAGACGGACGGACGCGACACACCCGACGCCATCAGCAGCTACGGGCCACGACGATCCGGGCGGCAACAATTAATATAACAATATATATTAAGTTTTTTTCAATTAATATAATTAATTAATAAACTCAAAAATTAATGTATAAAATTTTATATACTAGTAATTTTAATATAATATATAATTAAATTATATAATTTTTTATTTATTAATTAAATAATATATATTTAATTTTAAATAAAAATTAAAAAAATTTATTGATGTTAAAATCATCTATATCAAAAACAATTTTAGGTACTGATAAAATGGTACCCTTGCTAGTAAAGATTTAGTTTTATGTTTTATCGACCTAGTTTGATGAGGTTGTGATTTAGTAAAGATTGCTATACCATGATTTTTTTTTATATATATAAAACAGGTAGGAAAAGGTCAGGTATCGATTAGAATCTTTTACGTGTTCATTTGACTATCACATTAAATGTTCATTTGACTATCACATTAAATGCTTCTCAGAAATTCGGAAGCAAATGGCTTCATGCGGCTTCCCACTATTCCCCTGACAAGCATTTAATGCATTATGCATTTCAGTGGCTTTTCACCAAAGTCCTTCATGAGGCTCGCCACGACACTCACCAAAAACAAGCCCCAAGTGGCAGCCAAGAACATTTTATTCATGCCACACAAAAAGGTTACGCAGTCCGGGAAACCAAGTTGCGGTCTTAGCATTAATCGCGGCTCATGGCGCTCCTCATCGTGGCGCATGCTGGAAGAGGCATTTTGTGCGGAATGGGTGGCTAGGAATGCTCAAGGCGCTAATCAGACGGTGGACACTAACGCCGACTCGTTAAAAAACCACCAAACACTATTTAACATCCAGATTTGCGGCAGGATTGGATAGTTGCCCGAGCTTCACACGAGGAAAACATACATTTTTTATGCAAACTATTCTTCATTTCGACGGGGATTCGGTCACCAACCGAGGCCTATTTCTTGGGACAACAGGGAGCAGTAGCGAGAGCAGCCATCGGAATTTATTTTTATTTTATTTTATTTTATTTATTATAAATTTGAAATAGAGAGGAAAAAAAATATCAATTTAATCCATGCATAACTAAAGACCTTTCATCCTGAAAGAAAAAAAAAAAAAATTCTTTTAACATATTTATTTTTTTAATATTATATATTACTTTTATTCTATTGACATTTATTTTTAAATTTTACTTGTGTCATATTTTCTTGCATGAATTAAATTTTTAACAATTTATTCTCTAAAAGAATATAACGTGATTTTAACATGATATGGTTCGTACTTGAATAGGAGATAAATTATATTAAAATTAATTAATTTTTTTATATGGAGTTCGAATAATCTATATTCATAAAGGGATGGATTGTGATCCAGCGATACGATTCATACTTATATAGAGATAAGTTACATTTAAAATCCAATTAAGTACAATCTCTTTGTACAAATGAATGCCAAAATCTGTTAACATGAAGAATGAATTCTTAATCCCTGAGATGTGGCTTAATTATCTTTAGGATTAATTTATTCTGTAAATTAGTTTTTAGAAGTTTGTAATTAAAATATTTTGATTTTTTTTTCTACTTCCTTTGTTAAACAATTATCCTAAATTTTGAAGGATATGATCTCTACTCATCTTAGCTATATGATAGTGAGTTAGGTTTTTATTTTTGGCTGCCCTATAAATTTTAGCATAATTTCCAAGATCTAGGCATGAGTATTTTTTGAATAATAATAATAATAAATTATTAAATTTTCTAATTTTATTCTATTTACCGCTTTCTTTAATTTTATTACCTCCTTTAATTATTATTATTTTATTTTTAATTACTTTATTTTCTAGATTATCTTTTATTCCTGTTAGCATAAAATAGCAAAAAAATATATTTGCTTCCTTCTTTCACAAGTTGATTCCTAACTTAATTTAAGTTTTCCTTTTAATTTAGCTATCTTAAATATTCAAAAGAAAAGAAAAAAAAAAAAGACACTTTTCCATCATACTTAATTAATTTAAAAAATAAAAAATCTAAAAACTTTCCACTTTATTTGGATATGTATTTTATTTGCATTGCATCTTATTAAAATACTCTAAGGACATTAACTCATAAATAAGATAAGGTAAAAATTTGATTTCCTTTCCTTGGTCCACAAACCATCTCCCTTCGTATTGCATAAACTCAAATCATTTGTTGACTCTAGTCTTGATTTTGATGATTGACAAAATAATTAAGTATATATGAGTAATAATTATGTATTTTAGTGTGTTTATTAGATTAAGTACTCATATCAGTTGAAAGAACAAAATGCTTGTATTTCAGTTGAAGAAATCATTTAAATTCATGAAATTTTAAGTTATAAGGACTTTGGAATATAAAGAAGACTTGGAAGGACTTAAAATTTGATTTTGGAGAAGTTTCAGCACAAGTACACTCAAGTGTCGACTTATGAAATGTCAAAGTGTCAAATCAAGGCCCGAGAACAAGAAAAATACAGAACTGTGTCAATCCAGAATTTTTGTCTTGAGTTAACCTGTCAAGTGTCAACTCACCAGTCAAGTATCGACTCATGAAGAAATCAAGTGTCGACTCACCAGATTCAAGTATCGATACTTGGTGTAACGGGTAGTTTTTTAGAAGTACAGAATTGATTCCAATTTGCTTCAAACAGTTAGTTTTTTATCTCCAACATTCATAAATGGTCATCTATAGTTTAGAGAGCTATATAAACACCAAAAATCAAATGGGAAAGCAATCCTTTGGTGAGATCATTGAATATCCTTCAAGGATACAAGAGTTGAGTGGTTCAAGCCTTCAAGCTTCCAAAGATAAGAGAGTTGATCCAAGTCCACAACATCAAGCTTCATTTAGAGGCTTTAACAAATTGGAGATAAGCTTCTTCAACATCATCCAAGGGCTTCAAAGAGATATTTGCTTTATTTTAGAAAGCTTTATTATATTATTTACTTTTATTCTTACATTATTGTATCAAGATTTTTGGTGAGCCTTGGAAAACCAAAAAGATTGTTGGTTAGCCTTTGTGTAAAATCAACATAGGTTGTTGGTGATCCGGTAAAATCAACATAGATTGTTGGTGAGCCCGTAAAATCATCGAAGGTTGTCAGTTAACCTAAGTTATAAAACCAATAAGGAGTTTTGACTTGTGAGCCCGGAAAAATAAGTTGGGTTTTGATTAGTAAGCCTGAAAAACTAATCGACTGTAATCTTAGTGATTATAGTGAAATATCCAAGAAAAACATGAAAAATGGATGTAGGTGCCTTGGAGTGCACCGAACCACTATATATTCTTATGTTTATGATTACTCTTATTTATTGCTTATTTACTCTTGTATTTACTTCGTTAATTCCGTTGCAAATTTTCATTAAGCACACAAACACTTTGGCAAAATATAAGCACTTGATTTGAATTGGCACATAGTTATTTTATATCCATTGAAATAGTTCAAATAATTTTTAAAACACAATTCATCTCCCCTCTTGGGTTGCATCATCACTGGGCAACATTTGGTATCAGAGCCCGGAACCCAAAATCGTTGATATCTAGACTTGGTGCTTTGCAAAGAATCCAATAATTTTGAGGTAAAAGATCATGGCAGTCCTAAAAGGTGCTTGTTTTGCTATAGAACATATAACTAATAGACCACCATTTTTCAATGGCACTAATTATACTTTTTGAAAAACTTGCATGTGATATATTCAATCTATTAGTTATTATCTTTGAAAAGTTATAGTTAATGATCCTCATATTCCTTTCATTTTGGTTAATGGCATTTTCATTTCAAAGCTCAAAGAGGATTGGAATGAATATGACATTAAGCAATTTGAAATTAATGCTAAAGTAATGAACTTGCTTTATTGTGCATTGAACCGTAATAAATTCAATAGGATCTCCACATGCACATTGACGAATGAGATATGGGACCCACTTGAAATTACTCATGAGGGTACTCTTCAAGTAAAAAGTACTAAAATTAATATTCTTGTTCATTCTTTTGAAATGTTTCAAATATTGCATTTTGAATCTATATCTAATATGTATACTAGATTTATGACTATTATTAATGAATTGAAAAGTCTTGGCAAGGTCTATACTAATGCTGATTTAGTTAATAAAATTCTTAGAAATGAAGTTTTTAAAAGGTGACTATACAAGATAATTTAAAGAAGTAGACCTACTACATTTTGGACTAAATGATAAAAAAAGGATTATACATATTGATAAATTATAAACATTTTCTTTCATAATTAAAAATGTAGTTAAATATTTGTTATAAATGTTGCATCTATTGCTTTGAAAATTATTTCAACTGATTAATTAGAATCAAGTTTAGATTAATAGTCATTTGTTGTAATCATGAACTTTTTGATGTTGATGGATTTTATGCTCTCATGATTAAACTCATGATTATTAGACTTTCACTTGATTTTGATTAATATAGTTTTAAACTATTTTCAAGTAAAATGTGGTAATGAAATGTATATATTTTTGGCATCTATGCTTAAGTTAGAAATGATTTGGATCAAAACTAGAACTAGTAGTTAAGGATGACATTTAAGAAGAAGGTATGCATATTGAAAAATCCTTAATCCAGTAGCTAGACTTAATATCATATTACTCTAGCATTTGTATGGATATCAAATCCCTTCAAATGAATTTGAAATCATATTAAATTGAATCTTTAAAATGTTAATCCCCTATATTTTGAAAATCTTGTATATTTTAAAAATTTAAATCTTTGATTTTAGACTTAGTATTTATGTTCATATCTCAAATTGTTTGAAGTTATGATGCTTGTGCTTTCATATTTTTTTTCCTCAATGAATGCATATTTTTAAGGGAGAATAATATTTAGGGGGAGCATCCAAATATTTGTTGTCATATATGATGCTTTCAATATTTTTTTGATATCATACTTTTTTTATATTGCTCTATTACGCCTTTTCCTTGCATTCAAATCTATTTTTTTTTAGGGGAGTTACATTCAAATGCTATCAAGATTTATGTTTTGTATATGCATGTTATTTTTGTGGTATCATGTTCAATTATGTTGACTCTGGTCTTGATTTTGATGATTGACAAAATATTTAAGTAAATATGAGTACTAATTATATTTTAAGTATGTTTATCAGATCTTAGTACTTATCCATGTTGAATGAAGAAATACATGCTTTTCAGTTGAAGAATGTCCTTAAATTAATGAAAAATCAAGTTATAAGGACTTTGGAACATAAGGAAGGCTTGGAAGGACTTAATGTTTGAATTTAAAGAAGTTTCAGCATAGTTTCAACCTGGCACAAATAAAGTGTCGACACCTGGGAAGTAAGTGTCGACACCCGGAGATCAAGTGTCGATACTTGAAGAAGTAAAGTGTCGACTCAAGGCCCGAGATTTTTGAAAATACAGAACTATGCCATCTGGAGATTTTTTGCCTCAAGTATCGACACATGGGAATGAAGTGTCGACACTTGAAGTTGAAGTGTTGACACCTGGAGATGAAGTGTCGACACCTGGAGGTGAAGTGTCGACACCTAGAGGTAAAGGGTCGACACTTGGACTGTAACGGCTAGTTTTCTGGACTGCAGAACTTCTCCAACTTGTTTTCAAATAGCTATATTTTCATCCCCAACAGTCATAAATGGATTTTTAAGTGTTGGGAGGCTATATAAATATCAAAATCAAATGGGAATGTAATCCTTTGGTGAGATCATTAAATATTCTTCAAGGATTCAAGAGTTGAGTGGTTCAAGCCTTCAAGCTTCCAAGTTTCAAAGAGAGCATCCAAAGTTCACATCCTCAAGCATCAATCAAAGACTTCAACAACTTGAAGACAAGATCTTCATCAACTTTCAAAGGGCTTCAAAGAGATATTTACTTTATTTTAGAAAGCTTTAATTATATTATGTTATATTTGTTCTTACATTATTTTACTTGAGACTTTTGATGAGCCTTGGAAAATCAAAGAGATTTTTGGTAAGCCTAGAAAACCAAAGTGGTTGTTGGTGATCCTTGAAACCAACTAGAATTTAACTTGTAAGCCTGAAGATAAAACAAGTTGTTTAGGTTCTTAGTTAGCCCGTAAAATCAAGGGTGGTTGTTGGTGAGCCTTGAAACCAACTAGGATTTGACTTGTGAGTCCAAAGATAAAACAAATTGTAAAGATTGTTGGTGAGCCTAGGTTACAAAACCAAACTTAGTGGAATTTCCAAGGGAATCTTGGGGAGTGGATGTAGATGCCTTGGAATGCACCGAACCACTATAAATTCTTTGTGTTTGTGTGATTATTTATTCATGCATTTACTTTGTTTACTCCGCTGCATATTATTTTGAAGCATACAAATACATTGCCAAAACACAAGCATTTGATTTGAATTAGCACATACTTGCTTTAGTTTATTACAAATAGTTGAAAAGTCTTATAAAACCAAATTCACCCCCCCTCTTGGATTGCCTACTTGAGCCTTCAATTGATATCAGAGCCCGGTGCTCTGTTTGAAAATCTAACGATTTTGAGCTAAAGTTCATGGCAACCCTTGTAGGTATTAGTGTTAGACCACCATTTTTCAATGGCACAAATTATATATTTTGGAAAACTCGCATGCGCATCCATATTCAATCTATTAGTTATCATCTTTGAAAAATTATTGTTAATGGCCCTCATATTTTTTCTATGTTGGTTAATGGCATTTCCATTCTAAAGCTCGAAGAGGATTGGAATGAATATGATATTATACAATCTGAAATTAATGCTAAAGCAATGAACTTGCTTTATTATGCATTAGACTTTAATGAATTTAATCGGATCTCCACATGCACATCGACGAAGAAAATATGAGACACATTTGAGGTTACTCATGAGGATACTCTTCAAGTGAAGAATTCTAAAATTAATTTGCTAGTACATTCTTTTGAAATTTTTGAAAAGATACATTATGAATCTATATCTGATATGTTTACTAGATTCATGACTATTATTAATGAATTGAAAAGTCTTGGCAAAATCTATACTAATGCTGATTTGGTGAATAAAATTCTTAGATCTTTGCCAACATCATGGGATCCAAAGGTGACGGCGATCCAAGAAGCTAAAGATGTAGAAACCTTATCTTTGGATGAGCTTATTGGTTCACTCATGACCCATGAATTGAATTTATGGCAAAAGAAAGTAGTTGCTAATCAAGAAAAGAAGAAGATAATGGCCTTCAATGCCAAAAAGAATTTCAATGCAATGATGGCAACTTGGAGCGATAGCGAATATTCAAGTTCGGATGATAAAGTTGCCCATCTTTGCTTCATGGCAAATGAGAAAAAGGTATGTGCTGAAAATAATTATGATTTTATCTTTGATGAATTCCATGATGCATTCAATGATCTTGTGCATGAATACAAAATGCTAAAAATTAAGCACAAGAAATTAAAAAGACATGTAGATTCTTTTTTTCTTGAGAACACCAATCTTGCTAATGAAAACCATGATTTAAATGCCAAGATTAATGTTTTGGAAAATGAAAAGAATAATTTTTTTAAAGAAAAAGAATTTTTAGAAAAAGAAATTTTGATTTGAAAGAATTATGGAATAAGTTTTCAAATGAGAAAAATATTTTGATTGAAGAAAAGAATCTAAAATTTTTGAAGAATTTCTTTATTCCTGCTTCTTCCAATTTGACCTGTTGTAAATCTAGACTTAATGCTTATCCTTTTAAAATAAGAAAAGTTTGGGTTCCAAAAGGAACCATATTTACTAACTCTAAAAGATCCAAAAAAGTTTGGGTACCAAAATTGTTCACTTAATATGTTTTGCAGGAATGTCTTGCAGCCCAACATAAAGAAATGAAATAATTGAATAGTGATTGTACAAGACAACATGAAGAGTGGACAAGCTATATTTTGGACTAAATGGTAAAGGAATGATTTTACACATTGGTAAATTCTAAACATTTTCTTCCATAATTGAAAATATAGTTGAATATTTAATGCTGCATCATCTGCTTTGAAAAATTGCTTTTAAATGTTAGAATCAAGCTTAGACTAATAGTCATTTGTTGTAATCATGAACTTTTTGGTGTTGATGGATTTCATACTCTCATGATTAAACTTGTGATTATTAGACTTTCACTTGATTTTGATTAATTTCAAATGAAATATTATGATTTATGTGTTTTCATTTTTGGCATCTATGCTTAAGCTAGAAATGATTTGGATCAAGTATAGAACTAGTAGTTAAGGATTATATTTAAGAAGAAGGTATGCATATTGATAAACCCTTACTCTAGTAGCTAGACTTGCTATTAAATTATTTCTAGTATTTGTATGGATATCAAATATTTCAAATGGATATCAAATCATTTCAAATAAATTTGAAATCATGCTAAAAGTTTTAAGTGGTATCAATGCTTTGCATTTTTTTTGAAAATCATGAATATCTTGAAAAAATTAAATCTTTGATTTCAAACTTAGAATTTATGTTCATATCTCAAAATTATCTGAAATTATGATGCATGTGCTTTCATGATTGTATTCCTCAAATTAATGCATATTTTTAAGGAGGAACAACATTTAGGGGGAGCATCCAAAGATTTGTTTTCATATATGATGCTTTCAATATTTTTGATATCATGCTTTACTTATATTGTTCTAATGCTTTCAAGTGCTATATCATGTTCAATCTATAACAATTTCAAGTGGTATCATGAATAATTAATTTCATATATTGATTTTGATGATCTACTTGCTATTCTTTGCACATTCATTTCCATTTTGTATTGCCTTTCACCCTTGTTTATAATGTCAAAAAGGGGGAGAAAAATGTTAAATATGAAAAGAAAAAAATATGATAAACATGAAAAATCATATGAGAAATGAAAGAAAGTACAAAAGGGGGAGAAGGTAGCAAAATATTATAATCTTAATGGAAGAATTAGTAAGATAAAGAAAATATAAAAAATTTGCATATTTTGAAAAATATTTTTGAAATCATATTTTGAGGGGGAGCTTGGTGCTTATTGATTTTGAGCTTACATGTTTATCTTATTGTTAATCTTTTTAAACTTACCCTATTCATATACTTAAAGGTTTTATCATCATCAAAAAGGGAGAGATTGTTGACTCTAGTCTTGATTTTGATGATTGACAAAATGTTTAAGTATATATGAGTACTAATTATATTTTAAGTGTGTTTATCCGATCCAAGTACTCATCCATGTTGAATGAAGAAATACATACTTTTCAGTTGAAGAATGTCCTTAAATTAATGAAAAATCAAGTTATAAGGACTTTGGAATATAAGGAAGGCTTGAAAGGACTTAATGTTTGAATTTGAAGAAGTTTCAACATAGTTTCAGCCTGGCACAGATGAAGTGTCGATACCTAGGAAGCAAGTGTTGATACCCGGAGATCAAGTGTCGACACTTGAAGAAGTGAAGTGTCGACTCAAGGCCTAAGATTTTTGAAAATACAGAATTATGCCATCTGGAGATTTTTTGCCTCAAGTGTTGACTTACAGGAATGAAGTGTCGACACTTGAAGTTGAAGTGTCGACACCTGGAGATGAAGTGTCGACACCTGAAGGTGAAGTGTCGACACTTGGACTGTAACGGCTAGTTTTCTAGGCTGCAGAACTTCTCCAACTTACTTTCAAATGGCTATATTTTCATCCCCAACGGTCATAAACGGATTTTTAAGTGTTAGGAGGCTATATAAATATCAAAAATCAAATGGGGATGTAATCCTTTGGTGAGATCATTGAATATTCTTTAAGGATTCAAGAGTTGAGTGGTTCAAGCCTTCAAGCTTCCAAGTTTCAAAGAGAGCATCCAAAGTTCACATCCTCAAGCATCAATCAAAGGCTTCAATAACTTGAAGATAAAATCTTCATCAACTTTCAAAGGGCTTCAAAGAGATATTTACTTTATTTTAGAAAGCTTTAATTATATTCTTTCATATTTGTTCTTACATTGTTTTACTTGAGATTTTTGGTGAGCCTTGGAAAATCAAAGAGATTTTTGGTAAGCCTTGGAAAACCAAAGTAGTTATTGGTGATCCTTGAAACCAACTAGGGTTTAACTTGTGAGCCCGAAGACAAAACAAGTTGTTTGGATTCTTGGTTAGCCTGTAAAATCAAGGGTGATTGTTGGTGAGCCTTGAAATCAACTAGGGTTTGACTTGTGAGCCCGAAGACAAAACAAGTTGTAAAGGTTGTTGGTGAGCCTAGGTTACAAAACCAAACTTAGTAGAATTTCCAAGAAGATCTTGGGGAGTAGATGTAGGTACCTTGAAGTGCACCGAACCACTATAAATTTCTTGTATTTGTGTGATTATTTTTTTGTGTATTTACTTTGTTTACTCTGCTGTATATTATTTTGAAGCATACAAATACATTGCCAAAACACAAGCATTTGATTTGAATTAGCACATACTTGCTTTAGTTTATTGCAAATAGTTGAAAAGTTTTATAAAACCCAATTCACCCCCCTCTTAGGTTGCCTACCTGAGCCTTCAAATTAATAGCATATTTAATTAGTATCATGTATTAATTTTGATGATTTACTTGCTATTCTTTCCACCTTCATTTTCATTTTGTATTGCCTTTCACCATTTTTCATGATGACAAAAAGGGAAAAAAAATGTTAAGTATAAAAAGGGGAAAGATATGATAAACATAAAAAATTATAAGAGAAATGAAAGAAAGGGCAAAAAAGGGGGAGAAGAAAGTAAAATGTTATAATCTTAAGTGAAAAATTAGTAAGGGGGAGATTTTGAAAAATGTTTTGAAATCATATTTTGAGGGGGAGCTTGTTACTTATTGATTTTGAGCTTACATGTTTATCTTATTGTTAATCTTTTTAAGCTTACCCTATTTATATACTTAAAGATTTTGTCATCATCAAAAAGGAGGAGATTGTTGACTTTGGTCTTGATTTTGATGATTAACAAAATACTTAAGTATATATGAGTACTAATTATGTGTTTTAGTGTGTTTATCAAAATAAGTACTCATATCAGTTGAAAGAATAAATGCTTGTATTTCAGTTGAAGAAGTCCTTCAAATTTCTGAAATTTCAAGTTATAAGGATTTTGGAACATAAGAAAGATTTGAAAGGACTTAAAGTTTAATTTTGGAGAATATTTAGCAAGTTTCAGCACTTGCATACTCAAGTGTCGACTCATGAAAATGTCAAAGTGTCGACTCAAGGCCTGAGAACAAGAAAAATACAGAATTGTGTAAATCCAGAATTTTTGCCTTGAGCAACCTGTCAAGTGTCAACTCATGACAAAATCAAGTGTCAACTCATAAAGAACTCAAATGTAGACTCACCAGATTCAAGTATCGATACTTGGTGTAATGGCCAGTTTTTCAGAAGTGCATAATTGATTTTAACTTGCTTCAAACGACTAGTTTTTCATTTCCAACGATCATAAATGATCATCTATGGTTTGGAGAGCTATATAAATACCAAAAATTAAATGGAGAAGAAATTCTTTAGTGAGATCATTGAATATCCTTCAAGGATTCAAGAGTTGAGTGGTTCAAGCCTTCAAGCTTCCAAAGATAAGAGAGTTGATCCAAGTCCACAACATCAAGCTTCATTCAATAGCTTCAACAAATTGAAGACAAGCTTCTTCAACATCATCCAAGAGCTTCAAAGAAATACTTGCTTTATTTTAGAAAGCTTTATTGTATTCTTTACTTTCATTCTTACATTGCTGTATCAAGGTTTTTGGTGAGCCTTGGAAAACCAAAGAGGTTGTTGGTTAGCATTTGTGTAAAACCAACATAGGTTATTGGTGATCCCATAAAATCAATATAGGTTGTTGGTGAGCCCGTAAAACTATCGGAAGTTGTTGGTTAGACTAAGTTATAAAACCAACAAGGGGTTTTGACTTGTGAGCCTGGGAAAATAAGTTGATTTTGATTAGTGAGCCCGAAAAACAAATCGATTGTATCATGGTGATTATAGTGAAATACCCAAGAAAAACTTGGAAAGCGGATGTAGGTGCCTTGGAGTGTACCGAACCACTATATATTCTTGTATTTATGATTGCTCTTATTTATTGCTTATTTACTCTTGTATTTACTTTGTTAATTCTGTTGCATATTTTTATTAAGCACATAAACACTTTGGCAAAATATAAGCACTTGATTTGAATTGGCACATACTTGTTTTATATCCATTGAAATAGTTTAACTAATTTTTAAAATCTAATTCATCCCCTCTCTCGGGTTGCATCATCACTGGGCAACATCATTGATTTAAACTTAATTAGATGTTGACTCATAAGGAGTTTAAGCTTATCAGGACAAGGCATCTAGAACAGTTATACCGAGTTAGGATTAGCTTGTTGACTGGTGTCTAGGAAAGGGGTTCAAGGATGAAGTAGCCCTGAAGAGAGGTAGTTTTTAATTGGTTCCATTCACTTCCCTAGCCAATTTAATTGGTATTTAAGGAAAGCAACGTGGAGACCCCTATTGCTCTTATCCTTACTTGGCTAGCCAACTAATTAATTTCTGACTTGGAGGACTCTAAAATAATCTTAGCAGTTAAGAACAGTCTAGATATAGGCTAATCCTTGGTAGAGTTTAATTACTTGTATAATTTGTTTGCTTTTAAAACTTAAACCTAATTAAAACATTATTCTCTATTGTCTCTAGATTTAGGACTCTCTAGGTTTTTTATTTTTAGAACTCTCTTCTCATTTATATCTCCTTTCTTTTATATTCTTCATCTAAAATAAATTAAAAAAATTATTTCTAGGACAAAACGATGATTGGTCAAACACAATCTAAGCCCTACAAGTCTATTAGGTCATTAAGAGAGAAATGGATTATATTAGACAACCTAAAAATTCTAAGGGACTATTGGTACCCGAGTAGCTTTATCCAACCATTTAGAACTAGATCCCCAAGAATATGGTCTCTACTCATCCTATCTATATAGTAGTGAATTATATTTTTATTTTTGATTGTCTTATGACAAGCGATTAAATTTTGGCACTATTGTTGGGGAGTATGAAGAGGATCCCCAACTAACAATTTTGCAATTAGACCTGAAACGATTGACATAAATCCTAAGTTCACTAGATTCGAAGATGCATATATTTATACAAGGGAGTTTGAAGAAGATATATTTGTAACTTTGACCAGTAGGTTGAACCCTGGAATGTAAAGGATATATCGAATTAAATCATGTGCTAGCACCCATGTGCATGGCATGCGTGCACCAGATCACATTGTGGAAGAGTGCCCTTTCTTGATGAGGCCAGCTCCCATGTGCACTGCATACGATTCACCAAATTATGTTGTGGAGGATTGTTCATTCTTGATGAGGCCAACACCCATGTGCATTGCATGCGATGCACCAAATCATGTTGTAGAGGATTGTCTATTCTTGATGCATCTAATCCAAAGTGGGTTCATATAAGGAAGTGCAGCTAATGAAAGATATATAACTGAATATTATGCACAAACCTATAATCCAAGATGGGAAAATCATTCCAATTTTGCATGGTCACAAGATGCAACATTAGGAACCCACAATTTTGATCAACCCTACCTAAAATCAAACCAAACATTGAACAATCAACAAGGTTTAAATCTTGAAGAAAAAATCAATACATTAAAAAAGAGTTCAGAAGTTTTGGCATAATCAACGTTAGATACTATAAATACTCTCACTAATTCATGCAAGCCAAGAGCCAGCTTTTAATTTCCCAAACCCAATCTATTGCCCATTTGGAGATTCAGCTGGGTCAGTTAATCAATGTTTTTAATGAACAAGAAGAGAGTAGATTACCAAACCAACTCGAGATTGACCCTAGAGCCCGTAATGATCCAGAACTCAAACAAGAAGGCCAATTTGATCAATAGAAAAAATTTAGGTCCAGAGAATTGGTAGAGATACCTGAAGCTTAAAATATTAATGAAGTATCCACACCTAGTGACCATTGTACTCAAGTAAGAGTGAACTATTAGTTGAACCTCTCATGACATTGGTTGAACCTTTTCCTAAAAGAAACGAGACAACAAAAGGGGATCTTAAAACACTCCCTCAACATATCGAGTACATTGATCTAGGTCCTTTAGAATCTTGATTTGTACTTAAGTTATACCTAGATCTAATTATAGAGAAAGAGTTGTTAGCTGTCAGGAGAATAACTCATGCAATGATCCCACGTAGAAAATATTTTGAAGTAGATCACGAATCACATAGGAAATTATAGACCTATGTCAAGATTTAGGTAGGAATAGGATAAGCACTTGAAGAGGTCTGGTTGAAGATATTAAACTTAGCACTTGTTGGGAGGCAACCCAACTTTTGCATTTAAATTTCTTTTTATTTTTAATTTATTTACCTTCTTTTCAAGTTTAGAATTAAGTTGGGGGGAGAACCTATTTTGCAAGAACTTCTGGTAGAATCATGAAGGTCGTGCTGCATCAAGGACATATCTAGCATAAAGAAATATTGGACTGCTTTGCATGAATGCACCTGTCGATGAATAATGCATATCTAGTTCAGGTGGTACCTCTCTTTGTTTTATTTACCTATCTCTATTTTATTTTTCTCACTTCATTTAGGATATTGAAAATTAAGTTAAGAGGTGAACGTGAATAACTAAAAAATAAAAAATTTTAAAGTTCTCAAATAAATGAGTATTTTATTTTAGGCATATGATTATCCTAGATTTGAGTTGAATCAAGCAAATTTTAAAACATTAATTGATGTTTAGATAAAAAAAAATTGAGATACAAAGGGAAGTATTAAGAAAATCTAATAAATAGTTAATTCTAGAACAAAAATTATTCTAGCCTTTCTAACTCATCCTACTAGCATCAAAGAAGAATCTACTTTTTATAAGCATAAAAAGAGTATCTATGCATTCCTTCATAAAATATATATATCAAAAAAAGAGAATAAGTTCTGAGTATTTTTCACCAAGTAACTAGGTTTTTTGTTTAAGCATTGAGTCTTGTATAAAAAAAAAAAATGCAAAAAAAAATATTTTTAAAAAAATGAGAAGTTCTAAACATTGATCTCCCATTGAGTAACCGGATCCCTTCATCTAAGTAGGCAGCATTGTTCGTGTCAAAAAGTGGGCAATATGAAGATTCCTCTATTCAAATTAAAAAAAAAAGAAAAAAAGAAGGGGAAATGAGGGTTACTTTGAACTTATATTAAACTAGATAATTTAGAGATAAAAGTAAGGGATGATCTAGAAAAAGCTTGAAAATAATTTTTATTCTTTATTTAATCACCATATTAGTGAGTACTAATATCTTTATGACCTATCTCAATGATATTTTTCTAAATATCTCTAGTTCATTTAAAAAATTACTTGGTAAAATATCCATTTCAAGGTATGAAGGTATCTAGCATTAAATTCTTTCTTGACTCGAAGATGAACAAAATTTAAGTTGAGAGATATGATAAATATAATAAATATCCTAATTAAAATATCAAAATATATATTTTAAATTTTTTTTTTTTAAGAATTGATGGTTTTACTTGTATTTTACAGCAAAAATTTAGTAAAAAAAAAAGAACTCAATCTGAATACTAAAAAAGACCAAATAGAACTTAAATTGAAGAATCCAGTATGAAGGTATCTAGTATTAAATTCTTTCTTGACTCGAAGATGAACAAAATTTAAGTTGAAAGATATGATAAATATAATAAATATCCTAATTAAAATATCAAAATATATATTTATTTAATTTTATTTTTTAAGAATTGATGTTTTTACTTGTATTTTATAGGAAAAATATTAGTAAAAGAAAAGAACTTGATCTGCATACTAAAAAAGATCGAACTAAGAGCCAGCTTTTAATTTTCCAAATCCAGTCTATTGCCCATTTGGAGATGCAGTTGGGTCAGTTAGTCAATATTTTTAATGAACAAGAAGAGAGTAGATTACCAAACCAACTCGAGGTTGACCCTAGAGCCCGTAATGGTCCAGAACTCAAACAAGAAGGCCAATTTGATGAGTTGAAAAAATCTAGGACCGGATAATTGGTAGAAATACCTAAAGCTAAAAATATTAATAAGGTATCCACACCTAGTGACCATTGTATTCAAGTAAGATTGAACTATTAGTTGAACCCCTCATGACATTGGTTGAACCTTTGCCAAAAAAAAAGAGACAACAAAAGGGGATCTTAAAACACTCCCTCAGCACATCGAGTACATAGAGATCTACGTTTTTTAGAATCTTGATTTGTACTTAAGTTATACCTAGATCTAATTATAGAGAAAGAGTTGCTAGCTATCAGGAGAATAACTCATGCAATGATCCCACATAGAAAATATTTTGAAGTAGATCACGAATCACGTAGGGAATTATAGACCCACGTCAAGATTCGGGTAGGAATAGGATAAGCACTCTAAGAGGTCTAGTTGAAGATATTAAACTTAGCGCTTATTGAAAGGCAACCCAACTTTCATATTTGAATTTCTTTTTTATTTTTAATTTATTTACCTTCTTTTCAAGTTTAGAATTAAGTTGGGGGGAGAACCTATTTTGCAAGAACTTCTGGTAGAATCTTGAAGGTCGTGCTGCATCAAGGACATATCTAGCATAAAGAAATATTGGACTGCTTTGCATGAATGCACCTGTCGATGAATAATGCATATCTAGTTCAGGTGGTACCTCTCTTTGTTTTATTTACCTATCTCTATTTTATTTTTCTCACTTCATTTAGGATATTGAAAATTAAGTTAAGAGGTGAACGTGAATAACTAAAAAATAAAAAATTTTAAAGTTCTCAAATAAATGAGTATTTTATTTTAGGCATATGATTATCCTAGATTTGAGTTGAATCAAGCAAATTTTAAAACATTAATTGATGTTTAGATAAAAAAAATTGAGATACAAAGGGAAGTATTAAGAAAATCTAATAAATAGTTAATTCTAGAACAAAAATTATTCTAGCCTTTCTAACTCATCCTACTAGCATCAAAGAAGAATCTACTTTTTATAAGCATAAAAAGAGTATCTATGCATTCCTTCATAAAATATATATATCAAAAAAAGAGAATAAGTTTTGAGTATTTTTCACCAAGTAACTAGGTTTTTTGTTTAAGCATTGAGTCTTGTATAAAAAAATAAAAAATGCAAAAAAAAATATTTTTTAAAAAATGAGAAGTTCTAAACATTGATCTCCCATTGAGTAACCGGATCCCTTCATCTAAGTAGGCAGCATTGTTCGTGTCAAAAAGTGGGCAATATGAAGATTCCTCTATTCAAATAAAAAAAAAAAAAAAAAAAGAAGGGGAAATGAGGGTTACTTTGAACTTATATTAAACTAGATAATTTAGAGATAAAAGTAAGGGATGATCTAGAAAAAGCTTGAAAATAATTTTTATTCTTTATTTAATCACCATATTAGTGAGTACTAATATCTTTATGACCTATCTCAATGATGTTTTTCTAAATATCTCTAGTTCGTTTAAAAAATTACTTGGTAAAATATCCATTTCAAGGTATGAAGGTATCTAGCATTAAATTCTTTCTTGACTCGAAGATGAACAAAATTTAAGTTGAGAGATATGATAAATATAATAAATATCCTAATTAAAATATCAAAATATATATTTTTAAATTTTTTTTTTTAAGAATTGATGGTTTTACTTGTATTTTACAGCAAAAGTTTAGTAAAAAAAAAAGAACTCAATCTGAATACTAAAAAAGACCAAATAGAACTTAAATTGAAGAATCCAGTATGAAGGTATCTAGTATTAAATTCTTTCTTGACTCGAAGATGAACAAAATTTAAGTTGAAAGATATGATAAATATAATAAATATCCTAATTAAAATATCAAAATATATATTTATTTAATTTTATTTTTTAAGAATTGATGTTTTTACTTGTATTTTATAGGAAAAATATTAGTAAAAGAAAAGAACTTGATCTGCATACTAAAAAAGATCGAACTAAGAGCCAGCTTTTAATTTTCCAAATCCAGTCTATTGCCCATTTGGAGATGCAGTTGGGTCAGTTAGTCAATATTTTTAATGAACAAGAAGAGAGTAGATTACCAAACCAACTCGAGGTTGACCCTAGAGCCCGTAATGGTCCAGAACTCAAACAAGAAGGCCAATTTGATGAGTTGAAAAAATCTAGGACCGGATAATTGGTAGAAATACCTAAAGCTAAAAATATTAATAAGGTATCCACACCTAGTGACCATTGTATTCAAGTAAGACTGAACTATTAGTTGAACCCCTCATGACATTGGTTGAACCTTTGCCAAAAAAAAAAGAGACAACAAAAGGGGATCTTAAAACACTCCCTCAGCATATCGAGTACATAGAGATCTAGGTTTTTTAGAATCTTGATTTGTACTTAAGTTATACCTTGATCTAATTATAGAGAAAGAGTTGCTAGCTATCAGGAGAATAACTCATGCAATGATCCCACATAGAAAATATTTTGAAGTAGATCACGAATCACGTAGGGAATTATAGACCCATGTCAAGATTTGGGTAGGAATAGGATAAGCACTCTAAGAGGTCTAGTTGAAGATATTAAACTTAGCGCTTATTGAGAGGCAACCCAACTTTCGTATTTGAATTTCTTTTTTATTTTTAATTTATTTACCTTCTTTTCAAGTTTAGAATTAAGTTGGGGGGAGAACCTATTTTGCAAGAACTTCAACTAGAATCATGAAGGTCATGCTGCATCAATAATATATCTAGCATAAAACAATATTGGACTGCTTTGCATGAAAGCACCTGTCAATGAATAATGCATATCTAGTCCAGGTGGTACCTCTGTTTATTTAATTTAGCATCTCTATTTTATTTTTCTCATTTCATTTAGGATATTGAAAATTAAGTTAGGAGGTGAAGGTGAATAAATAAAAAATAAAAAAAGTTAAAGTTTTCAAATAAGTGAGTATTTTATTTTAGGCACATGATTATCCTGTATTTGAGTTGAATCGAGCAAATTTTAAAACATTATTTGATGTTTAGCTAGAAAATCTTTGAGACACAGAGGAAAGTGTTGCCACCTACACCGCTATGGCTTGTAGCTTGAGTGTGGCATCGGACGTCAACCTCGTAACTTGGAATTCAACGCGCATACCCAGACCTGCAAAAGAGAAGAGACCCAGGTCGGGGATCTCGACGGAGGCACTCCAATGATTAAATTAGTGGGTAATCTAGGGAAACAGATCCTCTTCAGTGGATCCCTGTCTGGTCTCCATGCTTGAGGAAGGTTTTGTTTTCAAAGGAAAGAGTAGAGTGGGAACATCAGTGAAAGAGGAGGGCTTGAGCTATGGTGGTTGTGTCCATCGAGACTCTTCCGGCAAGTTCTTAGGTAGCCTCAGAGTGCTCTCTCTCGCTTGCTTACCCTCTGCCTACTTTTGCTTACCTCATTTGAAGGCCCTTGGGACTTCCTTTTAGACCATGGATCCTCTTTGCTACCCACCTCAGGTTCTTCCCCTTCTAGGGGTGCTCGAAGGTCAACGACCGACAGTGCCCTGTGGGTCATGTCCCGGTGCCCCCTCCCTTCATGGTAGGGAGTTATGTCATGGATTCTGACTTCCTAGCTGATTGCCATACTTTGAAAAATTTGGCAGAACCTCGATCCAAGGGTAGCCGCTCCCAGGTTTGAATCCTCTAGCACGACTTTCTTCTTCTGGGTGGTGCTAACGGTCGGCTAGGGAGTGCAGTGCCTTGATTGGAATGCCCTTTCCTATCCGGTGTAAATAATGGTGGAAGAATCCTGGCACCCTGGGAGGTGCCCCCTGTAGGCCGGTGCACTTCCCCTTCATAGGCCTTGGGCGACGTGCCACTGCCCAAGGGATGTAGTGGCATCCCCTTCTCTCTGCTTTAGAATTTTTTGAGGTGCGGTGGACCCTGACCATTGGGACAGGCTAGAGCTGGCAGACCTTTCTACTGAAGAGTGCTTGGCTTGAGGAGATGGAACTCGACTTCGACCGAGGTGGGCTCGACCTCGAGGGAGCCGCCCGGCGAGGGAGCTAGAAGAGAGGGAGCTCAACTTCGATTGAGGTGGGCTCGACCTCGGGAGAGCCACTCGACGAAGGAACTCAAAGAGAGGGAGCTCGACCTCGGGGGAGCCGCTCGGTGAAGGAGCTCGAAGAGAGGGAGCTCGACTTCCGTCAAGGCAGGCTCGACCTCGGGGGAGCAGTTCGACGAAGGAACTCGAAGAGAGGGAGCTCGACCTCGGGGGAGCCGCCCGGTGAAGGAGCTCGAAGAGGGGGACTAACGTGACGATATCTACCAACACAACCGCCAACTAGATCTGAAGGGGACTCCATGTTAGTGATTATGCCATATCATTTGCCCCCACTCCTAAGTCCCGATGGAGCGTTGCGTTCGGGATGAAGGGAGTAAATGCGGATTGACATGGAAAGGTAAAAATCTAGTACCATTAATACCATGATCGCCGCCACTTTATGAATCGGGCCTTGAGGCCAATGCTGGAATGCCACGTCAGTGAGTCCGAGGAAGCATAATGACTAATGCAGGACTCGAGGTGGTTTTCATTGAACCAAGGCATCATTTCTGACTGATCTCGACATGTGGCTCCCATCCAATGGAGGAAGTCCTGAGAGGATGCATGGTCACTGTCTGGCTATTTTGAAAAGAAAGGAAACTTTTCTCAAATCATCTCTTTCGAATTCTTCATGCTTGCTAATGGACCAGAGTCTCTTCCTTCCCCCCTGGTTGTCCTTTACCTTCAAGCCAACCAGGTTAGTCTCCCTTGGTCTTCCCTTTCTTGTTCGGCTAGGTCGAGTCTTCCTTTAGAACCTTCCTAGATCTCATTTTTCTTGTTCTACCTTTCTTGTTTTGTCTTAGATGGCTCCCTCAGGTCGTAACCATCATCTCTCCAGCAACCCTGACGAGGCAGGGCCCTCTTGACTGAGGACTTCATCCTCCGATGAGGAGGAGGAGGTTCCTCTTTGTATCCATAGGGGTCCTCATCCGATCGGCATAGTTATAAGAGAACATAGGGCTCCCCTTCCTATTCCTTCTGCTCCTATGGTCCCTTCCAGGCCTTCCCATCCGATCAAGCCCTCTGGCATCGCATCGACGATGACCAGAGAGGACCTCTCTATGATTCGGGATGCTTACGGGATCCTGGACTCGATTCGGCTCTCGATCCCAAGACCAGGGGAATGAGTCACCTTCGATGTCCCGGGTCGGATCGCCCTCTATGAGAAATTCTTCGTAGGGGGTCTTCACTTTCCCTTTCATCCTTTCTTCCTTTTCATGCTCAGTAATTATCACCTCATCCCCGCTTAGTTGGCCCCGAATGCAGTTAGAACCATTAACTGCTTCATTATCTTTTGCCACCTCCATGGGATCGTTGCCCGTTTCTCCTTGTTCAGGGCCTTCTTCATCATGAAACGCCACCCAACCAAGGATGGGTGGTGGTTTGTGTCTCCTCGTCCAAAGGGTATAAAGTTTGAACTCCCCTCTTCCATCAAAGGATGGAAGAGCAAATACTTTTTTGCCACCATCGATGGAGTTGATTAGGTCTGGAGTGATTCGGACCAGACTTCGAACCAAAACTCCCAAGTCGAGGCTACTGATCGGGAAGTATACGACTAGCTCATTTACGACCAAATCCCCTCCCTTGAGGTTCTACTGTCAGAGCAGAACCTATTCGAAGCCGGGGTCAGCCCAATCTGGGAGTTAGGTGAGTTTAGAATAATGTTTTTTCTTCTTCTTATGCGAACTTTCTTTTGTCCGAGGTTAACCTCTATTTCCTTCTTCTTACAGGCATGAAATTCTCCGTGGAGCAGCTCTTGGAGTCCACCCAAAAAAAGAGTGCATCGGCAGGGCCCAGGGAGACCCCGTTGAAGAGAGCCCAAACTGAGCCCAGGCAAAGGCCTAGGCTCGCTGTAGCCTCCGGCCCAGGGGAAGGGTGGCTGAACCGACCCCCAATTCATCGAGGTAGCAGACTCAGCCCCCTACCTGGGAGTCTGATGCGAGCGCATGAACCCGGTCCGCCGCTACCATCTCGGTCTAGCCTCCAGAAGTCATCGAGGTGGATGTAGGGAGAGAGGAGAGGAGGGAGCGACCACCAGCAGTGCCGTCGAGCACGACGGCGAGCTCCACCCAGACTTCTGAGATGTCTTCGGCTACTCCTTCTGAGGGCACCGTGGTGGTCCCAGCCCCATCGAGGATTGTCATCCAAAGGGCGATGATCGAGGTGATGCCGAATTCCACGATCACCCAAGATCGTTTGATGGCCGAGCGCATGATGGGCTTCACCGTCTAGTCACGCGACCAGCATGAAAGGGGAGGCAGGTCGTTGCCGGAGGCCATCCTTGGCATTTTTTCCCACCTTTTCATGGTAGGTCCTCTTGTCTTTTCCTTCTTTCTTTTCCTTTTTCTTTTTTTCTCTTTTTTTTTGAATTGCCATAATCGACATCTTCATCGGTGCAGGTCAGGATGGACCTCCTCCTCATCCATGATTACTATGCCTAGTGGGCCAAGAGAGAGGATCTGAAGGAGTAGGAGCTCGCGGGGCTGGTGACCGAGGCCAAGGAGAAGATTGATAGGGCCTAGGCTATAGAAGAGAAGAACAAAGCCCTCCAGGCTGAGGTGGCCGACACCGAGAGGTGGATTAGGGACCTCGAAGCATCCCTGGCCTAAGAGAAAGATCGGGCCAAATGCCGAGTTGAGGAGCTCAAGCTGAGGCGGCCCGAGCAGAGGAGGGGTCTTGACCCTCCAAGCCCAGTTGGAGGTGATGCAGGAACGAGAATCGGTGGTTGAGGAGAAGGCCACTGGGACGGTGGCCTTGATGGAGGCCACCAAGAAGGAGGCCGCAGAGGTAGTGCCCAAGTTCAAGGCCTCGACAAAATATACTGATAAAGTTCGAGATGCAGCCACGGACTCATTCATCAAGGGCTATGGATTTTACCAGTCCTGGGTGGCCCAACTCCTCCCGGAGCTAAAGCTGGACGAGCTTGCTCTTCCAAAAGCTCCAGGCGGGGGTTCAGAGGAGGCCATGGTCGAAGTAGAGGAGGCAGAGCCTACGACCGGCATGGAAGCAGCATCTCCGGTGGAGGTTCAAGAAGATGCCGGCGCGTCCCACCATCATCCCGGGAAGGAGCCGGCGGAGCAGTAGCCTTTAGGATAAGGACCTCCTTTAGTTTACTTTTTTGCTTCTTATATTTTCCTTTTGTTTCAGGACTGCCCAGCCTGTCGGGGGTGCTCTAATGATGTAGTTCTCCGGTCCAGTATCAATGAAACTTCATTTCTTTTCATCAGACTTTGCATTCCCATACTTTTAGTTTTCTCAGTTTCTCTTTTGCAATTGCCCATGCACATATTCCTGCTATGGTGTTTTATCTCAAGATACCAGGCTTTCAGTCCTTTTTGGTAGAGTTCCGAGTGCAGTAGGCAGCCATGAAGAAAAGTCAGGGACTTCGCAAGTTATCTTCACTATGCCGGAAGCCCGGTTGCCGGACTTCGTGCACTTTCTCAGAGCTAGTTGTATATTCTGGGTTCTTTCTAGCCAAGCCGGGAGCCGATGAATGGCTCGAGGAGGCCTGAGTGGCCCTGAGAGAGACCATCTCCGGGTGCCCGGGATGGCACCAAGCTCGGGAGTTGAGCTTGAGAAGTCCTAAAGACATCTTCGTCGAACTAAAACTTAAGCAGATAGAGTGCAGAGCTTCAGGAGTTTCCCGGCTTTGAGGTGTGGGGCTTTAGGAGTTTCCCGGCTTTGAGGTGCGGGGCTTCAGGAGTTTCCCAGCTTCGAGGTACTAGGCTTCTTGAGTTTCCTAGCTTCGAGGTGCGGGTTTTCTGGAGTTTCACGGCTTCGAGGTGTGGGGCTTCTGGAGTTTTTCGGCTTCGAGGTGCGGGGCTTATGGAGTTTCCCGGCTTCGAGGTGTGGGGCTTCTGGAGATTCCTGACTTCAAGGTGCGGGGCTTCTGAAGTTTCTCGACTTCAAGATGCGGGGCTTCTAGAGTTTCCTGGCTTCGAGGTGCAGGGCTTCTAGAGTTTCTCGGCTTCGATCGATAGACCTGGGATCAGGCAGCAATATTCTTCCAAGGCAAAGATAATTTTTCATCAAAAGGAATTATTTTATTAATGAGAGGAAGCCTTACATCATTGGTAGTACATCCTCAAATTGTTGGCATTCCAAGTTCGTGGGAATCGGGTGCCACCAAGCTCGGTGAGGTAGTAAGCTCCATGGGGAAGGACTTCAACTACTCTATAAGGGCCTTCCCAGTTCGAGGATAGCTTGCCGCATTTTCGAGGTTGGGAGGCTTCGGCTCGTCGCAATACCAGATCGCCCGGATGGAAGGTCTTCGGCTTTACCTGAGAGTTATAGTACCGGGCCACCCGCTACCGATAGGTCATCATCCGAAGTTGAGCCTTTTTCCTCATTTCTTCAAGGAGATCCAAGTTGAGTAGAAGGCGAGCTGGGTTTTTAGCCTCATCATATTGTTCTACCCGCAACATGGGTAGACCCAGTTCCACCGGGACTACGGCTTCGGCGCCGAAGACGAGGTTGAATGGTATCTCATCCGTGGCCATTCAATGTATTGTGTGGTAAGCCCAAAGAATATTACGGAGTTCTTCGACCCACCAGCCTTTGACCTGATCTAGCCTAGCTTGGATGATGCAGAACGAATGCTCTGAAACCAAAAATGATGCAGAACGAATATGTGAAATACGGAAGCAAATTAAAATTAATATTTTTTTTTATATATATATATTTTAAGAAGTCATCTTTGACTCAAAGGAAAGTTAAACTAAATTGAAAGAAACTATGTAATAATTGAAAGCACAATTCAAAGAAACTAGATTATCAGAGTAGTTCAGAAGTAAAGGATCGCTGGGGGTTGAGAAACTCCCAGACCTAGGGTTTCGCTCAGAACTTTCAACAGGACATAAATAAAGAGAAGGGAAGGGTTAAGTACCAGGCAGTGATTTTCACAGAGTTTGGTGGAAGGACTCTCTCGAGCAGATTATTGGATCCTCGGATTCGAATATCTTCGCAATGGATCCTACAATACTGGTCCTTTGGCAGAGTTGGCTTCTCCTGAACTCAGGATCTGGGAAAGAAGAAGAACAAGTTATGGAACCAGATACTCAAGGAAGGATTTACCAGATAGAAGAACTTGAAAGCTGATGTTGCTGAAATCCTGATTCTCCTAGATGCTGATCTGACTTCCTCCGAGATTTGCTCTATCTTTGAAGTAGCCGAGCTGGACCTGGATGCTGGTGGTCGGCCTCTACATGGAGAGAGGGGCCGTGAGAGATGGGGTAGGCTAGGGTTTGGTGGAATGAAGAGGATGATGGGCGGCTAGGGTTTGGAAGTAAAGTGGCTAACCTAGGGTTTTGGGGTTGGAGATCTCACACCTCCTCAAGGTTCCTAAGGAACCCGGATTTACTCCCTCTCGGAGCTCAACACCTGAATGCAAGTGCGGAAGAGAGAAGCACAAAGTTTGCTAACACATAAATTGAATTCATTTATCAATTGTCCTTTAAAACTTACAAGAGGGGTTTATTTTATAGGTCTTTACAAGAGGTCAGGGTTTTACATCTTCCCATATGGGACTAATAGGATGGATCCTCAAATTAGGCTTGTAGAATCAAATCCTTCTCATATTGCCGGCCAAGAGCTTCCATAAGTGTTGATTGGCGGCTCCAAATGGTAAGTAGGTGGCGCCTCCTAGCCTTGCTCTTCAAGAAAATTTTTTTTCCTTCCATGCTTGGTTTTATTTGGAAGTATTTGGGCACCTCCTAGTTTTTCTCCCCAAGTTTTGGCTTCTTCCTTTCATGGCTCAACTCTTTTGGACACCTCCTTTTCTTTCTCCCCAAGTCATGGCTCTTCCCAACTTTGCTTTGGTCTTTTTAGGCATGGATTGGGCGCCCCCTTGAAGTACTCCCCAAGAAATGCCTCTTTCCTCCTTTAGCTTGGCCTTTTAAGGTACATATGGGGTGCCTCCTTGATTTTGGCTTCAAGAAAAATTCTTGCTCCCTTGGGTGTGGGTACCAAGACACTGGGATGGAGATGTGGTGCCCCTTGGACTCTGGCGTGTGGCTGGGAGTGTGGCGCCCACTTACTTGAGCCTGGGAGAAAAATGTGGCACCCTGGACCTTGACTTGAAAAAGGTGGCACCAACCTGGAGAAGACCTAGGCCACTACTAGGACTTGTACTGAGTCAACATGACTCAACAAAATTTAAATTACAGACTCAAGACTAAAATTGAGTTGACCAAGTCAACCCTTATTACAAAACCAGAAAATCCTAATTCTTCGGGCAAGGTCAATCAGAGATCCAGATGGAGCCCTGAAGTCTTCTTCTGTGTCTGGTGCCCGCACCAATTCTCCCGGGGTGGGAGGAACTCGACCCTGTCGAGTATGGATCAAGTTGGCTCTGGTATCTCTCCAAGAGGTCTGGGTCCAATTCTTGTAATTCTTCTCGGGAGATCCAAGAGTCATCAGAATCTGGCCTTCCTTGCCAGCGGACCAGGTATCTTTGGTATCCTCGATTACGAGTAGAGATAACCTGATCATCCAGGATCTTTTCAATCTGCTCTTTCCTCGCAGGCCAGTTTGTTGGTGGACACACAGGGTTGGGTTCACTCTCAAGAGTAGGATTAGGCTCAAAAGGCTCACTGGGAATCACAGCTGGCTCTCTATACTCTACTAGGTCTGTAATGTTGAAAGTGGAGCTAATGCCTAGTTCTGAAGGCAACTCGAGCACATAGGCATTGGACCCTACTCTCTTCACCACTCTAAATGGTCCAGCTCCTCTAGCATGTAACTTTCTAACGGTTCCAGGAGGAAACCGTTCAGGCCTTAACCTAATCATTACATAGTCTCCCTCAACAAAAGTTTTGACTCGCTTTTGAGAATCAGCCAACTTCTTATAAGTTTCATTACTTAAATTTATTTTGGCATGAATTTCTTTATGCAAGTCTTTTATATGCTGTGCAAAAACTTCAGCAGACTCTGAGACTCGTGTGTGGACTAGTAAAGGAGCTAGGTCAAGAGGTGTGTGAGGTTTGTAACCATGCACAATTTCAAATGGACTCTTACCTGTAGACCTATTGATCGAAACATTGAATGCAATTTCAGCCCTGGACAAAATACAAATCCCAATTCCTGGTGCTCTCAATCAAACCAAAATCTGAGCCAAATCCTAGTAAAGGGTCAAGAAAAACTAAACTAGATTGACGATGCATTCCTAAAGAATGGACTTTATTCCAAAGGAACCCTAGGTCTAAACCTAACAAACTACGGCTCTCTAGGTTTGACCTTGGGTTGGAGGATGGCATGCAGAGCATGAAAACTTATCATGGGTGCCTAGTAGGTGCCATAAGGTCTTCCAGAAGTAGGTGGCAAACCTAATATGTTTAGACATGTGGTTCACTCTAAAGACTTCGACAAAGTATACTTGGATGGTGTAAGAAGCATTGGAAGTCCTAGAGAAAGGGAGGAAATATGAGGTGGAGTCTCTAATTAACTGTTGACTAAAGGTGGTGACCTGAAGGTTTGAATGGTGATCTATGAGTGTCAACTGGTCATCCTTACAAAAGGAAAAGTTTGCTACTCCCAGGAATGGATCAAAAGATGGTTCGGGGAGTAGCCTAGGACATGTGATTGCAATAGTTAAGGTTTGTTCTCTAAGAAAATAATGATCCACTTTCTCAAGAAATGGATTAGAGAATGATTCATGGAAGGGCCTATGGATGATGACCTCAAGACTTGAAATTTGACCTATGGGTGCGGAAAGGTATACTCTATAGAAGGGTAGGTCAGTCATGCGAAGGAAGGGGTCTGGGGCCATAAGGAGGACTTCTACAGGACTGGGTGAATCAATCCGCTCAAGACAAGGATGTTCAACTGAGATTACGGGAGAGATATCCTCAAATTCTTCTTCTTCATATTCATCTATCAAACTTATGTCAGGCTCATATATTTCTTCCTCAATCTCACTGAAAGGTTCTAATCTATTCTCCTTTGATTCCTCTTTAAGTACGGCTCTGGTCGGGTCAACTAATTTTAGGATGGCCATGCCTAACTCCTTCTCAGTGTTATCCTTCTGGTCAAGAGGTGACACAAGTGGGAATTGACAAACAAAAGTCTGGTTCACTACGGATGTCGGATCAATCAGAACTTGACTCAAGCAGGTAGAGGTTGGCTTTAAGTCCAAAGTACTTGATTGGTTATATCTTAAAGACCACTCATAGTATTGAGCTTCTTGGTAGGCTCGGTCTAACTTATTGGTCTTTTCAAGGCATAGCTTCCTATAAATATCTGGGTGTAACCCAACCCTAAACCTCGATGTGATCTGAGCTTCGGTCTCAATGGTATTGCATTTCATGTCATACCACTGGAAGTCCTCGATATATTTAGACACAGGCCTATTACCTTGTCGCAATTGGTACCATTGGTCTAAAAATCTTTTCTTATAGGATCTACCTAGGTACCTATCTCTCAACTTACTTCTCATATCTCTCCAAGTATATATTTCCTCTTTTCTTTGATAACACTCATGCTCAATAGCATACCAATGCAACCTAGCATGTTTGGTGAACTTGGTTTTGGCCAACCTAACTTGTCCTAATTCCGATATGTTAGTGCACTCAAAATAACGATCCATTTGTTCTTCCCACTTAATATATGTCTCTTGTCTTCCATCAAAAGTGGGTGCATAAGGTTCGGTGTTCCTAACGGGTCCCTTTTCTGAGTCAACCAAGTATGGATATAGGCTCCTAGGGTTATGCTCGGGATCACGGTATAAGGTCCTCCTAGGCTTCTGGTGTGGGTGAGGTTGAGGCACATTAAAATCTGGGTCAGGAGTCCAATTCTGATGTCTAGGTTCCTCAAGTACTTGGACTTGATCCCTAAGCTGGGTAAGATCCTCACGGACTGGATTCCTAAACTGAGCAATAATATCAGTCATATCCTGACTCAATTTGTTCATGCTTTCGGTAAGAGTTCTAACCATGGCCTCTAAATCAGGTTGGGTTTGACCAGGTTGGTAGGGTACTCCATTCCGGGTAGACATGATAATGCAAGCAAACACACCAAATCAGACTCGACTGAAACGACTACGGGCTAACTAGACCTAGAGCCCAAACTAGATGCCCAATCAGAGTGGCAAGCTAGCCTGTAGTAACTCGGAACTCAGCCAGGCAGGTGTAAGGGGAGTGTTAGGTCCCTCATTGCCAATCCTAGACACCAATCAGTGATTGGCCAGGTAGGCGGACCAGCACACAAGCCCTTCAGGATAGAATCCCTGAACCACCGTTCTAGACACTAAGTACAAAGCACACACAGAGTAACCAGACAAACTGACTAAACCCTAGGCTGGACCCGACTTGTTGGTGTCCCTAGCCCACTAGGGCAAATTAAGTCTAATAAATCTTAAAATTAGGCTTAGGATCAAATGAATGGATGGTAGTTTTGGGCTAAGGAGAGGTTATCAACTCCTCCCCTTATCTTAGATGCTCAATTGTCCTTAAGATGAATTAGGAGATATCACTCAAAAAAATTGAATTGCAGAAACACAGAAATAGAGTTGCTGTAATTTATCTCTCAGAAATTTCACTGAAACCAATAAATTACAGTAAAATTATGTAAAGTAGTTTCAATTATACTGGTTCCAAAAAAATAAAAATCACATAATTTGGAGTTACTTAGAATAAGAAACAATTCCTATAACAAGGTAGTTACAGATTGAAAACAGAATGCTTCCCCCATTTACAATTCTTGCTACGAAGTTGTAACCCAGCGGATCCCCTACACGCCCTAGGAACACCCTGTGGAATGGGAAGAGGAGGCTTGCACCACGCTTCGTTCCTAGGACCGGACGTCTTGGGGAGTCTACTTCGAGCAGACAAAGTAAAAAGAGAGACACTCAAAACATGCAAGCAAGTCAAAAACCCTAGACAGGGCTCTGATACCAAAATTGATGCAGAACGAATGCTCTGAAACCAAAAATGATGCAGAACGAATATGTGGAATGTGGAAGCAAATTAAAATTAATATTTTTTTATATATATATATTTTAAGAAGTCGGCTTTGACTCAAAGGAAAGTTAAACTAAATTGAAAGAAACTATTTAATAATTGAAAGCACAATTCAAAGAAACTAGATTATCAGAGTAGTTCAGAAGTAAAGGATCGCTGGGGGTTGAGAAACTCCCAGACCTAGGGTTTCGCTCAGAACTTTCAACAGGACAGAAATAAAGAGAAGGGAAGGGTTAAGTACCAGGCAGTGATCTTCACAGAGTTTGGTGGAAGGACTCTCTCGAGCAGATTGTTGGATCCTCGGATTCGGATATCTTCGCAATGGATCCTACAATACTGGTCCTTTGGCAGAGTTGGCTTCTCCTGAACTCAGGATCTGGGAAAGAAGAAGAACAAGTTATGGAACCAGATACTCAAGGAAGGATTTACTAGATAGAAGAACTTGAAAGCTGATGTTGCTGAAATCCTGATTCTCCTAGATGCTGATCTGACTTCCTCCGAGATTTGCTCTGTCTTTGAAGTAGCCGAACTGGACCTGGATGCTGGTGGTCGGCCTCTACATGGAGAGAGGGGCCGTGAGAGATGAGGTAGGCTAGGGTTTGGTGGAATGAAGAGGATGATGGGCGGCTAGGGTTTGGAAGTGAAGTGGCTAACCTAGGGTTTTGGGGTTGGAGATCTCACACCTCCTCAAGGTTCCTAAGGAACCTGGATTTACTCCCTCACGGAGCTCAACACCTGAATGCAAGTGCGGAAGAGAGAAACACAAAGTTTGCTCACACATAAATTGAATTCATTCATCAGTTGTCCTTTAAAACTTACAAGAGGGGTTTATTTTATAGGTCTTTACAAGAGGTCAGGGTTTTACATCTTCCCATATGGGACTAATAGGATGGATCCTCAAATTAGGCTTGTAGAATCAAATCATTCTCATATGGCCGGCCAAGAGCTTCCATAAGTGTTGATTGGCGGCTCCAAATGGTAAGTAGGTGGCACCTCCTAGCCTTGCTCTTCAAGAAAATTTTTTTTCCTTCCATGCTTGGTTTTATTTGGAAATATTTAGGCGCCTCCTAGTTTTGCTCCCCAAGTTTTGGCTTCTTCCTTTCATGGCTCAACTCTTTTGGACACCTCCTTTTCTTTCTCCCCAAGTCATGGCTCTTCCCAACTTTGCTTTGGTCTTTTTAGGCATGGATTGGGCGCCCCCTTGAAGTGCTCCCCAAGAAATGCCTCTTTCCTCTTTTAGCTTGGCCTTTTAAGGTACATATGGAATGCCTCCTTGATTTTGGCTTCAAGAAAAATTCTGGCTCCCTTGGGTGTGGAGACCAAGACACTGGAATGGAGATGTGGCGCCCCCTGGACTCTGGCGTGTGGCTGGGAGTGTGGCACCCACTTACTTGAGCCTGGGAGAAAAATGTGGCACCCTGGACCTTGACTTGAAAAAGGTGGCACCAACCTGGAGAAGACCTAGGCCACTACTAGGACTTGTACTGAGTCAACATGACTCAACAAAATTTAAATTACAGACTCAAGACTAAAATTAAGTTGACCAAGTCAACCCTTATTACAAAACCAGAAAATCCTAATTCTTCGGGCAAGGTCAATCAGAGATCCAGATGGAGCCCTGAAGTCTTCTTCTGTGTCTGGTGCCCGCACCATTGGAGCCCCTGGAGGATGGTCCGGTTGGTCACCTCGGCCTCTCCATTAGTCTGAGGGTGAGCCACCAAGGTGAAACGATGATGAATATTGAAGTTGGTGCAGAACTCTTCGAACTCCCGATTGTCAAACTATCGTCTATTATTAGTGATGATAGTGTAGGGGAGTCTGAAGCAACAAATGATCGACTTCTAGAAGAATTGGCTGACCTTGGCTTCCATAATCCGTGCTAGCAGTTCAGCCTCTACCTACTTGGTGAAGTAGTCGATGGCTATTATCAGGAATTTGTACTACCTAGATGTAGGAGGAAAGGGACAAAGGATGTCCATCACCCATTGAGCAAATAGCCAGAAGGCGGAGAGCTGGGAGAGTGGTGCTATCGATTGATGCTGTATGTAGGCATGGTGCTGGCAGCGATCGCACTTCTTCACAAAGTCCGCTGTGTCCTCCCTCATAATCTCCTAGTAGTACCCTTGGTGGAGGGCTTAGAATGCTAATGTCCTGCCCCCCACATGATTTCCGTAGAGGCCTTCGTGTATCTCTTGGAGTACAAAGGCCACCTCTAAGGGTCTCAAGCACTTTAGAAGTGGATAAGAGTAGGACCTACGATAGAGTTGCCTGTCCATCAGCACAAAGCACGCAGCCTTCTTCTTGACGAGGCCGGCCTCTGCACGATCTTCGTGCAAGGTACCTTCGATGATGTATCTGATGTACTGGTCCATCCAACTGGATCCCGGGGTGACTTGCCGGACTTCCCTAGAAGCCTCGTAACTTGGAGCCTGGAGGTACTCGACATAAGCATATCCTAGTGATGTGTCCAGCAGGGTCGCAAGCCTAGAGAGGGCATCGACGCGAGAATTCTCCCCACGAGGAATGTGAGAGATGCTGAAGTACCGAAAGCTTGCCGTGTTCGAGTGCACCTACTCTAAGTACTTCGACATTTGAGGGTCTCGGGCCTCGAACTTTCTTGAGACCTGTCCAGCCACCAGCTGAGAGTCGGTGAAGACCTTCAAGTTGGGGACACCCAGTTCACGGGAGACTCTCAATCCCACGAGAAGTGCTTCATACTCTGCCTGGTTGTTGGTGGCCACAAACTGGAAACGGAGTGCGCACTTGGCTATTACCCCATCGCCATTGGCGAGAATGAGGCCTACTCTACTCCCTCCCAAGTTGTATGCACCATCCACGTGAAGGACCCAGACCTCCTCCTCAGCTTTGGGCTCCGTTCGGCACTCCTGGAGGGTCTCCTTCGACTCCTCGCCCATGCTTGCACACTCGACCAGGAAATCGGCCAACACCTGTGCCTTCTGGGATGACCTTGGTCGATAGGCAATATCAAACTCGCTGGGCTTCAGAGCCCACTTGGACAGACACCGGGACGTATCAGGGTGGCTGAGTATGGCCCTCAATGGTTGGTCCATAAGGACCACGATCGGGTGTGCTTGAAATATGGCCTAAGGCGCTGAGCAGACATTATGAGTACAAAACTTAGTTTCTTGGAGCGAGTATACCTAATATCTACATCTCAGAGGAGCATGCTAGCATAGTACACCGGTCTCTAAGCTCCGTCTCCATATGTGTAGATAAGGACCAAACTAACAGCCCCTGGGATAACCGCCAGGTACAACAGGAGCTCCTCTCCATCCTCCAGCTTGGAGAGTAGCGGTGGTGATGCCAAGAACTTCTTTAGCTCTTCGAAGGCTTCCCAGCACTCCTTTGTCTAGGTGAAGTCATGCACCTTACGCAGCACCTTAAAGAAAGGTAGGCAGCGGTCATCAAATCGTGAGATGAACTAACTCAAGGCTGCGATCCGGCCCATGAGGTGCTAGACTTGCTTTTTCGAGGTGGGATGCTCCATGTCGACAATCGCTTGGACTTTTTCAGGGTTGGCTTCGATCCCCCTCTTGGTGACCATGAAACCCAGGAACTTCCCGGCTACCATGCCGAAGGCGCACTTCGTCAGATTCAACTTCATCTGATTTAGGTGAAGGTTCTAGAAGGCCTTCACCAAGTCCACAACGTGGCTCGACCTCGACTTGCTCATGACGAGCATACCATCCATGTAAACTTACATGTTGTGGCCAATCTGGTCCTTGAAGACTTTGTTGACCAGCCGTTGGTACATGGCACCAGCATTTTTCAGGCCGAATGGCATTATCTGGTAGTAGTACGTCCCTTGATCCGTGATGAAGGTAGTGTGCTCCTCATCCTCTGGGTGCATCCAGATTTGATTATACCTGGAGAATGCATCCATAAAGGAGAGCAAGCGATTCCCCGAAGTGGCGTCAACCAGTTGGTCGATCTTCGGAAGGAAAAAACTTTTCTTTGGACAGGCTCGATTGAGATCAGTGTAATCTACGCAGATCCTCCATTTTTCGTTGCTTTTCTTGACCATGATTACAATTGCCAGCCAGCTAAGATACTACACTTCGCGAATGAACCCGACTGCGAGGAGCTTCTCCACCTCATCGTTGACTGCCCATTGCCTCTTTGGGGCAAAGCACCTCTTCTTCTGCCAGATCGGGCGGCACTTCGGGTCGATGTTCAACCTGTGAGTAATGATATCGGGTGGAATCCCTGGTATGTCTGCTGCAGTCCAGGCGAACATGTCCGTATTTGCCCAGAGGAAATTCAACAGGCGAGCCCGCTCTTCTTCTTGCAGCTAGGCCCCGTTCTGCACCATCTTCGATGGGTCTGTGCCGAGGGGGTACGTCAATAGATGCTCAACTGGGCCGCCCCTGGGGTATTGCACCCTTTGGTCAAGGTCATCGATGCTGGGATCCTCCTCGACACTTTTGGCCCCTGGGACAGCTTGCAAATAATGTTGGATCGGCTGAGATGCCCCCCTCATCTCCCCTACACCATAAGAAGTGGAAAACTGTACTAGTAGCCGCTTGGTAAAATGACTGTGTCGAGCAAATTGAGCCCGGGACGGCCAAGGATCATGTTGTAGGCCAAAGGGAGCCTAATAATCGTGAAAGTCATCATGATAGTGCTCTATCGAGGTGGTGATCCAGCAGTAACAGGGAGAGTGATCTCTCCTTCAACCCCCACAGAGTCTCTAATAAAACCAACAAGGGGAGTGTGCACTGGCTTCAGTTGAGTAGAGGATAAATTCATCCTAGAGAAGGCATCGTAAAAAAGGATATCAGTCAAACTTCTACTATCGACCATAATTCGCTTTACAGGATACCTGGAAATCGTCATCTCGACAACCACGGCATCATTATTTACATTTCCGTTTCCAGATTCCTCCTCCCTCATAAAGAAGAGTGCATTTTCTGATCTCTCCCCCTCCCAAGCCCTCTTAAAAGCGCGCTCTATTCTCCAGCATATCATATCCACAGGCTTCTCGGTGGATCAATTATCGACTGGAGGGACAGGAGGAAGAGCTGCAAGTGCTTGAGGTTCTGCATGGGTCTTGCCCCCCCACAGAGTTTCTGAGGTAGCCCCTGCTTACCAGATCTTCGATCTCTCTTTTGAGGTGGTAGCATTCCTCGGTGTCATGGCCATGGTCGCGGTGAAATTGACAGTACTTTATCTTGTCACGATGATTGGATGGCCTCAGCGGGGGAGGGAAGTGTAGGTAGCGCTCACCCTTAATCTCTATTAAAATTTTTGACATCAGGGTGAGGAGAGGAGTATCTTTCTTCTGGGATGGGGCTGCTCTTCCACTTCGACCCAGGTTGGAAGTTCGGGGTTGGTCCGGGCCTCTGCATCCCGAGTGTCCCTCACGGAGGCTACTTCTTCAGTGGCGTCCCATCCAACTCTCTCCTGGTGAGGTCCGCCTCCTCGGCATGGATGTACTTGTGGACTCGGAGGAGGTCGGAGTATGTCTTCAGCAGCTTCTTATCCAGGGAGTAGGTCAGGCAGGAGGTCCTGAGCCCTCTCTTCAGTGCCAGCAAAGCGACGGGCTCATCCATGTTGTATATCTCCAGTGCGGCAACTTTGAAGTGGGTCACATAGTCCCGCAATGACTCATGGTCCTATTGTCTGATGGAAAAAAGATTGTCTATCTCTCATAGTACCTTCCAACAGGCGTTGAAGTGGGCCACAAATATCCTTTTGAGCTATGCAAAGGAGTTGAAGCTTTCAGGCTCGAGGTGGGTAAACCAGACTCGAGCGGTCTTCCAAAGAGTGGCTAGGAAGGCGATGCAGAGAAGGGTGTCGGTCACCCCCTGAACTCTCATGAGAGCCTTGTAGCTCTCCAGGTGGTTCAGGGGGTCGGTGGTCCCATCGTAGGGATCCACCTAGGGCATACAGAATCAACTTGGGATTGGCTCCCCTTGGATTTCTCAGGAGAAGGGGGGATGAGCATCATGGCCCACTGGCTCACGGGAGGAGCCCTGCATATTTGCAAACTGGCGAGATAGTTTCGCCAGCTTACGCTCTTGTTCCTCCAGGCACTTTTCGGCCATGCGCCTAATGGCCTCGTTGATGGAACCTTCCATTGAGGTCATTGGAGGAGATGAAGATGATAGCTGAAGGAGGTCGCGACGGGGAGCCTTGCCTTGATGGCTTCGGCGGTGCTTAACAACGACGCGTTCGAAGGCCAGAGACCGGCTCTCCCGGTCAACTGACCTAGAACACTGTCTCTTTGTCGGTGTTCAGTGGCTTCCCCTGGAGTTAGTCACGGCCCACGATAGCAACGGCCTTCCTTGGAAGGAGCGCAGGTTATCGCGGGGTACAGCGGCTTGGGTTGCAGGGGTCCCTAGCTGCTAGGTGGCCAGGGATCGGTGCTGGTTCTATAACATCACATTGCCGTAGTCAGAGCCTGCATCTGCTGGGCAAGTGCGCCTAGCAAGACATCCATCGAATGTGGTTGTGGTGGAGTGGGGGGCTCCCTCTCTAGGCTATATGGGCCCCCATGAGAAGGAGGGTCTCCCGCACGGCTGGTGGAGGCCTCCCGCGTACGTGTCACTACCATGCTTCAGGTGGAGTTGTTTACGAGGAGATTAGCTTGAATTAGACTGTGTCCTGCCCCTCTACCTGGCATGCCAATTTATTGCCACCTATATCGCCATGGCCTGCAGCTCGAGCGTGGTGCCGGACATCAACCTCATTACCTAGAATTCAGCGCACGTACCCGGACCTGCAAAAAAGAAGAGACCCGGCTGGGGATCCTGGCTGGGACACTTTGACGATCAAGTTAGTGGGTGATCTAGGAGAACAGATCCTCCTTGGTAGAACCCTGTCCGGTCTCCATGCTTGAGGGAGGTTTTGTTTTCAAAGGAAAGAGTAGAGTGGGAACAGCAGTGGAAGAGGAGGGTTTGAGCTGTGGTGGTTGTGTCCGTCGAGACTCTTCCGGCGAGTTCTCCAATAACCTCAGAGTGCTCTCTCTCGCTTGCTCCCCCTCTGCCTACTTTTGTTTACCTTGTTCGAAGGCTCTTGGGACTTTTTTTTAGACCATGGATCCTCTCTGCTACCACCCTAGGATGCTCAAAGGTCAATGACCGGCAGTGCCCTGTGGGTTGTGCCTCGGCACCCCCTCCCTTCATGGTAGGGAGTTACATCACGAATTTTGACTTCCTGACCGGTTGCCACACTTTGAAAATTTGGCAGAACCTCGATCCGGGGTTAGCGTTCCCAGGTTTGAATCTCCTGACATGGCTTTCTTCTTTCGGGCGATTCAAACGATCGATTGGGGAGTGCAATGCCTTGATTGGAGCGCCCTTTCCTATTCGGTGTAAACAATGGTGGAAGAGATCCTGGCTCCCTGGGGAGGCACCCCCTGTAAGTCGGTGCACTTCCCCTTCGTAGGCCATGGACGACGTGCCACCACCCAAGGGATGTAGTGGCATCCCCTTCTCTTTGCTTTAGGATTTTTTGAGGTGCGGTGGACCCTGACCATTGGGATAGCCTCGGGTTGGCAGACCTTTCCACTGAAGAGCACTTGGCTCGAGGAGAGAGAACTCGACTTCGACCGAGGTGGGCTCGACCTCGGGGGAGCCGCCCGGCGAGGGAGCTCGAAGAGAGTGAGCTCGACTTCAGCCGAGGCAGGCTCGACCTCAGGAGAGCCGCTCGATGAAGGAACTCGAAGAGAGGGAGCTAGACTTTGGCCGAGGCGAGCTTGACCTTGGGGGGCCACCTGGTGAAGGAGCTCGAAAAGAGGGAGCTCGACTTCGATTGAGGCGGGCTCGACCTCGAGGGAGCAGCCCAGCGAAGGAACTCAAAGAGAGGGAGCTTGACTTCGGTCGAAGCGGGCTCGACCTCGGGGGAGCCGCCCGGCAAAGGAGCTTGAAGAGGGGGATTGACATGGTGATATCTACCAGCGCAGCCGCCAACTGGATCCGAAGGGGGACTCCACGTCAGCGATCCTGCCATATCAGAAAGTATTGAGAAAAACTAATAAATAGTTAATTCTAGTACAAAAATTATTCTATCATTTCTAACTCATCCGACTAGCATCAAAGAAGAGCCTACTTGTTGCCCAGAAATGGTGCCCAAGAGGGGGGGTGAATTGGGTATTTTAAAAATTAAAGCAATATATGTGCTATCAAGTTCAAAAGTGAAGAGTGATAGTGCTCAAGTAATTGTGCAACGGAAGCAATGAAAGATAGCAACAATTAAAGAGCAAAAGAAGAGTAAAGCAATGCAAACACACAAGAAGTACAGTAGTTCGGTGCACCTAGCACCTACATCCACTCCCCAAGCTCCACTTGGGAATTTCCACTATAATCTTTTCTAGATTACAGCCGACTTGTTTTACAAGGCTCACAAGTCAAAACCTTACACACTTGTTTTGGCTTCGGGCTTACAAGCAACCCTAGTTGGTTTTATCAATTGGCTCACCAACAAACCTCACACTAGTTTCAAATTTCCTTGAAACTAGCCTAAGACAAAAAGAATATGAATACAATGAATAAATCAAGACAAACTCCTTTTGAGCAAAAAGTAATTTGATGTAGCTCTTGATGGAGACTCTTCAAGCCTTTCTCTTAGAATCTTTGGACCTCACTAAATGCCAAACTCTTGAAAGTTGGATTCCTCAAAGATGGAAAGCTTTTGGCTAAGGAATCTCTTGGTTTTCTCACTCTTTTTGGCTTGGAATTGATTGAAGGCTTTGTACTTTCACTCTATTCTTTTTCACTGTCTCCTTGTCTTTTTTGAAGTTAGGTGGAGGTTAAATACCTGATTCAAGCTGAAACAACTCCACAAGACCGTTAGAATAAAAAATATGGCCATTTATGGCCGTTAGAAATCAAATCAGAAATTCAGAAAAACTAGCCGTTATGCCATGAGTCGACCTCTGGATCAAGTGTCGACCTCATGAGTCGACCTCCAGTTTATCTTAGGAAAAAATCCAGAAAACCATAGTTCTGCCCAGTTTGAATTCTCAGGCGATGAGTCGACCTCTGGTGTCGACCTCTGGACAGGTGTCGACCTCTGGTGGTCGACCTCTGGAGCGTTCCACTAAATTTTTGCCGTGCCGGCCTTGCTGAACCTTTCTTTTCTTCATGAGTCGACCTCTAGTGGTCGACCTTTGGCAAGGTGTCGACCTCTGGTCTGAAATTTTCTGAAACTCTGGAGAGGTGCGTGCCTTGCTTGAATTTCTCTAAGCCTTTGTTACTTTTGTCAATTACTTCTTAATAATAAGGTCCAATATGAGAAATTTGATTTTGTTCAAGGTAGAAGAGCTCTTTCCCAAATCAGGCAAGCTTGGTTTCATTATTGTACTCTTGATACTCTTTTTGAATAATCTAAGTCCTGAAACTTTATCTTGAGATGAAACATTAGCCCAAACATATACTCAACATTTTGTTAATCATCAAAATTAAGGAGCCAAAGCCAACAATCTCCCCCTTTTTGATGATGACAAAACCTTGAGTATATATGCAATTAAGTCCAAAAGCAAAATATAGCACTAATAAAAATTTTCAAAGAAACCTCACATGCATGAGTATATCATAAAAATTTTACTTTTCATCTATTTTTTGTGAAAACATTTTTATGAGTCAAAAGATAAGAACCATAATAGCTTTACTCAATTCTATGAAAGAGTCATACTTTACCATATATACTTTACAAACTTTACTATACTCCCCCTTTTTGTCAAGAATCAAAAAGTGCATTCTTTGTAGTAAAAGATATATTAAGGAAAATTATGTTCCATTACAATGAAGTACTTAGTTGCATAAAATACATGCTCCCCCTCAATTTGTGCATTTAATATAACAAAAACATTCTAACTTGAGGGTTTAAAAAGATAAATGCTAAGAGCTGGTATCAGACAGTAAAATATCACAATGTAGATAAGTATATAAATGTATTCAGTTACAAAATTGCTTACATAGTAAGCACAAAACACTGATACATCAGATCATACAAAGTAAACTAGTATATCATACATCAAGCAAATCTATGAGGCTACTCCTTATCAGAAGGTATATCAAAAGAGATAGGAGTCGAGATCCTAGATGAGCATTTTGGAGTCCTATGAGTGAGACTCCGAGTTCTTAGAGAGGGACCAGACCTTGGGGTAGTCCTACGAGATCTATAGGTCCGAGGAAAAGGCTCCACAGGTGTCCTAACAGAAGCAGTAGCAGAAGGAGTAGATGGATCAGTATGCTGAGTAGACTGAGCTGGAGTGTGCCTGCTGACTAGCTCATAAGCAGTGGGATCATCAATATCTGTCTCTGTATGCTCATCTCTATCATCCGGAATCCCTGTAATAGTCTCAAAAAGTGACTCAGTAAACTCAGTATCTACTGGCACATCTGTAGCTGGAGGATCTGTACTGTGAAGATCAGTAGAAGGAGGATCAATAGAAGGGGGAATCTTTGGAATCGGATCTGCAGGTGGAACATCAGAGCTACCTGCTCCAGGTTGATCTCCATCACTGTCACTGTATCCACTGGAGTCATCATCATCATCATCATCAGAATGTGGAGGAGATACTGTCGGATCTACAGTCCCTGGTGGCAATGCTAATCTCAGTAGGCTGAGGATCTGTTGGAATCCTGCATCTACACTAGCTGAGAGAGCTCCAATACACATATCTGTGTGGATCCGCAGACCATGTAGCTCCTTTCGTACACCAGCAATCTCTGTCCGGACCTCTGAAATGTGATCAGTCACTCTCTGCTCAAAGTCCGATATCCTCGCTGTAGTCCTCCGTGGTGTAGCAGTAGCAGTAGGTGCTGGAGCTAATGAGGGTGGTGGCATGAATGGCTCAGGCTCCGCAGTCTTTGACTCTGGTGCTGGGCGAGGAGGTGTACCATGATCAGTAGGCTCTGAAGGCCCTGCCTCAGCTGCTCGGATCTCATCCTCCTCATCTGGCTCCTGGCCAGACTCTCGTCGCACCCAACGGTCACCAATCAGTTGAAATCCCATCCTATGCAGGGATTTCTCTCTATATGTATCAGTATGCTGTAGCTGACTGAAAGGTATACTATCAAATGAAACTCCATGCTCCCTGAATAGCTGTGTCAGCCCCATACCATATGGCTGAACTAGTCTCCTGTGAGATGCTGCCTCACCCATCTGCTGAAGCATGATCCTGGGAAGGTTGATGGGAGTCCGCTGTCTCAGGGATACCATCAATACCAGCTCACGCTCAGTGATAAAGTTGAACCTCCCGCTCTTCAGAATCAAGATACGGGCGATGATATGATGCAGCACTCTCATCTCCAGTGAAAGCTAGTTAGCGGCTACTGTGAAAATGCCGCTAACATCCTCACGCTCTAGAATACATCTGAAGGCATGCTCTCTGTCGCTGATCGAAGTGGCAGCTGTGCCATGAAGTGGAATCCTCCAAACACGACTGATGACCTCCGGTGTCACTGGAATCTCGATCCCACGTACAGTAGCTGACCATCCAATGCCATCAGTGGCCATGGATGCATAGAACTCCCTGATGAGGTCTGGGTAGAATCTCTCAGTCATCGTGCAGAAGTGAACCAGACCTGCATCTCTCAGCACATCTCCTATAAAAAAGTGATGCTGATCCCAGAAAGGTATGTCCACACGCCTCCCACTCGCAATGCTCTTCCGTACTAAGCTGGCTGGCACTGGTGCAAGTGGCTCTGGGGTCGGCTCACGCTCATGTCTGACCTTTCTTCGTCGCTCAGTGCTACTTTGGCCTTGTTCCATTCTCCTTTTTCTCACTGCCAAGTGCTTTCTTGGACCCATATGGATGGAAGAGGGGTAAATTAGGGAGAAGTAGGATAATGCAAGGCTAAGAGGGAAGGAGCCAAGAAAAGAGAGGAGAAGAGAGATTCACGGGTTGAGCAAAAGAAGAAATGGTGAAATGGTAAGATAGGGTTTGTGAAAATGGAGAAAATCGAGAGTAAATGGAGGAAATGCAAGAAACGGAGGAGGGAAATAAGTGATTTCAATTGAAAAACAACCGATATTTGAGGGTAGATAGAAGCAAAAGCTTTCGGTTGTCCAAAACCAAGAACACGGTCAAAAAAATGGTTTGGTTCTAAAGAAAACAAGAGGAGAGGAGAGGATTACCCAAAAAGATGAAGGAGAGGGTTGGAAATCTACTGTTTAGAGGTTTAGGAGCATTGGAGGGGGACCACACGAAGGAGAAAAGGAAGGAAATGGAGAAAAAGAGGCTTGCAGACGGGTTTTTAAAAAAGATGATTTCTGTTCAAGTGTCAACCTCTAAAAACTCTCAGGGGTCGACCTTAAGTGTCGACCTCTAAAAATCACAGGGGTCGACCTCAAGTGTCGACCTCCGAAAACTTAAGTGTCGACCTCCAAAAATAAATTAGCCAAAATAAAATTCGTTAAAATTTAAAAAATTGATAAAATTTAGAAAAGTAAGCCTTAAACAAATTCGAGAATTTATAAATCATTTTTGAGGAATTTTGATGAAAATTGAAGAGTTTCAAGCAAAAGGATCAATGACTCCCAGTTCTCTTCTGATCATACAAAATCTATCTTCATTCAATGGTTTTGTGAATATATCAGCCAATTGATAATCAGTACAAATAAATTCTAACAACACATTAGAGTTTTGAACGTGATCTCTTATGAAGTGATGTCTTATTTCAATATGTTTGCTTCTTGAATGTTGTACAGGATTTTTCGTTAAATTGATTGCACTAGTATTATCACATCTTATGGGTGTCTTAGTTAGTTTGATGCCAAAGTCCTCGAGTTGTTGTTTGATCCATAGAATCTGAGCACAACAGCTTCCAACTGCTATATATTCGGCTTCCGTCGTAGATAGAGCAACCGAATTCTATTTCTTGCTGCTCCATGAAATTAAATTAACTCCTAGGAATTGACAAGTTCCACTAGTACTTTTACGATCAAGTTTACACCCAGCAAAATCAGCATCAGAATATGCAATTAATTCATATGATGACTCTCTAGAGTACCAAAGACCAATTTCAATTGACCCAGATAAGTATCTAAATATACGTTTTACAGCTAAGAGATGTGATTCTTTAGGAGCAGACTGAAAATGTGCACACATACAAATACTAAACATTATATCCAGTCTACTGGCAGTTAGATATAGCAATGAACCAATCATGCCTCTATATAATTTTTGGTCTACTAATTTACCACATTCATCTTTGTCTAATTTACATGAAGAGCTCATAGGGGTACCTATTGGTTTGGTAGTCTCCATCCCAAACTTTTTCAATATTTTTCTTGTGTACTTGGCTTGGTTGATGGAGATCCCCTCTTTGGTTTGCTTAATTTGGAGTCCGAGGAAGAAGTTGAGTTCTCCCATCATGCTCATCTCGAACTCACTCTGCATTAACTTTGCAAATTCTTGACAAAGACATTCGTTAGTAGCACCAAAAATAATATCATCTACATAGATTTGTACTACTAAGAGATCATCATTTTTCTTTTTCAAAAACAATGCATTATTTACATTACATCTAGAAAAATCATTCTTCATCAAAAATGAACTTAATCTATCATACCAAGCTCTAGGAGCTTGCTTTAAGCCATACAATGCTTTATGCAATTTAAAAACATGGTTAGGAAATTCATGATTTTCAAAACCAGGAGGTTGTTCAACATAAACTTCCTCTTCAATAAATCCATTTAAAAAAACACTTTTAACATCCATTTGAAATAACTTGAAATCCATAAAACAAGCAAAAGCAAGTAAAAGTCTAATTGCTTCTAGCAACAGAAGCAAAGGTTTCATCAAAGTCGATCCCTTCTTCCTGGTTGTAGCCTTTAGCAACAAGTCTATCTTTGTTTCTAGTTACAATACCATGTTCATCAAGTTTATTTCTAAAAACCCATTTTGTGCCAATTACAGAAACATTAGGGGGTCTTTCAGTTAAAGTCCAAACGTTATTTCTTTTAAATTGATTTAGTTCATCTTGCATAGCATTAATCCAGTTACAATCTTTTTTAGCTTCTTCAATTGACTTAGGCTCTATCTGAGATACAAAAGCTAAATAATCACAAACATTTCTAATAGAAGAGCATGTACTTACTCCCTTTGACGGATCACCAATAATTAGCTCTTTGGGGTGTCCGTGTGCATACCTCCATTCTTTAGGTAAAGGTTTTGGTGAAGTTGCATTGATCTCTTGAGTTTGATCTTGATTTTCTTGATCATCATCTCCTTTGGGCTCATCTTCATTGATTGTCAATTATTCAAGCTTCTTTGTACCTGTTTCATCATCAATAGAATCTTCTTTTCTAGAAGATTTTTCGTTAGATTCATCAAACACTACATGAATTGATTCTTCAACTAGAAGAGTTCTTCTGATGAAGACCCTGTATGCCTTGCTAGAAGTAGAGTATCATAAGAAGATACCCTCATCTGACTTGGCATCAAATTTACTGATATTGTCTTTGCCATTGTTTAATATGAAACAACGGCAACCAAATACACGAAAATACTTAAGATTCGGTTTTCGATTTTTCCAAAGCTCATATGGTGTTTTCTTAAAAATAGGTCGAATTAAAACACGAATTAAAATGTAACAGGAAGTATTAATGGCTTCTGCCCAAAAATATCTAGGTAAGTCATTTTTGCAAACATTGTGCGTGCCATTTCTTCAAGTGTCCTGTTCTTTCTTTCTACCACCCCATTTTGTTAAGGTGTCCTAGGTGCAGAAAAATTATGACTAATGCCATTTTCATTACAAAAAGCTTCAAAATCATGATTGTCAAATTCAGTTCCATGATCACTACGCAAAGAAACAATAGTGAGATCTTTTTCGTTTGAAACCCTTTTATGAAATCTAATAAAAGCTGAAAATGTTTCATCTTTATGAGTTAAAAATATTACCCAAGTAAATCGTGAGTAATCATCTACAATTACTAGCCCATATTTTTTACCTCCCAAACTAGTTATTCTGGTTTGTCCAAAGAGGTCCATATGAAATAATTCAAGGGGTCTAGTAGTAGATACTACTCCTTTAGGTTTGAAAGTAATTTTAGTTTGTTTTCCAAATTGACATGCAGCACAAATCTTATCTTTTTCAAATGTGAGTTTTGGCAATTCTTTTACAAGATTCTTTTTGCTTAATTTTGAAATCAACTGCATACTAGCATGCCCTAGCCTACGATGCCAAAGCCAACTAGTTTCACTTGCCTTGGCTTCCCTAGCCATTAGGCATTGACCACTTTCCATGGCTAGATCATCAAGATCAACCATGTAAATGTTTCCATGCCTATGACCAGTGAACTTGATGCCTTCGATATCAAGACTAGATACCATGCACAAAGATGATTCAAAAATAACTTTAAAGCCCTTGTCACAAAACTGACTAATGCTGAAAAGATTATGCTTCATGCCATCAACAAATAATACATTATCTACATAAGCATTAGGGGTGATATGGATTTTACCAATTCCGACGATTTTGCCTTTTCCATTATCACCAAAAGTAATGTTTCCACCATCAATAGCTGCTAGTGATGAGAATTGCTTCACATCCCCAGTCATGTGCCTTGAGCAACCACTATCTAGATACCACATTCTTTTTTTATTTTTGGTTGCAAGGCACACCTGCAAAAATTAATCAAGTTGAAACTTTAGGTACCCAAGTCATCTTGGGTCCTTTAGGGTTAGTCAAATTGGTTCCTTTTGGAACCCAAATCTTTCCAAAGGTATTTAATTTTCTTCTATTACAAATATATGATTTATGTCCTAACTTATCACATGCATAGCAGGTAATATTAGATGATGCAGGTATGAAAAAGTTTTTGTAAAGTTTTTGCTGATTCTGTGGCTTAAATCCAAGTCCAGCTTTGTTAAAAACTGCATGTTGACTATTTAAAAGCATACTTAATTTTTCTGAACTATAAGTAAACTTTTCTACATAAGGTTTTACTTTTTTTAACTATTCTTTGTAATTCTTGTTTTGAAGCAATAGTTCTTTGTTTTGTTTTTCAATTTTCTCATTAGTTTTAAGACTTCTATTATTTTTCAAAGAATCATTTTCTTTTAAAAGATTATCCTTATCATTTTTCAAGGTCTTTACTTGTTCAGTTAATTTCTTGTTTTCTTGAATTAAATCTTCAATTTCAGTTGAAAACTTTTCTGAGTTTTTGGTAAGCTCAAGATTTAGCTTTCTTAATTTCTTATTTTTCAGTTTTAACTTTTTATATTCCATAACTAAATCATCAAAAGCATCATGCAATTCATTGAAAGTAAATTCAACTTCAGGTTCAGAATTTACCTCATTATCTTCATTGGCCATGAAACATAGGTTGGCGACTACCTGCTGCTCTTCATCACTGCTGGAGTCCTCACTCTCACTCCAGATAGCCATCATGGCTTTCTTTCTCAACATCCTTCGACTCTTTTTAAGCAAGGGGCAATCCGTTTTATAATGTCCAGGCTTCTTGCACTCGAAGCAGATGGGTGGATCCCTTTCTTTTTCTTTCTCTTTTTCTTTATTGTGATCACCTTTTTGTGGCCTTTTCTTGTAGAAGCCCTTCTTCTTTCTCATGAATCTTTTGAATTTTCTTGTAATGAGGGCTGTCTCATCATCATCAGCTTCTTCTTCTGATTCATCACTTGACTCTTCCTTTGTAGTGGACTTGAAGGCTATGGCTTTCTTTTTCTTGTCATTGTCCACTATCTTCTGCTTTAGTGAAAGCTCGTAAGTCATCAGTGATCCAAGAAGCTGCTCAAGAGGTAGAGTATTGACATCCTTGGCTTTTTCTATGGCTGTTACCTTCGCATCACATGAAGCCAGAAGAGACCTGAGAAGTTTGTTAACCAGTTCACCATTAGATATAATTTTTTCCAAACTCCTCATACCATTTACTATATTTGTAAATCTAGTATACATTTCACTGATACTTTCAGTTGGTTCCATCCTAAACATCTCATATGTATGAATGAGCATGTTCACCTTTGTGGTCTTCACTTGGTGTGTACCCTCATGGGTAACCTCAAGTGTATCCCAAATTTCTTTGGCAGAAATACAATTTGATATTCTGTTAATTTCACTTGGGTCAAGTGCACAGAATAGCAAATTCATCGCCTTAGCATTTAACTCAGCTTGTTTGATGTCATTGTCATCCCATTCTTCTTCAGATTTTGGGGTGATAATGCCATTAACCAAGTGAGTGGGCTGATGAGGCCCTTTAGTAATTACTCTCCATATATGATAATCTATAGCTTGTAAATAAATACGCATACGAGTTTTTCAGTATGTATAGTTTGTGCCATTAAAGAAAGGAGGGCGATTTGATGCTTGTCCTTCAACTACACCCATTCCAATTGGGGTGGCCATGATCTTTCACTCAAGATCGTTGGACCTACAAGAGAGTACCGGCGCTCTGATGCCACTTGTTACCCAGAAATGGTGCCCAAGAGAGGGGGTGAATTGGGTATTTTAAAAATTAAAGCAATATATGTGCTATCAAGTTCAAAAGTGAAGACTGATAGTGCTCAAGTAATTGTGCAACGGAAGCAATGAAAGATAGCAACAATTAAAGAGCAAAAGAAGAGTAAAGCAATGCAAACACACAAGAAGTATAGTGGTTCGGTGCACCTAGCACCTACATCCACTCCCCAAGCTCCACTTGGGAATTTCCACTATAATCTTTTCTAGATTACAACCGACTTGTTTTACAAGGCTCACAAGTCAAAACCTTACACACTTGTTTTGGCTTCGGGCTTACAAGCAACCCTAGTTGATTTTATCAATTGGCTCACCAACAAACCTCACTCACTTGTTTTGGCTTCGGGCTTACAAGCAACCCTAGTTGGTTTTATCAATTGGCTCACCAACAAACCTCACACTAGTTTCAAATTTCCTTGAAACTAGTCTAAGACAAAAAGAATATGAATACAATGAATAAATCAAGACAAACTCCTTTTGAGCAAAAAGTAATTCGATGTAGCTCTTGATGGAGACTCTTCAAGCCTTTCTCTTAGAATCTTTGGACCTCACTAAATGCCAAACTCTTGAAAGTTGGATTCCTCAAAGATGGAAAGCTTTTGGCTAAGGAATCTCTTGGTTTTCTCACTCTTTTTGGCTTGGAATTGATTGAAGGCTTTGTACTTTCACTCTATTCTTTTTCACTTTGTCTCCTTGTCTTTTTTGAAGTTAGGTGGAGGTTAAATACCTCATTCAAGCTGAAACAACTCCACAAGACCGTTAGAATAAAAAATATGGCCATTTATGGCCGTTAGAAATCAAATCAGAAGTTCAGAAAAACTAGCCGTTATGCCATGAGTCGACCTCTGGATCAAGTGTCGACCTCATGAGTCGACCTCCAGTTTATTTTAGGCAAAAATCCAGAAAACCATAGTTCTGCCCAGTTTGAATTCTCAGATGATGAGTCGACCTCTGGTGTCAACCTCTGGATAGGTGTCGACCTCTGGTAGTCGACCTCTGGAGAGTGCCATTGAAATTTTGCCGTACCAGCCTTGCTGAACTTTTCTTATCTTCATGAGTCGACCTCTGGTGGTCGACCTTTGGCAAGGTGTCGACCTCTGGTCTGAAATTTTCTGAAACTCTGGAGAGGTGCGTGCCTTGCTTGAATTTCTCTAAGCCTTTGTTACTTTTGTCAATTGCTTCTTAATAATAAGGTCCAATATGAGAAATTTGATTTTGTTCAAGGTAGAAGAGCTCTTTCCCAAACCAGGCAAGCTTGGTTTCATCATTGTACTCTTGATACTCTTTTTGAATAATCTTAGTCGTGAAACTTTATCTTGAGATGAAACATTAGTCCAAACATATACTCAACCTTTTGTTAATCATCAAAATTAAGGAGCCAAAGCCAACACTACTTTTTATAAGTATAAAAAGAGTATCTATGCATTCCTTCATAAAATATATATAAAAAAAAGAATAAGTTCTGAGCATTTTTCACCAAGTAACTAGGTTTTTTTGTCTAAGTAAGCATTGAGTCTTGTATCAAAAAGTGAAAAATACAAAAAAAAATTATTTTTGAAAAAAATGATAAGTTCTAAACATTGATCTCCCATTGAGTAACCAGATCCCTTCATCTAAGTAGGCAGTATTGTTCGTGTGAAAAAATGGGCAATATGAAGATACCTCTATTCAAATAAAAAAGAAAAAAAAAAGAAAAAAAAGGAGGAAAAACGAGTGTTACTTTGAACTTATATTAAACTAGATAATTTGGAGATAAAAGTAAGGGATGATCTAGAAAAAACTTGAAAATAATTTTTATTCTTTATTTAAATACCATATTAGTGAGTTAATATCTTTATAACCTAACTTGATGATATTCTTCTGAATATCACTAGTTCGCTAAAAAAATTACTTGGTAAAAAGTCTATTTCAAGGTATGAAGGTAGTATCAACATTAAGTTTTTTCTTGACTCGAAGATGAATAAAATTTAAATTGAGTGGTATGATAAATATAATAATATATTAATTAAAATATCAAAATATATATTTATTTAATTTTATTTTTAAAAAATTAATATTTTTATTTATATTTTATAAAAAAATATTAATAAAAGAAATGAACTCGATCCGTATATTAAAAAAAAAAGATCAAATAGAACTTAAATTGAAGAATCCAATTGCAAGCTAGCCTAATACGTAATAGTTCATTAAGTAACTCGATCCATACTTTGATTTGATTTGATTTAATTTTATTATTTTATTATTTTATATTTTTTATTTTATTGTTGTTGTTGCCAAGGATAGGAAACACTTTGACCTTTGCCACGATGCACAGGCACTCACGAGAAGGTCTGCCAAGGAAATAAGGCGCGATCCATAACTCTCTCACATGCCACATTAAATGCTTCCCAGAAACTCCCTAGCAGATGACTTCATGCGGCTTCCCACGAGTTTTTTTTTAAAATAATACTTTTAAAAAAAATAATTACAAAAATAGGTTAGGTAAAACTTATTTACCGTTTTAGGTGGTGGGGCTGACGTGGATGAATTCGTCCTTTGGAAGGACGAATTCAATTCAACTGAATTCGTCCTTTCGAAGGACGAATTCAGCTCAACTGAATTCGTCCTTTCAAAGGACGAATTCAGTTGAACTGAATTCATCTTTTGAAAGGATGAATTCAATATAACTGACTTCGTCCTTTCGAAAGACGAATTCAGTTGAACTGAATTCGTCCTTCGAAAAGACGAATTCAGTTGAACTGAATTTGTCCTTTCAAAAGACGAATTCAGTTGAACTGCATTCCTCCTCCCATTTTTTTTTCTGGGTTCCGGGTGAAGTTGGCAAGGGCTGTCGACTTCAGCCCAAAACGCCCAAAACATGGGCGGGTTTCACAAACAGCCTTGCTTCTCTAGGCTTTTCAGGCAAGACACCTTCAGTTATGTACTTAACATATGGATCTATCCAACTCGACTCTTGTATGACTTGTTGGACTTCTTCAGTGCAATTGATGCTAGAGACCTCCAGGTATTTGATATATGCTCGTCCAAGGGAACTATCTGATAAGATTGCCAACTTGGAAAGCATGCCTACTCGAGCATTTTTATTTTGAGGGATGTGGGATATGCTAAAATGTTGAAGCGCCATCATATAGGAGTGGACTCGATCAAAGTACTTGACCATTATCGAGTTCCACATCTCGTACTTCTGTGACTTGACTAGCTACTAGCTATGAGTTGGTGAACACCTTTAAGGGCTTTACTCCAAGCTCCCTGACAAGTTTCAGTCATGTCAACAGGGTCTCATACTCAAATTAGTTGTTGGTTGCCTTGAATAGAAAATGCAAGGCATACTTGATGACCACCTATTCCAAGTTCATCAAGATCATTCCGGCTCCACTACCTCGAGAATTTCAGGTGCCATCCACGTAAAGGATCCAAGCTAGGTCCACATGGGACAACTCAGCAAGTGGCTTACCGGGTACCTCCACATGTTTATCATCGGTCCATGTGCACTCGACCAAGAAGTTCAATAAGACATGCACCTTCACATATGACCTCGGGTGATAAGAGATATCAAACTTATCGAGCTTGATTGTCCATTTCACCAGTCGCACAAAGGTGTCAAGTCGATATAGGATAGCCTTTAGGAGTTGGTCGGTTAGGATGATGACATAATGAGCTTGAAAGTAGGCCCTGAGATGCTAAGCATAAACAATTAGAGCAAAAATGATTTTTTTTGGATTTGGAATACCTAGTTTCCACATTGTGAAGTACTTTACTAGTATAGTAAATGGGCCTCTGAAATCCCTTGTCATCCACCCACATGAGCACAGAACTAACCACTTCTATGAAGGTGGCAAGATATAGGAATAGCTCTTCTCCCACTTCTGACTTTGATAGTAGGGGTGGAGAGGCAAGGAAGCTTTTGAGCTTTTCAAAAGCTAATCAGCACTCGTCCGTCCAAGTGAAGTCATGCATTTTACATAGCACTTTGAAGAAGGGCAGACAGTGCTCTACTAACTTGGAGATGAACTGCTAAGAGGTGCAACTTGACCGTTAGCTGCTGGACTTCTTTCATAGAAGTTGGATGCCGCATGTCGAGTATCGCCTAGATCTTTTTTAGGTTCACCTCAATACTTCATTGGGTGACCATGAAGCTGAGAAATTTACCTATCATGATGCCAAATATGCACTTGCTTGGATTCAACCTCATAAGGTGGCGATAGAGGTTATTGAAGGCCTCTTCCAAGTCAACAACATGGTCAGCCTCTCTAAATGTTAGATGTATGCCCTGAAAGCCATGTTGGCTTGACACATTTTTAAAAATACCCATGAAAATTTATATAAATGTATCAAAATTTTATTATAAAAAATAAAAAATTAATAAAAAAATTACAGGACCGATAGGTGGATCGATGGTCACTGGTAGCAGGACTAGCAATCGAGATGGTGACAGGACCGATGATCAGATCCTGGTGGTAGCCGGACTGGCAATCGGGATGGTGACCGGACTCGGCCGAAGCCGGTGGCCCCTTGCTCCCTCGCCAGGTGGCCCCCTGAGACGGTCACTCTCGTCGTTCTCTAACTTGACCGTCGGAGCTCCCTCGCCGGGACCCCCGGCCAGGGCCTCTGACCTTGTCTTACAGGACTGAGAGCCAGGAGACCTCATTACGAGACAGTCTAATCAAATCAGTGGCTCTGAAGCCACATGCGCGGTGGCGAGATCGGCAACACAAATAAATAATGCTTGTCTATTTTAGGCCAGAACACATATAAACACATATGTAAATAAACACTTATATAAATAATTCTTATATAAATTAACAAGAAAACATGAATTACAATAAATTCTAAAATAAATGACTAATCGGTCCCACATGGTGGCCATCTCCTAGTGCGTGCAGGCTGTATACGACGACGGATCGGAAGTGGCTGATGCTGCTCTGTCTCATGCTCTATATCGTGTGATGCCTGATATGCAGCATGCTGTACATCATGTGATGCCTGCTGTGCAGATGTATGATGTGACGACGATGCTCCATGTCCGGAATAATCATGCTGCTAGCCCATGAAATCCGGTGCAGTAGTATAATCAAAATGTGATGCCACATCCAAAGTAGTTGTGAACTCGTGCATTGGATGTGGAGAGGTGCTATGTCGTCTCGTACCTCGTCTGTGATGAGCTGACGGAGGTGCTCCGGATGAAGATGCAAATGGATAATAAGGCGAAGGAGTCTCGTCCTCCCTGTCTCCCTCCTGATAAAACTCATGGAGTGGAATCCGTGCATGCTCGCCAAGAGTATGGAGGGCAGAGTGACATATATCCTGTATATCCGGGGAGGTCGCACGCTCAAGTATCGTCGCAAAACTACTACCCTGTAAATAAAAAAATTAATTAGTTTGACAAAATTTAAACATATATTATAATTTAAATAATAAAATTTAAATTACTTACCATGTAATCATATACTGCACCATTGCGACTGATGAATCGACGAGTGATCCTACGATACCACTGCATATAAGGATCGTGATAATCCATGGTACCATCGAATGGATCGCCATGTATAATATAGTCATGACGACTCATCCATAACTGTATATAATCCCGATGAACGGTGGACCAATCCTGATCAGATCGTCCTCTCATATCAATACGATGTAGTGCAGACAACGTATCAAACTGATCTGGCATGACCTGTCGCATCCCAAACTGGCGCATCACTCTATCGGGTAAATGCCACTCTACTATATAAAAACATACTAGTGGCACTCTACTACACCAGATCTCCTGACCCTGTAGACAGTAGTCTGGTAACTGTGCAATCATTGCGGCAGTATATGGCTGCCATATGACCTGTTTATAAATAATTTAAAGTATAATTTATTAAACAATAACAAATTAAACAAGACAATCATTATCAAAAATTCAATTTTTATTACCTCATCGGGTCGCAGTCGATCAAGTAAATAACGATACGAAGAGACCACATGCATAGGTACCTATGTGACAGAAAAAAGATCTCTCCATCTACAAAATAAATTAATTAAATTAATTAATTAAAATAATATATATCATACATGGCATAAAAATATTATGTAAATTCTAAACTCACCTCATCCCTAATGGTCCCTGTGGTAAATCGGCTCCATCATCATCAAAATCGATCATCGGATCTGGAGCCTGTCGAAGTAATCTGTGGGGTGCAATAATCAGAATTCTATCCCATGCCCATAACTGTAGTAGCAACAGCGGACCAGCAATATCAGTAACATCTCTGTGGCTCGCCCTGCACATCTCTCTATACAACCAAGCGAGTCCAGCGCTACCCCAACTATACTGTCCGGCCGTCTCGAAATCCGCTAATAAAGGTAAAAATAATAGATGCATGTTGTTCCCAGATTTATCCATAAAAAGGCACCCACCCATCAACTGTAAAATATATGCTCGAGCATAGCACTGAATGGTTGCCTCATCCGCATCGAATGCTAAATCCTGGAAGTGCTCGGTAAGCCAGACCAAGCTCAGTCGAGATCCATGCAATCTATCATCCGGTGGGACGACCCCTAATAACTCAAGACAAAGCTGCCTCCAGTCTACCCATGTACTACCCGTCACTGGTAGACCATCTACTGGCAAACCTAGCTGAACAGCAACATCCTGTAGGGTGAGGGTGATGGTCGCCTCTCCATGCGGAAAATGAAAAGTATGTGTCTCCGGACACCACCGCTCGACGAGAGCAGTGAACAAATGCCAGTCCAATCTAATAAATCCAACACGTGCTAGACCGTAGAATCTGGACTGTATCAGCAATGGCAAAATACGACGATCGAGCGGTATCGATCTGCGCATAACCATCTCTCGACGTCGACAGTGCAAAACAACATCCTGTCCCTCCCAGACCAAAGATGATCTATGTGAAGGCTGACCGTGTAGTACACTACTATCAGAAGGACCAGGATCCATAACTGCGATAACTCAAAGAAAATCAATCACAAAGCCCATTTAATGCATAGTAAGGACATCAATCCATATACAAGCTATAAACATCAGACAATAAAACATAGCCATATATTACAATCCATCAAATAAAATACAAAGCAATCACAAGATTAGCCTAATACATTACAATCCATATATTAAAACATTTGTAAAATATGACTGATATAATTTAACTAATCTGCTTGTAGAAGCCTTGGACATGACCGCCTATCATGTCCTTCTTCTTTACAGATTGTACACTTGCATTTGTTGCCGGCTTCTCTTATATCCATATCATTTCTGATCCTCGTGGATCATGGCCTACCTTTCTGTCGTAGCCTATTTGCATCAGGTATAATGATACCGTGTTCATTTTGCTGGAGCCAATATTCTTCATGAGGAATTGGTTGAAATTGTGGCATATAAGTTCGATGATAATCGTGTAATGTATAGTACCGATCAATGTATATTTTAAAATCAATGGCAACATGTGCACAAGAAGCCATGACGTGAGAACAAGGTAAATGAAAACATTGCCACTTCTGACATGTACATGTCTGCTGGGAAAGATGAACAACCTACAGCATCAAAAATCATAATTCAGCATATACACAACGTAATAACATATTTTCAATGATACATAAAGATCGTAAATACCTGTGTATTATCATCCTTGTTCATGTTCGGTCCACGTCTAGCAGTTTGGACTTGGAACAAGCCAGTTGCTCTATCAAATCGGGTAATGGTATGCGATGTGGCTTTGGCTTGGTTGGAGATGACATGTCCCGTAACAAAAGGAGTAAACCTTTCATTTCTGTCCATTGCCTCTATTGCTTGGACACGTCGGCCTTCAAAATATGACACAAGGCGAAAGAAAGTCAACTGTACCAATGCTGTTATGGGAAGAAATCGAGCATTTTTCAGAACTCCATTGAAACACTCGGATATATTAGTTGTCATCATCCCATACCGTCGTCCGTTATCATGTGAACGTGTCCATTTTGCTAAAGGAATTTCATTCAACCACTGAACAGCTTCTGGGTTAAATTTCTCAATATTTCTCATGTATTTATGAAATTTTCTAGGCTGCGTTTGCATTCCAGCTCTTTTCACCACATCTCTTAGTTTGGGATCACGGAATCTTGAATTGAAGTTACTTGCCACGTGACGCAAGCAATATACATGATAAGCATGCGGTGGCTGCCAACCCAGATACTCATTCTGTACTGCAGCAAGTATACCAGCATGTCGATCAGAAATTAGACAAATTTCCTGACGTGTTGTAACAAAATTTCTGATACAAGCTAAAAACCAACCCCAGGTGTCCGCTGACTCTTCATCAACAATACCAAATGCAAGTGGAAAGATCTGATTATTTCCATCAATAGCAGTTGCAATCAACAATTTCTCCTTATACTTTCCATACATGAAAGTAGCATCGATACTTATGACCGGACGACAGTGGTTAAACCCTTCAATCGAGGGTGCAAAGGCCCAAAATACACGATCAAACTGGGCACAATTTGGTATACCAGTTGGAGTGCCGATAAATTTAACTCAGGTACCCGGATTAAATGTTTGTACAGCATGCAACCATTTCGGAAGCAATTGATATGACATATCCCAATCTCCGAACAGCATCGCTATCGCCTTCTGTTTGGCATCCCATAATTTTCTATAACTTGGTGTATAGTTGTATTTGTTCTTTATGACTGCACCAAGTCTAGCAATAGCAATGGTAGGAATTTCTTTAACCAGGTCCCGAATTTCATTAGCAATTAAAGTGGAGTCCAAACCAGAATGATCTTGAGACATCATTGCAGATAGGCATGTATGAGGACCGGTATATCGTGAGATCTCAAAAAAATTATGCCGTTTAATACCTCTCAGCATCCACTGACAACCAGAATCTTTGCTCTTACATTTGACATGCCATAGATTTGGATTTGATTCAATAACTTTGAATTCATGATGTCTTTCAACAGAATATTGTTTTACTGCAGTCTGCAATTCTGCCTTATCTATAAAGCGGAGTCCTTTACGTAACTCCTCATTCCTTTGCCATATAAAATGTTATTCCTGCATTGAATAATACATTGACATATTTGCAGCATTCCAATCAATCTGGGTAAATGTTATAGATGGAGCTTCAAATGTAGAATAATTTGGAATAGTGGTATCATTCGGACTTCGTACTGGATGTGAAGTACCGGCCTCGTCACCTTTGTCAGCCAAGTCATGTTCACTTTCATCATCATTCTCACTAAAAAGTTGATTATCGACATGCACCCTGTCATCAGCAGCTGTATATATTGATGCTTCTCTAATATTACTTTCCGGTACAGTACTGTCCACCGTACGTAACGGATCTACAGTAAAAACTGAGCCAATATTTTCTACTTCATTATCTACAATATTCGGAGTACTATATGATAGAACCTGTTCAGTTACACGAGTTGTTGCTATATTTCGAACAGCTTCTTCGTAATCATCCTATTCGCAATCAGGTTCAGGAGCTTCAATGGTTTGGATATCTATATATAACTCTGCACCCGATATACATGAATGTGAACCGATAGTTGAAAACATCATCTCCATGTCTTCATCATCCGTTAATGGAACAGGTTCGTACTTTACAAATGTCGGCTGGACAACTTGTGGATATCTATAGATAATCAAAACTTTTTTTCCAGTTCTATCAATACGGAGAACTCTACATATTTTGTTCTCCAACTCTTGAAATGTCATATCAGAACTGATTCTAATTGCCTTTTTTGGTCCCTGATTGTACTTAATTCCATTTGATCCATTAATCATAGAACCACCCATATAACATAATGCTGTGATTCTTTCTCCCATTATATATCCTACATGTTTAATTAACAAAATATATTTAGAAATAACTTTCTCATATATTGATATCATTAACAAACTAATTAAATTACATAATTAATATGACAATAAAATTCAAAACATAATTATTTGTCTATCATGATGAATGCATCCTATCATCAACTACTAGGTAAATGCCCTATCCCATTCAGGAATTGCATTAATTTTACAGGTCAACTTATAGTAATCAAACGGTATGCAATGAAGACCAAATAAAATTTCGGCAGCATTTTTCCTTAGTTCTCCACATACAAATATTTATGTATGCGAAGAACAAAAGGAAAATGATGATCGAAATTTTATTCGGCCTTCATTGCATATCATTTGATTACTATAAATTGACCTGTAAAATTATTTGCAATTCCCAAACTGTCCAAATTGGACAATCAATTGATCAACATGCATAATTCTCATATCTGTACAAGTATAAAAACATGTACGGATACTACAGAATATGCATATCAAGCAATTGACGGTTCTACGGTTCAATGAAATGCAAATTTTATAAAAATATATATAGAAAATTCATCATAATTAATCATTTAAATACAATTACAATTACATAATAATTACATCACTGATATCAATATGTACACAATACATGCTATAAAAATTCATGCTACACATTTATTTAATAAAAAAAAACTACAAATACATAAACTTCAAATTTTATTCATAACTAAGTATTACTAAATAAAAATTTTATTCAAATTTTTAATAAAATTTTTTTAGTATATCATTATTTTTTTACATTAATTAAACCATTATAGGATTGCACCTATCATTAATTAAACCATTATAGGAACATCTTGAAAAGAAGTGCACCTATTATTTATCTTCACCTCACATATAGGATTGCAATCAATTTGCTCACTCCTTGCCCGATTAGTTTAAAACTATCAGATACTAGAGTACTTGTAAATTAACCGGGTAATAGTATTTCGTGCAACCAAGCATTTCAAACTGTGACAATAATTCAAATAAGTGAACCTTGGATTTAGAAAGATTTACTCTCTGCCCCGAAGAGTGATAGTAGTCCTCTAGAATCCTCCTAAACCCTTGTGCACAAATAATAGAGGCACACCCCAGGAGCATGCAATCATCTGCAAACAAATGGTATGAGATCGGGTGGGCACCGAGACAGGGATATAAGGATGTAGACTTGAACCCTGTACCGCCACCCTCAACACTCGTGACAAAGAGTCAGTACACACAATAAATAAATAAGGGGAGAGAGGCCACCCTTGACAAAGGTCGATGTTGGATACGAAAGGCTCGGAGGGAGTGCCATTGATCTGGATAGCAAAGGAGGGTTGCAGAACACAAGCTAGAATCAGGGCTATCCATCGACGATGAAAGCCAAAATCTAACAATGCCTTCTCCAAGAACTTCCAATGCATTCGGTCTTAGGCCCTCTCAATGTCCAACTTGATTGCCATAAGACTGCGACGAACTGGAGCTCTCCTGAGATCATACATGAACTCCTGAGAAATGAGAACATTGTTTGAAATAGACTGACCAGCCATGAATGCACCCTGCTCAGGACTAATTAGGCATGGGAGAGAGGCTTCATCCTGTTGACCATATGCTTGGCACAAATTTTGTAAAGAGTATTGTACTAGCTGATAGGCCTAAAGTGGCTCAGTTCAGAGGCATTTGTCCATTTAGGAATGAGAGGAACAAAAGCTTTCCTCCAAGAGTCAGGAATCTGAGCAGACATAAAGAACTCCTGCACAGCAGCGACAACATCCCCATGGATAATAAACCAAAAATGTCTACAGAAAGAAGGAAGAAATCCATTCGGACCAGGAGCTTTATCTTCAGGCAGTAAGTAAAGGACACTTCGGATTTCATCCTCAAAAACCGATAAGAGAAGAGACCGATTTTCTGAAGGAGAAACCACATCCATAGGAGGAGTGTCGAAGGCGGCAAGGTTCCCGCTAAAGTTAGTCCACCTGGATCTGAAGAAAGAAATGATCACCTGCCAAATTTGAGCCTCATCCTCCATCCAAGGCCCTCAGGAGATCGAAGAGCTCTAGTCCGGTTTCTATGTCTGCAGACTACAATGGCTTGATAAAAAAGTGGGAGCTCTAGTATGGTTTCTATGTATGGATTTTTGTCACTAGAACACCTCTTGTTGACGAAGAAGAGAGTGATGGGTTGCCAACTGGTGCCGTAATTCAAATAGAGCCTCCTGAGTCAAAGCCCCATCTTTCTCCTCCCACTCTTGAAGGTGAGAATTGATTTTTCCACCATCTCCAATTTAGAGAAAATATTCTCTACTTCCTCCTTGTTCCAACACTACCACCAATACTAAACCACTTCCTATTGGAATAAGCTAAAGACCACTTGCTACCTATCATTGCTCGGTTCCCTAAGGGATGCGGAAGTTGGTGATTGGCTAAGCACAAGCAGAGACACCACCAACCCTACCATGCATGGCACCAATCCCTAATTCCAGGTAAATTAAGAGGTGATCGATAGCGGGTGATTAATAGAAGTTTTTTTCCTTATTTTTTGTCACCATCATTGAATCACAACCAATAGAAACAAACAATGAGAAAGACCAAGAAATGAGCATTAGAGTGCACAACATAACTGGTAGGCCATAAAAACATTCTACAAATATAGATTCGAATGTACCATCTCTAAGAATCCGGCAATTTACAATCTAGAAATAAAATTAAATCAAAAAATTACTATGTATATTTTACTCAAATTATGCATGGCCTGTTTCAAAACATATAATATAAAAATAATAATATAAATTATTAAATAATAAAGTCGAAAAAAAATTATCATAAAAATTCAAAACATAACATTTAATTACTCAAATATGTAATAACAAATTTAATTCAAATTTAAATTAATATATACAAAATTTAATTTAAACAATCAAATATTTATAAATTTAAAAAAAAATTTACCTTGAATCCGGATAATAAAATATGGAAGAACAAGATCTAGATCATCCAACAAAAAGCCAATATTCAGATCTACACAAAAAAAATAAATATTAATCAAAATAAAATTTAAATACTAAAAAAATAAATAAAAATAAAAAAAAAAACTTACCGGAATGGATGAGCAAGAGTGATCTTCAATGTAAAGACCCCACAAGAAGATAAAACAAAAAAAAAATATATCAGATCGGAGAGGGGAGGGACCACCGGAAAGGAAAAAAAAAATAAAACGGAGGAAGAACAGCGGAAAAAAAAAAAAAGGGGAAGGCCGGATATAAGGGTTCTGTGAGAATTCATCTTTTCAAACGACGAATTCTCAGGCGAATTCGTCGTTTGGAAAGATGAATTCTTTCCACCGCGGGCCATCAAAGCCACGTGTCGATCGGTAAGCCTCCCGATCGACACGTGTCAAAGCAGGGTAATAAGGGCAGAGGCCTAAAATCGACTTTTGAAAAGACGAATTCAAATTCGTCTTTTCAAAAGCCGATTTTACTCGGTCTAGGTGTAAATGCTCTGTGAGAATTCGTCTTTTCAAACGACGAATTCTCAAGCGAATTCGTCGTTTGGAAAGACGAATTCTTTCCACCGCAGGCCATCAAAGCTACGTGTCGATCGGTAAGCCTCACAATCGACACGTGTCAAAGCAGGGTAATAAGGGCAGAGGCCTAAAATCGGCTTTTAAAAAGACGAATTCAAATTCGTCTTTTCAAAAGCCGATTTTAGACCGTAATTTTTCGGTTCGGGTGAATTCAAATTCGTCTTTTCAAAAGCCGATTTTAGACCGTAATTTTTCGGTCCGGGTGAATTCGTCTTTGGAAAAGATGAATTCATTTTAGAATTCGTCTTTTCCAAAGACGAATTCGGCCACGCAACCACCCTAGTGCCACGTGTCATTTTTTTTTTTTTCCCCAAAATTTTTGCCACGTGCCATCTAGATCCGTAAATATTTTACGGATTACCTATTTTTATAATTAATTTTTTTTTATATTATTTTAAAAAAAAACCCGCTTCCCACTATTTCCCCAACAAGCATTTAATGCATTCCAGTGGTTTTTCACCAAAGTCTTTCACGTGGCTCACCTTTCTACCAAGGAAAACAAGTCCCAGGTGGCAGCCCGGAACATTTTGTTCACGTGACACGGGTCACACGGCCCCGGAAACCAAGTTGCAGTCTTGGCATTAATTGCGGCTTATGGCACTCTTCATCGCGGCGCATGCTGAGAAGAGGTATTTTGTATGACAACGGGTGGCTAGGAATGCTTAAGGCGCCAATCAGATGGTGGACACGAACGTGGACTCTTTAAAGGACCTCCAAATGCCGTTTAACATCTAGATTTGCACTAACACATGGTAGCTCAGCTAAGTTAGCGTAGGCTTTGTGTTTAACTGCCAACAAATTATGGATCGGAAACTAGATCCTATAAATTATTTAATTAAATTTAAAAATTATTTTTTAAAATCTATCTAAAAAAAATTATAAAAATTTAAATATTTTAAATTGAACATCATCTGATAGGATAAAAAATAATTATACCGGATTTAATTCACTATTCCTTTTGGCTAACAAAAAAAAATAATAATCTAGATTTGCAGTAGGATTGGACGGTCGCCCGAGCTTCATGCAAGGAAAATATTTTTTATGCCAACTCTTCTTGATTTTGATAGGAATTCGATCACCAACTAAGGCCTATTTTTTGGGACGACCGGGAGCAGCAGTGAGAACGAGCAGCAACCATAAAATTAACTTAACTCATATATGACTAAAGCTCCTCCATCTAGTAAGGGGATGGAATTCTTCTCGGAGCAGATTTTTTTTTTTTATATATATATATATTTATACAATTAAAATAATTTTATTTTTTTTAATTATATTTGTGTTATATTTTCTTGCATGAATTAAATTTTTAATAATTTATTTTTCATGAAGATATATTATTTTTTAACATGATATGGTTCGTATTCAAATAGGAAATAAATTATCTTTAAATTAATTTAATTTTTTATATGAATTTGAGATAATCTATGCTCATAAAGAAATGGATTGTGATCCAATAATACGATTTATACTTAGATAGAAATAGATTACTCTCAAAATCCAACTAAGCGCAAGCCCTTTGCATGTATGAATATCAAAATCTATTAGCAAAAAGAATGGATTTTTAATTTACACTGCTGTTTAGTTTTTTGAAGTTTGTAATTAAAATATTTCAATTTTCTTCCTTTACTTTCTTTGTTAAACAATTATTCTAGATCCTCAAGGATACAATCCCTACGTATCAAAACTTGGATAAATTGATATCAAATTTATAATAAAAATAGCTTTGAAATCCTAAAACAATAATCTATTTTTATTTTTTTTAATAAATTATTTTTATTAATTTTTTTAATCTAAAAATATTTTTTAATATTAAAAATCATATACTTAATAAAAAATTATGATCTTAGTATCATTGTATAGATCTTTCATAGATCTACAACATATTTTAAAATCATGCAAAAATAAAAAAATTAATAAAGTTTTTCCTTATTTTTTCACTTTCCATGATTATTTTTTTTAAAAAAAAGAGGGGAGAGGAAAAAAGAGAGAAGTGAAGGATTTACCTACCTTGAATTCATATTTTTTTTGATTTTCCGATATTTGGGTGGTTTAAAAGAGAGGAAAAGGCCTTCCGAATGCTTCTTTGGTCTCATTCTGTCAAACTGAGAGCTTGAGAGGCTCTTTGTTACATAAAAGAACTTTTGGCCCCCATTGCAGTTACAATACCATCGGTCTGGACCTGAACTAGGCTGAACCAGTCGAAATGCATGGTTCAGGTCTGGTTCACTCCAGTTCGGATACGGTTTGGGTCAATTTCGAATGGATCAGGATGTGTATCGAAAAATATAGCCGAATCATACCGATTGAGCACCGGTCTAGTTTGGTACCTCCCAATCCGATTAGTTTTGCACGATTTTGGGATCACTGATCTCAGTCCATCAAGGTTATACTCCTCATCTACCCATATCTTAACTCAAGAAAAAGAAAAAAAAATCATTGAAAATAAATTTTACATGGTCAGTGTACTAAAATAACGAAGAAATGACCCTAATAAAAATATGAACACCAAAATAATAACAAGAAAAAGCATTTATATCCAGTTTTATTCGGTTTCTGTTGAAACTAGCTGCAAGCACTAAAAAATGGACCAAATCACTTTCAGATGAGACAAGCTGAAATGGCCAAAACTAACCAAAACCTAAAACTAGGCTTCAATATCAATTCGATCTTGACCAAAATGGATCAACTTCAATCGATACTTTTCAAATCTTGTTTAACAGCATATCAGTGAATTATGATTATCTTTGGTAACACTTCAAGGTCAGAAACACTGCAATACTATGGCAAAACTCAAGCTATCAAGAACAATGAGAAACAAAAGAAATCTAAATGAAGAGAGTTTCTGAGGCAAGTCACTAAGCCATTGTCCTTTGGAAAGCCATGGTGCATGTAGTAACCAGTTGTGTTAGTGTTGGTGGGTATGAATGTGAACAATGGCTACTTAATTGACAAGACTGAGTCTAGAGTTACACTCTATGTCCTTAAGATATTTTATCCCGCAATGACGCTTACAGTTTTATGATGATTGTCTCTCGGGATACAACGGTCTTCTTCTGATGAAAGCAGCACTACAATTCACCAGAAATTCGAACCAGAAATGTTTTTTTCTTTTTGTATGCACTATAGCTATACTCTGTTTTCAGAGTATGCAAATGCCTAAGAGACTTACAATGCACTATAGCTATACTCTGTTATTCAGAGTATGTAAATGCCTAAGAGAAGGAAGGAAAAATTGGATTGAATGGATTAAATGAATGAGAAATGGGGATCTATTTATAGCCTTAAGGTACCCCTTAAAAGCAACCTTCTGATTTCATCGGAGGGAGTTTCCGATGTATTTTCATAGTAAGATATGCCTTTACCGATCAATATGTTTCTTCAATCGCGATCAGACACCATGATACGTTGATTCGTACCGTGATCTCTAGATCACGCGATCAGCGCGCTTCTCAATGTATTATTTCACAATCCGATGGCACCCGCGATCATCAGGAAAAATGTTGATCCGTGAACAGACGCGTGATCAGTCATCCATTGCGCCCTTGTCGCCCGTCGCACACGCGCGTGCGTAGCATCATCCTCAAGCTCTCCACCTATGGTGAGCCTCAAAGCAAGAGCATGGAAAAAGGTTTTCTTATAAAGAGCCTTCTCTTTTTCCAATCTTTCCATGTAAAACTAAAAGTTTCCATCCCACAGGATAGTTTCCATCCCACATGATAGTTTAGAAATAAAAAATTTCTATTCACTTTTTCCAACAGTTAGTGCCTACTACATGACCATTTGTATACGTGAGCTAAGTGTATTATATTAAGTATTGATATTGTAGGCCCAGGTAGGCAACCCAAGAGGGGGGGTGAATTGGGTTTTATAAAACTTTTGTACTATTTGCAAAGTGTGACTAAAGCAAGTATGTGCTAATGCAATTCAAGTGCTTGTGTATTTCAAATAAATGCAGCGAAATAAAGAAATAAAAGTATAAGGAGAACAATCACACAAACACAAAGATTTATAGTGGTTCGGTGCCAACCAAACACCTACATCCACTCCCCAAGAACCCCTTGGGAATTCCACTAAGTTTGGTTTTATAACTTAGGCTCACCAACAACCTTTACAACTTGTTTTGTCTTCGGGTTCACAAGTCAAACCCTAGTTGGTTTCAAGGCTCACCAACAACCAACCTTGGTTTTACGAGATAACCAATAACCTAAACAACTTGTTTTGGTTTCGGGCTCACAAGTAAAACCCTAGTTGGTTTCAAGGCTCACCAACAACCGCTTTGGTTTTCAAAGGCTTACCAAAAATCTCTTTGGTTTTCCAAGGCTCACCAAAAATCTTAAGTAAAACAATGTAAGAGCAAGTATAAATGAATACAATAAAAACTTTCTAAAATAAAGCAAATATCTCTTTGAAGCCCTTGATTGTTGATGAAGATCTTGTCTCCAAGTTGAAGCCTTTGATTGATGCTTGTAGATGTAGACTTTGAATGCTCTCTTTGAAACTTGGAAGCTTGATAGCTTTGAATCACTCAACTCTTGAATCCTTGAAGAATATTCAAAAAACTCACCAAAGGATTACTTCCCCATTTGATTTTTGATGTTTATATAGCTCTCCAAACCATAGATGACCGTTTATGACCGTTGAGGATGAAGATATGGCCGTTTGAAGCAAGTTGGAGAAGTTCTGCGGCTTTTAAAAACTAACCGTTATAATCAAGTGTCGACACTTGAATAGTAAGTGTCGACACTTGAACAGTAAGTGTCGACACTTGAACAGTGCAAGTATCGACACTTGCTACAGTAGGTCGACACTAGAACACTATTCACAGCCAATTTGATTTTTTATATTTTCTGTATTTTTCTTGTTCTCAGGCCTTGAGTCGACACTTCACTCTTCAAGTGTCGACACTTGATCCTTAGGTGTCGACACTTCATTTTCAAGTGTCGACACTTGCCTGTGCCATGCTGAAACTTTATTGATACTTCTTCAAATTGAAACTTTAACCTCTTCAAGTTCTTCCATATTAATTCCAAAGTCCATATACTTGATTTTCCATTAATTTAAGGACTTTTCCAACTGAAATATAAGCATTTCTTCATTCAACATGGATGAGTACTATGATCTAAAAAAACACACTTAAAATATAATTAGTACATATATATACTTAAACATTTTGTTAATCATCAAAATCAAGACCAGAATCAATAATCTTCTCCTTTTTGATGATGACAAAATCTTTAAGTATATGAATAGGGTAAGCTTAAAAGATTAACAATAGTATAAACATGTAAGCTCAAAACAATAGGAACCAAGCTCCCCCTCAAAATATGATCAAAAAAATCTTCAAAAATATTTTTCAAAATATGCAAAATTTTTAAATTTTTTAAAATTTCTTCTTCTTACTAATTCTTCCCTTTAGATAAAAATATTTTATATTCTTTTCTCCCTTTTGCACTTTCTTTCATTTCTCAAATGATTTTTCATGTTTATCCAATCTTCCCCTTTACATAATTAACAACTTTCTCCCCCTTTTTGATATCATAAAAAAGGATGAAAGGCAATACAAAGTGGGAATGAAGTCGGAAAGAATAGCAAGTAGGTCATCAAAATCAATGCATGAAATCAAATAATTATGATATCAATTGAATATGCTACAAATTGAACATGATACCACAGAATGTAAGCACATGCAAGAAATAATTTGATGAGGGACAGATGGGGTAGGATCGTTGGCGAGCCTAGAAGTCACCTAAATTAGGGTACATTTTTTTTTTTTTTGGTATTTTTTTCTCTAGGGGTGGCGAAGGAACAGTGGGGATGTAGGATAGGAATCTGGATCTCATGAACTTTGGGACTCACCCTAACGAAGAGACCTCTCACCTCTAGGGCATTACACCCTCCTTGATACTTGGAGGCGCTAGATGGATCTCAAAGGTCACGAGGGGATACAGAAGATGGAGTGGGAAGGGGAATAACTAGGGCATCACGCCCATGCCCGAAGGCGAAGACAAGAAGAATCACTCTTCTAAAAACTCAAATTCTTTTCTCCAAAAAACTCACTTTTTACAAAGGACTGAGGGTGGTATTTATAGATCTATCCAACCCTCGTTTGAATTTGAATACAGGATAAAAAGATAGGGATGACTTAAATTCAAATACAAGATAGGATAAGATAAGCCTATCCATATCTAAACCTAACCAACCAAATCCTAATTTAAATTTCAAACAAAAAGATAAACCCAAGTTAATTTATTATGAATATCCTTCGAGATTCGTGCAGCTTCAAGATTTGTGCTTGCTCTGAGATTCGTGCTGGCGATGTCCCCATCATTCCCCTGAGGTGGGAAAACTCGACTCCGTCGAGTTAGGATCAAGAGGGACATTGGTGAAACCGAATCCAATCAATCAAAAGAGCTCTATTCTGAAATTTGTTCAGCTCCGAGAATTTTGCAGCATTGAAAATCATGCAACTTTGAAATCCGTGCAGCTTGAAATCGGCAAGAGGAAGACGACTTTGCCCTGAAAGGCGTGCAGTAGGATGCTGCTTTCACGATCGTGCCAGGTTTTTTTTTTCTTTTTTTTTTTTTTTTGCTTTGACGGGCGTGCGAAAAACAGAATATGGGTTCTCCTCCAGCAACGGTGACTGCACCGGTGACCAAGTTCCAACGGATGCGATGGCGGCACTCTCTCCCCCGAGGTGGAGGGGCTCTCAATCGGCGGGGTGGCGAGGTTGGTGGACGGGGCACCGGTGGGAGAGCCCGAAGGTATGGGGACCGTCGGTGTGGCCGGATGGGAGGCGGCCGATGGAGGGGCGGAGGATGGCCTCGGCCGGCGCCAATGGAGTCGTGGGGGGTCTTCCAGCAGGATTGGGTGTTGGCCGGAGGAGGAGGCAGAGCGGACGGCCTCGAGGAGGCGGAGGGCACCGGTGGCGATGAACCAAATGCTGAAAGGCCTAAATGATCTAATGGCCCAATTGAACCAAATGCTGGCTAAACAATTTTCCTTAGACCAACCAACTCCTACTTTCCCATTAGCTCATATGAATGATAGGAGTAAGAATTCTGAAGTACAAGTTGAGTTCATGAATACTCAAGACTTAGGGTATCCTCAAACTGAAGGGCTAGGGAAGGAAGAAGGCAAATTTGAACCTAGTAAATATATGTATGAGACTGACATAAGTTTAATAGATGAAAATGAAGGGGAAGACTGTGAAGAGAACAACTTTAGTACCTTACCTGAGGAAACCTTTGGTAAAGAAAAGATTATTGAGCGTAGTCCTAAAACATTAGAACAACCAAAATTTAGTGATGACTTGGTTCCCGTAAGACAATGCCCTCAGGAAGAACCCAATACTTTAGCTTCGACACAAGAACTCCTTCAGGTACCTGAGAAGAACCCAATCATTATTCTAGAAGACTTTCCTGATGACCTTCAACTACCTAGAAGCATGCTGCCTGTAGATCAAAATTCTAATCTTAAGGTCATCATGAGTAACCAAGGTCTATTTCAAGATTCCCCTAAATTACCCCAAGTCTCGGATTCCTATTTCCTGCCTTTCCCTGAGTCTTATCATAATTTTAGAGCCATTAAGTTTCATTTTGATGAGATTACTGGGATGCATGAGCTTTTAAAGCCTATTCCTTTTGCTACCTTCTTTTGGAAAACCTTATGGCATTTGCTAGGAACCCATGGTAAATTCTCATGTGCATACCAGACCAGGGTCAAACATAGAGAGTCATTAATCTATTAGGTTTAGGTCCTAGAAAGTCCAATAAAATTCCTCTCAATAAGGATGCCTAGTTCAGTCTGCATTTTGTAAGTGCTTGTATAAATTTCTGAGTCTGCTGAATCTTTCGCACAGCATGTCATAAATTTGCATAAAGAAATCAGTAATAAGATCAAACTGAGCAATGAGACTTACAAACATTTAGCTGATTCACATAAGAGGGCTAAAGAATTCTGTGAAGGAGATTATGCGATGATTAGGCTCAACCCTGAACGGTTCCCCTCTGGAACCATAAAGAAGCTGCATGCCCGCGGAGCGGGACCTTTCAAGATCTTAAAGAAAATAGGGCCTAATGCGTATGTTTTGGAACTTCCACCTGATATGGGTATCAGTACAACCTTTAATATTTCAGACCTAGTAGAATACAAAGAACCAGTACTAATACCTAGTGAGCCTTTTGGGCCAGAAACTTTCATTGAGAGTGAACATATTTCCGAGTCTCCACCACCAACCCTACCTGAGCGGAGAGAGAGGATTGAGAGAATCCTGGATGACAAGACCATTACTACCAGGAATAAGGACTATTAGCGATACCTGGTTCAATGGCAAGGTCGACCTGAGTCCGACAACTCTTGGATTACTCGAGAGGACCTGCAAAGGCTTAACCTAGACTTGTTCGAGCATTACTAGGGCAAAACTGAACCATACTCGACTGGGTCGAGTTCTGCCCACTCCAGGAGAATTGGTGTGGACACCAGAAGCAGAAGCAGAATAAAACCCCGCTCAAATAAGGTTAACCTGATTCCACTTTGGATCGAAGATCACTAGGCTAAATTTTTCTTGTAAAGGGTAATTTACTTTTAAGAGTCCTGTAATTACTTAGTTTCAATTTCATGAATCCTGTAATTATGTCCAATCGAGTCCTGTAATTATGTCCTGTCTCAATCTGGGCTCAAATAAGAACTCAATTAGAGTTCCATTAGGTTTATTTAAATCAAGTCCAAGCTACTTCAAGTTGAGGTTCACCAAACCACTTGGAGCTTCCAAATCAAGACCTTGGTCCACCAAGCTGGAATTCCACATCACCATGCCAACAAAGCAGCCACCAAGGATGCCACATCATCAGCCACGTCACCTTCAAATGGGCGCCTAAAGGGGAGATCGACCAAGCATTTTAAATTCAAAGAAACCGACCAATCTCCATGAATTTCTCTTTATCCCATGTAACAAGGCCCCATATCCTCCAACCTCCCTTGTAATCCTCCATAATTTGGGGAGAATCTCCTTGAATTTCTCCTTATCCCATGTAACAAGGCCCCATATCCTCCAACCTCCCTTGTAATCCTCCACAATTTGGGGAGTTTTCAAATTTCAAAAGTTTTGTAAGGCTATTAAAAAGCCTTGGATGCCCCATTGTAAAAGGGGATTTGATTTTTGGAGATTAATGAAAGTTGAAGTTGAATTGAAAAAAAAAATGTACCCTAATTTAGGTGACTTCTAGGCTCGCCAACGATCCTACCCCATCTGTCCCTCATCAATTTTGATATCAGAGCCCAGAAAAATTAGGGTACCTTCCTGTCATCCTAGATTTCCTCCTACCAAAAAAAAAAAAAAAAATTGATCTCCTAACCCATTCATCCAGGTCATCATAATTTTTTTTCTTCCCAGATCTTCCTCTCCATCTTTTGTTCTTCATTTCTGCTTCCCTATTTCTCTAAATTACTAAAATCTTCCCTCTTTCCCTTGCAATTCCAATCCCGAAAACTTCAACTCCCAAATAATTCAGTCCATCACCAATTCCTCTCATGCGTTCCACCGGGCTTCTTCTGTCCTCTGTCTCTGTTCCAAGTTCCAACCCGTACAAAACCAGTAGCAGAAGGAAGTGGAAGAAGAGGGCACGGAGATCCAAATCCAACGTGCCATGCTGCCGAGGAGGCAGCGCAAATGATCTGGATCGAATCAGCAACCTCCTGGACGATGTCCTCTCCTACATCACCTCCCTCCTCCCATCAGAGACTCCGTCTGGACCAGCATCCTCTCCACACGGTGGCATCACATATGGATCACCGCGTCCCTCAACCTCGATGACTCCATCCTCCGCCATAGTAGTAAACTCACCGAATTCTGGACGTGGAGCCAGGAGGCAAGGCACGTCGGCGCCATCGAGCAGATCCTCTCCGTCCACCGCGGATCCATCCCTGCCTGCCAGCTCTCTGGCTATTTCTTCAACCTCCACAACATCGACACCTAGCTCGAAACCCTCACCCAAAGAGGCATCCAAGACCTCTCCTTCTTCTGTGATTACCTATGTTATCATGTTCATCTGACTCCGGCGATGGAAACGCCCTATCCTCCCCGCTCCCCGCCCTCTGCGCCGCCGCCCGCCTCCTCTACTCCCCCTCCCTCTCCCTCCACCGCTGGGTCGACGTCCTCCCCGACGAGGTCTACAACCTCGCTGCCAAGTCCCACGTTGCTGTCTCCTTCGAGATCCCCGACTACACCACCGACGTCATCGCCACAGATGCCCATGATTTTATTCATCCATTCTCCATCTTCCCAGGGTTTCTGTGTGATCCCTGATTTTGGGCATCTGTGTGAGCCCAGGGCATCTATGTGAGCCCCTTTGCTATGTGCTTGTTCTTCTAGGGCATCTGTGTGAGCCCCTTTGCTATGTACTTGTTCTTCTTAGGGAAGCTATGTGAACCCCAGTATTTTTTCTTAACCCTGCACCCTCTTCTTTCCTCCTTGCAAATCCTAATCCCTGGTGACTTTCATGCTCACCAGCGATCCAGTCCAATCCCTGTCCCGCATCATAATTTGATGTATATTATCCATTCGCCTTACTTGTTCATGGGATAAGGTCACAGCGGTATCCCTACACATCATAAGAGAGCCCATTGAATGAGAAGAGAGGGTCTTTAAGCCCTACTTATCTCCTATGACCAGACGGCCATGGTGATTAACCCAATCCGAAGCGGTTACTAGAAATTCTTTTAAAAATAATTTTGATACCAATAGAATATGATACCATTTGAATGTAACTCCCCTCAAAGAATTAGATTTGAAAACAAGAAGAAGGAGTATCAGAACAATATAAACAAAGCATGATATCAACAAGATATTCAAAGCATTAAATATGATAAAAAATCTTTGGATGCTCTCCCTGAATGTTATTCCTCCTTTAAAAATATGCAATAATTTCAGGAATAAAACATGAAAGCTTATGCATCAAGATTTGAAAATTTTCAAGATATTCATGATTTTCAAAATACAAAGCATTTATATCACTTAAAAACTTTTAGCATGATTTCAAATTCATTTCAAGATGATTTGATACCCATACAAATGCTAGAAGTAATATGATATCAAGTCTAGCTACTAGAGCAAGGGTTTGTCAATATGCATACCTTATTCTTAAAAGTAACCCTTAACTACTAGTTCTATACTTGATCCAAATCATTTCTAGATTATGCATAGATGCCAAAAATAAAAACATATAAATCATAGCATTTCAATTGAAATAATTTAGAAACTATATTAATCAAAATCAAGTGAAGATCTAATAATCACAAGTTTGACCATGAGAGCTTGAAATCCATCAACATCAAAATGGTCATGATCACAACAAATGATTATTAGTCTAAGCTTGATTCTAATCAATCACTTAAAATATTTTTCAAAGCAATATGCATCTTTAAAAGTATTTTTCATGAAATACATTAATCAAAATCAAGTGAAGGTCTCACAATCATAAGTTTAATCATGATAGCAAGAAATTCATCAACATCAAGAAGTCCATGATCATAACCAATGATTATAAGTCTAAACTTGATTCTAATTAATCATTTAAAATAATTTTTTAAAGTAATTGATGCAATAATTATAACAAAAAATTTAACTATATTTTCAATCATGGAAGGAGATGTTTAGAATTTACCAATGTATATAATCCTTCCTTTAAACATTTAGTCCAAAATGTAGCTTGTCCACATCTTCAATTGTCTTGTACAGCCATTTATCAAAAACTTCCTTTCTTCAAGTTGGGCTGCAAGACATTCCTGCAAAACAAACTAAGTAGACATTTTTAGTACCTAAACTTTCTTGGGTCCTTTATGATTAGCAATTATGGTTCCTTTTGGAACCCAAACTTTTCTTAATATAGAAGAATAAGCATTAAAACCACATTTATAAGATAAATTAGAAGAAGCAGAAATAGAGAAATTCTTCAAAAGTTTTTGCTTCTTTACCTTAACCAAAATATTTTTCTTATTCAAAACTTTATTACATAAATCTTTCAAAACAATATTTTCTTCTTTTAAAAATTCTTTTTCTTTAATGAAATTATTCTTTTCATTTTTCAAAATATCAATCTTGGCATCATCATTTTTATTGGCAAGATTGGTGTTATCAAGAGAAAATGAATCTACATGCCTATTTAATTTCTCGTGCTCAATTTTTAGTAATATATATTCATGCACAAGATCATTAGATGCATCATGTGATTCTTTAAAGGTAAAATCATAATTATTTTTAGTACGTACCTTTTTCTCATTTGCCATGAAGCAAAGATGGGCAACTTCATCATCTGTACTTGAATCTTCGCTATCGCTCCAAGTTGCCATCATTGCCTTAAATTTTTTTTTGGCTTTGAAAGCCATTATCTTCTTTTCTGTATCAGCTTCCACTATCCTTTGCCATAAGTTCAACTCATAGATCATGAGTGAACCGATAAGCTCCTCCAAAGGTAAGGTTTATACATCTTTAGCTTCTTGGATCGCCATCACCTTTGGATACCATGATTTTGGCAAGGATCTAAGAATTTTATTCACCAAATCAGCATTAGTATAGATTTTGCTAAGACTTTTTAATTCATTAATAATAGTCATAAATCTTGAAAACATATCAGATATAGATTCATAATGCATCATTTCAAAAATTTTAAAAGAATGTACAAGCAAATTAATTTTAGTGTTCTTCACTTGAAGAGTACCCTCATGAGTAACTTCAAGTGTGTCCCATATTTCCTTTGTCGATGTGCATGTAGAAATTCTATTAAATTCATTTAAGTCCAATGCACAATAAAGCAAGTTCATTGTTTAGCATTGAGTTTAATTTGTTTAATGTCATATTCATTCCAATCCTCTTTGAGCTTTGGAATGGAAATTCCATTAACCAAAATGGAAGGAATATGAGGACCACTAACAATGATTTTCCAAAGATGATAACTAATAGATTGAATATGGATGCGCATGCGAGTTTTCCAAAATGTGTAATTTATGCCATTGAAAAACGGTGGTCTAACACTAATACCTACAAGGGTTGCCATAATCTTTAACTCAAAATTGTTAGATTTTCAATCAGAGCACCGCGCTCTGATACCAATTGTAGGCCCAGGTAGCCAACCCAAGAGGGAGGGTGAATTGGGTTTTATAAAACTTTTGTACTATTTGCAAAGTGTGAACTAAAGCAAGTATGTGCTAATGCAATTCAAGTGCTTATGTATTTCAAATAAATGCAGCGAAATAAAGAAATAAAAGTATAAGGAGAACAATCACACAAACACAAAGATTTATAGTGGTTCGGTGCCAACTAAGCACCTATATCCACTCCCTAAGAACCCCTTGGGAATTCCACTAAGTTTGGTTTTATAACATAGGCTCACCAACAACCTTTACAACTTGTTTTGTCTTCGGGCTCACAAGTCAAATCCTAGTTGGTTTCAAGGCTCACCAACAACCAACCTTGGTTTTACGGGATAACCAAGAACCTAAACAACTTGTTTTGGCTTCGGGCTCACAAGTAAAATCTTAGTTGGTTTCAAAGCTCACCAACAACCACTTTGGTTTTCAAAGGCTTACCAAAAACCTTTTTGGTTTTCCAAGGCTCACCAAAAACCTTAAGTAAAACAATGTAAGAGCAAGTATAAATGAATACAATAAAAGCTTTCTAAAATAAAGCAAATATCTCTTTGAAGCTTTTGATTGTTGATGAAGATCTTGTCTTCAAGTTGAAGCCTTTGATTGATGCTTGTAGATGTAGACTTTGAATGCTCTCTTTGAAACTTGGAAGCTTGAAGGCTTTGAATCACTCAACTCTTGAATCCTTGAAGAATATTAAAAAAACTCATCAAATGATTACTTCCCCATTTGATTTTTGATATTTATATAGCTCTCCAAACCATAGATGACCGTTTATGACCGTTGGGGATGAAGATATGGCTGTTTGAAGCAAGTTGGAGAAGTTCTGCAGCTTTTAAAAACTAGCCGTTACAGTCAAGTATCGACACTTGAACAGTAAGTGTCGACATTTGAACAGTAAGTGTCGACACTTGAACAGTGCAAGTGTCGACACTTGCTACAGTAGGTCGACACTAGAATACTATTCACAGCCAATTTGATTTTTCATATTTTCTATATTTTTCTTGTTCTCAGGCTTTGAGTTGACACTTCACTTTTCAAGTATCGACACTTGATCCTCAGGTATCGACACTTCATTTTCAAGTGTCGACACTTACCTGTGCCATGCTGAAACTTTGTTGATACTTCTTCAAATTGAAACTTTAACCTCTTCAAATTCTTCCATATTAATTCCAAAGTCCATATACTTGATTTTCCATTAATTTAAGGACTTTTTCAACTGAAATACAAGCATTTCTTCATTCAACATGGATGAGTACTAAGATATGAAAAAACATACTTAAAATATAATTAGTACTCATATATACTTAAACATTTTATTAATCATCAAAATCAAGATCAGAGTCAACAGATATGTATAAATATGACCATCATGGAAATGAATCCTTTATATAAGAATTTTAATAGTAAAGACTTGAATTTAACGATGGACAAGACCTTAAGCATGAACTAGAAAGATTTAGGAGTTAAATTGCTAATAGAGTAATACAATCCCATGGTTGATGCCATTGCATGCTTATGAGCACCTCATCCTTGGTGCATTGCCAACTCATGCTTTCTTAGGACGGCCATCTCATGCTAATTCCCTTCAAGCTGCCATCTCATGTTTGTTACACCATGTAGTAAAGTGGCAAACTCATGCTACGATTCGGTCATTTATCTAAACCTAGCTACTAAATTTGGATTGCTAGACACCTCATGCTTAGAAGCCATTTGTAAATAGGAGGTGCTGCCATTCTTCTACTATTTTCACTACAAGAAAACAGTTTATTAGCAACCGATTTATTTGATTATATTTGCAACCAATTTATTTTCTTAATAATTTGCAAATTCAGTTGCAAGATTTTAATTTTTCAATCGATTTTGCAACCAAAACCGAAATTCATTTAAAAATATTTTTTTAAGTTTATTTTTTAATTTTGCAACTAATTTTTCGGTTCCAAAATTTTATTTAAAATAATTTTTAATTTTTTTTAGAATCTTGCAACCAAAAATTCGGTTGTAAAAAAATAATTTTTTAAAAATATTTTTTAAAGTTTATTTCTTAATTTTGCAACCGATTTTTCAGTTGCAAAATTTCATTTAAAATAAATTTAATTTTTTTAAAAAAATTTTGCAGCCGAAAATTCGGTTGCAAAAAAATGATTTTTTAAAGTTTATTTCTTAATTTTGCAACCGAATTTTTGGTTGCAAAATTTCATTTAAAATTTATTTTAATTTTTTTAAAATTTTGCAACCAAAAATTTGGTTGCAAAAAAATGAAAATTGATAAATATTTTTAATGTTTTTTTCTTAATATTGCAACCGATTTTTTGGTTGCAAAAAATAATTTAAAATTAATTTTAATTTTTTTAGAATTTTGCAACCAAAAATTCGGTTGCAAAAAAATAATTTTTGAAAAATAATTTTTAAAGTTTTTTTCTTAATTTTGCAACCGATTTTTCGGCTGCAAAATCTTATTTAAAATTAATTTTAATATTTTTAGAATTTTTCAACCAAAAATTCGGTTGCAAAAAAATGATAATTGAAAAATATTTTTTAAATATTTTTCTTAATTTTGCAACCAATTTTTTGGTTGCAAAATTTTATTTAAAATTAATTTTATTTTTTTAGAATTTTGCAACCAAAAATTTGGTTGCAAAAAAATGAAGATTGAAAAATATTTTTTAAAGTTTTCTTCTTAATTTTGCAACGGATTTTTCAGTTGAAAAATCTCATTTAAAATTAATTTTAATTTTTTTAGAATTTTGCAACATTTTTTAAAGTTTTTTTAAAAATTTTGCAATCGATTTTTTGGTGGAAAAATCTCATTTAAAATTAATTTTAATTTTTTTAGAATTTTGCAACCAAAATTCGGTTACAAAAAAATGATAATTGAAAAATATTTTTAAAATTTTTTTCTTAATTTTGCAACATATTTTTTGGTTGCAAAATTTTATTTAAAATTAATTTTAATATTTTTAAAATTTTGTAACCAAAAATTCGGTTGCAAAAAAATGATAATTGAAAAATAATTTTTAAAGTTTTTTCTTAATTTTGCAATTGATTTTTTGGTTGTAAATTTTCATTTAAAATTAATTTTAATATTTTTAAAATTTTGCAACCAAAAATTTGGTTGCAAAAAAATGATAATTAAAAAATTTTCTTTAAAGTTTTTTTCTTAATTTTGCAACCGATTTTTCAGTTGTAAAATTTTATTTAAAATTAATTTTAGTTTTTTTTAAAATTTTGCAACCGAAAACTCGGTTGCAAGAAAATGAAAATTGAAAAATATTTTTTAAAGTTTTTTTCTTTAATTTTGCAACCAATATTTCGGTTGCAAAATTTTATTTAAAATTAATTTTAATTTTTTTTGAATTTTGCAATTGAAAATTTGGTTGCAACAAAAATGATTTTTAAAAATTTTTTCAAGAATAAATATGGGACATTGGATCATGATCGAACGGTTAAACTTGGATCATGCTTTTATTATAAAAGCATCCTTCAAATTAATCGTGTGCCCTAGCCATTTGGCCCTTCTCCCTTCCAGCTGTCCAGCCGCCAACGAATCCCCATTCCCCTCCGGCGCTCTCCCCGACGACCGACGCCTCCCCCTCGATGGCCAACGCCACCTCCGGTCCTCTCCCTTAATGGTCGACGCCTCCCCCCTGACGGCTAATGCCGCCTCCAAGGTCAGAAAATTGCATTTACCCACCCTCAACCCAAGCCATCGTTGGTGTTGTCTCATCCGAGCCGGAGGGTTGATGTGGTGATGGCGTCGAGCTCCATCCAAAAATCCAAGGAGTGGAGGGTGATACTCTCACCGGAGTAGTTCCGGATCCTTCGAATGAAGGGAATTGAGTAAGATTCACTCTTACTTCTTTTATATTTCTCTTTTTACTTTCCGTTCTTTTGGCTTGATCTTGGTTTTATTTTTGCTCTCCCTGTTCTTCTTCAGGTGATTTTGATGGATTTTTTAATATTTTTTATAGCTTTTTTGGAAATATGCGTTTTGATGTATCATAACAACAAGATTTTTTTTTTTTTTTTGTGATTTTAGAGGTCTATGTAGTCTGTAATTTTTTGAAACCTGCTTCTTGTTTCGATGTTTAATGAAAATTTATAAATCCCTAAAATCATGGCATTTTTTAAACGTTCTACTTCGATTAGAGTTCTTGGAGTGCATGATATTTTTTTTTGTTTTTCATTTTTGGATCTTTCTCCCATCAAGATTCGAACACTTATAGAAAAAGATCGCAACTTTCAAAAACTATAAAAGGTTTGGGTTCGGTAGAAGGGGGTAGATTCATGATTTTCGGATAAAATTCTTTCTTGATAAAAGTAATTAACCCTAGCCCAACCTTTTCGTGAAAAAGAAAAGATTTTGGAATTAAAAGCTCCCAACATGGACTAAATTTCTCGATGTGCTTATATTAAAACTTGTGTCTTCTTGGCATTTTCCTTAGAAAATGATGTTCCAATTCGGAGTAAACCGTATGAGTTTGTAATAGTTTTCTTGGTTGACAGATTTTATTTGACACACCTGGGTTATTTCATTTTATCAAATCTTAATGAATTTGTATGATGCTGATGATTAGCTTTGTTACATTCAGACTGTGAGTTTAATTAAGTATTCTTGTATCCATTTTTCAAAGGCTTTTGAACAATTTGATTTTTGGCTACCTAGAATTTCCTTGTCATGAAAGCCTTTACGTGCTTTTAGGGTTAATTAATTAAAACATGTGTTATTCATATAATGTTATTGGGATAAGATCAAGAGATTAAGGCCAGCTTACTCTTGCTTTAATGTTGGAAATGTTGGTCTGCTTAGTGCCATGTTAATTATCAATTATACAACTCTGTTTCTCTGGTAGTTGGTTTTTTATGATATTTTTAATTTTAGCTGTTTGTTTACTTGTTTTGCTATAGACTTGTTATTTTTTAGTTTGATTTGGTGAATCTATTTTATTTTTGAATTATGGATTACTATGATTTGTTTTCCAGTTGACAGTTTAAATACTTGTTAACTTGAAAAGCTATATGCTGAATTCAATTCATCTTGTTTTTGATTGTCTCAGTTGCCTGTTGGAAGCAATCTTTTGAGATATTGTGATTTAGGTTACTTACTGTTTTCAAGTCCTTTTGTTTTGCTGTTCCTATCTGCTGAATCACGGGCATTATGCTGTCTAGCACTTGATTGTATAATTGATTTACTTCTTAGTTCACTATTTCTTGTATGTTTCATGATTAGGATGGATACATATATTAGCTGAAGTCATATAGTTGTTTATTACTCTCGACTTTGACCTTCAAACTAGTGGCTTGAATATCCATAAATCTGGAGAATGACTTAATCTTTTGGTACTTTTTAGCATTTCATTATTTTGGCTACTTAGCTTGATACTTCCTGGTTTATCTGATGTTCAATTGGTTGATTCATATTACCTGGAGTCTTCTACCTAGAGTGCTGCAACTGCTTTGAAATCTCAAATATCTTGCTCCAGCACCCGCTTCCTAAGCTCTTCCTATTCAAAGTTTTCATTGAGCTCCACGTCCTTGCTCTTGCATTTGAACCTACTCTTGTACCTGCTTCTAATTCAGGTACTCAAGGGTGGTTTCTTGTTTTCTTTTGATTTTAATTTTTTAAAATTTTATTAATTTGCAACCGATTTTGCAACCTATTTTTATTATTTTTTCAGATTTTTATTAATTTGCAACCGACTTTGACACCGATTTTTAATTTTTTTTTCTAGATTTATTAATTTACAACCGATTTTTATTTTTTTCAGATTTTTATTAATTTGCAATCGATTTTGCAACCAATTTTTAATTTTTTTTTCATATTTTTATTAATTTGCAACCAATTTTTATTTTTTCAGATTTGTATTAATTTGCAACCGATTTAGCAACCGATTTTTATTAATTTTCAATCGATTTTTTTAAATATTTAGAAAAAATTATTACTTAGCACAACCCAATTTGCAACTGATTTTTTTATTACGAAAAAAATTTAAATTTTATAAATACATCAAAATCGGTTGCTAATTTTTATAATCGAATAAAATCGATCACAAAATTTTGCAACCTGGATTTTTGCAACCAAGATATTTCGGTTGCAAAATTGTTTACAAATTAATTTTGCAACCGATTTTCAATTATTAGCAACCGATTTTTTGGTTGCTAAAATAGTGTTTTTCTTGTAGTGTTTGCAGCTCTAGAAATCCCCATGACCTGCAAGAAGTAGCTAATGAAGAAAAGAAACGCGGTAAAGTTTAGCAGCAAGCTAGAAGTATGAGAGGAGGGTGTAGTGTGAAGCTTTGGAAATCTTTCAGTGTAAGTGACCTTAATATTAGATTGTTTTTCTACTTCACAAAGGATTTACAAACATCCATTGGTTCAAAATCTTTTGCACCTTCCATTTCCTATTCAACAACAATTTTATATCCTCATATATGGAGATGTTTGAATCATCTTGAAGACATGGAATTTTAGAAACTATTTTGATGTGGGAAAAACTAAAATAACTTGAGTTTTATTATAAATGATCGTAATTTGGATGATTTTCTGAAATTGCTTCTAAATATCTATGTCAATTGCCTTGGAAAGTTGGTCCTTGTGCTTGAATGATTATTATCTATTGAGAATTTCCTAAAATCTCTCATCTAGTTACACGATATTTGTATAATTTTCTATGCTTCATCTCTTTTCTTATTCACTGTAACCATATTTAATTATCCCTTATTTGATGCAATTTACATTGGATTTGATCTTATTCTTTTTGATGGGATTTGATCTTATTTCTTATTTCATGGGATGTGTACAAGATTTGATCTCATTCCTTATTTGATAGGATTTGATTTTATTCCTTATTTCAGAAGATGTGCAAAGGATTTGATCTCTTAAGAAGATCATCATCTTTTTGTACATTTATATGGGATTGATTATCCACTAAATAGCAAGAGAGCTAATCACATCTTTCTCATGGAATTAGAGCTCTTTTCATAGGGCCTTTTTCATTTTCTACCACTGCTTTTTTGTCTACCTTCATCACTAAAGTCCACAGCCTTCTTCGCTGTTGGTCCCATTGCCATCGACCTTGTTTATCTTAATTATAGATGTCTTTAAAGTCACCCCATCTATCTTCATCGCAATGTTTTCATCGTTCCCTGCCTTCATCATAGAAGTTATTGTTGTTTGCAACCTCTCTATCAGCCAAATCTGACCGTACTCCTGTTGTCAGTTAATCTCTCTGTTGTTGCTATTATTTGATCCCTTCTCCTAGTCAACATGTATGTAGCTTCTAAGGCTACAAAGTCCAGACCTTCTGGACCTGTCTTGGGAACAACCCAACCTATTTTAAATGGTGAACTTCAGGCTATAAATCCTTCCTATCATGTTGATGGGAAGAATTATCTTTAATGGTCATAGTTGGTGAAAACTTTTCTTAAGGGACATGGTAAGCTAAATCATTTAATTGCTCCTGGTCCGAGTTCCTTAGATCCAATACTCCTTGCATGGGGATGAAGCTGATTATTCCATGATCATGTTATGGCTATGGAACTCAATGCAACCAGCAGTCGCTGCAATTGCATGTTTCTCTCATCTACTAAAAAATATGGGACACTATTCGACAAATGTATTCCAAAGTCTAGGACATAGCCGTTATTTATGAACTTAAAAATAAAATCTCCCACACCAAACATGGTTCTCTTTTTATCACTGAATGTTATAATCTTATGAATGGCTTGTGGCTTGAGTTAGACTACTATCAAGCTATCAAGATGTCTTGCCATGAAGATACTAATACCCTTCTAAGTCTTGTGAAATGAGATTTGTCTCTTCAAGTTTTTTGCAAGATAAATGTCGAATATGATCATGTTCATGTTTAGATTCTAAGAAGGGAGCGACTTACATAATTAAAGGAGGTCTTCTCTATCATCTAGGCTGAGGAAAGCTGCCGAAATGTAATGCTCGAATCCCTCCCTTCAAAAGGATCTGCCTTGATACCCACCAAGAGTTCAAATGGAGTCACAAGTCAAATTTTTTTAAGCAAAACCAGATGATTGTGCTTCAGACAACCCTTCCAAGCAGCCTAATCATGATAGTCTTTGGTGTACTTACCACAAGAAGCCTCGCCACACTAGAGATAATTGTTTTAAACTTCACGACAAAGCACAAGTCATGTAGAACCTGGGATTCAAAGGGAAATAGCAAATCAAGCTAATTTCACCAAGTAGGGATCCATACCTGAAAAACTTGAAGAAGCTAAATTTCAAGAATTCAATAAAGAAGAGGTTGAGAAATTACAAGGTCTTCTAACTCTTTGTCTACTTCCTTTAGTTCATGTTCCTTGGCTCAATTTGGTGACTTATTTCTAATTCTCTTAATACTGGCATATTGTCTCATTCCTTCTCTTAGATACTTGACTCAGGAGCAATGAATTATATGACCCATAGCCCATCTCGATTTGAGACCTACAAATCATGCTTTGAAAATCGAACAATTACCATGGCTAGTGGTTCCCTATTATCATAGCCGGTCAAGGCCAAATTTCCTTAACCCCTTCCTTCCATTTAAAAAATGTTATATGTTCCAAAATTATCCACTAATCTAATCTCCATTCATCAACCTACCAAAGATTTAAATTGTTATATCACATTTTTTGATATTCATTGCTTCCTTCGGGACAAAGTCATGGGAAGGACAATTGGTTCTGCTAAGGAATATAATGGCCTTTACTACCTTAAAACTACCAATAGTTCTTCTACTCCTACAAACAGGCTCACTCTCTCCTACACATCGACCAATTTTGCTCATTGTTTCTATTCTAATGAATATGAAATCTAGATCCAACATCTTTGTCTTGGCCATCCACTTTTTTTTGCTAAAAAATGTTATCTTTTATTGTTCAATAATGTTGATGTTCAAAGCTTTCATTGTGACACTTGTGAATTTGCTAAACATTGTCGTGTATCATTCCCTTTGAGTATTAATAAATCTTCTAAACCTTTTCTTCTCATACATATTGATATTTGGGATCTATCTAGAACTCTTACTCTACTAGGGCAAAGTAATTTTCGTCATTCATTGATGATTGTACTAGGATCACGTAGATATATCTTATAAAGAAAAAATCTGAGTTAGCCATATAATTTCATCTTTCCACCAAATGATAAGGATGCAATTCGGGGTATCCATACAAAGGATTCATTTTAATAATGCTCAAGATTATTTTAACTTCACTCTTGTTCCTTCTTTCACAAAGGAATAATTCACGAATCCTCCTATGTTACATTACCCCAACAAAAGATAAGTTACATTACCCCAATAAAGACAAGAAGGAATAATTATATTTTCTGACCTCTTTATGGTACAGGTGAACTCTATATATAGAGCAATAATGAATCTCCAATTGATGTGTTTCATAATACAGAAGATATTCATGATTGACATATTTTTCAATATACATATTTGATATATTTATCAATATACATAATTCATATGTTTTTCCAATTGTTATGCAGCCATATTATAGTATTTACTATACCAGTAATTACTATCTACTTCCATATAAACCAACAGGCAAGCAGAGAGAAAAACCTGGTGCGAGCACCATAGTTCGTAAGAGACTTCAAGCAAACTAGATTAACCCAAGCTCCTTATGGAATGCAAGTGAATAAACCAAACTTTGATTTTAGTTTCAACTTTGTGTTACTTTCAGCATGATTCCATAAGTCCTTTAATTTTAGCATGAGTCCATGAGTCCTGTAATTAGAGTCAAATTAACTTTAATTTCAATTTAGCCATGTAATTTACTTAAATTAGATTCAATAGTTCAATTAGGCAAGTTGGATTCAAGTTGGGTTCAAAATTAAGCAAGATCAAGATCATGAAGCTTGGAGATTGGATGGAGCAAACCACCTCAACCACCATGCCAAGTTGGAATGCCACATCACCTTGCCAAGATGAAAGTCACCTCACCTCCTCCACGCCAAGATAGGATGACACCTCACCTCCCATGCCACATCACTCCATTTGGGCACCCAAATTTAGATTTGAATTTAAGTTGGAACTACCCTCTTATATCTCCACTCTTCATGCATGAATCCTACTTATCCCTCCACTCTTTACTCCACTCTTTAAGCTTGTAATTTGAATTTGAAAGGTCTAGGAAAGTCTATAAATATCCCTAACCCTCTTGTAATCAAACCATTATGATGAATGAATGAAAGTTTCTTTTTTCTTCCATTTGCTTATTACATTTATCACTCCGTGACGGAGAGGGTGTAAGGCCCAACAATCCATCCAAGATGCCAACCCTTGATCCATTCAAGATGCCAACCCTTCATCCATCCAAGACACCAACCATTCACCCAAGGAGACGCCAACCATTCATCCAAGGAGATGCCAACCACCATCTTGTTTCCCCTTCTTTCAATTCTTCTCAACTTCCTTTTCCTTTCAATCTTTCCACAGCCACTAATGTTTTTCATTGCAGGATTTTCCATGATCTCGAGCTGAATATAAGGTTTGCTTTGCTTTGGAACCATGTACATTAGGAGTCATCCATCCAAGGAGTGATAGTCTTCAAGTCCAACCATCAATCCTTGGAGTGCTGAAATTAAATCACCACCAAAAGTGTGAGAGCTTATTGTTGGTAAGTGAACCCTTCTTATACTCTTAGGTCTGATTATTTGAAGGTACATATCCTAGTTAGAATGGTTTCTCAACCATTAGGTCCTTTCTACTTTTGATTGAATAAAAACTATATTGCGGGTAATATAACTTTCATCTAGTAGTCTCTTTCATTAAATTTATTGCTCCTTCTTATGCATGAATCTTGCTGATATGTGAAGAGTCATTGCTCAATTTAGTTTGCTATGTTCTTAAGTTGAAAACTCCATCTAGCATCCCGTGTCAAAACTGACATCTTCTAGATGTCACTGATGCCCTTCTTTTCCATTCTAATACTCTGAAAGTTCTTTGGAAAGATGTTGTCCTTATAGCATCCTTCCTAATTAATAGAGTCCCTTCACATGTTCTTGGTAATCAATCTCCCATTCACCTATTGTCTACCTTTCATTTTGAGCTTCATTACCCAAGTAATTTTCTTCTTCATGTCTTTAGGTGTGTCTCCTATGTCCATGTTCATAAACAACACTGGAAAAGCTTGATCCTAGAGCTCTAAAACATATTTTTGTGGGCTATTCCAGTATTGAAAAAGAGTATGTGTTATCATCTTGCTACTTAGAAAATGTTTAACTCCATGGATGTCACCTTTAATTAGAATCAATTTTATTTTTCCAAAACACATTCCTTTCTTTAAGGGAAACCTAAGAATGGTTCAAAATGGGTTGTCCTCAATAATCTCAAGAGTCTATAGCCCATGCCTCCTTCATATTAATCATCCTTATAGGAGCCAGGATGAGACATTAAAAATTAGCAACAAAAGTAGCCTAAATTACTGTGGTATTCAAGGAGGAAAAAAAGGTGGTTTCTCAATCAATGCAGACCCAAAACTCCCATCTAGATAAACAAGAGCTAGGTAAACTAGTTTCTTTCACTAATTCTATTCCTAATGAATCTGTTCCTGAAGAGTCTGTTTCTTAAGATCTAGATCTTCCAATTGCCTTGAGAAAGGCTACTAGAAAGTGCGCTCAATATCCACTCTATCCAATTTCATAGTTTATCTCCCTTCATCACCTTTCTTCATAATATAAAAGTTTCATCTCTACTCCAGACTCAATTGATATCCCTAAAACCATACAAGAGGCATTAAATGACAAGAATTGGGTCAAGCCATGAAAGAGGAAATGACTGCACTAGAGAAGAATAAAACTTGGAAGGTTGTGACTAGGCCAAAAGGGAAACAACTAATTGGGTGCAAATGGGTTTACACTTTAAAATATAAAGCAAATGGGTCTCTTGAGAGGTACAAGGCAAGATTAGTTACAAAAAGGTATACAAAAATCTATGGGATAGACTACTAGAAAAGTTTTGCACTAATAGCAAAGATGAATATTGTAAGAATTCTATTATCTCTTGCTACTATGTTTAATTGGAACTTGTAGCAATTTGATGTGAAGAATGTATTCCTACATTGAGATTTGGAAGAAGAGGTCTTTATGGAGCCACCACTCAAGTTTGATGGAGATTTTGGAGCTGGTAAAATATGTCATTTGAAAAAGTCTTTGTATGGCCTAAAACAATCTCCTAGAGCATGGTTTAGAAGATTTACAAAGATAATGTTAAGAATAGGATACAAACAAAGCCAGGGGACAATGCTTTATTTATAAAACACTCAAGTAAAGGTGAAGTTATAACCTTACTAGTGTATATGGATGATATTACTATGACAAAAAATGTACCTGAAAGAGAATCTTTCAGAAAAAGATTAGCTCAAGAATTTGAAATACTTCCTAGGTTTTGAAGTAGCTTACTAAAAATGGGTATATTTATCTCTCAAAAAAATATGTACTAGATCTTCTTAAAGAAATAAGAAATCATTGTAGCAAAGCAGCAAGTATGCTTATTGATTATAATCACAGGATAGGAAAAATTGAAGGATGTAGTTTAGTTGATAAGGGAAGATATCAGAGAGATATAGACAGATTAATTTATCTCTCACATACAAGACTAGACATAGTCTACTCTGATGTAGTCAACCAGTTTATGCATGACCCAGAAGAAGAACACTTACAAGCAATTTACACTTTACAGAATCCTCCACTATCTTAAAGCTATGCCAAGGGAATCTTGTTTCAAAAGGGAGAGCTTACTCTTGAGTCCTATATTAATGCTAATTATGCTAGATCATAAGTTGACAAAAGGTCAACATCTAGACATTGCATGTTCCTAGGAGGTAATTTGGCGACTTAGAGTAAAAAATAAATGTGGTTGCAAGGTCTAGTGTTGAGGCTGAGTTCAGAGCCATGGCTTAGGGGATTTGTGAACTACTATGGATAAAAAATAACCTTGATGACTTAAAGATCAAGAGAGAGGGAACGATGAAGCTATATTATGATAACAAGTCTATCATTAATATGGCACATAATCTGATTCAACATAATCAGACCAAGCACATTAAGATAAACATTTCATAAAGGAGTTGGACAGTCAGTTGATTAGTATCCCATATATGCCATTAGAGTAGGGTTTACGGTACTGTCCTCAACCACTTGGTTCAGGGCATATCATACCATACCTAGGGCTGGAAGTGGGCTTAGGCCAGCCCGATAAGCTTCGGGCCAGCCCGACATCGGGCCTGGCTTCAAGCTAGGCCCGAAGCAAATCAAACTAGGCTTGGACCTTATAATAAAATCCATTAAATTTGGGATCGGGCTCGGGCTTCTCTTTGGCCTAGCCCGGCCCTGCCTGAACCTGACCCAAAACCAATCCGAAAAGATCCGACCCAAACCAAGCCCGAAAAAAGGCCCAACCCGACCCGAAACAACCTGCGCAATATATTTTATAAAACCCATTTCATTTTTTCCCCTTTGGTTCAGTTCTTCGTTCCCTGCTTCCCTCCACAGACCGCAGACCACAATCCTCATCTCTAGAGTTTTGCATTCATACCATCTCTGTTCCCTCCACAGACCGTGGCTGGCTTTCTGCCTTCCGCCATTCCAATCGTCATCTCCGACTCCAAGGTAATCTTTTATGAGGCGATCACCTCTAGGGTTTTGCATTTTTTTTGTTTTTCCAAGGATATCTGACTCAGCGGATGGGTTTGAGGATGAATGGAGTGTGGTTTTCGAGGACGAGAGCATGGAGAGGACCGTGGTGAGGGAAACGAAAACCCTAGGTGAGGTGAGAGAGAAAGAGAAGCTTCTGGCCAAGGGGTCAGTAGAGGGCTCGTAGGGATGGACCAGCCCCGTGCAAAGTAAAGGCAGGGCTTCCACCTGAAGTTGGCCCAAGCAGGATTGGCTCTGAGGCAGAGGTCGGGGATGTACCAGCTCCGATGGTGATGGCCGTTGGTTCCCCAGCCAATGCCATAGGGGAAGAGCATCTCGTTCTCATCGCCGCTCGAGCTTCGGCACTCGACGTCCGGGTAAAAGAGGTCACCACCAATGGGGGAAGACTTGGGGCCTATGGGTATGGGGGAGAAGGCCTAAGCATTGTTGAGGAAGGAGAGCTGGTCTTGGAGCTGGTACTCATCGATGAAGTCCACCTAATCGGGCTCACCTAATTCGGGATGGCCTAATCGGGCTCGGGCTCGGGTTCGAGCTCAGGGCTTGCTCGGGCTGGATTTTTTCAAAATAAATCGGACCTAGGCCTAACCCGAAGCCCAAAATTTTTTTCGAGCCAGGCTCGGGTAGAGGTATAGCCTGGCCCGGCCCAATCCACTTCTAGCCCTAATTGTATCGGTCAAGAACTAGTACGGTTCAGTCCTAAAAAATGGTTTGGGACCCGAACCATAAAATTAGTCAGAACTGAATTGGTATGGGTCGGTTCGGCATGGTACGGGTTGGTTCGAACTAGGACAGGAAATGGGTTGGGTCGGTCCGATGGGCTTCAGGCCGGCCTGAAATTGGATCAGTTTTTAACCAAATCGGGCTAGGCTTCGAGCCTTAAAATAGAGCCCACTCAATTTTTGGACCGGGCTCAGGCACCCCTTTGACCTGACCCAGACCGGCCCGAACCCACCCCTTGTTCTCCGGTTTCTGCTCTCCCTCTCTTAGTCTCTCTTCATTCTCTCCCTCAACTCTCTCTCTCAAAGTCTCTCTCTCTCTCTCTCTCTCTCTCTCTCGTTTCCATCTCCCTACCCCGGTCATCCCCCGACGGCCGACGCCCCTCGCACCCGATGGCTGACAGCCCCTCTCCATTCTTCGAGTTGCCTCCTCCAGCCTCGGCGCCCGCACCTGATGACTCTGTGGCTCATCTCCAGCTCTGATCCGCCTCCCTCGACCCCGGTGCGACCTCGTGGCCCCCCTCCTGGCTCCGATCTGCCTCCTTCGGCCCCAGCGCGGACACCCAATGCCCACTGCCCCCCATGGGACCCCACGGCCCGTCTCCGGCTTCGATCCGACTCCCCTGACCCCGGTGCCCCATCCGATGCCCATTGCCCCCGGCAACTTCGCGGCTCTCCGTCCCCGGCTCCGATCTGCCTCCTCCAGTGATCTGTCCAGTCAGGTAGTCGCCAATTGATGAGTTTTTTTTTTGTCATTGGGCTTGCATTCAGGCCGGCCCGATTGGGCTTGGCCTGGCTCGGGTAGGGCTCGGTCCTAAGGTTTTAAAAAACTTTCGGACCTAAGCCCGGCTCGAAGCTTGGCCCAATAAGGAGGAAAGAAGGAAACCTTAAAGAAGAGAGAGAGAGAGAGAGAGAGAGAGAGGAGAGAGAGGAGAGAGAGAGAGAGAGAGAGAGTATTTTCTCTTTAAGAGCTCAAGAAAAGAATATGGGCAACCCTCATCATGTAACCATTTGAACATCTAAATCAGTCATGTTCTATAACATCATTGGATAATTTGGATCCATGTGAGGTGGTTTCACATACTCAAATCCATTTCACAATGAATTCCAAAAACCAAGGACTCACCACAACTAAAAGCCAAAACATGGTAAACTGTTCGAAAGTGTTTCTCTGAGTTTGGAACTCTTATAAGACGAAACATGAAATAAACAGGCTAAAACTTCGTGCACCATCCAAACAAGATCGAAGGGAGCAACTTGTCAGCGAAGGAATTCACATTCCAACAATTTTGAATTTTGGACCGATACAAACAATCAAGAATTTTGATCTCGGCGGAATATCTTGTGGGATATCTAGACGGGATACCATCCCATGTATTAGGATAGGACATCCTTCAGCATCCCAGTATCCTAATCGGGACATCTTGGAATATCCATCCCTATCCCAAGTATCGAAACGGGATGGGATGTTGGTGTATCCTGTTCCATGAAAAAACTGGGACAACCCCATATCATGAAATTTAAAACCTTGCAAACAATAACATTAAATAAATAGCAACAGTGATTCTATGATAGATACAAAGTAGTAGCCATTAAATACAACATACCCATCAAAGCAAGCATTAAACCTGTCTCAATATATGGGATGCTAGACATCAAAACACCAGGTATATCCAACACATATATGCTAGGCCGGTTCACAATTGTCAACCATATCTTCAAACTTACCTTACAGATTTTGAGAAAATCACAAAACAAACAATCATGGAATTAGAAAAAGTTAATCAACATGTATGTATACAGACCAACCATGTGATAGACAGACATTCAGATAGATAATGGGTAGGTAGTATATTATTGCACAATGTCTAGAGAATGTTCTAAAAAACAGATTGTCATCAAAATGAGCCTTATCATACTAGCAACCGGCATTGAATAGCAGCAGGAACATTGTTGAAGTTCTTCTAAAACTTTGAAATTGACACTTTTAATTGTAGCCAAAATCAATATGAAACTAGAGCTGGTTTTGGAGTTCCAGCCAAGATTAACTTATAGGACCAAACTCAATATAAGTTATAGATGGACACTTCTTGTTGTTTATTAATTTCATCCAATGAGGCAACATTTCCTGCACATGAACTAAGATTTTGTAGGTTTTGAGAAGATTTGGAAACATTGAAACATTACATACCTTGGGTCACCATCAAAATTCAAAATGATATAGTACATTCTTAGGATGATTTTTTTTTTAACATTATATTGTTTTAGATAATTTTTTGACAATCTCAATTCTAAACCATTAAATAAAATCAAAACTTCCAAAATAATTTAGTATACTTTTAAATAATCTCCTAATATTTTCTTGACCTTTTCTTAATTTTCAAGAATTTCTAATTTCACTTGAAAAATTAATCAATAATAGAAGCTTTCCCTTGAAGGCTATGCATTGGTATTGAAGGTTTCCCTTGAAAGATGAGATTGATGATGTGTTTCAAAAACATGTCCATGCACTCACCAATATGATACTTGGAGTCAGCATTTTAGGTATCAGTGGGACATCAAGATTTTAGGTACTACTGATATTGACCCATCCTACCGATACCATACTATTCTAATGAAAAAATGGTCCCTTGTTCTTCCGCCACTAATTATGTCAAAAATGAAAAAAAGGGATGTCATTCCAAAAAAAAGGTTTATGCTCTCTTATCTCATGGGTTTAGTCAAGGGGGTACATGGGTAAATAGAGAAAGAGAGGAAAGAAGAGGATAGAGGGAAAGGAGAGGTAGATTTGACCTGCCCTCACTATGATTAGGCTTCCTTGACAGGGTTTTTGGAACTATCCTGAATCACTTGGTTCGGGGTATACCAAACCATACTGGCCAAAAATCGGTAAGGTTTAGTCCTGGAAAATGGTCCAGGATCCCGGACCATCCAAAAACACCCGAACTGTACCAATGAGTTTTGTCCGGTTCGGGTCTGGTTTAGATTAAACAATATAGCCATAGGCGAGGAAGATTTTTTCTCACTTTCACCAAGGTTGGTACCTGTACAATACAGTATAGTATGGTATGGTACATATCATATCGATCACCAACTGGTACGAGTCCCAGTACTGGTTTAGCGATCCTTGCTCCTCGATGCCAAAAACCTTAAGCATTCACTCAGCGTTCACTCCCTTTTTCTTCTGCCACTAATTTGGTCAAAAATTTCTAAAAAAGGATATCATTCCAAATTTTTTTAATTGGAGTAAATTTCAAATATGTTGTAAGGTAGGCATCACCCTAAAATACATTATCTTTTTGCTCTTTCAATGCATATTTTATTTTTTATTTTTAGAGTTAATGAAAAAAAGAAAAGTTAAAGAAATTAGAAAATAAAAAATAGCATACAATACAATATCAAGATGCCCATTTATCCCAAAAGTGAAAATCGAAGCAGCACACCAATACTATATTTAACTAAAACAACCAATACAAGGCTCAATATTTAAGACAACATAAATCGACATATGCTAAATTGGGCCAAACCGCTCGATTCATCTTGAACCAATTGAATCAGCATAGGATCAGCATGGTTCAGCCTATTTTTTTGAGAAAACCCTCAAACTGCTCCAAACTAGATGGTTTGGAGCGAAACTGGTGCAAACTGCTTGATTTGCACCGGTTTAAACTAGTTCAGTCCCTGCTCCCTCTATTTCAATAATAGAGAGGCTTAAGAAGGCCTCCCATGCTTGGAAGGCCTTTTCATGCCTTTCTTTCCATTATTCTTCAAACAAACAACCCCCATTTTGCCAAAAACTCTGGGATTTCGATGATTAAAGAAAAACTCAACCCAAAACAAGGTAAGGTGGCTCTCCCCCACCTCATTTCTTTGTTTTTTTCAATATTAAAAAATACCAAGAAAATAGAAAAATAAGGAGAGGTCATGCCAAAATTTTTGATTTTAGTATTATTCCATGATATGTTGTAGATTTATAGATGATCTACAAAATGACACTAAAATCTTTAATTTTTGCTAAATCTATAATTTTTAAATTTAAATAAATAAATATATATTTGGATTAAAATAATAGTAATAAAATAAAACTCAAAAGAAAACTATAAAATTAGAATGTTGTTTAGGGGCATGCAAGCTACTCTAAACCTAAATTTGGTATCTATTTATACAAGTTTGGAGGCAATCATGCATGGGGCCTAGGCCCAAATCTAAATAAAATTGAAAAATAGGTAGCCTTTGATTCATGCCCATAGGCTTACAAAAATATATGCAGCACTGATGATAGAGTTCTACATAGATTTAAGCTATAATTAATTTTTTAAGATTTTTAGATTTAAAGATATTTTTTAATTTCAAAAATTATTAAAGATGTATAATTAACACAAAAATATGAAAAATTAGTAGTAAGTATTAGATAATTCAAAATCATTTTATGAAATATAAAACTTTTTTTTTTGAATTTATGATATTTAAAATTATTTTTAAATTAAAAATTTATTAAAAAATTTAAATAACACAAAATTATGAAAAATTAGAACTATGTATTATATAATTTATAAGTATTTTCTGAAATAGAATATATATATATTTTTTTATGATAACAAACTTTTGTTATTTTTAAATAATTAATAAACTGATGTGTTTGTTAAACTCTCATGCAAGGTTTATGCCCAGACAAGATGGGGTATGCTAGTCATTCCATCTCATTCCTATAAAAAAATGAGACTGTAATAGGATCAGGACTCCAAAATTCATCCACTTAAGTAGAGAAGAAAAAGGATGAAAAATGAAGAAAAGAAAAAGGTGAAAGGAAAGAAGAAAAATGAAAGAAAGGAGAAGAAAAGGGAAGGAAGGAGGAAAAAGAAAGAAAAAGAATAAGGAAAAAAAGAAGAATAAGGATTAAAAAAGAAAGAAAAAGGAAAGAAAGAAAGGTAGAAGAAAAGAAAAAAAAGAAGGAAAGAAAAAGAAAGGAAAGGAGGGGGAACATGGAGGATATCTGCCAGGATCCACGACCGAAACTACCGTCGGGCCAAGATGGGACAGCTAGATATCCCATTCCATGAAGAAACTAGGACACTTCCATGCCATGGGATTTCAAACGATGACTGCAAGAATGGATCCACCAAGGAAAAAGGATCCATAGGGTGATGTTGGTTAGGACCATGGACAAATGCTCTAGGATCGGCACCAATAGAGATGCAACTAGTGCAATACAAAGTTCAAGAGAGGTGGGGCATTCAAGTTGAAACAGCATTGACTAGTGGTCATCTCAACATATCTATATACTGGAAATGCCCACAGGAGGTTTGGCAGCTAATGAAGTACTTCACTGATTTTTAGAATAGCAACGAAAAGAGTTACCAGGAGGTGGACTGCCAAACGGCAGAGCCACTTTACTCCAAGAAGTCAGAGGCCTCCACTCCAGATGATGATGCACAAATCCAGGCTACCATTCAAGCGAGCCTAGATGACTAGTGGCAACAAGATGAGATTGGCTAGGCATAGGGCTTGATTCAGGAAGTTAGGCTCTAGTTATGTGACTAGCAGGAGAAGTAAGAGTTCAGAAGGGCCTCTTTAATTAGAGAGGCCATCGGTCAAAGTAGTGGCCATTTGCATCTATGCTAGGGGCCTTTAGTAGTAGTAAAAATTCTCTAAGAGATTCCATCAAGAGCCACCATCCATGACTTAGATCCACATGCTTTTCTACGCAGGGATTCGAAGTAGTAGAGGGCTGACAGTTGCTAAAGAATGATAAGAAGAATATGTGGAGAGCTATTGAATCCTAGTTCCACTTCAACCACATCCAGAGAATGCGGTAGGCCACACAAATCCAATCTAACCTGCAAATGGATTGGATCGACCCATGACCCAACCCAGTTAGACCCAATCTAACCTGTTTTAAAGGACCCATGGGGTTGATTGAGTAAATTTTTAAAATTGAACATGTTCCATTTTTCTGGTCATGTCTAGATTTACTGAATTCTCGACCCAACTCGACCTGATTCGACCCCCTCTAACTTGTAATTTAAAACTTGTATGAGCAATATCTTTAACATAAAGATAGGCATTAAGATAGGTTTAAAATTATTTTATATCCTAATTGTTTCCAAAACAATATCATTTGTTATCTATTTTTTGTGGTTAATGATAGTTAGCTATGTGAAATTAAAACATAGTTGGCTACATGTCACTTGGACCCATCCAAACCCAAATATTTTGGATTTAAGGATGAGTTATACAAGGACCTGACCAGTTCCAAATGACCAGTTGGATCAAAAATCTTAGCCTGGACTCAACCTGACAAGATCCAATCTTCTATTGGATTGGGTCTGGGTCCAACATTAGGACCCAATCAGGAACCAAGTCAGTTTAGGATCACTTATAATAGATTCAACCCGACACATTGCATTACACCCCCACATACTATAAGTCAATCATTTCCTCCATGCAAGTCAGCCCAAGTGTAAATCATCCAGGACTGAAGGACATGTACAATGAGCTTTTTGACAACAAGAAGAAGTACACAAGTGGATTGTATCATACCAGAGCAAGTGGCACATATGTGCTGATGATGATAATGATAGTTGGACTGCTCCTCCAAGGCAAAGTATCAACTTTCTGACATAATGTGATATGAAGACTTTTTTCTAGAAGTCAGTTGTGAAGGAAATCCTAGATCTATTGCTTAGCAAAAAATAAAACTATTTTAATTTTTTAATTCAGATCTAAAAATTTTAGCAAACCTAAAATAGGAACCCTCATCGTTATTATGATTAAGATGCAATAGAATAAAGAAGATTTGATCTTCACCTTTGCACAGGTAGTTATTAACTACAATCAATGATCGTAGAATATTCTCGGTCCTTTTAAAGCTGCACAAATGTTGGTCTCTACAGATATCCACACGAGGTCGTGTGCTGATTAAAACACCTAAACTCACCGAGGTGCTAGCTCCTTTGTAGAGATCTTTTCTTGATGGCTAAATTCTTCTTTTCTTTTTCTCCTTGTTACTGAATTTCTCCTTAAGAAAATTCAGCACCCTTACTGAAATGATTCTCAAAAATTTTCAGCACCTTTCTCGTAAAGGTATGGATGAAGAGAGGGAGAAGAGAGAGGAAGTTGGTGTTTTTTCCATCCCTAAATCTACTGCACAAAACACTTTGGCATGGGGTTTAATTAGGGCAAAGAATAGAGAACAAAGAAGCAAACACAAGTTGTATAAGGATTAAAGCTTGATTTTGATGTGGACTCGACCCTAATGTGGCCTCTATATAAAGAGAGGTTGAGAGCAGCAAAGAATAGAGAATAAAGAAGCAGAGTATCCAAAACAGGCTTTTCCAAGAGAGGAAAAAGAGGAATAAAATTAGAGAGGTCTTAGGTCTTCTTGTATGCTATCCTAGGGTGCTTCCAGACTTGAGGAGGATCTTTAGGAGGGATTTCTTCTTCCTATTAGGACTGTTCTTGCAACTAGAAGAGAGGAAAAAAGAGATGTTCTTCTTTGTTCTTATCTCTTGTAAACTTCCTATTTTTTTTCATAGTGAAAGAAGGATATTATGGCTAAGGCGATAGCTTGGTTGGTAGAGGCCTTGCCTCACACTAACCAGTCATGGGTTTGAGGCATGATCCGTGGGTGACTCGATTAAATCCAAGAATTTTTTCGAGGCCCATGATAGTTGGTGTGAGTGAGAGGTCAAGGTCTCCCTCTTTGTCCCTGTTCTACTAGCCGGTGCCTTAGTGATGTCAGGTTGACGTACTCACTTTTAGGTGAAAAAAAGATTGCGAAAATCTAAACATCTTGTATCAAACATTACCTGGCGGGTCGGGGGCTTGCGGGGGTAGCTACATCAGGATTTATCCCCCCCATCCCTTTTATTTACCAAAAAAAAGAAAGATATTCTGTACGGCCATGGACATAGGAGCAAGAGACTCCAAACCATGTAAACCCCTATATTTTGTATGCTTGTGTTCTTTTTATTTTTCAGATTTTTTCTTTCTTTCTGTGACTTCAGTAATCCACTGTGTACCACTCCCTAATAACTGATATCAGAGTCCCAGTTTTGAGGGAAAGTGGGAGCGATGGCAAGAGACAAAGGAAAGGTCAAGATCAATAGGTTTGATAGGAAGGATTTTAAATTTTAGAAGATACAGATCGAGGATTATCTGTACCAGAAGAAGCTTTATTTATTGCTATAAGGAAAGAAGCCTATCAAAATGTCACAAGCCAATTGGAAATTGTTGGACAGCCAAGCTTTGGAAGTAATTCATTTGACATTGGCAAGCAAGGATTGTTGAACTGATTCTAGGGCCCATACCAGTCATTATCGCTAAACTGGCACTAGGACCTGTATCAGTCAATAACCGGTATGGTACCATACCGTATCATACCATACCAAACTAGCACATGTACCGACCTTAGTGAAAGTGAGGAAAAACTTTTCTTCCCCCATAACTACATTATCCGATCCAAACCAGGCCGAACTGAGCCTGAACCAAACTAAACTAGTGCGTACCATACAGAACCATCTTGAATCGGTCCGGTTCAGGTGTTTTTGGATTGTTCAATATCCCAAACTATTTTTCAAAGCCAAACTATACTAGTTCTTGGCCGGTACGGTTCGGTATGTCCCGAACCGGATGGTTTGGAATGGTTATGAAAATCTTGTTGGCTAGGAATGTCGTGTTTAACATCCTGGAGGAGAAGATGATGACTGATTTGATGAAGTCTGTCTAATATGTATGAGAAGCCTTTGGCCTCTAAATAAGGTATATCTTATATATCGTCTATGCAATTTGAAGATGAATGGAGGTGCATCTATTACTGATCATATGAATGAACTCAATCTAATTTACTAGTCAATTAAGCTCTATTGATATGAGCTTTGAGGATGAGTTTGTGCGTTAATTCTACTATCTTCTTTGATCAAGAGTTGGGATGCTATCATGATAGTGGTGAGTAGTTCTTGCAACTCAAGCAAGCAGAGATTCGAAGAGGTCTAGAACTTGATTCTCAGTAAATATATTAGAGGGAAAGAATCCCAAGGAAACTCTAATTTTGCCTTGATTACTCAAGAAAGCAAAGGAAGAACTACACAATGCAATAAATACTATGGGAGATCCAAGTCTAAATAGATTAGCCAATCAAGCTTGAAAGTGATGGCTATTGGTACTATGGCAAGAAAGGACACACCAGGAAGAATTGCTAGGCTTGAAAAGAGAATAAAGGACAGAACGAGAAATCCATCAATTCTATAATAGAGGCAACTATTGATGCCATGGTTCTCAGCATGGTAGTTCGAGGGAGTCATGGATCCTATACTCTAGAGCTTTGTTTCATTTCACCTCATAGGAAGTGTATGATGAATTATACTACTAAAAATTTCAAAATGGTTTATCTTGCTGATGATGAGCTATTGAATATTATGGAGAAAGGTGATATGAATATAACGATGCCAAACCAGTCGGTATGGAAGCTCAAGAATGTCAGATAAGTCCCAGGTTCACAGAGGAATCTAATTTCAATCAGGTAGTTGGATCAGAGGGATTCATCATAACTTTCATCGGTGGCTCTTGGAGATCACCAAAGGTGCTATGGTGATAGCACAAAGAAGCAAGTTGGGTACCCTCCACATGACCAGTAATACTAGAGATTCAGTGACACTGGCATAGGCATAGTTAGAGTTGTGACATTGCAAACAGGATCATATGAGCGAGAAAGATATGCAAGTACTATTGAAGAATGGCAAGTTGGTAGGTTTAAAATCTCTTGTTGTTGGTCTCTACAATGATTGTATTCTTAGAAAGCAGAAGAATGTCGGTTTCTCCAAGATTGGCAGGAACCAAAATCAAGAAAGTTGGAGCTTGTACCACAAACGTGTAGGGTCTCTCTTTGGTCGCATCCCTTGGAGGCTCGCATTTTATATGACATTTATTGACGACTTCATGAGAAAGGTATGGGTTTCCTTTCTAAAGAATAAAATAAATATGATGTATTTGTCCTTTTAGGAATTGGAAGAGTCTGGTGAAGGAGTTTGAAGAGAAAATAAAGTGTCTAAGATCGACAATAGTGGCAAATATGATAGCACCAAGTTTAAAGAGTTCTACGTAGCAAGTAAAATCAAGATGAAAAAGAACATCTTGAGTATACCATAATAGAATGTGGCAGATGAGTGCATGAATCAAACCTTGAATTAGAGAGCCAGGAGCATAAGGATTCATGATAGTTTGTCCAATGTTCTGGACTGAGGTAGCTTGCATTGCTACTTATTAATAGAGGTCCTTGGCTATCATAATAAGGGTGGATAGGGAAGTCAATAAATATATCTCACTTGAAGGTCTTTGGCTATCTCTTATGTACACATCAAAGCTGAAAAAGGAAAAGCTTGATGCAAAATCAGAAAAGTATTTCTTCATTGGATATAGCACTGATGAATTCAGCTACAAGTTCTGGAGTGAGCATGAGAGGAAAATTATCAGGAGCAAAGGCGTGGTCTTCAATGAAAGAAACATCTACAAAGACAAAGTGATCTTGATAATATAGGGGAGTCAATTAAGGAGAATGAGTAGGTCAAGTTGGAAAAGATCAAAAAGGATGATATTACTAAGAGAGCAAGAAATCTTGAACCTAAACCAAAGATACCTTAGCTAAGAAGATCTATTAGAATCTCGAAACCACTAAAAAGTATTCATCTTCTCTTTATTACCTATTGTTGATAGATGGTGGTGAACTCGAATGCTATGAGGAAGCTATGAAGAACAAAATTCGATCAAGTGGGAGGGAGCTGGTAATAGAGGACGAGATGCAATCCTTGAAGAAGAATTATACTTGGAAACTCAGTATACTATCAGAAAGAAAGAAGGCTCTACACAATAAGTGGGTTTACAAGAACAAGGAAGAGCATGATGGCAACAAGAGGTATAAGACTAGATAGGTTGTTAAAGGCTTCCAACAGAAGAATGTATCAACTAAACTAAAATCTTTTTTCATGTTATTAAGCTTTCTACCATTAGAGTTATTTAAAGTATGGTAGCTACTCTGAGAACTTAACTTAGAATAGTTAGACATTACTAATACTTTTCTACATGGTGAGATAGATGAAGATATATATATGCAGAAACCTATTAAATTTGTAGTCCCTGTAAGGAAGATCTTGTGTATAAGCTGAGGAAGAGCTTGTACCATTTGAAATAGGCCCCCAGGTTATGGTACAAAAAATTCAATGAATTCATGACTGACAATAGTTTTGCAAGGTGTCGGAGGATCATTGCTGTTATCATAATGTACTCGATGATGGCTTTATTATCTTACTCTTATATGTGATGACATGTCGATAGTGGACGAACATGCAAGAGATTAAAAGATGGAAAAAGGAGCTATCAAGAGAGTTTGCAATGATAGACTTGAGCATAGTAAAACAAATACTTGGGCTTATTGAAAGAGATAGAGTAGCCAGTACACTAAAGTTGATTCAAGGTAGCTACATCTAAAAGGTGTTGGATAGGTTCAACATGACAAATGCTAAGCCTGCGAAGATACCTTTGATCGATCATTTCAAGCTTTTGAAGGAACAATCATGCAAGACGATGATGAGTTGAAGAGAAATGCAAGGATTCTTTATACTTCAGTAGTTGGTAGCTTGATATATGCGATAGTTTTCATAAGACCATACATTGCACATCTAGTGAAAACTATTATAAGCAGGTACATGGCTAATACGAATGAGCAATATTGAAAAGCTGTCAAGTGGATCCTGAGATACTTGAAAGGTACCAAGAAGGTCGGCTTATGCTATAGGAGGGATCAGACTCTATAGAGATCCATGGATACAGACTTGGTGGTGTTGTCGACACTAGGAGCATGACTAGATATATTTATATCATTGACGGGATAATGATGAGCTAGATTTTGCAACTACAGAAGATCATGGCTATTGCCGTCTAGATCGCCGTGGCCTGAAGCTCGAGTGGGATTTGGTCAAAGTTGAGCTCTTGCAAGAGGGCTGGGCTCCCACGGTGTAGTCCTTGCACCCGGTCGGTCGGCCCTACAAAATAGAGGAGACTAGGGTCGGGGATCCCGGCGGGACACTCTGGTGATCAAGTTAGTAGAGCGATCAAGGAGAACAGATCCTCTTGAGCGGGGCTCGGAGAAGCCTTCGTCTCGAGAGGGTTTGAGAGGTAGAAGGGTTAGAAATGTGGGTGACTAAGGGAGTCCTTTGGTGCTCGTCCGGCCCTCACCTTAGCTTGCTTCCTTTTTTCTCTTACTTTTGCCAGAGGTCACTCTTCTTTCTTATAGCAGTTGGTTCTATCTTGCGAGGCTTAGAGCCCTCTCTCCCTTTCATACCCTCCTGGGGGGTCTCATCTTGAAGGACTACCATGTTCCCAAAGCTGCATGGGATAAGGTCTGGAGTTCTTGGAGGGAGGCTCTACAATGGTGCAAGCGACGTACTGCAAGGTCAGCACCCTTAGTGGGGCGACCCACTGTGACAAGTGCGAGTGGGGTGCCATGGGGTCTGGCACCTCGATAGGGCACTCCTTCAGAAGGTGCAGGTGATGTGCTGCTAGAACTAGAGGCCTAGAGGAGAACTATCCTGGTGGGAGATGCAAGTAGAGTGCTACAGGGTCTGAACCCCTGGCAGAGTACTCCCCTGCTAGTGGTATAGGTAGCGTGGTACAGGGTCTGGAACTTTGATGGAGCACTCCTTTACGGAGGGTACAGGCATCATGCTATAGGATCTGGAGCTATGGTGCACTCCTCTATAGAGGGTACAGGTAGCGTGCTACAGGATCTGGAGCTCTGGCAAGGCACCTCCATTACAGAAAGTTTGACTCCCTAAGAGTCATAGTGGGTTCGACAGAGATGGTGATGTTGCCTGCTGGGTCGCCGTCCGAGCCTAGCCGGTAGCTACTCCTTGAGGAGCATGCCTCCCTTTTCCTCCACTGGTCCTGCCTGTTGGGAATTGTGTCCCAAAGCCAATCGCCTGGGTTGTAGGCTGTTGAGCTCAGTATTGTACTCTTTCTATGAATTAATAAAATATTTTTTTTGGTAGCTCATCACATATTGAATTTCCCTGAAATGAACTCTTTCTATGTGATGAAGTCCTTAGGACTACACTGACTTCGATACAGAGGTGTATCGAGTGGTCCTTAAACCTTGTTCACAACCAAAGGATATATTGTACTGGACGGTAATATATCAAGTATAGGTTGTTGTAGTTCACATCGTTTGGTTGTTCTCTTGACCGAATGAGTGTGGTGACACTGATGTGATCTACAAGTGGGATATGTGATATCTCATTGAACGTGACTCCGTGTAGCCCCTTTCTGCCAAATGGATACTAACGATTGGATATGGGTATATGTGTCCCTCTGACCTGAGGTCATCACGGTAGCTTGCAAGCAACTCCCTGTGCTTTGGTGCCGGACTACCCGGATTTCTAATCCGGTGACGAAAGGTTTCTGGGTACAGGCAAGTACTTGTGGAGCAGTGATGGACCAAGATGGAATTGACCTATCCAAACAGTTTGGATTGAATGTCTAGCAGTATCTCAATTTAGAAAATCCTCGGCCGGGGTAGTCCTAGTGAGGAGTCACTGGGCTTGTGGGTTGAGACACGTAGTTGACTGACTCAGTCTGGGTTGGTAGCCCAATCTTAATTGTCCTGAGCATTAGAGTTCAAAGGGATGAATTATACGGTAACCATATGCCAGAGGTTCGATAGTTTGCTCCCGCATCTTCGACCTATCTGGACGTCGGGACCTATTGCTAGATGGTTTTCTGTGCTGGTACTAGAGTTGTTCTAGTGCTACCGTTTAGGTTCGAACCTATGAGGTCACACGCCACAGAGGATTACTCTCTGATCCGGATACCGATTATGATTAAGAATCATCTCGATTTTATGATCACGATATTTTTTGAGCACTCTTTTCTCCATCTTACCCTTGTCTGTGTCAACCGAAAATTGTTCCGGGCTGACCAGGACTGCACCAGTTTTTTTCTAAATCAGTTTTGAACTGATTCGGAGTTCGTTTCGGCCTTCAATTGTTGTGAACCAATTTTAATCCCTTGAACCAATTTTATTGGGTTTGAATCAGTTCAATTGGATTGAACCATCACTTGGTTTAAATGGATTTGGACCGGTTAATTGAACCAGCATTTGCTTTTCTACCGTGTAACCGGTTTACACGTTGAAATCCAAGCGCCTGGAAACCAAAACGATCGAACGAACCATACATCACTGGGCGTCTCTTCCTCTCTCCCACCCGCTGCTTTAAACCTTGTATAATGGCTGTTTAATTGGGAGAACGGCAACCGCTGCCTCTTGATTTCCCGGCCTCCCTGCCTTTTCCTTTTCCCTGCTGTCTTTATAAACAGCTATCCCCTGTTTCAGCGAAAAAAAGGAACAGCAAGTTTAAATCGGGCGTTGTTTTTCTTTTTGAAAGGCTGGGTGAGATCTTTCATTTGAGAGATCATTCCTTCATTCCATGAGTATTCTTTGGGCTGGGTTTTAGAGTGTTTGAGGGAGAGAAACAAGGCCATTTTCTTTGTTGTTTCTTGTGCTCAAATCTGCACTGCAGCAAAGGTGTGTTGCTGCCATCTACCAGTGACCGTGTCTCCTTCCAGCGGCTAGCACTGTGCGTGAAGGCGGATCCGAGAGCCTCGGGTGTGTCTCCCCTCTAGAGGGAGTACTCTTCAACTCCTGTGAGCAAGCAAGGCAAGCCGGATTTGCTGCTGTTACTCCAAACGCGAAGAAAGAAGCTGCTGTCCTGTTATGCAGCAAACTTATGGCAGCAGATTTTGGATGAATTGTATACCCTTTTTGCTGGTTTTTGCTTGCAGATCTCGGTGGCAAAACGAAGACCACTTCATCCCCTTGCTGTAGCTTTGATTCGGGAGGAAACGGAGGCCCGGAAGGCGACGTTTCAACATAGTTTTTAAAGCTCAAAAACAGGGTATTCAACGTCCAAGGAGGAACAAGACTGGAATAGTTTTATTCCAGCTATTCCAGCCTATTCTAGGTTTATTCCAGAGTTATTCCAGGTGAAATAAAGGTATGAAAAATTATTTTTTTAATCATGCATAAATAGATTTATTTGTTTAATATTTTGCAAATATTTTATATTATCATACATGCCTACATGCAACATGAATGTTAGGTTCTGGGCGGAGCAGTTTTCCGCTACGAGAATTTTTAAAAAAGTTTTAAAATCCATTCTGCTCTCGTTGCTGTTTGCATGCCTAGTGTAGGATCATGTCAAACCACCTGCACCTATTTCTTTCACTGCCATCACGGTTATGAGGGCCCCTGTCACCTTTAGTATTTAGCTTGGCCAGGGGTTCTATCTAGCTAGGACTCTCCTCGATCAAGAACTTACCTCAGATGGAAGCTCGATCTCGGTCGGAAGCTCGACCTTGATCGGAAGCTCACCTCGGATGGAAACTTGACCTTAGCTGGGAGCTCACCTCGGATGAGAACTTGACCTGGAGGAGCTCGACCTTGACAGGGAGCTCACCTCGGATGGAAGCTCAACCTTGGTCAGGAGCTCACCTCGAATGGGAGCTCGACCTCAGCATAGAGCTCACCTCTCACGAGAGATCGACTTCAACCAGGAGCTCACCTCGGATGGGAGCTCGACCTTGATTGGGAGCTCACATTAGATGGGAGCTTGACCTTAGCCAGGAACTCACTTTGAATGAGAGTTTGACCTTGGCTGGGAGCTCACCTCGGATGGGGCTTGACCTCAACCAGGTGCTCGACAGATGATGCCTATCTTGCAGCTTCGCCTGCCACCTCAATCGCCAGCTATGTCTGATACGGACTCCATATCAGTGATTCTTCATATTAGATGCCCCCCACTCTCGAGTCTAAAGCATAAGGTGCCCCCTCGGGCTCAGGGCGAAGAGAGTAATGACGTCGCTGACATGGAAGGGCATCATGCCTACACTATTTAATGCATTGATCATCAACAATTTTGCAGATCGCACCTTGCACCAATTGAGGGGTGCCACATCAACAGGCATGGCAGCCTATCATGATGGTTATGCTTCACCCGGTACGGTTGCAGGCGAATCAAAGCATCTCGCATGGTGGAAATTGATATGTGGCCATGGGAGGGGAAAGGATGTAAGCCCCGTTTGGCAAAATGTGGTAGGGCTTCACTGCTATCCTTTTCAGAGAGGCCATTCCCCTCCATTCTACCCTTTCAAAAATCTTTGAGGAAGCAAGAACAAAGAGAGAAGAACGAGAGCCTCATTCCATTTTGATTACCTTGATCTAGGGTCTCTGCAGGTCAGTCTTCTTCTGCCACCTTCTCTCCCTTCGCTCTGTGCCGAGGGGGTTCCTTTAGGGCCGGATCCTCCTTTTTTTTCCTTTGTTCTTTCCTTTCTACATCCATGAGTTTTCCCGAGGGTAGGTACCATCACTCAGACTGCCCAAGTATAGCGGAGCCCTCTTGATTGGGGCTTCCTCCCTCGGATAGCGAGGAGGATGTCCTCTTCAAAGTCCCTCGGGGACCCCACCAGATGGTGACCCCGATGTGTCCTCTCTACCTCCTCCATTTGGCCAGGACCAGGCAGGTCCATCCAGGATCGCCTTGACGATGACCCGATCAGATGCCCTCCATCTTCGGAGCATCTACAGGATCCCAGACTCCATCCGATTCATAGCTTCAAGACTGGAGGAATGGGTCACATCCAACGGCCCGGGCTGGATTGCCCTGTTCGAGGACTTCTTCCTTGCTGGGCTTCATCTCCCTCTTCATCCCTTCTTTCTTTCCTTAACTATTATAGGTTAGTTCCTGCCCAGCTCATCCCAGATTTTGTTAGGGTTATCTCCTCCTTCATCGTGTTATGCCACTTTCATGGCATTGTCGTCCACTTCTCTCTTTTTAGGGGTCTTTTCACCCTGAAGCTCCATCCTACTTTTAGTGGGAGGTGGTTTGTGCCCCCAGCCCAAGGGCCCTTAAGTTCGACCTGCCCATTCCATCAAGGGATAAAAGAGTAGGTTCTTCTTTGCCTTGGTCAAGGGGGTTGACTGGTCTTGGAGCGACCCCGATCGATCACCAAACTAGAATGCTTCGATGGAGCTCGTCGACCAGGAGGTGTACGACCGTCTCATCACCTCAAAGGTTTCCTGTGAGTGAGACCTCCTATTTGAACAAGACTATTTGACATCGGGATTAGCCTCGTCCATTTTTTAGGTAAGACTTTAGACCCAAATCCTTTAATGGCACATAGTAGCTAACAAAACTCCTTTTTAGATTGTAGATATGAGGTTCTCGGTGGATCAAATCAGACATATGTCACGTAAATAGCCTGCATCCATGAGGCCCAGGGAGGAGATGTTGAAGAGGCCTTGTGGGGAACCAACGCAGAGGCCCTACAGGGAGGCCTCCGGGCCTAAGGAAAGGAGCGCCTGTGATGCCCCAGGGTCGACCATGAAGATGGCCAGGGTCACGGTCCATGGGCCCAATGGGAGCGCTATGGTTGGGGAGGGGATGCCTCCGGCTCTTCCGGTAGCCCTCGAGATAATCGAGATCCCACCATCCCTAGAGATGGATGAGATGGTGATCGTCACCACGATGGGGAAGGGTCAACCCCATCGGTGTCCACCGAGGTGGCAGAGGCTCAGCCGGCATTGCCCAGGCCCCTCTTCATCAGCGACATCGGGGCCTTCTACTTCTACGTTGCCAAGACCCAAGATTACCAGGTTTCCACCTTGGTGCCGTCGGATGCTGCAACCACTTTTAACACGGGGCTCACTAAGAGGATGCTGGAGTTCATCCTCCAATCTTGAGACCACTGGGAAAGGGCTGGCCAATCGCTGGGGGCCATCATTTTCAGGCTCTTCCCCCAGTTTTTAGTGATGAGACTCCTTTCTTTTTTTTGTATGCAGCTGACCTCCTTTTCCCTTTAATTACAGATGGTCTAAGACACCTTCCTAGTCTGGGATGCTTGTCTGGCTTTGCTCTAGAGAGACAAATTCCCATGGTAGGGCAGAGTCCACGAAGGGAAAGGCCAAAGTCCTGGTGGACCATGTGGTAGACCTAGAGGGCCAGGTGAAGGGGCTGGAAGCTGACCTACCCAGCTCTAAGGACATGATGGGGGACCTGGAGATGCGGACAGAGGGCCTTGAGGACTTGGCCAGGAAAGAGGAACAATTCACCCACCTATTAGAGGAAGCTGCCCGCTTTGCCTTCGAGGTGGTTTGCCTGCGGGGGTAGCTGCAGGCCCTGTAAGTGCTCCTCGATGCGATGGAGGTGCGGGCCACATCCACCGACCCCTGTAGGCCCTGTAAGTGCTCCTCGATGCGATGGAGGTGCAGGCCACGTCCATCGAAGAGAAGGCTGCTACTGCCATGGTGGAGGCCACATAGAAGGAGGCGGCTGTGGCTATCCCATAGTTCAAGGCCTCCGAGGCCTTCATGGAGGAGGTGTGGGAGGCCGTCTAGGATGCGTACCTCAAGGGCTTCGAGGAATGCAAGAAGAAAATGGCCTAACTCTATCACCTTCCGGATCTGGATGACATCATCCCCGATGATCCGGGGATGCCAGAGGTGAGGATGCCCCTTCTACAAAGGTGGACATAGTGGCAGACGCCATGCCAGGGACCGATCCATCATCTTTGCAGGGGCCACAAGAATCTGTCGTAGAGTTCCGAAGGTCGGGCAACCTAGTCTCGGCCTTCGACCCATATATCGCTACCCCTCTTTCTTTTCTCTCTTTTGTGTACTTGGAACATTTTGTTGAACTCTCCAGCTTGTCGAAGGTTCCTTGTAAAATTTTTATTTGTTAATGAAATCTATGTTTACCTTGCTTTATCATGCCCTCTCTTCTTTCTTCTTCACTATTCAGCTCTACAAGGTCATGAGTTGCTTGCAGTAGGTGAATGTGGGCTCTTAGGGGCCCTAGTTTTCCTCATTGGGCTTGGAGTCAGATGGTTGAGTTTGGGGCTTTGAAAGTTCTTGGCTTTCTTTGCTTGACTTGAAGTCAGGTGGAGGAGTACGGGGCTTTGAAAGTTCCTAGCTTTCTTCGCTAAACTTGGAGTCAGGTGGGTGAGTGCAGGGCTTCGGAAGTTCTTAGCTTTCTTTGTTTGACTTGGAGTCAGGTGGATGAGTGCGAGGCTTCAGAAGTTCCCAGCTTTCTTCGCCTGACTTAGAGTCAGGTGGATGAGTGAGGGCTTCGGAAGTTCCTGGCTTTCTTGCTTGACTTGGTGTCAGGTGAATGAGTGCAGGGCTTCGGAAGTTCCCGGCTTTCTTCACTTAACTTGGAGTTAGGTGGGTGAGTGCAAGGCTTCAAAAGTTTCTAGCTTTTTTTGCCAAACTTGGAGTCAGGAAGATTAGTGCCTTCTAAGAGGGAGGGGCTGAGTTGTACCGGAAAAGAATCTTCCTTCATTCTTGACTGGGAATTGTACATTACTCATAGTATATTCTTAGATTATTGGAATTCCAGGTTTGGGGAGCTCAGTGTCATCAAGTTCGGTGAGCGGTAGGCTTCAGTGGCAGGGCCTCAACCACCCTGTAGGGACCTTCCCAGTTTGGGGACAACTTGCCACATTCTCTAGGCTGGGAAACTTCGGCCCCTACAGGACAAGATCCCTCGGGCGGAAGGCTTTCGGCTTTATGCGAGAATTGTAGTACCGAGCCACTCGTTGCTGGTATATCGCCATGCGAAGTCGAGTCTTTTCCCTTGTCTCTTCAAGTAGGTTTAAGTTGAGGAGGTGGCATGTTAGGTTTTTGACCTCGTCATACTGCTCGACCCTTAATGTGGGGAGGCCCACCTCTATCGGGTTCATAGCTTCGGAGCCAAAGATCAAGTTGAAGGGCATCTCGCCCGTTGCCGCCCGAGGTGTAGTATGATAGGCCCATAGCACACTAGGGAGCTCTTCCATCTAGTGACCCTTTGCCTCATCTAGCCTGGTGTAGAGTCCTTGAAGAATGGTCTGATTTGTTATCTCGGCCTCTCTGTTGGTTTATGGATGAGCCACCGAGGTGAAGTGATGGTGAATGTTCAAATCGATGCAGAACTCTTTGAATACCTAGCTGTTGAACTATCACCCATTGTCAGTAATGATTGTATGTGGAAGGCCAAAATGGTAGATGACTGACTTCCAGAAAAAAGATCTCTCCTTGCTTTCGGTGATCCATGCTAGGGGCTCGGCCTCGACCCATTTGGTGAAGTAGTCGATGGCCACAATCAAGTACCTCCGTTGACTGGAAGCCAGGGGAAATGGTCCTAAGATGTCCATCCCCTATTGGATGAACGACCACAAGAAAAAGAGCTGGGACAGCGGAGAGGTCGGCTGATGCTGGATGTGAGCATGTCTCTGGTAGCGATCATACCTCATGAAGTCAACCGTATCCTCTTTCAAGGTCTCCTAGTAGTAACCTTGCTAGAGGACCTTGTAGGCCAATGTCTTGCCCCCCACGTGATTCCCGTAGATGCCCTCATGTATCTTTTGAAGGATGTAGGTGGCCTCCATGGGCCATAGGCACTTTAGTAGGGGGTAGGAGTAGGATCTCCGGTAGAGCTATCCATCCATCAACACAAAATGGACGGCCTTTCATTTAAGGAGGCCAGCTTCTGCACGATCCTTAGGTAAAGTGCCATCGATGATGTATCTGATGTAGGGATCTATCCAGCTTGCCTCAAGGGTGACCTACTGAACCTCTCCCGAGACTTCGAGGCTAGGGGCCTCCAAGTAGTCGATATAAGTGTGCCCCAGTAACGAGTCCGACAGGGTCACCAACCTGGAGAGGGCATCAACACGGGCTTTCTTCTCATGGAGGATATGGAAGATTTTGAAGCGTTGGAGACCCGATGCATGCGAGCGCACTTGATCCAGGTACTTCACCATCATGGGGTCCCAAGCCTTGAAATCTCCAGAGACTTGTCCCACCACAAACTACAAGTTCGTGAAGACCTTCAGGCTCGTCACACCCAGTTCATAGGATACTCTATGACCCACCAGGAGCACCTCATACTCGACCTAGTTATTTGTCACTTTGAAGAGGAAGCGTAGCATGCATTCAGCCACCACTCTATCTGAGTTAATGAGGATGAGACCAGCTCGGCTCCCTCCTACGCTGGATGCTCCGTCCACATGGAGGATCCATGCCTTCTCCTCCATGGGCGGGTTTTGTGTAGGTTCGGGGGAAGTTTCTTCCGGTTCCTCATCCATCCATGCACACTCTACTAGGAAATCAGCTAGAACCTGGGCCTTCTGGGATGGCTTTGGGTGATAGGAGATATCAAATTCACTGAGCTTCACCACCCACTTTAGTAGACATCCTGAAGTGTCTGGGCAACCCAAGATAGCTCTTAGGGGCTGGTTAGTGAGAATCACGATCGGATAGGCTTGGAAGTAAGGTTCAGACATTAAGCAGATACTATGAGTGCGAAAATATTTTTTTTACAACGAGTGTACCTGATTTTTGCATTGCGAAGTAGCTTGCTAGTGTAGTACTTTGGCCTTGGACACCATCCTATCGGTTTGGACCAACACCGAGCTCATCGCCCTAGGGAAGACCGCCAAGTAGAGGAGAAGCTCTTCTCGCTCTCCAACCTTGATAGTAATAGGGGGAGGCAAGAAACTTCTTCAACTCCTCGAATGCCTCCCGACCCTCCTCTGTCCATGCAAAACCATGCATCTTGTGAAGCGCATTGAAGAACGGTAGGCAATGCTCAGCAGAGCACAAGATGAATCGGCTTAAGGTGGGGATGTGCCCAGTTAGGCATTGGACCTCATTTAAAATGGGATGCTTCATATCTATGATCACTTGGATCTTCTCAGGGTTGGCTTCAATCCCGTGCTGGGTGGCCATGAAGCTTAGGAACTTACTTGCCACAATACCGAACATGACTTCATTGGGTTTAGTCTCATCCAGTGGAGGCGAAGGCTATTTATTAAAAGCCTCTACCAAGTCAGTGATGTGGTTCGAATCTTAAGTACTCATCACGAGCATGTCATCCACGTAGACCAGCATGTTTCGACCTATCTGGTCCCTGAAGACTTTGATGACCAGCATTGGTACATCACCTCGGCATTCTTCAGGCCGAACGACATCACCTTATAGCAGAATGTCCCTCAGTTCATCATGAAGGCTGTGTGCTCCTCATCCTCCGGATGCATGCGGATTTGGTTATATCCGAAGAATGCATCCATGAAGTTAAGGAAGCGGTGCCCCGAGGTAGCATCCACCAACTGATCATCTTGGTAGCGAGAAGCTATCCTTTGGGCACGCCCGATTAAGGTTAATGGAGTCCACACAAATCCTCCACTTTTTGATGGCCTTCTTGACCATAATCATGTTGGCTAGCCAGCTGGGGTACTGTATTTCTCGAATGAAGCCCACTACGAGAAGCTTTCTAACCTTTTTGTCTATTGCCTTCTGCCTTTTCGGGGTGAAGCTTCTCTTCCTCTACTGGATTGGACGACACTTGGGGTCAATGTTCAGCCTGTATGTGATGACATTGGGGGGAATTCTAGGCATGTCCATTGCCATCCAAACAAAAACATCAGCATTCATCCATAAAATACTTAGGAGGCAGGCCCTCTCTTCCTTTGGCAGGAGGACTCCGACTTGTACTATCTTTAAGGGATCATCTCCAAGAGGAAACAATAGCAGGCGCTCCACCAGCTCACCTTTAGCCTCTTGCTCCCTTTATCTAGTTGATTGATTGTGGTGCCTCCCTCAGCATCCCTGGCACCGGGGTCACCTTGCAAGCAATGCTGGGTCAGTTGACGGGTTCCCCTCATTTCCTCGACTCCATATGGGGTCAAAAATTAGACAAGATGCCATCTGGTGAAGATGACTGCATCAATCTGGTTAAGCCCTGGGCGGCCTAGAATCATGTTGTAGACCGAAGGGAGCTTAACCACTGTAAAGGTAATCATGATGGTGCTCTATCGGGGCAGTGTCCTGGTAGTGATGGGGAGGGTAACTTCTCCTTCGACCTGCATGGGGTCTCTGATAAAGCCCACCAGTGGGTGAATATCAGCTTCAATAGATCAGGGAACTTGTTCATTCTAGTAAAAGCATCATAAAAAAGGATATCAGTTGAGCTCCACTATCAACCATAATTCTCTTTACAAGATGCTTCACTATCATCATTTCTATGATGACAACATCATTATTTGGATTTTCTATCCTAGCTCCTTCCATAAAGGGGAGTACAACATCAGATCCCTCCCTTGCCCTGGCCCCTAGGAGATCATCCCCATTGGCTTCTCTATGGGCTGATTGTTGATGGAAGGAAGGGCCTCTATGCCTTGGGGCCTGGACGGAGCTCTCCTATCCACAAACTTTTTGAGATAGCCTTTCTTGATCAGATCTTCAATCTCCTTCTTCAGGTAGTGGCACTCCTCAGTGTCATGACCATGGTCTCGTTGGAACTAGTAATATGGGACTTGTCATGACCATCGGATGGCCTCAGAAGAGGAGGGCGATGCAGATAATGTTCGCCTTCAATCTCCATCAGGATTTTTGATCTTGGGGCAAGGAGAGGGATATACTTCTCATCCTTGGCAGGGGCATCCCCCGACTTGGGACCCGAATAAGAATTTGGGTTGGCCTTGGATTCGTGGGTCCCGCTTGGCTCCCCTTGGGCTTGCTTCTTTAGGGGCCTCCAGTAGAATGCTCTCCTGGTGCAGTCAGCCTCATCTGCAAGAATGTACTTTGGGCATGGAGGAGCTCAGAGTAGGTCTTCGGGGGCTTCTTGTCGAGTAGGTGAAGTGGGAGGTCCTGAGACTTCAGTGCCAACATGGCAACAAGCTCATCCAGATTATAAATTTCCATATTAGCAACTTTAAAGCAGGATACGTAGTCCTGGAGGGGCTCATGATCCTGTTATCGGATCGAAAAAAGGCTATTGGCCTCATGTGGCACCTTCCAGCATGTGTCAAAGTGGGCCACGAACTTCTCTCTAGCTGCTCGAAGGAATCAATGATCCTCGGCTCGAGATGGGAGTACCAAACTCGAGTGGCCTTTTGAATCATAGCTAGTAAGGCAATGCAAAGGAGGGCATCGATGGCCCCTTAAACCTACATGAGAGCCTTGTAACTCTCAAGGTGGTCCAAGGGATCGATGGTCCCGTCGTAAGGGTCCATTTGCGACATGTGAAATCGGGTAAGAATCAGTTCCTCTTGGATTTTGTGGGAAAAAGGAGGATGGGCATCGTAGCCCTTGGGTTTGCTCGAGGAGCCTTGGATGTCGGCGAACTGATGGGTGAGCTCAGCCAGCTTGCATTCTTGCTCCTCTAGGCACCTCTCAACCCACCATCGGATGGCCTTGTCAGTGACCCCTCCACCGAGACTATCCGGGGAGAGGGAGGCGAGGATCAAAATAGCTCGTTCTTTGGCCCTTTACCATGTTGATGCTTGCGATGAGATACGGTGCCGTGGTATGAGGTCGTGGAATGGCTTTCCCGGTTAGCCGATCCATCATAGCATCATTTCTCGGCCATCCTCAGGCTCCCATGCAGGTAGGATGCCACTCGTGGATGCGACGATCCTGCCCAGAAGGACCTCAGGATGGTATGGGGTTTGGCAGTGGGGCCGCCAGGGTTCCCAGTTGTTATTGGGTTTTCAAGGACCAGTGCTGAAGGTGCACTACCACCACCAAGGTCTAGACCTATTGGGTGAGTATGGCAATTTATGAGTCTATTGGAGGTGGTGGTAGTAGAGCAGAGGGCTCCACCTCTGGACTGCACCGGTTGCCACGATGGGATGGCTTCCCCATGCGGCTGACCGAGACCTCTTGTGCTTGGTTCACCACCATAGAACCATAGAACTTTGTAGATGCCTTCTGAGTGGAGTGGTCTAGATCAATCACTGCATAATCGTTGAACTCCCCTACCTGGCACGCTAATCTATTGCCACCTGGATCACCATGGCCTGAAGCTTGAGTGGGGTTCGGTTAGAGTTGAGCTCTCATAGGAGGGCTGGGCTTCCCACCATGTAGTCCTTGCACCTGATTGGTCAACTCTACCAAAAAGAGAAGATCCAGGCCGGGATCTTGGCGGGGATACTCGATGATCTAGTCAGTAGAGCGATCAAGAAAAATAGATCCTTTTGAGCGAGGCTCAGAGAAGCCTCCACCTCGAGAGGGTTTGAGTGGTAGAAGGGTTAGAAACAAAGATGACTTGGGGAGTCCTTTAGTACTCATCCGGCCCTCACCTTAGCTTGCTTCCTTTTTTCTCTTACCTTTGTTAGAGGTCCCTCTTCTTTCTTGTAGTAGTTAGTTTTATCTTGCGAGGCTTAGAGCCCTCTTTCCCTTTCGTACCCTCCTGGGGTGTCCCATCTCGAAGGATTGCCTTGTTCCTAGAGTCACACAGGACAAGGTTCGGAGTTCTCAAAGGGAGGCTCTACAATAGGTGCAGGCGACATACTGTAGGATCTGTGCCCTTAATAGGGTGACCCATTATGACAAGTGCGAGTGGTGTGCCACGGGTTTTGGCACCTTGATAGTGCACTCCTTCAAAAGGTGTAGGTGATGTGCTGCCGGGCCTGGAGGCCTGAAAGAGCACTGTTCTGGTGGGAGATGCAAGTGGAGTGCTATAGGGTCTGAACCCCTGGTGAAGTGCTCCCCTACTAGTGGTGTAGGTAGTATGGTACGGGGTCTATAACTTCGATGGAGCACTCTTCTATGGAGGGTGCACGCGATGTGCTATAGGGTCTAGAGCTCCGGTAGAGCACTCCTTTGCAAAGGGTGCAGGTGGTGTGCTACAGGATCTGAAGCTCCGGTCCCACCTTTGTTGTAGAAGGTTCGACTCCCTAAGAGCCATGATGGGTTCGCCGAAGATGGCGACGTTGCCCACTGGGTCGCCATTCAAGCCATCCCGATAGCTGCTCCTTGAGAGAGCATGCCCCCCTTTTCCTCCACCAATCCTGCCATTTTATGGGGGTCCCTATCACCTTCAGTATTTAGTCTGGTCAGGGGTTCTATTTGGTTAGGACTCTCCTCGACCGGGAACTCATCTCAGACAAGAGCTCGATCTCGATCGGGAGCTTACCTCGGATGGTAGCTCGACCTCAATCGGGAGCTCACCCCGGATGGGAACCCGACCTCGATCGGGAGCTTACCTTGAATGGGAACTCAACCTTGGCCAGGAGCTCACCTTGACTGGGAGCTCGACCTCGACCTATAGCTCACCTCGGATGGGAGCTCGACCTCGATCGGGAGCTCACATCGGATGAGAACTCAATCTCGGCCAGGAGCTCACCTGGGATGGGAGCTCAACCTCGATCGGGAGCTCACCTTGGATGGGAGCTTGACCTTGGCCAGGAGCTCAATAGATGGTGCCTACGTGGTGGCTCCGCCTGCCACCTCAATCGCTAGATGTATTTGATACGGACTCCACGTCAGCGGTTCGCCACATCGATGGCTCTTTTACCATCGAGGTAGAATACATTGTGATCACGAAAGCTAATAAGGAAATGATTTGGCTATAGATTTTATTGAAAGAGCTAAGTAGAGAGTTGCAGTGTATTGTTCAGTGACAAAGTGCTATTCATCTAGCAAAAATCTAATATTTCATGCGAGAACGAAGCACATATAATTAAACTATCAATTCATCAGAGTATTGCTTGAAGATGGAAGCCTGTCACTGAAAAAGATTCAGGCCCAAAGAATTTGACAAATATGCTAACTAAAAAATGGCCACTATAAAGAAATTGGGGCTATGTATGGCCTCAATTAGCATCCAAAGCAAATTAAAAGGAGGTACCACATAGAATACTAACCTATAATATGGAAGTTTGTTTTTCTATTTCAGGTGGATGAATGTCTTCAAGTGAGAGAGTTGTTGGATGGTGGAGCCTAATTCACCAATAACCTAATCCACCTAATAACTGGACAAAATCAGGATCTAAAAGACCTCAAAACCAAGCCCATAACCAGCCCACCAAGCCAAAACGGCAAGCTAGTATACCATGGACTGACAGCTCAGTCCACAGAGATGGCATAGACCATAAAATAGTGTTGGTGCGGTCCACTATCATGGCACGGGAACGAGTTATTTTCTGCATGATCATGCAGTCGAGGCACGGAGAAGCACGTGATCAAATGGTCCAGGGAGTTCTTATGCATATATGGCAATGGTGGTCCACTGCTATGGTGCCATCCAATGGTTTCCAGACCATCTTTTACATCCGATAGCTAGGAAGGCTGCTATCTGAGGAATTGAACCAGGAGACTTCAGAGCATCATCCAATAGCCCAAAAGGTGCCTGAGCTCGATCTGATGGCTAAAGATGATTCCAACCTGATTCAGGCATGATGCAACAGAGATTTTAGGCATTTGATTGCAATCGGATGGCCATAGGTTTTAGGGAGTCAAACGTGAATTGTACAAGGATTAGAAGCCTGATTTTGACATGGACTTGATCTTGCTTTAGCCTCTATTTAAAGAAAGGCCAAGAGCAGCAAAGAAAATAGAACAGAGAAGCAGAGAAACTAGAAATAAGCTTTTCCAAGAAAAAAAAAGGATAGGAAAAAAAATAGAGAGGGGCCTGGTGTTGGGTTTCAGTAGGCGAGTGGAAGTGTTGGTGTTTAAAATTTTCATTCAAAATATCCTAAAACACCAAAACCCTAATGCTCAAGATCTACCAAGATAATAGAATCAAAAATCTATATAATAAGAGGGTATTCAGATTTATCTATCTTGCTAAATTTTTCACAGGCACACAAGTGTCTGCCCTTCAATGATGATCCACACAGGAATCATACCACGGACAGTGCTCCAACTTGATTACTTGATTCAAAAGTTCTAGCCTCTAGAACTCGACTAGCCTCACACTTGGAAGTAGATGCCTCCATCTGGTCATCCCGACCATCAGTACATATTTTGAACCATCAGAACACTTCTTAGACTTCTAGAACTCCTTCTTTAAAACCTCCTTGACCCTTGTTTCAATAGGTATAGGCTTGTCTTAAAACAATTAAGCCTTGTCCTAAGAGCTAGAGTAGTAGGAAGTGTGGACAGCATTTAAACTTTTGATATTGCCTTGAAGGTCTTGGAATACCATATCCCATCTACCGTCCCCTTTAAATGAAACTAGAAGGCTGCTAAAAAAAAGGTCATGCCTATTTGATCTTGCCCGTTAGAAAGAGCATATTAGATATAAAAGTTGCTTATCAAAAGGACTCATTTCGGCAGAAATACGATGTTTGGTCCTTTTCTCATGCACACCTAGAGAGAGGGTGTTTTAGGCATCCATTCCATATCAGAAAAAATTTTGAAATGCCATGTCTGATCACCATTTAATTATGATCCAGATCAGCCAAAAAAATAGATCTGATGATGCCTCCTATTTAAAATAGGAGAGGTCGTGACCCTTCACAAGAAACTTATCACATGAAGTAGAGGAAAAGAAGAATTATTTTGATATTGATTGGTTTATTAGATCTTTCCTAAATTTGCCACATTGAATCAGCATTCAAATTTGATTCAAATAGGGAAAAATCTTGATTTTATTAGGCATCCTTCTATTTAAAATTGAAGGAACAATTGGCATCCCTTCATGCAACCAGAGAGACCTGTGCATGCGTAGCCTGGTGAGAGGAGGATTTTTAGCCATCCAAACTTGATCAGAAAATTACCCAAAAATGCCACGTGGATCCCCTTTTAAAAAGGATCCAAAATGAGAAAAAAGTTTGATCAAATAAGGCACATCTTTCTACTTTAAGCAGGACTCACATCCATTCATGTGCGACCAGAATTCCTATGCACACGAACTCCTTGGCATCCCACACCCAAAATAAAAGCCCATAATTCTGTAAAAAAAGTGTTGATGAAGATCAAGAGCCCCTCTTTGTGCCATATAGGTTTGAAACCCATCAGGGAAGGGTTCCTTATCCATTCTCATGCTAAAATCTTATCGCGCGCCCTCCTACAATTTAGGCACTCGAGTTCCACCAAGTTGAGACTCTTGATTTAAGCATGTCGCTAGAAATTTGGGTGCCATATTTGGCTGCCCTATGGAGACTAACTCAGATCTAAACCCTAATAAACCAATAGGTCAATTAGGTTTGATCAATTTACAAGATTTTAGACCGAATCGAAACCGATTGAAGGATCTAGGGTTTTCACATGTGATAGCATGCTTATTGGTCACCCTCATTGGATCCAAATCTCTAATCAACTATATCAAATGGGTCCTTGGCCAATTCCTTAATATATGTGACCCTTTGGATTTCCTATCTAGCTAGCAGTAGGTCCAAGTGCATGTTGACCTAATTTGATTGGACCACTTGTAATTGATAAAGATCCAAACCATGCCAACCCGTGTTATCAAATTAGAACCATTTCTAATTGACTCATGAATTAATTACTTTAATTCATGAAAACCTACAAGACAAGATTGACATCTAGCAACGTATCTTGCCTACCCAGAAGATAAGAAATTTGGTAGAAATATCAAATATACCCTTCAGTCGCGAGTTCTGTGCAATCCAATCTTCGATCATCCTGCATCCCAAATATGTTTGAGTATGGAAACATGTCAAACTCACTAATATTCCTTTCAAGTATTCATCAATCAATAATGTCTCAATGAAGAAACATTAGAAACCTTTAATATTCATCTTACTCTGGCCAGAGATTTCTAGAGTTATCTAGAAATAATATGACATAGAAATGATAGGATGCCATCTCCTCTTACTAGAAGTGATCGATTCCTAGTTGACCTATTCACAACATCCATACACATTCCTCCATATCCAAAACATCCTGTTTATTACTTAATTACTATAAGTGAGTATGAACCAAAATATGGATTCCTGTGCACAAGGTCTCATGGTTATCTCAGGTCTAAGGATTAGTTATACAACTTTCACTTAGAGATCCATCTTTTGACATGCAAATAAGGCTCCATAAGATCTTCTCTCTCAGCAAATCAAATCAGGAAACTCATTTTCTAATGAGTACTTATAAACTTGTATTAATGTCTTACACAAGTAGCATGTGAGATCAGCCACCCACTTCATCGGCATACATAGGATGTGCCAGTCTATCCGGAGTATTGATCCCCGACTAAATTCTTCTATGACCAGGAATATTTTAGATTAGAGTTTTAGGATTTTAGATCTCATAGGCATGAACTCCTTTCATGTTCTCCAAAACCATTACCCTAATCTATGGGGTTCATCATAATCTTAATTAGATGTAGTAAGATGCAGTTGTAATGATGAATCATAATGCCTCGATTCATAGAAACATAAATATTGTCATAATATGAGTTGGAAGATTACTTAGAAAAGTCCCATCACATTACTTATGCAATTGGCTTGTAGGGCACTATTTTTTCACTTGGATCTTCTTGTGTGCTACTCTAGGGTGCTTCCAGGCTTGAAGAGCATCCCTAAGAGGGGTTTCTTCTTCTTGCTGGACTTGTTCTTGCATCCAGAAGAGAGGGAAAAAGAGAGGTTCTTTGTTCTGATCGCTTATAAACTTTCTATTTTTCTTCATAGTGAAAGAAAGATATATTGTGCGGCTATGTACATAGGAGCAAGAGACTTCAAACCACGTAAACTTCTTATATTTTGTGTACTTGTATTCTTTATATTTTAGATTTTTTCTTCCCTTCTCTTGTGACTTTCATAATCCACTGCATACCGCTCCTCAACATTAACCATCCAACCTTTGGATGTATGGGATGGGACATTTTTTCTTTTGCTTTTATCGCACAAAATCATGCCTAAGAGCCCCTTTAATTGTGTGGCCAAGAGTCCTCAAAGAAGGCTCTTAATTTTTGGTTGTTAACATGAGAGAAGGATTAGGTCATGAGAAGGAGAGTCCTCTTAAAATTTTTTAGGAGCCAATCAATTGACTTAATGCTTAACCATATAAGAAAAAGAGTCCCAATCCAACTAGGACTTCTATTGGCACTTGTTGAAAGAAAGAAAGAGATTATTATTGAGATTATAACCATTAAGGCCTTTAAATAGGGTATAGAGTAACTATATATGATAATATACTACTCCCAATAGGACTGCAGTAATCTTAATAGGATAAAGATAGAGTATGTTATTCCAGGGAACAATACAAGTTCTCTTTCCTAATTCTAATACTCCCTCTCAAGCCGGAGCATATACATCAACTAAGCCCAGCTTGAAATATATAATAGAAAATTGAGTAGAGTTGAGAGCTTTGGTGAAGATTTCTGCTAGCTTATTTGTTGAACTAATGAAGGGTGCCTTAAACTTGCCACTCAAATAGCTTCTCGAATAAAATGACAGTCCACCTCTAAATGTTTGGTCTGCTCATGAAAGACTGGGTTATTGGTGATATAAATTGCTGCTTGATTGTCACAATACATATCCATTGATTTTATATTGGTAAATACCAATCCTCTATAATGGATTTAAACCACATCATCTCACAGATATTATATGGGCCATTGCTTTGTACTCTGCCTCTGTACTTGATCTAGCCATAGCAATTTGCTTCTTGCTTCTTCATGTGACAAAGTTTTCTCTAATATAAGTATAATAGCTAGAGGTAGAGCGCCGATCCTTCAGAGATCCTGCATAATTTGTATCCGAGTATGTTTCAATGTCAAGATATCTAGATTTCTTGAAGAGTAGACCTTTTTCTAGATAGTCTTTTATATAATGAAGAACTTTGATAGCTGCTTTCCAATATCCTTTATTTGGCTTATGCATGTATTGGTTGACTAATCCAACTATAAAAAAATATTTGGTTGTGTAATGGTGAGGTATATTAGTCTTCCAACTATCGATAGTACTAAGCTAGACCTGAAAAATTATCCTTATCATTTTTAGATGGATTGTTGTGATTGGCAACCATCGAAGTGCTGATAGGCTTACATCCTAGAAGTTTAGTCTCTGCAAATGCATATTTCAATTGAGAAAAACTAATCCTATCATAACAGTAAGCAATCTCAATGCCTAAAAAGTACCTTAGCTTATCAAGATCTTTGATAACAAAATGAGATTGAATAATTGTTTGACTTCAACAATACCCTTTATGTCATAACTAGTGAGGAGAACACCATCGACATAAAGAATAAGTACAATAGTTCCTAGTGAACTTTTCTTGACAAAAATCAAGTGATTAAGCTGTGAGCATCTAAGACCTATATCGGCAACAATCTTTGCGAACTTGTCAAACCAGGCATGAGAACTCTATTTCAAACCATAGATAGCCTTCTTGAGCTTGCATAGCTGATACTTCTCTTAAACAAATACCTTGATGGTTGCTCCATATAGACATCCTCAAGAAGATCACCATAGAAAGATGCATTCTTGACATCTAGATGATAGGTCAATCTCGATTAACAACAATATAGAAAATACCACCCAAACAAAAGTCATTCGAGCCATGGGAGAAAAGGTCTTATAGTAATCAATCGCATAAGTTTGAGTAAAGCCCTTTGTAGCTAGGCAAGTCTTGTACCTATCAATGGATCCATATGGTAGGTATCATCCATTTGCACTAAACAAGCACACGGAGGGGGCATAAGCTCCCAAGTACCACGACTGATAAATATTCATTTCATTATCCATAGTGACTTTCCAAGATAGATCAATATTGCTTTTGAACTAGTCTTGGAAATATGTGTAAATGAGAAAGACAAGACAAAGTGCCAGAATGAAGGACTGAAATGATCCAGAGAGATAATCAGCAATAAAAAACATGTTACATGTACATTTACCATTATAGAAAGTATCAGAAAGACCAAGGTTGTGTGCCACAGGATCTAAATTTAGAGTCAAAGGCGGCAGATTGGGATGAAAATAAATTGTGGATTTCTGGGGATGCTGATAATCCTGCAAAATAGGAGTTGTTGGTAATCTCTAGAGGCTACTTAGGATCCAGAAGGAACACCTTGTAGGGATGAGCTGGTGTCAAAAGAAGAGGTATAGACAAGGATTCTAATTAAGTCTTAGAAGGAGAGAACAATGAGACAGACTCAAAGAAACATCAGTCAAAATAAAGTGACATCGAGTGATAGGATCATAACACCTATACCCATTTTATATCCGAGAGTAATCTAAGAAAATACACTTATAGATCGAGGATATAGTTTGTTAAGTCCAGGACCAAGTGAACAAAGCAGCATGAGCAGACTGATCAATAGGTGTAGTAGAAAATTCAGAAGTAGCAGTGGTTGTAGATACTGAAGCACACGAGCAAGAGCATTAGATAATAATGGGATTGTTGAGTGAGACAAAATAGATTGCCGAAAATGATTGAAACTATCATCTTGAGAGAGCTACAAGGAATTCTTCATGTGGTTGCTTCATAACAGTCACATCAATAGTAATAGGATAATAAATAGTCAGTTCATCATATTTTTCTTTAAGTGCTGCAAAGTAGTCATTGATGGAGTGCCCATCTTGTCAAAGAAAAATCTGCTCATAAAAAAAATAAACACGGTTGATATTCTTCTCATATCCATACATCTTCTTAAGAGCACCTACATGTCTTTCGCCATAGAGAAGAATAATATTTGTACTTATAAGGTTCATAGCTATTCAAAAATCAGTTGGTAACTACATAATCATCATCCTACTACTTGTCCATAGGGCTAGTCATTATCTTGTTATTAGAGTGCTTAGAGGAAGAGAAGGTAGCAAGAGGGGTATCAATAAATATTTCAACTTATGTTGAGAACTGACAAAGAAATTAAAGGCCTAAGCCTAGAGGACATAATTAGCACTGAACAACTTGATTATGGTGCCCAAAGAAATGGACTTTTATATTTCAAAGATGATGCCATATAGAGCCAAGGATAACAATGACAGTAGCAAGGAAAGAGAAATCCAAATCACTACATAAATGAAGTGAAGATAAAGAGAACCCCTCACTTATGTGTAAGGCCCAGCACCATCCTTTTTTTAAGCCTGTGGATAGGGTCTACAAGCTAGACTATAGACCACAGTCTATGGGCCAGTTTGTGGGTTTCACAGTCTGTAAACCCCAAAGAGGGGGGAGGGGGCTTCTGGTGAGTGGCCTGACACTCGTCAATGGGGAGATAATGAAGGTGAAGGGTGACCGCTGCAACGACTCTAGTGATGATGATGATGGCATAGGTTTTCCATGGAGAGGGAATCTGCTTCGGGAAGCTCCTCACGGCATCAGAGGGAGGAAAGGGAGGAAGTGTTTTTGTAGGGATCCTAGAAACAACAGGGAGAGAAGGCAGTTGCGAGTGGCAGTGGACGACGGTGGCGGCTTCCTCGATCTTCTTTTTTTTTGCTAGTCTAGATTGAGTGGGAGGCTTACAATGGCCGAATAGGGAAACAAACCAAGGGAGGGGTTAGAAGAAAGGAGGGTGGGTGGCAGGAAGAGAGGGGGTGGGGGGTAGCTAGGATTGTGGAGGAAGGTTAGTGCGGGCACCAGGATACGAAGAGGCTCCAAGCAAATTCGGTCACCCAAGCTCCATATGGATTACAAGTGAATAAACTAGACTCCAATTTTGTCTTCAACTTTATTTTAATTTCAGCATGGTCTTGTAATTAGAGTTGAGTCCATTCTAATTTAATTTCAATTAGTTTTGTTAGCTCAATTTAGTCTTATTCGGATCAATTTGATCTTATAAATAGTTGGTTCTTGTAATTAGATAAGTTAGATTTAAGTTGGGTTCAAATTGGATAAGATCAAGATCATGAAGCATCAAGATGGGATGGAGCAAATCACCCCAACCACTGTGCCAAGTTGGAGTGCCACCTCACCACACCAAGATGGAAAGCCATCTCACCTCCCATGCCACATCATGATGCCACCTAACCATGCCACCTCACCTCCATTTGGGCGCCTAAGAGTTTTGAACTTGAATTCAAGTTGTAACTCCCCCACTTATCTTTCCACTCTTCATGCATAAATCCCACTTATCCCTCCACTCTTCACTCCACTCTTTAAGCTTATAATTTGAATTTGAAGGGACTTGGAAAGTCTATAAATACTCCTAATCCTCTTGTAATCAAGCATGTTATGTTATGAATGAAATTTGAAGTTCTTTTTCCTCCATTGCAATCTTTTTGCTTTGCCACTCCATGAGGGAGAAGGGCATGAGGCCTAACCATTGTTCTAGCTCCAAGAAGTCTCCACCAACCGGCTCTTCCAACATCCAAGAAATCGCCATCAAGCCTTTTCCTTCCCTTTCCTATCTCCATTATTCTTGCTTTGTTTATTCCCAACCCTTCCACGCCCACTCATGTTTTTTGTTTTGCAGGATCTCTCAAGTGCTTCCAGTCAAGGATGGTGTCCTCTTTGCCTCTAAACCAATAGCAAGAAGTTTCTATATTCGAGGAAGAGATAGCCTTTTCATCCAGTCATCAATCTTCGAGTGTTAAAGAGTGATCCCATTACAAGAAATTCATGAGTTCATTGTTGGTACAAAATCCCTTCCTTCTCTCTAAGGTTTGAAATATTGAATAGAGTTTTGTCCTAATCAGATGATTTCTCAATCAAAAAGGTCCATTTCTTTACTTGCATGTGATTTGCACTGCAAGATACCAACTATCTCTTTATTAGTCTTCTTTAGTGCACTTAATCACTCCTTTATGGCTAAATTTTGCTATTATGTTTAGGGTTATTGCTTAACTTTAATTACTCAATCTCTTTAAGTAAAATTTTTCATCACAATCCCGCACCAATCTTGATATCAGAGCATGGTAGATTAGGATATGCATGCATAAGTGCTGAAATTTTTGCATATGTTGAAACTTCTGCATATTAGGACATAGATATGAAAATTGATTCAATAATTATTCAAATCTTAATTTAATTTAGCATCCAACATAAATATTTGCCAGTTCACACCAGGTCTGAAATCTCCTTCATAGATTTCAGATATGAAATCTTGAAAATTATTGTATCATTTTCATTTTTTGATCTAAGGTTTCACGCCTCCTGAACGGTATACGAAAGTATACTGTCATGACCCATGGGAGTAATGAGCTATGGCCTAATGTGAAATCCTTAGATTAAAGGTTTGATGTGCTAATTGCTTACTTGATATGTGATTGCATGAATTTTCCAAGGTGATTGCTTGAATTGCATGATTTTTTTGTTAGCACATTGAACGCCCCATAATTTCTAGCACATTTCAAATTTAAATTTTCCTACCAAGAATTTTGAAATTTAAAATTTAAAATTAAAATTTTGAAATTCTGAAATTTGAAAATTTAAATTTAAATTTAATTTCAAATTTCAAATTCGAAATTTAAATTTTGAATAATTAGTTTTAAATTTTGTAGATAGTTAAGATTGTTGTGATGTTGCATTCATTCTAAATCACTTAAGGGCAATGCTATCATAAGATAAGGGAAGGATTTCATCACCTTCCTTGGTCCAAAAATAATCCATCTCATCTTGCATCGAACCCAAGTCTTAAATAAAATTGAGTAGAAACCTAATTAGAACTAGGGACACCAATAGGTCAAGCTCAAGTAGTGTGTTGGGGCTAGTGTGAATCAATTTTTCACTTACTTCTGGAGATTGGTGTCTAAGGCTAGGGTCAAATGGCAAATGCCTTAAGTAGGCTTGTGGTTATTTAATTAGGACCCTACGAGAGCAGGGGGAGCCTTCCATATCCCATCTCTTACCTGGCCAGTTGAAAGGGTAATTGTAGTCTTGATTTATACTTAGTCATTCATACTACATTAAACTTTTTGGTCTAGCAAACCCTAGAATGAGTCTTTTGTTTTGCATGACCACTAGATTAGGGACTCCATACCAACCCTCTCACATCCAACCCCATGTCACCATGGATCCAAATCTAGAAACCCTATTAAGAACTATGACTGAGCAGTTCAAATAATTGAACAATAGGTTTGATCAAGTGGAAGAAAGAATAGGGACCCTTGAAGAGACCCGCATGACCCCTATTGAGCCACAAGCATCTAGATTGGCACCCCTCCATCCTAGAGTCCAATGCCATGAACCTGCTCCTGATCCTCACCAAAGAAGGCCACACCATGACTATGTTTCCCAGGATGAAAATGCTCTTAGGAACATTCGTCTAGATGCACCCACTTTTGATGGAAACTTAGATCCTAAGGTGTATATAGACAGGAGGGAGACATGGACCAGTATTTTGAGTGGTATGAGATGTCGGAAGAAGAAAATTTAAGTTTGCTAAACTTAGGTTAGTCCGACAAGCTAGGTTATACTGGGAAAATATTGAGCATTTATGTCGCCAGAGATGAGACATACCCATAGTGACATAAAGAACCATGAAGATTAAACTCAGAGAGAAATATCTATCAATGTCCTATGAACAAAGACTTTTAGATCAATGACAGAAATTGAGTCAAGGAAATAAGACCGTATCTGAGTACATTGCCAAATTTGACAAGTTTATTATGAGATGCAGTGTGGTTGAGTCTGAAGCTGTAACCTTGTCTAGGTTTCGAGCTGGCCTATGTGAGGAAATTCAAAGAGAATTATTTTTAGAGAAGTCCATGATCTAGACCAAGACTACCAATTGCTAGGGACTGTTTTATATTTCATAGGGGACCCTTTATTTGTCAACATGAACCAATAGGATTAGCACCCCTGGAAATAGGCCAAGTCTGAGTCAAATTTCATCCAACCGACCCGGTCCTGCTACCCCACTAGCTCGCAAGGATGACAAATGTAAAAGTCCTGAAATTCAAAAAGAGAGTAATGTTCATTGTTTTAGGTGCCATAAAGTTTGCCACTATGCTAGTCAGTGCCCTACCCGGGCTTTACACATAAGAAATTTGGAAGAGGAAGCCCCTAAAACCACAGAAGATTGTGAGAAAGAGGTATATGAAGTAGGAGTAAACTTAGTTGATGAGTATGAAGGAGATGAAGAAATCATTGACTCATCTGAATTTTTGGGAGTTGTTAGATACATCTTGACTCAGACCAAGGAACAAGAAGATTGGCGTAGGACCAACATCCTACAAACTTTTGTTAAATTAGAAAAAAAAGTCTGCAAGATCATCATAGATAGTGGGAGCTGTGTCAATGCTATTTCAACAAGTGCTATTAAAAACTTAGGTTTACCCACTGTTCTCCATCCCAACCCATATAAGGTATCTTGAATAGATTCGACCTCAATTCCCATCAAGTTTAGATGCCAAGTTACAATTCAGGTCCAGTCATACCAAGAGAAGGTTTGGTGTAATGTTCTTCCTATGGGAGTTAATAGTATCATCTTAGGCCGACCATGGTTGTATGATCATGATGCTATATTATATAGTCATTCTAATTCTTGTTCCCTCACCATTATGGAAAGAAAATTATGTTCAATTCTTCACCACCTAAGGACAACATTAGGAGAGGGTCTAGTAATCTGAAGAATAAGAAACAGGGATGAATTTGATCAGTGCTAAGGAATTAGAACAAGAGCTTATTGAGGGTTCGCCTATTTGGATTTTGTCTACCAAGGAAGTCTAGGATCAACCCCATAAAGAACAACCCCAGTAGTGATAAGATTTTTGAAGGAATTTCAAGATGTGTTCCAGAAGACCTCCCTAATCACCTTCCACCTTTAAGGGACATTCAGCATGCCACAGATTTGGTCACAAGAGCCACATCACCAAACCTTCCATATATAGGATGAATCATACTGAACATTTTAAGTTACAATGACAAGTTGGAGATCTTCTCCAAAGGGATTCATTAGGGAAAGCCTGAGCCCATATGCAGTACCTGCCTTTTTGACTCCTAAGAAAGATGGCACATGAAGAATGTGTGTAGATAGTCGAGCCATTAATAAGATAACAATCAAGTATCATTTTCCTATTCCCTGTTTGGATGACATGTTAGATATGATGGCCGGAGCGACTATTTTCTCCAAGATTGACCTTACGAGTGGCTATCATCAAGTGAGAATTAGACCTGGGGATGAATGGAAAACATCTTTCAAGACTAAGGATAGCCTGTATGAGTGGGTAGTGATGCTTTTTGATCTTTCCAATGTACCAAGTACCTTCACGAGGATCATGATCTAGGTCTTAAGAACATTCATTACAAAATTTATTGTGATATTTCGATGACATTCTTATCTATAATAGGACTAAGGAAGACCACCTGAACCATCTTTGATAAGTTTGCCAAGCCCTTAGACAAGATAGTCTCTATGCCAACCTGAAGAAATGTAAATTCTTGACCCATAAAGTTATTTTTCTAGGATTTGTTGTCACCTCTGAATAAGTGTTTGTTGACCCAAAGGAAGTCAAGTCCATAGTTGAGTGGCATATACCCACTAGTATACATGAAGTGCATAGCTTCCTTGGCCTTGCCACCTTTTATAGGAGATTTATTCGAGGATTCAATTCGATTGTTGCACCCATTACCGACTGCATTAGGAAGGGAGCCTTTGAATGGACCAAAGTTGCCGATAGAGCCTTTCTAGAAATAAAGAGAAAATGATCCAAGCACCCATTTTAAGATTACCTAACTTTTCAAAGGTATTTGAGGTTACTTGTGATGCCTTTGAGAAGGAATTGGAGGAGTCTTGAGTCAGGAAAACACTCAGTAGCATTTTTTAGTGAAAAGTTAAATGAGGCAAAATTTAGATATTCAACTTATGATAAGGAATTATATGCGATAGTTCAAGCCTTAAGATATTGGAGACATTACCTATTACCACAGGAGTTTGTCTTATATTCAGATCACAAAGCACTCCGATTTCTTAACTCTCAAAAGAAGTTGAACCCTAGGCACGGAAAGTGGGTATAATATATCCAAGCTTATACCTTTGTCTTGAAACACTATGCTGGTACTGAAAACTAGGTCGCTGATGCCCTTAGTTGACAATCCATGCTTTTGACCTCGGTTAGCATTGAAGTTGTAGGGTTTGACAGGCTCAATGAAGAATATCCTAAGTGTCCCGACTTTAGTGACATTTATCAATCTCTTCACCAAAGACAATCTTGCTTGTATAGTGACTATACCCTTCATGATGGATTCCTTTTCAAGGAAAATAAGTTGTGTATCCCTCGAATATCCATTAGAGAATTCTTAGTGTAGGAAATTCATGCTGGAGGTTTAGCTGACCATTTTGATAGAAACAAGACCATTTTAGCTGTAGAAGACCAATTCTTTTGGCCTGGCTTCTAAAGAAATGTAGCCCAAGTTATGGCCCGATGTTGAATTTGTGCTGTTGCCAAACAACATAAATAGAATAATGGCTATAGACCTCTCTACCAGTCCCTGATTGCCCATGGAAAGATCTTAGTATGGACTTTGTATTAGGGTTACCGAAGACCATAAGAAAACATGATTTTATCTACGTTATGGTTGATCGATTATCTAAGATGGCATACTTCATACCTTGTTCCCAGACTTACGATGCTTCGAGTGGGCTAGGCATTTTCTAGATGAAGTGGTTAGGCTGTATGGGTTACCCAAAACATTGTGTCAAATAGAGATGTTAGGTTCACTAGCTATTTCTGGAAGACCCTTTGGCATATGCTAGGAACCAAAACTCAATTTTTCTACTGCCTACCATCCTCAAACTGATGGCTAAACAGAAGTTGTCAATCGAAGTCCTAATAAACCTATAAGATGCCTAGTCGATGATAGTATGGAAAATTGGGATCTATTATTATCTCGTGCCGAATTTGCTTATAATAGCTCAGTTAATAGGTCCACTAGAAAAAGTCTATTTGAGATTGTCCATGGTTACAAGCCCAACAAACCCATAAACCTCATTCCTTTATCCATGCATGCACGAATTTCTGAGTCTGCAGAGTCATATGCCCAGCATATTAGAGATTTACATAAGGAAATCTGTAGGAAAACTCAATTGAGCAATGAAACTTATAGGCATATGGCAAATTCACGTAAGAGAGTCAAAGAGTTCACTGAGGGAGACTATGTCATGATAAGGCTTAGCCTGAATTGTTCCCACCCGGAACCATGAAAGAGTTACATACCCGCGGTGCAGGTCCTTTCAAAATAATAAAAAAAAATGGACCTAATGCCTATATTCTTGAGTTACCATTTGTCTTAGGTATCAGTTCAACTTTCAATATCTCAGACCTAGTAAAGTATAAGGAACCAACAATGATACATAGTAAGCCTTTTGGACTTGATCCCATTTTTGAGAGTGAACCTTTCCCTGAGTGTCCACCAGCCACATTACCAGAATGGCGAGATAGGATTGAATGAATTTTGGATGACAAAACTATCACTACTCGGAATAAAGACTATCAATGCTATTTGGTTCGTTGGCTAGGTCGACCATAATCTGAAGACTCGTGGATCACCCGAGAGGATCTGCATAGGATCAACCCAGACTTACTAGAATACTACCAAAGTTAAGTTGACCCATACTCGACGGGGTGGAATCCTTCCCATCCCAAGTGAATTGGTGCAGGCACCAGAGTTCGTAAGAGACTTCAAGAAAACCAGATCAACCCAAGCTCCTTATGGATTGCAAGTGAATAAACCAAACTTTGATTTTGGTTTCAACTTTATGTTACTTTCAGCAAAATTCCATGAGTCCTTTAATTTTAGCATGAGTCCATGAGACCTGTAATTAGAGTCCAATCAACTTTATTTTCAATTTAGCTATGTAATTTGCTTAAGTTAGGTTCAATTTGATTAGGTTGAGCTCAATTAGGTAAGTTGGATTCAAGTTGATTTCAAAATTAAGCAAGATCAAGACCATGAAGCTTGGAGATTGGATGGAGCAAACCACCTCAACCACCATGCCAAGTTGGAATGCCACATCACCATGCCAAGATGAAAGCCACCTCACCTCCTCCACGCCAAGATAGGATGACACCTCACCTCCCAAGCTACATCCTCCATTTGGGCACCCAAATTCATATTTGAATTTAAGTTGGAACTTCCCTTTTATATCTCCACTCTTTATGCATGAATCCCACTTATCCCTCCACTCTTCACTCTACTCTTTAAGCTTGTAATTTGAATTTGAAAGGGCTAGGGAAGTCTATAAATACTCCTAACCCTCTTCTAATCAAACCATTATGATGAACGAATGAAAGCTCCTTTTCTTCTTCTATTTGCTTGTTGCATTTGTCACTCCGTGAGGGAGAGGGTGTGAGGCCCAACAATCTATCCAAGATGCCAAACCTTCATCCACCCAAGACACCAACCCTTCATCCATCCAAGATGCCAACCACTATCTTGCTCCCCTCCTTTCAATTCTTTTCAACTCCCTTTTCCTTTCAATCCTCCCATGGCCACTAATGTTTTCCATTACAGGATCCTCCATGATCTCGAGTCGAAGAGAAGGTTTTCTTTGCTTTGGAACCATCTATGTTAGGAGTCATCCATCCAAGGAGATAGTCTTCAAGTTCAACCGTCAATCCTTGGAGTGTTGAAATTAAACCACCATCAAAAATATGAGAGCTCATTATCGGTAAGTGAATCCTTCCTAGACTCTTAGATCTGATTATTTGAAGGTACATGTCCTAGTTAGAATAGTTTCTCAACCATTAGGTCCTTTCCACTTTTGATTGAATGGAACTACATTACGAATAATATAACTTTCATCTAGTAGTCTCTTTTATTAAATTTATTGCTCTTTCTTATGCATGAATCTTGCTGATATGTAAAGAGTCATTGCTCAATTTAATTTGCTAAGTTCCTAAGCTGAAAACTCCATCTAGCATCCCACATCATTTTGGTATCAGAGCATGGTTAACTAGGACAAGTTTGCTAGTTGCTGAAATTTTCTACATGCTCAAATTCTGTACATTAAGGATTGATCTAAAAATTCTCTTCATAACTTTTTGGATCCTAGTTTTTATTAGTATTTTTCATTAATATTGCTAGTTCAAGAACCAAGACTGAAATCTTCCTTATAGATTTCAGATCTAAAATTTTAAGAAAAAAATATGCATTGTTTTTATTCTTTGATCTAAGATTTTACGCCTCCTGAGCTGGTATATGAAAGTATATTATCACGACCCATAAAAATAATGAGCTATGGCTGGACATGAGATCCTTAGGTTAATAAAGGTTTAATGTACTAATTGCTTGCTTGATACGTGATTGCATGACTTGCCTAAGTGATTGCTTGAATTGCATGATTTTCTTTTATTAGCACATTGAACACCGTAAAAAAAAATTTCTGGCACAATTCAAATTTGAATCCACCTAACCATGATTCAAAAATTTAAAATTTAAAATTTAAATTTTGAATTCTCAAATTTAAAATTTGAAAATTCAAACTTGAGATTCAAATTTAAAATTCAAATTTGAAGTTTGAAATTTAAAAATTTGAATTTTAAAGTGCATGTTATTCCTAGTCCTTATGATGTATTGATTAGCTAGATTATTGAATGTGCATTCATTTTTAAAACATTTAAGGACAATCCTATTACAAGATAAGGGAAGGATTTCATTACCTTTCCTTGGCTCAAAAATAACCAACTACATATTGCATTAACCCAAGCCTAATTTAAAATCGAATAAGAACCTAAACTAAGGACATCAACAAGTCAAGTTCAAGGTATTGTGGTGAGACTAGTGTAACTTAATTCTTCACTTACTCCTGGAAATTGATGTCTTAGGCTAGGGGTCCAATGACAAATGCCTTAAGCGGAACTGATGGGGGACAAGACTAGGAGGATCGTTGGAGAGCTGAGAAGTCTCTTGGGATTAGGATCAAGAAGGGGATAACTAGGGCTTCACACCCCGTGATGTTCTGAAGAACAAAGGAATAGGGCCTTACACCCTGCGATGTTCCGAAGAACAAAGGAATAGGGCCTTACACCCCAGATGTTCCAAAGAATAAAGGAATAGGGTCCCACACCCCGTGATGCTCGAAAGCGAAGGAATAGGGTCTCACACCCCATGATGTTCGAAAGTGAAGGAATATGGGCCTCACCCTCCCCATGCGGGGCGAACGAAAAGAAATGCTCTATTCTAAACACTCATCTTTATTCACCAAATTTTTACAAATGACCGAGGGTGGTATTTATAGACTTTCCAACCCTCTAAAAGATGAAGATAAAACTATCCCAATCCTAAAAAACTTCAAACATATGAAACCTAATCTAAAATAAACTTGAAACACTTGAAACTAAAACATATTCAAACTAATCAATACATCCTTATTTAAAATTTAAATAAATAAAATCTGAATGCATCGAGATCTATGCCAAGAAAAGGTGGATCCATGCTGAGTTGCTCCAAAATCTATGCAAGCTTGATAACTGTGCAGAAATCTTCTTGCTCTGAAAAGCATGCTGCCCTGAGAAGCATGCAAATCCTTGTGCTTTGAGATTGGTGCAGGATCCTTCTCTATGACCGTGGAACAGGGGCGGTAGACGGAGAAGAGGGTCTTGCGAGAGAGTTCGCTAGTGCCAGCATTGGGGAAGGAGGCGGCACGGCTGACGGCTGGGGGAAGGTCGCGGCACGGCCGGCGATGGTGGATCGGGCGTCGACACGACCAGGTGGCACGGTCTGCTCGGCCATGGATCTTGAGGAGGATGGCTCTGGGAGGGTGGCGGGGCCGGCGGCAAAGTTCAAGATGCCGTGGTCGGCGGTGGCGAGGGAGGTGGAGGGGGCGGAGGTGATGGCAGTGCAGGAGATGGAGAATTGGGGGGGGTTGGGGCGAATGGCGAGGGTTTTGAGGGACGGATGGAGAGGGTTTTAGAGGAGGAAAGAGTTGGGGGTGGCGGGTTGGGCAGCCGGCGTAGGGAAGGGAGGCGATCTGGTGGTGTGTCGGCTAGGGATGGTTGAAAAAAAAAAAATTGATTTGAGCAACGGATGGAGGAAGAAGATGACAGGAATAATAGGAAAATAAGTCAGGGATAAAAATGGAATAAAATGGGAATAGCGAGAATAGGTGGAATAGCTGAAATAAAAAGATATAAAATAAAATAAAAAAATTTAGGAGAAAAAAGAAAAAACCCTGACGGGTTTTGATGTCCCCATCAGGAATTGTGATTTTTAATTAGGACCTTGCGAGAGCAGGGGAGCCTCCCACACTCCCACCTCTTACATGGCTAGTTAAAAGGTAATTGTAGACTTGATTGTACTTAGTAAATTCAATCTACATTGAGCTTCTAGGTCTAGAAAATCCCTAGAATGAGTCTCTGTGCTGCATGTCCACTAGATCAAGAACCCAATACCAACATTCCCAATCCTAACCAAGTGTCACCATGAACCCAAATCTTGAAAATTTGTTGAGAACCATGACTAAAGAATGCAAACAACTAAATAATATGTTTGACCAAATAGAGGAGCAAATCGAGACCCTTGAAGAGACCCGTAAAGTGCATACTAAATTGAGTCACTTATACCTACTCCCCTTGGTTTTAGAACCTATCGCCATGATCCCACCCCTGAACATGACCATAGATATCCACACCAAGACTGTTGCCCAGTAAGCAACTCAAGAAGGGGGATGAATTGGATCTCTAAAAATTACTTGATGGAATGTAAGAGTGTGTGATCCAATCCAACAATTAAACCAAGTACTATGAATGCAAATGAAGTGCTCTTAAATAAATGTGCAGCAAAAATATAAAGCAATAAAAGTAAGAGCAAATGGAAGAGACAAGCAATCACAAACATAAAGAAGTATAGTGGTTTGGTGCTATCCAATGCACCTACATCCACTCCCCAAGATCCCCTTGGAAATGCACTATAATCTCAACCGATTACAGTTGATTAGTTTTCCGGGTTCACTAATCAAAACCTGACTTATTTTCACAAGGCTCACAAGTCAAAACCTTGGTTTTGTAGGCTAACCAAGAACCTAAATGGTTTTAAGGCTCACCACCAACCTCCCTTGGTTTTCCAGGCTAACCAAAAACCTAATTGGTTTTCAAAGGCTCACTAATAACCTCCCTTATTTTTGCAATAGGCTAACCAAGAACCCTTACAACAAATAATAGTTTGACGTAAAGAGACAATAAAAACTTTCTCATAAAAAGCGGGTATCTCTTTGAAGCTCGTTGTTGAGATGCTTTCAACTTGATGAAGCCTCTTTGATTGCTCAAGAATGGTTGATTTTTAATACTCTTGAAGGCTCTTGAATGCTTGGAGGCTTGCTTTTGCTTGAAAGTGGTTGAACTCAATGAATAGGAGTGAATACACTTCTTTTCTTTTCTCTTGGTTATTCCTTTTTCATTTCCTTGTGTCTTGATTTGACTTAAATCATATAAATACCTTTCCAAGGTCTCAAATCCGGTTTCTAGCCATTAGACATGAAAAACTAGTCGTTGGATGTCAAGAGGGATGAGTTTTGCATTTGAAAAACTAGCCGTTACTGTTTCTAGAACTCCATGTGTCGACACATTAGGCTATGAGTCGACACTTCAGGTCGATACTTGAACTTCTTGAGTCGACACCTAGTTCAAAAGTCTTCAATGTAGCTTTCTGGAAATCTTAGATGTGTCGACACTTCTTCAGGTGAGTCGATACTTTGGATCGACACTTGGCATCCATGTGTCGATACTTCACCAGGTCTTCATTTTCAGTAAGTTCTGTGATCCAAAAATCCTAGGCGATGAGCTGATTCATGTGTCGACACTTTGAGTCAATACTTCAAGTCCATGTGTTGACACTTCAGCCATGCCATCTGAAACTTTCTTTGCATACTGGCTTGAGTCGACACTTCACTGTCATGTGTCGACACTTGGTGTCATGTATTAACACTTTGAGTCGACACTTTACTGATATCTTCACATAAATAGCTGAACCTGTGCTGAATCAAGTTTGTGTTGAACTCAAGTATTTATTCAAGCAATTCTCAACTGTCCAAGTCTTCTTTGAGCAGATCTTTCATCTAAATTTAAACTTGTTCATTCAAACAGCATTTATCAAATTGTTGAGCACCTTTTTCTATAAAAATACACTTCAAAGAAATCATTAGTACTCAACTTATACTTAACCATTTTGCTTATCATCAAAATCAATAATGGAGTAAACAAAGACTCCACTGATTCGGAGGAAAGAGCCCTTAGGAACATTTGCCTTGATGCACCCACTTTTGATGGAAATCTAGACCCTAAGATGTACGTTGATTGCAAGAATGACATGGATCAATATTTTAAATAGTATGAAATGTCGAAAGAGAGGAAGTTCAAATTTGCTTAACTTAGGTTAGTCCAACAAGCTAGGTTGTGTTGAAAAAATGTTGAGCGCATTTGTCGTCAGAGAAGAGATATACCCATAGCCACATAGAGAGCCATGAAGATCAAACTTAGGAAAAAGTACCTACCCATGTCCTATGAGTAGAGGGGATCCATAACCCATCGACCCGAACCTAATAGGATTAATATCCCTGGATATAAGCTAAGTACTAGTCAAGTTTCCCTTAGCCGACCCACCCCTACTACCCTATTTGTTCACAAGGATGACATTGAAGAGGAAATATATATGGCAGACCCATAATTAGTTGACCAGAAAAATACTCATACTGAGGCTATATTGAAAGGATAATTAGAAGAAGAGAACTATGAGGAGTATAACACTGCTACCACTAGGGCTTTACCTGAGAAAATACTAGAAGAGATCAAATTATAGAGTCTAGTCTTGAAATTCAAGAACAAGAAGAAATTAGTGAGGACATGGTTTCTTCAATTTAGTCAGGGAGAATTTACTCCTTTAGTCCCAGTTAAAAATCTCTTTCTTGAAATTGCTGACTCATCCTTCCATAAAGTAGACCTTTTATAGCCTGCAGATATAAATCAATGTCCAAACCTTAAGGCTTCTAATTAATCAAGGACCATTTCATGAATCTTCTTCTTATTTCCTACCCTATCGTAAGGCTTCCAATGCTTCTAGAACCACTCGATTATACTTTGTTGAGGTTAACAGGTTGCATAAATCCTTTGAGCACGTTAGATTTGTTACCTATTTTTGGAAAACCTTATGGTATTTATTAAGAGTTCATGTAAAATTTTCATCTGCATATCTCCCACCAACCAAGGGTCAAGCACAAAGTTGTAGTTAAAAATTTAATAAATTCCTTTCGATAGGAATGCATAGTTGAATCTGTAATCTATTAGGTATTGGTACGAGTCATATGCATAGCATGTTAGAGAATTGCATAAAGAAATTAGTAAGAAAATTAATTTAAGCATTGAAAATTATAAGCATATAGCTAATTCCCACAAAATAGTCAAAAAATTTTATGAAGGAGACTATGTGATGATTAGACTTAGACTTGAACAGTTCCCACCCGAAACCATGAAAAAGTTATATGCCCGTGATGCAGGTCCTTTCAAAATAATAAAAAATTGGACCAAATGCCTATGTGCTTGAGTTACCATCTAACTTAGGTATCAGTTCAATTTTCAATATCTCAAGCATAGTAGAGTATAAGGATCCAATAATGATACCTAGTGAGCCTTTTGGACCTAATCCCATTTTTGAGAGTGAACTTATCCCTGAGTGTCCACCAGCCACATTACCATAATGACGAGATAGGATTGAGCGAATTCTGGATGACAAGACTGTTACTATCCGGAACAAAGATTATCAACGCTATTTGGTTCATTGGCAAGGTTGACCAGAATTTGAAGACTCGTGGATCACTCAAGAAGATCTGCAAAAAATCAACCCAAACTTACTAGAACACTACCAAAATCAAGTTGACCCATACTCGACAGGGTTGAGTCCTTCCCATCCCAAGAGAATTGATGCGGGCACCATAGTTTGTAAGAGACTTCAAGCAAACCAGATCAACCCAAGCTCCTTATGGATTGCAAGTGAATAAACCAAACTCTGATTTTGGTTTCAACTTTGTGTTACTTTCAGCATGATTCCTGAGTCCTTTAATTTCAACATGAGTCCATGAGTCCTGTAATTAGAATCCAATCAACTTTAATTTCAATTTAGCCATGTAATTTGCTTAATTTAGGTTCAATTTGGTTAAGTTTAGTTCAATTAGGCAAGTTGGGTTCAAAATTAAGCAAGATCAAGATCATGAAGCTTGGAGATTGGATGGAGAAAACCACCTTAACCACCATGCCAAGTTGGAATGCCATATCACCGTGCCAAGATGAAAGTCACCTCACCTCCTCCACGCCAAGATAGGATGACACCTCACCTCCCATGCCACATCACTCTATTTGGGCACCCAAATTTAGATTTGAATTTAAGTTGGAACTTCCCTCTTATATCTCCACTCTTCATGCATGAATCCCACTCATCCCTCCACTTATAACTCTACTCTTTAAGCTTGTAATTTGAATTTGAAAGGGCTAGGAAAGTCTATAAATATCTCTAACCCTCTTGTAATTAAACCATTATGATGAATGAATGAAAGCTCTTTTTCTTCTTTCATTTGCTTGTTGCATTTATCACTTTGTGAGGGAGAGGGTGTGAGGCCCAACAATCCATCCAAGATTGCAACCCTTCATCCACCCAAGATGCCAACCCTTCATCCATCCAAGATGTTAACCTTTTATCCAAGGAGATGCCAACCATTCATCCAAGGAGATGCCAACCACTATCTTACTTTCCCTTCTTTCAATTCTTCTAACTCCCTTTTCCTTTCAATCCTCCCACGGACACTAATGTTTTCCATTGCAGGATCCTCCATGATCTCGAGTTGAAGATAAGATTTGCTTTGCTTCCGAACCATCTACGTTAGGGTCATCCATCCAAGGAGTGATAGTCTTCAAGTCCAAATGTCAATCCTTGGTGTGCTGAAATTAAAACACCACCAAAAGTGTGAGAGCTCATTGTTGATAAGTGAACCCTTCCTAAACTCTTAGGTTTGATTATTTGAAGGTACATGTCCTAGTTAGAATTGTTTCTCAATCATTAGGTCCTTTCCACTTTTGATTGAATGGAAACTACATTACGGGTAATATAACTTTCATCTAGTAGTCTCTTTCATTAAATTTATTTCTCCTTCTTATGCATGAATCTTGTTGATATGTGAAGAGTCATTGCATAATTTAATTTGCTAAGTTCCTAAGTTGAAAACTCCATTTAGCATCCCGCATCAATAGACTATTCATCCAGTCATCAATCTTCGAGTGTTGAAGAGTGATCCCATTATAAGGAATTCTTGAGTTCATTATTGGTACAAAATCCCTTCCCTCTAATGCCTGGAATATTGAATAGAGTTTTATCCTAATTAGATGATTTCTCAATCTAGAAGGTCCATTTTCTTTACTTGAATGTGATTTGCACTGTGGGATACCAACTATCTCTTTATTAGTTATCTTTAGTGTTGCCCAGGTGGCTATTCAAGAGGGGGTTGAATTGGAAATTTAAAAAATAAAGGCAAGTAATGTGCAATTAAAAAATCCTTTGCAAGTGGTAGGTGTTGTGCCAAAGTAGTAAATTGCGGAAGCTAAGTAAGAGCAAGAAAGCACAACACAAACACACAAAATTTATAGTAGTTCGGAGCAACCCAACTCCTACGTCCACTACCTAAGATACAACTTGAGATTTTCACTATATTCATACCTGAATATAGTAGGATTGTTTTATAAGATCACCATCCAAAACCTCTACACTTTGGTTTTAACGGGATCGCCAAAAAAAACCCAACACCCTTTGGTTTTAAATAGGCTCACCAAAGAAACCTAACTTAGTTTTCACAGGATCACCAAGAACCTAACTTGGTTTTCATAGGATCACCAAGAACCTAACAATTCAAAAATTGAATTGAATAAATGCAACAAAAATGACAAACTCAATTTGTCGGATAGTTGCCAATGCAGCTTGATGGAAGTCCACTTGAATGCACTTGAATAAGCTTTAATTACTTCAGTGGCTTATTCCCAAAGTTGCTTCAAGCTTCAGATCTGGGTTGGTGAAGACTTGAAGGCTAACTTGAATGCTTTTGTGCTCTTTTGCTATTGGTGGTTAGGATATTCAATGAAGCTCTCTAAACTTTGAAGAACTTTTTCAAAACTCTTACTTTTTGGATATTTAAATCCTTCAAATATAAGGTATTATATCACTCCAAGGCAGTTCTAGCCATTGTAGACTGTTGGAAAATAACTTGTGATCGTGGGAGCACTTTTTGGCATTCAAAAATAATTTCTAGAACTAGCCGTTAGATACTTGAAAATGATGTTCGAGTCAGCTCGGATTCCTTCAAGTCGGTTCGGATCCTTCGAGTCGGCTCAGATCCTTCGAGTCGATAGGTCAAGTCACAAAAGCTTCAATGCAGTCGGCTCTTTGTCTCAGGGTGCAGAACTTCACTCTAGATGAGTCGGCTCTTGATAGCTCGGGTTCTTTCTTTGAAAAACTTGAACTCGAGGAGTCGGCTCTTTTGATCATTGGTCGGCTCTTCTTCTCAGGTTTCAAAATCATTACTCTGGAAGAGTCGACTCGATGCAGTTTGGGTCAGCTCACTTTCTCAGATCTTCAAAATTAGGTCAGGCAGAGTCGGCTCTTTCTGGTTCGAGTCAGCTCACCTGGCTATTCTCAAAAATCTTCAAAAACCAGACTCTAGAGGAGTCAGCTCGGACAAATTCCAGTCGACTTGGATTCATTGGAGTCGGCTCAGTTATCTTCGAGTTGGCTCAGATTGCTGTGTTCCAGAATCCTTGCTGTGTGCCAGTAGGTGGAGTCGACTCTTCATCATGCTGGGTCGGTTCGAGTATCTTCTTTAGGATTTTTTACACTTGAACTCAAAAAAAAACTCTTACCAACTTTTTACATTTTCAAGCATACCAACTCAAAATAATTTTATGACACACATACACACACAGAAGTAACCCTTTTTACATGATTTTTTCTTAGCTTTTTCATTGGGTTCTTCTTTACAAAAATACATTACAACACAACTCAAACAAGAAACAATAGTGTAGGAGTTGAAGATTGAACAGATTAAACCATCCTACAAAAACTTGTAAAACACTTGAAGAGTTGTTAGAAATAAATATACATGCTCCAATGTTTGGTTATCATCAAAATCACTTATGGGGTCAACAGTCTTCCCCTTTTTGATGATGACAAAACACTGGGCATGAAAAAGCAATATAAAACTTTACATTTACTTGTATGACTATATTTGCAAGAGCATATAAACAAGTAAAACGAATTGACTTCAATTAGTGCCAAATTATGGAATGAGAATTACGGCAATGAGAGATAATCTACCCCTTAATAAGATACTCCATGTTTTCGCTCACTTTCTATGTATTTTTAGAGCTCAAAATGTTTCAAGGGAACATTAAGTATCAGAGCTATTAAAAGTCAAAACTTAAAACATTATGTATCAAAAATATGTATCATTATGTATCAGAGCCTCTTAAATATATATCATGATGTATTAGAGCTTAATTTGAGCTTAGCTTTTTTAGCTTTATGCATTAGAGCAAATATATAAGTATATTTTACCCTTTTTATGCAATGATTTTATAACTTTCTCTCCCTTTTTGTCAATCAATCAAAAAGGTAGAGTAGGAGTTAAGCTCAGATTTTAAAATAGAATGAGAAAGTATTTAAAATTTATTTGAGATAATTTCACTTTCTCATATTTATCTTGAAATTTTAATTAAAAAATTAGTCATTGTATGAACAATTGAACATAAACTTTATTTACATAGAGAAATAGAATAATTTAAGAGACAAAAAGTGTAGTTTTCATTTCATTTCAAAGAAGTTCAGTACAAAGTACAAAGTGAAGAGTAAACACTTAGTCACTATCTAAGTCTACTCTAGGATGTGAAGGTTGTCCGGGAATCTGAATGCCAGTTGGCAGAGAAGCAATTGGGTCAACAAATTATGGTATATTGTGGGTTCCTTGTGGCCTAAGGTGTGGAGCAAGTTGTCTTGGATGAGCAGATTGACTAGGAAAAGGTGTAGAAGAAGAGGGAGGAGCACTTTGAGCAGCTTGGATTTCTTCAATCTTAGTCATCATTTTCCATAAGAAGCTGTTCATAGATCTCAGTTCTCTATTTTCTTTGTGCTTCTAGAGGTAACTAAATCTTTCATTGATTCTTTTATTTGTGCCACTTCCTTTTGCAATGTAAACATTTCTGTGGCTTGAACATTAGCAAATGCTTCTGCTGAGCCTCTTAATCTTCCAAATTCACTTCTAATTATTCCAATTCCCTTCGTGTAGTCATCTTTCATTCTTTTACCTGCTTCAACTGACCCCATTCTGATTCTCAAGTTGTCCATCTCAGTTCTATAAGCTTCAAGTACTAAAGTAACAGATTTTTCAATTTTCTTTGAACTTGAAGTAATCAGTTGTAAAATCAGTTGCATATCTGTGTCAGTTGTATGTACTGTGGTATTTGAAGTTTCAAGAGATTAAATTTTGCTTTTCAAATAGTCTATCTATCCTTCAAATTAATTGAGTCTCTCATCAACTGATTTATGTAATTCTTAAAACATTTCATCCATAGAAGACTTTATAGTTTCAGTCATGTTATTCATTTGCTGTGTAATGAAGTCTTGTAACAATGAAGTGTCTATAGCAGGAGCAGTAGTAGTGTGACTGTGAACTGGAACATCAGTAGACTGAGTAAAAATGGGAGTACTATAAGGCATATTAGGTATATCGGGTACAGAAATATCTGGGAAAGAAGTGTCAAAGTCTACTTGGACTGAAGATCCCATCTATGGCTGTGGTTCTGGAATATGCATTGTAGTGTCTTCACCAACCTCTAACTCTGTTTGCTCTTGAATCTCTTTAATTTCTTCAACTATAGGAGCATCAATCTTCTTTTTCCAGGTGCCATCAACAACAAATATCCCATCCTTTGAAAAGTTTTTGCAGTATAGGTATCTGTATGTAGAAGTGTCTTGCTATCCTTTCCTGTCAAGTCTATGTTTGCATTTTGAAAGAATAAAGTGAGGACCATTCCATACGGCAGGCAAGCCTTGACTTTTCTTACTGCCTCCTTCATCTGGCTGATCATGATAGTTGGTAAATTAATCTTATCACCATTAATAAGAAGCTCCATGAAGCACAGATCTCTTTCACTAACCCAATCAAAACATCCAGTTCTAGGCAAAAAGATCCTGCTAATAAAACTATGTAGAACTCTCATTTCAATGGATAACATGATGGCCTTGAGAATCCCTATCTCATCAACTTCAGTTCTTTCTAAAACAGTTTGTAGTGCTCTAGTTCTGTCTTTCAGTACTAAGTACTCAGTCCCCTCAAATGGCATTTCCAAGACATTTCCAAGGATTTCTTGAGAGATAATAATTCTTCTCCCTTTCATTGATGATTCAATAAAATTTTCACCAAATCTTAAATTTTCATAGAAACCTCTAACCAGATTAAGGTAAGTTTTGATATCCAATGAACATAAGTCTTTCCAACCTTGATTTTCAATAAAATCACTGATAACAAAACCAATTTCTTTTAGATACTCAAATAAAATCCGTTTGCCGATGGTGATTGGTCTCATATCTAAAGACATTTGATGGCTAGGAGAAACTGGACTTGGTTCTTCCTCAGACTGCGATGGATTTCAGGAAGCTCTGTCTTCTTGAAATTTTGTCCTCCTCTCTTGCAGAGCAGCTTCACTATCTCATTTTGATTTCTTTCCAATTGCCCTCTTTGGTGCCATTGAGTGAAGATATTCAAATTTCGAAACTATTTTTGGAAGTTGGAAGATTTGGAAGGTTTCTTGGTGGGAAAGAGAGTAGGGTTTAGGAATAGAAATGAAAAAGAAAAACCTTACGGCTCGAACTAAAAAGAGATGGCTCGACATCCGAGCCGGCTCGATCAATAGGTCATCTGCTCGAGTCGGCTCGAGCAGAGGGAGAACAAGATAAATTTTTGGATTTCAATCAAGGCTCATTAATCACACAATTTGGGATTAGGAGGTATTCTAGATAATTTGTCCTTAAGATTATGAGAGTGTTTCTAGAGTGGGTCACATAATCCTAGTTCATTTCTAATCATTATAAATCTATCAAAACTCAAAGGTTTTATAAAAATATCAGCAAGTTATTTTTCAGTTGGCATGAATTCAAGTACAATATCATTATTCAAAACATGATCTCTTATAAAATGGTGCCTAATTTCAATGTGCTTGGTTCGTGAATGCTGAATAGGATTTTTTGTCAAATTAATGGTACTTGTGTTATCACATTTGATTGGAATTTTAGATTGTATAACACCAAAATCTTCTAGCTGTTGTTTAATCCATAACACTTGAGCACAACAACTACCAGCAGCAACGTACTCTGCCTCAGTAGTGGACAATGCTACGGAGTTTTGCTTCTTACAATGCCATGAAATTAAATTCAACCGTAGAAATTGACATGTACTATTAGCATAGTCAGCATCAGAGAAACCAATTAAATTCAAAGATGATTCTTTAGAATACCAAAGACCTAAAATGCTTGTACCTTTCAAATATTTAATAATTCTTTTAATAGCAAGCATATGTATTTCTTTAGGATTACATTGAAATCTAGCACATACACATGTACTGTACAAGATATCAGGTCTACTGGCTGTCAAATATAATAGGGATCCGATCATACCTCTTTAAAGCTTTTGATCAATAGTGGATCCATTTTCATCTTTATTTAGTCTGCAAGTAGGGCTCATGGGTGTGTTAGCCTCTTTGCTTGTTTCCATGCCAAATTTCTTAATTATCTCTTTGATGTACTTGGCTTGGCTTATAAAGATTCCTTCATTCATTTGTTTGACTTGTAATCCGAGGAAGTAGTTGAGCTCACCCATAAGAATGATTTCAAACTCGCCCTGCATCAACTCAGCAAAATCTTTACAAAGATTTTCATTAGTTGTACCAAATATAATATCATCAACGTAGGTTTGTATAACTAACATATCATTACCTTTGTTTTTAATAAAAAGAGTTTTATCAACATTTCCTCTTTTGAAATCATTTTCAAGTAAAAATTTACTCAGTCTATCATACCTGGCCCTAGGTGCTTGTTTCAAAACATATAAAGCTTTGTTCAATTTAAACACATGATTTGGAAAAGCATGATTTTCAAAACCTGGTGGATGTTCTACAAAAACTTGTTCATAAATAAATCCATTTAGAAAAGTACTTTTGACATCCATTTAAAAGAGTTTAAAATTCATGTAGCAAGCAAATGCAAGAAGTAGTCTAATGGCTTCTAGTCTTGCTATAGGAGCATAAGTTTCATCAAAATCAATACCCTCTTCTTGATTGCACCCTTTTGCTACCAACCTTGCTTTATTTCTTATAATTTTGCCATTCTCATCTAGTTTGTTTCTATACACCCATTTGGTTCCTATGACTAGGTGGTTTGTAGGTCTACTAACTAGTGTCCAAACATTATTCCTTTCAAACTGGTTTAATTCATCATGCATAGCCATCATCTAGTTATGATCAATTTCAGTTTCTTCTAAATATGTGGTTCAATTTATGAAGCAAAGCTAGGTAGTTATGTGCATATCTATGTGCTGACCTAGTCTTAACACCATGAGAAGGATCACCAATAATTAAATCTTTGGGATATGAAGTTACATACCTCCATTCCTTTGGTAAATCAGTATGATCCTTGCTTACTATTTCATTTCCATTTTGCATTGGCTTGTTTTGAATGCTTAGATCTTCCATTTTCTTTCGTAGTGTACCTGCATCATTATCTATGCACTCATCTTTTCTAGATGGTGAGGGGTTAGCTTCATCAAAAACAACATGAATTGATTCTTCTACAGTAAGAGTCCTCTTATTAAACACTCTATATGCTTTGCTATGAAGTGAATAACCAAGGAATATAGATTCATCAGACTTTGCATCAAACTTTCCTAGGTTATCTTTGCCATTATTAAGCACAAAGCATTTATACCCAAAAACATGAAAGTAATTAATATTTAGTTTTCTTCCATTCCAAAGCTCATAGAGGGTTTTCTTTGAATTTGGTCTAATTAAAACTCGGTTTAAAATGTAACAGGCTGTGTTCACCACTTCTGCCCAAAAGTACCTTGGAAAATTACCTTCACACAATATGGTTCGGGCCATTTCTTCCAAAGTCGTATTCTTTCTCTCTACAACACCATTTTGTTATGGTATTCTAGGAGCGGAGAAGTTGTAATCAATGCCGTGCTCAATGCAATATTCATCAAAAAATTGATTTTGAAATTCTGTTCCATGATCACTTCTTATAGAAATAACAGAAAGATTCTTTTTATTTAAAATTTTCTTATGAAATTTTCAAAATATATCAAAAGTTTCATCTTTATGTGCAATAAATAATATCCATGTGAATTTAGAAAAGTCATCTACAATCACAAGGCCATATTTCATCCTCCTAGGCTTGTGGTCCTAGTTGGTCCAAATAAGTCAATGTGAAGTAGCTCAAGGGGTCTGGTTGTTGAAATAACATTTTTCAATTTAAAACTCCCCCTAGTTTGTTTGCCTAATTTACAATCATAACATATATAATCAAGATCAACTTTAAAATATGGCAAACCTCTAACTAGATTTTTTGAGATTAATTTGGTAATTATATATATGCTAGCATGACCTAATCATCTATGCCATAATAAACATGACTTCTTGGTCTTAGCATTCATAGCTACTAGACTGGAACTACTATTCATGGCCAGATCATTTAGATCTACCACATATATGTTTTCAAGCCTATGACCAATGAATTTGTTGCTAGAATCAAGAGAGTTAGTTACTATACACATAGATGATTCAAAGATAACCTTGAAGCCTTTATCACACAATTGACTAATACTCAATAAATTATGCTTCAATTTATCTACTAGCAGCACATCTTCAATAAAAATACAGGCGGTTATTTTGATCTTACTAATTCCGATTATTCTTCCCTTGCCATTATCTCCAAATATAACCAATCCTCCTTTCATTTGTAGGGTGATGAACTGATCTTTATCATCCATCATATGCCTTGAACAGCCGCTATCAAGATACCATCTTTCCTTTAATCTGTGGACTGCAAGACAGTCCTGCAAAGCAGTCAAGGAGTGATTTTAGGTATCCAAGATAACTTGGATCCTTTCGGGTTAGCAAAATTGGTTTCTTTTGGAATCCAAATGGTTTCATATTTCAATGCACTAATCATGGGATTTTTCAAAGAATTGCATTGATAAGATTTATGTCCAAATCTATGACATGCATAACAAACAATTTTATTATTTTTGAATGATGCATGCTTTGAAGCTTTAAAAGATGTAGAAACAGAAATACTTGGTTTGAAGGATTTTTTCATAGAATTTTTGGAAATATATTTCAAGCCACTTGAAATAGAATTTGATAGAAAAGCTTTTTCAAGTTTAACATTTGAAGCTGAAGTTTATGAAGATACAAATTTTGTTGCTGAAATTCCTTTAGCATTTAAAGCATTAAATCCAATTCTAGCTTTACTTCTTGAATCCTTTTGTTCTTTCAAAATTAGCTCAAGCTTATTAGAACTCAACGTAAGTTTTTCTACTAAAGGCTTAAGCTTCTCAACCTCCTTTTTTAAATCAATATTTTCGGTAATTAAAATTTTGTTTATCTCATTTAAAGCATTTTTCTCATTATTCAAAATAATAACATTTTCAAAAAAGTTATTCAATTCTTTTTTTAAAATATTATTCTTTTTAGAAATCCCATCCTTGTCTTTCAATAAAACATCATTTTGTTTCTTCAAGGATTTAATTTTAACCCCAGCTTTCTTGAATTCGATAAGTAAATCATGAAATGCAGAATTCAATTCATCATATGTAAATTCAGTTTGAAGCTCCGGGGATGATACTATTGGGAATTGTGTCCCAAAGCCAATCGCCTGAGTTGTAGGCGGTTGTGCTGAGTATTGTATTCATTTTATGAATTAATAGAATATTATATTTTTTGGCAGCTCATCACATATTGTATTTCTCTAAATGAACTCTTTCCATGTGATGAAGTCCTTAGGACTACACTGACTTTGATACAGAGAGGATGTATCGACTGGTCATTAAACCCTGTTCACAACCAAAGGATATATTGTACTGGACGGCAATATATCAAGTATAGGTTGTTACAGTTCACATCGTTTGGTTGTCCTCTTGACCAAATGAGTGTGGTGACACTGATGTGATCTGCAAGTGGGATATGTGATATCTCATTGAATGTGACTCCATGCAGCCCCTTTTCTGCCAAAGGAAAACTCACGATTGGATATGGGTATATGTGTCCCTCTGACCTGAGGTCATTATGGTAGCTTGCAAGCAACTCCCTATGCTTTGGTGCCGGACTACCCGGATTTTTAATCCGGTGATGAAAGGTTTCTGGGTACAGGCAAGTACTTGTGGAGCAGTGATAGACCAAGATGGAATTGACCTGTCCAAATAGTTTGGATTGAATGTCTCGCAGTATCTCAATTTAGCAAATCCTCAGCCGGGGTAGCCCTAGTGAAGAGTTACTGGGCTTGCGAGGTTGAGACACGTTGTCGACTGACTCAGTCTGGGTTGGCAGCCCAATATTAGTCGTCCTGAGCATTAGAGGTCAAAGGGATGAATTATACGGTAACCATATGCCAGAGGTTCGATAGTTTGCTCCTGCATCTTCGACCTATCCGGATGTCGGGACCCATTGCTAGATGGTTTCTTGTGCTGGTACTGGAATTGTTCCAGTGCTATCGTTTAGGTTCGAACCTATGAGATCACACGCCACAGAAGATTACTCTCTGATTCGGATACCGATTATGATTGGAAATCATCTCGATTTTATGGTCACGGTATTTTTGAGCACTCTTTTTCCCGTCTTGCCCTTGTCTGCGTCAACCAAAAATTGTTCCGGGCTGACTAGGACTGCGCTAGGATTTTTTTGAATCAGTTTTGAACTGATTCAGAGCTAGTTTCGGCCTCCAATTGGTTGTGAACCAATTGAACCCAATTTGATTGGGCTTGGACCGGTTCAATTAGATTGAACCAAGGGGTTTTTTAATGGGATTGAACCAAATTTATTTTGGACCGATTTTCTTTTGAACCATTTTTTTTTCTCCCTTGTGACCGTTTACACGGTGCTTTCACTGGAATTTTTCCAGCGTCCGGTTGAAGGCCAATCGACCGTGCATTTTGCTGGGACTCTTCTCCTCCCTCCCTCTTGTTTTAATTGCTGGTTTAATCACCTCTTAGTGGCTTGGTTAATGGATTTAACCACAGCCTCTTCGATTCCCCCCTGCGGCCTTTAAACCACTTCCAGCGCCCCTTTTTTTAGCAGAGAAAAACATTCACCATGTGAGAGGTCTTCTTCCTTGGAGTGGGTGTTCTTCTTTAGAGAGCTTTCCTATTTACCTTTGAATCGGTTTTTGGGCTGAAGTTTTTGTGAGAAATTGGGAGAGAAAGTGTCCTTAAACCCCTGTTGCTATTGGTGCTCAAATTGGTGGAAGATAAAATCTGTTTTGGAGAAAACTGCAGCATAACTTGGCGTTATGCTTTTCTTCTTCCTCCCCCAACCATTTCATGGTCTTCTGGCGACTAGCATCGTGCGAGAGACGGATTAGTGCAAGCCCCTGGCGAGTCCCCCCTCTAGAGAGTGTTCGTTTGAGCACTTGGGAGCCGGATCAACCTCCTTGTGCTATCATTTTCTGCTCTATTTTTCAGGTTGTAGAATTTTGAAGAGAGGAAGAATCAATCCAAATGACGTTGGATGATCGATCCTTTTTCACTCCCTTGAAGGAAGAATTAGCAGGAAGTTCCCTTGCTTTTGGTGCTGGAAGTGAGACCAAAAGGTGGGCCAATTTTTGTTTTGGTTTGCTGCAGATTTTGAGGAAAAGAGAGCCCATTTCAACGCGCTGGAAGAAGAAGACAACAGGAATAAAGTTATTCCTGTTATCCCAGCTATTCCAGCTTTATACCAAGGTTATTCCAGTCAGGAATAAGGTATAGTTTCTAGTTTTATTTTTCATGCATGCCTAGATCTAGGTTTATATAATTGTTTATAAATATTACATGCCCTTGTACATGCCTAGTTTTGCCTATACATGCATCCGGAATTTGTTAGATCCTGTGCGGAGCAGGTAGTTTCCGCTATGATTTTAAATTTTTTTAAAATTCATACCTGCAACCTGCTTTTGCATGCTTAGCGTAGGCACCTGCAACCGCGTTATTTATCTTTCAGATACCTCATTTTCAAGATCCATCAGACATAGATTTGTAGATTTTGTGGTCTATTCTTCTTCAGTAGATGAGGATGCTTCGCTGTCGCTCCACGTCGCTACCATAGTTTTTTTTTTCTTTTTCTTAAAGCCCTTTTTCAGTAATGAACAATCTGGTTGGATGTGCCCTGGCTTTTTGCATTCATAACAGGTGAGCACTTCTTTTTCTTTCTCCTTTTCCTTGTCCTTCTCCTTACTAAATTCTTTGTTCTTGTAAAATTTTCTAAGATACCTTCCTTTTCTTCTTCCTAAGAACTTTCTAAATTTTCTGATGACCGTGGCAACGTCTTCGTCTTCCATGTCGCTTTCAGTAGAGGAGCATTCTTTTTTCGATTCTTCATCCTTTCTAGAATCCATGGCAGCTTTGAAGGCGATTGATTTCTTCTTCTTTTGATCATCTTTAATTCGGTGCTGCATGGTCAATTCATGCATGATGAGAGATCATAACAGTTCATCCAGCAACAAGATATTTAAATCTTTCGCTTCCTGGATGGCAGTCACTTTCGGATCTCATTTATCCGGAAGAGATCTCAGAATCTTCTATACTAGATCTGCATTAGTATATACCCTGCCAAGACTTTTTAAGCCATTAATAATATTAGTGAAACGTGAAAATATGGCAGAGATTGTTTCATTAGATTCAATCTTAAACAATTTGTAACTATGCACAAGAAGATTAATTTTAGAAGACTTCACTTGAGAAGTTCCTTCATGGGTCACTTTGAGTTTATCCCAATTTTTTTTTGCAGAAGAGCAAATTGAAATTCAATTAAACTCATTACTATCCAAAGCACAATATAAGAGATTCATTGCTTTGGCATTTAACTCACCCATCTTCATGTCATGTTCGTCCCAATCCTTTTCAGGTTCTAGAACGTCCATTCCATCAATTTTAGTCATGGGAATATAAGGACCCTTTAGAATGACCATCCATAATTGAAAATCGACTGCTTGAACATAAATTTTCATTCTAGCTTTCCAGTATGTATAATTTATGCCAGTGAAAAGTGGAGTTCTATTGGTTGATTGGCCTTCTGCCAAGGACATACTCATTGGATGAGCCATCAATCTTTACTCTAGTATGATCAGAGACACTGCTCTGATACAAGTTGTTGCCTAGTTGGCTACCCAAGAGGGGGTTGAATTGAGAATTTAAAAAATTAAGGCAAGTAATGTGCAATTAAAAAATCATTTGCAAGTGGTGTGTTGGTAGGGACACCGGAGGCACCAGAATAAGACAGAGGCTTTTCAACCCTCTGTGAATTGATCAATAATTTATGAGTCCATCTGTAATAAGGGCTTAGCCCATCTGAGTCCCAACACCCAATATTATGACCAATATAGGGAGTCCAACCCTAGGAGAACCCAATATTCTGACCCATGTAGGGAGTTCAACCCTAGGAGAACCCAATATTCTGACCCATATAGGGAGTCCAACCCTAGGAGGACCCAATATCCTGACCCATATAGAGAGCCCAACCTTAGGAGGACCCCATACCATGATCCATCCTTAGAACCTGATCATAGAGCTGACCCAAAATCCCATGACCCCAGATCCTATAATCCCATGACCCATAGATCTGCACCCTTGTCCTATGAGCCCAGAGAATCCATAACCCCTAAGTATCAATCTAGTACTAGTCAGGTTTCCTTTAGTCAACTTGAACACCATAGGATTAGCACCCCTAAATATGAGCCCAGTAGTGAGCCACTACCCCTTAGGCAACCTGAACCTACTAGGATTAGTGTCCATAATCAGAAATCAGGACCTAGCCAATTTTTCCCTAGCCGACCTTCTCCAACCATTCCTGAGATTCACAAGGCATACATTAATGCGAAAGTGTATGAAGCTGATGTGAGCCTAGTGGATGAGTATGAGGGAGAAGAGGAGACACCTTTAGTAGACCTCGAATTAGCTGACCCAGTAGATACCCAGGTAGAAACCAACCCAGAGCTAGTTGACCTTGACCACCTCCAATCTAAAGCTATAGTGGAAGAACAAATAGAGGAAGAGAACCTAGGTACTGCTGCTAGAGCCTTACCTGAGGAAACCATAGAGGAGAGCCGAATTATAGAGTCTAGTCTTAAAATACAAGAACCTGAAGAATTTATTAAGGGTCTGATATCTTTGAATCAATACCCTCAAGATGAGCCTCCTCCTATAGTTCCCATTAAGGACCTCTTCCCTAAGATTAATAACCCATCCTTCCATTATGTAAACCACATAGATATACCGCAACCCCGTAAGGTTAGCCTCATTAGTTTAGGATTAGTCCCTGACATGCCTTCTTTTATCCTTCTGTATCCAACTAACCCGGAACCTTTGTCTCTACCCTACCAAACTAATTCTGAACCCACTTCCTATTTTCTGCCCTTTCCTGACACCTCCAGCATTTCTAAGATTATTAGATTGCATTTAACTGAGATTAGCATACTGCATGCATTCATCACGCATGTTAGGTTTGCATCTTACTTCTGGCATACTCTTTGGAATTTGCTAGGAGTTCACTATAAATTTTCATGTGCATGTCAAGCTAGGATCAAACCTAAGGAACCTATAATCTATTAGGTTTAGATCCAAAGAGTTTAATAAAATTTCCTTCTATAGGAATGCATAGTCAAGTCTGTTAGGTGTTAGTTTGAGTCCTTTGCATCATTTTGTTAGGAGTCTGCATGTGCCTAGCATGTTCACCATCCGCACTAATGTTAAAACAACTGGCTAATTCCCGAAGAAGGGTCAAAGAATTTGATGTAGTGGATTCTATCTTGGTTAGGCTTAGGCCTAAAAGAAGCTTCATGCTCGCAGAGCCGGACCTTTTTAAAGTGATAGAGAAGCTTGGATCAAATGCCTAGGTGTTAGACTTGCCTTCGGATTTGGGCATTAGTTCTACCTTCAATATTATAGACCTGGTTGAGTATAGGGAACTGGCAGTGATACCTAGTGAGGCCTTTGGACCTGTTCCTTTTCATTGTGAGTGATCCTAACCCAGAGTGTCCACTAACAAATTGGCCTGAGAGAGGAGAACGGATCGAGCATATCCTGGACGATCAAGCCATTATGACCCGGGGCCATGACTATCAATGCAAACTGGTCCGATGGCAAGGCTAGCCAGAGTCGGACGATTCATGGATTTCTCGAGCGGACTTGCAATGCCTCAACCTAGACCTTCTCGAGAGATATGTGAGCCAATCTGATCTTCACTCGACAGGGTCGAGTTCCTCCCACCCCGGGAGAATTGGTGGGGACACCGGAGGCACCAGAATAAGACAGAGGCTTTTCAACCCTCTATGAATTGATCAATAATTTATGAGTCCATCTGTAATAAGGGCTTAGCCCATCTGAGTCCATTTTAGTTGTTATTTGAGTTTTTTGAGTTTCAGTTCTGTACTAGTCAGCTCATGTTGAGCTAGTTCAGTCCAGTGTTAGTCAGCTCATGTCGAGCTAATTTTATTTTTTTGAGTCCTATTCAACCATATTGAAGACTCAAGACCACATCATACAAGTGAAGACTAAGTCCAACCATATTGAAGACAATGAAGTATAGCCCGAGTCCAACCCAGCTTGAAGATTTGAAGACCCCAGGAGGAAAAATTCAGAAAACCCTGATTCCTTGCAGATGCCCTCCAGATGCCCAGATTCCCTTCCAGATGCCAAAATATATTCATATACCAAGACATCCATGATTTTAGAGGTCCATCTGCATCCTAGCCCAAAGAAATCAAGCCCAGGCGCCAAGCCCAAGCCCCTAAGAAGCAAGATACCAGGGAATATTCCTGCTACCTGGCTACCAGGCCACCCCAGCTTCCAGAGGCCCAAACCCATGCACCCGGGCCCCTTTGGGCCGGCCCCTTGCTGCTCTTAGAAGCCCAACACGCCCCCCTAGGCATCCTTGGAGTGTTGGCCAAGTCAAGAGAATTTTTAGGAATTTTTTCTACCTAATGTTTCCTTATTTTCTAGCTAGGGTTTGAGAGGGAAAAGGATTCTTATGTAAAGACTTATGTGCCCTTACTTGGAGCCCAAGGTTAAGGGTCTATTTAAGGGACCCTAGCCTCTTGTATGAAACCTAATTTTTGATATGAATTAAAACCTTGAGTTCTTCTATTGAGTTGTGTGATACCCTGCTGTGTGCATAAAAGGGTTTGTAAGAGTTTTTCTTCCCAGTGCTGCAATCATCTTCCTGCTACCAACAAGCCTCTCAGATCCCTGGACGCCCACTCCAAAAGAAGCCTTCCCTTGCTATTTTTACTTTGTTTTCTTGTTCCTTTGTGAATTTTCTAACCCCTGACAGGTCGTTTGCAGGTCCCCGAGTTCCTACAAATCCAACGACTCCAGCCAAGCCTCAATCGGACCACCGAGCAGAAAGCCGGGTATCTGCGGGTCATTGGCTCGGTTTTCCAGGCCACATCCATCGAGGAACAAGAGACCCCTTCGCTGCGATCTTCACAGACGTTGTCAGGTACACCCCTCTACCTCCAGTAGTTTTATTGTAGGAGAACTTGCCCTAACCGAGGCTTCTCAGCCCCGGCGGTCCTTCTTTGCTATTTTTCTAGGTCCTAATCTGCATGCTGATCTTCAAAAATTCATACAAAATTCCCTACAAATAATTTTGATCTGAAATTTGGAAATTAATCACCTAACTCCACATGTAAAACATACAAAAAGAATTGCATGCATATAGTCCCCCATCATGGGTGCTGTGATAAAGTAATAAATTATGGAAGCTAAGTAAGATCAAGGATGCACAACACAAACACATAAAATTTATAGTAGTTCGGAGTAACCCAGCTCCTACATCCACTACCCAAGATACCACTTGGGATTTCCACTATATTCACACCCGAATACAGTAGGATTGTTTTACAGGATTACAATATAAAACCTCTACACTTTGGTTTTAATGGGATCACCAAAGAAAACCCAACACCCTTTGGTTTTAAATAGGCTCACCAAAGAAACCTAACTTGGTTTTCACAGGATCACCAAGAACCTAACTTGGTTTTCATAGGATCACCAAGAACCTAATGATTCAAAAATTGAATTAAAATATATGCAACAAAAATGACAAACTCAATTTGTCGGATAGTTGCCAGTGCAGCTTGATGGAAGTTCACTTGAATGCACTTGAATAAGCTTTAATTACTCCAGTGGCTTCTTCCCAAAGTTGCTTCAAGCTTCAGATCTGAGTTGGTGAAGACTTGAAGGCTGACTTGAATGCTCTTGTACTCTTTTGTTGTTAGTGGTTAGGATATTCAATGAAGCTCTCCAAACTTTGAAGAACTTTTTCAAAACTCTTACTTTTTGGATGTTCAAATCCTTCAAATATAAGGTCTTCTATCACTCCAAGGCAGTTCTAGCCATTGTAGACCGTTGGGGAATGACTTGTGACCATTGGAGCACTTTTTGGCATTCAAAAATAATTTATGAAACTAGCCATTGGATACCTGAAAATGATGTTCGAGTCAGATCGGATTCCTTCGAGTCGACTCAGAATCCTTCGAGTCGACTCAGATCCTTTGAGTCGGCAAATCTTTAGTGCAGTCGACTCTTTGTCTTAGGGCACAAAACTTCACTCTAGACGAGTCGGCTCTTGATAGCTCGGGTTGGCTCGGACTTCTTTCTTTGAAAAACTTGAACTCGAGGAGTCGGCTCTTTTGATCATTGGTTGGCTCTTCTTCTTAGGTTCTGAAATTATTACTCTGGAAGAGTTGACTCGATGCAGTTCGGGTCGGCTCGCTTTCTCAGGTCTTCAAAATTAGGTCTGGCAGAGTCGGCTCTTCCTGGTTCGAGTCGGCTAGCTTGGCTATTCTCAAAAATCTTCAAAAACTGGATGCTGGAGGAGTCAGCTCAGACAAATTCTAGTCAACTCAGATTCATTGGAGTCGACTCGATTACCTTCGAGTCGGCTCAGATTGCTGCGTTCCAGAATCCTTGTTACGTGCTAGTAGGTGGAGTCGGCTCTTCATCATGCTGGGTCGACTCAAGTATCTTCTTCAGGATTTTTTACACTTAAACTCAAAGAAAAACTCTCACCAACTTTTTATATTTTCAAGCATACCAACTCAAAATAGTTTTATGGCACACACACACAGAAGTAACCCTTTTTACATGATTTTTTTCTTAGCTTTTTCATTGGGTTCTTCTTTACAAAAATACATTACAACACAACTCAAACAAGAAACAATAGTGTAGGAGTTGAAGTTTGAACATATTAAACCATCTTACAAAAACTTGTAAAACACTTGAAAAGTTGTTAGAAATAAATATACATGCTCCAATGTTTGGTTATCATCAAAATCAGTTATGAGTTTAACATTTAGTACACTTAATCACTCCTTTATTGCCGAATCTTGCTATTATATTTAGGATTATTGCCTAACTTTAATTACTCAATCTCTTTATGTAAAATATTTCATCACCAACCTGCACCAGAACCTGCAAAGGTTCGAGTGATGATGATGGAGCATATTAAGAAAGAAAAAGAGATGAAGATAGTATCTAGAGCTACAAGAAAAGCAGTTGATCATTGCACTTCCCATCATTTGTTCATGTAGACTTGCATGGTGATGATGATCATGTTGATCCAAATAATTTAGAGACAACTCATCTATAAGAGGCTATCCGGGCCTCTTGACAAGACCAGTGGCAATAAGAGGTGATTTGAAGACAGAGCATAATTTGGACGCTCTGAATTTAAGAAGGGTGGTGGCATTGGTGCAGTAGCAAGGTCATGTTCACATTTACAATCTGCTAGATTAGAGAGGAGTCAATCCACGAGAATGGAATCATCTTCAATCAAATCTTTGTTTGGTGCATTTGAAAAGAAATCAAAGAAAAGCTCAAGAGATCCCACCATCTATGATCTAGATCCTACATCATATCCAAATCCCTAGTCAAAGCAACCAAGAATTGATGACAACATAAATAAGAACAAGAAAAAATAAATAGAAAGGGCAATTATGAACTGGTTTCATTTTAGCCATATTCCAGCATGGACAATGACGAATACATACTTTCGATCGATGATTAGTATAGTTCAAAGAGCCGATCCATGTATTGATCCTCTTACACCCTATGAGATTCATGGACCTTATTTGCAACAATAGGTCATAGATATCAAAGCCTGGATTGAAAGTTATAGAAGAGAGTGGAAAACTTATGGGATGATATTGATGTGCGATGGTTGGTCTAGCCCTACTAGGAGGAGCTATCAACTTCTTGTATATTGTAATAGGGTAACCATCTTTCATACTTCAATTAATGCTTCAGATAAAATACATGACTCCAATTATATTTTGGATTTGATGAGGGATGTAGTTGATGAAATTGGTAAAGAGTACATCATCCAAGTGGTCACAGACAATGGAACAAACTATATGAAAGCAAGAAAGGATCTGATGTTAGAAAAATAACATCTATCGGATCCCTTATGCAACACATTATATAGATCTGATGATGAAAGATATTGGACAGTTACCAAAGATAAAAACCATAATAGAAAGCTGGTAGGTAGTATCCAAATACATCTATAATCATACCTAGGTACTTGCTCTTATGAGAAAACATGTACAAGGGGAGCTGCTTAGACTAGGGTTGACAAGATTTGCGACTAATTCATAGCATTAAAGAGTCTTCTTGATAATATGCCTAGTTTGAGGGCTATGATAACTTCTGATGAATGGAGAGCTTCTAAATATGCAAGGACCAATGATGGATGACATATTGATGGCATTATATTGAGTAATAATTTTTGGGACAGATACTCAGAGATGATTAAGGCAAAGAGCCCTTGTATGTAGTACTATGTATATCCCAAGATGTCTGCTTGCAAAGAAGAGATCATATAAGCAGTAAGACAGAAGAAAGCAGCACCATATTTATATATTATTGAGGATAGATAGGATACTTAAATGGGAAAGTACTTGCACTTGGCTGATAAAACTTGTTTGAAGCATAACTATCATGTATCCTTTATTGAATAAGTTATGAATTTCTTTACTTTTTATTAATACTATTCTTATTTTTCATATAGCCTATAATTTAAATTCCAAATATCAGTATGATCATAATATTGTCTTGGATAAGGAGCTTTTGATGGCCTTGAGGAATGTCGTGTATAGGGTAGAAAGTGATTTGGACTTGGCTGCAAAAGCTATAAGTGAGATAATAAAAGAATATATACCTATCATAGTAGGAAAGCCATTATATTTTTAAAGTATATTAAATTATTAAATTTAGATGATCTTTAATGAGAAGTCTATATTGATTAGGCAGGAAAATTTTTTTTGAGAGTATAAAGAAAACTTTGGAGAACAAGAAGCATACAGATCTATATCTAAAATATCATCAGGTATAAATATAGGATTATTTTTTTTTATCTTACATCTATGTATAGCTGAGGAGTTAAGCTTAATAATATAAATTATTTTATTCGATATTTTGAATACAGGAGAATGGTGAGTCCAGTGGGGCACATCTGCACCAAATCTATGAAAGATTGCTATGCGGATCCTATCACAGATCATCTCATCAAGAGGATGCAAGCACAATTAGAGTACATTTGCCCTGATCCATCCGAAAATTAGAAATCGCCTAACCTCACAAAGATTGAGAGATCTAGTTTTTGTACACTATAATATGATGTTGAAGCTCAAGTATGTCAATGAGAGAAAAGAGCCCAAACAAGATGATCCATTTGAGGAGGACTTTGTCCATGATGAGGAGGACCCTATGTTAACTGGGTTATAGATCAAGAAGCACGGGATCCACCAGTGTTGGATGAGGAGGAGATCCTCCCTAACCATGCAAAACAATAACACATGAGGTAGGAGTATGAGATGTAGATTGATGGACGACCTCTCATTTATCTTCCATTCAGATTGGAATGCAAGATACTGCTAGAGATGATGGTGGTTTAGGTAGGAGGTGATCTGAAGATTCCGATCAATGATTTGATCATGAAATATTTAAATCTAGATATTAAACATAAATTTTCATGGATAGCTAAGGCATTGGGACAAGTAGTAGAGGCAGGGCAAGTCAATTGAGAGGAAGCCAAAGAGTTGCAGATAAAGACAGATATGGAAAGTCCAAATCAAAGATGAAGGTGACAATTGATCCAATTATGACAATTGATGATGTGCCAGTTCGAGATGACGATAGTGAGACACCTGAATCCTCAGATCCTATATTGCCTAGATCATCTTGGATAATAGTGATGCTGATAATGATAGCAAGAGTGATGATGGATATGATGATCATGATAATCAGGGTGGAGGTGGTGAAGCATGCGGGATTAGTCTTTTTATCGAAGAAGCATATTTCAGCCATGCTACACAGGACCAGGATCATGGAGCCAAACGTAGTTCTAGATATTAGAATGAGGAAGAGTTGCTGGCCTATAAAAGGAGGGAAAAAAATTATTACAAGACATGGCACACAAGCTAAAGTATTTCGAATCATTTTTATGAGTTGCGAATAATCGAGGAACGTCGACGTCAAGCATACCCAGAGTTTATGGCATGGATGGAGCAAGATGTGAAATGCAGATTCGAGTCTGAGCAAGTTAGGTTATTATCATCATCATCAACTAGAATAGAATCTATTAGAATGAATGATTCAGATACATATTCTTAATGGTCATATCCTGAAGAATATTCTCATCCACCTTATGGAAATATTTTCGGATCACAGTATGGTATTGCCTCTTCTTATCCTCATCAAGGATGGCCTATTCTTTATCCAATATACTATCAAGAGGATTATTCTGAACAATATCAAATATAAAATGAACAATAAGGATTCGCCCAGCATCCGAATTGGCAATATATTCAAGGCCCCGATTATGAGTAGGACCCGGATGCTTATAAGAGTCATAGGCATTCTACTTGAAATTAGTAATGATTTTAATATATTTATGTTAAACTGATGATCCATTTTTATAATATTAAAAATAATTTATTATATAAGATTAGCATCATCATATTTTTTGATACAAGTGACTAAGCTCAAGTAGTATGCACTACAATTTTTTCATCTAACTTCAATATTTATGCTTTATCAAGCATTCATACAGTATCATTTACAAGAAATCATTGCTTGGTAATCAAGAAAGAATCTTCAATAACCTGAAAAATCATAATACATTATAATGTTATTTTTAAATAGAACAAGTTCATCATAAATACATTATTTTAAAAATCAGATATATTTAAATAATAAATAAAATAATAAAAATTAAAAATAAATTTTAAAAAAAAATATATATATAAGGACATCACAAGTACATACCAGGATGCCCGATTGGGATGGCCACCGGGATGCCCGATCAGGATGGCCACCAGGATGGGGCGGGATGTGGGGCATCCCATTTCGGGCAAAAATCGGGATGTTCCCGTCCCACGGGATTTAAAACATTGGATCTGATCATCAACATCTTGATCCATCATCCATCAACCGCTCATCTCGATTTGCATAAGTAGTGCTTGCATGCTTGCATCTAATCAACCATTAACATGCAAAACCATCATGAAATATAATCCAAAAATAGCAAAAATAATTACAATTATTATAATCCTTTTAATGAGACTCATAGGTCTCCAAATTACAAGAATTTGATGGAGCACACATGATCCAAATTGTCACAAATCAAAAAATTAAACAGGTCTTTATCCATGATCATCATCTCATGCATCTCATACAACAACAATAAATTTAGATTTGAATATTGATTTAGCATGATGTTAAACGATCCATTGATTGTTCACTTCATGATTCTGATTACTTATGATAAACCATCACATCAATAAAACCATGAAAGATAATCATGATCTATTAATATTCAGGTCTAAGATCCTAATCTTAATCATGTGAGGATGGCTCTGATACCACTTGAAGGAAATCCTAGATATATTGCACAGCTAAAATTAAAACCATTTTAATTTTATAAATTCAAATCTAAAAATTTCAGTGACGTGGGCTAAAACCCTACCCTTAGTATCCCAGGGATCCCAGGGCACAAAAAGCACACAGGTGACCCTTGAACGTTAATAGGATGAAGCGAAGACTCATTGGTATTCTGTAGTATTGTTTGCCTTCGGTATTAAGGCTTCAAAATCCCCAAAATGATTATATACAAAGCACTCATTCAGATGGAACATCTACTAAATACCTTCAACAAACAAGATGGTGCTATCCATGTTCTTTAGAATCTTTTGATGGAATAATACCGATTACTATTCTCGAAGGGTATCTCATCCCATCCTTACCCCAGTACTTGAGGAAAGCCCATTAGGTTCCCTCGACCGTGGTAAGTGACCTTTACCTTTTCAACAATCAAACTGATCCCTTCGGAACAGGTTGAGGGTGATATTCTGAGATCCTCGGTATTTCTACAACTTCTCCTGAACCGGGGTCGGATAGCTAGGCTGGAGCGCTCTTCTCCCGGTCGACCTACAACAAAGTCTCCGAGGGCCGGTGGTGTTCCGGCAGGGGACACTCCGATGCCTAAGTTAGCAGGAGCTTGAGGGCAACATAATGGAGGAATCAGAGAGACTGAACATGGAGAGGGAAGAGTGTACTTAGCTCAAAACGAGGTCCCCCGGTTACCTTATATAGGCGTGGAACAGTCCAAAATCCATTAAGGGAGAAGCCAAAAAAGACTGATCTGCCCCGGGAAGAATTCAAAAAGTGGTCATGCGGCACCTGGATAGGGAAACATCGTGGGAGTAGTGGAGTGTGGTGCTGTGCTGCAGGATTCTATTACAATAGAAAGAGGTTTCTAGAGTTCTCTGGGCCCCCGAAGTGAGTCGGTCGGACGCCGACCAAGAGGGCCAATCGGACCTCCGAAGGAGAGAGTCCGTCAGAACTTCAGCAGGAGCCGATGGGGTGGACTCAATTGAAGTGGGTCATCGGGGCCTCTACTCCAGTGGATCGGACTTCCGAAGGAGAGCACTGCATCGGACCTCAGCAGAAGTAGGTCATTCGGATATCTATTCCAGTGGATCGGACTTCCGAAGGAGAGCAGTGGGTCGGACCTCAACTAAAGTGGGTTATCAGAACCTCTACTTCAGCAGGTTGGACTTCTAAAGGAGAGCCATTATCAGAGTTTAGAAGAGCAGTCCAGTCAAACCACAAAGGGGAGGTCGATCCGGTTTGGAGGTGAGCCGGTCGGGTGTAACAGTTGCTCCCCCTTGCTCTTGGCCTTCGAGCGGTTCTGTAGCTTCGAAGGACGAGAGCATTATTTAGCAACTAATACGTCGTTCCTTGAGATGATGGTGAATCTGATCCGGTGCACTGCGACCGGCCATCTTATGCTCTGAATGTCCGCACCTGGACAGTGTCAGCACTGCATTGGCGATGGCAGGGGAGGTAGTTAATGCTGGTATGGTGCAATGATAGGCTGCTAGCTCGAAATGCCCGCCAGTAGTGCTCCTGACACGATGTGGCCGACGTGGCAAGATCCGAGCAGTTGGTGTGGCGTGTGGAGCGACCCATCCACCGTCGATTGGATGGTCCCACGGATCATGATTAGACACGTTCCGACATGTCCCCTAGGCTCCCACATCGAATCGGGAAGTCACATCGCTTGCCATTGGATCATGGCGCTCGAGGGATGCTGGGAAGCAGTCCCTCAGCGCCTATAAAAGGGGGATGGGGAGGCCGAAAGGGAATTTTCTGCTACCTTCATGCTCGTGAAGAAAGAGTCCCTTCCCCTCGCCGCTCTCGCTCCACTAGGAAACCAGGTCAGTTCTATCCTCTTTCCCTTCTTTAGCCTCCATTAAAATGGCCTCTGGTAGTAGGAGCTTGGCCCGAAGGAATAGGGAACCAGGTCCCTTTGACATCGCCACGACCATGACCCAGGATAGGGTAGAGAGCCTTAGGATCGTCTACGACATACTGTCCACTTTGCACCTGACCATCCCCAGTAACGAGGGAAGGATAAATGGCCCGTTGAGTTTAGGGGCCCTCCCCCTATACGAAGACCACCTGAAAGCCAGCCTTCATTTCCTGCTCCATAACTTTTTTGTCCAAGTCTTTACTCATTACAAGATTACCCCTTCACAGCTGACCTCGAATAGTATTCGGGTCATCTGTGGCTTCCTGGTCCTCTATCGGGAAGCAAAAATCGAGCAAAGGCTGACCTTATTTTCTAGTTTTTTTTTTTTAAAGCAAGACTTTCGAAGCCAGGAATGGTGGATATTTAGTCCCCATCCTGGTCGGAAAATATTAGGGGGGCTTCCGTCGGCTATCCATGGATGGAAGTCTCAATATTTCTTCGTAGATAGTTTAGAGACGTGGGGCTTCGAGCTGACATGGAGGGATCCCAAGTCAAAGGCCGTCGATGGGAGGAAGATATTGAGGGCCGACGAGGCTGACTTCCATAAGCTGAGTGATGAGGATTCGATGTATGTGCACCCCTTGCTCCTCGAAGAGAGTCTGCACCGGGCTGGGATTAGCCGACATCAATATCTGGGTAGGATAGACACCCACACTAAAGACCTTCTACCTTCCTTTTGTCGGCATTGTTTTTGCTAACCCTTCCTTTACTTGTTGGCAGGTGGCAAGATGAAGCCAGATCGATCGATTGTCTCAGCATTGGCAGCTCTGAGGAGGACCGTCTGGACTACCGAGCCAGCGACCCAGAAACCTAAGAGGAAGCGGGCGGAGGAGTCGACATCGTAGAGGTCGACAAAGAGGCGAACAAAAGAGCAGACCGCTATTGTGGTCTCCATCAAGTCCGACACCGATGCCATGCCATTATCAGAATGCCCGGTGGTGAAGCCAGTGGAGCGTTCTTCTTCGATCGGGCAGTCAGCCGCCCGAGCCGAGGAAGAGCAAGTGCAGCCATCCTTCGAGGAGACTGCTCTGATCTCCCCGCTCATCAAGTTGATGGAAGAGACTCCCCCGGCAGTCGAAGGGGAGGTAGGAGCAGAGGAGAAGATGGCCAACAAGAGGGAAGCCATCGATGTCAGTGACAACACGTGCTAGCTGCGGTGCGCCATACATTATGCCGAGCAGTTCAGGAACCTGCTCCAGAGGGACGTCAAGGGAATCAACTGGAAAAATCGGGTTGACGGTCAGTGAACGAAGCCACAAGGAGCTCCTTTCACCATATGATGGGGGTAAGTCATTTGCATCCGATCCCTTAGCCCTGGTCCCAAAGACACTTTGTTTTGTTACTTGCAGCTTCTTCAAGATATGCTACTGATGGACGATGGCCTGGGTGAGTTGCTGGATCTGAAGGAGCACTCAGCCCAGAGATTCGAGGTAGCCGAAGTAGCGAGAGACGCCGTAGAAGTGGCACTGACAACTGTAAGGGCAGAGTTGTCCATTCTACGTGTGGCCAAGGAAGAGTGCTCTGCCCTGCAAGTCAAGGCAGAGGCTCAGAAAGACCAAATCACAAACTTGCTGGCTTAGCGGGACAACCTGAGCACCAAGCTGAAGGGCAAGAGGCAGCAAGCAAAGGCCCTAGCCCACCATCTAGCTGAAGAGAAGGCATGCCTGTTCGAGTCTGAAAGGCATTCGAGGGGCCACCAGGCCGAAGCTGAAAGGTACAAGGGGTTGCTGAAGTCGACCCAAGAGTTGATGAAGTCGTCTTCTGTACTGGCTGTAAAGAAGTGTAAGGCCTCAAAAGACTTCAAAATAGAAATGAATGAGGCTGGATCATACAGCTTCGACTTTGGATATGAAGATTGCTTGGGGAAGGTCAGCGCTGCCTTCCCAGAGCTTGACCTTTCGTCTCTACGGCTGCCGGAGCAGGTGGACGAGGAAGAAGCTGAAGAACATGGGGACTCATCTGACGGAGGGTCGAACCCCTTACCGAAGCCGGCATAGAGGAGAACGGACCGGATGCTCAGACCGAAGTCGATGCGAGCACGATGGACGTTCTAGTAGGTGCTCCGACGATGACAGAAGGGACTAAAGCAAAGACCAAAGCCCCGAATGCACCAGTGGGAGCTGAAGCAGAATTCATCAATGTAACTTTGACAGGTCAGACCTAGGTCACTTGTAAAGGTCTAACCTCCCCTTTTTGTAAAGAATATTAATAGAATATCTTCTTTTTGTCATATCTCCTTGTCTTCATGTGTGCATGTGGTCGGTCGGATTGGCTGAAGCTTTTGTCTTTGAAAATATTTAGTTGGCTAGGTAAGACCATAAGTAGCTGAATAGTAGCGCGAATAGTAGCTTGATGCAAGACCAGTAGCTTAGAAATATTTCTAAGTATAGGTCCTTCGGCTTATCAAATGGCGTGGTCGAACCTTTCGAAGTAGATGAAAGAGTAGTTCAGCTCTAACCAAGACACTTAAGAATTTCTTTTCGAGTGTTGATTCATCGGCTCGTTCGAATCCAAAGATAGTTGAGGTGGGCGCTGGACAGTAGCTCAGGCCGAACCAAGGTACTTAGGGGTTTTCTTTCCAAGTACTGGTTCGTCGGTTCGTCCGAACCCGAAGATGTTGCAAATCGGAGTTAGACTTGCAGAAGTGGGCTACCCTAGAGCCTTTGCCGATCGAAGTCAAACTTTCGAAAGTGGGCTGCCCTAGAGCCTTTGCCGATCGGAGTCGAACTTTCGAACGTGGGCTGCCTTAGAGCCTTTACCGACCGGAGTCGGACTTTCGGATTTGGGCTGCCCTAGAGCCTTTGCCGATCGGAGTCAGACTTTTGGATGTGGGATGCCCTAGAGCCTTTACCGACCAGAGTCAGACTTTCGGATGTGGGCTGCCCTAGAGCCTTTGCCGATCGGAGTCGGACTTTCGGATGTGGGCTGCCCTAGAGCCTTTACCGACAGGAGTCGGACTTTCGGATGTTGGCTACCCTAGAGCCTTTGTCGATCGAAGTCGGACTTTCAGATGTGGGCTACCCTAGAGCCTTTGTCGACGGGAGTCAGACTTTCAGATGTGGGCTGCCCTAGAGCCTTTGCTGACCGAAGTCATAATTTTGGATGTGGGCTGCCCTAGAGCCTTTACCGACCGGAGTCGGACTTTCGGATGTGCTTTATAGAAGAAGTTGTAGACTTTATTGATAATACTTGCGGAGGTTGTCTACATTCCACGGACGAGCGATTGGCCGTCCATCCAAATGTTCGAGTCGGTAGGTTCTAGCTCAAATTACTTCAATGACTCGATAAGGGCCTTCCCAATTGGGGGAAAGTTTTTTTTGCTCGATCGATTTTGAAATCTCTGCCCTCCGCAAGACCGAATCTCTGACCTGGAAAATTCGCACCTTGACCCGTGAGTTGTAATACGTGGCCATCTTCTAACAGTAGGTCACCATCTTCAAGCTTGTTCGAAGCCTGGTTTCTTCAAGTAAATCTAGGTCAGCCCTTCGTTGCTTTGAGTTGGTCGACTCCGTGAAGTGATAAATCCGTAGGGATTGCAAAGAGCTTCCACAGGGATGACTGCTTCACTTCCGTAAGTTAGGTTGAATGGAATCTCCCTGGTCGTCGTCCTGGCAGTTGTCCGATAAGCCCAGAGCACTAAATGGAGTTCTTCTACCCAAAGACCTTTGGCTTCATTCAATCGAGTCTTCAGTCCATGTAGGATTGTCCGATTAGTGACTTTGGCCTCTCCGTTGGACTGTGGATGGCCGATTGACGTGAGCTGATGAGAGATATGATATTGCTGGTAGAAGTCCTGGAATTTGGAGTTGTCGAACTGCCTTTCATTGTCAGTGATGATTGTTTGTGGAATGCCGAATCGGAAGATAATGCAGTTTCGGACAAAGTTCTTCACCTTGGCCTCCGTGATTTGTGCCAGCGGTTTGGCCTCTACCCACTTGGTGAAGTAATCAATTGCTACAATAAGGAATTTTCATTGGTCGAATACCAGAGGGAAGGGTCCCAGGATGTCCATCCCCCACTATGCGAACGGTCAAGGCGTAGTGAGCGGAGTCAGCAGGCTGGCTGGCCTTCTTTGAATATTGGAGTACCTTTGGCACGCGTTGCACCTTCGGATAAAGTCCGATGCATCCTTTTGGATGGTAAGCCAATAGTATTCTTGTCAAATTATCTTGTAGGTTAGGGATCTTCCTCCGAGATGGTCACCGTAGATGCCTTCATGTACTTCCCTGAGTGCATAGTCCGCATCAGTTGGCCCCAAGTACTTCAATAGCAGTTGCGAGAATGACTGCTTGTAGAGGACGCCATCGAGGACTACGTACTTAGAAGCCATCCAGCATACACGTTTGGCTTCGGTCAGATCTTTCGGGAGAGTCCCCTTGACTAGGAATGTGAGAGTTGGATCCATCCAAGAAGTTTCCTGTTCAACTTGGTGGACCTCAATAGGCTCTTCAATGATACTCAGATGTTGTAGGTACTCCATAAAAGTTTGATCGGAGGTATTGGTGCGGCCGTAGCTAGTCGTGACAAAGCATCTGCCTGGGAGTTCTGCGGTCAATGTATATGGAGGATATCGAAGAATTTAAACCGAGATACGAGGCTTTGTACCTTGTTCAAGTACTTGGCCAGGGTCGGCTCTCTTGCTTCGAATTCATCCTTCACTTGATTCACTACGAGCTGAGAGTCAGAGAAGGTTCTGATTTGGCCAATGCCCAGTTCATAGGCAATTCTAAGTCCTACAAGGAGGGCTTCATACTTCGCCTGAAAATCTGACACTTGAAATGAAAAATATAGAGCATAATCTAAGCTTTCGCCATTGGGGTTGGCCAGGATTAGGCTGGCCCCACAGCTGGCAAGGTTGGATGCTCCATTCACATGAAGGGTCCAAGCAGGCTTGGCTTCGTCGATGGCATCGGCTTCAGGTGCTTCGATCGTTTGAGAGGGTGCTCGCTTCCAGGTACACTCTGCGATGAAGTTAGCAATTAGCTGGGATTTCAAAACCGATCGAGATTGGAAAGAAATGTCGGACTAGCCAAGTTTGATGGCCCACTTTGCGAGCCGACCGGAGGAGTCCAGGCTTCAGAGGATCGCCTTATGGGGTTGGTCGGTCAGCACGATGATCGGATGTGCCTGGAAGTAGGGTCAGAGTCTTTTAGCCACTATGACCAGTGAGTAAACTAGCTTCTGCATTTTAGGGTACCTTGTCTTGGCATCATGGAGAACTTTACTGATGTAGTAGACAGGTTTCTGCTAACCATCTTCTCCCACTCGGACGAGGATGGAGCTAACCACCTCATCTGATGCTGATAGGTACAAATACAAAGGCTCCCCTTCCGTCTGCTTGGCCAGTAATGGAGTGTTCTTCAAATACTCCTTCAGAGCTTCGAAAGCCGACCGACACTCGTCGGTCCAGTGGAAGCGGTCCGACCGATGCAATGTCTTGAAAAATGGTAAGGACTTCTCAACCGTCTGGGAGATGAAACGGTTGAGAGAAGCTATCCGGCCAGTTAGCTCTTGCACTTGCTTCTTATTGGTCGGATGTCCCATCTCAATGATAGCTCTGATCTTGTTAGGATTGACTTTAATTCCTCTCTGTGTGACCAAGAAGCCGAGGAGCTTGCCGAAAGTTACCTTGAAAGTACACTTAGCAGGATTCAGCTTCATCCGATGGTGTCTCAGTGCATTAAAGGATTCCCTCAAGTCTTTGATGTGGTCGGCTCTGTGGAGGCTTTTGACTATCATATGATTTACATAGGCCTCCATGTTCTTCCCAAGCTACCCTTTGAAGACCCGGTTGATCAGCCTTTAGAAGGTGGCACCGGCATTCTTCAGACCGAAAGGCATCATCTTGTAATAGTACAAGCCTTTATCGATGACAAAGGTGGTCGTACGTACGACCATAAAGTTGATGGGGAAAGTTTTCTGGAAGGGCTTTGTCCCAATTATCACAGGAAGGGTTATCTCCCCCTCCACTCTGATGGAGTTTCCCTCGAAGCCTATCAGGGGTATGGGGGATTCTTACAGCATTGACCTAGACAGGTTCATTCTTACAAAAGCATCATACAATAATACCTCCGTGGAGCTTCCATTATCTATAAGTATCCTTTTTACATCGTAGTTGGCAAGCACTGCCGACACGACTACAAGATCATTTTCAAAAACATGGTATTCCAGGAGGTCTTTGTCAGAGAAGGTGATTGCACTGGAACCCCTTGACCTCTTGACAATGACTGGGTCATCTTCATATCTCCAGTTGGACCGTCAATGCAGCATGCCAACATCCCCACCGGTCGGGTGCTGGTTGGGAAGCTCCGCCTCCACTGGAGGGTCTCTAGCAGTCGACACTTCGGCCTGATCCTGGCGGGGTCGGATGTATTTATGCAGGTACACCCTCCGGATGAGGTCTTTAATGGTGTCCTTCAGCTGCAAGCACTCTTCGGTGTTGTGGTAGTGGTCCCTATGGAACTGATAGAATTTATCCCTATTTTTGGATGCAGAGGGGCCCCTCATCGGATGAGGCCTTTGTAGAAAGGTCTCGTTCTCAATCTCCAGGAGGATCTTCTCCCTCGAAAGGGAGAGGAACGCATAACTCTCGAACCTCCTAGGGAAGTCCTTCGACTTCAAACTTCGTCATTGGGCCGATCGGTTGTTGTTGTTGGGGGGTCGGACTTTGGGAGCCTTGTCGCTCCGCTTCTTGGGAGCAGACCTCCCTTCAGCCTGGCATCAGCTCATCGCTTGTTCTTCTGCCGGGGTATATTTCTATGCCCTGGCCAGTAGTTCGGGGTAGCTTGTCGGGAATTTCTTGTCTAGGAAGAATGTGAGCCTAGACGAGCAGAGACCTCTCTTGAAGGCCGACATAGCTACGTCTTCATTTAGGTCCGGGATCTCCATGGCCGCTAAGTTGAAACGGGCCATATAATCTCGGAGAGTCTCCCCCACCTTTGGTAGCACGAGGAAGAGGCAGTCGGTGTTCCTCGAAGTCCGACTACAGGTCTTGAAATGGGAAAGAAAAAGGTTTTCAAGTTGGGAGAAAGAATGGATTGAACCTGGTCGGATGGCAGAGAACCACATCCGAGCAGCCTTCTTGAGGGTGGCAAGGAAGGTGATGCAGTGGAGGGCGTTGGAGGTGCCCTGTACCATCATGTGGGCCTTGTAGGTTCTCAGATGGTCCAGCAGGTCGGTAGTGCATTTTAGGGATCCACCTAGGGAATTTTGAAATGACGGGGGATCATCTCCCCCATGATCTCGTCGTAGAAAGGAGGGCGTGAGTCGTACGTCTGCCCCCTTTGCCTTTTTGCCGATCGACGATTGCAGCAATGTGCTCCTCCATCCATAAAATCTTGCTGGCATAGTCTTTCGAGACTTCGGCAGGGTGCCGAGCACCAGCAAGGATGGAGTCAGTGTAGGAGGGTGAGGCGGACCTCGCCCTCTTGCTGTCGGCATGAGCGCCCAAGGACCTTCAGGGCACCAGAATAATGTGAGAAAAAGGCTGAGGGACTTCTTGCCATCGGCTTTCCTTAGCGGCAGGTTCATGGTTGGTGCAAGATGCAGCAGGCGGCTGCTGGCAATTTTTAGCCACCTCCTGAAGATGATGAACCATAGTAGTTAGTGTGTTTATGCGGTTCAGCAACATCTGGAACTACTGTAGTCCCACAACGATAGTGGGTTTGACGGTCGCGGCGTTGGTGGCGTTGTTCTTCCTAGGAGGTCCCTCGGACCTGGATAGGGAGTGACCTCCTCTGGTGGAGGTGTTCTGAGCTCTTCCCTTAGCCATTGCATGATTTAGTGGACGGATTCCTCTTTTTAGAGTAAAAGAGCAAAGTGCCCTTCCTCTAGTGCCAATATGTTACGACAACTTCTCCTAAACCGGGGTCGGATGGCTAGGCTAGAGCACTCTTCTCCAAGTCGACCTGCAACAAAGTCTTCGAGGGCCGGTGGTGTTCCGACGAGGGACACTTTAATGCCTAAGTTAGCAAGAGCTTGAGGGTAACAGAATGGAGGAATCAGAGAGACTGCATATGGAGAGGAAAGAGTGTACTTAAATCAAAATAAGGTCCCCCGGTTATCTTAGATAGGCGCGGAACAGTCCAAAATCTATTAGGGAAGAAGCCGAAAAAGACTGATCTGCCCCCGGGAGAATCCAGAAAGTGGCCACGTGGCACCTGGATAGGGAAACATCGTTGGAGTAGTGGAGTAGTGGTGCTGATGTGGCAGGATTCTGTTATAACAAAAAGAGGTTTCTAGAGTTCTCTGGGCCTCCAAAGTGAGTCGGTCGGACACCGACCGGGAGGTTCAATCGGACCTCCGAAGGAGAGAGTCCATCAGAACTTCAGCAGGAGCTGGTGGGGTGGACCTCAACTGAAGTGGGTCATCGTGGCCTCTACTCTAGTGGGTCGGACTTCTGAAGGAGAGCACTGGACCGGACCTCAGCAGAAGTGGGTCGTTCGGACCTCTACTTCAGTGGATCAGACTTTCGAAGGTGAGCAGTGGGCTGGACCTCAGTTGAAGTGGGTTATCAAAGCCTCTACTTCAGCAGGTTGGACTTCCGAAGGAGAGCCGTTGTCGGAGTTCAGAAGAGTGATCCGGTTGGATCACAAAGGGGAGGCCGGTCTAGTTTGGTGGTGAGTCGGTCGGGTGTAACACTTGACCTACAAAACCTTAGGTCTGATATACCTCCAATGCAAAAGGTTTTCACTATGATCGATCTCCAATCCGAATGATCCTCAGACTATTTGAGTTCCCTTACATCCTAATTCTCCAGCGATAAGCTAATGTATGGAGCATCACTCCATTCACCCTTGGCCAAATTGACTCTCAGCTTAGATTATTAATTAGCCTGGTTGATATTCCCCCTGATTGATTTTTGGCCCAAGGAACCTTTGACCTAATTAAATTCCGACATCCTAGTAATCCTTTGGAAACCCTCGACCATTATAAGAAAACACATGGACCAATAGAGATCAAAATTCACTAGGCCGCACAACCTCCACAACTGGCAGGAATATAACCAAGAATACCTCATCCAGACAAAACCTTCAGCCCTGGAGATAGTTAAAGCAGATAGAGGCCAAAGTCCCCTCCTAAAGTATGACACCCAGAACCAATTTTCTTCTGATAACATCTCCTCTACAAAAGGTCGAAGCAATTGAGAGAGTCCTTCAGCCTTACCAATGCCTCAATCCTTAGTCTTGCCCATCTCTGGACTGTTTAATGGCTGCCAGGCCAATCCTAAAACTTTGGATCAATAAAGCTCCACAATAATATTTTATGAGTTAATCGAAGAGCGAAGTCGTCGATGCTTATTTCCATGCATGTCTCACTACAAACAAGCAAATCCTGTAATTCAAGGTAAATCTTTACAATTAAAGCATGGCTCATTTATGGCTACAGGCCCCATAGCCATTAAAAAAATGGACAATCCAAATGAGATAAAAACCTTATTAAATGAGAGGTAGACATTCCAAACAAACAAAATGAATCCTTTCCAAGGTATTCTAGCAGGATCTGGCAACTTGTCATTGCACACCAACCCATGAGGCCTTTATGTATTCCAGAATACCCTTGACACCTGCATATAAAAAGGAGCACCCTGAGAGCTCCCAGGTATGGAATCTCTTCCATAACTTCACTCTATTCTTTATGACCTAGAATATTGACTTAAGCATCGAAGGGTCTTTACCGGAGCCACCTCTGGCAAGACTTCTTTTGCAAGTATAGCCGCAAGAACCTCACCTCCAGCACACTTTGGCGACCGGATAGATTTTGACATCATCATTCAGCATACCTAAAATAGGATCCCTCATCACTGTTAAGATTAAGGTGCAATAAAATAACAAAGACCTATTATTCACCTTTGCACGGGAGTTATTTCACCATAATCGATGATTGTGGATGTTTTCTCAATCCTTTTGAAGATGCACAAGCATCCAGCCTTTGCAAGTATCCACACGAGGCCATGTGTTGATTGGAATACCTGATATCACCGAGGTGCTAGCTCCCTCGCAGAGATCTTTCCTTGTTGACTAAATTCTTCTTTTCAATTTTCTTTGTTACTAAATTTCTTCTCAAGAAAATTCAGCACCTTTGCTGAAACTTTTCTTCTTAAGAATTTTCAGCACCTTTCTTGTAAAGGTATGGAGGAAGAGAGGAAGAAGAGAGAGAAAGTTAGCATCATTTTTATCCCTAAATCTACCGCACAAAACACTTTTGGCATGGGGTTTAATAAGGGCATGGATAAGAGAGAGTCCCAGGTGAAATTAACTCCTTTTGATTGCCCAACCTTTAGATGTGTGGGATGGCAAGTTTTTTTCTATTTTTTTTTGTACAAAATCATGCCTAAGAGCCATTTTAATTGTGCGCCCAAGAGTCCTAAATAAAGACTCAATTTTTGGGTGTTAACATGAGAGTTCCAGTCCACTGGGACTCCCTTTGTGCACCAAAAATCCAGCGCCCTACATTTTGTTCATGTTAAAAGGGATTAGGGTGTGAGAAGGAGAGGAGTCCTCTTAAAATTTTTTAGGAGCTAATCAATTGACTTAATACTTAACCCTAAGAGAGAGAGAGTCCCTATCTAACTGGTTCTTCTCCTATTGGTGCCAACACTTAGCACCCACTCCTCATTTTTTCACGTAAAAATCATATGGGGCATGAGAGATCTAGAGGAGTCCTTTTATAGATGAATCACCTCTTTGACCAATCAAACCATAGGGCATGAAGACTCCATTAGGTTATCACATAATCCAAATTAGCTGATTAAATCAAACCCAAATTCAGCCACACTGAATCCAATTCAATTTGGCTTAATCTTAGCCCCAATTTGATCAAATCAAATTAATCAATCATACAACAATTACACATTAATCCTCCTATAAACTTACTAACTATTAGCAAGTTCTCTCTCTTATAACTTTTGCATTTAGGATCTCGTTATCAATCACATTGATAATTAAGTCCTAAGGCAATTTATAACCACAATTCAACCATCTAATCAGTTACAACCTCTTATGTGTATATCCTATAGGTTCTATTCTATCTGATAATGAGATATATTAGGATCTCTATCCATAATATTATTGACACTCTTTTCAATGGGTTGAAACAGTTCCAAATCACCTAATAAAAATTATTGACTGTTAAAACTATAGTGACAACCAGGGTTTTAAATCCTGTGGAACGAGAATGTCTCAGTTTTCTCATAAAATGGGACGTCCCATTCTATCCCATCCCGACACTCGGGATAGAGGATGTCCCAAGATATCCCGATTGGAATGCTGGGACACTGGTGGGACATCCTGTCACAACACATAGGATGGTACCCTATCTTGGTGTCCTAAGGAATGTCTCGCTAGGATCTGAATCCTTGGTGATAACTGGATTAATGGCCTCGAAAGATATTCGACTGATGACTAAGTTAAATACCACAAAATGACGGTCAAGGCATGAATGCCATTATGAGCCAAGACACTAGCCGAGGCATGCATGGCATTATGGGCCAAGCATGTATGCTACTATGGTTTGAGGCATAAAATGCCATCATGATCTGACATGCCCAAATAAGAGGTGTAAAGATGTTATAGACATGATACTAAAAAATGGTTATCCCAAGTAGGGTTTTAAATCCTGTGAGATGGGGATATCTCAGCTTTTCAATGAAATGGGATGCACTGGCATCCTATCCCATCTCGACACTTGGGACAAGGGATGTCCCAAGGTATCCCAATTGGGATGCTGGGACACTGATGGGAAGTTCTGCCTTGACACATAGAATGGTATCCTATCTTAGCCCGATCCTGATGTCCCTAGTGATGCGGCACGGGATCGGGGTAGTATCGTCGGCGAGCTGAGAAGTCACCGAGATTAAGGTACTTTTTTTTGTATTTTTTGTAAGGGAGTGGAGAAGAAAATAATGGGGATGAAGAACAGGGATCTAAATCTCATGGACTTTGGACTCACTCTAACGAAAAGACCTCTCACCTTTAGGGCATCTCACCCACCTCAATAATGGAGCCGTTAGGATGAATCTCAAAGGATATAAGGGTGGTAAAGAAGATGGAATCAAGAAAGGGGATAACTAGACATGACCTCACATCATGTCCTGGGGTTGGGCCTCACACCCTCTCCTCACGGAACAAAAGAAGAATCACTCTTCTCTAAAAAAAATTTCATTCGTCATATCCATCTTTTACAAAGAGATTAGGGGCATTTTTATAGCCTTCTAAGCCCCATTTGAAATTCAAATTTTACATGAAAAGAGGGGGAATGTAGTTTTGAATTTCAAGTTTCATGAAAAGGGATGACAAAATGCATGGGTGTCAAGTGTCTCCTTGTGGTTGCCAAGTGTCTAAATCTAAAAATCTGCATGCATGGGCGCCACTTGGCAGTCATGTGGGCATTCTTGTGTCTTCATGTGTTGGGTGCCACTTGGCATTCATGTGGGGACCTTCTTATGTGGAGGATGAAATTATCTTCAAATATAAATTTATTTGCATCGAAATTCATACTGCATCGTGATTCATGTTGTTCCGAAATTCATGCTACTCCGAGATTCATGAAACTATAGGATTCGTGCCTGCTCCAGGATCCGTGCTGGTGATGTCCCCATCATTCTCCTGAGGTGGGAAGAATTCGACTCCATCGAGTCAAGGTCAGCGGGAACTTTGGTGGAATCGAATCCATTCAGAAAAAAGCTATGCTCTGAGATTTGTGAAACTCTAAAATCTATGCAGCATTGCTTCTTGTGTCAAAATCTATGTAGCTCTGAAAGTTGTGCAGCTTCGAAAACTGTCCCAATTTTTTTCTCTCTTTTTTCTCTTTTTTTTAAAATTTCCTCAACTCTGCTCTGAGAATCATGCACTTTGAGGAGCGTGCATGATTCTGAAATCGGCAAACGGGATGGGAGTTGCTTTCACGTTCGTGCAACAGCCCATCTTCTTCTTCACGGACCGAACCAGGGAACAGGGGAGGCTCGTGGAGGGGCTCGCCAGTGTCGGCACTGGGCGGCGGTGGTCATGGAATAATCGGTGGTGGTTGGCGATGGCAGCAGGGAGGAAGATCTGGTGGGATGGGTGTCGTATGGATCTGTGGCATAGGGAAGAGTGGCTCGGGACAGGGAAGCAGCAAGCGGTGGAGATGAGAAGAACAGCGGTGATGGCAGCTCGGGACTGCGATGGAGGATGAAAGTGGTGGCATTGATGGGCAGAGGATGACGAGAAGGTGGCATGTGGTGAGGAAATGTCGACGGTGGGGAGAAGTCGACGGCGGCTGTGGATGAAGGCAGCACAAGAAGAATAACTGGTGATGATGAAGATGGGCAGAAGCAATGACGAGGATGTGGCAAGTGGAGAGGAAACATCGACGGTGGGGAGAAGTCGATGATGGCTGTGGATGAAGGCGTTACGAGAAGAACGGCCAGCGATGATGAAGATGGGGTTGAAGCGACGACGAGGCCTCGATGGCTTCTCGAGCCGGTGACGGGCTTGGGAGGCGATAGTGATTGCCGGAATGGTGATGATGATGAAGGAGAGAAGTGGTGGCTCAGGACAAGGGCTCAGAACATGGAGGATGGTTGACGGCATGGCGGAAAGACTAGCATGGGAGACGGTGGGCACAGCAGTGGCATGGCATGGCGATGACCGGACTGGGGAGGAGACGACGATGACTGGCTAGCGGTGACAGTGAAGACGATCGGGCAAACTACGGGCATCGCTGTAGCAGGGCCGATTGGGGATGGGGTTGGCTCGGCCTCGGAGGTGAAGCATCGGGCGATGGACTTGGAGTCGTCGGAGGGGTGGCATGGCTTACGGGATGTTCGGGATGGCTGTCAATGACGATGTTCTCCTCGAATCTAAAGAGGAGAAAGTGACGGTCGGCGGCTGCTGGGTGTTGACGGTCGATGGTTGCTGGGTGGGTGAGAAGACGGTGGGGTGGATGTCGACGGTGAAGACGTCCACAATGCGGGAATGGAGGGCAAGGGTGAGAGGCCGGCGGTGCTGTTGCCAGAGGAGGTGGGAGATGTGGTGGGCCTGGATGGTGAGGAAGCCCTTATAGTTGAGGAAGCAATGGGAGAAGGAGGAGCAGGCGGGGTCGCGATGGCGTGCAGCAAGGAAGTCAGAGCGGATGTTGGAGAGGACGGTGTCCTAGAGGTCGGGAGGCGTCGCGGGCGGAGATAGGGCTTAGATCTGGGCGGAGGTTCATGACGATGATAAGTATGAAAGAAGAAGACAACATGAATAATAGAGGGATAAGTTTGGGATAAGTTTGGAATGAAATGGGAATAGTGGGGATAAATGGAATAAGATGGGATAAAAAAAATAATGAATATCCTAAATCTCTGGACTCTGATACTAAAATTGATGGGACACGGGATCGGGGTAGGATCGTCGGTGAGCTGAGAAGTCACCGAGATTAGGATACATTTTTTTTTGTATTTTTTGTAAAGGAGTGGAGAAGGAAATAATGGGGATGAATGACAGGGATCTAGATCTCATGGACTTTGGACTCACTTTAACGAAGAGACCTCTCACCTCTAGGGCATCTCACCCACCTCACTAATGGAGCCATTAGGATGAATCTCAAAGGACATGAGGGTAGTAAGGAAGATGGAATCAAGGAAGGGGATAACTAGACATGACCTCACATCATATCCTGGGGTTGGGCCTAACACCCTCTCCTCACAGAGCAAAAGAAGAATCACCCTTCTCTAAAAAGAAATTTCATTCATCACATCCATCTTTTACAAAGAGATTAGGGGTATATTTATAGCCTTCTAAGCCGCATTTGAAATTCAATTTTTACATAAAAAGAGGGGGAAGGTAGTTTTGAATTTCAAGTTTCATAAAAAGGGGTGTCGAAATGCATGGGTGCCAAGTGTCTCCTTGTGGTTGCCGAGTATCTAAATCTGAAAATCTGCATGCATGGGCGCCACTTGGCAATCATATGGGCATTCTTGTATCTTCATGTGTTGGGTGCCACTTGGCATTCATGTGGGGACCTTCTTATATGGAGGATGAAATGATCTTCAAATCTAAATTTATTTGCATCGAAATTCATACTGCATCATGATTCATGCTGCTCCGAGATTCATGCAACTTCAGGATTCATGCTTGCTTCGGGATCCATGCTGGTGATGTCCCCATCATTCCCTTGAGGTGGGAATAACTCGACTCCATTGAGTCAGGGTCAGCAGGGACTTTGGTGGAATCGAATCCATTTAGAAAGAAGCTCTGCTCCGAGATCTGTGCAACTCTAAAATCTGTACAGCATTGCTTCTTGTGTCAAAATTTGTGTAGCTTTGAAAGTTGTGCGCTTCAAAAACTGTCCGAGTTTTCTTCTCTCTTTTTTTCTCTTTTTTTTAAAAATTTCCTCAACTTTGCTCTGAGAATCATGCACTTTGAGGAGCATGTAAGATTTTGAAATCGGCAAACGAGATGGGAGTTGCTTTCATGTTCGTGCAATAGCCCATCTTCTTCTTCACGGACTGAACCAGGGAACAGGGGAGGCTCGCGGAGGGGCTCACCGGCGTCGGTGGTCATGGCGTAATCAACGGCGGCTAGCGACGGCAGCAGGGAGGAATATCCGGTGGGACGGGCGTCGCGCGGATCTGCGTCATAGGGAAGAGCGGCTAGGGACAGGGAATCAGCGAGCGGTGGAGATGGGAAGAACAGCGGTGATGGCAGCTCAAGACTACAATGGAGGATGAAAGTGGCGACATTGATGAGCAGAGGGTGGCGAGGAGGTGGTAAGTGGTAAGGAGACGTCAACGGTGGGGAGAAGTCGATGGCGGCTGTGGATGAAGGCGACACGAGAAGAACGGCTGGCGATGATGAAGATGGGGCAGAAGTGATGACGAGGAGGTGGCAAGTGGCGAGGAAATGTCGATGGTGGGGAGAAGTCGATGATGGCTATGGATTAAGGCATTACGAGAAGAATGGCCGGCGACGATGAAGATGGGGCAGAAGCGATGATGAGGCCTTGATGGCTTCTCGAGCTGACGACAGGCTTGGGAGGCGATGGTGATTGCTGGAATGGTGATGGGGATGAAAGAGAGAAGTGGTGGCTCAGGACAGGGGCTCGGAACAGGGAGGACAGTTGGCGGCATGGCGGAATGACTGGCGTGGGAGACGGCGGGCACGGTGGCAGCTCGGTGTGGTGGCGACCGGACTGGGGAGGAGATGACAATGGCTGGCAAGCGATGATGATGAAGATGACCGAGCAGACTGCGGGCATCGCGGTAGCAGGGCCGATTGGGGATTTGGTCGGCTCGGCCATGGAGGTGAAGCATCGAGCAATGGACTTGGAGTCGTCGGAGGGGTGGCATGTCTGAGGGGATGTTCGGGACTGCCAGCAATGATGAAGTTCTCCTCGGATCTGAGGAGGAGAAAGTGACGGTCGGCGGCTGCTGGGTGTTGACGGTCGGTGGCTGCTGGGTGTTGACTGTTGGCGGCTGCTGGGTGGGTGAGATGACAGTGCGGTGGATGTCGATGGCGAAGACGTCCGCGATGCAGGATTAGAGGGCGAGGGCGAGAGGCTGACGGTGCTGTTGCTAGAGGAGATGGGAGACACGGTGGGCCTGGATGGCGAGGAAGCCCTTGTAGTTAAGGAGGCAGTGGGAGAAGGAGGAGCAGGTGGGATCACGATGGTGGGCGGCAAGGAAGTTGGAGTGGATGCCGGAAAGGACGGTGTCCTAGAGGTCGGGAGGCATCGTGGGCAGAGATAGGGCTTAGATCTGGGAGGACGGTTCGTGATGATGATCAGTGTGAAGGAAGAAGACAACAGGAATAATAGAGGGATAAGTCTATGATAAGTTTGGAATAAAATGGAAATAGTGGAGATAAATGGAATAAGATGGGATAAAAAGAAAATAATGAATACCCTAAATCTCTGGGCTCTGATACCAAAATTGATGGGGCACGGGATCGGGGTAGGATAGTTGGTGGCTGAGAAGTCACCGTTATTAGGATACTTTTTTTTTGTATTTTTTGTTAGGGAGTGGAGAAGGAAATAATAGGGACGAAGGACAAGGATCTGGATCTTATGGACTTTGGACTCACTCTAACGAAGAGACCTTTCACCTCTAGGGCATCTCATCCACCTCACTAATGGAGCCGTTAGGATGGATCTCAAAGGACATGAGGGTGGTAAGGAAGATGGAATCAAGGAAGGGGATAACTAGACATGACCTCACATCATATCCTGGGGTTGGGCCTCACACCCTCTTCTCATGGAGCAAAAAAAGAATCACTCTTCTCTAAAAAAAAATTTCATTCATCACATCCATCTTTTACAAAGAGATTAGGGGTATATTTATAGCCTTCTAAGCCGCATTTGAAATTCAATTTTTACATAAAAAGAGGGGGAAGGTAGTTTTGAATTTCAAGTTTCATAAAAAGGGGTGTCGAAATGCATGGGTGCCAAGTGTCTCCTTGTGGTTGCCGAGTATCTAAATCTGAAAATCTGCATGCATGGGCGCCACTTGGCAATCATATGGGCATTCTTGTATCTTCATGTGTTGGGTGCCACTTGGCATTCATGTGGGGACCTCTTATGTGGAGGATGAAATGATTTTCAAATCTAAATTTATTAGCATCGAAATTCATACTACATCGTGATTCATGATGCTCCAAGATTCGTGCAACTTCAGGATTCGTGCTTGCTCCTGGATCCGTGCTGGTGACGTCCCTATCACGTAGGATGCCCCGTGATGTGAGATACTAGATGGGGTTTTAAAACTTAGAACCTAGCAAATTAAAATGAGCAATGATTTTACCTCATATCAGCTATATTCATGCGTAAGAGGAAGCAAATAAATTCAATGTAAGAGACTAATAGATGAAAGTTATATTACCTGCAATGTAATTTCCATTCAACCAAAAGTAGAAAGGACCTAATGGTTGAAAAACCATTCTAACTAGTACTTGTACTTTCAAACAGACCTAAGAGTCTAGGAAGGGTTCCCTTACCAACATTGAGCTCTCACATTTTTTGTGTCGATTTAATTTCAGCACTCCAAGGATTAGTAGTTGGACTTGAAGACTATCACTTTTTGATGGAAGACTCCTAATATAGATGGTTCCAAAGCAAAGTAAACCTCCTTTTCAGCTCGAGATCAAAAAAGATCCTGTAATGGAGGGCATTAATGGGTGTTGAAAGGATGAGAGAAAAGGAAAGTAGAGATTTATTTAGAAGGAGGAAAAGAAAATGGTTGATGGAATCGTGGAGGAATATGTTGGCATCTTGGATGGAGAGGTGGGTATCTTGGATGAAGATGGATGGTTGCTTGGATGAGAAAGTTGGCATCTTAGATGAAGATGGATGGTTGGGCCTCACACCCTCTCCCTCACGGAGTGTCAAATGCAACAAGCAAATGGAAGAAGAAAAAAAGCTTTCATTCATTCGTCATAATGGTTTGATTACAAGAGGGTTAGAGGTATTTATAGACTTCCCTGGCCATTTTAAATTCAAATTACAAGCTTAAAGAGTAGAGTGAAGAGTGGAGGGATAAGTAGGATTCATGCATAAAGAGTGGAGATATAAGAGGGAAGTTCCACCTTAAATTCAAATTTGAATTTGGGCACCCAAATGGAGTGATGTGGCATGGGAGGTGAGGTGTCATCCTATCTTGGCATGAAGGAGGTGAGGTGGCTTCCATCTTGGCATAGTGATGTAGCATTTCAACTTGGAATGGTGATTGAAGTGGTTTGCTCCATCCATCTTCAAGCTTCATGGTCTTGATCTTATTTAATTTTGAACCCAACTTAAACCCAACTTACCTAATTGAACTCAACTTAACCAAATTGAACCTAACTTAAGTAAATTATATGACTAAATTGAAATTAAAGTTGATTGGACTCTAATTACAGGACTCATGGACTCATGCTGAAATTAAAGGACTCATGGAATCATGCTGAAAGTAACACAAAGTTGAAATCAAAATTAGAGTTTGGTTTATTCACTTGCAATCCATAAGGAGCTTGGGTTGATCTGGTTTGCTTGACATCTCTTACGAACTCTGGTGCCCGCACCAATTCTCCCAGGGTAGGAAGGACTCAACCCTGTCGAGTATGGGTCAACTTGACTTTGGTAGTGTTCTAGTAAGTTTGGGTTGATCCTTTGCAGATCTTCTCGAGTGATTCACGAGTCTTCAGATTCTGGTCGACCTTGCTAATGAACCAAATAGCGTAAATAGTCTTTGTTCCGAGTAGTGTTAGTCTTGTCATCCAGAATTTGCTCAATCCTATCTTACCATTCTGGTAATGTGGCTGGTGTACACTCAGGAGTAGGTTCACTCTTAAAAATAGGATCAGGTCCAAAAGGCTCACTAGGTATCATTGTTGGTTTCTTATACTCTACTAGGTCTGAGATAGAACTGATACCTAAGTCAGATGGTAACTCAAGCACATAGGCATTAGGTCCAATTTTCTTTATTATTTTGAAAGGACTTGCATCGCGGGCATGTAACTTTTTCATGGTTCTGGATGGGAACCATTTAGGTCTAAGCCTAATCATCATATAGTCTCCTTCATAAAATTCTTTGACTTTTTTATGGGAATCAGCCATATGCTTGTAAGTTTCATTGCTAAAATTAATTTTTTTACTAATTTCTTTGTGCAATTCTCTAACATGCTGTGCATATGACTTGTACCAACACCTAATAAATTATAGGTTCGACTATGCATTCCTATATAAAAGAATTTATTAAATCTTTAACTACAACTTTGTGCTTGACCCTTGTTTGGTGGGAGAGATGCAAATAAAAATTTTACATGAACTCCTAATAAATGTCATAAGGTTTTTCAGAAATAAGTAGCAAATCTAACATGCTTAAAGGACTATGCAACCTGTTAACCTCAATAAAGTGTAATCGAGTGGTTCTAGAAGCATTGGAAGCCTTAGGATAGGATAGGAAATAAGAAGAGGATTTGTGAAATAGTCCTTGATTAATGGAAATGACCTTAAGGTTTGGACATTGATTTATATCTACAGGTGATAAAAAGTCCACTTTATGGAAGAATAAGTTAGCATTTTCAGGAAAGAGATCTTTAACTGGGACTAAAAGAGTGAATTGAAAGTTTAAAAAGCATAGCAAGCAGACAGACTATATTTTAAAACTATTTTAAAGTACAGCATAGTAGAAGACTTAGTAGATCGATCAAGTCGATCTACCAATCTGACTGCAACATGATCCGACATAATAAAAGTGCATGTAGAGATATCAAGAGCAAAGAAAAGGAAAGGGTATGTTACCTTTAACCTTTGGTTGCAAGTGATGAAGAGCCGCTGAGCCATACAAATGTCTGGCTACTATGGATAGTTCACACTAGGGCTCGATCCCAATCAACTCCCTTGGAGTGCTAGCTCCTCAGGATTCTTGAGGCCGATCTTTACCTTCCTTGGACCTGCAAGACTTTCTTGAAGCCATCGAAAAATCTGGTTGGAGGACAATGGGGAGAAGTAGAAGTGGAACCCTTCCCAACAAACTCTTTCTTTCCAAATCCTAGCTTGATTGCTAGGTTGGCTCACACCCAAAAACACAAATCCTCTCAAAATCCCACTCTAAGGATACCTTCCCTCCTCTTAGAAAAGCCCAGCAAAAGTCAACCTCAACTAACTCTGTTGCCCCTACAAAGATACCAATTTATAGTAGCAGCAAAGAGGGAGAGAGATATGGAAGGAGGAGTGATTAGGGGAGAGGGTTAATGGTTGAACCAAATTAGCTCTAGGTTTATATGGAAGAAAATCTACATTCCAAAAAATGCATTCCATAAAAAACCTTGGAGCCAATTTCAGCCAAGGTTTGAAATTTGAATTCAAAATTCAAATTTGAATCTTTTAAAGGAAAGTGTGCATGACAAATCAAATTTAATTTGATCCTAAGCCAAATCATATTTGGCTTGACCCATCAGATTGCAATCATATTGCAAATAAGTCCTCCAAAAACTCACTAATCGAATTAGTGAAAAATCCTCGTCATAGCCAAGTGTCGACTTATGGAAGTGTCGACATTGGATCATGGTCAATCATTTTGATCCCATAGTGATGCCAAACGATTCTCAATTGTCGATCGGCCTTTAGATCAGGTAGAAACCTCTATGGTATGTGACCCCATAGGTTCGAATACTAAATCGGTAGCACCGGAATGTTTTCAATACCAGTCAAAGTCATCATCTAGCAATGATACCCGACTTCTGGATAGATCGAAGATGCAGAGCAACTCTCTAGAACCTCTGGCATAAGATTACGGCATAATTTATCCCTTTGACCTCATAATGCTCAAGATGACTTAAGATTTGATTACCAACCCTAATTTAGTACATCCAGATCATGTCTCAACCTTACAAGTTCTGTGACTCCTCACAAGACTATCCTGGCCAAGGTTTTAGTAAATTGAGACATAGTGAGTCATTCACTCCAAACCATTTGGAGGGGTCAATCCCATCTTGATCCACCACTGCTCTACAAGTACTTGACTGTACCCAGAAACCTTCCATCTCTGGATTAGAAATCCAAGTAGTCTGGTACCAAAGTATAGTGAGTTGCTTGCAAGCTACTATGATGACCTCATGTCTGAGGGATACATATACCCATATCCCTTCGTGAGCAACCCTTTGACAGATGGGAGCTCCGCAAATGGTCACATTCACAGAGACGTCATACATTTCACTTGTATATCATATCAGTGTCTCTACATTCCTTGGTTAAGAGGACAACCAACCAATGTGACATATAATAACTTATGCTTGATACATCATCGTCCTATAACAATATATCCATTGGTTGTGAACCAGTTTAAGAACTACTTGATACATCCTTTGTGTATCAAATATAATGTAGTTCTAAGGACTCAATCATACAAGAGTTCTTTTTAAGAAAATGCATATATGATGAACAACCAAAAGAATAACTTTTATTCATTTAAAAAATTTATATACAATACAAAATAGCATAACCATCTACATCCTAGATGATTGGCTTTGGGAAACTATTCTAACATGAATTCTCCTTGAGGGTACTGAATTGAAGAAACCATGTCCTCACTAATTTTCTCTTGTTCTTGAATTTCAAGACGAGGCTCTATAATTTGATTCTCTTCTAGTATTTCCTTAGGTAAAGCCCTAGTGGTAGCAGTGTTATACTCCTCATAGTTCTCTTCTTCTAATTATCCTTCCAATACAGCCTCAGTCTGAGTATTTTCCTGGTCAACTAATTCTGGGTCTACCATATATATTTCTTTTCAATGTCATTCTTGTGAACAAATGAGGTAGTAGGGGTGGGTCGGTGGTGCGGGCACCAGAGTTTATAAGAGACTTCAAGCAAACCAGATCATCCCAAGCTCTTTATGGATTACATGTGAATAAACCAAACTCTAATTTTGGTTTCAACTTTGTATTACTTTCAGCATGATTTTCATGAGTCCTTTAATTTCAGCATGAGTCCATAAGTCCTGTAATCAGAGTTCAGTCAACTTTAATTTTAATTTAGTCATGTAATTTGCTTAAGTTAGGTTCAATATGATTAAGTTAAGTTCAATTAGGCAAGTTGGGTTCAAGTTGGGTTCAAAATTAAACAAGATCAAGACCATGAGCTTGGAGATTGGATGGAGCAAATCACCTCAACCACCATGCAAAGTTGGAACGCCACATCACTATGCAAAGATGGAAGCCACCTCACCTCCTCCATGCTAAGATAGGATGACACCTCACCTCCCATGCCGCATCACTCTATTTGGGTACCCAAATTCAAATTTGAATTTAAGTTGGAACTTCCCTCTTATATCTCCACTCTTCATGCAGGAATCCCACTTATCCCTCCACTCTTTAAGCTTATAATTTGAATTTGAAAGGGCTAGGAAAGTCTATAAATACCCTTAACCCTCTTGTAACAAATTGTTATGATGAATGAATGAAAGCTCCTTTTCTTCTTCCATTTGCTTGTTGCATTTGTCACTCCATGAGGGAGAGGGTGTAAGGCCCAACAATCCATCCAAGATGCCAACCCTTCATCCACCCAAGACGTCAACCCTTCATCCATTCAAGACCCCAACCATTCATTCAAGGAGATGCCAACCATTCATCCAAGGAAAGGCCAACCACTATCTTGCTTCCCCTCCAATTCTTCTAACTCCCTTTTCCTTTCAATCCTCTCACGGCCACTAATGTTTTCCATTGCAGGATCCTCCATGATCTCGAGCTAAAGATAAGGTTTTCTTTGCTTCAAATTCATCTACGTTAGGAGTCATCCATCCAAGGAATGATAGTCTGCAAGTCCAACTGTCAATCCTTGGAGTGTTGAAATTAAACTACCACCAAAAGTGTGAAAGTTCATTATTGGTAAGTGAACCCTTCTTAGACTCTTAGGTCTGATTATTTGAAAGTACATATCCTAGTTAGAATGGTTTCTTAACCATTAGGTCCTTTCTACTTTTGATTGAATGGAAACTACATTACGGGTAATATAACTTTCATCTAGTAGTCTCTTTCATTAAATTTATTGCTCTTTCTGATGCATGAATCTTGCTGATATGTGAAGAGTTATTGCTTAATTTAATTTGCTAAGTTTCTAAGTTGAAAACTCCATCTAACATCCCGTATCAGTCGGCTAAGAGGAACTTCACTAGTACTTGGCTTATATCCAAGGGTACTAATCCTATTAGGTTCGGGTCGATGGGTTATGGGTCCCTTCTTCTCATAGGACATGGGTAGATACTTTTTCCTAAGTTTGATCTTCATGGCTCTCCATGTAGCTATGGGCATGTCTCTTCTCTGATGATAAATGCGTTCAACATTTTTCCAACACAACCTATCTTGTCAGACTAACCTAAGTTTAGAAAATTTAAACTTTCTCTCTTCCGACATTCATACCATTCAAAATATTGATCTATGTCATTCTCCAAATCAACGTACACTTTAGGGTCAAGATTTCCATCAAAAGTGGGTGCATCGAGGCAAATGTTCCTAAGGGCTCTTTCCTCCGAATCAGTGGAGTCTTGCTGTGAGTGTCTATGGTCATATTCAGGGGTGGGATTATGGTGATGGGTTCTGGGACCAAGGGGACTTGGTTTGGGTGATTCAAGTTTAGTACGGGCCTTACGGGTCTCTTTCAGGGTCCCGATTCGCTCCTCTATTTGGTCAAACCTATTGTTTAGTTGTTTGCATTGTTCTGTCATGGTTCTCAATAAAGTTTTAAGATTTGGGTCTATGGTGACACTTGGTTAGGTTTGAAAATATTGGTATGGGGTTCCTGATCCAGTGGATATGCAACACAGAGACTCGTTCTAGGGATTTCCTTGACCTAGAAGCTCAATGTAGAATGAATTGACCGAGTATAATCAAGTCTACAATTATCCTTTTAACTGGCCAAGTAAGTGGTGGGAGCGTGGGAGGCTTTCCCTGCTCTCGTAGGGTCCTAATTAAAAACCACAGCTCCACTTAAGGTGTTTGCCATTGGACTCCTAGCCTTAGATATCAATTTCCAGGAGTAAGTGAAGAATTGAGTTACACTAGTCTCAACACAATACCTTGAACTTGACTTGTTGATGTCCTTAGTTTAGGTTTTTACTTGATTTTAAATTAGGCTTGGCTTAATGCAATATGTAGTTGGTTATTTTTGGACCAAGAAAAGGTGATAAAATCCTTATCTTATCTTGTGATAGGATTGCTCTTAAATATTTTAAAAATGGATGCACATCCAACAATCTAGCTAATTAATAGATCATAAGGACTAGGAATTACATGCACTTCAAAATTCAAAATTCAAAATTTTTAACTTCGAATTTAAATTTCAAATTTGAATTTCAAGTTTGAATTTTCAAATTTTAAATTTCAGGACTCAAAATTCAAAATTTAAATTTTAAAATTTTGAATCATGGTTAGGTGGATTCAAATTTGAATTGTGCCAAAAAAAAATTTTATGGTATTCAATGTGCTAATAAAAAAACTTATGCAATTCAAGCAATCACTTAGGCAAGTCATGCAATCATACATCAAGCAAGCAATTAGCACATCAAATCTTTAACCTAAGGATCTCGTCTCTAGCCGTAGCTCATTACTCCCATGGGTCGTGACAATATACTTTCGTATACCTGCTTAGGAGGCGTGAAACCTTAGATCAAAGAATGAAAAATAATGCAAATTTTTTTTCTTAAAATTTTAGATCTGAAATCTATGAGGAAGATTTCAGTCTTGGTTTTTCTGAACTGGCAATATTAATGAAAAATTCTAATGAAAACTAGGATCCGAAAAGTTATGAAGAGAACTTTCAAATCAATCCTTAATGTGCAGAGTTTCAGCATGTAAAAAATTTTAGTAACTAACAAACTTGTCCTAATCAACCATGCTCTGATACCAAAATGATGTGGGATGCTAGATGGGGTTTTAAAACTTAGAACCTAGCAAATTAAAATGAGCAATGATTCTACCTCATATCAACAAGATTTATGCATAAGAGAAAGCAAATAAATTCAATGTAAGAGACTACTAGATGAAAGTTATATTATCCATAATGTAGTTTCCATTCAATCAAAAGTAGAAAGGACCTAATGGTTGAGAAACCATTCTAACTAGGACTTATACTTTCAAACAATCAGACCTAAGAGTCTAGGAAGGGTTCTTTTACCAACAATGAGCTCTCACACTTTTGGTGGCGATTTAATTTCAGCACTCTAAGGATTAATGGTTGAACTTGAAGACTATCACTCCTTGGATGGAAGACTCCTAACGTAGATGGTTCTGAAGCAAAGCAAACCTCTTCTTTAGCTCGAGATCAAGGAGGATCCTGCAATGGAAGGAATTAGTGGGTGTTGAAAGGATGAGAGAAAATGAAAGTAAAGATTTAGAAAAAGCATAAAAAGGAAATGGTTGATAGCATCTTGGTGGAATATGTTGGCATCTTGGATGGAGAGGTGGGCATCTTGGATGAAGATGGATGGTTGCTTGGATGAGGAACTTGGCATCTAGAATGAAGATGGATGGTTGGGCCTCACACCCTCTCCCTCACAGATTGTCAAATGCAACAAGCAAATTGAAGAAGAAAAGAGCTTTCATTCATTCATCATAATGGTTTGATTACAAGAGGGTTAGGGGTATTTTTAGACTTTCCTAGCCCTTTCAAATTCAAATTACAAGCTTAAAGAGTGGAGGGAAAAGTGGGATTCATGCATGAAGAGTGGAGATATAAGAGGGAAGTTCCAACTTAAATTCAAATTTGAATTTGGGTGCCCAAATTGAGTGATGTGGCATGGGAGGTGAGGTGTCATCCTATCTTGGCGTGAAGGAGGTGAGGTGGCTTCCATCTTGGCATGGTGGTGTGGCATTCCAACTTGGCATAGTGGTTGAAGTGGTTTGCTCCATCCAATCTCCAAGCTTCATGGTATTGATCTTGCTTAATTTTGAACCCAACTTGAACCCAACTTGCCTAATTGAACTCAACTTAACCAAATTGAACCTAACTTAAGCAAATTACATAACTAAATTGAAATTAAAGTTGACTGGACTCTAATTACAGGACTCATGGACTCATGCTGAAATTAAAGGACTCATGAAAATCATGCTGAAAGTAATACAAAGTAGAAACCAAAATTAGAGTTTGGTTTATTCACTTGCAATCCATAAGGAGCTTGGGTTGATCTAGCTTGCTTGAAGTCTCTTACGAACTATGGTGCCCACATCATCCCGCTGGGACCTGAATCCTCGATCCCAAGTTTATCCTAACTAAAAGTAGTTATCCTAATAGAAAGAGGTTATTTTAACCTTATTTGAACGAAAAAGGGTTATCTTCAAACTCTATAAATAGGTAAGAGGACGCTTTCCAAAGGTAAGATGCTAATACTAGCACTCACACTTGCCACTCTACTCAGTTCCATTGTTGCCCAAATTCTTGACAACTTAAGCTTCAAAGGGTCTCTCATTGAAAAACCTCTATTCAAGCGAGACTTGCAGGAAAAGCAGAGTCTACCTACAAGTTAGACCGCGCCCTGCCAGAAAAGCTTGCAAGGGCTACCGAGCATCGCCAAAAGACAAATCAAGGAATTGGCTGTAATAGATTGGTGCGCCAAGTAGGAGAAGATTTTAAGAGTTGAGAGGATCATGGTAAGAACTAGAGCCTAGAATGTCTCCACCAGCAATAATAGAATATCTTCTTGCCATGAAGGATGCCTCGGTTAGATAATCGAGCCTAGCACTCCTCAACCAATGAACTAGCAACACCTACTTGCCACCTTAGTGCAACAAGTATAGACACTGACCTAGTGGTGCAAGGCTTGTAATAAGTGGCCGCAAACCAACAATAATGGATTACGGCAAATCAACAGCAACAGTCAGAGGCTTCTACCGCCCTAGCTACTACATCCCTTGGCCAACACCCTCGAACTAGCCAGGGATCTCCTCCTAGGAGATCTCTATACCAATGAACTTCCTACCGGTCGCAATCACTGTCATCGCGACATGCAAGTCCCCAGCATGAGGATCTACAATGAGGAAGAGAGAAAAGGCAAGAAAAATGCCCCCTCATTCCTCATCCAAATACTCCTAGGAGGGATCAACTTATGAACTTCCTCGGTAACTTGTTGATCATCGATGGTTCAACGTCTATGATAGAAAACTATGGGAGATCGACTGATGACTTGTGGACCTCTAGGGAGGAAGCAAAAATTTGATGGAATTCAACACCCGTCCCCCTTTCTCTTAACGAATAATGGAGCTGATTCCCACTCAATTCAAGATTTCCACTCTCCCACTTGAAGAGCTACAAAACTCATGATGATTCAAGGCACCATAGACGCCCTACTCTGCTTGACCCTCCCAGCCACTCTACGGAAAGCTATCTGGGTCTGGCACTCCAGACTTGAGCGAAGGAGTATCAACTCCTTCAAGTAATTGGAGAGCAATTTGCAGCTTATTTCAATGCTAGTAGGAGGTTGCCATAGGATCCTGACAGCCTCTTCTCCATCCGTCAACAAGATGGGGAGTCACTGAACGATTACTGCCAGAGTGATCATTCATAAATTAACTCTGGCAACAACCATGAAACATTGCCAGAGTGATCATTCTCTATCCCGACAATGTTTCGTGGTTGCTACTAGAGTGCAAAAAATTGATGACACTTATGGCCGATCGACTAGATCAAAGAGATTGAAAAGAGAGATGAGCTAGCCAAGTAGTTGATCTCTTTCTTACTGAAGGAAGAGGATCCATCAAGAGTAGTGCATCTTGGAGCTCTCTTATCTAATGAACAAAGGAGCTGGTTAGTAAAATTCTTACAACACAATGCTAATATCTTTGCTTGGCCAGCATTGGACAAGCCAAGGATTCTACCAGAAGTGATCATTCATAAATTAAATGTTGATCCAAAACACAAGCTAATCCAATAAAAAAAAGAAATTTTATCCTTGAAAGGTAGAAGAAAGCTATTGACGAGGAAGTTGACAAACTTCTAGCTACCAATTTTGTTCAGGAAGCCAATGTTGACTAATTAGCTAATGTTGTGATGGTTAAGCAGCCAATAGAAAATAATGAATCTGCATTGACCATATAGATCTTAATAAAGCATGCTTGACAGACAGCTTTCTACTACAAAAGTTGACCAACTCATCGTGAATGCCTTCTCTGGTTATAATCAAATCAAGATAGCTTCTGAAGATGAAGAAAGTACAACCCTCATAACCAAGAAAGGTATTTATTGTTATAAATGAATGTCTTTTGGTTTGAAAAATGCAAGAGCAGCTTATCAATGACTGGTCAACAAAGTCTTCAAGAACCAAATTGGATAAAATATGAAATTTTATGTCGCTGACATGCTCGTCAAGAGTACCGAGAAATCAAATCACATTAAAGATTTAGATAAAGCCTTTGGTGCTCTCCATTAGAATCAAATGAAGCTAAATTTGAGCAAGTGCACCTTTAGTATAGCTACTCATAAATTTCTTGGATTTCTGGTTACTAGATGGAGCATCGAAGTAAATCCAGAGAAAATCTAAGCAATTCTTGATATGAGGCATCTAACTTCTAAAAAAGAAGTGCAACAGTTGACTGGATGCATTGCAACCTTATATTGGTTCATTTCGAAGTAAGCTAAGTGATGCCTACCTTTTCTCAGAATTCTATAATGGATGCAAAACTTCACATGAATGGAAGAATGCCACCATGTTTTCAAAGGGTCGAGGGTCTCCGCCATTGCTCTGTAAGCCTAAAGTGGGAGAAGAGCTTTACTTATATTTTATTACATCTCCCGAAATAGTGAGCTCGGTACTTGTTTGGATAGACGAAAGGCCTATCTATCATACTAGCCAAGTACTTCACGATGTCAAGATCAGGTACTCTAAAGCTGAAATGATTGTTTATGCTCTCATTATTTCTGCACAACATCTTAAGCCTTACTTTTAAGACCATTCAATTATAGTTATAGTATTAACTAACTAACCATTCAAAGCTATTTTGCAATGACAGGATACTTCCAGAACAATAGTCAAATAGGTTATCAGACTTAGAGAGTTTGATATATCTTACCGATCGATATCATCTTTAAAGGCCCAAGTCCTGGCCAACTTTTTGGTCAAATGTGCATGGTCAGAAAAAAAACCTAACAAAGAGTCAACAAAACAACTTAATCCCAAGACAACTTATGTAGATGGTGCTTCAAATTCCTAGGAGAGTAAAGCCGATCTTGACAAACTCCGAAGGAGTGATCATTAAGTATGCACTCTGCTTTTCATTCGAAGTAACCAACAACCAAGCCGAGAATAAAGCTTTATTAGCTGGGCTAAAAATTGCCAAAGAACTTGGGATAAAAAGCCTACAAGTATTCGCCGACTCACAATTGGTAGCCAGTCAAGCGACTAAAGAATATAAAGCTCGGGATTCAATTATGGATAAGTATCTTGATAAGCTATGAGCTATCATATCAACTTTTGAACACTTCAACATATCTTATATATCAAGACGAGAGAATGCTCGATCAGATACACTTTCTTGACTTGCAATTTTGGCTGACAACTTTCTCGGATGAATTTATATTGAATATCTTAATGCACCTAGCATTGACGATGCTGGAGAAGTCTAGCAAGTTGAACATAAGCTAAGTTATATAGACCTGCTAGTCAAATATCTGACAGAAAAAGCCTTACCAAACAATCCTTTTGAGGCAAAATGGATAAAATGGCTTCTCAATATATGCTGCTAGATAAACAACTCTATAAGAAATCTTTCTCTACCTCTACTAAACTGCTTAAGGCCCACTGAAGTCGACTATGCACTCCGAGAAATTCATGAAGAAATATATGAAAATTACATGAAGGCATGTTCTTGGCTTATAAAGCCTCGAGACAAGGATATTATTGGCCCACAATGTGACAAGATGCAATAGATCTTGTTCGAAAATGTAATCAATGTCAATGACATGCAAACATTCAATGACAGTCGGCTAGTCAACTAACTCAACCTTCATCTCCATGGCCCTTTGCTCAGTAGGGCATGGATATACTCAATCCATTTCCCCCAGCTACAACAAGGTAGAGGAGTTTCTTATTGTTGCCATTGACTATTTTACCAAATGAATAAAAGCAAAGCCTCTAGTTCAAATCACAGAGAACAAAGTCAAAGACTTACTATAAAAATCAATCATTTGTCGATTTGGATTGCCACATGATATTATAACCGATAATGGATGACAATTCAATAACCAGGCATTTAAAAAGTAATGCATTGGGCTCTATATTCAACATCGATTTATCTCAGTTAAACACCCGCAATCAAATGGAGAAGCAGAAGTAATAAACCAAATATGCTACAACTCCACGAATACTGACAAATGAGTTGCCCTTTAACTCAGCCTTTGGAACATAAGCGACAATTCTAGTTGAAATCGAACTGCCAACAATAAGAATAGAACATTATAAAGAGACAAGTAACTCAAACCAATAAAGAGCTAATCTCGACCTTCTGAAGGAAGCTCAAAATTAAGCTCACTTGAGAATGATAATATATTGATGAGTTGCTCGGTATTACAATACCTAAGTGAAATTAAAGACCTTCCATCCAAGAGATCTCGTGCCATAGCGAATAGAGGTCTCAAGGCCAATTGAGTAAGGAAAGCTATTCTTGAACTAGAAAGGATCCTACTGAGTAACTGAAGCCCTCCAATGAGGAGCCTATAAAATTGAGAACCTCAATGGGACACTGATTCCTCGGATCTGGAATTCCGAGAATCTACAGATGTACTTTCTATGACGTACAAATGTTTGTTCAACAATGCAACATGGCATTTTACTGATTACACTTGTGAAAGCCACCTCTTAGATCGATTAACACCCAATTGCTGAAGGAAATCACTATGATGGTTGACTGACACCCGATCATCTAACAAAGGATCCACTAAAACCCAAAGGGGCCACTGAAACCCAACTACAGTAAAAAATGGTCCATTATTACCCAATTGCCATAAAAAGGTTCACTAAAACCTAGCAAACAGATAGATTGACACTAAATCAACAATGGCAACAACTACTTGACACCCAATAGACAAAGGATTAATTAACACTTGATCATCTAAAAGACAAATAGCCATGTGTTGATTGACAATTGGCTACAAAAGGAGCTAGGATGATTGTTTGAGGCAAATAGCTAGAAAGTCGATTAATACCCAACTATACAAAGTGGTGGGGACACCTGAGGCACCAGAATAAGACAGAGGCTTTTTCAACCCTCTGTAAATTGATCAATAATTTATGAGTCCATCTGTAATAAGGGCTTAGCTCATATGAGTCCATTTTAGTTGTTATTTGAGTATTTTTAGTTGTTATTTCAGTTCTGTACTAGTCAGCTCATGTTGAGCTAGTTCAGTCCAATGCTAGTCAGCTCATGTTGAGCTAATTTTATTTTTTTGAGTCCTGTCCAAGCATACTGAAGACTCAAGACTATATCATACAAGTGAAGACCAAGTCCAACTAGATTGAAGACATGGAAGTATAGCACAAGTCCAACCCAGCTTGAAGATTTGAAGACCTCAGGAGGAAAATTCAGAAAACCCTGATTTCTTGCAGATGCCCTCCAGATACCCAGATTCCCTTCCAGATGCCAAAGTATATTCATAGATAAGGGCATCCATGATTCCAAAGGTCCATCTACATCCTAGCCCAAAAAAATCAAGCCCAGGTGCCAAGCCCAAGCCCCTAAGAAGCAAGATACCAGGGAATATTCCTGCTACCTGGCTACCAGGCCACCCCAGCTTCCAGAGGCCCAAACCCATGCACCCGAGCCCCTTTGGGCCGGCCTTTTGCTGCTACTAGAAGCCCAACACGCCCCCCTAGGCATCCTTGGAGTCTTGACCAAGTCAAGAAAATTTTTAGGGATTTTTCTACCTAATATTTCCTTATTTGCTAGCTAGGGTTTGAGAGGGAAAAGGATTCTTATGTAAAGACTTATGTACCCTTACTTGGAGCCCAAGGTTAAGGGTCTATTTAAGGGACCCTAGCCTCTTGTACGAGGATAATTTTTGATGAATGAAAACCTTGAGTTCTTCTATTGAGTGGTGTGATACCCTGCTGTGTGCATAAAGGGGTTTGTGAGAGTTCTTCTTCCCGGTGTTTGCAATCATCTTCCTGCTGCCAACAAACCCTCCAGATCCCTAGACGCCCACTCCAAAAGAAGCCTTCCCTTGCTATTTTTACTTTGTTTTCTTGTTCCTTTGTGAGCTTTCTAACCCCTGACAGGTCGTTTGCAGGTCCCTGAGTTCCTACGAATCCAACGACTCCAGCCAAGCCTCAATCGGATCACCGAGCAGAAAGCCGGGTATCCGCGGGTCTTTGGCTCGATTTTCCAGGCCGCATCCGTCGAGGAACGAGAGACCCCTTCGCTGCGATCTTCACAGACGTTGTCAGGTACACCCCTCTACCTCCAGTAGTTTTATTGGAGAACTTGCCCTAACCGAGGCTTCTCAGCCCCGGCGGTCCTTCTTTGCTACTTTTCTAGGTCTTAATCTGCATGCTGATCTTCAAAAATTCATACAAAATTCTCTACAAATAATTTTGATCTAAAATTTGAGAATTAATCACCTAACTCAACATGTAAAATATACAAAAAAAAATTGCATGCATATTAGTTCCCCATCATTTGGTATCAGAGCTTAGATTAGGGCTTATTTTTTGCAATTTTTTAGTCTGTATATACTCTGTTATTTTAATTATTTATCCCTGTTTAAAACTCCAAAAATTCTGAAATTTATTTTCCTGGATTTATCATAATTCAAAATAAGTTTGAAAATTTCTCCAGATTTTATTATGGCCTGTGAATTTTCTGCAAGCCGAAATAGGGCCTGCAAATTTTCGGCTCTGTTTTTTTTAGCAAGACAAGTTTGGAAGTTTTAGGGTTTTGTTTAGCATTTTTGCATATCTTTTAATTTTAGTATATTTCCTGAATATTAGGCAATAATTTGTAAATTTTCTTCTATTTAAGAAAACACCAAAAAAAAAAAAAAAAACATATTCTCCAAAAAAAATACCAAAAACATCTAACCCTAATTTGCATCATTTGCCTGCCATCATTGCATAATCTACTTTTAAGGGCACTCTTGCTATATCAGATGGGGGGAGGAGTTGATAACCTCTCCATAGCCCAAAACCACATCCCTTGCATTCGGTCCCAAGCCTTAACCTAAAATTAACTAGACTTAATTTGCCCTAGTGGGCTAGGGACACCAACTGGTCGGGTCCGGGCTAGTGTTAGATCACTGTGTCAAGTTAACCTGTGTGTGCCTTATGCTCAGTGTCTAGAACGGTGGTTTAGGGATTCAATCCCGAAGGGCTTGTGTGCTGGTCCGCCTACCTGGCCAATCTCTGATTGGTGTCTAGGATTGGCAATCAGGGACCTAACACTCTCCTTACACCTGCCTGGCTAAGTACAGGGTTACTATAGGCTAGTTTGCCACCCTGATTGAGCATCTCGTTTGGACTCTAGGTCTAGTCAGTTATAGTCGGTCTGATCGAGTCTTGCATGAGCACTAGATCAGGAGTTTCATATCACCCACCTCCTTCACAAATGTCTGAACCCATGGAAAATTTACAAGCCCAAATAAAAGCCCTAGCTGATCAAATGGCCCAGATGACTACCCAGATGACCCAGTTAACTCAGTCTCGTATTCAAGCCAATGATAGAATTGACCATCTTGCCAATAGGTTTGATCAGTTAAAAGTCCGGGTAGGGACCCCAAGAAAAACGCATGGGTCACAGTCTGAGCCAGATCCTGATTCCCCTCAACCTAGGAGGACCCCAAACCTTGATCTATACCATGAGGTCGAACCTAGGAGAGCCCCTTATCCTGACCCGTACTACAATCCTCAACCTAGGAGGACCCCAAACCCTGATCCATACCTTGAGGCTGAACCTAGGAGAGCCCATCGTCATGATCCAATCCCTAAGGTTAGTCCTAGAAGACCCAATCAGGATTTTATAGACCAGGAAGATAGATCCTATTTACCCTCTCCCTACAAGCCTAGTATACCTACAACCTATAGATCTTATGACTCTAAATCCTATGAACCTAGAACCTATGAATCCATAACCTATGAACCTAGATCCTATGACTCTAGATCCCATGATCATAGATCCTATGCACCCACATCCTATGAGCCTAGAGAACCCATAACCCCTAAGTATCAGCCTAGTACTAGTCATGCTTCCCCTAGTCAACTTGAACCCCATAGGATTAGTATCCCTAAATATGAACCCAATAGTGAGCCACTACCTCTTATACAACCTGAACCTACTAGGAGTAGTACCCATAATCAGAGACCAGAACCTAACCAATTTCCTGCTAGCCGACCTTCTCCAACCATTCCTTAGATTCACAAGGCTTACATTAACGCGGAAGTGTATGAAGCTGATGTGAGCCTAGTGGATGAGTATGAGGGAGAAGAGGAGACACCTTTAGTAGACCTAGAATTAGCTGACCCAGTAGATACCCAGGTAGAAACCAACCCAAAGCTAGTTGACCTTGACCATATCCAACCTAAAGCTATAATGGAAGAACAAATAGAGGAAGAGAACCTAGGTACTGCTACTAGAGCCTTACCTGAGGAAACCATAGAGGAGAGCCAAATTATAGAGTCTAGTCCTAAAATACAAGAACCAGAAGAATTTATTAAGGACCTGATCTCTTTGAATCAGTACCCTCAGGATGAGTCTCCTCCTATAGTTCCCATTAAGGACCTCTTTCCTGAGATTAATAACCCATCCTTCCATTATACAAACCCCTTAGATATATCGCAACCCCATAAGGTTAACCTCATTAGTCTAGGATTAGTCCCTGACATGCCTTCTTTGATTCTACTTTATCCAACTAACCCAGAATCTTTTTCTCCACCCTACCAGAGTAATTCTGAACCCACTTCCTATTTTCTACCCTTTCCTGAGTTTTCTCATGTGTCTAGAACTATTAGGTTACATTTTGTTGAGGTTACTAGGTTGCAAGGATCCATAGAGCCCATCCCATTTGCTACCTACTTTTGGCAGACCCTCTGGCACTTATTAGGAGTTACTAGCAAATTTTTTTTTGCATGTCATCCATCAACCACGACTCATGCCCCCATGCCCAAGTGGTAGTTAAGACCTAATAAACCTCTTTAGTCGAGTCTGCTAGGTGTAGGTTTGAGTCATTTGCATCATCTTGTTAGGAGTCTGCATGTGCCTAGCATGTTCACCACCCGCACTAATGTTAAAACAACTGGCTAATTCCCGAAGATGGATCAAAAAATTTGATGTAGTGGATTTTATCTTGGTTAGGCTTAGGCCTAAAAGAAGCTTCATGCTCGCAGAGCCGGACCTTTTAAAGTGATAGAGAAGGTTGGATCAAATGCCTAGGTGTTAGACTTGCCTTCAGATTTGGGCATTAGTTCTACCTTCAATATTACAGACCTGGTTGAGTATAGGAAACCGGCAGCGCTACCTAGTGAGGCCTTTGGACCTATTCCTTTTCATTGTGAGTGACCCTAACCTAGAGTGTCCACAAACAAATTTGGCCTGAGAGAGGAGAATGGATCGAGCGTATCCTGGACAATCAAGCCATCACGACCCAGGGCCATGACTATCAATGCTTCCTGGTCTGATGGCAAGGCCGGCCAGAGTCGGACGATTCGTGGATTTCTCGAGAGGACTTGCAACGCCTCAACCCAGACCTTCTCGAGAGATATGTGAGCCAGTCTGACCTTCACTCGACAGGGTCGAGTTCCTCCCACCCCGGGAGAATTGGTGGGGACACCTGAGGCACCAGAATAAGACAGGCTTTTTCAACCCTCTGTAAATTGATCAATAATTTATGAGTCCATCTGTAATAAGGGCTTAGCTCATATAAGTCCATTTTAGTTGTTATTTGAGTATTTTTAGTTGTTATTTCAGTTCTGTACTAGTCAGCTCATGTTGAGCTAGTTCAGTCCAATGCTAGTCAGCTCATGTTGAGCTAATTTTATTTTTTTGAGTCCTGTCCAAGCATACTGAAGACCCAAGACTATATCATACAAGTGAAGACCAAGTCCAACTAGATTGAAGACATGGAAGTATAGCACAAGTCCAACCCAGCTTGAAGATTTGAAGACCCCAGGAGGAAAATTCAGAAATCCCTGATTTCTTGCAGATGCCCTCCAGATACCCAGATTCCCTTCCAGACCAAAGTATATTCATAGATAAGGGCATCCATGATTCCAGAGGTCCATCTACATCCTAGCCCAAAAAAATCAAGCCCAGGTGCCAAGCCCAAGCCCCTAAGAAGCAAGATACCAGGGAATATTCCTGCTACCTGGCTACCAGGCCACCCCAGCTTCCAGAGGCCCAAACCCATGCACCCGAGCCCCTTTGGGCCGGCCTTTTGCTGCTCCTAGAATCCCAACACGCCCCCCTAGGCATCCTTGGAGTCTTGACCAAGTCAAGAAAATTTTTAGGGATTTTTCTACCTAATATTTCCTTATTTTTTAGCTAGGGTTTGAGAGGGAAAATGATTCTTATGTAAAGACTTATGTACCCTTACTTGGAGCCCAAGGTTAAGGGTCTATTTAAGGGACCCTAGCCTCTTGTATGAGGATAATTTTTGATGAATGAAAACCTTGAGTTCTTCTATTGAGTGGTGTGATACCCTGCTGTGTGCATAAAGGAGTTTGTGAGAGTTCTTCTTCCCGGTGTTTGCAATCATCTTCCTGCTGCCAACAAACCCTCCAGATCCCTGGACGCCCACTCCAAAAGAAGCCTTCCCTTGCTATTTTTACTTTGTTTTCTTGTTCCTTTGTGAGATTTCTAACCCCTGACAGGTCGTTTGCTGGTCCCTGAGTTCCTACGAATCCAACGACTCCAGCTAAGCCTCAATCGGATCACCGAGCAGAAAGTCGGGTATCCGCGGGTCTTTGGCTTGGTTTTCCAGGCCGCATCCATCGAGGAACGAGAGACCCCTTCGCTACGATCTTCACAGACGTTGTCAGGTACACCCCTCTACCTCCAGTAGTTTTATTGTAGGAGAACTTGCCCTAACCGAGGCTTCTCAGCCCCGGCGGTCCTTCTTTGCTACTTTTCTAGGTCCTAATCTGCATGCTGATCTTCAAAAATTCATACAAAATTCCCTACAAATAATTTTGATCTAAAATTTGGGAATTAATCACCTAACTCAACATGTAAAACATACAAAAAAAAACTGCATGCATATTAGTTCCCCATCACAAAGTGTTATGAAGAAGAGACTATTGAAGCTTCGGATTTATGGTCAAACAATGTTTTAGAAGTGGCCGACCCTTATGCCAAGCCGACCCATCTCTCAATGCATATTCATAATTTGTTCTAGATTTGACTTGATCATTGGGACACTCTTGAAGGTGGCCGATCCTTATGCCGAGCTGACACATCTTTCTATGCATTTTCATAGTCTTTTAGATATAGATTTGATCATCGGAGGATCCTTATCGGAGCCAATCCTGGCTAGGAACTTTGTTTTGAAAATCTCTCCAACAGTGACTTTGATTAGTCACTTGCTTCTCTGATCTTAAGCTAGAATATATAACAACACAAATATTGAGATGATTGTCTAAAGCAAAAAGCTCAAAATGGCTAATTATAGCACAATCGCAAGAAAAAATGAAGACAATATTGGAAAAGGAAATTTGATGGGGATATCAGGTTAACCCTAGTTCACTATGGGTCCTTGAGTTTTGAGTCCCTTAGCCATGATTCAAATTTTATCTCTGAGTCCAATAATATGGCTGTGTTAGCCGTTTGAGTCATGTATTTGGGTATTGAGTTTTGTTTTTCAGACCTTGTTACACTTGAGTCCTGTATTTAGAGTCGACTCACACCATTAGGATTTATGATTCAAGTTTTCGATTATGATTAGCTCAATTGAGCTTAGTTGTTCAAGTCAGCTCATTGTGAGTATATAGTTATTTTGGTCTTGATATATCATTTTGGGTCTTGTGTCAATTTAAGTTATGTAGTTTTGTTCAAGTCCTATATTGAGTCTAGTCTAGTTAAGTTGAAGTGAGTCTTGTAATAAGTTGAGCATTTCAACCAACCCAATTGAGTCCTGTAAGTCATGTCTAGTACAAGTCTAGTTTTATACAAGAGGAGGAGCACCAGCCTCAAAGTAGAAGCCCATGAAGCCCTTCCAGCATGAAGATTTCAGATGCCACCCAGTAATATTCCTCTTCCAGGCACCCCAACCTAGAAGTTCTCTCAATCCCAAGAGCCCATGGTGCCCCAGGCCTTCCCAAGTCCATATTAAAGATAGAGCCCAGGATTTCCAACCCACTAGGGGACATGCACCAAAGCCCATGCGCCAAGTTTTCTTGATGGCCGCCCAAGCCCAATTGGAGATGCCCTTTGCTGCACAAGGTTCAAGCCCAAATCCAAATAGGTGCCCAAGCCCAAGAGGGAGCACCTTGACCAAGTCAAAGAAGGAGAGGAGTCCATTTCAAACAAGGAGATTATATTTATTTTCTACTCAAATTGTATACTCCTAGTTCTAAGCAACCTTGTAATCCTTCTCCCAATTAATTTTGTAATTCTATCCTAACAAGGAGAGGATATGGGAACATCTATAAATACCCCACCCCCTCTTCTATGTTTTGATGCTATTGAATATGAAGATTTTTCTGAGTTCTTCTCAACTTTATGTGTGAATTATGTGTGAATTTTTTGTATGATTAAGAATATTTGTGTGATCCCTCAGGGTTTCTATGTGATCCCTGCACCCTGCCTCCAAGCCACCAGCCTTCTTCATCACTTGGCTGCCTTTCTCAAACCTCTTCCCCTTCTTCTTCTTTCATCTATCTAGCCTACGTTCCTTATTTTTCTAACCATTGTTAGGTGATTTGCAAGTCCCTCAGAATTCACCAATCCAAGGATTCCATCTGATCAGCTTTCGGGCCACCGGATTGAAAGCCGTGAATCCGTAAGATCGATGCTTTGTTTTCCGGGCCGCATCCAAGAGCGTAGAGCGAACTCTTCATGGATCGATCTTCAAAACTCTGCTAGGTACACCCCTAGACTCCTTTAGTAGCAGTATTGCAGAAGAGCTAGTCCTAACCAGGGCTTTTTAACCTTGACGGTCCTGTTTCTTCACTTTTAGGATTTATTTCTGTATGCTTGTGCTTTTGAATTTTCCTAGAATTACTTACTTAGTTTCTTGGCTTGAAATTTGGGATACAAACTCCTAACTTAATGGCTAATAATAGAAAAATAATTGGCATGTATAAATAGTCCCGCATCATTTGGTATCATAACATGTTTAGGGCTAGTTTTTGTATCCCATAATTCTTATACATGGTCTATTGTATTTACAGTTTCTGCATGTAGGTAGATCATAAAATCCTGATTCTTATTTTGCTGAAAATATTTATCAAAAACTCTTCATGATTTATTTCAGTCTAAAGAGTTTTTGCACACCTATTTTCTATCCTAAAAAAATTTTGCATCCCGTTATCTGCATTAGGGGTCTAAGTTTTAGTCTAGTTCATCATCTTAAAAAATTTATTTTTTGTTTAAATTTGCATGGAATACTCTTTGTTTAGTCTTGATAACTTTCATAACTTTTAATTATTTTTACATAAACAAAAAATTATAAAAGAATATGCATCTTAGAAACCCTAATAGAAATCCTGAACTTCTGCACACAGTTTGAAAATCCTAGTTTTTGCATCATCATTCAAATTTTTCTTTGCATAAAATTTAGTAGGGATCATCTACACTGTTCGTCCTCTGTCCTGAAGTTTTTTTGATTTTTTTATGTATCAAAAACCATACCAAATTTTGCTTCCAAATAAATCCTAATTTCAGTTCTACATACTTGACTAAACCAAATATAATCAACTTCCAAACCCTACCTCATCCAAGCCCAAATTTTGTTTGATAACTTAACTAACTTAAACTTAATTTGCCACCTCATAAAAGACAAAAAAATATATTTTTTTTAATTGTTATTAGAGTGCATTAGGGTTCATTGAGTGTCATCATCTCATTCAATCAATTTAAGGATAATTTTCTATCTTAGATCAGGGCAGGATTTCATCACCTGTCTTGGGCCCAAAACAACCACCCAGCATCATAACCCAAGCCTTAACTAAAATCAATTAGCAACCTAATTGCTCTAATGAGCTTAGGAACATGGACAGGTTGGGTCCGAATTATGTGGGCCAACTAGTGCACTTAATTCCTTAGCTATTACTGAAAACTGGTATCTAAGGCTAGAGGTCCAGAGGCCAATGCCCTAAATGGACTGGTAGTTACTTAATTAGGACCCTGTCATAGGTAGGGGGAGCCTCCCACCACCCCACCTCTTACCTGGCTAGTGAAAGGATTAGCTGTTGAGTTAAGTGTAAGTTGAGTAGACCCATTCAATTTTGGCTCTAGGTCTAGCAAGCTGTAGTACATGTTAACCATTGTGTGCTTGATTGCATCATAATCCTTGTATGCTTGATTGCATAACCTTCATATTAGGAGTCTAACCCTATCAGTAGTCTAAACCCCAACCCAGTTCAACCATGGAGCCCAATCTTGAAACTCTCATGAAGACCATGAGTGACCGGGTGATTTCTCAATTAACCACCCAGATGAACCAAATGACTACCCAATTGGTCACTCAGATGGACCAGATGATCCATAGGTTTGATCCGATAGATGATCAGCTAGGAACCTTAAAAGAAACTTGTAGGATCCATACTAGACCCAAACTTGAGTCACCTTTGCCCACACCTCTAACCCTAGGAGAGCCCAATACTCTGACCCATACTAGGAGCCTAATCATGATTTCTTTGACCAAGATAAGAGAGCCACTAGGTACATTGTATTAGAAGTATATAAATTTGGTGGTGATCCTAAGTTTGAGGATTATCTTAAGTGGGAAAAAGATATGGATCTATATTTTGAAAGTCATAATGGTTTCTATTCTGAAAGAGGTCAGTTCATATTTGTCAAACATAAGTTAGTTCGCCAGGCTAGGATATAATGGAATGAATTTGAGAGAATGGCTAGACTAGAAGGAACACTTGCCAAACCTAAGTTAGTTCGCCAAGCTAAGATATAATGGAATGAAGTTGAGAGAATGGCTAGACTAGAAGGAACACCCATAACTACCTGGAGAGCCATGAAGAACAAACTTAGAGAAGCCTATGCACCCAGATCCTATGCACCCAGATCCTATGACCCTAGATCCTATGATCCTAGATCCTATGACTCTAGATCCTATGATCCTAGATCCTATGGCTCTAGAACCTATGAGCCCATATCCCATGATCCCAGTAGACACATGACCCATAGAGCTGAACCCTTGTCCTATGAGCCTAAGGAACCCATAACCCTTAGATATGAGCTTAGTATTAGTCCACTACCCCTTAATCGACCCACCGTTACTATCCCAATCATTAGTCAATTTTCTCTTAGTCAACCTCCTCCTCCTACCACCCCACTGGTTCACAAGAATGACATTGAAGAGGAAGTGTATGAAGCTGATGAGAGCTTAGTAGATGAGTATGAGAAAGAAGAAATACCTATAGAAGACCTAGAATTAGTTGACCTAGTAGAAACCTAGGTATTAGTCAACCTAAAATTAGTTGACCCTGACCATGTCCAAGTAGAAACCAACCCAGAATTAGTTGACCATGTAGATACCCAGATAGAAGCTAACCCAAGGTTAGTTGACCCTGAGCCTACCCAAACTGAAGCTATAGTGAAAGAGCAGTTAGAGGATGAGAAACCTGACCCTACTATTAGACTCTTACCTAAGGAGCCACTAGAAGAAAGCCCAATTATAGAGCTTGGTCCTGAGATCCAAGAATCAGAAGAATTTATTAAGGACTTGATCTCTTTAAATCAGTACCCTTAGGATGAAGTCACTCCTTTGACTCCAATTGATCTCTTCCCTGAGATTAGTGACCCATCCTTTCATAAGATAGACTCTGTAAATAGACATCAATCCCATAAGGTCAACCTCATTAGTCTAGGATTAGTCCCTGACATCACTTCTTATATCCAACTTTATCCAACTAACCCTGAACCTTTTTCCCTACCCTACCAAACTAATCCTGAACCCACCTCTTATTTTTTGTCATTTCTCAAAACCTCCAGCATTTCTAGGATCATTAGATTATATTTTGTTGAGATTAGCGTACTGCATACATTCATTGCGCATGTTAGGTTTGCATCTTAGTATATGGTATTTACTAGAAGTTCATTGTAACATGTGCATGTCAAATCAGGGTCAAACCTAGAGAGCCTATAGTCTGTTAGGTTTAGGCACAGAAGAGTCCAATTAAGTTCCTCTTAATAGGAATGCATAGTTGAGTCTACATTTTTGTTAGGTGTCAGTACAAGTCAGGTGCATCATCCGCATTAAGTATTAATTTTAAAACAAACTAGCTAATTCTCAAAAGAGAGCCAAGAAATTTAATGTAGGAAATTCTGTTAAGAAGCTTCATGCTCATGGAGTTGGACCCTTTAGAGTGATAGAGATGGTAGGACCCAATTCCTATATGCTAGATCTACCCTCGGATTTTGACATTAGCTCTACCTTCAATATCGTGGACTTGGTTGAGTATAGGAAACTGGCAGTGATTCCTAGTGAGGTTTTGGGACCTACTCCATCCTTTGAGAGTGAACCTAACCCAGTGTGTCCACCTATAAATTGGCCTGAGAGAGGAATATGGATCGAGCATATCCTGGATGATCAAGCTATCACGACCCGGGGCTGCAGCTATCAACACTCCTGGTCCGTTGGCAAGGTCAATCATAATCGGACAACTCGTGGATTACTCGAGAGGACTTGTAGTGCCTCAACCCAAACCTCCTTAAGTGATACTAGAGCCAGAGTGACCCTTCATCGATGGAGTCGAGTTTCTCCCATCCCAGAAGAATTGATGGGAACATCAGGTCAATCAAAGTTTATTATGGGTCCCAGAGTTTTGAGTCCCATAGTCATGATTCAAATTTTATCTTTGAGTTCAATAATCTGGCTGTGTTAGCTGTTTGAGTCCTGTATTCAGGCCTTGAGTTTTATTTTTCAGGCCTTGTTATACTTGAGTCCTTTATTTAGAGTCAACTCACACCATTAGGATTAATGAGTCAAGTTTTGGGTTATGATCAGCTCAGTTGAGCTTAGTTGTTTAAGTCAGCTCATTGTAAGTCTATAGTTATTTTGATCATGATATGTCATTTTAGGTCTTGTGTCAATTTGAGTCCTATAGTTTTGTTCAAGTCCTATATTGAGTCTAGTCCAATTAAGTTGAAGTGAGTCCTGTAATAAGTTGAGCATTTCAACCAATCCAATTGAGTCTTGTAAGTCCTGTCCAATACTAGTCCAGTTTTATACAAGAGGAAGAGCACCAGCCTCAAAGTAGAAGCCCATGAAGGCCTTCCAGCATGAAGATTCCAGATGCCACCCAGGAATATTCCTCTTCCAGGTGCCCTAGCCCAGAAGTTCTCTCAATCCTAAGAGCCCATGATGCCCTAGGCCTTCCCAAGTCCACATTAAAGATGGAGTCCAGGATTTCTAGCCCACCAGGGGACATGCACCAAAGCCCATGCGCCAAGTTTTCTTGATGGCCACCCAAGCCCAATTGGAGATGCCCTTTGCTGCCCAAGGTTCAAGCCCAAATCCAAAAAGGCGCCCAAGCCCAACAAGGAGCCCCTTGACCAAGTCAAAGAAGGAGAGGAGTCCATTTCAAACAAGGAGATTGTATTTATTTTCCACTCAAATTGTATACTCCTAGTTCTAAGCAACCTTGTAATCCTTCTTCCAATTAATTTTGTAATTCTATCCTAACAAGGAGAGGACATGGGAACATCTATAAAGACCCCACCCCCTCTAGTATGTTTCGATGCTATTAAATATGAAAAATTTCTTGAGTTCTTCTCAACTTTATGTATGAATTATGTGTGAGTTTTTTATGTGATTAAGGATATCTGTGTGATCCCTCAAGATTTCTGTGTGATCCTTGTGCCCTGCCTCCAAGCCACCAGCCTTCTTCATCATTGGCCGCCTTTCTCAAACCTCTTCCCCTTCTTCTTCTTTCAGCTATCTAGCCTACCTTTCCTTATTTTTCTAACCATTGTTAGGTGATTTGCAGGTCCCTCAGAGTTCACGAATCCAAGGATTCCATCTGACCAGCTTTCGGGCTACCGAATTGAAAGCGTGAATCCGTAGGGTCGATAGCTTTATTTTCCAGGACGCATTCGGGAGCATAAAGCGAACTCTTCATGGATTGATCTTCAAAACTCTGCCAGGTACACTTCTTAGACTCCTCTGGTAGTGGTATTATAGAAGAGCTAGTTCTAACCAAGGCTTCTTAGCCTAGGCGATCCTGTTTGTTCACTTTTAGAGTTTATTTCTGCATGCCTGTGCTTCTGAATTTTCCTAAAATTACTTAGTTTTTTGGCTTGAAATTTGGGATACAAACTTCTAACTTAATGCCTAATAACAAAAAAATAATTGGCATGCATAAATAGTCCCACATCAGAAATACTTTCATTAATATGAGCATGACAAGGAATTCTTACAAAAGGTGAGCTTAGTCCGAATAAGAGAAAGTTACAAAAACAAAAATAAAATATAAGCTTGTTCTTCAGTATTGATAACTTCCTCAACTCAAGTTTGATGAGGTCTGCTCTTCACTGGAGAAGCTCAACAAGAAGAGTGCAAATGTTAAAGAATATATAGGAGAATGTCCGCAAAACTCATTTGGCTTTGGGATTGGCTAGTTCTCCGGTATTGTTAATTTTGAGAACACCAATTTCTCCAACTATCACTATTGTTAGCCTTAAGGTAGTAGGATTGTCTGTTTTCTCTTTGGCAATCCCTTGGATTCTTCATCAACAATAGTCTTGCTTAGATCTAGTTGTGGATAGACCTGAGCAACCTTTTCTTTGTAGTCAATGAACCTGAACTAGTACACTTCTACCAAGACTTCAGCGGGTTCTTGCATGAAATCTTAAGACTCCTTGTATTTCTTGATCGCCTGGGCTAAGGCCCTTCTTTAGATAGCATTCCGAATATATTCAACTAGTAGCCTCATACTTGTAAGAACTAAGAGAGTGACTTCAAAACTAAATGAAGATACAAGGCCAAAGGAGCTTCTAAGAAAGCTATTGTAAAATTAGAAATTCTAATAGTTGTTTAGTGGAAGGAAATGGAGAAATGAAATGGCCAACCTAAGTTGTTAGAAGTCTTGGGAGCTAAAGAAGTGGCTGAGACTTTGAAAGATATTCAACTATTGGGCTCAGGAGTGGGGTTTAACTATTGCAACAACTAGATTCTTGGCCTCGAAAGATATTCAACTTGATGACTAAGTCAAAGACCACAAAATGAAGGCTGAGGCAGGAATGCCATCATGAGCCAAGGCATTGGCCGAGGCATGTGTGCCATTATAGGCCAAGGCATGTATGCTACTATGGTCTGAGGCACCAAGGCATAAATGCCATCATGATCTGAGGTGTCCAAATAAGAGGTGTAAAGAAATGGAAAGCAGCTATATCCGGACATATAATAATATAAAACAGTTATTCGAAGTTTATCCTAACTAAAAACATTTATTCTAACAGAAAGAGGTTATTTTAACCTTATTCAAACCAAAAATGGTTATCTTCAAACTCTATAAATAGATAAGTGGAGGCTTTCCAAAGGTAAGACCCTGATACTGGCACTCACACTCACCAAATTCTTGACAATCTAAGCATTGATGGATCTCTCACCGGAAAATCTTTGGTCAAGCAGGACTTTCTTGCAGGAAGTGTAGAGTGCCACCTAGGAGTAAGACCATGCCTTGCTAGAAAAGCTTGCAAGGGCTACTGAGCATCGCAAAGAGATAAACTAAGGATTTGGCTGCAACAAATTGGCATGCTAGGTAGGGGAAGAATTTAGGAGTTGAGAGGATCATGGCAAGAACTAGAGCCCAGAACATCCCCACTAGCAACACTAGAGATCTTGCCATGAAGGATGCCCTAGTTAGGCAATCAAGCCTAGTGCTCCTCAACCAGCAAACCAGCAACACCTGCTTGCCATCCTAGTATAGAAGGTACAAACACTGACCATAGCGGTGCAAGGCTTGCAACAAGCAACCACAAACCAACAATCGATTATGGCAAATCAACAACAATCAGAGGCTTCCACTGCCCCAGCTACCACCTCCTATGGCTAGCACCCTTGACCTAGCCAGCGGACTCCTAGGTGATCTCCGCACCAATGATTCCTACCGGTAGCGATCGCTATAACTGCGACATGCAAGTCTCAAACATGAGGATCTGTGATAAGGAAGAGAGAGAAGGCAAGAAAAATGCCCCTGTTCCTCGTCCAAATCCTTCTGGGAGGGATCAACTTATGAACTTCCTCGGCAACTTGTTAATCATCGATGGTTCGATGACTATGATAACAAATTGCAGGAGATCAACTGATGACTTGCGGACCTCTAGGGAGGAAGTAGAGATTCGATGGAGTTCAACACCCATCCTCTTTTCTCTCAACGAATAATGGAGCTAATTCCCACTCAATTCAAGATGCCTCAATTGGAGCCGTATAATGGCACAACTAAACCACTGGACCACTTGAAGAACTACAAAGCTCTTATGATGATTCAAGGCATCATAGATGCCCTACTTTGCTTGGCCTTCCCAGCCACTCTATCGAAAACTATTCGAGTCTGGAACTCCAGACTTGAGCCAAGGAGTATCAACTCCTTCAAGCAGTTGGGGAAAAATTTGTGGCTTATTTCAATGCCAGTAGGAGGTTGCCATAGAATCTTGAGAGCCTCTTCTCCATCCGTCAACAAGATAGGGAGTCATTGATGGGTTACATAGCTCACTTCAAAGCAACCACACAAAAGATCTACCACTTGGATGAATATGTGGCCATGTTGGCTATGAAGCGAAGGCTGCAATCCTCCCGACTTACTTTTTCAGTGGACAAGACATTTTCTAAGTCTTATTCGGAACTCTTAACATACGTTTAGTAGTACATATGTCCAGGTGCTGTTAATCGACGTGAAGCCGAAGGAAAGTCCAAAAAGAAGCAGGCCCACAAAGGATTGGGCTAGAGCCAAACTAAGAAACATGACTCTTCACGATGACAAAGTCTAAGGCTAAAGGGACCAGCAGACAAATATGCCATCTATACCCCTTTCAGCCCCTAAAACCAAAATCCTAATGGAGATTGAGGGGGAGAAGTATCTGAAGAGGCCTTGCCTGATGAAAGCTCCACCGCTTCACGGGATATGAGCAAGTATTGTCGATTTCACTGGACCATGACCATGACATCAAGGATTGTATCTAATTGAAGGATGAGAACGAGGATCTCATTCAGTGGGGCTACCTCAAGAAGTATGTCCGTGGTAGAGAAGCTCAGCCTCATACCTAGATGCCAGATTGACAACAAGTCAAAGGAGAGGCCAATAATAAGTTAAGTGCTGGGGTGGTTAGTATGAGGTTAGTATGATTTCCAGAGGCATGCCATCTAGGGGATAGAATATGAAGAAGATTTTTCCAAAAGACAAAAGATCAACAATGTAATCTCATTTTCTGATGATAATTTGGTAAGAGTGCAAACTCTCTATGATGACGTTGTTGTTGTATCTATGACAATAGCTAACTATGATGTAAAATGAGTGCTGGTCAATAATGGAAGCTCTACAATCAAGGATTAAGGTCCCGACAGGATGTCCCGTGGGATATTAGGATGGGATACAATCCCATATGTTGGGACAGGACATCCCGCCAGCATCCTAATCAGGACATCTTGGAATATCCTCTATCCTAAGTGTCGAGACAGGATGGGATGCAAGTGCATCCTATTCCATGAAAAAATCAGAATAGCCCCATCTCACAGGATTTAAAACCTTGCTACATATATCTTGTTTTATGATGCTTTATCTAGGATGAAATTATCTAGATGACCAATTGGGAAGAATTATGACTTGAATCGGATTCTTTGGAAACTTAGTCAAAGTTGAAGGCAAGATCACTCTTCTTGTCATAACAGAAAGGCCACCGTGACAAAGTACCATCCAACTCACATTCATGATTGTTTGGATACCTTCAACATACACTACCATCCTATAACGACCAGGAATGAATCTATTGTAGGTGTTGTCTTAACTTGTCATCTTGTCTGGTTCCCTACAAGGAATAGAATCAAAGAAATGCAAGATTAGCAGCTATCCCGACAATGTTTCGTGGTTGCTGCCAAAGTGCAAAAAATTGATGAGACACCTACGACCGATCAACTAAATCAAAGAGAGACTAAAAAGAGAGGTGAGCCAGCCAAGCAATTGATCTCTTTCCCATTGAAGGAAGAGGATCCATCAAGAGTAGTGCATCTTGGAGCTCTCTTATCTAATGAACAAAGAAGCCGGTTAGTAGAATTCTTACAAAATGCTGACATCTTTGCTTGTTTGGCATCAGACATGCTAAGGATTTTATTAGAAGTAATCATTCATAAATTAAATATTGATCAAAAACACGAACTAATCTGACAAAAAAAAAAATTATCCCTAAAAGGCAAAAAAGCTATCAATGAGGAATTTTTCCCAATCTTTGGATGTGTGGGATGGCAAGTTTTTTTCTTTTTTTTGTTGCACAAAATCATGCCTAAGAGCTCCTTTAATTGTGCACTCAAGAGTCCTAAAAAAAGACTAAATTTTTGGATGTTAACATGAGAGAGTCCCAGTCCAACTGGGACTCCTTTGTGCACCAAAAAATCTAGCACCCTACATTTTATTCGCGTTAACAGGGATTAGGGTGTGACAAGGGGAGTCCTTTTAGAAGTTTTTAGGAGCCAATCAATTGACTTAATGCTTAACCCTAGGAGAGAGAGAGTCCCAGTCCAACTGGGACTTCTCCTATTGGTGCCAATGCTTAGCACCCACTCCTTATTTTTCACATAAAAGTCATATATGACGTGAGAGATCTAGAGGAGTCCTATAGATGAATCACTTCTTTGACCAATCAAACCCTACGGCACGAAGACTCCTTCATTAGGTTATCATATAATCCAAATTAGCTTGATCAAATCAAACACAAATTCAGCCAAACTGAATCCAATTCAATTTGGCTTAATCTTAGCCCCAATTCAATCAAATCAAATTAATTAATCATAAAACAATTGCATATTAATCCTCCTATGAACTCACTAACTATTAGCAAGTTCTCTCTCTTGCAACTTTTGCATTTAAGATCTTATTTTCAATCACATTGATAATTAAATCCTAAGGCAATTTATAATCGCAATTCAACCATCCAATTAATTACAGCCTCTTATATGTGTACCCCATAGATTCTATTCTATATGGTAGTAAGATATATTAGGATCTCTATCCATAATGTTATTGACACTCCTCTCAAAAGGCTGGAACAGTTCCAACTCATCTAATGAAAATTATTGACTATTAAGACTATTGTGACAACTAGATTTATAGCCTCTTAAGATATTTGACTTGATGACTAAGTTAGAGACCACAAAATGATGGTTAAGGCATGAACACCATTATGAGCCGAGGTGCTTGTCGAGGCATACATGTCATTATAGGCCAAGGCATGTATGCTACTATGATCCGACTTACCAAGGCATAAAATGCCATCATAATCCGAACCGCCCAAATAAGAGGCATAAAGAAATAGAAAGCAATTATATCCAAACATGATAATAGAAAATGGTTATCCAAAGTTTATCCTAACTAAAAGCAATTATCCCAATGGAAGGAGGTTATTTTAACCTTATCTAAATTGAAAATAGTTATCTTCAAACCAAGAAATATTGAATCGATACTAGATCCCATATCGATCACTGACCGGTATGGTATGGTACTGTACCATACCGTACCATACTAGGCCCATGAAGTTAAGAAAAATTAATATTCCTTGATTGTTTGATCTAAATCGGACCTAAACTAAATCCGAACATGCCCGAATTCAGCCCGAACCGGACTAAACTGGGCAAAAGCATCAATAAGGTACCTACCATATCGTTATAGGATTTTTTGAATAGTCCAAGATTCTGGACCATTTGTCATAGTTGAACTATGCCGGCTCTTTGCCGGTCTGGTATGGTACATCATTAACCAGGGATTCAAGATGGTACCAAGAACCATGCTTCAAACTCTATAAATAGGTAAGAGGGGGCTTTCTAAAGGTAAGATGCTAATACTATAATTCACACTCACCACTCTCCTCAGTTCAGTGTTGTCCAAATTCTTGACTAACTTGAGCATCAAAGGATCCTGCAGCATATAAGACCACACCTTCAGTCAAGCAGGACTTTTCTTATAGGAAGTGCAGAGCTCCACTTGGGAGTAAGACCCCACCTTGCCAAAAAAGCTTGCAAGGGCCACCAAGCATCGCCAAGAGACAAACCAGGGATTTGGTTGCAACAAAAACAATTCTCATGAGTCCTATAATCTACCAGTGATACCTAGCAGTATATAACAGCAATCCAGCATAATAGAAAAGATGAACCTCTAAGGATAATTACCGTATGATAGTCCTGATAAGATAGAGGTTATGAAATTTCTCATCAAACCCTATCGTCTATCATATGTTAGAATCATTTAGCTTGAGTTCATAATGTAAAATCTTGCAAAAACTCTTTTCCATTTTTCACATTATCTAGCTAATGATTTTTTGAACTCGGTCTTACAAATTACATAGCTTTAACTTCCTTATCTACCAAGGATGATAGATTTCATATAAGTGCATACTACTCCTACAATGAACCTACCGTAGCCAACATATATCGCAAGGATCAAAATAGCTAGGAAACCAAGTATATATGTAGTCAAACTATAGCAACCCTATTGTGAATAGCCGAGGCATCGTAGGTCTAAGAACCAGTCACACTATTGTAGCATTGAACAAGTCACTGACAAGTGGAAGACATCCAAGTGACTTCTTGTACTAGTCACACTTCGTGCCCTTATTCTTAACAACTTATACTCTCGTTCCAATATCCCTATGCTGTAGACCAAGAAAGGAGAGCGATATCAACCCCATTATGAATAGCCAAGACATTGCAGGTCACACTACTGCAATATCAAGCAAGTTACTTATGAGTAGACATCCAAGTGACTTCTCGTACTAGTCACACTCGGTATCCTTGTTCTTAATAAATACATGCACTCTCGCTTCACCATCCCTATACTGTAGGCTTAAAACTTGTCTACCCGAAAGGAGAGCGATTCGTGCACCAATCTCGTCGAATCAATCACCATCATCATGATGATCCATCGATCGAAAGCAATTCAGGAATTAATCATCAATGATACATGGCTCTAGTTCTCAACTCTTGATATTGTGTCATCATCTTATGAATTCCTCGAATGATTCATGGGCATATATCAACATGAATGGAATAAATAATCCAATTTCATTAACAATAAAGAATATCAAATACAAAATTATCCTAGAATGGAAACATGTGTTTTCCAGATTGGCTTCCAGGGCATATATTTTAACAAGTTGATGCTTCTGATCAAAGGTGCATAACACTATGTACATTCTCAGATTGATGAAGGAGGTTATTGATTGGATAGGAGAAAAATATTGCATAAGTCAACACTAATAATGGACCATAATACAATGCCTCGAGAAGATCTTGATGGAGTAGCGGCCACATTTTCTAGATTCCATGTGCTATATATTGTATCGACCTCATGTTGATAAATATTAGAAAGGTTCATAAGATACAACAAGTAGTGGAGACAGCCTAGTCTATCACTAGACTTATATATGACCGCACATGGATCATATCACTAATGAGATACATAGGGTGAGAGATCTTAAGACTAAGTATGTGGTGCAGGACAAACCTCGATCAAAATTCTTTTAGAAAGGGTGGATCGTTGGTCATTAAGAAATGATCGCTAGGCTAGGTTAGCCCAAACCCAATTAAACCTAAGTAAACTAAAACTAAAAGAGGCTCTGCTTTAAGAAGAGGTTCTGCTCTGAGATCCATGTGGCTCTGAGATCCATGTTTTAATTTTATTCTGCTCTGAAAATCATGCTTCACAAATCTTTGGACTGCTTTGAAATCCATGTACTTTTATGTTCGTGCGATAGTGCTTCTTCTCCATGGACCAATACCAAAAAATAGGGGAGGCTCATAGAGGGATTTCACCGGCATCGGTGCTGGGCAGAGATAGCGGAATGGATGGGACGACGACTAGTGTAGACGGGAAGATGTTGGCATGGAGATCGTCTCGGTCGATCATGGGTTACTCCGATCGAGAGGAAGACAATGGATCGACGAGGGCATGCTCAGCTTAAACAGCGACCAGAGGAGTCTTTTAGGGGAGGGAAAGATGGTGGTGGATGTCGGCCAGCTATGGACAACTTCGGACGGAAGACGGGGTGGCAGCGCATTCCCAGTCGTAGGTGAGGCCGATGGGGATTTCTGCATAGACGGTGGTTGTGATGATGGGTTGGATGATTGGTGGAGGATTGATGAGGTTGGGTGGGGAGGAAGGCGCTATTTCAGTTGGCTGCAAGAGGCGACGTGGGATCGGTTATCGTATGACAGTGATGACTTGAAACAGGGAAGGAAGAAGTAGAGATGGAGAGGGAGATATGGGAAGAAGGAAATGGTTGGGTCTCCCTCACGGAGCTATGATTGATGGTCGGGCCTCACACCCACTCCCTCACGGAGCGACGATTGATGGTCAGGCCTCACCCCTCTCCCTCACGGAGCGACGATTGATGGTCGGGTCTCACACCCTCTCCCTCATGGAGCGACGATCAATCAAATGTAGCCTCCTTTTCTTTTTCCATAATAATCTTCTATTCTTTTATTCAAATCACAAAATACTTTCAATAAACTTCCTAATCGATAGACTCAACAACCGATAAGGATAAATCAACAAATTGATCCTAAAGATAAATCCTAAAATAACTAATCTTCAAACAAACTATCTGATCCTAAAACTCCGAGATATCCCAAATCCCCATACACCCATAAAAATATTACATTTATCTTCATCTGGATGTGCATCAGGATCCATGCTGGGATGTCCTTAAGATCAATGCTGGGTATGTATCAAGATCCATGCTGCATCAAGATCTGTGCTATCGATGTCCTTATCATTCCCATGAGGTGGGGAGAACTTGATTTCGTCGAGTCAGGCTTCAAGTCTTCATCTTATTCATAAACCAAATAAACATGAAATAGATTTTTTTTTTTAAGCCTAGCCTAACCTATGGCTTTGATACCAAAAAATTGATGCGGGACAAATCTCGATCAAAATTATTTTAAGAAGGGTGGATCATTGGTCACTAAGAAATGACTGCTAGGCTAGGTTAGCCCAAACCCAATTAAACCCAAGTAAACTAAAACTAAAAGAGGCTCTACTTTAGGAAGAGGTTCTGCTCTGAGATCCATGTGGCTCTGCGATATGTATTTTAATTTTATTCTGCTCTGAAAACCATGCTTCATAAATCTTTGGACTGCTTTGAAATATGTGCACTTTTACATTCATGCGATGGAGCTTCTTCTCCACAGACCAACACCAAAAAATAGGGGATGCTCCGGAGGGGTTTCACCAACGTCGGTGCTGGGCGGAGATGGCAGAACAGATCGGACGATGGCTGGCATGGATGGGAAGATACCAGCATGGAGATTGTCTCGGCCGATCATGGGTTACTCCGATTGAGAGGAAGATAGCAGATCGACGAGGGCATGCTTGGCTTAAATAGCGACCAGAGGAGTCTTTTGGGGGAGGGAAAGATGGCGGCGGATGTCGGCCGGCTATGGACAACTTCGAGTAGAAGACGGGGTCGTGGAAGTGGCGCGCATGGCTATAGAGGGACGCATCGATTGAAGGCAGGAGCGACAGTCGATGGTCCTGATGATCATGGAGGTTGTGGGTGTCGGATGGAGGCCTCAGAGGGGAGGAAAAGAAGGTTCGATGGTGGCTAGAAGGGACTGGGCTTCTCTCGATCCTGTGGAAGGAGAGGGTAGTAGCACATTCCAGGTCGCTGGTGAGGCCGATGAGAATTTCTGCACAGACGATGGTAGTGATGATGGGTTGGGTGATTGGCGGAAGATTGATGACGTTGGCATGGGGAGGAAGGCACTATTTCGATTGGCTACAAGAGGCGATGTGGGATCGACTGTCGTACGACGGTGATGACTTAAAATAGGGAAGGAAGAAGTAGAGACAAAAAGGGAGATCTGGGAAGAAGGAAATGGTTGGGTCTCTCTCACGGAGAGATGATTGATGGTCGGGCCTCACACCCTCTCCCTCACGGAGCGATGATTGATAGTCGGGCCTCACACCCTCTCCCTCACGGAGCGACGATCAATCAAATGGAGCCTCCTTTTCTTTTTCTATAATAATCTTCCATTCTTTTATTCGAATCACAACATACTTTAAATAAACTTTCTAATCGACAGACTCAACAACTGATAAGGATAAATCAATAAACTGATCCTAAAGATAAATCCTAAAATGACTAATCTTCAAACAAACTATCCGATCCTAAAACTCCGAGATATCCCAAATCCCCGTACACCTATAAAAATATTACATTTATCTTCATCTGGATGTGCATCAAGATCCATGCCAGGATGTCCTCAAGATCAATGCTGGGTATGCATCAAGATCCATGCTGCATTAGGATCTATGCTGTCGATGTCTCCATCAGTATGACATGGTTCGTTATAAACTACATTGCACTTCATTGCCTCCTTGAGAGGAAAGCAAGCCTATGTCAAATGTTTGTTAGTGCCAGGTAGCAAGAGTAAATATGTAAGGGTTGTCACTAAGGAGAGTAATGTCGAGAACTTGGTGACAAGGCATACATTCTAATAATGAGCTAAAAAGATAGTGAAAACTATTAAACCATCATACAGAATGCTTAGAACCATGATAGCAAGAGATAAGCCCAGATGAGCTTCCTATACACATAATGGAAAGGGAAAATAATCAAATCAAGGAGGTAGATCCAAAGCATGCCAAAAGCACATCAACATCATTGAGCAGTGATGGGACTACTAGCCTGATAGGGACTTGAATCTAGAAGGTAAACAAGAAATCAAGAACCATTTGAAAATTTGACTGCTTCTATACTTGACAATTTTACTAAAACAATTACAAACTATATTTGCAGCTCGCTATCAACACCTAAGGTTCAAGTACATGTACATGGGATCAACATGGATGACAAATTTTTGACTGTCCTTCATAATGTGATATACAAGATGAAGCTTGATCTAGATGTCACAACCTTGTGTTTATAAGAGGTAAGTTAATTTAAGTGGCATGCTTTTGTTAACTTCAATCAGTAACATGTTATAACACGTATCTTTTTCATTTACAAAAATATTTAGGAGGCACAATAAAAGCTTTGCAGTCTCCACAACTATCATAAACTAGAAAAGTATGAACTTAGATATATCAAATATCAACAACTAAGATTTGCTAGACTAGAACCATACCCCCTTTCTGGCCAATTAGTGGTATAAGTTGAAATGCCCCATACTAACCGTTGTGGCCCGAACCAACATGGAAACGAGGGAACGCAAGAGGAAAAGAGAGAGCATGTAGAGGGAAGGGAAGGGAAAAAGGGGGAGGGAGGGAGAAGGGGGGCCAGCAAAGGCACCGACAGTGGCCACCAGAGGGCCACAGGGGGCCTTTAAAGCATCGCTGAGGCTTCCGCTTCCTCTACGAGATCGTAACTTAGAAAGAGAGAAAGGAAGAGGGAAAGAAAAAGAGGGAAAGATGGCAAAGAAGCCGCTAGAGGGCTGCCTTGGTGCTAGATAGCAAAAATGCAGCTTGCGGCTCAGCAAGCACAAAATAGGGGCAAGATCCCCTATTTCTTGTGTTCTTCTTTAAATGCAATGAAAGTGAAGCCGATAATGGATTTGCCAACTTCACTTAAGTAAAACTAGCAAACACATTATCAACTTTACTATTCATCATCATTTTAAAAGAAATGCAATGAATAAGGGTGGTCGCCCTTATTCCACACCACAGTTCTATGGGGCCTTTTCTGTCATTCGATAGCCATCCTACAACCCTTCGGTGGGTTCTCCACCACCTTCCCTCACTCCGATTCCCTTCCCCTCTCTACCTATTTTAATTAGAGGCCCTAACAAAGGACACGAAGCCTTCAAGACATTCGTAGCCCTCTAGCAGCCTCGATGGGCCTCCGCTGGTCCTCCGATGGTGTCATCCTCTTTTTTCCTCCCCTTCTCTCTCTTCCAATCTTTTCCTCTCTCTCATTCGATTCCAAAGGCCAAACTACACTAGTATGCCATATTTACTGTTCAAGGTGGTCTGGCAAACACTGTCAACGAAAACTATTACTTGACATTAGATAACTACTAACATGATACTATCCTATACGTAATTTTTTTTAATGTTTTTGTAGTTGAATGGTGGATTCATTTTGGTTTGTCGACAAAAAATCTCAAGCGACTTGCCATTTGGATACTCTCTTAAATGGTCTCCTCGAGTGGTTATGAGCATAACCAGTCCACTTTTGCCCTCATCCACACTAGTAGAGGAACCATCTGACACAGAAGCACCTCAACGACCTTATAATATGTTCGCTACAATCTAAAACTGTGGCTAAAATGCATTGAAAAGAAGTGGAGCAAAAGTACTCGATTCTGATCCATAGTGCTTTTTTGTTCAGGATGAGGATGATCCAAAGATTTGATGGCTTGTGAGCTACAACAGGAGCTAGAGCTCGATAAGCTTAGATCACCTCCATGACCGGCTAGTTTTGTAGCCAACAAGGATAGGGTGGATGCAGATTGATGGGCAGATCACAACATTGCACACATGCTTCTAACTGATCAGCTAGAGCCAGAGGGATCAATGGGGGCAGGACTCCATATTGAAGACATCCTTCCAGGAATATGATAGAGAGTTGCTTAGACGAGGCCACCATGCTACTCAATTATTTTAGGTAGTAGAGTGACATCCATCCTCCCAACATAGCCAAGCAAAGAGGAGCATAAAGGAAAAGTAAGCAGTTGCTCGTTATAGCCTGAAAGAAAAAAGAAAGGCAATTGTAGACCTGATAGAGAGAATGGAGTCAGTTCACTCATATTTAGAGACCAAGGAGACCAATGATAATAGTTCCAATGATTATGGATCTAGTGGCTAGGGAGGGAGTGAAGGATATGAGACCACCGTTTATGAGATAGTCATAGAGTGGTCTTCGATTGATGATTTCTAATTTATGCTTGCCATTCAAGATAAGGACCACAGTGCACAAGTTGGTAAAGTCCATGAGTTATATGATTGCATATAGGAGACAAACTTCTTGAGATTGTTCAAGACATGTGATGAAGACATAAATTAAGATGCTAGAAACACTAAATTTATTAATAATTGATCTTTATTAGTTGGAATTAATGCTTCTAAGTCTCTTTTGCATGTAATTGGAAGATTGGATCTATATAACCAACTTGGATGCAAATTAGCCCAGACTCAATGAATTAAGCAACCAATTCAAGGGATTGACAATTAAGGAAGCAACCTATTGAAGATTCAAAGGAGTCCTAAGAAAGAGATTAGGCATGAATGGAATTATGGCATGAGAACATAAAGCTAAAGGGAAGAGGTGCTAACTTCCTAGAATCCATCGACTCTATACGAGGCACCAATCCAAATGAGGAAGTAAGAGTTATGGGTGGCCAAAACACTAGAATTTTAGGCATGGAAATACACACAAAAGAGAAAGGATGGGGTGGCCATCAAAAGACCCATTGAAGGACTATGGAACACCAACTAAAGAAGGAACGGAATAAAAAGTGGCACTAAAACAAAGGAGGCATGATAATTATTTTTGGTGTGGGATTAAGAGTCCTAAACTAATTAGACTCTAGAAGTAAGCGACCAAATAAGAGAAGTTAGGCACTAATCAGGAAACAAGTGTGGCATACACTAAAACAAGAAAAAAATCTTGGGATTCTTGGAGAAAAGTGGGGCGGAAAAAACAAAAGGAAATGCTATTCCTTTGAGGTGTAGCATTCCTTGGGCATTATTTTGAGAGGAGGCATTAATTTCAAATCAAATGAGAGAGAGAGGCTAGGGTGACCACCATAGAATCCAAGGGCTAGAATTGTGGGCGCTGCACAAGGAAAGAAAGGAACCCTGCTTTTTTTTAGCGTGATATTAAGGAGAGGTGCCACTTTGTTGAGTTTCCTAATTCACCTGGACTCCAGAAGCAAGCGCTCGATGCTAAGATGGCATGGAGATCTAATCAAAGGAGGGTTGAGGTGCTAAGAGGAATCCTAGGGTGGAGATTTAACTGGTCAGTCCCCATAATCCTTAGCACATCAAATCCTAGTCATCCATCTCTCAAACTCCTCCACCCTTTTTCTTTCATATGCCTCCCCTCTCTTATTAGTCCCATATAAGAAAAACATGAAAACCTCTCACTTCTTAGCACCTATAAAAAAGCCTCCATACTTCCACCATACAAAGCATCCAATACTCCCTCAAAACCCTAGCAAAAAGGTAGAGGACGGAAGGTGACAACGAGCAGCGGTAGCACTATGCATGGCTAGATATCTCTGTCTTCGGGGAAAGTAAATGAAGCTTTTATTTTAAATCTTATATCTTTCTTTTCATAAAAACTTGAATAATTGTAAGGTCCTCTATTTCTTCTTTATGAATAAATCTTGTTCTTTCTTTCAAGTTATTGTGCTTTTCATTGTGTATTATGATACGAGTCTTTAAATAGCCTAAGACAATGTAGAGACAGATCATGATCAAGTGATACAACTTGTGCTCAGCAAGATAGGGAATCGATCATAGAATTCCTTATTGCATGAAGTAAAAATATTAGATTTACAAAAAAAGGATTTGAAACCCCAAGGCATTCTCTTATATATATTGCCTCTAATTTTCTCTTTTCTTTTACTTACAATTTTCATTCTCTGCAATCAAAACTCTTTAAAACCCTAACCAATTTTTGAATACAACTCAACCTATTGATGCCTTTGGACTCGATACCCAACTCAACCTATTCTACTTAATAGTTGATTCGGTTAATCTTTTATTTTTGGTGCTGTTGACGACTCGCATTAACATGATACAGTTATAGATGACTTTGTACATAGAGTAGGATCCATATATATATATATATCAAGTTTCGAGTCATATGTTGAAATCTATTATCTATGGCCACAAGAAACTTATAACCCATATGAATATGGGTATAGTGTGTTTGAGGCATCATCTTTCAATGGTTACTATCCTATACAACCTAGAGTACCTTACAAGTGAGATTTTGGAGCCGCATATTCGGATAGATCCCTTCATTATCATATTATCAACTGGAGAACATCTCTCAGAGCCAAAACTTCAAGAAATCTAAGACCGCTTATAACCTAAAGCATGTACCTTATGGGATGAGCATACAGGACTACAATGGCGCTTAGTTAGAGGGGTTAGAGGGGTTGGTTGATGTGTCTCCTAATTGTGCAAATGATCTAGACATCTACGAAAGACATCAATGCTTGATAAGATTCTAGATGTCAATATGTATATTGTACTTTAAATACATGCAATTGATTATATTATTCTATGTTTTGTATTTTACTAATTTATTTGAGGATATTTCGCTCAACAAGATCGTGGACATTGATGTTACGATTAAATCATCAATAATTGACAACCTTCACAAACCCACCACCAACATCGTTGGCTTCCACCTTCCCACACTTGGGATCCATGTAGGTCATGGGGCATCTCTTTAGATTTGTTTCAGTGCAATGCCATAGCTATACAGAAAAATCACTCCAAAACATCAAGAAGCATCAAAAAATATATAATTAAACTTAAAATTATTTAAAAAACAAAAAAATGATTAGTTTTCATTAAACTTTTAAAATATTGAGAAAAACCAAAAAAATGGCATGCCAAATCAGAACCAATGTGTCAAGCATACCATGTATCGAAACGAAACCATGCAAACTAATGATCGACTAGTATAGATCTTGTTACCGCTTGACTTAAACCTGTTTGCAAAAAAATCAACATGCCATAAGAGACATTTAAAATTAAGATTTTATAAAGGTTATAACAAAAGCAATATAGGATATTGAAACACTTTTAGCCTATGTAAACCATGAAGAACACTAACTATAACAATCATTTTTAATAACACTCAAAAATATCAACCTGACCTTATATCCTGCAATATCCTGCATAACACCTAGCAGTGGTCCCGCTGTAGCTCGCTTGATCTTCTCTTGTACTATGGAGAAGCATAAAAAAAAAATGTGATTAATATTTTTAAACTAGGTAAGATGAGAAAGCATGCACCAATTTTTCTAATGAATGATGCACAGTGTGGTATACTTCGTAGTTTCATATCTTACCAGGAAAACGAGAAGTTGCAATCTGATGGATGGAATTTATGAGAGCCGACTTGCCAACATTAGGAACACCAACAACAATGACAAGAAGTGTAGGTTCTCTAGAGATCACTTCTTTTAGCTTTAATTCCACAAGTGCTAGAAGCTTCATTCATAAACCACAAATCAGATGTCTTTGTAACTTGTACTACAACATAATCACACAAATATAGATAATCATTTGAATCTATTTATTACTTCTTCTCTTAGCCAAAGTATAGAATACTCATGGCCTGAAGTCAAGCATCTTGGAAGTGACCATTTAAAACTTGAAAGAATATTCTCGTACAAGATTGTCACATCTTGAAATATAGATAATCATATAATGTTCCACTAACTAGATTGTCACATAGAATGTAAGAAAAGAATATTCCTGTACATAAGACATGGTCTTGGTCTAGCCAAATGACCAACTAAATCATGATAATAAAAAGCAATTATGAGGTTCTCATGTAACAACTGCTCAAGAATGCAAATACATGTGCATTGAAAGAAAATTTGAGCTTCGGGGATATTTTTCATCATAGATTTTCTAACATCTTATACGTTTTTTAAAATAAGAGAAAAGCATCAAACAAGGATATCCTCAACTTAGCAGGATCAATGATAAGAAATAATAGCAGCCAGGTCCTGAGAAGGCAAGTACATCTACTCTTAAGACAAGTGCACCTGTATCTCAGAGCTCTTACTATATGTCTAAGAGTTGCATCCCTTCAATATCATGAACCATTTGGCATGGTACGCTATTAGAGTTGTGCCAACAAGTAGCACGAAGCTGAGCCTCGTGGTCCAAAAATCAAAAACAATAATCTTCTAGCATTTGGCTGAAAAATACAAATTGGCATCTTTCAACTAAAATCAGCAAGACCTATGTAGCAAACATTGACCAGAGAAACCTCAACTAGAAAGCAGATATCCTATTTTCCTTTTAGCTTTAGCACCTCAACTTTTCACACTTCTTATTGGTTTTCTAAGCAGAAACAAGCTAAAATCGATAATACAATTTCAATACAACAAAGCGGAATTGCGAAACTAATACATATGAGTAATTAATCAGGCATAGCCCCACTATGGCAGTCCTTGAACTTCAAAGGTCCAACTTGATTATATCAAGTAACAAAATATATCCAAGAATTTCATAAAGTCAAACAGTAAATATGCTACTTTGACTATCGAAGAGTTTATTCCAAGAATTGTCAACCACTGTCACAGAAATCTATACAACCACAAAAATTTCAAGGTCAACAGGCTTGGCTGGTGATTCACATGAGACTATAATGTTTAATTAAGGTTTTAGTCTTGGCCTCCATTCTGGTCACAATTAGGCTGAGTTAGTACCAAACCAACAAGAAAGCCCTCATACCAACACTTAGGGCTAAGAACTTGGAACGTAGTTGAATTTCAAAACAATAACAGGACCCCCATTATTTTATCTATTTTATACTTTTATTGTATTTTATTGTTTTTCAGGATGTTTTATGCTTAGGGTTAGGTGACATTTTAGCACGGTTTTCCCTTGCTTTTTAGAATTTTGGCCATTTTAATGGCAAGGAAAAAAAGGGTGGTAAAGGTGATTTCATGGATTAATACAAGATCTGGAGTTAGAGGCTAGATCTAAGATGCTCCTCAACTCTCTTCTTCTACCTTCTTTTGTTTTTAAACAAGAAACAAAAGCCAGCAGGGGATCCTTGGATAACTTCTTGGTTGGTCCTAGGTGAACTGCTAGAATTGATTTAACTTAGTATCGATCAGTACCAAGAGATACGGATTAGGAAAACATAATTCTATTTGTTTCAGGGTCCTAAACCCATGCAAATCTCGGTCATTCACCCATGGGATCCAGGAAGTCAAGTATTTGTGCATTATATAAAGCAAAATTGGCAAAATTAACCACTCGCGTAATTGTCGAAAAGTGTTATAGCAAGGTCTGCAGTACTGGAACTAGCATATGTGCTGGTAGGTAGATAGTACGGTACAATCCATGGTATGATGCCATGTCAAGTCGTTTTGGCATGAACCAACAGGAAACTGGCAAGGGAGGGGGAGAGGGAGGAGAGGGAGGAAGAGAGAGAGAGGGAGGGAGGGAAGGAGGGAGAGGAAGGGAGAGCAAGAGAGGACAGCAAAGAGAGATAGAGAAGCAGGGGAGGGGTATGGGGAGAGGGAGAAGGAAAGAGAGGAAGAGAGAGAGGGAGAGGGAGGAAGAGGCCAGTGGAGTGTGAGAGAGGTGGAGGGAGGGGAGAGAGAGGGCTTTCAAAGCTCTCTTTCCTCCGCATCACCAAAACCAGAGTAGAACCCCCGTTTCCTTTCAAAATAAGGGCTTCGGCCCTTTTTATATATTTTTTGAATATTTTTTTTAGTGAAGTCAGCAGCCACCAGCAAGCTCCTGTTCTGAAAAAATTCAAAAAAGAATATCAAACAGGCCAAAGTTCCTGTTTCAAAACGAAACAAGGACTCCGTCTCTACGCAACATGGAGGAGGAAGGGCTTCAAACCGAAAGCCTTCTCTCCCCCCTCCCTTTGCCTCTCTTGCAGTCTGCCAACCTCTTCCTCTCCCTCTCAATCTCTTTCTCTCTTTCTTCTCCCTCTCCCGCTCCCTCACCGGTTGCTTGATCCAAAAGCCGAAACTATCCTAACAAGCCTCTGGTATGACTCGATATGCCCCAGCAGGGTGGTTCAAGACAGTACTGTCAACCTTGTTAGGCATTTCCTTTTATTTGTATTCAAATTGTATAGAAAGTTGATCAAGTATCGTTGAACTGGTATCAGGTACCGATCAACGACCGAGATATTATGATATAGTACCGTATTATATCATACCGGTATATATACTGAATTTGAAAATTTAGAAAAAAATTACTTTTCTCTTCCATGTCAAGCAAGGATCGTTGAACCAGATCTGAACCGAGCCAAACCGAGTCCAAACCAAACCAAATCGAACGATACTCACCGGTACGGTACCATACCATACCGTAGCAATATGGAACATAATTTTTTTATTTTTTTAACAGTCCGAAGGCCGGATCATTTTTCATAAATGAACCGTACCGGTTCTTGATAAGTACGGTATGGTATATCCCGTACTAGATGGTATGGAATGGTACCGCAAATTCTAAAACTGACATTATACAATTTAGACATCAATTCTAAAGATCTCTGCATGAGTTAAAAATTTAATACATTATCAAGCCTAGGGCTGGGTAACTGGGTAACTATGGTAGATCAATTCGTAGAATGCTCCATGTACAAGCTGCTTTTGCTTTCAGATTGCTAAGATACAGCAAATACTTGATGTTGTGAATAAATCCCGTTTTACTGATCCATAACCTATAGTTCTCATATTCCTTGGGTTCATACTAGGAAGACTGTACAATAATGTGTTCAAGAGGTAATTCAAGACTAGACTTGTATGACAAAATGGAACAAAGTCATCAAGAATTGCAGCTCAAGGGATTGGTAGACCCTAAATCTTGCATAGCCAAATGAAGAGAAAGGGAATGATACGTGTCCCTAAATTTTGTTGGACAACATTGATATATTTTTACTTTTCTTTACAATGATTGAACTGGTAATAAAATCTAGCTTAATATATCCTTCTAGTAGGGTGGCAATTGGGTTGGTTCGGGTCGAATTTGCCTTAGGTTAGAAACTTAACCTAAACGCAACCTATTCGTTACATTAGTCAAAAATTCAAATATGAACCCTAAATAACCTATTTACTAACAAGTCAAGTCAGGTTAAATCGATTAAATAGGTTAACTGGCTTATTTTACAAATTAAATGGATTTAAACAGATTAAACAAGTTAAGCGGGTCGGGTTAAATATGACAGAAAGAGGTTAAGCAAGTTTTAAACACGTTAAAAATGGGCTGAATGGATCAGGTCATGACCCGACCCAATTATTAAAAAAGTCAAAATGGGTTAGACAAATCAATGGTCTGAACTTGAACCCAACCCATTTAATAAATGAGTCAACATTGGTAGACTCATTTACAACCCAAACCATTTATGTTAAACCTGAAAATGCTTAAAATGGGTCGTTTGAAGGTTGAATTGTTGGGTTATGATATGGCATAACCGCTGACATGGAGCCTATGATGGCAACAACTGGCAGCTGCGTGGGTGAAAAGTGCCACCTGGATGCGGTGCCCAATTGAAGACCCGAAGAGGAGCCCTCCATCTGAGGTCAGCTCTCAGCCGGGGTTGTGCTCATAGGGCGACACCTCCATCTGAAGCCAGCTCCCGGCTGGGGTCATGCTCATGCGTCCCAAGGCGAGCCCTCCATCCGAGGTCAGCTCCTAGCCGGGGTTGTGCTCATAGGGCGAGCCCTCCGTCTGAGACCAGCTGCTGGCCAGGGTCATGCTCATGCGTTCCAAGGTAAACAGGTGCGGGCACCAGAGTTCGAAAGAGACTTCAAGCAAACCAAATCAACCCAAGCTCCTTATGGATTGCAAATGAATAAATCAAACTCTGATTTTGGTTTCAACTATGTGTTACTTTCAGCATGATTCCATGAGTCCTTTAATTTCAGCATGAGTCTACGAGTCCTGTAATTAGAGTTCAATCAACCTTAATTTCAATTTGGCCATGTAATTTGCTTAAGTTAGGTTCAATTTGGTTAAGTTGAGTTCAATTAGGCAAATTGGGTTCAAAATTAAGCAAGATCAAGATCATGAAGCTTAGAGATTGGATGGAGCAAACCACCTCAACCACCATGCTAAGTTGGAATGCCACATCACAATACCAAGATGGAAGCCACCACACCTCCTCCATGCCAAGAAAGGATGACACCTCACCTCCCATGCCACATCACTCCATTTGGGCACCTAAATTCAGATTTGAATTTAAGTTGGAACTTTCCTCTTGTTGCCGCCAAGATTGCTATGGCTATAGCTCTGATGCATCAAGTTCTCAAGGGTTGCTTGGTCCTCTCTTCCGGTCGACTCCTTAGCTAGCTAACCTGCAAAACATAGGAGACCCGGGCTAGGGATTCTGGCAGGGACACTCCAACGATCAAGTCAGTGGGATGATAAAGGGGAACAGAACCTCTGCGATGGAGAGCTTGGGGGACTCTTCGCGTAGAGGGTGAAAAATGGAATGGAGATGAGTTGAGAGAAATGAGAGAGAGAGAGAGAGAGAGCTTGGGAGGTTCCCTCGAGTGGTTCCTTGCCCCTTTTCTCCCTCTATTTTCTTACTTACCTTTTTACTTACCACCCCTCTCTAGTTTTGTATGCACGGGGTTGCCCAGACCAGGTCTGGGGCTTCTTCCAGGTGTCCGTTTCTAGGTATCTTTTTTGGGAGGGTTTTCGGTTGCTTGCTGTTGCCCTTCTGTCGGGCCAGTCTTGCCCTTCTGATGGTGTAACTTCCCATGGGAGGGGTGGACACCGAGCCACTAAGCCCTGAGCCACGGTGGCATGTTCTCATTTTAGGGGGAACTGTTGGAGTGTCGCAGGACCTGGGGCCTTAGTGGAATACCCTTCTTGGAAAGGCTTAGGTTCTTGTGTTGTGGAGGGTTGCATTGTACAGGTCATGCAGGTGATGCGCTGTAGAGCCCGTATTTGTGGCAGGACGTGTGCCACCTCCCGAAGGTAGTGGGTGACCAAGTCCCCCTTTGTCATGATTTGAATCTTCGTTGATCCTCCTCCCCCTCATGCAATTGATAGAAACTATGGCCTTCGTGGGATAGGGGGAGCCCTGCATTAGGGGGGCCCTGGCTTGGCAGTGTGAGCGCAACCTTGGCCGGGAGCTGACCTCAAACGAGGGGCTCGCCTTATGAGCACGACCCCAGTTGGGAGTTGACATTGGCAGGAGGGCTCGCCTTGGCAGCATGAGCGCGACCCCGGTTGGGAGCTGACCTCAGACGGGGGGCTCACCTTATGATCACGACCCTGGCTAGGAGCTGACCTCGGCAAGAGGGCTCACCTTGGCAGCATGAGCATGACTCCAACCGGGAGCTGATCTCAGACGGGGGGCTCGCCTTATGAGCACGACCCCGGCTGGGAGCTGACCTCGGTTGGAGGGCTCTCCTTGGCAGCATGAGCGTGACCCCAGCTGGGAAATGACTTCAGATGGGGTGCTCGCCTTATGAGCATGACCCTGACTAGGAGTGAGCTCGGTAGGAGGGCTCGCCTTGGCTCCTTAGGCCATCATGTCTAGGTGGCGGGGCTTTTGCCAGCATGGCTTCCAGCAAGGCTCTACATCAGCAAATGTACCACATCAGGTGCCCCCTACTCCTGAGCCCGGAGAACGAAGCGGTGCTCGAGGTGAGGGGAGTAATGATCGTGCTGACATGGAGGGGCGCATTTCCTGCACCATCAAAGCCTTGTGCACTGGCACCCCGAGGGCTGTACTTTCATGCTAATGGGGCGATGCCACATCATCGCTTATTAAGGGTGGTCATAATTGCCGCACCGAGCCCGAAGTGATCGCCTCTAATTCGAGGTCGCTTCTGATGGATATCGACATGTGGCACGCTCTGGCTAGCTCAGGGCAAGATATGGTGCATGCCTTTGGCTAGTACGAGGCGACGGGGCTTCGGGTCACTTGAAAGGGACTTGCCCTTTTATTTCCCAAGGGCTTCTCAAGCAACAAAAGACAAAGTCTCTACCTCCGAGCAATCTTCTGCTATCTTCTTAGGTGAGGTTGCGAAGTTTCATCAAGTTAGGCTTCCTTCTTCTCCCCCTTCCTCTCCTTTGCTCTCCTCCTTCGGCCTGCACCTAAGGAGTATTCTTGTCAGGTCTTCTGGTTTTCCATTCTGCCATTCCTGATGAGTCCCTCTAGCAGGGGGCACCATCACCTGGTTTTTTCGATGGTACGGGGCCTTCTCAGCCGAGGCCTCCTTTCTTGAATAGTGAGGAGGAGGAAGTCCCGGTCATGCTCTACAAGGGTCCCCACCCGATAGGGATTGTCATTGGACCCCCTGTGGCCCCATTTCCACCTGCCCCCTCTGCTAGGGAGGTCGGCTGCCCCGCTGGCATTACTTTGGTGATGACCGATGGGAATCTCATTCGCATTCGGAGGTTATTTGGGATCCCTGATTTTATTTGACTCTTTGTTCCTGGGTCAAAGGACCGGGTCACTTCCAATGTCTCGAACTGGATAGCCTTGTATGAAGACTTTTTTTTTTGGGGTTTTCGGCTTCCTTTCCATGTCTTCTTCCTTTTTTTCTTAGCCACTATCATTTGGTTCCAGCTCAACTCGCTTCCAATGCCATCCGGACCATCTTCAGTTTTATTGTTCTCTGTCACCATCACAGGATCGTCACCCATTTTTCCCTCTTCATGGCCTTGTTTACCTTGAAGCACCACCCATTCGATAGCAAATGGTGGTTCGTGTCCCCCTGCAAGGGGGCTGGTGCGGGCACCAAAATTTGAAAGAGGCTTCAATCTAATTCAATATGGCTCTAATTCTTTCATTGAACTTATGTCTTGTAAATAGAGTCAGTTTACTTCTTTAATTGAATTTGAGTCATGTAATTAGAGTTGGGTTTATTTCAATTTGGTTTCTTTTGAGTCCATTTGGATTTTTTTTAGTCCAATTAGGATCAAATTGGTCTTATATTTAGTAAGTCTAGTAGTTGGGTCCAAGAGAGGTTTGGAATTGGTTCAATGTAAGCAAGCTCACTTAAAGATGGAATGCACTCAACTACTTAATCCAAGGAGGACGCCACTTCAACAAGCCATGTGGGATGCCATGTCAACCTCCCAACCAGGTGGAGTACACCCAGCAAGCCATCTCATCACATGCCACATCACCAAGGGAGATTCAAACTCAAAGTGGGTGGCCAAGGAGACCTTCCACCATTTTAGCTAGCTATTCCCATAAAATCTCCATGTAATTTGAATTCCACCCTTATAGCTAGGAACCTCCCATGAAAAGCTCCTTGTAATTTGAAATTTCAAAAGTCCTTGGAGGCTTATAAAATCTACTCCAAGCTCTCTTGTAAAGGATGATGAATTGAATGAACAAAAAGTGAGTTTCTTTCTTCCATTTGGTGTTATCAAATGTCCTCCAAGAGAGAGTGGGTGAGAGGCCCTTAGCTACTTTAAGAGAGATCATCTTCCATGCCAATAGCCATTAGCAACTCTTTTAGTCCCTCCAAGCACTCCATTCCATTGTCCAAGGTGCAAGAAAAGCCATTTCAAGGGACCAGCCAAGCTACTTCCATTCCATCAACTTCTTCTCAACTTCAACAATCATTTCATTAGTTTTCTACCTTTTAATCTCTTCTTAACTCTACTATGGTTTGTGTAGGATCCCCGGGATTTTCAGGTTCCAAAGAAGAGGGTCTTCCAAGACAAGAAACAGAGACAAGAAGTCCCAACAACTGAAGGAATTTCCTTGTCATCCAAGGGCTTCGTCCTTGAGTGTAACCTTTCCAATCTTTGAGATGTTAATGCCTGGTTACCCCTCTTTCAGTATTTTTCTAGAATTGAAGTATTAGATTAATTAGGTCCTATCCTATGTGGTTCTTAACCATGAAGATCCTTTTTAATATTGTGAAGGTTCTCATTCAGGTCTAGTTTACATGCAAATCTCTTCATGATAGTTTCTATTCTTTTACATGGAAAGTAGCCTAGCTTTACTTTATTTTTTTCATTTAATTGTTACTATCTCTTCTTAGATTGCATCATTCCATTTCATCCCACATCAAATTGGTATCAGAGCATGGTATGTTAGGGCTTTGCATCATTTTCAGTACCTGGATTTGGGTGCTTTACCATGCCATTTGGTCTTAGGAGAAAAGTAGGGTTTCAAGATCCTCTCTTCCCATTCCACGGGGATCTCCTAAGGTGTGTCGGGGTGCCATTGTGGTTGACCCTTGAAGGGGAATACAAAAAGGTAAGTTTAAAATCCTAAAGAATAGATTTGCATCATTTAAATCTAGCATCTTTAAAATTTCCATTGTTCTATCCTGCATGTATTATCTATGTTCCAGGAACTACCACACCTAACACAGATTTTATTTTTAAATTTTCTTTCATCTAGTATATCATCTGTGAGTTAAGAATGTTCTGTGAGTTTTTCTGAATTTTCTGACATTAATACACATTACTTTTCTGCCCCATATTACAACTGCAACACACTGATTTTTGCACCTGAAATTAGGGTTCTTATGCATGTTTGCATTCATCTCATGGTAAATCAATTTAAGGGCATCAATATGACATAGGGTCAGGATTTCATTACCTGTCTCTATCCCAAAAATCACCAACCTGCATAGCAAACCCAACCCTTAATTAAAACTAAGTAGACATTTAATTTGCTCTAGTGAGCTAGGGACACCCACAAGGTCGGGTCGAACCAAGTGTCAAGCCAATTTAGACAACTTGTTTGTGTGTGCTTGTGTATCTGGTGTCTAGGCAAGTGGTTTAGGGACAAGAGCCTGAAGGAAGGTGGGTTGGTTCGCTTACCTGGCTACTTTCAAATTGGTGTCTAAGGCAAGCAAAGATAGACCTCCATCAACCTTACACTTACCTGGCCAGGTGCCAAGTTACTACAACCAAGATTATCATCTTGACCTAACATTTGGTTTGGACTTTAGGTCTAGCAAACCCCTGGCCCGAGTTTGAGTCTGTGTGCGCATGGCAACAAGATTTGGAGCACCCTACTAGCAAACCCAAGCTCAATCGAGTGTAACCATGGACCAAAATTTTGAGAACTTGATGAAAACTTTGAATGACCAAATGACCCGACTGAACTAAAACCTGACTGACCTATTGGCCTAGACCAATCAAAGCATAACTGATCAGATGACCCTCATCACTACTAGGCTTGATCGATTAGAGGCTCGTACCCTTGGAGGAACCCATGAAGTCCAGAATGAGTTAGAGCCTAAACCAGAGTTTGATACATCCATCAACCTTAGAAGGGCTCTGCAGCAAGACCTTTTTCCTGAACCCAATCCTAGAAGGCTTCATCAAGACCATTTCTTTAAGCCAAATCCTAGGAGACCCAACCCTGATCGAGTCCATGACCCGAACCCTAGGAGAGCACACCATGACCCAGCCTATGAGCCAAACCCTAGGAGACCTAATCAGGATCAAATGGACCATGATGACCGGACCCTTAGGAATATTAGGTTGGAAGCACCAACATTTGATGGAAATCTGGACCCTAAGGTTTATATGGACTGGGAGGGAGAGTTGGATCAGTACTTCGAGTGGTATGACATGACTGAGGAGAGAAAATACAATTTTGCGAATCTTAGGTTAATTCGTCAGTCCAGGCTTTACTGGGAAAATGTTGAGAGGTTCATTAGGCAAAAAGGTGATGTTCCCATAGTAACCTAGAGGACAATGAAACTTAGGCTTAGAGAGAAATACCTTTTCATGTCCTACCACCAAAGACTTCTAAACCAGTGGTAGAGATTGACCTAGGGAACCAAGAGTGTAGCTGAATACATTGCAAAATTTGATGAGTTTGTGATGAGATGCAATGTCGATGAGTTCGAATCAGTTACTTTATCTAGATTTAGGACCGGATTAAGAGAAGAGATTCAGAAAGAGTTGTTCATAAGAGAAGTTCAAGATTTAGAGTTAGCCTATCAGGTAGCACGAGATGCTGAGAGATTTCATAGGGGACCAATTTATCATAGAACAGAATCCCCTAGAACTAGTGCACCTAGTCAGCAGCTGGGATCAAGTCAGATGCAACCCAATCGACCCAACCCTAATACACCTCTGACCCGTAAAGATGATAGGGGTAAAGCACTAGAAGTTCAGAGAACCCCAAACCCTAATACTCCTTATTTCAGATGTCACAAATTAGGCCATTATGTTAGCAATTGTCCAACTAGAGCCTTGCAAATAGGAGAATTAGAAGAGAATGAGTCTGAACCCATAGAGCCCCTAGGTGATAGCATTGATGAGGTATATCAGGCTGAGGATAATTTGGTAGATGAGTATGAAGGTGACGAGGATCATGTAGAGCTTGACCTTTTGGGAGTAGTTAGATGCATCCTTACCCAAACTGTGACATATAAAGATTGGCGTAGGACTAACATCCTATAAACATTTATCAAGTTAGGGGATAAGGTATGAAAGATAATCATCGATAGTGGGAGTTGTGTGAATGCCATATCCACTAGTGCAGTCAAGACTTTAGGATTAGTCACAGCCCCCCATCCAAATCCCTATAAGGTTTCTTAGATAGACTCCACCTCAATTCCTATCAAGTTTAGGTGTCTAGTTCAAATCCAATTGCAATCCTATCAGCAGAAAGTGTGGTGTGACATCCTACATATGGGAGTGAGTAGTATATCATAGGTTGACCCTGGTTGTTTGAACATGATGCAACCCTTTATGGCCGATCTAATTCTTTCTTATTCATGTATGATGCAGAACAAAGAACAAAGAAGCGTATGCGGAAGTAAAATTAAGATTAATTCATTTTTTTTTTTTTATATATTTTTTTTCAGAAATTGGCTTTGACTCAAAGTAAAGCTAACTAAGTTGAAGGAAACTAAGTAAAGATTGAAAGCACAGTTTAGAAGGAACCAAATTATCAGAGTAGTTCAGAAGTAACGGATCGCTGGGGGTTGAGAAACTCCCAGACCTAGGGTTTCGCTCTGAACTTTCAACAGAACAGAAATAGAGAGGAGAGATGGTTTACTAACCAGACAGTGATCTTCTCAGGATTTTGGTGGAAGAACTCTCTCGAGAAGATTGTGGGATCCTCGGAGTCGGCTATCTTCGTAATGGATCCTCTAATACTGGTCTCGTGGTTTGGTCGGCTTCTTCTGGACTCAAGATCTGGGACAGAAGAGGAACAAATGATGAAATTCAGAAACTCAAGAAAAGATTTTACCAGGTTGAAGAACTTGAAAGCCGAAGTTGCTGAAATCAGGATTCTCCTGGAGGCCGATCTGACTTCCTCCTAGAATTGCTGTAGATCTAAAGTATCTGGACTGGAGCTGGATGCTGGAGGCTGGCCTGTACTTGGAGAGGGTGGCCGTGAGAAGGGGAATAGACTAGGGCTTGGTGGAAAGAGAAGGGTGATGGCGGCTAGGGTTTGGGAGTGGAGTGGCTAACCTAGGGTTTGGGGTTTTGGAGATCTCACACCTCCTCAAGGTTCCTGGGGAACCCGGATTTACTCCCTCACGGAGCTCAACACCTGGATACAAGTGCGGAAGAGAGAAAACACAAAGTTTGCTCACAAAAAAAAATTTGGTTTCATTCATCTGATTGATTTAAACTTACAAGAGGGGTTTAATTTATAAGACTTTACAAGGGAGGAGGGTTTCACATCTTCCCATGTGGGACTAAAGGAGGGGATCTACAAATTAGGGCAAATCATTCACATATGGTCGGCCAAGGTACCAAAAAAATTGGATTTGGGTTATAAAAGGCAGGTAGATGGCGCCTCCTTGCTTGGATCTTCAAGAAAAATTTTTTTCCTTCCCTGGATCAACTCTTTTGGACTCCTCCTTTTCTTCCTCCCTAAGTCAAGGTCCTTCCCATCTTTGTTTTGGATGTTTTTGGCAGGTAGTGGGCGCCCCCTTGAAGTTCTCTTCCAATAGAATTTCTTCCCATCTTTGCTTTGGAGTTCTTGGGAAAGTCTTGGCTGCCCCCTTGATTTGTGGACTCTTGGTGGACTTCTCCTCATCTGGCGCATGAGAGAAGGGAGTTGCTATCTGTGGAGTGGGGACCAAAGGCTGCTGGATGTAGATATGGCACCCCCTGGACTGGGAGTGTGGCTGGGAGTGTGGTGTCCACTTGCTTGGTCTTGGGAGAAAATATAACATCCCCGGTTGAAACCCTAGTCCACTACTGAGTCAACATGACTCAACAAAATAAAATGCAGGTAATGTAGACTCAAGCTAAATTAAGTTGATCTAGTCAACTCTTATTATAAACCAAAACCCTAATTCTTCGGGCAAGGTTAATCAGAGATCCAGATGGAGCTCTGAAGTCTTCTTCTGAGTCTGGTGCTCGCACCAATTCTCCCAGGGTGGGAGGAACTCGACCCTGTCGAGTATGGATCAAGTTGGCTTTGGTATCTCTCCAAGAGGTCTGGGTCCAGCTCTTGTAACTCTTCTCGGGAGATCCAAGAGTCATCAGAATCTGGCCTTCCTAGCCAGCGGACCAGGTATCTTTGGTATCCTCGATTACGAGTAGAGATAACCTGATCATCCAGGATCTTTTCAATCTGCTCTTTCCTCACAGGCCAATTTGTTGGTGGACACACAGGGTCAGGTTCACTCTCAAGAGCAGGATTAGGTTCAAAAGCCTCACTAGGAATCACAGCTGGCTCCCTATACTCTACTAGGTCTGTAATGTTGAAAGTGGAGCTAATGCCTAGTTCTGGAGGCAACTCGAGCACATAGGCATTGGATCCTACTCTCTTTACCACTCTAAATGGTCCAGCTCCCCTAGCATGTAACTTTCTAACGGTTCCAGGAGGAAACCGTTCAGGCCTTAACCTAATCATTACATAGTCTCCTTCGTCAAAAGTTTTGACTCGCCTTTGAGAGTCAGCCAATTTCTTATAAGTTTCATTACTTAAATTTATTTTGGCTTGAATTTCTTTATGCAAGTCTTTTATATGCTGTGCAAAAACTTCGGCAGACTCGGAGACCCATGTGTGGACTGGTAAAGGAGCTAGGTCAAGAGGTGTGTGGGGTTTGTAACCATGCACAATTTCAAATGGACTCTTACCCGTAGACCTATTGACCGAGTCATTATATGCAAATTCAGCTCTAGATAAGTACAAATCCCAGTTCCTAATGTTTTCACCAACAAGACACCTTAGCAGATTGCCTAAACTACGGTTCACTACTTCGGTTTGGCCGTCAGTCTGGGGATGATAGGCAGTTGAAAACTTAAGTTTCGTCCCTAACTTATGCCAAAGGGTTTTCCAAAAATAGCTGGTGAACCGAACATCCCTATCTGAAACAATGGTCTTGGGTAGGCCATGGAGTCGAACTATCTCATTAAAGAACAGGGTGGCTACCTTAGACGCATCAAATGTTTGGGAACAAGGCAAGAAATGGGCCATCTTGGAAAATCGATCTACTACAACACAGATAGAGTCATGCCTCCTCTGGGTCTTAGGCAAACCTAACACAAAGTCCATGCTCACATCTTGCCAAGGATGATCTGGGACAGGGAGTGGGGTATAAAGGCCGGTGTTCTGTTTTCGCTGTTTGGCAACAGCGCAGGTCCGACACCTAGCCACAATGTGTGCTACATCTCTTTTTAAGCTAGGCCAGAAAAAATGGTCTTCAATAGCCAGGGTGGTCTTATCTTTTCCGAAATGGCCAGCTAAACCTCCAGCATGAGTTTCCCAAATCAAGAATTCCCTAAGAGAGATTCTAGGGATGCAAAGCCTATTCTTAAAGAACAGAAAGCCATCTAAAAGGGAATAATCCTTATGTTCACTAGATGGTCCTTGAGTTAGATCCTGGTATACAGTCTTGAAATCCGGACACGACCCATATTCTTCTTTGATTTGCTCAAACCCTATGACTTCAGCCCTAACAGAATTCAACAACAAAGATCGACGACTAAGGGCATCAGCTACCTTATTTTCAGACCCAGCCTTATGCTTCAAAACAAAAGTATAGGACTGGATATACTCTACCCACTTAGCATGCCTAGGGTTAAGCTTCTTCTGAGAATTCAAGAATCTAAGAGCCTCATGGTCCGAAAACAGCACAAATTCTTGCGGTAGTAAATAATGTCTCCAGTAACGCAAAGCTTGCACTACCGCATAAAATTCCTTATCATTGGTAGAATACCTAAGCTTAGCATCATTAAGTTTTTCACTAAAGAATGCTACGGGATGGTTCTCTTGGCTTAGGACTCCACCTATACCTACTCCTGAAGCATCACAGGCAACCTCAAATACCTTTGAAAAGTCTGGTAGTCTCAAAATGGGTGCCTGGGTCATCCTATCCTTAAGATCTAGGAAGGCTTTATGGGCTGCTTTGGTCCACTGAAATTCTCCCTTCCTGATGCAGTCTATGATAGGAGCAACTACGGTACTAAACCCCTTGATGAATCGCCTATAGAAGGTAGCCAAGCCATGGAAACTTCTGACTTCATGCACACTGGTCGGCTCTGGCCATTCTACTATGGACCTAATCTTTTCAGGATCGGCAGCCACGCCGTCAGGGGTTACAACAAATCCAAGGAAGATAATCCTACTGGTCATAAATTCACACTTTTTGAGATTACCATAGAGACTATCATTCCTCAAAACTTGACAGACTTGTCTAAGGTGGCCTAGGTGATCTGCAGGGGTCTTACTATAGATCAGGATATCATCAAAATAGACCACTACAAACTTTCCTATGAAAGCTCTAAGTACTTGGGTCATAATCCTCATGAAAGTACTAGGGGCATTGGACAACCCAAAAGGCATAACAACCCATTCATAGAGACCATCCTTAGTTTTGAAGGCTATTTTCCACTCATCCCCTGGTCTAATCCTAACCTGATGATAGCCGCTCTTGAGATCAATTTTAGAAAAAACCATGGCACCGGCCATCATATCAAGCATGTCATCTAGTCTAGGGATGGGGAACCTATACTTGATTATGATTTTATTGATGGCACGACTGTCAACACACATCCTCCACGTGCCATCCTTCTTCGGGGTTAGAAGTGCAGGGACTGCACAAGGGCTAAGACTCTCTCTAATGAACCCCTTCCTCAACAATTCGCCAACCTGCTTTTGCAGTTCTATATGCTCCGATGGATTCATCCTATAATGGGGCAAGTTGGGTAAAGTAGCTCCTGGGACTAAATCTATGGAATGCTGAATATCCCTAAGAGGTGGAAGGTGGTCTGGCAGATCCTCGGGAAAAATATCCTCAAATTCTTCTAATAAAGGCTTAACTTCCTGAGGAGGCTCTGAGGGTGTAGGAGTCCTAAGTTCCTTAGCAGTCAACATCCAAATGGGTGAACCACTATGAATTTCTTGTTCTAGATCCTTGGCACTAATTAGATTCACTCCAGTCTTCATTTCTCTGACCTTACTGGTTCCTTTAGCTACCTTGTCCTTAGGAGAGACTGAATGGATTGTGATTTTCTTCCCATTGAAACTAAAGACACAGGTGTTGGATTTTCCTAAGAGGGTGGCATCATGATCATACAACCAAGGTCTTCCAAGAATTATACTGCTCACCCCCATGGGCAAGACATCACACCAAATCTTCTCTTGATAGGATTGCATTTGGATTTGGACCTGACATCTAGACTGGATGGGTATAGAGGTAGAGTCTACCCAAGAAACCTTATAGGGGTTGGGGTGGGGGACTGGGGTTAAGCCTAACATTTTGACAGTGCTAGTAGAAATGGCATTCACACAGCTCCCACTATCTATGATGATTTTACAAACCTTATCCCCTAGTTTAAGGAAAGTCTGTAGGATGTTAGTCCTACGCCAATCTTCCTGAACTTTAGTCTGGGACAGGATGCATCTCACAACCCCTAAGTGGTCAGATTCAGTGGATTCTTCCTCTCCTTCATACTCATCAACCAAATTCATTCCGGCCTCATAAACTTCTTCTTCAAACTCCTCATTAGGCTCGGAATTCTCTTCTCCTCCCTCTTCTATATATAGGGATCTACGAGGGCACTGGCTAGATACATGACCTACCTTATGACACTTAAAACAAGCTATGGCTGTGCACTGAGTGGAGATATGACCGGGCTTCTGGCACTTAAAACAGACGATACTAGGGGTTCTCTGGGTGTCAGGTGCCTTACCTTTGTCCATGGGCCTAGGGGTGGGGATACCCTGATTAGGCTTGCTAGGGGTAACCTGGCTAGGTCCATTTCTTGGGATTGGGGTACTAACCCTAGATGGCATGGGTCCTCTCTGAAACTTCTCAGTGTTCAGTGCAATCTGATAGGCTTGGTCTAGGTCAGTAACCTCTCTCATAAACAACTCTCTCTTAATATCTTCCCTAAGCCCAGCCCTAAATCTAGACAAAGTGACTTCATGGGCTTCACTCACATCACATCTCATTAGGTATTCATCAAAGGTGGTTATGTAGTCTGAAACAGATCGGTTCCCTTGTTTCAAAGTCTACCGTTGGTCTAACAGATTTTGCTGGTATGAAATGGATAGGTACTTGTCTCTAAGTTTCTCTTTCATACCTTGCCAAGTGGTTATGGGCTCTACATTTCGTCTTCTAGTGGTCAGCTCAATGTTCCCCCAGTATAACCTAGCTTGACGTATTAATTTCATTTTGGCAAACTTGAATTTCCTCTCCTCAGACATAGCATACCACTCAAAGTACTGGTCCATCTCACCCTCCCAATCAGAATACACCTTAGGATTTAAACTACCATCAAAAGTGGATGCATCTAACTTGATGTTCCGAATGAACCTATCATCTCTATCCTCAGGTTCTAGGTCAGGCCTCCTATGATTAGGTTCAGGATCTCGATATAAAGGTCTTCTAGGCTCTTGGTGTGGGTGAGGTTGAGGCACATTAAAATCTGGGTCAGGAGTCCAATTCCGATGCCTAGGTTCCTCAAGTACTTGGACTCGATCCCTAAGCTGGGCAAAATTCTCATTCATATCCTGACTTAATTTGTTCATACTCTCAGTAAGAGCTCTAACCATGGCCTCTAAATCAGGTTGGGTTTGACCAGGTTGGTAGGGCACTCCATTCCGGGTAGACATGATGCAAGCAAACACACAAAATAAGACTCAACTGAATGACTACGGGCTAACTAGACCTAGAGCCCAAACTAGATGCCCAATCAGAGTGGCAAGCTAGCCTGTAGTAACTCAGGACTTAGCCAGGCAGGTGTAAGGGGAGTGTTAGATCCCTGAATGCCAATCCTAGACACCAATCAGAGATTGGCCAGGTAGGCGGACCAGCACACAAGCCCTTCGGGATGGAATCCCTGAACCACCATTCTAGACACTGAGTACAAAGCACACACAGAGTAACCAGACAAACTGACTCAACACTAGCCTTGACCCGACTTGTTGATGTCCCTAGCCCACTAGGGCAAATTAGGTCTAATCAATTTTAGATTAAAGGCTTAGGTTCGAATGAAGGGGTGGTGGTTTTGGGCTAAGGAGAGGTTATCAACTCCTCCCCTTATCTTAGATGCTCAAATGCCCTTAAGTTGAATTAAGAGATGAACACTCAAAAATAAATGGATTGCAGAACACAAAAACAGAGTTGCAGTAATTTAATTCTCAGAAATTGCATAGAAACCAATAAATCATGAGAAACTTATGCAAATTAGTTTCAATTATACTGGTTTCAGGAAAATAAAAATCACTGAATTTGGAGTTACCTGAAGTGAGAAATAATTCCTGCAACAGGGCAATTACGGACTGAAAATAGAGCACTTCCCCGTTTATAATTTCTGCTACGAAGTTGTAACCCAACGGATCCCCTACACGCCCTAAGAACACCCCGTGGAATGGGAAGAGGAGGTTTGCATCTCGCTTCATTCCTAGGACCGGACGTCCTGGGGAGTCTACTTCGAGCAGACAAAGTAAAAAGAGAGGGACTCAAATAGGCAATCAAACAGAAACCCTAGACAGGGCTCTGATACCAAAAATGATGCAGAACAAAGAACAAAGAAGCGTATGCGAAAGTAAAATTAAGATTAATTCATTTTTTTTTTTTTTATATATATTTTTTCAAAAATTGGCTTTGACTCAAAGTAAAGCTAACTAAGTTGAAGGAAACTAAGTAAAGATTGAAAGCACAGTTTAGAAGGAACCAAATTATCAGAGTAGTTAGAACTTTCAACAGAACAGAAATAGAGAGGAGAGATGGTTTACTAACCAGACAGTGATCTTCTCAGGATTTTGGTGGAAGAACTCTCTCGAGCAGATTGTGGGATCCTCGGAGTCGGCTATCTTCGCAATGGATCCTCTAATACTGGTCTCGTGGTTTGGTCGGCTTCTTCTGGACTCAAGATCTGGGACAGAAGAGGAACAAATGATGAAATTCAGAAACTCAAGAAAAGATTTTACCAGGTTGAAGAACTTGAAAGCCGAAGTTGCTGAAATCAGGATTCTCCTGGAGGCCGATCTGACTTCCTCCTAGAATTGCTGTAGATCTAAAGTATCTGGACTGGAGCTGGATGCTGGAGGCCGGCCTGTACTTGGAGAGGGTGGCCGTGAGAAGGGGAATAGACTAGGGCTTGGTGGAAAGAGAAGGGTGATGGCGGCTAGGGTTTGGGAGTGGAGTGGCTAACCTAGGGTTTGGGGTTTTGGAGATCTCACACCTCCTCAAGGTTCCTGGGGAACCCGGATTTACTCCCTCACGGAGCTCAACACCTGGATGCAAGTGCGGAAGAGAGAAAACACAAAGTTTGCTCACAAAAAAAAAATTTGGTTTCATTCATCTGATTGATTTAAACTTACAAGAGGGGTTTAATTTATAAGACTTTACAAGGGAGGAGGGTTTCACATCTTCCCATGTGGGACTAAAGGAGGGGATCTACAAATTAGTGCAAATCATTCACATATGGTCGGCCAAGGTACCAAAAAAATTGGATTTGGGTTATAAAAGGCAGGTAGATGGCGCCTCCTTGCTTGGATCTTCAAGAAAAATTTTTTTCCTTCCCTGGATCAACTCTTTTGGACTCCTCCTTTTCTTCCTCCCTAAGTCAAGGTCCTTCCCATCTTTGTTTTGGATGTTTTTGGCAGGTAGTGGGCGCCCCCTTGAAGTTCTCTTCCAAGAGAATTTCTTCCCATCTTTGCTTCGGAGTTCTTGGGAAAGTCTTGGCCGCCCCCTTGATTTGTGGACTCTTGGTGGACTTCTCCTCATCTGGCGCATGAGAGAAGGGAGTTGCTATCTGTGGAGTGGGGACCAAAGGCTGCTGGATGTAGATATGGCGCCCCCTGGACTGGGAGTGTGGCTGGGAGTGTGGTGTCCACTTGCTTGATCTTGGGAGAAAATGTAACATCCCCGGTTGAAACCCTAGTCCACTACTGAGTCAACATGACTCAACAAAATAAAATGCAGGTAATGTAGACTCAAGCTAAATTAAGTTGATCTAGTCAACTCTTATTACAAACCAAAATCGTAATTCTTCGGGCAAGGTTAATCAGAGATCCAGATGGAGCTCTGAAGTCTTCTTCTGAGTCTGGTGCCCGCACCAATGTACTTTGGAAAGAAATTTGTGATCAACCCTACACCACCTAAGGACACTAATAAGAGAGGATCGAGCCACCTAATGGAGAAAAAGACTGGAGTCAATCTAATAACTGCAAAGGAAATTGAGAAAGAGCTCACCGAGGGTACACTTGTTTGGATCTTAGCCATTAAGGAAATTCAAGAGTCTTCCCATAAAGAATGCTCTCAGAAAGTGGTTGAAGTGTTAGAGGACTTTAAGGATGTGTTTCCAGATGACCTACCTGACCACCTTGTGCAGTCTCAACTTTGTTGACACCTAAGAAAGATGGTACTTATTGGATGTGTGTTGATAGTCGTGCCATCAACAAAATCACTATAAAATATAGATTTCCTATTTCCCAATTAGATGACTTGTTGGATATGATGGCTGGAGCTACTATCTTTTCTAAGATTAACCTTAAGAGTGGTTACCACCAAATGAGGATTAGAGTCGGGGATGAATGGAAGACTGTATTTAAGACTAAGGATGGGTTATTTGAATGGGTAGTGATGCCTTTTGGATTGTCCAATGCACAAAGTATATTTATGAGATCATGACCCAAGTCCTACGAGCTTTTATGAAAAAATTTGTGGTGGTTTACGTTAATGACATTTTGATTTACAGTAGGACTAAGGAAAGCCACTTAGACCACCTTAGGAAAGTGTGTTCAACCCTTAGGAAAGAGAATCTCTATGCCAACTTGAAGAAGTGTGAATTCATGGACCCTAGAGTCACTTTCCTAGGTTTCATTGTTACCTTTGATGGAGTTTCAGCCGATCCTGAAAAGATCAAATCCATAGTTGAGTGGCCTATTCCGAAAACTGTTCATGATGTTCGTAGCTTTCATGGCTTAGCCACCTTCCATAGGAGATTCATTCGAGGCTTTAGCTCCATTGTCGCCCCAATAACTGATTGTATTAGGAAGGGTAGTTTTTGATTGGACCAAAGCAGCTAGTAGAGCCTTCCTAGAGATAAAAGATAAGATGACACAAGCACCAATTTTGAGGTTGCCCGATTTTTCCAAAGTATTCGAGGTTGCTTGTGATGCATCGGAGTCGGAGTAGGAGGAGTTTTAAGCCAGGAGAGCCACCCCATAGCTTTCTTTAGTGAAAAGTTAAATGAGGCTAAGCTTAAATATTTCACCTATGATAAGGAGCTTTATGCGGTAGTGCAAGCTTTAAAGTATTGGAAACACTATCTTTTACCGCAAGAATTTGTCCTATTCTCTAATCACGAGGCTCTTAGGTTTCTTAGTTCCCAAAAAAAGCTGAATCCAAGGCATGCCAAATGGATAGAATTCATCCAAGCCTACACTTTTGTCCTGAAACACCATGCTGGAACTGAGAATAAGGTAGCCGATGCATTGAGTCGTAGAGCCTTGCTTCTAAATTCGGTTAGCACTGAAGTCATTGGATTTAAGAAACATAAGGATGAATATAAAACATGTCCAGACTTTAGTGAGGTTTACCAGGCTTTGAGTCAAGGACCATCTAGTGACCATAGTGGGTATACCCTTCTAGATGGTTATCTGTTTAAAGAAAATAAGCTCTGTGTTCCCAAAACTTCTTTGAGAGATTTTCTAGTTTGGGAAACCCATGCTGGAGGTCTAGTTGGCCACTTTGGAAGAAATAAAACCATATTAATAGTTGAAGAGAAATTTTATTAGCCAGGCCTTAAGAGACATGTAGTCAATATTGTTGCCCGATGTAGGACGTGTGCTGTTGCCAAACATCAAAGACAAAATACCGGTTTATACACTCTTTTACTTATGCCTGAGTATCGATGGCAGGATCTTAGCATGGACTTTGTTTTAGGATTGCCCAAGACCCTTAGAAAGCATGATTCAATCTTTGTAGTAGTCGACATATTTTCAAAAATGGCCCATTTTATACCCTGTTCTTAAACTTTTGATGCCTCTAGGATAGCCAAGCTTTTTCTCGATCAAGTTGTCAAATTACATGGGTTACCTAAGACCATTGTTTCTGATAGGGATATCCATTTCACGAGTTACTTTTGAAAACCCCTTTGGCACCTACTAGGAGCAAAATTGAAATTCTCAACTGCTTACCACCCTCAGACTGATGGACAAACCGAGGTTGTAAATAGAAGTCTAGGGAACTTATTGAGGTGCCTTGTTGGAGAGAGTCTGGGAAATTTGGATTTGCTATTACCTCATGCTGAATTCGTTTACAACAGCTTAGTCAATAGGTCTACTGGTAAAAGTCCCTTTTAGATTGTCCATGGTTATAAACTTAGGAGACCTATTGACCTTATTCCATTATCCACACATGCACGAATGTCTGTGTTCATCGAGTCATATGCACAGCATATTAAGGAATTGCATAAGAAGATTAGTAAAAAAATTTAAATGAGCAATGAAGTCTATAAGCATATGGCCAATTCACGTAAACGAATGAAAGAATTCAATGTAGGGGACTCTGTAATTGTTAAACTTAGACCTGAAAGGTTCTCACCGGGAACTATGAAGAAACTGCAAGCCCGGGGAGCTGGACCTTTCAAAATATTAAAGAGAATCAGACCTAATGCATACGTGTTAGAGTTACCACCAGAATATGGCATTAGTTCCACATTAACATTTCTCTGAAAGAATACAAAGAGCCAGCATTAATTCCTAGTGAGCCTTTTGAACATTACCCAGCCTTTGAGAGTGAAACCCTACTTGAGTGTCCACCAGCACTTTAGCCAAAATGGAGAGATAGGATTGAAAGTATCTTGGATGACCAGGTAATTACCACCAGAAATAAGGGCTATCAACGTTATTTAGTTCGATGGCAAGGAAGACCCGAATTCGACGATTCCTGGATCACCCGAGAGGATCTGCAATAAATCGACTTAGACTTGCTAGAAAGGTACCAAAGTCAGATCAGTCCTTACTCGACAGGGTCGAGTTCCTCCCATCCCGGGAGATCTGGTACGGGCACCAAAGTTCAAAAGAGGCTTCAGTCTAATTCAGTATGGCTCTCATTTTTTCATTGAATTTATGTCTTGTAAATAGAGTCAGATTACTTCTTTAATTGAATTTGAGTCATGTAATTAGAGTTGGGTTTATTTCAATTTGGTTTCTTTTGCGTCCATTTGGGTTTTTTTTGGTCCAATTAGGATCAAATTGGTCTTGTATTTAGTAAGTCTAGTACTTGGGTCCAAGAGAGGTTTGGAATTGGTTCAATGTAAGCAAGCTCACTTGAAGATGAAATGCACTCAACCACTTAATCCAAGGAGGATGCCACTTCAACAAGCCATGTGGGATGCCATGTCAACCTCCCAACCATGTGGAGTACACCTCAGTAAGCCACCTCATCACTTGCCACAACACCAAGAGAGATTCAAATTCAAAGTGGGCGGCCAAGGAGTTCCACCTTCCACCATTTTAGCTAGCTATTCTCATAAAATCTCCATGTGATTTGAATTCCACACTTATAGCTAGGAACCTCCCATGAGAAGCTCCTTGTAATTTGAAATTTCAAAAGTCCTTGGAGGCTTATAAAATCTACTCCAAGCTCTCTTGTAAAGGATGATGAATTGAATGAAAAAAAGTGAGTTTCTTTCTTCCATTTGGTGTTTTCAAATGTCCTCCGAGAGGGAGTGGGTGAGAGGCCCTTAACTACTTCAAGAGAGATCATCTTCCATTCCTATAGCCATTAGCAACTCTTCTAGTCCCTCCAAGCACTCCATTCCAATGTCCAAGGTGCAAGAAAAGCCATTCCAAGGGGCCGGCCAAGCTACTTCCATTCCATCAACTTCTTCTCAACTTCAACCATCATTTCATTAGTTTTCTACCTTTTAATCTCCTCTTAACTCTACTATGGTTTGTGTAGGATCCCTGGGATTTCCAGGTTCCAAAGAAGAGGGTCTTCCAAGATAAGAAATAGAGACAAGAAGTCCCAACAATTGAAGGAATTTCCTTATCATCCAATGGCTTCATCCTTGAGTGTAACCTTTCCAATCTTTGAGATGTTAATGCCTGGTTACCCCTCTTTCAGTATTTTTTTAGATCTGAAATATTAGATTAATTAGGCCCTATCTTCTGTGGTTCTTAACCATGAAGATCCTTTTTAATATTGTGAAGGTTCTCATTCAGGTCTAGTTTACATGCAAATCCCTTCATGATAGTTTTTATTCTTTTACATGGAAAGTAGCCTGGCATTACTTTATTTTTTTTATTTAATTGTTACTATCTCCTCTTAGATTGCATCATTCCATTTCATCCCACATTAGGGGCCCTCAAGTTTGACCTGCGCACTTCTATCAAGGAATGGAAGTGCAGGTTCTTCTTTGCTTCAGTCAAGGGGGTGGACTGGTTTGGAGTGACCCAGACCGCTCCCCCAACTGCGATCGAGCTGGCGGATAAGGAAAAGTTTGACCAGCTTCTCTCCTCCTAAGTTCTAGCCCTTCGAGATTTGTTGTGTGAGGAAGATCTCGCCAACATTGGGATCAACCAAGCCTAGTCTAGGGTAAGGCTTGATGCCAGGCTCCGTCTCTACTCAGCAATGAGTCCGGCCTTGAAATTAGACTAATAGATTTAATCCATTTTGTAGAGATGAGGTTCAGTTTTGATGACCTCCTGGGTATGTCCTAGAAGAGGGCTGCTGGCAAGGGCCCAAGGGGGTGCCCAAGAAGAGGGCTCAGGAAGAACCAAGATTGGGGCCCATCGACGGGCCTGATGTGAGGGGGCCAACCACCCCACACATGCCATCCAGACCAAGGGTCCAGGCTCTTGCTAGGCAGCCCATGGGCGAAACCAGGACCATAGAGAGAGCCCCACCTTCATCTCTAGTGGCCCCTCCATTCATCGACGACCCGCCATAGTTGGAAACAGTGAGGGTGGCAGGATCTGCTACCACCAAGATGCCACCTCCACCGCTTGGGGTAGAAGTCGTTGGTGATGGTCCCGTAGATGCAGCATCGTCACCTGAGGGTGTGCCTGACCTGATCGAATTGCTTGAGTTATCAACCCAGGAAGGCAAGAGGTTCACTGTCATCCTCCCCGTGGGTTCCATGATATCCCAGGATGGGAAGATGGTGGAAGACATCCTCACCTCTCTGATTTAGCCATTGGACTGCTAGAGCCGGGTAGGGAGGTCGGTGGTGGGGCTTGTCACTGAGGCCTTTGCCCGGTTGATGTCGGTAAGCCATCTCTAGATTTGTAACTACTTTTTTAACCTTTTCACAAGGGGCATCAATTATTGTCCTTGGTGCAGGTAGTGGTCGATCTGCAGCTCCTGCGAGATACCTGTCGAGTGCTGGAAAAGTGCAAGATCTGCCTTCGTCGTGAGAGGAACGAGACTCGAGGCCTATCTGGCTGGGCCCAAGGGCTGGAGGCTCAGCTGATCAGTGCCTAGGCCAAGGTTGCTGAGCTAGAGAAGAAGGCAGTTGAGCTCGAGGTCACCCTGACTAAGGAAAGGGGGGTCAGCTCCCACCGGGTTAGAGAGGCGGCCGCCTCTACGGTGGTGGTGGCCCGCCTGAATGGGAGAGCACAGGCCCTCCAGGCTCAACTGGAGGAGTAGACGACCAGGGCTATGATGGTGGCAGAAAAGGTTATGGCGACCATCGCACTGATGGAGATGGCTAAGAAAGAGGCTGCTGAGGCCATCACCAAATTCATGGCATCCTAGGCCTTCAATGATGAGGTCACCGAAGCCATTCTGGACTCCTTCTACCAGGGGTTCAGAGACTTCAAGGATAAGGCTGTCCACCTCTTTGGGTGTAAGGGGTTGGATGACATCCAACCATCCCTTCCGTTCCCCAGGCAGCGGAGCACACCGTTCGTTGAGGTGGAGCCGAAGCCGAAGCTGGAGGAGGTTATAGTCAAGGCTAGATCTGGGGCTGCACAGGATGCCTCCCAGGTAGCTAAGGTCCCTCCCGGCCTGGGAAGGAGGCAACGATCGATGCATAAACTTCTTCTACTTCCATCTTTTGTACTTAAAATTTTGGAAGGTTTCCCGGCTTATAGGGAGCCTTCATAAGGTTGTAAAGAAGATTTTGTCAATGAAACATCTTTTTCTTCAACTGCTGTTTCTCACTTAGTCCCTCTCCCTCTTCTTTTCTTCTCTCTTCTCTTTTCTCTTTTTTTTCTCGAAGCACTTTCAAGGAATTCCTTGAAGTGTACAGGGGTCTTATCTTTATAGCGAGGAAATAGGCTGATTCGCTCGACAAACTTGGTGTAGTTCTGCACCACCTTTCTTTCTTTTAGCTAAGGAATCTCTTGGTTTTCTCACTCTTTTTGGCTTAGAATTGATTGAAGGCTTTGTACTTTCACTCTCTTCTTTTTCACTTTGTCTCCTTGACTTTTTTGAAGTTAGGTGGAGGTTAAATACTTCATTCAAGTTGAAACAACTCCACAAGACCGTTAGAATCAAAAATATGGCCGTTTATGGCCATTAGAAATCAAATCAAAAGTTTAGAAAAACTAGCCGTTATGCCATGAGTCGACCTCATGAGTTGACCTCTCGATCAAGTGTCGACCTCATGAGTCGACCTCCAGTTTATCTTAGGCAAAAATCCAGAAAACCATAGTTCTACCCAGTTTGAGTTCTCAGGCGATGAGTCGACCTCCGGTGTCGACCTCTGGACAGGTGTCGACCTCTGGTGGTCGACCTCTGGAGCGTGCCACTGAAATTTTGCCATGCCGGCCTTGCTGAACTTTTCTTTTCTTCATGAGTCGACCTCTGGTGGTCGACCTTTGGCAAGGTGTCGACCTCTGGGGGTCGACCTCTAGTCTGAAAATTTCTGAAACTCTGGAGAGGTGCGTGCCATGCTTGAGTTTCTCTAAGCCTTTGTTTCTTTTGTCAATTACTTCTTAATAAGAAGGTCCAATATGAGAAATTTGATCTTGTTCAAGGTAGAAGAGCTCTTTCCCAAACCAAGCAAGCTTGGTTTCATCATTGTACTCTTGATACTCTTTTTGAATAACCTATGGCCTGAAACTTTATCTCGAAATGAAACATTAGTCCAAACATATACTCAACCTTTTGTTAATCATCAAAACTAAGGAGCCAAAGCCAACATCCTCCATAAATTATAGTCAAGAGCTTGAATAAAAATGCGCATGTGTGTCTTCTAGTATGTGTAATTTGTGCCATTGAAAAGTGAGGGACGATTTAAAGCTTGACCTTCAACTATATCCATTGCTATTAGGGCTGCCATGATCTTTTACTCAAGATCCTTGGACCTATAAGAGAGTACCGGTGCTCTGATACCACTTGTTGCCCATAAATGGAGCCCAAGAAGGGGGGGGTGAATTGGGTCTTTTAAAAAATTTAAAACAATAATGTGAAGGACTAGTGGTGCTTGTGAATAATAATAAATTCAATGCAAGAGATTGAAAGCAACGGAAAATAATAAGTGAGTAGCAATAACGAAAGAGCAAGAGAGGAAGAGGGCAATCACACATAAACACAAGGTTTATAGTGGTTCGGTGCAAACCTAGAACCTACATCCACTCCCCAAGCCATCCTTGGAAATTTCACTATAATCCAAATAAGATTATAGTTGACTTGTTTTTCACAAGGCTCACAAGTCAAAATCTAAGTTGGTTTTGTCACCTAGGCTTACCAACAAACCTTAGCACATGTTTTGTCTTCGGGCTCACAAGTTAACCTTAGTTGGTTTTATCCCTTTAGCTCACCAACAAACCATAACAACCTTCTTTCAAGACACCCTTGAAAGCAAGGTCAAATCACAATATAAAAATAGATATACAATTTTAAAACTAAAACAAACTCTCTTCAAGAGTAGAATGGAATCTTTGAAGCTCAAGTTGATGCTTTATCTTGACTCTTCCTTGGAATATCTTTCAAAATGCCTCTTTTGGAATGATGTAAGGATGAGCTTGTAGGCTTTTTCAAGGAATCAAACTATAAAAGGCTTTTGATGTGAAGTACTTGAGAGAATATGGGCTTTTTGGCTTTTGAATAGACTTGAATACACTTCAATGCACTTCCCTCTCTTTAGAATGAGGTTGGTGGAGGTTAAATACACCAAGAACCTTCCAAAAAATGGTTTGTGACTGTTGGAACCTCGGATATAACTATTTGGAGCTTGAAAAGCAAGTTTTGCAAGTCAGAAAAATAGATCCGTTAGAGCTGTCAGGCTCCAAGTGTCGACACTTGGCTGTCAGGTGTCGACACTTGGCTGTCAGGTGTCGACACTTGATCTCTAGGTGTCGACACTTGAACTTTCAAGTGTCGACACTTGATGCACAGGTGTCAACACTTGACACAAAAATTCTCAAATGACAAAGTTCTGTATTTTCAAAATTCTCAGGCCTTGAGTCGACACTTGGAAACTTATGTGTCGACACTTGGTGTCGACACTGAGTCTGGGTGTCGACACTTGGCATGCCAAGGATTTTTGTTCGTGCCAAATGCTGAAGTGTTAACACTTGACTTCCCAGGTGTCGACACTTGAGACTGAAAAGCTTAGATTCAAGTGTAAATTACCCCAAAAACATAAATATAAATTTTGAAACTTAAATGAATCATAAACACATAATAATTAAACATGTAGATGCCTTTTTTCTATGAAGAGGATGTCCAGATTTGCGAGAAATGCTCCGTGCCATGGCGTGCCATGAAACATAGGTTTTTGAGATTTTGAGGTGCTTTCTTCCTGAAAACTCATAACTTGAAATACACATTAGTATACAATATGCACTCAATGTTTTGTTTTTCATCAAAATCACTGGGTGGAGCCAACAAAGGACATCTATCAAGCTCCCACTATCAACCATGATGTGCCTTATAGGATGCCTGGCGATGGTCATCTCGACCACTACAGCATTGTTGTTTACATTTTCTTGCTTACTCCCCTTTCCCTTCATAAAGGGGAGTACATTTTCTAGATCTCCATCCTTCTGGGCTCTCTTTGATGCACACTCTATTCCCCAAGAAATCATGCCCACGGGCTTGTCGGTGGGCTGATTGTCAACTACAAGAACAGGGTGGAGAGCTGCAAGTGGTTGATCCTCCACTAGGACCTCGCTTCTATGAACTTCCTGAGGTAGCCTCTCCTGATCAGGTCTTCGATCTCCCTTCTCAGGTTATGGTAGTCCTCAATGTCGTGGCCGTGGTCATGATGAAACTGGCAGTACTTCTTGTCATGACCGCTTGACGGCCTCAGTGGGGGAGGTCGGTGTACGTAGCGCTCGCCCTCGATCTCCATAAGGATTTTCGACCTCGGAGCAGGGAGGGGAGTGTAGGTCTGCTCGAGAACGGGACCACTTTTTGGCTTTGGTCTCGACCGGAAGTTCGCAGGCGGCCCAGGTCTCCATGTTCCAATTGCGTCTCTTGGGACTGGCTTCTTCGGGGGCTTCCCGTACATTTCTCTCCCAGTACGGTTTGCCTCCTCAGTATGGATGTACTTGTGGACGTGAAGAAGGAGTTCAGAGTATGTCTTCGATGACTTTTTGTCCAAAGAATAACTCAGGCGGGAGGTCTTTGAGCCCTCGCTTCAAGCTAGCATGGTGATGGGCTTGTCCAAGCTGTAGATCTCTAGGGCATAGCTTTGAAGTGGGTCACATAGTCTCGCAGGAGCTCGTGGTCTTGTTGCTGGATAGAGAAGAGGCTATCCACCTCTCGCGGCACCTTTTGACAAGCATCAAAGTGGGCCACGAACATCCTCTCCAATTGTAGGGCTTATTTTTCCTACCTCGGTAGGGCTTACTTTTCCTACCTTGGTAGGGCTTGGATACTGCCTGCCCGAGGTTTGGTGAGCGGCTCTCCCTGCCGGCAGACCCGGCTCGTTATCTTTTCGTCAGAGTTTGATGGCTACCCCAGTTGTCAGTGATGGCCTGCAGCTGCGAAGGCCTTCCTTGGAAGGAACGCAAGCTATCACGGGGGGTCGCGGCATGAGCCTCGAGAGTCCTTGGTTGTTGGTGGGTAGCCAAGGACCGGTATTGGTGTTGAAGCTGACGCATTGCTATGGTGAGGATCTGCATTTACTGAGCGAGTGCAGCCGGCTGAGACTCCACCGGAGGTGGTTGAACCGGAGCGGATGGCCCCGCATCTGGGTTGTATGGGTTCTCCCAAGAGGGTGAGTCCCCTGCACGACTAGTGGAGGCCTCTCACGCCCGTGTCATCACCATCCTTCCATGGAACTTGCTTGTAGAAGAGAGAGAGGGGGGCTTGAACTAGATCAAGGACTGTTCACAGGGACACCTCCCTTCCTAGCATCCTAATCTGTTGCCACCAAGATCGTCTTGGCTTGTAGCTGCTGTCGATGCCAGAGTGCACTCCCTTTACTGTTTGGCCGTCCGATGGTCCTGGACCTGCAAAATAGTGGTTAGTGACCCGGGCCGGGGTTTTCGGTGGAGACACTATGACGGTCAAGTCAGTGACAATCCAGGAAAATAGATCCTCCTAGTCGAGCCCCTATTGATAGACTCCATGCTAGGAGGAGTGAGTGATGTGAGAATGGGATGCAAGTGTGTCGAGAGAAGAGTGGCCTAGCTAGAGGGATTCTCTGTGTGGCCTTTCCGCCCTCCCTTGCTTGAATTTGCTTGTGGTGCTCTGCTCTTTGGTTGAGCTTGCACTTGTGTTCTTGGTGTATTGCATGTTACATCCTTTGTCTTGCTTCTTTCGAGCTTTGTAATCTAGGTTATCGTTGGGCGCTCATCTTACGATCTTCACTGGGCTATCAGGCACGTGCGGTGGTGTCCCGAGGTACCTTTCCTGATTCGTGATAAGGGAAGCTATCATGTATTTTGACATTCCCTCTAGTCACCTCATTCTGGAAAACCTGGCAGTACCTCGATTGGCGGGCCACCACCCCTGGGATTCGAATCTCCTGGTTGACTTCCTCTTTCAGGTGGTTTAGGTGGTTGGTGAGGAGCGTGGCATCATGATCAGTGGGCCTCTCCCCTTTCTGGTGTAACCGACGGTTGCAGGCGGTCATTGCAGTTTGGTGGGTGTTTGAGTGCGATCCTCAAGCGGCTCGCCGGTGTCCTGGGATGGCGGTGCTGTCGCTTGGTTCGCCTGTGCTTATGTTTGAGTTGGGGGTTGAGCTGGGAAGGCGGGGCTCAACTTTGACCTGGGTACCCTGAGCTCACAGGATCGCCTCGATGGAGGAGGGCATAGCGTGGGTCCGGTCTAGAGGGCTTGACCTCGGAGAGGCTCCACGTGACGGAGGAGGGCTGAGCTCGACTCCGACCACGGAGCTCGATCTTCGAGGGGCTCGCTCAGGAGGGCAGAGTGAGGGCCCGGTCCAGAGGGCTCGACCTCGGAGAGGTTCCACGTGGTGGAGGAGGGCTGAGCTCGACTCTGACCACGGGGCTCGATCTTCGAGGGGCTCGCTCTGGAGGGCAGAGCACGAGCTCGCACCAGATGGCTCGACCTTGATAAGGGGCTCGATCTGGAGGGCGCCACTTGGCTCCGACCTAGGCATCCCGGGCTCGCGGGTCTGACCTGGCGAAGGACGGAGCTCGGCTTCGATAGGTGGTCCCATTATCCTGGAGAGCGCAGCCAGGCGAAGGAGTCCGAGCAGGAGAACTGACGTGGCATCTGGCACAGTGGCTTTCCCTGACTTGGCGTCTGATAGCCACCCCACATCAGCAGTCTTGCCACATCAGTAGAAATATGACCTTCGGTGATAATGGAAAGGGCAAGGTTGTTGGCATTAGTAAAGTCCATATCACCCCCTCTACTTATATAGATAATGTTCTTTATATTGATGGTTTAAACCATAATTTACTTAGTATTAGCCAGTTTTGTGACAAAGACTTTAAAGTTGTTTTCGAGTCTTCCATGAGCATTGATCTAGTCTTGATGACAATAGCATCAAGTTTATTGGTCATGGGCATAGTAATATTTATATGGTTGATCTTGATGATCTTCCTATTCAAAATGGTCAATGCCTAGTGGCAATGAAAGCCAGGATCAATGAAACTAGTTGGCTTTGGCATCGTAGACTAGGACATACTAGTATGCATTTGCTTTCAAAACTTTGCAAAAAGGATTTAACTCTAACTGGCTTAATCTGGCTTAATTGGAACCTAATTTAAGTAGCTCTTGAACCCAACTTACAAAGCCAATTTAACTCTAACTGGATCCAAATTAAAATAAAACATGACTCAATTATTCAAATAAAAACAAGTACAGGACTCATAGACTTATTACAGGACTTAATTTCCTAGTCTTCTATCCATAAAGAACTTGGCATTGGTTGAAGCCTCTTCCTGAGCCTGGTGCCCGCACCAATTCTCCTTGGGTGGGAGGAACTCGACCCTATCGAGTAAGGATCAGTTTGACTATGGTATTTCTCTAATAGATTTGGGTCAATTTGTTGTAGATCCTCTCGGGTAATCCAGGAGTCTTCAGATTCCGGTCGGCCGTGCCAATGAACCAGATAACGCTGATAACCCTTATTTCTAGTAGTAATCACTTGGTCATCCAAGATATGTTCAATTTTGTCTCTCCGGTCTAGTGGAATTGCTGGTGGACACTTAAAGGGTTTTGCTCTCAAAGGCAGGGTGAAGTCCAAAAGGCTCACTATAAATTAATGCTGGTTCTTTAAATTCTTTCAGATCAGAAATATTAAATATGGAGCTAATGCCATAATCAGGTGGTAACTCTAACACATATGCATTAGATCCAATTTTCTTAATTATTTTGAAAGGTCCAGCTCCTCGGGTATGCAATTTTTTCATAGTTCCCGGTGGAAACCTTTCAGGTCTAAGTTTTATCATGACAGAGTCCCCTTCATTAAATTCTTTTATTTGTTCACGTGAATCAGCCATATGCTTATAAATTTCATTACTCATTTGAATTTTCTTACTAATTTCTTTATGTATTCTTTAAGATGCTGTGCATATGACTCGGCAGACTCAGACATTTGTGCGTGTGTGGATAATGGAATGAGGTCTATAAGCTTCCTAGGTCTGTAACCATGGACAATCTCAAAGGGACTTTTACCCGTAGACCTATTGACCAAGCTGTTGTATACGAATTCAGCACGAGGTAGAAGTAAATCCCAATTTCCCAGACTCTCTCCAACAAGACACCTCAATAAATTCCCTAGACTTCTATTTACAATCTCAGTTTGTCCATCAGTCTGAGGGTGGTAATGATGGGGAACTAATATGCATGCAATTTTTTTTATATGTTTTATATGTGGGGTTGGGTGATTAATTCCCGAATTTCAGATTAAAATAAGTTATAGGGAATTTTATATGAATTTTAGAAGATCAGCATGCAGATTAGGACCTAGAAAAGTAGAAAAGAAGGATCGCCGGGGCTGAGAAGCCTTGGTTAGGGCAAGTTCTCCTACAATAAAACTACTGGAGGTAGAGGGGTGTACCTGACAACATCTGTGAAGATCGCAGCAAAAGGGTCTCTCGTTCCTCGACGGATGCGGCCTGGAAAATCGAGCCAAAGACCCGCGGATACCCGGCTTTCTGCTCGGTGATCCGATTGAGGCTTGGCTGGAGTCGTTGGATTCGTAGGAACTCGGGGACCTGCAAACGACCTGTCAGGGGTTAGAAAACTCACAAAGGAACAAGAAAACAAAGGAAAAACAGCAAGGGAAGGCTTCTTTTGGAGTGGGCGTCCAGGGATCTGAGATGCTTGTTGGTAGCAGGAAGATGATTGCAGCACTGGGAAGAAGAACTCTCGCAAACCCCTTTATGCACACAGCAGGGTATCACACAACTCAATAGAAGAACTCAAGGTTTTCATTCATCAAAAATTCCCCTCATACAAGAGGCTAGGGTCCCTTAAATAGACCCTTAACCTTGGGCTCCAAGTAAGGGTACATAAGTCTTTACATAAGAATCCTTTTCCCTCTCAAACCCTAGCTAGAAAATAAGGAAATATTAGGTAGAAAAATCCCTAAAATTTTTCTTGACTTGGTCAAGACTCCAAGGACGCCTAGGGGGGCGTGTTGGGCTTCTAGGAGCAGCAAAAGGCCGGCCCAATGGGGCCCGGGTGCATGGGTTTGGGCCTCTGGAAGCTGGGGTGGCCTGGTAGCCAGGTAGCAGGAATATTCCCTGGTATCTTGCTTCTTAGGGGCTTGGGCTTGGCACCTGGGCTTGATTTCATTGGGCTAGGATGCAGATGGACCTCTGGAATCATGGATGCCCTTATTTATGAATATACTTTGGCATCTGGAAGGGAATCTGGGCATCTGGAGGGCATCTGCAAGGAATCAGGGTTTCTGATTTTTTCTCCTGGGGTCTTCAAATCTTCAAGCTGGGTTGGACTTGGGCTAAACTTCCATGTCTTCAATCTGGCTGGACTTGGTCTTCACTTGTATAATATAGTCTTGAGTCTTCAGTATGCTTGGATAGGACTCAAAAAAATAAAATTAGCTCAACATGAGCTAACTAGCATTGGACTGAACTAGCTCAACATGAGCTGACTAGTACAGAAGTGAAATAACAACTAAAAATACTCAAATAACAACTAAAATGGACTCAGATGAGCTAAGCCCTTATTACAGATGGACTCATAAATTATTGATCAATTACAGAGGGTTGAGAAGCCTCTGCCTTATTCTGGTGCCTTTGGTGTCCGCACCAATTCTCCCGGGGTGGGAGGAACTCGACCCTGTCGAGTGAAGATCAGACTGGCTCACATATCTCTCGAGAAGGTCTGGGTTGAGGCATTGCAAGTCCTCTCGAGAAATCTACGAATCGTCCGACTCTGGCTGGCCTTGCCATCGGATCAGGAAGCATTGATAGTCACGGCCCCGGGTCGTGATGGCTTGATCGTCCAGGATACGCTCGATCCGTTCTCCTCTCTCAGGCCAATTTGTTAGTGGACACTCTGGGTTAGGGTCACTCACAATGAAAAGGAATAGGTCCAAAGGCCTTACTAGGTATCGCTGCCGGTTCCCTATACTCAACCAGGTCTGTAATATTGAAGGTAGAACTAATGCCCAAATCCGAAGGCAAGTCTAACACCTAGGCATTTGATCCAACCTTCTCTATCACTTTAAAAGGTCCGGCTCTGCGAGCATGAAGCTTCTTTTAGGCCTAAGCCTAACCAAGATAAAATCCACTACATCAAATTTTTTTTTTTTGATCCATCTTCGGGAATTAGCCAGTTATTTTAATATTAGTGTGAGTGGTGAACATGCTAGGCACATGCAGACTCCTAACAAGATGATGCAAAGGACTCAAACCTACACCTAACAGACTTGACTATGCATTCTTATAGAAGGAAATCTTATTGAACTCTTTGGATCTAAACCTAAGAGATTATAGGTTCCCTAGGTTTGATCCTAGCTTGACATGCACATGAAAATTTACAGTGAACTCCTAGCAAATTCCAAAGAGTGTGCCAGAAGTAAGATGCAAACCTAACATGCATGATGAATGCATGCAGTATGCTAATCTCAATTAAATGCAATCTAATAATCCTATAAATGCTGGAGGTGTCAGGAAAGGGCAGAAAATAGGAAGTGGGTTCAGAATTAGTTTGGTAAGGTAGAGAAAATGGTTCATGGTTAGTTGAATAAAGTAGGATAAAAGATGGGGTGTCAGGAACTAATCCTATACTAATGAGGTTAACCTTACGGGGTTGCGGTATATCTATGGGATTTGTATAATGGAAGGATGGGTTATTAATCTCAGGGAAGAGGTCCTTAATGGGAACTATAGGAGGAGGCTCATCTTGAAGGTATAGATTCAAAAAGATCAGGTCCTTAATAAAATCTTCAGGTTCTTGTATTTTAGGACAAGACTCTATAATTTGGCTCTCCTCTATGGTTTCCTCAGGTAAGGCTCTAGTAGCAGTACCCAGGTTCTCTTCCTCTATTTGTTCTTCCACTATAGCTTTAGGTTGGATGTGGTCAAGGTCAACTACCTCTAGGTTGGCTTTTACCTGGGCATCTACTGGGTCAGCTAATTCTAGGTCTACTAAAGGTATCTCCTCTTCTCCCTCATACTCATCCACTAGGCTCACATCAGCTTCATACACTTCCGCGTTAATGTAAGCCTTGTGAATCTCAGGAATGGTTGGAGAAGGTCGGCTAGCAGGAAATTGGTTAGGTTCTGGTCTCTGATTATGGGTACTATTCCTAGTAGGTTCAGGTTGTATAAGGGGTAGTGGCTCACTTCTGGGTTCATATTTAGGGATACTAATCCTATGGGGTTCAAGTTGACTAGGGGAAGCATGATTAGGCTGATACTTAGGGGTTATGGGTTCTCTGGGCTCATAGGACAAGGGTGCAGATCTATGGGTCATGGGATTATAGGATCTCGGGTCATAGGATTTTGGGTTAGCTCTATGGTCAGGTTCTAAGGATGGATCATGGTATGGGGTCCTTCTAAGGTTGGGCTCTCTATATGGGTCAGGATTTTGGGTCCTCATAGGGTTGGACTCCCTATATGGGTCAGAATACTGGGTTCTCCTAGGGTTGGGCTCCCTATATGGGTCAGAGTATTGGGTTCTCCTAGGGTTGGGCTCCCTATATGGGTCAGAGTATTGGGTTCTCCTAGGATTGGACTCCCTATATGGGTCAGAGTATTGGGTTCTCCTGGGTTCAGTATCATAATAATGGTCACGGTAAGGGGTTCTTCTAGGTTCAGTATCATAATAAGGGTCATGGTAAGGGGTTCTTCTAGGTTCAGTATTATTGTATGGGTCAGGCTGAGGGGCTCTCCTAGGTTCAATCTCTCGGTATGGATCAGGGTTTGGGGTCCTCCTAGGTTGAGGATTATAGTACGGGTCAGAATAAGGGGATCTCCTAGGTTCGACCTCATGGTATAGATCAGGGTTTGGGGTCCTCCTAGGTTGAGGGGAATCAGGATCTGGCTCAAACTGTGACCCATGGGTTTTTCTTGGGGTCCCTACCCGGACTTTTAACTGATCAAACCTATTGGCAAGATGGTCAATTCTATCATTGGTTTGAATACGAGACTGAGTTAACTGGGTCATCTGGGTAGTCATCTGGGCCATTTGATCAACTAGGGCTTTTATTTGGGCTTGTAAGTTTTTCATGGGTTCAGACATTTATGAAGGAGGTGGGTGATATGAAACTCCTGATCTAGTGCTCATGCAAGACTCGATCAGACCGACTATAGCTGACTAGACCTAAAGTCCAAACTAGATGCTCAATCAGGGTGGCAAACTAGCCTATAGTAACCCTGTACTCAGCCAGGCAGGTGTAAGGGGAGTGTTAGGTCCCTGATTGCCAATCCTAGACACCAATCAGAGATTGGCCAGGTAGGCGGACCAGCACACAAGCCCTTCGGGATTGAATCCCTAAACCACCGTTCTAGACACTAAGCACAAGGCACACACAGGTTAACTTGACACAGTGATCTAACACTAGCCCGGACCCGACCAGTTGGTGTCCCTAGCCCACTAGGGCAAATTAAGTCTAATTAATTTTAGGTTAAGGCTTGGGACTGAATGCAAGGGATGTGGTTTTGGGCTAAGGAGAGGTGATCAAATCCTCCCCCCATCTGATATAGCAAGAGTGCCCTTAAAAGTAAATTATGCAATGATGGCAGGCAGATGAGGATGCAAATTAGGGTTTAGATATTTATTTTTTTTGGTATTTTTGGAAAATATATATATTTTTTTGGTATTTTTTAAATAGAAGAAAACTTGCAAATCATGACCTAATATACTGGAAATATACTAAAATTAATAAATATGCAAAAACTCCTAAACAAAACCCTAAAACTTCCAAACATGTCTTGCTAAAAAAAAACAGAGCCGAAAATTTGTAGGCCCTATTTCGGCTTGCAGAAAATTCACATGCCATAATAAAATCTGAAAAAATTTTTAAAATTACTGTGAATTATGATAAATCAAGGAAAATAAATTTCAAATTTTTTGGAGTTTTTAACAGAGAGAAATAATTAAACTAATAGAGTATATACGGACTGAAAAATTGCAGAAAACAAGCCCTAATCTAAGCTCTGATACCAAATGATGGGGAACTAATATGCATGCAATTTTTTTATATGTTTTATATGTGGTGTTGGGTGATTAATTCCCTAATTTCAGATTAAAATAAGTTATAGGGAATTTTATATGAATTTTAGAAGATCAGCATGCAGATTAGGACCTAGAAAAGTAGAAAAGAAGGATCGCCGGGGCTGAGAAGCCTCGGTTAGGGCAAGTTCTCCTACAATAAAACTACTGGAGGTAGAGGGTGTACCTGACAATATCTGTGAATATCGCAGCAAAAGGGTCTCTCGTTCCTCGACGGATGCGGCCTGGAAAATCGAGCCAAAGACCCGCGGATACCCGGCTTTCTGCTCGGTGATCCGATTGAGGCTTGGCTGGAGTCGTTGGATTCGTAGGAACTCGGGGACCTGCAAACGACCTGTCAGGGGTTAGAAAACTCACAAAGGAACAAGAAAACAAAGGAAAAACAGCAAGGGAAGGCTTCTTTTGGAGTGGGCGTCCAGGGATCTGAGATGCTTGTTGGTAGCAGGAAGATGATTGCAGCACTGGGAAGAAGAACTCTCGCAAACCCCTTTATGCACACAGCAGGGTATCACACAACTCAATAGAAGAACTCAAGGTTTTCATTCATCAAAAACTCCCCTCATACAAGAGGCTAGGGTCCCTTAAATAGACCCTTAACCTTGGGCTCCAAGTAAGGGTACATAAGTCTTTACATAAGAATCCTTTTCCCTCTCAAACCCTAGCTAGAAAATAAGGAAATATTAGGTAGAAAAATCCCTAAAATTTTTCTTGACTTGGTCAAGACTCCAAGGACGCCTAGGGGGGCGTGTTGGGCTTCTAGGAGCAGCAAAAGGCTGGCCCAAAGGGGCCCGGGTGCATGGGTTTGGGCCTCTGGAAGCTGGGGTGGCCTGGTAGCCAGGTAGCAGGAATATTCCCTGGTATCTTGCTTCTTAGGGGCTTGGGCTTGGCACCTGGGCTTGATTTCATTGGGCTAGGATGCAGATGGACCTCTGGAATCATGGATGCCCTTATTTATGAATATACTTTGGCATCTGGAAGGGAATCTGGGCATCTGGAGGGCATCTGCAAGGAATCAGGGTTTCTGATTTTTTCTCCTGGGGTCTTCAAATCTTCAAGCTGGGTTGGACTTGGGCTAAACTTTCATGTCTTCAATCTGGCTGGACTTGGTCTTCACTTGTATAATATAGTCTTGAGTCTTCAGTATGCTTGGACAGGACTCAAAAAAATAAAATTAGCTCAACATGAGCTAACTAGCATTGGACTGAACTAGCTCAACATGAGCTGACTAGTACAGAAGTGAAATAACAACTAAAAATACTCAAATAACAACTAAAATGGACTCAGATGAGCTAAGCCCTTATTACAGATGGACTCATAAATTATTGATCAATTACAGAGGGTTGAGAAGCCTCTGCCTTATTCTGGTGCCTTTGGTGTCCGCACCAGGTAAGCAGTTGAGAATTTTAGTTTTGTTCCTAGTAGGTGCCAAAGGGTTTTCCAAAAATAGCTTGTGAAATGAACATCCCTATCAGAAACAATGGTCTTAGGTAACCTATGTAACTTGACTACTTGATCGAGAAAAAGCTTGGCTACCCTGGAGGCATCAAAAGTTTGGGAGCAGGTATAAAATGGGCCATTTTCAAAAATCTGTCGACCACTACAAAGATTGAATCATGTTTTCTAAGGGTCTTGGGCAGTCCTAAAATGAAGTCCATGATAAGATCCTGCCATGGACAATTCGGCACAGGTAAAGGAGTGTATAACCCGGTGTTTTGTCTTTGATGTTTGGCAACCGCACATGTCCTACATCGGGCAATAATATTGGTTACCTGTCTCTTAAGAACTAGCTAGTAAAATTTCTCCTCAAGTATTAATATGGTCTTGTTTCTTCCAAAATAGCTAGCCAAACCTCCAGCAAGGATTTTCCAAATTAAAAAATCTCTCAAGGAAGTCTTTGGAACACAAAGTTTGTTTTCCTTAAACAGATAACCATCTAAAAGGGTGTACTCACTGTGGTCACTAGATGGTCCTAATTTCAAAGTTTGGTAAACTTCACTAAAGTCTAGACAAGTATCATACTCATCCGTAAGTCTTTCGAATCCAACGACTTCAGTGCTAATCGAGTTCAGAAGCAGGGCTCTACGACTTAATGCATCTGCTACCTTATTCTCAGTTCCGGTACGGTGTTTCAAGATAAATGTGTAGGCCTGGATGTATTCTATCCACTTAGTGTGCCTAGGATTCAGCTTTTTCTAGAAATTAAGGAATCTAAGGACCTCGTGATCAGAAAACAAGACAAATTCATGCGGTAGTAGATAGTGCCTCTAATACCTTAAAGCTTGCACTACCGCATAGAGCTCCTTATCATAGGTGGAATACTTAAGCTTGTCTTCATTTAATTTTTCACTAAAGAAAGCTATGGGGTAGCTCTCCTGGCTTAAAACTCCACCTATTCCAACTCCAGATGCATCACAAGTGACCTCAAAAATCTTAGAAAAATCAGGCAATCTTAAGATAGGTGCTTGTATCATTTTCTTCTTAACATCTAGGAAGACCCTATCAGCAGCTTTTGTCCATTCAAATTAGCCTTTCCTAATGCAATCTGTGATTGGCGCAACTATGGTACTAAACCCCCGAATGAATCTTCTATAAAAAGTAGTGAGGCCATGAAAACTTCATACTTCATGAACACTTTTTGGCACAGGCCACTCTATAATTGACTAAATTTTTTCGGGGTCAGCAGAAACTCCATCAGGTGTAACAACAAAACCTAGGAAAATGACTCTATGGGTGAAAAAATCACATTTCTTAAGGTTTGCAAAGAGACTATTTTCCCTAAGAGCTAAACAGACTTGATTCAAGTGGTCCAAATGATCCTTTTTGGTCCTGCTATATATAAGAATGTCATCGAAGTAAACTACAACAAACTTTCCTATAAATAACCGTAGGACTTGATTTATAATCCGCATAAAGTTACTAGGAGCATTGGACAGTCCGAAAGGCATTACTACCCACTCAAAAAGACCCTCCTTGGTCTTGAACGTAGTCTTCTACTCATCCCTAGGTCTAATCCAAACCTGATGATAGCCACTCTTAAGGTCAATCTTTGAAAATATTATTGCTCCGACCATCATATCTAACATGTCATCCAAACGGGGTATGGAAAACCTATATTTTGTTGTGATCTTATTAATGGCACGACTATCAGCACACATCCTCCATGTGCCATCTTTCTTAGGGGTCAGTAATGCGGGTACTGCACATGGACTCAAACTCTCTCTAATAAATCCTTTCATAAGGAGATCCCCTACTTGCCTTTGTAACTCTAAGTGTTCGGTAGGGTTCATCCTATAATGTGGAAGGTTGGGTAGGGTGGCTCCTGGGACTAAGTCAATGGCATGCCGGATGTCCCTAAGCGATGGAAGTTGGTCAGGTAGGTCATCTGGAAACACATCCTTAAAGTCTTCTAACACTTTAGCCACTTCCTGAGGGTGTTCTTTCTGGGAAGGCTCCTGAATTTTCTTAGTGGCTAAAATCCAAACATGTGTACCCTTAGTGAGTTCTTTCTAAATCTCCTTATTAGTTTTAAATTGACTCCCATTTTCTTTTCCTTTAGGTGGCTCGATCCTCTTTTAACAGTGTCCTTAGGTGGTGTTGGGTTGATCACAAACTTCTTTCCTAGGTGCATGAATGAGCAGGAATTTGATCGGCCATATAGGGTTGCATCATGGTCAAATAACCAGGGTCGACCTAGGATGATACTGCTCAATCCCATTGGTAGGGCATCACACCACACTTTCTCTTGATAGGACTGTAATTAGATTTGGACTAGGCACCTATGTTTGATAGGAATTGAAGTGGAGTCTATCCAAGAAACCTTATAGGGAGTTGGATGGGGAACTGTGGACAAGCCTAAAGTTTTGACAGCACTAGTGGATATGGCATTTACACAACTCCCACTATCTATGATTATTTTACATACCTTATCCCCTAACTTGACAAATGTCTGTAGGATGTTAGTCCTACGCTAATCTTCCTGTGTTACGGTTTGGGTAAGGATGCATCTAACTACTCCCAACAGATCAGCTCTATTTGTTCCTCGTCACCTTCATACTCTTCATCCAAATTCTCCTCAGCCTGATATACCTCCTCGACACTATCACCTAGGGGTTCTTTGGGTTTAGACTCACCTTCTTGTAATTCTCTTATGTGTAAGGCCCTAGTTGGACAATTGCTAGCATAATGGCCTAACTTATGACATCTATAGCAAGCAACATTAGGGTTTGGAGTCCTCTAAACTTCTGGTGCTTTACCCCTATCGTCTCTATGGGTCAGAGGGGTGCTAGGGTTGGGTCGGCTGGGTCGCATCTGATTCGATCCTGGCTGCTGATTAGGTGCATTAGTTCTAGGGGGTTCGGGTCTACGAAAAAATGGTTCCCTATGAAATCTCTCGACATCTCATGCTACCTGATAAGCTAACTCTAAGTCATGAACTTCCCTCAAGAATAACTCCTTCTGGATCTCTTCTCTTAATCCTGCCATAAACCTAGACAAGCTAACTGATTTAGATTCATCTACATTGCATCTCATCACAAATTTATCAAACTTTGCAATGTATTCGGCTACACTCTTGGTTCCCTGGGTCAATCTCTACCACTGGTCTAGAAGTGTCTAGTGGTAGGACATAGGAAGGTATTTCTTTCTAAGCCTAAGTTTCATTGCCCTCCATGTTACTATGGGAACATCACCCCTTTGTCTAATGAACCTCTAGACGTTTCCCCAGTAAAGCCTAGCCTGACGAATTAACCTAAGCTTTGTGAACTTGCATTTTCTCTCCTCTGTCATGTCATACCAATAGAAGTACTAATCCATCTCTCCCTCCCATTCTATGTAAACCTTAGGATCCAGATTTCCATCAAATGTTAGTGCTTCTAACCTAATACTCTTAAGGGTTCGCTCATCACGGTCTGTCTGATCTGGATTGTGTCTCCTAGGGTTTGGCTCATAAACTGGATCATGGTGTGCTATCCTAAGGTTCGGGTCATTGATTCAATCAGGATTGGGCCTCCTAGGATTTGGCTCGAAGAAATGGTCTTGATGAAGAGCCCTTCTAGGGTTGATGGGTGTTACAAACTCAGATTCAGGCTCTAACTCATTCTGGACTTCATAATTTCCTCCATGGGTACGAGCTTCTAATCGATCAAGCCTAGCAGTGATATGAGTTATATGATCAGTCAAGTTTTGATTGGTCTGGGCTAATTGATCAGTCAAGTTTTGGCTCGGCTGGGTCATTTGGTCATTCAAAGATTTCATCAAACTTTCAAAGTTTTGTTCCATGGTTACACTAGATTGGTCTTGGGTTTGCTGGTAGGGTGCTCCTGATCTAGTTAACATGCACACACGGACTCGAACTCGGACTAGGGGTTTGCTAGACCTAAAGCCCAAACCAAATGTTAAGTCAAATTGACAAACCGGGTTGTAGTAACTTGGCACCTAGCCAGGTAAGTATAAGGTTGGTGGAGGTTCCTCTTTTCTTGCCTTAGACACCAATTTGAAATTGGCCAGGTAAGTGAACCAACCCACCTTCCTTCAGGCTCTTGTTCCTGAACCACTTGCCTAGATACCAGATACAAGCACACACAAACAAGTTGCCAAAGTTGGCTTGACACTTGACTCGACCCGCGACCTGGTGGGTGTCCCTAGCTCACTAGAGCAATTAAATGTCTACTTCGTTTTAATTAGGGTTGGGTTCGTTATGCATGTTGGTGCTTTTTGGGCTAGGGACAGGTGATGAAATCTTGACCCTATGTCAATTTGATGCCCTTAACTTGTTTTACCATGAAATGAATGCAACAAGCATATGGATCCAAATTTCAGGTGCAAAATTGATGTGTTGCAGTTCTAAAGTGGTGGAAAAAGTGCAATTTAACAGATTCAAAAAAAATTAAAAAACTCATAGAAGATCGCTAACTTCTAGATAACATGCCATATAAAAACAAATTTAAAGATAAAATCTTTGCTATGCTGAGCAGATACTGAAAATTAGATAATGTAAAAAAAAAGGATTGAACATAAAGGAATTTCAACGATAGTGATAGAATGCAAGAATTTTTATTTTTTTTGTGATTTTTTTTTGAGGATGAAATTTTATGTGCTGATAACTGACTTAATGTGGAGTAGGAAAAAAGTTATCTCAATGAAAAATTAACTACTTTTATTCAAACTTTTATGCAAATCACAGTCAGCCTACTCAGAAATACAGCAAGCAGAATTTAAACAAAGGTATTTACATACCAAACTTTAACCTAATGATTCACGTCTAGCCAGGGGCTCATTTTTCCCATGGGTCGTGACAGTGTACTGTGTACACCCACTCAGGAGGCATGAATCTTAGATCTAGATTGGATTTACAAAGAAAACTATGTAGCAAGTATAAATGCTATGCATGCAAAAATTTCAACAACCTACCTAAATGTAGAAATTCAAAATTAACCCTAACCTACCATGCTCTGATACCAAGATGATGGGGGACAAATATCGAATGATGCATTTCTAGGATTTAATATAACTAAGTGAAGATGAAACAGATAAACATGCAGCTACTCTACGTAAAAAAAACAAAATTATATGAAAGGAACATAAGGAAATAAACTTGACTAGAAAAGAATCTCTCGAAATAACTAAGAAGGGACCTTTGTGGTTAGAAAACCACACAGGTTAGGGCTAGTGTAATCTACTATTTTGGATATGAAAGAAGGTTATAAAGATAGCTATCCGGCTATTAATCTTCTAAAATTTAGCAAAGGAACACTCAAGATGAAGTATTAAGATGGCAAGGAGTTACTATAGATCTAAAGGCACCTTGTTTATGATTCCTTGGCACAATAGACCTTCACCTTGAAAACCACGAGACCCGGGGATCCTGCATAGATAGATGGAAAGGTTAAAAGAGTTAGATGGAAGTTTGGAGGAATGGAAGTGGAGAGTTAGGGAAGGAAGAAGAGGCTTAGGCTTGGATTGAAGTGGGACTCCTTAGGCGCCCATATCTTGAATCCTCTTCACTTGTTAGCGTGGAGAACTCCATTGTAGATGGCCTCGTTTAGAAGATGAAGTAGACAAATTTGGAGAGGCTTGAAGAAAGTTCTTCAAGGTTGGCCGAATGGGGTTGGAAGAAAGAGTAGAAGCTTGATTGGCTAAGTAATCTAGGTTTCACACCTACCTTCTCTCAAGGGTCTTTGGCTATCAAAGGAAGAAAGCTTTCTAGAAAAAAAAGTTCATTTCATTCATTATCCCATTACAAGAGAACTTAGGAGCTTTTATAGACTTTAAGCTCCCCTTCAAATTCAAACTACACCTCCTTTCATGGAGAAAATCAAGGGGCATCCCATGAAGAGAGGAGTGGCCCTTTCAAATTTGAAACTCCTAATTACAAGAAAGAAAATCAAGGAGGCGTCCCAAAGAAAGTGGGATGGCTCTTGCAAGGTGGTGTCCCATGGAGTTTTTCTTGAATTTATCTTGGGCGAAAATCTTGTTTGAATTGTCTTGGTGATGTGGCATGATCTATCCTCCAAGTGGCATTACTTGTCCTCCAAGGTGGCATGGTTCAATGATGATGTGGTGCTCCAAGTAGTTGGTGAAGCTGGTTGCACATTATCTGGCTTAATTGGAACCTAATTTAAGTAGCTCTTGAACCCGACTCAATACAAAGCCAATTTAACTCTAACTGGATCCAAATTGAAATAAAACAGGACTCAATTATTCAAATAAAAACAAGTACAAGACTCATAGACTTATTACAGGACTTAATTTCCTAGTCTTCTATCCATAAAGAACTTGGCATTGGTTGAAGCCTCTTCCTGAGCCTGCTGCCCGCACCATCTAGTTATTGTAGATGATTTCTCACATTTACTTGGATCATGTTTTTAGCTCACAAAGATGAAACTTTTTTTGCATTCATTAAATTTCATAAAAAAGTCTTAAATGAAAAAGGTGTTTCAATTGTTTCTTTAAGGAGTGATCATAGTACAAAATTTAAAAATCATGATTTTGAAAAGTTTTGTAGTGAAAATGGCATTCATCACAATTTCTCTACACTTAGGACACCTCAATAAAATGGGGTGGTGGAAAAAATAATAGAACTCTTGAGGAAATGGCATGCACTATGCTTTACAAAAATGATTTGCCTAGATATTTTTGGGTGGAAGCCATAAACATTGCTTGCTATGTTTTAAATCGTGTTTTAATCTGGCCTATTTTAAAGAAAACACCTTATAAGCTTTGGAAAGGTAGGAAACCTTCAATTAAGTATTTTCATGTTTTTAGATGCCATAGTTTTATTTTAAACAATGGCAAGGACAATCTATAGTAATTTTAATGCCAAGTCTGATATCTTTTTAGGTTACTTTATATCTAGCAAGGCATAAAGAGTCTTCAACAGGACACTTCTTATTGAAGAATACATCTATGTTGTGTTTGATGAGACTGATCAAAAATATTCTAGAAAAAAAGATATTCTTAATGATGAAATAGGTATCCAAAGAACTGAAGAAGTGAACAACAATGAAGAGCCCTCCAAGGAGCAAGATGACAATCAAAACAATGAAAGAGAACAAGTACAAGGAGTTGGCAACACATCAACACCTAACTTACTATCTAAAGAATGGAGGTATGCTCGTGGACACCCCAAAGAACTTATAATTGGTGATCCATCAAAATGGGTAAGCACTTGTTCTTCATTAAGAAATGTATGTGATTATTTAGCTTTTGTTTCTCAAGTAGAACCTAAATCTATTGAAAAAGCTAAAAATGACTATAATTGGATAAATGCTATGCAAGATGAACTAAGTCAATTTAAAAGAAATAATGTTTGAACTTTAGTTGAAAGACCCACTAATGTTTCAATAATTGGTACAAAATGGATTTTCAGAAATAAGTTTGATGAAAATGGAATAGTTACTAGGAATAAAGAAAGGCTAGTTGCCAAAGGATACAATCAGGAGGAAATAATTGATTTTGATGAAACCTTTGCAAACGTTGCTAGACTTGAGGCAATTAGGCTATTATTGGCATTTGCATATTTTATAGATTTTGATGGGGATTCAGGGCAGGTCCGGCTATTTTTCCATTTTTCTCTTATTTTCTCGTATTTATTTTATTTTTCCTATTCCTGCTATTCCACCTTTATCTCGATCTTATTCCCGATTTATTCCTACACTATTCCATCGTCTCCCGTGAATTTTTTTTAAAAACTTCCGAACCCTAGCCGCCGCCCCCTCTGACCCCAGATCCAGGCCGCCCGACCCCCGGTCGCCCCCACTATCGGACCGTCACTGATGATCGCCGGCCCCTGCCCTTGCCGGAGAAGCCACCGCCACAACCCACGCCCGTGGGAAGACGAACTGACGCGGAGGCGTCCGCCCACCATGGTCCACGACCGTTGCTGCCATCGCCACTGGCCTGCTGCCCGCTGCCGTTCCCGTCACCCGCCGGCCCTCGCCTGACCATCGGTGGGGTCCGCTGCCGCCCACGCCCATGGGAAGATGAACGGACACGGGAGGCGTCCGTCTGCCCACGTGCGCCCCTGCACCACCGCCGCCATTGCCGCCTGCCACCGTCGCCCGCACATTCACCAGCCACCATCCCGCCGGCCATGGCCTCCCTCGCTGTCCACCGACCACGCCGGCACTCTGAGGTCTCCCATAGCAGTGGGAGACCAAACGGCATGCCCTGGGGCATGCCGTGCCATTCTTGTGCTGCCTCACTCGCAGCCCGCCGCTAGCCATCCGCCGGCCCGTCCGCCACCCGCTTCCTGGCCGTCTGCTGGTGCCCTGCCAGAGACCGTTCTTCCCTTCCATGGTCGTGAGTTGATTTTGAATGGATTTCAGAGCAGTCCCATTTTCAGAGCAGCATGCTTTCTGGAGCAGATCATCAAGCCGATACGCTTCTTATAGTAGATCAGCACCATTTTTGATGCAACACGAATTTTGATGTAATTTATTTTCCTTTTTAAGTTTTCTTGGAGGCTAAGAAACTAAGTGTTTTGGTTTTTCTATATAAAGGCCCCCTCACCCCGTGTAATAATTAGAGAGTTGAATGAAATTTTTGGTTTAGCCATTGGTTCTGGTTTTGGTTCTGGGCTGAGGCCCGTTTGCGTTCGTTCCCTATTTTGTGGATGATGGGTTCGTTGGGGAGTGTGAGAGTCCTACTTTGTGGATGATGGATTCGAGCACCCTAGTTATCCCCTATCTCGTCTTCTTTATCCCCTCGTGTCCTTTGAGAGTCATCCTAGCACATCTATGTGAGAGCCCTGCTAAGTGCATTATGGGTTCGATGAGAGCTCAGGGTAGCTGGTGCTGTGATCCTTCGGGAGGGTAGCTTTATGCTCAGGGTAGTTGGTGCTGTGATCCCTCAGGAGGGTAGCTTTAGGCTTTGACCCCTGACTTTCTGTGTGCATCCCCCGCTAGAGTGAGTCTCAGGGACATGAGTTCCACTTCCCGGTCCCCCATCTTCATCTTTCCTTCGCCACATCCACCTAGAAAATTGAAAACAAATGAGATCAGTTGTCTTAGGATTTTAGTGTCATTATGCCCTAGTCCCGAGAGGCTTCTTAGCCCTCCCATGGTCCTAGTTTGTTAGATGTTTTTTCCCTGTTTTCCAAATAACCAGGTTACATCGATTTCCATCCCGCATCAATTTTGGTATCAAAGCGAGTTGTGGATTAGGGTGTGCTCCATTTTTCGAACTCGATGGAGTCGAGTTCTTCGTAGTCGAGGAGAATGATGGGGATCCAGGATAGGTCCGGTTATTTTTCCATTTTTCTCTTATTTTCTCACATTTTTTTTATTTTCCCTATTCCCGCTATTCCACTTATTCCTGCTATTCCACCTTTATCCCGATCTTATTCTGATTTATTCCTACACAATTCCATCATCTCCCATGAATTTTTTTTTAAAACTTCCGAACCCTAGCCGCCACCCCCTCTGGTCACAGATCCGAGCCGCCCGACCCCCGGCCGCCCCCCCTCCCGGACCGCCGCTGACGCTCACCGGCCACAGCCTTGCCGGAGAAGGCGCCGCCCACGCTCGTGGGAAGACGAACTGACACGAAGGCGTCCACCCACGATGGCCCACGACTGCCGCTGCCATCACCGCCGCCACTGGCCTGCTGCCTGTCACCGTTCCCACCGCCCGCCAGCCCTTGCCCGACCGTCGGTGGGGTCCGCCGCTTCCCATGCCCATGGGAAGACGAACGAATCGGGAGGCGTCCGTCCGCCCACGTGTGCCCCTGCACCGCCTGTTGGGTTCCGGTGCAACGCAGTGGAAGTTTAATTTCAAAATTGAAACTAAATTCACACCAAAAAAACCTAAACCAGGAACTCCTTAAATAAGACTAGAACATATGACTAGCATATCTATGCAAATTAGGATTAGGGTACCAACCTGTAATCGCTTATTCCAACAAACTTGAAGTTGAAGGGGCTAACTGAATTCACCAGGCATCCAGGTGTCCGCCCTCCGATGGTGATCCACATAGAGCAATGATCAAGAAACACTATCTTCTTTTCAATGGTTCCTCCTATTGAGTTCTTCTTCCTAGAACTCAATTGCTTGGATTATGGCTTGAATTCTTCCACACAAGAGGTAGCCTCCCTTTCCTTGATCTCTTCTCCTCCTTCCACTAAGACCTTGGCCCTTTAGACACCCTTGTCTTGAAGAAAAGACCTTGTCCTAAGAGGATATAGGCTTGTCTTAAGTTGGAGGAGAAATTAAGACAATAATGTCTTAATGTAAGAAAGAAGGAATAAATCAGAACTCCTTTCTTTCCTTTACCGTCGGAGACTTTCACTCTTATTCCTGTTCAGTGGCAGAGTTTCGACAGAGGTGTACTCTGTAAAGGAAACAGTGCAAGAGCAAGAAAAGAGTGAAAGAGTCTTTAGGAGAGGAAGAAGGAATAAAAGAAAACATTACCGAGTTCTGATTTTCCCGACCCTTTAAATAGATCTCAGATAGGCACCCACACATCTCTCCGTGAAAGACTTCTCACGCCCTTTCTCATTTTCTCACGCCCCTTCCCTCCTTCTCACGACCTTCCAGATTAAAACTCATGGCTTTTCCTAAAAGAAAAGTCATGAAATTTCAGAAGAAGGGAGTCGCGATGTTTTGGTCTCCGAAGAGACGTTATTTCACGCAACCGGGAAGAGTTTGCGCCTTTTGTCTTTCTCAAAAATTTCCCAACTGTTGGATTCCCATCCAAGGGCACACATGTGAGGCACTAATAATGAGAAAGGAAGCCGCCCCATATAAAAACATCAGAGTCTTTTATGGAGCGCGCCAAGAGTCCATGTGCCATGGACTCTTCCAAATGGCGCGCCAAGAGTCCATTAGCGCATGGACTCTTGGCATTTTGGCATGAAAAATGCTAAGGGGCGGGTGGGGGGCTAGCCTAGGTGCATGGTTAGCCAATAGGGTTAGCCATAATCTCTATAACCTCAATTAGGGTCTAATTAGATCCAATTAGAACCCAAATTGAACCAATCCGGAACCCTAATTCGAATCCAATTCGAATAGAAGCTAGGGTTTGCAACACCTGCTAGAGTGTTATCCTACAAAGATGATTTAATTACAAATTAAACTCTTGATAAATCCTCTTAAGTGTGTGACCCATTGGGTTCCACATCTAGCCAGCAGTGGGTTCGAATACAAGTTGACCTAATTTGATTAGAACTCTTTCTAATCGATTTAGGTCAAACCGGGCTTACCCGACTTGATCAATTAGGACTCTTCCTAATAAGTGATCTTTAAATTTGATCAACCCACAAGATAAGATTGACGTCTAGCAATGTGTCATGTCTACCCGGAAGATATGAAAATTCTGGTGAAATACCAAAATTACTCTTCAGTAGAGAGTTACCGTACAATTAAATCTTTCGATCAGCCTGCATCCAAAATATAACTATGGATATGGATATATGTCAAATCCAATATTATATTTATTTCTAGCTCAATCTTATATTGATGATTCAATTATCTTGATATTAGAAACCATCTCTAATATCTTTACTTTGATCAAAGATTTCCTGAATCATCATCCGATTGTTAACTAGCTGGATGCTATCTCCTCTTACTAAGAGTGATCGATTCCTTGTTGACCTACTCATTACCTTCATATCCAATTCACCATTCCCAGTATCAATCCTGTGCATGACTCAATGTCATGATTAGAATTGAACCAAAGCATGGGTTCATGTACATAAGGTACTTATGGTAGTCTCAGGTCAAAGGATTACTTGTACCACTCCCACTATGAGAACCTTCTATTGACATGTAGCTAAGACTCCATTAGATATTCTCAAGTTGGATCAGATCAGTGAACTCATTCTCCAATGAGCACCCACATCCCAGTATCAGTGTCATACACAAGTGACTGTGAGAGCAGTCACCCTCTCCAGTATACATGGGATGTGCTAGTCTTACCGGAAAACCTTGATCCCCTACTTAGGGTTCCTTTGACTAGGAATTTTTTTAGATTAAGGTTTTGAGACTTTAGGTCTCACTGGTATGATCTCATCATAACCCTAAAATCATAGCCCTAATCTATGGGGTTCATCATATAATATAAACACAGCGTATGATGAAAAATAATGCCTTTATTAGAATATTGTCAATTACAATGGTTTGGGAGATACAACATAGATTGGCTTGTAGGGCATATCCCTTTCACTGTCGCCGCCGTTGCCGCTTGCCACAGTCGCCCGCACATCCGCCGGACACCATCCCGCCTTCCCCGGCATCCCTCGCCGGCCACGCCAGCGCTTTGAGGTCTCCCACGACCGTGGGAGACCAAACGGCACTCCCTGGGGCGTGCGGTGCCATTCTTGTGCCGCCTCACCCGCAGCCCGCCACCAGCCGTCCGCCGCTCGCCGTCCACCGGCTCGTCCGCCACCCGCTTCCCGGCCGTCCACTGGTGCCCTGCCGGAGACCGTTCTTCCCTTCCATGGCCATGAGGTATTTACACGGATTTTAGAGCAGTCCCATTTTTAGAGTAGCATGCTTTCTGGAGTAGATCAATTAGCTGACATGCTTCTCATAGTAGATCATCACCATTTTTGATGCAACACGAATTTTGATGTAATTTATTTTCCATTTTAAGTTTTCTTGGAGGCTAAGAAACTAAGGGTTTTGGTTTTTCTATATAAAGGCCCCCTCTTCCCGTGTAATAATTAGAGAGTTGAATGAAATTTTTGGTTTAGCCATTGGTTCCGGTTCTGGTTCTGGGCTGAGGCCCGTTTGCCTTCGTTCCATATTTTATGGATGATGGGTTCGTTGGGGAGTGTGAGAGTCCTACTTTGTGGATGATGGATTCGAGCACCCTAGTTATCCCCTATCTCGTCTTCTTTATCCCCTCGTGTCCTTTGAGAGTCATCCTAGCACATCTATGTGAGAGCCCTGCTAAGTGCATTATGGGTTCGATGAGAGCTCAGGGTAGCTGGTGCTGTGATCCTTCGGGAGGGTAGCTTTATGCTCAGGGTAGCTGGTGCTGTGATCCCTCAGGAGGGTAGCTTTAGGCTTTGACCCCTGACTTTTTGTGTGCGTCCCCTGCTAGAGTGAGTCTCAGGGCCATGAGTTCCACTTCCTGGTCCCCCATCTTCATCCTTCCTTCACCACATCCACCTAGAAAATTGAAAACAAAAGAGATTAGCTGTCTTAGGATTTTAGTGTCAGTATGCCCTAGTACCGGGAGGCTTCTTAGCCCTCCCACGGTCCTAGTTTATTAGATGTTTTTTCCCTGTTTTCCAAATAACCAGGTTACATCGATTTCCATCACGCATCAATTTTGGTATCAAAGCGAGTTGTGGATTAGGGTGTGCTCCATTTTTCGAACTCGACGGAGTCGAGTTCTTCGCAGTCGAGGAGAATGATGGGGATCCAGGATAGGTCCGGGTATTTTTTCATTTTTCTCTTATTTTCTTGCATTTTTTTTATTTTACCTATTCCCGCTATTCCACATATTCCTGCTATTCCACCTTTATCCCGATCTTATTCCCGATTTATTCCTACACAATTCCATCATCTCCCATGAATTTTTTTTTAAAACTTCCGAACCCTAGCTGCCGCCCCCTCCGGCCACAGATCCGGGCGGCCCGACCCCCGGCCGCCCCCCCTCCGGACCACCGCTAACGCTCACCGGCCACAGCCTTGCCGAGAAGACGCCGCCGCTGCCCATGCCCGTGGGAAGACGAACTGACGCGAAGGCATCCACCCGCGACGGCCCATGACTGCCACTGCCATCGCCGCCGGCCTGCTGCCCGTCGCCGTTCCCACCGCCCGCTGGCCCTCGCCCGACCGTCGGTGGGGTCCGCCACCTCGCATGCCCATGGGAATACGAACAGATCGGGAGGCGTCCGTCCGCCCACGTGCACCGCTGCACCTCCGCCGTCGTTACCGCCTGTCGTCGCCGCCCGCACGTCCGCCGGACACCATCCCGCCTTCCCCGGCCTCCCCCGCCGTCCACTGGCCATGCCAGCACTCTGAGGTCTCCCATGACCGTGGGAGACCAAACGGCACTCCCTGGGGCGTGCATTGCCATTCTTGTGCCGCCTCGCCGTCCACCGGCCCGTCCGTCGCTCGCCGTCCACCGGCCCATCCGCCACCCGCTTCCTGGCCGTCCGCTGGTGCCCTGTTGGAGACCGTTCTTCCCTTCCACGACCGTGAGTTGGTGTTTGCATGGATTTCAGAGCAATCCCATTTTCACAATAGCACGCTTTCTGGAGTAGATCATCAAGCCGACATGCTTCTCAGAAAAGATCAGCACCATTTTTGATGCAACATGAATTTTGATGTAATTTATTTTCCTTTTTAAGTTTTCTTGGAGGTTAAGAAATTGAGGGTTTTGGTTTTTCTATATAAAGGCCCCCTCTCCCCCTGTAATAGTTAGAGAGTTGAATGAAATTTTTGGTTTAGCCATTGGTTCCAGTTCTGGTTCTGGGCTGAGGCCCGTTTGCCTTCGTTCCCTACTGTGGATGATGGGTTCGTTGGGGGGTGTCAGAGTCCTACTTTGTGGATGATGGATTCGAGCACCCTAGTTATCCCCTATCTCGTCTTCTTTATCCCCTCGTGTCCTTTGAGAGTCATCATAGCACATCTATGTGAGAGCCCTGCTATGTGCATTATGGGTTCGATGAGAGCTCGGGGTAGCTGGTGCTGTGATCCTTCTGGAGGGTAGCTTTATGCTCAGGGTAGCTGGTGCTGTTATCCCTCAGGAGGGTAGCTTTAGGCTTTGACCCCTGACTTTATGTGTGCGTCCCCTGCTAGAGTGAGTCTCAGGGCCATGAGTTCCACTTCCTATTCCCCAATCTTCATCCTTCCTTCACCACATCCACCCAGAAAATTGAAAACAAAAGAGATTAGCTGTCTTAGGATTTTAGTGTCAGTATGCCCTAGTCCCGGGAGGCTTCTTAGCCCTCCCATGGTCCTAGTTTATTAGATGTTTTTTCCCTGTTTTCCAAATAACCAGGTTACATCGATTTTTTGTCCCGCATCATATTTTAAACTATTTCAAATGGATGTTAAAAGTGCATTTTTAAATGGATTTATTGAAGAAGTTTATATTGAACAATTTTCTAGTTTTGAAAATCATGAATTTTCCATTCATGTTTTTAAACTTCATAAAGCTTTGTATGGTTTGAAACAAGTTCCAAGAGCTTGGTATGATAGATTAAGTTCCTTCTTGCTTGAAAATGATTTCTCTAGAGGAAATGTAGAAACTACATTGTTTTTGAAAATGAAGAAAGATGATCTCCTAGTAGTACAAGTTTATATGGATGATATCATATTCGGTGCTACTAACGACTGTCTTTATCAAGAGTTTGTAAAGTTAATGCAGGAAGAGTTCGAGATGAGCATGATGGCAGAGCTTAACTTCTTCCTCGGACTCCAGATCAAGCAAACATGATGGGGAACTAATATGCATGCAATTTTTTTTATATGTTTTATATGTGGGGTTGGGTGATTAATTCCTGAATTTCAGATTAAAATAAGTTATAGGGAATTTTATATGAATTTTAGAAGATCAGCATGCAGATTAGGACCTAGAAAAGTAGAAAAGAAGGATCGCCGGGGCTGAGAAGCCTCGGTTAGGGCAAGTTCTCCTACAATAAAACTACTGGAGGTAGAGGGGTGTACCTGACAATGTCTGTGAAGATCGCAGCAAAAGGGTCTCTCGTTCCTCGACGGATGCGGCCTGGAAAATCGAGCCAAAGACCCGCGGATACCCGGCTTTCTGCTCGGTGATCCGATTGAGGCTTGGCTGGAGTCGTTGGATTCGTAGGAACTCGGGGACCTGCAAACGACCTGTCAGGGGTTAGAAAACTCACAAAGGAACAAGAAAACAAAGGAAAAACAGCAAGGGAAGGCTTCTTTTGGAGTGGGCGTCCAGGGATCTGAGATGCTTGTTGGTAGCAGGAAGATGATTGCAGCACTGGGAAGAAGAACTCTCGCAAACCCCTTTATGCACACAGCAGGGTATCACACAACTCAATAGAAGAAATCAAGGTTTTCATTCATCAAAAATTCTCCTCATACAAGAGGCTAGGGTCCCTTAAATAGACCCTTAACCTTGGGCTCCAAGTAAGGGTACATAAGTCTTTACATAAGAATCCTTTTCCCTCTCAAACCCTAGCTAGAAAATAAGGAAATATTAGGTAGAAAAATCCCTAAAATTTTTCTTGACTTGGTCAAGACTCCAAGGACGCCTAGGGGGGCGTGTTGGGCTTCTAGGAGCAGCAAAAGGCCGGCCCAAAGGGGCCCGGGTGCATGGGTTTGGGCCTCTGGAAGCTGGGGTGGCCTGGTAGCCAGGTAGCAAGAATATTCCCTGGTATCTTGCTTCTTAGGGGCTTGGGCTTGGCACCTGGGCTTGATTTCATTGGGCTAGGATGCAGATGGACCTCTGGAATCATGGATGCCCTTATTTATGAATATACTTTGGCATTTGGAAGGGAATCTGGGCATCTGGAGGGCATCTGCAAGGAATCAGGGTTTCTGATTTTTCTCCTGGGGTCTTCAAATCTTCAAGCTGGGTTGGACTTGGGCTAAACTTCCATGTCTTCAATCTGGTTGGACTTGGTCTTCACTTGTATAATATAGTCTTGAGTCTTCAGTATGCTTGGACAGGACTCAAAAAAATAAAATTAGCTCAACATGAGCTAACTAGCATTGGACTGAACTAGCTCAACATGAGCTGACTAGTACAAAACTGAAATAACAACTAAAATGGACTCAGATGATCTAAGCCCTTATTACAGATAGATTCATAAATTATTGATCAATTTACAGAGGGTTGAAAAAGCCTCTGTCTTATTCTGGTGCCTCAGGTGTCCCCACCAATTCTCCCGGGGTGGGAGGAACTCGACCCTGTCGAGTGAAGGTTAGATTGGCTCACATATCTCTCGAGAAGGTCTGGGTTGAGGAGTTGCAAGTCCTCTCGAGAAATCCACGAATCGTCCGACTCTGGCCAGCCTTGCCATCGGACCAGGAAGCATTGATAGTCATGGCCCTGGGTCGTGATGGCTTGATTGTCCAGGATACGCTCGATCCGTTCTCCTCTCTCAGGCCAAATTTGTTTGTGGACACTCTAGGTTAGGGTCACTCACAATGAAAAGGAATAGGTCCAAAGGCCTCACTAGGTAGCACTGCCGGTTCCCTATACTCAACCAGGTCTGTAATATTGAAGGTAGAACTAATGCCCAAATCCGAAGGCAAGACTAACACCTAGGCATTTGATCCAACCTTCTCTATCACTTTAAAAGGTCCGGCTCTGCGAGCATGAAGCTTCTTTTAGGCCTAAGCCTAACCAAGATAAAATCCACTACATCAAATTCTTTGACCCTTCTTCGGGAATTAGCCAGTTGTTTTAAGATTAGTGCAGGTGGTGAACATGCTAGGCACATGCAGACAAATGATGCAAAGGACTCATACTGATACCTAACAGACTCGACTATTTATTCCTATCGAAGGAAATTTTATTGAACTCTTTGGATCTAAACCTAATAGATTATAGGTTCTCTAGGTTTGATCCTAGCTTGACATGCACATGAAAATTTACAGTGAACTCCTAGCAAATTCCAAAGAGTATGCCAGAAGTAAGATGCAAACCTAACATGCGTGATGAATGCATGCAGTATGCTAATCTCAGCTAAATGCAATCTAATGATCCTAGAAATGCTGGAGGTGTCAGGAAAGGGCAGAAAATAGGAAGTGGGTTCAGAATTAGTTTGGAAAGGTAGAGAAAAAGGTTCATGGTTAGTTGGATAAAGTAGGATAAAAGACGGGGTGTCAGGAACTAATCCTATACTAATGAGGTTAACCTTATGAGGTTGAGCTATATCTACAGGATTTGCATAATGGAAGGATGGGTCACTAATTTCGGGGAAGAGGTCCTTAATGGGAACTATAGGAGGGGACTCATCTTGAAGGTATTGATTCAAAGAGATCAGGTCCTTAATAAATTCTTCTGGTTCTTGTATTTTAGGACTAGACTCTATAATTTGGCTCTCCTCTATGGTTTTCTCAGGTAAGGCTCTAGTAGCAGTACCTAGGTTCTCTTCCTCTATTTGTTCTTCCATTATAGCTTTAGGTTGGATATGGTCAAGGTCAACTAGCTCTGGGTTGGTTTCTACCTGGGCATCTACTGGGTCAGCTAATTCTAGGTCTACTAAAGGTGTCTCCTCTTCTCCCTCATACTCATCCACTAGGCTCACATCAGCTTCATACACTTTCGCGTTAATGTAAGCCTTGTGAATCTCAGGAATGGTTGGAGAAGGTCGGCTAGCAAGAAATTGGTTAGGTTCTGGTCTCTGATTATGGGTACTACTCCTAGTAGGTTCAGGTTGTATAAGGGGTAGTGGCTCACTACTGGGTTCATATTTAGGGATACTAATCCTGTGGGGTTCAAGTTGACTAGGGGAAGCATGACTAGTACTAGGTTGATACTTAGGGGTTATGGGTTCTCTAGGCTCATAGGACAAGGGTGCAGATCTATGGGTCATGGGATTATAGGATCTGGGGTCATATGATTTTGGGTCAGCTTTATGATCAGGTTCTAAGGATGGATCAAGGTATGGGGTCCTCCTAAGGTTGGGCTCTCTATATGGGTCAGGATATTGGGTCCTCCTAGGATTGGACTCCCTATATGGGTCAGAATACTGGGTTCTCCTAGGGTTGGACTCCCTATATAGGTCAGAATATTGGGTCCTCCTAGGGTTGGACTCCCTATATGGGTCAGAATATTGGGTGTTGGGTCTACTAGGCTCATAGGGTGTGGGTGCATAGGATCTATGATCATGGGATCTAGAGTCATAGGATCTGGAGTCATAAGATCTATAGGTTGTAGGTATACTAGGCTTGTAGGGAGAGGGTAAATAGGATCTATCTTCCTGGTCTATAAAATCCTGATTGAGTCTTCTAGGACTAACCTTAGGGATTGGGTCATGACGATAGGTTCTCCTAGGTTCAGCCTCAAGGTATGGATCAGGGTTTGGGGTCCTCCTAGGTTGAGGATTGTAGTACGGGTCAGGATAAGGGGCTCTCCTAGGTTCGACCTCATGGTATAGATCAGGGTTTGGGGTCCTCCTAGGTTGAGGGGAGTCAGGATCTGGCTCAGACTGTGACCCATGGGTTTTTCTTGGGGTCCCTACCCGGACTTTTAACTGATCAAACCTATTGGCACGATGGTCAATTCTATCATTGGTTTGAATACGAGACTGAGTTAACTGGGTCATCTGGATAGTTGTCTGGGCAATTTGATCAGCTAGGGATTTTATTTGGGCTTGTAAATTTTCCATGGGTTCAGACATTTATGAAGGAGGTGGGTGATATGAAACTCCTGATCTAGTGCTCATGCAAGACTCGATCAGACCGACTATAGCTGACTAGACCTAAAGTCCAAACTAGATGCTCAATCAGGGTGGCAAACTAGCCTATAGTAACCCTGTACTCAGCCAGGCAGGTGTAAGGGGAGTGTTAGGTCCCTGATTGCCAATCCTAGACACCAATCAGAGATTGGCCAGGTAGGCAGACCAGCACACAAGCCCTTCGGGATTGAATCCCTAAACCACCGTTCTAGACACTAAGCACAAGGCACACACAGGTTAACTTGACACAGTGATCTAACACTAGCCCGGACCCGACCAGTTGGTGTCCCTAGCCCACTAAGGCAAATTAAGTCTAATTAATTTTAGGTTAAGGCTTGGGACTGAATGCAAGGGATGTGGTTTTGGGCTAAGGAGAGGTGATCAAATCCTCCCCCCATCTGATATAGCAAGAGTGCCCTTAAAAGTAAATTATGCAATGATGGCAGGCAGATGAGGATGCAAATTAGGGTTTAGGTATTTTTTTTTTTTGGTATTTTTGGAAAATATGTATATATTTTTTTTTTTTGGTATTTTTTTAAATAGAAGAAAACTTGCAAATCATGGCCTAATATACTGGAAATATACTAAAATTAAGAAATATGCAAAAACTCCTAAACAAAACCCTAAAACTTCCAAACTTGTCTTGCTAAAAAAAACAGAGCCGAAATTTTGCAGGCCCTATTTCGGCTCGTAGAAAATTCACAGGCCATAATAAAATATTAGAAAAATTTTAAAATTACTGTGAATTATGATAAATCCAGGAAAATAAATTTCAGAATTTTTGGAGTTTTTAACAGGGAGAAATAATTAAAATGATAGAGTATATACGGACTGAAAAATTGCAGAAAACAAGCCCTAATCTAAGCTCTGATACCAAATGATGGGGAACTAATATGCATGCAATTTTTTTTATATGTTTTATATGTGGGGTTGGGTGATTAATTCCCGAATTTCAGATTAAAATAAGTTATAGGGAATTTTATATGAATTTTAGAAGATCAGCATGCAGATTAGGACCTAGAAAAGTAGAAAAGAAGGATCGCCGGGGCTGAGAAGCCTCGGTTAGGGCATGTTCTCCTACAATAAAACTACTGGAGGTAGAGGGGTGTACCTGACAATGTCTGTGAAGATCGCAGCAAAAGGGTCTCTCGTTCCTCGATGGATGCGGCCTGGAAAATCGAGCCAAAGACCCGCGGATACCCGGCTTTCTGCTCGGTGATCCGATTGAGGCTTGGCTGGAGTCGTTGGATTCGTAGGAACTCGGGGACCTGCAAACGACCTGTCAGAGGTTAGAAAACTCACAAAGGAACAAGAAAACAAAGGAAAAACAGCAAGGGAAGGCTTCTTTTGGAGTGGGCGTCCAGGGATCTGAGATGCTTGTTGGTAGCAGGAAGATGATTGCAGCACTGGGAAGAAGAACTCTCGCAAACCCCTTTATGCACACAGCAGGGTATCACACAACTCAATAGAAGAACTCAAGGTTTTCATTCATCAAAAATTCTCCTCATACAAGAGGCTAGGGTCCCTTAAATAGACCCTTAACCTTGGGCTCCAAGTAAGGGTACATAAGTCTTTACATAAGAATCCTTTTCCCTCTCAAACCCTAGCTAGAAAATAAGGAAATATTAGGTAGAAAAATCCCTAAAATTTTTCTTGACTTGGTCAAGACTCCAAGGACGCCTAGGGGGGCGTGTTGGGCTTCTAGGAGCAGCAAAAGGCCGGCCCAAAGGGGCCCGGGTGCATGGGTTTGGGCCTCTGGAAGCTGGGGTGGCCTGGTAGCCAGGTAGCAAGAATATTCCCTGGTATCTTGCTTCTTAGGGGCTTGGGCTTGGCACCTGGGCTTGATTTCATTGGGCTAGGATGCAGATGGACCTCTGGAATCATGGATGCCCTTATTTATGAATATACTTTGGCATTTGGAAGGGAATCTGGGCATCTGGAGGGCATCTGCAAGGAATCAGGGTTTCTGATTTTTCTCCTGGGGTCTTCAAATCTTCAAGCTGGGTTGGACTTGGGCTAAACTTCCATGTCTTCAATCTGGTTGGACTTGGTCTTCACTTGTATAATATAGTCTTGAGTCTTCAGTATGCTTGGACAGGACTCAAAAAAAATAAAATTAGCTCAACATGAGCTAACTAGCATTGGACTGAACTAGCTCAACATGAGCTGACTAGTACAAAACTGAAATAACAACTAAAATGGACTCAGATGATCTAAGCCCTTATTACAGATAGATTCATAAATTATTGATCAATTTACAGAGGGTTGAAAAAGCCTCTGTCTTATTCTGGTGCCTCAGGTGTCCCCACCAAAACAAAGGAGGGAATCTTCATCAACCAAGCTAAGCATACAAAAGAAATATTAAAGAAGTTTGGGATGGAGAGCACCAAGCCATTAAGTTTGCCTATGAGCTCCTCTTGTAAACTTGACAAAGATGAATCAGGTAAATTTGTAGACCAAAAACTATATAGAGAAATGATTGGTTCATTACTATATCTAACTACTATTAGGCTAGATATTATGTTTAGCATTTTTATGTGTGCAGGATATCAGTCTACCCCTAAAGAGTCTCATCTTTTGGCTATTAAACGCATACTTAGATACCTATCTGGTACTGTAGACATTAGACTTTGATATTCTACAGACTCATCATTTGAATTAATTGCATATTCTGATGCTAATTGCTAGGTGTAAACTTGATAGAAAAAGTACTAGTGGAACTTGTCAATATCTTGAAGTTAATTTGATTTCATGGAGTAGCAAGAAATAAAATTCAGTTGCTCTATCTATGGTAGAAGCCGAATATATAGCAGCTAGAAGTTATTGTGCTCAAATCCTATGGATCAAACAACAACTTGAGAATTTTGGCATCAAATTAACTAAGACACCCATAAGATGTGACAATACAAGTGCAATCAATTTAACTAAGAATCCTGTGCAACATTCAAGAAGCAAATGCATTGAAATAAGATATCACTTCATAAGAGATCATGTACAAAACTCTAATGTGATGCTTGAATTTGTTTGTACTAATAATTAATTAGCTGATATTTTCATAAAATCCTTGAATGAAGAAAGATTTTGCATGATTAGGAGAGAGTTAAGTATCACAGATCCCTTTGTGTAAGACTCCCTTAAATCTTATTCTTGTGCTCTAAGTCATCTTTTTTTGTCTTAAACCTCTTTCTAGAAACCCCCTTTTTTTTTTGAAAATTTTATTGAATTTTTTTTGGGATTTCTTGGCCAAGTGTTGACACTTCATTTTTGGCCAAGTGTCGACTCATGCCAAGTGTCGACACTTGACCAAATATGAAGTGTCGACTCATGGACGGAAATCTGTTATTTCTAAGGCATCAAATTGTTTAATCCGAGCCACTTGTTTCCTGTTTCTCCTCTGCCCTAGTAGTCCCCAAGCTCTCCTTTGACCTCAGAATAGTGTTCTTCCACCATGCCCTATGATTTCTCAGTAAAATCCTCTCTTTTTCCCTCATTTGGACCGTTCCTTACTATGTTGTCCAAGTTTTTTTCCTTGATTTGGTCCGATTCTTCACAGGTTTTCATTGTATTTTTCATTATTTCTATCGAACCCATCTTTCCGATCCTTACAGTCAATTTTTCTCTTGATTCCTTGTGGATCGATCAAGCCATTACCTCTTTCTTTCTTTTTCCTCCTTTTCCACTCTCTTTATCAATTTTTGTTTGCCCTCACTATTTTACTCCCATCGGCCTCCTCTTTCCCTACTTGGTCATTTCCTTCATCTTTTGGCCATTCCCAGTTCACCCTTTTCTCTCCCTTTTTCCTTTCCTCTATTTCATGAACATGGGTCCTCGCAAGCAATTGGCCTCAAGGAAGAGGGTGAGTCAGGGAGCAACTGAAAGAAGGACCAAGGCTCGAAGTGATAGAGGATCTGACCTTCGTCTCTATTATTCGAGCCAGAGCTTTGGCCTTGACTTGGTGAAGTAGTCGATGGCCACGATCAAATACTTCCTTCGATCGGATGCATAGAGAAGGCACCTAGGATGTCCATTCCCCACTAGGCGAACAACCACGGGACTGATAACTAGGAAAGTAGTGCCATTGGTTGCCACTGAATGTGGGCGTGACATGACACCGGTCACACTTTCTCATAAAGTTGACGGTGTCTTCTTACATAGTCTCGCAGAAGTACCCTTGCCGGATTGCCTTGTAGGCTAAGGTCCTGCCCCCCACATGATTGCCATAGATGCCTTCAAGTATTTCCTGGAGCGCGTAGACAGCTTCAGAAGGCTTCAAGGATTTCAATAGGGGGTAGGAGTAAGATCTTTGGTACAGCTGTCCGTCCATCATCACGTGCATATAGGCTTCCTCTTAAGGAGGCCGGCTTCCCTCCAATCTTTAGGTAGGGCCCCGGTGGTGATATACCTGACATAAGGGTCCATCCAACTGGCTTTTGAGGTGACTTGCTCCACTTCTGCCATGGACTCATGGCTGGGCATCTCTAGGTATTTGATGAAGGTACAACCCAGCAATGACTATGATAGGGTAGCCAAAATGGAGAGGATGTCAACCTGGGCATTCTCCGCTCGAGGGATGTGGGAGATCTCAAAGTATTAGAGATTTGCCATGGATGAACGTACCTTATCCAGATACTTCACCATTATGGGATCCTGTGCTTCGTACTCGCTAGAGACTTGGCCCACTATAAGCTGGGAATCAGTGAAGACCTTCAGCCTTTTGATGCCTAATTCATGGGATATTCTTAATCTCGTGAGGAGTGCCTCGTATTTTGCTTGATTATTGGTCGCCTTGAAGAGGAACCACAGTGCGTACTCTACGACAACCCCATCGGAGTTGGTGAGACTGAGGCTAGCTCCACTCCCTCTGATGTTGGACACGCCATCGACATGGGATACCCATGTCATCTCCTGCGAAGTCGGGTCCAACCCAAATTCAGCCCATCAGTCCTCTGACTCCGGATCTTCATTTGCCCAGGTGCATTCCACCAGGAAATCTATAAGGACCTGGGCCTTCTGCACCGATCATAGGTGGTAAGTGATGTCAAACTCATTGAGTTTCACCGCCCACTTGGCCAGGCATCCAAAAGTATTAGGGCGGCTCAGAAGGGCCCTCAAGGGCTGATCAGTGAGGACGGTGATGGGGTGCACTTGGAAGTATGGCCTGAGATGCTGTGCAGATATTTATAGTATAAAAATAATCATTTTAGATTGGGTGTACCTTATTTCTGCATCGCGGAGCAGCTTACTAATGTAGTAGACTAGTTGATGGGAACCATCCTTATCAGTGCAGACCAAGACTGAGCTTACCGCTTTGGGTGAAATCGCCAGGTACAGAAGGAGTTCTTCACGAAGTTCAAGTCTGGATAGCTGCGGAGGGGAGGTGAGGAGCTTCTTTAGCCCTTCGAACACCTCCTGGCACTCCTTAGTCCAAGCGAAGTCGTTCATCTTTCACAACACTTTGAAGAATGGTTGACAGTGCTTAGCAGAGCACAAGATGAAGTGGCTTAATGTCATGATGTGTCTTGTTAGGCATTGAACCTCCTTCTTGGAGACATGGTATCTCATGTCGGTAATCGCCTGGATCTTCTCTGGGTTGGCCTCTATTCCCCTCTAGGTGACCATAAATCCCAGGAACTTTCTCGCCGCCATGCCAAATGCACACTTGATAGGATTTAGCTTCATCTGGTAGAGGTGGAGGTTGCCAAAAGCCTCCACCAAGTCAGCAATGTGATCCGACTCTGGGCTGCTCATGACGGGCATATCATCCTCATAAACTTACATGTTGCGGTTGATCTGGTCTTTGAAGATATTGCTAACCAGATACTGGTATGTGGCTCCCATATTCTTGAGACCAAATGGCATCATCTTATAGCAGTACATACCTTTGTCGGTCACAAAGGCTATGTGCTCCTCATCAACTAGATGCATAAGAATTTGGTTATACCTGGAGAACGCATCCCTGAAGCTGAGGAACTTGTGACCCGAAGTCGCATCCACCAGCTGGACTATCTTGGGGAGTGGAAAGCTATCCTTCGGACATGCTCAATTGAGGTAAATGTAGTCTAGATAATTTCTCCACTTTTCAGAGGCTTTCTTGACCATCACCATGTTGGCGAGCTCGTCCGGGTACTATACCTCTTGGATGAAGCCTATCGTAAGGAGTTTCTCAACCTCCTCATCGATCACCTTCTGTCACTCTGGGGCGAAGCTCCTTTTCTTCTACTGAACTAGGCGATGGTTGGGGTCGATATTCAGCTTGTGAGTGATCACTTCTAGAGGGATGCCGGGCATGTCGGCGACAATCCAGGCGAAGATGTCTGTATTGGCCTGTAAGAAGCCAAGTAGATAGGATCTCTCTCCTTCAGGTAGTAGGGCCCCAACCTGCATAGTCCTCGAGGGATCCTCCCCTAGGGAGAAAGATAATAAGGGCTCAACTGGTCTACCCTTTGGCTCCGGCTCCGCTGGATTCGGCTGATCAATTGACGGGCTTAGACTGGCCCCTCGAGGTCTTGGGAGGGCCTGCAGGTAGTGCGGGACTAGTGGCGTGATCCTCTTATCTTCCTGGTCCCCAAGGGAGTCAAGAATTGAATGAGGAGATGCCTTGTGGAGATGGTAGCATCGAGTCGACTGAGGCCGAGATAGCCTAAGACAGCGTTGTAAGGTGAGGGGAGCCTCACAACAGTAAATGTTGTTAGCACCATACTCTACCAAGGCAGGGTTCCGACAGTTATTGGGAGTGTAATCTCCCCTTCCAACCCAACTGAAACTCTGATAAAGCCTACCAGGGGCATGAACACTGATACGGGATGAATCTAGGGACGCAGAAAAATAGAAAACTCATTTTTTTGGATTTTTTTAGAATTTTAATTTCATGGTTAAGAACCCGAAAGATAAGAAAAGTTTAGCATAAGGATTAGCAATGATAGAAACAAGCATACCTACAAAATTCTCATGCAAACTAATGAATCTCAGGACCTGAAAATTGAGAAATTCCTATCTTAGGATAGCAATCTTCAACCAAATCAAAAATTAAGAGAAATGAAGGATTTTACTAGTCAAAGATTGAAGATTCAGTCGATGAAGAATCTCTCACACTTATATCAGAGCCTAGATGATGAAGCTGAAGTTTTCCTTGAATCTGAGGCAGATCTGGGTGGTCATGGAGGTAAGAGGGACCTTCTCTGAGGAGGGGAAACACCTCGGGGATCTACAAAATGTCAGAGGTCAGTAAGAAATAACAAAATAATTAGACAGGAAATTAATGGAAAGAAGAAAGGGGAATCAGGGCTCCAAGGGCTGGCGGCTAAAAAGAGAAGATGGCTTCTTCTTCTTGGACGCCGGAGGGCTCTTCAACTAGGGGCATGGCTAATGTCTGGAAGTTGATTTGCTGCTAGGGTGTGGAGGTTTGCAAGGGAAAAGGGTCAGCCAAGGCAAGAAACCAAGAATAAGAACACAAAGAAAAAATAAGGCACCAATCTGGAAGCAATTCAGTAGAGTTTTTTTTGATTTCATGAAAAAAGTTGCTTACAAGAGGGGGAGGGGCGGGGTGTTTATAGAGTTCTCATATCCTCTCCTAACTAGGGTTACACTTAGGTTAACAAGCCTTTTCCTAGTTAGATTACAAGTCCTTCTCCTAGCTAGGTTAGAAGTACAAATTTTAAAACAAGTAGGAACATAAATCCTAACTAGGTTAGACTAGTCTTCACCTTCTCACTTAAGGACGCCTCTTGGACTTGGTTAACACTTCAAGGATTCCTAGGGGGCATGTTGGGCTTCTAGAAGCAGCAAGAGGCCAGCCCAAAGGGGCTTGGGTTCATGGGCTTGGGCCTCTGGAAGCTGGGGTGGCCTGGTAGTCTGGTAGCAAGAATATTATATGGTATCTTCCTTCTTAAGGGCTTGGGCTTGGTGCCTGGGCTTGATTTCTTTGGGCTAGGATGTAGGTGGACCTCTGCAATCATGGATTCCCTGGCTAGGAATATACTCTGTGGTGGGGACACCTGAGGCACCAGAATAAGACAGAGGCTTTTTCAACCCTCTGTAAATTGATCAATAATTTATGAGTCCATCTATAATAAGAGCTTAGCTCATCTGAGTCCATTTTAGTTGTTATTTGAGTATTTTTAGTTGTTATTTCAGTTCTGTACTAGTCAGCTCATGTTAAGCTAGTTCAGTCCAATGCTAGTCAGCTCATGTTGAGCTAATTTTATTTTTTTGAGTCCTGTCCAAGCATACTGAAGACTCAAGACTATATCATACAAGTGAAGACCAAGTCCAACTAGATTGAAGACATGGAAGTATAGCACAAGTCCAACCCAGCTTGAAGATTTGAAGACCCCAAGAGGAAAATTCAGAAAACCCTGATTTCTTGCAGATGCCCTCCAGATGCCCAGATTCCCTTCCAGATGCCAAAGTATATTCATAGATAATGGCATCCATGATTCCAGAGGTCCATCTGCATCCTAGCCCAAAGAAATTAAGCCCAGGTGCCAAGCCCAAGCCCCTAAGAAGCAAGATACCAGGGAATATTCCTGCTACCTGGCTACCAGGCCACCCCAGCTTCCAGAGGTCCAAACCCATGCACCCGAGCCCCTTTGGGCCGGCCTTTTGCTGCTCCTAGAAGCCCAACACGCCCCCCTAGAAGTCCTTGGAGTCTTGACCAAGTCAAGAAAATTTTTAGGGATTTTTCTACCTAATATTTCCTTATTTTCTAGCTAGGGTTTGAGAGGGAAAAGGATTCTTATGTAAAGACTTATGTACCCTTACTTGGAGCCCAAGGTTAAGGGTCTATTTAAGGGACCCTAGCCTCTTGTATGAGGAGAATTTTTGATGAATGAAAACCTTGAGTTCTTCTATTGAGTGGTGTGATACCCTGCTGTGTGCATAAAGGGGTTTGTGAGAGTTCTTCTTCCCGGTGTTTGCAATCATCTTCCTGCTGCCAACAAACCCTCCAGATCCCTGGACGCCCACTCCAAAAGAAGCCTTCCCTTGCTGTTTTTACTTTGTTTTCTTGTTCCTTTATGAGCTTTCTAACCCCTGACAGGTCGTTTGCAGGTCCCTGAGTTCCTACGAATCCAACGACTCCAGCCAAGCCTCAATCAGATCACCGAGCAGAAAGCCGGGTATCCGCGGGTCTTTGGCTCGGTTTTCCAGGCCGCATCCGTCGAGGAACGAGAGACCCCTTCGCTGCGATCTTCACAGACATTGTCAGGTACACCCCTCTACCTCCAGTAGTTTTATTGTAGGAGAACTTGCCCTAACCGAGGCTTCTCAGCCCCGGCGGTCCTTCTTTGCTACTTTTCTAGGTCCTAATCTGCATGCTGATCTTCAAAAATTCATACAAAATTCCTTACAAATAATTTTGATCTAAAATTTGGGAATTAATCACCTAACTCAACATTTAAAACATACAAAAAAAATTGCATACATATTAGTTCCCCATTATTTGGTATCAGAGCTTAGATTAGGGCTTGTTTTCTACAATTTTTCAGTCTGTATATACTCTGTTATTTTAATTATTTATCCCTTTTAAAAACTCCAAAAATTCTGAAATTTATTTTCCTAGATTTAACATAATTCACAGTAATTTTAAAAAATTTTTCAGATTTTATTATGGCCTGTGAAGTTTTTGCAAGCCGAAATAGGGCCTGCAAATTTTTGGCTCTGTTTTTTTTAGCAAGACAAGTTTGGAAGTTTTAGGGTTTTGTTTAGGAGTTTTTGCATATTTCTTAATTTTAGTATATTTCTAGTATATTAGGCCATGATTTGCAAGTTTTCTTCTTTTTAAAAAATACCAAAAAAAAAATATATACATATTTTCCAAAAAATACCAAAAAAAATATCTAAACCCTAATTTGCATCCTCATCTGCCTGCCATCATTGCATAATTTACTTTTAAGGGCACTCTTGCTATATCAGATGGGGGGAGGATTTGATCACCTCTCCTTAGCCCAAAACCACATCCCTTGCATTCAGTCCCAAGCCTTAACCTAAAATTAATTAGACTTAATTTGCCCTAGTGGGCTAGGGACACCAACTGGTCGGGTCCGGGCTAGTGTTAGATCACTGTGTCAAGTTAACCTGTGTGTGCCTTGTGCTCAGTATCTAAAACGGTGGTTTAGGGATTCAATCCCGAAGGGCTTGTATGCTGGTCCGCTTACCTGGCCAATCTCTGATTGGTGTCTAGGATTGGCAATCAGGGACCTAACACTCTCCTTACACCTGCCTGGCTAAGTACAGGGTTACTATAGGCTAGTTTGCCACCCTAATTGAGCATCTAGTTTGGACTCTAGGTCTAGTCAGCTATAGTCGGTCTAATCGAGTCTTGCATGAGCACTAGATCAGGAGTTTCATATCACCCACCTCCTTCACAAATGTCTGAACTCATGGAAAATTTACAAGCCCAAATAAAAGCCCTAGCTGATCAAATGGCCCAGATGACTACCCAGTTAACTCAGTCTGCTACCCAAACCAATAATAGAATTGACCATCTTGCCAATAGGTTTGACCAGTTAGGAGGCCGTGTAGGGACCATAGCAAGAACCCATGGGTCACGATCTGAGCCAGATCCTAAGTCCCCTCAACCTAGGAGAACCCCAAACCCTGATCTATACCATGAGGTCGAACCTAGGAGAGCCCCTTATCCTGACCTGTACTACAATCCTCAACCTAGGAGGACCCCAAACCCTGATCCATACCGAGAGGTTGAACCTAGGAGAGCTCCTCAGCCTGACCCATACCAAGAGGTCAAACCTAGGAGAGCCCATCGTCATGACCCAATCCCTAAGGTTAGTCCTAGAAGACCCAATCAGGATTTTATAGACCAGGAAGATAGATCCTATTTACCCTCTCCCTATAAGCCTAGTATACCCACAACCTATAGATCTTATGACTCCAAATCCTATGAACCTAGAACCTATGAATCCATAACCTATGAACCTAGATCCTATGACTCTAGATCCCATGATCATAGATCCTATGCACCCACACCCTATGAGCCTAGTAGACCCAACACCCAATATTCTGACCCATATAGGGAGTCCAACCCTAAGAGAACCCAATATTCTGACCCATATAGGGAGTCCAACCCTAGGAGAACCCAGTATTCTGACCCATATAGGGAGTCCAACCCTATGAGGACCCAATATCCTGACCCATATAGAGAGCCCAACCTTAGAAGGACCCCATACCATGATCCATCCTTAGAACCTGACCATAGAGCTAACCCAAAATCCTATGACCCGAGATCCTATAATCCCATGACCCATAGATCTGCACCCTTGTCCTATGAGCCCAGAGAACCCATAACCCCTAAGTATCAACCTAGTACTAGTCATGCTTCCCCTAGTCAACTTGAACCCCATAGGATTAGTATTCCTAAATACGAACCCAGTAGTGAGCCACTATCCCTTATACAACCTGAACCTACTAGGAGTAGTACCCATAATCAGAGACCAGAACCTAACCAATTTCCTGCTAGCCGACCTTCTCCAACCATTCCTGAGATTCACAAGGCTTACATTAACGCGGAAGTGTATGAAGCTGATGTGAGCCTAGTGGATGAGTATGAGGGAGAAGAGGAGGCACCTTTAGTAGACCTCGAATTAGCTGACCCAGTAGATACCCAGGTAGAAACCAACCCAAAGCTAGTTGACCTTGACCACATCCAACCCAAAGCTATAGTGGAAGAACAAATAGAGGAAGAGAACCTAGGTACTGCTAGAGCCTTACCTGAGAAAACCATAGAGGGGAGCTAAATTATAAAGTCTAGTCCAAAAATACAAGAACCAGAAGAATTTATTAAGGACCTGATCTCTTTGAATCAATACCTTCAAGATGAGTCCCCTCCTATAATTTCCATTAAGGACCTCTTCCCCGAAATTGGTGACCCATCCTTCCATTATGCAAACCCTGTAGATATAGCTCAACCTCGTAAGGTTAACCTCATTAGTCTAGGATTAGTCCCTGACATGCCTTCTTATATCGAACTTTATCCAACTAACCTTGAACATTTTTCTCTACCCTACCAAACTAATTCTGAACCCACTTCCTATTTTCTGCCCTTTCCTGACACCTCCAGCATTTCTAGGATTATTAGATTGCATTTAACTGAGATTAGCGTACTGCATGCATTCATTATGCATGTTAGGTTTGCATTATACTTCTGGCATACCCTCTGGCATTTGCTTGGAGTCCATTGTAAATACTCTTGTGCAGACCACACTAGGGTCAGACCTAGATAGTCTATAGTCTCTTAGGTTTAGGCCCATAAAAGTCTAATAAATTTCCTTCGATAGGAATGCAAAGTCGAGTGTATTAGGTGTTAGTTTGAGTCCTTTGCATCATTTTGTTAGGAGTCTGCATGTGCCCAGCATGTTCACCACCTATACTAATTTTAAACAAACTGGCTAATTCCCGAAGATGGATCAAAGAATTTGATGTAGTGGATTCTATCTTGGTTAGGCTTAGGCCTAAAAGAAGCTTCATGCTCGCAGAGCCGGACCTTTTAAAGTGATAGAGGAGGTTGGATCAAATGCCTAGGTGTTAGACTTGCCTTCGGATTTGGGCATTAGTTCTACCTTCAATATTACAGACCTGGTTGAGTATAGGGAACCGGCAGCGCTACCTAGTGAGGCCTTTGGACCTATTCCTTTTCATTGTGAGTGACCCTAACCTAGAGTGTCCACAAACAAATTTGGCTTGAGAGAGAAGAACGGATCGAGCGTATCCTGGACAATCAAGCCATCACGACCCAGGGCCATGACTATCAACGCTTCCTGGTCCGATGGCAAGGCCGGCCAGAGTCGGACGATTCATGGATTTCTCGAGAGGACTTGCAACGCCTCAACCCAGACCTTCTCGAGAAATATGTGAGCCAGTCTGACCTTCACTCGACAGGGTCGAGTTCCTCCCACCTCGGGAGAATTGGTGGGGACACCTGAGGCACCAGAATAAGACAGAGGCTTTTTCAACCCTCTGTAAATTGATCAATAATTTATGAGTCCATCTATAATAAGAGCTTAGCTCATCTGAGTCCATTTTAGTTGTTATTTGAGTATTTTTAGTTGTTATTTCAGTTCTGTACTAGTCAGCTCATGTTGAGCTAGTTCAGTCCAATGCTAGTCAGCTCATGTTGAGCTAATTTTATTTTTTTGAGTCATGTCCAAGCATACTGAAGACTCAAGACTATATCATACAAGTGAAGACCAAGTCCAACTAGATTGAAGACTTGGAAGTATAGCACAAGTCCAACCCAGCTTGAAGATTTGAAGACCCCAGGAGGAAAATTCAGAAAGCCCTAATTTCTTGCAGATGCCCTCCAGATGCCCAGATTCCCTTCCAGATGCCAAAGTTTATTCATAGATAATGGCATCCATGATTCCAGAGGCCCATCTGCATCCTAGCCCAAAGAAATCAAGCCCAGGTGCCAAGCCCAAGCCCCTAAGAAGCAAGATACCAGGGAATATTCCTGCTACCTGGCTACCAGGCCATCCCAGCTTCCAGAGGTCCAAACCCATGCACCCGAGCCCCTTTGGGCCGGCCTTTTGCTGCTCCTAGAAGCCCAACACGCCCCCCTAGGCATCCTTGGAGTCTTGACCAAGTCAAGAAATATTTTAGGGATTTTTCTACCTAATATTTCCTTATTTTCTAGCTAGGGTTTGAGAGGGAAATGGATTCTTATGTAAAGACTTATGTACCCTTACTTGGAGCCCAAGGTTAAGGGTCTATTAAAGGGACCCTAGCCTCTTGTATGAGGAGAATTTTTGATGAATGAAAACCTTGAGTTCTTCTATTGAGTGGTGTGATACCCTGCTGTGTGCATAAAGGGGTTTGTGAGAGTTCTTCTTCCCGGTGTTTGCAATCATCTTCCTGCTGCCAACAAACCCTCCAGATCCCTGGATGCCCACTCCAAAAGAAGCCTTCCCTTGCTACTTTTACTTTGTTTTCTTGTTCCTTTGTGAGCTTTCTAACCCCTGACAGGTCGTTTGCAGGTCCCTGAGTTCCTACGAATCCAACGACTCCAGCCAAGCCTCAATCGGATCACCGAGCAGAAAGCCGGGTATCCACCGGTCTTTGGCTCGGTTTTCCAGGCCGCATCCGTCGAGGAACGAGAGACCCCTTCGCTGCGATCTTCACAGATGTTGTCAGGTACACCCCTCTACCTCCAGTAGTTTTATTGTAGGAGAACTTGCCATAACCGAGGCTTCTCAGCCCCGGCGGTCCTTCTTTGCTACTTTTTTAGATCCTAATCTGCATGCTGATCTTCAAAAATTCATACAAAATTCCCTACAAATAATTTTGATCTAAAATTTGGGAATTAATCACCTAACTCAACATGTAAAACATACAAAAAAAATTGCATGCATATTAGTTCCCCATCACTCTGGCATCTGGAAGGGAATCTGGGCATCTAGAAGGTATCTGGAAGGAATCAGGGTTTTTGGAAGGCACTTGGATCCTGTGGTGTCACACAAAATCCAATAATCTGATGTAGTGGCCTCTGACTCCTAGATAAGGCCTGGTGGGTTTTCAAAGTAGGGTAACCTCTTCTCTTGTATAAAATTTGAACTTATACTGGACTCATGGCTGATGTACAGGACTCAATAGACTGACTAGGGTTGAGGGTTGAGACAAATCAACTAACCTCTTCTTATTACATGACTCAATCTTAATTGATTAAAAAATTATGATACATGACTAAGGTTCTAAAATTGAAACCCTAATTAATAAACCATATGGGATCCAGTGATCTGTGTCTGATCCTGGTGTCCCCACCAATTCTTCCCGGGTGGGAGGAACTCGATCCTGTTGAGTATGGGTCAATTTGGCTCTCAATGCTCAAGGAGGGTCTGGGTTGAGGTGCTGCAGATCCTCACTAGTGCTCCACAAGTCCTCAGATTCTAGTCGACCTTGCCAGCGGACCAAATACCTCTGATAGCCTCTATCTTGGGTATCGATAGCTTGATCGTCCAAGATTCTCTCAATATTTTCCTCTCCAAAAGGCCAAATTGTTTGTGGACACTTTGGGGTGGGTTCACTCACAAAGAAAGGGAGTGGCTCAAAGGGCTCGCTGGGTATCTCTGCTGGGTCCCTATACTCTACAAAGTCTAAGATGATGAAGGTGGAGCTAATACCTAAATCATGTGGTCTCTCAAACACATAGGCATTGGGTCCACTGCTCTTCATTAATTTGGATGGGCCAGCTTCATGAGCATAAAATTCCTTAACAATCACATGATCCTCTACAAATTCTTTATCTCTCTTTCGGGAATTAGACAAGTTCTTATAAGGTTCATTAATTATGTTCATCTTTCGACTAATTTTTAGATGCAAATGCTGTGCAGAGGCTAGTGCATGTATGGACAGATGAATCAGGGTTGTAAATTTATTGGATGCAAAACTAACACCTAAAAGACTCGACTAAGCTTTCCTATTGAAGAAAATTTTATTGGACTCTTTAGGACAAAACCTAATAGGATATAGACTCTTTAGGTTTGATTCTATCATGACATGCACATGAAAATGTGACATGAACTCTTAGTAGATGCCAAAGGGTTTTTCAAAAGTAGGAAGTAAACATGACCGACTCGATGAATGAATACAGTATGCAAAGCTCTATGAAATGCAATCTAATAGTTAGAAAATCCTTAAAAGTTTCAGAAAAGGGTAGAAAATATGAAGTGGATTCAGGATTAGTTTGATTGGGTAAGGAATAAGAAAAGGGTTCGAGATTAATCAAGTAGAATAGGATGCAGGAAGGGGTATCAGGAATTAGTCCTAGACTAATGAGGTTGATCTTATGGGGTTGATGTCTATCTAAAGGGTCTACATAATGGAAGAAAGGGTCATTGATTTTAGGGAAGAGATCAAGTGGAGTCAAAGAGGTGACTTCATCCCGAGGGCATTGATCTAAAGAGATTAAGTCCTTAATAAACTCTTATGGTTCATAAATCAAAGGACTAGGCTCTTTAATTGGGCTTTCTTCTAATGGCTCCTCAAATAAGACTCTAATAGCAATATTAAGGTTCTCTTCCTCTAACTTCTCATCCATTACATGGTCAGCTATCTTTATGTTGGCTACTGTCTGGGTATGGCTAGGGTTAGCTAAATCTAGGTCTGCTCCTACTTGGGTATGGTCAGGTTCAACTAATATTAGGTGGTCTTCTACCTGGGTTTGGTCATAATCAACTAATCCTAGGTCTTCTATAGGGTACTCTTCTAGATCTTTAATAGATTCATTATCTTCATACTCCTCTACCAGACTTGGGTCAACCTTATATATTTCTTCTTCTAAGTCATCTTGGTGAACCAATGGGGTGGTAAGAGGGGTTTGGCTAATGGAAAATTGACTAGGGTCTGGGATAACAAGGGTGGGTATACTAAGGGTTATGGGCTCATAGGTTATGGATTTAAAGGTTATGGGTTCAATTCTAGAGGTATCAATCCTATAGGGTTCAGGTTGACTGAGGGAAACTTGACTAGCACTAGGCTGATAGCTAAGGGTACTAATCCTATTAGGCTCATAGGATGTGGGCTCAGATCTATAGGTTGTGGATCTCCTAGGTTTAGCTCTTTGGGATGACTCGAATTCCAAAGCTATGTGATAGGCATCATCTAGGTCTCGAATTTGCCATCGACATAATTCACCTTAGATATCTCTACATAGGCTAGCTTTAAACCTAGATATGACTTTAGAATCAAGTTCAACTGTGTAACATATCCCATAATAGTCATCAAATTAGGCAATGTACTCATACACAATTTTGTTATTTTTGTCTCAAATCCCACCACTCTGCTAAAAGTTGGCGATCCTGGTATCTGGATTCAATACATCTGGGTAAATAGGGACTAGGGTAATAGGGACTGGAAGGGTAATAAGGTTTGGGTTCTGGGTATGGGTCATAAGATTCTAGGTCGTAGGATCTAGGGTTATAAGGTTCAGGGTCATAGGATCTAGAGTTATAGGGTTCAGGGTCATAGGATCTAGAGTTATAGGCTTCAGGGTCATAGGATCTAGGGTTATAGGATTCAGGGTCATAAGATTCAGGGTCAAAGTATGGGGTTCCCATGGGGTTGGATTAAGGCTATTAGCATTGGGTTCCTAATCTAATGGTCATGCAAACAATCAAACAAAGTGTCTTGATGTAGTCAAGCATGCAAAAGGCTAGTACAAACTAGGGTTTCCTAGATCTAGAGTCAAAACTGAATGGGTCAGCTCAACTTATACTTAACCCACCAGCTAATCCTTCCTCTAGCCAGATAGAGGGTGGGAGTGTGGGAGGCCCCCCTGCTTTCATAGGGACCTAATTAAAAACCACAATACCACTTAGGTCATTTGACTCTGGACCCTCAGTCTTAGACACCAGATTTCAGTAATAGCCATAGGATTAAATGCACTAGTTGGCCCACACAGCTCAGACCCGACTTGTGGGTGTCACCTTGCCCTCTAGGATGAATTAGGTCTAATCAATTTTAATTAGGCTTAGGTCAGTACGCTGATGGTTGTTTTGGGCCCAAGATAGGTGGTGAAATCCTGCCCTGATGTTATATTGATTGCCTTTAAGATTAGATTAAAGAGATGATGGCATTCAATGGTCCTAATGCAATCTAAAACAATCAGAAAAATAAAAATATTTTATGTATATTTTATGGAATGATAAATTAGGTTTAGGTTAATTAGGTTAGCAATCAAATTGGGCTTAGGATTGGTGTAAGGGTTTTGGTGACCAGGGTGGAAGCGTGGATTTCAAAAATTTATTATGAAACCACTACCAAACCTTTAACCCAAGACCTCCTTACTAGGAATTAAAACATACAAACATGCATATATAATATAAACTAGAGTTTAGGCACCAACCTGAACTGCTAGTATCCAATTCGATGAAGAAAACCCTAATTCAGCCTTCTTATCCACCAGGCACCTAAACGTTCACCCTCCAACGGTGATCCACACGAAACTCGGACCAAGAAAGAAATCCTTCTTCAAGTTGCAATGATAAGTAGAACTCTTTCGGTAACCTTTTATCTATTGACCACTGTAGGACACCATGTCCTACTATAGGGCACTAAAGACACTCTCTAAAAATACTCTTGGTTTTAGGACAACCCTCCTCTAGGACCCCTTAGGCTTATGTCCTAAAACAAAGCCTTGTCCTATTAAAAAAGACATTGTCTTAACAAGACAAGTCTTGTCTTAAAGAAAGGAGGGAGAGAGAGACACTCAGAATAATACTTCGATGGAATTCTACTGTCAGACTCATTTCACCGCCCTCTATTTATAGATACAAGAGGGGCATGTGATATGTCCTCCATCAACTAATCAGATATGATTTTTCAAGACCGAAGAGAAGTTATCTGGCTTGAAAAACATATCTAATAAGCCCATTCATGCATCGAAGGCCTTATTCACATCCCTTCTTTTATCTGGATGAATTCTCACTTGCCACATGTCAATTACCATCCCTAGGAAGCCAAGAGGCACCTCTTTAATCTCCAAACATCGAAGATTATGAAGAGTCCTGTTAGCAGAAGGACTACCCATTAGAACCGCGTGCCACAAGAAGAGTTGCGACTCTTCATGCACCGCGCGCGCCATCCTTCTTCCATGCAAATTTCAAAAAATATTGACCAGTCAAAATATAAGCAATATGGGTGTCATTGGAAAGAGCATAAATTTTTTTTTGTGACAATATAAATTATATTCAAATCAGAGATCTATAGCTCATTCTGTGCCCTTTTGAAGTTAAGGTATCATTTAGGTACCAAGAGTCCCATGCCACTGGGACTCTTCATGTATGGCACCTTACCCTTAAATCCAAATTAAAATCAGATTTATCTCTGATTAGGCTAGCCCCACTTAGGACTCAACCTAATTTAGGTTTCCTATAATTAGGTTAGCCTAATTAACAAGCAACCGGATCCAATCCAATTGGGTTAGGAATTTGGTTAGCCTACATATGCTAGTATGTAATCCGGCTAACCAATTAGGATCCTATGACCCTAATTAAATCATGAATGACTTCCTTGGCCAAGTCTCTATTGTGTGTGACCCATTGGGTTCCACATTTAGCTAGCATTAGGTTTAGGTTTGAGCCGATTAGATCCGATCGAACCCGATTGACCTAATTAGGGCAAATTGGCTCACCTAATTATCCAATTCGAATCACACATCGAATTGACTCATGAAACCAAATCAATTGGTTCATGAAGACCTACAAGACAAGATTAACGTCTAGCAACATGTCATGCTTACCCGGAAGATGAGAAATTTTGGTGGATTTACCAAAATACCCTTCAGTGGTGAGTTACCGGGCAATTCAGTCCTTCGATATACTTGTACCCTGAATATGACTATGGATATGGATACTTGTCAAATCCAATTTCATATTCATTCCTTGCTTAATCTGATAATGATGATTCATTAATGAACCATTAGAAACTATTTCTAATGTTCATACTTTGATCAAAGATTTCCCGAATCTTCATTTGATTGAAATCATCTGGATGCGCTTCCCTCTTACTAGGGTTGATTGATTCCTTTTTGACCTACTCACAATCTCCATATGCAATCCACCATACCCAGTATCACCCCATGCATGACTCAGTGTCATGATTGAGTGTGAACCAAAGTATGGATTCATGCATATAAGGTACCATGGCAGTCTCAGGTCAAAGGACCACATGCACTACTCCCACTATGAGAACTATCTATTGACAAACAGATAAGGTTCCATTAGATGTTCTCAAGCTGGATCCATTCAGTGAACTCATTCTCTAATGAGCATCCACATCGTAGTATTAGTGTCAAACACAAGTGACTGTGAGATCAGTCATCCTCTTCACCAAGCATACATAGGATGTGCTGGTCTTACCGAAAACATTGATCCTCTACTCAATATCCCATCGACCAAGAATATTCTAGATTATGATTTTAAGGCTTTAGGTCTCACTGGTATGATCTCATCATAACCCTAGAACCATAGCCCTAATCTATGGGGTTCATCATATCTTAATAAAATTAATAAGACACAGCGTATGATGAAAGTAAAATGCCTTTATTAATTGATAATATCAATACACTGGTTTGGGATACAAAAGAAAATTCCATCAAAATACAACATTTCGATTGATCTTTAGGGCATAATCCTTTCAATCTCCCACTTGCACTAAAGCCAATCGCCTTTAAATTTTAACCCCATATAATCGAGGTGGCAATCAAACTCCCGCTGTGATAGAGCCTTAGTGAACGGGTCTGCTATGTTGTTCTTTGTTTCTACTCTTTTAATGCAGACTTCTTGTCTTTCAACAATCTTTCGAATGAGATGGAAGCATCTTAGAATGTGCTTTGATTTGTGATGAGCTCTAGGTTCCTTATCTTGAGCGACGGCTCTAGTATTATCACAGTAAAGTGGTACTGGACCTTCAATCTTTGGAATAACGCCTAACTCTGAGATGAACTTCTTCATCCAGACAGCTTCCTTGGCAGCTTCACTAATAGTACAGTCTGCTATTTAGAACTCTTCCAGCTTACAGCTCCTCCATTTAGGGTAAAAACATACCCTGAAATAGATTTGCTATCATCTGGATCCGATTGAAAACTAGAATCTGAATAAGCTTCCAGTTTAAGATCAGATCATCCGTTTATCAGAAAAATATCCTTAGTCCTTCTCAAGTACTTAAGAATATTTTTCACAGCCTTCTAGTGATCCTCTCTTGGATCAGCCTGAAATCTGCTGGCTATACCTAAGGCATATGCCATATCAGGCCTGGTACATAACATAGCATACATTATAGATCCTACAGCCGAAGCATAAGGTATAGAACTCATTCTATTTCTTTCTTCAGGTGTCTTAGGAGACATCTTCTTAGAAAGATGTATGCCATGAACAATGGGCAAGTAACCTCTTTTACTTCCCTCCATGCTAAATCTCTTTAGCACTTGGTCAATGTACCAAGACTGGGATAAGCCTAGCATCCTCCTAGATTAATCTCTATAGATCTTGATACCCAGTATATAGGATGCTTCTCCTAAGTCTTTCATAGAAAACTGTTTAGATAACCATACCTTGACTGATGTAACATTGGGATATCATTCCCAATGAGGAGTTTGTCATCCACATACAGAACTAAGAAAACTATGGCACTCCCACTAGTCTTCTTGTACACACAAGGTTCATCCATATTTTTGATAAAGTCAAACTCTTTGACTGTCTTATCAAATCGGATGTTCCAACTCCTGGATGCTTGCTTTAATCCATAAATGGATTTCTTCAGCCTACATACTTGATTAGGTTGTCTCCAAGACAAAACCTTCTGGCTGTGACATATCTTCCTCAAGGAAACCATTAAGGAATGTAGTTTTCACATCCATCTGCCAGATTTCATAATCATGATATGCTACTATAGCAAGCATGATCCGAATAGATTTGAGCATGGCAACAGGAGAAAATGTTTCATCATAATCTATTCCCTGTTTTTGTCTAAAACCCTTAGCCACTAATCTGGCTTTATAAGTTTTGACTTGGCCATCTGCCCCAATCTTTTTCTTATAGACCCATTTGCATCCAATAGGGTTAACACCCTCTGGTGCATCAACCAAAGTCCACAGTTGGTTGACAAATATAGAGTCCATTTCGGATCTCATGGCTTCCAGCCATCTGTCTGAGTCCCTACTCATGACAGCATCCATATAGGTTAGAGGTTCATCATTTTTAATGATCCGGGCTTCATTATTTTCAATAATGAACCCATACCTCTCAGGTGCATGGCGCACCCTATCAGACCTATGGATAGGAGTGGTGTGTTCTGGTTCTATACTAACTATGTTATCATTTGGTTGAGATGTATCTATTTGTTGAACTTCTTCAAGTTCAATATTTCTCCCACTGCCCTTTTTGTAGGATGATCTCTTTCTCCAGAAAAGTGGCATGCCTACTGACAAAAACTTTTTGTTCAGTAGGGTGGTAGAAAAGATATCCTATACTATCTTTAGGATATCCTACAAATAGACACTTATCTGCTCTAGCATCCAACTTATGTCCAAAATTTTTTTTGACATAGGATGGACATCCCCATATCTTAAGATACTTAAGATTGGGTTTCTTACCCCTCCATATCTCATATGGAGTGCTAGAGATAGATTTAGATGGTACTCTATTTAAGATATTAGCCATGGTTTCCAAGGCATATCCCCAGAAGGAAACATGTAACTCTGTGAAACACATCATGGATCGTACCATATCTAATAAGGTACGGTTCCTCCTTTCAGCAACACCATTTAATTATGGTGTGTAAGGAGGGGTCCATTCAAAGATAATCCCCTTTTCTTTAAGGTGATCAAGAAACTCGGTGGATAAGTATTCACCTCCTCGATCTGATCGAAGGATTTTAATACTTTTTCCTGTTTGTTTCTCTACCATACTTTGATACTTTAAAAATTTATCAAAGGCTTCGGACTTATGTTTCATAAGATACACAAATCCGTACCTTGAAAAATCATCAGTAAACGTGATGAAATAAGAGAATCCACCCTTAGCCTGAGTTATCATAGGCCCACATACATCTGTATGTATGAGTCCTAATAACTCAGTTGTCCTTTCTCTATGTCCACTAAATGGAGTCTTGGCCATTTTACCCATGAGACATGATTCACAAGTTCCTAATGATTCAAAATCATAAGGATTAAGAAAAATTTTCTTGTATAACTTACTAATCGTAGTCTCACTAATATGTCCAAGCCGACAGTGCCAGAGTAAATATTGTTTACATCATCTCTCTTTCGTTTGTTACTTACATGAAGTATATTGTCATTAGTGGATAGAGTTAAAAGACCATTGCAAAATACGCCACAACATATAAGTTCATTAGAAAAGCTGATTAAGCAACCATTGCTCATTACATTCATAGTATAACCTTGTCTAAGTAACAAGGGTACAGAAATGGTATTTCTAATGACCTTAGGCATATAGTAACAATCTCTCAGCTCTAAAATCTTTCCCGAAGGTAACTTCAAGATATAAGTCCCTACGGCCTCTGCTTGGATGGACTCTCCTCTAGCACCGTAGAGCTCGAAGTCTCCTTCAATACTCTAAGCCTCTACAGCCCCTGCAATGATTTGCAGATATTATGACCACAGGTGGTATCCAATACCCAAGTATTTGAAATGGAAGAATCCAATGACAAAATAGGATGAACTTCTTTCATACCTTTTGGTGCATCCGATGCACCAGGCTTCACACCTGCAAGGTAAGCCTTGCAGTTCCTCTTCCAATGACCCGACTTGCCATAGTGAAAGCAGGTCATCTATGCGGAGGCCTTCATTCCTTTCTTCTTGATGCCACTTTTTGGGTTCAATCTCCTCTTGGAACCCTTTCTGCCTGACTTCTTGTTGATCCCATCCACAAGAAGAAGTGGAGCCTTATTTTTCTTTAAATGGCTCTCTACTGTTTTTAACATGTTTAACAGCTCAGGCAAGGAAGTTTTAAGTTTGTTCATATGATAATTAAGAACAAACTATGAAAGTGACTCCGGGAGTGACTGCAGGATCAAATCCTGATTCAACTCCCCATCCATAACAAAATCCAATTGACCTAATTGAGTTATCAGGTCAATAACCATCAGTATGTGGTCTTGTACGGAGTACCTTCTGTCATTCTTGCATGGAACAACTGCTTAGATATCTCATATCTAGCAGTTCGACTATGTTCTCCATATAGCTCATTTAGATTGAGCAGTATGGAGTTAGTGTCCACGCTATCATGTTGCCTCTACAACTCATTGGTCACAGAGGCAAGCATGATACATTTGACAGTGAGTGAGTCATTTTGCCACATCTTGTATATGGTCTTTTCCTCTTGCAAGGCATCTTCCCCGAAAGGTTCCAAGGTAGGGGTATCAAGAATGTAAGAAAGTTTTTCCTGGCTGAGTATTATCTTTAGGTTTCTCAACCAGTCAACATAGTTCATTCCAATCAATTTATTGGCATCAAGTATACTATGGAGTGAGAGTGAAGAGGCCATTTAATCTACATTAACAAAGAACATAACATAAGCAAACAACCAGTGTTGACAAAACATAATTAAATTAGGACTTTAACTTAATTATGTCTCTCACTATTTTATCAAGTATCATAACCCTCTATATGATGATCGAGAAATCCTAATTGATTTTCTTAGTGGGGTTGAGATCCTAATTCCTTATAAAAGACCTTGTGTGTACACAACAAATCTTTTATAAGTTCAAAGGTTGGAAAACTCTTTCCAATTGTATCTCATACAATTCTCAACAAAACCTGGCCTCTAAAATATTAATAGCCTTATGTGTGCACAACAAACTATAATATTTTTAGTTAAGTAAGACCCTTCATTCCTTTATAGTCATGATTGTAATAATAATACCCTTGTGTGTTCACAACAAAGTATTATATTAAATCATGCCATAAGCATCAAATGCACCAGGCCAAAATTGTGTTAGTTACCATAATAAGCCTTGTGTGTACACAACAAACCTAATACGGATCATAACATAATAATGACCTAGCATGAAGAAAGCCCTAATGTAGTGAATATTACACTAAGCACATCAATCAAGAATTAAGTTAATCTTATCGGCCAGGTAAGTGGGAGAGTAGTGGGAGTCCCCCTGTTGCTTTCATAGACACCAATAAAAACTGGCCAGGTCAGTCAACGAAACCAATTAAAAACCACGTCCTCTTTACCGATCATGAACCACTTTTCCTAGACACCGAATGATCAACTAATCATCTTGATTATTTTGCTTTTGGTATATGACACTACAACTTAATATAATTTTAATAGAGGGCAATTCAAACAGAAGCACATTCTAATATTACCATTCATCAACCATGCATCATATATCATTTTATAATATGCCAAGTGTGTCATCCTACTAGGACAACCATCTACAACATAATGGATCCACCATTATGTCAGGGCAACCTTATTTCAGTATGATGACTAGAAAGCTAAACATATCTTTATATTGGTTAAGGTTTAAGTGAAAACCCTAACCAGTGACATACATATATGCATAAACATATCAATCATATGTATCTTTAAACTTTTATAGAGTCCTACAAAATTGGGCAACTCCAAATTTTGTAGAGTCCTACAAAAATGGGCAACCTCAAGAGTCCTGCAAAATTGGGCAACTTCAAATTTTGTAGAGTCCTACCAAAATGGGCAACCTCAAGAGTCCTACAAAATTGGGAAACTTCAAATTTTGTATGATTTAGCCCTAATAAGGTGGCTTTGATACCACTGTAAGGGTTTTGGTAACCAGGGTGGAAGCGTGGATTTCTAAAATTTATTATGAAACCACTACCAAATCCTTAACCCAAGACCTCCTTACTAGGAATTAAAACAAACAAACATGTATATATAATATAAACTAGAGTTTAGGCACCAACCTGAACCACTAGTATCCAATCCGATGAATAAAACCCTAATTCAGTCTTCTTCTCCACCAGGCGCCCAAACGTTCGCCCTCCAATAGTGATCCACATGAAACTCGGACCAAGGAAGAACTCCTTCTTCAAGTTGCTTGGATAAGTGGAACTCTTTCGGCAGCCTTTGGTCTATTGACCACTGTAGGACACCCTGTCCTACTGTAAGGCACTAAAGACACTCTCCTAAACCACTCTTGGTGTTAGGACAACCCTCCTCTAGGACCCCTTAGGCTTATGTCCTAAAACAAAGCCTTGTCCTATTAGAAAAGACCTTGTCTTAATAAGACAAGTCTTGTCTTAAAGAAAGGAGGAGGGAGAGAGAGACACTCAGAATAATACTTCGGTGGAATTCTATTATCAGACTCATTTCACCTCCCCCTATTTATAGATACAAGAGGGGCGTGTGATATGTCCTCCATCAACTTATCAGATATGATTTTTCAAGTTCGAAGAGAAGTTATCTAGCTTGAAAAATCAGATCTAATAAGCCCATTCATGCACCGAAGGCCTTATTCACATCCCTTCTTTTATCTGGACGAATTCTCACTTGCCACATGTCAATTACCGGTCCCTAGGAAGCCAAGAGGTGCCTCTTCAATCTCCAAACATCGAAGATTATGAAGAGTCCTGATAGCAGAAGGACTCTCCATCATAACCGCGTGCCACATGAAGAGTTGTGACTCTTCATGCACCGCGTGCGCCATCCTTCTTCCACATAAATTTCAAAGAATGTTGACCAGTCAAAATATAGGCAATATGGGTGTCATTGAAAGAGTATAAAATTTTCTTTCTGACCATATAAATTATATTCAAATCAGAGATCTATAGCTCATTCTGTGTCCTTTTGAAGTTAAGGTATCATTTAGGTACCAAGAGTCCCATGCCATTGGGACTCTTCATGTATGGCACCTAAAATGCCCTTAAATCCAAATTAAAATCAGATTTAGCTCTGATTAGGAAAGCCCCACTTATGACTCAACCTAATTTAGGTTTTCCATAATTAGGTTAGCCTAATTAGCAAGCAACCGGACCCAATCCAATTGGGTTAGGAATTTGGTTAGCCTACATATGCTAGTATGTAATCCGGCTAACCAATTAGGATCCTATGACCCTAATTAAATCATGAATGACTTTCTTGGCCAAGTATCTATTGTGTGTGACCCATTGGGTTCCACATCTAGCCAGCAATAGGTTTAGGTTTGAGCTGATTCGATCCGATCGAACCCGATTGACCTAATTAGGTCAAATTGACTCACCTATTTGTCCAATTAGAATCACACATCGAATTGACTCATGAAACCAAATCAATTGGTTCATTAACACCTATAAGACAAGATTGACGTCTAGCAACATGTCATGCCTACCGGGAAGATGAGAAATTTTGGTGGATTTACCAAAATACCCTTCAGTGGTGAGTTACCGGGCAATTCAGTCCTTCGATCTACTTGCACCCTGAATATGACTATGGATATGGATACTTGTCAAATCCAATTTCATATTCATTCCTTGCTTAATCTGATAATGATAATTCATTAATGAACCATTAGAAACTATTTCTAATGTTCACACTTTGATCAAAGATTTCCCGAATCTTCATTTGATTGAAATCATCTGGATGCGCTTCCCTCTTACTAGGGTTGATCGATTCCTTTTTGACCTACTCACAACCCCCATATGCAATCCACCATACCCAGTATCACCCCATGCATAACTCAGTGTCATGATTGAGTGTGAACCAAAGTATGGATTCATGCATACAGGTACCATGGCAGTCTCAGGTCAAAGGACCACATGCACTACTCCCACTATGAGAACTATCTATTGACAAACAGATAAGGTTCCATTAGATGTTCTCAAGCTGGATCCATTCAATAAACTCATTCTCTAATGAGCACCCACATCCTAGTATTAGTGTCAAACACAAGTGACTGTGAGATCAATCACCCTCTTCACCAAGCATACATAGGATGTGCTGGTCTTACCGAAAATATTGATCCCCTACTCAATATCCCATCGATCAGGAATATTCTAGATTAGGGTTTTAAGGCTTTAGATCTCACTGGTATGATCTCATCATAACCCTAGAACCATAGCCCTAATATATGGGGTTCATCATATCTTAATAAAATTAATAAGACACAACGTATGATGAAAATAAAATCCTTAATTAATTGATAATGTCAATACACTAGTTTGGGATCCAAAAGAAAATTCTATCAAAATACAATATTTTGATTGACTTTTAGGGCATAATCCTTTCAATTGGGGTGTGTGGAAGTTGGTTAGGTTTGGTTGAGTCAAGTGTGCAGAATTAGCAGAATTTTGAAAATTAGGATTTCAAATGATGCTGGTCTTGACACAAATATAGATGCATACAAAATTCATAAAAACTCTAGGATTGAGGATGGACAGTTATGATGATACTTACCAAATTTGGTGTAAAAAAAAATTAATTGATGATGCAAATCCTAGGGTTTTCAGACTGCTATAGAAATCTCAGGATTTTGTTAGGATTTCTAATATGCCAAATTTTAATGATTTAAATTTTCTATAAAATTAATTAAAAATTATGAAAAATTAGAGGACATGACAGAGAACAATGCATTCAAATTCAATAAAAAAATAAAATTCCTAGATGGTCAAAATCATTTGAAAAACAGACACCTAATGTAGCTAGCAGGATGCAGAAATTAGGGTTTGTGATTCTAATACAAATGAAAACTTTTCTAAACTAGCTCTGATACCAAACTGATGCAGGATGAACCTAGGGATATAGAAAAATAGAAAACTCATTTTTTTGGAATTTTTTAGAATTTTAATTTCATGGTTAAGAACCCGAAAGATAAATAAAGTTCAGCATAAGGACTAGCAATGGCAGAAACAAGCATACCCACAAAATTCTCATGCAAACTAATGAATCTCAAAACCCAGAAACTGAGAAATTCCTGGCTTAAGATAGTAATCTTCAACCAAATTAGAAATTAAGAGAAAGGAAGGATTTTACTAGTCAAAGATTGAAGATTCAGGGATGCCTGGGGGGGCTAGGGGACGTGTTGGGCTTCTAAGAGCAGTAAGGGGCCAACCTAAAGGGGCTTGGGTGCATGGGCTTGGGCCTCTAGAAGCTGGGGTGGCTTGGTAGCTTGGTAGTATGAATATTCCCTAGTATCTTGCTTTTTAAGGGCTTGGGCTTGGCGCTTGGGCTTTATTTCTTTGGGCTAGGATGTAGGTGGACCTCTAGAATCATGGATTCCTTGGTCTGGGAATATACTCTGGCATCTAGAAGGAAATCTAGACATCTGGAGTGCATCTGGAATGAATCAGGATTTTCGGAAGGCATCTTGGATCATGTGGTGTCACACAAAATCCAATAATCTGATGTAGTGGCCTCTAACTCCTGGATAAGGCTTGGTGGAGCTCCAAAGTAGGGTAACCTCTTCTCTTGTACAAAATTTGAACTCATACTGGACTCATGACTGAAGTACAGGACTTAATAGACTGACTAGGGTTGAGACAAATCAACTAACCTCAACTTATTACAGGACTCAATCTTAATTGATTACAAAATTATGATACATGACTAAGGTTCTAAAATTAAAATCCTAATCAATAAACCATGTGGGATCTAGTGATCTGTGTTTGATCCTGGTGTCCCCACCAAACACTAGCTTTATTCGATCAGCAGACATGTTCATCCTTGCGAATGCATCATAAAAAAGGATATATGTTGAGCTTCCACTATCAACCATGATTCTTTTTGCATGATGCTTTGCTATTATCATTTCAATGATGACAGCATCATTATTTGGATTATCCTCCCCAGTCGATCCCTCTCCCATGCAGGGAGGACATGATCACTCTCCTCTCTTGCCCTAGCTCTCTTCGAGGTTTTCCTTGCCCCCCAGGATATCATCCCTACCAGCTTCTCAGTGGGGTGATTATCGATGGTGAGAGGTCAGGGCTCCTCACTCCGGTCTGCTAGAGGCACCCCTCCCTCTAAGTACTTGCTGAGGTAGCTATGCTTGATCAGCTCTTCTATCTCCCTTTTCATATGGCAGCATTCCTTGGTGTTGTGGCTGTGGTCTTGATGAAAATGGCAGTAATGGGACCTATCATGCCCAGTAGATGGCCTCAAGGGAGGAGGATGGTGCAGAAAGTGCTTGCCCTCAATCTCCATCAAGATCTTTGGTCTTAGGGTAAGGAGAGGAGTGAACTCTTCTTTGGTGGGGTTGATTCTGGGCCTCGACCCCAGTCGCTAGACCGGCACCGTCTTCAGAATTAGGGGAGTGGGTGCCTTCTCGATGGCCTGCCTCTTTAGGGGTCTCCCATCCAGCTCCTTCTTGATGTGGTTAGCCTCCTCGGAATGGATATACTTGTGCACCAGAAGAGGAGCTCTGAATAAGTCTTCGAAGGCTTCTTGTCAACGTAGTAGGTGAAGCGGGAGGTCCACAACCCCCTCTTCAGGGTCAGCATTGCAACCGACTCATCGAGGTTATAGATCTTTAAGGTGGTGGCCTTGAACTGGGACACGTAGTCCCGGAGGGACTCTCGATCCTGCTATCGGATCAAGAAAAGGCTATCAGCCTTGCATGGCACCTTTCGGTATGCGTCAAGTGTACCGTAAACTTCCTCTCCAGCTGGGAGAATAAATCGATATTTTCGGACTCGAGCCTGGAGAACCAGACTCGGGCATCCTTTCATAGGGTGGCTAAGAAGGCGATGCAGAGAAGAGCATTGGTAGCATCCTAGACCCTCGTAAGGGCCTTGTAGCTTTTTAGATGGTCCAAGGGATCGATCATCCCATCATAGGAATCGACCTGTGGCATACGGAACTGGCTGGGGATCGGTTCCTCTTAGATCTTTGGGAGAAAAGAGAATGGGTGTCATAACCCACGGGCTTTCTAGGGGAGCCCTGAGCTTCTGCAAACCGGCAGGCTAGGTCCGCCAACTTGCGTTCATGCTCCTCAAGGTGCTTCTCTGCTCAACGATGGATGGCCTCGTTAGTGGACCCCTCGATAGAGAATGTCGGGAGTGAAGGGGGGTCGGAGTGGAGGAACTCTTGTCCAAGTTCCTGGCCACACCAGTGTCACTGGTGCAGGGCGCGTCATGGTTTGAGACCGGGGAGCAGCTCTCCCGGTCAGCCGAACCATGCTGTGGCTTCTTCCCAACCGTCCAATGGGCTCCTCGTGGGTGGGAGCCCACATGCAGCGGCCCCTCCTAGAAGGACTATAGGTTGATGCGGGGATCAGTGGCATGAGCCATGGGGGTCCTTGGTTACTGCTAGGTCTCCAGGGATCGGTGCCTTTGATGAAGCTGATGCATCACCGCCACTAGGGCATGAACCTACTATGCCAATGCGGTGATCTCGGGGTTCATTGGAGGAGGCGGTGGCAGAGTGGGAAGCTCCCTCTCCGGGCACTGGTCATCGTGGTGAGAGGGTTCTCCCGCACGACCAGTGGAGATTTCACATGCTTGTGTGGTCACCATCAGAGCGTGGGTTTCCGTGGACACCTTTCCAATGGTGGGGGGCCTGATATCAAACTAATCGATCCTTATGCCCCCCTTCCTGGCATGCCAATATGTTGCTTCCAAGATCGCTGTGGCCTATAGCTCTGTCGTATTGAGTTTCCATGGGGTGCTTGGTCCTCTCTTCCGATAGACTCCTTGGCTAGCTGACTTGCAAAACAGAGGAGACCTGAGCTGGGGATTCTGATGGGGACACTTAGATGATCAAGTCAGTGGGATGATCGAGGGGAATATAACCTCTATGGTAGAGAGCTTGGGGGACTCTCCGTGTAGAGGGTGAAAAATAGAATGGAGATGAGTTGAGAGAAACAAGAGAGAGAGAGCTTGGGAGGTTCCCTCTAGTGGTTTCTTGCCCCTTTTCTCCCTCTGGTTTCTTACTTACCTCCCCTCTCTGGTTTTATATGTGCGGGGCAGTCCAGACCAAGTCTGGGGCTTCTTCCAAGTATCTGTTTTTGGGTATCTTTTTTGGAAGGGTTTTTGGTTGCTCACTATCACCCTTCTATTGGGCCAGTCTTGCCCTTCTGATGGTGTAACTTCCAATTGGAGAGGTGGAAGCCGTGCCGTAGAGCCCCGAGCCACGATGGCACATTCCCATTCAGGGGGTAATCGTCGGAGTGTCGCAGGACCTGGGGCCTTAGTGGAATACCCTTCTTGGAAAGGCTTGGGTTCTTGTGTCATGGGGGGTTGCATCATGCAGGTCATGCAGGTGATGCGCTGTAGAGCCTGTATTTATGACAGGACGTGCACCACCTCCTAAAGGTAGTCGATCGCCAGGTCCCCCTTTGTCATGATTTGAATCTTCATTGATCCTCCTCCCCCTCATGTCGTTGGCAGGAACTATGGCCTTCGTGGGACAGGGGGAGCCCCATATTATGGGGCCCCCTGCCTTGGCAGCATGAGCATAACCCTAGCCAGGAGTTGACCTCAAATGGGGGGCTCGCCTTTTGAGAACCACCTCAGCTGGGAGTTGACCTCGGTAGGAGGGCTCATCTTGGTAGCTTAAGTGCGACCCCGGTCAAGAGCTGACCTCAGATGGGGTCTCACCATATGAGCATGATCTCGACTGGGAGCTGACCTCGGTAGGAGGGCTCGCCTTGGTAGCATGAGCGCGACCTCGGTTGGGAGTTGACCTCAGACAGGGGGCTTGCCTTATAAGCACGACCCTGGCTCGGAGCTAACCATGACAGGAGGGCTCACCTTGGCAGCATGAGTTCGACCCTGACCAGAAGCTGACCTCATACGGGGGGCTCGCCTTATGAGCATGACCCTAGCTAGGAGCTAACCTGGATAGGAGGGCTTGCCTTGGCTCTTTTCTAGGCCATCATACCCAGGTGACGGGGCTTTTGCCAGCATGGCTTCTAGCAAGGCTCCACGTCAGCAAATGTACCACATCACCTCTTATATCTCCACTCTTCATGCATGAATCCCACTTATCCCTTCACTCTTCACTCAACTCTTTAAGCTTGTAATTTGAATTTGAAAGGACCAGGAAAGTCTATAAATATCCCTAATCCTCTTGTAATCAAACCATTATGATGAATGAATGAAAGCTCCTTTCGTCTTCTATTTGCTTATTGCATTTGTCACTCCGTGAGGGATAGGGTGTGAGGCCCAACAATCCATCCAAGATGCCAATCCTTCATCCATCCAAGAAGGTATGTAAAATCATCATAGATAGTGGGAGCTGTGTGAATGCCATTTCTACTAGCACTGTCAAAATGTTAGGCTTAACCCCAGTCCCCCACCCCAACCCCTATAAGGTTTCTTGGGTAGACTCTACCTCTATACCCATCCAGTCTAGATGTCAGGTCCAAATCCAAATGCAATCCTATCAAGAGAAGATTTGGTGTGATGTCTTGCCCATGGGGGTGAGCAGTATAATTCTTGGAAGACCTTGGTTGTATGATCATGATGCCACCCTCTTAGGAAAATCCAACACCTATGTCTTTAGTTTCAATGGGAAGAAAATCACAATCCATTCAGTCCCTCCTAAGGACAAGGTAGCTAAAGGAACCAATAAGGTCAGAGAAATGAAGACTGGAGTGAACCTAATTAGTGCCAAGGATCTAGAATAAGAAATTCATAGTGGTTCACCTATTTGGATGTTGACTGCTAAGGAACTTAGGACTCCTACACCCTCAGAGCCTCCTCAGGAAGTTAAGCCTTTGTTAGAAGAATTTGAGGATGTTTTTCTCGAGGATCTGCCAGACCACCTTCCACCTCTTAGGGATATCCAGCGTTCCATAGATTTAGTCCCAGGAGCTACTTTACCCAACTTTCCCCATTATAGGATGAATCCATCTGAGCATAAGGACTGCAAAAGCAGGTTGGAGAATTATTGAGGAAGGGGTTCATTAGAGAGAGTCTTAGCCCTTGTGCAGTCCCTGCACTTCTGACCCCAAAGAAGGATGGCACGTGGAGGATGTGTGTTGATAGTCGTGCCATCAATAAAATCATAATCAAGTATAGGTTCCCCATCCCTAGACTAGATGACATGCTAGATATGATGGCTGGTGCCATGGTTTTTTCTAAAATTGATCTCAAGAGCGGCTATCATCAGGTTAGGATTAGACCAGGGGATGAGTGGAAAACCGCATTCAAAACTAAGGATGGTCTCTATGAATGGGTTGTTATGCCTTTTGGGTTGTCCAATGCCCCTAGTACTTTCATGAGGATTATGACCCAGGTACTTAGAGCTTTCATAGGGAAGTTTGTAGTGGTCTATTTTGATGACATCCTGATCTATAGTAAGACCCCTGCAGATCACCTAGGCCACCTTAGACAAGTCTGCCAAGTTTTGAGGAATGATAGTCTCTACGGTAATCTCAAAAAGTATGAATTTATGACCAGTAGAATTATCTTCCTTGGTTTTGTTGTAACCCCTGACGGTGTGGCTGCCGATCCAGAAAATATTAGGTCTATAGTAGAATGGCCAAAGCCGACCAGTGTGCATGAAGTCAGAAGTTTCCATGGCTTGGCTACCTTCTATAGGCGATTCATCAAGGGGTTTAGTACTGTAGTTGCTCCTATCACAGACTGTATTAGGAAGGGAGAATTTCAGTGGACTAAAGTAGCCCATAAAGCCTTCCTAGATCTTAAGGATAGGATGACCCAGGCACCCATTTTGAGGTTACCGGACTTTTCAAAGGTATTTGAGGTTGCCTGTGATGCTTCAGGAGTAGGTATAGGTGGAGTCCTAAGCCAAGAGAACCATCCCGTAGCATTCTTTAGTGAAAAACTTAATGATGCTAAGCTTAGGTATTCTACCTATGATAAGGAATTTTATGCGGTAGTGCAAGCTTTGCATTACTGGAGACATTATTTGCTACCGCAAGAATTTGTGCTATTTTCAGACCATGAGGCTCTTAGATTCTTGAGTTCCCAGAAGAAGCTTAACCCTAGGCATGCTAAGTGGGTAGAGTATATCCAGTCCTATACTTTTGTTTTAAAGCATAAGGCTGGGTCTGAAAATAAGGTAGCTGATGCCCTTAGTCGTCGATCTTTGTTGTTGAATTCTGTTAGGGCTGAAGTCATAGGGTTTGAGCAAATCAAAGAGGAATATGAGTCGTGTCCGAATTTTAGGACTGTGTACCAGGATCTAACTCAAGGACCATCTAGTGATCATAAGGATTATTCCCTTTTAGATGGCTTTCTGTTCTTTAAGAATAAGCTTTGCATCCCTAGAACCTCTCTTAGGGAATTTTTGATTTGGGAAACTCATGCTGGAGGTTTAGCTGGCCATTTCGGAAAAGATAAGACCACCCTGGCTATTGAAGACCACTTTTTCTGGCCTAGCTTAAAAAGAGATGTAGCACACATTGTGGCTAGGTGTCGGACCTGCGCTGTTGCCAAACAGCGAAAACAGAACACCAACCTTTATACCCCACTCCCTGTCCCAGATCGTCCTTGGCAAGATGTGAGCATGGACTTTGTGTTAGGTTTGCCTAAGACCCAGAGGAGGCATGACTCTATCTGTGTTGTAGTCGACCGATTTTCCAAGATGGCCCATTTCTTGCCTTGTTCCCAAACATTTGATGCGTCTAAGGTAGCCAACTTGTTCTTTAATGAGATAGTTCGACTCCATGGCCTACCTAAGACAATTGTTTTCGATAGGGATGTTCGGTTCACCAGCTATTTCTGGAAAATCCTTTGGCATAAGTTAGGGACAAAACTTAAGTTTTCAACTGCCTATCATCCCCAGACTGATGGCCAAACCGAAGTAGTGAACCATAGTTTAGGCAATCTGTTAAGGTGTCTTGTTGGTGAAAACATTAGGAACTGGGATTTGTACTTACCTAGAGCTGAATTTGCATACAATGACTCAGTCAATAGGTCTACAGGCAAGAGTCCATTTGAAATTGTGCATGGTTACAAACCTCACACACCTCTTGACCTAGCTCCTTTACTAGTCCACACACGAGTCTCCGAGTCTGCCGAAGTTTTTGCACAGCATATAAAAGACTTGCATAAAGAAATTCATGCCAAAATAAATTTAAGTAATGAAACTTATAAGAAGTTGGCTGATTCTCAAAGGCGAGTCAAAAATTTTAATGAGGGAGACTATGTAATGATTAGGTTAAGGCCTGAACGGTTTCCTCCTAGAACCGTTAGAAAGTTACATGCTAGAGGAGCTGGACCATTTAGAGTGGTGAAGAGAGTAGGATCCAATGCCTATGTGCTCGAGTTGCCTCCAGAACTAGGCATTAGCTCCACTTTCAACATTACAGACCTAGTAGAGTATAGAGAGCCAACTGTGATTCCCAGTGAGCCTTTTGAACCTAATCCTGCTCTTGAGAGTGAACCCAACCCTGTGTGTCCACCAACAAACTGGCCTGTAAGGAAAGAGCAGATTGAAAAGATCCTGGATGATCAGGTTATCTCTACTCGTAATCGAGGATACCAAAGATACCTGGTCCGCTGGCAAGGAAGGCCAGATTCTGATGACTCTTGGATCTCCCGAGAAGAATTACAAGAATTGGACCCAGACCTCTTGGAGAGATACCAGAGCCAACTTGATCCATACTCGACAGGGTTGAGTTCCTCCCACCTCGGGAGAATTGGTGCGGGCACCAGACTCAGAAGAAGATTTCAGGGCTCCATCTGGATGTCTAATTTACCTTCCCCGAAGAATTAGGATTTTCTGGTTTTGTAATTAAGGTTGACTTGGTCAACTCAATTTTAGTCTTGAGTCTGTATTTCCCTATAATTTAAATTTTGTTGAGTCATGTTGACTCAGTACAAGTCCTAGTAGTGGTCTAGGTCTTCTCCAGGTTGGTGCCATTTTTTTTAAATCAAGTCAAGGTCCAGGGTGCCCAATTTTTTCTCCCAGGCCCAAGCATGTGGGCGCCACACTCCCAACCACACGCCTGAGTCCAGGGGGCGCCACATCTCCATCCAGTATACTCTGGTCCCCACACCACAGATAGCAGCTCCCTTCTTTCATGCACCATATGAGGAGAAAGCAACCAGGGATCCACAAATCAAGGGGGCGGCCCAAGACCTTCCATAAGAGCCAAGTTATGAAAGGGAAGAAATTCTTCTTGGAGAGAACTTCAAGGAGGCGCCCATTCCATGCCAAAATTGCCCAAAACAAAGATGGGAAGGACCATGACTTAGGGAGAAAGAAAAGGAGGAGTCCAAAAGAGTTGATCCATGGAAGGAAAGAAATCCTCTCTTGAAGAACAAAGCTTGGAGGCGCCATCTACCTTCCTTTTAAAACCCAAATCAGTTTTTTTTGGAACCTTTGGCCGGCCATATGTGTATGGATTATCCTAATTTGTAGATCCCCTCCTTTAGTCCCACATGGGAAGATGTAAAACCCTACTCTCTTGTAAAGTCCTATAAATTAAACCCCTCTTGTAACTTTTAATCAATCAGATGAATGAATTCAAATATTTGTGTGAGCAAACTCTGTGTTTTCTCTCTTCCGCACTTGCATCCAGGTGTTGAGCTCCGTGAGGGAGTAAATCCGGGTTCCCCAGGAACTTTGAGGAGGTGTGAGATCTCCAAACCCCAAACCCTAGGTTAGCCACTTCACTCCCAAACCCTAGCCGCCCATCATCCTTCTCTTTCCACCAAGCGCTAGCATATCCCACCTCTCACGGCCATCCTCTTCAAGTAGAGGCCGACCACCAGCATCCAGGTCCAGTTCGGCTACTTCGAAGACAGAGCAAATCCCAGAGGAAGTCAGATCAGCATTCCAGGAGAATCAGGATTTCAGCAACATCAGCTTTCAAGTTCTACTATCTGGTAAATCCTTCCTTGAGTATCTGGTTCCATAACTTGTTCTTCTTCTTTCCCAGATCTTGAGTTCAGAAGAAGCCAACTCTGCCAAAGGGCCAGTATTGGAGGATCCATTGCAAAGATATCTGAATCCGAGGATCCAACAATCTGCTCAAGAGAGTCCTTCCACTAAACTCTGTGAAGATCACTGCCTGGTCTGTAACCCTTCTCTTCTCTTTACTTCTGTCCTGTTGAAAGTTCAGAGCGAAATCCTAGGTCTGGGAGTTTCTCAACCCCCAGCGATCCTTTACTTCTGAACTACTATGATAACCTAGTTTCTTTAAATTGTGCTTTCAATTATTACATAGTTTTTTTCAGTTTAGTTTTACTTTCCTTTGAGTCAAAGCCGACTTCTGAAAATATATAAAAAAAAAGAATTAGTCTTAATTTACTTCCGCATCGCATCATCTCCTCTTTTGTTCTGCATCATTTTTGGTATCTCTTTTTTCGTTCTGCATCATAAAAACTTTAATTACCCAATTCACCCCCCTCTTGGGTAAGCCACCTTGGCAACAGAGTTCCTGCTAGTGGTAGAGAGAGGGAGGACCAGCAGAGGTACAGACTGTGACATGAAAGCTTTCAGTTACCTGCAATCCCCTAGAAGTGGTGCACGCCCTGCCAAAAAATTCAAATCCTACAACGCGCCACCCGCATGGTCTGCACAATGCATGCCCTGCCATGCTCCACACCCTATGGTGCACCACCATGTCAACAACTGTGCAACCGAGGACACTGACCCTCACGACACGGAACCTGAACATCCTTCATGAGAGTATTCCATTAAGGCTACAGGCCCCATGACACATCGATGGTCCCTCCTAGAAGGGAAACGCTCCAGCATAGCTCAAGGCTTAGCGGCGCGGTGCCCGCCCTCCCACGAAAAATCACACCGGGACAAGATTTGTACTATGCCAGCGATCACCACCAAATAGAAGGATCTCCTCTAGAGGACCAGTCCGACAGGGGGGAGGCTGCAAATAAGGGAAAACCCCTTCAGAAAGGGATACAAGGAAAGGGACATCTCAATGAAGCCCTAGGCTTGGTCTGGGCCACTCCTACTCATATAAAAATAGAAGAAAGGACCCCCGAAAGGGGGAGAGGCAACTGGTAAGACTCAGAGAGCTAATGGGCAAGCAACCAGCCAAGAGAACCTCCTAACTCTCTGATCTCCACTCTAACCTATCTTTCCATTTCAATTTCACTGCTCACCCTCTACGCGGAGAGTCCCCAAGCTCTTCGCCATAAAGGTTTTATTCCACTTAATCATTCCAAACTAACTTGATCGTCAGAGTGTCTCCACTAGAGTCCCCGGCCCAGGTCTCCTCTCTTTTGCAAGCCATGCTCGAAGAGGATCGAGAGCCAAATGAGAGCTCGATGAGTTTGCACCATGTCAGAGCTACAAGCCATGGCGATCTTCACGGTAATAGATTGGCATGCCAGGAAGGGGGGTGAAGAACGCTGGTGACCGAGGGAAGTCTAATGGTGACTCCCCCACCACTAGTAAAGCATATGTAGAAGCCCAAAGCTCCATGGTGACAATGCAAGCGCACGAGGCTTTTGCTAGCCGAGCGGGGTCCCCATCGTGGCAACTAAAAGAGCCCTGAGGGGGAGCTCCCCTCTCCATCACTACCGCCTCGAGTGGATCCCCAGATCACCATACTATCCCAATAGGCCTATGCCCTAGCTGCAGCGGTGTGCCAGCTTCATTAGAGACACTGGTCCCTAGCAACACAATAGTAGCCAGGGATGTCGATGGCCCACATCGTCGATCCCCATACCAGTCTACGATCCTTCTGGGAGGGGCCGTTGCATGTGGTCTCCCACCCACAAGGAGACCACCAGGTGGCCAGAAAAAAGATGCATGATGTCTCGACCGGCTGTGAGAGCCGCTCCCAAGTCTCAAACCATGGTGCATGCTCGCACCAATGTCGTCAACATGGACAGGAACTCAAGCAAGAGTTCCTCCATTCCATAACTCCTACACCCCTGATGGCCTCCACCGAGAGGTCCATAGACAAGGCCATCTGTCGCTAGGTGGAGAGGTGCCTTGAAGGGCATGAGCGTGTAATATGGCTGACCTCTCTTGCCGATTTGTAGAGATTCAGGGCTCCCCCAATGAGCCCACAGGTTACAACACCCATCCCTTCTTCTCCCACAGAATCCAGGAGAAACTGATCCCCAGCTAGTTCTGCATGCCCTAGGTTGATCTCTACGATGGGATAACCAACCTCCTAGACCACCTGGAAAGCTACAAGACCCTTATGAGGGTCCAACGGGCTACTGATGCTGGTGCGGGCACCAGACTCAGAAGAAGACTTCAGGGCTCCATCTGGATCTCTGATTGACCTTGCCCGAAGAATTAGGGTTTTCTAGTTTTGTAATAAGGGTTGACATGGTCAACTCAATTTTAGTTGAGTCTGTATTTCCCTGCAATTTAAATTTTATTGAGTCATGTTGACTCAGTTCAAGTCCTAGTAGTGGTCTAGGTCTTCTCCAGGGTGTCACATTTTCTCCCAAGACCAAGCAAGTGGGCGCCACACTCCCAGCCACACGCCTGAGTCCAGGGGGCGCCACATCTCCATCCAGTATGCTTTGGTCCCCACACCACAAGATAGCAGGTCCCTTCTCTCATGCACCACTTAAGGAGAAAATAATCTGGGATCCACAATTCAAGGGGGCGGCCAAAATATTTCCATAAGAGCCAAGCTATGTAAAGAAAGAAGCACTTCTTGGGGAGCACTTCAAGGGGGCGCCCAATCCATGCCTAAAAAGTCCAAAGCAAAGATGGGAAGAACCATGACTTAGGGAGAAAGAAAAGGAGGTGTCCAAAAGAGTTGAGCCATGGAAGGAAAGAAATTTTCTCTTGAAGAGCAAGGCTAGGAGGCGCCACCTACTTACCTTTTGGAGCCACCAATCAACACTTTAGGAACCTCTTGGCCGGCCATATATGTGGGAATTGATTCTACAAACCTAATTTGAAGATCCATCCTATTAGTCCCACATGGGAAGATGTAAAACCCTGCTCTCTTGTAAAGTCCTATAAATTAAACACCTCTTGTAAGTTTTAAAGACATCTGATGAATGAATCCAATTTATGTGTGAGCAAACTTTGTGTTTCTCTCTTCCGTACTTGCATCCAGGTGTTGAGCTCCGTGAGGGAGTAAATCCGGGTTCCCCAGGAACCTTGAGGAGGTGTGAGATCTCCAACCCCAAAACCCTAGGTTAGCCACTTCACTTCCAAACCCTAGCCACCCATCATCCTCTTCTTTCCACCAAACCCTAGCCTACCCCACCTCTCACGGCCACTCTCTCCAAGTCAAGGTCGACCACCAGCATCCAGGTCCAGTCCGGATACTTCAGATCTAGAGCAATTCCCAGAGGAAGTCAGATCAGCCTTCAGGAGAATCCGGATTTTAGCAACATCAGCTTTCAAGTTCTTCTAACTGGTAAATCCTTCCTTGAGTATCTGATTCCATAAATTGTTCTTCTTCTTTCCCAGATCTTGAGTTCAGGAGAAGCCAACTTCGCCAAAAGATCAGTATTGGAGGATCCATTGCGAAGATATCTGAATCCGGGGATCCAACAATCTGCTCAAGAGAGTCCTTCCACCAAACTCTGTGAAGATCACTGTCTGGTCTGTAACCCTTCTCTTCTCTTTACTTCTGTCCTGTTGAAAGTTCAGAGTGAAACCCTAGGTCTGGGAGTTTCTCAACCTCCAGCGATCCGTTACTTCTGAACTACTCTGATAACCCAGTTTCTTTTAAATTGTGCTTTTAATTATTGCATAGTTTCTTTCAATTTAGTTTAAATTTTCTTTGAGTCAAAGCCGACTTCTGAAAATATATAAAAAAAAAGAAAAAGAATTAGTCTTAATTTACTTCCGCATCGCATCATCTCTTTTGTTCTGCATCATTTTTGGTATCAGAGCTTTCGTTCTGCATCAATTTGGTATCAGAGCTTTTGTTCTACATCAGATGCTCTCCTCTGCATTGCCTTCCCGGCTACCCTCAGGAAGGCAACTCAAGCTTGATTCTCTAGACTCGAATATGAAAGCATTGACTCCTTCCTATTAGAGAAAAAGTTCATGGCATACTTTGATGCAAGCTGAATGGTGCCATGTGAAGCCGATAGTCTTTTCTCAATCCATCAGCAGGATCGAGAGCCCCTCCAGGACTACGTGTCCTAGTTTAAAGTCACCACCCTAGAGATCTACCATCTCGACGAGCCAGTCGCATGCTGGCTCTGAAGAGGGGAATGCGGACCTCTCACTTCACCTACTCCCTCAATAAGAAGTCTCTAAAGACCTACTTGGAGCTCCTCCTTTGGGCTTACAAGTACATCCATGCAGAGGAGGTCGACCACACCCGGAGGGAGCTGGATGGAAAGCCCCTAAAAAGGCAGGCTGTTAGGAAAGCATATGCTCCCTCGACCTAGAAGATGGCACCGGCCTCATGGCCGGGGTCGAGACCAGAGTCGATCCCACCAAAGAAGAGAAGTTCGCTCCTCTCCTCGCCCTAAAAGCAAAGATCCTGATGGAAATCAAGGGTGAGCGCTTCCTGCGCCGACCTCCTCCACTAAGGAAGCCATCTACTGGATGTGACAGGTCTCTCTACTACCGCTTCCACTAGGACCATGGCCACAACACTAAAAAATGCCGCCACCTGAAGAGGAAGATAAAAGACCTGATCAAGCATGGCTACCTCGAGAAGTACGTGGAGGGAGGAGCTTTTCCAGCAGCCCAGAGCGAAGAGCCCTGATTACTCACTATCGATAACCGGCCCACTGAGAAGTCGGTCGAGATGATCTCCTGGAAGGTAGGGAGAACCTCAAAGAGGGCTATGAGAGAGAGAAGAATGATGATATACTTTCCTACATGGGAGAAAGGCTGACCAGGGTAGATAACCCAGATAATGATACTGTCATCATAGAAATGATGATAGCAAAACACCTTGTAAAAAAGAATCAAGGTTGACAATGGAAGCTCTGCAGATATCATTTTTTAGGATGCTTTTGCACGGAAACTTGTTCACTGACCAAATAAAATTGGTGTTCACGCCCTTAGTAGGCTTCACTGGGGATTCAGTTGGAGTTAAGGGAGAGATTACATTTCCAATAACTACCGGGACCCCACCTTGGCAAAGTACTGTGCTAATAACATTCACAGTATAAGGCTTCCCTTGCCTTACAATGCAATCCTGGGGCATCCCGGACTCAACCTGCTTGACGCAACCTGCTTGACGCAACCATCTCCACAAGGCATCTCCTCATTCAGTTCCTAATCTCTTGGGGGACCGCAGAGATGAGAGGGTCCCACTAGTCGATCAAGAACTGCATGTAGACCATCTTGGGACTACTAGGGGCCGATCCGAGCCCAGCCATTGATCAACCAAATTTGATGGAATCGGAGCTGAAGGGCGGGCCAGTTATGCCCTTGTTGTCCTTCCCCTTGGAGGAAGATCCCTTAAAGACCGTGCAGGTGGGGGCCCTGCTTCCTGAAAAAGAGAGATCTCATTTGCTCAGTTTCCTACAGGCCAATACGGATGTCTTCACCTGGACCGCCGTAGACATGCATGAGATCCCACCAGAAGTGATCACCCATAAGTTGGATGTCGATCCCAACTATCATCCGGTCTGATAGAAAAAGAGGAGTTTCACCCTAGAGCGACAGAAGGCGATTGATGAGGAAGTCATGAAGCTCCTCACAGCAGGCTTCATCCACAAGGTATGGTTTCCTAACTGTCTTGCCAACATTGGTGATGGTCAGGAAAGCTTCAGGAAAGTGGAGGATCTATGTAGACTATATTGTCCTTAACCGGACATGCCCAAATGATAGCTTTCCACTCTCTAATATTGACCAACTAGTGGACATGACCTCGAAAAATAAGTACCTCAGCTTCATTGATGCGTTCTCCGGATACAACCAAATTTGCATGCATCTGTAGGATGAGGAGCATACATCATTTGTGACCAATAGAGGTATGTATTGTTACAAGATGATGCCATTTGTTCTCAATAATGTAGGGGCCATGTACCAATGCCTGGTTACCAAGGTCTTCAAGGACCAAATCGGTCGTAACATGCAAGTTTACGTAGATGACATGCTTTTAATGAGTGGCCTGGAGTTGAACCATGTTGCTGACTTGGCAGAGGCCTTCGATAACCTCTGTCTCTATCAGATGAAGCTCAATCCCGCCAAATGTGCATTTGGTATCATGATGGGAAAGTTCCTAGGATTTATGGAGGCCAATCTCGAGAAGATCCAGGCAATTAGTGATACGAGATATCCTATCCCCAAGAAAAAAGTTCAGTGCTTGACCGGATGCATTATGGCATCGAGAGACGTTCGAGGGGCTAAAGAAGCTCCTCACCTCCCCATTACTGCTATCTAGGCTGGAGCTGGGGGAAGAGCTCCTCCTGTACCTGGAGGTCTCACTTGAAGTGGTCATCTCAATCTTGGTTCGTACCGACAAGGATGGCACTCAGAGGCTGGTCTACCACACCAGCAAGCTGCTCCACGACATGAAAACTAGGTACACCTGATCTAAAAAGATTATTTTTATGCTAATAGTGTCTGCGCAGCATCTCAGGTCCTACTCCAAAGTGCACCTGATCCTGTCCTCACTGACCAGCCTCTGAGGGCCATCTTGATCCACCCTGATACTTCAGGGTGCCTGGCCAAGTGGGTGGTAAAGTCAACGAGTTAGACATTACCTACCACCCGTGGCCGGTGCAGAAGGTGCAAGTCCTTGCGACTTCGTGGTAGAATGTAGCTGGATGGAGGACCCAGAGGAAGCAGACCAGCAAGCCGAACCTAGGCCAGACCCGACCCCGGGAGCAGTGACATGCATCTTCCATGTCGATGGTGCATCCAATATTGGAGGGAGTGGAGCCGACCTCATTCTTGCCAATCCTGATGGGGTCATTGTGGAGTACATACTACGCTTCCTCTTCAAGACGACCAACAACCATGCTAAGTATGAGGTGCTCCTTACGAGATTGAGGGTGTCCCATGAGCTGGGCATAAAATGCCTGAAGGTCTTCATAGATTCTCATCTTGTGGTTGGCCAGGTCTCGAGTGAGTATGAGACCCAGGATCCCATGATGGCGAAGTATTTAAACAGGGTGCACTCACATACAATGAACCTCCAGCACTTCAGCATTTTCCATATCCCTCAAGTAGAGAATGCCTGAGTCAACATCCTCTCTAGATTGGCAACCTTATCAGAGCCATTACTAGGGCACATCTTCATCGAATATCTAGAGACCACCAGTTTTGAGTCCATAGTGGAGGTCCAATAGGTTACTGTCGAACCTAGCTGGATGGACCCTTATATTAAATACATCACCACCGGTGCCCTACCTGAAGATTGTAAGGAAGCCGGCCTTCTCAAGAAGAAGGCTGCTCGATATGTCATGATAGATGGGCAGCTCTATCGGAGGTCTTATTCCTACCCCCTACTGAAGTGGTTGAAGCCCTCAGAAGCCGCCTACGTGCTCCAAGAAATACACGAAGGCATCTGTGGCAATCACGTGGGGGGTAGGACCCTATCATACAAACTACTCCAGCAAGGATACTTCTGGAAGACCATGCATGAGGATGCCACCGATTTCAGGAAGAGGTGTGACCGCTGCCAGCATCATGCCAACATTCAGAGGTAGTCGGCAGCCCCGCTCTCCTAGCTATCAGCTCCATGGCCATTCGCCTAGTGGGGAATGGACATCCTAGGTCCCTTTCCTCCTGTGTTCGGCCAATGGAGGATTTTTAATTATGGCCATCGACTACTTCACCAAGTGGGTCAAGGCTAAACCCCTAGCATGGATCACGGAGGCCAAAGTCAGATCCTTCTTCTGGAAGTCTATCATCTATCGGTTTAGACTCCCACACTTAGTTATCACTGACAATGGATGGTAGTTCGAGAATCAGGCTTTCGAGAAGTTCTGCACTAACCTCAACATCCGCTATCGCTTCACTTTGGTGGCTCACCTTCAGACCAATGGGGAGGCCGAGGTGACCAATCGGACCATCTTGCAAGGGCTCCGCACAAGGCTGGATGAAGCCAAGGATGATGGGCTGAAGAATTCCCCAGTATACTATGGGCCTATCACACTACACCATGCATGGCCACTAGTGAGATGCCCTTTAACCTTATCTTCAGCACAGAAGCTATGATTCCAGTGGAACTTGGTCTACCCACGCTATGGCTAGAGCAATATGACGAAGTTGAGAATCCTGTCTATCTCATCCTCAACCTAGACCTCTTGGATGAGTGATGCGGGATGCTAGATGGAGTTTTAAAACTTAGAACCTAGCAAATTAACATGAGCAATGATTCTACCTCATATCTGCAAGATTCATGCATAAGAAGGAGCAAATAAATTCAATGTAAGAGACTACTAGATGAAAGTTATATTACCCACAATATAGTTTCCATTCAATCAAAAGTAGAAAGGACCTAATGGTTGAGAAACCATTCTAACTAGGACTTGTACCTTCAAATAATCAAACCTAAGAGTCTAGGATGGGTTCTCTTTTCAACAATGAGCTCTCACACTTTTGAATGGTGGTTTAATTTCTGCACTCCAAGGATTAGCGGTTGGACTTTAAGACTATCACTCCTTGGATGGAAGACTCCTAACATAGATGGTTCTGAAGCAAAGCAAATCTCTTCTTCAGCTTGAAATTAAGGAGGATCCTGCAATGGAGGGCATTAGTGGGAGTTGGAAAGATGAGAGAAAAGGAAAGTAGAGATTTAGAAGGAGGAAAAGGAAATGGTTGTTGGCATCTTGGAGGAATATGTTGGCATCCTGGTTGAAGAGGTGGGCATCTTTGATGAAGAGATTGGTGACTTGGATGAGGAGGTTGGCATTTTGGATGAAGATGATGGCAACTTGGATGGATGGTTGGGCCTCACACCCTCTCCCTCTTGGAGTGTCAAATGCAACAAAGCAAATGGAAGAAGAAAAGAAACTCTCATTCATTCATCATAATAGTTTGATTACAAGAGGGTTAGGAATATTTATAGACTTCCCTAGCCCTTTCAAATTCAAATTACAAGCTTAAAGAGTGGAGTGAAGAGTAGAGAGATAAGTGGAATTCATGCATAAAGAGTGGAGATATAAGAAGAAAGTTCTAACTTAAATTCAAATCTGAATTTGGGTGCCAAAATGGAGTGATGTAGCATGGGAGGTGAGGTGTCATCCTATCTTAGCACGGAGGAGGTGAGGTGGCTTCCATCTTGGCATGATGATGTTGCATTCCAACTTAGCATGATAGTTGAGGTGGGTTGCTCCATCCAATCTCCAAGCTTCATGGTATTGATCTTGCTTAATTTTGAACCCAACTTGCCTAATTGAACTCAACTTTACCAAATTAAACCTAACTTAAGCAAATTACATGGCTAAATTGAAATTAAAGTTGATTGGACTCTGATTACAAGACTTATGGACTCATGCTGAAAGTAACACAAAGTTGAAATTAAAATCAGAGTTTGGTTTATTCACTTACAATCCATAAAGAGCTTGGGTTGATCTAGTTTGCTTGAAGTCTCTTATGAACTTTGGTACCTGCACCAATTCTTCCAGGATGGGAAGGACTTGATCCTGTCGAGTATGGGTCAACTTGACTTTGGTAGTGTTCTAGTAAGTCTGGGTTGATTCTTGGCAGACCCTCTAGAGTGTTCCGCGAGTCTTCAGATTCTAGTCGACCTTGCCAACAAACCAAATAGCATTGATAGTCTTTGTTCCGGGTAGTGTAGTCCTGTCATCCAGAATTTGCTCAATCCTATCTCGCCATTTTGGTAATATGGCTGGTGGATACTCAAGGGTAGGTCACTCTCAAAAATGGGATCAGGTCCAAAAGGTTCACTAGGTATCATTGTTAGTTCCTTATACTCTACTAGGTCTAAGATATTGAAAGTTGAACTGATACCTAAGTCAGATGGTAACTCAAGTACATAGGCATTAGGTTCAATTTTCTTTATTATTTTGAAAGGACCTACACCACGAGCATATAACTTTTTCATGGTTCTGGGTGGGATCCATTCAAGTTAAGCCTAATCATCGCATGGTCTCCTTCATAAAATTCTTTGACTCTTTTACGGAAATTAGCCATATGCTTGTAAGTCTCATTGCTCAAATTAATTTTCTTACTAATTTCTTTATGCAATTCTTTAACATGCTGGGCATATGAATTGTTGGCGTAGTGTCCCTAGATCGACCGGTCGGAGCTGCTGCATCGCAGGATCGCTCCCTGGTTCACCTGCAAAATAGGTCCCTTGCCGGAGTTGTTCTGGCGGAGGACACTTCGATGCCTAAGTCAGAGGCGGATTCTAGCCACAGAATGGAGAAGATGTTGAGAGTGGAAGAGAAAAAGAGTTCTTGGAGATTGAAAGTGTATGTCTGCGAGATTATTCACGCGTACCTCTCGAGTCATCCTTCTTACCCATATTTAAAAGATGGCCTCCGATCTGTGGCCCGCTCTTTTCTCGGAGATCATAGGGAGCCAATCTCTCCCATGATTGGCGATCGTGGGTTGTCAATGAACGGTTCCGGTCAGATCGGAGGTGTGGCTGCAGGAATTGCGCACCATGATCATGGCATGATGAGTGTTGACTGTAACCGTTGGTTACAGTTTCCATTTTGGAACAGATTGTGGTTCAAGCTTCGGGTTTTCCCTTGCGTGGGCCGAAGGCTTGGTATTTCCCCGAGGCCAGAGATCATGTCTACGCCAGGGATCGAAGTTTGTGTCTTCGGAAGTCAATGAGTAGTTCAGACTTCAGCCAGGGCCGAAGGTGCTACCCGAAGTACTGGCCTTCGGATGTTGTAGTTCCGTGTAAAGCCTTGAGTTGCTTGCAGTTGGCCTTCGCTTAGTCCGAAGTCCATAGTCTGGAAAACCGAGGCTTCGATAAGTCGAACCGGAGCATGGTTCGTAGCTGAAACAGGATATCCCAATAGTTGCCCCCTACTCTCAGTTGTCGAAGCGAAGATCTGCCTCGAGAAGTGAGAGTATTATGGCCTTGTCACTTTCTTCCTGAGAGATGGCACAGTGAATGATTACGGGACCTCTATTAGGCTATCCATCACGATCTGAGAATCAGATGGTGGACAGGTGCCATTCCCTGATTGGGGAAAAGTAGGTGGCCCTGAGACTATCTCTTCTCGTCCCGTTGCACAGTGGTTGAGGCAATCTTTAGGTTGGGATTTGGATAGTTATGGTGGCTGTTCTCCGCCCGTTGGATGAAGGATAGATCTTATCCTGGCGGTCAGTCACAAGTTGGTTACCTCCCAGGGTAACCTTGGGTCAAAGTAACCCTCGGTGGGGGTCCAGAGACCCTTACTTTTCTTTTGGGGAAGGGTGAAGGTCTGGGCAAGGAAGCTTCTTCAATCTCGTCTCATTCTCCGCCCAAACCATTCTGGACTACCAGTCTATTCTTCAGGTAGAATCCTCTTTCCGCTCCTTTGCTTCATTCCTTTGTCATGGAAGAGACCATAGAGAGTCAGGGGAAGAAGGTTGGGCCCTCGGGGGCCAGAGATGCAGTAGGTCCGGAGTCGGTCCCCAGCTCGGTTTCTCAGAGCAAGGCAACTCTTCTTTGGGAATGCTACTGCATTCTTGAGAAATTTCCCTTTGTCCTCCCCGCGCCCGAGGAGCGGGCGAACAAAGCTCTCCCTGGGTGCCTAGCTATATACGAAGATCACCTGAAAGCTAGTCTTCGATTTTCCCTGCACCCCTTCTTTGTTAAGATTTTTCGCTTGTACCAAGTGGTGCCAGCGCAGTTGACCCCAAACAGCATCAGGAACATCTACGAGTTCCTGGTTATGTACAGCATCACCAACGTAGAGCCTAGGACCAACTTGTTCATGGCCCTTTTCATCCTTAAGAGGGACTTCCACAACAACGGATGGTGGGTGATCGGCCCCAGATCAGGCCGCAGGGTAATTAAGGACATGCCCAGTACCATCCACGGGTGGAAACCTGTCTTCGTATTTGTGTTGTCTTTCGATCCATAGGGCTTCGACATTGTATGGAAGAAGCCTCGCCTGACTGCCAATGACGGAAAGAAAGTCTTGGCGGCCGATCAGTTGGATTATGATCTTCTGACCAACTCGGAAGTTACCCCTATCCGGGAGTTGTTGGAGGAGAGGAACCTCCATCGAGCGGGAATCAGTAAATTCCCCTCACTAGGTACAGTGGTGGAAATTTCCGCTCCTCTACTTCAGGTTTTATTGTAGTTCATTTAACTGAGGTGATCCCCTTTGCTTGCAGGTGGTGCGATGAAGCGCAATTTGAGCTGGCTTTGCCAGACTTCAGAGAGGAGGGTTACATAGGCCCCTTCTACCAGGTCTGCAGCTTGGAAGAAAGCTCGGAGAGATGGTCCCGAAGGGGACCAAAGTACTTCGTCCTCCCGAGGTACCTCGGGGGAAGATGCAGCGGCTGTGGAAGGGGCTCCAGTGAGGCCCTGTCCAGTCGAAACTCCACCGGCGATCGCCTCCCCAGTCGACACAACGGGAGGCCCGCCTCAAGGAGTGGATGTGCCGCCGGTTTGCCCCTCTGCTGCCGATAGGGGCAAAGCGCGGCAAGTCGAAGGAGAGTCCGTCTACGGGGCTTCTTTAGCCAGAGGCCGTTCGACAAACCCTTTGGAGCTCCCGCCTATAGGAGAGCTACTGGTCCCGGAGGAAGCTAGGCAGGTATTGAAGGGTACGATATAGCCCCACAACCTGGCAATTCTCCAGAACCGGAGCTTTCTCAAGGTGTCTGATTCTGGCTTCGCCGCCCTGCAACAGGTATGACTATCACCGCCTCCTTTGCCTTGAGAGTTATTTGACCCTCGATTCTTCTTTTTTGATGTAGTTGGTCTATGACTTCACCTTCATGGAGGAAGGCCTGGGGAATTTGGACAGCCTCATCCACGACCTCAAGGAGGAGCTTCAGACTTCTAGGGCTGCTAGGGAAGTAGCCAAAGAGCTGAAGCAATCCATGGAGGACCGTCTTGTCTGGGTAACTGATGAAGTTCGTGACCTGAAGGGCGAGCTGAATAGCGTCCACTCGAGGATAGCGGGACAAGAGGCAGGATGGAACAAGAGCAGGAAGCAAGTTGAATCCTTGGAGTGGACTGCCAGGGAGGATCAAGAGAGGATGGAGAACCTGTCCAAAGTGGCAGAGAAGGCTTCTAGGTGGGCCAAAGAGGCGATCCTGGAATTTGAAGCTGCTAAGAGTGAGGCCGAAGCCGCCAAGAGGGAGTCCAAAGCTTTGAGGAAGTGAATAGACAATGCCATGGCTGACTTCAAGATGTCTTCGCAATTTCAGATAGAGATTGATGAAGCATCATTGTATGCCTACCAACACGGCTTCAACGATGGGCTTTCCAAGGTAAAGGAGACCCTCCCTCACCTTGACCTTTCGATGATCCCCTCTTACAACATAATTGGAGAGGAAAGAGAAGAAGCGGAGGAGGCCGAAGCTGCAGGGGAGGTTGAGGAGTCGCCATGTCCGGCGGAGGAGGCTGCTACCCTAGTCGAAAATCCAGAGGTGATTCCAGCTCTGATCTCGACCCAAGAGGCGACTCAGGCTAGAGGAGTCCAGGCTGAAGGTTCTCCCATCCCGGCCCAGATTGATGAGATCCTCTCCGAGCAAGTTGACAAGTTGCTCCAGTCCTGTGGTGTGGAGCCTTCTCCTGCTGATGTTGAGTGACCTAGATCACTCTGAATGTATTTTCTTCCTTTCTTACTTGTATTGCCAATGATCTTTGTATTGCAATTTTCCCAGATTTTGGAATGAATTCTCCTTTCTTTGCATATGCATTGTTGTGCCTCATGTGTAGCCTGAAACGGTTCTATCGTTTCTCCTTTTGCCTAGTCGAACGATAGCCTCCGAAGGCCATTTAGTCGATAAGAACCAGTTTTACCATTCTCTTTTCTGCTTGGTTGAATAGTCATGGCCAAAGGCCGTTCAGTCGGTGAGGACGAACCCTTGAACGGACCAAAACTCCATTGCGTTGCCTTTCTTCGGATGTTGAGATTGTCCGTTGGGGCGGACAGGAGTCATCTCCCCGCCAATCAATGATTAGGGGGATTTGATTAGGATCATCGTTGTCCACGTGGCACGTTGAAATTTGTACAGTCGTAATCTCTTGCACCTTATGAGCCGCCGGGCCTCTTTTTCCTAAAAAGAGACCATTAATGATGCCGTCGCATGATGCGGATTTCTCCAGATTCGAAGCGATGGCGGTTGCGGTCCTGGGGATGGCTTCTGAGAGACTTTCTGGTTCTCAAAGCATCACCCAGACACGTGGCGCCTTCTTATACGGCCAGGAAGGATGTGGGACGCGCCCCCCCGCAGTCGGTCGTGGGTGCAGGGTTTCTATAAATAGGACCCTGCCCCCTGCTGTTGAAGGCCATCATTCCCGTTGGTGTCTTCCCTCCATTAGCCATGAGGTTCAGCACTTCTGAGCTCCGTCATGTAGCGAAGAGGATGGCTATTGACCCCAAGAGGAAGCGAAGTCCGGAGTCATCTAGGCCTGTAGGCGATGAGGAGGAGCCTCTTGTAGACCGTGTCGAGAAGAAGGTCCGCCTTCTGGAGGCTTAGTTGAGGGAGGCCTGGGCCTAAGTCACGGTGGTGACCACGGCAATGGAGGAGGCAAAGAAGGAGGTGGCGGATGCTGTTGTAAACTTCAGAGCTTTTTCCGCATTCAAGGATGAGCTCACTGGGGTGGCCCTGGACTCCTTCCACCAGGGGTTTTGGGAGTGTCGGAGGAAAGCCTCCAAGTTTTATAACTTGAAGGGCTTAGATAATATCAAACCCTCCGTTCCCTTCCCTGGCTACGAATTCGATTCTGACTCTGATGAGGGGTCGGACTCGAGTTCGGACGGGAATCCCGGGGGCCCTTCGTCGTCCCATCTGGTCTTTCCCCAATGGTACGGAAAAAACCCGTCAGGGAGTTAATGCAAATTTTCCAACCCTGCTGTTGCTGCTGAAGCTCTTTTTTTTCTTTTTTTTTTTATATATCTCTCTTTAGGAGAGTTTCTTTTCTTTTTCTTACTCTCTTTTTAGGAGAGTTTCTTTCTTTCTTTTCTCTTTCTTTTCTTTCTGTAAAAATTTGAAAGAAATGAAAGATCTTTTCTTTTACCTCTTCTCGTATATTTTCTGCGATGTGTTGCATCACGATTTATCCATGATGTAGACTCCGTAGACCACTTGCGGTTTGTAAGGAAGAAGTAGGGTCTGTTGGACTATTCTGAGAGTGTTTGTTGTTGACAGAGAGGACAATAGTAGTCCTTTTAGGTACATGTTCGGATTTTCTGTAAGGTAGGGTGTTTACACCATCCCTGTGCACTTTCTGTTGTGATTAAGGTAGGCTGTTCAGGCTCGCCTCAGCGTGTGTTCAGATTCACCGTAGGGTAGGTTACAAAAACCATCCTTGCACCTTTGATCTTTTTGGTGGCCTGGTTAGGCCATCCATTGCGCTCGTCGGGCATACCAATAAGGTGAGTGGATCAGACTCTCCTTTGCGTAGTTGATCGATTTTTCAGATCAGGTCATTCGAGCTGTTGTCGTTCAGTCGATGCAACTAGCCATTCTAAGTTGAGTAGGGTTGAGGAGCTTTGCACAGGAGTTTTTTGGAACTTTTTCATTGATAGTATTTGCGAAGGTTTTGTACATTCCATGGCCAGGATTAGGTCTTCCCCTCCAGGGTCTTGAGTCGATATGTCCCTGGTCGAATGACTTCTTCGACTTGATATGGGCCTTCCCAGTTGGGGAAGAGTTTACCCTGTTCTGTTGGCCTGGACACCTCTGCTCTTCGCAATACCATGTCCCCAGTGCGGAAAGTTTGCTCCTTCACCCTTGCATTGTAGTACTTGGCGACCTTTTGCTGGTATGCCGCCATTCTTATCTGGGCCTGTAGCCTGGTGCTTGATAGCAAATCCAGATCAATCCTTCTGCGATCGAAATTCTCAGGCTCTTCATAGTTGTCAATTTTCAGGGACTGTAGGGAGACTTCGATAGGTAGCACGGCTTCGGTATTATAGGCTAGGTTGAATAGAGATTCACCGATGGCTGTTCTTGGGGTAGTTCGGTATGCCCAAAGAATAGAGGTTAGTTCTTCGGTCCAAAGTCCTTTGGCGGCGTTCAACCTTGTCTTCAGACCATGGAGGATGGTCCGGTTGGTGACTTTGGCTTCTCCGTTGGACTGTGGATGAGCAATGGATGTTAGCCGATGCTGGATATGGTACCGAGCACAGAAGTCCTTGAACTTTGGATTGTCGAATTATCTCCCGTTATCCGTGATGATGACATGTGGGATGTCGAACCTGAAGATGATGGAATTTTTCACAAAACTTTCCACCTTGCCCTCTATGATTTGGGCCGATAGTTCGGCTTCCACCTACTTTATGAAATAGTTGATGGCCACTAGGAGAAACTTCCTTTGCCCTGATGCTGGTGGGTACGGGCCAAGAATGTCCATCCCCTACTGGACAAAGGGCCATGGGGCTGCCAACTGAGTCAGGTGACTCGCAGGTTGTTTCTGCACATTGGCATACCTCTAGGATCTGCCTCCCAAGTGATCCCCGCATATGCCCTTGTAGACCTCTCTCAATGCATAATCTGCATCGGTGGGTCCGAGGCATTTCAGCAGTGGTTGGGAGAACGATCTCTTGTAGAGGGTTCCGTCTAAAATGATGTATTGAGATACCATCCAGCGGATCTTCTTGGCCTCTGTCTTATCTTCGGCCAGTTCTCCTTCATTCAGGAATCTGATGATGGGATCCATCCAGCTTGGCTCAGTATCAATCTGGTGCACCTCTGCAGCCTCTTCGGCAATGCTTGAAGTTTCAAGATGTTCAACAAAGGTGCACCCGAGAGACTCTGGTGCTGTAGTTGCCAGTCAAGATAGTGCATCCGTCCGGGAGTTCTCTGATCGGGGAACATGAATAATTTCAAAATATTCCAATTGGGAGGATAAAGCCTGAACCTTCTCCAGGTATTGCACCATGGTTGGATCTTTGGCTGCGTACTCTCTATTGACTTGATTCATAACCAGTTGAGAATCGAAGAAGGTTCGGAGTTGTCGGACTCCCAGATCTTTGGCGATTCAAAGTCCTGTGAGTAGGGCCTCATATTTGGCCTGATTATTGGAGGCGTGGAAGGAGAAGCGGAGTGCATACTCTATGATCTGGCCAACATGAGTCCAGCCCCGCACCTGGTAGCATTGGAAGCTCCGTCCATATGAAGCACCCAAACAGACTTTGTCTCCTTCGGGGTTTCTTCTTCTTCTGAAGAGGCTCCATCTTCAGACTTCCAGGTGCACTCGATTAGGAAATCGGAGAGCACCTGGGCCTTCATAGCCGCTCGGGGCTGGAAGCTAATGTCAAATTCGCTTAGCTTCACAGCCCACTTGGCTATCCTTCTAGAAGTATCCGAAGATCGGAGAACGGCCTTGAAAGATTGATCAGTCAGCACCACGATAGCATGGGCCTGGAAATATGGCCGTAGTCGCTTTGCCGCAATCACTAAAGAGTAGATCAGCTTCTGCATCCTTGCATATCATGTTTCTGCATCATGCAGGATCTTGCTGATGTAGTAAATCGGCTTGTGGGACCCATCTTCTTCCTTCCAGACAAGAACCGAACTCACTACTTTGTTTGAAGTAGAGAGGTACAGGTAGAGGACCTCGCATTCTTTTGGCTTGAAGAGTAATGGCAGGGTCTCCAAATACTTCTTCAATTCCTGAAAGGCAACACGACAGTCTTCGGACCATTCGAAGCCCTTTGATTGCCGAAGTACCTTAAAGAATGGAAGACATTTCTTGGCTGACCTAGAGATAAATTGCTTAGGGAGGCAATCCTCCCTGTCAACTGTTGAACTTCCTTTTTACAGGAGGGATGTCTCATATCCTTCAAGGCCTAGATCTTCTCGGGGTTGGCCTCAATCCCTCGTTTGGTGACAAGGAAGCCCAGGAATTTACCCGACGTGACCCCAAAGGTGCACTTCGCCGGGTTTAACTTCATGTGGTAGCGCCGGAGAGCGCTGAATGACTCCTCCAAGTCACGGATGTGGTCTCTCTAGTGGAGACTCTTGATGATCATGTCGTCAACATTGGCCTCCATATTTCTTTCCAGTTACTTTTCGAACACCTTATTGATGAGTCTTTGAAATGTTGCTCCGGCATTCTTGAGGCCGAACGACATCATCTTGTAGTAGTAGAGACCTTTGTCAGTGATGAATGCCGTCTTCTCCTCATCTTGTGGATCCATTCTGATCTGGTTGTAGCCGAAGAAGGCATCCATAAAGCTCAGCAACTGGTGACCGGTGGTAGCGTCGACCAGTTGATCAATCTTTGGGAGAGGGAAGCTATCTTTTGGGCAAGCCTTGTTGAGGTCTGTATAGTCGATATAGATCCTCTACTTGCCGCTATCTTTCTTCACCATTACCACATTAGCCAGCCACTTGGGGTAGCGGGCCTCTCTGATGAACCCTATCTTGAGGAGCTTGCCAACCTCTTCATCAACAACTTGCTATCTTTCAGGGACGAAGCTCCTCTTCTTCTGTCGCACCGGCTTGTACCCAGGGGTTACTTCAGTCGATGAGTAATCACTTCAGCGAGAATCCTGGGCATGTCCGAAGCTGACCAAGCGAAGACATCAGCATTGTCCCTGAGGAAACGAATCATCTTCATTCTAGTTTCCTCATCAAGGGCACTCCCGATCTGCACAACTCTGGAGGGATCTTCCTCTTTCAAAGGTATCGGGATGTTCCTCTCCATGGGTTCACCAAGGTTTGTGGTCGAATCCCTTGGATCCAGCTGATCCGGAGTAGTCGAATCCTTGAAATGCCTGTCTTCAATCATTAGACATTGTCGTGCCATCCTCTGGTTCCCTCTAACTTCTCCAACACCATTCCTGGTAGGGAAGCATACCAAGAGGTAGTGAGAGAAGATCACGGTCTGGAACCTGTTCAAGGCAGGCATCCCCAGAATAATGTTGTATGCTGAGGGGATCTGGACCACCGTGAAGTTGATCAGCAATGCCTTTTGTCGAGGCTCGGAGCTGAGGGTTACAGGCAACACTATCTCTCCTTCGGCATAAACTTGGTTGCCCCCAAAATCGGAGAGTGGTATGGGGGATCTTTGCAATTGATGTCTAGGCAAACACATTTTGGAGAATGCATCGTACATCAAGACATCAGTCAAACTTCCATTATCAATAAGAACTCTCTATACATCATAATTGGCCACTATGGCTGAAATTACAAGAGGGTCGTCATGCGGGAGCTGAACTCCCACAAGGTCATCATCGTAGAAGAGGATGGAGTTGTTATCTTTTAGTCACTTTGAAGCTTCATCTTCATCCCTTCTCCAGTTGGTGGGCCGGTGTATCATCCCTACACCTCCGTTGGTGGGCCTTTGATTTGGCAATTCGGCCTCTTCGGGAGGTGGCTGGGGAACAGTTGCTTCCGACCGGGATCCCTGGCGATCGATGTATCACCCCAGGTATCCTCTCTTGATGAGATCCTTGATTGCATCCCTCAGCTGGATGCATTCTTCTGTGTTGTGGCCGTGGTCCCGGTGGAATTGGCAGGATTTTTTCCTGTTCCTTGCGGAAGAAGAGGCCTTCATGGGACGGGGCCATTGGAGATAGTTTTCTTTTTCTATCTCCATGAGGATCTTCTCTCGAGGGAGGTTGAGGGGGGTGTAGGAGTCGAATCTTCCTTCCAATGCTCTGGGCTTGGGAGGGCTTCTCCGGTGGTCTGCATATCTGCCACCATTGTTATTGGAAGTTTGGGGGCCTTGCCCCCTGTTATTCTTCTTCTTTGAAGGGGGTTTCCCTTCAATCAAACGTCAATTCACCGCCTGCTCTTCAGCATCAGCATATTTCTGAGCCCTTGATAGGAGCACAGCATAGCTTTTAGGAAACTTCTTGTCCAGGAAAAAAGTAAGCCTGGAGGTTCGACGCCCCTTCTTCAGTGCTAACATGGCCACGTGCTCGTTGAGATCGGGGATCTCAAGTGTGGCCGCATTGAACTTAGAGATGTAATCTCTCAGGCTCTCTCCTTCATTCTGGTGAAGGAGGAAGAGTGTGTCCAAATTTCGAGGAGTCTTGCGGCAGGTCCTGAAATGCTAGACAAACAATTTTTTTAACTCGAAAAAGGAATCGATGGTACCTGGGCGCAGGCTCGAGTACCACATCCGAGCGGACTTCTTCAAGGTAGCCGGGAATGCCAAACAGTACATTGCGTCCGAAGCTCCTTGGATCATCATATGGGCTTTAAAGCTGCCCAAATGGTCGAGGGGGTCGGAGGTGCCGTCGTAGGGTTCCATCTGGGGAACCCTGAAGTGCTGAGGAATGTCCTCAGCCATGATGCGGTCGGTGTAGGGTGGGAGTAGATCACCCACAATCAAGTCATCAAGATCTCTATGATCCCGCATTCTCTGTTCTCATGCCCTTGCCATCTCTGATTTGATGGCTCTGAACCTCCTATCATAATCGGGAGTCTGCTTGGGTGCTCTCTGCATCGGAGTGGAGTCTTCGGAGGAGGAGGAGGAAATTTGCCTAGGCCTTTTCCCTTTTTGTGGGGAATCAGCAGACCTAGGCAGTCTCGAAGTTCGGCCTTCAGGAGAGGGCCGAGAATGGGGAGAGGGATGCGCTGAATCCTCCTGTGGTGCTCTCCTTCTTCAGGATCGAGAGCTATGTCTAGAAATAGCCGGTGGGTTTGCCACCGGAAAGGCTCTGTCTTGGAACTCTTGAACCATGGCCGTCAGGTTGGCGACCTAGTTTATAAGAGCTTCGAATTGCTGTGCTCTCACAACAACCGTGGGAGGTGGAACATCATTCTCCTCCGGGGGTGCACCCTCCTGAGACGGAGCATGACTCCGGCTTGTAGAAGCATTTTGAGCTTTTCCTTTTGCCATCAAAAACTTCTTTGTTTCTTCCCCTTGTCTGGGAGGGAGCTTAACAAATGTTAATAATATGCTCCCCCTTCCTGGCATGCCAATCTGTTGGCGTGGAGTCCCTGGATCGGTCGGTCGGAACTGCTGCGTCGCAGGACTGCTCCCTGATTCACCTGCAAAACAGGTTCCTTGCCGGAGTTGTTCCGATGGAGGACACTCCGATGCCTAAGTCAGTGGCAGATTCCAGCCACATAATGGGGAAGATGTCGAGAGTGGAAGAGAAAAAGAGTTCTTGGAGATTGAAAGTATATGTTTGCGAGATTATTCATGCATACTTCTCGAGCCATCCTTCTTACCCATATTTAAAAGATGGCCTCCGATCTGTGGCCCGCTTTTTTCCCGGAGATCATGGGGAGCCAATCTCTCCCATGATTGGCGATCGTGGGTTGTCAATGAGCAGTTCCAGCCAGATCAGAGGTGCGGCTGCAGGAATTGCATGCCATGATCATGGCATGATGAGTGTCGATTGTAACCGTTAGTTACAGTTTCCTTTTTGGATCAGATTGTAGTTCAAGTTTTGGGTTTTCCCTTGCATGGGCCGAAGGTTTGGTATTTCTCCGAGGCTGGAGATCATGTCTACGGCAGGGACCGAAGTTCATGTCTTCGAAAGTCAATAGTAGTTCAGACTTCGGCCGGGGCTGAAGGTGCTACCCGAAGGACTAGCCTTCAGATGTTGTAGTTCAGTGTGAAGCCTTAAGTTGCTTGTGGTTGGCCTTCACTTAGTCCGAAGTCCGTAGTCCAGAGAATCGAAGCTTCGATAAGTTGAACCGGAGCTTGGTTCGTAGCTGAACTAGGATATCCCAACATGACTCATACCAATATCTAATAAATTATAGGTTTGACTATGCATTCCTATCGAAAGGAATTTATTAAATCTTTAACTACAACTTTATGCTTGATCCTTGGTAGGTGGGAGACATGTAGATGAAAATTTTACATGGACACCTAATAAATGCCATAAGGTCTTCCAAAAATAGGTAGCAAATCTAACATGCTCAAAGGATTTATGCAACCTATTAACCTCAACAAAGTATAATCGAGTGGTTCTAGAAGCATTGAAAGCCTTAGGATAGGGTAGGAAATAAGAAGAGGATTCGTGGAATAGTCCTTGATTAATGGGGATGACCTTAAGGTTTGGACATTGATTTATACTACAGGTGATAAAAGGTCCACTTTATGGAAGGATGAGTCAGTAATTTCAGGAAAGAGATCTTTAACTGGGAGTAAAGGAGTGAATTCTCCCTGAGGGTACTGAATTGAAGAAATCATGTCCTCACTAATTTTCTCTTGTTCTTGAATTTCAAGACTTGGCTCTATAATTTAATTCTCTTCTAGTATTTCCTCGAGTAAAGCCCTAGTGGTAGCAGTGTTATACCCTTATAGTTCTCTTCTTCTAATTGTCCTTCCAATACAGCTTCCGTTTGAGTATTTTCTTGGTCAACTAATTCTAGGTCTGCCATATATATTTCCTCTTCAATGTCATCCTTGTGAATAAATAGGGTAGTAGGGGTGGGTCGTCTAAGAGGGACTTGACTAGTACTTGGCTTATATCCAAGGGTACTAATCCTATTAGGTTCAGGTCGATGGGTTATCGGTCCCCTCTGCTCATAGGACATGGGTTGGTACTTTTTCCTAAGTTGATCTTCTTGGCTCTCCATGTGGCTATGGGCATGCTCTTCACCGACAACAAATGCGCTCAACATTTTTCCAACACAACCTAGCTTGTCGGACTAACCTAAGTTTAGCAAATTTGAACTTCCTCTCTTCCGACATCTCATACCATTCAAAATATTGATCCATGTCATTCTCCCAATCAACGTACACCTTAGGATCTAGATTTCCATCAAAAGTGGGTGCATCGAGGTGAATGTTCCTAAGGGCTCTTTCCTGTGAATTAGTGGAGTCTTGGTATGGGTGTCTATGGTTATGTTCAAGGGTGGGATCATGGTAATGGGTTTTGGGACCAAGGAGAGTTAGTCTGGGTGATTCAGGTTTAGTACGGGCCTTACGGGTCTCTTCAAGGTCCAAATTTGCTCCTCCATTTGGTCAAACCTATTATTTAGTTGTTTGCATTATTCAGTCATAGTCCTTAACAAAGTTTCAAGATTTGGATCCATGGTGATACTTGGTTAGGTTTGGGAATGTTGGTATCGGGTTCCTGATCTAGTGGACATGCAGTATAAAGACTCGTTCTAGGGGTTTCCTAGACCTAGAAGCTCAATGTAAAATGAATTGGCTGAGTACAATCAAGTCTACAATTACCCTTTTAACTGGCCAAGTAAGAGGTAGGAGTGCGGGAGGCTCTCCCTGCTCTGTAGGGTCTTAATTAAAAACTACAGTTCCCCTTAAGGCGTTTGCCTTTGGACCCTTAGCCTTAGATATCAATTTTCAGGAGTAAGTGAAGAATTGAGTCACACTATTCTCAGCACAATACCTTGAACTTGACTTGTTGATGTCCCTAGTTTAGGTTCTTACTCGATTTTAAATTAGGCTTGGGTTAATGCAATATGTAGTTGGTTGTTTTTGGGCCAAGAAAAGATGATAAAATCCTTCCCTTATCTGGTGATAGGATTGCCCTTAAATATTTTAAAAATGAATGCACATCCAACAATCTAGCTAATCAATAGTTCATAAGGACTAGGAATAACATGCACTTCAAAATTCAAATTTCTAAGTTTCAAACTTCAAATTTGAATTTCAAGTTTGAATTTTCAAATTTTAAATTTTAAAATTCAAAATTCAAATTTTAAATTTTAAATTTTAAATTTTTGAATCATGGTTAGGTGGATTCAAATTTGAATTGTACTAGAAATTTTTTTTTTGTGGTGTTCAATGTGCTAATAAAAGAAAATCATGCAATTAAACAATCACTTAGGCAAGTCATGCAATCACACATCAAGCAAGCAATTAGCACATCAAACCTTTAACCTAAGGATCTCATGTTCGGCCATAGCTCATTACTCCCATGGGTCGTGACAATATACTTTCGTATACTCGCTCAGGAGGCGTGAAACCTTAGATCAAAGAATAAAAATAATGTAGATTTTTTTCTTAAAATTTCAGATCGGAAATCTATGATGAAGATTTTAGCCCTGGTTTTTAAACTAGCAATATTAATAAAAATACTAATGAAAACTAGGATCCAAAAAGTTATGAAGAGAACTTTCATATCAATCTTTAATGTGCAGAATTTCAGCATGTAGAAAATTTCAGCAACTAGCAAACTTGTCCTTTTTAACCATGCTCTGATACCAAAAATGATGTGGGATGATAGATAGGGTTTTAAAACTTAGAACCTAGCAAATTAAAATGAGCAATGATTCTACCTCATATCAGCAAGATTCATGCATAAGAGGGAGCAAATAAATTCAATGTAGGAGACTACTAGATGAAAGTTATATTACCCGCAATGTAGTTTCCATTCAATCAAAAGTAGAAATAACCTAATGGTTAAAAAACCATTCTAACTAGGACTTGTACCTTCAAATAATCAGACCTAAGAGTCTTAGGAAGGGTTCTCTTACCAACAATGAGCTCTCACACTTTTGGATAGTGGTTTAATTTCAGCACTCTAAGGATTAGTGGTTGCACTTGAAGACTATCACTCCTTGGATGGAAGACACCTAATGTAGATAGTTCCAAAGCAAAGCAAACCTCCTCTTCAGCTCGAAATCAAGGATGATCTTGCAATGGAGGGCATTAGTGGGCATTGGAAAGATGAGAGAAAAGAAAAGTAGAGATTTAGAAGGAGGACAAGGAAATGGTTTTTGGCATCTTGGAGGAATATGTTGGCATCCTGGTAGAAGAGATGGGCATCTTGGATAAGGAGATTGGTGACTTGGATGAGGAGGTTGGCATTTTGGATGAAGATGATGGCGACTTGGATGGATGGTTGGGCCTCACACCCTCTCCCTCTTGCAATGTCAAATGCAACAAAGTAAATGGAAGAAAAAAAGAAGCTCTCATTCATTCATCATAATGGTTTGATTACAAGAGGGTTAGGGATATTTATAGACTTTCTTAGCCCTTTCAAATTCAAATTACAAGCTTAAAGAGTGAAGTGAAGAGTGGAAGGATAAGTGGGATTCATGCATGAAGAGTGAAGATATAAGAGAAAGTTCCATCTTAAATTCAAATTTGAATTTGGGCACCCAAATGGAATGATATGGCATGGAAGGTGAGGTGTCATCCTATCTTGGCATGGAGGAGGTGAGGTGGCTTCCATCTTGGCATGGTGTTGTGGCATTCTGAATTGGCATGGTGATTAAGGTGGTTTGCTCAATCCAAACTCCGAGCTTCATGGTCTTGATCTTGCTTAATTTTGAACCCAACTTGCCTAATTGAACTCAACTTAACCAAATTGAACCTAACTTTAGCAAATTACATGGCTAAATTGAAATTAAAGTTGACTGGACTCTAATTACAAGACTCATGGATTCATACTGAAAGTAACACAAAGTTGAAACCAAAATTAGAGTTTGGTTTATTCACTTGCAATCCATAAGGAGCTTGGGTTGATCTGGTTTGCTTGAAGTCTCTTACAAACTCTGGTGCCCGCACCAATGAGACCAGGGACAAAGCCCATCTTCGGATGGCGGCCTATCGATAGCGAGTGGCATGCTACTACAACTCTTGCATGAGGCCCAAGGCATTATACCTTGGTGACTTGGTCCTCAAGCGTGCAAAGGTATCCTAGCTATGAGAATGTGACAAGCTCTCCCCAAACTAGAAAGGCCCCTACAAGGTGGTCGAGGCTCTGCCAGGTAGAGTTTACTATCTTGCTGGGTTGGATAGTGCCCGATTTACACGAACATGAAATGAAGCAACCTAAGGATGTACTACCAATAATGTAGGGTTTCATTTCAATTATTAAAGTTTCTTTTTGGTGCAACCTTGTCTTTCATCTATGTAAGAATGCATCCATCCGACTCCAAGATCGATGGACGAAATCGAAAAACTTATGAAGCCCTGCACTAAAAGCTGAGAAACTTACAAAGCCCCGCACTCAAAGTCGGGAAGCTTATGAAGCCCCACACCCAAAGCTGGGAAACTTAAGAAGCCCCGCACCCAAAGCCAGAAAACTTACGAAGGCCCGTATCCAGCTACCTTGCTCACAGTCCGAAGATGTCAATTAGGAAACTCCTGAAATTCCACCATCTACCGCTTGACTCACAGCATGGCCAATCAAATCAAGAAGTCTCAAAAGCTCCGCATCCAGCCTTGCTCACAATCTAGAGATGTCAGTTGGGTTACTCCTAAAATCCCACCATCTAATGCTTGACTCATAGCATGGAGAATCAAGAAGCTTCGCATCCAGCCTTGCGTGTAGTCTAGAGATGTCAATTAGGAAACTCCTAAAATCCCACCATCTACCACTTGACTCATAGCTTGGTAAATCAAGAAGTTCTGCATCCAGCCTTGCTCACAGTCCGAAGATGTTAGTTGGGAAACTCTTGAAATCCCACAATCTATCGCTTGACTCATAGCATGGCTAATCAAGTCAAGAAGATGATACGGGATAATAATTAAAATTAAATTACTGATATAAAGATCTAATTAGTAAAGAAAAAGAGAGATTAATTTTTTATATTTTTTTCAGATTTTTAAGAGAGACTCAAAGGAGATAGTAAAGGAAACTAGTTCTAGTTAATTACCCGCAAGTAAACCTACAAAATAACTAGAAAAATAGGACTTGGTGGCTGAGAAACCACCAAAAACTAAGGTCTACTTATCAATTATTCAAAAATTAAAGAGGAGAGAAGAGGTTTAAGTTTTACTAACATGGAATCATCCCTCTAAAATAGATATGGCAGGACTCTCAAGATTCTTGTGGCAGGGTTTCAAAATCTCGATTTTGGGCTCCGATCTTCCGTTGTAAAACTGGTTCCAAGGCAAGAACTCCTGACTTCGATTCCTGATCACCTGCAAACACTCAACAACGAAAACTCATATTAGAAAGTAGCAAAAAAAGAAAAAAGAATGGAAGGAAAGGGTTAGAAATGGTGGCTAGGGTTTCTTATGATAGAAAAGTGCCCTAAGAGCCAATCATTATGAGGGCCTTTTCATAAACTTCCAGCTCGTGTATGACATACTTTCATATTAATAAAGGCATTTGATTTATCATATACTACTGTGTCATATTTTTTTATTGATTATGATGAACCCCATAAATTAGGGCAATGGAGTTAGGGTTATGATGGAGTTCATAATAGTGAGACCTAATTCCTATAAACCCTAATCTAGAATGTTCCTAGTTGTTGGACCATCGATTTGGAGATCGATGAATCTGGAAAGACTAGCTTATCCTATGTATGCTCAATTGATAAGGGTGGTTGATCTCACAGCCTCTTGTGTAGAGACACTAATACAAGGATAAGGGTGCTCATCAGGGTATGAGTACATTGGACTGATCCGCACAGGAACTATCTTATGGAAGTCTTACTACTTGTCGAAAGATAGATCCCATAGTAAAAGTTGTGCATGTGATCTTTAGACCTGAGGTCACCATGGTTCCTTATGCATACTAAGCCATATTTTGGTTCATACTCATTCATGCCATTGCGGCATGTACGGGATGTTCTGGGTATGGTGGAAGGTGTACGAAGGATGTGAGTGGCCAACAAGGAATCGATCATTCCTGGCAAGAGAAATTATTATCCCATGCAATCTCTTCGATGAGAGACTCAAGGAGCCTTTGATCAAAGCAGGATGAGATTAGTGAAATCCAATCAGTCATCAGTTGAGTCCTCATGATCGAGCTAAGATTCGATATGATTAAGTATTAGGGTTTGACATATATCCATACTTATCACTTAATCAGGATAATGGGAGATCGAAAGACTGAATTGCACGGTAACTTATTACTGAAGGGTATTTTGGTATTTTTCATCAAATTCCTCATCTTCTGGGTAGGCATGACATGTTGCTAGACATCAATCTTATCTTGTAGGTTTTCATAAACCAATTGGTTTGGTTTCATGAGTCAATTCGATGTGTGATTCAAATTGGATAATTAGGTGAGCCAATTTGACCTAATTAGGTCAATCAGATTCGATCGGATTGAATCGGCTCAAACCTAAACCTACTGCTGGCTAGATGTGGAACCCAATGGGTCACACACAAAAAAGACTGGGCCAAGGAAGTCATTCATGATTTAATTAGGGTCATAGGATCTTAATTGGTTAACCAGATTGCATACTAGCATATGTAGGCTAACCTAATTCCTAACCCAACTGGATTGTGTTCGGTTGCTTGCTAATTGGGCTAACCTAATTATGAAAAACCTAAATTAGATTGAGTCCTAAGTGGGGCTAGCCAAATCAGAGCTTGATCTGATTTTAATTTGAAATTGAGGATATTTTAGGTGCCATATATGAAGAGTTCCAATGGCATGGGACTCTTGGTACCTAAATGATACCTTAACTTCAAAAGGGCACAGAAGGGCCTACAGACCTCTGATCTAAAAATAAAATATATGGTCAGAAAGCTTATTTAATGTCCTTTCCAATGACACCCATATTGCATATGTTTGACCAAGTCAATTTGATGCTTTGGGCAGACTAAATGGAAAGGGAAGGACTATTGGCGCCCTTTGGCACACCCGGGAGAATGTATGGCGTGTAGATGGACTGAGGTCCTTCTGCACATGAGACTCTGGGAAATTCATCAGGAAGGCTCCTCTTAGCTCAATCCCCATGCCTTGACAAGTCAAAAGACGGGTTTAAAGTTTGAATGTGATGGTTTGAAGAGGAGTGAAAAGGTGGCGCGCACATGAAGAGTCGCGCCTCTTCATATACACGCGCATAATAGAGGCAGAGTCCTTCTGCCTCTGAAACTCTTCAAGCCTCGCATTACTTTGGACTAGAAGAGGCATCTCCCTATCTCAGAAACTGGTATTTGACACATGGCATGATGGGGATTGATCTGGTAAGTGAAAGAACACAGATATGACTCTCCATTCCCGAAGAGTCTTATCAGATATGATGTTTCATATCTGATAAGTGTTGTCGAGATGCATTTCAGCCCCATCTAAGATTATAAATAGGGGATACGGTGAAATGAGAAACACTACTACTTCTTCTTCTTCGATCTTCTGAGATCAATATTTTTATTTTCCCGAGAGTCTGTCTGAGAGTCTTCCACTTTCTCCCTCCCTCCTTGTTTTATGATAAGACTTGTCTTGTCAAGACAAGTTCTTCTACACTAGGACAAGGCTTCGTTTTAGGACATAAGCCTATAGGGTCCTAGTGGAGGGTAGTCCTAGAACCTAAAGTGGTTTAGGATAGTGTCTTGAGTGCCCTTCAGTAGGACAGGGTGTCCTATAGTGGTCAATAGACCAAAGGCTGCCGAAAGAGTTCCACTTCTCCAAGCAACTTGAAGAAGGAGTTCTTCCTTGGTCCGAGTTTCATGTGGATCACTGTTGGAGGGTTTGCTCTTGTGAACCTTGTGGAAAAGTTGGGTTTCAGTGATCCAGGTATTTTTCTTGACTCTATTTTATGATTCATTAGTTGATATTGCACAAGAGGTTCCTGGGAATTAGGGTTTTCTATCATGTTATACATGTTAGGGTATCATGCTATGAAATTTTGTTTTGAAAGTCAATTCTGCTTGCTGCATGATCCCCGGCACCCTAGGAGAATTTCCATCAGTGGTATCAGAGCCATCCTTGTGGCATTCCTATTATGAATCATTTTGGAGTTTGATTAAATTCCACTACCGAGCCAACCCGAACCTTATCGAGTCAACTCGACCATGTTCATATGTATGATATTATGTCGATATGAAATTATGCATGAACCAAGTCACTGCTTTGGATTGGGTTAGTCACCATGGCCGTCCGGTCATAGGAGCCAAGTAGGGTTTAAAGACCCTCTCTTCCTATTCAATGGGTCTCTAATGGTGTGTAGGGGTGCCGCTGTGGCCATATCCCATGAATAAGTGAGGTAAAAGGTATTTTATCATATCTTGATTTGCATATTAGGGTAATATGCTAATTGTCATATAATGCTATGCATATTAGGGTAATATGCTTGATGACATATATTTTAATGCATATGCTAGAGTGATATATGCATTGGGTTTATATTTGTTATAAACTTGGATATCATGTTTATGTTTATACTAGTAGTAATAAACATTATTATCATGATAGTTTTAGAATGTGTTTTGAGACCATCAAAGCCCTCATCAAAAACCATATTTAGTCATAGTATAAAAATTAGTCAAAAAGCAAAACCGGTTAGGGTTTGATCAGCCAATTGGTGTCTAGGCAAGTGGTTATGAGAAGGTAAAGGGAATGAGGTTTTTAATTGGTTCTGTTGACTGACCTGGCCAATCTAATTAGTGTCTAAGGAAAGCAACAAGGGGACCCCCTCACCCCTTCAACTCACCTAGCCAATTTGGTAATATCTAAATCTTAATTTGGTAATTCTAATTGGTTAAGTGTACTATATTTTGCCTTGCTTCATGCTAAACCAAATTTATGTCAAGACTATAGTAGGTTTGTTGTGCATACACAAGGCCTACTCTAGGGTTTGATATAAGATTTGTCTTGGTGCACTTAGTGCTTTATGGCATGGTTGGAAATGTTGCTTTGTTGTGCATACACAAGGGTAACATTATTCAATCATAGCTATATGGAAATGAAGTGTTTGACTAAACTAAGATATTATGGTTTGTTGTGCATACACAAGGCCATAAGTGTCTTAAAAGCAAAGATAATTATTGAGAATTGCACGGGTTGCAATTGGAAAGGTTGTCCTACCTTTGTACTCATGTGTGTTTGTTGTGCATACATAAGGCACTCATAAGGAATAAGGATCTCAACCCCACTAAGGAAACCAGGAAAGGTTTCTCGCTTACCATAGTTGAGGGTTATGGTATTTGAAGAAAATAATGGGAGACATAATTAGATAGAAAGTCCTTATCTAGTTATGGATATCATCTTGAGTGGTCTGCTGATATTGTTCTTTAATTAAATATAAGATATTTAAATAATGGCTTCAAACTTATCACTGAGTGGCATCTTGGATGCTAATAAGTTAATTGGTTCAAACTATATGGACTGGTTGAGGAAGAAGGCTGATGGAGCCTGTTTCCATTACAGCATGTTTGGGCATTGGAAGAAGGATTGCAAGACTTGTCTTGCAAATGTGAAGCTAGATGCAAGTGGTGCATCTAAGGATTTGTACATGATACAAACCAATTTATCATTGAGTGAATCTATTTCTAATTCATGGGTATTGGAACCACATGTGGGTCACATATTTATAAATCTTTACAAGGACTCCACAGAATTAAAAATTTAAAGAAAGGTGACTTCAAATTATATAGGACAAGTGGAGAACCCATATATGCTAAAGATGTGGGCACCTATCTTCTGTTATTACCTTCGGGTAATATCATAAGTTTGGAAGAATGCTACTATGTGTCAAATATTGTAAGAAACATTATTTCTATATCCTTGTTGTTACAACAAGGATATGAAATAAGTGTAAAGAGTAGTGGCTGCTCTATTCTTCATAATAATACAATATTTGGGCATGGTTGCTTTGTGAATGGTCTTCTAACTTTAGTACTCAATGATGAAGTACTTCTTGTAGATGACAAGAAGAGAAAAAGAGATAATGTCAATATCACATATCTCTGGCATTGCCAATTAGGTCATATCAGTGAGTCAAGGATAAACAAGTTAGTTAAAGAGGATTGCTTTGACCTTGATGATTTTCAATCATTAGGAACTTGTGAGTCTTGCCTCAAAGGAAAAATGACCAAGTCTCCATTCACTGGATATGGAGAAAGGGCAACTGAATTGTTAGGTCTTGTACATACTGATGTGTGCGGACCTATGTCAACTCAGGCGAGAGGAGGATATTCTTATTTCATCACTTTTATTGATGATTTATCAAGGTTCGGTTACGTGCATCTTATGAAACACAAGTCCGAAGCCTTTGATAAGTTTAAAGAATATCAGAGTATGGTTGAAAGACAAACTGGACTTAGTATTAAAGCTCTTCAGTCTGATCGAGGAGGGAAATAGTTGTTTAGTGAGTTTTTGAACCATCTCAAGGACAAAGGCATTATTTCTGAATGGACCCCTCCTCATACACTCCAGTTAAATGGAGTGGCGGAAAGGAGAAATCACCTTGTTGGATATGGTGAGGTCCATGATGAGCTTCACAGATCTTCCCATTTCTTTCTGGGGACATGCCTTGGAGATTGCTGCATACATATTAAACAGGGTTCCATCTAAGTCAGTAAGTAGCACTCCATTTGAGTTATGGAATGGTAAAAGACCAAGTCTTAAGTACTTAAAGATTTGGGGTTGTCATGCTTATGTGAAGAATAACTTTGGGCATAAGTTAAGTGCTAGGGCTGACAAATGTAGGTTTGTTGGTTACCCGAAAGAAGGTAAGGCATACCATTTTTATAATGCTATTGAGTAGAAGATAATTGTCAGTAGGCATGCTACATTCTTGGAATATGAGTTTATCCAAGAAGGATGTAGTGATTCTTCACTTGAGTTGTGTGAAGAACAGAACCAACAAACTGATGAGCCTTCAAGTGAAGTTCCATAACCAGAGGTCTTATATATCAAGAACAACCACAATACACACCTCCTCTTCGAAGGTCGGAGAAGGTGCGGGGAGCACCTCTCAGATATAGCTTTGTCATCGGGGATGAAAATGAAGCCAGTATCATACAGGATGATGATCCTATGATCTATTCGGAATCTGTTGAGAGTAGGGACTCCAACAAGTGGCTTGGTGCCATGAAATCTGAAATGGACTCCATGTATTCCAATCAGGTTTGGACCTTGGTAGATCCACCTGAAGGAATTAACCCGATATGGTGTAAATGGGTCTTCACGAAGAAGATTGGAGCAGATGGTCAAGTTGAGACCTATAAGGCTAGGCTGGTAGCAAAAGGTTTTAAACAAAAATAAGGTGTAGACTACGATGAAACCTTTTCTCCAGTAGCCATTCTCAAGTTGATGGGACATCAACAAGAAAAAAATATTTTTCAACTAATTCTCTTGATATTCTTTTCAGCTAAAATAGTGTACTTAGGATTAATGAGAACCTTGGAATGAAGCCCACCAAATACTTGAAGACAAAGACCAATTCATGAGCCGACTCATGAAAGAAGGCCGCCGATCCTTTGAGTCGACTCAATCCAAATCAAGACCAACTTTAAGCATGCCCAAGTCAAAGCCCAAGCAAGTCAAGATACCACCTTTTGAAGCCCATGATGCCACCTCTTAGAATCCCATTTTATTCTTCACATGGGACACATTTTGGGAGACATGAGAAACAACACATCAAGCATTTTGAGGGGAAGCATGGAACCACTCCTCACTCACCCAACAACCCCCCAACCAACTTGCCAAGTAGGATGCCACATCACATGACACCTAGGGCTCCACATCAGCAATGTCAAAGCCACCTAGGTGCCACATAGCAAGTTGTTACAACCTCTTACCTAAAAGTTGTTTCTTGTTGCAACTATGTAACCAAAGGAGTTGGATTTAACTAGAAATGGTTAGCTAACCTAACCCCACCTCCTCTACTCACTTTGGATGAACCCTAAGGCTATAAATAGGGTCCAAGGCTCCCCTTGTAAGGCATTCCATGTATGAAATATTTTGAGAATTAATGAAGGTTTTTTTTCTTGTTGAGTTATATCTTGAGTTCTTCTTGTATGGAGTGATTTAGTTCTTCTAGTTGGAGTGATTTAGTCCTTTAAGTTAGAGTGTTTAAATTTATGTTTGAGAAGGGAGTGAGAGGTCCTTTGAGTGCTTGATAGGTGGAGTGCTCCTTGCTTGATCCAAGATCCAAGCATCATTCCTTGAAGGCGCCGGTTTCTACTTCCTTGTTTTCCTTTTCTTCTTCTTCTTGTTTCCATTCCAATTTTGAATTCTCCTTCCATGCCTAATCTCTGATTTGATGCAGGTTTTCTCTGATTTTCTAAGTCCAAGATGAAGGTCTCCAAGCTAAGGATCATGGCCAAGGTGAGTCCTAAAGGTAGGGAGTGCTAGTCTTATAGTTTAGACCTCAATCCTTGAGTGAAGAGAGCTCCTTCTTCCATCAAATAATTAGCCATCATTGTTGGTAGGAAAAATCTTCCTAAGCTTCATTAGATCTGATCATTTGAAAGTTAACTTATCCTAGTAGTGATGGTTTCCTTGCCATGAAGATCCTAATCTTTATTTTGAACTAGATCAACATTTCGGGTATTGTAATTTAGATCAACTAGTCTCCTTATGAAGATTCTTTTCTTAATTATTTTAGACCATTTATTTGATAATTAATTGTACAAGTTTGCTTGCTGATTATCTTACTAACACTCTCTATTCATCATTTTATTTTCATCCCCCATCAATTTTTGATATCAAGAGCTTAAGGTTCTATTAGGTCAAGTGTTTGATTACTGAAATTTCTGTTCTAGTATTCACCCAAATTTTTCATAAATTTTAGTAATTTGTTTACATTGAAAAAGAATCCACAAAAATACTTTTCCAGTACCTTAGCATGTTAGGATTAGAAATTTAAAATTCAAAAAAATACTTTCCATTAATTCCTATATTTAGAAATATGAGTTCTTAAATCATTTCTGAAGTTCTGTCCAGAATTCTGTTTCTACCTTTCATTTCATTTAATTTTCAAAAAAATATAAAAATATTTTTTCTAAATTTTTAATTTTTAGATATGAGATCAAAACTTCGATTTTTGTTATTTACCACTAGATTTTTGAATTTTAGAAGGATCTAGAGTTGAGAATTTGAAATTTGAATTTAGGTTGTTAGGAGTTAGCTAAACTGCTGGAACCTTCTAGCATGTGCTTTCAAACTACCTTCTCAACCAAAATTCATGTTAATATGAAGTAAAAACTTTAAAATACAAGAATTTTTATCTGAGAGTTGATCAAATTAATTTTATTTTAAATTTTTAGATTTTTTAAAAGATTAAATTTTGAATTTTTAAAACTAGCTAGTTGAAAGTTGTTCCCCACTGAAATTTTTTTACAACTAGCTTTGAAAACAAATTTCTTAACCAAATTCAAGGAATTAAATTTCAAAATTTAGAATCTGAAATCTTCACTAAGGGATCTAACAGCTCAAATTTTAATTTTAATTTTTTTGAAATTTTAGAATTTTAATTTTGAGTTTTTTTTAAAAACTAGTTGACTAGAAGTTGTTAGGGCTAAAACTATCTTGCAACAACTCTAACTTCTAGAATGAATTTTTAATCCTAATTCGAGATTTAAATTTTAAAATATGATTTCTGAAATCTAAACTTCAAAATCTAAATTTTTCAATTTAATTTTTTGAATTTTAATTTTTTTTAAAATTCGGGTTTGAATCACATATTTGTGCTAATAGTAGTTGTTGTCTTAACTAGTTAGTGAACTTTTTGTGCATCCATTCCTAAATCTAATTAAGGGCATTCAATCATAACATAAGGGAAGGAGGTCATTACCTTTTCTTGGACTAAAACAATCACCCACATTTGCATTGACCTAAACCATAATTGAAATCAAGTAGGAACCTAAAACTAGGGACACCCACAAGTCGGGTTCAAGTACAAGGTAAGACAAAGTATTATTTGAGTTTGTACTTATTCCTTGAAATTGGTGTCTAAGGCAAGAAATCAAATGGCAAACGCCTTAAGCGGACTTGCAGTTTTTAATTAGGACCTCGTGAAAGCGAGGGGAGCCTCTCGTAACCCCACCTCTTACCTGGCCAGTGGACAGGGTAATTACATCTTAAGTAGAACCTTGTTAAGTCTTGTATTTTGAACTTTTAGGTCTAGGAGCCCTAGAAGTTAGGTTTGTACTACTTGAAGCTCCATACCAATAGTCCCACACTTAGTCTATTTTTTATCCATGGATCCTAATCTTGAATTCTTTTTGAAAACCCTAACTAAAAAATTTGATACCATAAATGGGAAATTAGGGCAAATGAGAAAAGAATTAGGTCAAGTGAAGGACTATGTTGGGACACTTGAAGAGACCCCAATGACCCCCATCGAACTTGAGTCACTTAGATCAATTCCTCGAGATCCAAGAGTCCATCATCATGAATTCACTACTGAATACAATTCAAGACAACTTCACCATGACTTCATAGAAGAAGCCCATAGGATCCATGCTGAGCCTGAATCACCTAGTCCACCTTGTTGGGAATTGTGTCCCAAAGCCAATCGCCTGGGTTGTAGGCGGTTGTGCTGAGTATTGTATTCATTTTATGAATTAATAAAATTATTATTTTTGGCAGCTCATCACATATTGAATTTCCCTAAAAATGAACTCTTTCCATGTGATGAAGTCCTTAGGTCTACACTGTCTTCGATACAGAGAGGATGTATCGATTGGTCCTTAAACCCTGTTCACAACCAAAGGATATATTGTACTGGACGGCAATATATCAAGTATAGGTTGTTGCAGTTTACATCGTTTGGTTGTCCTCTTGACCAAATGAGTGTGGTGACACTGATGTGATCTGCAAGTGGGATATATGATATCTCATTGAACGTGACTCCGTGAAGCCCCTTTATGCCAAAGGGATACTCACGATAGGATATGGATATATGTGTCCCTCAGACCTGAGGTCATCACGGTAGCTTGCAAGCAACTCCCTGTGCTTTGGTGCCGGACTACCCGGATTTTTAATCCGATGACGGAAGGTTTCTGGTACAGGCAAGTACTTGTGGAGCAGTGATGGACCAAGATGGAATTGACCTGTCCGAACAGTTTGGATTGAATGTCTCGCAGTATTTCAATTTAGCAAATCCTCGGCCGGGGTAGCCCTAGTGAAAAGTCACTGGGCTTGCAAGGTTGAGACACGTAGTCGACTAACTCAGTCTGGGTTGGCAGCCCAATATCAGTCGTCCTGAGCATTTGAAGTCAAAGGGATGAATTATATAGTAACCATATGCCAGAGGTTCGATAATATGCTCCCGCATCTTCGACCTATCCAGACGCCGGGACCCATTGCTAGATGGTTTCCTGTGCTGGTACTGGAATTGTTCCAGTGCTACCATTTAGGTTTGAACCTATAAGGTCACACGCCACAAAGGATAACTCTCTAATATGGATACCGATTACGATTGGGAATCGTCTCGATTTTATGGTCACGGTATTTTTTTTTAGCACTCTTTTCCCGGTCTTGCCCTTGTTTGAGTCAACCATAAATTGTTCCGGGCTGACCAGGTTTGCGCCAGGATTTTTCTGAATCAGTTTTGAACTGATTCGGAGCTAGTTTCGGCCTCCAATTGGTTGTGAACCAATTGAACCCAAATTTATTTGGGCTTGAACCGGTTCAATTTGTTGAACCATTGGGTTTAATAGGATTGAACCCAAATTGTTTGAACCATTGGGTTTAATAAGATTGAACCCAAATTATTTGAATCGATTTTTTCTCTCTCCCATGTGACCATTTACACAGTCTTTTCGCTGAAATTCCTTGCATTATGAAGGCCGAACGCTCTCCTGCTGGGCATCTTTTCATCCTCCCACCGGCTTGTTTTAAAGATGGTTAATGGTTGTTTATTGGTTGAATGGAAGCCGACGTTTATTGGTCTCCCAGCCTCTTCGTTTCCCAACTCTTTCATCCTCCCTGTGGCCTATTAAACCTCTTCCAGCACCCCTATTTCTGGTGTGGAAAAATTCATCGTGTGTTTTGGTTTTTCACCGTGTGAGAGGTCTTCTTCCTTGGAGTGGGTGTTCTTCTTTAGAGAGCCTTCCTGTCAACCTTTGAATCGGTTTTTGGGCTGAAGTTTTTGTGATTAATTGGGAGAGATAGTGTTCCTAATCCCCTGTTGCTATTGGTGCTCAAATTGGTGGAAGACAAAATCTGTTTTGGAGAAAACTGCAGCAGAACTTGGCGTTCTGCTTTTCTTCTTCCTCCCCCACTGTTTCATGGTCTTCCGGTAGCATCGTCCGAGAGACGGATCAGAGCAAGCCCCTGGCGTGTCCCCCCCTTAGAGAGTGTTCGTTTGAGCATTTGGGAGCCGGATCAACCTCCTTGCTTTTTTTTTGTGCTCTATTTTCAGGTTGCAGGTTTTCAGGTTGCAGATTTTTCTGGTGTAGTTTTTTGGTTGAAACGAAGGGCACAAAACATTGCATAGTTATCTCCCCTTTGAAAGAAGCCAAACCAACTTGTTCCCTAGCTTTTGGTGTTAGAAGGGAGATCAAATCGTTGGCAAATTCCCTGTTGTTTTGCTACAGCTTTTGGAGAAAAGAAACAACCTGTTAACATGCTGGAAGTAGAAGACAACAGGAATAAAGTTATTCCTGTTATCCCAGCAATTCCAGCTTTATACCAAAGCTATTCCAGGCAGGAATAAGGTATAATTTCTTGTTTTATTTTTCATGCATGTATAGATCTAAGTTTTTTTAACTATTTATAAATATTACATGCTCTTGTACATGCCTAGTGTTGCCTATACATGCATCCAGAATTTGTTAGTTCCTGTGCGGAGCAGGTAATTTTCCGCTGTGAATTAAAATTTTTAAAATTCAAGCCTGCTCCCTGCTTTGCATGCTTAGCGTAGGCACCTGCTACCGCGTTCATTATCTTACACACCTCCCCTTGGTCTAAGAGCCCAATATCATGATCTCATCCCTGAGTATAACCCTAGATACCCCTACCAAAACATTGTAGATTAGGAGGAGAGAGTCTTTAGGAACAATTAACCCTATGCACCCACTTTTGATGGAAACCCTGAGGTGTATATCAATTGGGAAGAGAAAATGGATCAATACTTTTAATTTGATGAAATGTCGGAAGTAACAAAGTGTCAATTTGCCAAATCAAAGTTAATCTGACATGCTAAAGCATATTGGGGAGAAGTTGAGCGAAAAAGTTATTATAGTGGGGATAAAATAAATACTTGGAGAGAAATGAAGAGTAAGCTGAGGGAAAAGTACCTAGATAAATATTATGAGCAAAAACTTTTAGACTAATGGTACAAATTAAGACAAGATGATACACTTGTATTTGATTATATTGTCAAATTCAATAAGTATGAGGGAGATGAAGAAGAGACCAAATCCATAGAAAAAATTGAGGAAAAATCTCCTGAACCTATTGAAGAATTTAAGGATGAAATAGAATCAAAGTTTTGTCCAAATGAAGGGCTAAAAAGAAAAAATCCTAAACCCGTTGAGGAACTTAAGGAAGAAGTTTATGAAGCTGTGTCTAACCTTATGGATGAATATGATCAAGAACAATTATTTGAAAATAAAATAATTATCCAGCCTAAAGAAATCAACAACGGGGATGATCAAAATGAGATCCAAGAACAAAGCCATGAAGAACAATTCGAGGAGATAATAAAGGACCCGGAATTAATCACTGTTAAGGATTTACATCTAGAGATTAATGAAGGATCACCTAATGGGATATTGACCATCAGAAAAAATCTTGAACCAATTCCAAAGGATCAATCCCAAGAAATTGTAGAACCTACAAAAGAATTTAACATGAAGATTAGAAGTGAAGAGATGGTAGGAATTGAAAGATGGAAGTGTAATAGAAGGAAGATGGAAATTGATTTCCCTGATAATTGCCCAAAGCCTGGTTCACCCTTCTGGAACATCCCCAATCCTAATCCACCCAGCTGGGACATCCACCATACAATTGATCAAGTCTCAGTAATATTCAACAATTACTTTTGGAAAACATTATGGCATTTATTGGGCACCAAATTAAGATTCACTACCACCTACCTAAAGTTGTGTGCCAGAGTTTTCAAAGCCATTTAAGGGAATATTGGAAATTAGGAACATTTGTTTCCTAACAATAAAGTTTAGTTCATAGATAATAAAGTCCATTAGAGCTTGTTTTGTTTTGGTATCATTTATATTTTGTCATTTGATGTCATTTGACTTTCCCATGCATAAGTATCCATGACTGCGAGAGTCATATGCATGCATGATTAGTAAGAAAATTTGAGCAATGAAATTAACAAGCATATGATCAACTCACATAAAAGAGCCAAAGAATTTCAGGAAGGAGACTATGTCATGGTAAGGCCAAACCTGAATGATTATATGCCCGTGGTGTAGGTCATTTTCAAAATAGTAAGGAGAATTTGGACCTAATATATGCTAGATTGACCATCCGTCTTTGGTATCAGTTCTACTTTCAACAATTCAGATATAGGAGGTTAAAGGAACCAACAATGATACCTAGTGAGCCTTTCGAGCCTGATTTTATCTTTGAGAATGAGCCAACCCATGAGTGTCCACCAGCCAAGTTACCAAAGCAGTAAGATGGGATTGAGCGAATCTTAGACAATAAGACTATCACTACCTGAAACAGGGACTATCAACGCTACTTGGTTCATTGGCAAGGATGCCCTGATTCTGAAGACTCATGGATTACTTGAGAAGACCTTAAAAGAATCGACCAGACCTACTAGAGTATTACCAAAGTCAGACTGATTCCTACTCGACGGAGTCAAGCTCTTTTCCACCCTGGAAGAATTGATGGGACATCAACAAGAAAAAAATATTTTTCAACTAATTCTCTTGATATTTTTCCAGCTTAAATAGTGTACCTAGGATTAACAAGAACCTTGGAATGAAGCCCACCAAACCCTTGAAGACAAAGACCAATTCATGAGCCGACTCATGAAAGAAGGCCGCTAGTCCTTTGAGTCGACTAAATCCAAATCAAGACCAACTTCAAGCATGCCCAAGTCAAAGCCCAAGCAAGTCAAGATACCACCTTTTGAAGCCTATGATGCCATCTCGTAGAAGCCCATTTCATTCTTCACATGGGACATATTTTGGGAGATATGAGAAACAACACATCAAGCATTTTGAGGGGAAGCATGGGACCACTCCTCACTCACCCAACAACCCCCCAACCAACTTGCCAAATGGGATGCCACATCACATGACACCTAGGGCTCCACATCAGCAATGTCAAAGCCACCTAGGTGCCATATAGCAAGTTGTTACAACATCTTACCTAAAAGTTGTTTCTTGTTGCAACTATGTAACCAAAGGAGTTGGATTTAATTAGAAATGGTTAGCTAACCTAACCCCACCTCCCCTCCTCACTTTGGATGACCCCTAAGGCTATAAATAAGGTCCAAGGCTCCCCTTGTAAGGCATTCCATGTATGAAATATTTTGAGAATTAATGAAGGTTTTTTTTCTTGTTGAGTTCTATCTTGAGTTCTTCTTGTATGGAGTGATTTAGTTCTTCTAGTTGGAGTGATTTAGTCCTTTAAGTTGGAGTGTTTAAATTCATATTTGAGAAGGGAGTGCGAGGTCCTTTGAGTGCTTGAAAGGTGGAGTGCTCCTTGCCTGATCCAAGATCCAAGCATCATTCCTTGAAGGTGCTGGTTTCTACTTCCTTATTTTTCCTTTCTTCTTCTTCTTGTTTCCATTCCAATTTTGAATTCTCCTTCCATGCCTAATCTCTGATTTGATGCAGGTTTTCTCTAATTTTTCAAGTCCAAGATGAAGGTCTCCAAGCCAAGGATCATGGCCAAGGTTAGTCCTAAAGGTAGGGAGTGCTAGTCTTATAGTTTAGACCTCCATCCTTGAGTGAAGAGAGCTCCTTCTTCCACCAAATAATTAGCCATCATTGTTGGTAGAAAAACTCTTCTTAAGCTTCATTAGATCTGATCATTTGAAGGTTAACTTGCCCTAGTTGTGATGGTTTCCTTGCCATGAAGATCCTAATCTCTATTTTGATCTAGATCTACATTTCGGGTATTGTAATTTAGATCAACTAGTCTCCTTATGAAGATTCTTTTCTTGATTAATTTAGACTATTTATTTAATAATTAATTGCTCAAGTTTGCTTGCTGGTTAGCTTACTAACACTCTCCATTCATCATTTTATTTTCATCCCCCATCATAAGTTTCGGATACTGCTTGCATAGCAGCTTACCATGACTATGAGATCTAGCAAATGGATGTAAAGTCTGCTTTCCTCAATGGAAACCTTGAAGAAGAAGTCTATATGTCACAGCCATACGGGTTTTTCTCAAGTGGGAAACCAAACCAGGTATGCAAGTTAAAGAAATCCATTTATGGACTTAAGCAAGCATCGAGGAGTTGGAACATCCATTTTGATGAAATAATCAAAGGATTTGGTTTTATCAAAAATATGGATGAACCATGTGTGTATAAGAAGACAAGTGGGAGTGCCGTTGTTTTCTTAGTTTTGTATATGGATGACATATTGATCTTTGGGAATGATATCCCAATGTTGCAATCGGTTAAAACTTGGCTATCATCAAAGTTTTTCTTGAAGGATTTGGGAGAAGCATCCTATATACTGGGTATAAGGATCTATAGAGATAGATCCAAGAGGATGCTAGGCTTATTCCAATCCAAGTACATTGACTTAGTATTGAAGAGATTCAACATGGATGGAAGTAAGAAAGGTTACATACCTATAAGTCAAGGCATACATCTCTCTAAAAAAATGTCTCCTAAGACATCAGAAGAAAGAGAGAGGATGGCTATGATTCCTTATACTTCGGCTGTAGGATCAATAATGTATGCCATGTTATGTACCAGACCTGATGTTGCATATGCCTTGGGCATAGTGAGTAGGTTTCAAGCAGATCCTAGAGATGATCATTGGAGAGTTGTGAAAAATATTCTGAAGTACCTGAGAAGGACTAAAGATATCTTTCTAGTATATGGTGGATCTGAGTTGAAACTAGAAGGTTATACAGATTCTAGTCTTCAATCAGATCCAGATGAAAGCAAATCCACATCAGGGTATGTCTTCACCCTGAATGGTGATGCAGTGAGTTGGAAGAATACAAAGCAGCCAACAGTAGTTGACTCAGTCACTGAGGCAGAGTACGTAGCTACTAGTGAAGCCACGAAGGAAGCTGTTTGGATGAAAAATTCATATGGAATTGGGCATGGTTCTAGATGTACAACAGCTAGTGCCATTATATTGTGATAACACGAGAGCTATTGCACAAGCTAAGGAACCGAGGTTTCATCACAAGTCCAAGCACATTCTATGACGGTTCCATCTCGTTCGAGAGATTATTGAAAGACAAGATGTCATCATTGAACGAGTTGACACAAAGAACAATATAGCAGACCCATTCACTAAAGTATTAGCCAAGCAGCAGTTAAATCGTTACTTAGATTGTATGGGCATAAAATAAAAGGGCGATTGGTTTTAGTGCAAGTGGGAGTTTGATAGAAAAGTGCCCTAAGAGCCAATCATTATGAGTACCTTTTTGTAAACTTCCAGTTCATGTATGAGATACTTTCATATTAATAAAGGTATTTGGTTCATCATATATTACTATGTCATATTTTTTTATTGATTATGATGAACTCCATAAATTAGGAAAATGGAGTTAGGGTTATGATGGAGTTCATAATAGTGAGACCTAATTCCTATAAACACTAATCTAGAATGTTCCTAGTCATTGGACCATCGATTCGGGGATCGATGAATCCGGAAAGACTAGATTATCCTATGTATGCTCAGTTGATGAGAGTGGTTGATCTCACAACCACTTATGTAGAGACACTAATACAAGGATAAGGGTGCTCATCAGGGTATGAGTATACTAGACTGATCCACACCGGGACTATCTTATGAAAGTCTTACTATTTGTCAAAAGATAGATCCCAGAGTAGAAGTTGTGCATGTGATCTTTAGACCTGAGGTCACCATGGTTCCTTGTGTACACTAAGCCATATTTTGGTTCATACTCATTCATGCCATTGCAGCATGTACAGGGTGTTCTGGGTATGGTGGAAGGTGTACGAAGGAGGTGAGTGGACCAACAAGGAATCGATCATTCCTGGTAAGAGGAATTATTATCCCATGCAATCTCTTCAATAAGAGACTCAAGGAGCCTTTGATCAAAGCAGGATGAGATTAGTGGAATCTAATCAGTCATCAGTTGAGTCCTCGTGATCGAGCTGAGATTCGATATGATTAAGTATTAGGGTTTGACATATATCCATACCTATCACTTAATCGAGATAATGGGAGATCGAAAGATTGAATTGCACGGTAATTTATTACTGAAGGATATTTTGATATTTTTTATCAAATTCCTCATCTTCTAGGTTGGCATGATACATTGCTAGACATCAATCTTGTCTTGTAGGTTTTCATGAACCAATTGGTTTGGTTTCATGAGTCAATTCGATGTGTGATTCAAATTGGACAATTCAAATTGGACAATTAGGTGAGCCAATTTGACCTACTTAGGTCAATCGGGTTCGATCGGATCGAATCGGCTCAAACCTAAACCTACTGTTGGCTAGATGTGGAATCCAATGGGTCACACATAATAGAGACTTGGCCAAGGAAGTCATTCATGATTTAATTAGGGTCATAGGATCCTAATTGGTTAACCAGATTGCATACTAGCATATGTAAGCTAACCTAATTCCTAACCTAATTGGATTAGGTTTGGTTGCTTGCTAATTGGGCTAACCTAATTATAGAAAACCTAAATTAGGTTGAGTCCTAAGTGGGGCTAGACAAATCAGAGCTTGATCTGATTTTAATTTGAACTTAAGGGCATTTTAGGTGCCATATATGAAGAGTCCCAATGGCATGGGACTCTTGGTACCTAAATGATATCTTAACTTCAAAAGGGCACAGAAGGGCCTACAAACCTCTGATCTGAAAATAAAAGATATGGTCAGAAATCTTATTTGATGCCCTTTCCAATGACACCCATATTGCATATGTTTTACCAAGTCAATTTGATGCTTTGGGCAGACTAAATGGAAAGGGAATGACTATTGGTGCCCTTTGGCGCACCCGGGAGAAAGTATGGCACGCAGATGGGCCGAGAGTCCTTCTGCATATGAGACTCTAGGAGCTTCATCAGGAAGGCACCTCTTAGCTCAATCCCCATGCCTTAACAAGTCAAAAGACTGGTTTAATGTTTGAATGGGATGGTTTGAAGAGGAGTGAAAAGGTGGTGCGCAAATGAAGAGTCGCGCCTCTTCATATGTGTGCGCACAACAGAGGGCAGAGTCCTTTTGCCTCTGAAACTCTTGAAGCCTCATATTGCTTCATATTAGAAGAGGCGTCTCCCTATCTCAAAAATCGGTATTTGACACATGGTGCGATGGGGATTGATCTGGTAAGTGAAAGAACACAAATATGACTCTCCATTCTCGAAGAGTCTTATTAAATATGATATTTCATATCTGATAAGTGTTGTCGGGATGCATTTCATGCCCCATCTGAGATTATAAATAGGGGGTACGGTGAAATGAAAAACACTACTACTTCTTCTTTTTTGATCTTCTGAGATCAATGTTTTTATTTTTTCGAGAGTCTATCTGAGAGTCTTCCACTTTCTCCCTCCCTCCTTGTTTTATGATAAGACTTGTCTTGTCAAGACAAGTTCTTCTACACTAGGACAAGGCTTGATTTTAGGATATAAGCCTATAGGGTCCTAGCGGAGGGTAGTCCTAGAACCTAAAGTGGTTTAGGATAGTGTCTTGAGTGCCCTTCAGTAGAACAGGGTGTCCTACAGTGGTCAATAGACCAAAGGCTGCTGAAAGAGTTCCACTTCTCCAAGCAACTTGAAGAAGGAGTTCTTCCTTGGTCCGAGTTTTGTGTGGATCACCATTGGAGGGTTTGCTCTTGTGAACCTTATGGAAAAGTTGGGTTTCAGCGATCCAGGTATTTTTCTTGACTCTATTTTATGATTCATTAGTTGATATTACACAAGGGGTTCCTGGGAATTAGGGTTTTCTATACATGTTATACATTTTAGGGTATCATGCTATGAAGTTTTGTTTTGAAAGTCAATTCTTCAAGATACATGATCTCCGGCACCCTGGGAGAATTCCCATCATCTTATTGGCTGGGTAGGAAGGGCCTCACACCCCGCGATGCACACAGCAAAGGAAGAAATTTTGATAGAGTTGCTTTATTGATGAATAATAATAATTTTACAAGGGGGGTTGCTGAGATATTTATAGATCCACAACCAGTAGTGTAAGGGGTACAAAGACTAGACTTGTACTCCCTTGCACTACAACTCCTAGAATCCTACTCTTGGGTGTCTTGAACTCTTGCTTGTTGGGCTGATCTGGACTCCTCTCAAAGTAGGCGACAACATGAAGCTTTTCATCTCATTTGGGAGCCAAGATGAGGATTGGTGAGGTGGCTTGATATAGGGTTAAGATGTTCCATCACTTGGCCATGGTTGTTGGACTCTGGAATCTTGATGTTGTAGGCTTCTGCAGGTAGGTGGACTCTTTAGTCTGGATAGAAGAGGACTCAAGAGTTTTGGTGAGACTCTTGAGTTCTAGAAACTTAAGCAACTCTAAACCTGTTTGATTGAAATGCTTGAGGTAGAAACCCTTGGACTTCCAACACTTTGGTGAGCAAATATCCTAGAACTCCTTTGAAGTTGGTGACAAGGAAGAGGTTAATTGCTTTGGCCGACTTCTCTTGTTTTGGTATGAATTACTTGAGTTGAGGAGCGCCAATTTGGAGAGTCCTTCACACTTACTTATTCTAAAAAGGAGGGGCACCAATTTGAAATTCATTTGGCCGACCAAAGTATAAAACATGGAGTGACATGGAAAGTATTCTTTGTTAGGAATTATGTCCCAAAGCCAATCATCTAAGCTGTAGACAGTTGTGCTACTTTGTATTTATATATGAATTCTTTATAATAAATAAAAGTTATTTATTTTTGGTTGTCCATCATTTTTTACATTTTCCTGTAATGAACTCTTATATGATGGAGTCCTTAGAACTACATTGTTTGATATAGAGAGGATATATCAAGTAGTTCTTAAACTGGTTCACAACCAAATGATATATTGTTATAGGATGATGATGTATCAAGTATAGGTTGTTGTATGTCACATTTTTTGGTTATCCTCTTAACCAATGAGTGTGGAGACACTGGTCTGACATACAAGTAAAGTGTATGACATTTCACTGAATATGACCATCTACGGAGCTCCCTTCTACCAAAGGGTTGCTTGCGAAGGGATATGGATATATGTGTCCCTCAGACCTGAGGTCACCATGGCGGTTTCCAAGCAACTCACTATACTTTGGTGCCAGACTATTTAGATTTCTAATCTAGTGATGGAAGGTTTCTGGGTATAGTCAAGTACTTGTGGAGCGGTGGTGGATCAAGATGGAATTGACCTCTCCAAATAGTTTGGAGTGAATGGCACACTATGTATCAATTCAGCAAAACCTTGGCCAAGGTAGTTCTTATGAGGAGTCACAGAACTTGTGAGGTTGAAACATGATCTGGATAAACCTTATTAGGGTTGGCAGTCTAACCCTAGGTCATCCTGAGCATTATGAGGTCAAAGGGATGAATTATGTGGCAACCATATGCCAGAGGTTCTTGTGAGGTGCTCTACATCTTCAACCTATCCGGACATCGGGTATATTGCTAGATGAGGACTTTGACTAGTATAGGAAATGTTCCAGTGCTACCGGTTTAGTGTTCGAACCTATGGGGTCACACACCATAAAGAATTTCTATCTGATCTTTTGGGCTAATCAATGATTGAGAATCATTTACCGTCACCTGAAGTCAATATGGTTGACTTTGTTCCAAGTGTCGATACTTGGAATTTTACCGGTGTTGAAACTTGGTGAAGTATCGACATTTGGCCATATTCGAGTGTCGACACTTTCTGTGACGAGCAGAAATCTGGAAGGTTTTCGTGAGAGCTTTTTGGGCATGTTTTGACCTGGTTTGAATTTCGAATTCAAACCAGTTTTGGCTCCAAGGCTTTATGGTATGAATGTCATACTTATCTTTATGGGTTGGACCCATTTGGAATAGCCTTGATCCTCTTCCCCATTCTCTCCCTCCGTCTCTCCTCCTTCGTTTTTCTCCCTCTCATGGCAGCTCCTATAAATAGAGGTCTTTGTAGTGGCTGCTGGGGTTACAACACAACACAACACAACACAACACAGAGAAAAGAGAGGAAGAAGAAGGGCTTTGTAGGAGGTTTAGGGATTGGGTATGAGCCACCTAGCAATCAAGCTAGGTATTGGGAAAGAGGTTTGGGAAGGAGTTCCTACTCTCTTACAATCTTCTTGGAAGAAGAAGTTCAGCCCACGGATCTCGAAGAGCTAACACTCCGAGGGAGTTGATCAGAGTCGAGCCCAGGTGTGGACATCCTGTAGAGGCTAGACACGAGTGTGACTCGAGCGCCCTCCTTCTCACTGCCCTTTACTGCTTCTCTCCTGCACTCTCAGAGGTATAGAGGTATGACCTTTATATTTATGTTCTTCTGTTATTTTTGATGTTATATGCGTGCTACATTATTATGCTAGGTCCTATTGCGGGCAGATCGGTAAATCATTTAGATCTATCTACTGAGCCTTTCGCTGTGCATGATTTAAAATAGTTTTAAAATGCATATTCTCTGCCATGTTTTTCTTGCATATTATATGTTAGGTGTAGTTGTTTTCACCTTCATTGGTATCAAAGCCAGGTTCATTTTGTATTATAATGATGCTAGCATGCTAATAACTTCTCCTTTCTTCTTAAGTACTTGGATTGAGTGCTTCACCAGGCTGTCTGGTCATAGGAGAGAAGTAGGGCTGCAAGACCCTCTTTTCCCATTCAATGGGATCTCCTATGGCATGTAGGGGTGCCACTGTGATTGACTCATGTAAAAGAAAATAAGAAGAAAGTAGTTTGTAGGTTAAAAATGTTTTAATCTAATGACATGATCATAAAACGACTTTAGATAAGATCTAAAAGTTATTTTTGATCGATTTTTGATTGTATGTTTGGAGAAACATCGGATTTGAAATCACTGTTTTTTCGTTGTCTCAGGCTGTGAGTCGATGCTTGGCCTTTGAAGTGTCGGCTCATGGAAAAATTTCCTGAGATCTGGTTTCTATTTTTGTTCTGAGATAGGCTGGAGTGTCGACACTTGTCCCTGATGTGTCGACATTTGAGCCTAAAGTGTCGACACTTGACCCTTGAAGTGTCGACACTTGTCCCTGATGTGTCGACACTTGAGCCTAAAGTGTCGACACTTGACCCTTGAAGTGTCGACACTTGAGGCATGCCAGAAAACATGTTGTTCTATTTTCTATTCCCTGTCTCAGGCCTTGAGTTGACACTTACTCTTGAAGTGTCGACACTTGGCTACAGAAAATACTAAAAATAATGAATTTAAATTTTGAATTTGTTGTAAAATTGTTTTACATGATAAATTAAAATTGTTTTAATTTATTTAAGGCCATTGAACTTAATTTTGAATTAAGATTGACTAAGTACTCTAGGAATGTGATTCAAATACCTTAAGTCATTTCAATAAGCCTCAAGGGTCATGGGTTAGCTTCTATTAGGACCTTGATTGGGTTAGACCTAAGTTTAGATTCATTGGACATATTAGAGAACTAATATAATCAAAAGTTGAGTTAAGATTTCTTCTCTAGATCTATCTAATAGTTAGATTGATTAGTCCATAATCTAATGGATCTAATTTGTGGCTCAGTGAAAAGCCCGAGTCTTTAGGCTAGTCTAATCGAGTCTGATGAACTGATTGGTGTCGAGGTAAGTTTGGTATTGTGATCATGGTTCTTTGGGGTTACCTCTTACCTAGCCAACTCTGTTGGTGTCTAGGCAAGACGGTTAATGGCGAAACCCAACCCATGATCTCACTTACCTGGCCAATATGGTCGATCAAGATTGATTAGATAGCTCTTTGACTCGTGTTAACCCTTGTCACCTAGGTTAATCAATCTTGACTGATTTTAGGTGCCTATGGATCATTAGTTATGTGTAACCCTCCTTGATTGCTAATGTGGTCAGTGGGAGGTTGATCCATGTCTTCTCATCTCTTCATCTATCACATTAATTAAAATCCTCTAAATTATTAGGTCCTTAAAAAGATAAAGTTATAGAGAAAACCAAGTCCTAGCCTCCCATTAAGTGGGATAGTAATGTGTCCATTAGTTCGGTATTCATCAGCATATCCAAAAATTGGGTGGTCATCGGGCTATTGGAATTGCTATTCCTAATATGATGGCTCGGTGTGACCCTCTTAACGGTGATCAAGTGAGCCAGCCAAAGTTGAGCTTGACCATTCGTTAGTTAGAAGTATTGAATTTTGTCATGTTAATGGTTGGACCTAACCAGGACCTTCAATAGGAGGCCCAAAGGCCGATTGAAGTGCTTCTTAGGGCAAAACCCAATTGCTAGAGGTTACTTGGAGAAGTAATCTGTTAAAGAACCTACTTTTAGACATACATGGGTGGACCGGCCAAAGTTGGGCTCATGTGTTGTCTATTGGACTCTAGTACCCGCTAAGGAATTAAAGTAATTCCTCGGATTGGAGGTAGAGGCTACCAATCCGAGCAAAATAGTGGAAGGGACCTTTAGACTTAAGTCTATGTCTTTAGGTTAATTATTCATATACACTAATTAGTTTTGGTTTTTCTTTCAGATGTCTTCCCACCTGTCATCCCAGTCTCTTGTTGACAATAAGAAGCTCAATGGACCCAACTTCGATAGCTGGTATTGAAGGCTCAGGATTGTCCTGGAGCACGAACAAATCCTATATATGATATCAGATCTGGCACCTGAGATCCCTACTGCCAATGCTCGGGGTTCGGTCAGAGACCTTATCAGAAGTGGCTCTCTGACAAGACCACTGTCCGATGCATCATGTTGGCTGTGATGAATGACGAGTTCAGTCGCAAGTTCAAGGAAGCCCAGCCGGAAGAAATTCTTCAAAAGTTGAAGGAGTCTTTCGGGATACCAGACAACGTTGAGAGGTACAGGGTCTCCTGTGCTATCTACAACGTGCGGATGCATGATGGAGCCTTGGTCACTGATCATGTATTATACATGATCGAGATGATCGAGCGCCTGGGCAAGCTCAGCTGTCCCTTGCATGAACAGCTTGGGAAAGATGCGATTTTGAATTCTCTCCCCTCCTCTTATCTAGACTTTCTCGATCATTATGGAATGAATAAGCCCATAGTTAACTACCACGGTCTGTTGGGGTTGCTGCAGACTTTTGAGAAATACCACTAGTTGAATAAAGGGGTGGTGAATCTAGTGGGAAGTTCTTCGGGAGGGCGTCGTCCCTTTAAGAAAGGGAAGAAGAAGAATAAAGGAAAAAAGGTGCTTAGTGCTTCCGGGCCCAGTCAGACCAAGAAAGTGAAGGCTGATCAGAGTCATGCAGAGTGCTTCTTCTGCAAGAAGCAGGGACACTGGAAGAGGAACTGTCCTCTTTACATTGCATCCCTTGATCCGAACAGGTCCAAGAAGAGAAAGCTGCAGATGGTCCTGGACAAGGTATTTATATGATAACACCTTGTAGTTTCTCTGTTTGCAATACTACTAACTGGGTATTGGATACAGGAAGTCCAATTTACATTTGCAATTCTTTGCAGGAACTTCAAGTTATTAGAAGATTCAAGGATGGCGAGAGGTTCTTGAATGTGGAAAATGGAAGCCAAGTTCCAGTTCTGGCATTAGGAGTCCTTAAACTAGTTTTCAAGTCCTGTACTATCATTTTGAATGAATGTCATTTTTGTTCTTCTTTCATTTTAAATGTCATTTCTGTAGGCCAGTTGGCCGTGTATGGTTATGAACTATTAATAAAGAATGACATTTGTAAAATCATTTTGAATGGTTCTGTAATTTTAAATGGACAAATGCGTGATGGCATCTATGTACTATCATGACCTGTTAGTATAATGTACACGTCTAGCAAATGTCCTAGGATAGATAATGTCAGTGAAGTGTACCTATGGCATTGTAGGCTAGGTCATATAAACGGGAATAGGATAAATAGGTTGAAAACTGAGGGTTTCCTCAATTTTAGTGATGATAGTTCACTTCCAACCTATGAGTCCTATCTTCTTGGAAAAATGACTAAGCCACCTTTTACTGGAAAAGGTGAACAAGCTAAAGAAATTCTGAGTCTGGTGCATACTGATGTATGCGGACCCATGAATGTTAGTGCCAGGGGTGGGTACGTTTATTTCATTACTTTCACAGACGACCTTTCGAGGTTCGGTTATGTCTTCTTGATGAGATATAAGTCTGAGTCGTTTGAAATGTTCAAACGATATCGTAGTGAAGTAGAAAAACAAACTGGAAAGTGTATCAAAATCCTTCAATCCGATCGAGATGGTGAATACCTTTCCGACTAGTTTTTGACATATCTTAAGGAGAATGGGATTCTCTCTTAGTGGATGCCTCCAGGGACACCCCAGTTAAATGGAGTGTCTGAGAGGAGGAATTGAACCCTGTTAGACATGGTTTGGTCCATGATGGGCTTTGCTTCTATGCCGGTATCCTTTTGGGGATATGCTTTAGAATTAGCCTATTACATTCTGAATAGGGCTCCAAGTAAGTCCGTTAGTAAAACACCATATGAGATGTGGACTGGACGTAAGCCAACACTTTCACACCTTCGGGTCTGGAGGTGCCCGATTTATATAAAACGTTTAGAAACGGACAAACTTGGACCTAGGTCTGATCGGTGCCTATTTGTTGGGTATCAAAAAGAGTCTAAGGGGTATTATTTCTTCTTAGCTGAGGAACAAAAGTTGTTCATCAGTCTTAGGGCTATCTTTTTGGAAAAGGAGTTCCTTGGTGAAGGAACTGTAGCCACTAAGATTGAACTTAGTGAAGTTCAACAAGTAGAAGAACCGACACACCTAAGGGACAACATAGAACCGGCTGTGATTAGATCATACCCAGAGCCCACTCATGAACCATTAAGGAGTCTGGTAGAGTACTGAGCCGACTGGACAGATACTACGGTTTCTTGGTCCAGGACAGTGATCCCATTGAACTTGATGAGAACAATGAGGACCCGATCACCTATATGGATGCGTTGCAAAGGTCCAACTCTAAGTCATGGCTAGGAGCCATGAAATACGAAATGGAGTCCATGGAGATCAACGATGTATGGACATTGGTTGATCCACCTAAAGGGATAAAACTCATTGGGTGCAAATGGATTTTCAAAAGGAAAAGGGGCATAGACGGAAAGGTAGAGACCTATAAAGCCCGTCTGGTTACCAAGGGGTATCGTCAATGTTATGGTATTGACTATGACAAGACGTTCTCTCTTGTGGCAATGCTCAAATCCATTTGGATTATGCTTGCTTTAGCAGCGCACTTTAACTATGAAATATGATAAATGGATGTCCGAACAGCTTTCCTGAATGGTGAGCTAGAAGAGGAGGTGTATATGATACAACCTGAAGGGTTCACATCCACAGATGAGTCAAACGTGTGCAAGCTTCAAAAATCCATTTATGGACTGAAGCAAGCATCAAGGAGTTAGAACATGCGATTTGATAAGTGTATCAAGTCGTATGGCTTCGTTAGGAATGGAGAAGAGCCTTGCATTTATAAATGGGCTAATGGTTCTGTGATTGTATTCCTTATTCTGTATGTGGATGACATTCTCTTAATCGGGAATGACATCGCAACACTGCAAGAAATAAAGGTCTTGTTATCATCTCAGTTCTCTATGAAGGACTTGGGTGAAGCCTCTTACATACTAGGTATGAAGATCTATAGAGATAGATCTAAAAGGCTTCTGGGACTGTCCCAATCTACGTACATTGATACCATGCTGAAACGGTTCAGTATAGAGAATTCCAAGAAGGGCTATCTCCCAATAGGCACTGGAATTGTCTCTCCAAAAGGAATTGTGTGACAACTCCTGGGGAGAGAGAGAGTATGAGTAGAATTCCATATGCTTCGGTAATAGGTTCTATCATGTACGCCATGACATGTACTAGACCAGACGTGGCATACTCCTAGGTGTAGTGAGCAAATACCAGTCTGACCCAGGTGAAGCTCATTGGAAAGTGGTTAAAACCATCCTTAAGTATTTATGAAATACTAAGGACCAATGGCTAATTTATAGAGAATCTGACTTGAAACTTGTGGGGTATACTGACTCCAGTTTCCAGTCAGATAAAGATGATAGCAAGAGTGTGTCAAGTTTTATCTTTACCTTGAACAGAGGAGCTATCTGCTGGAAAAGTTTCAAGCAGCCTACTGTGGCGGACTCAGTATGCGAAGCAGAGTACATTGCAGCATCAGATGCAGCAAATGAAGCTGTGTGGTTGTGGAAGTTCCTTGATGAGCTGGGAGTGGCACCTACCCTGGATGGTCCTGTTCTAGTGTATTGTGACAACACTGGAGCCATTGCTCAAGCCAAAGAGCCGAAGTCTCATCACCGCACATAGCATATTCTGTGGTGCTATCACCTTGTGCGAGAGATCGTGGAACGATGTGACATCGACCTTTAGAAGATTGATGGAAAGGAGAACCTAGCTGACCCCTTCACTAAAGCCGTCGGAGTTCAAGAGTTCGGCTATTGTAAACGAAAAATGGGAATGAGATTCTATACTGATCGGCTTTAGTCTAAGTGGGAGTTGTTGGGAATTGTGTCCCAAAGCCAATCGTCTTGGCTATAGATGGTTGTGCTACTTTGTATTTGTATATTAATTCTTTATAATAAATAAAAGTTATTTATTTTTGGCTATCCATCATTTTTTATATTTTCCTGTAATGAACTCTTGTATGATGGAGTCCTTAGAACTACATTGTTTGATATAGAGAGGATATATCAAGTAGTTCTTAAATTGGTTCACAACCAAATGATACATTATTATAGGACGATGATGTATCAAGTATAGATTGTTGTATGTCACATTTCTAAGTTGTCCTCTTAACCAAGGAGTGTAGAGACACTGGTGTGACATACAAGTGAAGTGTATGACATTTCACTGAACGTGACCATCTGCAGAGCTCCCTTCTGCCAAAGGGTTGCTCGCGAAGGGATATGGGTATATGTGTCCCTCAGACCTGAGGTCACCATGGCAACTGTAAGCAACTCACTATACTTTGATGCCGGACTATCTGGATTTCTAATCCAGTGATGGAAGGTTTCTGGGTATAGTCAAGTACTTGTGGAGCGATGGTGGATTAAGATAGAATTGACCTCTCCAAATAGTTTGGAGTGAATGGCTCACTATGTCTCAATTCAACAAAACCTTAGCCATGGTAGTTCTTATGAGGAGTCGCAAAACTTGTGAGGTTGAGCATGATCTGGATAAACCATATTTGGGTTGGCAGTCTAACCCTAGGTCATCCTAAGCATTATAAGGTCAAAGGGATGAATTATGCGGCTACCATATGCTAGAGGTTCTTGTGAGGTGCTCTGCATCTTCGACCTATCTGGACGTCGGTATCATTGCCAGATGAGGACTTTAACTGGTTCCATAAATGTTCCAATGCTACCGGTTTAGTGTTCGAACCTATGGGGTCACACACCATAGAGGATTTCTATCTGATCTTTTGGGCTAATCAACGATTGAGAATCGTTTACTGTCACCTGAAGTCAATATGGTTGACTTTATTCCAAGTATCGACACTTGGAATTTTACAGGATTCGATACTTGGCCATTTTTGAGTGTCACACTTCCTGTGACGAGCAGAAATCTGGGAGGTTTTTGTGAGAGCTTTTTGGGCATGTTTTAACCTGGTTTGAATTTTGAATTCAAACTAGTTTTGGCTCCAAGGCTTTATGGTATGAATGTCATACTTACCTTTGTGTGTTGGACCCATTTGGAATGGCCTTGATCCTCTCCCCCATTCTCTCCCTCCATCTCTCCTCCTTCCTTCTTCTCCCTCTCATGGCAGCTCCTATAAATAGAGGTCTTTATAGTGGCTGCGGGGGTTACAACACAAAACAACATAGAGAAAAGAGAGGAAGAAGAAGGGCTTTGTGAGAGGTTTAGGGATTGGGTGTGAGCCACCTAGTGATCAAGCTAGGTATTGGGAAAGAGGTTTAGGAAGGGGTTCCTGCTCTCATTCCAGTCTTCTTGGAAGAAGAAGTTCTGCCCACGGATCCTGAAGATCTAGCACTCTGAGGGAGTTGATCAGAGTCGAGCCCAGGTGTGGACATCCTGTAGAGGCCAGACATGAGTGTGGCTCGAGCACCCTCCTTCTCATTGTCCTTTACTGCTTCTCTCCTGCACTCTCAGAGGTATAGAGGTACAGCCTTTATATTTATGTTCTTCTATTATTTTTGATGTTATATGCATGCTACATTATTATGCTAGGTCCTGTTTGATGGGGGACCCGAAACCCATCTGGGTTTTCTTTTAATTTTCTAGTTTTTTTTCTCCTTTTGCCTTATCCTAGCTATTCCATGTTATTCCCACTATCCTTGTTTTATTTCAGGTTTATCCCCATGTTATCCTAGCTTATTCCATCTTCAACCTTCATCAACCCGTAAAGTCTCTGTTCTTTTTTTGTCTAAAACCTAGCCGCCACCCCCCCTTCCCCCTCATCCGGACTGCCCGACCCTGGTCGCCCACCCTAGCCGGCCACCGATCTCCCCTCTTGCCGGGGAACCACCCAACCGCCGGTGAGTCGCTGGAAAGACCCCCAACACGCAATGGAGACGAACCGTCGTGCTGCCCTCACCGCGCCGCCGTGCCGCCCCGCCACTGCTGCCCGCCTACCGCCCTGCCGCCCGCTGCCCCCAGGTCCCTGCCTGGTAGCCGAAGGCCTTACAGGTGCCCAGCCACCGCCCACGACCGCGGAAGGCGAACGGGCGCCCGTGACGCCCCGTGATGCCCATCCGCATCACCATGCCACCCTGCCGCCGCCACCTGCCTGCCGCCCGCTGGACCTAGCCTGGCCGGCCGGAGGCCTCGCCGGTGCCCAGCCACCATCCACGGCCGCGAAAGACGAACGGGTGCCCGTGATGCCCGTCCGTGCCACCGTGCCGCTACCATCCATCGCCCGCCCGCCGTGCCGCCCCGCCATCGCCGCCCGCGTGCCGCCCGCCGCCCGCTGGCCACCGGAGATCCAGTTTCCCCCTTGTTTCTCGGTCATGAAGAAGTTTTTGCACGTTTCTCAAAGCAACCCTAAGAAGCTTGTGCGCGCTTCTCAAAGCAGTTGGAAGAAGAGCTATTCTGCCTGATTTTTGGAGCAGCACAAATTTCAGAGTGGAGGGAGATTTCAAAATTCAAATAAAAGGGATTTATTTGGTATTTTTTTCATGAATGTAAGTTGGGTTTAAAAGGAAAATTTAGGATTTTTGATTTTTGAATTTGAATTCAAAATCTAGGGAGGATTTCAAGGGATTTTATTTTGAATTTCAAAGGGATATAGGAATCTATAAATACCCATACTCCTCTTGTAATAAAGTTAGTTGAAAATGAATTTTTGAGAGTTGTAACCCTGTTTGTGGTTCTGGGCTTAGGCCCATTTTTGCCTTCATCCTTCGGGACGTCGAGGGGTGTGAGGCCCCAATGCCTTCACTCCAAGTCATCAATGTCGCCGTGCATGATGGCAGAGTGTGATCTCCAAGTCATCAGCACTACCGTGCTTGATGGCGGGGTGTGATCTCCAAGTCATCAGCACCACCGTGCATGATGGCAGGATGTGATCCCAAATAAGGTCTTCACTACCAAACAGCTATCATGGGGCTCGAAGCCCTAGGTACCTTTTTTCCCCTCCATCTCTCTGTTTCCCGTCGGATCTAGATCCTAGGTTCGAGTTTCATTCCTGTTCCCCCTCCATATTTTCATCATTCCTTCGTCATCCCCATCAAGAAAAGTGAAAACCAAAAGAGTCTAGCCATTTTAGGGATTTTCAGTGGTCATCCTATCCTAGTCCCGGGAGGATTCTTAGCCCTCCCACAGTCCTTAGTTTGCTTTATGTTTTCCCTTTTCTGAATAACCTAGGTTTCATCGGGATTCCGGCCTTCATCATATTGGTATCAGAGCTAGCAGCAGACTAGGATTTGCTTTGTCCTCTAACTCGATGGAGTCGAGTTCTTCATGCTGCAGGAGAATGATGGGGGACTCGAAACCCATCTGGGTTTTCTTTTAATTTTCTAGTTTTTTTCCTCCTTTTGCCTTATCCTAGCTATTCCATGTTATTCCTACTATTCTTGTTTTATTCCAGGTTTATCCCCATGTTATACAGGCTTATTCCATCTTCAACCTTCATCAACCCGTAAAGTCTCTATTCTTTTTTTTTCTAAAACCTAGCTGCCACCACCCCTTTCCCCCTATCCGGACTGCCCGACCCCGGTCGCTACCCCCAGCTAGCCACCGATCTCCCTTGTCGCTAGGGAACCACCCAGCCACAGGTGAGTCACCGGAAAGCCCCCCCAACGTGCGAGCGAGATGATCCGTTGCGCTGCCCTCACCATGCCGCCGTGCCACCCTGCCACTACCGCCCGCCTGCCGCCTGCTGCCCCTACCCGGCCGCCAGACACCTCGCTAGTGCCCAGCTGCCGCCCACGGCCATGGAAGGTGAACGGGTGCCCGTGACACCCCGTGACGCCCGTCCAGGCCAGCGTGCCACCCCACCGTCGTCGTCCGCCTGCCGTCCTGCCGCGCGTCGCCCGCTGGCCCCCACCCGGCCAATCGAAGGCCTCGCCAATGCCCAGCCATCGTTTACGGCCGTGGAAGATGAACGAGCACCCGTGACGCCCGTCCGTGCCACCGTGCCGCTACCGTCCAACGCCCGCCCATCGTGCCGTCCCGCCACCACTGCCCGCCTGCCGCCCACTGCTCGCTGGCCCCCGCCGGCCATCGGAGATCCAGTTTCCCCTATTGCTCGACCGTGAAGAAGTTTCTGCACGTTTCTCAAAGCGACCCTAAGAAGCTTATGCATGCTTCTCAAAGTAGTTGGAAGAAGAGCTGTTCTGCATGATTTTTGGAGCAGCACAAATTTTAGAGTGGAAGGGGATTTCAAAATTCAAATAAAAGGGATTTATTTGGTAATTTTTTCATGAATGTAAGTTGGGTTTAAAAGGAAAATTTGGGATTTTTGATTTTTGAATTTGAAATCAAAATCTAGGGAGGATTTCAAGGGATTTTATTTTGAATTTCAAAGGGATATGGGAATCTTTAAATATCCATAATCCTCTTGTAATAAAGTTAGTTGAAAATGAATTTTTGAGAGTTGTAACCCTGTTTGTGGTTCTGGGCTTAGGCTCGTTTTTGCCTTCGTCCTTCGGGACATCGAGGGGTGTGAGGCTCCAATGCCTTCACTCCAACGAGAGCGTCGAGGAGCGTGAAGCTGCTCCAAGTCATTAGTGTCGCCGTGCATGATGGCGGTGTGTGATCTCCAAGTCATCAGCGCCGCCGTGCATGATGGCATGTGTGATCCCAAATAAGATCTTCGCTGCCAAACAGCTGTCGTGGGGCTTGAAGCCCTAGGTACCTTTTTTTCCCTCCATCTCTCTGTTTTCCATCGGATCTAGATCCTAGGTTTGAGTTTCATTCCCGTTCCCCCTCCATATTTTCATCATTCCTTCGTCATCCCTATCAAGAAAAGTGAAAACCAAAAGAGTCCAGCCATTTTAGGGATTTTCAGTGGTCGTCCTATCCTAGTCCCGGGAGGCTTCTTAGCCCTCCCACGGTCCTTAGTTTGCTTTATGTTTTCCCTTTTCCGAATAACCCAGGTTTCATCAGGATTCCGGCCGCATCACTGTTGCGGGCAGATCGGTAGATCGTTTAGATCTATCTACTGAGCCTTCCGCTATGCATGATTTAAAATAGTTTTAAAATGCATATTCTCTGCCATATTTTTCTTGCATATTGTATGCTAGGTGTAGGTATTTTTACCTTCATTCTTGTTCAAGATGAAGTACCAAGTGGTGTTGTCCCAATAAAGTATCATGACATGTCCAAACATGACATGTGCTGATGTCCCCTAATGATGTGGCAGTGATGTCCAAAAATCTTGCAAAGATGGTGCCAAGTATGGATGATTGGGGTGCCTAGAACAAATTGACTTAGGTTGGCACATGGGGTCACATGGGCCTTGACTTGAGTGCACATATGATGTTGATTTGGGTTCACATGAAGTCACATGGGTCTTCAATTGGGTCTCCCTTGTATTACAGGACTCAATAACTAAATTAACTAATAATTACAGGTTTCAAAACCAAATAACTAAAGTCCCACTTGATCAATTGGAACCCAATTTGATCAAAAGGCAAGACCTCATGCAACAAAAAAGAATAAATTTGGTAAATAGGGTTTAGCCCAATAGGATTTGACACAACCGATAAATGGGATTTTGACTCAATATGGTAAAAAGGGTTTAGCCCAAAAGACTAAATAACAAAACCCTAATTATAGTTGGTAAAAAGGGCTAACCCGAACTAAGTCAAAAAAATAAAATTTAAAATAAAATATTTACATGGTAAAAGGGGTTGGATTCAGGGCTTTATTCACAGGTGATCCACAGGGATATGGGTTCAACCTGTCGATTTTTTCTGGCCCTGGTGTCCACATCAATTCTTCTTGGGTGGGAGAAACTTGACACTGTCGAGTATGGATCAATGTCACTATGATAGCGCTCTAGTAAGTCTTGGTCAACTCTCTGCAAGTTCTCTCAAGTGATCCAAGAATCATCAGTCTCAGGTCATCCTTGCAAACGAACTAGATATCGCTGGTAATCTTTGCTTCAGGTAGCAATGACCTTGTCATCCAAGATCCGCTCGATCTTGTCTCTCCGGGCTAGTGGTATGGCAGGTGGACACACTTGGGTTGGTTCACTTTCAAGGACTAGATTAGGCCCAAATGACTCACTAGGAATCAACATTGGCTCTCTATACTCAATAAGGTCTAAAACGTTAAAAGTTGGACTAATACCTAGTTCAGGTGGGAACTCAAGCATATAGGCATTAGACCCAATTTTCCTAATCACTTTGTACGGTCCACTACTATGGGCATGTAATTTTTTTCATGGTTCCAAGTGGGAACCGTTCAAGTCATAGTTTAACCATAACAAAGTCTCCTTTATTGTATTCTTTGAGTCTTTTTTCTTGAAAATATTCATTGCTTTCATTAATTAATTTTTTTTTATTGACATGCATGTAAACCCTAAACTACAACTAAGTTAGACCCTTGGTTAGTGGGTGACATGTAGATGAAAACTTAACATGAACTCCTAATAAATACCATAGTGTTCTTTAGAAATAGGTTATAAACCTAACATGCTCAATGGGCTTATGCAACATGCTAATCTCTACAAAATGTAACCTATTAGTCCTAGAAACATGGGAAGCTTCAAGAAAAGGTAGAAAATAAGAAGTGGATTCGGGGGTGACTTGGTAGGGTATGAAATAAGAAAAGGGTTCAGGGATTTTTCATAGAGTAACAGGGTTGACCTTAAGGGTTGGACATAGATTCACACCTACAGGAAATAAAGGGTCAGCTTGAAGAAAAGATGAGTCAAGAATTTTAGGAAAAAGGTCTTCAATGGGGACTGATGGAGTGAATTCTTTCTGAGGTTGCTGGTTTAGAAAAATCAAGTCCTTACTGATTTCTTCAGGACTAAGCTCTATAGCTTGACTCTTTTCTAGGGTTTTTCCAGGTAAGGTCTCAGTAGTAGGGTTAGGTTTCTCATGGGTTTCTTTTTCTAAGGATCCTACCAGTACAATTTCAGTCTAGTCAGGGTCAATTAACTCTGGGTTGGCTTCAATTTGGGTGTCTACTAGGTCAGCTAATTCTGGGTTGGCCTTAGTTTGGGTATGGTTAGGATTATCTAACTCTGGGTCTATCTCCTGTATCTCCTCATCTACATACTCATCTGTTAAGCTCACATCAGCATCATAAACTTCCACTACAATGGTGCTTGGTGAACCAATGGGGTAGTAGAGGTGGGTCGATTAAGGGGAGGTGGACTGATTTCAAGGTTCTGACTAGGTGTATTAATCCTAGTGGGTTCAGGTCAATGGGTTAAGGGGCCAAGGGGAGTTGGTCTAGGTGAACCAGGGTTGGTATGAATCTTATGGATTCTCTCTAGATTTTTGAATCGCTTATCTATTTGATCGCATTTATTGTTCACCAGGGCAAACTGATCATTCATGAACCTCATAAAGGTTTCAAGGCTGTACTCTATGGTCACAATAGGTTGGGATGAGACTAGTGGTTGGGTCAGACTCCTAATCTATTGGTTATGCAATGCAGATACACAGAACTCGACTCGGACTAGGGTTTCCTAGACCTAGAGCTCAAGTAGAATGGATCAGCTTAAATTACAACCAATTCAATAATTACCCTGTCCACTGGCTAGGTAAGAGATGGGATCATGAGAGGCACTCCCTACTCTCGCAGGGTCCTAATTAAAAACCACGAAACCATTTAAGGTGTTTGCCTCTGGACCTCTAGCCTTAGACACCAGATTCAAGTGATAATCAAAGGATTGGGTGCACTAGCTTACACACAATACTTGGAACCCGACCTGTTGGTGTTCCTAGCTCACAAGAGCAAATTACGTCTAATTAGTTTTAATTAGGCTAGGACCGATGCAAAAGGTGGTGGTTGTGGGCCAAGGAAGGGTGATGAAATCTCTCCCTTATGTAGATATTGAGTGCTCTTAAGATTAGGTTTGAATGATGCAATCACACAAATATGAAACCTAGATACAATCAAACTAAAATAATTAAAAATAATAAAATAATAATAATTAATTATTTTTTTGAATTATCAGTAAATTAAGTTTCAGATCACATTAATTCTAGATTTTTGATCTCAGGATTTTATGTCCGGCCGTAGCTCATTACTCCCATGGGTCATTAGTATACTTTCGTATACTCGCTCAGAAGGCATGATTCCCTTCCACCAGAAAATAGCAATAAGAATTTATTTTTATTTTATTTTTCTATGATTAGTAGAGGATTAAGAGGATTAATAAAAAAATTATTACTATTTTTTTTGAATTTTTTTAGATAGGTTTTATGCAGTTTTAATTTCAGCCAAGTTCTAGGTATGCAGAAATTTTAGAACTAGCAGTTAAACCCTAGTTTAACCTTCGCTCTGATACCAAAGATGATGCAGGACAATAATTAAAATTAAATTATTGATATAAAGATCTAACTAGCAGAGAAAAATAAAGATTATTTTTTTTTATTTTTTTTCAGATTTTTAAGAGAGACTCAAAGGGGACAGTATAAGAAACTAATTCTAGTTAATTACCTGCAAGTAAACCTACAAAATAACTAGAAAAACAAGACTTGGTGGCTGAGAAACCACCGTAAACTAGGGTCTACTTATCAATTATTTAGAAATTAAAGAGGGAAGAGGTTTAAGTTTTACCAACATTGAATCGTCTCTCGGAAATAGATATGGCAGGACTCTCAAGATTCTTGTGGCAAGGTTTCAAAATCTCAATTCCGGGCTCTGATCTTCCATTGAGAAACTGGTTCCGAGGCAAGAACTCCTGACTTTGATTCCTGATCACCTGCAAACACTCAACAATGAAAACTCAGATTAGAAAGCAGTAAAGAAAGGAAAAAGAAGGAAGGGAAGGGTTAGAAGTGGTGGCTAGGGTTTCTTGTCGGCTGGATAGGTAGGGCCTCACATCCCGCGATGCTTCGAAGAACAAAGGAAGGGCCTCACACCCTGCGATGCACACATCAAAGGAAGAAATTTTGACAGAGTCTCTTTATTGATAAATAATAATAATTTTACAAGGGGGCGTTGCTGGGGTATTTATAGACCCACAACTAGTAATGTAAGGGATACAAAGACTAGACTTGTACTCCCTTGGACTACAACTCCTAGAATCCTGCTCTTGGGTGTCTTGGACTCTTGCTTGTTGGGTTGATCTAGACTCCTCTCAAAGTGGGTGACAACATGAAGCTTTTCATCTTATTTGGGCACCTAGATGAGGATTGGTAAGGTGGCTTGATGTAGGGTCAAGATGCTCTATTACTTGGCCATGGTTGTTGGACTCTGGAATCTTAATGTTGTAGGCTTCTGTAGGTAGGTGGACTCTTCAGTCTGGATAGAAGAGGACTCAAGAGTTTTGGTGAGACTCTTGAGTTCTAGAAACTTAAGCAGCTCTGAACTTGTTTGATTGAAATGTTTGAAGTAGAAACCCTTGGACTTCCAACACTTTGGTGAGCAAATATCCTAGAACTCCTTTGAAGTTGGCGACAAGGAAGAGGTTAATTGCTTTGGCCGACTTCTCTTGTTTTGGTATGAATTACTTGAGTTGAGGAGCACCAATTTGGAGAGTCCTTCACACTTAGTTATCTTAAAAAGGAGCGGCGCCAATTTAGAATTCATTTGGTTGACCAAAGTATCAAACTGGAGTGACATGGCAAGTATTCTTGTCCAAGATGAAGTACCAAGTGGTGTTGTCCTAATAAAGTGTCATGACATGTCCAAACATGACATGTGCTGATGTCCCGTAATGATGTGGCAATGATGTCCAAAAATCTTGCAAAGGTGGTGCCAAGTATGGATGACATGTGGCACCTAGAACAAATTTACTTAGGTTGGCACATGGGCCTTGACTTGAGTGCACATGTGATGTTGATTTGGGTGCACATGAAGTCACATGGGTCGTCAATTGGGTCCCCCTTATATTACAGGACTCAATAACTAAATTAACTAATAATTACAGGACTCAAAACCAAATAACTAAAGCCCCACTTGATCAATTGGAACCCAATTTGATCAAAAGACAAGACCTCATACAACAAAAAAGAATAAATTTGGTAAACAGGGTTTGGCCCTATAGGGTTGACATAATCGATAAATAGGGTTTTGACTCAATGTGGTAAAAAAGGTTTAGTCCAAAAGGCTAAATAACAAAATCCTAATTACAATTGGTAAAAAGGGCTAACCCTAACTAAGTCAAAATAATAGAATTTAAAATAAAATATTTACATGGTAAAAGGGATTAGATTCAGGGCTTTATTCACAGGTAATCCTCAGGGATGTGGGTTCAACATATCATTTCTTCTGGCCCTGGTGTCCATACCAGAAGCTCTAGAAATCCGGCACTCAGCCGCCTTGCTCACAATTCGGAGATGTCAATTAGGAAACTCCTGAGTTTTCACCATCTATCGCTTGACTCACAGCATGGACAATCAAATCAAGAAGCTCTAAAAATCTAGCACTCGGCCACCTCACTTACAGTCTGGAGATGTCATTTGGGAAATTGCTGGAATCCCACCATCTATCACTTGACTCATAGCCTAGCAAATCAAGGAGCTCCTGAAGTCCTACACTCGGGCATGCCTAACTTCAAGACCAGAAAAGTAGGGATGAAGTGTCCTCAGAAACCTTTGCATCAATCCTAAGGCTCCAAAACTAACTGCAATAACTAAGGCCCATGAGAGGCACACACCTATGGCGATCATCAATTCTATTTCCTTGCCATGCAAAAGGGTAAAGGAATTGAAGAAAAAAGATAAGTCCAGGCTAAATACGTTGTCGAGCTGGGCTATTCCTTCATTATAAAGATAAGTCCCTCACAAATCCTGAAGGATCCTTTGAAAGTATCTCAAGGCAAAAAAAATAAAAAAAAAGAAAGGGAGAAGAAAAAAAAAGAAGATAAATGAATGGGACAACAATTGAAAAAAGAAGGTTATCTTCATTGATGAATATCTCCTTTAAATCCTATGAAGGCTCCCGACAGGCCGGGAAGCCTTCCAAAATCTAAGTTATAGGGAAAAGAAGAAAAATTCTAGTCTTATTCGCTGGCTCCTTCCCTCGCTTGCGAGTGACTCCATTAGACGAAGGCAGGTCCTGGGTGATAGCAGACCCGGCTTTAGCACCGGCTTTGCCTCAGTGGCAGGCACCCTTAGTCGGGCTGAAAAGGGTAGCACGGGGAGGATATCTTCCAGCCCTTTCGACCCTAGAAGATGGATGGCCTTGCCAAGGAAATCGTTGAACCCTTGGTGGTAGGAGTCCAACAACGCCTCGGTGACCTCATCCTTGAAGGCTTCGGATTCCTTGAATTTGGGGACTGCCTAGGTGACTTCTTTCTTGGCAATCTCCATTAGCGCAATGGTCGCCATTGATGGGAATTCTCCCAGGGTGTCGGGGATCATGCAGCATGCGGAATTGACTTTCAAAGTAAAATTTCATAGCATGATCCCTAATATGTATAACATGTCTAGAAAACCCCAATTCCCAGGAACCCCTTGGGCAATTACAACTAATGAATCATCAAATAAAGTCAAGAAAAATACCTGGATCAGTGAAATCCAACTTTCTCCACAAGGCTCACAAGCGCAAGCCCTCCAACAGTGATCCACACGAAACTCGGACCAAGGAAGAACTCCTTCTTCAAGTTGCTTGGAGAATGGAACTCTTTCGGTAGCCTTTGGTCTATTGACCACTGTAGGACACCCTGTCCTACTGAAGGGCACTCAAGACACTGTCCTAAACCACTGTAAGATCTAGGACTACCCTCCTCTAAGACCCTACAGGCTTATGTCCTAAAACCAAGCCTTGTCCTAGTGTAGAAGAACTTGTCTTAACAAGACAAGTCTTGTCCTAAAATAAGGAGGGAGGTAGAAAGTGGAAGAACACTCTGACTCTCAGGAAAATAAAACACTCAGACTCTCAGAAGACTGAAGTCTATATTTCTCATTTCACCGTACCCCTATTTATAATCTCAAATGGGGCGTGAAATGCATCCCGACAACACTTATCATATATGAAACATCATATCTGATAAGATTCTTCGGGAATGGAGAGTCATATCTGTGTTCTTTCACTTATCAGATCAATCCCCATCATGCCATGTGTCAAATACCGATTTCTGAGATAGGGAGATGCCTCTTCTAATTCGAAGTAACGCGAGGCTTAAAGAGTTTCAGAGGCAGGACTCTGCCCTCCGTTGTGCGCGCGCATATGAAGAGGCGCGACTCTTCATGTGCGTGCCACCTTTCATACCTCTTCAAGCCATCCCTTTAAACTTTAAACTGGCTATTAGACTTATTAAGATTGTGGGAATAAAAATGAAGAGGCACCTTCCTGATGAAACTCTTATAGCTCATCTGTAGAAGGACTCTTAGTCCTTCTACGCGCCACTTATTTTTCCAGGTGCGCCAAAAGGCGCCAATAGTCTTTCCCTTTCCATTTAGTCCACCCAAAGCATCAAATTGACTTGGTCAAACATATGCAATATAAGTGTCATTGGAAAGGGCATCAAATAAGCTTTCTGATCATATCTTTTATTTTTAGATCAGAGGTCTGTAGGCCCTTCAGTGCCCTTTTGAAGTTAAGGTATCATTTAGATACCCAGAGTCCCATGCCATTGGGACTCTTCATATATGGCACCTAAAATGCCCTTAAGTCCAAATTAAAATCAGATTATGCTTTGATTTGGCTAGCCCCACTTAGGAATCAACCTAATTTAGGTTTTCTTAGAATTAGGTTAGCCCAATTAGAAAGCAACCGGACCCAATCCAATTGGGTTAGGATTTAGGTTAGCCTACATATGCTAGTATGCAATCTAGCTAACCAATTAGGATCCAATGATCCTAATTAAATCATGAATGACTTTCTTGGCCAAGTCTCTATTGTGTGTGATGCATTGGGTTCCACATCTAGCCAGTAGTAGGTTTAGGTTTGAGCCAATTCGATCCGATCGAACCCGATTGACCTAATTAGGTCAAATTGGCTCACCTAATTGTCCAATTCGAATCACACATCGAATTGACTCATAAAACCAAATCAATTGGTTCATGAAAACCTACAAGACAAGATTGATATCTAGCAATGTGTCATGCCTACCCGGAAGATGAGGAATTTGGTAAAAAATATCAAAATACCCTTCAATAGTAAGTTACCATGCAATTCAATCTTTCGATCTTCCATTATCCCGATTAAGTGATAGGTATGGATATATGTCAAACCCTAATACTTAATTATATCGAATCTTAGCTCAATCATAAGGACTCAGCTAATGACTGATTATATTCCACTAATCTCATCCTGCTTTGATCAAAGGCTCCTTGAGTCACTCATCGAAGAGATTGCATGGGATAACAATTCCTCTAACTAGGAATGATCGAATCCTTATTGGTCCACTCACATCCTTCGTACACCTTCCACCATATCCAAAATGCCCCATACATGTCATAATGGCATGAATGAGTATGAACCAAAGTATGGCTTAGTGTGCACAAGGAACCATGGTGACCTCAGGTCTAAAGATCACATGCATAACTTCTACTCTAGGATCTATCTTTTGACAAGTAGTAAGACTTCCATAAGATAATCTCGGTGTGGATCAGTCTAGTGTACTCATACCTTGATGAGCATCCTTATCCCAGTATTAGTTTCTCTACACAAGCGGTTGTGATATCAACCACCCTCATCAACTAAGCATACATAGGATAAGCTAGTCTTTCTGGATTCATCGATCCCCGAATCGATGGTCCAACACTAGGAACATTCTAGATTACGGTTTATAGGAAATTAGGTCTCACTGTTATGAACTCCATCATAACCCTAATTCCATTGCCCTACTCTATGGGGTTGATCATAATCAATAAAAACATGACACAGCAGTATATGATGAATCAAATGTCTTTATTAATATGAAAGTATGTCATACATGAGCTGGAAGTTTATAAAAAGGCCCTCATAATAATTGGCTCTTAGGACACTTTTCTATCAAACTCCCACTTGCACTAAAGTTAATCGTCCTTGTATTTTATGCCCATACAATCTAAGTGACGATCTAACTAATACTTGGCTAAAGCATTAGTGAATGGGTCTGCTATATTGTTCTTTGTGTCAACTCGTTCAATGACGGCATCTTGTCTTTCAATAATCTCTCGAACGAGGTGGAACCATCTTAGAATGTGCTTGGACTTGTGATGAGACCTCGGTTCCTTAGCTTGTGCAACAGCCCCAGTGTTATCACAGTATAATGGCACTGGCTGTTGTACGTCTGGAACCACGCCCAATTCTATGATGAATTTCTTCATCCAGATAGCTTCCTTCGTGGCTTCACTAGCAGCTATGTACTCTACCTCAGTAACTGAGTCAGCTATTGTTGGCTGCTTTGTACTCTTCTAACTCACTACATCACAATTCAGGGTGAAGACATATCCTGATGTGGATTTGCTATCATCTTGATCTGATTGAAAACTAGAATCTGTTATCCTTCTAATTTCAACTCAGAGCCTCCACATACTAGAAAAATATCTTTAGTCCTTCTCAGGTACTTAAGAATATTTTTCACAGCACTCCAATGATCCTCTTCTAGATCTGCCTAAAACCTGCTCACTATGCCCAAGGCATATGCAACATCAGGTTTGGTACATAACATGGCATACATTATCGATCCTATAGCCAAAGCATAAGGAGTCATAGCCATCCTCTCTCTTTCTTCTGATGTCTTAGGAGACATTTTCTTAGAGAGATGTATGCCTTGACTTATAGGTAAGTAACATTTCTTACTTCCATCCATGTTGAATCTCTTCAACACTAAGTCAATGTACCTGGATTGGGATAAGCCTAGCATCCTTTTGGATCTATCTCTATAGATCCTTATACCCAGTATATAGGATGCTTCTCCCAAATCCTTCATGAAAAATTTTGATGATAGCCAAGTTTTAACCGACTGTAACATTGGGATATTATTCCCAATGATCAGTATGTCATCCACATATAAAACCAAAAAAACAAGTGCACTCCCACTTGTCTTCTTGTACACACATGGTTCATCTATATTTTTGATAAAACCAAATCCTTTGATTGTTTCATCAAAACGGATGTTCCAACTCCTCGATGCTTGCTTAAGTCCATAAATGGACTTCTTTAATTTGCATACCTGGTTTGGTCTCTCACTTGAGACAAAATCTTTTGGCTATGATATGTAGACTTCTTCTTCAAGGTTTTTATTGAGGAAAGCAATCTTTACATCCATTTGCCAGATCTCATAGTCATGGTATGCTACTATTGCAAGCAATATCCAAATGTACTTGAGCATGGCTACTGGAGAAAAAGTTTCATCATAGTCTATACCATGTTTTTGTTTGAAACCTTTTGCTACCAGTCTAGCCTTATAGGTCTCAACTTGACCATCTGCTCCAATCTTCTTCTTGAAGACCCATTTACACCCAATTGGGTTAATTCCTTTAGGCGAATCTACCAGAGTCCAAACCTAATTGGAATACTTGGAGTCTATTTCAGATTTCATGGCACCAAGCCATTTGTCTGAGTCTTTACTCTCGATAGCTTTCGAATATATCACAGGATCATCTTCCTGTATGATACTGGCTTCATTGTCATCCCCGATGACAAAGCCATATCTGAGAGGTGCTCCCCGCACCCTCTCTGACCTTTAGAAAGGATGTGTGTATTATGGCTATTCTTGATCTATAATAATCTTTGGTTGAGGAACTTCACTTGAAGGCTCATTGGTTTGTTGGTTCTATTCTTCACATATCTTAAGTGAAGAATCACTACATTCTTCTTGGATAAACTCTTGTTCCAAGAATGTAGCATGCCTACTAACAATTATCTTTTATTCAGTAGCATTATAAAAGAGGCATCCCATACTTACTTTTGGGTAACCAACAAATCTACACTTGTCAGCTCTAATACTTAACTTATGTCCAAAGTTATTCTTGACATAAGCATGATAACCCCAAATCTTCAAATACTTAAGACTTGGTCTTTTGCCATTCCATAACTCATATGGAGTGCTACTTACTGATTTAGATGGAACCCTATTTAATATATGTGTTGTAGTCTCCAGGGCATGTCCCCAAAAGGAAATAGAAAGATCTGTGAAGCTCATCATGGACCTCACCATATCCAATAAGGTACGATTTATCCTTTCTGCCACTTCATTTAATTGGGGTGTATAAGGAGGGGTCCATTCAGAAATAATGCCTTTGTCTTTTAGATGGTTTAGGAACTCACTAGATAAGTATTCTCCTCCTTGATCAGATCGAAAAGCTTTAATACTAAGTCCAATTTGTTTTTCAACCATACTCTAATATTCTTTAAACTTATTAAAGGCTTCAAACTTGTGTTTTATAAGATACACATGACCGTACCTTGATAAATCATCAATAAAAGTAATGAAATAAGAATATCCACCTCTGGCCTGAGTTGACATAGGTCCACATACATCAGTATGCACTAGACCTAACAATTCAGTTGCCCTTTCTTCATGTCCAGTGAATGGAGACTTGGTCATTTTTTCTTTGAGACAAGATTCACAAGTTCCTAATGATTGAAAATCATTAGAGTCAAAATAATTATCTTTGACCAACTTGTTTATTCTTGACTCACTGATATGACTCAATCGGTAATGCCAGAGATATGTGACATTGTCATTATCTATTTTCCTCTTCTTATTATTAATAAGAAAAATATTATCATTGAGTTGTAAAATTAGAAGACCATTTACAAAAGATCCATGTCCAAATATTTTATTATTATGAAGAATAGAGCAGCCACTGCTCTTTACACTTATTTCATATCCCTGTTGAATAACAAGGGTATAGAAATAATATTTCTGATAATATATGGTACATAGAAGCATTCTTCTAACTTTATTACATCACCCGAAGGTAATAAAAGAAGATAGGTACCCACAGCTTCAGCATGTATGGCTTCACCACTTGCCCCATGTAGCTTAAAGTCATCCTTCTTCAATCTTCTAATTTTGTGAAGTCCTTGCAATGAATTGCATATATGAGATCCACATGCGGTATCCAATACCCATGAATTAGAAGTGGAAGCATTCGATGATAAATTATTTTGTATCATGTACAAACATTTAGATGCTCCACTTGCATCTTGCTTCACACTTGCAAGGTAAACCTTGCAGTTCTTCTTCCAATGCCCAGTCTTGCCGTAATGGAAACAGGCTCCATCAGCCTTCTTAGCTTTCTTGTTCTTCTTCTGGATGATTTTCCTAGGGTTGAATTTTCTCTTCATACCCTTCTTCATTGCCCGCTTTTTTCTATCAATAGGAAGCACGTGAGCCTTATCTCCTTTAGAGTGGCTCTTAGCTGTCTTAAGCATGTAAAGCAGCTCTGGCAATGAAATGTTCTGTTTGTTCATATGGTAGTTGAGAACAAATTGAGAGAAGGAATCTAGGAGTAATTGCAGGATCAAGTCCTGATTGAGTTCACCATCCATGACAAACCCTAATTGACCTACTCGAGTGATCAAGTCAATCATTTTCAGCACATGGGTTTGCATAGGTGAACCCTCACTCATCCGAGCATGGAACAACTGCTTCGATATCTCGTATTGAGCAGCCCTACTTTGCTCTCCATATAGCTCTTTTAAATTGAGCAATATGGACTGAGGTTCCATGACTTCATGTTGCCTCTGGAGCTCATTGCTCATTGAGGCCAACATGATGCATCTGACAGTTGTACTATCATTTTGCCATATCCTGTATGTGGCAATATCCTCCTCTGATGCATCCTCTCCGATCAACACTAGATCCAGAGAATCAAGTATATATGAAAGCTTCTCTTGAGTTAATACAATTCTCAAGTTCCTCAACCAGTCCATATAATTTGTACCGGTTAACTTGTTGGCATCCAAGATGCCCCTCAGTGATAAGTTTGAAGCCATTATTTAAATATCCTACATTTAATTAAAGAAAATATTAGCAAACCACTCAATTATGACATTCATAATTAGATAAGGACTTTATATCTAATTATGTCTCTCACTATTTTCTTCAAATACCATAACCCTCAACTATGGTAAGTGAGAAACCTTCCTGGTTTCCTTGGTGGGGTTGAGATCCTTATTCCTCACGAGTGCCTTGTGTGTACACAACAAACACACATGAGTTCAAAGGTAGGACAACCTATCCAATTGCAACCCGTGCAATTCTCAACAATTATCTTTGCCTCTAGGACACTTATGGCCTTGTGTGTACACAACAAACCATAATGTCTTAGTTTAGTCGGACCGTTCATTTCTATATAGCCATGATTAAATAATGTTGTCCTTATGTGTACACAACAAAGCAACATATCCAAACATGCTATAAAGTACTAAGTGCACCAAGACAAATCTTATATCAATTTCCAGAGTAGGCCTTGTATGTACACAACAAACCTACTATAGTTTTGACATAAATTTGGCTTAGCATGAAGGAAGGCAAATTATAGTATACTTAACCAATTAGCATTACCAAATTAAGATTTAGATATGACCAAATTAGCCAAGTAAGTGGGAGAAGTGAGGGGGTCCCCCCGTTGCTTTCCTTAGACAATAATTAGATTGGCCAGGTCAGGCAACAGAACCAACTAAAAACCTTATTCCCTTTACCTTCCCAGAACCACTTGCCTAAACACCAATTATGTTGCCCAGGTGGCTATCCAAGAGGGGAGGTGAATTGGGTCTTTTAAAAAATTGAAGCAAATAATGTGCAATTCAAAATCCTTTGCAAGTAGTAGGTGCTGTGATAGAATTATAAAATGTAGAAGCTAAATAGAGTCAAGAAAGCACAACACAAACATACCAAATTAATAGTGGTTTGGAGTAACCCAGCTCCTACATCCACTATCCAAGATACCACTTAGGATTTCCACTATATTCATACTCGAATAAAGTAGGATTATTTTACAGGATCACAATCCAAGAACCTCTACACTTTGGTTTTACGGGATCACCAAAGAAAACCCAACACCCTTTGGTTTCGACAGGCTCACCAAAGAAACCCAACTTGGTTTTCACAGGATCACCAAGAACCTAACCCTTGGTTTTAACAAGGCTCATCAAGAACCTATTGGGTTTTTCAACCAGGTTCACCAATAACCCAACAATTCAAGGATTGATTTGAAAATTAAATGCAACAAGAATGACAAACTCAATTTGTCGGATAGTTGTCGGTGTAGCTTGTTGGAAGTCCACTTGAATAAGCTTTAATGACTTTAGTGGCTTCTTCCTAAAGTTGCTTCAAGCTTCAAATTGGAGTTGGTGAAGACTTGAAAGCTTGACTTGAATGCTCTTATGCTCTTTTGCTGTTGATGGGTAGGATATTCAATGAAGCTCTCTTTCTTTGAAAAACTCTCTAAATCATTATTGCAAGAAGGTTCAAATCCTTCAAATTTAAAGTCTTTCATCATCCCAAGGCAATTCTAGCCATTGTAGACCATTGGAAAATAATTTTTGATCGTTGGAGCACGTTTTAGCATTCAAAAATAAATTCTGGAACTAGCCGTTGGATACCTGAAAACATCATTCGAGTCGGCTCGGATTCCTTCGAGTCAGCTCGGATCCTTCGAGTCGATAGGTTGAGTCACCATTTCTTCAATGCAGTCGGATCTTTGTCTCAGGGCACAAAATCTCACTCTAGACGAGTTGGCTCTTTGTCACTCAGGTCGGCTCCAACTTGAATATTGAAAATCTTGAACTTGAGGAGTCAGCTCTTTTCATCTTGGGTCGGCTCTTCTTCTCCCAATGTTACAATCAGTCAAGGTATGGTTATCTAAATAGTTTTCCATGAAAGACTTGGGAGAAGCATCTTATATACTAGGCATCAAGATCTATAGAAATAGATCTAGGAGGATGCTAGGTTTATCCCAGTCAAGGTACATTAACCAAGTGCTAAAAAGATTTAGCATGGAGGAAAGTAAAAGAGGTTACTTACCTATTGGTCATGGCATATATCTTTCTAAAAAGATGTCTCCTAAGACACCTGAAGAAAGAAATAGAATGAATTCTATACCTTATGCTTTGGTAGTAAGGTCTATTATGTATGCTATGTTATGTACTAGGTCTGATGTGGCATATGCCTTAGGTATAGCCAGCAGGTTTCAGGCTGATCCAGGAGAGGATCATTGGAAGGCTGTGAAAAATATTCTTAAGTACTTAAGAAGAACTAAGGATATTTTTCTAATATACGGAGGATCTGATCTTAAACTAGAAGCTTATTCAGATTCAAGTTTTCAATCAGATCCAGATGATAGAAAATCTATATTTGGGTATGTTTTTATCCTAAATAGAGGAGCTGTAAGCTGGAAGAGTTCTAAACAGCAAACTGTAGTTGACTCAACAACTGAGGCAGAGTACATTGCTGTTAGTGAAGCTGCCAAGGAAGCTGTCTGGATGAAGAAGTTCATATCAGAGTTGGGCATAGTTCCTGAGATTGAAGGTCCAGTATCACTTTACTGTGATAATACGGGGGCTGTTGCTCAAGCAAAGGAACCAAGAGCTCATTACAAATCAAAGCACATTTTGAGACGCTTCCATCTCGTTCGAGAGATTGTCGAAAGACAAGAAGTCTGCATTAAAAGGGTAGAAACGAAGAACAACATAGCAGACCCATTCACTAAGGCTCTATCATAGCGAGAGTTTGATTGCCACCGTGATTGTATGGGGTTAAGATTTAAAGGCGATTGGCTTTAGTGCAAGTGGGAGATTGAAAGATTGTGCCCTGAAAGCCAATTGAAATATTGTATTTCGATCCCAAAATCAATGAATTGACATTATTATAATAAAGGCATTATTTTCATCATACGCTGTGTCTTTATGATTATATGATGAACCCCATAGATTAGGGCTATGGTTCTAGGGTTATGATGAGATCATACCAGTAAGACCTAAAGCCTTAAAACCCTAATCTAAAATATTCCTGGTCGATGGGACATTGAGTTGGGAATCAATGTTTCCGGTAAGACCAGCACATCCTATATATGCTTTGTGATGAGGGTGACTGATCTCACAGTCACTTGTGTTTGATACTAATACTAGGATATGAGTGTTCATTAGAGAACGAGTTCACTGAATTGATCCAGATTGAGAATATCTAATGGAACCTTATCTATTTGTCAATAGATAATTCTCATAGTGGGAGTAGTGCATATGGTCCTTTGACCTGAGACTACCATGGTACCTTATATATATGAATCCATACTTTGGTTCGCAATCAATCATGACACAGAGTCATGCACGAGATGATACTGGGTATAGAAGATTGTATATGGAGGTTGTGAGTAGGTCAACAAAGAATTGATAAGCTCTAGTAAGAGGGAATTGCATCCAGCTAATTTCGATCATATGATGGATTCAGGAAATCTTTGATCAAAGTATGAACATTAGAGTTAATTCTAATGGTTCATTAATGAATCATCATTATAAAGATTGAGCTAGGTATGATATGAAATTGGATTTGACAAGTATATATATTCATAATCATATTCGGGATGCAAGTTGATCAAAGGACTGAATTGCCCGGTAACTCACCACTGAAGGGTATTTTGGTAATTCCACCAAAATTCTACATCTTTCGGGTAGACATGATACGTTGCTAGACATCAATCTTGTCTTGTAGGTATATGATTGAATTATGGTAATTCAAATTAGTTAATTAGAATTACATTCTAATTGACCGAGTCGAGCTAGTTTGAGTTGACCTAAATCGGCTTAGTTGAGATCTAACCGAATTAAGTCAAATAGCACTCGGACCTATTGCTGGTTAGGTGTGGAACCCAATGGGTCACACACAAAAAAAAATTGATGAAAGATTTAATTTGGAATTAAATCATATTTGCAGGATAAACACATTAGCATGTGTTGCAGACCAAATTTCTATTCGAATCAGATTCGAATTTGGTTCCGAATTGGGCTTAATCGGGTTCTAATTGAACCAGATTAAGGTCTAATTTAAATTTTAGGACATTGGGCTAACCCATGGCTGAACCCAAGTGAATCAAGTGCACTGAAACCCTCTCTCCAAGCCACCCACTCCTTTCCTCACCCGCGTGCGCCAAGAAGAAGAGTCCACGCGTGTGTGGACTCCTCTTCACGTGCGTGGGAAGGAAATTTCGTCGGAGAAAAATCAAGACAGGGGGGGGGGGCGATTTGGATATTTGTCTGACATCCTTGGATCTAGATCTGATGGCCAGAAAAATTAAGGAAAAAGATCCATCATTTTTCGGTCGCAAATCCGTCGTCAAAAGTCGCGATTCTTCCTGAAGTTTTTTTGAGAGTCCTCCTCGTCGGAAAAACAAAAATTAAATTGGAGAATCATGATTTTTGGTTGAGGGGATGCGTGAGGAATGAGGGATCGTGATTCCTGGGGTTTCAGAGGGTTGCGATGTTTTGAGAAGACGCCCCTCTGAAATTTATAAAAGGGTTTGGGTTCTCGAGGGTTTTTTCTGATAATCAAATTCAGAGATCTTATTCCTCTCCTCCTCTCCGGAATACTCCTTCCCTTTATGCTTGTTGGGTATTGTTTCCCTTACAGAGATAATCTCTGTCGAAACTCTGACCCTAAACAAGAATAAGATGAAGGTCTTGAACGGTAAAGGAAAGGAAAAGGAAGGGTCTGTTCTTCTTCTTTTCTTTCTTGAATTAAGACTTTACTTGTCTTAATTTCTTCTTACAATTCAATTCAAGTAAAGGAATTCAAGAAAGAAAATTCAAGAAAAGAATTCAAGAAGAGGAAAGAAGGAAGAAAAGAAATTTTCAAGAAAGAAAATTTCAGCCTAAAAGTCCAAGAATTGAATTCTTGGAAAAGAATTCAAGAAGAGGAGCCAAGAACAAGAAGTTGTAGTCTTCATCTTTTTCTATGTGGATCACCATTGGAGGGTGAACATTTGGGCACCTGGTGGAGATTTAAAGTTTGGATTTTAATGATACAGGTTAGTACTTTAATATGACTTTAAATCTTATATATATATTGAAAGATTGTGCCCTGAAAGCCAATTGAAATATTGTAATTTTGATCCCAAAATCAATGAATTGACATTTTATAAAGGCATTAGTTTCATCATTTGCTGTGTCTTTTTGATTTTATGATGAACCCCATAGATTAGGGCTATGGTTCTAGGGTTATGATGAGATCATACCAGTGAGACCTAAAGCCTTAAAACCCTAATCTAAAATATTCCTGGTCGATGGGACATTGAGTTGGGGATCAATGTCTCCGGCAAGACCAGCACATCCTATATATGTTTTGTAATGAGGGTGACTGATCTCACAGTCACTTGTGTTTGACACTAATACTAGGATGTGAGTGTTCATTAGAGAATGAGTTCACTGAATTGATCCAGATTGAGAATATCTAATGGAACCTTATCTGTTTGTCAATAGATAATTCTCATAGTGGGAGTAGTGCATGTGGTCCTTTGACCTGAGACTACCATACTACCTTATATACATGAATCCATACTTTGGTTCGCAATCAATCATGACACTGAGTCATGCACGAGGTGATACTGGTTATGGTGGATTGTATATGGAGGTTGTGAGTAGGTCAACAAGGAATTGATCAGCCCTAGTAAGAGGGAATAGCATCCAGCTAATTTCAAATGATGGATTCAGGAAACCTTTGATCAAAGTATGAACATTAGAGTTATTTTCTAATGGTTCATTAATGAATCATCATTATAAAGATTGAGCTAGGGATGAATATGAAAATTGGATTTGACAAGTATCCATATTCATAATCATATTCGGGATGCAAGTTGATCAAAGGACTGAATTGCCCGGTAACTCACCACTGAAGGGTATTTTGGTAATTCCACCAAAATTCTACATCTTCCGGGTAGACATGATACGTTGCTAGACGTCAATCTTGTCTTGTAGGTATATGATTGAGTCATGGTAATTCAAATCAGTCAATTTGAATTAGATTCTAATTGACCGAGTCGAGCTAGTTTGAGTTGACCTAAATCGGCTTAGTTGAGATCTAACCGAATTAAGTCAAATAGCACTCGGACCTACTGCTGGCTAGGTGTGGAACTCAATGGGTCACACACAAAAGAAAATTGATGAAGGATTTAATTTGGAATTAAATCATGTTTGCAGGATAAACACACTAGCATGTGTTGCAGACCAAATTTCTATTCGAATTAGTTTCGAATTTGGTTCCGAATTGGGCTTAATTGGGTTCTAATTGAACCAGATTAAGGTCCAATTTATTTTTTAGGACATTGGGCTAACCCATGGCTGAACCCAAGTGAACTTAGTTCACTGAGACCCTCTCTCCAAGCCACCCCCTCCCTTTTCTCACCCGCGCGCGCCAAGAAAGAGAGTCCACGCGCGTGGACTTCTCTTAAAACGCGTGAGAAAGAAAACGTCAGAGAAAAATCTGAAAAGGGGTGATTCAGATCCTTGTATGGTGCCCTTGGATCTGGATCTGATGGCCAGAAAAAATTAAGGAAAACATCCGTCGCTTTTCGGTCGCAAATCCGTCTCCAAAAGTCGCGATTCTTCCTGAAGTTTTTCCGAGAGTCCTCCTCGTCGAAAAAACGGAATTCAAATCGGAGAATCATGATTTTTGGTTGAGGGGACGTGTGAGGAATGAGGGATCGTGATCCCTGGGGTTTCAGAGGGTTGCGTTGTTTCGAGATGACACCCCTCTGAGATCTATAAATAGGGTTGGGTTCTCGGGGGTTTTTACGTAACATAATTCAGAGATCCAATTCCCTTTCTTCCTCTCCAGAATACTCCTTCCTCTTGTTCTTGTTGGGTATTGTTTCCCTTACAGAGGTATCCTCTGTCGAAACTCTGACCCTAAACAAGAATAAGAAGAAGGTCTTGAACGGTAAAGGAAAGAAAAGGGAAAGGATCTATTCTTCTTTTCCTTCTTGAATTAAGACTTTGACTGTCTTAATTTTTCTTCCAATTCAATTCAAGAAAAGGGACTCAAGAAAGGGAATTCTTGAAGAAAATTCAAGAAGAGGAAAGAATGAAGAAAAGAAATTTTCTTTAAAGAAAATTTCAGCCTAAAGGTCCAAGAATTGAATTCTTGAAAAAGAATTCAAGAAGAGGAGCCAAGAACTAGAAATTATTGTCTTCATTATTTTTCTGTGTGGATCACCATTGGAGGGTGAACATTTGGGCACCTGGTGGAGATTCAGAGTTTGGATTTTGCAATACAGGTTAGTATCTTAATTTGAGATTAAATCTTATATAAACATCTTATATGTTTTAATTCTTTTAAGGAGATTTTGGGTTGAAGGTTTGGTGAAGATTTCATAAAGATAAAAATTTTTGAAATCTATGATTCCGCCTTGCCACCGAACCCTACAGTGGTATCAGAGCCTCCTTATTAAGATTAAAATATATATTCTGAATTTTAGATGCATATTTATATAAGTAACATGAGATGTAATATATATTTGTTATAATGTCACCAATTAGGGTTTTCACTCAAACCCTAATTGTTGTAGAGATATGCATAGAGATCTAGTCATCATACTGAAATAAGGTTGCCCTGGCATAATGGTGGATCCATTATGTGGTAAATGGTTGTCCTAGTATGATGACACACTAATCACATATTTGTGTTAATTATGCATATATGTTTGATGTATGCCACTAATTAAGGTTTTCACTTAAACCTTAATTTGCATAGAGATATGTTTAGCCTTCTAGTCATCATACTGAAATAAGGTTGCCCTGGCATAATGGTGGATCCATTATGTGGTAAATGGTTGTCCTAGTATGATGGCACACTATGGCACATATTTGCTAGAATGTGCTTTGTTTTAATAAAGCCCTCTTTAACAACATATTAAGTTGTAGTGTCATATACCAAAAGCAAAAATAATCAATATGATTAGTTTATCATTCGGTGTCTAGGAAAAGTGGTTCATGATCGGTAAAGAGGACGTGGTTTTTAATTGGTTCCGTTGATTGACCTGGCCAATTCTTATTGGTGTCTAAGGAAAGCAACGGGGGGACTCCCATCACTCTCCCACTTACCTGGCCGGTATGATTAACTTAATTATTGATTGATATGCTCAGTGTAATATTCACTACATATGGCTTTCCTTCATGCCAAGTCATTATTATGTTATGATCCATATTAGGTTTGTTGTGAACACACAAGGCCTTTTTTCTTTATGGTGACTAACATAATTTTTGCTTGGTACATTTGATGCTTATGGAATGATTTGATATAATACTTTGTTGTGTACACACAAGGGTATTATAATTAATATCATGACTATATAGCAATGAAGGGTCTAACTTAACTAAAATATTATAGTTTGTTGTGTACACACAAGGCTATTAATATTTTAGAGGCCAAGATAAGTTGAGAATTGTATGAATTACAATTGGAAAGAGTTTTCCTACCTTTGAACTTATATAAGATTTGTTGTGTACACACATGGTCTTTTATAAGGAATTAGGATCTCAACCCCACTAAGAGAACCAATTAGGGTTTTCTCGATCATCACATTGAGGGTTATGATGCTTGATAAAATAGTGGGAGACATAATTAAGTTAAAGTCCTAATTTAATTATGTTTTGTCAACATTGATTGTCTGCTTATGTAATGTTGTTTGTTAATGTAGATTAAATGGCCTCTTCACTCTCACTCCGTAGCATTCTTGATGCAAATAAATTGACTGGACCAAACTATGTTGATTGGTTGAGAAACCTGAAGATAGTACTCAGCCAAGAAAGAATTTCTTATATTCTTGATACCCCAACCTTGGAACCATTAGGGGAAGATGCCTCGCAAGAGGATAAGACCACATATAACACGTGGCAAAATGACTCACTTACTGTCAAGTGTATAATGCTAGCCTCTATGACCAATGAGTTACAGAGGCAACATGATAGCATGGACACAAACTCCATATTGCTCAATTTAAAAGAACTTTATGGAGAACATAGTCGAACTGCAAGATATGAAATATCTAAGCAGTTATTCCGTGCAGGGATGACAGAAGGTACATCCGTACAAGACCATGTATTAAAGGTTATTGACCTAATCACCCGATTGGGTCAATTGGGTTTTGTTATGGATGGGGAGTTGAATCAGGATTTAATCCTGCAGTCACTCCCAGAGTCATTTTCATAGTTTGTTCTTAATTATCATATGAACAAACTTAACACTTCCTTGCCTGAGCTGTTGAATATGTTAAAAATAGCAGAGAACCATTTAAAGAAAAATAAGGCTCCACTTCTTCTTGTGGATGGTGTAAACAAGAAGAAAATAGGCAAAAAGGGTTCCAAGAGGAGGTTAAATCCAAAAGGGGGCATCAAGAAAAAGAAAGGAAAGAAGGCCTCCAGACAAATGACCTGCTTTCATTGTGGCAAGCCGGGTCACTGGAAAAGAAACTGCAAGGTTTACCTTGCAAGTGTGAAGCCTGGTGCTAGTAATGCACCAAAAGGTATGTATGAGATACATGCAATTTTGTCATTAGACACTTCTAATTCAAACTCTTAGGTATTGGATACTGCTTGTGGTCATCATATCTGCAAATCATTGCAGGGACTACAGAACATTAGAGTTTTGAAGGAAGGCGACTTCGAGCTCTACGGTGCTAGAGGAGATTCCATCCAAGCAGAAGCTGTAGGGACTTATATGTTGAAGCTGCCTTCTGGGAAGATTTTAGAGTTAAAGAATTATTATTTTATGCCTAGAATCATTAGAAACATCATATCTGTACCCTTGTTACTTAAACAAGGATATATTATGAATGTAATGAGCAGTGGCTGCTCAATCAGTTTTTCTAATGAAATAATATTTAATGGCATATTTTGCAATGGTCTCTTAACTTTATCTTCTGATGACAATATACTACATGTTAGTAATAAACGAAAAAGAGTTGAAGTAAACAATACTTTACTTTGGCACTGTCATCTTGGACATATTAGTGAGCAGAGGATTAACAAGTTATACAAGGAAAAATTCCTTAATCCTTATGACTATGAATCATTAGGAACTTGTGAATCATGTCTCATGGGTAAAATGACCAAGACTCCATTTAGTGGACATAATGAAAGGACAACAGAGTTATTAGGACTCATACACACTGATGTATGTGGACCTATGACAACTCAGGCCAAGGGTGGATACTCATATTTCATCACATTCACTGATGATTTTTCAAGGTACGGATTTGTGTATCTAATGAAACATAAGTCCAAAGCTTTTGAAAAATTTTTAGAGTATCAAAGTATGGTAGAGAAACAAACGGGGAAAAGTATTAAGATCCTTCGATCAGATAGAGGAGGTGAATACTTATCCACCGAGTTTCTTGATCACCTTAAACAAAAGGGAATCATCTCTGAATGGACTCCTCCTTACACACCACAATTAAATGGTGTTGCTGAAAGGAGAAATCATACTTTATTAGATATGGTATGGTCCATGATGTGCTTCACAGACTTACCTGTTTCTTTCTAGGGATATTCCTTGGAAACAGCGGCTAATATTTTGAATAGAGTACCATCCAAATCTGTATCTAGCATTCTATATGAGTTATGGAGGGGAAAGAAACATAATCTTAAGCACCTTAAGATATGGGGATGTCCAGCTTATGTCAAAAGAAATTTTGGACAAAAGCTTGATGCTAGAGCAGAAAAATGTCTATTTGTTGGATATCCCAAAGATAGTATAGGATATCTATTCTACCACCCTACTGAAAAAAAGGTTTCAGTCAGTAGGCATGCCATTTTTACGGAAAAAGAATTCATCCTACAAAAGGGCAATGGGAGAAATATTAAACTTGAAGAAGTTCAACAAGTAGATACATCTCAACAAAATCATAACACAGTTAGTATAGAACCTGAACACACCACTCCTATCCGTAAGTCTGATAGAGTGCGACATGCACCTGAAAGGTATGGGTTCATTATTGAAAATAATGAAGCCCGAATCATTGATAATGATGAGCCTCTAACATATACGGATGCTGTCATAAGTAGTGACTCAGACAAATGGCTGGAAGCCATGAGATCCGAAATGGACTCCATGTATGTCAACCAAGTCTGGACTTTGGTTGATGCACTTATTGGATGCAAATGGATCTATAAGAAAAAGATTGGGACAGATGGCCAAGTTGAAACTTATAAAGCCAGATTAGTGGCTAAGGGTTTCAGACAAAAACAGGGAATAGATTATGATGAAACATTTTCTCCTGTTGCCATGCTCAAATCTATTCGGATCATGCTTGCTATAGCAGCATATCATGATTATGAAATCTGGCAGATGGATGTGAAAACTGCATTCCTCAATGGTTTCCTTGAGGAAGAGGTTTATATGTCACAGTCAGAAGGTTTTGTCTTGGAGACTAAACCTAATCAGGTATGTAGGCTAAAGAAATCTATTTATGGATTAAGGCAAGCATCTAGGAGTTGGAACATCCGATTTGATAAGACAGTCAAAGAATTTGACTTTATCAAAAATAAGGATGAACCTTGTGTGTACAAGAAGAATAGTGGGAGTGCCATAGTTTTCTTGGTTCTGTATGTAGATGACATACTCCTCATTGGGAATGATATCCCAATGTTACAATCAGTCAAGGTATGGTTATCTAAACAGTTTTCCGTGAAAGACTTGGGAGAAGCATCTTATATACTAGGAATCAAGATCTATAGAGATAGATCTAGGAGGATGCTAGGTTTATCCCAGTCTAGGTACATTGACCAAGTGCTAAAAAGATTTAGCATGGAGGAAAGTAAAAGAGGTTACTTACCTATTGGTCATGGCATACATCTTTCTAAGAAGATGTCTCCTAAGACACCTGAAGAAAGAAATAGAATGAATTCGGTACCTTATGCTTCGGCAGTAGGGTCTATTATGTATGCTATGTTATGTACTAGGCCTGATGTGGCATATGCCTTAGGTATAGCCAGCAGGTTTCAGGCTGATCCAGGAGAGGATCATTGGAAGGCTGTGAAAAATATTCTTAAGTACTTAAGAAGAACTAAGGATATTTTTCTAATATACGGAGGATCTGATCTTAAACTAGAAGCTTATTCAGATTCTAGTTTTCAATCAGATCCAGATGACAGCAAATCTATATCTGGGTATGTTTTTACCCTTAATGGAGGAGCTGTAAGCTGGAAAAGTTCTAAACAGCAAACTGTAGCTGACTCAACAACTGAGGCAGATTACATTGCTGTTAGTGAAGCTGCCAAGGAAGCTGTCTGGATGAAGAAGTTCATATCAGAGTTGGGCGTAGTTCCTGAGATTGAAGGACCAGTATCACTTTACTGTGATAATACGGGGGCTGTTGCTCAAGCAAAGGAACCAAGAGCTCATCACAAATCAAAGCACATTCTGAGACGCTTCCATCTCGTTCGAGAGATTGTCGAAAGACAAGAAGTCTGCATTAAAAGGGCAGAAACGAAGAACAACGTAGCAGACCCGTTCACTAAGGCTCTATCACAGCGAGAGTTTGATCGCCACCTTGATTGTATGGGGTTAAGATTTAAAGGCGATTGGCTTTAGTGCAAGTGGGAGATTGAAATATTGTGCCCTGAAAGCCAATTGAAATATTGTAATTTTGATCCCAAAATCAATGAATTGACATTTTATAAAGGCATTAGTTTCATCATTTGCTGTGTCTTTTTGATTTTATGATGAACCCCATAGATTAGGGCTATGGTTCTAGGGTTATGATGAGATCATACCAGTGAGACCTAAAGCCTTAAAACCCTAATCTAAAATATTCCTGGTCGATGGGACATTGAGTTGGGGATCAATGTCTCCGGCAAGACCAGCACATCCTATATATGTTTTGTAATGAGGGTGACTGATCTCACAGTCACTTGTGTTTGACACTAATACTAGGATGTGAGTGTTCATTAGAGAATGAGTTCACTGAATTGATCCAGATTGAGAATATCTAATGGAACCTTATCTGTTTGTCAATAGATAATTCTCATAGTGGGAGTAGTGCATGTGGTCCTTTGACCTGAGACTACCATACTACCTTATATACATGAATCCATACTTTGGTTCACAATCAATCATGACACTGAGTCATGCACGAGGTGATACTGGTTATGGTGGATTGTATATGGAGGTTGTGAGTAGGTCAACAAGGAATTGATCAGCCCTAGTAAGAGGGAATAGCATCCAGCTAATTTCAAATGATGGATTCAGGAAACCTTTGATCAAAGTATGAACATTAGAGTTATTTTCTAATGGTTCATTAATGAATCATCATTATAAAGATTGAGCTAGGGATGAATATGAAAATTGGATTTGACAAGTATCCATATTCATAATCATATTCGGGATGCAAGTTGATCAAAGGACTGAATTGCCCGGTAACTCACCACTGAAGGGTATTTTGGTAATTCCACCAAAATTCCACATCTTCCGGGTAGACATGATACGTTGCTAGACGTCAATCTTGTCTTGTAGGTATATGATTGAGTCATGGTAATTCAAATCAGTCAATTTGAATTAGATTCAAATTGACCGAGTCGAGCTAGTTTGAGTTGACCTAAATCGGCTTAGTTGAGATCTAACCGAATTAAGTCAAATAGCACTCGGACCTACTGCTGGCTAGGTGTGGAACCCAATGGGTCACACACAAAAGAAAATTGATGAAGGATTTAATTTGGAATTAAATCATGTTTGCAGGATAAACACACTAGCATGTGTTGCAGACCAAATTTCTATTCGAATCAGTTTCGAATTTGGTTCCGAATTGGGCTTAATTGGGTTCTAATTGAACCAGATTAAGGTCCAATTTATTTTTTAGGACATTGGGCTAACCCATGGCTGAACCCAAGTGAACTTAGTTCACTGAGACCCTCTCTCCAAGCCGCCCCCTCCCTTTTCTCACCCGCGCGCGCCAAGAAAGAGAGTCCACGCGCGTGGACTTCTCTTAAAACGCGTGAGAAAGAAAACATCGAAGAAAAATCTGAAAAGGGGCGATTCAGATCCTTGTCTGGCGCCCTTGGATCTGGATCTGATGGCCAGAAAAAATTAAGGAAAACATCCGTCGCTTTTCGGTCGCAAATCCGTCTCCAAAAGTCGCGATTCTTCCTGAAGTTTTTTCGAGAGTCCTCCTCGTCGGAAAAACGGAAATCAAATCAGAGAATCATGATTTTTGGTTGAGGGGACGCGTGAGGAATGAGGGATCGTGATCCCTGGGGTTTCAGAGGGTTGCGTTGTTTCGAGATGACACCCCTCTGAGATCTATAAATAGGGTTGGGTTCTCGGGGGTTTTTACGTAACATAATTCAGAGATCCAATTCCCTTTCTTCCTCTCCAGAATACTCCTTCCTCTTATTCTTGTTGGGTATTGTTTCCCTTACAGAGGTATCCTCTGTCGAAACTCTGACCCTAAACAAGAATAAGAAGAAGGTCTTGAACGGTAAAGGAAAGAAAAGGGAAAGGATCTATTCTTCTTTTCCTTCTTGAATTAAGACTTTGACTGTCTTAATTTTTCTTCCAATTCAATTCAAGAAAAGGGATTCAAGAAAGGGAATTCTTGAAGAAAATTCAAGAAGAGGAAAGAAGGAAGAAAAGAAATTTTCTTTAAAGAAAATTTCAGCCTAAAGGTCCAAGAATTGAATTCTTGAAAAAGAATTCAAGAAGAGGAGCCAAGAACTAGAAATTATTGTCTTCATTATTTTTTTGTGTGGATCACCATTGGAGGGTGAACATTTGGGCACCTGGTGGAGATTCAGAGTTTGGATTTTGCAATACAGGTTAGTATCTTAATTTGAGATTAAATCTTATATAAACATCTTATATGTTTTAATTCTTTTAAGGAGATTTTGGGTTGAAGGTTTGGTGAAGATTTCATAAAGAAAAAAATTTTTGAAATCTATGATTCTGCCTTGCCACCGAACCCTACATACATGTTATATGTTTTAATTCTTTTAAGGAGATCTTGGGTTAAGGGTTTGGTGAAGATTTCATAAAGATAAAAATTTTGAAATCTATATTTCCGCCTTGCCACCGAACCCTACAGTGGTATCAGAGCCTCCTTATTAAGATTAAAATATATATGCTGATTTTTAGATGCATATGTATATAATTAACATATGATATTGTATATGTTTGATGTAATGTCACCAATTAGGGTTTTCACTCAAACCCTAATTGTTGTAGAGATATGTTTAGACATCTAGTCATCATACCGAAATAAGGTTGCCCTGGCATAATGGTGGATCCATTATGTGGTAAATGGTTGTCCTAGTATGATGACACACTAATTACATATTTATGTTAATTATGCATATATGTTTGATGTATGCCACTAATTAAGGTTTTCACTTAAACCTTAATTTGTATAGAGATATGTTTAGCCTTCTAGTCATCATACTGAAATAAGGTTGCCCTGGCATAATGGTGGATCCATTATGTGGTAAATGGTTGTCCTAGTATGATGGCACACTATGGCACATATTTGCTAGGTTATATAAAGAATGTGCTTTGTTTTAATAAAGCCCTCTTTAAAAATATATTAAGTTGTAGTGTCATTTACCAAAAAAAAAATAATCAATATGATTAGTTTATCATTCGATGTCTAGGAAAAGTGGTTCATGATCGGTAAAGAGGACATGGTTTTTAATTGGTTCCATTGACTGACCTGGCTAATTTTTATTGGTGTCTAAGGAAAGCAACGGCGGGACTGCCACCACTCTCCCACATACCTGGCCGATAAGATTAACTTAATTATTGATTGAAATGCTTAGTGTAATATTCACTACATGTGGCCTTCCTTCATGCCAAGTCATTATTATGTTATGATCCATATTAGGTTTGTGTGTACACACAAGGCCTTTTATGGTGACTAACATAATTTTGGCTTGGTACATTTGATGTTTATGGCATGATTTAATATAATACTTTGTTGTGTACATACAAGGGTATTATAATTAATATCATGACTATATAGCAATGAAGGGTCTAACTTAACTAAAATATTATAGTTTGTTGTGTACACACAAGGCTATTAATATTTTAGAGGCCAAGATAAGTTGAGAATTGTATGAGTTACAATTGGAAAGAGTTTTCCTACCTTTGAACTTATATAAGATTTGTTGTGTACACACAAGGTCTTTTGTAAGGAATTAGGATATCAACCCCACTAAGAGAACCAATTAGGATTTTCTCGATCATCACATGGAGGGTTATGATGCTTGATAAAATAATGGGAGACATAATTAAGTTAAAGTCCTAATTTAATTATGTTTTGTCAACATTGGTTGTTTGCTTGTATAATGTTCTTTGTTAATGTAGATTAAATGGCCTCTTCACTCTCACTCCGTAGCATTCTTGATGCAAATAAATTGACTGGACCAAACTATGTTGATTGGTTGAGAAACCTGAAGATAGTACTCAGCCAAGAAAGAATTTCTTATATTCTTGATACCCCAACCTTGGAACCATTAGGGGAAGAAGCCTCGCAAGAGGATAAGACCTCATATAACACGTGGTAAATGACTCACTTACTGTCAAGTGTATAATGCTTGCCTCTATGACCAATGAGTTACAGAGGCAACATGAAAGCATGGACACAAACTCCATATTGCTCAATCTAAAAGAACTTTATGGAGAACATAGTCGAACTGCAAGATATGAAATATCTAAGCAGTTATTCCGTGCAAGGATGACAGAAGGTACATCTGTACAAGACCATGTAGTAAAGGTTATTGACCTAATCACCCGATTGGGTCAATTGGGTTTTGTTATGGATGGGGAGTTGAATCAGGATTTAATCCTGCAGTCACTCCCAGAGTCATTTTCATAGTTTGTTCTTAATTATCATATGAACAAAATTAACACTTCCTTGCCTGAGCTGTTGAATATGTTAAAATAGTAGAGAGCCATTTAAAGAAAAATAAGGCTCCACTTCTTCTTGTGGATGGTGTAAACAAGAAGAAAATAGGCAAAAAGGGTTCCAAGAGGAGGTTGAACCCAAAAGGGGGTATCAAGAAAAAGAAAGGAAAGAAGGCCTCCGGACAAATGACCTTCTTTCATTGTGGCAAGCCAGGTCACTGGAAAAGAAATTACAAGGTTTACCTTGCAAGTGTGAAGCCTGGTGCTAGTGATGCACCAAAAGGTATGTATGAGATACATGTAATTTTGTCATTAGACTCTTCTAATTCAAACTCTTGGGTATTGGATACTGCTTGTGGTCATCATATCTGCAAATTATTGCATGGACTACAGAACATTAGAGTTTTGAAGGAAGGCAACTTCGAGCTCTATAGTGCTGGAGGAGATTCCATCCAAGCAGAAGCTGTAGGGACTTATATATTGAAGCTGCCTTCTGGGAAGATTTTAGAGTTAAAAAATTATTATTTTATGCCTAGAATCATTAGAAACATCATATCTGTACCCTTGTTACTTAAACAAGGATATATTATGAATGTAATGAGCAGTGGCTGCTCAATCAGTTTTTCTAATGAAATAATATTTAATGGCATATTTTGCAATGGTCTCTTAATTCTATCTTCTGATGACAATATACTACATGTTAGTAATAAAAAAAAAAGAGATAAAGTAATCAATACTTTACTTTGGCACTGTCGTCTTGGACATATTAGTGAGCAAAGGATTAACAAGTTATACAAGGAAAAATTTCTTAATCCTTATGACTATGAATCATTAGGAACTTGTGAATCATGTCTCATGGGTAAAATGACCAAGACTCCATTTAGTGGACATAATGAAAGGACAACTGAGTTATTAGGACTCATACACACTGATGTATGTGGACCTATGACAACTCAGGCCAAGGGTGGATACTCATATTTCATCACATTCACTGATGATTTTTCAAGGTACGAATTTATGTATCTAATGAAACATAAGTCTGAAGCTTTTGAAAAATTTTTAGAGTATCAAAGTATGGTAGAGAAATAAACGGGGAAAAGTATTAAGATCCTTTGATCAAATAGAGGAGGTGAATACTTATCCACCGAGTTTCTTGATCACCTTAAAGAAAAGGGAATCATCTCTGAATGGACTCCTCCTTACACACCACAATTAAATGGTGTTGCTGAAAGGAGAAATCGTACTTTATTAGATATGGTACGGTCTATGATGTGCTTCACAGACTTACCTGTTTCTTTCTGGGGATATGCCTTGGAAATAGTGGCTAATATTTTAAATAGAGTACCATCCAAATCTGTATCTAGCACTCCATATGAGTTATGGAGGGGAAAGAAACCCAATCTTAAGTATCTTAAGATATGGGGATGTCCAGCCTATGTCAAAAGAAATTTTGGACATAAGCTTGATGTTAGAGCAGAAAAGTGTCTATTTGTTGGATATCCTAAAGATAGTATAGGATATCTGTTCTACCACCCTACTTAATAAAAGGTTTTAGTTAGTAGGCATGCCACTTTTATGGAGAAAGAGTTCATCCTACAAAAGGGCAGTGGGAGAAATATTGAACTTGAAGAAGTTCAACAAGTAGATACATCTCAACCAAATCATAACATAGTTAGTATAGAACCTAAACACACCACTCCTATCCGTAGGTCTGATAGGGTGCGACATGCACCTGAGAGGTATGGGTTCATTATTGAAAATAATGAAGCCCGAATCATTGATAATGATGAGCCTCTAACATATACGGATGCTGTCATGAGTAGTGACTCAGACAGATGGCTGGAAGCCATGAGATCCGAAATGGACTCCATGTATGTCAACCAAGTCTGGACTTTGGTTGATGCACCAGAGGGTGTTAACCCTATTGGATGCAAATAGGTCTATAAGAAAAAGATTGGGGCAGATGGCCAAGTTGAAACTTATAAAGCCAGATTAGTGGCTAAGGGTTTCAGACAAAAATAGGGAATAGATTATGATGAAACATTTTCTCCTGTTGCCATGCTCATTATTCGGATCATGCTTGCTATAGCAGCATATCATGATTATGAAATCTGGCAGATGGATGTGAAAATCGCATTCCTCAATGGTTTCCTTGAGGAAGAGGTTTATATGTCACAGCCAGAAGATTTTGTCTTGGAGACTAAACCTAATCAGGTATGTAGGCTAAAAAAATCTATTTATGGATTAAAGCAAGCATCTAGGAGTTGAAACATCCGATTTGATAAGACAGTCAAAGAATTTGACTTTATCAAAAATGAGGATGAACCTTGAGTGTACAAGAAGACTAGTGGGAGTGCCATAGTTTTATTGGTTCTGTATGTAGATGACATACTCTTCATTGGGAATGATATCCCAATGTTACAATCAGTCAAGGTATGGTTATCTAAACAGTTTTCCATGAAAGACTTGGAAGAAGCATCTTATATACTAGGCATCAAGATCTATAGAAATAGATCTAGGAGGATGCTAGGTTTATCCCAGTCAAGGTATATTGACCAAGTGCTAAAAAGATTTAGCATGGAGGAAAGTAAAAGAGGTTACTTACCTATTGGTCATGGCATGCATCTTTCTAAAAAGATGTCTCCTAAGACACCTGAAGAAAGAAATATAATGAATTCTATACCTTATGCTTCGGCAGTAGGGTCTATTATGTATGCTATGTTATGTACTAGGCCTGATGTGGCATATGCCTTATGTATAGCCAGCAGGTTTCAGGCTGATCCAGGAGAGGATCATTGGAAGGCTGTGAAAAATATTCTTAAGTACTTAAGAAGAACTAAGGATATTTTTCTAATATACGGAGGATCTGATCTTAAACTAGAAGCTTATTCAGATTCAAGTTTTCAATCAGATCCAGATGATAGCAAATCTATATCTGGGTATGTTTTTACCCTAAATGGAGGAGCTATAAGCTGGAAGAGTTCTAAACAGCAAACTGTAGCTGACTCAACAACTGAGGCAGAGTACATTGCTGTTAGTGAAGCTACTAAGGAAGCTGTCTAGATGAAGAAGTTCATATCAGAGTTGGGCGTAGTTCCTGAGATTGAAGGTCCAGTATCACTTTACTGTGATAATACGGGGACTGTTGCTCAAGCAAAGGAACCAAGAGCTCATCACAAATCAAAGCACATTTTGAGACGCTTCTATCTCATTTGAGAGATTGTCGAAAGACAAGAAGTCTGCATTAAAAGGGTAGAAACGAAGAACAACATAGCTGACCCATTCACTAAGGCTCTATCACAGCGAGAGTTTGATCGCCACCTTGATTGTATGGGGTTAAGATTTAAAGGCGATTGGCTTTAGTGCAAGTGGGAGATTGAAAGATTGTGCCCTGAAAGCCAATTGAAATATTGTATTTCGATCCCAAAATCAATGAATTGACATTATTATAATAAAGGCATTATTTTCATCATACGCTGTGTCTTTATGATTATATGATGAACCCCATAGATTAGGGCTATGGTTCTAGGGTTATGATGAGATCATACCAGTAAGACCTAAAGTCTTAAAACCCTAATCTAAAATATTCCTGGTCGATGGGACATTGAGTTGGGAATCAATGTTTCTGGCAAGACCAGCACATCCTATATGCGTTTTGTGATGAGGGTGACTGATCTCACAGTCACTTGTGTTTGACACTAATACTAGGATGTGAGTGTTCATTAGAGAATGAGTTCACTGAATTGATCCAGATTGAGAATATCTAATGGAACCTTATCTATTTGTCAATAGATAATTCTCATAGTGGGAGTAGTGCATGTGGTCCTTTGACCTAAGACTACCTTGGTACCTTATATATATGAATCCATACTCTGGTTCGCAATCAATCATGACACTGAGTCATGCACGAGGTGATACTGGGTATGGTGGATTGTATATGGAGGTTGTGAGTAGGTCAACAAGGAATTGATCAGCCCTAGTAAGAGGGAATTGCATCCAACTAATTTCAATCATATGATGGATTCAGGAAATCTTTGATCAAAGTATGAACATTAAAGTTAATTTCTAATGGTTCATTAATGAATCATCATTATAAAGATTGAGCTAGGGATGAATATGAAATTGGGTTTGACAAGTATACATATTCATAATCATATTCGGGATGCAAGTTGATCAAAGGACTGAATTGCCCGGTAACTCACCACTGAAGGGTATTTTGGTAATTCCACCAAAATACCACATCTTCCGGGTAGACATGATACGTCGCTAGACGTCAATCTTATCTTTTAGGTATATGATTAAATTATGGTAATTCAAATCAGTTAATTAGAATTAGATTCTAATTGACCGAGTCGAGCTAGTTTGAGTTGACCTAAATCGGCTTAGTTGAGATCTAACCAAATTAAGTCAAATAGCACTCGGACCTACTGCTGGCTAGGTGTGGAACCCAATGGGTCACACACAAAAGAAAATTGATGAAGGATTTAATTTGGAATTAAATCATGTTTGCAGGATAAACACACTAGCATGTGTTGCAGACCAAATTTCTATTCAAATCAGATTCGAATTTGGTTCCGAATTGGGCTTAATCGGGTTCTAATTGAACCAGATTAAGGTCTAATTTAAATTTTAGGACATTGGGCTAATCCATGGCTGAACCCAAGTGAATCAAGTGCACTAAGACCCTCTCTCCAAGCCGCCCACTCCTTTCCTCACCCGCGCGCGCCAAGAAGAAGAGTCCACACGCGTGTGGACTCCTCTTCACGTGCATGTGAAGGAAATTCTGTCGGAGAAAAATCAAGACAGGGGGGGGCAATTTGGATGTTTGTCTGACATCCTTGGATCTGGATCTGATGGCCAGAAAAATTAAGGAAAAAGATCCATCATTTTTCGATCGCAAATCCATCGTCCAAAGTCGCGATTCTTCCTGAAGTTTTTCTGAGAGTCCTCCTCGTCGGAAAAACAAAAATTAAATCAGAGAATCATGATTTTTGGTTGAGGGGACACGTGAGGAATGAGGGATCATGATTCCTGGGGTTTCAGAGGGTTACGATGTTTTGAGAAGACGCCCCTCTGAAATCTATAAAATGGTTTGGGTTCTCAAGGGTTTTTTCTGATAATCAAATTCATATATCATATTCCTCTCCTCCTCTCCGGAATACTCCTTCCCTTTATGCTTGTTGGGTATTGTTTCCCTTACAGAGATAATCTCTGTCGAAACTCTGACCCTAAACAAGAATAAGAGGAAGGTCTTGAACGGTAAAGGAAAGGAAAAGGAAGGGTCTGTTCTTCTTCTTTTCTTTCTTGAATTAAGACTTTACTTGTCTTAATTTCTTCTTCCAATTCAATTCAAGAAAAGGAATTCAAGAAAGGGAATTCAAGAAAAGAATTCAAGAAGAGGAAAGAAGGAAGAAAATAAATTTTCAAGAAAGAAAATTTCAGCCTAAAAGTCCAAGAATTGAATTCTTGAAAAAGAATTCAAGAAGAGGAGCCAAGAACAAGAAGTTGTAGTCTTCATCTTTTTTTGTGTGGATCACCATTGGAGGGTGAACATTTGGGCACCCAGTGGAGATTTAATGTTTGGATTTTACCGATACAGGTTTGTACTTTAATATGACTTTAAATCTTATATATACATGTTATATGTTTTAATTCTTTTAAGGAGATCTTGGGTTAAGGGTTTGGTGAAGATTTCATAAAGATAAAAATTTTGAAATCTATGTTTCCGCCTTGCCACTGAACCCTACATTAATGATAATATTTTCATAAAACATCTGTACTAGTGAAGGGTAGGTTAATGTATCCAAAGAACAGAAATGCTTCCACCCCTGACTCTCTATCTAGTTTCTGATTTTCATTCCCATTTCTTCAAGGAATGTAAAGTCGATCCTTCTTCTGCAAGTGACGGGATGATTGGTCATTGAGACATGCTGTCCAGGAGGAGTTTCTTTATTTAGCTGGACTGGAGCAGACCTTTTTCTCTTTTCCTTTCTTTCTTTTGCATCTGTACTGTGAGCACTTGATTCACCAATTTGAAGAACCATCTTCGCAGATCTTCGAGGAGCCATGGCAGAGGGATTAAGGAATCTTAGGCTTTAGTGAATGATTTTTGGGAGAATGGTAAAGCTTTCGAGAAAAGTGGAGTATGTTTAAAGTAAAGTAAAAGAGTGAAATACTTAAAAAGGGCAGTTCAGAACTTCCTAAATAGCAATTTTCTGACTTTCGAGTCCGCTCGCTCAGCCCTAAAAAATATCTGAGTCAGCTCAACCAGAGTGAACTCAGAACAGCTAGAACACTGAGTCAGCTAAGCAACATCGTAGTTGGCTTGAGCACAGCAAGAGTACGAGACTCAGATATTCGATCCAGCTCGACCAGAGCAAAATTACTCGAGTCGACTCGAACAGAAACTTTCCACAAGAAATCAAATGATTTGGAAATTGAATTCAATATATAGAAAATTCAAGGAAAGTTGTTCAAGAAATCATGAAAAATTGTAGGAGGTTTTCTTGATAATTTTCCTTAGTTCTTGACAGAAATTAAATTTATTAGATCTAGAAAGGATAACATAGCCCTAATTCTCCTCTAAGCAACTCAAATCTATCTTGATTTAGTGGCTTGGTAAAGATGTCAGCTAGTTATTTTTCTGTTGGGATAAATTCTAGTTCTATGTCACCATTCAAAACATGGTCTCTAATGAAATGATGTCTAATCTCTATGTGCTTAGTCCTAGAATGCTAAATAGGATTTTTGGTTAAATTTATAGCACTTGTATTATCACACTTAATAGGAATTTTGCATTGAGAAACACCAAAATCTTCTAGTTGTTGTTTAATCCACAACACTTATGCACAACAGCTCCCTGCAGCAACATACTCTGCCTTAGCAGTAAAAAGTGCTACCGAGTTTTATTTCTTGCAGTGCCATGAGATTAAATTCAATCCTTGAAATTGACAAGTACCACTAGTACTTTTTCTATCTATTTTATAACCAGCATAATCAGCATTAAAAAATTTGATTAAATTTAAAGATGATTCTTTTGAAAACCAAAGACCCAGATTACCTGTACCTTTCAAGTATTTTAATATTCTTTTAACAGCAAGCATATGTGTTTCTTTGGGATTACATTGAAATCTTCTTTGGGATTACATTGAAATCTAGCACATACACATATACTATACAAGATATCTGGTCTACATGCAGTTAGATATAATAAGGATCCAATCATACCTCGATATAGCTTTTGGTCAACATTGGATCCACTTTCATCTTTGTCCAGTTTGCAGGTTAGGCTCATGGGTGTATTCATTTGTTTACTCGTCTCCATACCAAACTTCTTGATGATTTCTTTGGTGTATTTAGATTGATTAATGAAGATCACTTCCTTTGTTTATTTTACTTGAAGTCCGAGGAAGTAATTCAGTTCATCCATTAGGTTCATTTCAAATTCTCTCTACATTATCTTAGCAAATTCTTCACAAAAACTTTCATTAGTTGTACCAAAAATAATATCATCAGCATAAATTTGTACAACTAACATATCATTATTTTTCTTTTAAATGAAAAGAGTCTTATCAACATTTCCTCTTGAAAAATTATTTTCAATTAAGAAAGTGCTAAGTCTATCATACCAGGCTCTAGGAGCTTGTTTCAAACCATATAAAGCTTTATTGAGTTTAAACACAAGGTTTGAAAAAGCATGATTTTCAAAACCTGGTGGTTGTTCTATAAAAACTTGTTCGGCGATAAAATCATTTAAAAATATACTTTTCACATCCATTTAAAAAAGTTTAAAATTCATGTAGCAAGCAAATGCAAGAAGTAATCTAATGGCTTCTAATCTTGCTACAGGTGCATAGGTTTCATCAAAATCTATATCTTCTTCTTGACTATATCCCTTAGCCACTAATCTAACTTTGTTTCTAATGACATTTCCTTGTTCATCTAATTTGTTTCTATAGACCCATTTAGTTCCTATAATTGGGTGGTCTTTAGGTCTATCAACTAGTGTCCAAACCTTATTTCTTTCAAACTGGTTTAGTTCTTCATGCATGGCTAACATCCAGTTTGGGTCATATTCTGCTTCTTCTAAGGTGTGAGGCTCTATTTGAGATACAAAGGCTAGGTAATCTTGTGCAGTCCTATGTGCAGACCTAGTCCTTATACCTTGAGAAGGATCACTAATAATTAATTCTTTAGGATAGGAAGTAGCATACCTCCATTAGGTTGGTAGATCGGTATGATCCTTACTTACCATTTCTTCTCCTTCTTCAACTGGTCTATCTTGAACACTCATGTCTTCCATTTTCTTTTGAATGGTACCTGCATCATTATCAATACACTCATCTTTTCTAGATGGTGATGGGTTAGTTTCATCAAAAATGACATGCATCGACTCTTCAACAGTAAGAGTCTTTTTATTAAAAACCCTATATGCTTTGCTATGAAGTGAATAACCAAGGAAAATAGCTACATCAGATTTAGCATCAAACTTTTCTAGATTATCCTTACCATTGTTAAGCACAAAGCATTTGCATCCAAATACATGAAAATAATTTATATTGGGTTTCTTCTCATTCCAAAGTTCATAAGGGGTTTTCTTCAAAATAAGATGGATCAAAATGCAGTTTAAAATATAACAGGCAGTATTCATGGCTTCTGTCCAAAAGTACCTTGGAAGACTACCTTCACACAACATTGTTCGGGCCATTTATTCCAAAGTCCTATTCTTTTTCTCTACAACACCATTTTGTTATGGTGTTCTAGGAGCGGAGAAGTTATGATCAATGCCGTGCTCAGTGCAATATTCATCAAAGAATTGATTTTCAAATTTAGTCCCGTGATCACTCTTAATTGAAATTATAGAAAGATTTTTCTGATTTGAAACCTTTTTGTGAAATTTCCTGAATATTTTGAAAGTTTCATCTTTGTGCACTATAAACAAAACCCATGTAAATCTGGAAAAATCATCTACAATCACATGGGCATATTTCACACCTCCTAGGCTTATGGTCCTAGTTGGTCCAAATAAATCCATGTGAAGTAGTTCCAAAGGTCTAGAAGTTGAAATCAGATTTTTAGATTTAAATCTCCCCCTAGTTTGTTTACCCATTTAGCATGCATCACAAACATGATCAAAATCAACTTTAAACTTTGGCATGCCTCTAACAAGATTTTTGAAATCAATTTGGCAATCATATGCATGCTAGCATGACCTAATCTTCTATACCATAATAAGCAAGACTCCTTGGTCTTAACATTCATTGCAACCAAACTGGAGCTACTTGACATGAAAAGATCATTTAGATCTACCACATAAATATTTCCTAGTCTATATCCAATGAATTTACTGCTAGAATCAAGAGAGTTTGTTACTATACACATAGATGATTCGAAGATAAATTTGAAGCCCTTATCACATAATTGACTAATACTCAATAGATTATGCTTCTACTTATTTACTAGCAATACATGTTCAATAAAAGTACAGGGAGTTATCTTGATCTTACCAATTCTGATTTTTTTTTCTTTGCCATTGTCTCCAAAAGTAACCATACCTCTTTCTTTCATTTCCAAGGTGATAAATTGATCCTTGTCACCCATTATATGCCTTGAACAGCCACTATCGAGATACCATCTTTTCTTTGATTTCTGGGCTGCAAGATATTCCAGCAAGAAAATCAAGGAGTTTTTTTAGGTACCCAAGCTAACTTGGGTCTTTCAAGTTGGCTGGGGTGGTCCCTTTAGGAACCCAATTTTTTCTTGATATACTATGGACATTTTTAATAATATTGTAATTGAAAGCTTTATGTCCTAGTTTCTTGCTAGCAAAACACCTGATTCTAGAATTTTGAAATAATTTAGATTTTGAAGTTCTATATGCATGAAGTGCAGAAACAGCAGGTTTTGAAATGAAAATAGAGTCTTTTGTGATAAAGGTTTTATAAAAAGTAAACTTGGGAACAAGATCTTTTTGTTTCATAAATGTAGTAGCTGAAATATAATTTGAATTTGAAACATTATAACCTATTCCAGCTTTATTTTTAGAAATTCTTTGATCTTTGAGAATTAACTCAAGCTTATTAGAAGATAAAGTTAATTTTTCAATAAGTGGCTTGAGTTTTTTAACCTCCTTTTTCAGCTCATTGTTTTCTTTCATCAAAGTACTGTTTTTGTCATGAAATTCTCTATTTTCAGTTTTCAATGTATCACATTTTTCAGAAAGTGTATGAAGTTCTTTTTGCAATATATTATTCTTTTATGAAATCTCATCCTTTTTTTTGAGTATAGAATTAATGATATGCTTCAATGATCTAATCATTACTCTTGCCTTTTTAAATTCAGATAACAAATCATGGAATGCAGAATTTAATTCCTTAAAAGTAAATTCAATTTGTGTGTTGGGAGAATTTACCTCATCCTCGAGACCCATTAGACATAAATTTGTTGTTTTCGTGGTCTCTTCTTCTTCAGTTGAAGTGGAGTCTTCACTATCGCTCCACGTGGCAACCATCACTTTCTTTTTCTTCTTTCTGAAAAATTTCTTCAATTGAGGATAGTTTGGACGAATATGTCCCGGTTTCTTACATTCATAGCAGGTGGGGACTTGTTCCTTATCCTTATCTTTATCCTTATCCTTTTCTCTTGATTGTTCTCCTCATTTATGGAATTTTCTATTATATCTTCCTTTCTTCTTTTCCATAAACTTTTTGAATCTCCTCACGACCATTGCAATGTCTTCATCTTCAAGATCATCTTCGGAGGAGGTAGAGTCATCTTCCATCTCTTCATCATCTTTTGATTCCAATGTAGCTTTGAATATGATTGTTTTCTTCTTTTTTTTTATCATCATCCATTCTATGCTGCATGGCTAGTTCGTGTGTGATGAGAGATCCCATTAATTCATCCATTGATAAAATGTTCAAATCTTTAGCTTCCTGGATGGCACTGACTTTAGGATCCCATTTATTAGGAAGTGATCTCAAAATCTTCTGTGCTAAGTCAGCATTTGAGTATACCCTGCCAAGACTTTTCAAACCGTTAATAATATCTGTAAATCTAGTATACATGATAGAAATACTTTCATTAGGTTCCATTTTAAACAATTCATAATTATGCACTAAAAGATTTATCTTTGAGATTTTCACTTGTGAAGTTCTTTCGTGGATCATTTTAAGTTTATCCCAAATTTTCTTTGCTGAAGAGCAGATGGACATTAGATTAAACTCGTTTGAATCCAAAGCACAGTATAGCAAGTTCATTACTTTGGCATTCAATTCCCCCATCTTCATGTCATGTTCGTCCCAATCCTCTTCAGGCTTAGGAACATCCATGCCATCAATTTTGATCATGGGAACCTGTGGCCCTTTGAGAATGACCTTCCATAATTGAAAATCAACAGCTTGAGTATAGATTTTCATTCATGCTTTCCAATAGGAATAATTTGTGCCTGTGAAAAGTGGAGGCCTATTTGTTGACTGGCCTTTGGCCAAAGATGTACTTATGGGATAAGCCATCAATCTTTACTCCAAGATAATCAGAGACACCGCTCTGATACGAGTTGTTGCCCAGGTGGCTATCCAAGAGCGGGGGTGAATTGGGTCTTTTAAAAAATTGAAGCAAATAATGTGCAATTCAAAATTCTTTGCAAATGGTAGGTGTTATGATAGAATTATAAAATGCAGAAGCTAAATAGAGTCAAGAAAGAACAACACAAATACATCAAATTTATAGTGGTTCGGAGCAACCCAGCTCCTACATCCACTACCCAATATACCACTTGGGATTTCCACTATATTCATACCCGAATACAGTAGGATTGTTTTACAGGATCACAATCCAAGAACCTCTACACTTTGGTTTTACAGGATCACCAAAGAAAACCCAACACCCTTTGATTTTGACAGGCTCACCAAAGAAACCCAACTTGGTTTTCACAGGATCACCAAGAACCTAACCCTTGGTTTTAACAAGGCTCACCAAGAACCTATTTGGTTTTTCAACCAGGCTCACCAATAACCCAACAATTCAAGGATTGAATTGAAAATTAAATGCAACAAGAATAACAAACTCAATTTGTCGGATAGTTGCCGGTGCAGCTTGTTGGAAGTCCACTTGAATGCACTTGAATAAGCTTTAATGACTTCAGTGGCTTCTTCCTAAAGTTGCTTCAAGCTTCAAATTAGAGTTGGTGAAGACTTGAAAGCTTGGCTTGAATGCTCTTGTGCTCTTTTGCTATTGGTGGATAGGATATTTAATGAAGCTCTCTTTCTTTCAAGAACTCTCTCAATCATTATTGCAAGAAGGTTCAAATCCTTCAAATTTAAAGTCTTTCATCATCCCAAGGCAATTCTAGCTGTTGTAGACCATTGGAAAATAATTTTTGACTGTTGAAGCACCTTTTAGCATTCAAAAACAAATTCTGGAACTAGCCATTAGATACCTAAAAGCATCATTCGAGTCCACTCGGATTCCTTCGAGTCGGCTCGGATCCTTCGAGTCGGCTCGGATCCTTCGAGTCGATAGGTCGAGTCACCATTTCTTCAATGCAGTCGGCTCTTTGTCTCAGGATGCAAAATCTCACTTTAGACGAATCGGCTCTTTGTCACTCGGGTCGGCTCGAACTTGAATCTTGAAAATCTTGAACTCGAGGAGTCGGCTCTTTTTAGCTTGGGTCGGCTCTTCTTCTCAGGTTCAAAAAATCTTACTATGGAAGAGTCAGCTCGATGCAGTTCGGGTTGGCTCACTTTCTCAGGCTTTCTAAATTAGGTCTGGCAGAGTCGGCTCTTTTTGGTTTGGGTCGGCTTGCCTGGCTGTTCTCGGAAATTTTCAGAAAATGGACTCTGGAGGAGTCAGCTCGGACTGATTCCAGTTGACTCAGATTCACTGGAGTCGACTCGCTTTCCATCGAGTCGACTTGGATTGCTACATTCCAGAATCCTTGCTGCATGCACGAAAGCAGAGTCGGCTCTTCTTCACTTGGGGTCGGCTCAAGTGTCTTTTTCAGGATTTTTATAATTGAACTTAAAGAGAACTCTCACCAACTCATTTAAAATTTCACACAAACTAACTCAAACTAAAATTCATGGCACACACATACTCATAGAAGTAACCCTTTTAAATGATTTTTCTTAGTATTTTGATTGGGTTCATCTTTACAAAAATATTTACAACACAACTCAATCAAGAAAATAGAAGTATAAGAATTAAAGGTTGAACATGTTATTCATCCTACAAAAACTTGTCAAATACTTGAAGAGTTGTCAGTAATAAATATACATGCTTCAATGTTTGGTTATCATTAAAATCACTTATGGGGTCAACAAATTGGTTGATAAACCTTAACCAGTTTTGCATCTTGACTAAGTTTTATACTATGACAAAATATGCTTTTTGATAAGGGCTTTGATGGTCTCAAAACACATTATAAAACTATCATGATAATAATGTTTATTACTACTAGTATAAACATAGACATGATAACTAAGTTTATAACAAATATAAACACAATGCATATCAATCTAGCATATGCATTAAATTTCATGTCATCCTCGGTAGTGGAATTTAATCAAACTCCAAAATGATTCATAATTGGAATACCACAAGGATGGCTCTGATACCACTAATGGGAATTCTTCTAGGGTGCCGGGGATCATGCAGCATGCGGAATTGACTTTCAAAATAAAATTTCATAGCATGATACCCTAACATGTATTAAAAACCCCAATTCCCAGGAACCCCTTGGACAATTACAACTAATGAATCATCAAATAAAGTCAAGAAAAATACCTGGATCACTGAAATCCAACTTTTTCCACAATGCTCACAAGCACAAGCCCTCCAACGGTGATCCACACAAAACTCAGACCAAGGAAGAACTCCTTCAAGTTGCTTGGAGAAGTGGAACTCTTTCGACAGTCTTTGGTCTATTGACCACTGTAGGACACCCTGTCCTACTGAAGGGCACTCAAGACACTGTCCTAAACCACTGTAGGATCTAAGACTACCCTCCTCTAGGATCCTATATAATTATGTCCTAAAACCAAGCCTTGTCCTAGTGTAGAAGAACTTGTCCTAGCTTATTCCTAAACTAGGGCATCCATGATTCCAGAGGTCCACCTGCATCTCAGCCCAAGGAAATCAAGCCCAGGTGCCAAGTCCAAGCCCTTAAGAAGCAAGATTCCAGGGAATATTCTTGCTACCAGGCTACCAGGCCACCCCAGCTTTCAAAGGCCCAAACCCATGCACCCAAGCCCCTTTGGGCCGGCCCCTTGCTACTCCTAGAGGCCCAACACGCCCCCCTAGGCATCCTTGAAGTGTTGACCATGTCCAAAGAGGTTTGACCAAGTCCAAGTTGAAGAGAAGAAGGAGAAGACCAAGTTTATTCCTAACCTAGTTGGGATTTCTAATCCTTTTAAACTTTGTAATTCTAACATAGCTAGGAAAGGACTTGTATTCCAATTGGGAAGAGAACTTGTAACCCAAGTGTAACCATGGTTAGTGAGGGCATGGGAACTCTATAAATACCCCACCCCTCCCCCTCTTGTAAGCATCTCTTTCTTATGAATATAACTTGCTGAAATTTTGAGTTATTACCTTGTGTTGGTGTTTTGTTTTGGTTCTTTAGGTTGTGTTTTTATGTTTGGATGAATTCCTTGCTGCCCTAGCATCCTTCCATGCCCTAAATCACTGCCATCCAAACCTTCACACGTTCAAGAAGGAGTACCCTAGGCCACCAAGCATGGAGATCTTCAACAAGTTTCAAACAGCCCAGCTTCTAAACCATAACCTGATTCCTTCTAAACCTAATTCATTTTTTTTTCTTACTTGCTGTTTTGATTGATCTTGATGCTTGTAGGATCCTCGAGGTGCTTCCCCTCCCCTAAGGAGGCCTTCTTTGCTACCCGGACTGCCTAGATCAGCCATCAGATTCGAGGGAAACACGGCTTCTTCTTCCAGGCTCCGATTAGAGTTGTGAGTGATCTCTTTTACAATTGAATTTCAATCTCTGATTGGTAAGAAACCTTTCCTTCTCTTATTATCTAATTTGATGAAGACAAACTATCATAAACTGGGAGTTTCTTAACTCTCGGGTCTTGGATATTTCATTGGTTTGCATGAGTATGCCTGCGACCCGATGATTCTTTGCACTGCTAGTCTTTCCGCTAATTCTTACTTTATTTTGGAAATCTAGCCTACAAATAAAATTATAAAAATGTCAAAAAAATTATTTTACTATTTTCCATGCATGCTTAGCAGTCTTAGAGTCGTCCCGCATCATCTTCCCTAGTAGCCCTCGATCATTTTCATTAGGCCATAGCCCATATTCTTCCATTCTTCCGCCACCTTGTGTCACCACCCCTCCTCAGCAGACCATTGCCCCACGCTATTCCACGCCACCACCATCTTACCCTGTGCCATCTTCTTCGCTAGATTTGTCACTGTGATCAGTCCACCACTACTGCCGACTATCACTTGCCATGATCAGCCCAATTCTCGAGATTCTGAGAAGCCACCATGATCCGCTTCATCGCTACCATTACTGCTCCTCCTTTGATCCACCGATTTTCCCTCTGCCCTATTGTTGGTCCAAGATTTAACCAGTCTCTACCATGTATATCCTCTTCTAGATCACCACCACCACCTCCTTCCCACAAGTGCTGCCCTCTGGTTATCATCCCCTCACCATACCAGCCTCCTCTGGGTTAAGACCAAGAATTGCATCGATTTCTCCTTCGGATTCATCATCATCAACAGATCATGGCTACGGCCATCGCTTGTCGACCCCTTCACCAAGCACCACATTAGCACTAATTTGTCGGGAGATTGGATGTCCGAATGGGAAAAGAAAGGAAGAAAGATTGACCATGGACTCTGGGTGGATAACACCGAAGTTTGATTTTAAAATAAACATTCATCGAGATTATACCCTGTCATTGAATGGGTATGGGGATAAGAATGTAGAACCGAAATAGGTATGGGATGAGGATAAGGAACTGAAGCTATTAAGGCAGATCATGATGAGAAACCAACATTGTTCCCACACAGGCTCGATGCGATTCTTTCCGTCTATAAAAAAAACATCAACTCTTCACTCTCGAGGCATTTTTTTTCCTTGAAGGCATTCATTCCACATTCCACTCTAGCCCATATTCTTTCACTCCTTCCCATGTTCTTCCACCCTTCCAACATATGAGAAGGAGAGTGAGCTGAGGGAAAGACAATTCTGTGAGTCAGGTTCTACTTTTTTATTTAACTCCAAGCCCTGTTAATGGCTTAGGAGTTAAATATTTTGTAATTAGATTTGATTTAGAAATAAAATTTTATTTATCTTGTTTCAATTCTTTTCTTGCAATTTTTAATTTTCACATTAGGATAGTTTAAGTTCTTGCAATTTAAATTTATATACTTAGGTTAGTTTAACTTCTACATATTTTTAATTTCTGTAATCTAATATTTGCAAGTAGTGTAGAATTTCAATTATATTTTTGAATAATCTTTAAAGTTTTAATTTAGATCATGTTTAGCTAAACAAAATTTCTAGGGTTGGTGATGAAGCTAGACTACGATTAGAAGCCCTTTCCTTGGATCTCTTCTTGGGCTTTTAATTTTTAAGAGTCTTTCTTCCTTTTTATACTTCTTGCCAAGAGTCTGGATGAATTATTGTTGCATTTCAATCCCTTCATAGTTCATACTTGTTGCCCGATGGCTACCCAAGAGGGGGGTGAATTGAAATTTTAAAAATTTAAAGCAAGTAATATGCAATTAAAAATTCCTTAGAAGGTGTTAGGTACTGTGACAGAGTTATAATTTGCATAAGCTAAAAAGGAGTAAAGAAACACAACACAAACACACCAAATTTATAGTGGTTCAGAGCAACCCAGCTCCTATGTCTACTACTCATGATACCACTTGGGATTTTCACTATATTCAAACCCGAATACAGTAGGATTGTTTTACGGGATCACAATCCAAAACCTCTACACTTTGGTTTTACATGATCACCAAAGAAAATGCAACACCCTTTGATTTTAACAGGCTCACCAAAGAAACCTAACTTGGTTTTACCAGGATTACCAAGAACCCAACACTTGGTTTTTATCAAGGCTCACCAAGAACCTATTTGGTTTTTCAACCGGGCTCACCAATAACCCAACAATTCAAAAATTGAATTGAAATAAATGCAACAAAAATGACAAACTCAATTTGTCGGATAGTTGCCGGTGCAGCTTGATGGAAGTCCACTTGAGTGCACTTGAGTAGGTTTTAATTACTTCAGTGGCTTCTTTCCAAAGTTGCTTCAAACTTCAAATCAGAGTTGGTGAAGTCTTGAAGACTAGCTTGAATGCACTTGTGCTCTTTTGCTGTTGGTAGTTAGAATATTCAATGAAGCTCTCTTAACTTTGAAGAACTTTTTAAAAACTTGTTAAGCATTATCTTTTAGATGTTTAAATCCTTCAAATATAAGGTCTTCCATCACTCCAAGGCAGTTAGAGATGTTTTTGACCATTGGGATGTGACTTGTGACCGTTGGAGCACTTTTTGGCATTCAAAAATAAATTCTGGAACTAGCCATTAGATACCTGGAAATGATGTTCGAGTCAGCTTGGATTCCTTCGAGTCGGCACAGATCCTTCGAGTCGATAGGTCGAGTCACCAAATCTTCAGTGCAGTCAGCTCTTTGTCTCAGGACGCAAAACATCACTCTGGATGAGTCGGCTCTTGATAGCTCGAGTCGGATCAAACTTGAATCTTTGAAAAACTTGAACTCGAGGAGTCGGCTCTTTTCAGCTTGGGTCGGCTCTTCTTCTCAGGTTCGAAAAACCTCACTCTGGAAGAGTTAGCTCGATGCAGTTCGGGTCAGCTCACTTTCTCAGGTCTTCAAAATTAGGTCTAGCAGAGTCGGCTCTTTCTGGTTCGGGTCGGCTCGCCTGGCTGTTCTCAGAAATCTTCAGAAATGGGACTCTGGAAGAGTCGACTCGGACTGATTCCAGTCGACTTGAATTCATTAGAGTCAGCTCGGTTACCTTCGAGTCGCCTTGGATTGCTGCATTCCAGAATCCTTGCTGCGTGCCAATAAGCGGAGTCGGCTCTTCAACAAGTTGGGTCGGCTCGAGTATCTTCTTCAGGATTTTTACATTTGAACTTAAAGAAAAACTCTTACCAACTCTTTACATTTTCAAGCATACCAACTCAAAACTAATTTTAAGGCACACACACACAAAAGTAACCCTTTTCACATGATTTTTTCTTAGATTTTTCATTGGGTTCTTTACAAAAACACATTACAACATAACTCAAACAAGAAAACAAAGGTGTAGGAGTTGAAGTTTGAACATTTAATCCATCCTACAAGAACTTGTAAAACACTTGAAGAGTTGTCAGAAATAAATATACATGATCCAATGTTTGGTTATCATGAAAATCACTCATGGGGTCAACAATACTTGATTCGGTATAAAAAGGGTAACAGATCGAAGGTCATAATACAAAGAAAGAAGTTGAAAGGACATTATAAGAGGAATCATAGAAAGATTTTCTAAATCATTGATCTAAGAATTCAAAAGTCCTAGATCTTTAAATTATTTATCTCCTCAATTTAACTAACTTTTGCTCATCTTTGTTAAAGCTCACCTATGCAAGGATTTGAATATAGTTCATACACCCAATTCCTCGTGGGATCGACCCGTACTTGCTGAACATGCTACCATGCACATTGTGCATTTGCGGTTTCAACTTAAAATTCATATCAAGTTTTTAGCAATGTTGCCGAGAAAATTTGTTTTTTAAAAATTATATTCAAAATTCTTGCTCTTCATGCTTTTAGTTTAACTTTAATATGATCTTTCTAACATCTTTGTTTCTTTTGAGTTGGTGAGTGCTGAAAGTCAGGCACACAATTTAAATTATCCATTTTTCTTTCAGTAGATTATTGTGATCTTAGTTTAGTATTGATATTTAATTCAAACTTATTTGTTATTTTTGGTTGTGTATAAGCATTTTTTAAAATTACTTTAAGGGCACAAACCTAAATAAGATAAGGTGGAGAGTTCATTATCCTTCCTTAGCCCATAAACAAGTCTTCTTCATTTGCATTAACCCAAGCCTCTAAATAAAATCAATTAGATGCTGAACCTAGGGACATCCGAGCTCATTAGGACAAAGATGTATCTAAGAGTTGTACCAAGTAGTTTCGATCACTGAATTGGTGTCTAAGAAAGTGGTTTAGGGATCTTAGTCCCGAAGAAAGGTGGTTCTTTAATTGGTTCTGTTCGCTGACCTGGCCAATATAATTGGTATCTAAAGAAAGCAACGGGGGGAGCCTCGCTAATCTTACACTTATCTGGCTAATTTGGTGAATTAGTTCGAACTTGGAGTGCTTGAAAGTTGACTTTGAATAGTTAGGAGCTATCTAGTTCTAGGCTAACCTCAAGATAGAATTAATTTTGTGTGAAACTTATTTGAAAAAAAATATTACTTTAGATATTTTTTTCCTTCCAATCTTGATTGCCCTGATATAAGGTTGCCCTGACATAACTGGAAGTTATGTTGCATGGTTGTCCTAGGATATGAAAAGGTTGAATTAATTTAGAACCTTTGAAGAAAAGCTTCTAAAAAAATAAAAAATAAAAAATAAAATATATATATATATAATCGAAAAAAATTGAAGATAGTGAATATAGTAAATTCTCCACCTCCTGTGTGGAGAAGAATATTAGGTCAACTAGTTAGAATTGATTTAATTCCTATTTTAGATCCTATAACCTCTACAATGGATGTAATAAATTAACCCCAAACCCTTAAGGATTTATGTTATCCAATTGGTTCCATCCAATCTTCTTGCATAAGGTTGTCCCAACCCACTATAAATAATTTTAAAATCAAATCTCAAATGATTAATATGCTTCCAAAATTTAAGGGAATAGAGAACACATATATATATATATATATTAGGGAATTTGAAGAGGTTTGTACAACCATGAGGCTGTAATAATTGTCAGAGGATGAAATCAAGCTAAGACTGATCAATTTTGCCCTTAAGGATAATACCAAAAAGTGGCTTTATAGTCTTCCAAATCAATCTGTCATAACCTGGGAGGGCTTTGTAAGAGTATTCTTAAAAAAATACTTTTTCCATCATAAAATAGCTAAAATTATAAATGAAATAAATCAATTCTATCAACTAGCTGGCGAGTCATTCTGGAAATACTTTGACCACTTCAAGAACCTCTTGACCCAATGCCCACACCATGGTAAAAAAACTTGGAGGCTATGTCAAATAATTTATGAAGGTTTAGATTCAAATTCACGAACCATGATAAAGTCCATATGCTAAGATCAATTTATGTATAAAGAACCCAATGAAACCTAGCAATTTTTAAAAGACCTAGCTGAAAGGAACTTACAATGAAAAATAACTAGAAAACTAGAAAGATCCATACCTTCGAGAGGTGGAATACAGTAAATTCAGACTTCCCTAGTTGCAGAGGCCAAAATTGCAACCTTAACACATAGGTTAAAGGCCTTAGAACTTCAGAGACTAGCTAGTGTAAACCAAGTATCTACACCCACGTGCAACGGGTGCAATGCACCAGACCATGTCCTTGAGGAATGTCCCCTCCAAATGAATCCAATAGAGAATGGATGTGCACAAGGGAACGCCACATACCAGAGACCAATGAACAATCCCTATGCACCCACATATAACCCAAGATGGAGGAATCATCCAAATTTCTCATTGTCACATAACCCAAATGTAGGTGGTCCTAGCCTCAATCAACAAAACCTAAAGCCTAACCATATGATGAACAACCCATCACCAAGCTTCAATAACAACGATAAGAAACTTAGTTCTCTAGAGAAAATCCTGGAAGCCCTAACCAAATTCAATGCGGACACCAATGCCACATTAAGTAATTTTATGCAAACCATGGGCCAACTCCTAAATTCAAACTCCCAGGCTATAGCCCGCTTGGAAATGCAAGTGGGTCAACTAGCATCCACCATTACTGAAAGAGAACGAGGTAGGCTACCTAGCCAACCCGAGCCCAATCAAAGAAACCAAAAGGGTCGACCATCCCAAGGAAACCAAGTTAATCAAGTTAATGCTATTCACTCTTTAAGATCAAGAAAACAAGTGGATAATAAGGTAGATATATCTAATACTAGAGAGGACTTACATGCTGAGCCAGCTGAGCCACCCAATGAATAACTCACCTTACAAACTCAAGATTCTGAAACTAATGGTCCACCAAACCAGGTGCTTGAAATTTATAGAGCTCCTTGGTATGGGCACCAAGATACGAAAGAGGCTCCAAGCAAATCAAGTCAACCCAAGCTCCATATGGATTACAAGTGACTCCATATGGATTACAAGTGAATAAAGTAGACTCCAATTTTGTCTACAACTTTATTTTTAATTTCAGCATGAGTCCTGTAATTAGAGTCGAGTCCATTTGAATTTCAATTTCAATTTAGTTTTGTTAGGCTCAATTTAGTCTTGTTGGGATCAATTTGATCTTGTAAATAGTTGGGTCTTGTAATTAGACAAGTTGGGTTCAAATTTGATAAGATCAAGACCATAAAGCATCAAGATGGGATGAAGCAAACCACCCCAACCACCTTCCAAGTTGGAGCACCACCTCACCATGCCAAGATGAGAAGCCACCTCACCTCCCATGCCACATCATGATACCACCTCACCATGCCACCTCATCTCCATTTGGGCATCCAAGAGTTTTAAACTTGAATTCAAGTTGTAACTCCCCCACATATCTTTCCACTCTTCATGTATAAATCCCACTTATCTCTCCACTCTTTAAGTTTATAATTTGAATTTGAAAGGGCTAGGAAAGTCTATAAATATCCCTAATCCTCTTGTAATCAAGCATGTTATGTTATGAATGAAATTTGAAGTTCTTTTTTCTCCATTGCAATCTTTTGCTTTGCCACTCCGTGAGGGAGAAGGGCGTGAGGGACAACCATTATTCTAGCTCAAAGAAGTCTCCACCAACCAGCTCTTCCAATATCCAAGAAATCGCCATCAAGCCTTTTCTTTCCCTTTCCTATCTCTATTGTTCTTGCTTTGTTTATTCCCAACCCTTCCATGCCCAGTCTTATTCTTTGTTTTGCAGGATCCCTCAACTGCTTCTAGTCAAGGATGGTGTCCTTTTGCCTCTAAACCAGTAGCAAGAAATTTCTACATTCAAAGAAGAGATAGCCTTTTCATCCAGTCATTAATCTTCGAGTGTTGAAGAGTGATCCCATTACAAGGAATCTTGAGTTCATTGTTGGTACAAAATCCCTTCCTTCCCTCTAAGGTCTGAAATATTGAATAAAGTTTTGTCCTAATCAGATATTTCTCAATTAAGATAGTCCATTTTCTTTACTTGAATGTGATTTGCACTGCGGGATACCAACTATCTCTTTATTAGTCTTCTTTTATGCACTTAATCACTCCTTTATGGCTAAATCTTACTATTATGTTTAGGGTTATTGCTTAACTTTAATTACTCAATCTCTTTATGTAAACTTTTTCATCACCATCCTATACCAAACTTGATATCAAAGCATGGTAGATTAGGACATGCATGCATAAGTGCTGAAATTTCTACGTATGTTGAAATTTCTGTATATTAGGACATAGATCTAAAAATTGATTCAATAATTATTCAGATCTTAGTTTAATTTAGCATCCAACATCAATATTTGCCAGTTCAAACCAGGTCAGAAATCTCCTTTATAGATTTCAGATCTAAAATTTCAAAATTTATTGCATCGTTTTCATTCTTTAATCTTATTCGAAAATATACTGTCATGACCCTTAGAAGTAATGAGCTACGACCGGACATGAGATCCTTAGATTAAAAATTTGATATGCTAATATCTTGCTTGATGTGTGATTGCATGAATTTGCCAAAGTGGTTGCTTGAATTGCATGATTTTTCTTATTAGCACATTGAACACCTCACAATTTTTGGCACACTTCAAATTTAAATTTTTTCACCAGGAATTTTAGAATTTTGAATTTAAATTTTAAAATTTAAAATTTTGAATTTTGAAATTTGAAATTTATAATTTCAAATTAGAAATTTAAATTTTGAATAACTAGTTTTAAATTATAATGATTAGTTAAGATTGTTGTGATGTTGCATTTATTCTAAATCACTTAAGGGCAATGCTATCATAAGATAAGGGAAGGATTTCATCACCTTTCCTTGGCCCAAAAATAACCCACCTCATCTTGCATTGAACCTAAGCCTTAAATAAAACTGAGTTGAAACCATATTAGAACTAAGGACACCAACAGGTCAAGCTCAAGTAGTGTGTTGGGGCTAGTGTGAATCAATTCTTCACTTACTTCCAGAGATTGGTGTCTAAGGCTAGGGGTCAAACAGCAAATGCCTTAAGCAGACTTATGGTTATTTAATTAGGACCCTGCGAGAGCAGGAGGAGCCTCCCATAATTTCATCTCTTACCTGACCAGTTGAAAGGGTAATTGTAGTCTTGATAGTCAATTCATACTATATTGGACTTTTAGGTCTAGTAAACCCTAGAATGAGTCTTTTGTTTTACATGATCACTAGATCAGGAACTCCATACCAACCCTCTCACACCCAACCTAGTGTCACCATGGACCCAAATCTAGAAACCATCACCATGGATCCAAATCTAGAAACCTATTGAGAACTATAACTGAGCAGTTCAAACAATTGAACAATAGGTTTTATTAAGTGGAGGAAAGAGTAGGGACCCTTGAAGAGACCAGCATAACCCCTACTGAGCCACAAGCATCTAGATTGGCACCCCTCCATCCTAGAGTCCAATGCCATGAATGGTGTGGGCACCAGGATACGAAAGAGGCTCCAAGCAAATCAGGTCAACCTAAGCTACATATGGATTACAAGTGAATAAACCAAACTCCAATTTTGTCTTCAACTTTATTTTTAATTTCAGCATGAGTCCTGTAATTAGAGTCGAGTCCATTCCAATTTCAGTTTTAATTTTGTTTTGTTAGGCTCAATTTAGTCTTATTGGGATTTGATTCTGTAAATAGTTGGGTCTTATAATTAGACAAGTTGGGTTCAAGTTGGGTTCAAATTGGGTAAGATCAAGATCATGAAGCATCAAGATAGGATGAAGCAAACCACCCCAACCACCTTGCCAAGTTGGAGCACCACCTCACCACGCCAAGATGGGAAGCCACCTCACCTCCCACGCCATATCATGATGCCACCTCACCTCCATTTGGGTGGCCAAGAGTTTTGAACTTGAATTAAAGTTGTAACTCCCCCACTTATCTTTCCACTCTTTATGCATAAATCCCACTTATCCCTCCACTCTTCACTCCAGTCTTCACTCCACTCTTTATGCTTATAATATGAATTTGAAAGGGCTAGAAAAGTGATGTAGGACAAATAGGGGGTAGGATCGTTGGTGAGCCTAGAAGTCACCTAGATTATGGTACTACTATTTTTTAAATTTTTTTCTACGATGATGACGAAGGAAAAATGGGGATGGAGGGTAGGAAAATCTGGACTTTCATGGACTTTGAGACTCATACAAACGAAGATACCTCTCACCTCTAGGGCATTCCACCCACCTCGATACTTGAAGGCGTTAGGGTGAATCTCAAAGGACATGAGAGATAAAGAGGATGGAATCAAGGAAGGGGATAACTAGACATTACCTATCATCATGTCCTGGTATTGAGCCTCAACCCTCTCCTCATGGAGTGAAAGAAATGAATCTTTCTTTCCTAAAAACTCATCTTTATTGATCAAACTATTTTTTTACAAAGGACTGAGGGTGGTATTTATAGACCTTTCCAATCCGTATTTGAATTTGAATACAAGATAAAATGATAAGGATGGTTCGAATTCAAATACAAGATAAGATAAGATAAGGCCTATCCATATTTCACTCCTAATCAACCAAATCCTAAATCAAATTTAAAAATAATTAATAAAAATAAACCTAAATTTATTCTGGATATGCTTCAAGATTTATGCAGCTTCAAGATTCGTGCTTGCTCCGGGATCCATGCTGATGATATTCTCATTATTTTCCTGAAATCGGGAGAAGTCGACTCCGTCAAGTTGGACTCGGACTCCAGCTTCTCCAAGCTAGCTCCCTTTTTCTTCCAGGGATTTGGCATTTTCCTTTGTCTCTATGAACTGTCATTGGCACTCTTCAAATAGTTCACTATCCATCTCGAGGAACATCTTATGGTCATTTGTAGTCAAGCCATGAACTGCCTGATTCCAATGGCCCTGCATGTTCTTCTCCGGAGCTTCAAATATGATGGGAAAGATAATGCTGCAATTTTGGGCGATCAAACTCACAATGTGATCATTGTTCCAGAGGAATGGTGCCCGTTCAGCAACCTGGAAGTGAGAGCCATTGAGGTAGCGCGCAATTTGCTTGAACAGAGGAACCATGCATCGCTGGAACTCGGCGGGCTGCGTTGCCTCCAGAACCTCCTCCAATTCTTCGAGGAAAAGCACCACCTTTTGGCAGTTGGTGATAGGCTAGTACTTCAACAAACCATTGATGACCGTGTCCGTGAGCTTATAATCCTTCTCGACAAACTGGGTAATGCAGTAGGAGAGCTGGTGGTGGTATATGCCCACCGATTTCAGCTTGGGGAGCAGAATGAGAGCTCGAATGAGGAAAAGCTTGTGCTCCTCCTTCATTGGCAGGGCGAAGCCATTGATGATGCTGCCAAGGATCTCAAGCAGCTCGCCGATCCTGCTGTGGCCCTTAGTCTCGAAGATGAAGCAGTGGAAGATGTTGTTGATGGCCTTGCGGATGAAGGATCGGTGGACCATGAACTTGGCGTAGATGCGGTGGGGGATGGTCTTGAGGTACTTGCGCTCGCGGGGGTCCTCCAAGTCAAAGAGGTCAAGGAGGCGAAGGACGAAGGAGCGGCAGCTGTAGCGCTTGGCGACCTTGGTGTCGGTGTCGGAGGAGACAACATAGCGGAGGAGGAGCTCATAGATGAGCTGGAGGTGGGGCCAGGCAGGATCGAGGTAGGGGTCCTCCTCCTCCGGGTCAGTGCTCTCGGAGCCGGTATTCTCATGGGATGCCGGCGAGAGCAAGCGAAAGATGTTGACGCTGATGGTGCGGATGAGCTCTCCTTGGACGGGCTCGGAGATTTGGCCAGAGCCAGACTGGATGAAGTCGACGAGCTCGAGGAGGGTCTGGTGCTTGGCCTCCTTCTTGCGGGCAGATTTGAGGGTGTCGGAGAAGTCGAAGACCATAGCGCAGATCTGGAGCTTCCGGAGGAAAAGGGCCTGGCGCTCGGGGATGGGGACGTCGTGGAAGAGGGGGAGGGATTCGATCTGCGCCACCGCGACTATGCTGGAGGAAGCCTGGGGGTGGGAGTTAGGTGCAGCGCCGGTGACGGAGGAGACCCGTACCATCTCAACGGAGCGGGGCTTCTTCTTTTTGGGGACGGTGAAGGGACGGTCATGAGCTCCTAATGGGGTTAGCCGGCAGCTGTAGGGAGCACAGAGAAGGTGGAACAGGATCGAGGTAGGGGTCCTCCTCCAATTCAGTTCTCTCGGAACCGGTGTTCCCGTGGGAGGCCAGCGGATGAAGACGAGATCACTGCTGTGGACAGCCACGAGCCAGTTGAGGTGGTTGCAGAGCTTGGGGATGACGGGATCGGAGGGGAAGATGGGTGCGAGGTGGCTGTGCCAGTTCTTCCTTGGATTCGATGAGGGGGAAGTGGAATTGGGACTGGATATGGGGAAGTCCATCATTGATCTGCTGTTGGACGGTGGCTGTGGGCAATGGATCAAGCACAAGGGAGAGAGAATGATGGGTTCGGGGGAAAGAAGGAAGATGGTGATACCCTGTTTCTTCTTTAGTTCTGATACTAATTTGATGGGGCATGTAAGAATAAATTTTAACTTAGAAGATTAATTAATTTATTGAGCAATGAAATCTGCTAGTATAAATAAATTTATCCATAAAATAGCAAGTGATTGAAGGAAAACTAAATAAGGGATAGATCAAACTAGGGCTTCATATTTATTCCATGAAGATTGGACCTAATGGTTGGAAAACCATCCTAACTGAGACTTAGACCATTTAAATATTCAAACCTAAGAATAAAGGAAGGTTTACTTACCAATATTAATGTCCCATACTTGTAAAGGTGAGTCAATTCAGTACTCTTTGGATAAGACTTGAAACTATCACACCATGGGATGAAGACTTCTAGTGTAGATGGCTCCAAAGACAAGATCAACCTCCTCTTCAACTCGCAATCCTGAGGGATCCTGTAAAGGAAAGGGATTAGTGACTTGGAATGGCGAGAAGAGAAAAATGTAAGGGGTTTAAGAAGTAATGAAGTTGGTTGATTGGTTGAAGTTATAGGGGATCATAAAGGTTGATTTGGCGCCTTGAATGTATGCTGGTTGGAACTCCATTTGCTGAACTTAGGTGGCAACTCTTGAAGGATGAAGAAGGCCACTTTGTAGTGTTGAAGAAGGCATCCTTAGAGGATGAAGTAGGCGACCCTGTAGCTTGAAATTGTAGGCTACGTGATGGAAGGATGGGGGAATGCTTTGGTTGATGGAAAAAGCAACACCTTGAGGGAATGTTGGTGGAATTTGGAAGTGGCTATGTCGGCTAAGAAATAGCTTTTGGGCCTCTCACCCTCACCCTCTCGAAGGACACTTGCTTAACACAAATGAAAGAACTTTGGGAATTTTCATTCATCAACAATGTCTTTACAAGAGGGGTTTGGAGGGCTATTTGTAAGCCTCAAATTCAATTTGAAAATTCAAAATACATGGAGAAATATATGGAGAATATCATGGGATATTGCTTGCTATGTGGAAGGAGAGTTGAACCATGCTTGATGTGGGGAGAAAATGGTGGTCGACTGCTTCCTTTTGAATTCAATTTGGGTGCCCAAAGCTTTGGTGATGTGGCATGTTTAGGTGTCCTCCATGTAGACTTTGAAGATGACATTGCCTCCAAGTGAGCTTGATGATGTGGCATCCACCTTGGCATGGTTGGTTGGAGTGTCTTGTGGCACTTAATCTTCAAGTCCTCTTGCTTATCTTGAACCCAATTCAAACCCATCTTTGATCCATTTATAAAAGCAACTAATTACAAGGTCAAGTTGAACCCAATTTGACTTAAGAAATCAAATTGGGATGGACCTAATCCTAATTACAGGACTCAAACTCAATTACATGACTCAAACTCAATTAAATACTATATAAACTTTCCTATTTACAGGACTCAAGTTTAATTAAAGAAATAAAATAGAAATCAAAGGTAGACTTAACTTACTCCATTAAGATCCATAAAGAATATGGCTTAATTAGATTGGATTGAATTCGTTTTCGAGCTGTGGTGCCCACACCAGAAAGTCTATAAATACCCTTAATCCTCTTGTAATCAAGCATGTTATGTTATGAATGAAATTTGAAATTCCTTTTCCTCCATTGCAATCTTTTTGCTTTGCCACTCCATGAGGGAGAAGGGCGTGAGGCCCAACCATTGTTTTAGCTCCAAGAAGTCTCCACCAACTGGCTCTTCCAACATCCAAGAAATCGCCATCAAGCATTTTCCTTCCCTTTCCTATCTCCATTTTTTTCTTACTTTGTTTGTTCCCAACCCTTCCATGCCTACTCATGTTCTTTGTTTTGCAAGATCCCTCAAGTACTTCCAGTCAAGGATGGTGTCCTCTTTGCCTCTAAACCAGTAGCAAGAAATTTTTACATTCGATAAAGAGATAGCCTTTTCATCCAGTTGTCAATCTTCGAGTATTGAAGAGTGATCCCATTACAAGAAATTCTTGAGTTCATTATCGGTACAAAATCCCTTCCTTCCCTCTAAGGTCTGAAATATTGAATAAAGTTTTATCCTAATTAGATGATTTCTCAATTAAGAAGGTCCATTTTCTTTATTTGAATGTGATTTGCACTGCGAGATACCAACTATCTCTTTATTAGTCTTCTTTAGTACACTTAATCACTCCTTTATAGCTGAATCCTGCTATTATGTTTAGGATTATTGCTTAACTTTAATCACTCAATCTCTTTATATAAAATTTTCTATCACCATCCTGCACCAATCTTGGTATCAGAGCATGGTAGATTATGACATGCATGCATAAGTGCTGAAATTTCTACATATGTCGAGATTTCTGCATATTAGGACATAGATCTGAAAATTGATTTAATAATTATTCAGATCTTAGTTTAACTTAGCATCCAATATCAATATTTCCCGGCTCAAACCAGGTCTGAAATCTACTTCATAGATTTTAGATCTAAAATTTCAAAAATTGTTGCATCATTTTCATTCTTTGATCTAAGGTTTCACGCCTCCTGAGCGGGTATACGAAAGTATACTGTCACGACCCATGGGAGTAATGAGCTACAGTCGGATGTGAGATCCTTAGATTAAAGGTTTGATGTGCTAATTGCTTGCTTGATGTGTAATTGCATGAATTTGCTAAAGTGATTGCTTGAATTGCATGATTTTCTTGTTAGCACATTGAACACCCCATAATTTTTGGCACATTTTAAATTTAAATTTTCCAACCAGGAATTTTGGAATTTGGAATTTTAAATTTTGTATTCTAAAATTTGAAAATTGAAAATCTAAACTTAAAATTTCAAATTAGAAACTTAAATTTTAAATAACTAGTTTGAAATTCTGTTGATTAGTTAAGATTGTTGTGATATTGCATTCATTCTAAATCACTTAAGAGCAATGCTATCATAAGATAAGGAAAGGATTTCATCATCTTTCCTTGGCCCAAAAATAACCCACCTCATCTTGCATCGAACCCAAGCCTTAAATAAAATTGAGTACAAACCCAATTAGAACTAGGGACACCAACAGGTCAAGCTCAAGTAGTGTCTTGGGGCTAGTGTGAATCAATTCTTTACTTACTTCTAGAGATTGGTATCTAAGGCTTGGGGTCAAATGGCTAACGCCTTAAGTGAACTTGTGGTTATTTAATTAGGACCCTGCGAGAGCAGGGAGAGCCTTCCACAATCCCACCTTTTACCTGGATAGTTGACAGGGTAATTGTAGTCTTGATCTATAATTAATTCATACTATATTGAACTTTTAGGTCTAGCAAATCCTAGAACGAGTCTTTTATTTTGTATGGCCACTAGATCAGGGACTCCATACCAACACTCTCACACCCAACCCAGTGTCACCATAGATCCAAATCTAGAAACTATCACCATCGACCCAAATCTATAAACCCTATTGAGAACTATGACTAAGCAGTTCAAACAATTAAACAATAGGTTTGATCAAGTGGAGGAAAGAATAGGGATTCTTGAAGAGACTCGCATGACCCCTACTGAGCCACAAGCATCTAGATTGGCACCCCTCCATCCTAGAGTCCAACGCCATGAACATGCTCTTGATCCTCACCAAAGAAGGCCACACCATGACTTTGTTGACTAGGATGAAAGAGCTCTTAGGAATATTCATCTAGATGCACCCACTTTTGATGGAAACTTAAATCCTAAGGTGTATATAGACTGGGAGGAAGACATGGACCAGTATTTTGAGTGGTATGAGATGTCAAAAAAGAAAAAACTTAAGTTTGCCAAACTTAGGTTAGTCCGATATGCTAGGTTATACTGGGAGAATGTTGAGCATTTATGTCGCCAGAGATGAGACATACCCATAGTGACATGGAGAGCCATGAAGATTAAACTTAGAGTGAAATATCGACGCATATCCTATGAACAAAGCCTTTTAGATCAATGGCAGAGATTGAGTTAAGGAAATAAGACCGTGTCTGAGTACATTGCCAAATTTGACAAGTTTGTTATGAGATGTAGTGTAGGTTTTGAGCTGGCCTACGTGAAAAAGTTCAAAGAGAATTATTTTTGAGAGAAGTCCTTGATACAGACCAAGCCAACCAAATTGCTAGGGACTGTGAGAAATTTCAGAGAGGACCCATTATTCGTAGACCTGAACCAAATAGGATAGCAACCCTGGAAATAGGCCAAGTTTGAGTCAAATTCCATCCAATCGACCCAGTCCCGCTACCCCACTAGCTCGTAAGGATGACAAAGGTAAAAGCCATGAAATTCAAAAAGAGAGTAATGTTCATTGTTTTAAGTGCCATAAAGTTGGCAACTATGCTAGTCAGTGCCTACCCGGGCTTTACACATACGGGAATTGGAAGAGGAAGCCCCTGAACCCACAGAAGATTGTGAGAAAGATGTATATGAAGCAGGAGTAAACTTAGTTGATGAGTATGAAGGAGATGAAGAAATCATTGACTCGTCTAAATTTTTGAGAGTTGTTAGATGCATCTTGACCTAGACCAAGGAGCAAGAAGATTGGCATAGGACCAACATCCTAAAAACTTTTGTTAAATTAGGAAAAAAAGTCTGCAAGATCATCATAGATAGTGGGAGCTGTGTCAATGCCATTTCAACCAGTGCTATCAAAAATTAGGTTTATCCACTGTTCCCCATCCTAACCTATATAAGGTATCTTGAATAGATTCGACCTCAATTCCCCTCAAGTTTAGATGCCAAGTTACAATCTAGGTCCAGTCATACCAAGAAAAGGTTTGGTGTGATGTTCTTCCTATGGGGGTTAGTATTATCATCTTAGGCCAACCATGGTTGTATGATCATGATGCTATATTACATGGTCATTCTAATTCTTGTTCCTTCACCTATAATGGAAAGAAAATTATGATCAATTCTTCACCACCTAAGGACAACGTTAGGAGAGGGTCTAGTAATCTGAAGGACATAAAACAAGGGATGAATTTGATCAGTGCTAAGGAATTAGAATAAGAGCTTAATGAGGGTTCACCTATTTGAATTTTGTCTACCAAGGAAGTCCAGGATCAACCCCAGGAAGTGATAAGATTTTTGAAGGAGTTTTAAGATGTGTTTCCAAAGAACCTCTCTAATCACCTTCCCCCTTCAAGGGACATTCAGCATGCCATAGATTTGGTCCCAGGTGCCACATTACCAAACTTTCCACATTATAGGATGAATCCCACTAAACATTCTGAGTTACAACGACAAGTTAGAAATCTTCTCCAAAAGGGATTCATTAGGAAAAGCCTGAGCCCATGTGCAGTACCTGCCCTTTTGAACCCCAAAAAAGATGGCATATAGAGAATGTGTGTAGATAATCGAGCCATTAATAAGATAACAATCAAGTATCATTCATTATTCCCCGTTTGGATGACATGTTATACATGATGGCCAGAGCCACTATTTTCTCCAAGATTGACCTTAAGAGTGGCTATCATCAAGTGAGAATTAGACCTGGAGATGAATGGAAAATAGCTTTCAAGACTAAGGATAGCCTATATGAGTGGGTAGTAATGCCTTTTGGTCTTTCCAATGCACCAACTACCTTCACGAGGATCATGACCCGAGTCTTAAGAACATTCATTGGAAAATTTGTTGTGTATTTTGATGACATTCTTATCTACAGTAGGACTAAGGAAGACCACCTGAAGCATCTTCGGCAAGTTTTCCAAGCCCTTAAACAAATAATCTCTATACCAATCTGAAGAAATGTGAATTCTTGACCTATAGAGTTATCTTTCTAGGATTTGTTGTCACCCCTGAAGGAGTGTCTGCCAACCCAGAGAAAGTCAAGTCCATAGTTGAGAGTCCTATACCCACTAGTATACATGAAGTGCATAGCTTCCAAGGCCTTGCAACCTTCTATAGGAGATTTATTCGAGGATTCAGTTCAATTGTTGCACCCATTACCGACTGCATTAGGAAGGAAACCTTTAAATGGACCAAAGCCATTGATAGAGCCTTCCTAGAAATGAAACAAAAAATGACCCAAGCACCCTTTTTGAGATTACCTGACTTTTCAAAGGTATTTGAGGTTGCTTGTGATACCTCTAAAGTAGGAATTGGAGGAGTCTTGAGTCAGAAAAATCACCCAGTAGCATTTTTCAGTGAAAAGTTAAATGAGGTAAAACTTAGGTATTCAACTTATGATAAAAAATTATATGTGATAGTTCAAGCTTTAAGATATTGGAGACATTACCTATTACCGCAGGAGTTCATATTAATTTAGATCACGAAGCACTTCAATTTCTTAGACCTCAAAAGAAGTTGAACCCTAGGCAAGTGAAGTGGGCAGAATATATCCAAGCTTATACCTTTGTCTTGAAACACCATGCTAGTACTGAAAATTGGGTCGTTGATGTCCTTAGTCGATGATATATGCTTTTGACCTTGGTTAGCATTGAAGTTGTAAGGTTTGATAGGCTAAAAAAAGAATATCCTAAGTGTCCCGATTTTAGTGACATTTATCAAGAGCTTCACCAAGGACCATCTTGCTTGTATAGTGACTATACCCTTCATAATGGATTCCTTTTCAAGGAAAATAAGTTGTGTATCCATCGAACATCCATAGAGAATTGTTAGTGTGGGAAATTCATGCTGGAGATTTAGCTGGCCATTTTGGTAGAAACAAGACCATTTTAGCTGTAGAAGAAGACCAATTCTTTTGGCTTGGCCTCAAAAGAATGTAGCTCAAGTTATGGTTCGATGTCGAACATGTGCTGTTGCCAAACAGCAAAAGCAAAACACTGACCTATTCACCCATCTACAGTCCTTGATTGCCCATGGCAGGATCTTAGTATGGCTTTGTATTAGGGTTACCAAAGACCATAAGGAAACATGATTCTATCTATGTTGTGGTTGATTGATTCTCTAAGATGGAACACTTTATACCTTGTTCCCAGACTTACGATGCTTCGAGAGTGGCTAGGCTTTTTCTAGATGAAGTGGTTAGGCTGCATGGATTACCCAAAACCATTGTGTCAGATAGAGATGTTAGGTTCACTAGCTATTTCTGGAATACCCTTTGGCATATGCTAGGAACCAAACTTAAATTCTCTACTGCCTACCATCCTTAAACTGATGTCCAGACTGAAGTTGTTAATCAAAGTCTAGGAAACCTATTAAGATGCCTAGTCGGCAATAGTATAAAAAATTGGGATCTATTATTATCTCATGCTAAATTTGCTTATAATAGCTCAGTTAATAGGTCCACTTGGAAAAGCCCATTTGAGATTGTCCATGGTTACAAGCCCAATAAGCCCATAAATCTCATTCCTTTACCCATTCATGCATGAATTTCTGAGTTTGCAGAGTCATATGCCTAGCATATTAGAGATTTACATAAGAAAATCAGTAAGAAAATTCAATTGAGCAATGAAACTTATAGGCATATGGCAAATTCATGTAAAAGAGTCAGAGTTCACTGAGGGAGACTATGTCATGATAAGGCATAGACCTGAACGGTTCCCACCAGGAACCATGAAAAAGTTGCATGCCCGTGGTGCAGGTCCGTTTAAAATAATAAACAAAATGGACCTAATGCATATGTGCTTGAGTTACCATCTGATTTAGGTATCAGCTTGACCTTCAATGTTTTAGACCTAGTAGAGTATAAGGAGCTAATAATGATACCTAGTGAGCCTTTTGGGCCTAAGCTTATTTTTGAGAGTGAGCCTATCCTTGAGTGTCCACCAGCTACTTTACCAGAACAGCGAGATAGGATTGAGCGTATTCTAGATGACCTGGCTATTACTTCCTGGAATAAAGGTTATCAATGCTACTTGTTTCATTGGCGAGGTCGACCGGAATCCGAAGACTCATGGATCACTCGAGAGGATCTGTAAAGAATCAACCCAAATCTACTAAAATATTATCAAAGTCAAGTTAATCCATACTCGACAGGGTTGAGTTCTTCCCACCCCGGGAGAGCTAGTGCGGGCACCAGGATATGAAAGAGGCTCCAAGCAAATCAGGTCAACCCAAGCTCTATATGGATTACAAGTGAATAAATCAAACTCCAATTTTGTCTTCAACTTTATTTTTAATTTCAGCATAAGACCTGTAATTAGAGTCGAGTCTATTCCAATTTCAATTTCAATTTAGTTTTGTTAGGCTCAATTTAGTCTTGTTGGGATCAATTTGATCTTGTAAATGTTGGATCTTGTAATTAGACAAGTTGGGTTCAAATAGGGTAAGATCAAGACCATGAAACATCAAGATCGGATGGAGCAAGCCACCCTAACCACCTTGCCAAGTTGGAGCACCACCTCACCACGCCAAGATGGGAAGCCACCTTACCTCCCACGCCATATCATGATGCCACCTCACCATGCCACCTTACCTCCATTTGGGCATCCAAGAGTTTTGAACTTGAATTCAAGTTGTAACTCCCCCACTTATCTTTCCACTCTTCATGCATAAATCTCACTTATCCCTCCACTCTTTACTCCACTCTTTAAGCTTGTAATTTAAATTTGAAAGGGCTAAGAAAGTCTATAAATATCCCTAATCCTCTTATAATCAAGTATGTTATGTTATGAATGAAATTTGAAGTTCGTTTTCCTTCATTGTAATCTTTTTGCATTGCCACTTCGTGAGAGAGAAGGGCGTGAGGCCCAACCATTATTCTAGCTCCAAGAGTCTCCACCAACCGGCTCTTCCAACATTCAAGAAATCACCATCAAGCCTTTTCCTTCTCTTTCCTATCTCCATTTTTTTCTTGCTTTGTTTGTTCCCAACCCTTCCAGGCCCACTCATGTTCTTTGTTTTGCAGGATCCCTCAAGTGCTTTCAGTCAAGGATGGTATCCTCTTTGCCTTAAAACCAGTAGCAAGAAATTTCTACATTCGAGGAAGAGATAGCCTTTTCATCCAGTCATCAATCTTCAAGTGTTGAAGAGTGATCCAATTATAAGGAATTCTTGAGTTTATTGTTGGTACAAAATCCCTTCCTTCCCTCTAAGGTCTAAAATATTGAATAGAGTTTTGTCCTAATCAGATTATTTCTCAATCATGAAGGTCCATTTTCTTTACTTGAATGTGATTTGCACAATGGGATACCGACTATCTCTTTATTAGTCTTCTTTAGTATACTTAATCACTCATTTATGGCTGAATCTTGCTATTATGTTTAGGATTTTTGCTTAACTTTAATTACTCAATCTTTTTATGTAAAGTTTCTTATCACCATTCTGCACCAATGAACCTGCTCTTGATCCTCCCCAAAGAAGGCTACACCATGACTATGTTGACCAGGATGAAAGAGCTCCTAGGAACATTCGTCTAGATGCACCCATTTTTGATGAAAACTTATATCCTAAGGTGTATATAGACTGGGAGGAAGACATGGACTGGTATTTTGAGTGGTATAAGATGTTGAAAGAGAGGAAATCTAAGTTTGCCAAATTTAGGTTAGTCCGACCGACTAAATTATACTGGGGGAATGTTGAGCATTTATGTCCCCAAAGAGGAGACATACCCATAGTGACATGGAGAGCCAAGAAGATTAACTCGAAGAGAAATATCTGTCCATGTCCTATGAACAAAGACTTTTAGATCAATGGCAGAGATTAAGTCGAGGAAATAAGACCGTGTCATTGCCAAATTTGACGAGTTTGTTATGAGATGTAGTATGGTTGAGTCTGAAGCTGTAACCTTGTCTTGGTTTTGAGCTAGCCTACGTGAAGAAGTTCAAAGAGAATTATTTTTAAGAGAAGTCCATGATCTAGACCAAGCCTACCAAATTGCTAGGGATTGTGAGAGATTTCAGAGGGGACCCTTTATTTGTCGACCTGAACCAAATAGGATTAGCACCCCTGGAAATAGGCCAAGTCTGAGTCAAATTCCATCCAACTGACATAGTCCCGCTACCCCACTAGCTCACAAGGATGACAAAGGTAAAAGCCCTGAAATTCAAAGAGAGAGTAATGTTCATTATTTTAGGTGCCACAAAGTTGGCCACTATGCTAGTCAGTGCCTACCTGGGCTTTACACATAGGGGAATTGGAAGAGGAAGCCCCTGAATCCATAGAAGATTGTAAGGAAGAGGTATATGAAGCAGGAGTAAACTTAGTTGATTAGTATGAAGGAGATGAAGAAATCATTGACTCATCTGAATTTTTGGGAGTTGTTAGATGCATCTTGACCCAGACTAAGGAGCAAGAAGATTGGCATAGGATGGTGTGGACACCAGAAGCCGAAAGAAACTTCACTCCAACAAGGTTAGCCTTATCCCAATTTGGATCGAAGATAATTAGGTTACCTTGTATCCTTTAGTTCAAAAATATTTTATTTTCAAGAGTCATTTCCTTTTCAAGAGTCCTGTAATTAATTTTGAGTTTCAAATCAAGAGTGTTTATTGAGTCCTATAATTACTTTTAAAATTTCATTTCTTGTAAGTCCATTTCAAGTTTTAAAGTCTAGGTCAGTCAAGTCAGTTCAGTTGAGTTAAGTCTAATTCAGTTGAGTTAAGTCTAATCAAGTCTTAAAGCCATGAAAGCCAGCAACAAGACTCAAATTCTAGACCCCAGAATTTGACCAGAAGAGAAGACACATCAACCAAGCAAGAGAAAAGGACCATCAACTAGGACCACTGGGCGCCACATGTCATTCTTATCCAAGTAGAAGACCACCTCACCATGCCACGTCATCAGGTGCCACTTCACCAGCCACCTCATCACCCTTTGGGCGCCAACAAGGAAGATTCAAATTCAAGGAGGTTGGCCACATCCCTCCAAGTCCTCCACCAAATCCTCCAACCCCCCCCACATCCCTCCAAACTCTCCACCAAATCCTCCAACCCCCCTTGTAATCCTCCTCGATTTGGGGAGTTTTTAAATTTCAAAAGCTAGCTTTGTGAGGCTATTAAAAGCCTTGGATGCCCATTGTAAAAGGGATTGATTTTGATGAGATGAATGAAAAAATGAAGTTGAAGTTGAAGTTGTAGTCTTATATTATTTCTTTGAGTGATTGTTCCTAAGCCCCCTTTCCCCCCACTCGAATCTACTTTCTTCTCCAAGCCATCCAACGCCAAGTTCAAGAAGGATACATTGGAGCCGGCCAAACCATCTCAGACTTCCTTCCTTGCTCATAAATTATTCCATCCCTTCCATATGCCTGCTTTCTTCTTCCTTAACTTTTGATCTTCATTGCAGGGTCCTTCGAAGTCTTTGAGTTGTGAACAAGGTTCCCCTTGACAATGAACCAACAAGCTGAAGCCCAAGCCCAGCGTTCTGATCTCTGTTATCCGAGTTCTCCAGTCCAGAGCATCGGTAGTTTCAAGGTTTGAAATCATTAGAAGGTTGGAAAGCTCAACAAGGCAAGTCCTCAATCATTAGCCCCTATTGTCTAGATCTTCTTCCTTCTTAGTTTTAGGATTGTGTCTAATCATGTAATAGTCCCTTTTCATGTAATCCTTAAGACTTATTATGATGAGTACAATGCTAGTCTAATTAGGTTTCATTGCTCTACAAACACGAATCAAATCACTAATCATATGCTTGCCGCATCATCTTGGTATCAGAGCATGGTAGAATAAGTTCCTGATTGCATAGCATTAAGTCCTTGAAGTACTTGGATCGGGGGCGTTACCAGGCCGTCCGGTCTTAGGAGAAAGTAGGGTTTAAACACCCTCTCTTCCCATTCCACGGGGATCTCCTAAGGCGTGTCGGGGTGCCATTGTGATTGACCCGTGAAAAAGAAAGCCAAAGGATTTTTTAGATTTCATTTGTGAATTTTGCATTGGTCACGTTCTGTTTTTCTGCTTGCTGTATTTTCTGTAGGCTGACTGTAATCCGCCTGCAACTTCAAAGGCAAGTCACTAATTTTTTATTAAACTATTTTTTTTCTTGTTCCTTTTTAAGTCTGTTATCACCATATTAAATTTCATCATCAGAAAAAAATTATAAAAAAAATAAAAATTTCTGCAGTTCGACACTGTCATTAGGGTTATGTTCTGTCCTTTTTATTTATCTTCATTTGTAGGATCTGCTTAGATTAGTATAGAATTTAGTTTTAAAATTCCTTTCATCTACATTGAAACATATAAGTTAGGAATCCTTTGTGGATTTTTCAGAATTTTTGGACATTTTTTTCATCACGTTTTCCACACCACTTTCAAATTGCAACACACTTCTGCAGCACCTTTGCATTTCATTCATCTCATGAGAAATCAAATTAAGGGCATCAATTTGACATAGGGTCAGGGTTTCATCACCTGTCCCTAGCCCAGAAATCACCAACCAGCATATCGATCCCAGCCCGTTAATTAAAATTGAGTAGAACGTTAATTGCCCTAGTGGGTTAGGGACACCAACAAGTTGGGTTCAGGTTAGGGTCAAGTTAACTGTGTCAGCTAATTGGTGTGTGCTTACTGGCTTGGTGTCTAGGATTGGTGCATCAGGGCTTGTGATTTGGTTCGCCTACCTGGCCAATCTCAGATTGGTGTCTAAGGTTGGCAATCAGGGACCTACACTCCCCTCCACCTACCTGGCTAAGTCCCATAAGTACTACTAGCTAGTTGGTTCACTTAATTAGACTTCTAATTTGTGCTCTAGGTCTAGGAAACCTTAGCTCGAACTTGAGTCCATTTGCATGCATGACAACTAGAGCAGGAACACCGTATTCACCAATCCAAGCCCAGTCAAGTGTAGCCATGGACCAAAACTTAGGGAATTTGATCAAAGGCCTAAATGATCAAGTGGCCCAACTGACTAAGAGTTTAACTGAGCAATTGGCCCAAACAAATCAGAATGTGGCACAAACCAACCAAGACATGAATGAGCAGTTAGCCCACATCACTACTAGGTTGGATCAGTTAGAGGCTAGAACCCCTGAAAGCAATCATGAAGCCCAGACTGAGCCTGAGCCAAGTCTTGTACCTGAACTCGAGACCCCATTGAACCCTAGAAGGATTCCATATCAAAACCCTCTCTACGAAACAAACCCTAGGAGAGCTCCCCAAGATCAGTTTTATGATCCAATTCCTAGAGGACCCCACCCTGGTCAAACCATCGAGCCCAACCCAAGGAGATTCCATCATGAGCCTAACTATGAACCCAATGTCAGGAGACCCACCCCAATTCACTTTGATCAAGATGACCGAACCATGAAGAACATTAGGCTAGAAGCTCCCACCTTTGATGGAATTTTAGATCCAAAGATCTACATTGATTGGGAAGGTGAGATGGACCAGTATTTTGACTGGTTTGAGATGAGTGAAGAGCGCAAGTGTAAGTTTGCAAAGCTTAAACTTGTGCGCCAAGCTAGGTTATATTGGGGAAACATTGAGAGACTCACTAGACAGAGAGGTGATGTGCCCATAGTGACCTGGCGAGCTATGAAACTTAGGCTTAGGGAGAAATACCTTCCTATGTCCTACCACCAAAGACTCCTAGATCAATGGCAAAGACTTACTCAAGGAAATAGGAGTGTCGCAGAGTACATAGCGAAGTTTGACGAATTCGTTATGAGGTGCAATGTTGATGAATCTGAGTCGGTGACCTTGTCTAGATTTAGAGCCGGACTGAGGGAAGAAATTCAAAGAGAATTGTTCATGCGAGAGGTACATGACCTAGAATTTGCCTATCAAATAGCTAGGGATGCTGAGAGATTCCATAGAGGTCCAGTCTATCGTAGGCCCGAAGCCCCTAGGACTAGTGCACCTTATCAGCAGTCAGGATCCAATCAGCCTAGATTCAACCGACCCAATCCTAATGTGCCTGTGACCCGTAGAGATGACAAGGGAAAAACACCTGAGACCCAAAGAACTCCAAACGCATGTTTCAAGTGTAACAAAGTGGGTCACTATTCTAGCAACTGTCCTAATAGAGCCCTACACATAGGCGAAGTAGAAGAGGAAGCCGTAGAATCCCAAGGTGAATTTGAGGAGGAAGTATACCAGGCAGATGAGAACTTGGCTGAAGAGTATGAGGATGAGGAAGTCCTGGTAGATCAAGATCTGTTAGGAGTGGTTAGGTGTATTCTCACCCAAGCTAAAACCCAAGAAGATTGGCGTAGGACTAGCATCCTACAGACATTCATTAAGATAGGTGAGAAAGTATGCAAAGTCATTTTAGATAGCGGTAGCTGTGTCAATGCCATATCCACCAACACAGTTAAAAACCTAGGATTGTCCACCGTACCCCATCCTAATCCCTATAAGGTATCCTGGATAGACTCAACCACGATTTCCATTAAGTCTAGGTGCCTAGTAACCATTCAGTTCCAATCTTACCTGGAGAAAGTATGGTGTGATGTACTTCCAATGGGAGTAAGTAGCATAATTTTAGGCCGACCATGGTTGTACGATCTTGACGTAACACTCTATGGTCGTTCTAATTCATGCTCGTTTACTCATAATGGAAAGAAGATTGTAATCCATTCTTCTCCACCTAAGAACCCCATTAAGAGAGGATCAAGCCAATTGAGTGATAAGAAAAAGGGGATAAACGTGATCACTGCTAGAGAAATGGAGAAAGAAATTAGCAATGGGTCACCTGTTTGGATTTTAACCATTAAGGATCATCAAGAACCTCTTTCAAAAGAACAACCTCAAGAAGTCAGTCAAGTGCTAGAGGAGTTCAAAGACGTGTTCCCCGATGACTTGCCCGACCAACTCCCACCTCTTAGGGATATACAACATGCGATAGACTTAGTCCCCGGAGCAACCCTACCGAACCTTCCCCATTATAGAATGAACCCTACCGAGCACCAAGAATTACAACGTCAAGTAGGAGAACTCCTAAAGAAAGGATTCATTAGGGAGAGTTTGAGTCCATGCGCAGTCCCAACCTTACTTACCCCTAAGAAAGATGGCACATGGAGAATGTGTGTTGATAGTCGTGCCATAAATAAAATCACGGTGAAGTATAGGTTTCCCATCCCCCGCTTGGATGATATGTTAGATATGATGGCCGGTGCAACTATATTTTCTAAGATTGACCTGAAGAGCGGCTATCACCAAGTTAGGATCAGACCAGGGGATGAATGGAAGACTGCCTTTAAAACTAAGGACGAGTTATTTGAATGGGTAGTCATGCCTTTTGGGTTATCAAACGCCCCTAGCACTTTTATGCGAATCATGAACCAAGTCCTACGAGCCTTTATTGGAAAATTTGTTGTCGTTTACTTTGACGACATACTTATCTATAGTAGGACTAGAGAAGATCATCAACAACATCTGAGGCAGGTATGTTTAGCACTTAGAAAAGATAACCTCTATGCCAATCTAAAGAAATGTGCTTTCATGACTACTAGAGTTATCTTCCTAGGATTTGTTGTGACCCCTGAAGGAGTATCCGCTGACCCTGAGAAGGTTAAGGCAAATGTAGAGTGGCCAACACCCAATAATATTCATGAAGTAAGAAGTTTTCATGGCCTCGCTATGTTTTATCGAAGATTTATTAGAGGGTTTAGCACCATAGTTGCTCCTATCACGGATTGTATTAGGAAGGGTCATTTTGAATGGACGAAGTCAGCTGATAAGGCCTTCCTTCACATCAAAGATAAGATGACCCAAGCACCAGTCTTAAGACTACCCGATTTTTCTAAGGTCTTTGAAGTAGCATGCGATGCTTCGGGAGTAGGTATTGGTGGAGTTCTGAGTCAAGAGAACCATCCCGTAGCATTCTTTAGTGAGAAATTGAATGAAGCCAGGAAAAAATACTCCACATATGATCGGGAGCTTTATGCGGTAGTGCAAGCATTAAGGTATTGGAGGCATTATCTCCTACCGCAAGAATTTGTTTTATTTTCAGATCATGAAGCCCTTAGGTTTTTGAGTTCCCAAAAGAAACTAAATCCTAGGCATGCCAAATGGGTAGAGTACATCCAATCCTATACGTTTGTCCTAAAGCATCAATCAGGAACCGATAATAAGGTAGCTGATGCCCTAAGTCGTAGAACGTTACTTTTAACCTCAGTCAGTACTGAAGTCATAGGTTTTGAAAGACTTAAGGAGCAGTACGAAACCTGTCCAGATTTTGGTAAAATTTATCAGGTTTTGCATCAAGGACCATCTAGTGATCATAGTGACTATACCCTTCTAGATGGTTATCTTTTTAGAGAGAATAGGCTTTGCATCCCAAGAACCTCCTTAAGAGATTTTTTAGTTTGGGAGATACATGCGGGAGGTTTGGCTGGCCACTTCGGACGAAACAAGACTATCTTGGCTGTTGAGGAACAATTTTACTGGCCAGGTCTTAAGAAACAAGTAGCAAACCTTGTAGCCCGATGTAGGACATGTGCTGTTGCAAAGCAACAAAAGAAGAATACCGGGCTATACACTCCATTACCTGTACCTGAGTGTCCATGGCAGGATCTAAGCATGGACTTTGTTCTAGGATTACCCAAGACCATTCGAAAACATGATTCAATCTTTGTGGTGGTCGACCGGTTTTCAAAAATGGCCCATTTCATACCTTGCACCCAAACTTCCGATGCCTCTAGGATAGCCAAACTCTTTCTTGATCAAGTAGTTAGACTCCACGGGTTACCAAAAACCATTGTTTCTGATAGGGATGTCCGCTTCACAAGTTACTTCTGGAAAACCCTTTGGCACCTATTAGGAACCAGACTGAAATTCTCCACTGCCTACCATCCCCAGACTGATGGACAAACCGAGGTTGTAAATAGAAGTCTAGGGAACTTGCTGAGATGCCTAGTGGGAGAAAGTCTAGGAAACTGGGATTTGTTATTGCCACGTGCTGAGTTCGCTTACAACAGTTCGGTCAATCGATCTACGGGCAAAAGTCCCTTTGAGATAGTCCATGGTTGCAAGCCTAGGAAGCCTTTAGATCTAATCCCACTACCTATTCACACACGAGTCTCTGAGTCTGCTGAGTCTTTTGCACAGCATGTCACAAATCTACATAAAGAAATCAGTAATAAGATCAACCTGAGCAATGAAACTTACAAACACTTAGCTGACTCACATAAGAGGGCTAAAGAATTCTGTGAAGGGGATTATGCGATGATTAGGCTCAACCCTGAGCGGTTTCCCCCTGGAACCATAAAGAAGCTGCATGCCTGTGGAGCGGGACCTTTTAAGATCTTAAAGAAAATAGGGCCTAATGCATATGTTTTGGAACTTCCACCTGATATGGGTATTAGTACAACCTTCAATGTTTCAGACCTAGTAGAATACAAAGAACCACTACTAATACCTAGTGAGCCTTTTGAGCCAGAAACTTTTATTGAGAGTGAACATATTTCCGAGTGTCCACCACCAACCTTACCTGAGCAGAGAGAGAGGATTGAGAGAATCCTGGATGACAAGATCATTACTACCAGGAATAAGGACTATCAGCGATACCTGGTTCAATGGCAAGGTCGACCTGAGTCCGACAACTCTTGGATTACTCGAGAGGACCTGCAAAGACTTAACCCAGACTTGTTCGAGCATTACCAGGGCAAAACTGAACCATACTCGACTGGGTCGAGTTCTGCCCACCCTAGGAGAATTGGTGTGGACACCAGAAGCCGAAAGAAACTTCACTCCAACAAGGTTAGCCTTATCCCAATTTGGATCGAAGATAATTAGGTTACCTTGTATCCTTTAGTTCAAAAATATTTTATTTTCAAGAGTCATTTCCTTTTCAAGAGTCCTGTAATTAATTTTGAGTTTCAAATCAAGAGTGTTTATTGAGTCCTGTAATTACTTTTAAAATTTCATTTCTTGTAAGTCCATTTCAAGTTTTAAAGTCTAGGTCAGTCAAGTCAGTTCAGTTGAGTTAAGTCTAATTCAGTTGAGTTAAGTCTAATCAAGTCTTAAAGCCATGAAAGCCAGCAACAAGACTCAAATTCTAGACCCCAGAATTTGACCAGAAGAGAAGACACATCAACCAAGCAAGAGAAAAGGACCATCAACTAGGACCACTGGGCGCCACATGTCATTCTTATCCAAGTAGAAGACCACCTCACCATGCCACGTCATCAGGTGCCACTTCACCAGCCACCTCATCACCCTTTGGGCGCCAACAAGGAAGATTCAAATTCAAGGAGGTTGGCCACATCCCTCCAAGTCCTCCACCAAATCCTCCAACCCCCCCCACATCCCTCCAAACTCTCCACCAAATCCTCCAACCCCCCTTGTAATCCTCCTCGATTTGGGGAGTTTTTAAATTTCAAAAGCTAGCTTTGTGAGGCTATTAAAAGCCTTGGATGCCCATTGTAAAAGGGATTGATTTTGATGAGATGAATGAAAAAATGAAGTTGAAGTTGAAGTTGTAGTCTTATATTATTTCTTTGAGTGATTGTTCCTAAGCCCCCTTTCCCCCCACTCGAATCTACTTTCTTCTCCAAGCCATCCAACGCCAAGTTCAAGAAGGATACATTGGAGCCGGCCAAACCATCTCAGACTTCCTTCCTTGCTCATAAATTATTCCATCCCTTCCATATGCCTGCTTTCTTCTTCCTTAACTTTTGATCTTCATTGCAGGGTCCTTCGAAGTCTTTGAGTTGTGAACAAGGTTCCCCTTGACAATGAACCAACAAGCTGAAGCCCAAGCCCAGCGTTCTGATCTCTGTTATCCGAGTTCTCCAGTCCAGAGCATCGGTAGTTTCAAGGTTTGAAATCATTAGAAGGTTGGAAAGCTCAACAAGGCAAGTCCTCAATCATTAGCCCCTATTGTCTAGATCTTCTTCCTTCTTAGTTTTAGGATTGTGTCTAATCATATAATAGTCCCTTTTCATGTAATCCTTAAGACTTATTATGATGAGTACAATGCTAGTCTAATTAGGTTTCATTGCTCTACAAACACGAATCAAATCACTAATCATATGCTTGCCGCATCATAGGACCAACATCCTAAAAAATTTTGATAAATTAGGAAAAAAAGTCTGCAAGATCATCATAGATAGTGGGAGCTGTGCCAATGCCATTTCAACTAGTGTTGTCAAAAACTTATGTTTATCCATTGTTCCCCATCTCAACCCATATAAGGTATCTTGGATAGATTCGACCTCAATTCCCATCAAGTTTAGACAACAAGTTACATCCAGGTCCAGTCATACTAAAAGAAGGTTTGGTGTGATGTTCTTCCTATAGGGGTTAGTAGATCATCTTAGGTCGACCATGGTTATAGGATCATGATGCTATATTGTATGATCATTCTAATTCTTGTTCCCTTCACCCATAATGGAAAGAAAATTGTGATCAATTCTTCATCACCTAAGGACAACATTAGGAGAGGATCTAGTAACCTGAAAGACAAAAAACAAGGGATGAATTTGATCAGTGCTAAGGAATTAGAATAATAGCCTAATGAGGGTTCCCCTATTTGGATTTTGTCTACTAAGAAAGTCCAGGATCAATCCCATAAGGAACAACCCCAGGAAGTAATAAGATTTTTGAAAAAACTTCAAGATGTGTTTCCAAAGAACCTCCCCAATCACCTTCCATTTTTAAGGGACATTCGCATGCCATAGATTTGGTCCTATGAACCACGTTACCAAACTTTCTGCATTATAGGATGAATTCCACTGAACATTCTGAGTTACAATGACAAGTTGGAGATCTTCTCCAAAAGGGATTTGTTAGGAAAAGCCTGAGCCCATGTGCAGTGCCTGCCCTTTTGACCCCCAAGAAAGATGGCACATGGAGAATGTGTGTAGATAGTCGAGCCATTAATAAAATAACAGTCAAGTATCATTTCTTTATTCCCCGTTTGGATGATATGATAGACATGATGGCCGGAGGCACTATTTTCTCCAATATTTATCTTAAGAGTGGCTTTCATCAAGTGAGAAATAGACAGGGGATGAATGGAAAATAGCTTTCAAGACTAAGGATGGCCTGTATGAGTGAGTAGTGATGCCTTTTGGTCTTTCCAATGCACCAACTACCTTCATGAGGATAATGACAAGTCTTAAGAACATTCATTAGAAAATTTGTTGTGGTCTATTTCGATGACATTCTTATCTACGGTAGGACTAAGGAAGACCACCTGAAGCATCTTCAGCAAGTTTTCCAAGCCCTTAGACCAAATAGTCTCTATGCCAATCTAAAAAAAATGTGAATTCTTGATCTATAGAGTTATCTTTCTAGAATTTGTTGTCACCCCTAAAGGAGTGTCTGTCGTGAAAGTAAAAGAGCGGGTGTTGGTGCCTACACTAAGCATGCAACAGCAGGGAGCAGGTTTGTATTTTAAAACTATTTTAAAATAACAGTGGAAAAACCTGCTACGCACAGGATCTAACATGTTCAAGATGCATGTACGAGCAAAACTAGGCATGAACAAGGGCATGTAATATTTATAAATAATTATATAAACCTAGATCTAGGCATGCATGAAAAATAAAACCAGAAATATTACCTTATTCCTACTGGGAATAACTCTAGGATAAATCTGGAATTGTTGGGACCACTGGAATAAAGTTATTCCTGTCTTCTTCTCCTTCAACCGTTGGAATGCTTTGTTCTTCTTTTCCAAAAGCTGCAGCAAACCCAACCAAAAATGGCCAACTCCTTGGTCTCACTTCCAGCACCAATTAGCAAGGGAACTTCTTAGTTGTTCTTGCTTCAAGGGAGAGACTTTGGAACGTTCATCCAACAACCTCTTCCTCTCTACCAGGTGCTGCAAAGAAAATCTGCAACCACAAAAATAGGGCAAAGCAAAATAGCAGCAAGGATGATCAACCAGCTCTTAGGTGTTCAAGCGAACACCCTCTAGAGGGGGTACACGCCTAGGGCTCTTTAGATCCAGCTCTCGCGCGATGCTAGTCGCCGGAAACCTTGGAACGGTAGGAAGAAAAGAGAAGAACAGAATGCTCTATTCTGAAATTGGTTTTCTCCAAAACCAAAGTTCTTCCACAGATTGAGCACTAACCAAGAACAGGGAGACAGGAACTCTTTCTCTCCCAATCTTTTACTCAAACCCAGCCCAAAATCTGTGGTGGAAAGGGTTAACAAATATCTCAAAGGAATCATACCTCTCACGGTTTTCAGCCCCCAGATTTTTATAAGCAGCGATGAACCATTCATAACGGTGCAATGGGAGGAGAAAGGACTTGCTGGGAAAACCAAAAGGCAGCAGGTATTTGGAACGAATCCTCTTAGTTTCAACCAAGCAATAAATAGCTATTAATCTGTGGATAAATTCAACCAAAAAGAGGTGGAACGGGAGATGAAGAGATGCCTTGAAATTCCTATTTACCCAAGCCACTAATCACCGTGGTGATGAGTCCAATCCAATTCACAACTGGTTCAAAAACCCAATTAGACCAAAATCTAATTATCAAATGGCTTGGTCTAGACCCGGTTACCGAGAAATAATTCCTGGTAGACCCAAACGAATACTGATCAATCTAAACCTGAGTCAATCAAATGTGTTCAATCAAACCATTACCGAAATGATTCCTAATCATAAATCGGTACCTGGATCAGGGAGAGATCCTCTATGGCGTGTGACCTCATAGGTTCAAGTCTATGCGGTAGCACTGAAACAATTCCAGTAACAGCACAAGATACCATCTAGCAATGGGTTCCGGCGTCCGGATAGATCGAAGATGCGAGAGCAATCAATCGAACCTCTGGCATATGGTTATCGAATAATTCATCCCTTTGACCTCCAATGCTCAGGATGAACTAGGGTTTAACTGACAACCCTAGCTGAGTCAATCCATAATATGTCTTAACCTCGCAAGTCCAGTGACTCCTCACTAGGACTACCCCGGTCGAGGATTTGCTAAATTGAGACACTACGAGACATTCAATCCAAACTATTTGGACATGTCAATTCCATCTTGGTCCATCACTGCTCCCCAAGTACTTGCCTGTACCCAGAAACCTTCCATCACTGGATTAGAAATCCGGGTAGTCCAGCACCAAAGCACAGGGAGTTGCTTGCAAGCTACCATGATGACCTCAGGTCAGAGGGACACATATACCCATATCCAATCGTGAGTATCCCTTTGGCAGAAAGGGGCTACATGGAGTCATGTTCAATGAGATATCATATATCCCACTTGCAGATCACATCAGTATCACCACACTCCTTTGGTCAAGAGGACAACCAAATGATGTGAACCATAACAACCTATACTTGATACATTGCCGTCCAGTACAATGTATCCTTTGGTCGTGAACCTGATTTAAGGACCACTCGATATATCCTCTCTATATCAAAGTCAGTGTAGTCCTAAGGACTTCATCACATGAAAAAGAGTTCATTACAGGGAAATGTAAGAATGTGATGAGCTGCCAAAATAATATTTATTAATTCATACATACTCAACTCAACCGCCTACAGCCTAGGCGATTAGCTTTGGGACACAATTCCCAACATGCTGACCTAGAGAAAGTCAAAACCATGGTTGAGTGACCTATACCCACTAGTATATAAGAAGTGCATAGCTTCCATGGCCTTGCCACCTTCTATAAGAGATTTATTCGAGGATTCAGTTCAATCGTTGCATCCATTATCGACTGCATTTGGAAGGGAACCTTTGAATAGACCAAAACTGCCGATAGAGCATTCCTAGAAATCAAAGAGAAAATGACCCAAGCACCCATTTTGAGATCACCTAACTTTTTAAAGATATTTGAGGTTGCTTGTATTGCCTCTAGAGTAGAATTGGAGGAGTCTTGAGTTAGGAAAATCACCTAGTGGCATTTTTCAGTGAAAAGTTAAACGAGTTAAAACTTAGGTATTCAACATATGATAAGGATTATATGTGGTAGTTCAAGCCTTAAGAGATTGGAGACATTACCATTACCACAGGAGTTCATCTTATATTCAGATCATGAAGTACTCCAATTTCTTAACTCTTAAAAGAAGTTGAACCCTAGGCATGTGAAGTAGGTAAAACATATCCAAGCTTATATCTTTGTCTTGAAACATCGTGCTAGTACTGAAAATCAGGTCGTTAATGCCCTTAGTCGACGATCCATGCTTTTGACCTTGGTTAGCACTGAAGTTGTAGTGTTTGACAGGCTGAAAGAAGAATATCCTAAGAGTCCCGACTTTAGTGACATTTATCAATAGCTTCACCAAGGACCATTATGCTTGTATAGTGACTATACCCCTCATAATGGATTCCTTTTCAAAGAAAATAAGTTGTGTATCCCTCGAACATCCATTAGAGAATTATTAGTATGGGAAATTCATGCTGGAGGTTTAGCTGGCCATTTTGGTAGAAACAAGACCATTTTAGCTGTAGAAGATCAATTCTTTTGACCTGGCCTCAAAATAAATGTACCTCAAGTTGTGGCACGATGTCGAACATGTGCTTTTGCCAAACAGCAAAAACAGAATACTGACCTATACACCCCTCTATAGTCCTTGATTGCTCATGGCAGGATCTTAGTATGGCTTTGTATTAGGGTTACCAAAGACCATAAGGAAACATTATTCTATATATGTTGTGGTTGATCGATTCTCTAAGATGGTACACTTCATACCTTGTTCCTAGACTTACGATGCTTCGAGAGTGGCTAGGCTTTTTCTAGATGAAGTGGTTAGGCTGCATGGGTTACCCAAAATCATTGTGTCAGATAGAGATGTTAGGTTCACTAGTTATTTCTGAAAGATCCTTTGGCATATACCAAGAACCAAACTCAAATTCTCTACTGCCTACCATCCTCAAACTGATGGACAGACTGAAGTTGTGAATCGAAGTCTAAGAAACATGTTAAGATGCTTAGTCAGCAATAGTATGAAGAATTGGGATCTCTTATTACCTCATGCCAAATTTGCTTTTAACAGCTCAGTCAATAGGTCCACTAGAAAAAGTCCATTTGAGATTGTCCATGGTTACAAACCTAGGAAGCCCATAGACCTTATCCCTTTATCCACACATGCATGAGTTTCTGAGTCGGTTGAGTAATATACACAGCATATTAGGGATTTGCATAAAGAAATCATTAAGAAAATCAACTTGAGCAATGAAACTTACAAACATATGGCTAATTCATGTAAGAGGATAAATAATTTTATGGAGGAGACTACGTGATGATTAGACTCAAACCTGAACGGTTCCCACCTGGAATCATGAAAAAATTACATGCCCGCAGTGCAGGCCCATTTAAAATCATAAAGAAAATTGGACCTATGCATATATACTTGAGTTACCATCTGACTTAGGTATCAGCTCGACCTTCAATGTTTTAGACTTAAAAGAGTATAAGGAAGGAGCCAATGATGATACCTAGTGAGCCTTTTGGGCCTGAGCCTATTTTTGAGAGTGAGCTTATCCCTGAGTGTCCACCAGCCACTTTACTAGAGTGGCGAGATAAGATTGAGCGAATTCTGCATGACAAGACTTTCACTACTAGGAACAAATACTACCAACGTTATCTGGTTTGTTGGCAAGGTCGACCAAAAGTCTGAGGACTCGTGGATCACTCGAGAGGATCTGTAATGAATTGATCTAGACTTACTAGAGCATTACCATATTCCAGTTGACCCATGCTCGACAGGGTCAAGTTCTTTCCACCCTGGGAGAATTGGTGCAAACACCAAGAATAGACTTCAATCAAATTCTTTATGGATTGAATCATAAGAAAATTAAAACAAGATCAAAGGCCATTTGAATTGAAGTCAGAATTGGAGCCAGCTTAACCATAGCCTTGAGAGTCGACTCGAGCATTGGAATCGACTCAACCAGAGAACCCAACTATCTCAACCTTTGGATAATTCAACACTTCAACTACTTGGAATAATTCAGCACTTCAACTACTTGGAATAATTTAGCACATCAACTAATTGGAATAATTCAGCACTTCAACTACTTGGAATAATTTGGAATAACATCCCAACCACCATGCCAAGTTGGATCGCCACATCACTAGGCATAGGTGGAAGCCACGCCAACATGGAAGACACCTCACATCCCTTCATTTTGGGCCACCAAGTTCAAATTCAAAAAAAGAGAGTTGGTCGACCACTATTCTCTCCATGGATCAAGCATTGTTGCAACTCCCCACTCTCTTCATGGTTACAACCCCTCCATGTATCTCGCTTAAGTTACAACTTCTCTCATTTTTCTCCATGTAATTTGAAATTTCAAAAGCTTTGGGAGCTCTATAAATACATCCCCAAACCCCCTTGTAATGATCTAACGAGTGAATGAAAATTTGAGTTCCTATCTTCTCCATTTGTGTGTTTGCAAATGACCTCCATGAGGGAGAGAGTGTGAGGCTCAACCTATCTACCAAATAGCTATTATTCGACCAAAGTAGGCCATCCCTTCACTCATCCAAGAGGGCCGCCCATCATCCATCCAAGGATGCCACCATTTTATCTTCCAAGGTGCCATCTCCAACATCCAAGGATGCCATCCCTCTTCATCCAAGGCTATCATTCCTCTTCATTCAAGGACACCCTCTTCTTCATCCAAAGGAGCCATCCCTTCTTCATTCAAGGGTGCCAACCCTTCCACCCTCAAGCCATCATCCACCCAATCCAAAGATGCCAACAACTCTATTCTTATTATTGACCTCTTCTTTCCATTTTCCTCATCCATACCATGCCACTAATATCTTTCAATGAAGGATCCTCTATGATTTTTGAGTTAAAGAGAAGGTTTACCTTGCTTAGGAACTAGCTACGGAAAGGGTCTTCATCCAAGGAGTGATAGTCTTCAAGTTCATTCGTAACTCCATGGAATGCTGAAATTAATCCACCACCAAAGGAGTGAGAGCTCATCATTGGTACGTGAACCCTTCTGAGACTCTTAGGTCTGATCATTTGAAGGTTTATGTCCTAGTTAGAATGGTTTCTCAACCATTAGGTCCTTTCTTCTTTTGATTAAATTGAAACTACATTGCGGGTAAGCTTAATTTTCATTAAGTAGTCTTATCATTTGGTTTATTTTGGCCCTATCTTATGCATGAATCTTGCTAATGTAAGTAGGTGTCATTGCTCAATTTAAATTGCTAAGATGTTAAGTTAGAATTTTTCTTTGCATCCCGCATCAATTTGGTATCAGAGCATGGTTGGCTAGGATATGAATGTGCATTGTTTGCATTCTTTAATCTAGAGTTCACGCCTCCTAAGCAGGTATACAAAAGTATACTATCACGATCCATGGGAGTAATGAGCTACGGTCGGACGTGAAAATCTTTAGATTAAATGTTTAATGTGCAAATTGCTTGCTTGGTGTGTGATTTGCATGATGCTTGAAGTGCATGATTTTCTTTTTGTTCAGCACATTGAACATCCATAATTCCTGGCATATTTCAAATTAAAATTTTTCCACCAGGAGTTTTGGAATTTAATTTAAATTTTTTAATTTTTAATTTTGAATTCTGAAATTTAAATTTTGAAATTTGAATTTGAAATTTCAAATTTTGAATAATTAGTTTTAAATTGTATTGATTAGTTAAGATTGTTATGTTGTTGCATTCATTTTAAATTATTTAAGGGCAATGCTATCATAAGATAAAGGAAGGATTTCATCAGCTTTCCTTGTCCCAAAAACAATCCGCTTCATCTTGCATCGAACCCAAGCCTTAAATAAAATTGAGTAGAAACCTAATTAGAACTAGGGACACCAACAAGTCAAGTCATATTCATGTTGAGACATATTATTAATTAATTATGTATTTATTCCTGGATATTGGTGTCTAAGGCTAAAGGTCCAATGGCAAGCGCCTTAAGTGGATCTGTGATTTTTAATTAGGACCCTACGAGAGCAGGGGGCCTCCAGCAATCCCACCTCTTACCTGGCCAGTTGAAAGGGTGACTACAGTCTTAGTTAGTGCCTTGTTAATTCATACTAACTTGAACTTCTAGGTTTAGGAGCCCTAGAAGCGAGATTTGTATTGAATGACCACTAGATCAGGTATCCCATACCAATACTCACAAACCTAACCAGATTTCACCATGGATCCCAACCTTGAGGTTTTGATAAGAACTATGACTGAGCAGTTCAAGCAATATTGTTCAAGTAAAGGAAAGAATAGGAACCCTTGAAGAGACCCGCATGACTCCTACTGAGCCACGATCTTATAGATTGGCACCCCTCCATCCTAGAGTCCAACGCCATGAACCTACTCTTGATCCACATCAAAGAAGGCCACACCATGATTATGATGACCAAGATGATAAAGCTCTTAGGAATATTCATCTAAATGCACCCACTTTTGACAAAAATTTAGATCCTAAGGTGTATATAGACCGGGAGAGTGACATGGATAAATATTTTGATTGGTACGAGATGTCGGAAGAGAGAAAATTAAAGTTTGCCAAACTTAGGTTGGTCCGACAGGCTAGATTGTATGGTAGAAATGCTGAGCGTATTTGTAGACAAAGAGGTACATGTCCATAGCCACATGGAGAGCCATGAAGATCAAACTTAGGAAAAAGTACCTATTCTTATCCAATGAGCAAAGGATCTTAGATCAATGGCAAAGATTGAGTCAAGGGAATAAAACTGTGTTAGAATATATTACCAAATTTGATTAATTTGTCATGAGGTGCAGTGTGGTTGAATCTGAAGATGTGACCTTGTCTAGGTTTAGAGCAGGTCTACATGAAGAATCCAAAGGGAATTGTTTCTGAGAGAAGTCCATGAACTAGACCAAGCCTACCAAATTACTAGGGACTGTGAGAGATTTCATAGGGGACCCTTTGTCTATCAACCTGAACCAAATAGGTTTCGCACCGCTAGAAATAGGCCAGGTCCGAGTCAGAGTCCATCCAACTGACCCAATCCCGCTACCCCACTAGCTCACAAGGATGACAAAGGTAAAAGCCTTGAAGTTCGTAGAGAGAGTAATGTTCATTATTTTAGGTGCCATAAGGTTGGCCACTATGCTAGTCAATGTCCCACCCGAGCATTATACATAGAGGAATTGGAAGAGGAAGCCCCTGTACCCATAGAAGATTATGAGGAAGAAGTATATGAGGCAAAAGTCAACTTAATTGATGAGTATGAGGGAGATGAAGAAATCATTGACTCATCTAAGATTTTGGAAGTTGTTAGATATATCTTAACCCAGACTAAGGAGCGAGAAGATTGGCGTAGGACCAACATCCGACAAACTTTTGTTAAGATAAGGAAAAAAGTCTGCAAGATCATTATAGATAATGAAAGTTGTGTCAATGCCATTTTCACCAGGAAAAAAGTCTGCAAGATCATTATAGATAATGAAAGTTGTGTCAATGCCATTTTCACCAGCGCTGTCAAGAACTTAGGTTTACCCTCTGTCCCTTATCCCAATCCATATAAGGTATTTAGATAGATTCGACCTCAATTCCCATCAAGCTTAGATGCCAAGTTACAATCCAGGTCCAGTCATACCAAGAGAAGGTTTGGTGTGATGTTCTTCCTACGGGGGTTAGCAGTATCACCCTAGGCTGACCATGGTTGTATGATCATGATGCCATATTATATGGTCATTCTAATTCTTGTTCCTTCACCCATAATGGAAAGAATATTGTTATCAGTTCTTCACCACCCAAGGACAATGTTAAGAGAGGATCTAGTAACCCGAAGGACAAGAAACAGGGGATGAATTTGATCAGTGCTAAGGAATTAGAACATGAGCTTAATGAAGGTTCACCTATTTGGACGTTGTCCGCTAAGGAAGTCCAGGATAAGTCCCACAAGGAACAACCCCAGGAACTGATAAGGGTTTTGAAAGAATTTCAAGATGTGTCTAGAAGACCTACCTAATCACCTTTCACCTTTAAGGGACATTCAGCATGCCATAGATTTGGTCCTAGGAGACCGAACCTTCCACACTATAGGAAGAATCTTACTGAACATTCTGAGTTACAACGACAAGTTGGAGATCTCCTCCAAAAGGGATTCATTAGGGAAAGCCTGAGCCCATATACAGTACCTGCCCTCTTAACCCCCAAGAAAGATGGCACATGGAGAATGTGTGTAGATAGTCAAGCCATCAATAAGATAATAGTCAAGTATCGTTTCTCTATTCCTTGTTTGGATGACATGTTGGACATGATGGCTGGAGCCACTGTTTTCTCCAAAATTGATCTTAAGAGTGGCTATCATCAAGTATGAATTAGACCTAGGGATGAATGGAAAATGGCTTTCAAAACTAAGGATGGCTTGTATGAATGGTTAGTGATGCCTTTTGGTCTTTCCAATGCCCCTAGCACCTTCAAGAGGATCATGACCCAAGTCCTACAATCACTCATTGGAAAGTTTGTTGTAGTATACTTTGATGATATCCTGATATACAGTAGGACTAAGGAAGACCATTTAGACCATCTCCACCAAGTATGCCAAGCCCTTAGGAAAGATATCCTTTATGCCAACATGAAGAAATGTAGCTTCTTGACCAATCGAGTCATTTTTCTAGGTTTTGTCATTACCCCAGAAGGAATGTCTGTGGACCCAGAGAAGGTTAAGTCCATAGTTGAGTGGCCCGTACCCAAAAGTGTAAATGATGTACGTAGTTTCCATGGCCTTCTCACCTTCTATAGAAGATTTATTCGAGAATTCAATTCGGTTGTTGCACCCATTACCAACTGCATTAGGAAGGGAACCTTTGAATGGACCAAAGCCGCTGATAGATCCTTCCTAGAAATCAAAGAGAAAATGATCCAAGCACTCATTTTGAGATTACCTGACTTTTCAAAGGTATTTGAGGTTACTTGTGATGCCTCTGGAGTAGGAATTGAAGGAGCTTAAGTCAAGAAAATCATCTAGTGGCATTTTTCAGTGAGAAGTTGAATGAAGCAAGATTGAGATATTCAACTTATGATAAGAAATTATATGCAGTAGTTCAAGTTTTAAGGTATTGGAGACACTACCTATTATCGCAGAAGTTCATTCTTTATTCTGATCATGAAGCACTTTAGTTCCTTAATTCCCAAAAGAAACTGAATCCTAGGCACGACAAATGGGTAGAGTACATTCAAGCCTATACCTTTGTTTTGAGACACCGTGCTGGCATTAAAAATAGGGTTGTTGATGCATTGAGCTGTCATTCCATACTCTTGACCTCTGTAAGTACTAAAGTCTTGGGATTTGATCGATTAAAAGGGGAGTACAAAAATTGTCCTGACTTTGATAAAATTTTTGAATCTATTCGCCAAGGACCATCTAGTATATATAGTGACTATACCCTTCATGATGGATTCCTTTTCAAAAGGAATAAGTTGTGCATTCCCCGAACATCTATTAGAGAATTCTTAGTGTGGGAACTTCATGCTGGAGATTTAGCTACTCATTTTGGTAGAAACAAGACCGTTTTAGCTATGGAAGACCAATTCTTTTGGCCTGGTCTTAAAAGGAATGTAGCCCAAGTTGTGGCCCAATGTCAAACATGTGCTGTTGCCAAATAGCAAAAGCATAATACTATTCTATACACCCCTCTACCAGTCCTTAATTACCCATGGTAGGATCTTAGTATGGACTTTGTATTAGGGTTACCAAGGACCACAAGGAAACATGATTCTATCTATGTTATGGTTGATCGATTCTCTAAGATGGCATACTTCATACCGTGCTCTCAAACTTATGATTCTTCAAGAATGGATAAGCTTTTTCTAAATGAAATGGTTAGGCTATGTGATTTATCCAAAACCATTGTGTCATATAGAGATGTTAGGTTCATTAGCTATTTTTAGAAGACCCTTTGGCATATGCTAGGAACCAAACTCAAATTCTCTACCGCCTACCATCCTCAAATGATGGCCAGACTGAAGTTGTCAATCAAAGTCTAGGAAACCTGTTAAGATGCCTAGTCGATGATAGTATGGAAAATTAGGATCTCTTGTTATCTCGTGCCAAATTTGCTTATAATAGCTCAATCAATAGGTCTATTAGGAAAAGTTCATTTGAGGTGGTCCATGGTTACAAACCTAGGAAGCCGAGAAACCTTATCCCTTTACCCACACATGCATGAGTTTCTGAGTCTGTTGAGTCATATGCATAGCATGTTAGGGATTTGCATAAAGAAATCATTAAGAAAATTAACTTGAGCAATGAAACTTATAAGCATATGGCTAATTCATGTAAGAGGATCAAAAAATTTTATGAAGGAGACTACGTGATGATTAGACTCAAACCTGAACGGCTCCCACCTGGAACCATGAAAGAATTACATGCCCGCGGTGTAGTCCCATTTAAAATCATAAAAAAAATTGGACCTAATGCATATATACTTGGGTTACCATCTGACTTAAATATCAGCTTGACCTTCAATGTTTCAGACTTAATAGAGTATAAGGAGCCAATGATGATATTTAGTGAGCCTTTCGGGCTTGAGCCTATTTTTGAGAGTGAGCCTATCCCTGAGTGTCCACCAGCCACTTTACCAGAGCAGCGAGACATGACTGAGCAAATTCTGGATGACAAGACTATCACTACCAGGAACAAAGACTACCAACGCTATCTGGTTTGTTGGCAAGGTCGACCAGAATCTGAGAACTCATGGATCACTCGAGAGGATCTGCAACAAATCGACCTAGACTTACTAGAGCATTACCAAAGTCAAATTGACTTATACTCGATAGGGTCAAGTTCTTTCCACCCTGGGAGAATTGGAGCAGACACCAACAATAGTCTTCAATCAAATTCTTTATGGATTAAATCATAAAGAAATTTAAACAAGATCAAAGGCCATTTGAATCGAAGTTACATGGAAGCCTCATGAATTGGAGCCGAATCGACTACATCCTTGAGAGCTGACTTGAGCACTGGAGCCGTCTCGACAAAAGAACCCTACTATCTCAACCTTGGAATAATTTAGCACTTCAACTACTTGGAGTAGTTCAGCACTTTAACTACTTTCAATAATTCAGTACTTCAACTTCTTGGAATAATTTGTAGTAACTTCCCAACTACCATGCCGAGTTGGACTGCCACATCACCAGGCATAGGTGGAGGCCACGCCAACATGGAAGACACCTCACATCCCTTCATTTTGGGTGGCCAAGTTCAAATTCAAAAAAAGAGAGTTGGCCGACCACTATTCTCTCCATGGATTAAGCATTGTTGCAACTCTCCACTCTCTTCATGGTTACAACCTCTCCATGTATCTTGCTTAAGTTACAACTTCCCTCATTTTCCTCCATGTAATTCAAAATTTCAAAAGCTTTGGGAGGTCTACAAATACCTCTCCAAACTCCCTTGTAATGATCTAATGAGTGAATGAAAATTTGAGTTCCTATCTTCTCCATTTGTGTGTTTGTAAATGACCTCCGTGAGGGAGAGAGTGTGAGGCTCAACCTATCTATTAAATAGCCATTATTCGACCAAAGCAGGCCATCCCTTCACTTATCCAAGAGGACAGCCCATCATCCATCCAAGGATGCCACCATTTCATCTTCCAAGGTCGCCATCTCCAACATCCAAGGATGCCATCCCTTTTCATCCAAGGCTACCATTCCTCTTCATTCAAGGACACCCTCTTCTTCATCCGAAGGAGCCATCCCTTCTTCATTCATGGGCGCAAATCTTCCACCCTCAAGCCATCATCCACCCAATCCAAAGATGCCAACAACTCTACTCTTGTTATTGACCTCTTCTATCCATTTTCCTTATCCACATCATGCCACTAATATCTTTCAATGCGGGATCTTCTATAATTTTCGAGTTAAAGAGAAGGTTTACCTTTATTTTCCAGAAATGGAGCCCAAGAGGGGGGGTGAATTGGATCTTTTAAAATTTAAAACAGTAATATGAAGGTCTAGTGGTGTTTGTGAGTAATAAATTCAATGCTCAAGATTAAATGCAGCAGAAAGTAGTAAATCAAATGTAATAAGGTAAGAGCAAGAGGGAAAGAAGGCAATCACACACAAACACAATATTTATAGTGGTTTAATGCAAACCAAGCACCTACATCCACTCTCCAAGCCATCCTTGGGAAATCCACTATAATCCAATCAAGATTACAGTCGACTTGTTTTTCAAAAGGCTCACAAGTCAAAACCTATGTTGGTTTTGTCACCTAGGCTTACCAACAACCTTTTACACTTATTTTGTCTTCGGGCTCACAAGTTAATCCTAGTTGGTTTTATCCCTTTGGCTCACCAACAAATCATAACAACCTTCTTTCAAGACACCCTTGAAAGCAAGGTCAAATCACAAGATAAAAACAGATATACAACTTTTAAAACTAAGACAAACTCTCTTTAAAAGTAGAATGGAAGCTTTGAAGCTCAAGTTGATGCTTTGTCTTGTCTCCTCCGTGAAATATCCTTCAAAACATTTCTTTTGGAATGATGTAAGGATGAGCTTGTAGGCTTTTTCAGGGAATCAAACTATAAAAGGCTCTTGATGTGAAGTTTTTTAGAGAATATTGGCTTTTTGGCTTTGAATGGACTTCAATACACTTCAATACCTTTAGAATGAAGTTGGTGGAGGTTAAATACAACAAGAAACTTCCAAAAAATGGTTTGTAACTATTGGAGCCTCGAATCTAGCCATTTGGAGCTTAAAAAGTAAGTTCTGCAAGTCAGAAAAATAGATCCGTTAGGGCTGTCAGGCTTCAAGTGTCGATACTTGGCTCATCAGGTGTCGACACTTGGACTTTCAAGTATTGACACTTGGACTTTCAAGTGTCGACACTTGGACTTTCAAGTGTCGACACTTGGACTTTCAAGTGTCGACACTTGATGCACAGGTATCGACACTTGACACAAAAACCCTCCATTGACAAAGTTCTGTATTTTCAAAAATCTCAGGCCTTGAGTCGATACTTGGAAATCTAAGTGTCGACACTTGAAATGCAGGTGTCAATACTTGAGTTCTAGGTGTCGACACTTGGCATGCCAAGGGTTTTTCTGCATGCCAAATGTTGAAGTGCCGATACTTGGCTTCCCAGGTGTCGACACTTGATACTGAAAAATTCACAATCAAGTGTAATTTGAGCCAAAAACACAAATATTGATTTTGAAATTTAAATGGAACATAAATAAATAACAATTGAACCTGTAAAAGCCCTTTTTCCATGAAGAGGATGTCCAGAATTATGAAAAATGCTCCGTGCCATGGCGTGCTATGATACATAAGCTTTTGAGATTTTGAGATGCTTTCTTCTTGAAAACTCATTGCTTGAAATACACATTAGTATACAATATGTACTCAATATTTTGTTATTCATCAAAATCACTGGGTGGAGTCAACAATCTCCCCCTTTTTGATGATGACAAAATCTTGAGTAAAACAGCATTAAGTTTTAAATTTCAACTATGATAATTCGTGAGTATGATTGTAAGTTCATATGAGCCATAATTTTCATAGTTAGGAAGAATCAATCTCCTTCTCAATTAGATATTTCTAATCAGAACAAATGATATGTTATACCAGGGTATCAAAGCAGATCAAATTTGAAAATTTACACAAACAAATTGGAAAAATTTCACAAACAATTTATGCCATGCTTATGCCATACTCCCATTCAATCTATACTATTACTCCCCCTTTTTGTCAATCATTAGAAAGGAGAATAACCTCCCCCTCAAAATGAGCATGGAGACAAAAAGATCCAAAGAGAGTATCAGAGTTAAAGAGAATAAATGTAACTAATCAAGAAATCAAAGTGTATCACAATTTTTAAACATCCAAACTGAAATATATATATATATATAATAAGTGGAGTTTTTAGTACAAAATTTGCTGACTCATCAGCAAAACTGAAACATACAAAATGTATCAGAGTCATACAACAATAAGAAACATACAAAGTAGCATGAAACATAAATAACATACAACAGAAGAGACATCTATGAGGCTAATCCTCATTAGATGGAATCTCAAAAGAGATAGGATCGGTAACCCTAGTCCTATGGGCTAGACTACCAGGAGTCTTCAGGATACCACGGCTCCTAGTCCTAATGGATGGCCCAAAACGAGGTGCAACTCTAGAGGCCCTAGAAGAAGGAGGGGGTAGAGTCTCAGTGGGGGTAACAAAGACTGGATCAGTGGCAGCTGGAGTGTCAGTAGCATCAGCTGGAGGAACATCAAGGGTCTGCAACTCTCGACCGACGACCTCATAACCATCAGCACCATCATCACTGTCGCTGCCGTCGTCAAGAACATCTGTAGCCCTGTCATCAGTGCGATCACCACCCTCTATAGTATCATCATGGTCATCCTGGTGGTCGTCGCCATCATCATCACCTGGAGGATCAGCAAGAGCAGCTGGAGGAAACAAGGATCTGATCAAACTCTCAATGCGTGCAAAACCAGCCTCCACAGTCTGACGAATCTTGGCATGCTCAGCAGCAGTGTGAGCTCTAAGGCTCTCAATCTCGATCTGAAGCGAGTCGTCCTAGCTCCTAGACTAATAAGCTTGCCTCTCACCTCTGCAAACTGCTCACGTGAATACTCCTCAAAGTGTATCTAGTAGATGCTGGAGGAGCTGCTGATGGTGTGGCAGAAGGCATCGCAGGCTCGGTCTCTGATGCATGTGCTATATGAATAGGAGAACCGACCGGCCCTGATGGCCCTGCCTCGACCTCATGTAACTCATCCTCCTCATCTGGCTCCTAGCCAGACTCTCTCCTGACCCATCTGCCACCAACCACTCTGTATCCCATCCTATGGAGCGACCTCTCATCAGAAACATCTGTGTATAAGATCTCCTCGGGGATCTCCCCCTCCAAGGATACTCCACACACACGGAATAGTCGGGTCAGTCCCATCCCATAGGGCAGACAATGACGACACTGGCTGGCCGCATCTCTCATCTGTATCAGCATCATGGAAGGAATGTCTACCTATGTCCTCTGTGTCAAGCAGACCATGAGCATAAGCTCTCTCTCTGTGATAAAATCAAAATGCCCTGTCTTCGACAGAAGAATCCGGGCCATGATGTGATGAAGGAGCCGCATCTCCATCGATAGCTGGTTCACGGTGACTACTGTTACACCGCTAACATCCTCTCGCTCCAAAATACAACGGAATGCGGCCTCCCTATCATCTACAAAGAAAATGCTAATCCCTCGGTGTGGTATCTCCCAAACTCTGCTCAAGAGCTCCTTTGTTAGTAGAATCTCCACACCTCGCATAGATGTCCTCCATGTCATACGCCAGCAATCCAATACTCCATAGAACTCACGTACCAGATGGGGGTAATACCTCTCCTGCATAGTGCAGAAGGGCACCAAACCCGCATCGGTAAGGGTCTGCTGGATCTGAAAATGCTGGCGGTCGAAAAACTCTAAGTCCCCTCGTCGACTTGAAGCAACAGCCTTCCCTGCCATCCTCTCCGCAGGGAAACCAGGTGCAACTGAACTGCTCGACTCACCAGTGTCATGCCTAGCCTTTGTTCTCCTCTCTGTCCTCTGACTCGGTCTCCTAACTGCTAGTCTCTTTCTAGGATCCATGTCAAACCAGCTGGATAGGAAGGAAAAGAGGATAGATTCAATCAAACTTAGAGCTATGGGACTGGCTACAAGTTGAGCTAAGGAGAAATTCTTTTCTCAAGAGGTGCAAAGACAATTTTTTTTAAAACAATTTTGGGTTGTAAAATACTCTTCAAAAATTTAGGAAATCTACAAACAATTTGAAAGTGGGAATCTTACATGCTAGAAAATGTTTTTGGTTGTTAAAATATATTTGAACTTTTGTAAAAATACATTTTGTAAGGTCAAAATACCAAAACACATAGGATTTGGGCTTAAATCAATTAGGGTTTTAGCAAAATGGTGAAAATGTCGCAAAAAACATCATGACAAACTATGATAAATCAATAGAAATAAGTTTAGAACACTAGATTTTAGGTGAAAACCCAAATTTTTCTGGCCAAAATCAATCAAACAGTAGTTTTTCCCAAATTCGAATGGAATGAGCGTGAAAATGGCCAAAACCATGGGAAATTCAAGAGAAAAGCCATTAAACCACCATTCCTTCAAATGGAGTTTTAGAAAACCAATAAAACCCATGAAAATCCGATTGAAATCCCAAAAAATAGTAGGAAAAACCCTTTTTAGGTTGTACGGCTTCACGGTGACGAAGGGAAACCAACAATACGTGAAATAAAATGAAAATTAACGAGAAATTAAGAGAGGTAATATTTGATATGTGAAGGGGTAAATGGGAAGAGGAGGGATTTGGAGTGTAGGGGACCACTGTAGCTTGAGAGTGATGGGGGGGAAGTAAAAACAAAACCCTCGGTTGGTCATTTTAAAAACAGATTTCGTTTCGCAAGTGTCGACACTTAGTATTTGTCAAGTGTCGATACTTGGTCAGGTGTCGACACTTGACAAAATCCAAGTGTCGACACTTGGCCAAGAAAATCCCAAAAAAATCGAAAAATTTTCAAAAAATATTTAAAAGCTTTTGGGACTTAAAGCAAGTGTTTTTTTTTTTTTTTTGAGAAAAAATACCTTGGATAAGATGAAGTTTGTGAGAGTTCTATGAGAATGGGTCAAAGACACCTAACTCTCTTCTAATCAGACAGAACCTTTATTCACTCAATGGTTTGGTAAACACATCAGCTAATTGAACATCAGTATACACAAATTCAAGAATAACATTAGAGTTTTGTACATGATCTCTTATGAAATGATGTTTTATTTTAATATGTTTACTTCTTGAATGTTGCACAGGATTCTTAGTTAGATTGATTGCACTAGTATTGTCACATCTTTTGGGTGTCTTAGTTAGTTTAATACCAAAATCTTCGAGTTGTTGTTTGATCCAAAGGATTTGAGCACAACAGCTTCTAGCTGCTATATATTTGGCTTCCACCGTAGATAGAGCAACTGAATTCTGTTTCTTGCTACTCCAAGAGATCAAATTTACTCTAAGAAACTGACAGGTTCCACTAGTACTTTTACAATCAAGTTTACACCCAGCAAAGTCAGCATCAGAATAAGCAATCAATTCAAATGAAGAATCTTTAGAGTACCACAAACCAATTTCAATTATGCCAGATAGATATCTAAGTATGCATTTAACAGCCAAAAGATGAGACTCTTTAGGATTAGACTGATATCTAGCACACATACAAACGCTAAACATGATATCTGGTCTACTGGCAGTAAGATATAGCAGTGAACCGATCATGCCACGATATAATTTTTGGTCAATAGATTTACCTGATCATCCTTGTCAAGTCTACAAGTAGAGCTTATAGGGGTACCTAAAGGCTTGGTGTTCTCCATCCCAAACTTCTTGAGTATTTCTTTTGTGTACTTCGCTTGGTTGATGAAGATCCCCTCTTTGGTTTGTTTTATTTAGAGTCTGAGGAAGAAATTTAGTTCTCCCATCATGCTCATCTCGAACTCATCCTGCATTAGCTTTGCAAATTCTTGACAAAGAGATTCGTTAGTAACATCAAATATGATATCATCTACATAGATTTGTACTACTAAAAGATCATCATTCTTTTTCTTCAAAAACAAAGTTTTGTCTACATTACCTCTAGTAAAATCATTTTTGAGTAAAAAAGAACTTAAACGATCATACCAAGCTCTAGGAGCTTGTTTCAAACCATACAAAGCTTTATAAAATTTGTAAACATGATTTGAAAATTCAGAATTTTCAAAACCAGGAGGTTGTTCAACATAAACTTCTTTTTCAATAAGACCATTTAAAAAGGCACTTTTAACATCCATTTGAAATAATTTAAAATTCATAAAGTAAGCAAAAGCCAACAATAGCCTAATTTCTTCAAGTCTAGCCATAGGAGCAAAGGTTTCATCAAAATTTATCCCTTCCTCCTGATTGTATCCTTAGGTAACTAGTCTAGCCTTATTTCTAGTAACAACACCATTTTCATCAAGTTTATTTCGAAAAACCCATTTTGTGCCAATAATTGAAGTATTTGAAGGCCTATCTACTAATGTCCAAACATTGTTTCTTTTGAATTGGTTAAGTTCATCTTGCATAGCATTTATCCAATTACTATCACATTCAGCTTCCTCAATAGTTTAAGGTTCAATTTGAGAAACAAAAGCTAAATAATCACAGATATTTCTAAGGGATGATCGAGTACTTATACCTTTAGATGGATCACCAATAATTAGTTCTTTTGGGAGTCCATGAGCATACTTCCATTCTTTTGATAGTAGATCAACTGTAGATGTGTTTTAATTACCTTGTGCTTGATCTCTTTTAGTGTTTTGATCATCTTCATGTTCCTTGGTAGACTCTTCGTTGTTGTTTATAATTTCAGTTTTCTTGGTACCTATTTCATCAGAAAGCACATCTTCTTTTCTTGAAGATTTTTGGTCAGAAGTATTCTTCTGTTGAAGACCTTGTATGCTTTACTAGATGTGGAGTAGCCTAGAAAGACTCCCTCATCTAATTTGGCATCAAATTTACTCAAATTATCCTTACCATTGTTTAAAATGAAACAACGTCATCCAAAAACACGAAAATAATGAATTAAGGGTTTTCTACCCTTCCAAAGCTCATAAGGTGTTTTCTTTAAAATCGATCGGATCAAAACTCGATTTAAAACATAGCATGCAGTATTTATGGCTTCCGCCCAAAAATATCTAGGTAAATCATTTTCACAAAGCATGGTGCGTGCCATTTCTTCAAGAGTTATATTTTTCCTTTCTACCATCCTATTTTGTTGAGGTATCCTAGGTGCAGAAAAATTATGATGAATACCATTTTCAATACAGAATTTATCAAAATCAGCATTTTCAAATTCGATTCCATGATCACTTCTCAAAGATATGATTGAAACACCTTTTTCATTTGAAACTCATTAATGAAATCTAATAAATTCAGAAAATGTTTCATCTTTATATGCTAAAAATATGACCCATGTAAATCGTGAGAAATCATCTACAATAACTAGACCGTACGTCTTACCTCCCAAACTAGATATTCTAGTTGGCCCAAAGAGGTCCATGTGAAGCAACTCTAAGGGTCTAGATGTAGAGATTACTCCTTTTGGTTTGAAAGAGGATTTGGTTTGTTTTCCAAGTTGACATACACTGCAAATCTTGTCTTTTTCAAAACTGAGTTTAGGCAAATCCTTTATCAAATTCTTTTTGCTAAGTTTTGAAATCAAATGCATACTAGCATGTCTTAGTCTACGATGCCAAAGCCAACTAGTTTCATTGATCTTGGCTTCCATTACCACTAGGCATTGACCATTTTGAATCGGAAGATCATCAAGATCAACCAAATAAATATTTTCATGCCTATGACCAATGAACTTGATTCCATTGTCATCTAAACTAGAAACAATGCACATAGAAGATTCAAAAATAATTTTAAAATCCTTGTCGCAAAACTGACTAATACTAAGCAAGTTATGTTTCAAACCATCAACATATAGACTTTACCAATACCAATAATTTTGCCCTTTCCATTATCACCAAAAGTCACATTACCACCATGTTGATATTCGAGCGATGAGAACTGCTCCACATCTCTTATCATATGCCTTGAGCAACTGCTATCAAGGTACCACATTCTTTTCTTGTTGGTTTCAAGGCATACCTGCAATAAAGATCAAGTGGAGACTTTAGATACCCAAGTCATCTTGGGTCCTTTTAGGTTAGTGGCATTGGTTCCTTTTGGAACCCAAACTTTCTTAATATTACTCAATCTTCTTTTGTTGCATATATAAGATTTATGCCCTTTAGTACCACATGCATAACAAGTAATGGATGAAGATGCAGGCACAAAAAAATTTTTGAAAAGTTTTTGTTTCGTATGAGTTCTAAACCCTAAACCTGCTCTATCAAAAATAGCTCTTTAATTGTTCAAAAGCAAATTTAATTTTTCAGAACTATAAGTAAATTTATCTACAAAAGGTTTTAATTTTTTAATTTCTTCCTTATATATTTTATTTTCATCCAAAATTTCTTTGCTTTATTTTGAAAGATTTTTCTTTTCAAGAACTGAAATCTTATCATTTAATTTTCTATTTTAAAGAAGAAGGCATTCATTTTCATTTGAAAGATTATCATTTGTTTTGGCTAAATCCAAATTTTGCTTTTTCAAATCTTTATGTTTTGACTTTAGTTTTTGAAATTCTATGACTAATTCATCAAAAACTTTATGAAGTTCATCAAATATAAATTCATTTTCAGTTTCAGAATATACCTCATCATGATCTGCCATCAGACAGAAGTTTGCCACCTCCTGCTATTCTTCCTCAGAACTGGAGTCCTCACTGTCACTCTAGGTTGCCATCATGGCTTTCTTTCTTAACTTTCTTCTGCTTTTCTTGAGCAAGGGGCAGTCCACCTTAAAATGACCGGGTTTCTTGCATTCAAAACAAGCGAGCTGCTCGTTCTCCTTCTCCTTGTCTTTCTCTTTACTTGGCTCACCTTTCAGAGGTTTTTTCTTGAAGTTGAATCTTTTCTTCCTCATAAATCTTCTGAATTTTCTTGCCATTAGAGCTGTCTCATCTTCTTCATCATCTTCTTCGGAGTCATCACTTGATTCTTCTCTAGTAATAGATTTGAAAGCGATCACTTTCTTCTTTTGTCGACTTCCACATTCTTTTGCTTGAGGGAGAGCTCATAGGTCATCAGTGAGCCCAATAATTGTTCAAGTGGAAGAGTGTTGACATCCTTGGCTTCTTCAATTACCGTTATCTTTGCATCCCAAAAAGCCAGTAGAGACCTGAGAAGTTTGTTTACAAGTTCACCATTAGAAATAATTTTTTCTAGGCTTCTCATGCCATTCACAATATTTGTGAACCCAGTATACATCTCACTAATAGACTTAGTAGGTTCCATTTTAAACATTTCATACGTATGAATAAGCATGTTAACCTTGGTTGTTTTCACTTGGTGTGTACCCTCATGGGTAACCTCAAGTGTATCCCAAATCTCCTTGGTGAAGAGATAATTAGATATTCTATTAAATTCACTTGGGTCAAGAGAGCAAAATAACAAGTTCATAGCCTTAGCATTAAGCTCTATTTGCTTAATGTCATTCTCATCCCAATCATCTTCCATCTTTGGGGTAAGAATGCCATTAACCAACATAGTAGGCTGATGAGGACCTTTTACAATTGTCCTCCACAAATTATAATCAATAGCTTGAATAAAAATGCGCATGCATGTTTTTCAATATGTGTAATTTGTGTCATTGAAGAGTGGGGGATGATTTGAAGCTTGACCTTCAACTACACCCATTCCTATTGGGGCTGCCATGATCTTTCACTCAAGATCCTTGGACCTACAAGAGAGTTCTGGTGCTCTGATATCACTTGTTACCCAGAAATGGAGCCCAAGAGGGGGGGTAAATTGGGTCTTTTAAAATTTAAAACAGTAATGTGAAGATCTAGTGGTGTTTGTGAGTAATAAATTCAATGCTCAAGATTAAATGTAGCGGAAAGCAGTAAATCAAATGTAATAAGATAAGAGCAAGAGGGAAAGAAGGCAATCACACACAAACACAATATTTATAGTGGTTCAGTGCAAACCAAGCAACTACATCCACTCCCCAAGCCACCCTTAGGAAATCCACTATAATCCAATCAAGATTACAGCCGACTTGTTTTTCAAAAGGCTCACAAGTCAAAACGTATGTTTGTTTTGTCACCTAGGCTCACCAACAACCTTTTACACTTGTTTTGTCTTCGGGCTCACAAGTTAACCCTAGTTGATTTTATCCCTTGGCTCACCAACAAACCACAACAACCTTCTTTCAAGACACCCTTGAAAGCAAGGTCAAATCACAAGATAAAAACAGATATACAACTTTTAAAACTAAGACAAACTCTCTTCAAGAGTAGAATGGAAGCTTTGAAGCTCAAGTTGATGCTTTGTCTTGTCTTCTCCTTGGAATATCCTTCAAAATACTTCTTTTGGAATGATGTAAGGATGAGCTTGTAGGCTTTTTCAGGGAATCAAACTATAAAAGGCTCTTGATGTAAAGTTCTTGAAAGAATATTAGCTTTTTGGCTTTGAATGGACTTCAATACACTTCAATACCTTTAGAATGAAGTTGGTGGAGGTTAAATATAATAAGAAACTTTCAAAAAATGGTTTGTGACTATTGGAGCCTAGAATCTAGCCGTTTGGAGCTTGAAAAGCAAGTTCTGCAAGTTAAAAAAATAGATCCGTTAGGGCTGTCAGGCTTCAAGTGTCGACACTTGGCTCATCAGGTGTCGACACTTGGTAGTCAGGTGTCGACACTTGATTTCTAGGTGTCGATACTTGAACTTTCAAGTGTCGACACTTGATGCACAGGTATCGACACTTGACACAAAAACCCTCCAATGGCAAAGTTCTCTATTTTCAAAAATCTCAGGCCTTGAGTCGACACTTGGAAACCTAAGTGTCGACACTTGAAATGCAGGTGTCGACACTTGAGTTCTAGGTATCGACACTTGGCGTGCCAAGAATTTTTCTGCATGCCAAATGCTGAAGTGTCGACACTTGGCTTCCCAGGTGTCGACACTTGGCTTCCCAGGTGTCGACACTTGGCTTCCCAGGTGTCGACACTTGATACTGAAAAATTCACAATCAAGTGTAATTTGAGCCAAAAACACATATTGATTTTGAAATTTAAATGAAACATAAATAAATAACAATTAAACATATAAAAGCCCTTTTTCCATGAAGAGGATGTCCAGAATTATGAAAAATGCTTCATGCCATGGCGTGCCATGATACATAAGCTTTTGAGATTTTGAGGTGCTTTCTTCCTGAAAACTCATAGCTTGAAATATACATTAGTATACAATATGCACTCAATGTTTTGTTATTCATCAAAATCACAGGGTGGAGCCAACAACCTTGCTTCAAAACTAGCTACGGAAAGAGTCTTCATCCAAGGAGTGATAGTCTTCAAGTTCATTCGCAACTCCATAGCATGCTGAAATTAATCCACCACCAAAGGAGTGAGAGCTCATCATTGGTAAGTGAACCCTTTCAAGACTCTTAGGTTTGATCATTTGAAGGTTTATGTCCTAGTTAGAATGGTTTCTTAACCATTAGGTCCTTTCTTTCTTTGATTAAATGAAACTACATTACGGGTAAGTTTAATTTTCATTAAGTAGTCTTATCATTTTGTTTACTTTGGCCCTATCTTATGCATGAATCTTGTTAATGTAAGTAGGTGTCATTGCTCAATTAAAATTACTAAGATGTTGTTGACTCTGATCTTGATTTGATGATTAACAAAATATTTAAGTATATATGAGTACTAATTATATTTTTAAGTATGCTTATCAGATCTTAGTACTCATCCATGTTGAATGAAAAAATACATATTTTTAGTTAAAAAAAGTCCTTAAATTAATGGAACATCAAGTATATGGACTTTGAAATTTATAAGGAAGAACTGGAAAAGGCTAAGAATCAATTTTGGACAAGTTTCAGCACTGGACAAGCTAAGTGTCGACTTATGGATTCAAGTGTTGACACTTCTGAAGAATGGCATGCAGAACTTTAGCTGGCATGCCAAGTGTCGACCTTAGTATTGACTCACTGTTTCAAGTGTCGACCTAAGTGTCAACTCATTGTTCAAGTGTCGACTCACTATTTCAAGTGTCGACTCATAGATCGACTCAAGGCCTGCAGAAGACAACGAGCAGATTTTAGAGGTTTGGTCAAGTGTCGACTCAAAGTATCAACTCATCAGATAAAGTATCGGCTCACCAGTGCAGAGCAGAAGACTTCAGAAGATATTTTTGGTCAAGTGTCGACTCACTATTCTAAGTATCGACTCAAGGTGTCGACTCATGAAGGTCAAGTGTTGACACTTGCTATAACGGCTAGTTTTGCTGAAGCACAGAACTTTTCCAGATTATGTCTAATGACCATATTTTCTTCTCCATCGATCATCAACAATTATTTGAGGATTGGAGAGGTATATAAACTACACAAATCAAATGGAGAAGCAATCCTTTGGTGAGATTATTGAATATCCTTCAAAGATTCAAGAGTTGAGTGGTTCAAGCTTTCAAGCCTCCAAAAATAAGAGAAAGCATCCAAGCTCACATCATCAAGTTGCAATCAAAGGCTTCAACAACTTGAAGACAAGATCTTCATCAATATTCAAAGAGCTTCAAAGAGATATTTACTTTTATTAGAAAGATTTATTGTATTCTTTACTTTCATTCTTACATTATTGTATCAAGATTTTTGGTGAGCTTTAGAAAACCAAGAGATTGTTGGTTAGCCTTTATGTAAAATCAACATATGTTGTTGGTGATTTGGTAAAACCAACATAGGTTGTTGGTAAGCCCGTAAAACCAACAAGATTTTTCGTTAGCCATGAAAATCAAGAGATTGTTGGTTAGCCAAAGTTAGAAAACCAACAAGGGTTTTGACTTGTGAGCTTGGTGAAAACAAGTTGGGTTTGATTAGTGAGCCCAAAAAACTAATCAATTGTAATCATGGTGATTATAGTAAATTTTTAAAAGAAACTTGGAGAGTGGATGTACGTGCCTTGGAGTGCACCGAACCACTATAAATTTGTTGTATTTATGTGATTGTTTTCTTTGTGCATTTAGTTTATTAATTCTGTTGCATATTATTTTGAAGCACACAAACACTTTAGCAAAACACAAGCACTTAATTGTAATTAGCACATACTTGTTTAGTTCATTATAAATCATTGCAAATAGTTTTATAAAATCTAATTCACCCCCCCTCTTGGATTGCTTCATCGCTAGGTAACAATTGGTATCAGAGCCTGGAACCCAAAATCGTTGGTATCTGAACTTGGTGCTTCGCAAAGAATCCAATGGTTTTAAGTTAAAAGATCATGGTAGCCCTAGAAGGTGCTTGTTTTACTATAGGACATGCAACTAATAGACCACCATTTTTCAATGGCACTAATTATATTTTTTGGAAAACTTGCATGCGCATCTATATTCAATCTAGTAGTTATTATCTTTAGAAAGTTATAGTTAATGGTCCTCATATTCCTTCCATTTTGGTTAATGGCATTTCCATTCCAAAGCTCGAGGAGAATTGGAATGAATATGATGTTAAGGAATCTAAAATTAATGCTAAAGCAATGAACTTGCTTTATTATGCATTAGACTCTAATGAATTCAATAGGATCTCCACATGCATATTGGCAAAGGAGATATGGGACATACTTGAAATTACTCAAGAGGGTACTCTTCAAGTGAAAAGTACTAAAATTAATAGTTTGTTCATTCTTTGAAAATGTTTAAAATACTACATTATGAATCTATATCTATTATGTATACTAGATTTATGACTATTATTAATGAATTAAAAAATCTTGGCAAAGTCTATACTAATGCTGATTTAGTTAATAAAATTCTTAGGTCTTTATCAATATCATGGGATTCGAAGGTAACGGAGATCCAAGAAGCAAAAAATCTAAATACCCTACCTTAGGAGGAGCTTATTGGTTCACTCATGACCCATGAGTTGAATTTATGGCACAAAGAAGTAGTTGCTGATCAAGAGAAGAAAAAGATAATAGCCCTCAAGGCCAAAAAGAAATTCAAGACAATGATGGCAACTAGGAGCGATAGCAAAGATTCTAGTTCGGATGAAGAACAAGAAATCGTCAATCTTTGCTTCATGGCAAATGAGGAAGAGGTATATTCTGAAAATGAATATGATTTCACCTTTAATGAGCTACATGATGCATTTAATGATCTTGTGCATGAATACAAAGTATTAAAAAATGAGCACAAGAAATTAAAAAGAAATGTAGATTCTTTTTCTCTTGAGAACACCAATCTTGTCAATAAAAACCATGATTTAAATGTAAAGATTGATGTTTTAGAAATTGATAAGAATAATCTTTCTAAAGAAAAAAAAAATTTAAAAAAGAAAATTTTGATTTGAAAGAGTTATGCAATAAGTTTTCAAATAAGAAAATTGCTTTATTAAATAAAATAGAAATTCTAAGAAGATCCAAGATTTTTGTATCAAATGATGAGCTTTTAAAGAAAAACAAAATAAAAAACAAGAATTTTTTTGTTGCTACTTCTTTCAATATTACATGCTTTAATTATGAAAAATTTGGAATTAATGCATATCCTTGTAGATTAAGAAAAATCTGGATTTCAAAAGGAACCCTATTCACTAACCCTAAAGGATCCAAGAAAACTTGGATACCAAAATTATCTACTTAATTTGTTTTGTAAGGATATCTTGCAGCCCAAAAAGAAGAAAGAAAATTTTTGAAAAATGGCTATACAAGACAACTTAAAGAAGTGGACCTACTACATTTTAGACTAAATGATAAAGGAAGGACTATAAATATTGGTAAATTCTGAACATTTCTGTTGTGGGATGCAATGCTGATACCAAACATGATGTGAGACTACCAACTAGGATGATATGCAGGTGATTTTCTTTTTTTATAGTTTTTATATTTTAGGGGATTGATTGATTCTCGAAATGAAGCTAAGAGTAGACCTAGGGATTTGAGTAATAACAAGAGACTTTAGCCTGTAGATATAGCCCCTAAAAGTGATAAAAAAAGGATCTCTGGATTGAGAAACCTTGATAGGACTTAGCTTTAAAACAATACCAACTTAGGAGACTAGGGAGTGCAAACCTTAAAGATTCAGATGTGCCCGATGCCGAGTTCGCTCACACTCGTGGATGCGGCCTGGAAGATCAAGCCTTCGACCTTACAGATTCATCGACTTTTCGTCTGATGGTCCCGAAGGCAAAAAAGATCGACTCCTCTATCCATGGCACCAGGAGGACCTGTGAGCAACGAAGTGAAGGGGTTAGAAAATAGCAAGAAGAGGGTATAAGAAAGTAAGAAGTGATGGAAAAAAGAGTTGAGGATGGTGGTCAAGAAGGGCTCTTCTCTTTGGGCATCCAGGTTGATCTTCCAGGGGTGTCCAAGCTTGAAGATGGATTTGTGTCTTGCAAAGGAAGAAGGTAACTCAGGGCCTCTCAACCCTCGATGTCCCGAAGGACAAAGGCACTCTCTCAAAGAGTTCCTAGTGTAAGAAGACAAGGGCTAAAGGAAGAAAAAACTTCTCAAATTTTCATTTCATCAAAACTTAATTTACAAGAGGGTTAGGACCCTTTTATAGGCTCCTAAGTCTCACTTGAATTCAAATGAAAAAAGGGGTTACACATCTTCATCAAGGGGTGCCTAAAATTTGAATTTGAGCTCTTGAAATCCTCTTTTGGCCGGTCTTGATTTGGTGGAAAGCTTGATTCGGGGAGGTTGTCCCCATTCAAATTTTGAAACTCCTTTCATGAGTCTTTGGCTGACCATGAGCTTGATCTTGGTAGCTTGATTTGGAGAGTTTTGTATGGACTTGTCTTCAAGAATCAAGGGATGCCTTTTGACTTTAGAATTTTTTCCTTGGCCGACCATGCTTCTTTGGAGAGAGGCTTGATGTGTGGAGTGAGGTGGGGAGGTTGTTGGCTTGGATCAAGGGGAGAGTTAATGGGGCGTCCAACATGCATTGACTTTGACATTTCTATCTTGTCTTGGCGGCCCAAGTGGCTTGGTGATGTGGTGCTTCATCATGCTATGTGGTACTGATGAGGTGGCGCTCCATGAGCTGAAGTGGTGCTCTTACTTGGCATGGAGAGAGGGCTTGACCTATCCATAATTGGGCTTGACTTGAATACCCACTTATGGACCCAACTTCAAACAAGCTTAAGCCCAACTTCAAGTTGACTTGAGCTTGTGAACCAGTTCAGTTAATTACAGGATCCATTGACCCTAACTTGACCAAATTGGCCAAGATACATGACTAAAATAAAAATTGAAACCAATTACATGACTTAAAAGTAAATTGCTCAGGCTTGAAGCCTTATTATAGGACCTAATAGATTAAAACCCTAATCAGAGATCCACAGAGGGTTGAGAAGCCTTTGTCTAATCTTGGTGCCCACACCAATTCTCCCGGGATGGGAGGAACTCGACCCTGTCGAGTAAGGATTGATTTGGATTTGATATTTCTCAAGAAGGTTGGGGTTGAGGTGCTGCAAGTCCTCTCGAGTAATCTACGAATCATCGGACTCCGGCCAGCCTAGCCATCGGACCAAGTAACGCTGATAGCCTTTGCCCTGGGTGGTGATAGCTTGATCATCCAGGACATGCTTTATCCGTTCTCCTCTCTCAGGTAAAATTGGAGGTGGACACTCTAGGTCGGGTTCACTCTCGAAAGATAGGTCAGGCCCAAATGGCTCACTGGGTATGGTTGCTATTTCCGTATACTCGACTAAGTCTGAGATATTAAAAATCGAGCTAATACCAAAATCCGGGGTAGCTCAAGAACATAGGCATTAGGGCCAACTCTCCTTATCATCTTAAAGGGGCTAGCTCCATGAGCATGATGTTTCTTAATGGTTCCTGGTGAAAACCGTTCAGGCCTAAGCCAATCATTATAGAATCCCTTATTTCAAATTCTTTGGCTCGCTTTCGGGAATCGACCAAATTATTTTAAAATTAGTGCTTAATACAGAACTCTAACAAGATGCAAAGTGCATATTCAACTATGTATTCCTATTGAGAGAAATTTTATTGGACTCTCTGGGCCTAAACCTAACGACTATAGACTCTCTATGTTTGACCCTGGTTTGGCATGCACATGAAAATTTACAATGGATCCCTAGCAAATGCCATAAGGTCTTCCAAAAGTAAGTCGCAACCCTAACATACTCACAGCACTGGTGTAACTGAACAATCTCAACAAAGTATAATTTGAAAGTTTGGGGAACATTGGAAGCCTTAGGGTACAATAAGATATAAAAATCGGAGTCTTAGGATAATCCATTGGAAGAGTGAAACAAACCTTGTACTCGGGATGACCTTAAGATTTAAACATTGATCTATGGGTGACATAAGGTCAAATTGAAGAATGGAGAATTTGGTCATTGCAAGTGCAGGTTTTTCAAGAAAGGAAGACTTAGTCAGTTCCAGAAAAAGGTCATCAACTAGGGTTAACGAAATGAACTCTTTTCAAGGGAACTGAATGAGGTCTCGGGTTGAGGCTAAAGGAGTGGGCTCTTCCTGAGGGCATTGACTTACAGGAACCAAGTCCTCACTAATTTCTTATTGTTCTGATACTTCAGGACTATGCTCTATAATCTTATCTTCTCCAAGGGTTTTCTCAGGTAAGGTACTAAAGTTATCCTCTTCAAAGTCTTCCCCTCCGTATGCATCTACTAAACTCAGGTCAGCCTCATATACTTCTATAATGGTTTCTAATTCTTCCTCCTTTAATTGTTCTTTCAGTATGGCTTTATTCTGGTCAACTAATCCTGGGTCGGCCATACCTAATTCCTTCTCAATGTCATCTTTCTAGGTTGGAGGTGATACAGATGAGGGTTGACAAACAAAAGTCTTGTTCACACTAGGTGTCGAACCAATAGGTATTTGACTCAAGCTGGTAGAGGTCGGATTTTAGTTCAAAGTACTTGATCTGTCATGCCACAAGGACCTCTCATTGTTTTGGGCTACTCGGTAGGCTTGCTCCAAACTATAAATATCATGTTTAAACAATTCTCTCCAGATATCTTTCCTCAAACCTTCTTCAAACCGGCTTAGGATATCATATGGATCCTTATTCACAACATAGTGCATTAGGTGCTCGAATCTATCAATATAATTACTGACTAATCCATTACCTTTGGTCAACCTCTCTAAGTGCTCTAGGAGATTTTGTTGGTAGGATGCTGGGATATATCTTTCATGAAGCTTGCTCTTCATTTCTTTCCAGGTCCTAATGGGTTCGTGTCTCTCATACGCCACCTTCCCTGAACATTGTGCCAATAAGACTTGGCTTGACCCCATAGATGCACTCAGGCAAACCTAACCTTTCCATCCTCAAACATTTCATTCCACTTAAAATAATCATCCATATCTTCCTCCCAGGCAATGTAAACCCGAGGATCAAAATTGCCTTGAAATGAGGGAGCTTTTGTCCAAATGTTCCTAATGGGTCTTTCCTCTGATTCAACCAAGTATGGGTATGGGCTTCTAGGGCTAGACTCAGAGGCAAGATCATGATAATAGGCTCTTCGATCAAGGGAATTGGGCCTAAAGGATTTGAATTTAGCATGGGCCTTGCGAGTAGAAGCCCGTGCCTTTGCTTGGGCCATCTTTTGGTCCAATTAGGCCAGTTGTTCATTAAGGGCCCGCAAGTGGGCTTCAAGGTTTGACCCCATGACTACACTAGGCTGGATAAGGACTGATGGGCTAATGGACATCTAATCTAGGCTAGACATGCAACACACAATGGAGGGTACTACGATTTGCTATACCTATGAATTTAAACAGAATGGGTTAACTTAGACTACACACAGCACAATAACTAGCCCTTTCACCAGCCAAGTAAGAGGTGGGAGTGTGGGAGGCCCCCCTTGCTTTTGCAAGGACCCAATTAAGGAACCACAACACCACTTAGGTCGTTTGATACTAGACCTCTTTCCTTAGACACCAGCTTCCCAATACTAATTGCAGGGTTGTATGCACCAGTCTTCCCACAATGGTTAAACCCGACTCATTGATGTCCCTAAGCTATTAGGTTGCTAATTGGTTTTAAGTTAGGCTTAGGTTCAAAATGCAAGTTAGTGGTTTTCGGGCCAAGGAAAGGTAATGACCTCCTTCCCTTATATTGTGATATTATCGCCATTAAATCAATTATGTAGATGATGGCATATACATAAAACCTAATGAAATGTATTTAAGTTCCTTTTTTTTGTGTTTTGATGTATATTAGCAGAAATATAAGATGCTGAAATTAAATAATATAAACCTAAAGTGCAAAATTAGACTATGTAGAAATGAAAGTATGATGAAATGAACTTGCTAGAAATTCAGAGCAAAATTGTTCTCAGATAGTAATCAGGTGTAGAAAATCTACAAACCGAAATAAAATCTAAAAAATTTTGAAACATACTATCAATTATGTGGATTCCAGTAAAATAAAAATTAGCAAATTCGGAGATTCTAGTAGGAAGAAACAACTAAAACAACAGACTATGTACTGGATTGGAAAATGCAGAAATTTAAAGATGCTAAAATCTAATAATACAAAACTTTCTTTAAGATCTAAGATACCTATCTCATTGTTTTCTTCTTTAAGGGTCAATCACAGTGGCACCCCTACATGCCATAGAAAATCTCCTTTAAATGGGATGTGAGGGTCTTGCAGCCCTACTTTTTTCTATGACCAGACGGCCATGGTGAAGCACCCGATCCGAGCACTTAAGAAGAAACTAAGTCCTAACCATGCTCTGATACCAAACATGATGCGGGATGAAGCTCTGATACCAAACATGATGCAGGACTACCAACTAGGATGATATGCAGGTGATTTTCTTTTGTTGTAGTTTTTATATTTTAGGGGATTGATTGATTCCCGAAATGAAGCTAAGAGTAGACCTAGGGATTTGAGTAATAAAAAGAGACTTTAGCCTACAGATATAGCCCCTAAAAGTGATAAGAAAAGGATCCCGAGATTGAGAAACCCTGATAGGACTTAGCTTTAAGACAATACCAACTTAGAAGACTAGGGAGTGCAAACCTTGAAGATTTAGACGCGCCCAATGCTGAGTTCGCTCACACTCATGGATGCGGCCTGGAAGATCAAGCCTTTGACCCTACGGATTCGCCGGCTTTTCATCCAATGGTCTCGAATGCAAGGAAAACCGACTCCTCTGTTTGTGGCACCAGGAGGATCTACGAGCAACCAAGTAAAGGGGTTAGAAAACAGCAAGAAGAGGGTATAAGAAAGTAAGAAGAGATGGGGAAAAGAGTTGATAATTGTGGTTAAGAAGGGCTCTTCTCGTTGGGCATCTAGGTGGATCTTCCAAGGGTGTCCATCTTGAAGATGGATTGGTGGCTTGTGAAGGAAGAAGGTAACTCAGGGCCTCTCACCCCTCGATGTCCCGAAGGACAAAGGCACTCTCTCATAGAGTTCCTAGTGTAAGAAGATGGATTGGTGGCTTACTCTGATACTCATTTTCCTTGTTTTCAAATCTAATCCTTTGAGGAGAGTTACATTTAATTGGTATTAAAATTTATTTCATTTATAATTTTTTTAAAAAAAATAAGGAAACAAAATTATTTCTTACATGTGCTTATCATTTTATGGTATCATGTTTAATTAGTATCATATTTGGTATCATGATTAATTAATTTCATGCATTGATTTTGATGATCTCTTGCTATCCTCTCCACTTCATCCCCACTTTGTATTGTCTTTCATCCTTTTCATGATGACAAAAAGGGAAAAAAATATTAATTATGAAAATAAGAAAGATATGATAAACATGTAACATGATAAATTATATGAGAAATGAAAGAAAGTACAAAAAGAAAAAAAAGTAAGCAAAATGTTTTAATCTTAAGGAAAGAATTAATAAGAGAAAGAAAATTTAAAAATTTTGTATATTTTGAAAAATATATTTTAAATATTTTGAAGAATTTTGAAAATATTTTTAGATCATATTTTGAGAGGGAGCTTGATGCTTATTGATTTTGAGCTTACATGTTTATACTATTATTAATCTTTTAAGCTTACCCTATTCATATACTTAAAGGTTTAGTCATCATCAAAAAGGAAAAGATTGTTGACTCTGATCTTGATTTTGATGATTGATAAAATGTTTAAGTATATATGAGTACTAATTATATTTTTAAGTATATTTATCAGATCTTAGTACTCATCCATATTAAATGAAGAAATATATATTTTTAGTTGAAGAAAGTCTTTAAATTAATGGAAAATCAAGTATATAGACTTTGGAATTTATAAGGAAGAACTTGAGGAGGCTAAGAATCAATTTTGGATAAGTTTCAGTATTGGACAAGCCAAGTATCGACTCATGGATTCAAGTGTCGACACTTCTGAAGAATGGCATGCAGAACTTCAACTGGTACACCAAGTGTCAACCTAGTATCGACTCACTGTTCAAGTGTCGACCTAAGTGTCGACTTACTATTTTAAGTGTCGATTCATAGATCGACTCAAGGCTTGAGACTATACAGAAGATAGAACGAGCGGATTTCAGAGGTTTGGTCAAGTGTCCACTCACTATTCCAAGTATCGACTTAAAGAATCGACTCATTAAATGAAGTGTCACCTCACCAGTACAGAGTAGAAGACTTCAGAAGATATTTTCAGTCAAGTGTCAACTCCATGTTCCAAGTGTCAACTTAAGGTATCGACTCATGAAGTCAAGTATCAATACTTGCTATAACGGCTAGTTTTTCTGAAGCATAGATCTTTTCCAGATTGTGTCTAACGGCCATATTTTCTTCTTCAACGGTCATCAATGGTTATTTGAGGATTGGAGAGGTATATAAACTATACAAATCAAATAGAGAAGCAATCCTTTGGTGAGATTATTGAATATCCTTCAAGGATTCAAGAGTTGAGTGGTTCAAGCCTTCAAGCTTCCAAGATAAGAGAGTGCATCCAAGCTCACATCATCAAGCTGCAATCAAAGGCTTTAACAACTTGAAGACAAGATCTTCATCTATATTCAAAGAGCTTCAAAGAGATAATTGCTTTTATTAGAAAGCTTTATTATATTCTTTACTTTCATTCTTACATTGTTGTATCAAGGTTTTTAGTGAGCCTTAGAAAACCAAGAGGTTGTTGGTTAGCCTTTGTATAAAACCAACATAGGTTGTTGGTGATCTCGTAAAACCAACATAGATTGTTGGTGAGCTCACAAAACCAACAAGTTTTTTGGTTAGTCATAAAAACCAAGAGGTTGTTGATTAGCCTAAGTTAGAAAACCAACAAGGATTTTGACTTGTGAGCCCGGTGAAAACAAGTTGGATTTGATTAGTGAGCCCGGGAAACTAATCGGCTATAATCTTGGTGATTATAGTGAATTCCCAAGAGAAACTTGGGGAGTGGATGTAGGTGCCTTAGAGTGCACCGAACCACTATAAATTTATTGTGTTATGTGATTATTTTCTTTGTGTATTTACTTTATTAATTCTTCTGTATATTATTTTGAAGAACATAAATACTTTGGCAAAACATAATCACTTAATTGAAATTAGCACATACTTGTTTAGTTCATCATAAATCATTGTAAATAGTTTTATAAATCCAAGTCACCCCCCGTCTTAGGTTGCTTCATCGCTGGGCAATAGATGTTAAGTTAAAATTCCTCTTTGCATCTCGCATCAGAGAGTGGAGTCAGTTCACTCATATTTAGAGACCAAGGAGACCAATGTAATAGTTCCAATGATTATGGATCTAGTGGCTAGGGAGGGAGTGGAGGATATGAGACCACCATTTATGAGATAGTCATAGAGTGGTCTTCGATTAATGATTTCCAATTTACACATGCCATGCAAGATATGGACTGTGAGGCACAAGTTGATATAGTCCATGAGTTATACGGCTGCATATAGGAGACAAACTTCTTGAGATCTTCAAGACATGTGATGAACACAAATTAAGACACTAGAAATACCAAATTTATTATTACTTGATCTTTATTAGTTGGAATTAATGCTTCTAAGTCTCTTTTGCATGTAATTGGAAGATTGGATCTATATAATCAACTTGGATGCAAATTAGCCGAGACTCAATGAATTAAGCAACCAATTCAAGGGATTGATAATTAAGGAAGCAACCTATTGAAGATCCAAAGGAGACCTAAGAAAGAGATTAGGCATGAATGGAATTATGGCATGAGAACATAAAGCAAAAGGGAAGAGGTGCTAACTTCTTAGAATCCATCTAACTAGGGACTCTATATGAGGCACTAATCCAAATGAGGAAGCAAGAGTTGTCGGTGGCCAAAACACCAGGATTTTAGGCATGGAAACACACAAAAGAGAGAGGATGTAGTGGCCATCAAAAGACCCAATGAAGAACTATGGAACTTCTACTAAAGAAAGAATGAAATAAAAAGTGGCATTAAAACAAAGGAGGCATGAGAATTATTTTTGGCATGGGACTGAGAGTCCTAAACTGTTGCCCAAGTGGCTTTTCCAAGAGGGGGGTGAATTTAGAATTAAAAAATTTAAGCAATTATGTGCTTTTTGAAATCCCTTTTAAGGTGTTAAGTGCTGTGATAAAATAATTAACTACAAAAGCTAAATTAAATTAGAGAAGCACAACACAAACACAACAATTATAATGGATCGGAGCAACCTAGCTCCTACGTCTACTACCCAAGATTATCACTTGGAATTTCCAGTATATCCCCCACCGGAATACAGTCGGATTGTTTTCACAGGCTCACAATCCAAATCTCTATACTTTGGTTTTACCGGGATCACCAAAAAAACTCAACTTGGTTTTACCAGGATCACCAAGAACCCAACACTTAGTTTTTAACAAAGGCTTACCAAAAACCTATTTGGTTTTTCAACCGGACTCACCAATAACCCAACAATTCAAAAATGAATTGAAAAGAAAAGCAACTGAATGATAAACAAATTTTTGTCAAGTGGTTGCCGATGTAGCTCGAAAGAAGCCCACTTGAAGGCACTTCAATGCACTTTAATGGCTCTATTTCTTCTTTACTAAGTGCTTCAAGGTTCAAATGAGAGTTGGTGAAGATTTGAAGGCTATCTTGAATGCTCTTAATGCTCTCTTGCTTGTTGGTTGGATATTCAATAAAGCATTAACTCTTTGAAAAACTTTTTAACTCTTACTTCAAAGAAGTTCAAATCCCTCAAATATATGGCCTTCCATCATTTAAAGGTAGTTTAAGTCATTATAGACCATTGCGATATGATATTTGATCATTGGAGCACCTTTTGGATTCAAATTCTGAGTTCTGGAACTAGTCGTTGCAAGTCTGAAATCGACCTTCGAGTCGGCTCGGATCACTCGAGTCGGCTCGGATCCATAGAGAAGTTCTGGTAGAGTCGACTCTCTTCAATCCAGTCAGCTTGCTTGCATAGTATCTTGATTTTTCACTCTATAAGAATCGGCTCGCCTTGATTTGAGTCAACTCGGATCCTCAGGCCTTCAAAATGTTAGTCTGGACGAGTCGGCTAACTTCCATTCTAGTCGACTCAAATGGCTGTTCTTCTCGAAAACCATTTTCTGGACTCTGGATGAGTCGGCTCGATCTTCTAAAAAGTTGGCTTGGATGTTTGACCATGTGATAGAGTCGGCTTGGACTTCCTTTAGGTTAGCTCGCCTATCTGATTCAAGAAACAGTACTCTAGACGAGTCGGCTCGGGTCCCCTTAGAGTCAGCTCGGATCTCTGCATGCCAGAATTCTTATACATGCCAAGTGCCAGAGTCGGCTCTCTTTTCCTCGAGTTGGCTCGGATGAATGTTTCAGTGATTTTCTCAGTCTTTCTCTAGAATTCATCCAGCAAGTCTTCAAGCTTCAAGATGTCTTCAAACTCAACAAGTTTCTAAAAAACTAAAAGCTTGAAACACATTTAGAAGTAACCCAATTTTATGATCTTTCTTAACTTTTTCTTTGGATTCTTTTTTATTATTTTCAATTACAACATAACTCAAAACAAGAAATGAAAATGTAGGAGTTGAAATTTGAACAATGACTTTATCCTACAAAAACTTGTAAACCACTTGAAGAGTTGTTAGTAAAACAAATGCATTTACCAATGTTTGGTTATCATCAAAATCACTTATGGGGTCAACAATCTCCCCCTTTGTGATGATGACAAAACACTAGGCATGAAAATTTCTTTATAATTACATGTGTTGTCGCCAAGATCGTTGTGGCCCATAGCTGTTGTCGACGTCGGATCGCCCCTCGTCTGCTCGGAAAAAACCTGCACCTCGGGACCTGCAAAACAAGGGTTAGAGACCCGGGTCGGGAATTCTAGCGGGGCACTCCAACGGTCAAGTCAGTGATGATCCAGGGGAACAGATCCTCCTGGTCGAGCCCCTGAGATGAACTCCATGCTAGGAGGAGTGAATGTGGTGTTAGTGGAATGCAAGTGTGCTGGAGAGGGTGGTGACCAAGGAGGATCGGAGATGACTCTCCGGTGTGTCCTCGCCTCTCCCTTACTTGCTTGAGTATTCGTTTGTTTGTTTGTCTGTTTGTTACCTCCCCCTTGGGGGTGCTGGTGGCTCCTTTTAATCCAGGTGGTTGTCTACCTCGGGATCTTTCTTATGTCAGTAGGCATGTGTGGCGATGTTCTGTGCCATGGATGGGACGTCTTTCTTGATTCATGATAGAGGAAGCTGTCATGTGCTCTGACATTCCTTCCGGTCGCTCCACTCCGGGAAACCTAGCAGGGCCTCGATTGGGGGGCCGCCACCCCTGAGATTCGAATCTCCTGGTTGACTTCCTCTTTTTGGGTGGTGCAGGCAGTTGGTGGAGAGCATGGCATCTCGATCAGGGAGCTTCTTCCTCTTCTGGTGTAAGTGGTGGCTGCGGACAGTTATTATGGCTTGGAGGGTGCTTTCTTGCGGTCCTCGGGCAGCTTGCTGGCATCTTGGGGGATGGTGTCGCTCCCTTGCCTTTTGTTTGAGGTAAAGGCTGAACTGAAGAGTTGGGGCTTGACTTTGGGGGCTTGACCTCGAAAGGGCTTTGCTTGGTGGAGGAGGGCTGGGCTCGACTCCGGACCAAGGGGCTCGACTTCGAGGGGCCCGACCTGGAGGAGGAAGGTTGGGCTTGGCTCTAGCGCAGAGGACTCAACCTCAAAGGAGCCCAATCTGGCTAAGGAGGTCAGTGCGTGACTCCTGCGCTGAGGGCTCGTCCTTGGAGGAGCTTGGCCTGGCAGAGGAGAGCTGGGGCTCGACTCCGGTCTAGGGGGCTCGGCCTCGGAGGGGCTCAATCCGGTGAAGGAGGTCACTCGGCTCTGGCCTAGGCATCTCGATCGTGCAGGAGCTGACCATGCGGAGGACACTTTTTCCATCGGTTGGGAGCTGTAATGGTATGGCCTGGCACCGGTCACTTCAAAAGGGAAGGCCACTTTTTCCAAAACATACCTTCTTTCAAATCCTGCATGCCCGCCATCGTACCGAGGTTCTTCTTTCGCTTCCCCAGCCATTTTTTCCTTTCCAAGTTCTGAGCAGGTTAGTCTCCTTCTTCCCCGTACCGATTGAGTAGGGACCTTTTCTTAGGGCTAGGTTCTTCTCCGAACCCTTTCCCATCTTCTCCTTCTTTCTGTTCTTTTCTCCTTGTCTTTTGACCTTCATTTTCTTCTATATGTCTCGCTTCGGACCAAACTTCTGCCCCACCACTAACCAAGGTGAGGCCGGGCCTTCTAGGCCGAGGCCGCCTTCTTTTTCTTCCGACGAGGAGGAAGATGTGGCATGCTTTGAGGTCATCCGAAGATCCAGGCTTGGGGGAATAATGATTAGGGCATCTTCCCCTCCACCTCATCCTCCTCTTTTTCCTGCTCCTGAACCTACTCCTGAACCTGCTCGACCATCAAGTCCTGGGGAGATCGCTTCGGTGATCACCGCCATGGACCTTGTGATCATCCGGGACACCTATGGTATCCCGGACGGCATCCGGCTCTCGATCCCTCGACTGGGAGAACGAGTCACTTCCAGTGGCCCGTGTCAGATAGCCTTCTATGACAAAACCTTCTTGAGGGACCTTCGATTCCCATTCCACCCATTCTTTCTCTTTGTCTTGAACCATTACCACCTTGTTCCTGCCCAACTCATCCCGAACACCATTAGGACAATTTTTTGCTTTATTATCTTGTGCCATTTTCATGGGATAGTTGCCCGTTTCTCCTTATTCAGGGCCTTTTTCATCCTGAAATGCCACCCCACCGAGAAGGGATGGTGGTCTCTTTCCTCCTGCCCAAGGGGCATCAAATTTGAACTCCCCTCTTCCATCAAAGGATGACAGAGTAAGTATTTTTTTGCCTTGGTTAAGGGAGTCGACTGGGTTTGGAGCGACCCAGATCGGTCCTCCAACTAGAATTCTATGGTCGATGCACTAACTTGGAGGTGACCAGCTTCGCTCTGTTGAGGTCCCTTCGCTCGAGGTCCTGCTGTCAGAGCAGAATCTCCATGAGGCCGGGGTCGGCCCAACACAAGAGTTGGGTGAGTCCAGCTTGAAAATCCTTTTCTTCCCCCCCCCCCCCCCTTCTTTTTTTTAGAGCTGATGTCCTCTTTCTTGGTGTAGGCATGAAGTTCTCTATGGAAGAGCCCCTCTCATTTTCCGAGGAGAGGAACCAAGCGGAGGGTGCCGGCGAGCCCACCCCAAAGAGGGCTTGAGTAGATGCTGGAGCGAGGGCGGTGCCGGCCGTGCCAGCCGAGCCTATTCCCGAGCTGAGGAGGAGGGTTGCTGAGCCCACCCCTGAGCCTCCAAGGCAGCGTGATCTAGCCCCGGTGTCGGAGTCCAAGGTGGTGGCCCGGGCTAGATCCGTTGCCGTAGCTGCTGCGGTGGCATCCCCTCTTCTAGAGATCGTCGAGGTCAAGGAGGACAGGGAGCCAGAAGGTGCAGGGCTGACATCAGTGGCATTGTCCGAGGTGGCACCAAGCTCTCAGTCTGCATTGACAACCTCTTCCGTCGATGGAGCGGATGATCCCGCACCGGTGGCAGGAAGAAAGATAGGGACTACCGTCGGGTCCCTTTCAGGTTGGGGCCCAACATTTCCCTTATCAAGGACCCGGCCCTCGCTGAGCAGATGATGGACTTCTCCATCCAGTCCTACGACTGGCGAGAGAGGGGCTAGAGATTTCTGGCTGATGTCATTAGCACATCCTTCTCCAACCTCTACACTGTAAGTAAATTTCTACTCTGCCTCGCTTCCTCCCTCATTTTCCTGGTGACTAACATCATCTTTGACACAGTAAGGCACTGAGCTTCTACTGATTCGGGACTACTTCCACAACTGGGTCAGGAGGTACAAGGAGCGCGAGGCAGAGTTCGAGTCCTCGAAGAGCGAGTTGAGGCAAAAGAGCGATGAGCTCTAGGATGCCAATATGATGGTTAAGAGCCTCTGGGGTGAAGTCACTAGCACCGGGCAACGATCAAAGGAGCTTGAGGAGGAGCTCAAGTCAAAAGGTGCTCAGTTGAAGGAGCTCCAAACCGAGTTGGAGGCGGTGAAGGAGCAGGACGTCTCTGCCGAGAAGAAGGCCGCGGCCACCGAGCAGAAGGCTATCGAGGTAGAGAAGAAGATCTCCGCCACCATTAGTTCAGCTGAGGCCACGAAGAAAGAAGCCACCGAGGTTGCCCGCAAAGCTGATGGCACAGACAAGAGGTCGACCAAGGCAGTCAGCCGGGCAGAGGCCACCAGGACGGAGGTCACCGAGGCGGTGGCCAACTACAAGGCCTCTGAGGAGTTCAAACTTGACTTCAAGGAGGCGACGATGGACTCCTTTTTCAAGGCATTCGCATACTACTGGACCCAGTTGCGCGGCATCCTTTCAGATGATCAGATGGCCAACCTCCGACTCCTAGGCTCCAGGGGTGCAAAATCCTCAACTCCCGTACCGATTATGGTGGAGGAGGGCGTTGTTGCAGCTATGATAGCCCCGTAGGCAGCGACGACCGAACCGACCCCGTAGGTGATGAAGGTCGAACCAACTCCACCTACGACGGCGGTTGAAGGAGGGGCCCCGGCCATGGAGGTCGAGGAGGGTGAGGTTCCAGTCGTGCGCCATCTAGGGAAGGCACCGGTTGAGTAGAGTAGGGCTTCTTTCTAGTTGTAACCCCTTCTTTTTTGTTTTCCATCTTGGGCTACCCAGCATGTCGGGGCTCAGGGGCAGTGTAACTTTTTTTGCTAAGTAATGAAAATGTTTTTTGCCAACTTGGCTTGTTCTTTTCTTCTTTTTGGTGCATGTGATGAGATCAGAGAGGAGGCTTCCCCTTTGCTTCTAAGAAACCAAAGCTTCAGTGCCAGAGAGCTGGGCTCCGATTTTGATGGCCTGAGAGTTGGGCTCGAAGACTTGGTGGCCAGAGAGCCAGGCTCTGGGCTTTGTGGCCAGAGATCATGGGATCCGGGCTTTGATGTCTTGGAGCTGGCTCGAATACTTGGTGGCCAGAGAGCTTGGCTTCAGGCTTTGATGTCTTGGAGCTGGGCTCGAAGACTTGGTGGCTGGAGAGCTTGGCTCTGGGTTTTGATGTCTTGGAGTTGTGCTCAAAGACATGGTAGCCAGAGACTTGGCTCCAGGCTTTGATGTCTTGGAGCTGGGCTCGAAGACTTGGTGGCCGGAGAGCTTGGCTCCAGGCTTTGATGTCTCGAAGCTAGGCTTGAAGACTTGGTGGTCGAAGAGCTTGGCTCCAGGCTTTGATGTCTCGGAGCTGGGCTCGAAGACTTGGTGGCCGGAGAGCTTGGCTTCGGGCTTTGATTTCTCGGAACTGGGCTCGAAGACTTGGTGGCTGGAGAGCTTGGCTCCGGGCTTTGATGTCTTGGAGCTGGGCTCGAAGACTTGGTGGCCGGAGAGCTTACCTCCGGTCTTTGATGTCTTGGAGTTGGGCTTGAAGATTTGGTGGCCGGAGAGCTTGGCTCCGGGCTTTGATGTCTTGGAGCTGGGCTCGAAGACTTGGTGGTCGAAGAGCTTGGCTCCAGGATTTGATGTCTTGGAGCTGGGCTCGAAGACTTGGTGACCGAAGAGCTTGGCTCTGATCTTTGATGTCTTGGAGCTAGGCTCGAAGACTTGGTGGCCGGAGAGCTTAGCTCCGGGCTTTGATGTCTTGGAGCCAGGCTCGAAACTTGGTGGCCGGAGAGCTTGGCTCTAGGCTTTGATGTCTTGGAGCTGGGCTCGAAGACTTGGTGGCCGGAGAGCTTGGCTCCGGGCTTGAGCATGCCGTGCTTTGGGCATGGCAGCATCATTCCTGCAAGGCAGAGAGCGGTTTGTGCAAAAGGAAACTTTTATTATTATTATTGGAGGAAAGCCTTACATTATTGATAGTATTTTCTCAGGTTGCAGGAGTTCCATGTTCATGGGAACTTGACACCATCCAGATTCTCGAGATAGTAGCCTCCTTGTGGAAGAGCTTCGACCACCTTGTAGGGGCCTTCCCAGTTCAGCGAGAGCTTGCCGCACTTCCGGGGTTGAGATGCTTCAGCTCGGTGCAGTACCAGGTCACCAGGCCGGAAGACCTTGGGTCTTACCCGTGCATTGTAGTATTGGGCCACTCGTTGCTAGTATGCTGCCATCCGGAGCCGAGCTTTGTCTCTGGTTTCCTCGAGGAGGTCCAAGTTGAGTAGAAGGTAAGCCGAGTTCTGCACTTCGTCATATTACTGCACCCATAGTGTGGGCATGCCGAGCTCAACTAGGACGATGGCCTCGGTGCCAAAAACAAGGTTGAAAGGCATTTCATCCGTGGCCATTCTGGGCATTGTGTGGTAGGCCCACAAAATGCTTGGGAGTTCCTCCGCCCATCTACCCTTGGCTTGGTCTAGCCTGGTTCTGAGTCCTTGGAGGATAGTCCGATTGGTTACCTTGGCTTTCCCGTTTGTTTGGAGGTGAGCCATCGAGGTGAAGTGGTGCTGGATGCCATGTTCGGCATAGAATTCTTCAAACTCCCGATTATCGAACTGACATCCATTGTCGATGATGATGCAGTGGGGGAGTCCGAAGTGGCAGATAATTGATTTCCAAAAGAATTGGCGAACCTTAGCTTCTGTGATCCACACTAGTGGCTCCACTTCCATCCATTTGGTGAAGTAGCTGATGGCCACCAGCAAGAACCTCCGTTGCCCCGGTGTAGGGGCAAATCATTTTAAGATGTCCAGTCCCCACTGGGTGAACGACCAAGGGGTGGAGAGCTATGAGATCGGCACCGCCGGTTGACGTTGTATGTGGGCATGGTGCTAGCATCTGTCGCACCTCTTCACGAAGTTGGTGGCATCCTCCCTCACGGTCTCCCAGAAGTATCTCTGGCGGAGAGCTTTGCATGCCAACATCCTTCCTCCTACGTGGTTCCCTCACAGGCCTTCATGTATCTCCTGGAGAACGAAGGCTGCTTCCGCGGGTCTCAAGAACTTCAAGAGCGGGTAAGAGTAGGATCGGCGATAAAGTTGTCCTTCCATCAGGACAAACTTAGAGACTTTCTTTTTGACAAGGCCGACTTTCGCGCGGTCCTCGGGCAAGGTGCCATCAGTGATGTACCTAACATACCTATCCATCTAGCTCAGCTCTGGGATGACTTGCTGCACCTCCTCTGAGGCTTCGTAGCTTGGATTTTCGAGGTACTCAATATATGCTTGCCCCAGCGACGAGTCTTGCAGGGTTGCGAGTCTCGATAGTGCATTGCACGGGCATTCTCTCCGCGGGGGATATGGAAGATGTTGAAGCATTGGAAACTCACTGTGCATGAACGGACTTGCTCCAGGTACCTTATCATCTGGGGATCTTTGGCTTCATATTCTATGGAGACTTGTCCGGCCACCAGTTGGGAGTCGATAAAGACCTTCAAGCTTTGCACTCCCAGCTCGTGGGAGACCTTTAGGCCTCTGAGGAGTGCCTCGTACTCCGCCTGGTTGTTTGTCATGGTGAACTTGAAATGGAGAGCACATTCCGCCATGATCCAGTTGCTGTTAGCAAGAATGAGGCCTGCTCCGCTCCTACCGAAGTTGGATATGCCGTCTATATAGAGTATCCAGGGCTCCTCCTCTATTTCGGTTTCAACTTGATGTTCTGGGGGTGTCTGCTCTGGCTCCTCGGCGAGTCCCATGCACTCAACCAGGAAGTCAGCTAGGACCTGGGCCTTTTGCGATGACCTCAACCGATACGCGATGTCGAACTAGCTCAGCATCAGGGACCACTTGGCCAACCACTTGGATGTTTCGAGGTGGCTGAGTATGGTCCTCAATGGCTGATCCATCATGACCATGATGGGATGCACTTGGAGGTAGGGCCTGAGGTGCTTAGCAGACATTATTAGAGCAAAAATGAGTTTCTCGGAGCGGGTATACCTGATCTCCATGTCACGGAAGATTTTGCTGGTGTAGTATACCAGCTTCTGAGACCCATCCTCATTTGCATAGACGAGGACCGAGCTAATGGCTCCAGGTGTGACCGCCAAGTAAAGTAGAAGCTCCTCTCCTTCCTCCGATCTGGAGAGCAGCGGAGGAGAGGCCAGGTACTCCTTCAGCTCTTCAAAGGCTGTTCGACATTTCTCCATCCAGGTGAAATCATGCATCTTGCATAGCACCTTGAAGAAGGGAAGGCAGCGGTCGACCGACCTCGAGATGAACCGACTCAGAGCTGCAATATGCCCTGTCAGGTGCTAGACCTGCTTCTTGGACATCGAGTGCTCCATATCAACGATCGCCTGGACCTTCTCTGGGTTCGCTTCAATGCCCCTCTGAGTGACCATGAAGCCGAGAAATTTTCCTGTTGCCACTCTGAAGGTGCAATTTGCTAGGTTCAGCTTCATCTGGTGCTTTCGAAGGTTGTTGAAGGCTTCGACGAGGTCAGCATGTGGTCTGAGCTCGGCTTGCTCATGATAAGCATGTCATCCACGTACACCTGCATGTTCCGGCCAATATGGTCTTTGAAGACCTTGTTGACTAGACATTGGTACGTAGCCCTAGCATTTTTTAGATCGAAGGGCATCATTTTGTAGCAATACATTTCTTGGTCGGTAATAAAGGCGGTGTGCTCCTCATCCTCCGGGTGCATCCGGATCTGATTGTATCCAAAGAATGCATCAATGAAGGAGAGCAGCCGGTGACCCGAGGTGGCGTCCACCAATTGGTCAATCTTCGATAGAGGGAAACTATCCTTCGGGCATGCCTTATTGAGGTCAGTGTAGTCCATGCAGATCCTTCATTTGCCATTACTCTTCTTTACCATCACCACATTCACCAGCCAGCTTGGGTATTGTATACCTCCCGGACTAAGCCAGCAGCGAGGAGTTTGTCGACTTCCTCATTGATTGCCGCCTGCCTCTTTAGGGTGAAACTTCTCTTCTTCTACCAAACTGGCCTACACTTTGGGTCAATACTCAGCTTGTGGGTAATGATGTCAAAGGGGATAACTGGTATATCGGTCGCCATCCAGGTGAACACATTTGCATTCTCATGCAAGAACTCCAGCAGCCTGGCCCTTTCCTCATCTTGTAGCTGGGCCCCAATCCATATTGTCTTCTTCTGATCGACTCCGAGCGGATAAGACAGTAGGCGTTCGACCGGGCCACCCCTGGGGTCTTGCGCCCTTTGGTCAATATCGTCCACCTTGAGATCGTCCTCGGGGTCTTTGGTCCCGGGGAGAGTCTGGAAACAGTGCTGAATCGGCTGAGGTGAACCTCTCATCTCGTCGACTCCATAGGGAGTTGGGAACTGCACTAGCAGCCGCTTTGTGGAAACGATGGCATCGACCAGATTGAGCCCAAGTTGGCCAAGGATCATGTTGTAGGTCGAAGGAAGCCTAACCACTGTGAAGGTCATCATAACAGTGCTCTACCAAGGTGGGGACCGGCAGTGACTGGGAGAGTGATCTCTCCTTCAACCCTCATAGAATCTCCCGTGAAAATGACAAGGGACGTGTGCATAGGTTTAAGCTGAGCAGAGGACAAATTCATTCTGGAGAAGGCATTATAAAAAAGCACATATGTGGAGCTTCTACTATCAACCATGATGCATTTTACAAGATGCTTCACGATCGTCATCTCGACGACCATGGCATCATTATTTATATTTTTTCTCCATCTCCCTCTTTTTTTATAAAGGGGGGTACATTTTCATAATACCCTACCCCCTGAGCCTTCTTAGATGCACGCTCGGCTTTCCAACATATCATCCCCACCAGCTTCTCGGTAGGGCTGTTGTCGACTGCAGGAACTAACGGGAGAGGGACGAGTGCCTGAGATCCGCCGAAGGTCTGTCCCTCACGAACCTCTCGAGGTAGCCTCTCTTGATGAGTTCTTCAATCTCTTTCTTGAGATTGTGGCATTCCTCGATGTCGTGGCCATGGTCATGGTAATAGCGATAGTACTTTATCTTATCGCAGCCAACCGACGGCCTCATCGGAGGTGGGCGCTTCAGGTAGGGCTCACCTTCGATCACCATGAGGATATTCATCCTCGGGGCGAGGAGAGGGGTGTACCTCTCCTCTGGAATGGGCATTCTCCTCGGTCTTGAACCTGCCAGAAGTTTGGAACTGGGGGTCCTGGCTTTCGGGTCTTGGGGGTTTCGGCAGGAGTTGGCTTCTTCTGCGGCTTCCCGTCGAGCTCCTGTCTTGCATGATCAGCCTCCTCGATATGGATGTACTTCTGGGCTCGGAGAAGGATCTCGGAGTAGGTCTTGGGGGGTTTCTTATCGAGTGAGTAGGTCAGGCGGGAGGTCTTGAGTCCTTGCTTTAGCGCTAACATGGTGACTGGTTCATCAAGATTGTAAATCTCCAAGGCGGCAACCTTGAAGTCGACCACGAAGTTCCATAGAGGCTCGCGATCCTATTGCCAGATGGAGAAGAGGCTATCCACCTCTCGTGGTACCTTTCGATAGGTGTCGAAGTGGGCCACGAACTTCTGCTCTAGCTGGGCAAAAGAGTTGATGCTTTCGGGCTCGAGATGAGCGAACCAAACCCAAGCCGCCTTCCAAAGGGTTGCTAGGAAGGCAATACAAAAAAGGGCATCGGTGGCCCCCTGGACCCTCATAAGGGCCTTGTAGCTTTCCCAGTGGTCTAGGGGGTCGGTGGTCCCATCGTAGGGATCCACCTGTGGCATACAAAACTGATTGGGAATCGGTTCCTCTTGGATCTCTCGAAAGAAGGGGGACAGGCATCGTAGCCCGCTGGCTCATCGGTAGAGCCCTGCATGTTCACAAAATGGTGGGTTAGCTCCGCAAGCTTGTGTTCATGCTCTTCCAGGTGCTTCTCGGTTGTGCACCTGATGGCCTCGTCGGTGGAGCCTTCCATGGAGGTCGAAAGAGACGGAGAATGTGATATGGGATGGTGTCCCTGAAGGGGGGTCTTGCCTTTTTGACCTCGACGGGATTTTGCTGTTACCCGCTCGAGGGTTGGAGATCGACTCTTCCTATCGGGAGATATGGCCCGTTGCCTCTTTGCCGGAGTCTGGTGGCTACCCCGATGGTCAATGATGGCCTGCGGTTATGAAGGCCTTCCTTAGAAGGAATTCAGGCTATCGCGGGATGCTGCGGCATGGGCCATGGGGGTTACTTGCTGCTGATGGGTAGCCAAGGACCGTTGCTGGTGCTGGAGCTAGTGCACTGTCGTAGCAAGGATTTGCATCTACTGGGTGAGTGCAACTAGCTGAGATTCCACCAGAGGTAGTTGAGCTAGAGCGTGCGGTTCCACTTCCAGATTGTGCAGGTTTCCTCAAGAAGGAGAGTCTCCCGCATGGCTGGTGGAAGCTTCTCTCGCTCGTGTCGTCACCATCCTCCTGATGGGTCTACTTGCAGAGGGACTGGATTTTGGGACAAAGGATGCCCGTCAGTAACCCCGTACCTAGCACGCCATCTGTTATCGCCAAGATCGTCGTTGCCCGTAGTTACTGTCGACGTCAGATCGCCCCTCGTCTCTTCAAGAAAAACTTGCACCTCGGGACCTGCAAAATAAGGCTTAGAGACCCAGGCCAGGGATTCCAATGGAGGAACTCTGACGATCAAGTCAGTGACGATTCAGGGGAACAGATCCTCCCGGTCGAGCTCCTGAGATGGACTCCACACTTGGAGGAGTGAATGTGGTGTTAGTGGAATGAAAGTGTGCTGGAGAGGGTGGTGACCGAGGTGGATTGAAGATGACTCTCCGGTGTGTCCTTGCCTCTCCCTTACTTGCTTGAGTATTCGTTTGTTTGTTTGTTTGTTTGTTACGTACCCTCTGGGGGTGCCGGTGGCTCTTTTTAATCCAGGTGGTTGTCTACCTCGGGATCTCCCTTGTGTCAGCAGGCGCATGCGGCGATGTTCCGTGCCATGGACAAAACGTCTTTCTTGATTCATGATAGAGGAAGATACCATGCACTCTGACATTCCTTCCGGTTGCTCCACTCTGGAAAACCTAGCAGGGCCTCGATTCGGGGGCCGCCACCCTCAAGATTCGAATCCCCTGATTGATTTCCTCTTTCTGGGTGGTGTAGGCGGTTGGTGGAGAGTGTGGCATCTCGGTCAGGGATCTTCTTCCTCTTATGGTGTAAGTAGTGGCTGCGGACAGTTATTGTGGCTTGGAGGGTGCTTTCTTTGTGGTCCTCGGGTGGCTCGCTGGCATCTTGGGGGATGGCGTCGCTCCCTCACCTTTTGTCCAAGGTGGAGCCAAACTGAAGAGCTGGGGCTCGACTTCGGGGGCTCGACCTCGAAGTGGCTCCCTTTGGCGGAGGAGGGCTGGGCTCGACTCTAGACCAAGGGGCTCGACTTCGAGGGGCCCGACCTGGAGGAGGAAGGCTAGGCTTGGCTCCCGCTCAGAGGGCTCAACCTCAAAGGAGCCCAATCCGGTGGAGGAGGTGAGCGTGCGACTCCTGCGTAGAGGGCTCGATCTCGGAGGGGCTCGACCTGGCGGAGGAGAGCTGGGGCTCGACTCTGGCCTAGGGGGCTTGACCTCGGAGGGGATCAATCCAACGAAGGAAGTCGCCCGACTCTAGCTTAGGCATCCAGGCCATGCAGGAGCTGACCTGGCAGAGGATGGAACTCGCCTTCGACGAGCCACCCCGATATGATGAGGGATCTCGGCCCGGCAGAAGAGTCTGACGAGGAGTGTCCACCATGGCGGTGTCCTTAACGTGGCGTCTGACAGGGATTACACGTCAGCTTCCTGCCACATCAACATGTATAAAAGTATTTGAAAGTAAGTATGCACATGTATCAGAGCTAATTATATTTGCAAATAAGTATCAGAGCTCTAGTAATGAAATTGTATAGTATCAATGTTAGTGCTTTTGTGTGTATCTGAGTATTAGACTTTATATGCTTCAAAGTATTAGAAATAGCACAAACATGAAGTATCAGAGCTTAAAGTTGAAAGAATTGGAGCTAATTTCAGAGCTAAAATCAATTTCAGAGCTAAAATTTAGAGCAATCAGAGCAGAATATGGGTTTAGAGCTAAAGCCATTTGCTTTCAATAAATTTCTCCCCCTTTCTATAGGTTTTTAAATTTTGAAATAATTAGGCGCATTTAAACACAATCACTTATACTCTCCCCCTTTTTCATTCTTTTCATGCACTTTATGAATAATTTTCCCATGCTTGAAACCAGTTATAAATATTTTCAAGGAAGCTCAAAATTCTCTTGTTAGCTCAAGTTTTTCATGTCAGCTCAAAGTTCTCCCCCTTTTTGTTAAACAATCAAAAAGGTATTACAATAAAGCTCAAATTTTGAAACAGAATGAGAAAGTTTTTAATATTTGTTTGAGATAATTTCACTTTCTCAATTTGAATTTGATATTCTAATTAAAATTCAACACATTGGTGTTGTAAACATTGCAAAAGCTCAAAATAATTCAAGACAGTGCCAGCAAATACCAAAATAACTTTCATTTCATGTAGATTGTTCAATACAAGGTACAAAATATGAAAGAAAGTATAATTAATCACTGTCTAGATCACTCTAGTGCTAGTGGAATGGCTAGGTATTTGAATGCCAGGAGGCATAGAAGCTATAGGATCTAGATCTAGTACTTCAGAAGGTATAGGAGCAAAATGAGATCCCTGAGGCCTAAGGTGTGGAGCTAGTTGTCTGGGGTGTGCAGACTGACCAGCAAAGGGAGAGGGTTGAGGCCTAGGTGTAGACTGTGGAGCAGGTCTATGTTGTGGAACTGCAAATGCTGCAATCACTCTATTTGATAGCTGGTCTATCTTGAATTGCATAGAATCAATTTCTTCATCAAATTTCTTTATGTCCTTGTGTAATTGGACTAGTTCAGATGCCTGTGCATTTGCAAATGCCTCTGCAGATCCCCTTAACCTTCCAAATTTTGCTCTTAAGATTCTAATGCCTTTAGTATAGTCTTCTTCCATTCTTCTTCCTTCTTCCACTGAACCCACGTTCAATCTAAGATTATTCAATTCAATTATGAATGCTTCAAGTGTATTATTGATAGAGTTTTTAATGGATTCAGAACTAGATGAAACTAATTCAAGAATAGGTTGAAGATCAGGCTGTGATCACTTTTGGAGGTCTCAAGTATGTCCACTCTGCTGCGCAGATCTCTAATTTTCCCTCCAAACTGGTCTAGCCTAGTCTCTACTGACTGGCAAAGTTCGCCAAACATAGTGGATAGAGTGCAAGTAAGTGAGTCAGTTAGAGTACTCAATTGATGTGTAATAAATTGCTGCAAAACTGATTTATCAACTGAAGGTGCAGGTGGTCTAGAGTTGTAGGTGCTAATGGAGAGTAGCTAAAGAAGTCTCAAGGTGCACTGTCTTCATGGCTTCAAATGAAGTAGGCTTAGACCTAGTAGATGCAAACTCAGTCTTAGCTAGTACAGAAAAATGCTCGGTAGAAGTCCCAAACTCACCAATAGGAATGTTAAATATCTGCTCTGAGCTGGGAACATTTTTCTCAGGAGATATTGGTGCTGCAGTGGATATTTTCCTGGGAATTTCTTCACTGCTATCTTCAAAACTGCTGCTGTTGGCTGCTACTGCTCTTTCATCTGTCCCCTTTTTTCTCCATACTCCTTCAATACAAACATATCTTATTCTTAATAGTGACTTGGAGGTGTATGTATCTGTATGATGCAGGGGCTTACCAACTTCTCCTTCAACTTCTCCTTTAGGACTACCTCTTTCATCTGCATGATCATTATGAAGGGTAGGTTGAGTGACTCTCCTTGAATAACATTTTCCATGAAGCTTAAGTCTCTTTCACTGACCCAGTCAAGTCTCCCTGTTCTTGGGAGAAATATCATACTTATAAAATTGTGTAAAAACCTCATTTCCAGTGACAAAGTGTTGGCCATCATAGTACCTATTCCACCACATCTTCTCTGTTAAAAATTGTCTGCAGAGCCTTTTCTCTGTCTTTTAAAATTAGATGCTTGATTCCATTAGCAGGCATTTCTAGTAAATTGCTCAATCTCTCTTTAGTTACTACAACTCTCTTTCTTTTCATAGTTGATTCAATGTGATTGGGCTCTAATCTGAGGTTTTCATAAAATGATCTCACAAGTGAAGGATAGGTTGAAACATTCAATGAACAAAAATAAACCCAACCTTGTGTTTCAATCAGATTTCCAATTTTCAACCCAATCGCTTTTAGAAAGTTAAATAGAATTCTCCTGTCGCTAGTCACAGGTCTATTTGAAATAGAGACTACTTGTCTCGGAGATGAAGCTGCGACCATTGGTTCACTTTCTTCTTCTTCTTCTACTACTGCTTGAGTCGGCTCTTCCTGCTGACAATTTGTTCTTCTTTCTGTCTCCACAGAGGGTGCCATCCATTTCGATCTCTTTCCCATAGCTGTCTTGGGAGCCATGGCAGTAATTTGGCAAGAAAAATGAAATTAAGGCTTCGGGAAAAGGTTTTTGGTGGATTGGTGAAAGTTCTAAGTGGAATGATAGAGTTTAGAGTAAAAAAGAAAGCATGAGAAGTGAGAAAAAGTTTACTCAGCTCTATTAAAAAAGTGTTTTCCTAACATCCGAGTCAGCTCACTCAGCCTTAAAATCATCCAAGTTAGCTCGACCAGAGCGAACTCAGAACACACAGAAATTCGAGTCGGCTAGGCAAATCCTAAATTAACCTAGACAGCTCGACCATAGCAAGAGCAAAAATAACAGAGATTCGAGCCGGCTCGACCAGAGTAAAATTGCTCGAGTCAACTCGAACAGAAACTTTCCACAAAAGTTGAAATGATTCAGAAATTGAAATTAATTCAGTGAAATCTCAAGAAAAGTTGTCCAAAGATCTTGGTAGATGTAGGAGGTTTTCTAGATAATTTTTTCTTAATTCTGAAAGAAATTAGGTTAGGAAAATATAAAATGGATCACAAAGACCTAATTCTCCTCTAAGCAATTCAAATCTATCCTAATTTAGTGGCTTAGTAAAAATGTCAGCTAATTGGTTTTCAGTTGGGATAAATTCTAGTTCAATGTCATCATTCAAAATATAATTTCTAATAAAATTGTGTCTAATCTCTATATGCTTAGTTCTAAAATGCTAAATTAGATTTTTTGTCAAACTTATAGCACTTGTGTTATCACACTTGATTAGAATTTTAGATTGTGTAACACTAAAGTCTTCTAGTTGTTGTTTAATCCATAACACTTGTACACAACAACTCCCTATAGCAACATACTCTGCCTCAATAGTAGAAAGTGTTATCGAGTTTTGTTTCTTACAGTGCCATGAGATTAAATTCAACCCTAGAAATTGGCATGTGATGCTAGTACTTTTTCTATCAATTCTACAACCAGCATAATCAGCATCCAAAAATCTAATTAAATTCAATGAAGAATATTTTGAAAACCAAAGACCTAGATTACTTGTACCTTTCAAATATCTGATAATTCTTTTAACAACAAGCATATGTGTTTCTTTAGGATTAGATTGAAATCTAGCACATACACATACACTATACCAGATATCAGGTCTACTTGCAGTCAAATAAAATAAGGATTTGATCATACCTCTATAGAGCTTTTGGTCAACATTGGATCCATTTTCATCTTTGTCCAATCTGCAAGATGGGCTCATGGGTGCGTTCATTTGTTTGCTTGTCTCCATACCAAACTTTTTGATTATTTTCTTGGGGTACTTGGCTTGGTTGTTGAAGATTCCTTGATGCAGGATGACTCTAAGATTGCTAAATATGCATGAAAAATAGTAAAATATTTTTTTTATAATTTTATTTACAGGCTAGATTCATAAAATAACGTAAAAACTAGCGGAAAGACTAGCAATACAAAGAATCATCGGATCGCAAGTAAACACATGCAAACTAATGAGATATCTAGGACCCGAGAGTTGAGAAACTTTCAATTTGGGATAGCTTATCTTCATTAAATCAAAAAATAAGAGTTGGGAAGGTTTCTTACTAATCAGATATTGAAATTCAAAAGCAGTAGTGTTCACTCACAACTCTGATCGGAGCTTGGAAGAAGAAGCCTTATTTCCCTCGAATCTGATGGCTGATCTAGGCGGTCCAAGTAGCAAAGAAGGCCTCCTTAGGGGAGGGGAAGCACCTCAAAGATCCAGTAAGCATCAAAGGTTAATCAAAACAGAAAATAAAAATTAGAAAAGGAACTAGGTTTGAAGGGATTTAGGATTAGGGCTAAAAGCTGGCAGTTGGGGAAGAAGAAGCTCTTGGACTTGGATGGTAGCAAGGACTCCTGTTCCTTGGGCATGGCTGATCTCCAGGGATGCCAAGGGATGCTAGGGCAGTAGGCTATCAATCCAGGAATACAAGGAGAGCACTCAAAGAGAGAACCAAAACTCAAACTCAAGACAATTTCACAAAATTTCAGCAAGGTTTATTCATAAAAAAAAAAGATTCTTACAAGAGGGGGAGGGATGGGGTATTTATAGAGTTCCCATGCCATCACTAACCATGGTTACACTTGGGTTACAAGTCCTCTTCCAAATTGGAATACAAGTCCTTTTCTAGCTAGGTTAGAATTACAAAGTTTAAAAGGATTAGAAATCCTAACTAGGTTAGGAATAAACTTGGTCTTCTCCTTCTCTTCAACTTGGACTTGGTCAAACCTCTTTGGACATGGTCAACACTTTAAGGACACCTAGGGGGTGTGTTGGTCCTCTAGGAAAAGCAAGGGGCTGGCCCAAAGGGGCTTGGGTGCATGGGTTTGGGCCTCTGGAAACTGGGGTGGCCTGGTAGCCTGGTAGCAGGAATATTCTCTGGAATCTTGCTTCTTAAGGGCTTGGGCTTGGCACCTGGGCTTGATTTCTTTGGGCTGGGATGTAGGTGGACCTCTAGAATCATGGATGCCCTAGTTTAGGTATATGCTCTAGCATCTGGGAATGAATCCGGGTATCTAGAGGACATTTGAAAAGAATCAGGGTTCAGGAAGCATCTTGGATCCTGGGTTGTCACACAAAATCCAATGGGCTGATGTAGCGGCCTCTGACTTTTGGATGTGGTCTGGTGGAACTCCAAAATAGGGTGACCTCTTCTCTTGTATAAAAATTGGGCTCATACTGGACTCATAATTGATGTACATGACTCAAAATACTGACTAGGTTGAGGGTTGAGACAAATCAATTAACCTCAACTTACTACAGGACTCAATTCTAGTTGATTACAAAATTTGACATATGGTTAGGTAAACCAAATAGGACCTAGTAATCTATGTCTGATCTTGGTGCCCCCACCAATTCTTCCGGGATGGGAGGAACTCGACCCCGTCGAGTATGGGATAACTTGGCTCTCATAGTGCTCGAGTAGGTCTGGGTTGAGATGTTGCAGATCCTCACGGATGATCCATGAGTCCTCAAATTCTGGCCGACCTTGCCACCGGACCAAATACCTCTGATAGCCATGATTTTGGGTACATATGGCTTGATCACCCAGGATTCTCTTAATCTTTTTCTCAATATTTGGCCAATTATATGTGGACACTCTGGGATGGGTTCTCTCTCAAAGGGAGGGATAGGCTCAAGGTGCTCGCTAGGTATCGCTGCTAGCTCCCTATACTCTATAAGATCTGAGATGATGAAGGTGGAGCTAATACCTAAATTAGGTAGTATCTCACGCATATAGGCATTGGGTCCATAGATATTCATTATTTTGGATGGGCCAGCTTCACGAGCAGAAAATTCTCTACAACTACCAAATCCCCTGCAAAATTCTTTATCTCTCCTTTGGGAATTAGCCAAGTTGTTATTTAGTTCATTAGTTATGTTCAGCTTTTGACTAATTTTCATATGCATATGCTGTGTAGAGGTTAGTGCAGGTGCAGACATGTAAATCAAGCTATGCATTTATTGGACTCAACTAATACCTAATAGACTCGACTAGACATCCCTATCAAAGGACGTTTTATTGGACTCTAAGGGACAAAACCTAACAGACTGTAAACTCTTTAGGTTTGATCCTATCATGGCATGCACATGAAAATTTACTATGTACTCCTAGCAAGTGCCACAAAGCATACCAAAAGCAATATGCAAACCTAACATGGGCAAGAAATGAATGCAATATGCAAACCTCTACATGATGCAGGTGAATGGTTAAAGAAATATAAGAAAACTCAAGAAAAGGTAAAAAATACGAGGTGGATTCAGGGTTAGTCTGATAGGATAGAAAGTAAGAAGAATGTTCTGGGTTGATCGGGTAGAATAGGAGATAAGAAGGGATTTCAGGGATGAGGCCTAAACTAATGAGGTTGGCCTTATGGGATTGATGCCTATCTAAAGGGTCTGCATAATGGAAGAAAGGGTCATTAATTTCAGGAAAGAGATCAATGGGAGTCAATGGAGTGATTTCATCCTGAGGGTACTGATTCAAATGGATCAAGTCCTTAATAAATTCTTTTGGCTCTTGAATCAAAGGACTAGGCTCTATAGTTGGATTTTCTTCCTCTAACTGTCTTCTACCACTAGTTCGACTTGGGTGTGGTCAAGTTCAGCTAATGTTGGGTGGTCTTCTACTTGGTTATCTACCTGAGTATGGTCAGGGTCAACTAATCCTAGGTCTCCTATAGGGTATTCTTCTAGATCTTTCATAGACTCAATATCCTCATACTCCTCTACCAGACTTGGGTCAGCCTCATATATTTCTTCTTCTAAGTCATCTTGGTGAACCAATGGGGTGGTAAGAGGGGTTTGGCTAATGGAAAATTGACTAAGATCTAGGAAAACAAGGGTGGGTAAACTAAGGGTTATGGGTTCATAGGTTATGGGTTTAAAAGTTATGGGTTCAAAGGTTATGGGTTCAAATCTAGGGGTATCAATCTTATAGGGTTAAGGTTGACTGAGGAATAGTGGGTTACTACCGGGTTCATATCTAGGGACTATGGGTTCCTAGGGTTCAGCTCTATGGGCCTTGCCTAGGGTTCCTACTTGGTTGAATCTTTGGTTCATTTGATCAAGCTTAGTATCAAATTGGTCAAACCTATGGTCTATTTGGGAAAGCTGGGCTTGGGTTTGGGTATTGTCTTAGGTAAGTTGATTTTGGGTCTGGGTGTTGGATTGGTCAAGCTTGAAGGTCATTTGAGAAATAATCTGGTCACTCATAGCCTTCATCATGGCCTCAAAATTAAAATCCATAATTGGATTTGGTTGGGGTTTAGACTTTTGATATTGGGTTCCTAACCTAATGGTCATGCAACAAATCAAACAATCAAAGTGAAATGATGCAACCAAGCATGCAAAAAAGAAAGAAAAGGCTAGTATAATCTAGGGTTTCCTAGACCTAGAGCCAGAAACTGGGTGGGTCAGCTCAACTTACACCTAACCCAATGCTAATCTTTCCACTGTCCAGGTAGGGTGTGGGAGTGTGAGAGTCCCCCCTACTTTTGCAGGGACCCAATTAGAAACCACAGTACCACTTAGGTCGTTTGACTCTGGACCCCTAGCCTTAGACACTAGCTTTCAGTAATAGCTAATAGGTTAAATGCACTAGTTGGCCAACACAGCTCGGACCCGACCTATTGATGTCTCCTAGCCCTCTAGGGCAAATTAGGTCTAATTGATTTTAATTAGGCTTGGATTAGTATGATGATGGTGGTTTTGGGCCCAGGACAGGTGATGAAATCCTGTCCTGATATGAGATTTTGAGTTTCCCTTAAGATTAGGTTAAAATGATGGCAATAAATGGTTTTAATGCAATCTAAAACAATCAGTAAAATAAAAATATTTTATAAATATTTTATGCAATGACAAATTAGGTTCAAGTTGATTAGGTTAGCAATCAATTAGGCTTGGGAATGGGGGTGTGGAAGTTGATTAGGTTAAGTTAAGTCAAGATGCAGAATGTTGCAGAAATTAGAGAATTATGGTGGGGACACCGGAGGCACCAGAATAAGACAGAGGCTTTTCAACCCTCTGTGAATTGATCAATAATTAATGAGTCCATCTGTAATAAGGGCTTAGCCCATCTGAGTCCATTTTAGTTATTATTTGAGTCTTTTGAGTTTCAGTTCTGTACTAGTCAGCTCATGTTGAGCTAGTTCAGTCTAGTGTTAGTCAGCTCATGTCGAGCTAATTTTATTTTTTTAAGTCCTATTCAACCATATTGAAGACTCAAGACCACATCATACAAGTGAAGACCAAGTCCAACCAGATTGAAGACATGGAAGTATAGCCCAAGTCCAACCCAGCTTGAAGATTTGAAGACCCCAGGAGGAAAATTCAGAAAACCCTGATTCCTTGCAGATCCCCTCCAGATGCCCAGATTCCCTTCTAGATACCAAAATATATTCATATACCAAGGCATCCATGATTTTAGAGGTCCATCTGCATCCTAGCCCAAAGAAATCAAGCCCAGGCGCCAAGCCCAAGCCCCTAAGAAGCAAGATACCAGGGAATATTCCTGCTACCTGGCTACCAGGCCACCCCAACTTCCAGAGGCCCAAACCCATGCGCCCGAGCCCCTTTGGGCTGGCCTCTTGCTGCTCCTAGAAGCCCAACACGCCCCCCTAGGCATCCTTGGAGTGTTTGCCAAGTCAAGAGAGTTTTTAGGGATTTTTTCTACCTAATGTTTCCTTATTTTCTAGCTAGGGTTTGAGAGGGAAAAGGATTCTTATGTAAAGACTTATGTGCCCTTACTTGGAGCCCAAGGTTAAGGGTCTATTTAAAGGACCCTAGCCTCTTGTATGAAGGGAGATTTTGATATATGAAATAAACCTTGAGTTCTTCAATTGCTTTGTGTGATTACCCTGCTGTGTGCATAAAGGGGTTTGAGAGTTCTTCTTCCCGGTGTTTGCAACCATCTTCCTGCCGCCAACCATCCTTCCAGCCCCCTCCAAAACTTTCTTCCCTTTGCTATTTTCCTTTGTTTTCTTGATTTTCTCTGAGTTTTCTAACTCCTAACAGGTCATTTGCAGGTCCCCGAGTTCCTACGAATCCAACGACGCCAGTCAAGCCTCAATCGGACCACCGAGCAGAAAGCCGGGTATCCGCGGGTCTTTGGCTCGATTTTCCAGGATGCATCCATCGAGGAACGAGAGATCCCTTCGCTGCGATCTTCACCGGGCACTTCAGATGTTGTCAGGTACACCCCCTCTACCTTCAGTCTTATTATTGTAGGAGAACTTGCCCTAACCGAGGCTTCTCAGCCCTGGCGATCCTTCTTTAGTACTTTTCTAGGTTCTAATCTGCATGCTTGGCTTCAAGAATTCATACAAAATTCCCTATAGCCAATTTTGATCTGAAATTTGGGAATTAATCACCTAACCCCACATATAAAACATACAAAAAGAATTGCATACATATTAGTCCCGCATCATTTGGTATCAGAGCTTAGATTAGGGCTTGTTTTCTGTAATTTTTCAGTCCATTTATACTCTTTTATTTAAATTATTTCTCCCTGATAAAAACTCCAAAAATTTTAAAATTTATTTTTCTGGATTCATCATAATTCGCAATAATTTTCAAATTTTTTCTCAGATTTTATTTCTACCTGTGAATTTTCTTCAAGCCAAAATACAGCTTGCAAATTTTTGGCTCTGTTTTTTCAGCTAGACAAGTTTGGAAGTTTTAGGGTTTTGTTTAGCATCTATTGCATATCTTTTAATTTTAGTATATTTCCAGCATATTAGACCATGATTTGCAAGTTTTCTTCTATTTAAAAAAATACCAAAAAAAAATTACATATTCTCCAAAAATATCAAAAACATCTAAACCCTAATTTGCATCCTCATCTGCCTGCCATCATTGCATAATTTACTTTTAAGGGCACTCTTGCTATATCAGATGGGGGGATGATTTGATCACCTCTCCTTAGCCTAAAACCACATCCCTTGCATTCGGTCCCAAGCCTTAACCTAAAATTAACTAGACTTAATTTGCCCTAGTGGGCTAGGGACACCAACTGGTCGGGTCCAGGCTAAGTGTCAGATCATTGTGTCAAGCTAACCTGTGTGTGCTTTGTGCTCGGTGTCTAGAACGATGGTTTAGGGATTCAATCCTGAAGGGCTTGTGTGCTGGTCCGCCTATCTGGCCAATCTCTAATTGGTGTCTAGGATTGGCAATCAGGGACCTAACACTCCCCTTACACCTGCCTAGCTGAGTACAGGGTTACTATAGGCTAGTTTGCCACCCTGATTGAGCATCTAGTTTTAGACTCTAGGTCTAGTCAGCTATAGTCAGTTTGATCGAGTCTTGCATGAGCATTAGATCAGGAGTCCCATCTCATCCACCATCTCCCTGAACCCATGGATAAGCAGGAAGCTAGGATTCAAGCCCTTATAGATCAAATGGCCCAGATGGCTACCTAGATGACTCAGTATGGTACCCAAACCAACAATAAAATTGACCATCTTGCCAATAGGTATGACCAGTTAGAAGGCCATGTAGGGACCATACAAAGAACCCATGGGTCACAGTCTGAGCCAGATCTTGAGTCCCCTCAACCTAGGAGAACCCCAAACCCTGATCTATACCATGAGGTCGAACCTAGGAGAGCCCCTTATCTTGACCCGTACTACAATCCTCAATCTAGGAGGACCCCAAACCCTGATCCATACCAAGAGGTTGAACCTAGGAGAGCCCCTCAGCCTGACCCATACAATAATACTGAACCTAGAAGAACCCCTTACCATGACCCTTATTATGATACTGAACCTAGAAGAACCCCTTACCATGACCCTTATTATGATACTGAACCCAGGAGAACCCAATACTCTGACCCATATAGGGAGTCCAATCCTAGGAGAACCCAATACTCTGACCCATATAGGGAGTCCAATCCTAGAAGAACCCAATACTCTGACCCATATAGGGAGCCCAACCCTAGGAGAACCCAATATTTTGACCCATATAGGGAGTCCAACCCTAGGAGAACCCAATATCCTGACCCATATAGGGAGCTCAACCTTAGGAGGACCCCATACCATGATCCATCCTTAGAACCTGACCATAGAGCTGACCCAAAATCCTATGACCCCAGATCCTATAATCCCATGATCCATAGATCTGCACCCTTGTCCTATGAGCCCAGAGAACCCAAACCCCTAGGTATCAATCTAGTACTAGTCAGGTTTTTCTTAGTCAACTTGAACCTCATAGGATTAGTATCCCTAAATATGAGCCCAATAGTGAGCCACTACCCCTTAGGCAACCTGAACCTACTAGGAGTAGTACCCATAATCAGAGACCAGAACCTAACCAATTTCTCGCTAGCCAACCTTCTCCAACCATTCCTAAGATTCACAAGGCTTACATTAACGCGAAAGTGTATGAAGCTGATGTAAGCCAAGTGGATGAGTATGAAGGAGAAGAGGAGACACCTTTAGTAGACCTAGAATTAGTTGACCTAGTAGATACCCAGGTAAAAACCAACCCCGAGCTAGTTGACCTTGATCACATCCAACCTAAAGCTATAGTGGAAGAACAATTAGAGGAAGAGAACTCAGATACTAGGATTTTACCTGAGGAAACACTAGAAAATGATCTAATTGTAGAGCCTATTCCTAAATTCCATGAACAAGAAGACTTTATTCAGAATTTGGCTTACTTAACCCATTGCCCTCAAGATGAATCCCTTCCTGCCATTCCTATTGAAGATCTCTTCCCAGAAATTATTGACCCATCCTTCCATAGCATAGACCTTTTCTTGCCCATAGATATAGCTCAACCTCGTAAGGTTAGCCTCATTAGTCTAGGATTAGTCCCTGACATGCCTTCTTTTATCCTATTGTATCCAACTAACCTGGAACCTTTTTCTCTATCCTACCAAACTAATTCTGAACGCACTTCCTATTTTCTGCCCTTTCCAGACATCTCCAACATTTCTAGGATCATTAGATTGCATTTAGTTGAGATTAGCGTACTGCATGCATTCATTACACATGTTAGGTTTGCATTATACTTCTGGCATACCCTTTGGCATTTGCTTGGAGTCCATTGTAAATACTCTTGTGCACACCACACTAGGGTCAGACCTAGAGAGTCTATAGTCTCTTAGGTTTAGGCCCATAAAAGTCTAATAAATTTCCTTCGATAGGAATGCAAAGTCGAGTCTATTAGGTGTTAGTTTGAGTCCTTTGCATCATCTTGTTAGGAGTCTGCATGTGCCTAGCATGTTCACCACCCGCACTAATCTTAAAACAACTAGCTAATTCCCGAAGAAGGGTCAAAGAATTTGATGTAGTGGATTCTATCTTGGTTAGGCTTAGGCCTAAAAGAAGCTTCATGCTCGCAGAGCCGGACCTTTTAAAGTGATAGAGAAGGTTGGATCAAATGCCTAGGTGTTAGACTTGCCCTCGGATTTGGGCATTAGTTCTACCTTCAATATTATAGACCTGGTTGAGTACAGGGAACCGGCAGCGATACCTAGTGAGGCCTTTGAACCTATTCCTTTTCATTGTGAGTGACCCTAACCCAGAGTGTCCACTAATAAATTTGGCCTGAGAGAGGAGAACGGATCGAGCATATCCTGGATGATCAAGCCATTATGACCCGGGGCCATGGTTATCAACGTTTCCTGGTCCGATAGCAAGGCCGGCCAGAGTTGGATGATTCGTGGATTTCTCGAGAGGACTTGCAGCACCTCAACCTAGACCTCCTCGAGAGATATGTGAGCTAGCTTAATCTTCACTCGACAGGATCGAGTTCCTCCCATCCCGGGAGAATTGGTGGGGACACCGGAGGCACCAAAATAAGACAGAGGCTTTTCAACCCTCTATGAATTGATCAATAATTTATGAGTCCATCTGTAATAAGGGCTTAGCTCATCTGAGTCCATTTTAGTTATTATTTGAGTCTTTTGAGTTTCAGTTCTGTACTAATCAGCTCATGTTGAGCTAGTTCAGTCCAGTGTTAGTCAGCTCATGTCGAGCTAATTTTATTTTTTTGAGTCCTATTCAACCATATTGAAGACTCAAGACCACATCATACAAGTGAAGACCAAGTCTAACCAGATTGAAGACATGGAAGTATAGCCCAAGTCCAACCCAGCTTGAAGATTTGAAGACCCCAGGAGGAAAATTCAGAAAACCCTGATTCTTTGCAGATGCCCTCCAGATGCCCAGATTCCCTTCCAGATGTCAAAATATATTCATATACCAAGGCATCCATGATTTTAGAGGTCCATCTGCATCCTAGCCCAAAGAAATCAAGCCCAGGCGCCAAGCCCAAGCCCCTAAGAAGCAAGATACCAGGGAATATTCCTGCTACCTGGCTACCAGGCCACCCTAGCTTCCAGAGGCCCAAATCCATGCGCCCGAGCCCCTTTGGGCCAGTCTCTTGCTGCTCCTAGAAGCCCAACATGCCCCCCTAGGCATCCTTGGAGTGTTGGCCAAGTTAAGAGAATTTTTAGAGATTTTTTCTACCTAATGTTTCCTTATTTTCTAGCTAGGGTTTGAGAGGGAAAAGGATTCTTATGAAAGACTTATGTGCCCTTACTTAGAGCCCAAGGTTAAGGGTCTATTTAAAGGACCCTAGCCTTTTGTATGAAGGGAGATTTTGATATATGAAATAAACCTTGAGTTCTTCAATTGCTTTGTGTGATTACCCTGCTGTGTGCATAAAGAGGTTTTAGAGTTCTTCCCGGTGTTTGCAACCATCTTCCTTCTGCCAACCATCCTTCCAGCCCCCTCCAAAACTTTCTTCCCTTTACTGTTTTCCTTTGTTTTCTTGATTTCCTCTGAGTTTTCTAACCCCTGATAGGTCGTTTGCAGGTCCCCGAGTTCCTACGAATCCAACGACTCCAGCCAAGCCTCAATCGGACCATCGAGCAGAAAGTCGGGTATCCACGGGTCTTTGGCTCGATTTTTCAGGCCGCATCCATCGAGGAACGAGAGATCCCTTCGCTGCGATCTTCACCGGGCACTTCAGACATTGTCAGGTACACCCCCTCTACCTCCAGTCTTATTATTATAGGAGAACTTGCCCTAACCGAGGCTTCTCAGCCCCGGCGATCCTTCTTTAGTACTTTTCTAGGTTCTAATCTGCATGCTTGGCTTCAAAAATTCATACAAAATTCCTTACAACTAATTTTGATCTGAGATTTGGGAATTAATCACCTAACCCCACATATAAAATATACAAAAAGAATTGCATGCATATTAGTCCCGCATCAAATTAGGGTTTCAGTCGATGTGGAGTTGACACAGATCCCAATGCAGTAAAAAATCAAAAAGAATCTAGAACATAGGATGGATGGTGTTGATGAATCCTTCCAAATTTCATACAGAACAAAAATCGTATGATGATGCAAACCTAGGGTTCGCTGGAATGCTGCAGAAATTATCAGAATTCTGTTAGGGTTTCTAATATGCCAGATTTTATAGATTTAGGCTTTCAGTAAAATTAACTAAAAATTCTGATAATTACTAGGACAGAACAAAGAACATGAAGTGCAAATTTCACAAAAAAATAATATGTTTATGATGCCAAAATCAGATAAAACCAAGACATCTAATGCAGTGGACAGAATGCAGAACTAGGATTTGTGAATGCAAAGCAAATAAAAAAACTATCCTAAACCTGTTCTGATACCAAACTAATACAAGATGACTCTAAAACTGATAAACATGCATGAAAAATAATAAAATAATCTTTTTGTGATTTTTATAATTTTATTTACAGGATAGATTCCTAAAATAACGTAAAAACTAGCGAAAAGACTAGCAGTGCAAAGAATCATCGGATCGCAGGTAAACAAATGCAAACTAATGAGACATCTAGGGTCCAAGAGTTGAGAAACTCTCAGTTTAGGATAGTTTATCTTCATTAAATCAGAAAATAAGAGTTGGAAAGGTTTCTTACCAGTCAGAGATTGAAATTCTAAAGCAGCAGGGTTCACTCACAACTCTGATCGGAGCGTAGAAGAAGAAGCCTTGTTCCCCTCGAATCTGATGGCTGATCTGGGTAGCCCAAGGGAGGGGAAGCACCTCGGGGATCCTGCAAGTATCAAAGGTTAATCAAAATAGCAAATAAAAATTATAAAAGGAACTAGGTTTGAAGAGATTCAGGATTAGGGCTAAAAGCTGGCTGTTGGGGAAGAAGAAGCTCTTGGACTTGGATGGCAGCAAGGACTCCTGTTCCTTGGGCATAGCTGATCTCCAGGTATGCCAAGAGATGCTAGGGCAATAGGGTATCAATCCGGGAACACAAGGAGAGTACTCAAAGAGAGAACCAAAACTCAAACTCAAGACAATTTCACAAAATTTCAGCAAGGTTTATTCATAAGAAAAAAGATGCTTACAAGAGGAGGAGGGGTGGGGTATTTATAGAGTTCCCATGCCCTCACTAACCATGGTTACACTTGGGTTACAAGTCCTCTTCCAAATTGGAATACAAGTCCTTTTCTAGCTAGGTTAGAATTTCAAAGTTTAAAAGGATTAGAAATCCCAACTAGGTTAGGAATAAACTTGGTCTTCTCTTTCTTCTCTTCAACTTGGACTTGGTCAAACCTCTTTGGACGTGGACAACACTTCAAGGATTCCTAGGGGGGCATGTTGGGCCTCTAGTAGAAGCAAGGGGCTGGCCCAAAGGGGCTTGGGTGCATGGGTTTGGGCCTCTGGAAGCTGGGGTGGCCAGGTAGCCTGGTAGCAGGAATATTCCCTGGAATCTTGCTTCTTAAGGGCTTGGGCTTGGCACCTGGGCTTGATTTCTTTGGACTGGGATGCAGGTGGACCTCTAGAATCATGGATTCCCTAGTTTAGGAATATGTTCTGGCATCTGGGAAGGAATCTGGGCATATGGAGGACATTTGGAAAGAATCAGGGTTCAGGAAGCATCTTGGATCCTAGGTTGTCACACAAAATCCAATGGGCTGATGTAGCGGCCTCTGACTCCTGGATGTGGCCTGATGGAACTCCAAAATTGAGTGACCTCCTCTCTTGTATAAAAATCGGGCTCATACTGGACTCATAATTGATGTACAGGACTCAAAATACTGACTAGGTTAAGGGTTGAGACAAATCAACTAACCTTAACTTATTACAAGACTCAATTCTAGTTGATTACAAAAATTTGACACATGGCTAGGTAAACCAAATAGGGTCCAGTAATCTATGTCTGATCCTGGTGCCCCCACCATTCCTTCCTTTGTTTGTTTCACTTGAAGTCCAAGGAAGAGGTTAAGTTCATCCATTAGGCTCATTTCAAATTCTCCCTGCATTAACTTAGCAAATTCTCTACAAACAGCTTAATTAGTTTCACCAAATATAATATCATCATCATAAATTTGTACAACTAATATATTATTATTTTTTCTTTTGATGAAAAGAGTTTTATCAACATTTTCTCTTGAAAAACTATTTTCAATCAAAAAGGTGCTAAGTCTATCATACCAGGCTCTAGGTGCTTGTTTCAAACCATATAAAGCTTTATTCAATTTAAACACATGGTTTGGAAAAACATGATCTTCAAAACTTGGTGGTTGTTCTACAAAAACTTGTTTTGAAATAAAATTGTTTAAAAATATACTTTTCACATTCATTTGAAAAAGTTTAAAATTCATGTAGCAAGCAAATGCAAGAATAATCTAATGGCTTCTAGTCTCGCTACAGGTGCATATGTTTCTGAAAGATTATGCCCTGAAAACCAATTGAAATATTGTATTTCGATCCCAAAATCAATGAATTGACATTTTTATAATAAAGGCATTATTTTCATCATACACTGTGTCTTTATGATTATATGATGAACCCCATAGATTAGGACTATGGTTCTAGGGTTATGATGAGATCATACCAGTGAGACCTAAAGTTTTAAAACCCTAATCTAAAATATTCCTGGTCGATGGGACATTGAGTTGGGGATCAATGTTTCCGGCAAGACCAGCACATCCTATATATGCTTTGTGATGAGGGTGACTGATCTCACAGTTACTTGTGTTTGACACTAATACTAGGATGTGAGTGTTCATTAGAGAATGAGTTCACTGAATTGATCCAGATTGAGAATATCTAATGGAACCTTATCTGTTTGTCAATAGATAATTCTCATAGTGGGAGTAGTGCATGTGGTCCTTTGACCTGAGACTACCATGGTACCTTATATATATGAATCCATACTTTGGTTCGCAATCAATCATGACACTGAGTCATGCACAAGGTGATACTGGGTATGGTGGATTGTATATGGAGGTTGTGAGTAGGTCAACAAGGAATTGATCAGCCCTAGTAAGAGGGAATTGCATCTAGCTAATTTCGATCAAATGATGGATTCAGGAAATCTTTGATCAAAGTATAAACATTAGAGTCAATTTCTAATGGTTCATTAATGAATCATGATTATAAAGATTGAGCTAGGGATGAATATGAAATTGGATTTGACAAGTATCCATATTCATAATCATATTCGGGATGCAAGTTGATCAAAGGACTGAATTGCCCGGTAACTCACCACTGAAGGGTATTTTGGTAATTTCATCAAAATTCCACATCTTCCGGGTAGACATGATACGTTGCTAGATGTCAATCTTGTCTTGTAGGTATATGATTAAATTATGGTAATTCAAATCAGTTAATTAGAATTAGATTCTAATTGACCGAGTCGAGCTAGTTTGAGTTGACCTAAATCGGCTTAGTTGAGATCTAACCGAATTAAGTCAAATAGCACTCGGACCTACTGCTGGCTAAGTGTGGAACCCAATGGGTCACACACAAAAGAAAATTGATGAAGGATTTAATTTGGAATTAAATCATGTTTGCAGGATAAACACACTAGCATGTGTTGTAGACCCAATTTCTATTCGAGTCAGATTCGAATTTGGTTCCGAATTGGGCTTAATTGGGTTCTAATTGAACCAGATTAAGGTCTAATTTAAATTTTAGGATATTGGGCTAACCCATGGCTGAACCCAAGTGAATCAAGTGCACTGAGACTCTCTCTCCAAGATGCCCACTCCCTTCCTCACCCGCGCGCGCCAAGAAGAAGAGTCCACGCGCGTGTGGACTCCTCTTCACGCGCGTGGGAAGGAAATTCCATCGGAGAAAAATCAAGACAGGGGGCGATTTGGATCCTTGTCTGACGTCCTTGGATCTGGATCTGATGGCCAGAAAAATTAAGGAAAAATATCCATCATTTTTCGGTCGCAAGTCCATCTCCAAAAGTCGCGATTCTTCCTGAAGTTTTTCTAAGAGTCCTCCTCATCGGAAAAACGAAAATTAAATCAGAGAATCATGATTTTTGGTTAAGGGGACGCATGAGGAATGAGGGATCATGATTCCTGGGGTTTTAGAGGGTTGCGATATTTTGAGAAAATGCCCCTCTAAAATCTATAAAAGGGTTTGGGTTCACGAGGGTTTCTTTCTGATAATCAAATACAGAGATCATATTCCTCTCCTCCTCTCCGGAATACTCCTTCCCTTTATGCTTGTTGGGTATTGTTTCCCTTACAGAGATAATCTCTGTCGAAACTCTGACCCTAAACAAGAATAAGAGGAAGGTCTTGAACGGTAAAGGAAAGGAAAAGGAAGGGTCTGTTCTTTTTCTTTTCTTTCTTGAATTAAGACTTTACTTGTCTTAATTTCTTCTTCCAATTCAATTCAAGAAAAGGAATTCAAGAAAGGGAATTCAAGAAAAGAATTCAAAAAGAGGAAAGAAGGAAGAAAAGAAATTTTCAAGAAAGAAAATTTCAGCCTAAAAGTCCAAGAATTTAATTCTTGAAAAAGAATTCAAGAAGAGGAGCCAAGAATAAGAAATTGTAGTCTTCATCTTTTTCTGTGTGGATCACTATTGGAGGGTGAACATTTAGGCACCTGGTGGAGATTTAAAGTTTGGATTTTAGCAATACAGGTTAGTACTTTAATATGACTTTAAATCATATATATACATGTTATATGCTTTAATTCTTTTAAGGAGATCTTGGGTTAAGGGTTTGGTGAAGATTTCATAAAGATAAAAATTTTGAAATCTATGTTTCCGCCTTGCCACCGAACCCTATAGTTTCATCAAAATCAATGCCCTCTTCTTGGTTATATCCCTTAGCCACTAATCCAGCTTTGTTTTTTACTACATTTCCTTGCTTATCTAATTTGTTCCTATAGACCCATTTGGTTCCTATGATTGGATTGTCTGTACGTCTATCAACTAGTGTCCAAATCTTATTTCTTTCAAACTAGTTCAATTCTTCATGCATGGCCATCATCCAGTTTGGATCATTTTTAGCTTCTTCTAAGGTATGTGGTTCTATTTAGGACACAAAGGCTAGGTAATCATGTGCATCTCTATGTGATAACCTAATCCTAATGCCTTGTGAAGGATCACCAATAATTAATTCTTTTGGATGAGAAGTTACGTACCTCCATTCTCTTGGTAGATCTGCATGATCCTTACTTACCATTTTTTCTCCTTCAATTGGTCTTTCTTGTATACTCATGTTTTCCATTTCTTTTTAAATTGTACCTGCATCATTGTCTATGTACTCTTCTTTCTTAGAAAGTGAAGGGTTAGTTTCATCAAAAATAACATGCATTAACTCTTCTACAGTAAGAGTTCTTTTATTAAATACTCTATATGTTTTGCTATGTAATGAATAACCAAGGAAAATTGCTTCATCAGATTTAGCATCAAATTTTCCTAGATTATCTTTATCATTGTTAAGCACAAAGCATTTACATCCAAAAACATGAAAATAATTAATATTGGATTTCTTGTCATTTCAAAGCTCATAGGGGATTTTTTTCAAAATAGGATGGATCAAAAAGCAGTTTAAAATGTAACAAGTAGTGTTCACTGCTTCTGCCCAAAAGTATCTTGGAAGATTACCTTCATATAAATCGTTTGGGCCATCTCTTCCAAAGTTCTATTTTTTCTCTCTACAACACCATTTTGTTATGGTGTCCTAGGAGCAGAGAGTTGTGATCAATGCCGTTTTTCTGTGCAATAATCATCGAAGAACTAATTTTCAAATTCAGCACCGTAATCACTCCTAATTGAAATTATTGAAAGATTTTTTTGATTTGTAACCTTTTTGTAATTTTTTTAAAATACTTTAAAGGTTTCAACTTTGTGAGCAATAAACAAAACCCATGTAAATCTAGAGAAGTCATCTATAATCACAAATGCATATTTCATACCTCCTATGTTTATAGTCCTAGTTGGTCCAAATAAGTCCATGTGAAGTAGCTCAAAAGGTCTAGTAGTTGAAATCATATTTTTGGGTTTAAAGCTCCCCCTAGTTTGTTTACCCATTTAGCATGCATCACAAACATGATCAAAGTCTACTTTAAATTTAGGCATGCCTCTAACTAAGTTTTTGGAAATTAACTTGGCAATAGTATGTATGCTAGCATGACCTAATCGTCTATGCCAAAGTAAACAAGACTCCTTGGTCTTAGTATTCATTGCAACTAGACTAGAACTACTTGACATGGCAAGATCATTAAGGTCTATCCATAAATATTTCTAAATCTATGTCCAATGAACTTACTATTAAAATCAAGAGAGTCTATTACAATACACAGATGATTCAAAGATAACCTTGAAGCCTTTATCACATAACTAACTCACACTCAACAAGTTATACTTCAATTTATCTACTAGCAATACATTTTCAATAAAAGTATAAGGGTTATCTTGATCTTACCGATTCTGATTATTTTTTCCTTGCCATTATCTCCAAAAGTAACCATACCTCTTTCTTTTATTTCCTGGATGATGAACTGATCCTTGTTAACCATCGTATGCCTTGAACAGCCACTATCGAGATACCATATTTTCTTCAATTTTTGGGCTGCAAGACATTCTTGCAAGACAATCAAGAAGTTCTTTTAAGTATTCAAGCTAACTTGGGTCCTTGCAGGTTAGCAGAGGTAGTTCCTTTGGGAATCCAAATCTTTCATATTTTACTTTGGACATTTCTAATAATATTACATTCAAAAGCTTATGTCCTAACCCTTTGCATGCAAAACATTCAACTCTAAAATTCTGAAAATATGTAGATTTTGAAGTTCTAAATGTTGATGCATGAGATGCAGATATGAAGGATTTTCTATTTGAGCTCTTAGGAACATACAATGTAGTTTTAGAAGTAGAAGCAGAATGATGCGGGATAATAGGGGGCTAGGAGCTAGGATCGATGGTGAACCTAGAAGTCACCTAGATTAGGGTATCATATTTTTTTGGATTTTCTAATTTGATGGCGAAGGAATAATGGGATGGAGGATATGGACCTGGATCTCATGGGCTTTGGGACTCACCCTAACGAAGAGACCTCTCACCTCTAAGGCATTACACCCTCCTCGATACATGGAGGTGCTAGGATGGATCTCAAAGGCCACGAGGGGATAGAGAAGATGGAATGGGAAGGGAGATAACTGGGCATGACCTCACATCATGTCCTGGGATTGGGCCTCATACCCTCTCCTCACGGAGTGAAGAAGAATCACTCTTCTCTAAAACAAAATTTCATTTCTCAATTATTTTTACAAAAAGGATTGGAGTCTATTTTATAGACACCAAGCCATTTTGAAATTCAAATTTTGAAATTCAAAATAACAAAATAAAGGGAGAAAATAGTGGGTGTTTCCTTGAATAATTCAAATTCAAATTCCTCCTCTGCTCTGAAATCTACATAGAGAAACCCTTGCTCTAAGAAGCATGCTGCCCTGAGATCCGTGCAAAATTATTTTTGCCCTGCATAGATTTTTTTTCTTCCCATGGCTGTGGAACAGGGGCGGATGGGGAAGAAGGCTTAGTGGCCTGGCCGTGGGTCTTCCGAATGGGAGGGAGTGGCGGTGGCACGGCGGAGATGGTGGCAGGGAGGGAGGTGGTGATCGGACTCGGCCTTCTTGATGACGGCGTCGAACTCTTAGCCGCGGTGGCTCATCTCCATGATGCTCATTCCAGAGCCACGGTAGTTGTAGAGCTCAGCCTGGGTGTTTCTGATATGGCTCCAAGAACGACGAATCCTCATGGTCAGTCTTCCTACAACTGCTGCTAGTATAGAATGAATGTACAAGAACCATGACAAGATGATGAAGATTTGCAAAAGGATAAGAACCAGAACCCACACTCAGATCATCGAGCCTTCGGTAACCCATCATTCTAAAATGGCTTTCATATGCAGACAGAACAATCAAAATGATTACACCAAAGGACAGTGAGATGAGAAAATTTCAACAGGGTGAAGCTTGCTGTAGAAGAGTTGACAGTGCCTGAGTACTTGCAGCTCAAGGAAGAACTTGTTGATGGAAGTAGCCGAAATAACTTTGTGCTGGTGTTGGACTTCGAGCCCTTCAATGCTTCTTTCCCTGGGCATCGCGGGAGGCACGGGGTTGCTAGCTAGAGACTACTCCGGGCGGAGGGGCATCGGGCACGGAAAAGGGAGGCTTCACGGGCATGGGCATCATGGGCGTCACAAGCATGGAGCAACAGGGGAAGATGGACGGCCGACGGGGTCCATCCAATCGTCGGGCATGGTGGCGCGGGGGAGGAGGGCCATCGGGGGGTCGCCGAAGGTCGAGCGTGGCGGATCCAGGACAAATGGGAAGAAAATGGAGAAAAAAAAAGGTTCTGAGAGTTTTCTGGAGGAAGAAGATGATTGGAATAGCAGAGGGATAAAATGAGGATAAGTCTAAAATAAAATAGGAATAATAGGAATAAGTGGAATAGCCGGGATAAATTTTTTTAAATTAAAATAAAAAAAAATATGAAAAAAGAAAAGCAAAACCCAGATGGGTTTTGATGTCCCCATCATTCCCCTGGGGTGGGAAAAACCTGACTCCATCGAGTCAGGCTCGCTAAAATTTTTTTTCTCTCTCTCTCTTTTTTTCTCTTCTTCTCTCTTTTTTTCTCTTCATTTTTTTCAACTCTTTTTTTTTTCCAACCATAATCCTAACCCGGTCTGATACCAAAATTAATGCGAGACAATGGGGGGCTAGGAGCTAGGATTGATGGTGAGCCTAGAAGTCACCTAGATTAGGATATCATATTTTTTTGGATTTTCTAATTTGATGGCGAAGGAATAATGGGATGGAGGATAGGGACCTAGATCTCATGGGCTTTGGGACTCACCCTAACGAAGTGACCTCTCACCTCTAACGCATTATACCCTCCTCGATACTTGGAGGTGCTAGGATGGCTCTCATAGGCCATGAGGGGATAGAGAAGATGGAATGGGAAGGGAGATAACTGGGCTTGACCTCACATCATGTGCTGGGGTTGTGCCTCACACCCTCTCCTCACGAAGTGAAGAAGAATCACTCTTCTCTAAAACAAAATTTTCATTTCTTGATTATTTTTATAAGAAGGATTGGAGCCTATTTTATAGACATCAAGCCATTTTGAAATTCAAATTTTGAAATTCAAAATAACAAAATAAAGGGAGAAAATAGTGGGCGTTTCCATGAATAATTGGAATTCAAATTTGAATTCAAATTCCTCCTCTGCTTTGAAATCTGCATAGAAAAACCCTTGCTCTAAGAAGCATGCTACCTTGAGATCCGTGCAAAATTATTTTTGCCCTGAGATCCGTGTATAGATTTTTTTATCCGTGCAAAATTATTTTTGCCCTGAGATCCGTGTATAGATTTTTTTTTCTTCTTGTGGCCGTGGAATAGGGGCTGATGGGGAAGAAGGCTTGGTGGCTTGGCTATGGGTCTTCCAAATGGGAGGGAGTGGCGGCCGCACGGCGGAGACGGTGGCAGGGAGGGAGGCGGTAATCGGACTCGGCCTTCTTGATGACGGCGTTGAACTCTTTGCCATGGTGGCTCATCTCCATGATGCTCATGCCAGAGCCACGGTAGTTGTAGAGCTCAGCCTGGGTGTTTCTGATACGGCTCCAAGAACGATGAATCCTCATGGTCAATCTTCCCATAACTGCTGCTAGTATAGATTGAATGTCCAGTAACCATGACAAGATGATGAAGATTTGCAAAAGGATAAGAACCAGAACCCACACTCAGATCATCGAGCCTTCGGTAACCCATCATTCTAAAATGGCTTTCAAATGAAGATAGAACAATCAAAATGATTACACCAAAGGACAATGAGATGAGAAGAATTGCAATAGGGTGAAGCTTGCTATAGAAGAGTTTACGGTGCCTGAGTACTTGCAGTTCAAGGAAGAACTTGTTGATGGAGGTATCCGAAATAACTTTGTGCTGGAGTTGGACTTCGAGCCCTTCAATGCTTCTTTCCCTGGGCATCACGGGAGGCACGGGGTTGCCAGCTTGAGACGACTCCGGGCGGAGGGGCGTCGGGCATGGAGAAGGGAGGTGTCATGGGCATGGGCGTCATGGGTGTCATGGGCATGGAGCAGCAGGGGAAGATGGACAGCCGACAGGGTCCATCCAATCGTCGAGCATGGTGGCACAGGGGAGATGGAGGGCCGTCGAGGGGTCGCCAGAGGTCGGGCATGGTGGATCCAGGACAAACGGGAAGAAAATAGAGAAAAAAAAGGTTCTGGGAGTTTTCTGGAGGAAGAAGATGATTGGAATAGCAGAGGGATAAAATGGGGATAAGTCTGGAATAAAGCTGAAATAATAAGAATAGGTGAAATAGCTGGGATAAATTTTTTAAAATTAAAATAAAAAAATCTGAAAAAAGAAAAGCGAAACCCGGATAGGTTTTGATGTCCCCATCACAGAACCATTTGTTGCAAAAGCTTTTTGAGATGTAAATTTTGGAATATAAGCTTTTGGTTTCATAAAAGTAGTTCTTGAAATACTATTTGAATTTGAAGAATTAAAACTGATTCCAGCTTTGTTACCATAAATCTTTTGTTCTTTAAGAATCAACTCAACCTTATTAGAGGATAATGTAAGTTTTTCAACAAGTGGCTTGAGTTTTTCAACCTCCTTTTTTAACTCATTATTTTCATTCATCAAAGCTTTGTTTTTGTCAAGATATGCACTATTCTCAGTTTTCAAAGCTTTATAATTTTCATAAAAGACATGTAATTCTTTTAGCAATAAGATATTCTTTTCCAAAATCTCTTCTTTTTCTTTAATAAAGAATCATTGATATTCTTTAAAGATCTAATCTTTACTCTAGCCTTTTTAAATTCAGATAATAAATCATGAAAAGCATAATTTAATTCATCAAATGTAAATTCATTTTAAGCATTAGGGGATGTTACCTCATCCTCGAGACCCATTAGACATAAATTAGTAGTTTTTGTGATCTCTTCTTCTTCAGTTAAGGTGGATTCCTCGCTATCGCTCCATGTAACAACCATTGCCTTCTTCTTCTTTTTCTTGAAGAATTTTTTTAGTAGTGGACAATCTGGATGAATGTGCCCCGATTTCTTACATTCGTAGCATGTGGGCACTTGATCTTTATCCTTTTATTTGTCCTTGTCCTTGTCCTTAGAGTGCTCTCATCGTTTATAGAATTTTCTATTGAATCTTCCTTTCTTCTTTCCCATAAACCTTCTAAATCTCCTCATGACCATTGCGATATCTTTGTCTTCAAGATCATCTTCAAAGGAGGTGGAGTCATCTTTCGATTCTTCATCTTTCTTTGAGTCCAATGCAGCTTTGAAGGCAATTGTCTTCTTCTTGTTTTGATTATCATCAGTTCTATGCTGCATGGCCAGTTCGTGTGTGATGAGCGAACCCATTAATTCATCCAAAGAAAGGGTGTTCAGATCTTTCGCTTCTTGGATGGCAGTCACTTTGGGGTCCCATTTATCTGGAAGTGATCTTAATATCTTTTGTACTAAGTCAGCATTTGAGTAAACCCTGCCAAGACTTTTCAAGCCATTAATAATATCTATAAATCTAGTAAACATGGCAGAGATAGTTTTAGTAGATTCCATTTTAAAAAATTCGTAGCTATGTACAAGAAGATTTATTTTCGAAGTCTTCACTTGGGAAGCTCCTTTGTGGGTCACTTCAAGTTTATCCCAAATTTTTTTTGCTGAAGAGCAAGTCAAAATTTGATTAAACTCATTAGCATCCAAAGCACAGTATAGTAAATTCATTGCTTTGGCATTTAATTCTTCTATCTTCATGTCGTGTTCATCCCATTCCTCTTTAGGCTTAGGGACATCCATGCCATCAATTTTAATCATGGAAATTTGTGGCCCTTTTAGAATGACCTTCCATAATTAAAAATCGATAGCTTGTATATAGATTTTCATTCTAGCTTTCCAGTAAGAATAATTTGTGCTAGTGAAGAGTGGAGGTCTATTAGTAGATTGGCCTTCGGCCAAGGAAGTTCTCATGGGATGAGCCATCAATCTTTACTCTAAATGTATTCAGAGACACTACTCTGATACCAGTTGTTGTCCAGGTGGCTTTTCCAAGAGGGGGGTGAATTGGAAATTAAAAAATTTAAGCAATTATGTGCTTTTTGAAATCCCTTTTAACATGTTAAGTGCTGTGATAAAATAATTAAATGCAGAACCTAAATTAAATTAGAGAAGCACAACACAAACACACAACAATTATAATGGTTCGGAGCAACCCAGCTCCTACATCCACTACCCAAGATTATCACTTGAGATTTTCATTATATCCCCCACTGGAATACAGTCGGATAGTTTTCACAGGCTCACAATCCAAACCTCACACTTTGGTTTTACCGGGATCACTAAAGAAACCTAACTTGATTTTACTAGGATCACCAAAAACCCAACACTTAGTTTTTAACAAAGGTTCACCAAGAACCTATTTGGTTTTTCAACAGGGCTCACCAATAATCCAACAATTCAAAAATGAATTAAAAAGAAAAGCAACAAAATGATAAATAAATTTTTGTCGAGTGGTTGCCGATGCAGCTCGAAATAAGCCCACTTGAATGTACTTCAATGCATTTTAATGGCTTTTATATCTTCTTTACTAAGTGCTTCAAGCTTCATATGAGAGTTGGTGAAGACTTGAAGGCTATCTTGAATGCTCTTAGTGCTCTCTTGCTTGATGGTTGGATAATCAATAAAGCATTAACTCTTTGAAAAACTTTCTAACTCTTACTTCAAAGAAGTTCAAATCCCTCAAATATATGTCCTTCCATCATTCTAAGGCAGTTTAAGTTGTTGTAGACCATTGGAATGTGACATTTAACTGTTGGAGCACTTTTTAGATTCAAATTCTGAGTTCTGGAACTAGCTGTTGCAAGTCTGAAATCGACCTTCGAGTCGACTTGGATCACTCGAGTCAGCTCGGATCCACAAAGAAGTTCTGTTGAGTCGACTCTCTTCGATCCAATCGGCTCGCTTGCACAGTGTCTTGATTCTTCACTCTGCACGAGTCGGCATGCCTTGATTCAAGTCGACTCAGATCCTTAGGCCTTCAAAATGTTAGTCTGGCGAGTCGGCTAACTTCCATTCTAGTTGACTCGAATGGCTGTTCTTCTCAGAAACCATTTTCTAGACTCTGGATGAGTCGGCTCGATCTTCTAAAGAGTCGGCTCGGATGTCTGACCATATGATAGAGTCGGCTCGCCTGTCTGATTCAAGAATTAGTACTCTGGACGAGTCGGATCGGGTCCCCTTAAAGTCGGCTTGAATCTCTGCGTGCCAAAATTCTTATGCATGCCAAGTGCCAAAGTCGGCTTTCTTCTCCTCGAGTCCGCTCGAATGAATGTTTCAGTGATTTTTTTAGTCTTTCTCCATGATTTATCCAGCAAGTCTTCAAGCTTCAAGATGTCTTCAAACTCAACAAGTTTCTAAGAAACTAAAAGCTTGAAACACATTTAGAAGTAACCCAATTTTATGATCTTTCTTAACTTTTTCTTTGGGTTCTTCTTTACAATTTTCAATTACAACACAACTCAAAACAAGAAATGAAAATGTAGGAGTTGAAATTTGAACAATGACTTCATCCTATAAAAACTTGTAAACCACTTGAAGAGTTGTTAGTAAAACAAATGCATGCACCAATGTTTGGTTATCACAAAATCACTTATGGGGTCAACATAAACCAATTGGACTCTAGAAGTAAGTAGCCAAATAAGAGAAGTTGGGCACTAATCAGGAAAGAAGTGAGGCATACACTAAAACAAGAAAAAAAATCTTGGGACTCTTGGAGAAAAGTGGGGTAGAAGAAACAAAAGGAAACACTATTCCTTTGAGGTGTAGCATTCCTTGGGCATTATTTTGAGAGGAGGTGTTGATTTCAAATCAAATAAGGAGAGAGAGAGAGAGAGAGGCTGGGGTGACCACCAAAGAATCCAAGGGCTAGGATGTGGGTGCTACACAAGGAAAGAAAGGAACCTTGATTTTTTTTAGCATGATATTAAGGAGAGGCGCCACTTTGTGAGTTTCCTAAATCACCTGGACTCTAAAAGCAGGTGATGGATCCTAAGATGGCAAGGAGATCTAATCAAAGGAGGAGGGTTAAGGCGCTAAGAGAGGAATCCTAGGGTGGAGATTTAATTGGTCAGTCTCCACAATCCTTAGCGCATCAAATCCTAGCCATCCATCTCTCAAACCCCTCCCTTTTTCTTTCATATGCCTACACTCTCTTGTTAGTCTCTCATGGGAAAAACAAGAAAACCTCTCATTTCCTAGCACCTATAAAAAAGCCTCCATACTTCCACCATACAAAGCATCCAATACTCCCTCAAAACCCTAGCAAGGAAGAAGAGGAAGGAAGGTGACAGTGAGTAGTGGCAACATTATGCGTGGCTAGAGATCCTTATCTTTGGGGAATGTAAATGATGTTTTTATTTTAAATCTTGTATCTTTCTTTTCATAGAAACTTGAATAATTGTAAGGTCCACTATTTCTTCTTTATGAATAAATCTTGTTCTTTCTTTCAAATTATTGTACTTTTCATTGTGTATTATGATACAAGTCTTTAAATAGCCTATGACTACGTAGAGATAGATCATAATCAAGTAATATGACCCATGCTCTGCAAGATGGTTATGCACGGGAATCAATCATAGAATTCCTTATTGTATGAAGTAAAAATATTAGATTTACAAAAAAAAAAGATTTGAAACCCTAAGATATTCTCTTTCTTATATAAACTGCCTCTGATTTGCTCTTTCCTTTTACTTACAATTTTCATTCTTTGTAATCATAACTCTTTAAAACCCTAACCAATTTTTGAAAACAACTAAGTCGATTGATCCCTATGGACTTGACACCCAACTTAACCTATTCTACTTAATAGTTGTTTAGTTAATCTCTTATTTTTGGTGCTATTGATGACTTGCATCAACATGATATAGCTACAGAGGACTTTGCACATAGAGTAGCATACATATTACAAAAAATATGCTACAAAAGCATTTCCTAGATTTTCATCTCTTTCGGATCAAATTAGGATAGTATGAGAACAATAATATCTATTGAATTAAGTTAAAATTAACTAGGGAATAGAAGGATTTGATGATTACAATAACTAAGGTTTTGATGATTACAATAATGAATCAGATTTTTATATTTTTTTGTTAATTTTTTTTCCCGTAAAAGATGAAAAGAAGCTATCTAAATGAAACTACAAAGAGAGAAGTAAAGACATGCTCATAACTAGTCTTCCAAGTGTAAAGAACCAAGGACCTAGAAGGATTAAGAAATCCCTCAAGAATAGGGCTAAGGTTACCTTCAACAAACAGAGCAAGAGTAAAGGGGGGGTGATACCAAGCAGCGATTTGATCTATTCCCAGAAGAAGGTACTCTCCCCTCCAGATCCGGCACCTAGGATGAAGAAATCAACACTTCCCAAATAATAGGCTCCATTGTAGGGGTTCTTTGGCAAGATAAGTTTTCTCCTCGGACAGGCCTCTTGAAAACCTTGTAAGCAAGAAGAGAACTTAGAAAAGATGAGGAAATACAACAAACAACTTAAAAAAATTAGGAGGGATGGAGAGTGATGGCTTGAGAATGCATGGCGCCTTGATGAAGACTAGATCAGCTACTCTATGGATAGGGGCGTCATCTCCATGGGTTAGGGTGGAGAGGAACGTCAACACCAAAGTTTGGTAGATGGGAGATGGATGAACTATAGAAACTAGATGGTAGATTGGGTCTCATACCCTCTCCCTCTCAGAGGATGATGCATCTCACATTGGAAATGAAAACTCATAATAATGGGAGCTCAAAAGAAAATTTTTTCTTTCATTTAAAAAATAGCTTCCTCTTATAAAGAGATTAAGGGCCTTTTATATCCTTCTAAGCTTCATTTGAAATTCAAATTTTACATGAAAAGAGGGGAGAAAGGTAGTTACAAATTTGAATTTCAAATTTCATGAAAAGGGGTGGCAAAATGCATGGGTGCCAAGTGTCTCCTCATGGTGGCAATCTGAAAATCTGCATGCATGGGTGCCACTTGGCATTCATGTGGGCATTCGTGTGTCTTCATGTGTTGGGCGCCACTTGGCATTCATGTGGGCATTCACGTGTCATCATGTGTTGGGCACCACTTGGCATTTGGGTGCACATCTTGGTCTTCTTCAATATAATGCTCCTTCACTTGATCAAGGCTAGCTCACTGGTTACAAAACTCAAACTTTACAAGACTCAATTAATAAAAAGTAAAATGTAATGGACCAGTTGACAGGATTCAAAAAAAATTGACTAAATATTAGTCAAACCAAATTGAATTGAGTCTCCTTCGAATCCTGGTGCCCTCACCAATTCTCCCGGGGTGGGAGGAACTTGACCCTGTCGAGTAAGGATCTTTCTGACTCTGGTAATGCTCAAGCAGGTCTGGATCAATCTACTGTAGGTCCTCATGAGTGATCCATGAGTCCTCGGATTCTGGCCTACCTTGCCATCGAACCAGGTAATGTTGGTAGTCCTTATGCCGGGTCATGATAATTTGATCATCCAGGATGTGCTTGATCCATTCTCTCCTCTCCGGTAAGTTAGTTGGTGGACACATAGGGATGGGCTTACTCTCAAGAATTGGTTCAGGCTTGAAAGGCTCATTAGGTATTACTGCTGGTGCCCTATACTCTACAAGATTTGTAATGTTGAAGGTGGAACTGATGCCAATTCTGGGGGTAACTCAAGCACATAGGCATTAGGTCCAACTTTCTTTAACACTTTAAAAGGACCAGCACCATGGGCATGCAGTTTTTTCATGGTCCTGGGTGGAAACCATTTAGGTCTAAGCCTGATCATCACATAGTCTCCTTCAGAAAATTCTTTAAACCTTTTATGGGAATTAGCCATATTTTTATATGATTCATTACTCATATCAAGTTTCTTATTGATTTCATGATGAAATTCCTTAGCATGCTGAGCATATGACTCAGCAGAGTTAGAGACTCATGCATTCACAGGTAATGGGATGAGGTCTAAAGGTCTCCTAGGTTTGTAACCATGGATAATTTCAAAAGGACTCTTTCCAGTAGATCTATTGACAGAACTATTATAAGCGAACTCAGCTCTAGGTACAAGAAGATCCCAATTCAGAGTGTGTTCACCTACAAGACATCTCAACAAGTTTCCAAGACTTCTATTGACGACTTCTGTTTGACCATCGATCTGAGGCTAGTAGGAAGTGGAGAACTTTAGCTTAGTCCCCAACATGTGCCAAAGAGTTTTTCAGAAATAGCTTGTAAATCGGACATCCCTATCGGACACAATAATCTTGGGTAGGCAATGTAACCTAACTACTTCGTTCAAGAAAAGTTTGGCCACTCTAGAAGCATCAAAAGTTTGGGAGCAGGGCATGAAGTGAGCCATTTTAGAGAATCGATCAAACACAACATAGATTGAATCATGTTTCCTCAAGGTTTTCGATAGCCCTAGTACAAAGTCCATACTTAAGTCCTGCCACGGATAGTCAGGTATAGGCAAAGGAGTGTAAAGCCCAGTGTTTTGTTTTCGTTGCTTAGCAACAGCACAAGTTCTATATCTAGCCATGATTTGAGCTATGTCTCTTTTCAGACTTGGCCAAAAGAACTGGTCTTCAACAGCTAGGATGGTCTTGTTTCTACCAAAGTGACCAGCTAATCCTCCCGCATGGGTCTCCCAGATCAAAAATTCTCTAAGGAAAGTTCTAAGGATACATAACCTATTTTCCTTAAAAAGGTAACTATCCTGTAAGGTATACTCACTATAGGCACTAGATGGTCCTTGCAGAATAGACTGGTGGATCTTATTAAAGTTAGGACAATCCTTATAATTTTCTTTCAACTTGTCAAAACAATGACCTCAGTATAGACAGTGCTTAGAAGCATAGATCTTCGACTCAAAGCATCAGCTACTTTGTTCTCAATTCCCACATGGTGTTTCCGGACAAAAGTGTAGGCCTGGATGAATTCTACCCATTTCCCATGCCTAGGATTTAGCTTTTTCTAAAAACTAAGAAATCGCAGGGCCTCATGGTCGAAGTATAGAACAAATTCTTGCAGTAATAGGTAGTGTCTCCAATACCTCAAGGCTTATACTATCGTGTATAACTCCTTATCATTGGTTGAGTACTTTAGCTTAGCCTCATTAAGTTTCTCGCTAAAGAAAGCTACGAGGTGGTTCTCTTGGCTAAGTACTCCTCCAACACCTACTCCTGAGGCATTGCACGCAACCTCAAAAACTTTGAAAAAATCAGGTAATCTTAAGATTGGTGCTTGGGTCATTTTTTCCTTAATTTCTTGGAAGGCTTTGTCTGCAGATTTGGTCCAATTGAAAGTTCCCTTCCTAATGCAGTCAATTATGGGAGTGACAATTATGCTAAATCCCCGGATGAATCGTCTATAGAAGGTGGCTAGACCATGAAAACTACGAACCTCATGGATGCTGGTTGGTACAGGCCACTCTACTATGGTCCTAAACTTTTCAGGTTGGCAGAAACTCCCTCGAGGGTTACAATAAATCCTAAGAAGATAACCTTATGGGTCATAAATTTGCACTTCTTGATGTTTACATAAAGGTTTTCTTGTCTAAGGACCTGGCACTCTTGCCTTAAATGATCTAAATGTTCTTCCTGGGTTCGACTATAGATCAAGATATCATCTAAGTAAACCACTACAAATTTTCCAATGAACCTTCATAGGACTTGAGTCATGATCCTCATAAATATGCTGGGTGTATTTGAAAGTCCAAAAGGCATGACTACCCATTCATACAATCCTTCCTTTGTCTTGAAGACGGTTTTTCATTCATCCCCGGGTCGGATCCTAACTTGGTGGTAACCACTCTTAAGATCTATTTTAGAGAATATTGTGGCTCCCGACATCATGTCTAACATATCATCCAGACAGGGTATGGGAAATCTATACTTGACAGTGATTTTATTGATGGCATGACTGTCAATGCACATCCTCCAAGTACCATCTTTCTTAGGGATGAGAAGGGCCGGTACAGTGCATGGGCTCAAACTCTCCCTAATGAATCCTCTCCTTAGCAATTCTCCCACTTGTCATTGTAGCTCTAAGTGTTCAGTGGGGTTCAGTTTATAATGGGGCAAGTTTGGTAAAGTGGCTCCTAGGAATAAATCTATGGCATGTTGTATATCCCTCAGAGGTGGTAATCGGTCAGGCAGATCTTCTAGTAACACATCCCTAAACTCCTCTAATGTCTCTGCCACTTTCTTAGGTTGTCCTCTAAGCTGGGTCTTGGGAATTCCTTTGTGGTTAAGAGCCAGACTGTTGATCCGCCACTAATCTCTCGTTCCATCTCTTTGGCGGTGACTAAGTTTAATCCTTGTTTCTTTTCCTTTAAATGGCTAGACCCGATTTTCGTGTTATCCTTTGGTGGGGTGGGATGCACAGTAATTTTCTTTCCTTGGTAACTAAATGAACAGGAATTTGACTTACCATATAGGTGGCATCGTGATCATACAACCAAGGTCTCCCGAGAATGATGCTACTAACTTCCATACGTAACACGTCACACCAAACTTTTTCCTGATAAGATTGGATCTGGATATTGACTTGACATCTAAGTTTGATTGGAATTGAGGTAGAGTCTATCTAGGATACCTTATAGGGGTGTGGGTGATGAGTAGTGGTCAATCCTAGTGTTTTAACAGCATTAGTGGATATGACATTGACACAGCTCCTACTATCAATGATGATCTTGCAAACCTTCTCCCCTATTGTAATAAAAGTTTGTAGGATGTTAGTCCTATGCCAATCCTTATGTCCCTTAGTTTGGGTTACGATACACCTAACAACTCCGAGAAATTCAGACGGGTCTATAGGCTCCTCTTCTTCTTCATACTCTTTTATTAGGTTTGACTCAGCCACATAATCTTCTTCATTTGATTCAACTATGGGTTCAAGTTCTCCCTCCTCTAACTCTCCTATATGTAGGGCTCTAGTAGGGCACTAGCTAGCATAATGTCCAGACTTATGACATCCGTAGCACAGTGGAGCAGGGCTTGTAGTTCTTGGGGTCTTTGGAGCCTTACCCTTATCTTCCCTACGGATCACCGGAGTGTTGGGGTTAGGTCTGGTTGTAGGAGGGTTTGGTCTAGCTATAGGAACTTGGTTTGATCCTTGTCTAAATACAGGGGTACTAGTCTTTGGAACTTCAGGTTGACGGTAGATAGGTACCCTCTGGAATCTCTCAAAGTCCCTGGCTATCTGGTAAGCATGTTCTAGGTTATGAGCCTCCCTTAAGAATAACTCTTTCTATATGTCCTCTCGTAGGCCTGCCCTAAACCTAGATAAGATGACTGACGCTGGTTCATCTATTCCACATCTCATGGCACACTCATCAAACTTGGCTATATAATCAGACACAGTCAGGTTTCCTTGTTTTAATCTTTGCTAGTGATCTAACAGTTGCTGCTGGTATGATTCAGGTATGTACTTTTCTCTCAGCTTCATTTTCATAGCCCTTTAGGTGGTTATAGGTATGTCTTGCCTATGATCTATTTGTCTTTCAAGGTTTCTCCAAAATAATCTAGCCTGGCGAACTAGTCTTATCTTAGCAAGCTTGTATTTCCTTTCCTCAGTCATATCATACCAGTCAAAATATTGCTCCATCTCACTCTCCCAGTCAATAAAGGCTTTAGGGTCTAGGGTTCCATCAAACATGGGTGCCTCTAGTCTAATGTTCCTCATGGCCCTTTCATCCTGATCTACTGGGTCTGGGTGCAGCCTTCTTGGATTGGGCCCTAGATTTGGTTCTTGCCTAGGGACTCTCCTAAGGTTATAGGGCATCGATGGTGGTGTGACTAGATCAGGTTCAATGTTGGTCTCATGGTTCTTTTCTAAGGCTTGAACTCTATCCTTTAGTTAGTCGAACCTGGCATCCACTTGGTCAAATCTAGTATGAAAGTTGGTGTTCATCTGGGCAACCCTATCATCCATCTGATCCAGTCGGTCAAGTAGGGTCCTCAAGGTGATCTCAAGATTGGGTTCCATGGGTAAATTAGATGGGGTGTAGGGTGGTTTAATTGGGTCCCTGCCCTGGTGGTCATACAATACAAGACTTCAATTAATTAGACTCATAATGTTCTAAGGCTCCTAGACCTAGAAATTCAAAGTAGGGTGAGTCAGCTAACTTTGCAGCAATTCACCAGTTAATCAATCCACTGGCCAACTAAGAGGTGGTATGTGGGAGGCTCCCCCAGCTCTCGCTGGGTCCTAATTAAAAATCATAGGAACCACTTAGGGCATTTGTCACTTAACCTCTTGCCTTAGACACTAGCTTCAAGATGTAACCAATGAGTTAAGTGCACCAACTTCCCCACAATACCTTGAATATGATCGGTTGGTGTCACCTAGCTCACTAGAGCAAATTAAATCTAGTTGATTTTAGAATTAGGCTTGGGACTATGCAATATGTGGGTGGTGGTTTGTGGGCCAAGGAGAGATAATGAAATCCTTACCTTATCTTGGATATCAATTGCCCTTAAGTAGCTCGAATATGAATGCACAATCAAGTTGACACAAGCTTTTAATAGATTAATTAAGTTCAACCTTTCTTTAGGGACTTTATTTTATTTTATTTATTTATTTATTTTTAAATCATTGGTTTCATATCTGAGAATGAAAGTGCAGGTGTGGTGTGTTTGAACAGAAAATAAAAAAATGTAACAAGTATGATGGAGAAGTGATGAACTAGCAAGCAAGAAAAACTTATTTACAGAAATTTCAGGATGTAACAGTGATAGAAAATATATTACAGGAAAATATTTTTTGATGTTTTAATATGAAATTTTAGCTGTTAATAGTAGACTTACTGGTGGTTAACAAAAAAATAATGGCAAGCAAAAAGGATTAGATTTAATAGGGTTTCAAGGGATGTGAATCTCAGGCATGTGCAGAATTACTGGGTGCAGAAATTACAGCAATGAACTTGAAAACTAGCCCTACTCTAACATGCTCTGATACCAAAAATTGATGCAGGATGAAAGTCCTAACTAAGGTTTTGATGATTACATTAATGAATCAGATTTTTATATATTTTTTAAAATTTTTTTCTTGTAAAAGATGAAAAGAAGCTATCTAAAGAAAATTACAAAGAGAGAAGTAAAGACATGCTCATAACTAGTCTTCCAAGTGTAAAGAACCAAGGACCTAAAAGGATTAAGAAATCCCTTAAGAATAGGGCTAAGGATACCTTCAACAAATAGAGCAAGAGTAAAGGGAGGGTGATACCAAGCAGCGATTTGATCTATTCCCAGAAGAAGGTACTCTCCCCTCTGAATCCGGCACCTAGGATGAAGAAATCAACACTACCCATATAGTAGGCTCCATTGTAGGGATTCTTTGAAAAGATAAGCTTCCTCGTCGGACTGGCACTCTTGAGAACCTTGCAAGCAAGAAGAGAACTTAGCAAAGATGAGGAAATGCAGCAAACAACTTAGGAAAATAAGGAGGGATGGAGAGTGATGGCTTGAGAATGCATGGCACCTTTGTTGCCCAGGTGGCTTCCCAAGAGGGGGGTGAATTGGGATTATAAAAACTTTTCACAAGTATGTACAATTTGAAATCCTTTTGGTGTTATGGTGCAATATACAATGTGGAAGTAATTAAGTAAATTCAATAAGGCAAAGTAAGCACAAACACAAACACAAAAAAATTTAGAGTGGTTCGGAGCAACCGGCTCCTACATCCACTACCCAAGGACCACTTGGGATTTCCTCTATATCCCCCAACCAGAATACAGTTAGATTGTTTTACCAGGCTTACAATCCAAACCTGTACACTTTGGTTTTACCGGGATCATCAAAGAAAACCCAACTCCCTTTGGTTTTAAACGGGATCACCAAAGAAACCCTAACAATTGGTTTTATACCGGGATCACCAAGAACCCAACTTAGGTTTTCACAAGGTTCACCTAAAAATCTTTAACCCTCTCTTAAGACACAGCCCCTTGCTGTTCTTAGAGAGAAAACAAAAATAGAGATTAATAAAAAGCAACTACACAATAAACTGAGTTTGTTTAAATGTTGCCAATGTAGATCAAGGTGAAGCCTAGCTTTGAAAGCTCTTTAATGCTCTTCAAGCTGCTTCTTTGCTTCTTCAATGAGTGGATTCAATGATGAAGAGAAGTTGGTGAAGCTTTGAATCCTATCTTGAATGCTCTTGAAGAAGGTTGGTGAAAGACTTGAAGGCTTTTCAAATTTCCAAGATAAATCGATAATAATTCTCAAGAAATTATTTAATCCATCAAAAGTAATCCCTTTTATAGTTTTCCATGAGATATAGCCGTTGTAGAACTTAGGGATTCATGAAAAAGCTATTGGAGACCAATTGGAATTCAAAAATTACTTTCAACAACTAGCCATTAGAGTGCAGAAAATGGTCACTCGAGTCGGTTCGAGATCCACAAGTCAGCTCGAAGTCTCAGACAGCCCATTCAGAATTTCTGTGCAAGTCGGCTCTTCAAGCTGGAGTAAGCTTGAACCTTCAATCAATTCAAAATCATAATTTCCTTGAGTTGGCTCTTCAGGGCAGAGTCGGCTCGAAGTCCCAGTCACCAACAAACATAACTCTGGATGAGTCAGCTCTTGAAGCTCGAGTCGGCTCGAGATCTCAGACTTCAAAAACATGTATTCTTTCATAAGTCGGCTCTTGGGACACGAGTCGACTTGAGGTATTGAAACTCTAAAATTTCTTTGTGCCGTGCCACAAGGAGTCGGCTCTTGATCCATGAGTCGGCTCTTGCCAAAACTTCAATTAATGCTTCAAACTTCTCTAAAATTCTTTAACACTTGAATCAAATAAGAGCTAATCTATACACTCTTATTTTTACAATTTTACAGCCCATTTACAAGATTACAAAGTTGAAAAAATTAGGGCTTTAACAATTTAAAGTCTATAAGAGTCTATACAAGATTGAATTACCTTTCAACCAATATGAAAACCAATTAAACTACATATAACCATTTTCCTGCAAAAACTTCTCAAGTAATTGAAAGAATTGGTAACATATACATGCTCCAATATTTTGTGATCATCAAAATCATTTCAGGGGTCAATAATCTCCTCCTTTTTGATGATGACAAAACACTGGGCATGAATAGGATTTAAAAATACTTTACAATTACTATGTATCATATTCATATGTATCAACTAATATTTAACATAATGTGTATTAAATCAAATTGAGTATCAAATTGTTGAACTGAAAAGTATCAATACAATATATCACAATGTATCATATATATCATAAAACTGAAAACTATCAACACAATGTATCATATGTATTAATACAATGTATCATATGTATCAATACAATGTATCATTTATACACTACGTATCGAAACTTCACAAAATTAATTTGTATTTGAAGTAAGTTTCATGAAAACTTAACAAAAACTTAACATAAGATCCCCCTTACTAATGTAGTAATATTTCTTCATATTTTCATACATATTCATTTTCATATTCACATTCATACACATTTTATTCATATTTTCATGCACATTCATACTTTCTCCCTTTTCCCCCTTTTTGTCATCAACAAAAGGTGTATAAAATAAGGAGAACAATCATTCAGATTAAGTCATTTACAAAATGTATCATAAAAAGACATATATATATATATATATATGAAAGTGTCAGTACATGAGTGATACAATACAAAAGTGCCTCGACAAGACAAAAATAGTATCACAACAACAAAATATGAAAAACATAAAGTCCTAAAACATCAAAAGGAAGGACTAAAAACATCAAAAGGAAGGACTAGGGTCATCATCACTAGGCTCTTCCTCACTAGAGGAGGAACCAACCTCTAAAATGCCTGGAGCAGGCCTGAATTTAGGAAACCTAGGTCTATGGTCCCTAAGTCTGGTCCTAACAAGTGTAGTAGTTCTAGAAGTTTTAGGTTTGGCTTTAACTTTAGACTCAGAGAAAATTACAATAGGGGTAGGTCTAACAGTAGGAGGATCAAAAGACGAGTCGAGGGTGCTGGTGGTAGACAAAATCTCTATCGCCAGAGTGTCTCCAACGTCATAACTAGGAATCTTGATACCAGTCCCAGCCTCAAAAGGAGTAGCCTTAGAAGGAATATCAGTGAAGTGTGCTGCCTGTCCCTGCCTGCAATCTATGCCAATGTCAAGTGCTGCTGTAGAAGTAGTAGGTACTGACTGACTAGCTGCTGTAAGCTGTCGAAGAATAGCCATGATATCCTGAAAGCCCTGGTGCATCTCTGACTGATGTGTAGATATCCTGGCATCATTCTCATATCTCCCTCTCTGAAGACTCGAGATCTTATCCAGTACACGCTGCAATCGGTCATCATCACCTGGTCCAATAGCTATCGATCCTCTGACAAGTGATCGAGGAGTAGGAGGAGCTGGCTCTGAGGATCCAGCCTCGTCAACATGTCTCTCTGCCTCTGCACCATGTCCCTGTGCTACCTGATCTTCCTCATCTGAATCATCCTCTGAATGTGTCACTGGAAGACCTGAGCTCTTCCTAATCTAGTGACCCTCAACCTTAATAAATCCCATTCGGGTCAAAGACTTTAAGTTGTATCTGTCTGTATGCAAAAGTGGCATGCTGTCCTCTCCAAACAAATCAACCTGGGCTTCCTGAAATAGTAGGGTAAATACCATCTTGTATGGAAGACATGCCCGTGCCCTCCAAGCAGCTTCCCTCATCTGTGACAACATAATGAATGGTAAATTGAGGGCCTCCCCCTCAACCAAGCATCTCATGAAGACTAGGTCTCGCTCACTAATCTAGTCGAATCTCCTAGTCTGAGGAAGAAAGATGCGGCTAATAATGTTATGTAGCAACCTTATCTCCAAAGAGAGTTGGTTGGAACTAACATGAACCACACCTTTCACATTTGTCCTCTCAAGCACTATTCTTAAAGTCTTTTGTTTGTCCTTCAACACTAGGTAGCTTTCATCCTCTTTTGGTATATGAAGAATACTTGACAACTTTTGCTCACTGATTTCAATATTCTTACCCTTCACAGTTGCTTCAATGTGAAATGCACCCAAAGACATGTTCTCAAAAAATTGTCTAACAAGGTTGGGATATGTGGGAAGATTGAGCATACAAAAGTCTTTCCAACCTTATCTAACCAACCAATCACCAATGTGCAAGCTTTCTTATTCTAGGAAAGTGAAATCTATGCATCTACCCGATGTCACTTGCCTATTTCTTATTAATATTACCTGCCTTGGTGCCTCTTGCTCTTCTTCATGTTCTTCTTGATGTTCCTCTTCCGGATTTGAAGTATCCAACCATCGCTTTGTCCTTCTTTCCTCTGCCACTGACCGAACGACTCTTCTAGGTTTCTTTGCCATGGCCTTCCTAGGAGCCATCTAGGTTAGATTAGGATTTTGGAGGGTTGTGGAGGTGTTCTAGGAGCTTTTCCTATGTTAGGGAGAGGAGTCGGCTAAGGGAAAGTGAGAAATGTGAAAAAAAATAGTGATTTCAAACCTATGAAGCCCTATATAAAAATCCTCGGCCCAACTCTTGAGTCGGCTCGCCGAAACACCTGGTGTCTTAAGTCAGCTCGAGCCAAAATTTAGCTCAAAACTTGAAAATAGGTAAAACAAATTTCTATGGGATTCTTATCACTAAAGGAGGTTGTCATAAGCTCTAGAAGGAAATTTGAAATGTCTAGATAATTTTTTCTTATTTTTTTTGAAAAAATTAGGCAAAACATTCAAAATGGATCACACAAGCCTAGTTCGCCTCTAATCTTTTCAAATCTATCTTGACTAAGGGGTTTAGTAAAAATGTCAGCAAGTTGATCTGCAGTAGGTACAAATTCTAATTCAACAACATTATTTAAAACATGATCTCGAATGAAATGATGTATAATTTCTATATGCTTAGTTCGAGAATGCTGAGTTAGAATTCTATATAAGTTAATAGTACTAGTGTTATCACATTTAATAAAAATTTTAGATTGGACAACACCATAATCTTCTAGTTGTTGCTTGATCCATAATACTTAAGTACAACAGCTCCCCGTAACCACATATTTTGTCTCAGCAGTAGACAGTGGTACAGAGTTTTGTTTACGACAATGCCATGAGATCAAGTTAACACCTAGAAATTGATAGGTGCCACTTGTGCTTTTTCTATCAATTTTACAATCTCCATAATCAGCATAAGAATAACTAATTAATTTCAAAGATGTATGCTTAGAATACCATAAATGTAGATTGCATGTGCCTTTAAGATACTTAATGATTCTTTTAACAACTATGATGTGTGACTCTCTTGGATTAGATTGAAAACATGCACACATACAAACACTAAATAACATATCAGGTCTACTGGCTGTCAAATAAAGTAAAGAACTGATCATACCTTTGTACAGCTTTTGATCAACATTTGTGCCATTCTCATCTTTATCAAGTTTACATGCAGGATTTATAGGTGTTCCAATTTCTTTGCTTGATTCAATTCCAAACTTTTTGATAATCTCTTTAATATATTTGGCTTGGTTAATCAGGATACCTTCCTTAGATTATTTGATCTGAAGCCCGAGGAAGTAACTTAGCTCACCCATCAAGCTTATCTCGAATTCACCCTGCATTAACTTAGCAAAGTCATGACACAAAGATTGATCAGTAGATCTAAATATAATATAATCAACATAGATTTGAATAACTAAAATATCATTATATTTTCTTTGAATAAATAGTGTAGTGTCAACACTACCTCTTACAAAATTATTTGTAATTAAAAACTTACTTAGTCTGTCATACCAGGCTCTAGGTGCCTGTTTCAGACCATACAAAGCTTTATTCAATTTGAAAACATGATTTGGAAATGTGTGATCGATTAAACCTGGTGGTTGTTCGACAAAAATTTCTTTTGATAGAAAACCATTTAAAAATGCACTCTTTATATCCATTTAAAATAATTTAAAATTCATAAAGCATGCATATGCTAATAGTAATCTGATAGCTTCTAACCTAGCTACTGGTGCATAAGTCTCATCAAAATCATTCCCTCTTCTTGATTATATCCTTGTGCTACTAGTCTAGCCTTATTCCTAATTACGTTACCTTTCTCATCAAGTTTATTTCTATAAACCCATCTACTACCTATAACAAGATAGTCATTAGGTCTTTCTACTAGGGTCCAAACATTATTTCTCCTAAATTGGTTTAACTCATCATATATGGCTAACATCCAATTAGGATCAGTTTCAGCTTCTTCTATAGTGTGTGGTTCTACATGAGAAACAAAAGCAATTAAGTCATGTGCATCTCTATGTGCAGCTCTAGTTCTAACACCTTGAGATGGGTCTCCTATAATTAGTTCTTTGGGATATGAGTATACATACCTCCATTCTTTCGATATATCATCATGATTCTTACTTACCTCTTCTTCATGTGATTCACTTGATTGTTTATCTTTGAGAGTCATATCCTTCAGTCCATGTTCTAGTGTACCTACATCATCATCAGCACGATTTTCTTTTCTAGAAGATGTAATGTCATATTCATTGAAAATAACATATATTGATTCTTCCACAGTCAAAGTTCTTTTGTTGAAAACTCGATAGGCTTTACTATTTAAAGAATATCCAAGAAAAATAGCCTTATTAGATTTTGTATCGAATTTACCAAGATTATCTTTTCCATTATTAAGAACAAAACATTTACAACCAAAAATATGAAAATATTTGATATTAGGCTTTCTATTGTTCTACAGTTCATAGGGGGTTTTTCTAATGATAGGTCTAACCAAAACTCTGTTCAAAATATAGCAAGCGGTATTTACAGCTTCTGTCCAAAAGTATTTTGGAAGATTTTCTTCACAAAGCATTCTTCTGGATATCTCTTCCAAAGTACGATTCTTTCTTACTACAACACCATTTTGCTGTGGTGTTCTAAGAGCTGAGAAGTTGTGGTCAATACTGTGCTTTGTGCAAAAGTGATCAAAATGTTGATTTTCAAATTTTGTACCATGATCACTATGAATTGAAATAATAAACAGATTTTTTAAATTTGAAACTCTTTTATAAAACTTTTGAATACTTTGAAAGTTTCATCTTTATGTGCAATTAACAAAACCCATGTGTATCTTGAAAAATCATCTACAATCACAAGGCCATATTTCATACCACCTAGACTTGTAGTCCTAGTAGGTCCAAATAGGTCCATGTGAAATAGCACTAAGGGTCTAGTAGTAGAAATAATGTTTTTGGATTTAAAACTCTCTCTCACTTATTTTTCTAATTGACAAGCATCACAAACATAATCAAAATTAATTTTAAACTTTGGAAACCCTTTGACTAAATCTTTTGAAATTAGTTTTGCTATAGTATCCATACTGGCATGTCCAAGTCGCCTATGCCATAGTAAACTTGATTCCTTGCTCTTGTCATTCATTGCTACAATACTTGTATTGCTTGACATAGCTAGATCATTAAGATCACCAAGTCTATATCCAATGAATTTTGTACTAGAGTCAAGTGGATCAACTACTATACACATTGAAGATTTGAAAAAAATATTAAAACCAATATCACAAAGCTGACTAATACTCAAAAGATTATGTTTTATCTTTTTTATAAGTAACACATTTTCAATAAATATAGGAGTAATTTTGATTTTACCAATATCGATTATCCTTCCTTTGTGATTATCATCAAATGTTACCATTCCACCATCTTTTTATTCTAGGGTAAAGAAATGATCAATATCACATGTCATGTGTCTTGAACAGCCGCTATCCAGGTACCATTTTTTTTTTATATTTGTGGCTGCAAGACATCCCTACAAAATAATCATGTAATGGACTTAGGTACCCAAGCTTTCTTGGATCCTTGCAAGTTAGTAAAAATGGTTCCTTTTGGAACCCAAACTTTCTTGATTTTCTTCTTGTCATTATGTTTCAAATGACACTCAAATGCCTTATGACCAATATTATTACAAGCATAGCATACAATTCTTGGCTTTGAATAAAAAGTATGTGATGATGCAAATTTAGGTCTAAATTATTTTGAAGTAATAAACTTAGGAGCATATGATGTAGATGCAGAAAATTTATTTGAAATTGAACCTTTGTAACCAATTCCAAATTTGTTATTTGTCTCTCTTTGATCTTTCAAAATTAGTTCAAGCTTGTTGGAACTTAGGATTAATTTTTCAACCAAAGGCTTGAGCTTTTGAACATTCTTTTTTAAATCATCATTTTCATTTTGCAAACCTTTGTTTTTCTCAAGAAGCTCTTCTTTTTCAAATTGGGTGGTCTTAAGTCTTTCAGAAACTAGACTTAATTCCCTTTGCAAAATCTTATTTCTTTCACCAAATTCATTTTTATCCTTTTCACTTATATCACAATGATTTTTCAAAGTTTTCATTTTCAAACCAGCCTTTTCATATTCTACTAATAATTCACAAAATGCATTATATAACTCATTATATGTAAATTCTAAATTAGGTTCAGAAGTAGTTACATCATCCTTCAAACCCAAAAAACAAATCTGTGCAGTTTTTGTTCCTTCTTCATCCTCTTCAGTGGATGTAGATTCGTCGCTGTCACTCCATACTGAAAGCATTGCCTTCTTCTTCTTTCTGTTGATCATCTTTTTCTTTGCTTTAAGATAGTCAGGACGGATATGTCCCGATTTCTTGCATCCATAGTAGATTAGAATTTGATCTTTATCTTTATCCTTCTCTTTTTCTTTATCCTTTTCTCTCTCTGCCAAAATCTCCTTTTCTAAATTTCTTCCTCCATCTATTTATTTTTCTTTTGCCCAAAAACCTTTTAAACTTTCTCATTACAAGGGCCATCTCATCATTTTCAAGATCATCATCATCAGATGAGTCTGAATCTTCATTCTTGTCCTCTTCTATAGCTTTAAATGCTATAGCTTTCTTTCTCTTAGAATCTTCATCAGTCCTTTGTTGCATGGTTAATTCATGTGTAATTAGTGATCTAAGCAACTCATCCAGTGATAGGGTGTTCAGGTCCTTTGCCTCTTGCATAGCTGTCACTTTAGCTTTCCATTTATCTGGCAAGGATCTCAAAACTTTTTGAACAAGATCAGCATTTGTGTAAGTCCTACCAAAACTTTTGAAACCATTGATAATATCAATAAAACAAGTATACATAGCAGAAATAGTTTCACTAAGATCCATCTTGAATAATTCATAATTGTGCATAAGAAGATTGATTTTTGATGTTTTAACTTATGAAGTGCCTTCATGTGTAATCTCTAGCTTATCCCAAATTTTTTTAATAGAATTACAAGTTGAAATTCTGTTAAACTCATTTAGATCCAAAGCACAATACAGCAAATTCATAGCTTTGGCATTCAGCTCAGCTAATTTCATATCATTTTCGTTCCATTCCTCTTCTGGTTTGAAAACCTCAATATCATTAATTCTAACAGTGGGTGTGTGAGGTCCTTTCAAGATAATTTTTCATAAATAAAAATTTATGGCTTGAATGTATATTTTCATCCTCGCCTTTCAATATGTATAATTGGTTCCGGTGAAAAATGGAGGTCGATTTGTGGATTGGCCTTCGGCCAAAGAAGTACTCTGCTCTGATACCACTTGTTGCCCAGGTGGCTTCCCAAGAGGGGGGTGAATTGGGATTATAAAAATTTTTCACAAGTTTGTGCAATTTGAAATTCTTTTGGTGTTGTGGTGCAATATGCAATGCGGAAGTAATTAAGTAAATACAATAAGGCAAAGTAAGCTCAAACACAAACACAAGAAAATTTAGAATGGTTTGGAGCAACTGGCTCCTACATCCATTATCCAAGGACCACTTGGGATTTCTACTATATCCCCCAACTAGAATATAGTTGGATTGTTTTACTAGGCTTACAATCCAAACCTATACACTTTGGTTTTACCGAGATCACCAAAGAAAACCCAACTCCCTTTGGTTTTAAACGGGATCACCAAGAACCCAACTTAGATTTTCACAAGGTTCACCTAAAAACCTTTAACCCTCTATTAAGACACAGCCCCTTGCTGTTCTTAGAGAGAAAACAAAGATAGAGAGAAATAAAAAGTAACTACACAACAAACCGAGTTTGTTTAAATGTTACTGATTTAGATCAAGGTGAAGCCTAGCTTTTAATGCTCTTCAAGCTATTTCTTTACTTCTTCAATAAGTGGATTCAATGATGAAGAGAAGTTGGTGAAGCTTTGAATCCTATCTTGAATGCTCTTGAAGTAGGTTGGTGAAAGACTTGAAGGCTTTCAAATTTCCTAGATAAATCAATAATAATCTCTCAAAAAATTGTTTAATCCATCAAAAGTAATCCTTTTTATAGTTTTTCATGAGATATGGCCATTGTAGAGCCTAGGGATTCATGAATGAGCTATTGGAGACCAATTAGAATTCAAAAATCACTTTTAGCAACTAGCCGTTAGAGTACAGAAAACGGTCACTCGAGTCGGCTCGAGATCCATGAGTCAACTCGAAGTCTTAGACAGCCCAATTAGAGATTCTGTATGAGTCGGCTCTTCAAGCTGGAGTCGGCTCGAACCTTCAATCAATTCAAAACCATAATTTTCTTGAGTCGGCTCTTCAGGACAAAGTCGGCTCGAAGTCTCAGTCATCAACAAACATAACTCTGGATGAGTCGGCTCAAGATCTTATACTTCAGAAACATGTATTCTTCCATGAGTTGGCTCTTGGGACACAAGTCAGCTCGAGGTACTGAAACTCTGAAATTTCTTTGTGCCGTGCCACAAGGAGTCATCTCTTGATCCATGAGTCAGCTCTTGCCAAAACTTCAATTAATGCTTCAAACTTCTCCAATATTCTTCAATACTTCACTCAAACAAGAGCTAATCTATACACTCTTATTTTTACAATTTTACTGCTCATTTACAAGATTACAAAGTTGAAAAAATTAGGGCTTTAACAATTTAAAGTCCATAAGAGTCTATACAAGATTGAATTACCTTTCAACCAATTTGAAAACCAATTAAACTACATATAACCATTTTCCTACAAAAACTTCTCAAGTAATTGAAAGAATTGGTAACATATACATGCTCCAATATTTTGTGATCATCAAAATCATTCCAGGGGTCAACAACCTTGATGAAGACTAGACCGGCTTCTCCATGGATAGGGGCACCGTCTCCATTGGTTAGGGTGGAGAGGAACGTCAACACCAAGGTTTGGTAGATGGGAGATGGATGAACTATGAAAACTAGATGGTAGTTGGGTCTCACACCCTCTCCCTCTCGGAGGACGATGCATCTCACATTGGAAATGAAAACTCACAATAATGGGAGCTTAAAAGGAAATTCTTTCTTTCATTCAAAAAATAGCTTCCTCTTACAAAGAGATTAGGGGCCTATTTATAGCCTTCTAAGCCCCATTTGAAATTCAAATTTTACATGAAAAGAGGGGGGAAAGGTAGTTACAATTTTGAATTTCAAATTTCATGAAAAGGGTTGGCAAAATGCATGGGCACCAAGTGTCTCTTTGTAATGGCAAATCTAAAAAGCTGCATGCATGGGCGCCACTTGGCATCCATGTGGGCATTTATGTGTCTTCATGTGTTGTGCATTACTTGGCATTCATGTGCCATCATGTGTTGGACGCTACTTGGCATTTGGGTGCACATCTTGGTCTTCTTCAATATAATGCTCCTTCACTTGGTCAAGGCTAGCTCACTAGTTACAGGACTCAATTAACAAAATGTAAAATGTAATGGACCAGTTGACAGGATTCAAAGAAAATTGACTAAACATTAGTCAAACTAAATTGAATTGAGTCTCCTTCGAATCCTGGTGCCCTAACCAAGAACTTTCCATGTTTGTCCAATATTCAATGGTGATTCATAACAAAGGTGAATAAAAGGTACACACTTATCTACATGAATATGGAAAATGCATCATGATCAGTGTGTATTTGTGCTGCAGTTTCAGATCATCTCCTACTTATGTATACTAGAGCAGGTTCTCTTATCTAAGTATTATTAGAAAAGATTAAATGTGCATTCACAAAGCCTTGGCAAAAGTTTAACAAAAGGGTTGAGGAACACAAGCATGCCCTAGCCACTAGGTTGGCAAAGTTTGCAAATTAGCTTCCAAATCTTTCCTAGAGGACAAAATAATTCTATGTTCACATTACATGTACATGTGTTTAACTGTTAAGAATAGGATAAAAAATTAATAAATAAGAGAAACAATTCAAATTGTACAAACTGAAGATCATGAAGACTAGTTTCAATCACTAAATGCATCTTCCAAAATATATTATAGCCCCTATTAATAGGATTTAGTTGAAGGATTAGTAAAGGAGTGAAAAGCTGAAAAGAACTAAGATAAAAATAGCATAAAGAACTTGAAAACTTGCGCTAAAATAACATATAGTTTAATTAATAACTATAGTCAGTTCATAATTGAACCCCAAATAGTTAAATATTTGGTTATTTATGAATTTATTATGTACTTATGATTTGATCACCAAGAAAGATATAATTCCCTCAACCTACTCAACTCAGTTTTTTAAGAACATTTAGGAAAAGTAGAAAAATTAGCAAAATAGAGTCTAGACTGTTCATGTACAATTCAAGCTACATTCTTCTTCTAGTTGAAAGAGAACATAGCTTTCCTAGAATAGACATGAGTAGCAGAAATAATCATAAAACATCTAAAATCCTTTGGGAGGTAGATCTTGATCTAATTCTTCCTAAATTGGAAGATATGCCTCATCAAAGTCTTTGCCAAAAAGAAAATTTTTTGCTTTGACGATCCCATTTTGAGGCCCTGATAATGAAATTTAGTGCTAATTGCTTAACGCATTGTATCCTTAAAGGTGGCTCCATGTCGTAGAGCTTGTGAAGTTACTTGATTTCAAAACAAAAGAGCATCTTACATATTTCTTACAAGCAGGTTATAGCCTCTTGAAGTTTAGCAAGTGAGTTGGCTTACTAATATGGTAGATCCACTCTTAGACCCAATTGAGTCCTCTATGTAATAGCCAAATTGATCCATATTAAGTCTAGTAATCCTCCTAGTTCAAGGTTCTTATTGTTTATAAATTTTAGCACATGCTAAATCAAACCTAGAAATAGAAAATGCCTAGTTCATTGTCTTATAGTTGAACCCCTTAGCATTGCTAGGAAGTTGACCACTCCAATAGATCCAAAAATACTCAATCTCTTGCATCCAGTTTTTGTAACTCTCCTTCAACAATGCAATCTTGATCTAGTGGCATTTCCTGCTCCAACCATAGATTATCTATGGCTAGCAACATTGGTTCCTAGACTTGGTCTTCTTTGCTCTTGGATCTTGGCAACCTATTTGCCCCACTTCTTTCCTCTCGATTCAACCACTTGGTAGATTGAGATCAAGATGGAAGGTTGCTTGTTGCCATCCATCCTTGTTGACAACAATGATGAGGACCTCCATCTCGATTTTAGTTGATTAATCGATGGAAACAAGGGATGAGAGACACACCTCTCTTGAATGGCTTCAGCTTCTTATATCATCACCAACATGAATTTATTGAAGTTATTAACAAGTCACTTCACTTGGGTAAAAATTGCAAGATCTATATTTATAGTGTACAGGATTGATCACTGTTGTCGTTTATGAATCAATATTCATCTATGGCCAATAGAAGACTGCAATTTGATCTCAAAGGTAGATGCTCCTAAAGATGACTTGGTTGATATCCAAATAGACATCATTTTGAATCCAATTGAAATGGTGGAGACATGGATGAGGCTTTGTTTGCAACTATAGCTTTTGAACAAACTTTAAGAAATGAGATTCTTTTGGCTTTCAAAATCATCAATAGCTTTGATGATACTCTACTCAAATCTTCAAGTTCTCTCATGCTTCTAGGTCTGCCTTGGACATTGCCTCATACTTTCTTGCCATTAAACTTAATTTTGAGTTTGGTTAAGCTCAACTAGCTCCTTAACCTCAATCATGTTGGAGGCCACCTTCTCTTTCTTCTTAGAATCCTTGAACTTCTTTCTCTTCAAATATAACTTAGGGTGAAACTTTCAAAACCTCCTTGGTAGTCCTCTGATTCTATAGTGGCGATAACAATTTTTCTTAGTCATGTTGGTTTGCTTCTTATTCTATTCCCCTTGCTTGGTTTTCCACCACCTTTCTTTAACTTATCACCCTTCTTACCTTCTCTTAACTATTGTTGCTTCTCGATTTCCATGAATTTCGTACTAGCATCACTAATATCTTCACCTTTAAAGAGTTTTAGCTCCTTCTGAATTCTTTCATAGAGATCTTTGATATCCATCATGAAAACTGCATGATCATTGATAAAAATCTTGATTCCTGAGTGAGATAGCTTGCTTTGGAACACAACAGCGGAGTCTTGAATAGATTGATCATACTTCTGCCACAGGTATTGCCACTTAATCCATAGACTTTTCTCATGACTAACTAGATGGAATTGCTTCTTAATTGAGCTCTTAAATTTGCTCTATGTTAGATTAAAAATATATTTTTTATACAAATTCTACCAAGTAAGGGCATAGTTGGCAAGATTGAGACAAGTGCAAGCTACCTTTTGAATACTAGTATATTGATAGATAGTGAACTAGGTCTTTAGCGAACTAACTAGCTTCTTTACATTGACATATCCATCATATACAGGGATCTCAATTCAAGCTTCAACTTAAAAGGTTGTAGGATGGATTTTAAGTGCTTGCAAGTTTCTCATCCTCCTCATTGGATGGTACATCCTTATATCTGGATATTAAAAATAGCTTTGCCATAGGAGTTGGTGGTGCTTATATTGAAAGTGTCACCAACTGACATATGATTTCAATGAGTTCAATAATTTTCTTCTCCAATTATGTAAAATGTCTATTCATCTCATCCTCTATTGAGGTAGAAGTAATGGCCATACTCATCTTTATCCTTCAATATACTTCAAGAACCAATAGTCCCTTTGTTATAGGATTGTAATGCACATACATTTGACCATAAATTAAGGCTCTTATAGATGTAGAGGATAAAAGCTCTAACCAACTTGATCTGATTGGAGAGAAGTAATTCCCTCGATTCACTTAACTCGAATCTCTCATGAAAATATAGAAAAAGTAGAAAAATTAGCTATCTAGATTTCCTTTCATTTCATCAATCAATACAACAACTTAGTTACATAGCCTCTATTGATACTAGTGAGGTCTACCCTTGCACCATTTCGGATGGATTCTTCTTTTAATTAAATGAAGACATAGCATTCTTGAATAGATATGACTAGCGAAAGTAATCATAAAAAAGTTAAAATCTTACAAGTAGATCTTGATTTCTATATGAACTTTGTCATCAGCCACTCTACTTAATTCTTCTCGGATTGGGAGATATAAAAAATGTCTTGCTCTAGACAATTTTTTTTGTTTTAACCAGCAAAATTTAGAGGCCCAAAAGATGGAATTTGGCCTTGATCACTTAGCCACCACATCCTAAGATGTCATAGAGCTCAAAAAGTTACTTGATTTCAAATAAAAGAGCATCCCAATCAAACATTGTATGGGTAAGTTTCGGCTTCTAGAAGTTTGGTGCACAATTCAGCTTCCTAATATGGTGGATCTCACTCCTAGACTCTGTCCAATCCTCCCATAATAGCCAACATGGTCCACATCTAGTATGATTATCCTCATGGATCAATGTATGTATATATGCACGTATGTTTGTGTAAGTTTGTATGTATGTATACATGTATGTATAATTTTTTATTGAATCAATAATGCAATTGGATTAAAGGATGAGGGCATTTAAAACAAATTCCTTATGCTATCTTGGTTCCTCATAGAAAAGAGGATCAAGATATGAATGGATCTTGCAATAAACATATAGAAATGCAAATAAAGAGAAAGTGATTGAAAAGCATTAGTTAGTCTCCAAGTCCATTTATTGGACAAACAAGCAATTTTGACATTTTCACTATCTTCAGTAGCCACATGTGCATGCAAAACAAAAGCAAATGGGTGAATAATAATGTGTTCCTTCTTTTAGTCCTCTTACCCTACATCAATATATGAGTGTAAGCTCTAGTGCACACAAACAATTTTGTAAGTGAACTACAAGAGGGTAATATATAATGTTATAAACATTAAAATGCAAAATATGCTAGATTTCTAACTAGATTGTCAATATTGATTTAGTGATCCTTGCTAGTCAATAACAAATGAGCTAAAGCTGTTAGATACCCGAACATAGAACCTACCATAGTTACCTCCTAAGTTAAACTATGTGAATTTTGAAGATCGACGTCAGTGACATGAAGCTACTCTACAATAACAAATATTTAACAGTAAAATGTTTAATACCTCAATAAATAACACAACAGACTCATTCAATCACCTTCTTTTCAGCAATGAATCTTTAAATATGTTCTCATTCTCTCCATCAGGCATAGATGCTGCTCCTTCTCTTTGATAGTTGTCCAAGTGCACCAAGCGCTCCCAATGTAAGTGTGTTTTACAAGTGTTTAGAATAGCCAAAAGATATTGTGCAAGATGCTCTTCACCAACTACTGAATCTTTTACAGCCCCTAAACAATATGAGGAAACATGAGGTTGTTGTTATCCAATACTTTATAAACTAAACAGAATATCCAAGTCTAAAGATGGTAGTTTGTTGTACATGTTTATTTAACAAATGTTCTAAAATTAAAGATTATTTCATGCAAATTTTTTGTGTGGTGACATTTATGAAGAGCACCCAATCTTGTAAATTTAGAAGAGAAACTATCATTTATTAATTCATTCATTTTATATATAGCAAGCTGCAAAAAGAAACTCCTTTGAAAGTAAAACCATGAACAAACCATTACCATCTAACATCACTACAGCCATCTGGGTCCGCTGCCATGTTTTAGAAAAATGCCCAAGCAACTGCCTAGGTACCCACCTCAGGTAGGCAGGCCCTTGCAAACCTCTTCCAGGGCCTGGGCAGCCAGTATATGTGGCGCACCTAGGCCACTGCCTGAGACATGTTTAGGTTACGTCAGCCCAGATGCAGATGTGTAAAACTAAAGGACCCTCTTTCCATCTTGTCCTTCTTTTTTTTTTTTTTTTTTTTTTTTTTTTTTTTTTGATAGAAAAAATGGTAGGAGGATTTTATTTCGATGTTGCGTCTCATTCTGACCAAAGCCCGTTAAGCCTTTGTTCGATACAGATCGTAAATTTTCGTATACCTTTTTTACCATCTGGAATTTATCCGAACTGGTGAGCACGTCAGCCTGGTCCTTTTACGATGTCAGAGTATCAGCCAGTCCATCCCCCGTCACATACATCCGGATATTTTAGAATTTTAATCAAATCATCCATGGGATCATTTCTCGAATCGGTGACCAGGTAAAAAAGAAGCCAAGCCTTTACTAACTGCACTATCCTCGTAGAGGTTCCATCGTGTCCTTGAAAATTAGAAATAGGCTTAGAAAGGAAACATAAGGTGAGGAGATGGCTTCTAGTGGCACCTGTTGGTAGCACCCATTGGTAGGATTTGGTGGCCTATGGCCAGCCACGTGCATTTTTTTTTGTTTCTTCCAACTTTCCGCTCTCCCATCGTTTTCATTTTCTATTCTTTCTCTTCTTTCTTCTCATATCTTCCTTGATCTGGTAGTTTTGTCTATCACCCATTGATAAGATTTGGTGGCCTATAGCCAGTTATTCTTTCTCTTCTTTCTCTTTCTTGATCTTGTAGTTTTGCCTATTTGACATAGCAAAGATTTGTCACTGGTTGCAAAAGCCACTGTTACATATGATACATGCAACAGCACTTCTAGTGTCATCGAACATAGTAGGGGCAATGTAAGAAATGCTACCTAGACCAGCACTTTTGGGATTTTTCTTTTTTTTTTTTTCATGCACATATAGGGACATGAGACATTGGATGCAGACCGGCATGGGAAGGACAAGCCTCAAGTGCATGTTACAGGATTTTCGTTATTTGCATATTGTTGTAGCGACTTCTCCTAGACCGGGCTTGGTCAGCTATACTGTAGCGCTTCTCTTCCGGTCGACCTGTAACAAAGTCCCTAAGGCACCGGTGATATTCTGGCGGAGGACCCTCCGATGTCTAAGTCAGTAGGAGTTTAAAGGCAATATAATGGAGGAATCAGAGAAACAGTGCTTGGAGAGGGAAGAGAGCACTTACTTTGAACGGGGTCCCCCGGTTACCTTATATAGGCGCAGAACAATCCAAAATCCATTAGGGAAGAGGCCGAAAAGGACCGATCTGCCCCTAAAAGAATCTGGAGAGTGGCCACGTGGTGCCCAGACAGGGCAAAACCATGGAAGTAGTGGAGCAGGACTACTGGTATGGCAGGATTCCGTTGTAATAGAAGGGAGCTTCTGGAATCCTCCGGGTCCTAAAGCATGTCTATCGGAGGCCAACCGAGAAGGCCAGTTGCTCAGACAAGAGGTCGGACTCCCAAAAGAGAGCAATGGGCCAGATCCTAGCAAGAGTGGGTCATTCGGACCTCTGCTCCGGTGAGTCGGACTTCTGAAAGAGAGCAATGGGCTGGATCCCAGCAAGAGTGGGTCGTTCGGACCTCTCTCTGGTGGGTCAGACTTCTGAAAGAGAGCAATGGGCTGGATCCTAGCAGGAGTGGATCGTTCGGACCTCTGCTCCAGTGGATCGGACTTTCGAGTGGTGTGACGCGGCACGATGAAGAGAATGCAATCTAAATGATGGATTGAGAAATGAGAGCAATGAAGCCTATTAATAGGTACTAAATTTCAGATCAAAAGTACTAAGGTAAAGCTATGGAAGGAGCACTGAAATTTGGAACTTACGCCGCGATGTAGTTATTTAAATCCTAGAGAAGATTAGGGCTAATGAATATTGAATTTAAACCTTAGCAATAATCTTCAATAACTCAGACTTAAGAGATTAGGAGGTGTTATTTACCCAAGATGATCACTCCCTGGTAGATCCATTAAAGCTCTTAGACGAACTAGCCCTGAAGTGGAAGATTGGCATTCCAAAGAAACTAGTTTCATTCAACATTGATCTTTGGCAAGAGAACCCTTTCTTGAACTCCGAATCGTAAAAGGATCCTGCACAATGAACGGGTTAGACTGGGACCAATTTGAAAGATATCAAAACAAAGAAACCAAACAGGCAAGGGAACTTCGATGGAGGCATGGATCCCTAGAGGTGGATGTTGGCGTTGGACACTTGAAAGCTTGAGAAGAGAAAATCAAACACACCCAAAGAAAACAAGAGGATACTACCAAAAAAACACCTTCTTCAACTACTACTTCACTTAAATTTCATTTCATCCAAAAAGCTTTTCTTCTTCATGTGGTCAAATTCTGGGGTCCAGAATTTGAGTCTTGTTGCTGGCTTTCATTGCTTTAAGACTTGATTAACTGAAATAGACTTAACTCAACTGAACTGACTTGACTGACCTAAACTTTAAAACTTGAAACGGACTTACAGGAAATGAATTTTTTTTTTTTAAAAAAAAAGTAATTACATGACTCAATAAACACTCTTGATTAATTACATGATTCTTGAAAAGAAAATGGCTCTTGAAAATAAAACATTTACAGGACTCTTGAAAAGGAAATGGCTCTTGAAAATAAAACATTTTTGAACTAAAGAATACAAGGTAACCTAATTATCTTCGATCCAAATTAAGATAAGGCTAACCTTATTGGAGTGAAGTTTCTTTCGGTTTATGGTCTCCACACCAATGGTGTGGCCGTCGAAGCTTTAAAAGAGCGGCCTGATCGGACTGCAAAGAGGGACCGGTCCAGTCTGATGGTGAATCGATAGGGTGTAATAGTTGCCCTTTTGCCCTTGGCCTTCGGGCAGGCCTGCAGGCTCGAAGGACGAGGGCATTACTTGATAATTAATGTGCCAATCCTCAAGATGATGGCGAATCTGATTCTGCATGCTGCGACCGGCCATCTTCTGCTTTGATTTTCACTCTTAGACAAGTGTCAACATTAGATTGGTGGTGGCAGGAGATGCAGTTTTTGCTGGTATGGCGTATGATGAGGGGCGCCAGTCTGGAAACGCACGTCCGCTAAGCCCCCGATGCGACATGGGCCACGTGGCCTCATCCGAGTGATCGATGTGGTGTCTGAAGCGATCCATCCACCGTTGCTTTGACGGTCACACGGATCGCGACCGGATACAATCCGTCACATCCCATCTGATTCTCGCTAAACCTGAGAGATGCGCCGTTTGCCGTCAGGTCGTGGCACGTGGGGGGGCATTGGGAAACTGCCCCCGATGCTTATAAAAGGAAGAAACCAGTGCGCAGAGGGAGTTTTCCACCACACCCGGGTTCGAAGAGAAAGCTTCCACCTCTCACTGCTCTAGCTCCTTTAGGAAATCGAAAGTCCAGGTTAGTCTCACAACTGTCTTCCTCCTTTTCTGCAACTCCATTAGGATGGCCTCTAGGAGTTAGAGTTCGGCTCGTGGAAATAGGGAACCCGGCCTGTATGATATCCCTTCAACCATGACCCGGGAGAGGGTTGAGAGTCTTAGAGTTATGTACAGCATCCCCTCCACTTTGCACTTGACCATCCCCAGTCACGAGGGTAGGGTGAACGGGCCCCTAAATTTAGGAGCCCTTCTTGTATACGAGGATCACCTAAAAGCTGGCCTTCGATTTCCACTCCACAACTTTTTTGTTCAGATTTTCAACCTATATAGGATCACCCTTCTCAACTGACCCCGAATAGTATTCGGGTGATTTATGGTTTTGTGGTCCTCTATCGGGAAGCTGATATTGAACCAAGGATGTCGCTATTCTCAAACTTTTTTCTGTTGAAGTAGGACTTCCGGAGTCAGGAGTGGTGGATGTTTAGTCCCTGCCCCAGTCGGAAGATTCTAGGGGGGCTTCCTTCCACCATTCATGGATGGAAGTCCCGATATTTTTTTGTTGATAGTCTAGAGCTGTGGGGCTTTGAGACAGCATGGAGGGGGCCGAGGCTAAATGCCCTGAACGAAAGGAAGGTATCAAGAGCCGATGAGGCTGACTTCCACAAGCTGAACGGTGAGGACACGAAGTTTGTCGGCTTCATGCTCCACGAGAGGAGCCTCCATCAGGCTGGGATCAGCCAACACTGAGCATTGGGTTGGATGGAGGCCGTTGAGAGAGACCTACTATCCTTTCTTTTATTAGTTCTGTTACTGACTCTAGTCTTGTTTGTTGGCAGGTGGCAAAATGAAACTAGATCGGGCGATCCTTTTAGCATGGTCGGCATAGAGGAGGGCCATCCGCATTTCTGAGCCGACTTCTCGGGAGCCAAAGAGGCAGAGAGCGGCAGAGCCGGCACCCGAGAGGCCGAAGAAAAGATGAACGGAGGAGCCGTCAGCCATGGTAGTGTCGATGGAGTCGGAAGATGACATGCCGCTGGCAGATCGCCAAAAGGTGATGGCATCGGAGCGATCTTCTTCGGTTGGGCAGTTAGCCGCCCGAGCGGAGGAGGAATGTCCGGCGCCGACTGGGGTAAATGCGACTCCATCCTCTCCACCACTAGATCTGATGGAGGGGGCTTCTTTGACAATCCGGGGGGACCAAGTGGTTGAAGGACCGGCGGCTTCCCAGGGGAGGGCCGACGACGTCGGCGATGATGCGGACCTCCAAAAGTGGCAAGATATCCATGACACCGAACAAGTCAAAGAGCAGATCCAGAGGGCTATTGACGGTGTCAACGGACGGTCAGTGAACGAGGCCATCAGGAGCAATCTTCATCATCTCTTGGGGGTAAGTTTCAAATCCCAGCCTTTTGCTGTAACTTTATTATTTACAATCTTCTAACTATGTGTCTATCGGCAGCTCCTCCGAGATAGTCTACTCATAGACGACGGCCTAGGCGAGTTGCTCCATCTGAAGGAGCACCTGACCAAAAGTGCAGAGGCGGCAAAAGACACTGCCTGGGTGGTGCTGACAGCCTCCAAGGCGGAGCTGACCTGTCTACGAGTCGTTGAAGGAGAAGTGTCCATCCTACGGGCCGAGTCGGAGGCCCAAAGGAAACAACTCAAGGACTCGCTGGCCCGAGAGGCTGACTAAGAGGCGAGGCTGAAAGATAAGAGGTGGAAGGTCAAAATCATGACTCGTTGGCTGGCAAAGGAGGAGGCGCGCCTGGCCAAAGCCGAGGCGTTTTCGAGGGGCCACCAGGCGGTGGCAGAGCAATACAAGGGTTTACTGAAGACGACCCAGGAATTGCTGAAGATGGCTAATGAAAAGGCCATTGCAGAATACAAAGTCTCCGAAGACTTTGTGGAAGAGATGAACGAGGCTGAAACAGTCGGCTTCAGTTTTGGGTACAAAGAGTGTCTGGGAAAGGTTGGCGCCGCCTTTCCAGAACTCGATCTCTCCTTCCTTCAACCACCGAAGTCGGTGGAAGAGGAGAGCGCTGAGGTGGCGGATCCAACCGCCAACACGGTCGAGGCCCCCATCGAAGCTGAAGTCGAGGTAGAAGCTAATGTGGGAGCAGCGGCCATTCCCGTCAGAGCTTCGGGAGGCATCGAGGAGGTCGAAGTCGACGTTGTGCCGGTACTTCCCGAGGGTCAGACCTAGGTGTTTGTAAAGGTCTGACCCTCCCTTTTTGTAAAGAACTTTTTGATTTAATAAATTTTATTTATATCGTTTCTTTCACATACTTGTGTTGCCGACCGATATGATTGGCCAACATCATTTTCTTCTGAAAAATTTTCTAAGTGTTCACCCATCGGCTAGTTTGAGCAGACGATCGGACCCCCGAAAGAGACGTCGAGTAGTAGCTTAGGCCGGACCAAGCTACTCTAGGATTTTTATCCTAAGTGTTGGTCCGTTGGCTTGTCCAAGCCTAGAGGTAGTTGGGGTAGCGGTCGGACTGTAGCCCAGACTAGACCAATTCACTTAGGATTTTCTTCCTAAGTATTGGTCCGTCGGCTAGTCCGGACTGAAACAGAGTGCAGGTGGGCGAAGGATCGTAGCTCAGGCCGGACCAAGCTACTCTAGGATTTTTATCCTAAGTGTTGGTCCGTCGACTTGTCCGAACCCAGAGATAGTGCTGACCGGAATCTGACTTTCGGAAGTGGGATGCCCTAGAGCCTTTGCCGACCGGAGTCGGACTTTCGAAAGTGGTTCATAAAGAAGAGTTGTGGACTTTATTAATAATGCTTACGAAGGTTGTCTACATTCCACGGGCGTGCTATCTGCCATCCATCCAAATGCTCGAGTCGGTAGGTTCCGGCCTGGATCACTTCAACGACTCGATAAGGTCCTTCCCAATTTGGAGAAAGTTTTCCTTGCTCGATCGGTCTCAAAATCTCCGTCCTCAGCAAGACTAGTCTCCGACCCAGAAAACTCGTGGCTTGACCTGTGAGTTGTAATATTTCGCCATTTTCTGATGATAGGTCACCATCTTTAAGCTTGTTCGGAGTCTAGTTTCTTCAAGTAGGTCCAGGTCAGCCCTTCGCTGCTCAGAGTTAGCCGGTTCGGCATAGTGGTCAATCCATAGGGATTGTAGAGAGATCTCAACAGGGATGACGGCTTCACTTCCGTAAGTAAGGTTGAATGGAGTCTCCCCAGTCACCGTTCGGGTGGTCGTCCGATATGTCCATAGCACTAAGTGGAGTTCTTCTGTCCAAAGCCCTTTAGCTTCATTTAGTCGGGTCTTCAGCCCATGCAGGATCGTCCGATAAGTAACCTCAGCTTCTCCATTGGACTGAGGATGATCGATTAACGTAAGCCGATGGGAGATATGATATTGCTAACAGAAGTCCTGAAACTTAGAGTTGTCAAACTGTCTTCCATTATCAGTAATAATTGTCCAAGGAATGTCGAACTGGAAGATAATACCATTTCGGATGAAACTCTCCACTTTGGCCTCCGTTATTTGTGCCAGCAGTTCAGCCTCCATCCATTTAGTGAAGTAGTCAATGGCCACAAGTAGAAATTTTCGTTGCCCGAACGTCGAAGAAAAGGGCCCCAAGATATCCATCCCCCACTATGCGAACGGCTACGGTGCAGTAATCAGAGTCAGCTGGCTAGCAGGTCTCCTTTGGATAATAGAGTATCTTTGACATGCATCGTACCTTTGGACGAAGTCCGATGTGTCTTTTTGAATGGTAGACCAATAGTATCCTTATCGAATGATCTTGTAGGCCAAGGACCTTCCTCCAAGGTGGTCACCGTAGATGCCTTCATGGACTTCTCTGAGTGCATAATCTGCATCGATCGGCCCCAAACACTTCAACAGCGACTGTGAGAATGACCGCTTGTACAAGACGCCATCAAGGATGATGTACTTGGAGGCCGTCAAGGATGACGTACTTGGAGGCCGTCCATCATACTCGCTTGGCCTCGCAGGATCTTTCGGAAGAGTCTCTTTAACCAGGAAAGCAAGAATTGGATTCATCCAAGAAGCTTCTTGTTCCACTTGGTAGACCTCGGTCGGCTCTTCCGTAATACTTGGGTGCTGCAAATGCTCCACGAAGGTTCGGTCGGAGGTACTGGTGGCGACCGTAGCCAACCGTGACAGAGCGTCCACCCGAGAGTTCTGCAGTCGGGGTATATGGAGGATTTTGAAGAATTTGAGCCGAGAGATTAAATTTTGTACCTTGCTTAAGTATTTGGCCAGGGTCGGGTCCCTTGCTTTGAATTCACCCTTCACTTGATTGACCACCAGCTAGGAGTCGAAGAAGGCTCTCACCCGGCGATGCCTAGTTCATCGACGATTCGCAATCCTGCAAGGAGGGCTTCGTACTCCGCCTAATTGTTTGACACCTGAAATGAAAAATGCAATGCATACTCCAAGCTTTCTCCATCTGGGTCGGCTAAGATCAAGCTGGCCCCATGCCTGCAAGGTTGGATGCTCCGTCCACATGGAGGGTCCAGGCTAGTTCGACTTCGTAGATGGCGTCGGCTTCAGGTGCTTCGGTTGTTTGAGGGGATGCCTCTTGCTTCCATGTGCATTCTACAATGAAGTCAGCAATTACTTGGGCCTTCAAAGCAGACAATGACTGAAAAGAGATGTCGAGCTCGCCAAGTTTGATGGCCCACTTGGCGAGCCGACCGGATGTGTCCAGACTCCGAAGGATTGTTTTAAGAGGTTGGTCGGTCATCACCACAATTGGATGCACCTAGAAGTACGACCGGAGCCACTTGGCAAATATAACCAAAGAATAAACCAGCTTCTGTATCTTGGGGTACCTCGTTTCGACGTCATGGAGGACTTTACTGATATAATAGATAGGCTTCTACTGACCATCCTCTCCGACTCGCACGAGGACGACGCTGACCGCCTTGTCCGAAGCCGACAAGTAGAGATACAAAGGCTCCCCCTCCATCAGTTTGGCCAGCAACGGGGGGTTCTTCAAATATTTTTTCAGGGCCTCAAAAGCCGACCGACATTCGTCAGTCCAAATGAAACCTTCCAATTGACACAGGGTCTTGAAGAATGGCAGGGACTTTTCAGCCGAATGGGAGATGAAACGACTGAGGGAGGCAATTCGGTCTGTGAGCTCTTGCAGCTGCTTCTTGTTGGTTGGATGTGCCATCTCAATTACGGCCCTTATCTTATCAGGGTTCACTTCAATTCCTCTCTGTGTGACCAAGAAGCCAAGGAACTTGCCAGAAGTTATCCCAAAAGTACACTTCGCGAGATTCAGCCTCATCCAATGATGTCTGAGTGCGTCAAAGGATTCTCGCAAGTCTTTGATGTGGTCAGCTTTATGGAGGCTCTTTACTATCATATCATCCATGTAAGCCTCCATATTTCTGCCTAGCTGCCCTTCGAACATCCAGTTGATCAGTCTTTGAAAGGTGGCACCGGCATTCTTTAAGCCGAATGGCATCATCCTGTAACAAAACAGGCCTTTGTCGGTGATGAAGGCAGTCTTTTCCTCGTCTTCCGGATGCATCCTGACTTCGTTATAGCCGAAGAAGGCATCCATAAAGCTAAGAAGCTGGTGGCCGGTCATAGCATTCACCAGCTGATCAATCTTTGGCAGGGAGAAACTATCCTTCGAACAAGCCTTGTTAAGGTCGGTGTAGTCTATACAGATCCTCCACTTCCCGTTAGCCTTTTTCACAATGACAACATTCACTAGCCACTTAAGGTAGTGAGCATCCCTGATGAAGCCAGCATCGGAGAGCTTCTTTACTCTTCGTCAATGACTCTCTGCCTTTCAGCAGCGAAGATCCTCTTCTTTTGCCGGATAGGCCTGTAGGTCGGATCCACCTTGAGCTGGTGAGTGATGACATCCGATGGTATGCCCAGCATGTCCGATGCCGACCAAGCAAAGACATCGGCGTTGCTTCTAAGAAAGCCGATCAGCTCTGACTTGAGGTCTTCGCTGAGGGAACTTCCGATCTGGAAAACTTTGGTGGGGTCATCCTCCCGGAAGGTGACAAATAGGATTTTTTCATCCAGCTGACCACGGCCATCGGCATCAGCCCTCGGGTCGAGCTGCTCCATAGTAGGATAGCCTCTGACTGCTGGTTCATAATAGTTAAACACTGCCTGGCCATCCGACGGTCTCCCCTCATAACTCCGACCCCATTCCTGGTTGGAAACTTTGCTAACAGGTGATAAGTGGACATGATGGCCCGGAACTTATTAAGGGCCGGTCGGCCCAAAATGGTATTATAAGCCCAGGTCATCTGGACAACCATAAAGTTGATGGGGAGAGTTTTCTGGAAAGGCTCCGTCCCAATCATCATGGGGAGAACTATTTCTCCTTCAACTTCGACAGAATTGCCTCCAAAACCTGTCAGCAGTACGAGGGATTCTTGCAACATGGACCTAGATAAGTTTATTCTCACAAAAGCATCATATAGTAATACCTCCGTGGAGCTTCCATTATCAATAAGTATCCTTCTTACATCGTAGTTGGCAATTACTACCGACACGACTACAGGATCATTTTCAAAAACATGGGTCTCGAGGAGGTCTTCGCCGGAGAAGGTGATTGCATTGGAGCTCCTAGGCCTCTTGGTAATGTCTGGACCATCTTCTTAGTTCCACTCGGACCTCTGATGTAGCATGCCGACATCCCTGCCGGTCGGCCGTTGGTTGGGAAGCTCTGCTTCCTCTGGAGGGTTTCTGGTGTTTGAGAGTTTAGCCCAATCCCGATGGGGTCGGACATATTTGCATAGGTACCCCCTCCGGATGAGGTATTCAATGGCATCCTTTAGCTGCAGGCATTCCTCAGTGCTGTTCCCATGGTCCTTCTAGAATCAATAGAATTTATCTGTTTCTGTATGTAGGGAGGCCCCTCATCGGTCGAGGCCTTTGAAGGAAGGTCTCGTTCTTGATCTCCAAGAGGATTTTCTCTCTTGGAAGGGAGAGGGGCGCATAGGTCTTAAACCTCCTAGGAAAGTCCTTCGGCTTTGAACTTCGGCGCTAGGCTAACCTGTTGCTGTCATTCGAAGGTCGGACTTCAGGAGCCTTGTCGCTCCACTTCTTAGGGGCCAGCCTCCTCTCAGCCTAGCATCGGCTGGCCGCTTGTTCTTCCGCCAGGGCGTATTTCTGCATCCTGGTCAGGAGTTCACTATAGCTAGTCGAAAATCTCTTATCTAGGAAGAAAGTAAGCCTGGACGAGCAGAGCCCTCACTTGAAGGCTGACATAGCTACGTCTTCATTTAGATCTGGGATCTCCATGGCTGCTAAGTTGAAACGGGCCATGAAATCCCGGAGAGTCTCTCGCTCTTTTTACTATACAAGGAAGAGGCAGTCGGTGTTCCTCGAGATCTGACTGCAGGTCCTGAAATGGGTAAGAAAAAGGTTTTCAAGCTGAGGGAAAGAGCAGATTGTACCTAGTCGGATGGTATTAAACCATATCAAAGCGGCCTTCTTCAGGGTTGCTAGGAATGCGATACAGTGGAGGGCGTGGGAGGCGTCCTGTACCATCATGTGGGCCTTGTAAGTGCCCAGATGGTCTAGTGGGTCGGTGGTGCTATCGTAAGGGTCCACCTGAGGGATTTTGAAGTGGCGGGGAATCATCTCCACTAGAATCTCATTGGAGAACGGGAGATGGGAATCGTATACCTGCCCCCCTTCAGCCTTTTGCCAGTGAGCAATTTCCGTAATGCTCTCCTCCATGCGCAAAATCTTGCTGGTGTAGTCTCTCGGGAGTTTGGCGGTAGGCCGAACGCCAGCAGGGACGGATTCAGCAAAAGATGGCAAAGCAGATCTTGCCCTCTTGCCGTCGATGCGAGCACTCAAGGATCTTCGAGGCTCCACGGCAGTGCGAGAATAATGCTGGGGGACCTCCGGCTGTCGGCTTCCCTCAGCAACAGTTGGAGGATTAGTGCAGGAAGCAGCTGGCGGTTGCTGTGGGTTGTCAACCGTCTCCTGGAAATGCTGAACCGCAGTGGTTAGCGTTTCAATGTGGTTCATTAACATCTGGAACTACTGTAGTCCCAGAGTAATGGTAGGCTCAGCGACAGCAACGGTGGCGTCATTTTCCCTAGGGGGTTCCCTAGACCTGGATGGGGAAAGACCCCTTCTGGCAGTGGCATTTGGAGCTCTTCCCTTAGCCATTGCTTGGCTGGGCTGATGGATTCCTCCTTTTAGAGAGGGGTGGAGAGCGCAGCGCCCTCCTTCTAACACCAATCTGTTACGATGACTTCTCCTGGACCGGGCTCAGTCGGCTATGCTGGAGCGCTCCTCTCTCGGTTGACCTGCAACAAAGTCCCCAAGGCGCCGGTGGTATTCCGACGGGGGACCCTCCGATGCCTAAGTCAGCAGGAGCTTGAAGGCAACAGAATGGAGGAATCAGAAAAATGGTACTTGGAGAGGGAAGAAAGCACTTACTTTGAACGGAGTCCCTCGGTTACCTTGTATAGACATGGAACAGTCCAAAATCCATTAGGGAATAGGCCGAAAAGGACCGATCTACCTCTAGAAGAATCTGGAGAGTAGCCACGTAGCACCCAAACAGGGCAACATCGTGGAAGTAGTAGAGCAGGACTACTGGTATGGCAGGATTATGTTATAATAGAAGGGAGCTTTTGGAATCCTCCAGGTCCTGAAGCATGTTTGTCGGAGGCCGACCGAGAAGGCTAGTCACTCAGACAGGAGGTCGAACTCCCAAAAGAGAGCAATGGGCCAAATCCCAACAGGAGTGGGTCGTTCGGATCTCGGCTCCAGTGGGTCAGACTTCTGAAAGAGAGCAATGGGCCGGATCCCAGCAGGAGTGGGTCATTCGGACCTCTGCTCCAATGGGTCGGACTTCTGAAAGAGAGCAATGGACCGGATCCCAGCAGGAGTGGGTCGTTCAGACCTCTACTCCAGTGGATCGGACTTCTGAAAGAGAGCAATGGGCCGGATCCCAGTAGGAGTGGGTCGTTCAGACCTCTGCTCCAGTGGGTCGAACTTCTGAAAGAGAGCAATGGGTCAGATCCCAGCAGGAGTGGGTCATTCGGATCTCTGCTCCGATGGATTGGACTTTCAAGTGGTATGGCCATCGGAGCTTTGAAAGAGCTGCCTGATCGGACCGCAAAGAGGGACTGGTCCAGTCTGACGGTGAACCAATAGGGTATAACACATATCACCTGAGCCCTTGGACAATTTTTGTCATTCCTAATCAGTAGATCTAATATGTTGGTAAGTCGAATAAGGTTAGTTCCTCGTTCATCAAACTTCACCCCCCTTTCATTTTTACCATGACAGTGCTGCAACCAAAAGGGACACAAACACACACACACACAGAGGGTTCCGCGTCTTACTAGACCACCAGTTTGCCTCTTCTCTTAGCCTTTCTCAGCCAGATGAAGATGGAGAAAAGATTTTTTTAGAAAGTGAAATTAATAGAAATATGGTAGTGCTAGTAAGTTTTCAAGTTGATAAATATAATAAATATTCTAATCAAAGCATCGAAGCATATATTTAATTAATTTTATTTTTTTAAAAATTGATATTTTTTTTTATATTTTATAAAAAAAGTATTATAAAAAGAAAAAAAAAAGAAAAAAAAAAGGAGATCATTCGCATGCTAAAAGAGATCAAATGGGATCTCAATCGGAGTTAAAACGGAAATCCAAAATCCATTTGCAAGCGGGCCCAACACCCAATAGTCCATTAAGCAGTTTGGTCCATGCTTTGGTCTTCGCATATCGTACAAGCACTCACGAGAAGGTCTACCAAGGAAATAAGATGCGGTCCACAACTCTCTCACATGCCACATTAAATGCTTCCCAGAAACTCCCTAGCAAATGACTTCATGCGGCTTCCCACCATTTCCCTAACAAGCATCTAATGCATTCCAGTGGCTTTTCACTAAACTCATTCACGAGGCTCACCATGACACTCACCAAAAACAAGTCCCGAGTGGTAGCCCAGAACATTATCTTCATGCGACACATAAAGGCCACTCAGTCCAGGAAATTAAGTTGCGGTCTTGGCATTAATTGCGGTCCATGGCACACCTCATCGTGGCGCTTGCTGGGAAGAGGCATTTTGTGCGACATGGGTGGCTGGGAATGCTCAAGGCACTAATCAGACAGTGGACACTAACGCCGATTCGTTAAAAAACCTCCAAACACTGTTTAACATCCAGATTTGCAGCAGGATTGGACAGTCACGCTTCATACGAAGAAAACAGTTTTTATGCAAACTCTTCTTGATTTCGATGGGAATTCGGTCACCAACTTAGACCTATTTATTGGGACAACAGGTAGCAGAAGCGAGAGTAAGCAGCCTCAAGAATTTATTTTTATTTTATTTTATTTTATTTATTATGTATTTGAGATGGAGGGAAAAAAAATGTTATCAACTCAACTCATGCATGGCTAAAACTCCTCCATCTTAAACAAGGAATAAAGTTTTTCTTGGAACATATTTATTTTTTCCCATCTTATATATTTCTTTTATATAATTAACATATTTTTTTCTTCTTAGCTATGCTTGTATTATATTTTCTTGCATGAATTAAACTTTTAATAATTTATTTTTCAAGAAGATGTACAATGATCTTAATAAGATATGGTTCATACTTGAATAGGAAATAAATTATCTTGAAATTAATTTATTTTTTTATTTATATTTGGGATAATCTATGTTCATAAAAGGATAGATTGTGATCCAGCGATATGGTTTATACTTATATAGAGATAGATTATACTCAAAACCCAATTAAGCACAAGTCCTTTGCATGAATGAATATCAAAATCTATTAACAAAAAGAATGGATTCTTAATCCCTGAGATATGGCTTAATTATTTTTATGATTAATTTACTCTGCTGATTAGTTTTTAAAAGTTTACAATTAAAATATTTTGATTTTCTTTCTTTACATTTTTCGTTAAACAATTATTCTAGATCTTCGAGAATACGATCCCTACTCATTGTAGCTATATAGTAGTGAGTTAGGTTTTTATTTTTAACGTCCTACTATAAGCAATCAAATTTTAGCGCCATTATCGAGATCTAGGCATGATTATTTTTTGAATAATAATAATAAGATTTTATTAAATTTTCTAATTTTATTATATGCTTTCTTTAATTTTATTGCCTTCTTTAATTATTATTATTTTATTTTTAATTACCTTATTTTCTAGAATACCTTTTATTCTTATTAGCATAAAAGAGCAAAAAAAAAAATATTTGCTTCCTCCTTTTTGCAAGTTGATTCCTAACTTAATTTAAGTTTTTCTTTTAATTTAGCTATCTTAAATATTCAAAAGAAAAAAAAGACACCTTTCCATCATGCTTAATTAATTTTAAAAAAAAAAAATCTAAAAACTTTCCACTTTTTTTGGACATGTGTCTTATTTGCATTACATCTTATTAAAATACTCTAAGGGCATTAACCTATAAACAAGATAAGGTGAAAATTTAATCATTATTTCTTGGACCACAAATCACCACCCTTCATATTACATAAACTAAAATCTTTGATTTAAAATTAATTAGACATTGATCCACAAGGAGTTTGAGCTTATTAGGACAAGTGGTGAGAACACCAGAGCTAGGAAAAAATATTAGATCACTTCAAGCTCTATTTGAATCACCAATGAATAAATGATTTACCTTCTATTCAATCAAAGTCATTGAGTCCTGTAAGTAATCGAGTCCTGTAATCAAAGTCAGTCTACTTAATTTGTAATTTGGTCAAGTTAGATATTATTTGATCAAATTAGGTTTGTCAATTAGTCATTTGGTTTGTCAATTAGTCAATTAGTTTGTCAATTAGTCATTCAAGTCTTTCAATTAGTTACTTGAGTCTTGTAATTAGACAAGGGATTCATGGGTTAGTATGTAATCAAATCCAATTGAAGAACCAAGCTAAAGTACCAAGACCCAACCAAATTAAAGGGACCCAAAGGGATCAAGTCAAGCCATGTCACCAATATCTTTGGTCAGCCAACACAAATTCAAAGGAAAAGTTGTCGCCCACTTTCATGAAGATATCATTTGGAGTTCAAATCCAAGAAGGAAGGGTGCCTACTTGTGATCCATTCAAATTCAAAGCTATCTTTATCCTCATCTCATTCTTGCTTGTCGACCAACATGAAGCCCTCATCTTTGTCGCCAACATAAAGCTTCATCTCATTTTGTCGCCCAATATGAGAAGTTCAAATACAAGGAGTTTATCCCATGGAGTCCATTCAAATCCAAAAACAAGGAGTCCCATTCCAAATTCAAAGATAAGATGGAAGACATCTTTATCTACTTTTCAAATCTACCTTTCAAAATTGAAATGCAAGAAGATCAAGAAGGAGTCCAAGAGGGGTTGATGTCAAGAAGGAGAGAAGAATTGTCGCCCATCCTCTTCTCAATTGGAAGTTTTTTTGTCACACACTCCAAGAGAATTCAGCCAAGAGAATTATAATGCCAATTTGGGGAGTATTCAACTTCAAATGAGTTCTTATTTATCCTAACAAGGATTAGTTTGAATTCAAGAAAAAGATTGGAGACCGTTTTATCTACACTTATCTTGTATTCAAAAGCATTTCAATCCTATCTTGCTACTATGTAAGGAGTCTATAAATACCATCCCATTCCCCCTTGTATGAGATCTAATTTATTTGAATGAATTGAGTTTTCTTCCATCATTGCTATGAGGGCATTGAGTATTGGGTGTGAGGCCATAAGGGTGTGAGGTCCTACTCCTTTCCTTGGGATGCAAGGCCCTAGGTTATCTTCCATATCCATCTTAGATTCAGGATCAAGAAGCCAAGGCACCATCATCATCACCTAATCAGATCCAAGATCCAAGCCGCCCCATCTCTCTTTCCTTTTTTCTTTCAAATTTCCATCTCCTTACCATGCCACTAATCTCTTCTTTTGCAGGATCCCTGGTGTTCACGATCTGAGGAAGAGGTTTTCCTTGCCATATAACTATTTACAGAAAGATCCGCTCCAAAGGAACTATAGTTTAGAATCCTACCATGAGATCTTGAGAGTTGAATCCAGATCTGCTATAAGGAAGGGATAAAATCGTTATTGGTAAATGAAATTGATTTGAATCTCATTAGATCTGATTAGTTGAAGCAAGGAAGTCCTAGTTCTAAGATGGTTTCTCAATCATCAGATCCTACTTTCTTTTATTGAATGTATGTGATTTAGATTGCGGGTATTTGGTAAGCAATCTGAATATTTTCTTTATTATATCTATTAAAGCTTTACCTAAGTTTGCTACCATTAATGCTTATTAATCTAAAATAATCTAGGTTTTTAAAAGCATTAGATTGGCTTCATACCCATCCCGCATCAACTTTGGTATCTGAGCCAGGTTAGACTAGGACATATTGTTAGTTGCTGAAATTTCTGCATCATTCTAGCATTAGATCTGGAAAGCTTATCTATAGCTCTTCAGATCTTAGTTTCTTTTGCATTATTTTAAGTGATTTAGCTAGATTAAAAATCAGATTTGTAATCTTCTCTCATAGATTTTAGATCTGAATTTTTTTTCATAAAAAAAATGTATTATTTTTCTTAGTACTTTCTGGTGGAAGGAAATCACTCCTCTTGAGCAGGTATACGAAAGTATACCGTCATGACCCATGGAAGTAATGAGCTACAACAAACATGATAACCGATATTAGAAATCTATTGTGCTTAGTGTATGCTTGTTTGATTTGTTAATTGCTTGAAAGATTGCATGTTAATCTTCTAAGCGCAACTTAGGATAAGATTTTGGCACATTTAGAATTCTGAAACTATCCACCCTAATTTCCAAAAAAAATTATTAAAATTTAATTTTTGTAATTTAAAATCTGAAATCTAAAATTTAAAAGAAAGAAATACAAAAAGATTAAATCTGAAATCCAATCTTGAAAATTGAAAGATAAAATATAAATTTTAAGTTTATCTTATCCTATTAACTAGTTTGATTAGTTGTGCATTCATCTTATCTGAAATCATTTTAAGGGCATGATATCATAAGATAAGGGAAGGGTTTCATCACCTTTCCTTAGCCAAAAATAACCAACCTCATCTTGCATTGTCCTAGCCCTAATGTAAAACTGAGTAGCAACTTAAAAACTAGGGACACCCACACGTCAGGTTCATGTACATGTTGAGCCTTTGTAGTAATTGATTCTATGTGTGCTTCTGAATATTAGTGTCTAAGGCTAGGGGTCCAACAGCAAACGCCTTAAGTAGATTTGTGGTTATTTAATTAGGACCTCATGAAAATGAGGGGAGCCTCCCATAGTCCCACATCTTACCTGGCCAATTAAAAAAGTACCTACTGTCTTGATTATTGCTTAGTCGATTCATGCTATAGTGAACTTCTAGGTCTAGGAGCCCTAAAAGCTAAGATTGTATTGCATGACCTCTAGAGTAGGAACTCCATATTAACAACTCCAAATCCAAACAAGTCCTACCATGGATCCAAATCTGGAAGATTTAATGAGCACTATGATTGAATAGTTTAGGCTGCTCAACACTAGGTTTGACCAAATGGAGGAAAGAATGGGTAACCTAGAAGAGTCCCATATGACTCACCCTGATCCTGAGTTACCTAGATTTACTCCCATAAGTCCAAGAGCCCAACATCGTGAACTCACCCCTGAACCTAATCCTAAGCAACTCTACCAAGATGTCAATGACCAAGAGGATAGAGTCCTTAGGAACATTAGATTAGATGCACCTACTTTTGATGGAAACTTAGACCCTAAGGTGTATACTGATTGGGAGGGTGACATGGACCAGTATTTTGAGTAGTATGATATGTTTGAAAAAAGGAAAGTCAAGTTTGCTAAACTTAGATTAATCAGACAGGCTAGATTGTATTGAAAAAATGTTGAGAGACTTAATCATCAAAGAGGAGATTTGTCCATAGTTACATGGAGAGCTATGAATATTAAACTTAGGGAGAAATACCTACCCTTGTCCTATGAGCGAAGACTATTGAACCAATAGCAGAATTTGATCTAAGGTAACAAATCCATCTCCGAGTATATAGCCAAGTTTGATGAGTTTATTATAAGGTATAGTGTAGTTGAGTCTAAGGCAGTCATATTGTCTAGGTTTTAAGTAGGACTACATGTGGAGATTCAAAGGGACTTATTTCTAAGAGAAGTCAATGATTTAGAACAAGCCTATTAGGTTGCTAGGGATTGTGAAAGATTTTAGAGGAGACCCATTACCTATCGACCCGAGCCCAATAAGTTTAGTACTCCTGGAAGTAGGTCAAGTACAAGACAATTTCCTAACAATCGACCCAAACCTACCACTCCACTAGCTCGTAAGGATGACAAAGGTAAGGCACCTGAAGTACAAAGGGACAGGAACCAGAATGTAGAATGCTATAGGTGTCATAAGGTTGGCCACTTTGCTAGTAAATGTCATGTACGAACCTTACACGTAGGTGAGCTTGATGAAGAAGATCCTGAAATTATTGAGGAACGTGAGGAAGAGATATATGAAGCTGAACCCGATTTAGCAGAAGAATATGAAGGAAATAAGGAAGATTTAGAGTTACCTGATCTCTTAGGAATCTTGAGGTGTATCTTGTCATAGACTAAGAAGAATGAGGACTGGCATAGGACTAACATCCTACAAACCTTCATTAAGTTAGGGGACAAAGTTTGCAAAATCATCATAGATAGTGGGAGCTGTATAAATGCCATTTCTACAAATACAGTCAAAAACTTAGGCTTACCCCTACAGTGCCACATCCCAACCCCTATAAGGTATCTTGGATTGATTCAACTTCTATTCCTATTAGATTAACATGTCAGGTTACAGTCCAATTCCAGTCATATCAAGAAAAAGTCTGGGTGATGTTCTTCCAATGGGGGTCAGCAGTATTATCTTAGGAAGACCCTGGTTGTATGACCATGATGCTACCCTTTATGGCTGTTCCAATTCATGTTCTTTTAACCATCATGGTAAGAGGATCGTCATAAATTTGACCCCACCTAAGGATAACATCAAGGGAGGGTTTAGCAATCTGAGGGAGAAGGAGCCAGGACTAAACTTGATCATTGCTAGGGAATTAGAGCACGAGATTACTAAAGGATCGCCAATTTGGATTTTGACCACTAAGAAAGTTTTTGACCAACCCCAACAGGAACACCCTAAGAAAATTGTAGAGTTTTTGAAGGAATTTCAAGATGTGTTTCCTGAAGACCTCCCTGATCAACTACCACCATTAAGGGACATACAGCATGCCATAGATTTGGTTCTAGGAGCCACCCTGCCAAACCTCCCACACTATAGGATGAATCCTATAGAGCATTTAGAATTGCAAAGACAAGTTAGGGATCTTCTCCAAAAAGGATTTATTAGGGAGAGTTTTAGCCCATGTGCAGTTCCAACCCTTTTAACCCCGATGAAAGATGGCACTTGGAGGATGTGTGTTAATAATCGTGTCATTAATAAGACAACAGTGAAATACAATTTCCCTATTCCCCGTTTGGATGATATGTTATATATGATAGCCGAAGCAACTATCTTTTCAAAGATCGACCTTACGAGTGGCTATCACCAGGTTAGGATCAGACCTGAGGATGAATGAAAAAGAGCCTTCAAGACTAAGAATGGCTTATATGAATGGTTAGTGATGCTTTTTGGCTTGTCAAATACCCCTAGTACTTTTATGAAGATCATGACCCAAGTTTTGAAAGCTTTCATTGAAAAATTTATAGTAGTATATTTTGATGATATCCTCATATATAGTAAAACTAAGGAGGATTACTTAGACCATCTCCAACAAGTGTGTCAAACTCTTAGAAAAAAAACTTGTATGCCAATCTCAAGAAGTGTAGTTTCATGACTACTAGAATCATCTATCTAGGTTTTATGGTAACCCCGGAAGGAGTGTTTGCTAATCCTAAGAAGATTAAGTCCATAGTTGAGTAGCCTACACCTAAGAATGTACATGATGTTCGTAGTTTCTATGGACTAGCCACCTTCTATAGGAGATTTATTAAAGGATTTAGCATAATTGTAGCACCTATTACTGACTATCTTAGAAAATGAGCCTTCGAGTAGACCAAGCATGCCAATAGAGCCTTCCTAGAAATCAAGAAAAAAATGACTCAATCACCAATCTTAAGGCTACTGGACTTTTTGAAGGTATTTGAAGTTGCTTGTGATGCCTCAGGAGTTGGAATAGAAGGTGTCTTAAGTCAGGAGAATCACCCAGTAGCCTATTTTAGTGAGAAACTAAATGATGCTAAGTTGAAGTATTCAACTTATGATAAGTAATTAGATGCGGTAGTCCAAGCCCTAAGGTATTGGAGACACTATTTGCTACCGTAGGAGTTTGTTCTTTACTCAGACCATGAAGCACTCCGATTCCTTAACTCACAGAAGAAATTGAACCCTAGGCATGGTAAGTGGGTAGAGTATATCCAGGCTTATACTTTTGTCTTGAACATTGTGCGGGTACTGAGAATCGAGTCGCTGATGCACTTAGTCATCGCTTTATGCTTTTAAACTATGTTAGTACTGAAGTCGTAGGATTTGATAAGTTAAAGGATCAATACGAGACTTGTCCCGACTTTAATAAGATTTATAAAGTGAAAAAGCAAGGACCATCTAGTTCGTATAGCAAATATGGTGCGGGCACCACAGTTCGAAAGAAGCTTCAATCCAATTTTATCAAGCCAAATTCATTATGGATTTCAATTGATTGAGTTAATGCTACTTTTGATTTCAATTTTATTTCTTTTATTGAACATGTATCCTGTAAATAGAAAATTTTGTTTCTCTAGTCAAGTTTGAGTCCTGTAATTAGGGTTGGGCTTATTTCAATTTAGTCTTTTGAGTCCAATTAAGATCAATTTGGTATTGTAATTAGTGAATTTACAAGTTGGGTTCAAGTTTGGTTTGGTTTGGGCTCAAATGAAGCATGAAGATATAACGATTAGGTGAGGCAAACCACTTCAACAAATCTTGCCAAGTTGGAGTGCCATATCATCAAACTTATATGGAAGATACCTCATCTCACAAGCCCACATGGAAGCCACCTCATGAGACCACCTCACTTCATCTTATCAAGGCATGAATCAAGGATGATTTCAACTTCCCCACTTATCAAGGCATGAATCAAGGATGGTTTCAACTTTCCCACTTATCAAGGCATGAATCAAGGATGGTTTCAACTTCCCCACTTATCTCTCCATGATTTATGTAACCTCCTTTTGAATTCAAAATTTTAAATGACTTTGGAGAGGCTATAAATACCACTCCAAACCCCTTGTAAAGAGATTATTGATGAATGAAATCAAAAGAGTTTTTCTTCCACTTGTTATATGCAATGTATCCTCTGAGAGGGAGTGGGTAAGAGATCCAAAACATCATCCTTTAGCCATCCTAGTATTCCCCTAAACCCACCAATACTCTAGCTAGAAAACACCCCACCACCATCCAAAGAAGTTCTTCCAAATTCCAACCAATGCTTCTTCACCATTTCCTCTCTTCAAGGTCGCCAACTCCAATCTTCAAAGAGGCTTCTACAGCAGATTTTGGATGCCATTCCTTACTATCACAGTTCAAGGAATCCAAGGAGATTACATTCCAGACACTGAATGAAGCCACTTGATCTCCTCCAACTCCATCATATTATTCTTCCTTGAAGTTTTCGTAACTTTCATTTTTCTTATCATCTCAAGTCTTTAATCCCTTTTCTTTCTAGGGTTCTCCAAGATCACAAGTTGAAGAGGAAGTTGGCCTTGCCCTTGGAACCTTTCAAGCCAGAGGTCTGCATCTCTTGGAGTGATAGTTTCTAGTACCAATCTCAATTCGAGAGTGCTAAAATTGAATCCCTACCAATGGCGTGAGACATCAATATTGGTAAGAAAACCCTCGTTATTTTTTAGGTCTGAATCTTTGAATGGTCTATGCCCTAGATAGGATGGTTTCACAAGCCTTAGGTCCAATCTTCATGGATAAACATGCAGCCCTAGTTTCAGTTATCCCTTATTTAGTTTTCCCTTCATATGACTCTTTGCCATTTTGTAATTGAATTAAGTTTATGTTTGTAGGGGTCATTGCTCAACAAATTAAGTCATCCACTAAATTAGAAATCTTTCATCTCATTCCACATCAAATCTGGTATCAGAGCATGGTTGCATTGGTAGCATAGTCTTCATACTTGCTATTTGTTTTTTCCTTTTAAATCCAATCCGAATCTAAGATTCATGCCTCCTGAGTAGGTGTACACCAGTACATTATCACGACCTATGGAATAATGAGCCACGACCAGACGTGAATCCTTATGTTGAAGTTTTGGTATTTGAATTTCCTTGCATGTTTAAATTATGTTTGCTGATTTCTGTGTTAGGAACTAAAACCTAGGACTGTTTTACCATCAAGCTTTCACTATTTTAGCCTGATTTTTATATTAGTTAATCTCCACTTAATCCACTATTTACTGTAATTTTTCTGAGATTTTACTGATTCAAAAACTGAGTATTATCTATCTAAGAAAACAGCCCTACTAAAGTTTCTGCACACTGATTTTGCATTGGTAGTTTGAACTTCAGTCTGATTCACCAATCAATCTCTGCTGTTTTCATCTGATTTTTGCACTGTTTATTCTTTGATTAGTTCTCTTAATTTCTGTTATTTTTGCATGATTTTATAAATTCAAAAAAATAAAATAAATTCTGCAAACAAAACAGGCCTGCTGAAAATTCTGTATGTATTGTTGGGCTGAAATTAAAATCACTTCCAAACACTCCCAATCCCAAGCCATTTTGTTTGATCATTAATCAACTGAAATTCAAACTTGTCACTTCATAAAACACAAAAAAAAGTAATTGCATTCATTTTAAACTATTTAAGGGCGTCAATATCATAAGATAAGGGAAGGAGGTCATTACCTTTCCTTAGCCCAAAAATAACCAATCTCATGTTGCATCGAACCCAAACCTTTTAATTAAAATTGAGTAGCAACCTAATTAGATTAGGGACACCAACAAGTCAAGCTCAATTAGTGTGTTGAAACTAGTGTAAATCATTGCTTCATCTACTCCTAGAAAGTGGTGTCTAAGGCTAAGGATCTAATGACAAACGCCTTAAAAGGATTTGCGGTTCTTTAATTGGGTCCTCACGAAAGCTGGGGGGCCTCCCACAATCCCACCTCTTACCTGGTCATTTAAAAGGGTATTTGTAGTCTTGGTCTGTACTAAGTCAATTCACACTATATTGAACTTTTAGGTCTAGCGAATCTTAGATCGAATTTTGTATTGAATGACTACTAGATCAGGAACTTCCTTTCAACATTCACTTGACCGTCCCAGTTCTTCCATGGATCCCAATCTAGAAACCCTGATGAGAACTATGACTGAGCAGTTCAAGCAATTGAACACTAGGTTTGATCAAATAGAAGAGAGAATAGGAACCCTTGAAGAGACCCGTTTGACCCCTAATAAGCCACAATCACCCAGATTGCCACCTGTCCATCCTAGAGTCCAACGCCAGGAATTTATTCCTGACCCACATCCAAGGAGAGTTCACCTTATGTTGACCAGGATGAAAGGGCCCTTAGAAACATTCATTTAGATGCACCCACATTTGATAGAAACTTGGATCCTAAGGTGTATATAGACTGGGAGGGTGATATGGACCAATATTTTGATTGGTATGAAATGTCGGAAGATAGGAAATTTAAGTTTGCCAAACTTTGATTGGTCCTTCAGGCTAGATTGTATTGGGATAACGTTGAACGCATGAGCCGACAAAGGGGTGACATGCCCATAGCCACTTGGAGAGCTATGAAGGTGAAACTTAGGGAGAAGTATTTACCAATGTCCTATGAACAAAGACTCTTGGATCAATGGCAACGATTAACTCAAGGGAATAAGATAGTATCCAAATATATTGCCAAGTTTGATGAGTTCGTGATGAGATGCAATGTGGTCGAGTCTGAGACAGCAACCTTGTCTAGGTTTAGAGTAGGTCTACATGAGGAAATCCAGAGAAAACTATTTTTGAGAGAAGTCCATGACCTAGACCAAGCCTACCAATTTGCTAGGGACTGTGAGAGATTCTAGAGAAGACCTTTACTTCGCCGACCTGAGCCCACTAGGATTAATTCCCCTGGAAGTAGGCCCAGCCCAAACCCAAGCCCATCCAACAGACCCAATCCTACTACTCTAGTAGCTCGTAGAGATGACAAAGGAAAAAGCCCTGAAGTTCGAAAAGGAGGTAGTGTCCATTGTTTTAGGTGTCGTCAGGAAGGTCATATTGCAAGCCAATGTCCTAACAGAGCGCTACACATAGGAGAAATATATGAGGAGGCCCCTGAACCCATAGAAGATTGTGAGGAAGAGGTATATGAGGCCAGAGAGAACCTAGCTGATGAGTATGAAGGGGATGAAGAGATCATAGACTCATCCGAATTTCTAGGAGTTGTGAAATGTATCTTGACCCGGGGTAAGAAGCAAGAAGATTGGTGTAAGACCAACATCCTACAAACTTTTGTTAAAATAGAGGAAAAAGTCTACAAGATCATCTTATATAGTGGAAGTTGTGCAACGCTATATCAACCGGTATGGTCAAGAACTTAGGATTGCCCACTGTGCCCCATCCCAACCCATATAAGGCATCCTAGAAAGATTCGACCTCGATTCCCATCAAATATAGGTGCCAAGTCACAATCCAAATCCAATCTTACCAAGAAAAGGTATGGTGCGATGTTCTTCTCATGGGGGTAAGCAGCATCATATTAGGACGACCATGGTTGTATGACCATGATGCTATACTCTATGGTCGCTCTAATTCTTGTGCTTTTACTCATAATGAAAAAAAGATTGTAATCAATTCTTCACCACCTAAGGACCAAATTAAGAGAGGATCAAGTCACTTGAAGGATAAGAAACAAGGGATAAACCTGATTAGTGCTAAGGAAATGGAACAGGAGATTAGTGGTGGTTCCCCCGTATGGATTTTGACAGCTAAGGAAACCCAGGACCAACCCCATAAGGAACAACCCTAGGAAATGTTAAGGTTTCTAGAGGAGTTTCAAGACATATTTCCAAAGGACCTTCCTAATCACCTTCCACCCTTGAGAGACATTCAACGTGCAATAGATTTAATACCAGGATTGACATTACCAAACCTTCCCCATCATAGAATGAACCTTATAGAACACTCTGAGTTACAACGTCAAGTTGGAGAACTTCTCCAAAAGGGATTCATTAGAGAGAGCCTAAGCCCATGTGCAGTACCAGCCCTTCTGACCCCTAAGAAAGATGGCACATGAAGAATGTGTGTAGATAGTAGGGCCATAAATAAAATCACCATTAAGTACCATTTTTCTATTCCCCGTTTAGACGATATGTTGGATATGATGGCCGGAGCAAAGATTTTCTCCAAAATTGATCTTAAGAGTGGCTATCATCAGTAAGAATTAGGCCTGGGGATGAATGGAAGACTGCTTTCAAAATCAAAGATGGCCTATATGAGTGGGTAGTAATGCCTTTCAGTTTGTCCAATGCACCTAGTACCTTCATGAGAATCATGACCCAGGTTTTAAGGACATTCATAGGAAAATTCGTAGTAGTCTACTTTGATGACATTCTCATCTACAGTAGAACAAAGGAAGACCACTTGGACCATCTTAGGCAAGTTTGCCAAGCCCTTAGACAAGATAGTCTCTATGCTAACCACAAGAAATGTGAATTCATGATCCATAGAGTTATCTTTCTAGGATTCGTTGTCACCACTGAAGGGGTGTCTGCCGACCCCGAAAAGGTCAAGTCCATAGTCGAGTGGCCCATACCCAAGAGCATCCATGATGTTCATAGTTTCCATGGTTTAGCCACCTTCTATAGGAGATTCATTCGAGGGTTCAGCACAATAGTAGCACCCATTACTGACTGCATTAGAAAGGGAACATTTGAATGGACAAAATTCACCGATAGAGCCTTCCTAGAAATAAAGAAGAAAATGACACAAGCACCCATTTTGAGGTTACCTAATTTTTCAAAGGTATTTGAGGTTGCTTGTGATGCCTCTGGGATAGGATTTGGAGGAGTTTTGAGTCAAGAAGGTCATCCAGTGGCATTCTTTAGAGAAAAGTTGAATGAGGCGAGAATGAGATACTCGACATATGATAGGGAATTATATACGATAGTACAAGCCTTAAGGTATTGGAGACACTACTTACTACCACAAGAATTCATTTTTTATTCTGATCACGAAGCCTTACGATTCCTTAGTTCTCAAAAGAAACTAAACCCTAGGCACGGGAAGTGGGTAGAATTCATCCAAGCATATACCTTTGTCCTGAAACACCATGCCGGCACTGAAATAGGGTTGTAGATGCATTAAGCCGGAGATCCATGCTTTTGACTTCAGTTAGCACCGAGGTTGTAGGGTTTGATAGACTGAAAGAGGAATACCCTAAGTGTCCAGACTTTAGTGAGATCTATCAATCCCTCCAACAAGGACCATCTAGTATACATAGTGACTATACTCTCCTAGATGGATTCTTTTTCAAAGGAAATCAACTGTGTATTCCCCGAACTTCTCTTAGAGAATTTTTTATCTGGAAAGTTCATGATGGAGGCTTAGCCAGCCATTTTGGAAAAAATAAGACCATCCTAGCGATAGAAGATCAATTTTCCTGGCCTAGTCTTAAGAGGAATGTAGCCCAAGTTGTAGCGCAATGTCGAACATATGCTGTTGCCAAACAGCTAAAGCAGAACACTGGGTTGTATACTCCTTTACCAGTCCCTGATTGCCATGATAGGATCTTAGTATGGACTTTGTACTTGGACTCCCAAAGACCTCTAGGAGACATGATTCCATCTTCATTATAGTCGATCGATTTTCTAAGATGGCTCACTTTATCCCATGTTCCCAAACCTTAGATGCTTCAAAAATGGCCAAACTTTTTCTTGACAAGGTAGTTAGATTACATGGTTTACCCAAAACCATTGTTTCAGATAGAGATGTTAGGTTTACTAGCTATTTTTGGAAGACCCTTTGGCATATGCTAGGAACCAAGCTGAAATTTTCTACTGCCTATCATCCTCAGACTGATGGCCAAACTGAAGTAGTCAATCGGAGTCTAGGAAACCTTTTGAGATGTTTAGTTGGTGACAGTATGAGAAATTGGGACCTCTTACTCCCTCGTGTTGAATTTGTTTATAACAGCTCAGTCAATAGATCTACTGGGAAGAGTCCTTTTGAGGTGGTCCATGGTTACAAACCTAGGAAACCCTTAGATCTTATCCCTTTACCCACACATGCATGAGTCTCTAAGTCTGCTGAGTTATACGCACAGCATGTTAAGGACTTGGATAAAGAAATCAATAAAAAAATCAATATGAGCAATGAATCCTATAGGCGTATGGCTAACTCACATAGGAAAATCAAAGAGTTCTTTGAAGGAGACTATGTAATGGTTAGACTCAAACCCGAATGGTTCCTACCTGGAATGAAAAAATTACATGCCCGCGGTGCAGGGCCATTCAAAATCCTAAAGAAGATTGGACCTAATGCGTATGTATTGGAACTACCATCTAACCTAGGTATCAGCTCGACCTTTAACATTTTAGACTTAGTAGAATACAAGGAGCCAATATTGATACCCAGTGAGCCTTTTGGGCCTGAACCTACTGTTGAGAGTGACCCTACACCTGACTATCCACCAGCCTCTATACCAGATTGGCGAGACCGAATTGAGAGAGTTCTGGATGACAAAACTATCACTACCATAAATAAAGACTATCAACGCTATTTGATGCAATGGCAAGGTCGACTAGAATCTGATAACTCGTGGATCACTCGGGAGGACCTACAACGAATCAACCCGGACTTACTAGAATATTATCAAAGTCAGAGAGACCCATACTCGATAGGGTCGAGTCATTCCTACCCCGGGAGAATTGGTGCGGGTACCACAGTTCGAAAGAAGCTTCAATCCAATTTTATCAAGCCAAATTCATTATGGATTTCAATTGATTGAGTTAATGCCACTTTTGATTTCAATTTTATTTCTTTTATTGAACATGTGTCCTGTAAATAGGGAAATTTGTTTCTCTGGTCAAGTTTGAGTCCTGTAATTAGGGTTGGGCTTATTTCAATTTAGTTTTTTGAGTCCAATTAAGGTCAATTTGGTCTTGTAATTAGTGAATTTACAAGTTGGGTTCAAGTTTGGTTTGGTTTGGGCTCAAATGAAGCATGAAGATATAAAGATTAGGTGAGGCAAACCACTTCAATAAATCTTGCTAAGTTAGAGTGACATATCATCAAACTTATATAGAAGACACCTCATCTGCCAAGCCCACATGGAAGCCACCTCATGAGGCCACCTCACTTCATCTTATCAAGGCATGAATCAAGGATGATTTCAACTTCCCCACTTATCAAGGCAGGAATCAAGGATGGTTTCAACTTTCCCACTTATCAAGGCATGAATCAAGGATGGTTTCAACTTCCCCACTTATCTCTCCATGATTTATGTAACCTCCTTTTGAATTCAAAATTTCAAATGACTTTGGAGAGGCTATAAATACCACTCCAAACCCCTTGTAAAGAGATTATTGATGAATGAAATCAAAAGAGTTTTTCTTCCACTTGTTATATGCAATGTATCCTCTGAGAGGGAGTGGGTAAGAGATCCAAAACATTATCCTTTAGCCATCCTAGTATTCCCCTAAACCCACCAATACTCTGTTGGGGATTCCGGTGCAGCGCAGCAGAAGTGTAATTTCAAAAATGATGAAATTGTCACCAAAATCCCTTAGCCAAGATCTCCTTATTCAGAATTAAAACATACAAACTAACATTGTTAGAATTAGGGCACCAACCTTTTAACGCTAAGTCCAATTTTGATGTAGAATCAGAACTTGGTGTTGAATGCTTCTTTTGATTTCATCAGGCGTCCAAATGCCCACCCTCCAATGGTGATCCACAAGATGATTGATCAAGATGCAAGCTTCTTCAAAATTCCTTCACTTGAATTCTTATCCTAGAACTCAAGAGGACTATGGCTTTAAAACTGCAGGGTAGGGGCTCCTTACTTCCTTTCTTTCTTCTTCCTCTCCCTTTCTTAAGACCTTGTCCTAAGAATAAAACTCTTGTCTTGAAGGAGGAGATGGATTTAAGACACTAATGTCTTAAAGTAAAGGAAATAGTAACAGAGTAGGAGTTCCTTTCTTTTACCGATCAAGAGATTCTTTCTATCTCTTGTTTTGGACTTGAGTTTCAACAGAGAAGAGAACTCTGTAAGAGGGAAACTCTCTTTGTCCTAAACAAGCTAAGGAGGAATCAGTTTCCTGGAAAGAAAAGACAATAAATAAACTCTGTCGTTCATTAGTTCAAAACACCCGAGACCTCTGTTGTTTAAATATATTACAGAGAGATGTCTTCTCAAAAGAACACAACTCTCCGTAAACCCCATTCCACTTTGTCTCACGCCCCTTCCCTATTTCTCACGCCCAATCCTCCCATCTCACGGCCTTCCAGATTAAATCCCACGGCTTTTCTTAAAGGAAAAACCACGGTGTTTTAAAAGGAAGGAAGTCGCGACTTTTCATCTCCGAAGAGATGTTATTTCGCGTGCCCGGGAGGAGTTAGCGTATTCCTTCTTTCTCAAAATCCCATCAGCCATTGGATTCTCATCCAAGGGGGGAGAGAAGGTGCGTTAATTGCTTAAGAAGGAGGCCACCCCAAATAAAATCATCGGAGAAATTTTTGGGGCGCGCCAAGAGTCCATGCGCCATGGACTCTTCCTTAAGGCGCGCCAAGAGTCCATGCGCGCATGGACTCTTGGCATTTGGCGTGGAAAAATAAAGGGGGCGGGTGGGGAGGCTAGCCAAGCTACATGGCTAGCCAATAGGGTTAGCCATATTCCTGTTTTCTTAATTAGGGTCTAATTAGGTCCAATTAGAACCCAATTTGAACCAATCCGGAACCCTAATTCGAATCTGATCCGAATAGAAGCTAGGGTTTGCAACACCTGCTAGAGTGTTATCTTGCAAAGATGATTTAATTCCAAATTAAACTCTTGATCAATCCTCTTAATTGTGTGACCCATTGGGTTCCACATCTAGCCAGCAGTGGGTTCGAATACAAGTTGACCTAATCGATTAGAACTCTTTCTAATCGATTTAGGTCAAACCGAGCTTACCCGATTCGATCAATTAGGATTCTTCCTAACATGTGATATTTGAACTTGATCAACCCACAAGACAAGATTGACGTCTAGCAACGTGTCATGTCTACCCGGAAGATATGGAAATTCTGGTGAAATACCAAAATTACCCTTCAGTAGAGAGTTACCGTACAATTAAATCTTTCGATCAGCCTGCACCCAAAATATAACTATGGATATGGATATATGTCAAATCCAATATTATATTTATTTCTAGCTCAATCTTATAATGATGATTCGATTATCTTGATATTAGAAACCATCTCTAATATCTTCACTTTGATCAAAGATTCCCTGAATCATCATGCGATTGTTGACTAGCTGGATGCAATCTCCTCTTACTAAGAGTGATCGATTCCTTGTTGACCTACTCATTATCTTCATATCCAATTCACCATTCCCAATATCAATCCTGTGCATGTCTCAGTGTCATGATTAGGATTGAACCAAAGAATGGGTTCATATACATAAGGTACTTATGGCAGTCTCAGGTCAAAAGATTACTTGTACCACTCCCACTATGAGAACCTTCTATTGACATGTAGCTAAGACTCCATTAGATGTTCTAAAGTTGGATCATATCAGTGAACTCATTCTCCAATGAGCACCCACATCCCAGTATAAGTGTCATACACAAGTGACTGTGAGAGCAGTCACCCTTTCCAGTATACCCGGGATGTGCTAGTCTTATCGGAAAAACCCTGATCTCCTACTCAGGGTTCCTTTGACTAGGATTACTTTAGATTAAGGTTTTAAGATTTTAGGTCTCACTGGTATGATCTCATCATAACCCTAAAATCATAGCCCTAATCTATGGGGTTCATTATTAATTAAAAAAAAAAACGTATGATGAAAAATAATGCATTTATTTAGAAAATTGTCAATTACAATGGTTTGGGAGATACAACATAGATTGGCTTGTAGGGCATATCCCTTTCAATCTCCCACTTGCACTAAAGCCAATCGCCTTTGAATCTTAATCCCATACATTCGAGGTGGCGATCAAAATCTCGCTGTGGTAGAGCCTTAGTGAACGGGTCTGCTACATTGTTCTTTGTATCAACTCTATCTATGTAGACATCTTGTCTCTCTACTATTTCTCGAACAAGATGGAAGCGTCTCAGAATGTGCTCGGACTTATGATGAGCTCTTGGTTCCTTAGCTTGAGCAACGGCCCCAGTGTTGTCACAGTAAAGTGGCACTAGGTTTTCAATTTGAGGAACAACACCCAACTCTGTGATGAACTTCTTCATCTAGACTGCTTCCTTGGCGGCTTCACTAACAGCTATGTATTCTGCCTCTGTGGTTGAGTCAGCTATAGTCTGCTGCTTGGTACTCTTCCAACTCACTGCTCCACCATTTAGGGTAAAAACATATCCCGAAATGGATTTGCTATCATCAGGGTCTGATTGAAAACTAGAATCAGAATAAGCTTCTAGTTTAAGATCAGAACCACCATAAACCAGAAAAATATCCTTAGTCCTTCTTAGGTACTTAAGAATATTTTTAACTGCTTTCCAATGATCCTCTCCTGGATCAGCCTGAAACCTACTGACAATGCCTAAAGCATATGCCACATCAGGCCTGGTACATAACATGGCATACATTATGGATTCTATTGCCGAAGCATAGGGTATAGAATTCATTCTATTTCTTTCTTCAGGTGTCTTAGGAGACATCCTTTTAGAAAGATGTATGCCTTGACTCATAGGAAGATAACCTCTTTTACTTCCTTCCATGCTGAATCTTTTCAGCACTAAGTCAATGTACCTAGATTGGGATAAACCTAGCATCCTCTTAGATCTATCTCTATAGATCTTAATACCTAGTATATAGGATGCTTCTCCCAAATCTTTCATGGAAAACTGGTTTGATAGCCAAACCTTGACTGATTGCAACATTGGGATATCATTCCCAATGAGGAGTATGTCATCTACATACAGAACCAAGAAGACTATGGCACTCCCACTAGTCTTCTTATAAACACAGGGTTCATCCACATTTTTGATAAAACCAAACCTTTTAATAGTTTCATCAAAGCGGATGTTCCAACTCCTGGAAGCTTGCTTTAATCCATAAATGGATTTCTTTAGCTTGCATACTTGATTAGGTTTATTCTTTGAAATAAAATCTTCTGGCTGTGACATGTAGACTTCTTCCTCAAGGAAACCATTGAGGAATGCAGTCTTTACATCCATCTGCCATATCTCATAATCGTGGTATGCTGCTATAGCAAGTAAAATCTGAATTGATTTTAGCATGGCAACAGGTGAAAATGTTTCATCATAATCAATTCCCTGTTTTTGTCTAAAACCTTTAGCCACTAATCTGGCTTTATAGGTTTCAACTTGGCCATCAGCCCCAATCTTTTTCTTATAGACCCATTTACACCCAATAGGATTAACACCCTCTGGTGCATCAACCAAAGACCATACTTGGTTTACATACATAGAGTCTACTTCGGATTCCATGGCTTCTTGCCATTTATCTGAGTCAGTACTCAAGATAGCTTCCGTATAGGTCAGAGGTTCATCATTTTGAATGACTTGAGCTTCATTATTTTCAATAATAAACCCATACCTCTCAGGTGCCCGTGGCACTCTGTCAGACCTACGAGGAGAAGTTTTGTGTTCTGGTTCTATCCTAACTATATGTTCTAATGGTTGAGAATTGTCTATCTGTATTTCTTGTACTTCTCCAAGTTCAATAGTTCTACAATTGCCCTTTTCTAAAATGAACTCTTTTTCTAGAAAAGTGGCATGCCTGCTGACAAAAATCTTTTGTTCAGTAGGATGGTAGAATAGATATCCTCTACCTTCTTTAGGATATCCTACAAATAGACATTTATCCGCTCTAGGTTCCAACTTATGTCCAAAATTTCTTTTAACATAAGCTGGACATCCCCATACCTTAAAATATTTAAGATATGGTTTCTTTCCACTCCAAATTTCATATGGAGTACTAACAACGGATTTAGAAGGTACCTTGTTCAGAATGTAAACAGCAGTTTCTAGGGCATGACCCCAGAAGGAAATGGGCAAATTTGTGAAGCACATCATGGATCGTACCATATCTAATAAGGTACGATTCCTCCTTTCAGCTATACCATTTAGCTGTGGTGTATAAGGAGGGGTCCATTCAGAAAGGATTCCATTAACTTTAAGATAGTCTAAAAACTCCGTGGATAAGTATTCTCCTCCTCGATCAGAACGAAGAACTTTAATACTTTTCCCGGTTTGTTTTTCGACCATACTTTGATACTCCTTAAATTTATCAAAGGCTTCAGATTTGTGTTTCATAAGATACACATATCCGAACCTAGATAAATCATCTGTAAAAGTGATAAAATATGAGTATCCTCCTCTGGCCTAAGTTGTCATTGGACCACATACATCAGTATGTATAAGTCCTAATAACTCAGTTGACCTTTCCCCATGTCCAGTGAATGGAGTTTTTGTCATCTTACCCATGAGACATGATTCGCAAGTTCCTAATGATTCATACTCATAAGGATCAAGGAATTTTTCCTTGTATAACTTGCTAATCCTAGACTCATTAACATGACCAAGTCTATGATGCCAAAGTAAAGTATCATTAAAGTCTTTTCTTTTCCTTTTAGTATTGACATGAAAAATACTATCATTGGAAGAAAGAGTTAAGAGCCCATTGCTAAATATGCCAGAACAAATAATTTTATTAGATAACATTATCGAGCAACCAGTGCTCGTTACATCCATTACATATCCTTGTTTTAATAACAAAGGAATAGATATAATGTTCCTAATAATCTTTGGCATATAGTAACAATTCTCTAGCTCCAAGATCTTCCTTGAAGGCAACTTCAGAATATAGGTCCCTACAGCTTCTGCTTGGATGATATCACCACCAGCACCGTAGAGATTGAAGTCGCCTTCCTTCAATACTTTAAGCTTGTGGAGGTCCTGCAAAGATTTGCATATATAGTAACCACAAGCGGTATCCAATACCCAAGTATTTGATATAGACGAATTTAATGTCAATATAGTATGTATCTCATACATACCTTTTGGTGCGTCTGCCGCACCAGGCTTCACAGTTGCAAGGTAAGCCTTGCAATTCCTTTTCCAATGTCCCGCTTTGCCGCAAAAGAAACAGGTTGACTGTTTTGAGGCCTTCTTTCCTTTCTTGTTCTTATTGATGCCACCCTTAGGGTTTAGCCTCCTACTAAAACCCTTTTTGCCCGATTTCTTCTTATTGGTCTTATCAACAAGAAGAAGTGGAGCCTTTTCTCTCTTAACGTGGCTCTCTGCTATTTTTAACATATTTAACAGCTCAGGCAAGGAAGTGTTCAGTTTGTTCATGTGATAATTCAAGACAAACTGAGAAAATGACTCTGGGAGTGATTGCAGGATTAAATCCTGATTCAGCTCCCCATCCATAATAAACCCTAATTGACCCAATCTGGTGATTAAGTCAATTACCTTCAGGACATGATCCTGAACGGATGTACCCTCTGTCATCCTAGCACGGAATAACTGCTTAGATATTTCGTATCTAGCAGTTCTGCTTTGTTCTCCATAAAGCTCCTTTAAATTGAGCATTATGGATTGAGTATCCATGCTTTCATGCTGCCTCTGTAACTCATTGGTCATAGAGGCCAGTATGATACACTTGACAGTGAGGGAGTCATTCTGCCACATTTTGTATGTGGCCATATCTTCCTGTGTGGCATCATCCCCTAGTGGATTAAGACTAGGGGTATCAAGAATATAAGAAAGTTTTTCTGAACTCAGTACAATCTTTAAGTTTCTCAACCAGTCCACATAGTTTGGACCAGTCAATTTGTTGGTATCTAAGATGCTTCTCAGTGATAATGAAGATGCCATTTATCTACATTTAATTAAGAACAATACATAAGCAAACAACCATGAAATGACTTACATAATTAAATTAGGTCTTCAATTTAATTATGTCTCCCACTATTTTATCAAAAATCATAGCCCTCACTATGATAATTGAGAAGAACCCTGATCGATTTTCTTAGTGAGATCGAGATCCTTATTATTTATAAAAGATCTTGCAGATAACACAACAAATCCTTTATAAGTTCAAAGGTAGGAAACTCTTCCAATTATATCTCATATAATTCTCACTTGGCCTCTAGAACATTATAAGTCTTGCAGAAAACACAACAAACCATAATGTTCTAGTTAAGTCAAGACCCTTTCATTTCTATACAGTCAGTACTCAAATACAATGCCCTTGCAGATAACACAACAAGGCATTATACTGAATACACTGTAAGCATATTTTTGCACTAAACCAATATTATGTCAATCACCCTATTAGGTCTTGCAGATAACATAACAAACCTAATGTGGTTCATAACATAGTAATGATCCAGCATGAAGGAAGGCCAACATATAGCATTTTTTAACACTAAGCATATAAGTCAAGATTTAAATATAATCAAATCGGCCAGGCAAGTGGAAGAGATGTGGGAGTCCCCCCGTTGCTTTCCTAGACACCAATAAAAATTGGCCAGGTCAGTCAACGGAACCAATTAAAAACCACGATTCTCTTTACCTTCCCAGAACCACCTTTCTAGACACCGAATGATCAATTGTTCATCATGACTAGTGATGCTCATTAGTTAAATATACTATGACTTAATATAATTTTAAGAAGAGGGCTTTATTAAAATTGCCAGCACATTCTTATAAAAACATATCATAATGATATCACTCTGATAAACATATATGTGCTAAGTGTGTCATCATACTAGGACAACCATTTATCACATAATGGATCCACCATTATGCCAGGGCAACCTTATTTCAGTATGATGACTTCAAAAACTAATCAGATCTCTATAATAATTAGGGTTTGAGTGAAAAACCCTAATTAGTGGCATACATCAAAACATTAATTATCATATATGCATCCCTTAAATTATTCTAAGTGTATCAGCATTCAAGGGTTTAAAACCCTAATTGTGATACTACAACAAAAATGCATATAAATAATTTTCATATGTTTTAACTGTAATAAGGATGGCTCTGATACCACTGTTGGGGATTCCGGTGCAGCGCAACGGAAGTGTAATTTCAAAAATGATGAAATTGTCACCAAAATCCCTTAGCCAAGATCTCCTTATTCAGAATTAAAACATACAAACTAACATTGTTAGAATTAGGGCACCAACCTTTTAACGCTAAGTCCAATTTTGATGTAGAATCAGAACTTGGTGTTGAATGCTTCTTTTGATTTCACCAGGCGTCCAAATGTCCACCCTCCAATGGTGATCCACAAGATGATTGATCAAGATGCAAGCTTCTTCAAAATTCCTTCACTTGAATTCTTATCCTAGAACTCAAGAGGACTATGGCTTTAAAACTGCAGGGTAGGGGCTCCTTACTTCCTTTCTTTCTTCTTCCTCTCCCTTTCTTAAGACCTTGTCCTAAGAATAAAACTCTTGTCTTGAAGGAGGAGATGGATTTAAGACACTAATGTCTTAAAGTAAAGGAAATAGTAACAGAGTAGGAGTTCCTTTCTTTTACCGATCAAGAGATTCTTTCTATCTCTTGTTTTGGACTTGAGTTTCAACAGAGAAGAGAACTCTATAAGAGGGAAACTCTCTTTGTCCTAAACAAGCTAAGGAGGAATCAGTTTCCTGGAAAGAAAAGACAATAAATAAACTCTGTCGTTCATTAGTTCAAAACACCCGAGACCTCTGTTATTTAAATAGATTACAGAGAGATGTCTTCTCAAAAGAACACAATTCTCCGTAAACCCCATTCCACTTTGTCTCACGCCCCTTCCCTATTTCTCATGCCCAATCCTCCCATCTCACGGCCTTCCAGATTAAATCCCACGGCTTTTCTTAAAGGAAAAGTCGCGGTGTTTTAAAAGGAAGGAAGTCGCGACTTTTCATCTCCGAAGAGATGTTATTTCGCGCGCCCGGGAGGAGTTAGCGTATTCCTTCTTTCTCAAAATCCCATCAGCCATTGGATTCTCATCCAAGGGGGGAGAGAAGGTGCACTAATTGCTTAAGAAGGAGGCCGCCCTAAATAAAATCATCGGAGAAATTTTTGGGGCGCGCCAAGAGTCCATGCGCCATGGACTCTTCCTTAAGGCGCGCCAAGAGTCCATGCGCGCATGGACTCTTGGCATTTGGCGTGGAAAAATAAAGGGGGCGGGTGGGGAGGCTAGCCAAGCTACATGGCTAGCCAATAGGGTTAGCCATATTCCTGTTTTCTTAATTAGGGTCTAATTAGGTCCAATTAGAACCTAATTTGAACCAATCCGGAACCCTAATTCGAATCTGATCCGAATAGAAGCTAGGGTTTGCAACACCTGCTAGAGTGTTATCTTGCAAAGATGATTTAATTTCAAATTAAACTCTTGATCAATCCTCTTAATTGTGTGACCCATTGGGTTCCACATCTAGCCAGCAGTGGGTTCGAATACAAGTTGACCTAATCGATTAGAACTCTTTCTAATCGATTTAGGTCAAACCGGGCTTACCCGATTCGATCAATTAGGATTCTTCCTAACATGTGATCTTTGAACTTGATCAACCCACAAGACAAGATTGACGTCTAGCAACGTGTCATGTCTACCCGGAAGATATGAAAATTCTGGTGAAATACCAAAATTACCCTTCAGTAAAGAGTTACCGTACAATTAAATCTTTCGATCAGCCTGCACCCAAAATATAACTATGGATATGGATATATGTCAAATCCAATATTATATTTATTTCTAGCTCAATCTTATAATGATGATTCGATTATCTTGATATTAGAAACCATCTCTAATATCTTCACTTTGATCAAAGATTCCCTGAATCATCATGCGATTGTTGACTAGCTGGATGCAATCTCCTCTTACTAAGAGTGATCGATTCCTTGTTGACCTACTCATTACCTTCATATCCAATTCACCATTCCCAGTATCAATCCTGTGCATGTCTCAGTGTCATGATTAGGATTGAACCAAAGAATGGGTTCATGTACATAAGGTACTTATGGCAGTCTCAGGTCAAAAGATTACTTGTACCACTCCCACTATGAGAACCTTCTATTGACATGTAGCTAAGACTCCATTAGATGTTCTCAAGTTGGATCATATCAGTGAACTCATTCTCCAATGAGCACCCACATCCCAGTATTAGTGTCATACACAAGTGACTGTGAGAGCAGTCACCCTTTCCAGTATACCCGGGATGTGCTAGTCTTATCGGAAAAACCCTGATCTCCTACTCAGGGTTCCTTTGACTAGGATTACTTTAGATTAAGGTTTTAAGATTTTAGGTCTCACTGGTATGATCTCATCATAATCCTAAAATCATAGCCCTAATCTATGGGGTTCATCATTAATTAAAAAAAAAAACGTATGATGAAAAATAATGCCTTTATTTAGAAAATTGTCAATTACAATGGTTTGGGAGATACAACATAGATTGGCTTGTAGGGCATATCCCTTTCATACTCTAGCTAGAAAACACCCCACCACCATCCAAAGAAGTTCTTCCAAATTCCAACCAATGCTTCTTCACCATTTCCTCTCTTCAAGGTCGCCAACTCCAATCTTCAAAGAGGCTTCTACAGCAGATTTTGGATGCCATTCCTTACTATCACAGTTTAAGGAATCCAAGGAGATTATATTCCAGACACTGAATGAAGCCACTTGATCTCGTCCAACTCCATCATATTATTCTTCCTTGAAGTTTTAGTAACTTTCATTTTTCTTGTCATCTCAAGTCTTTAATCCCTTTTCATTCTAGGGTTCTCCAAGATCACAAGTTGAAGAAGAAGTTGGCCTTGCCTTTGGAACCTTTCAAGCCAGAGGTCTGCATCTCTTGGAGTGATAGTTTCTAGTACCAATCTCAATTCGAGAGTGCTGAAATTGAATCCCTACCAATGGCGTGAGACATCAATATTGGTAAGAAAACCCTCCTTATTTCTTAGGTCTAAATCTTTGAATGGTCTATGCCCTTGATAGGATGGTTTCACAAGCTTTAGGTCCAATCTTCATGGATAAACATGCATCCCTAGTTTGAGTTATCCCTTATTTAGTTTTCCCTTCATATGAATCTTTGCCATTTTGTAATTGAATTAAATTTATGTTTGTAGGGGTCATTGCTCAACAAATTAAATCTTCCACTAAATTAGAAATCTTTCATCTCATTCCACATCAAAATATACCCACAAGATGGTTATCTTTTTAAGGAGAATAAATTGTGTATCCCCAGGACATCCCTTAGAGACTTTTTAATTTGGAAAACCCATGCTGGAGGCCTAGCTGGGCATTTTGGAAGAAATAAGACTATTTTAGCAATTGAGGATCAATTTTATTGGCCAAGTCTTAAGAGGAACGTTGCCCAAATTGTGGTTAGGTGTAGAACTTGTGCTGTTGCAAAATAGCAAAAGCAAAACACTTGCCTTTATACCCCTTTACTTGTGTCCGATTGTCCTTGGCAAGACCTTAGCATGGACTTTGTTTTAGGATTGCCTAAGACCATGAGAAGACATGATTCTATCTTTTTTGTGGTCGATAAGTTTTTTAAGATGGCACATTTTACACCCTATTTTCAAACATTTGATGCCTTTAGAGTAGCTAAGCTTTTTCTAGATGAGGTGGTCATATTACATGGCTTACCCAAGACCATAGTATCCGATAGGGATGTGCGATTCACCAGTTATTTCTGAAAAATCCTCTGGCATATGTTATGGACTAAACTTAAGTTTTCCACTACTTATCATCCCCAAACCGATGGCCAGTCTGAAGTAGTGAATCAAAGTCTAGGGAATCTATTAAGATATTTAGTAAGAGAGAACACAGGAAATTGTGACCTATTGATGTCTAGAGCTGAGTTTGCTTATAATATTTTAGTTAATAGGTCCACTAGAAAAAGTCCTTTTGAGATTGTTCATGGGTATAAACCTCAAAAGCCTTTAGACCTTATTCTATTACCCATGCATGCACGTATTTCTAAATCAGCCGAGTCATATGCACAGCAAATTAGGGAATTGCATAAAGAAATAAGTAACAAAATTAAAACGAGCAATAAATCATATGGGCATATGGCTAACTCACGTAAAAGATTTAAAGAGTTTAATGAATGAGACTTTGGTATGATCAGGCTTCGACCTGAATGGTTCCCACCTGAAACCATGAAGAAATTGCATACCCTTAGTGTAGGACCATACAGGATCTTAAAGAAAATTGGATCTAATGCCTAAATGTTAGAGTTACCCCTGAATTAGGTATTAGTCCAACCTTCAATGTATCAGATCTTGTTGAGTATAAAGAGCCAATAATGATATCTAGTGAGCCGTTTGGACCTGATTTCATTTTTGAGAGTGATCCTACCCCTTAGTGTCTACCAGCCAAATTACCAGAACGGAGAGATAAGATTGAGCGAATTTTGGATGACAAAACTATCACTACTAAGAGTAAAGACTATCAACATTACCTGGTTTGATGGCAAGATAGATCGAAATCTGATGATTCATGGATCACTCGAGAGGATCTGCAAAGAATAAACCTAGACTTACTAGAGCATTACTAGAGCCGAGTTGATCCATACTCGACAGGGTCAAGTTCTTCCCACCCCAGGAGAGTTGGTGAGGACACCAGAGCTAGGAAGAAATGTTAGATCACTTCAAGCTCTATTTGGATCATCAATGAATGAATGATTTACCTTCTATTCAGTCAGAGTCCTTGAGTCTCGTAAGTCATTGAGTCCTATAATCAAAGTCAGTCTACTTAATTTGTAATTTGGTCAAGTTAGATGTTATTTGATCAAATTAGGTTTGTCAATTAGTCATTTGGTTTGTTAATTAGTCAATTGGTTTGTCAATTAGTCATTCGAGTCTTTCAATTAGTCACTTGAGTCTTGTAACTAGATAAGGGGTTCATGGGTTAGCATGTAATCAAACCCAATTGAAGAACCAAGCTAAAGTACCAAGACCCAACCAAATTAAAGGGAGCCCAAAGGGATCTAGTCAAGCCATGTCACCATGAAGGGTCCATGCCACATCACCAAGATCTTTGGTCGGCCAACACAAATTCAAAGGAAAAGTTGTCTCCCACTTTCATGAAGATATCATTTGGAGTTCAAATCCAAGAAAGAAGGGCGCCTACTTATGATCCATTCAAATTTCAAAGCCATCTTTATCCTCATCTCATTCTTTCTTGTCGCCCAACATGAATGGTGCGGGCACCAGACTCAGAAGAAGACTTCAGGGCTCCATCTGGATCTCTGATTGACATTGCCCGAAGAATTAGGATTTTCTGGTTTTGTAATAAGGGTTGACTTGGTCAACTCAATTTTAGTTTGAGTCTGTATTTCCCTGTAATTTAAATTTTGTTGAGTCATGTTGACTCAATACAAGTCCTAGTACTGGTCTAGGTCTTCTCCAAGGTGCCACATTTTCTCCTAGGACCAAGCAAGTGGGCGCCACACTCCCAGCCACACGCCAGAGTCCAGGAGGCGCCACATCTCCATCCAGTGTGCCTTGGTCCCCACACCACAACAAAGCAGGTCCCTTCTTTCATGTGCCACTTGGGGGAGAAATCCATCAAGATACCTCAATCCAAGGAGGAGCCAACTTCTTTCCAGATAAACCCAAGCCAGGATGGCAAGAATTTTTCTTGAAGAGAGGATCAAGGAGGTGCCCCACAATGTTCCATAAAAACCCAAGTTATAAAAGGGAAGAGAACATGTCTTGGGGAGAAAATCAAGGAGGCACCCAAAAGTTTCCTAAAGTGCCAAAGCCATGAAAGGAAGAAGACTAAACTTGTGGAGCAAGACTAGGAGGTGTCCAAAAGAGCCAAACCATGAAGGGAAAATCCTTGATTCATGGAGAGATACTAGGAGACACCCCCATAACCTGCCATTTGGAGCAGATTTTCAAGTTTTCTTGGAGTTTTTGGACTGCCCACTCATTGAAGGAGTCTTGGGAAGAAAATTTGATGTCTAAAGTGTGGGTTAGTCCTATTAGTCCCACATGGGAAGTGTATGAAATTTTATTTCTTTGTTATGTCTGTATATTCAACTCTATGTAACTCTTAAAAATGATGAATGAAATCAATTTCTTTGTGAGCAACTTTGTGTTTCTCTCTTCCGCACTTGTATTCAAGTGTTGAGCTCCGTGAGGGAGTAAATCCGGGTTCCCTAGGAACCTTGAGGAGGTGTGAGATCTCCAACCCCAAAACTCTAGCTTAGTCCACCCATCTCTACTCCACCACCACCAAACCCTAATTTTGCATCTACATCCCACGGCCCCTCTCTTCCACATAGAGGCCGGCCACCAGCATCCAGGTTCAGATCAACTGTTTCAACTACAGAGCAAGTTCAAAGAAGAGTCAGATCAGTATCAAGATCTCTGGAACTTCTACATCCAACAATCTTCATTAAGTCCTTAGGTTAGTGTCTTTCTTTGAGTTTCTGGTTCTTTTTTCTTTTGTTCTTCTTCTTCCAGATCCTGAGTTCGAGAAGGAGGCCAACCTTGCCATAGGACTACAATCTGAGGATCCATTGCGAAGATACCCCGTCTCCAAGGATCCTACAATCTGCTCGAGAGTGTCCTCCAATTGAAGCAACGAGAGATATCACTGCTAGGTAACAAGAACCTTCCCTTCTCACTTTGTCTGTTTCGTTGAAACTCAGAGAAAACCCTAGATCTGGGGGTTTCTCAATTCCCAGCGATCCTACTTTTGAGTTACTCTGATAATCCACTCCTTTTAATTATGCTCTCTGTCATTTCTTAGTTTCTTTCAACATTAGTTTATCTTTCCTTTGAGTCAAAGCCGACTTCTGAAAATATATTAAAAAAAAAATACATTAATTTTAATTTACTTCCGCATCGCATCATCTTTTTTGTTCTGCATCAATTTTGGTATCAGAGCTTTCGTTCTGCATCATTTTTGGTATCAGAGCCCTGTCTAGGGTTTCTGACTTACTTGCATGTTTTGTGTGTCTCTCTTTTTACTTTGTCTGCTCGAAGTAGACTCCCCAGGATGTCCAGTCCTAGGAACTAAGCGAGGTGCAAGCCTCCTCTTCCCATTCCACGGGGTGTTCCTAGGGCGTGTAGGGGATCCGCTGGGTTACAACTTCGTAGCAGGAATTGTAAACGGGGGAAGCGTTCTGTTTTTAGTCTGTAACTACCCTGTTGTAGGAATTGTTTATCATTGTAGATAACTCCAAATTATATGATTTTTATTTTTCTGGGACCAGTATAATTGAAAATATTTTATATAATTTTACTGTAATTTATTAGTTTTTGTGAAATTTCTGAGAGTTAAATTATAGCAATTCTATTTCTTTGTTTCTGCAATTCAATTTTTTTGAGTGATCATCTCCTAATTCATCTTAAAGGCAATTGAGCATCTAAGATAAGGGGAGGAGTTGATAACCTCTCCTTAGCCCAAAACCACCATCCATTCATTCGATCCTAAGCATAATTTTAAAATTTATTAGACTTAATTTGCCCTAGTGGGCTAGGGACACCAACAAGTCAGGTCTAGGCTAATGTTGAGTCAGTTTGTCTAGTTACTCTGTGTGTGCTTTGTACTCAGTGTCTAGAATGGTGGTTCAGGGATTCTATCCTGAAGGACTTGTGTGCTGGTCTGCCTACCTGGCCAATCTCTGATTGGTGTCTAGGATTGGCAATTAGGGACCTAACACTCCCCTTACACCTGCCTGGCTGAGTCCCGAGTTACTACAGGCTAGCTTGCCACTCTGATTAGGCATCTAGTTTGGGCTCTAGGTCTAGTTAGCCCGTAGTCATTTCAGTCGAGTCTCATTTGGTGTGCTTGCTTGCATCATCATGTCCACCCGGAACGAAGTACCCTACCAACCTGGTCAAACCCAACCTGATTTAGAGGCCATGATTAGAACTCTTACCGAAAGTATGACCAAATTGAGTCAGGATATGAATAAGGGTTTTGCCCAGTTTAGAGACCGAGCCCAGGGACTTGAGAAACGTAGACATCAAAATTATACCCCTGATCCAAAATTTAATAGGCCCCAACCTCATCCATGCCAGGAGCCTAGGAGGACCTTATACCGTGATCCCGAGCATAACCCTAGGAGCCTATATCCATACTTGGTTGACTCAGAAAAGGGACCTGTTAGGAACACCGAACCTTATGCACCCACTTTTGATGGAAGACAAGAGACATATATTAAGTGGGAAGAACAAATGGATCGGTATTTTGAGTGCACTAACATATCGAAATTAGGACAAATTAGGTTGGCCAAAACCAAGTTCACCAAACATGCTAGGTCGCATTGGTATGCTATTGAGCATGAGTGTTATCAAAGAAAAGAGGAAATATATACTTGGAGAGATATGAGAAGTAAGTTGAGAGATAGGTACCTAGGTAGATCCTATGAGAAAAGACTTTTAGACCAATGGTACCAATTGCGACAAGGTAATAGGCCTATGTCTAAATATATCGAGGACTTCCAGTGGTACGACATGAAATGCAATACCATTGAGACCGAAGCTTAGATCACATCGAGGTTTAGGGTTGGGTTACACCCAGACATTTATAGGAAGCTATGCCTTGAAATAACCAATAAGTTAGACCGAGCCTACCAAGAAGCCCAAGACTATGAGTGGTCTTTAAGATATAACCAATCAAGTACTTTGGACTTAAAGCCAACCTCTACCAACTTGAGTCAAGTTCCGATTGATCCGACACCCGTAGTGAACCAGACTTTTGTTTGTCAATTCCCACTTGTGTCACCTCTTGACCAGAAGGATAACACTGAGAAGGAGTTAGGCATGGCCATCCCAAAATTAGTTGACCTGATCAGAGCCGTACTTAAAGAGGAATCAAAGGAGAATAGATTAGAACATTTCAGTGAGATTGAGGAAGAAATATATGAGCCTGACATAAGTTTGATAGATGAATATGAAGAAGAAGAATTTGAGGATATCCCTCCCGATAATTCAATTAACCAACTCCTACCTAATGGGGTTATTGAGGGGACCCCTGCCACTCAAGGAATTCAGGAGCTAACCCTAAGAGAAGACCCTTTTGAGGAAGTTCAGGAAGAGGAAATTACACCAAATGAAAGTTTAAGTGAGAATACCCCTGAACTCATTGAGGAATCCAAAGAAGACACCCCTGAGTCAAATCTGGTAGAGAAGTGTGAAGAAGGAAGGGGTTCACAAGAATTGCCCATTGAGAAGGTCCAAGAACAAGAAAAAGACAGTAGCTTAGAGGACTTTTTAGATAAACATTCCAAAGACCTTCCTGATAACCTTCCACCTTCTAGGAGCACCCAGCCTACCCTAGAACTTGCACTTGTAGACCCTCCTAGAGCAAATCATGAGGTTTGGATGAGTGAACCTATAGAACAATGTCCTCATTTTACGGTCATCCTGAATAACCAAGGTTTGTTTCTTGTTTCTGATAAGCCACCTCAAAACTCTGATTCTTATTTCCTACCCTTCCCTGAATCTTCTCATGTTTATAGAGCTATGGGATTATACTTTACTGAGATCTCTAGGTTGCAAGACTCCTTAGAACCTATTAGGTTTGCCACCTACTTCTGGAAGACCTTATGGCACCTACTAGGCATCCATAATAAGTTTTCATGCTCTGCATGCCCTCCTCCGACCCAAGGTCAAACCTAGAGAGCATTAGTTTGTTAGGTTTAGACCTAGGGTTCCTTTGGAATAAAGTCCATTCTTTAGGAATGCGTCGTCAGTCTAGTTTAGTTTTTCTTGACCCTTTACTAGGCTTTGGCTCAGATTTTGGTTTGATTGAGAGCACCAGGAATTGGGATTTGTATTTTGTCCAGGACTAAATTTGCATATAATGTTTCGATCAATAGGTCTATAGGCTAGAGTCCCTTTGAAATTGTTCATGGATACAAGCCTCACACACCACTTGATCTGATTTCACTATTAGTCCACACACACAAGTCTCTTGATGCACTTGCATAGCATGTAAAGGACTTGCATAAAGAAATTCATGCCAAAATAAATTTAAGTAATGAAACTTATAAGAAGTTGGATGATTCTCAAAGGCGAGTCAAAACTTTTGTTGAGGGAGACTATGTAATGATTAGGTTAAGGCCTGAACAGTTTCCTCCTGGAACTGTTAGAAAGTTACATGCTAGAGGAGCTGGACCATTTAGAGTGGTGAAGAGAGTAGGGTCCAATGCCTATGTGCTCGAGTTGCCTTCAGAACTAGGCATTAGCTCCACTTTCAACATTACAGACCTAGTAGAGTATAGAGAGCCAGCTGTGATTCCTAGTGAGCCTTTTTTAGCCTAATCCTGCTCTTGAGAGTGAACCCAACCCTGTGTGTCCACCAACAAACTGGCCTGTGAGGAAAGAGCGGATTGAAAAGATCCTGGATGATCAGGTTATCTCTACTCGTAATCGAGGATACCAAAGACACCTGGTCCGCTGGCAAGGAAGGCCAGATTCTGATAACTCTTGGATCTCCCAAGAAGAATTACAAGAATTGGACCCAGACCTCTTGGAGAGATACCAGAGCCAGCTTGATCCATACTCGACAGGGTCGAGTTCCTCCCACCCCGGGAGAATTGGTGCGGGCACCAGACTCAGAAGAAGACTTCAGGGCTCCATCTGGATCTCTGATTGACATTGCTCTAAGAATTAGGATTTTCTGGTTTTGTAATAAGGGTTGACTTGGTCAACTCAATTTTAGTTTGAGTCTGTATTTCCCTGTAATTTAAATTTTGTTGAGTCATGTTGACTCAATACAAGTCCTAGTACTGGTCTAGGTCTTCTCCAAGGTGCCACATTTTCTCCTAGGACCAAGCAAGTGGGTGCCACACTCCCAGCCACACGCCAGAGTCCAGGAGGCGCCACATCTCCATTCAGTGTGCCTTGGTCCCTACACCACAACAAAGCAGGTTCCTTCTTTCATGGCCACTTGGGGGAGAAATCCATCAAGATACCTCAATCCAAGGAGGAGCCAACTTCTTTCCAGATAAACCCAAGCCAGGATGGCAAGAATTTTTCTTGAAGAGAGGATAAAGGAGGTGCCCCACAATGTTCCATAAAAACCCAAGTTATAAAAGGGAAGAGAGGATGTCTTGGGGAGAAAATCAAGGAGGCACCCAAAAGTTTCCTAAAGTGCCAAAGCCATGAAAGGAAGAAGACTAAACTTGTTGAGCAAGACTAGGAGGTGTCCAAAAGAGCCAAACCATGAAGGGAAAATCCTTGATTCATGGAGAGATACTAGGAGACACCCCCATAACCTGCCATTTGGAGCTGATTTTCAAGTTTTCTTGGAGTTTTTGGGCTGCCCACTCATGGAAGGAGTCTTGGAAAGAAAATTTGATGTCTAAAGTGTGGGTTAGTCCTATTAGTCCCACATGGGAAGTGTATGAAATTTTATTTCTTTGTTATGTCTGTATATTCAACTCTATGTAACTCTTAAAAATGATGAATGAAATCAATTTCTTTGTGAGCAACTTTGTGTTTCTCTCTTCCGCACTTGTATTCAAGTGTTGAGCTCCGTGAGGGAGTAAATCCGGGTTCCCTAGGAACCTTGAGGAGGTGTGAGATCTCCAACCCCAAAACTCTAGCTTAGTCCACCCATCTCTACTCCACCACCACCAAACCCTAATTTTGCATCTACATCCCACGGCCCCTCTCTTCCACATAGAGGCCGGCCACCAGCATCCAGGTTCAGATCAACTGTTTCAACTACAGAGCAAGTTCAAAGAAGAGTCAGATCAGTATCAAGATCTCCGGAACTTCTACATCCAACAATCTTCATTAAGTCCTTAGGTTAGTGTCTTTCTTTGAGTTTCTGGTTCTTTTTTCTTTTGTTCTTCTTCTTCCAGATCCTGAGTTCGAGAAGGAGGCCAACCTTGCCATAGGACTACAATCCGAGGATCCATTGCGAAGATACCCCGTCTCCAAGGATCCTACAATTTGCTCGAGAGTGTCCTCCAATTGAAGCAACGAGAGATATCACTGCTAGGTAACAAGAACCTTCCCTTCTCACTTTGTCTGTTTCGTTGAAACTCAGAGCAAACCCTAGATCTGGGGGTTTCTCAATCCCCAGCGATCCTACTTTTGAGTTACTCTGATAATCCACTCCTTTTAATTGTGCTCTCTGTCATTTCTTAGTTTCTTTCAACATTAGTTTATCTTTCCTTTGAGTCAAAGCCGACTTCTGAAAATATATTAAAAAAAAAAATACATTAATTTTAATTTACTTCCGCATCGCATCATCTTTTTTGTTTTGCATCAATTTTGGTATCAGAGCTTTCGTTCTGCATCATTTTTGGTATCAGAGCCCTGTCTAGGGTTTCTGACTTACTTGCATGTTTTATGTGTCTCTCTTTTTTACTTTGTCTGCTCGAAGTAGACTCCCCAGGATGTCCGGTTCTAGGAACTAAGCGAGGTGCAAGCCTCCTCTTCCCATTCCACGGGATGTTCCTAGGGCGTGTAGGGGATCCGCTGGGTTACAACTTCGTAGCAGGAATTGTAAACGGGGGAAGCGTTCTGTTTTTAGTCTGTAACTACCCTGTTGTAGGAATTGTTTATCATTGTAGATAACTCCAAATTATATGATTTTTATTTTACTGGGACCAGTATAATTGAAAATATTTTATATAATTTTACTGTAATTTATTAGTTTTTGTGAAATTTCTGAGAGTTAAATTATAGCAATTCTATTTCTTTGTTTCTGCAATTCAATTTTTTTGAGTGATCATCTCCTAATTCATCTTAAAGGCAATTGAGCATCTAAGATAAGGGGAGGAGTTGATAACCTCTCCTTAGCCCAAAACCACCATCCATTCATTCGATCCTAAGCATAATTTTAAAATTTATTAGACTTAATTTGCCCTAGTGGGCTAGGGACACCAACAAGTCAGGTCTAGGCTAATGTTGAGTCAGTTTGTCTAGTTACTCTGTGTGTGCTTTGTACTCAGTGTCTAGAATGGTGGTTCAGGGATTCTATCCCGAAGGACTTGTGTGCTGGTCCGCCTACCTGGCCAATCTCTGATTGGTGTCTAGGATTGGCAATTAGGGACCTAACACTCCCCTTACACCTGCCTGGCTGAGTCCCGAGTTACTACAGGCTAGCTTGCCACTCTGATTAGGCATCTAGTTTGGGCTCTAGGTCTAGTTAGCCCGTAGTCGTTTCAGTCGAGTCTCATTTGGTGTGCTTGCTTGCATCATCATGTCTACCCGGAACGAAGTACCCTACCAACCTGGTCAAACCCAACCTGATTTAGAGGCCATGATTAGAACTCTTACCGAAAGTATGACCAAATTGAGTCAGGATATGAATAAGGGTTTTGCCGAGTTTAGAGACCGAGCCCAGGGACTTGAGAAACGTAGACATCAAAATTAGACCCCTGATCCAAAATTTAATAGGCCCCAACCTCATCCATGCCAGGAGCCTAGGAGGACCTTATACCGTGATCCCGAGCATAACCCTAGGAGCCTATATCCATACTTGGTTGACTCAGAAAAGGGACCTGTTAGGAACACCGAACCTTATGCACCCACTTTTGATGGAAGACAAGAGACATATATTAAGTGGGAAGAACAAATGGATCGGTATTTTGAGTGCACTAACATATCGAAATTAGGACAAATTAGGTTGGCCAAAACCAAGTTCACCAAACATGCTAGGTCGCATTGGTATGCTATTGAGCATGAGTGTTATCAAAGAAAAGAGGAAATATATACTTGGAGAGATATGAGAAGTAAGTTGAGAGATAGGTACCTAGGTAGATCCTATGAGAAAAGACTTTTAGACCAATGGTACCAATTGCGACAAGGTAATAGGCCTATGTCTAAATATATCGAGGACTTCCAGTGGTACGACATGAAATGCAATACCATTGAGACCGAAGCTTAGATCACATCGAGGTTTAGGGTTGGGTTACACCCAGACATTTATAGGAAGCTATGCCTTGAAATAACCAATAAGTTAGACCGAGCCTACCAAGAAGCCCAAGACTATGAGTGGTCTTTAAGATATAACCAATCAAGTACTTTGGACTTAAAGCCAACCTCTACCAACTTGAGTCAAGTTCCGATTGATCCGACACCCGTAGTGAACCAGACTTTTGTTTGTCAATTCCCACTTGTGTCACCTCTTGACCAGAAGGATAACACTGAGAAGGAGTTAGGCATGGCCATCCCAAAATTAGTTGACCTGACCAGAGCCGTACTTAAAGAGGAATCAAAGGAGAATAGATTAGAACATTTCAGTGAGATTGAGGAAGAAATATATGAGCCTGACATAAGTTTGATAGATGAATATGAAGAAGAAGAATTTGAGGATATCCCTCCCGATAATTCAATTAACCAACTCCTACCTAATGGGGTTATTGAGGGGACCCCTGCCACTCAAGAAATTCAGGAGCTAACCCTAAGAGAAGACCCTTTTGAGGAAGTTCAGGAAGAGGAAATTACACCAAATGAAAGTTTAAGTGAGAATACCCCTGAACTCATTGAGGAATCCAAAGAAGACACCCCTGAGTCAAATCTGGTAGAGAAGTGTGAAGAAGGAAGGGGTTCACAAGAATTGCCCATTGAGAAGGTCCAAGAACAAGAAAAAGACAGTAGCTTAGAGGACTTTTTAGATAAACATTCCAAAGACCTTCCTGATAACCTTCCACCTTCTAGGAGCACCCAGCCTACCCTAGAACTTGCACTTGTAGACCCTCCTAGAGCAAATCATGAGGTTTGGATGAGTGAACCTATAGAACAATGTCCTCATTTTATGGTCATCCTGAATAACCAAGGTTTGTTTCTTGTTTCTGATAAGCCACCTCAAAACTCTGATTCTTATTTCCTACCCTTCCCTGAATCTTCTCATGTTTATAGAGCTATGGGATTACACTTTACTGAGATCTCTAGGTTGCAAGACTCCTTAGAACCTATTAGGTTTGCCACCTACTTCTGGAAGACCTTATGGCACCTACTAGGCATCCATAATAAGTTTTCATGCTCTGCATGCCCTCCTCCGACCCAAGGTCAAACCTAGAGAGCCTTAGTTTGTTAGGTTTAGACCTAGGGTTCCTTTGGAATAAAGTCCATTCTTTAGGAATGCGTCGTCAGTCTAGTTTAGTTTTTCTTGACCCTTTACTAGGCTTTGGCTCAGATTTTGGTTTGATTGAGAGCACCAGGAATTGGGATTTGTATTTTGTCCAGGACTAAATTTGCATATAATGTTTCGATCAATAGGTCTATAGGCTAGAGTCCCTTTGAAATTGTTCATGGATACAAGCCTCACACACCACTTGATCTGATTTCACTATTAGTCCACACACACAAGTCTCTTGATGCACTTGCATAGCATGTAAAGGACTTGCATAAAGAAATTCATGCCAAAATAAATTTAAGTAATGAAACTTATAAGAAGTTGGATGATTCTCAAAGGCGAGTCAAAACTTTTGTTGAGGGAGACTATGTAATGATTAGGTTAAGGCCTGAACAGTTTCCTCCTGGAACTGTTAGAAAGTTACATGCTAGAGGAGCTGGACCATTTAGAGTGGTGAAGAGAGTAGGGTCCAATGCCTATGTGCTCGAGTTGCCTTCAGAACTAGGCATTAGCTCCACTTTCAACATTACAGACCTAGTAGAGTATAGAGAGCCAGCTGTGATTCCCAGTGAGCCTTTTTGAGCCTAATCCTGCTCTTGAGAGTGAGCCCAACCCTGTGTGTCCACCAACAAACTGGCCTGTGAGGAAAGAGCGGATTGAAAAGATCCTGAATGATCAGGTTATCTCTACTCGTAATCGAGGATACCAAAGACACCTGGTCCGCTGGCAAGGAAGGCCAGATTCTGATAACTCTTGGATCTCCCAAGAAGAATTACAAGAATTGGACCCAGACCTCTTGGAGAGATACCAGAGCCAGCTTGATCCATACTCGACAGGGTCGAGTTCCTCCCACCCCGGGAGAATTGGTGCGGGCACCAGACTCAGAAGAAGACTTCAGGGCTCCATCTGGATCTCTGATTGACATTGCTCTAAGAATTAGGATTTTCTGGTTTTGTAATAAGGGTTGACTTGGTCAACTCAAATTTAGTTTGAGTCTGTATTTCCCTGCAATTTAAATTTTGTTGAGTCATGTTGACTCAATACAAGTCCTAGTACTGGTCTAGGTCTTCTCCAAGGTGCCACATTTTCTCCTAGGACCAAGCAAGTGGGCGCCACACTCCCAGCCACACGCCAAAGTCCAGGAGGCGCCACATCTCCATCCAGTGTGCCTTGGTCCCCACACCACAACAAAGCAGGTCCCTTCTTTCATGCGCCACTTGGGGGAGAAATCCATCAAGATACCTCAATCCAAGGAAGAGCCAACTTCTTTCCAGATAAACCCAAGCCAGGATGGCAAGAATTTTTCTTGAAGAGAGGATAAAGGAGGTGCCCCACAATGTTCCATAAAAACCCAAGTTATAAAAGGGAAGAGAGGATGTCTTGGGGAGAAAATCAAGGAGGCACCCAAAAGTTTCCTAAAGTGCCAAAGCCATGAAAGGAAGAAGACTAAACTTGTGGAGCAAGACTAGGAGGTGTCCAAAAGAGCCAAACCATGAAGGAAAAATCCTTGATTCATGGAGAGATACTAGGAGACACCCCCATAACCTGCCATTTGGAGCTGATTTTCAAGTTTTCTTGGAGTTTTTGGGCTGCCCACTCATGGAAGGAGTCTTGGAAAGAAAATTTGATGTCTAAAGTGTGGGTTAGTCCTATTAGTCCCACATGGGAGGTGTATGAAATTTTATTTCTTTGTTATGTCTGTATATTCAACTCTATGTAACTCTTAAAAATGATGAATGAAATCAATTTCTTTGTGAGCAACTTTGTGTTTCTCTCTTCCGCACTTGTATTCAAGTGTTGAGCTCCGTGAGGGAGTAAATCCGGGTTCCCTAGGAACCTTGAGGAGGTGTGAGATCTCCAACCCCAAAACTCTAGCTTAGTCCACCCATCTCTACTCCACCACCACCAAACCCTAATTTTTCATCTACATCCCACAGCCCCTCTCTTCCACATAGAAGCCGGCCACCAGCATCCAGGTTCAGATCAACTGTTTCAACTACAGAGCAAGTTCAAAGAAGAGTCAGATCAGTATCAAGATCTCCAGAACTTCTACATCCAACAATCTTCATTAAGTCCTTAGGTTAGTGTCTTTCTTTGAGTTTCTGGTTCTTTTTTCTTTTGTTCTTCTTCTTCCAGATCCTGAGTTCGAGAAGGAGGCCAACCTTGCCATAGGACTACAATCCGAGGATCCATTGCGAAGATACCCCGTCTCCAAGGATCCTACAATCTGCTCGAGAGTGTCCTCCAATTGAAGCAACGAGAGATATCACTGCTAGGTAACAAGAACCTTCCCTTCTCACTTTGTCTGTTTCGTTGAAACTCAGAGCAAACCCTAGATCTGGGGGTTTCTCAATCCCCAGCGATCCTACTTTTGAGTTACTCTGATAATCCACTCCTTTTAATTGTGCTCTCTGTCATTTCTTAGTTTCTTTCAACATTAGTTTATCTTTCCTTTGAGTCAAAGCCGACTTCTGAAAATATATTAAAAAAAAAATACATTAATTTTAATTTACTTCCGCATCGCATCATCTTTTTTGTTCTGCATAAATTTTGGTATTAGAGCTTTCGTTCTGCATCAATGAAGCCCTCATCTTTGTCACCAACATAAAGCTTCATGTCATTTTGTCGCCTAATATGAGAAGTTCAAATACAAGGGAGTGCCTATCTACTTTCAAATTCAAAGGAGTTTATCCCATGGAGTCCATTCAAATCCAAAAACAAAGAGTCCCATTCCAAATTCAAAGATAAGAAGGAAGACATCTTTATCTACTTTTTAAATCTACCTTTCAAAATTGAAAAGCAAGAAGATCAAGGAGTCCAAGAGGGGTTGAAGCCAAGAAGGAGAGAAGAATTGTCACCTATCCTCTTCTCAATTGGAATTTTTTTGTCGCCCACTCCAAGAGAATTCGGCCAAGAGAATTATGATGCCAATTTGGGGAGTATTCAACTTCAAATGAGTTCTTATCTATCCTAACAAGATTTAGTTTGAATTCAAGAAGACGATTGGAGACCATTTTATCTATACTTATCTTATATTCAAAAGCATTTCAATCCTATCTTGCTACTATGTAAGGAGTCTATAAATACCACCCCATTTCCCCTTGTATGAGATCTAATTTATTATTGAATGAATTGAGTTTTCTTCCATCATTTCTATGAGGGCATTGAGTATTGGGCGTGAGGTCCATAAGGGCTTGAGGTCCTACTCCTTTTCCTAGGGTGCGAGGCCCTAGGTTATCTTCCATATCCACCTTAGATTCAAGATCAAGAAGTCCAGATTCAAGAAGCCAAGACACCATCATCATCACCCAATCCAGATCCAAGATCCAAGCCGCCCCATCTCTCTTTCCTTTTTCCTTTCAAATTTCCATCTCCTTTCCATGCCACTAATCTCTTCTTTTGTAGGATCCCTAGTGTTTGCAATCTGAAGAGGAGGTTTTCCTTGCTACACAATCATTTATGGTAAGATTTACTCCAAAGGAACTGAAGTTTGGAATCCTACCGTGAGATCTTGAGAGTTGAATCCAGATCTACTACAAAGAAGGGATAAAATTGCTATTAGTAAATGAAACTGATATGAATCTCATTAGATTTGATAGTTGAAGCAAGGAAGTCCTAGTTCTAAGATAGTTTCTCAATCATCAGATCCTACTTTCTTTTATTGAATGTATGTGATTTACATTGTGGGTATTTGGTAAGCAATCCGAATGTTTTCTTTATTATATCTGTTAAAGTTTTACTTGAGTTTGCTGCCATTAATGCTCATCAATCTAAAATAATCTAGGTTTTTAAAAGCATTAGATTGGCTTCATACCCATCTCGCATCAACAAGGCACCTAGAACAGTTGGACCATGTTAGGATTAGCTTGTTAACTGGTATCTAGGAAAGGGGTTCAAGGATGAAGTAACCCAGAAGGGAGGTAGCTTTTAATTGGTTCCATTCGCTTCCCTAGCCAATCTAATTGGTGTTTAACGAAAGCAATGTGGGGACCCCCATCAATCTTATCTTTACTTGGCATTCGACTAGTTAATTTCTGACTTGGAGGGCTCCAAAATAATCTTGGCAAGTAGAAACTGTTTAGATATAGGCTAATCCTAGGTAGAGTTTAATTACTTGTATAACTTATTTGCTTTTAAAACTATACCTAATTAAAATATTATTCTTTATCATCTCTAGATTTAGGACTCTCCATGCTTCTTATCTTTAGAACTCTCTTCTCATCTATATCTTCTTTCTTTTATATTCTTCATCTAAAATAAATAAAAATAATAATAAAAAATTCTTTCTAGGACAACGATGATCGGTCAGATACAATCTAAGCCCTACAAGTCTATTAGGTCATTAAGGGAGATATAAATTTCATTATACAACCTAAAATCCTAAGGGACTATTGATACCCGAGTATCTTTATCCAATAATTTAGAACTAGATCCTCAAGGATACGATCCCTACTAACCCTATCTATATAGTAGTGAGTTATGTTTTTATTTCTAACCGTCCTATGACAAGTAATCAAATTTTAATACTGTTGCCGGGGAGTCTGAAGAAGATCCCTAGCTAACAATTTTGTAGTTAGACCTGAAATGATTGACATGCATTCTAAGTTCACTAGATTCGAAGATGCATATATTTATATAAGGGAGACTGAAGAAGATATATTTGCAACTTTGACCAGTAGGTTGAACCCTGGAATGCAAAGAATATACCCAATTAAATTATGTGCTAGCACCCATGTGCACGACATGTGATGTACCATATCATATTATGGAAGAGTGCCCTTTCTTGATGAGGCCAACTCCCATGTGTACTACATACGTTTCACAAGATCATGTTGTGGAGGATTGTTCGTTCTTGATGAGGCCAATACCTATGTACATTGCATGCGATGCACCAAATAATGTTGTAGAGGATTGTTCATTCTTGATGCATCCAACCCAAAATGGGTTCTACAGGAAAGTGTAGCTAATGAGAGATATATAACTGAATATTATGCACCAACCTATAATCCATGATAGAAAAATCATCCTAATTTTGCATGGTCACAAGATGGAACATTAAGAGCCCATAATTTTGATCAGCCCTACCTAAGATCCAACCAAATATTGAATAATCAATCAGGTTTAAATCTTGAGGAAGGAATCAATACATTAAAAAGGAGTTCAAAAGTTTTGACACAATCAACCTTAGATACTACAAATACTCTTAATAATTTCATGCAAACCAAAAGCTAGCTTTTAATTTCCTAAACCCAGTCTATTACCCATTTGGAGATGCAGCTGGGTTAGTTAGTCAATATTTTCAATGAACAAGAAGAGAGTAGATTACCAAACCAACTCGAGGTTGACCCTAGAGCCCGTAATTGTCCAGAACTCAAATAAGAAGGCCAAGTTGATTAGTTGAAAATATTTAGGTCTGGAGAATTGGTGGAAATACCTGAAGCTAAAAAAATTAATGAAGTATCCACACCTGTGACATTGTACTCAACCAAAACTAGAACTATTAGTTGAACCCCTCATGATACTGGTTGAACCTTTACCGAAAAGGAAAGAGGCAACAAAAGGGGATCTTAAAGCACTCCCTCAGCACATCGAATACATACATCTAGGTCCTTTAGAACCCTAATTTGTACTTAAGTTATACCTAGATCCAATTATAGAGAAAGAGTTGTTGGCTGTCAAGGAAATAACTCATGCAATGATCCCATACAAAAAATATTTTGAAGTAGATCATGAATTACGTGGGGAATTATAGACCTATGTCAAGATTCGGGCTGGAATAGGATAAGCACTCTAAGAGGTCTAGTTGAATGTGTTAAACCTAGCACTTGTTGGGAGGCAATCCAACTTTTGCATTTGAATTTCTTTTTTATTTGTAGTTAATTTACCTTCTTTTCAAGTTTAGAACTAAGTTGGGAGAAACACCTATTTTGCAAGAACTTCATGTAGAATCATGAAGGTCGTGCTGCATCAAGAACATATATAGCATAAAGGAATATTGGACTGCCTTGCATGGAAGTACCTATCGATGAATGATGCATATCTAGTCCAGGTGGTACCTCTTTTTGTTTATTTATCTATCTCTATTCTATTTTTCTCACTCCATTGAGGATAATAAAAATTAAGTTAGAAGATGAGGGTGAATAAATAAAAAATAAAAAATTTTAAAGTTCTCAAATAAGTGAGTATTTTATTTTAGGCACATAATTATCCAAGGTTTGAGTTGAATCGAGCAAGTTTTAAAACATTAATTGATTTTAACTAAAAAAGTTTTGAGAAATAGAGTGATAAAGTATTAAGAAAATCTAATAAATAGTTAATTCTAGAACATAAGTCATTCTAACATTTCTAACTCATCCTACCAGCATCAAAGAAGAGTCCACTTTTTATAAGCATAAGAAGAGTATCTATACATTTCTTCATAAATTATATATCAAAAAAAAAGAATAAGTTCCGTGTATTTTTCATCAAGTAACTAAGCTTTTTTGTTTAAGTAAGCATTAAGTCTTATATCAAAAAGAGAGAATAAGTTTTGAGTATTTTTCATCGAGTAACTAAGCTTTTTTGTCTAAGTAAGCATTAAGTCTTATATCAAAAAGTAAAAAATAAAAAAAAAATTTGAAAAAAAGTAATAAGTTCTAAACATTGATTTCCCATTAAGTAACTAGATCTTCGCCTAAATAGGTAGCATTGTTTGTCAAAAAGTGGGCAATGTGAAGATGCCTCTATTCAAATAAAAAAAAAAAAAAAAAAAAAAAAAAAAAAAAAAAAAAGGAGAAACAAGAGTTACTATGAACTTAATATTAAAGTAGATAATTTAGAGATAAAAGTAAGGAATTATCTAGAAAAAGCTTGGAAATAATTTTTATTTTTTATTTAATCATGATATTAATAAATATTAATATCCTTATGACCTCTCTCAATGATATTCTTCTGAATATCAATAGTTTATTTAAAAAATTACTTAGTAAAATATCCATTTATAGATATGAAGATATCTAGCATTAAGTTCTTTCTTGACACGAGGATGGGCAAAATTTAAATTAAAGAATATAATAAATATAATAAATATTATAATTAAAATATCAATATATATATTTTTTTAAATTTTATTTTTTAAAAATTAATATTTTTATTTATATTTTATAAAAAAATATTAATTAAAAAAAACTTGATCCACGTATTAAAAGAGATCAAATAGAATTTAAATTAGAGAATCCATTTGCAAGCCAGCCTAATACCCAATAGTGCATTAAATTGCTCGGCCTATGCTTTGATCTTTGCCATAGCGTACAAGCACTCACCAGAAAGTCTACCACATTAAATGCTTCCCAGAAACTCCCCCCAGCAAATGACTTGTGCGGCTTCCCACTATTACCCCCAACAAGCATTTAATGCATTCTAGTTAAGGGTACAAATGGATTATATCGAATCAGAGCGATCCGGATCCTATTTTTTTATCATATTTTAATATTAAATATAGATCTAATCTATTAAAAAAATAAGATTGGGTTGGATCGGATCCATCATCAGAATTTTTAATTTAATAGATGATTCAGGTTGAATTGGATCTATAAATAATCCAGTTATAATTTAAAAAATTTAAATCTAAATATGATCCAAATAAAATATAGACAACTATATTTTAATTATTATATAACTAACTATTATTAATCATAAAATAGATAATAAATAATATTATTTTTAAAATAAATTAAGATATAAAAATAATTATAACTCTATCTTTATATTAAAAAATAAGTTTTATATAAATTTTAAATTATAATTTAAAAATTTAAATAAATATAATTTTAATAATATTAGTATGTTTGAATCGTGTTGGATTCAAATTCAGTAAATCCAGATTCGATCCGAAAAATAGAATGAATTTAATTTTAAAATTTAATCTGATTTATAAATTTATAAAATTAAATTAAATTGAATCTAAATAAATCTGATTGGATCGGATCATTGATGAATCCGATCCATTTACCATCTTAATTCTAATGGCTTTCCTGCAAATTCTTTCATGCGGCTCACCGTGATACCCACCAAAACAAGTCCCAGGTGGCAGCCTGGAACATTTTCTTCATGCGACAAAAAAAAAAAAATTCAAGGAAACCAAGTTGCAGTCTTGGCATTAATTGCGGCTTATGGCACTCATCGTGGCACATGCTGAGAAGGGGTATTTTTTGTGACAACGGGTGGCTAGCAATGCTTAAGGCGCTAATCAGATGGTTGACACTATCTTGGACTTTTTAAAGGACCTCCAAATGCCATTTAACATTTAGATTTGTAGCAGGATTGGACGGTCGCCTGAGCTTCACGCGAGGAAAATGATTTTTATGCAAACTCTTCTTGATTTTGATGGGAATTCGGTCACCAACCGAGGCCTATTTTTTGGGATGAGAGGGAGCAGTAGTCAAAGCGAGCAACAACTTCGGCGGGTGGTTCACCGTCTATCGATCATGAATTCAAAGCTTCATTTTTATAAATAATTTGATTAAATTTAAATTTTTTTTTGGAATACATGATCGAGATGACAAAAGAGTATACTATTCTGATATTTTAGTGACCTCAGGCCGAGATAATGAAAAGGATGTCCGAATCAAATATAGCCTGGCGGGATTAGGATCCAGTAAAAATAACTACACTGAAATTTATCCCACATTTTCTTTTTCTTATCAAAAAAAGAAAAAAAAAAAGCGTGCAACAACCATAAAATTAACTCAACCCAGACTTAAGCTCCTCCATCTAAGGAGGGGATGAACTTCTTTTTGAAATAAATTTATTTTCTTTTCCCCTTTCTTATATATATTTTTATATAATTAAAATATTTTTTTAATTATGCTTGTATTATATATTCTTGTATGAATTAAATTTTTAACAATTTATTCTTCAAGAAGACATGTTATGATCTTAACAGGATATGATTCATACTTGAATAGGAGATAAATTATTTTAAAATTAATTTATTTTTTATATGGATTTTAGATAATCTATACTTATAAAAAGATGGATCATAATCCAACGATATGGTTCCTACTTAGATAGAGATAAGTTATACTCAAAATCTAATTAAGCACAATCCCTTTGCATGAATGAATACTAAAATATGTTAGCAAGAAGAATTGATTCTTAATCCCTAAGATGTGGCCTAATTATCTTTAGAATTAATTTAGTCTGCTGATTAGTTTTTAAAAATTTGCAATTAAAATATTTCAATTTTCTTTCTTTACTTTCTTCATTAAACAATTATCCTAGATCCTCGAGGATACGATCCCTACATATCCTACCTATATAGCAATGAGTTAGGTTTTTATTTTCTACCACCCTATGATAAGCGATCTGTTGACCCCTGGAATGATTTTGAAGATTACAAAATATTGGAGCATGTATTTATGACTAACCTATTCAATTATTCAAGAAATTTTTGTAGGAAGCACTTATCCATAAGTTATTTTATTGCCTACTTAGCTGAAGTTTATTTCAATGCAATTGTATTAATTGATGAAGTGCATTGCATTAAAGATCTCAAAATTGTAAAGCTCTAATTCTTATTCTTGTAATCTTGTAAAAATGACTATAAATTAATAAAAATAAGTTTGATTAGGTTAGATATCTTTTATAACTTATTTTAAAGTTTTGAAATACTTGTATTGGTTGGAGGTTCAATTGGCTGAAATTTTGAAGAAGTTATGCTCAAGCTGACTCATGGATCAAGAGCCGACTCATGGACCAAGAGCCGACTCCTGTTGTGGCATGGCAAGGAGAGTTTTAGAGTTTCAAAAATCCGAGCCGACTCGAAGATATTGAGTCAACTCGTCCAGAGTTTTTGTTTATCTTGATTGAGACTTCGAGCCGACTCGATCTAGAAGAGTCGACTCGTTCAGAGTTTGATTTTCTATTGTTTGAGACTTCGAGCCGACTCAACCATCTCGAGCCGACTCGAGGTCGGGTTCAAACTTGTAACGACTAGTTCTAGAATTGAATTTTTGAATTCAAAGAAAGCTCTAACGGCTCTATTTCAACTCCCTAGGCCCTATAATGGCTACATCCATTTGAAAACTATAAAAGGAAGGTATTTATGACGGATTATGAAGATTCTTTGATTATTCAATGAAAATTAAAAGAGCATTTAAGTGAATTTTAAGTCTTTCACTAACCAACTTCAAGTGAGCATTCAAGAGAGGATTCAGAGCTTCACCAACTCATCTTTAATTATTGAATCCAATTTTTAAGAAAGTCAAGAAGTAGCTTTAAGAGCATACAAGAATATCTAAAGCAAGGCTTCAATTTGAGCTTCATCGGCAACTACTAAACAACTTGGGTTTGTTGTAAAGTTGCTAGTTTTCTTTTAAAATATCTTGTATCTTCTCCAAGAGCTGCAAGGGGGCTGTGTCTTGTAAGTATTGAAAGGTTATTAGGTGAGCCTATTAAAATCTAAGTTGAGTTTCTTTGGTGAGCCAGGTGTAAAAATCAAAGGGTACTTGGATTTTTTGGTGAGCCCGGTTTAAAAATCAAAGGGTATTGGATTTGGATTGTGTTCCAGTAAAACAATCATACTATATTCTTATTAGAATATAGTGAAAATCTCAAGTGGTGCTTGGGTAGTGGACGTAGGAGCTGGTTGCTCCGAATCACTCTAATTTCTTTGTGTTTGTGATTGTGTTTGCTTGACTCCTTTGTGATTATTAATTTACTTGCTTCCGTTGCATAATCTGTCACAATACTAACATTAAAAGATTTTTAAGTGCACATACTTGCAAGTTTTTTTATTATCCCAATTCACCCTCTCTCTTGGGAAGCCACCTGGGCAACAAGTGGTATCAAAGCAGTCTTTGAAATTCCTTAGAGTAAAGATTGATGGCACATCCCATAAGTACCTCTTTGGTTGAAGGCCAATCCACAAACTGACCTCCACTTTTCACTGGAATTAATTACACATATTGGAAGGCTAGGATAAAAATATACATTCAAGCCATAGACTTCCAATTATGGAAGATAATTCTAAGAGGATCTCACACACCCACGATTAAAGTTAATGATGTTAAGGTTCCCAAACCTGAAGAGGAATGGGACGAGAATGATATAAAAAAGGTCGAGTTAAATGCCAAAGCCATGAATTTATTTTATTGTACTTTGGATCTAAATGAATTTAATAGAATTTTCACGTGTAATTCTACTAAAGAAATTTGGGATAAGCTCGAAATCACACATGATGGCACATCACAAATAAAGACTTCTAAAATTAACCATCTTGTGCATAATTATGAGTTATTCAAAATGGAGCCAAATGAAACTATACCTGCTATGTTCTCACGTTTTATTGATATTATAAATGGTCTTAAAAGTCTTGGTAGGATCTATACTAATACTGATTTAGTACAGAAAGTTTTGAGATCTTTGCCAGAAAAATGGAAAGCAAATGTTACAGCTATTCACGAGGCAAAGAATCTGAACACACTATCATTGGATGAGCTGCTGGGGTCATTGATCACACATGAGTTAGCCATGTAGCAGAGAACTGAAGAAGATTCAAAAAGGAAAAAGACCATTGCATTTAAAGTAACTGAAGAAGATAAAGATGAAAATTCAGATACTTCTGATGATGATGATATGGAAGATGATGAAATTGCTCTAGTAATGATAAAGTTCAAAAGATTTATGGGCAGAAGAAGAACCAATAGATGGAGAAAGCAATTCAAAAAGGGAGACCATGGAAAGGATAAAGAAAAAGACAAGGAAAAGGACAAGGACAAAGATCAATTTATAATCTGTTATGAATGGAAGAAACCAGGACATATACGTCTTAATTATCTAGAAATCAAGAAAAAATTGTTTAAGAGGAAGAAAAAGAAAGCAATGCTTGCGACATGGAGCGACAGTGATGAGTCTACATCAATTGAAGAAGAAGAAGATACAACAAAGACAACTCAGATTTGTCTTATGGGTTTGGAGGATGAGGTAACAACTTCTAAACCAAATTTAGATTTTACCTATGATGAGCTTCATAATGCTTTTTGTGAATTGTTAATAGAATATAAAAAGGCTGGTTTGAAAATGAAGAGTTTAAAAAATAACTGTGATACATTTGAAAAAGTTAAAAATGAAGTTTATGAAAGAAACAAAATTTTGTAAAGAGAATTAAGTATGACTTATGAAAGACTTAAAACCATCCAATTTGAAAAGGAAGAACTTCTTGAAAAGAATAAAATTTTACAAAAAGAAAATACTGATTTGCAAAAGGAAGTTCAAAAGCTAAAACCCTTAGTTGAAAAATTAACTTTAAGTTCTAACAAACCTAAATTGATTTTGAAAAATCAAAGAGATTCTAATAATAAGTTTGGAATTGAATATAAAGGTATAAATACAAATAAGTTTTCTGAATCCACTTCTTATGCTCCAAAGTTCATTGCATCAAAATAATATGGACCTAAGTTTATATCATATGCTTTTTATCCAAAGTCAAGAATTATTTGCTATGCATGTAATAATATAGGTCACAAAGCTTTGGAGTATCATTTGAAATATAATGACAAAAAGAAAATCAAGAAAATTTGGATTCTAAAAGGAACCAATCCTACTAACTTGCAAGGACCCAAGAAAGCTTGGGTACCTAAATTGACTACTTGATTGTTTTGCAGGGTGTCTTGTAGCCATGAACACAAAGAAAAGATGGTATCTTGATAGCGGTTGTTCAAGATACATGACAAGTGATATAGATCAATTCTTCACCCTTGAAGAAAAAGATGGTGGCATGGTAACATTTGGTGACAACCGTAAAGAAATGATAATTGGTATTAGTAAAATTAAAATTACTCATTCCACTTTTATTGAGAATGTACTGCTAGTAGAAAAATTAAAGCATAATCTTTTAAGTATCAGTCAACTATGTGAATTGGCTTTAATGTTTTCTTTAAGGCTTTAATGTGTATAGTACTTATCCTCTTGACTCTAGTACAGAGTTCATTGGACATAGACTTGGCAATATATATGTGGTAGATCATAATGATCTAGCTATGTCAAGTAATACAAGTCTTGTAGCAGTGAATGATAAGAGCAAGGAATCAAATCTACTATGGCATAGATGACTTGGATATGCTAGCATGCATACCATTGTAAAACTTATTTCAAAAGATTTAGTCAAAGATTTGCCAAAGTTTAAAGTAGATTTTGATTATGTTTGTGATGCATGCTAATTAGGAAAACAAGTTAGGGAGAGTTTTAAATTCAAAAATATTGTTTCTACTACTAGACCTTTAGAGATACTTCAAATGGATCTATTCGGACCCACTAGGATAACAAGCCTAGGTGGTATGAAATATGGTCTTGTGATTGTAGATGATTTTTCAAGATACACTTGAGTTTTATTTATTGCACAAAAAGATAAAACTTTTAAAGCTTTTAAGAAATTTTACAAAAGAGTTTCAAATTTGAAAAATCTTTCTTTTAATTTTATTCGTAGTGATCATGATATGGAATTTGAAAATTAATATTTTGATCACTTTTTTACAAAGCACGATATTGACCACAACTTCTCTGCTCCTAGAACACTACAGCAAAATGGTGTTGTAGAGAGAAAGAACAGGACCTTGGAAGAGATGGCCTAAATAATGCTTTGTGAAGGCAATCTTCTAAGATACTTTTAGACAGAAGCTGTAAATACCGCTTGTTATATTTTAATAGAGTTTTAGTCAGACCTATTATAAGAAAAACCTCCTATGAATTATGGAACAATAGAAAGCCAAACATTGATTATTTTCATATTTTTTGTTGCAAATATTTTGTACTTAACAATGGTAAGGATAACCTTGGTAAGTTTGATGCTAAATCTGATGAGGCTAATTTTTTTGTTATTCAACTAATAGTAAAGCTTATCGAGTATTCAATAAGAGAACTTTAATTGTTGAAGAGTCTATTTACATTATTTTCAATGAAACTGACATTGCATCTTCTAGAAAAGAAGACTGTGCTAATAATGATGCAGGTACACTTGAAAATTGATTAAGGGACATGACTATCAAAGACAAACAAGCATGTGAACAACAAGAAGAGGTGGTAAGCAAGAATCATGAAGACCTACCTAAAGAATGGAAGTATGTACAATCACATCCCAAAGAACTCATTATAGGAGATCCATCACAAGGTATTAGGACTAGAGATTCACATAAGGATGCACATGATTTAATTGCTTTTATATCTCATGTAGAACCACATACCATAGAAGAAGCTGAAATCGACCCTAATTGGATGTTAGCTATGCATGATGAGTTAAACCAATTTAGAAGGAATAATGTTTGGACACTTGTAGAGAGACCATTTGACTACCCTGTTATAGGTACTAGATGGGTCTATAGAAATAAACTAGATGAACAAGGTAATGTAATAGAAATAAGGCTAGACTGGTAGCTTAAGGTTACAAACAAGAAGAGGGAATAGATTTTGATGAGACTTATATACCAATAGCTAGACTCGAGGCTATTATATTACTTCTGGCATATGCATGTTTTATGAACTTTAAATTATTTTAGATGGATGTAAAGAGTGATTTTCTAAATGATTTTTTATTCAAAGAAGTTTTTGTAGAACAACCGCCTGGTTTTATCGATCATTCTTTTTCAAATTATGTTTTCAAGTTAAATAAAGCTTTATATGGTTTTAAACAAGCACCTAGAGCCTAATATGATAGATCAAATAAGTTTTTACTTGAAAATAATTTTGTAAGAGGTAGTGAAGATACTACTCTATTTATTCAAAAAAAATAATGATATTTTGGTTGCTCAAATTTATGTTAATTATATAATATTTGGATCTACTGATGAATCTTTGTGCCGAGATTTTGCTAAGTTAATGCAGGGTGAACTCGAAATAAGTATAATGGGTGAGGTGAACTACTTCCTCAGACTTTAAATCAAACAATCGAAGGAAGGAATTCTAATCAACCAAGCCAAATCATTAAAGATATTATCAAAAAGTTTGGCATGGAATCAAGCAAGGAAGCTGGAACACCCATGAGTCTTGCATGCATATTAGATAAAGATGAAAATGGTACAAGTGTTGATCAAAAGTTATATAGAGGTATGATCGGATCTCTACTCTATTTAACTGCCAGTAGACCTGATATTCTATTTAGTGTTTGTATGCATGCTCATTTTCAATCAAATCCAAAAGAATCACACATTATTGCTGTTAAAAGAATTATCAAATATCTTAAAGGGACATGTAATGTAGGATTGTGGTATTCCAAGCATTCATCTTTAAAGTTATTAGTTATTTGGATGCTGATTATGGTGGCTGTAAGATTGATAGAAAAAGCACCAGTGGCACATGCTAATTTCTAAGTGTTAACTTAATTTCATGGTACTGTAGCAAACAGAACTCTGTAGCACTATCCACTGCTGAGGCAGAGTATGTGGCTACAGGGAGCTGTTGTGCATAAGTGTTGTAGATTAAGCAACAGCTAGAAGACTATGGTGTTATCCAATCTAAGATTCCTATCAAATGTGATAACACGAGTGCTATTAATTTATCAAAAAATCTAATTCAGCATTCTAGAACAAAGCATATAGAAATAAGGCATCATTTCATTAAAGACCATGTTTTGAATAATAACGTAGAATTAGAATTTGTCCCTACTGAGAACCAACTAGCTAATATTTTTACCAAGCCTCTTAGCCAAGATAGATTTGAAATGATTAGAGGAGAGTTAGATCTATATGATCCATATTAAGATTGTTGACCTATTTTTCAAAAGTAGGAAAAATTATCTAGAGTCTTCAAGATTCAACTTAAAGCTATTGACCACTTTGTCTAGTATTGATTTAGCTATTGAAACATTTAGTTTAGTTTTTTTGAGCTTTACCCTGTGTTTTTGCTCGAGCCAACTCGAGCAATCTCCCGTTCTGTCGAGCCGACTCGAAGGATGGGTTTAGGCTTTTTTAAATAGGATTCCGTTGCTTTCATTCTTTAACTTCTTTCCATTTCCATTGTTTATCTCCATCCATTTCTTTTCCTAAGCCATAGAAACTCTTCTGGAACCCTTCCTAAACCTTAATCCAAGCTCAATGGCACCTAGGAAGGTTGTAGGAAAAAAACCTAGGAAGGTGATCCGATCCATTATGGAGGAACGGAGGACAAAACGGAGATTAGATGCTTCAGCTTCTCAACCTACTGAAGATCAGCTTGAGCAGCAGCCAACCGATGCTCCAGAAGCTCCTTGACAGGTTATTCTTATGGGAAATCGGTAGGTAACCTCTGGAAGAACTGTGGATTTCAATTTTCTAGAAGGAGAGAACTTGAAGATAGGTGATTGGCTTAATGCTCGTGGTTGGAAAAATTTTTGTATGCTTGATTTGCCTACTTATCCAACTTTGGTCAGAAATTTCTTTGAAAATTTATCTCTTGGGACATTTCATCTTGAATTTATTGTTAAAGGGAAGAATATTGTTGTGGATAAACAAAAATTAAGTACATTATTGTAAATTCCAAAAGAAGAAGAATGTTTTTTGGTGATGAAAGAAAAACAAAGGACTTTAAGAACTATTTTAGAAAGAAGTGATGTATCAGGGATTGTTCATGTTCAACCTAACCTATTATCTTTAGAGATGAGGCTCTTACATAACATTATTAGTAGAGTGTTTTTACCCAGAACTAGAAGATTTGATTGGGTAAGTGAAAGAGATATGTTGTTTATGAGATGTTTGATTGAGGGGGAGGCCCTCAACTTGCTTTATATTATGATTTCTCAGATGAGGGAAGTAGCTCGCAGGACACGAGCCTATCTTCCTTATGGCATGGTGTTTACTTTACTTTTCTAGGTTGCTGGTGTTGATTTGTCAGGTGAGGATAGGAGACCTTTATTGCATACTAACAGATACAATGCCAAGTCACTGAACAGGACGGGCTTTCATAAGGTAGAAGACAGATGGATTCGGAAGACCTCAGGATAGAGAGTGGCACATTCTGTTGATGAGGAGCAGATCGAACAGCGATAGGACATCGAGACTGAGCGACCTTCTGATGAGGCTAGACCCTCTGAGCCAGCACCTACTTCAGAGAGTGGCACATTCAGTTACTGGTGGTTCGCATGATGATCAAAGACTGCAGACTATCTTGGATGAGCTCTCTGCTCTACAACGAGGCAGAGCTGAAACTGATGCCAAGATAGATGCATTATAGACTGAGATGAGGGATGGTTTTTAGTAGATCTTAGCAATTCTTCATGAGATCAGTGTGAAAGGGATATGCCCTACAAGCCAATCTATGTTGTATCTCCCAAACCATTGTAATTGACAATATTCTAATAAAGGCATTATTTTTCATCATACGTTGTGTTTATTATTATATGATGAACCCCATAGATTAGGGCTATGATTTTAGGATTATGATGAGATCATACCAGTGAGACCTAAAGTCTTAAAACCTTAATCTAAAATATTCCTAGTCAAAGGAACCTTGAGTAGGGAATCAGGATTTTTCCGGTAAGACTAGCACATCCTATGTATACTGAATAGGGTGACTGCTCTCACAGTCCCTTGTGTATGACACTAATACTAGGATGTGGGTGCTCATTAGAGAATGAGTTCACTGATATGATCCAACTTGAGAACATCTAATGGAGTCTTAGCTACATGTCAATAGAAGGTTCTCATAGTGGGAGTGGTACAAGTAATCCTTTGACCTGAGACTGCCATAAGTACCTTATATACATGAACCCATGCTTTGGTTCAATTCTAATCATGACACTGAGTCATGCACAGGATTGATAATAGGAATGGTGAATTGGATATGAAGGTAATGAGTAGGTCAACAAGGAATCGATCACTCTTAGTAAGAGGAGATTGCATCCAGCTAGTTATCAATCGGATGATGATTCAGGGAATCTTTGATCAAAGTAAAGATATTAGAGATGATTTCTAATATCAAGATAATTGAATCATCAATATAAGATTGAGCTAGAAACGAATATAATATTGGAGTTGACATATATCCATATCCATAATTATATTCTGGGTGCAGGCTGATCGAAGGATTTAATTATACGGTAACTTTCTACTGAAGGGTATTTTTGGTTTTTCACCAGAATTTTCATATCTTTCGGGTAGATATGACACGTTGCTAGACGTCAATCTTGTCTTGTGGGTTGATTAAATTGAATGATCACTTATTAGGAAGAGTCCTAATTGATCATAATCGGGTAAGCCCGGTTTGACCTAAATCGATTAAAAAGAGTTCTAATCAAATTAGGTCAACTTGTATTCGAACCCACTGCTGGCTAGATGTGGAACCCAATGGGACACACACTTAAGAGAATTGATCAAGGGTTTAATTTTGTAATTAAATCATTTTGCATGATGACACTCTAGCAGGTGTTGCAAATCCTAGCTTCTATTCGAATTAGATTCGAATTAGGGTTCCGGATTGGTTCAATTTGGGTTCTAAGTGGATCTAATTAGACCCTAATTGAGGTTATAAGGATTATGGCTAACCCTATTGGCTAACCATGTATCTAGGCTAGCCCCCCACCCGTCCCTTTGCATTTTCATGCCAAAATGCCAAGAGTCCATGCGCTAATGGACTCTTGGCGCGCCATTTGGAAGAGTCCATGGCGCATGGACTCTTGGTGCGCTCCATAAAAAACTCCGATGTTTTTTATATGGGGTGGCTTCTCTTATCTCCTTTAGCACCTCAAATGTCCCCCCTTGGATTGGAATCGAAGGGTTGATGCTTTTTTGAGAAAGGCAGGAAGCATTCGTTGCTTCTCGGTTGCGCGAAATAACATCTCCTCAGAGATTTAAAGTCGCGACTCCTATCTTTTAAAAACATCATGACTTTTCATTTAAGAAAAGCCATGGGATTTATCCGGAAGGCCGTGAGAAGGAAGGATGGGGTGTGAGAAAATAAGAAAGGGCGTGAGAAGTTTTTCACGAAGAGTTGTGTGGGCGACTCTCTGAAATCTATTTAAGGGGTCAGGAAAAATCAGAACCGGGTAATCTGAAATTTTTTCTTCTGCCTCTCCAAAAGACTCTTTCTCTCTTTTCTTGTTCTTGCACTGTTTCCTTTACAGAGTACACCTCTGTCAAAACTCAGCTACTGAACAAGAACAAGAGCGAAAGTCTCCGACGGTAAAGGAAAGAAGGAGTTTTGATTTTTATTCTTTCTTTCTTACATTAAGACATTCTTGTCTTAGTTTCTCCTCCAATTTAAGACAAGCCTAAATCCCCTTAGGACAAGGTCTTATCTTCAAGACAAGAGTGTCTTAGAGGGTCAAGGTCTTAGTGGAAGGAGGAGAAGAGATAAAAGAAAGGAAGGCAACCTCTTGTGTGGAAGAATTCCAGCCATAATCCGAAGAATTGAGTTCTAGGAAGAAGAACTCAATAGGAGGAACCATTGGACAAGAAGATAGTATTCTTGATCATTGCTCTGTGTGGATCACCATCGGAGGGCGGACACCTGGACGCCTGGTGAACTCAAATAGCCCGTTCATCTTCAAGATTAAATCTTCATCAATTTGGAATTAGCGGTTACAGGTTAGTACTCTAATTCTAATTTGCATAAGAATGTTAGTCTTCATACATTTTAGTCTTATTAAGGAGTTCCTGGTTTAGGATTTTGGTACATATTAATTTCAATTTTTGAAATTACCCTTCTGCTGCGTTGCACCGAAACCCTACAGTGGTATCAGAGCCACCTTAATTAGGACTATAATTTATGATAGTTTGTATATCACATCTTAGGGTTTTTAAATCCTAATATGTTATTACACTTAGCATATCTTTGTTTGCATATATGTTTTGATGTATGCCACTAGTTAGGGTCTTTCACTCAAACCCTAATTATTATAGAGATATGTATAGTTTTGAAGTCATCATACTGAAATAAGGTTGCCCTGGCTTAATGGTGGATCCATTATGTGGTAAATGGTTGTCCTAGTATGATGACATACTTAGCACATATTTGTTTATTTATAAGAGTGATATGTTGATTGTGATACATTCTATAAGGATGTGCTGGCAATTTATAAATCCCTCCTCTTAAAAATTATATTAAGTCTTAGTATATTTAACTAATAAGCATCACTAGTCATGATGTACAATTGATCAATTGGTGTCTAGAAAGGTGGTTCTGGGAAGGTAAAGAGAATTATGGTTTTTAATTGGTTCCGTTGACTGACCTGGCCAATTTTTATTGGTGTCTGGAAAGCAACGGGGGGACTCCCACATCTCTTCCACTAGCCTGGCCGATTTGATTAAATTTAAATCTTGACTAAAATGCTTAGTGTTAAAAATACTATATATTGGCCTTCCTTCATGCTGGATCATTATTGTGTTATGAACCACATTAGGTTTGTTGTGTTATCTGCAAGACCTAATATGGTGATTGACATAATACTAGTCTAGTGCATAGATATGCTTACAGTATATTCAGTATAATGCTTTGTTGTGTTATCTGCAAGGGCATTATATTTGAGTATTGACTGTATAGAAATAAAAGGGTCTTGACTTAACTAGAACATTATGGTTTGTTGTGTTTTCTGCAAGACTAATAATGTTCTAGAGGCCAAGTTACTTCTTGAGAATTATATGAGATATAATTGGAAGAGTTTCCTACCTTTGAGCTTATAAAAGATTTGTTGTGTTTTCTGCAAGATTTTTTATAAGTTATTAGGATCTCAATCTCACTAAGAAAAACCGATCAGGGTTCTTCTCGATTATCATAGTGAGGCCTATGATTTTTGATAAAATAGTGGGAGACATAATTAAATTGAAGACCTAATTTAATTATGTAAGTCATTTCATGGTTGTTTGCTTATGTATTGTTCTTTATTAAATGTAGATAAATGGCATCTTCATTATCACTGCGAAGTATCTTAGATACCAACAAACTGACTGGTCCGAACTATGTGGACTGGTTGAGAAATTTAAAGATTGTGCTGAGTTTAGAAAAACTTTCTTATATTCTTGATACCCCTAGTCTTAATCCACTAGTGGACGATGCCACACAGGAAGATACGGCCACATACAAAATGTGGCAGAATGACTCCCTCACTGTCAAGTGTATCATACTAGCCTCTATGACTAATGAGTTACAGAGACAGCATGAAAGCATGGATACTCAATCCATAATGCTCAATTTAAAAGAGCTTTATGGAGAACATAGCAGAATTGCTAGATATGAAATATCTAAGCAGTTATTCCGTGCTAGGATGACAGAGGGAACATCCGTTCAGGATCATGTTCTGAAGGTAATTGACTTAATCACCAGATTGGGTCAATTAGGTTTTATCATGGATGGGGAGTTGAATCAGGATTTAATCATGTAATCACTCCCGGAGTCATTTTCTCAGTTTGTCTTGAATTATCACATGAACAAACTGAACACTTCCTTGCCTGAGCTGTTAAATATGTTAAAAACAGTGGAGAGCCACGTTAAGAAAGAAAAGGCTCCACTTCTTCTTGTTGATAAGACCAATAAGAAGAAATCAGGAAAAAAGGGTTTTAATAGGAGGCTAAACCCTAAGAGTGGCATCAATAAGAATAAGAAAGGAAAGAAGGCCTCCAAACAGTCGACCTGTTTCTTTTGCGGCAAAGCGAGACATTGGAAAAGGAATTGCAAGGCTTACCTTGCAACTGTGAAGCCTGGTGCATCAGATGCGCCAAAAGGTATGTATGAGATACATGCTATATTGACATTAAATTCATCTATATCAAATACTTGGGTATTGAATACCGTTTGTAGTTACCATATATGCAAATCTTTGCAGGACCTCCACAAGCTTAAAGTATTGAAGGAAGGTGACTTCAATATCTACGGTGCTAGTGGTGATATCATCTAAGCAGAAGCTGTAGGGACCTATATTCTGAAGTTGCCTTCAGGGAAGATCTTGGAGGTAGAAAATTATTATTATATGCCTAAGATTATTAGGAACATTATATCTATTCCTTTGTTATTAAAACAAGGATATGTAATGGATGTAACGAGCACTGGTTGCTCGATAATGTTGTCTAATAAAATTATTTGTTCTGGCATATTTAGCAATGGGCTTTTAACTCTTTCTTCCAATGATAGTGTTTTTCATGTCAATAATAAAAGAAAAAGAGAAGACTTTAATGATACTTTACTTTGGCATCATAGACTTGGTCATGTTAATGAGTCTAGGATAAGCAAGTTATACAAGGAAAAATTCCTTGATCCTTATGAATATGAATCATTAGGAACTTGCGAATCATGTCTCATGGATAAGATGACCAAGACTCCATTTACTGGACATGGAGAAAGGTCAACTGAGTTATCAGGACTTATACATACTGATGTATGTGGTCCAATGACAACTCAGGCTAGAGGTGGATACTCATATTTTATCACTTTTACAGATGATTTATCTAGGTTCGGATGTGTGTATCTTATGAAACATAAATCTAAAGCCTTTGATAAATTTAAGGAGTATCAAAGTATTGTCGAAAAACAAACCGGGAAAAGTATTAAAGTTCTTCATTCTGATCGAGGAGGAGAATACTTATCCACGGAGTTTTTAGACTATCTTAAAGTTAATGGAATTCTTTCTGAATGGACCCCTCCTTATACACCACAGCTAAATAGTATAGCTGAAAGGAGGAATCGTACCTTATTAGATATGGTACGATCCATGATGTGCTTCACAAATTTACCCATTTCCTTCTGGGGTCATGCCCTAGAAACTGCTGTTTACATTCTGAACAAGGTACCTTCTAAATCCGTTGTTAGTACTCCATATGAAATTTGGAGTGGAAAGAAACCGTATCTTAAATATTTTAAGGTATGAGGATGTCCAACTTATGTTAAAAAAAATTTTGGACATAAGTTGGAACATAGAGCGGATAAATATCTATTTGTAGGATATCCTAGAGAGGGTAGAGGATATCTGTTTTACCATCCTACTGAATAAAAGATTTTTGTCAGCAGGCATGCCACTTTTCTAGAAAAAGAGTTCATTTTAGAAAAGGGCAATGGTAGAACTGTTGAACTTGGAGAAGTACAAGAAACACAGATAAACAGTTCTCAACCATTAGAACATATAGTTATGACAGAACCAGAACACAAAACTCCTCCCCGTAGGTCTGATAGAGTGCCACGGGCACCTGAGAGGTATGGGTTTATTATTGAAAATAATGAAGCCCAAGTCATTCAAAATGATGAACCTCTGACCTATACGGAAGCTATCTTGAGTACTGATTCAGATAGATGGCAAGAAGCCATGAAATCCGAGATAGACTCTATGTATGTAAACCAAGTATGGGCTTTGGTCGATGCACCAGAGGGTGTTAATCCTATTGGATGCAAATGGGTCTATAAGAAAAAGATTGGGGCTGATGGCCAAGTTGAAACCTATAAAGCCAGATTAGTGGCAAAAGGTTTTAGACAAAAACAGGGAATTGATTATGATGAAACATTCTCACCTGTTGCCATGCTCAAATCAATTCGGATTTTACTTGCTATAGCAGCATACCATGATTATGAGATCTGGCAGATGGATGTGAAGACTGCATTCCTCAATGGTTTCCTTGAGGAAGAAGTCTACATGTCATAGCCAGAAGGTTTTATTTCAAAGAATAAACCTAACCAAGTATGCAAGCTAAAGAAATTCATTTATGGATTAAAGCAAGCTTCAAGGAGTTGGAACATCCGCTTTGATGAAACTATTAAAAGATTTGGTTTTATCAAAAATGTGGATGAACCCTGTGTTTATAAGAAGACTAGTAGGAGTGCCATAGTCTTCTTGGTTCTGTATGTAGATGACATACTCCTCATTGGGAATGATATCCCAATGTTGCAATCAGTCAAGGTTTGGCTATCAAACCAGTTTTCCATGAAAGATTTGGGAGAAGCATCCTATATACTAGGTATTAAGATCTATAGAGATAGATATAAGAGGATGCTAGGTTTATCCCAATCTAGGTACATTGACTTAGTGCTGAAAAGATTCAGCATGGATGGAAGTAAAAGAGGTTATCTTCCTATGAGTCAAGGCATACATCTTTCTAAAAGGATGTCTCCTAAGACACCTGAAGAAAGAAATAGAATGAATTCTATACCTTATGCTTCTGCAATAGGGTCCATAATGTATGCCATGTTATGTACCAGGCCTGATGTGGCATATGCTTTAGGCATTGTCAGTAGGTTTCAGGCTGATCCAGGAGAGGATCATTGGAAAGCAGTTAAAAATATTCTTAAGTACCTGAGAAGGACTAAGGATATTTTTCTGGTTTATGGTGGTTTTGATCTTAAACTAGAAGCTTATTCTGATTCTAGTTTTCAATCAGACCCTGATGATAGCAAATCCATTTCGGGATATGTTTTTATCCTAAATGGTGGAGCAGTGAGTTGGAAGAGTACCAAGCAGCAGACTGTAGCTGACTCAACCACAGAGGCAGAATACATAGCTGTCAGTGAAGCCGCCAAGGAAGCAGTCTGGATGAAGAAGTTCATCACAGAGTTGGGTGTTGTTCCTGAGATTGAAAAACCAGTGTTACTTTAATGTGACAACATTGGAGCTGTTGCTCAAGCTAAGGAACCAAGAGCTCATCATAAGTCCAAGCACATTCTGAGACGCTTCCATCTCGTCCGAGAAATAGTAGAGAGACAAGATGTCTACATAAATAGAGTTGATACAAAGAACAATATAGCAGACCCGTTCACTAAGGCTCTACCACAGCGAGAGTTTGATCGCCACCTCGAGTGTATGGGACTAAGATCAAAGGCTATTGGCTTTAGTGCAAGTGGGAGATTGAAATGGATATGCCCTACAAGCCAATCTATGTTGTATCTCCCAAACCATTGTAATTGACAATATTCTAATAAAGGCATTATTTTTCATCATACGCTGTGTTTATTATTATATGATGAACCCCATAGATTAGCACTATGATTTTAGGGTTATGATGAGATCATATCAGTGAGACCTAAAGTCTTAAAACCTTAATCTAAAATATTCCTAGTCAAAGGAACCTTGAGTAGGGGATCAGGGTTTTTCCGGTAAGACTAGCACATCCTATGTATACTGAATAGGGTGACTGCTCTCATAGTCACTTATATATGACACTAATACTAGGATGTGGGTGCTCATTAGAGAATGAGTTCACTGATATGATCCAACTTGAGAACATCTAATGGAGTCTTAGCTACATGTCAATAGAAGGTTCTCATAGTGGGAGTGGTACAAGTAATCCTTTGACCTGAGACTGCCATAAGTACCTTATGTACATGAACCCATGCTTTGGTTCAATTCTAATCATGACACTGAGTCATGCACAGGATTGATATTGGGAATGGTGAATTGGATATGAAGGTAATGAGAAGGTCAACAAGGAATCGATCACTCTTAGTAAGAAGAGATTGCATCCAGCTAGTTATCAATCGTATGATGATTCAGGGAATCTTTGATCAAAGTAAAGATATTAGAGATGATTTCTAATATCAAGATAATTGAATCATCAATATAAGAATGAGCTAGAAATGAATATAATATTGGAGTTAACATATATCCATATCCATAATTATATTCTGGGTGTAGGCTGATCGAAGGATTTAATTGTACGGTAACTTTTCACTGAAGGGTATTTTTGGTTTTTCACCAGAATTTCCATATCTTCCGGGTAGACATGACACATTGCTAGATGTCAATCTTGTCTTGTGGGTTGATTAAATTGAATGATCACTTATTAGGAAGAGTCCTAATTGATCATAATCGGGTAAGCCCGGTTTGACCTAAATCGATTAAAAAGAGTTCTAATCAAATTAGGTCAACTTATATTCGAACCCACTGCTGGCTAGATGTGGAACCCAATGGGTCACACACTTAAGAGAATTGATCAAGGGTTTAATTTTTTAATTAAATCATTTTGCATGATGACACTCTAGCAGGTGTTGCAAATCCTGGCTTCTATTCAAATTAGATTCGAATTAGGGTTCCGGATTGGTTCAATTTGGGTTCTAATTGGATCTAATTAGACCCTAATTGAGGTTATAAGGATTATATCTAACCATATTGGCTAACCATGTATCTAGGCTAGCCCCCCACCCGTCCCTTTGCATTTTCATGCCAAAATGCCAAGAGTCCATGCGCTAATGGACTCTTGGCGCGCCATTTGGAAGAGTCCATGGCGCATGGACTCTTGGTGTGCTCCATAAAAAACTTCGGTGTTTTTTATATGGGGTGGCTTCTCTTATCTTCTTTAGCACCTCAAATGTCCCCCCTTGGATTAGAATCGAAGGGTTGATGCTTTTTTGAGAAAGGCAGGAAGCATTCGTTGCTTCCCGGTTGCGCGAAATAACATCTCCTCGGAGATTTAAAGTCGCGACTCCTTTCTTTTAAAAACATTGCGACTTTTCATTTAAGAAAAGCAGTGGGATTTATCCGGAAGGCCGTGAGAAGGAAGGATGGGGTGTGAGAAAATAAGAAAGGGCGTGAGAAGTTTTTCACGAAGAGTTGTGTGGGCAACTCTCTGAAATCTATTTAAGGGGTCAGGAAAAATTAGAACCGGGTAATCTGAAATTTTTTCTTCTGCCTCTCCAAAAGACTCTTTCTCTCTTTTCTTGTTCTTGCACTGTTTCCTTTACAGAGTACACCTCTGTTGAAACTCTGTTACTGAACAAGAACAAGAGCGAAAGTCTCCGACGGTAAAGGAAAGGAGTTCTGATTTTTATTCTTTCTTTCTTACATTAAGACATTCTTGTCTTAGTTTCTCCTCCAATTTAAGACAAGCCTAAATCCCCTTGGGACAAGGTCTTATCTTCAAGACAAGAGTGTCTTAGAGGGTCAAGGTCTTATTGGAAGGAGAAGAAGAGATAAAAGAAAGGAAGGCAACCTCTTGTGTGGAAGAATTCCAGCCATAATCCGAAGAATTGAGTTCTAGGAAGAAGAACTCAATAGGAGGAACCATTGGACAAGAAGATAGTATTCTTGATCATTGCTCTGTGTGGATCACCATCGGAGGGCAGACATCTGGACGCCTGGTGAACTCAAATAGCCCGTTCATCTTCAAGATTAAATCTTCATCAATTTGGAATTAGCGGTTATAGGTTAGTACTCTAATTCTAATTTGCATAAGAATATTAGTTTTCATACATTTTAGTCTTATTAAGGAGTTCCTAGTTTAGGATTTTGGTACATATTAATTTCAATTTTTGAAATTAACCTTCCGCTGCATTGCACCGGAACCCTACACAGTGCTGCTGGACCAGCAGCACCTCCTCCACCACCAGATGATGGACCTGGACCAAATGATGGTCATGATATTGGATATGTAGAGCTTGAGCACACTATTGGCACACATGATGAGCATTGTACTAGCACATAGGCTACTGATTTACCTGCAATCACTGAGGAGCAGCACACTGATATCGTAGATACTCCAGCGATGCAGATTCTTTCCTGTACCAGTACTTGGTATTGTCAGATCCTCTTTCGTTGCAGCCAACTCCGATCTTGATTTCTGCTGGGTCTTCACCTTCTAGACCTAGAGTTGCTAGACCACCCATTGCTACTAGGACTAGACTTAGGGACCTTAGGCCTAGGTTTCCTAAGTTCAAACCACAGTCTAGCATCTTAGAAATTGGCTCTTATTCTTCTAGTGAAGATGAGTCTAGCCCTACTTTTTGAGTTTAGATCTTTCTTTTGTTGCATGTGATACTATTTTGTAGTGCATTGACACTTTTGTGTTGTATCACATCTTGTACTGACACTCTTTTTATATATATGTTTGTGTGTTTTAGAAATCTTGTGGTATAATTGATGAGTGATATGAATGTTTATGAATAATTATGGATGAGTGATTTGAATTTTGTCAAAGGGGAGAAGTGCTTTTATCTCAAATATGTTCCCGCTAATGTATATCATTATTATGTTTTGTTGATAACAAAAAGGGGGAGAAGTGCATGAAGTTGAGAAAAATGAGAAGAATTGCAATTAACATTGTTACATGAAAAAGGGGGAGCAATTATTGATTGAAGATTCTTTTGAATATAAAGTATTGAAGTAGAGCAATTACTGAAAATTCTTTTGTATAAAGTATTGAAGTAGTATTGAAAAGTTTTCCTGAATATAATTATAGATCAATGAGAAAACTTTGGTTGATACATTATGATTGGTATGTTAACCTTATTGCTCTGATACATGTCCTTAATTGTTGATACTTTGCTTTGACACTAGTTCATTTCAACTCTGATACTATATCATGAGACTTTATCTATTCCGATACAAACTATTTTGAATATACATTGATACATGTGAATATCGGTACATAATGTTGCTGACCTTACCGCTGTGGCCTGCAGCTGTGAGTTGGTGCCGGACTGCGGTCCTCTTTGCTTCGGAATCCCGATGCTCCCGAACCTGCAAAAACGAGGTGAGAGACCTGGGCCGGGGATCCCAGCAGGGGTACTTGACGGTCAAGTTAGAGAGCGATAAAGTGGAACAGATCCACTAAGACAGATCCCTGCTGGGGCTCCATGCTTAGAGGAATCTTTGATGAGAAGATTAGTGAGAACAAGAGGGATCAGCGCTCTGGTTCTTGCAACCAGGCTCGTTGGGCCCGCTCTTGCGAGTTCCTCTAGAGCTCCTATCATAGGATTGCCTCCTCTTCCCGTGTGTGTGTTTGTCCTCTCGATTGCTTACCTTCATTCTTGCCCTCTCGTCCCCTTTTCTAGGTCGCTGGATACATTCGTGCCTCTATCCCTCCTCCTTGGGAAGCTCTGGAGGTTAGTGATGCTTCGCGATCGTTCTCCTACGATGTCCCCCTTTACGGTCGGGAGTTAAGTGGTGAGACAGTCTCGTCTGCCATGCAGTCATGAAAGGGGAAACTTGGCAGGGTCCCGATTTTTGCGAAGGTGCCCTCGGGCTTGAGGCGTTGACCATGGCCCTCCCTTTTTGGAGTACCGGGTTACTAGGCGTTGGATTAGGTACCTTGAGTAGGGTGCTCCTTATAAACTGATGCCAACGAGGTTTCGCAAGCCGTTACATGAATGGGGGCACCGTACTGGATGCCTCGCCTATGCGCGCCATCCTCAACAGCTTCCTCAGGGCTTGCGCCCCCGGTATTTCCGTGCTCCACGGAGAAGGCTGACTTTGATCGAGGTGGACCCATCTGGGGGTGCCACCTGGCGAAGGAACAGGGAAAGCCTAGCTCGACTCCAGCAAGGTGGGCCCATCTGGGGGTGCCACTTGGTGGAGGAGCAGAGGTAGGGCCACTCCGGTGGAGGTGGACCCCGCCTGGGGTGACACCTGGTGAAGTGGAAGAGGCCAGCTTGACTTCGACCGAGGTGGACCCATCTGAGGGTGCCACCTGGTGAAGGAGCAAGGAGAGCTCGGCTTGACTCTGACGAGATGGGCCCATCTAGGGGTGCCACCTAGCAGAGGAGTAGGGGCGGGGCCACTCTGGTCGAGGTGGACCCTGCCTGGGTCGACACCTGGCGAAGTGGCAGAGGCCAGCTCGACTTCGATCAAGATGGAGCCATCTGGGGTGCCACTTGGTGAAGGAGCAGGGAGAGCCCATCTTGACTCCTACAAGGTGGGCCCATCTTGGGGCGCCACCTGGCGGAGGAGCAGAGGCAGGGCCACTCCGACCGAGGTGGACCCTACTTGGATCGACACCCGGCGAAGTGGCAGAGGTGTCGAGCTTGGCCCGAGGTCGGCTTGACTGCTAGCCAAGCCACCTGGTAGGAGAGCCCGGAGATGATGCCAAGTGGCACTGCCCAATGGCCAACTGGAACTGACGCATACTCCATGTCAGCGATATTGCCATATCAGTTGCCCCCCACTCCTAAGTCCCATCGGAGCACCGCTGCAGGGACATGGGGAGTTAATTCGGAGATGATGTGGGATGACAAAAATCCTATGCAATAAATGTCGAGATCGTTGCCGCTCCGCTCGTTATGCCCGATATCCAATGCATGGGCACCACGTCCGTATGTTTAGTGGGTCATAATTATTCCATGCCAGACTCGAGGCAGTTCCAGCAAACTGAAGCATCATCATTGGGCATCTTCACATGTGGCGCTCATCCGATGGCATTGGCAAAAAAAGGAGCTGTACGGTCGCTGTTGATTGGTTTTGAAAAGAGAGGAGACTTTCCAGAAATGAGATCTTTTGGCTTTCTCACACCTCGCCGACGGTTGCAGCAGTCCCTCTTCTTCTCCAGGTCACCATTCTTCTGCCACAATATCCTGGTGAGTGCCCTGTGACCCCTATTTCCTTCAACTGCTTCTTCTCGAGTCTTAGTCCTCCCAAACCAAGCCTTCCCTTTCCTTCTTCGTCTCGATGGCTCCTTTGGGTCATCATCGCCGTCCCTCTTCTAACTCGAACGAGGCCGATCCATCCCGATTGAGAACTCCATCGCCCTCCTCTTCGGAGGATGATGTTCCCATCGACATCCGGTGGCCGTTGCGGCCAGGCGGCATAACCATCAGAGTCCCTAGGGCTCCTCCCACCATTCTTACTGTTCCCGTCTCTGCCCTTCCCCCTCTGGTGGCAGAGACTTCTTCCGGTCCCTCTGACTTTGTTTCAATGATGACTGGAGATGATCTTTCTTAGATCTGGGACATGTATGGGGTCCTGGACTCCATCTAGCTTTCACTCCCAGGGCCAAGGGATCGGGTGACTTCGAGCGGCCCTGGAAGAATCGCCTTCTATGAAGACTTCCTCACCAGGGGTCTTCGTTTTCCTCTCCATCCATTCTTCCTTTCTTTCCTTAGCCATTTCCGACTTGTTCCAGCCCAGTTGGCTCCCAATGCCATCAGGGTTATCTTTGCCTTCATAATTTTTTGCCACTTCCATGGGTTCGTTGCTCGTTTTTCACTGTTTAGGGCCCTTTTCACCTTGAAGCGGTACTCCATTGACGATGGCTGGTGGTTCTTTTCTCCCCGGCCCAGGTGCCTCCAGTTCGACCTCCCCACATCGATCAAGGGATGGAAGAACCGGTTCTTCTTCACTTCCATTAGGGATGTCGACTGGGTCTGGAGTGAGCCGGATCGGTCTCCGAACAGGAATTCTCAGGTTGAGCCGGCGGATCAAGAGGCCTATTACCAGTTATTGGGCGACGTAGTCCCCTCCCTTGATGTTCTGCTCTTAGAGCATAACTTGTTCGAGGCAGGGATCAGCCCAATACGGATGATTGGTGGGCATCTACCCCCCTTTTTCTTTTTCTCTTTTTTTTTTAATGAATCATCCAACATTCTGACCTTTTCTTTTCTTCAGGGATGAAGTTCTCCATAGAAAGTCTGATGGAAGGGGCCCAGAAGAGGAATGCCCCTGAAGGAGCCTAGTAGGCTTCGCCGAAGAGGACCTGAACGGAGATGAGCCAGGGGCCCAGGCCCACTCCAGTTCCTGCTTGGCCCATGGCGACGAGTTCGGCCCCCAGGCCATCTTTGCAGTAGACGCCCGTCACAGACCTCATCGAGATCGATGCGGGCGGGGAGGTGGGGCGACCGGCACCTCCCTCGATTAATGTTGCACCAGCCGTCGTGCCAGTGGCGGCACCGATGGCTGCACCTTCGATTACAGCTCCACCTAGCGGGGGGACTCCTGCTTAGTCCCCCCTGAGCCTTAGCCTATACCGCCCGTTCTCAATGGGGGCTCCTCCATCATCCACGATCAAGGTTTCAAGGAGAAGATGATGGAGTACGCTGCCTGACCCCGGGATCGCCACTTGAGGGGCAGCTAGGACTACGCGAATGCTCTGCTTAGGATCCTCCCCCTGCTCTTTACGGTAAGCACCTAGTCCTTTTTAATGTTCCAGTTAGATCTTCCTAGAGCATCAACTCTTCTTTCAATGCAAATCGGAACCGACGTGCTTCTACTCTAGAACTTCCTCTCTACCTCGACGAAGAAGGAAGCTGAGAAGGCGCGGAAACTAGGCAAGCTGGTAGCTGACGTGAAGGATCTCATGGATAAGGGCCATGAGCTGAGGGGGAGGAACGAGACCCTCCGGGAGGACCTGGCCCATTCCAAAGGGCAGGTCAGGGAACTCGAGGCCTCTCTTTCAAAGGAGAGGATCTCGAGTCAGTGCCGGGTCGAGGATGACATGACCGAGATCTCCCACCTCCAGGGGTAGTCCCGGTCACTGGAGCGCTGGGTCGAGGAGGTCCTAGAAGAGTTGGCGGTGGCCAACGAGAAGACCGCCTACGTCAACGGGCTGCTGGTGGCCTCGTAGAAGGAGACATAGGAGGCCATGCTGAAGTTTTGGGCCTTCGAAGAGTTCGAGAAGGAGTTGCACGAGGCTGCCATGGATTCCTTTTTGAAGGGCTTCAAGGTCTACCGGGAAAGGTGGCTGCCTAATTTCCCGAACTCGACCTTACCGGGGTCATCCTTGGTGGCCCCAGTGGGCAGCCTGAAGGAGGAGGAGCAGCACCAGGTGCCATTGGTGAGGAGGCTTCCGGGCAGCCTTCTGAGGATGCGACCATCAACACAGAGGCCTCCAAGCCGGAGGAGGGACCGGCAGCAGCGGAGTGACTTCGAGTCCCTCATTTTATGTTCTAGTATAGGGTTTCTCTTTTGTTTTTTCTAGATCACCCTGTATGTTGGGACCCTCTTACTTCTAAGAAACCTTATATTAGAAATGAAAGTTTACCTTTCTTCAATGTTTCTTGTCTTAAACTCCATTTTTGCTGCTTGCTGGTATTGTGCTTGATTGTTATATTATTGCTTGTCGTTGTCTTTTGTGAGAGTCCAAAGCCTACAACTCCGACTTGTAACTTGACTTGGGCCCTCAGTTTGAAACAAGATTCAGGAGGCCTTCGGGCTTCGGGAAGGAACTCCTAGTGTTTCTGGCTTGCACTTTGAAAATCTTTGGCACCGGGACTTAGGTCGCCGGGGCATCCTCCGGACTGAGCTCCGGGATCTTGTGGTACCGGGACTTAGGTCGCTGGAACATCCTCTGGACTGAACTCCGGGATCTCGTAAAGGAATTGGGTTCCTTGCCACCTTCCGGACCGAAGTCCGGGACTCCATGGGGGAACTAGGTTCCGTGCCACCTTCTGGACTGAACTCCAATGCCTCGTGCCAGAACTAGGTTCCGTTCGACTTTTTGAACTGAACTCCGGGATCTCGTTGACTCCGTGCCACCTTCCGGACTGAACTCTGGGACCTGGAGCTGGGTTCTACTCGGTACTCCAGACTGAACTTCGGGATTTCATGATGGAACTGGGTTCCATGCCACCTTCCGGACTGAACTCCGGTGCCTCATGCCGAAACTAGGTTCCATTCATCTTTCCAGACTGAACTTCGGGATCTCGTGGACTCTGTACCACCTTCCGGACTGAACTCTGGGGCCTAGAGCTGGGTTCCGCTCGGCACTCCAGACTGAACTCCGAGATTTCGTGGGGGAACTAGGTTTCGTGCCACCTTCTGGACTGAACTCCGGGACTTTGCATTTCTCGCGGACTGCTTCGCGGGATCTTTGCCTTGCCCTCGTTCACCAGACTTAATGCCGGGCGGTGCTGGTCTTACGATATAGAAACAAATATTGCGCAAAGAAAGAATTTCATTGTTAATATTCAGGATGTCTTACATCATTGGTAATACATCCTTAGGTTTGCGGCATTCCATGTCCGCGGATATCGATCCCCATTGAGCTTGGCTAGATAGTAGGCACCGTGTGGGAGTGCTTCAACCACCTGATAGGGGCCTTCCCAGTTCGGAGAGAGCTTTCCGCATTCCCATGGTTGGGAGGCCTCGGTGCAATGCAACACCAGATCTTCCAGGCGAAAGGACTTCGGCCTTACCTTGGACTTGTAGTATCTAGCCACCCATTACCGATAGGCCACCATCTAGACCCGTGCCTTGTCCCTCATTTTCTCGAGGAGATCCAGGTTGAGCAGCAGTCGCACTGGGTTCTCGACTTCATCATATTGTTCCATGCATAGTGTCGGCAGGCTAAGCTCCACCAGGATTACTGCTTCCGCTCCAAAGACAAGGTTGAAGGGAGTTTCATCGGTGGCCATCCTTGGGATTGTATGGTACGCCCACAGGATGCTGGAAAGTTCTTCAGCCCATTGCCCTTTGGCTTGATCCAACCTGGTCCGGAGCCCTTGCAGGATGGTCCGGTTGGTTACCTCGGCTTTCCCATTGGTCTGGGGATGCATTACCGAGGTGAAGTGATGATGAATTCTGAGGCTGTTGTAGAACTCCTCGAATTCTCGATAGTCGAACTGACGTCCATTGTCGGTGATGATAGTGACGGGAGTCTGAAGCGATATATGATCGACTTCCAAAGGAACTTACTAACATTCACCTCTGTGATCCAGGCTAATGGCTCGGCCTCAACCCACTTCATGAAGTAGTCGATGGCGATAATCAAGAACTTACGCTGCCCAAACACAGGAGGAAAGGGACCGACGAGGTCCATGCCCCACTAGGCGAAAGGCCGGGGGTGGAGAGTTGGGAGATCGGTGCGGCCGGTTGGCGTTGCACGATGGCATGACGTTGGCAATGGTCACACCTCTTAACAAAGTTGGCCGTGTCCTCCCTCATCGTCTCCCTGAAGTATCCTTGATGGAGGGCCTTGTACGCTAAAGTCCTTCCCCCCACATGGTTCCCGTAGAGGCTCTCGTGAATTTCCTGGAGCATGAGTGCAGCCTCCATGGGCCTCAAACATTTGAGGAGTGGGTAGGAATATAACCTCCGGTAGAGCAGTCCGCCCATCAGCATGAAATGCATAGCCTTCCTCTTGATGAGGCCGGCCTCTATCCGATCCTCGGGAAAGGTGCCATCAGTGATGTACTTAATATACTTGTCCATCCAGCTGGGCTCCGGGGTGACCTGCTGGATCTCCCTTGGGACTTCATAGCTCGAGGCTTGGAAACGCTCGATATGGGTGTGGCCCAACAACGAGTCCAATAGGGTTGCTAGGCGAGAGAGGGCATCAGCATGGGCATTTTCACTGCATGGAATGTGGGAGATGCTAAAGCACTTGAAACCCGCCATGCTCGCATGCACCAATTCTAGATACTTCAACATTTATGGATCTCGTGCCTCATATTTGCCTGAGACCTGCCTGGTGACCAGTTGCGAGTCGGTGAAGACCCTCAGGTTGGTCACACCGAGTTCGTGGGAGACTCTCTGTCCCACAAGGAGCGCTTCGTATTCCACCTGGTTGTTGGTGGCAGTGAACTGGATGTGGATGTGCATTCAGCTTTGACTCCCTCTTTGTTGGCAAGGATGAGGCCAGCCCCACTCCCACTGGAGTTAGAGGCTTCATCCACATGCAGGACCCAAATGTCCTTGTCCGATTTAGGCCCTGGTTGTTGACTCTAGGGGTTCTCTTCCAGCCCCTCGCCCAGGCCTACACACTTAACTAGAAAGTCAGCCAGTACCTGTGCCTTCATGGCCAACAGCGGTCGATAGGCGACGTCAAACTCGCTGAGCTTCAGTGCCCACTTTTCCAGTCATCCAGATGTGTCAGGTCGGCTGAGCATGGCCTTCAACTATTGATCCATCAAAATCGTAATGGGGTGTACTTAGAAAAAAAGGCCTGAGGCGCTGGGCAGACACTATTAGCGCAAAAATCAACTTCTCGGATCGAGAGTACCTGAGCTCCGCATCGCGGAGGAGCCTGCTTGTATAGTACATAGGTCTCTGGATTCCTTTGTCATCTGTCCGGACTAAGAATGAGCTGACGGCCTCCGGAGTGACTGCCAGATACAAGAGGAGCTCCTCTCCCTCCTCTGGCTGGGAGAGCAGTGGTGGTGACGCCAGGGTCTTCTTCAGCTTCTCAAATGCCTCCTGGCACTCCTTCCTCCAGGAGAAGTCATGCATCTTTCTCAACACCTTGAAGAAGGGCTAGCAACGATCAGCGGATCATGAAATAAACTGGCTTAAGGCCGCTACCCGGCTGATGAGCTGCTGGACTTGCTTTTTGGAGGTGGGCGGCTCCATGCCAAGGATCGCCTGAACTTTCTCTGGGTTGGCTTCTATCCCTCTTTGGGTCACCATGAAGCTGAGGAACTTCCCCGCCACCACACCGAAGATGCACTTCACTGGGTTCAGCTTCAATTGGTGGAGGCGAAGGTTCCGGAATGTCTCCCCTAGGTCGCTGATGTGGTCTGAGGTTGGATTGCTCATCACCAACATATCGTCCATGTATACCTGCATGTTGTGACCAATTTGGTCTCTGAAGACCTTGTTGACTAGCCACTGGTATGTTGCATCGGCGTTCTTTAGGCCAAAGGGCATCATCTTATAGTAGTAGGTCCTACAATCCATGATGAAGGCAATGTGCTCCTCATCTTTCAGGTACATCCGGATCTGATTGTACCCAGAGAAGGCATTCTTGAAGGATAGGAGGTGGTGACTCGAAGTGGCATCCATAAGCTGGTCGATCTTCGGGAGGGGAAAGCTATCTTTCGGGTAAGCTCGGTTGAGGTCGATGTAGTCTACATAGATCCTCCACTTACCGTTGTTTTTCTTCATCATCACTACGTTCGCTAGCTAACTGGGATATTGTACCTCCCACACAAAGCCAGCAGCGAGGAGCTTCTCCACCTCTTCGTTGATCACCTTCTGCCTTTCTGCAGCAAAGCTCCTCTTCTTCTGCCTAACTGGATGGCACTTGGGATCGATCTTCAACTGGTGGGTGATGATGTCTGGGGGAATACCCAGCATGTCCGTCGTAGACCAGGAAAACACATCTACGTTCGCCTGAAGGAAGTCTAGCAAGCGAGCTCGCTAGTCCTCTGAGAGTTGGGCTCCTACCTGCACTGTTCTCTGCAGGTCCGAGCCAAGGGGATATGTCATCAAGCGCTCCACCGGGCCGCCCCTTGGATCCTGCGCCCTTTGGTCGAGGTCATCGACATCAGAGTCGAGCTCGGCACTCCGAGCACCCGGGACAGCCTGCAGGCAATGCTGAATGGGCTGGACAGCCCCCCTCATCTCTTCCACCCCAAAAATAGTGGGAAACTGCATCAATCATCTTTTAGTGAAAATGACTGCATCAAGCTGGTTAAGCCCTGGGCAGTCCAAAATGTTGTATGGTGATGGGACTCGGACAACGATGAAGGTCATCATGACCGTGCTCTGTCAGGGCAGAGTCCCGGTGGTAACAGGGAGAGTGATCTCCCCCTCGACTCCCATAGAGTCTCCGATGAAACCTACGAGAGGGGTGTGCACCGGCCTTAACCGATCACAAGATAAATTCATCCAAAAGAAAGCATCGTAGAAAAGTACATCGGTAGAGCTCCCACTATCAACCATAATCCGATGTACAAGATGCTTAGCGATGGTCATTTCGACCACCATCGCATCGTTATTTATATTTTTACTTTCATTTTCACCTCCCTTCTTCTTTTCAAAGGAGAGTACACTTTCCAGATCTCCTCTCTCCCGGGCTCTCTTTGACCCGCGCTCTATTCCCCAAGAAATCATGCCCACCAGCTTCTCCGTGGGATAGTTATCTATTGCAAGAACGGGAGGAAGGGCCGCAAGTGGCCGATCCTCTGTCGGGGCTTCCCTTCCCATGAACTTCTTGAGATAGCCTCTTTTGATGAGGTCCTCGATCTCTCTCTTCAGGTTATGGTAGTCCTCTGTATCATGGCCATGGTCACAATGGAATTGGCGGTACTTCATCTTGTCGCGACGAACCTTTGGGTTCTGAGGAGGAGGTCGATGGAGGTATCCCTCGCCCTCGATCTCCATGAGGATCTTGGTTCTTGGAGCAAGGAGGGGAGTAAAGGTCTGCTCCAAAGTGGGACATTCTTCAACTTTGGCCCCAACTGGAAGTTTGCGGGTAGCCCGGGCCTGCGGTCCCTTGAACATCCTTCGAGGGGGGCCTCTTCGAAGGCTTCCCATCTAGCTCTCTCCTGGTACGGTTAGCTTCCTCAGCTCGGATGTACTTGTGGATACGGAAGAGGAGTTCGGAGTACATCTTGAGCAGTTTTTTGTCCAACAAGTACATCAGACGGGAGGTCCTGAGCCCTCGCTTCAGCACCAACATGGCGACGGGCTTGTCCAAGCTATAAATCTCCAGGACGGCAATCTTGAAGCGGGTTACATAGTCCCGCAGGAGCTTCCGGTCTTGCTGGCGGATGGAGAAGAGGCTGTCCACTTCTCTTGGCACCTTTCGACAAGCGTCGAAGTGTACCACAAACTTTCCTTCCAACTGCTAGAAGGAGTCGATAGGTTCAGGCTCGAGGCAGGTGAACCATACTTGAGCGGCCTTCCGGAGGGTGGCAGGGAAGGCGATGCACAGAAGGGAGTCTGTCACCCCCTGGACTCTCATGAGAGCCTTATAGCTTTCTAGATGGTCTAGGGGGTCGGTGGTCCCATCGTAGGGATCCACCTGAGGCATATGGAATTGACTCTGAATCGATTCCTCTTGGATCTCTAGGAAGAAGCGGGGAGGGCGTTGTAACCCACTAGCTCACTGGGGGAGCCCTGCATGTTGGCGAACTGGCAGGAGAGCTCCACCAGTTTGCACTCTTGCTCTTCCAGACACCTCTCAGCTAGACGCCTGATGGCCTCGTCAGTGGAACCCTCCACCAAGAATGCTAGAGAAGAACGTGCCGATGGGTCGCTGCGAGGGTCCTTGCCATGGCGGTGCTTGCTGCGCTTGGCAGCATCATTGTTTTCCACCAAGGTCGGCTCTCATGGTCCGCCGACCCAGAATGATTTCTCTTCGTGGGAGTTTGGTGACTCCCACAGGGATTGGTTGCCGCCCTCAGGTAGGACAGCCTACCCTGGATAGAGTGCAGGATTTCATGGGGGCCCGCGGCTTGGGCCGTGGGGGTCCCTGGCTGGGGTTGAGTCACCAGGGAGCGCTTCTAATGTTGCAGCTATCTCACGATCATGGTTAGTATCTGTAATTGTTGAACAATGGCAGCATACTGACCGTCCATCGAGGGCAACTGAGAAGGTGGAACAAGAGGAGTGGGGAGTTCCCTTTCCAGGCTTCGAGGGCCTAGGGAAGAGGGAACCTCTCCTGCCCGGTTGGTGGAGGCTTCACGTTTGCGAGTCACCACCATACATGGAATCGAGCTACTTGCAAGCTTGAGGGGGGCTTACTTGTCTAGGGGCCTTGTTCCCCCTTCCTAGCATGTCAATTTGTTATCGACCTTATAGCTGTGGCCTACAGCTGTGAGTTGGCGCCGGACTGCGGTCTCCTTTACTTCGGAATCCCGATGCTCCCGGACCTGCAAAAATGAGGCTAGAGACTCGGATCGGAGATCCCGATGGGATTACTCCGATGGTCAAGTTAGAGAGCGATAAAGTGGAACAGATCCACTAAGACGAATCCCTGCTGGGGCTCCGTGCTTAGAGAAATCTTTGATGAGAAGATTAGTGAGAACGAGAGGGATCAGCGCTTTGGTTCCTGCAACCGGGCTCGTTGGGCCCGCTCTTGCGAGTTCTTCTGGAGCTCATGTCATAGGATTGCCTCCTCTTCCCGTGTGCGTGTTTGTCCTCTCGATTGCTTACCTTCATTCTTGCCCTCTCATCCCCTTTTCTAGGTCACCGGTCACTGGATACATTCGTGCCTCTATCCCTCCTCCTGGGGAGGCTTTGGAGGTCAGCGATGCTTCAAGACCATTCTCTTAGGATGTCCCCCTTTACAATCGGGAGTTAAGTGGTGAGACGGTCTCGTTTGCCATGTAGTCACAAAAGGGAAAACTTGGCGGGGTCCCGATCCTTGCAAAGGCACCCTCGGGCTTGAGGCGTTGACCGTGGCCCTCCCTTTTTGGAGTATTAGGTTACTAGGCACTGGATTAGGTACCTTAAGCAGGGTGCTCCTTCTAAACTGGTGCCAGCGAGGTTTCGCGTGCCGTTACAGGCTTGGGGGCACCGTACTAGATGCGCCACCTGTGCGTGCCATCCTTAGTGGCCTCCTCGGGGCTTGCACCCTTAGTATTTCCGTGCTCCACGGAGAAGGCTGACTTCAACCGAGATGGACCCATCTGGGGGTGCCACCTGGTGAAGGAACAGGGGGAGCCTGGCTCGACTCCGATGAGGTGGGCCCATCTGGGGGCGCCACCTGGTGGAGGAGCAGAGGTAGGGCCACTTCGATCGAGGTGGACCCCACCTGGGTCGACACCTGGCGAAGTGGCAAAGGCCAGCTCGACTTCGACCGAGGTGGACCCATCTGGGGATGCCACCTGGTGAAGGAGCAGGGAGAGCCCAGCTTGACTCCGATGAGATGGGCCCATATGGGGGCAACACCTGGTGGAGGAGAAGGGGCGGGGCCACTCCGACCGAGGTGGACCTCGCCTGGGTCGACACCTGGCGAAGTGGTAGAGGCCAGCTCGACTTTGGTTGAGGTGGACCCATCTGGGGATGCCACCTGGCAAAGGAGCAGGGAGAGCCCAACTTGACTCCGACGAGGTGGGCCCATCTAGGGGTGCCACCTGGTGGAGGAGCAGAGGCAGGGCCACTCCGGCCGAGGTGGACTTCGCTTGGGTCAATACCTGGCGAAGTGGCAGAGGCCAGTTCGACTTCGACCGAGGTGGACCCATCTGGGGGTGCCACCTGGAGAAGGAGCAGGGAGAGCCCGGCTCGACTCCAGCGAGGTGGGCCTATCTGGGGTGCCACCTGGCAAAGGAGCAGAGGCAGGGCCACTCCGACCGAGATGGACCCCACCTGGGTCGATACCTGGCGAAGTGACAGAGGTGCCAAGCTCGGCCCGAGGTCGGCTTGACTGCTAGCCAAGCCACCTGGCAGGAGAGCCCGAGATGATGCCGCGTGGCACTGCCCGGTGGCCATCTGGATCTGACGCATACTCCATGTCAGCAATATTGCCATATCACATAGTATGTTACTCTACATGAATTGTAAAATGTTTTTTAAAGCTTGTCATGCCTAGTATTTTCTCATCATCAAAAAGGGGAAGATTATTGACCCCTTGAATGATTTTAATGATTACAAAATATTGGAGCATGTATTTATGATTAACCTATTTAATTATTCACGAAGTTTTTGTAGGAAGCACTTATTCATAAATTATTTTATTTCCTACTTAGTTGAAGTTTATTTTTGTGCAATTGTATTAATTGATGAAGTGTATTGCATTGAAGATCTCAAAGTTGTAAAGTCCTAATTCTTATTCTTGTAATCTTGTAAAAAGAGCTATAAATTAGTAAAAATGAGTTTTATTAGGTTATATATCTTTTGTAATGTATTTTAAAGTTTTGGAAGACTTGTATTGGTTGGAGATTCAATTGGATAAAATTTTGAAGAAGTTCTGCTCGAGCCGACTCATGGATCAAAAGCCGACTCATGGATCAAGAGCTGACTCATGGACCAAGAGCCGACTACTGTTATAGCATGGCAAGGAGAGTTTCAGAAATCTAAGTAGACTCAAAGATATTGAGTCGACTTGTCTAGAGTTTGTATTTATCTTGATTAAGACTTCAAGCCGACTCGACCCAGAAGAGCCGATTCATTCAGAGTTCGATTTTCTATTGTCTGAGACTTCGAGTTGACTCAACCATCTCGAGCCGACTCGAGTGTCGGGTTCAGACTTGTAATGGCTAGTTCCAGAATTGAATTTTTGAATTCAAAAAAAGCTACAATGACTCTATTTCGACTCCCTAGGCCCTATAATGGCTATATCTATTTGAAAAATATAAAATGAAGGTTTTTATGATGGATTATGAAGATTCTTTGATTATTCATTGAAAATTAAAAGAGCATTCAAGTAAATTTCAAGTCTTTCACCAACCAACTTCAAGTGAGCATTCAAGAGGGTTGCCTAGTGATGATGCAACCCATAAGAGGGGGTGAATTAGGTTTTATAAAACTTTGAACTATTTAATGATGAACTAAAGCAAGTATGTACTAATTGTAAATCAAGTGCTTGTATTTTGCCAAAGTATTTATGTGCTTCAAAATAATATGTAGCGAAATTAACAAAGTAAATGCACAAAGAAAATAATCACACAAACACAAAGATATATAGTGGTTCGGTGCACTCCAAGGCACCTACATCCACTCCCCAAGATTTTCTTGGGAATTCCACGATAATCACCATGATTACAGTTGATTAGTTTTCCGGGCTCACTAATCAAAACCCAACTTGTTTTCCCGGGCTCACAAGTCAAAACTCCTTGTTGGTTTTCTAACTTAGGCAACCAACAACCTCCGAAGATTTTACGAGCTTACCAACAACCTACCTTGGTTTTGTAGGCTAACCAAGAACCTACCTTGGTTTTGCGGGCTAACCAAGAACCTAGTTAGTTTTATAACTTAGGCTTACCAACAACCTTGTTGGTTTTTACACAAGGCTCACCAATAAACCTCTTTGGTTTTCCAAGGCTCACCAAAAACCTTAAGTAAACAATGTAAGAACAATATGAAAAGAATACAAGAAAATCTTTCTTAAACAAAGTAAATATCTCTTTGAAGCCCTTTGAATGTTGATGAAGATCTTGTCTTCAAATTGTGAAGCCTTTGATTGCAGCTTGATGATGTAAACTTTGGATGCTCTCTTTGAAACTTGGAAGCTTGAAGGCTTGAACCACTCAACTCTTGAATCCTTGAAGGATATTCAATGATCTCACCAAAGGATTGCTTTTCCATTTAATTTTTGATGTTTAAATAGCTCTCCAAACAATAGATGATCATTTATGACCATTGGTGATGAAAATATGACCATTTAAAGCATGTTGGAATCAATTATGTACTTCTAATAAACCAGCAGTTACAGCAAGTTTGACACTTGACCTCCAAGTGTCGACACTTGGTTCCCAGGTGTTAGCACTTGGTTCTGCAAGTGTCAGCGCTTAGTTCTGCCAGTGCTGAAACTTGCTGAAACCTCTCCAAAATTGATTTTTAGCCTCTTCAAGTTCTTCCATATCAATTCCAAAGTTCATATACTTGATTTTCCATTAATTTAAGGACAATCTTCAACTAAAAATATGAGTTTCTTCATTCAACATAGATGAGTACTAAGATCTGATGAACATACTAAAACACGCAATTAGTACTCATATATAATTAAGTATTTTGTCAATAATCAAAATCAAGACCAGAGTCAACAATCTCCCTCTTTTTGATGATGACAAAACCTTTAAGTATATGAATAGGGTAAGCTTAAAAGATCAACAATAGTATAAACATGTAAGCTCAAAAATCAATAAGCATCAAGCTTCCCCTCAAAATATGATCCAAAAAATCTTCAAAATATTTTTCAAAATATGCAAAATTTTTAAATTTTCTCTCTTACTAATTCTTCCCTTAAGATTAAAATATTTTGCTTTCTTCTTTCCCTTTTGCATTTTCTTTCATTTCTCATATAATTTTTCATATTTATCATATTTTTCTCTTTTTCATGCTTAACATATTTCTTCCCCTTTTTGTCATCATGAAAAAGGATGAAAGGCAATACAAAATAGGAATGAAGTTGAAAAGAATAGCAAGAAGATCATCAAAATCAATACATGAAATCAATTAATCATAGTACCAATTAAATATGATACTAGTTGAACATGATACCAAAAAAAAAAAAGAGATGCACAAGCAAAAAATAATGCAATGTATATTAGCTCTAATATGAATATTATCCATTCACCTCACTTGTTCATGGGATAAGGCTACAGAGTTATCCCAACATATCATAAGAGACCCCAATGAATGGAAAGAGAGGATCTTTAAACCCTACTTAGCTCCTATGACCGGATGGCCATGATGACTAACCCAATCCGAAGTAGTTACTAGGAGCTCTTCTCTCATTTTCTAAAATACATTTTGATACCAATTGAATGTAACTTCCCTCAAAGGAATATATTTGAAAATAAGGAGGAGTATCAAAGAAAGTAAAGCATGATATTAAGAAAACATTTAAAGTATGATAACAAATCTTTAGATGCTCTCCCTAAATATTATTTTTCTTTAAAAATACGCGTTCATTGAGGAATAAAATATGAAAGTACAAGCATATCATAATTTCATACAATTTTAGATATAAACATAAATACAAAGTGTGAAAGCAAAGATTTGAAATTTCAAGATATACATCAAAAAATAAGAGATTGATTATTTAAAAACTTTTAGCATAATTTAAAATCTATTTAAAATGATTTGATATCCATACAAATACTAGAAGTAATTTAATCACAAGTTTAGCTACTAGAGCAAGGGTTTATCAATATGCATACCTTCTTCTTAAATGTAACCCTTAATTACCAGTTCTATAATTGATCCAAATCATTTCTAGCTTAAGCATAGATGCCAAAAAAATGAAAATACATAAATCATAATATTTCACTTGAAATAGTTTAAAAGTATATTAATCAAAAACAATTAAAAGTCTAATAATCACAAGTTTAATCATGAGAGCATGAAATCCATCAATATCAAAAAGGTTCATGATCACAACAAATGACTATTAGTTTAAACTCGATTCTAATTAATCAATTGAAATAATTTTCAAAGCAATATGCAACTTTTAAAAATATTTTCATAAAGTAATTTAAGATACATTAATCAAAATCAAGTGAAGGTCTTGTAATCATAAGTTTGATCATGATAACATGAAATTCATCAACATTAAAAATTTCATGATCATAGCCAATGACTATAAGTCTAAACTTGATTCTAATTAAATATTTAAAATAATTTTTCATGGTAATTGATACAACATTTATAATAAATATTCAACTACATTTTTAATTATGGAAGGAAATGTTTAGAATTTACCAATATGTAGAATCCTTCCTTTACCATTTAGTCCAAAATGTAGCTTGTTCACTCTTCATGTTGTCTTGTATAGCAATTTTTTGAAAACTTCCTTTCTTCATGTTGGGCTGTAAGACATTCCTGCAAAACTAAGTAGACAATTTTGGTACCCAAACTTTCTTAGATCCTTTCTGTTTAGTGATTATGATTTCTTTTGGAACCTAAACTTTTCTTATTTTACAAGGATATGCATTATGTCTAGATTTATAACAAGTTAAATTGGAAGAAGCAGGAATAAGGAAATTCTTTAAAATTTTTTTGCTTCTTTTCTTCAATCAAAGTATTTTTCTCATTCAAAAATTTATCACATAAAACTTTTAAATCAAGATTTTCTTTTTCTTTAGAATGATTATTCTTATCACTTTCTAAAACATCAATCTTTACATTTAAATCATGGTTTTCATTGGCAAGATTGGTGTTCTCAAGAGAAAAAGAATCTACATGTCCTTTTAATTTCTTGTACTCAATTTTTAGCAATTTGTATTCATGCACAAGATCATTGAATGCATCATGTAATTCATCAAAGGTAAAATCATATTTGTTTTCAGCACATACCTCTTCCTCATTTGTCATGAAGCAAAGATGGGCAACTTTTTGTTCTTCCTCCGAACTTGAATCTTCGCTATCGCTCCAAGTTGCCATCGTTTCCTTGAATTTTTTTTGGCCTTAAGGGCTATTATCTTCTTCTTTTCTTGATCAGCAACTACTTTCTTTTGCCATAAATTCAACTCATGGGTCATGAGTGAACCAATAAGCTCTTCCAAAGGTAAGGTTTCTAAATCTTTAGCTTCTTGGATCGCCGTCACCTTTGGATCCCATGATATTGGCAAAGATCTAAGAATTTTATTAACCAAATCAGAATTAGTATAGACTTTGCCAAGACTTTTCAATTCATTAATAATATTCATAAATCTTCCACACATATCAGATATAAATTCATAGTGCAGCAATTTAAATATTTCAAAAAAATGTACAAGCAAATTAATTTTAGTATTTTTTACTTGAATAGTATCATCATGAGTAATCTCAAGTGTGTCCCATATCTCCTTCACCGATGAGCATGTGGAGACCCTATTGAATTCACTAAAGTTTACTGCACAATAAAGCAAGTTCATTGCTTTAGCATTAATTTCAGATTGCTTAATATCATATTCATTCCAATCCTCTTCGAGCTTTTGAATGGAAATACCATTAACCAATACGGAAGGAATATAAGGACCATTAACTATAATTTTTCAAAGATAATAACTAATAGATTGAATATAGATGCACATGCGAGTTTTCCAAAAAATGTAATTAGTTCCATTAAAAAATATTGGTCTAACACTAATACCTACAAGGGTTGCCATGATCTTTTAACTCAAAACTGATGGATTCTTTGCAAAGCACCAAGTCTATATATCAATGATTTTGGGTTCCGGGCTCTGATACCACTTGTTGCCTAGTGATGATGCAACCCAAGAGGGGGGGTGAATTAGGTTTTATAAAACTTTGAACTATTTAATGATGAACTAAAGCAAGTATGTGCTAATTGCAAGTCAAGTACTTGTATTTTGCCAAAGTATTTGTGTGCTTCAAAATAATATGCAGCGGAATTAACAAAGTAAATGCACAAAGAAAACAATCACACAAATACAAAGATATATAGTGGTTCGGTGTACTCCAAGGCACCTACATCCACTTTCCAAGATTTTCTTGGAAATTTCACTATAATCACCAAGATTACAGTTGATTAGTTTTCCGGGCTCACTAATCAAAACTCAACTTATTTTTCTGGGCTCACAAGTCAAAACCCCTTGTTGGTTTTCTAACTTAGGCTAACCAACAACCTTCGATGATTTTACGGGCTTACCAATAACCTACCTTGGTTTTGCAGGCTAACCAAGAACCTACCTTGGATTTGCGGGCTAACCAAGAACCTAGTTGATTTTATAACTTAGGCTTACCAACAATCTTGTTGGTTTTCACACAAGGCTCGCCAACAAATCTCTTTGGTTTTCCAAGGCTTACCAAAAATCTTAAGTAAACAATGTAAGAACAATATGAAAAGAATACAAGAAAAGCTTTCTTAAACAAAGCAAATATCTCTTTAAAGCCCTTTGAATGTTGATGAAATCTTGTATTCAAGTTGTTGAAGCCTTTGATAGTAGCTTGATGATGTGAACTTTGCATGCTCTCTTTGAAACTTGGAAGCTTGAAGGCTTGAACCACTCAACTCTTGACTTCTTAAAAGATATTCAATGATCTCACCAAAGGATTGCTTCTCCATTTAATTTTTGATGTTTAAATAGCTCTCCAAACCATAGATGACCATTTATGACCATTGAGGATAAAAATATAGCCGTTTGAAGCAAGTTCGAATCAATTTTGCACTTCTAAAAAACCAACCATTATAGCAAGTGTTGAAACTTGACCTCCAGGTGTCGACACTTGGTTCTATAAGTATCAGCAGTTGGTTTTGCAAGTATCGATACTTGGTTGTGCTAGTGCTGAAACTTGTTGAAACCTCTCCAAAATTGATTTTTAACCTCTTCAAGTTCTTCCATATCAATTCCAAAGTCCATATACTTGATTTTTCTTTAATTTAAGAATAATCTTCAACTGAAAGCATGAGTTTCTTCATTCAACATAGATGAGTACTAAGATCTGATGAACATACTAAAACACACAATTAGTACTCATATATACTTAAGTATTTTGTCAATCATCAAAATCAAGATCAGAGTCAACAATCTCTTCCTTTTTGATGATTACAAAATCTTTAAGTATATGAATAGGGTAAGCTTAAAATATTAACAATAGTATAAACATGTAAGCTCAAAAATCAATAGGCATCAAGCTCCCCCTCAAAATATGATCCAAAAAATCTTCGAAACATTTTCCAAAATATGCAAAATTTTAAAATTTTCTCTCTCTTACTAATTCTTCCATTAAGATTAAAATATTTTGCTTTCTTCTTTCCCTTTTGCATTTTCTTTCATTTCTCATATAATTTTTCATATTTATCATATCTTTTTCTTTTTCATGCTTAACATATTTCTCCTCCTTTTTGTCATCATGAAAAAGGGTGGAAGGCAATACAAAATAAGAATGAAGTTGGAAAGAATAGCAAGTAGATCATCAAAATTAATCCATAAAATCAATTAATCATATACCAATTAAATATGATACTAGTTGAACATGATACCCAAAAAAAAAAAAGAGATGCACAAGCAAAAAATAATGCAATGTATATTAGCTTTAATATAAATGTTATCCATTCACCTCACTTGTTCATGGGATAAGGCCACAGTGGGATCCCAAAACTTCATAAGAGATCCCAGTGAATGGAAAGAGAGGGTCTTTAAACCCTACTTAGCTTCTATGACTGGATGGCCATGGTGACTAACCCAATCCGAAGCAATTACTAGGAGCTCTTCTCTCATTTTCTAAAATACATTTTGATACCAATTGAATGTAACTCCCCTCAAAGGAATAGATTTGAAAATAAGGAGGAGTATCAGAGCAAGTAAAGCATGATATCAAGAAAATATTTAAAGCATGATAACAAATCTTTGGATGCTCTCCCTAAATGTTATTTCCTCTTAAAAATATGCATTCATTGAGGAATAAAATATGAAAGCACAAGCATATCATAATTTCAGACAATTTCATATATGAACATAAATACAAAGTCTGAAAGCAAAGATTTAAAATTTCAAGTTATACATTATCTTCAAAAAATAAGAGATTGATCATTTAAAAACTTTTAGCATTATTTAAAATCTATTTGAAATGATTTGATATCCATACAAATGCAAGAAGTAATTTAATCACAAGTCTAGCTACTAAAGCAAGGGTTTATCAATATGCATGCATTCTTCTTAAATGTAATTCTTAATTACCAGTTCTATACTTGATCCAAATCATTTCTAGCTTAAGCATGGATGCCAAAAAAATGAAAACACATAAATCATAATATTTCACTTGAAATAGTTTAAAACTATATTAATCAAAATCAAGTAAAAGTCTAATAATCACAAGTTTAATCATGAGAGCATGAAATCCATCAACATCGAAATGGTTCATGATCACAACAAATGACTATTAGTTTAAACATGATTCTAATTAATTAATTGAAATAACTTTCAAAGTAATATGCAACTTTTAAAAATATTTTTTATGAAGTAATTTAAGATTCGTTAATCAAAATCAAGTGAATGTCTTATAATCATAAGTTTGATCATGATAACATGAAATTCATCAACATCAAAAAGTTCATGATCATAGCCAATGACTATAAGTCTAAACTTGATTCTAATTAAATATTTAAAATAATTTTTTAATGTAATTTGGTGCGGGCACCAGAATCAGAAAGAGACTCCAACCAATTCAAGCCCATTCCGAATCTTTATGGTTGGACTAGAGAGTCCGATAACCATTCTTTATTTTGAGTCCAAAAGAATCATGTAAGTCGAGTCCATGTTGGGTCCTGTAATCTTTCTTTTGAGTCCAAAATAATCATGTAAGTCGAGTCCATGTCGGGTCTAGTTTTAGTCCAATCCAAATGGGTCAACTAGCATCAAGCCTAAAGAAGACTCACAATGTATACCCCAAATCAAGACCAAAGCCAACTCAATTGGGGACCACATGCCACATCACTTGCGCCACCTCAACTTGGGACCACATGCCACGTCAAGAGGGGACCACATGCCACCTCACATGCCACCTCACCACAAGAGGGTGCCATCCCAAGTTCAAATTCAAGGAAGTTGGCCAAGGAGGATTTCAAGCAAGAAAATCAGCCCTCTCCCCTTATATTACTCCACTTGTTTGGAGATTTGAAATTTCAAAATTTGTGAGGCTTTATTTAAAGTCTTGGACGCCCCTTGTAAAGAGCTATTGATGAAGGAATACAAATTTTCAGAAATTTTCTATGTGTTTCTATGTGCCTATGTGGATCTTTGTGCCTAAGTGAACCTCTTCCTCTCCTCCATCATTTCTTCTCCCTAATCCTTCTCTTTTACTCTTCATCTTCCAAGCAATCCTCTTCCTTCAAGGCGAATTAAGGACATCCTCACAAGAAGAAGATCAACACCAACACAAGCTTCCACCATGGCGCCAAGGATCATTTCCAACAAACTCTCCTTTGAGTTCCATCAATCTTCTCATTTCTAATTAAGCTTCTAATCATCTTGGTTTCTTTGTTGCAGGGTTCTCTAGGTTCCAGATCCAGGAGGAAGGATTACTTGCTACAAACCAGAAAGTTAGATGGCCCATCTTATGTGGTATGATCTTTCATTTGAGAACCTTAAGAGCGAATCCCTTGTGCTTGAGATTTCAATGCTTGAACTCCTAGTCTTTTAAGATCGGGATCATTAAATAGGGCTAGCTTGACTTGTGTGTGAATTCTAATCTTGTCCTATTTCTTTAATATTTTGATAGTCCTCCTAGCTGGGTTTAAGTATAAGCATTTAGGGTTTCTTATTTAGATCTCCTTGATCTTATATGAATCACTCATATGCAAGTAAGAATTGCTAGTTGAATTTTGGTTAATCTCCTTTAGAGTCACATGATTGCATCCTCATCACCAATCTTGGTATCAGAGCATGGTAGAATAAGTTCCTGATTGCATAGCATTATGTCCTTGAAGTACTTGGATCGGGGGCGTTACCAAGCCGTCCGGTCTTAGGAGAAAGTAGGGTTTAAACACCCTCTCTTCCCATTCCACGGGGATCTCCTAAGGCGTGTCGGGGTGTCATTGTGATTGACCCATGAAAAAGAAAGCCAAAGGACTTCTTAGATTTCATTTGTGAATTTTGCATTGGGCATATTCTGTTTTTCTGCTTGCTATATTTTTTGTAGGCTGACTGTAATCCGCCTGCAACTCCAAAGGAAAGTATCACATTCCTCATTGGAGTATTTTTTTTCCTGTTCCATTTTAAGTTGCTTATCACCGTTTTAAATTTTAATCTGAGAAAAAAATTACAAAAACAATGAAAATTCTTGCAGTCCATCAGTGTTATTAGGGTTTCTGTTATGTTCTGTTCCTTTTCATTATCTTCATTTCAGAATCTGCCTAGAATAGTACAGATTTTATTTTGAATTTTTGTTTCATCTGGTATGTCATCTAGAAGTTAGGAGTTTTCTGTGATTTTTTTATATTTTTCTAACATTTTTCTCTGTACTTATCAACACCACTTTTAAACTGCAACACACTACTTCTGCACCTGAAATTTGAAATTTGCATGCATCTCATGACAAATCAAATTAAGGGCACGAAATTGACATAGGGTCAGGATTTCATCACCTGTCCCTAGCCCAAATATCACCAAATTGCATATCGACCCAATCCCTAACTAAAATTGATTAGACATTAATTGCCCTAGTGGGTTAGGAACATCAATTTGGTCGAGCCCGGGTTATTGTCAACTCATTGTGTCAACTAGTCTTGTGTGTGCCCTATTACTTGGTGTTTAGAATTGGGACTAAGGGCTTGGGTGCTGATCCGTCTATCGGGCCAATTCCACCGGGCCTAGGTAGGCCAGAGACAGGATCTCACACTCCTCTTGTTCTAAAACTTGGCCAAGTATAGAGTTACTACAATCTAGCTTGCCACCTTGATTAGGCAACTAGCTTGGAACTCTAGGTCCAGTTCAATTCAATTGGGAAAGCTTGTGCAACCCATTTCTTCATCTATTATTGAAAGCTGGTGTCAAGGATAGAGGTTAAGTGGCTCAAGCCTAAGCGGTTCTTGTGGTTTTTAATTAGGACCCAGTGAAAGCTGGGGGAACCTCCCACAGACCCACCTCCTGACTGGCCAGTGGAAGAGAGTAGCTGTTGATTTGATTGTATCTAGTCAACTCAGTTTATTTGGGCTAACCAGTTTAGAAAACTCATAGTTCGGGTCTGAGTCTAATTATTTGCATGACAACTAGGTCAGGCACACCTTACCACCCTTCACAAGCCCAACCTAGTTCATCCATGGATACTAGTATGGAAAGCCTTATGAGAACTATGATCGAGAAGATGGACCGTTTGGATGCTAAATTTGGTCAGTTCGAGGAAAGGGTAGGAATCCTAGAAGAAGCTAGGTTGACCCCAACTGAACCACCTTCACCCATATTACCTTCAGTTCATCCTAGAGCCCAACGACAGGAACACACACCTGACCCAATTCAAAGAAGACCGCATCAGGATTATGTTGATCATACTCCAGAGCCACCTCCTAGAAGGCCTCACTATGATACTTTTGATCAGGATGATCGGGCCCTAAGGAACATCCGTCTAGATGCACCAACCTTTGAGGGAAGCTTAGATCCTAAGGTGTACACAGACTGGGAGGCTGACATGGACCAGTATTTTGACTGGTATGATATGTCTGAAGAGAGAAGATTTAAGTTTGTCAAAATCAGACTAGTTCATCAGGCTCGGTTATATTGGGGAAACGTGGAATGCATATCAAGGCAAAGGGGAGATTTACCTATAGCAACATGGAGAGATATGAAGAGGAAACTTAGAGAGAAATATCTGCCTATGTCTTATCAGCAAAGGTTATTAGATCAGTGGCAACGATTGACACAGGGTAACAAGATCGTTTCTGAATACGTTGCTAAATTTGATGAGTTTGTGATGCGATGCAACGTAGTCGAGTCTGAAGCAGCCACTTTATCAAGGTTTAGATCAGGGTTGAATGATGATATAAAAGGGGAACTGTTTTTAAGGAAAGTCCATGATTTAGATCAGGCATACCAAGTTGCCACGGACTATGAGAGGTTTCAAAGGAGAGCTACATTTAGACGACCTAAACCTATTAGGTTTAACCCTCCTGTTAGCAGGCCTAGTTCAGTCCCTGGTACAACCAATAGACCAAGATCCAGCTCGAATCCAACCCCTAGGCACAACCCTGCCATTCCCCCAATTCCTAGAGAAGACAAAGGAAAGAGCCCTGAAGTTCGAGGTGAGAGGGAGCGAGTCTGCTATAAGTATCGTAAACCAGGTCATTTCGTGAGCCAATGTCCCTCTAGAGCTTTACATATAGGGGAGGCAGAAGAAGGTGAATCAGAACCCCTGGAGAATGATGAAGAGGAGGTTTATGAAGCAGGGGATTGCTTGGCTGATGAGTATGAAGGAGATGAAGAGAACATAGACTCATCAGATTTGCTAGGAGTTGTGAGACGTATCATGACACAGACCAAGGAGCAAGAAGACTGGCGTAGAACTAGCATCCTACACACATTTGTTAAGATAGGAGAAAAGGTCTGTAAGATCGTCATCGATAGTGGAAGCTGTGTCAACGCCATTTCCACTAACGCAGCCAAAAGTCTAGGATTACCCGTTGTACCACATCCCAATCCATATAAGGTGTCCTGGATCGATTCCACTTCTATACCAATCAAGTCAAGATGTCAGGTTCAAGTCCAGCTTCAATCCTATCAGGAAAAGATCTGGTGTGATGTGCTTTCTATGGGGGTAAGTAGCATCATCTTAGGCAGGCCATGGCTGTTTGATCATGATGTGACCATCTTTGGTCGATCAAACTCCTGTGCTTTCAATTTCAATGGCAAGAAAATTGTCATTCATCCAACCCAGCCTAAGGATAATGTTAAGAGAGGAGCTAGCAGCTTGAAAGATAAGAAGACTGGATTAAATTTAATAGGTGCAAAAGAATTAGAGCAAGATATCATGGAAGGAGCACCTATTTGGGTAGTAGCTGCTAAGGAAATTAAGGACCACAGCCCTGTAGAACACCCTCAAGAGGTGGTCCAATTATTGAAAGAATTTGAGGATGTGTTTCCAGAAGATCTCCCCGATAACCTCCCACCTTTAAGAGACATACAACACGCAATAGATTTAATACCTGGAGCGACTTTACCTAATTTGCCTCACTATAGGATGAACCCAACTGAACACCAGGAACTGCAAAGGCAAGTGGGTGAACTTCTTAGGAAGGGGTTTATTAAGGAAAGCTTAAGTCCATGTGCAGTCCCTGCTCTGCTGACCCCTAAAAAAGATTGCACCTGGAGGATGTGTATAGATAGCCGTGCCATTAATAAGATCACTGTAAAGTATAGATTCCCAATTCCAAGATTAGACGACATGTTAGATATGATAGCTGGATCGACAATTTTTTCCAAGATAGACCTAAAAAGTGTCTATCACCAGGTTAGGGTTAGGCCTGGAGACGAATGGAAGACCGCTTTTAAGACTAAAGATGGATTATATGAGTGGTTAGTCATGCCGTTCGGTCTGTCCAATGCACCCAGCACTTTTATGAGAATAATGAATCAGGTGTTAAAGGTTTTTATCGGAAGATTTGTAGTGGTCTATTTTGATGATATACTTATATATAGCAAAACAAAGGCAGACCACTTAACCCACCTGAAGCAAGTTTGTCAAGTCCTGAGAAAAGATAGTCTCTATGCCAATATCAAGAAGTGTGATTTCCTGACAAATAGAGTTATCTTTCTAGGATTCGTAGTCACATCTAAAGGGGTGTCCGCTGATCCTGAGAAAATTAAATCCATAGTAGAGTGGCCTACGCCTAAGACTATCCATGACGTCCGTAGTTTCCATGGGTTATCCACCTTCTATAGAAGGTTTATTAAAGGATTCAGTACGATAGTGGCACCAATCATTGATTGTATTAGGAAGGGAAATTTCGAGTGGACTAAAGCAGCAGGTAAGGCCTTCCTAACAATTAAGGAGAAAATGATACAAGCACCTGTCTTAAGGTTACCCGATTTTACCAAGGTGTTTGAGGTTGCTTGTGATGCTTCTGGGGTCGGAATTGGAGGTGTCTTGAGTCAAGAGAATCACCCAGTAGCATACTTCAGTGAAAAGTTAAATGAAGCGAGACAAAGGTATTCCACGTATGATAAGGAACTGTATGTTCTAGTTCAAGCTCTACGATATTGGAGGCATTATCTTCTACCCCACGAGTTTGTCATGTTCTCTGATCACGAAGCTCTTAGGTTCCTTAGTTCTCAAAAGAAATTAAACCCTAGGCACGGGAAATGGGTAGAATTCATACAAGCTTACACGTTCGTTTTGAAACATCGTGCCGGTACTGAAAATAGGGTTGCTGATGCGTTGAGCCACCGTTCTATGTTGTTAACCTCTGTGAGCACAGAAGTAGTAGGGTTCGATAGATTGAAAGATGAATATCCCACATGTCCTGATTTTGGTCACATCTATCAATCCCTCTAACAAAGACCATCTAGTGAGCCTAGTGATTATACACTGTTAGATGGATACCTTTTCAAAGGAAATCAGTTGTGTATTTCCAAGACCTCTGTTAGGGAATTTCTGATCTGGGAGGTCCATGCTGGAGGTTTAGCAGGACATTTTGGCAGGAACAAAACCATCCTAGCAATGGAAGAACATTTTTTTTGGCCTGGTCTTAAAAAGAACATTGCCCAGATCGTAGCTCAGTGTCGGACCTGTGCTGTTGCAAAATAGCAAAGACAGAACACCGGTCTGTACATGCCCTTACCTGTCCCCGATGGTCCATGGCAAGATATCAGTATGGATTTTGTGGTAGGTATACCTAAAACTTCTAGGAAACATGACTCTGTTTTTGTGGTTGTCGATCGTTTCTCCAAAATGGCGCACTTCATCCCGTGTTCTCAAACTTTAGACACTTCGAAAGTGGCCAACCTTTTCTTAGATCAGGTGGTTAAGCTTCATGGTTTACCCAAGACCATTGTGTCAGATAGAGATGTCAAGTTCACTAGCTACTTCTGGAAAACCCTCTGGCACATGATAGGTACTAAGCTGAAATTCTCTACGGCCTATCATCCTCAAACTGATGGCCAAACTGAAGTAGTAAACCGAAGCTTAGGAAATCTCTTAAGATGTTTAGTCGGTGACAACCTAGGAAACTGGGACTTACTACTTCCTCGCGCTAAATTTGCCTACAACAGTTTGATTAATCGGTCTATTGGAAAAAGTCCATTCGAAGTGGTCCATGGATACAGACCTAGGAAACCTTTAGACCTAATTCCATTACCAGTACATACACTGTTACAGCCGTGACAGTGACGTGGCCGGGCTCAGGTATCGCCGAATGCGAGCGAGCCACGTGTGAGTTTCCCTGCCAGGATCAGCGCCACGTCCTCAAAGCTAGGGTCGGCAAGACCGCACCGCCCGACGACTATCTGAAGCAAACAGCTCCCGCCGAGGTCGAGTTCGGCGCGGAGTTCCCCCACCGACTCATCTGCGCCCGGGCTCGGAGGAGTCCGCCCCGAGTGAGGTCGGCCGAGGTCGGCTGACCCTCCGCCTTGAGCCAGGTGGCCACCCGGGGATGGGTCCACCTCGGCCGAAGCCAGGCGATCTTCTGCCACCTCGCCAGGTGTCCACCCAGGAGGGGTCCACCTAGGCCGAGGTCGGCTGACCCTCCACCTTGCGCCAGGTGGCCACCCGGAGACGGGTCCACCTCGGCCGAAACCAAGCGATCTTCTGCCACCTCGCCAGGTGTCCACCCAGGAGGGGTCCACCTAGGCCGAGGTCGGCTGACCCTCCGCCTTGCGCCAGGTGGCCACCCGGAGACGGGTCCACCTCGACCGAAGCCAGGCGATCTTCTGCCACCTCGCCAGGTGTCCACCCAGGAGGGGTCCACCTAGGCCGAGGTCGGCTGACCCTCCGCCTTGCGCCAGGTGGCCACCCGGAGACGGGTCCACCTCGGCCGAAGCCAGGCGATCTTCTGCCACCTCGCCAGGTGTCCACCCAGGAGGGGTCCACCTAGGCCGAGGTCGGCTGACCCCCCGCCTTGCACCAGGTGGCCACCCGGAGACGGGTCCACCTCGGTCGAAGCCAGGCGACCTCCTGCCACCTCGCCAGGTGTCCACCCAGGAGGGGTCCACCTACGCCGAGGTCGGCCGATCCCTCGCCTCTCGCCAGTTGGCCCCCGGAGACAGGTCCAACTCAGCCGAGGTCAGACCGCTCGTACAGAGAGGCCCCCGGGGAAAGCGACAGGTCCCGAGGCCATCCCTCGGGCCGTACCGACCCCAGACGGCGTCCCGTACGGAGGGCGGCGGCACGCGGAACGTCACTTACATTGGCCCGACAGGTCCCGCAGTCGAGAGACCCGATCCTGACGGAACAGGCCCCGTAAACGGATGGCGCCCACGCTCGGGGAAAAGAGCACTCTCACGGAGCCCGAAGCCTGACGACTGGCCGCTCTGCCAGCGCCGCCCCCCCTCCTTTTCTCTTCTATCCTTGCCTTCTCCCTGCTGGGCCCGGTGGACGAGGTCGGAAAGCCGCCTGGCCTCCTTCACCAAAAAGGGAAAAGAAAGGAAGACAGGGGAGAGGAGTTTTCAAGGAGGAAAAGGACAGGCGCACGACGGAGGGAGATAAAGATGGAAGAATCTGGAGACTGCAAGGTAAGCCAACTAGCCTGGGGACAAGGAGGAAGCACCGGCACAAGGCCTCGCTCCGAAAAAGAAACCAGAGATCCCGAGAGGGGAATACTGGACGTGAGCTTGGCAAGCAGGCCCAGCCGAGATTCTGGTCCCCAGCGCGTTCCCTTCACCAGTCAACTCTCCAAATCTGGGGCCCTTTAGAGGGCCTGGGAGGGAGAGTCTGTTCCTTCTCGTCGTCTACTAACTTGACCATCGGAGCCCCCTCGCCGGAATCCCCGACCAGGGTCCTCTAACCCCTTCGTCGCAGGTTCTCCGCAGGAAGGGAGGCTCCCTCGCCAGGCGGTCAGGAAGGATCGGCTGATCCACGGCACGGGCGCGGCGACGAGAACGGCAACAGATTGGCGCGCCAGGTAGGGGAGCAGGACACTAACCCCCAGAGGGAACTAGCTTTTTGCAGGTGTCACGCTCTCCAGCAATGGTGGTCACTCGTGGTCGCGAGGCGTCCACCAGCCGTGTGGGAGAAGCCCACTCCCCTCCGGGGGGCCACACCCCTGAACGGGAGCTTCCGGCTCCCCCTCCTCTTCCGCAGCAGCCTACCCCGGCGGACGGATCCCTTGCGGCCATCGTTCAGCAGCTGCAGACCTTGACCTCAACGGTCCGACAGCTACAGCATCAGCAACGATCCCTGGCCACTCAGCCGCAGCCAGGGACTCCCGCGGCCTGAGCCGCAGGATAGCGTGGGAGCCTGCGCTCAATCCAGGGCAGTCCGTCCCATCCACAAGCCATCTCCAACCCCCGAGGGAGCCGCCAAGCTCCCCCGAAGAGAAACTATTCCGGTTCGAAGGATCACGAGAGTCGATCCCCGGCCGATGGGGCCGAAACGGCGCATCGCTGCAAGCGACGCCGGGGCCAGACCTCGCGCCGAGACCGATCGGCGCCCCCTTCACCTGCAGTCTCGGTGGAAGACTCCACCGACGAAGCCGTCAGGCGCCAGGCTGAGAGGCGCCTAGAAGAGCACGAGCGCAAGTTGGCGGAGTTCGCCCGACGATTCGCCGACCTGCAGAACTCGTCAGCTGACCCGGCGGGCTACGACTCCCGCCCCCCTTTCTCCGAAGAAATCCAGGCGGAACCGATCCCGAAACGGTTCCGCATGCCGCAGGTGGACCCCTACGACGGGACCACCGACCCCCTGGACCATTTGGAGAGTTATAAAGCTCTCATGAGGGTCCAGGGTGCCACCGACGCCCTTCTGTGCATCGCCTTCCCAGCAACCCTTCGGAAGGCCGCTCGAGTCTGGTTCGCCCGCCTCGAGCCCGGATCCATTTGCTCCTTCCAGCAGTTGGAAGGAAAGTTTGTGGCGCACTTCGACGCTTGTCGAAAGGTGCCAAGGGAGGTAGACAGCCTCTTCTCCATCCGCCAGCAGGACCAGGAGCTGCTCCGAGACTACATCACCCGGTTTAAGACCGCAGCCCTGGAGATCTACAGCTTGGACGAGCCCGTCGCTATGCTGGCTTTGAAGCGCGGGCTCAAGACGTCCCGCCTGACCTATTCCTTGGACAAGAAGCCACCCAGGACGTATTCCGAGCTCCTCCTCCGCGCCCACAAGTACATCCGGGCGGAGGAGGCTGACCGCACCCGTCGAGAGCTGGACGGGAAGATTCCGAAGAAGTCAGTTCCAAGGGACGCCCTGGGAGTTCGGAGGCCCGGGCCGTCCGCCGACCCTCGTCCGAATCCAAGGCCGAGGGCCGAGTCTACTTCCGAGCGGAGGTACACCCCTCTCCTTGCACCTCGAGCAAAAATCCTAATGGAAATCGAGGGCGAGCGCTACCTCCGTCGACCTCCACCTCAGAACCCGAGAGCCGCCCGAGACAAATCAAAGTACTGCCAGTTCCACCGCGAGCACGGACACGATATGGAGGAGTGCCGCCATTTGAGGCGGGAGATTGAGGAGCTGATCGGGAGGGGTTACCTCAGGAAGTTCGTCAAGAACGAGGCCCCCTCCGAGAAGCAGCCGCTCGCGGCCTTACCGCCTGTCCCTGCGATCGACAACCGGCCAACAGAGAAGCCCGTGGGCATGATCTCACGCGGGTCCGGCCGAGCAGAGAAGAGAGCCCGGGAAGTCCCGGAGAATGTAATCCCTCCCAAGGGAGGGGAGTCTAATGACAATGTAAACAATGATGCCGTGGTGGTCGAGATGACCATTGCGAAGCATCCTGTACATCGAATCATGGTGGATAGTGGAAGCTCGGCCGACGTACTTTTTTACGATGCTTTCTCTCGGATGAATTTGCCTCCCGACCAGCTAAAGCCAGTGCACATCCCACTGGTAGGTTTTACAGGGGACTCCGTGGGAGTCGAAGGGGAAATCACTCTCCCGGTCACCGTCGGATCCCCACATCGGCAGGCGACCATCATGGCAACATTCACTGTCGTCAAGCTCCCTTCGCCTTACAACGCCATTCTCGGGCGTCCCGGGCTCAACCAACTAGACGCCACCATCTCCACGAGGAGACTACTGGTGCAGTTCCCCACGCCCTTCGGGCTCGGGGAAATGAAGGGGATGATTCAGCTGGTCCCGTTCTGCCTACAGACAATCCCAGGCACCAGGAGCGCAGAGCTCGCCCACGATATCGAGGATCTCGACCTGAGAGAGAAGGAACCCAGGGGAGGGCCCGTAGAGCGCCTGCTACCCTTTCCCCTTGGTTCGGACCCCCTGAAGACGGTGCAAGTCGGGGCCCAGCTCCCCGAAGAGGAGCGAACCCGCCTGCTGGAGTTCCTCCGTGCCAACGCCGATGTGTTCGCCTGGTCGGCGGCCGACATGCCGGGTATCCCGCCCGAGATTATCATGCACAGCCTGAACGTGGACCCAGGTTGCCGCCCGGTCCGCCAGAAGAAGAGAAGCTTTGCCATGGAGAGGCAGAAGGCGATCAACGAGGAGGTAGAAAAGCTCCTCGCCGCCGGTTTCGTCCGAGAAGTCCAATACCCCAGCTGGTTAGCAAACGTGGTCATGGTAAAGAAGAGTAGTGGTAAGTGGAGGATCTGTGTGGACTACACCGACCTCAATCGAGCTTGCCCGAAGGACAGCTTCCCTCTGCCGAAGATCGACCAGCTGGTCGACACCACCTCGGGGCATCGTCTCCTGTCATTCATGGATGCTTTTTCCGGATACAACCAGATCCGGATGAATCCGGAGGACGAAGAGCGCACTGCCTTCATAACTGACCGCGGGACTTTCTGTTACAGGATGATGCCTTTCGGTCTCAAGAACGCGGGGGCGACATACCAACGTCTGGTCAATAAAGTCTTCAAAGACCAGATAGGCCGCAACATGCAGGTATACGTGGACGACATGCTAGTAATGAGCAAACTTGACTCGGATCACGTGGCCGACCTGACGGAGACGTTCGGCAACCTCCGGCGCCACCAGATGAAGCTGAACCCGGCGAAGTGCGCCTTCGGGGTCTCCGCCGGAAAGTTCCTAGGGTTCATGGTGACCAAAGAGGAATCGAGGCCAACCCAGAGAAGGTCCAGGCCATCCTGGACATGGAGCAGCCAGCCTCCAAGAAGCAAGTGCAGCAACTGACCGGCCGGGTTGCGGCCCTTGGCCGTTTTATTTCCAGGTCGGCGGATCGCTGCCGTCCCTTCTTCAAGGTGCTGAGGAAGATGAATGGTTTCGCCTGGACCGAGGAGTGCCAGCAGGCCTTCGAGGAGTTGAAGAAGACGCTCGCATCGCCACCTTTGCTGTCCAGGCCCGAGGAGGGGGAGGAGCTTACCCTCTACTTGGCCGTTACCCCGAAGGCCGTCAGCTCTGTCCTGGTCCGAACCGACGACCACGGGATCCAGCGGCCGGTGTACTATACCAGCAAACTCCTCCGGGACGCGGAGCTCAGGTATTCCCGGCCCGAGAAACTCGTTTTTGCGCTAATTGTGTCTGCCCAGCGTCTCAGGCCCTATTTCCAAGCGCACCCCATCGCCGTCTTGACGGATCAACCGCTGAAAGCGGTGCTCAGCCGACCTGATACCTCGGGGCGATTGGCCAAGTGGGCACTGAAACTCAGCGAGTTCGACATTACGTACCGACCGAGGTCGGCAATGAAGGCACAGGTGCTGGCCGATTTCTTGGTCGAGTGCGCAGGTTTGGGCAAGGAGCCCGAGGAGGACCCCCCGGCCCGGCCAATGGAGGTCGGCATCGACGAGCCCGGAGAGGATGCCTGGATCCTCCATGTAGACGGAGCCTCAAACTCCGGTGGGAGCGGAGCTGGGCTCATCCTTGCCAACGGCGACGGAGTCGTCGCCGAGTGCGCGCTCCGTTTCCAGTTCCCCGCGACAAATAACCAAGCGGAATACGAGGCACTTCTCGCCGGACTGAGAGTCTCCCGCGAGCTGGGCATGACCAACCTCAGAGCCTTCACTGACTCCCAGCTTGTGGCGGGGCAGGTGTCCGGGGAGTACGTCGCTCACGACCCCCAGATGGCGAAGTATTTGGAGCTCGTCAAGGCGGGCGCGTCCAAGTTCCGGCGCTTCAACATCTTCCATATCCCCCGCGGGGAGAACGCCCGCGCGGATGCCCTCTCTCGGCTGGTGACCCTGCCGGACACGATGCTGGGACGCGCTCATGTGGAGCGACTCGAAGTCCTAAGCCTCGAAGTACCGGCGGAGGTCCATCAGGTCAGCCAGGAGCTCGGCTGGATGGACAAGTACGCTGCGTACATCACCAGCGGCACCCTGCCGGAAGACCGAGACGCGGCTCGCCTCATCAGGAAGAAGGCCGTGTGGTTTGTCCTGATGGACGGGCAGCTGTATCGAAGGTCCTACTCTTATCCCCTCCTCAAGTGCATTGGATCCACAGAAGCCAAGCTTGTGCTCCAGGAGATTCACGAAGGCATCTGTGGGAACCACGTGGGGGGCAGGGCATTGGCGTACAAGGCCCTTCGTCAAGGATACTTCTGGGAGACGATGAAGGAGGACGCCGCCGACTTCGTGAAGAAATGCGACCGGTGCCAGCGTCACGCCACGGTACAGCGGCAACCCTCCAACCCGATCTCTCAGCTCTCAGCCCCCTGGCCGTTCGCCCAGTGGGGGATGGACCTCCTGGGCCCATTTCCGCCGGCGTCCGGCAAGCGGAAGTTCTTGATAGTGGCTATCGACTACTTCACAAAGTGGGTCGAGGCCGAACCCTTGGCAAGAATCACCGAGGCAAACGTCGCCAAGTTCTTCTGGAAGTCCATCGTCTGCCGCTTCGGCCTCCCCCACACCGTGGTCACCGACAACGGACGCCAGTTCGACTGTCGGGAGTTCGAAGATTTCTGCAACGACCTCGGCATCAAGCATCGCTTCACTTCGGTGGCGCACCCCCAGACCAACGGGGAAGCCGAGGTCACGAACAGGACCATTCTTCAGGGCCTCCGCACGCGGCTAGACCAAGCCAAGGGCAGGTGGGCCGACGAGCTTCCCAGCATTCTTTGGGCATACCACACCACCCCAAGGACGGCTACTGACGAAACTCCATTCAACCTCGTCTTCGGGGCCGAAGCAGTCATCCCGATCGAGCTCAGCATACCCACGCTGCGCGTGGAGCAATATGACGAGACAGAAAACCCGGCCAGGATGATGCTCAACCTAGACCTCCTCGAAGAAACGAGGGACAAGGCCCGAATCCGAATGGCGGCATACCGACAACGTGTAGCCAGATATTACAACTCCCGAGTACGGCTGAAGGTTTTTCGTCCCGGGGACTTGGTCCTCCGGCGCGCAGAAGCCTCCCAGCCACGGGAATGCGGCAAGCTTTCACCCAACTGGGAAGGCCCTTATCGGGTGGCGGAAGCCCTCCCTCACGGAGCATGTTACTTGGAAGAATTGGGAGGTGCCAGGTTCCCCCGGACATGGAACCCCTCGAACCTGAGAATGTACTACCAGTGATGTAGGGCTCCCAGTTTCTGTAACAAAGCTTCTCCACTTTAAACACTCTTCTCTAACTTCAACAAGAAGGCCTGCGGCATCGAGCTCAGTCCGGAAGATCCTGGGCTTCGGCCTGGAAGGTGGCACCGAACCTAGTTCGCCCACGCAAGCCCGGAGCACAGCTCAGCAAGCCGCGCAAGGTTTGAGAAAGCCTGCGGCATCGAGCTCAGTCCGGAAGATCCTGGGCTTCGGCCTGGAAGGTGGCACCGAACCTAGTTCGCCCACGCAAGCCCGGAGCACAGCTCAGCAAGCCGCGCAAGGTTTGAGAAAGCCTGCGGCATCGAGCTCAGTCCGGAAGATCCTGGGCTTCGGCCTGGAAGGTGGCACCGAACCTAGTTCGCCCACGCAAGCCCGGAGCACAGCTCAGCAAGCCGTGCAAGGTTTGAGAAAGCCTGCGGCATCGAGCTCAGTCCGGAAGATCCTGGGCTTCGGCCTGGAAGGTGGCGTCGAACCCAGTTCGCCCACGCAAGCCCGGAGCACAGCTCAGTAAGCCGCGCAAGGTTTGAGAAAGCCTGCGGCATCGAGCTCAGTCCGGAAGATCCTGGGCTTCGGCTTGGAAGGTGGCGTCGAACCCAGTTCGCCCATGCAAGCCCGGAGCACAGCTCAGCAAGCCGCGCAAGGTTTGAGAAAGCCTGCGGCATCGAGCTCAGTCCGGAAGATCCTGGGCTTCGGCCTGGAAGGTGGCACCGAACCTAGTTCACCCGCGCAAGCCCGGAGCACAGCTCAGCAAGCCGCGCAAGGTTTTGAGAAAGCCTGCGGCATCGAGCTCAGTCCGGAAGATCCCGGGTTTCGGCCCGGAAGATGGTGCAGAAACTATGTTGTCTGCGCAAGCATGAAGGCAGCCCAAAGTCGGACCTGCTCAGGGTTTGCCCTGCCGTGACATGACTCTACAGACCCCGTCCTTCGATTTAGTATAGAAGGGCCAGGCCTGCAGTTATCTCAGGTGTCCCAGACCGACATCTTAGAAACAAAAAAGAAAAGGCAAAATGATGAACGAGTTTTGGTAAAAGCTGTGTCTTCATTAAACGAAGTCTTTCAGTACAAACTGGGAGCCCCGACAGGCCGGGACTCCCCAAAAGAAGAAAAAGAAAGGAAAACAAAACTACAGAGCGACGATCATTGGGGCGCAGGGTCGGTGCCGTCCGCCGGAGGCGCGGGTGCCACTTCTTCGATTTCCACGACAACCGGCTTCTGGGGCTGTGCCGGGACCGCGGCGTCGCCGGTCGGAGGTGCTACAGGTGTCGCCTGAGATGTCGCCTGGGTCGCGCCGGGGACCCTGCTCTCGCTCCCCGGCTTCCTGCCGCCGACGACGACCCCACTTAAGTCCAGCTGGGGGTAGAAGGCCCCCACCTTCTCCCGGCACATCCGGAACCCCTTCAGGAAGGAGTCCACGGTGGCCTCCCGGACTTCCGACGTGAACTCGTCGGAGGCCCGGAACTTGGGGACAGCCTCCTGCGCTTCCCGCTTCGCCGCCTCCAGGAGCCCATTGATGTAGGAGCTCCGGTCCTTCGCCGCGGCCACCTCTCGCCGGGCCTCATCCAGTTGGCGCTCCAAAAACAGGGAATGGGCCTGCAGGCGGGCCTTCTCCGCCGCATCCTCCTCAGTCCGGCGCTGGTTGGAGGTCCGCTCCTCCGCCAAGGAGGCCTCCAATTCTTTGTTCCGCTCCTCGGAATGTGTCAGGTCGGACTGGAGGGCCTGCTTCTTAGCTCGCAGCTCAGCCCCCTTGTCCATCAGGTCCTTCACATCGGCCGCGAGTTTGCCAAGCTTTAGCTCCCGATCGGAGTCCCGCTTGGCGTTCCCTACGAGGTAATTCCTCAGTAGGAGGACGTCGTTCCCGATCTGCAGGGGCAAAAACAGCGCATGTCAGTATCAAGGCAGAAGGCCTCGGATTGGAAGTAAAGAAGAAGGGAAAGCTCAGACTTACCGTAAAAAGCTGGGGCAGGATGCCGAGCAGCGCGTCCGCATAGTCTCGGCCGCCCCGAGCTCGGCGGTCCCGGGCGGTGGAAGCATACTCCATCACCCTCTCCGCCAGTCCTCGGTCGAGGATGACCGAGTCTCGGTGCGAGATCTCCGGTGCTGGACCCTTCGGGCCGACCCCCGCGGCAGCTGCCCCCTCGGCCGGAGCCGCAACCGACGGGCCGACGGTCGCCACTGGCGGTGCCGTCGGGCTGGTGGCAGGAACGGGCCCGACGATGGGCAGAGCAGCAGGCGCCGGAGCTCTCTCTGCAACGCCGCCAGGCCGCGGGGCCGAAGTGCCAGGGGCGCCGCCCTGAGGAGGCCTGGGCGGGGAAACGGCAGCAGCTGGGCCGGGCGCGGTCGCCGCCACGACCTCCCGGCTCGTCTCTGTGCGAGCCCTCTTCGCTACGGGCTCTTCCACGTCGACGACCTCCCGCTGAGCCGCTCCCTCCAGGAGGTTCTCCAGAGAAAATTTCATCCCTGCAAAATGAAGAAAGCAGAAGGTCAGATAGTTCGATCTTAAAGAGAGAGCGGGGGGGGGGGCAGAAATTAATGCGGGGCCAAATCTCACCGGTCTCACGGATGGGACTGATGCCGCCTCAAAAAGATTCTGCTCAGAGAGCAGAACCTCGAGCGCCGGGACCACGTCACTCAGGAGCTGGGTGTATGACTCCTGGTCCGCAGACTCGACTCGGGAATTCCGGTTTGGCGACCGGTCCGGTTCGCTCCAGGCCCAGTCGACATCGTCAACCGAGGCAAAGAAAAACCGGCTCTTCCATCCCTTGACCGAGGAAGGGAGGTCGAACCGGAGACACCTAGGCCGGGGCGAAATGTACCACCAGCCGTCATCGGTGGAGCACTTCTTCAGGGTGAACAGGGCCCTGAAGAGAGAAAAACGGGCAACAAACCCGTGGAAATGGCAGAAGACGATGAAGGAGAAGATGACCCGGATGGCATTAGGAGCCAGCTGGGCCGGGACGAGCCGAAAATGGCTGAGGAAGGAAAGAAAGAAAGGGTGCAGAGGAAAACGAAGACCCCCGAGGAGGAAGTCTTCGTAGAAGGCAATGCGACCGGGGCCACTCATGGTGACACGCTCCCCGGACCGTGGAGCAAACAGACGGACAGATCCCGGGATGCCATAGGCATCCCGGAGCAGAGAAAGATCGCCTTCAGTCATGGTAGAAGCATGACCGGAGGGACCGGCGGGAAGAGGTGGCGGAGCCGGAAGAGAAATTAAGGTGGGGAGTGAACGGAGGGGCACGGCAGGTGCAACCGGAGGGGACCGGATCCCCCTGGGGATGCCAATAGTGACACCCCCGGGTTGCAAGCGCCGGCAGACCTCCTCTGGAATTACCTCCTCATCCGAGGAGGAAGAAGATGGAGTCCTCGGCCGGGATGGACCGGCCTGGTCCGGGTTAGAAGAGACATGGCGACGGCGCGCCATGGAGAAGGAAAGGACAAAGAAACTGAATAAGAAATGAGAAAGAAGGAGGGGGGCTAGAGAAGGAGAAGAAGACACTCACCCAAAAATGCACAGACGGGCGCGAGCAGCAGAAGTTGTTAGCCTGCAGCAAACCGCCCACGAAGCAAGGGAAAAGGCCTCGTTCTGGAAAGTCCCCTCCCTTTCAAACTCAGCCGGCAGCAGCCGTACCCATCATTCCGCCTCAGACCACTGGATGGTCGCCACGTGGGCACACGCCCGACACCGACGCCTCGTTAGCAGAGTAACGGCCTCTGCCCCGAGGCGACGCATTGATTACGGGCAAGTGGACGACGCGTGGCCACCCCCCATAGGTCTTCAGCCGCATCGAGCCACGACGAATGGAGATCGTGCCAATTATGATGCAAGATCTTCACCTCCCCACGTCATGTCTGCAATTAATCCCGACGTTCCGTTTTACGATGCCCCGACGGAACGACGGGCTGGGGGGCAACTGTTACAGCCGTGACAGTGACATGGCCGGGCTCAGGTATCGCCGAATGCGAGCGAGCCACGTGTGAGTTTCCCTGCCAAGATCAGCGCCACGTCCTCAAAGCTAGGGTCGGCAAGACCGCACCGCCCGACGACTATCTGAAGCAAACAGCTCCCGCCGAGGTCGAGTTCGGCGCGGAGTTCCCCCACCGACTCATCTGCGCCCGGGCTCGGAGGAGTCCGCCCCGAGTGAGGTCGGCCGAGGTCGGCTGACCCTCCGCCTTGCGCCAGGTGGCCACCCGAGGACGGGTCCACCTCGGCCGAAGCCAGGCGATCTTCTGCCACCTCGCCAGGTGTCCACCCAGGAGGGGTCCACCTAGGCCGAGGTCGGTTGACCCTCCACCTTGCGCCAGGTGGCCACCCGGAGACGGGTCCACCTCGGCCGAAGCCAGGAGATCTTCTGCCACCTCGCCAGGTGTCCACCCAGGAGGGGTCCACCTAGGCCGAGGTCGGCTGACCCTCCGCCTTGCGCCAGGTGGCCACCCGGAGATGGGTCCACCTCGGCCGAAGCCAGGCGATCTTCTGCCACCTCGCCAGGTGTCCACCCAGGAGGGGTCCACCTAGGCCGAGGTCGGCTGACCCTCCGCCTTGCGCCAGGTGGCCACCCGGAGACGGGTCCACCTCGACCGAAGCCAGGCGATCTTCTGCCACCTCGCCAGGTGTCCACCCAGGAGGGGTCCACCTAGGCCGAGGTCGGCTGACCCCCCGCCTTGCGCCAGGTGGCCACCCGGAGACGGGTCCACCTCGGCCGAAGCCAGGCGACCTCCTGCCACCTCGCCAGGTGTCCACCCAGGAGGGGTCCACCTACGCCGAGGTCGGCCGATCCCTCGCCTCTCGCTAGTTGGCCCTCGGAGACAGGTCCAACTCAGCCGAGGTCAGACCGCTCGTACGGAGAGGCCCCCGGGGAAAGCGACAGGTCCCGAGGCCATCCCTCGGGCCGTACCGACCCCAGACGGCGTCCCGTACGGAGGGCGGCGGCATGCGGAACGTCACTTACATTGGCCCGACAGGTCCCGCAGTCGAGAGACCCGATCCTGACGGAACAGGCCCCGTAAATGGATGGTGCCCACGCTCGGGGAAAAGAGCACTCTCACGGAGCCCGAAGCCTGACGACTGGCCGCTCTGCCAGCGCCGCCCCCCCTCCTTTTCTCTTCTGTCCTTGCCTTCTCCCTACTGGGCCCGGTGGACGAGGTCGGAAAGCCGCCTGGCCTCCTTCACCAAAAAGGGAAAAGAAAGGAAGACAGGGGAGAGGAGTTTTCAAGGAGGAAAAGGACAGGCGCACGACGGAGGGAGATAAAGATGGAAGAATCTGGAGACTGCAAGGTAAGCCAACTAGCCTGGGGACAAGGAGGAAGCACCGGCACAAGGCCTCGCTCCGAAAAAGAAACCAGAGATCCCGAGAGGGGAATACTGGACGTGAGCTCGGCAAGCAGGCCCAGCCGAGATTCTGGTCCCCAGCGCGTTCCCTTCTCCAGTCAACTCTCCAAATCTGGGGCCCTTTAGAGGGCCTGGGAGGGAGAGTCTGTTCCTTCTCGTCGTCTACTAACTTGACCATCGGAGCCCCCTCGCCGGAATCCCCGGCCAGGGTCCTCTAACCCCTTTGTCGCAGGTTCTCCGCAGGAAGGGAGGCTCCCTCGCCAGGCGGTCAGGAAGGATCGGCTGATCCACGGCACGGGCACGGCGACGAGAACGGCAACATACACGAATATCTGAGTTTGCTGAGTCATATGCACAGCATGTTAAGGGTTTGCACAAGGAGATTAGTCAGAAGATTCAAACAAGCAATGAACTCTATAGGCATATGGCTAATTCACATAAACGGTTAAAGGAATTTAATGAAGGAGACTCTGTAATGATTAGGCTTAAACCAGAAAGGTTTCCTCCGGGAACTATGAAGAAACTCCATGCCCGGGGAGCCGGACCCTTCAAAATAATAAAGAAAATTGGACCTAATGCTTATGTAGTAGACTTACCACCTAGTTATGGCATTAGTTCTACATTTAATGTTTCCGATCTGAAAGAATACAAGGAACCTGCATTGATACCGGATGAACCTTTTGGTCCTAACACTTCTCTTGAGAGTGAAATGCCAATTGAGTGTCCACCACCAAATATTCCTGAGCAAAAGGAAAGAATTGAAAGGATCTTGAATGACCAGATCATCACTACTAGAAATAAGGGCTACCAATGCTATCTGGTTCGATGGCAAGGACGTCATGAATCTGAAGATTCCTGGATCACCAAAGAGGACCTACAACAAATCGACCCGGATATATTAGAAACTTATCACTCGACAGAGTCGAGTTCCTCCCACCTGGGGAGAATTGGTGCGGGCACCAGAATCAGAAAGAGACTCCAACCAATTCAAGCCCATTCCGAATCTTTATGGTCGGACTAGAGAGTCCGGTAACCTTTCTTTATTTTGAGTCCAAAAGAATCATGTATGTCGAGTCCATGTTGGGTCCTGTAATCTTTCTTTTGAGTCTAAAATAATCATGTAAGTCGAGTCCATGTCGGGTCTAGTCTTAGTCCAATCCAAATGGGTCAACTAGCATCAAGCCTAAAGAAGACTCACAATGTATACCCCAAATCAAGACTAAAGCCAACTCAATTGGAGACCACATGCCACATCACTTGCACCACCTCAACTTGGGACCACATGCCACATCAAGAGGGGACCACATGCCACCTCACATGCCACCTCACCACAAGAGGGTGCCATCCCAAGTTCAAATTCAAGGAAGTTGGCCAAGGAGGATTTCAAGCAAGAAAATCAGCCCTCTCCCCTTATATTACTCCACTTGTTTGGGGATTTGAAATTTCAAAATTTGTGAGGCTTTATTTAAAGTCTTGGACGCCCCTTGTAAAGAGCTATTGATGAAGGAATACAAATTTTCAGAAATTTTCTATGTGTTTCTATGTGCCTATGTGGATCTTTGTGCCTAAGTGAACCTCTTCCTCTCCTCCATCATTTCTTCTCCCTAATCCTTCTCTTTTACTCTTCATCTTCCAAGCAATCCTCTTCCTTCAAGGCGAATTAAGGACATCCTCACAAGAAGAAGATCAACACCAACACAAGCTTCCACCATGGCGCCAAGGATCATTTCCAACAAACTCTCCTTTGAGTTCCATCAATCTTCTCATTTCTAATTAAGCTTCTAATCATCTTGGTTTCTTTGTTGCAGGGTTCTCTAGGTTCCAGATCCAGGAGGAAGGATTACTTGCTACAAACCAGAAAGTTAGATGGCCCATCTTATATGGTATGATCTTTCATTTGAGAACCTTAAGAGCGAATCCCTTGTGCTTGAGATTTCAATGCTTGAACTCCTAGTCTTTTAAGATCGGGATCATTAAATAGGGCTAGCTTGACTTGTGTGCGAATTCTAATCTTGTCCTATTTCTTTAATATTTTGATAGTCCTCCTAGCTGTGTTTAAGTATAAGCATTTAGGGTTTCTTATTTAGATCTCCTTGATCTTATATGAATCACTCATATGAAAGTAAGAATTGCTAGTTAAATTTTGGTTAATCTCCTTTAGAGTCACATGATTGCATCCTCATCACCAATCTTGGTATCAGAGCATGGTAGAATAAGTTCCTGATTGCATAGCATTAAGTCCTTGAAGTACTTGGATCGGGCGCGTTACCAGGCCGTCCGGTCTTAGGAGAAAGTAGGGTTTAAACACCCTCTCTTCCCATTCCACGGGGATCTCCAAAGGCGTGTCGGGGTGTCATTGTGATTGACCCATGAAAAAGAAAGCCAAAGGACTTCTTAGATTTCATTTGTGAATTTTGCATTGGGCACGTTCTGTTTTTCTGCTTGCTGTATTTTTTGTAGGCTGACTGTAATCCGCCTGCAACTCCAAAGGAAAGTATCACATTCCTCATTGGAGTATTTTTTTTCCTGTTCCATTTTAAGTTTCTTATCACCGTTTTAAATTTTAATCTAAGAAAAAAATTACAAAAACAATGAAAATTCTTGCAGTCCATCAGTGTTATTAGGGTTTCTGTTCTGTTCTGTTCCTTTTCATTATCTTCATTTCAGAATCTTCCTAGAATAGTACAGATTTTATTTTGAATTTTTGTTTCATCTGGTATGTCATCTAGAAGTTAGGAGTTTTCTGTGATTTTCTTAGATTTTTCTGACATTTTTCTCTGTACTTATCAACACCACTTTTAAACTGCAACACACTACTTCTGCACCTGAAATTTGAAATTTGAATGCATCTCATGACAAATCAAATTAAGGGCACGAAATTGACATAGGGTCAGGATTTCATCACCTGTCCCTAGCCCAAATATCACCAAATTGCATATCGACCCAATCCCTAACTAAAATTGATTAGACATTAATTGCCCTAGTGGGTTAGGAACATCAATTTGGTCGAGCCCGGGTTATTGTCAACTCATTGTGTCAACTAGTCTTGTGTGTGCCCTATTACTTGGTGTCTAGAATTGGGACTAAGGGCTTGGGTGCTAATCCATCTATCGGGCCAATTCCACTGGGCCTAGGTAGGCCAGAGACAGGATCTCACACTCCCCTTGTTCTAAAACTTGGCCAAGTATAGAGTTACTAAAATCTAGCTTGCCACCTTGATTAGGCAACTAGCTTGGAACTCTAGGTCCAGTTCAATTCAATTGGGAAAGCTTGTGCAACCCATTTCTTCATCTATTATTGAAAGCTGGTGTCAAGGATAGAGGTTAAGTGTCTCAAGCCTAAGCGGTTCTTGTGGTTTTTAATTAGGACCCAGTGAAAGCTGGGGGAACCTCCCACAGACCCACCTCTTGACTGGCCAGTGGAAGTGAGTAGCTGTTGATTTGATTGTATCTAGTCAACTCAGTTTATTTGGACTAACCGGTTTAGAAAACTCGTAGTTCGGGTCTGAGTCTAATTGTTTGCATGACAACTAGGTCAGGCACACCTTACCACCCTTCACAAGCCCAACCTAGTTCATCCATGGATACTAGTATGGAAAGCCTTATGAGAACTATGATCGAGAAGATGGACCGTTTGGATGCTAAATTTGGTCAGTTCGAGGAAAGGGTAGGAATCCTAGAAGAAGCTAGGTTGACCCCAACTGAACCACCTTCACCCATATTACCTTCAGTTCATCCTAGAGCCCAACGACAGGAACACACACCTGACCCAATTCAAAGAAGACCACATCAGGATTATGTTGATCATACTCCAGAGCCACCTCCTAGAAGGCCTCACTATGATACTTTTGATCAGGATGATCGGGCCCTAAGGAACATCCGTCTAGATGCACCAACCTTTGAGGGAAGCTTAGATCCTAAGGTGTACACAGACTGGGAGGCTGACATGGACCAGTATTTTGACTTGTATGATATGTCTGAAGAGAGAAGATTTAAGTTTGCCAAAATCAGACTAGTTCGTCAGGCTCGGTTATATTGGGGAAACGTGGAACGCATATCAAGGCAAAGGGGAGATTTACCTATAGCAACATGGAGAGATATGAAGAGGAAACTTAGAGAGAAATATCTGCCTATGTCTTATCAGCAAAGGTTATTAGATCAGTGGCAACGATTGACACAGGGTAACAAGACCGTTTCTGAATACGTTGCTAAATTTGATGAGTTTGTGATGCGATGCAACGTAGTCGAGTCTGAAGCAGCCACTTTATCAAGGTTTAGATCAGGGTTGAATGATGATATAAAAGGGGAACTGTTTTTAAGGAAAGTCCATGATTTAGATCAGGCATACCAAGTTGCCACGGACTATGAGAGGTTTCAAAGGAGAGCTACATTTAGATGACCTGAACCTATTAGGTTTAACCCTCCTGTTAGCAGGCCTAGTTCAGTCCCTGGTACAACCAATAGACCAAGATCCAGCTCGAATCCATGGTGCGGGCACCAGACTCAGAAGAAGACTTCAGAGCTCCATTTGGATCTCTGATTGACATTGCCCGAGAAATTAGGGTTTGTAATAAAGGTTGACCTGGTCAACCAGTTTATTTATTTTATTTATTTCTTGAGTCACCATTTAAATTTTGTTGAGTCATGTTGACTCGGTGCAAGTCCCAATGTGGTTTCAATTTGGTCCAAAATGGTGCCACATTTCTCTTCCAATCAACTCAAGGTTCAAGCAAGTGGAGGCCACACTCCAAGCCACACACCCAGCCACACTCCGAGCACACGCCAGAGTCCAGGAGGCGCCATAGAGGCATCCCAGTGTCATGGTCCCCACATCCAAAGAAGAAAAAATCAAATTGGAGGCTAAATTAAAGGAGGCGCCCACACCTGCCTAATTTACCTAAGCAAAGAAGGAAGAAAACTTCTCTTGGAGAAGAAATCAAAGAAGGACATCCAACCTACTCCTAATTGAAGTTCAAATCAAAATCAAAGAGCTTAACTTGGAGTGGAAGAAAAGAAGAAATACCATAAGAAGAAGAGGACTCCAAATCCAAATCCAACTCCAAAGGAGGTGCCATAAAAGTTCCAAAAAAATTCCTTTATGGCCGTCCCAATTTTTTTTGAAGTCTTGGTCGACCAAGAGAGAAGATTTTCTACCTAATCTAGAGGTTGGAGGAGTTTAGTCCCACATGGGAATTTGTACAAGCTTGGAGAAAATTTTAGGTCTATATAATAGACCTCTCTTTGTAACTTTGAAAAATCAATGAAGAAAAATTATTTTTGCTATTCTCTTGTGTTGAGTGACCTAGGTTTCTCTTCTTCCGCACTATTCTAAGTGTTGAGCTCCGTGAGGGGGTAATCCGGGTTCCATTGGAGCCTTGAGGAGGTGAGAGATCTCCATCTTTATCCAAAACCCTAGGTTAGCCACTTGAAATCCCAAAACCCTAGCCACCCTTCATTATTTTCAATCCATCAAACCCTAGATCCATCCATCTCCCACGGCCTCTCTCTCTCTACAAGTCCAGGCCATCCACCTTCATCCAGATCCAGTCCGGCTACTTCAGATCCAGAGCAAGTTCCAAGGAAAATCACATCAGCTTCCAGGAGAATCCAGTTTTCAGCAATTTCAATCTTCAAGTTCATCAACCTGGTAAATTCTTCCCTTGACTCTCTGATTCCATCAATTGTTTTTCTTCTCTTCCAGATCTTGAGTTCAGGAGAAGCCAACCCGCCAAAGGACCAGTACTGGAGGATCCATTGCGAAGAAATCTGAATCCGAGGATTCAACAATCTGCTCGGGAGAGTTCTTCCACCAAAATCTGTGAAGATCATTGTCTGGTTAGGTAAACCATCTCTTCTCTTTATTTCTGTTCTTTTGAAAGTTCGAAGCGAAACCCTAGGTCTGGGAGTTTCTCAACCCCCAGCGATCCGTTGCTTCTGAACTACTCTGATACTTTAGTTTCCTTAAAATTGTGCTTTCAATTATCATATTAGTATCTTTCAATGTTAGGTTAACTTTTCTTTGATTTGAAGCCAACTTCTACAAACATATAAAAACAACAAAAAAAAAATTAGTTAATCTTAATTTACTTCTGCATCGCGTCCCTTCATTTGTTCTGCATCATTTTTGGTATCAGAGCTTTCGTTCTGCATCATTTTTGGTATCAGAGCCCAGTCTAGGGTTTCTGATTTGCTTGCTTGCTTGTTTTGATTGTTCTCTTTTTATTTTGTCTGCTCGAAGTAGACTCCCCAGGACGTCCGGTCCTAGGAACTAAGCGAGGCGCAAGCCTCCTCCTCCCATTCCACGGGGTGTTCCTAGGGCGTGTAGGGGATCCATTGGGTTATAACTTCGTAGCAGGGATTATAAATGGGGAAGACAATCTAGTTGTAGCCCGTAATTGCCCTGTTGTCTGAATTATTTCTCCCTGCATAACACTCGGAATCGCATGATTTTTGTTTAGTTGAAACCAGTATAATTGAACCTATTTTCCATAATTTTTCTGTGATTTATTGGATTCGGTAAAAATTCTGAGAATTAAAATACAGCAACTCTGTTTTTTGTGTTCTGCAATTCAATTCTTTTTGGAGTGATCATCTCATAATTTACTTAAGGGCAATTGAGCATCTAAGATAAGGGGAGGAGTTGATTACCTCTCCTTAGCCCAAAACCACCATCCAATCATTCGAACCTAGACCTAATTTAAAATCAGTTAGACCTAATTTGCCCTAGTGGGCTAGGGACACCAATTGGTCGGGTCTAGGCTAGTGTTGAGTCAGTTTGCCGAGTTGTTCTGTGTGTGCTTAGCACTCAGTGTCTAGAATGGTGGTTCAGGGATCCATTCCCGAAGGGCTTGTGTGCTGGTCCGCCTACCTGGCCAATCACTGATTGGTGTCTAGGATTGGCAATCAGGGACCTAACACTCCCCTTACACCTGCCTGGCTGAGTCCTGAGTTACTACAGGCTAGCTTGCCACTCTGATTGGGCATCTAGTTTGGGCTCTAGGTCTAGTTAGCCCGTAGTCGTTTAGTTGAGTCTCATTTTGTGTGTTTGCTTGCATCATGTCTACCCGGAATAGAGTGCCCTACCAACCTGGTCAAACCCAACCTGATTTAGAGGCCATGGTTAGAGCTCTTACTGAGAGCATGAACAAGTTAAGCCAGGATTTGACTGCTACTGTTACCCAGTGTAAAGAACAAGTCCATGAGAATTTTACCCAGCTTAGGGATCAAGTCCAAGTCCTTGAGAAACGTAGACATCAAAATTGGATCCCTGATCCAAAATTTAATAGGCCCCAACCTCATCCATACCAGGAACCTAGGAGGACCTTATACCGTGATCCCGAGCATTACCTTAGGAAGCCTAACCATGATATCTATAGTGTGGATCGTGTCTATGAGAGGTCCTTACAATATTCTAGACCAGTCACTCAACAACCCAAGTCTTCTAGATCAAACCGTTTAGATCCACACCCATGCCCAAGTAAGGTCTCTACTAGCTTGAAACCCAGTGTGACCCAGGTTCCTATATCTCAAGAATGTTTGTTTTGTGGAGAAAGAGGCCATAAATCTAGTCAGTGCCCATGCATAGGACTGGCTTGTGCACAGCTAAGTGGTAAGAATCCTAAGGATGACATTAATGAGGGAGAACCCAAGCCTACCAATGAGGAAGAACGGTTAGGTATGACAAGCCTAGAATCAGTTGACCCGATTACCATTGACCCGAAACCCATTGAAGATGGCATCGAGGAAGTATATGATGCTGGCTTGAGTCTAGTTGATGAATGTGAGGGGGAAGAGCTTGAAGAATGTGACATCGATACTATTGGTTCCTTACCTGAGGAGACCTTGGAGAGCAACCAAGTGGTAGGACCTAGTTCAGAAATTCAAGAGATTTGTGAGAATCAGATTCCTTTAGTCAAATACCTCCAGGAAGAACTCATAGTGTTAGCCCGAGCTATCAGTTCGTACCCTCTAATGACAGTCATTCCCCAAGTACCAATTGAAGATCTTTGCACTGAACTGTTTAAGTTTGCCCACCCTATGGTAGATCCTCTCCTTAGGATGACTGAATCAAGTCTCTTACAATTGGACCTTGTCCCATGCCCAGCCACTAAGGTCTCTCCCGTAATCTCAGTTGAACATCCTTGTCTTGAGCGGATTGATTCTCCCAGTCCTGTAGAAGTCCTCCTTATGACCCCAGACCCCTTCCTTCGCATGACTGACCTACCCTTCTATAGAGTATACCTTTCCTCACCCATAGGTCAAATTTCAAGTCTTGAGGTCATCATCCATAGGCCCTTCCATGAATCATTCTTTAATCCATTTCTTGAGAAAGTGGATCATTGTTTGCTTAGAGAACAAACCTTAACTATTGCAATCACATGTCCTAGGCTACTCCCCGAACCATCTCTTGATCCATTCCTAGGAATAGCAAACTTTTCCTTTCGTAAGGATGACCAGTTGACACTCATAGATAACCATTCAAACCTTCAGGTCACCACCTTTAATCAGCAGGTAATTCAAGACTCCACCTCATATTTCCTCCCTTTCTCTAGGACTTCCAATGCTTCTTACACCATCCAAGTATACTTTGTCGAAGTCCTTAGAGTGAACCACGTGTCAGAACCTATTAGGTTTGCCACCTACTTCTGGAAGACCTTATGGCACCTACTAGGCACCCATGATAAGTTTTCATGCTCTGCATGCCATCCTCCGACCCAAGGTCAAACCTAGAGAGCCGTAGTTTGTTAGGTTTAGACCTAGGGTTCCTTTGGAATAAAGTCCATTCTTTAGGAATGCGTCGTCAGTCTAGTTTAGTTTTTCTTGACCCTTTACTAGGCTTTGGCTCAGATTTTGGTTTGATTGAGAGCACCAGGAATTGGGATTTGTATTTTGTCCAGGACTAAATTTGCGTACAATGACTCGGTCAATTGGTCTACGGGTAAGAGTCCATTTGAAATTGTACATGGGTACAAACCTCACACACCTCTTGACCTAGTCCCTTTACCTGTCCACACTCGAGTCTCCGAGTCTGCTGAGAATTTTGCACAGCATGTAAAAGACTTGCATAAAGAAATTCATGCCAAAATAAATTTAAGTAATGAAACTTATAAGAAGTTGGCTGATACTCAAAGGCGAGTCAAATCTTTTGTTGAGGGAGACTATGTGATGATTAGGTTAAGGCCTGAACGGTTTCCTCCTGGAACCGTTAGAAAGTTACATGCTAGGGGAGCTGGACCATTTAGAGTGGTAAAGAGAGTAGGATCCAATGCCTATGTGCTCGAGTTGCCTCCAGAACTAGGCATTAGCTCTACTTTCAACATTACAGACTTAGTAGAGTACAGGGAGCCAGCTGTGATTCCTAGTGAGCCTTTTGAGCCTAACCCTATCATTGAGAGTGATCCCGACCCTGTGTGTCCACCAACAAACTGGCCTGTGAGGAAAGAGCAGATTGAAAAGATCCTGGATGATCAGGTTATCTCTACTCGTAATCGAGGATACCAAAGGTACCTGGTCCACTGGCAAGGAAGGCCAGATTCTGATGACTCTTGGATCTCCCGAGAAGAATTACAAGAATTGGACCCAGACCTCTTGGAGAGATACCAGAGCCAACTTGAGCCTTACTCGACAAGGTCGAGTTCCTCCCACCCCGGGAGAATTGGTGCGGGCACCAGACTCAGAAGAAGACTTCAGAGCTCCATTTGGATCTCTGATTGACATTGCCCGAGAAATTAGGGTTTGTAATAAAGGTTGACCTGGTCAACCAGTTTATTTATTTTATTTATTTCTTGAGTCACCATTTAAATTTTGTTGAGTCATGTTGACTCGGTGCAAGTCCCAATGTGGTTTCAATTTGGTCCAAAATGGTGCCACATTTCTCTTCCAATCAACTCAAGGTTCAAGCAAGTGGAGGCCACACTCCAAGCCACACGCCCAGCCACACTCCGAGCACACGCCAGAGTCCAGGAGGCGCCATAGAGGCATCCCAGTGTCATGGTCCCCACATCCAAAGAAGAAAAAATCAAATTGGAGGCTAAATTAAAGGAGGCGCCCACACCTGCCTAATTTACCTAAGCAAAGAAGGAAGAAAACTTCTCTTGGAGAAGAAATCAAAGAAGGACATCCAACCTACTCCTAATTGAAGTTCAAATCAAAATCAAAGAGCTTAACTTGGAGTGGAAGAAAAGAAGAAATACCATAAGAAGAAGAGGACTCCAAATCCAAATCCAACTCCAAAGGAGGTGCCATAAAAGTTCCAAAAAAATTCCTTTATGGCCGTCCCAATTTTTTTTGAAGTCTTGGTCGACCAAGAGAGAAGATTTTCTACCTAATCTAGAGGTTGGAGGAGTTTAGTCCCACATGGGAATTTGTACAAGCTTGGAGAAAATTTTAGGTCTATATAATAGACCTCTCTTTGTAACTTTGAAAAATCAATGAAGAAAAATTATTTTTGCTATTCTCTTGTGTTGAGTGACCTAGGTTTCTCTTCTTCCGCACTATTCTAAGTGTTGAGCTCCGTGAGGGGGTAATCCGGGTTCCATTGGAGCCTTGAGGAGGTGAGAGATCTCCATCTTTATCCAAAACCCTAGGTTAGCCACTTGAAATCCCAAAACCCTAGCCACCCTTCATTATTTTCAATCCATCAAACCCTAGATCCATCCATCTCCCACGGCCTCTCTCTCTCTACAAGTCCAGGCCATCCACCTTCATCCAGATCCAGTCCGGCTACTTCAGATCCAGAGCAAGTTCCAAGGAAAATCACATCAGCTTCCAGGAGAATCCAGTTTTCAGCAATTTCAATCTTCAAGTTCATCAACCTGGTAAATTCTTCCCTTGACTCTCTGATTCCATCAATTGTTTTTCTTCTCTTCCAGATCTTGAGTTCAGGAGAAGCCAACCCGCCAAAGGACCAGTACTGGAGGATCCATTGCGAAGAAATCTGAATCCGAGGATTCAACAATCTGCTCGGGAGAGTTCTTCCACCAAAATCTGTGAAGATCATTGTCTGGTTAGGTAAACCATCTCTTCTCTTTATTTCTGTTCTTTTGAAAGTTCGAAGCGAAACCCTAGGTCTGGGAGTTTCTCAATCCCCAGCGATCCGTTGCTTCTGAACTACTCTGATACTTTAGTTTCCTTAAAATTGTGCTTTCAATTATCATATTAGTATCTTTCAATGTTAGGTTAACTTTTCTTTGATTTGAAGCCAACTTCTACAAACATATAAAAACAACAAAAAAAAAATTAGTTAATCTTAATTTACTTCCGCATCGCATCCCTTCATTTGTTCTGCATCATTTTTGGTATCAGAGCTTTCGTTCTGCATCAATCCAACCCCTAGGCACAACCCTACCATTCCCCCAATTCCTAGAGAAGACAAAGGAAAGAGCCCTGAAGTTCGAGGTGAGAGGGAGCGAGTCTGCTATAAGTGTCGTAAACCAGGTCATTTCGTGAGCCAATGTCCCTCTAGAGCTTTACATATAGGGGAGGCAGAAGAAGTTGAATCAGAACCCCTGGAGAATGATGAAGAGGAGGTTTATGAAGCAGGGGATTGCTTGGCTGATGAGTATGAAGGAGATGAAGAGAACATAGACTCATCAGATTTGCTAGGAGTTGTGAGACGTATCATGACACAGACCAAGGAGCAAGAAGACTGGCATAGAACTAGCATCCTACACACATTTGTTAAGATAGGAGAAAAGGTCTGTAAGATCGTCATCGATAGTGGAAGCTGTGTCAACGCCATTTCCACTAACGCAGCCAAAAGTCTAGGATTACCCGTTGTACCACATCCCAATCCATATAAGGTGTCCTGGATCGATTCCACTTCTATACCAATCAAGTCAAGATGTCAGGTTCAAGTCCAGCTTCAATCCTATCAGGAAAAGATCCGGTGTGATGTGCTTCCTATGGGGGTAAGTAGCATTATCTTAGGCAGGCCATGGCTGTTTGATCATGATGTGACCATCTTTGGTCGATCAAACTCCTGTGCTTTCAATTTCAATGGCAAGAAAATTGTCATTCATCCAACCCAGCCTAAGGATAATGTTAAGAGAGGAGCTAGCAGCTTGAAAGATAAGAAGACTGGATTAAATTTAATAGGTGCAAAAGAATTAGAGCAAGATATCATGGAAGGAGCACCTATTTGGGTAGTAGCTGCTAAGAAAATTAAGGACCACAGCCCTGTAGAACACCCTCAAGAGGTGGTCCAATTATTGAAAGAATTTGAGGATGTGTTTCTAGAAGATCTCCCCGATAACCTCCCACCTTTAAGAGACATACAACACGCATTAGATTTAATACCTGGAGCGACTTTACCTAATTTGCCTCACTATAGGATGAACCCAACTGAACACCAGGAATTGCAAAGGCAAGTGGGTGAACTTCTTAGGAAGGGGTTTATTAAGGAAAGCTTAACTCCATGTGCAATCCCTGCTCTGCTGACCCCTAAAAAAGATTGCACCTGGAGGATGTGTATAGATAGCCGTGCCATTAATAAGATCACTGTAAAGTATAGATTCCCAATCCCAAGATTAGACGACATGTTAGATATGATAGCTGGATCGACAATTTTTTCCAAGATAGACCTAAAAAGTATCTATCACCAGGTTAGGGTTAGGCCTGGAGACGAATGGAAGATCACTTTTAAGACTAAAGATGGATTATATGAGTGGTTAGTCATGCCGTTCGGTCTGTCCAATGCACCCAGCACTTTTATGAGAATAATGAATCAGGTGTTAAAGGTTTTTATCGGAAGATTTGTAGTGGTCTATTTTGATGATATACTTATATATAGCAAAACAAAGGCAGACCACTTAACCCACCTGAAGCAAGTTTGTCAAGTCCTGAGAAAAGATAGTCTCTATGCCAATATCAAGAAGTGTGATTTCCTGATAAATAGAGTTATCTTTCTAGGATTCGTAGTCACATCTAAAGGGGTGTCCGCTGATCCTGAGAAAATTAAATCCATAGTAGAGTGGCCTACGCCTAAGACTATCCACGACGTCCGTAGTTTCCATGGGTTATCCACCTTCTATAGAAGGTTTATTAAAGGATTCAGTACGATAGTGGCACCAATCACTGATTGTATTAGGAAGGAAAATTTCGAGTGGACTAAAGCAGCAGGTAAGGCCTTCCTAACAATTAAGGAGAAAATGATACAAGCACCTGTCTTAAGGTTACTCGATTTTACCAAGGTGTTTGAGGTTGCTTGTGATGCTTCTGGGGTCGGAATTGGAGGTGTCTTGAGTCAAGAGAATCACCCAGTAGCATACTTCAGTGAAAAGTTAAATGAAGCGAGACTAAGGTATTCTACGTATGATAAGGAACTGTATGCTGTAGTTCAAGCTCTACGATATTGGAGGCATTATCTTCTACCCCACGAGTTTGTCATGTTCTCTGATCACGAAGCTCTTAGGTTCCTTAGTTCTCAAAAGAAATTAAACCCTAGGCACGGGAAATGGGTAGAATTCATACAAGCTTACACGTTCGTTTTGAAATATCGTGCCGGTACTGAAAATAGGGTTGCTGATGCGTTGAGCCACCGTTCTATGTTGTTAACCTCTGTGAGCACAGAAGTAGTAGGGTTCGATAGATTGAAAGATGAATATCCCACATGTCCTGATTTTGGTCACATCTATCAATCCCTCTAACAAAGACCATCTAGTGAGCCTAGTGATTATACACTGTTAGATGGATACCTTTTCAAAGGAAATCAGTTGTGTATTTCCAAGACCTCTGTTAGGGAATTTCTGATCTGGGAGGTCCATGCTGGAGGTTTAGCAGGACATTTTGGCAGGAACAAAACCATCCTAGCAATGGAAGAACATTTTTTTTGGCCTGGTCTTAAAAAGAACGTTGCCCAGATCGTAGCTCAGTGTCGGACCTGTGCTGTTGCAAAATAGCAAAGACAGAACACCGGTCTGTACACGCCCTTACCTGTCCCCGATGGTCCATGGCAAGATATCAGTATGGATTTTGTGGTAGGTATACCTAAAACTTCTAGGAAACATGACTCTGTTTTTGTGGTTGTCGATCGTTTCTCCAAAATGGCGCACTTCATCCCGTGTTCTCAAACTTTAGACGCTTCGAAAGTGGCCAAGCTTTTCTTAGATCAGGTGGTTAAGCTTCATGGTTTACCCAAGACCATTGTGTCAGATAGAGATGTCAAGTTCACTAGCTACTTCTGGAAAACCCTCTGGCACATGATAGGTACTAAGCTGAAATTCTCTACGGCCTATCATCCTCAAACTGATGGCCAAACTGAAGTAGTAAACCGAAGCTTAGGAAATCTCTTAAGATGTTTAGTCGGTGACAACCTAGGAAACTGGGACTTACTACTTCCTCGCGCTGAATTTGCCTACAACAGTTTGATTAATCGGTCTATTGGAAAAAGTCCATTCGAAGTGGTCCATGGATACAGACCTAGGAAACCTTTAGACCTAATTCCATTACCAGTACATACACGAATATCTGAGTTTGCTGAGTCATATGCACAGCATGTTAAGGGTTTTCACAAGGAGATTAGTCAGAAGATTCAAACAAGCAATGAACTCTATAGGCATATGGCTAATTCACATAAACGGTTAAAGGAATTTAATGAAGGAGACTCTGTAATGATTAGGCTTAAACCAGAAAGGTTTCTTCCGGGAACTATGAAGAAACTCCATGCACGGGGAGCCGGACCCTTCAAAATAATAAAGAAAATTGGACCTAATGCTTATGTAGTAGACTTACCACCTAGTTATGGCATTAGTTCTATATTTAATGTTTCCGATCTGAAAGAATACAAGGAACCTGCATTGATACCGGATGAACCTTTTGGTCCTAACACTTCTCTTGAGAGTGAAATGGCAATTGAGTGTCCACCACCAAATATTCCTGAGCGAAAGGAAAGAATTGAAAGGATCTTGAATGACCAGATCATCACTACTAGAAATAAGGGCTACCAATGCTATCTGGTTTGATGGCAAGGACGTCATGAATCTGAAGATTCCTGGATCACCAAAGAGGACCTACAACAAATCGACCCGGATATATTAGAAACTTATCACTCGACAGAGTCGAGTTCCTCCCACCCGGGGAGAATTGGTGCGGGCACCAGAATCAAAAAGAGACTCCAACCAATTCAAGCCCATTCCGAATCTTTATGGTCGGACTAGAGAGTCTGGTAACCTTTCTTTATTTTGAGTCCAAAAGAATCATGTATGTCGAGTCCATGTTGGGTCCTGTAATCTTTCTTTTGAGTCCAAAATAATCATATAAGTCGAGTCCATGTCGGGTCTAATCTTAGTCCAATCCAAATGGGTCAACTAGCATCAAGCCTAAAGAAGACTCACAATGTATACCCCAAATCAAGACTAAAGCCAACTCAATTGGAGACCACATGCCACATCACTTGCGCCACCTCAACTTGGGACCACATGCCACATCAAGAGGGGACCACATGCCACCTCACATGCCACCTCACCACAAGGGGGTGCCATCCCAAGTTCAAATTCAAGGAAGTTGGCCAAGGAGGATTTCAAGCAAGAAAATCAGCCCTCTCCCCTTATATTACTCCACTTGTTTGGGGATTTGAAATTTCAAAATTTGTGAGGCTTTATTTAAAGTCTTGGACGCCCCTTGTAAAGAGCTATTGATGAAGGAATACAAATTTTCAGAAATTTTCTATGTGTTTCTATGTGCCTATGTGGATCTTTGTGCCTAAGTGAACCTCTTCCTCTCCTCCATCATTTCTTCTCCCTAATCCTTCTCTTTTACTCTTCATCTTCCAAGCAATCCTCTTCCTTCAAGGCGAATTAAGGACATCCTCACAAGAAGAAGATCAACACCAACACAAGCTTCCACCATGGCGCCAAGGATCATTTCCAACAAACTCTCCTTTGAGTTCCATCAATCTTCTCATTTCTAATTAAGCTTCTAATCATCTTGGTTTCTTTGTTGCAGGGTTCTCTAGGTTCCAGATCCAGGAGGAAGGATTACTTGCTACAAACCAGAAAGTTAGATGGCCCATCTTATGTGGTATGATCTTTCATTTGAGAACCTTAAGAGCGAATCCCTTGTGCTTGAGATTTCAATGCTTGAACTCCTAGTCTTTTAAGATCGGGATCATTAAATAGGGCTAGCTTGACTTGTGTGCGAATTCTAATCTTGTCCTATTTCTTTAATATTTTGATAGTCCTCCTAGCTGGGTTTAAGTATAAGCATTTAGGGTTTCTTATTTAGATCTCCTTGATCTTATATGAATCACTCATATGCAAGTAAGAATTGCTAGTTAAATTTTGGTTAATCTCCTTTAGAGTCACATGATTGCATCCTCATCACCAATCTTGGTATCAGAGCATGGTAGAATAAGTTCCTGATTGCATAGCATTAAGTCCTTGAAGTACTTGGATCGGGCGCGTTACCAGGCCGTCCGGTCTTAGGAGAAAGTAGGGTTTAAACACCCTCTCTTCCCATTCCACGGGGATCTCCTAAGGCGTGTCGGGGTGTCATTGTGATTGACCCATGAAAAAGAAAGCCAAAGGACTTCTTAGATTTCATTTGTGAATTTTGCATTGGGCACGTTCTGTTTTTCTGCTTGCTGTATTTTCTGTAGGCTGACTGTAATCAGCCTGCAACTCCAAAGGCAAGTATCACATTCCTCATTGGAGTATTTTTTTTCCTGTTCCATTTTAAGTTTCTTATCACCTTTTTAAATTTCAATCTGAGAAGAAATTTACAAAAAAAATGAAAATTCTTGCAGTCCATCAGTGTTATTAGGGTTTCTGTTATGTTCTGTTCATTTTCATTATCTTCATTTCAGAATCTGCCTAGAATAGTACAGATTTTATTTTAAATTTTTGTTTTATCTGGTATGTCATCTAGAAGTTAGGAGTTTTTTGTGATTTTTTAGATTTTTCTGACATTTTTTTCTGCACTTATCAACACCACTTTTAAACTGCAACATACTACTTCTGCACCTGAAATTTGAAATTTGCATGCATCTCATGACAAATCAAATTAAGGGCACGAAATTGACATAGAGTCAGGATTTCATCACCTGTCCCTAGCCCAAAAATCACCAAATTGGATATCGACCCAATCCCTAACTAAAATTGATTAGACATTAATTGCCCTAGTGGGTTAGGAACATCAATTTGGTCGAGCCCGGGTTATTGTCAACTCATTATGTCAACTAGTCTTGTGTGTGCCCTATTACTTGGTGTCTAGAATTGGGTCTAAGGGCTTGGGTGCTGATCCATCTATCGGGCTAATTCCACCGGGCCTAGGTAGGCCAGAGACAGGATCTCACACTCCCCTTGTTCTAAAACCTGGCCAAGTATAGAGTTACTACAATCTAGCTTGCCACCTTGATTAGGCAACTAGCTTGGAACTCTAGGTCCAGTTCAATTCAATTGGGAAAGCTTGTGCAACCCATTTCTTCATCTATTATTGAAAGCTGGTGTCAAGGATAGAGGTTAAGTGTCTCAAGCCTAAGCGGTTCTTGTGGTTTTTAATTAGGACCCAGTGAAAGCTGGGGGAACCTCCCACAGACCCACCTCCTGACTGGCCAGTGGAAGAGAGTAGCTGTTGATTTGATTGTATCTAGTCAACTCAGTTTATTTGGACTAACTGGTTTAGAAAACTCATAGTTCGGGTCTGAGTCTAATTGTTTGCATGACAACTAGGTCAGGCACACCTTACCACCCTTCACAAGCCCAACCTAGTTCATCCATGGATACTAGTATGGAAAGCCTTATGAGAACTATGATCGAGAAGATGGACCGTTTGGATGCTAAATTTGGTCAGTTCGAGGAAAGGGTAGGAATCCTAGAAGAAGCTAGGTTGACCCCAACTGAACCACCTTCACCCATATTACCTTCAGTTCATCCTAGAGCCCAACGACAGGAACACACACCTGACCCAATTCAAAGAAGACCACATCAGGATTATGTTGATCATACTCCAGAGCCACCTCCTAGAAGGCCTCACTATGATACTTTTGATCAGGATGATCGGGCCCTAAGGAACATCCATCTAGATGCACCAACCTTTGAGGGAAGCTTAGATCCTAAGGTGTACACAGACTGGGAGGCTGACATGGACCAGTATTTTGACTGGTATGATATGTCTGAACAGAGAAGATTTAAGTTTGCCAAAATCAGACTAGTTCGTCAGGCTCGGTTATATTGGAGAAACGTGGAACGCATATCAAGGCAAAGGGGAGATTTACCTATAGCAACATGGAGAGATATGAAGAGGAAACTTAGAGAGAAATATCTGCCTATGTCTTATCAGCAAAGGTTATTAGATCAGTGGCAACGATTGACACAGGGTAACAAGACCGTTTCTGAATACGTTGCTAAATTTGATGAGTTCGTGATGCGATGCAACGTAGTCGAGTCTGAAGCAGCCACTTTATCAAGGTTTAGATCAGGGTTGAATGATGATATAAAAGGGGAACTGTTTTTAAGGAAAGTCCATGATTTAGATCAGGCATACCAAGTTGCCACGGACTATGAGAGGTTTCAAAGGAGAGCTACATTTAGACGACCTGAACCTATTAGGTTTAACCCTCCTGTTAGTAGGCCTAGTTCAGTCCCTGGTATAACCAATAGACCAAGATCCAGCTCGAATCCAACCCCTAGGCACAACCCTACCATTCCCCCAATTCCTAGAGAAGACAAAGGAAAGAGCCCTGAAGTTCGAGGTGAGAGGGAGCGAGTCTGCTATAAGTGTCGTAAACCAGGTCATTTCGTGAGCCAATGTCCCTCTAGAGCTTTACATATAGGGGAGGCAGAAGAAGATGAATCAGAACCCCAGGAGAATGATGAAGAGAAGGTTTATGAAGCAGGGGATTGCTTGGCTGATGAGTATGAAGGAGATGAAGAGAACATAGACTCATCAGATTTGCTAGGAGTTGTGAGACGTATCATGACACAGACCAAGGAGCAAGAAGACTGGCATAGAACTAGCACCCTACACACATTTGTTAAGATAGGAGAAAAGGTCTGTAAGATCGTCATCGATAGTGGAAGCTGTGTCAACGCCATTTCCACTAACGTAGCCAAAAGTCTAGGATTACCCGTTGTACCACATCCCAATCCATATAAGGTGTCCTGGATCGATTCCACTTCTATACCAATCAAGTCAAGATGTCAGGTTCAAGTCCAGCTTCAATCCTATCAGGAAAAGATCTGGTGTGATGTGCTTCCTATGGGGGTAAGTAGCATCATCTTAGGCAGGCCATGGCTGTTTGATCATGATGTGACCATCTTTGGTCGATCAAACTCCTGTGCTTTCAATTTCAATGGCAAGAAAATTGTCATTCATCCAACCCAGCCTAAGGATAATGTCAAGAGAGGAGCTAGCAGCTTGAAAGATAAGAAGACTGGATTAAATTTAATAGGTGCAAAAGAATTAGAGCAAGATATCATGGAAGGAGCACCTATTTGGGTAGTAGCTGCTAAGAAAATTAAGGACCACAGCCCTGTAGAACACCCTCAAGAGGTGGTCCAATTATTGAAAGAATTTGAGGATGTGTTTCCAGAAGATCTCCCCGATAACCTCCCACCTTTAAGAGACATACAACACGTAATAGATTTAATACCTGGAGCGACTTTACCTAATTTGCCTCACTATAGGATGAACCCAACTGAATACCAGGAACTGCAAAGGCAAGTGGGTGAACTTCTTAGGAAGGGGTTTATTAAGGAAAGCTTAAGTCCATGTGCAGTCCCTGCTCTGCTGACCCCTAAAAAAGATGGCACCTAGAGGATGTGTATAGATAGCCATGCCATTAATAAGATCACTGTAAAGTATAGATTCCCAATCCCAAAATTAGACGACATGTTAGATATGATAGCTGGATCGACAATTTTTTCCAAGATAGACCTAAAAAGTGGCTATCACCAGGTTAGGGTTAGGCCTGGAGACGAATGGAAGACCGCTTTTAAGACTAAAGATGGATTATATGAGTGGTTAGTCATGCCATTCGGTCTGTCCAATGCACCTAGCACTTTTATGAGAATAATGAATCAGGTGTTAAAGGTTTTTATCGGGAGATTTGTAGTGGTCTATTTTGATGATATACTTATATATAGCAAAACAAAGGCAGACCACTTAACCCACCTGAAGCAAGTTTGTCAAGTCCTGAGAAAAGATAGTCTCTATGCCAATATCAAGAAGTGTGATTTCCTGACAAATAGAGTTATCTTTCTAGGATTCGTAGTCACATCTGAAGGGATGTCCGCTGATCCTGAGAAAATTAAATCCATAGTAGAGTGGCCTACGCCTAAGACTATCCATGACGTCCGTAGTTTCCATGGGTTATCCACCTTCTATAGAAGGTTTATTAAAGGATTCAGTACGATAGTGGCACCAATCACTGATTGTATTAGGAAGGAAAATTTCGAGTGGACTAAAGCAGCAGGTAAGGCCTTTCTAACAATTAAGGAGAAAATGATACAAGCACCTGTCTTACCAAGGTGTTTGAGGTTGCTTGTAATGCTTCTGGGGTCGGAATTGGAGGTGTCTTGAGTCAAGAGAATCACCCAGTAGCATACTTCAGTGAAAAGTTAAATGAAGCGAGACTAAGGTATTCCACATATGATAAGGAACTGTATGCTGTAGTTCAAGCTCTACGATATTGGAGGCATTATCTTCTACCCCACGAGTTTGTCCTGTTCTCTGATCACGAAGCTCTTAGGTTCCTTAGTTCTCAAAAGAAATTAAACCCTAGGCACGGGAAATAGGTAGAATTCATACAAGCTTACACGTTCGTTTTGAAACATCGTGCCGGTACTGAAAATAGGGTTGCTGATGCGTTGAGCCGCCATTCTATGTTGTTAACCTCTGTGAGCACTGAAGTAGTAGGGTTCGATAGATTGAAAGATGAATATCCCATATGTCCTGATTTTGGTCACATCTATCAATCCCTCCAACAAAGACCATCTAGTGAGCCTAGTGATTATACATTGTTAGATGGATACCTTTTCAAAGGAAATCAGTTGTGTATTCCCAAGACCTCTGTTAGAGAATTTCTGATCTGGGAGGTCCATGCTGGAGGTTTAGCAGGACATTTTGGCAGGAACAAAACCATCCTAGCAATGGAAGAACAATTTTTTTGGCCTGGTCTTAAAAAGAACGTTGCCCAGATCGTAGCTCAGTGTCGGACCTGTGCTGTTGCAAAACAGCAAAGACATAACACCGGTCTGTACACGCCCTTACCTGTCCCTGATGGTCCATGGCAAGATATCAGTATGGATTTTGTGGTAGGTCTACCTAAAACTTCTAGGAAACATGACTGTTTTTGTGGTTGTCGATCGTTTCTCCAAATGGCTCACTTCATCCCGTGTTCTTAAACTTTAGATGCTTCGAAAGTGGCCAAGCTTTTCTTAGATCAGGTGGTTAAGCTTCATGGTTTACCCAAGACCATTGTGTCAGATAGAGATGTCAAGTTCACAAGCTACTTCTGGAAAACCCTCTGGCACATGTTAGGTACTAAGCTGAAATTCTCTACGACCTATCATCCTCAAACCGATGGCCAAACTGAAGTAGTAAACCGAAGCTTAGGAAATCTCTTAAGATGTTTAGTCGGTGACAACCTAGGAAACTGGGACTTACTACTTCCTCGCGCTGAATTTGCCTACAACAGTTCGATTAATAGGTCTATTGGAAAAAGTCAATTCGAAGTGGTCCATGGATACAGACCTAGGAAACCTTTAGACCTAATTCCATTACCAGTACATACACGAATATCTGAGTCTGCTGAGTCATATGCACAGCATGTTAAGGGTTTGCACAAGGAGATTAGTCAGAAGATTCAAACAAGCAATGAACTCTATAGGCATATGGCTAATTCACATAAACGGTTAAAGGAATTTAATGAAGGAGACTCTGTAATGATTAGGCTTAAACCAGAAAGGTTTCCTCCGGGAACTATAAAGAAACTCCATGCCCGGGGAGCCGGACCCTTCAAAATAATAAAGAAAATTGGACCTAATGCTTATGTAGTAGACTTACCACCTAGTTATGGCATTAGTTCTACATTTAATGTTTCCGATCTGAAAGAATACAAGGAACCTGCATTGATACCGGATGAACCTTTTGGTCCTAACACTTCTCTTGAGAGTGAAATGCCAATTGAGTGTCCACCACCAAATATTCCTGAGCGAAAGGAAAGAATTGAAAGGATCTTGAATGACCAGATCATCACTACTAGAAATAAGGGCTACCAATGCTATCTGGTTCGATGGCAAGGACGTCCTGAATCTGAAGATTCCTGGATCACCAAAGAGGACCTACAACAAATCGATCTGGATATATTAGAAACTTATCACTCGACAGGGTCGAGTTCCTTCCACCCGGGGAGAATTGGTGCGGGCACCAGAATCAGAAAGAGACTCCAACCAATTCAAGCCCATTCCGAATCTTTATGGTCGGACTAGAGAGTCCGGTAACCTTTCTTTATTTTGAGTCCAAAAGAAACATGTAAGTCGAGTCCATGTTGGGTCCTGTAATCTTTCTTTTGAGTCCAAAATAATCATGTAAGTCGAGTCCATGTCGGGTCTAGTCTTGGTCCAATCCAAATGGGTCAACTAGCATCAAGCCTAAAGAAGACTCACAATGTATACCCCTAATAAAGACCAAAGCCAACTCAATTGGGGACCACATGCCACATCACTTGCGCCACCTCAACTTGGGACCACATGCCACCTCACATGCCACCTCACCACAAGAGGGCGCCATCCCAAGTTCAAATTCAAGGAAGTTGGCCAAGGAGGATTTCAAGCAAGAAAATCAGCCCTCTCCCCTTATATTACTCCATTTGTTTGGGGATTTGAAATTTCAAAATTTGTGAGGCTTTATTTAAAGTCTTGGACGCCCCTTGTAAAGAGCTATTGATGAAGGAATACAAATTTTCAAAAATTTTCTATGTGTTTCTATGTGCCTATGTGGATCTTTGTGCCTAAGTGAACCTCTTCCTCTCCTCCATCATTTCTTCTCCCTAATCCTTCTCTTTTACTCTTCATCTTCCAAGCAATCCTCTTCATTCAAGGTGAATTAAGGACATCCTCACAAGAAGAAGATCAACACCAACACAAGCTTCCACCATGGCGCCAAGGATCATTTCCAACAAACTCTCCTTTGAGTTCCATCAATCTTCTCATTTCTAATTAAGCTTCTAATCATCTTGGTTTCTTTGTTGCAGGGTTCTCTAGGTTCCAGATCCAGGAGGAAGGATTACTTGCTACAAACCAGAAAGTTAGATGGCCCATCTTATGTGGTATGATCTTTCATTTGAGAACCTTAAGAGTGAATCCCTTGTGCTTGAGATTTCAATGCTTGAACTCCTAGTCTTTTAAGATCGGGATCATTAAATAGGGCTAGCTTGACTTGTGTGCGAATTCTAATCTTGTCCTATTTCTTTAATATTTTGATAGTCCTCCTAGCTGGGTTTAAGTATAAGCATTTAGGGTTTCTTATTTAGATCTCCTTGATCTTATATGAATCACTCATATGCAAGTAAGAATTGCTAGTTAAATTTTGGTTAATCTCCTTTAGAGTCACATGATTGCATCCTCATCACCATAATTGATGTAACATTTATAATAAATATTCAACTACATTTTTAATTATGGAAGGAAATGTTTAGAATTTACCAATATGTAGAATCTTTCCTTTACCATTTAGTCCAAAATATAGCTTGTCCACTCTTCATGTTGTCTTGTACAGCCATTTTTCAAAAACTTTCTTTCTTCATGTTGGGCTGCAAGACATTCCTGCAAAACTATGTGGACAATTTTGGTATCCAAACTTTCTTGAATCCTTTCTGGTTAGTGATTATGGTTTCTTTTGGAACCCAAACTTTTCTTATTTTACAAGGATATACATTATATCTAGATTTACAACAAGCCAAATTGGAAGAAGCAGGAATAAGGAAATTCTTCAAAAATTTTTGCTTCTTTTCTTCATCAAAATATTTTTCTCATTCAAAAATTTATCACATAAAACTTTTAAATCAAAATTTTCTTTTTCTAAATTTTCTTTTTCTTTAGAATGATTATTCTTATCACTTTTTAAAGCATCAATCTTTACATTTAAATCATGATTTTTATTGGCAAGATTGGTGTTCTCAAGAGAAAAAAAATCTACATGTCCTTTTAATTTCTTGTACTCAATTTTTAGCAATTTGTATTCATGCACAAGATCATTGAATGCATCATGTAATTCATCAAAGGTAAAATCTTTTTTTTTTTTCAGCACATACCTCTTCCTCATTTGCCATGAAGCAAAGATGGGCAACTTTTTGTTCTTCCTCCGAACTTGAATCTTCACTATCGCTTCAAGTTGCCAACATTGCCTTGAATTTCTTTTTGGCCTTGATAGCTATTATCTTCTTCTTTTTTTGATTAGCAACTACTTCCTTTTGCCATAAATTCAACTCATGGGTCATGAGTGAACCAATAAGCTCTTCCAAAGGTAAGTTTTCTATATTTTTAGCTTCTTAGATCGCCGTCACCTTTGGATCCCATGATATTGGCAAAGATCTAAGAATTTTATTAACCAAATCAGCATTAGTATAGACTTTGCAAAGACTTTTCATTTCATTAATAATATTCATAAATCTTCCATATATATTAGATATATATTCATAGTGCAGCATTTTAAACATTTCAAAAGAATGTACAAGCAAATTAATTTTAGTATTTTTTACTTGAAGAGTACCCTCATGAGTAACCTCAAGTGTATCCCATATCTCCTTCATCGATGTGCATGTGGAGATCCTATTGAATTCATTAAAGTTTAATGCACAATAAAGCAAATTCATTGCTTTAGCATTAATTTCAGATTGCTTAATGTCATATTCATTCCAATCCTCTTCGAGCTTTGGAATGGAAATGCCATTAACCAAAATGAAAGGAATATGAGGACCATTAACTATAATTTTTCAAAGATAATAACTAATTGATTGAATATAGATGCATATACGAGTTTTCAAAAAGTATAATTAGTGCCATTAAAAAATGGTGGTCTAACACTAATACCTATAAGGGTTGCCATGATCTTTTAACTCAAAACCATTGGATTCTTTGCAAAGCATCAAGTCTAGATATCAACAATTTTAGGTTCCTGGCTCTGATACCATTTGTTGCCCAGTGATGATGCAATCCAAGAGGGGGGTGAATTGGATTTTATAAAACTTTGAACTATTTAATGATGAACTAAAGCAAGTATGTGCTAATTGCAAATCAAGTGCTTGTGTTTTGCCAAAGTATTTGTGTGCTTCAAAATAATAGCGGAATTAACAAAGTAAATGCACAAAGAAAACAATCACACAAATACAAAGATATATAGTGGTTTGGTGCACTCTCCAAGGCACCTACATCCACTCCCCAAGATTTCTTTGAAAATTCTACTATAATCACCAAGATTACAGTTGATTAGTTTTTCGGGCTTGCTAATTAAAACCCAACTTATTTTTTCAGGCTCACAAGTCAAAATCTCTTGTTGGTTTTCTAACTTAGGCTAACCAACAACCTCCGATGGTTTTACGGGCTTACCAACAACCTACCTTGGTTTTGCGGGCTAACCAAGAACCTAGTTAGTTTTATAACTTAGGCTTACCACCAACCTTGTTGGTTTTTACACAAGGCTCACCAACAAACCTCCTTAATTTTCCAAGGCTCACCAAAAATCTTAAGTAAACAATGTAAGAACAATATCAAAAGAATATAAGAAAATCTTTCTTAAATAAAGCAAATATCTCTTTGAATCCATTTGAATGTTAATGAAGATCTTGTCTTCAAGTTGTTGAATCCTTTGATTGTAGCTTAATGATGTGAACTTTGGATGCTCTCTTTGAAGCTTGGAAGCTTGAAGGCTTGAACCACTCAACTCTTGAATCCTTGAAGGATATTCAATGATCTCACCAAAGGATTGCTTTTCCATTTGATTTTTGATATGTAAATAGCTCTCCAAACCATAGATGACCATTTATGATTGTTGGGGATAAAAATATGGCCATTTGAAGCAAGTTGGAATCAATTCTGCACTTCTAAAAAACCAGCCGTTATAGCAAGTGTCGACACTTGGTTCTGCAAGTGTCAGTACTTTGGTTTTGCAAGTATCGATACTTGGTTGTGCTAGTGCTGAAACTTGCTGAAACCTCTCCAAAATTAATTTTTAGCCTCTTCAAGTTCTTCCATATTAATTCCAAAGTCCATATACTTGATTTTTCATTAATTTAAGGACAATCTTCAACTGAAAGCATGAGTTTCTTCATTCAGCATAGATGAGTACTAAGATCTGATGAACATACTAAAACACATAATTAGTACTCATATATACTTAAATATTTTGTCAATCATCAAAATGAAGATCAAAGTTGACAAAGAGAGGATTCAAAGCTTCGCCAACTCATCTTTATTCATTGAATCCAATTTTTGAGGAAGTCAAGAAGCAGCTTTAAGAGCATTCAAGAACATCTAAAGCAAGGCTTCAATTTGAGCTTCATCGACAACTACTAAATAACTTGGATTTGTTGTAAAGTTGCTAGTTTCCTTTTGAAATATCTTGTATCTTCTCTAAGAGCAGCAAGGAGGCTGTGTCTTATGAGTGTTGAAAGGTTATTAGGTGAGCCTATTAAAACCTAAGTTGGGTTTCTTTGGTGAGCCCGGTGTAAAAACCAAAGGATACTTGGATTTCTTTGGTGAGCCCGGTTTAAAAATCAAAGGATGTTGGGTTTGGATTATGATCCCGGTAAAACAATCCTACTATATTCTTGTTAGTATATAGTGGAAATCCCAAGTAGTGCTTGGGTAGTGGACGTAGGAGCGGGTTGCTCCGAACCACTCTAATTTCTTTGTGTTTGTGATTGTGTTTGCTTGACTCCTTTATGATTGTTAATTTACTTGCTTCCGTTGCATAATCTGTCATAACACTAACACTAAAATATTTTTAAGTGCATATACTTGCAAGTTTTTTTATTATCCTAATTCACCCTCCCTCTTGAGCAGCCACCTGGGCAACACGATCACAAGTCATGGAAAACCAACCTTGAAGCTAGAGCTTGAGAATGAGAAGCATTCCAAGTCTTCATTTAAAAGTTGCACATAAATTTTTTGAATATCTCTCACAACTAAAAAAAGATAAATTTCCATCATTATGGAAACCTTACCCTACCATCAAGGGCCTATTTGGATGATTGAGTTGAAAATCCTACTGGATTTATAGGTTAGGCCTGTACAACTAGCAAGATCATAGGATTACAAGCTGGACTAGACCAATATTCATAAATACCCAGGAATAACCTTGAAGTGGGTTGGCTCGAATCCCATAGAAGGAAAAAAAAGACTTTAGGCCCTAAATCTAATGCCCGAGTTTCCTAGAAGTGAATTGGTTCTAGGTCATCACAAGGCTAGGTTTTGGATTGAACCCATTTTCTTGGTTGGATGAGGCCTATTAATTTTGTTGTGGTTGAAATCTGTCTCGCTACTAAGAGATGCCAGAGGGATGCTCGAGGGCAGTACCTACAAAAAACCTTTCCAAAGATGGTCTTGGCAAAGGCACTCTGATGCTCAAGTTGGTATTAAGCAACAACAAGGTAAGAAGTAGAGCAGAGAGAGCATATTAATAGATAAAGAAAAGCATACCTTGAGAGCTCTCAAGAAGCCCCCTTTTATAGACAATAGGAGGAGGCATTTTTGGAATGTGGAAACCCTTATTGGGTTTTAATGGAAAATGATAGGTGTTGTCGCCTAGATCGTCGTGGCCTGCAATTTTGGTGCGGTGTCGGACGTGTCCCTCCCCGTCGGTCCTCTAGTGCACGCGCCCGGTCCTATAAAAGAAAGGAGATCCAAGCTAGGGATTCCGACAGGGACACTCCGATCCTCAAGTTAGTGGGATGATGAAGGAGAACAGAGCCTATACGGTGGAGAGTTTTGGAAGGCTCTCCGCCTGGAGGGTAAAAGGTAGGGTTGAGATGTGGAGGCAAGTTTGAAATGGAATGGGTGAGCTTGGGAGGATCCTCTAGCTAGCACCCTGCCTGTTAGCTCCCCGTCTCCTCTTTTTCAATCACTTGCTCGCTTACCTTCTGCCTTTTTTCTCTCTGACCTTATGTATGTGAGATGGCCCAAACCAGATCTGCGGCTTTGTCCCGGTGTCCTGTTCGCATGCCCTCTCTGGGAGGGGCTTACTATTGCCTACCGCTTCCACCCTCTTGGACTGGTCCTTAGGAGGAGATCCTTTTATTGGGGGTGCATGGGGTAGGTCTCATCCTTCTGGTGGTGCATTCTCCCGTGGAAGGGGTAGGCGCCGTGCCACTGAGCCCCATGCAATGATGGAATGTTTCCATTACCGGGGGGGACTATCAGAGCATCGCAGGGCCTGGGACCTTGATGGAGTACTCCTCTTTGGGGAGATTCTCATTCGCATTGCAAGGGTTGACCCCCTTAGTTGCATGGTTATCAAGGTGGTAGCTTGTCACGGGACTTGAAGCCTGGCGAAGCACGCTCCGTGCAGAGTTTGTAGGTGGTGCATTGCAAAGTTGGAATTCATGGCCAGATGTCCGACCCCTCTCGAAAGTTGCCAGTGGTCAGGCTTTGTCCCACCATGATTTGAGTTTCTGTTGGCCTTTCTGATGTGGGGGTTTGTCTCGCCCTGGGGAGAATCCACCCCAGAACTTGCCTTGACAGCATGAGCATGACCCTGGCCAGCTGCTGATCTCAGATGGAGGGCTCGCCTCATGAGCATGACCTTGGTTGGGAGCTGACCTTGGCAAGAGGGCCACCTTATGATCACGACCCTGGCCGGGTGCCGACCTCAGACGTAGGGTGCACCTCATAAGCACGACCCCGGCTGGGAGCTACCTCGGCAGGAGGGCTCACCTTGGTCGCATGAGCACGATCCTGGCTGGGTGCTAACCTCAGATGAAGGGCTCACCTTATGAGCACGACCCTGGTTGGGAGCCAACCTCAACAGGAGGGCTTGTTTCGGTTGCATGAGCATGACCCCGGTCGGGTGCTATCCTCAAACGGGGAGGCTCGCCTCATGAGCACGACGTCGGCTGGGAGTTGACCTCGGTAGGAGGGCTTGCCTTGGTCACTGAGCACGACCTCGGATAGGTGCTAATCTCATATGGAAGTCTTGCCTCATGAGCATGACCCCGACTGGGAGCTGACCTCGGTAGGAGGGCTTGCCTTGGTCTTCTATTCGGGCCCCACATCCAGGTGGTAGTCTCCACCCATGCGACAGTCGGTTAGCATCTATGTAGGCTCCATGTCATCGGATATTGCCATATCAGTTGCCCCCTACTCTCAAGCCCAGAGAATAATGCGGCACTCAGGGCGAGGAGAGTAATGACCATGCTGAGTGAAGTGGCATGCTCTCTGTGCCATTAATGTTTTGTGCACCGCTGCACCGGGAGTCGCGCTCTTCTTCTATCGAGGCAGTGCCATGCTTGGTTTTCCATTGAAGGGATCATCAATACTTCCTCAAAATTAAAGTGACACCCTTGTCCCGATGCATCGGGGCCATCGGATGCCGGTACGTGGTAGTTCTTGGTTGGCCAAGAGTCGAAGAGACATATGCCTTCGGTTGGCACGAGATGGTAGTGGGCGGTGGGCTTTATTGCGAAGGGTTCGCTTTCCCCCTTCTGTTCCTTTAAAGAGGGGCTCCAATTGCATTCGACTAAGGCTTCATAGAGTCCTTTCTCTCTTCCTTAACTCCCTCTTGTTCCAGAGGCTTAAAAGCCTTTCTTTCCATGTTTCTTTCCTTCCACCCCTCTCCCTTGGCCCATATTGAGGGAGGGATTCTAATAGACTTTAGGTCTTCATCCCGAAGATTGGGGGGCCAAGTAGTGGCCCTTCTGGAGCAAGCGGCCGGTGCTAAGGTGATGGTATCCAACCTGGAGAAGAAATCCACCAAGCTCGAAGCTTCCCCCAAGGATGAGAAGGGGGAGAGCCTTCGGTCACGCAACTGGGGCAGAGAAAGAGGCTGTCTCAAAGATGGAGGTGGCTCATCCGTGAGGCGTCCAAGTGCGATTGGATGTGCCACTGGATTAGGGAGCGACCGCAGTCGTGGTCACTGTGGAGATGGCCATGGTCGCCGTGGCGTTGATAGAGGTATCCTAACGCGGAGCAGCTACAGCCATCCTTGGAATCACGAGATCGGTGAACTCCAAGGAGGACGGCGCGGTAGAGGTGGATGCATTGTTGTTTTCCTTCCTAGCAAGTTCGCGTGAGGAAGGGCACCCACCTCCTAGTGTAGAAGGGACTAGAATGCTCCGCCCGGTCTCGAGGGCGAAGTCCAGAGCCAGAGTACTAACTCATTGGTTGGGTGAGGGACGGCAAGGGAGGCCTGAGCCTATTCTCCTTTATCTTGTAATTTAGAATCTTAAGGAGGCCTCCCGGCCTATCGGGGGTCTCCAGAGGATGCAGCAGAAGACTTAGCAATGAAAATTTCCATTTTTTTATAATTTCTATTCTTTCCTCTTCTCTTCTTTTCATTTACTCTCTTCTTCATTTTTTGCTTGACTCGCTTTGAAAATAGCATGTCGAGAATCATGAAGGGTTCCCTCCCATACCAGAAGCAACAAACCTTGCTTTTGTTTCTTGGTTTATCAAACCATAGCTTGGGCAGCAGCCCGACTCGCCATCATTGAACCATGAGCCCAATTAGCTGATTGTAGGACTTTGGGATGTCCTGGCTTGTCATCGCCAGGCTGGGAGTCCTGTAGGTGGATCGCAGGACCTCTTTAGCATCCTTGCTTGAAGTGTCGAGCTGCGAGCCAGGTAATAGTTGGCATCCCATTGCCACCTCTGGGCTGTGAGCACGGTAAAGGAGAGGGGGCCTGATGGAGGGGCCAGTCTTGAGGATGTCAGACTAAGAGTTAGGTGGTAGATGGCAGGTTGCCTTGCCGCCATCTCCGGACTATGAGTATGGCTGAGAAGAGTAGGCCTGATGGAGGGGCTCGTCTCGAGAGTTTGACACGCTATGAGCCAAATAGTAGATGGCATCCCGTTGCCACCTCCGGGCTATGAGCACGGTTGAGGAGAGCGGGCCTGATGGAGGGGCCCATCTTGAGGATGTCGAGCTATAAGTCAGGCGATAGATGGCGGGTTGCCCTGCCACCATCTCTAGACTGTTTTTATGGCTAAGGAGAGCGGGCCTGATGGAGGGGCCCGTCTCAAGAGTTTGCAACGCTATGAGCCAAGCAGAAGATGGTATCCCGTTGTCACCTCTAGGCCATGAGCATGGTTGAGAAGAGCAGGCCTAATGGAGGGGCTCGTCTTGAGGATGTGATAAGTACGTAAAAACTAGTAATAAGTACATTAATTTATTAATAAAATTCATTTTATTTCATTAAAATTAATATTTTTATGCAATGTTTTAACAAAAGAACCCCACCAATATGAAGAGCATAATTTTAGAAGTTCAACGGCATGAATGGTGTGCGAATTGGACTTCAATTAAGCGAGAAATGAATTTTGAAGGGATTAACAAGAATCTACATAGAAATTAAAGCGTTGGTTCACTGTGAACCAGCCAATTGGTCCTCAAAGCAGCAGTATGGTCCATATCCTCCATTACAGCTGGTCCACAGAATAGATCCATGGACCATAAGCTAAATCGAGCTTCATTTTTGCCAGGAAAATTGCTAAAGCTCCATCTCTCACCATTGGGAGTCTCCTTGTGGCTGAGAACATGCCGAAGAACCTCCTATGCTGAAAAAATCCAAGCACAAGCCAAACCAAGCATCTTCTTCTCATATGCAATAAGTTGGTCGCCCCATTTTCTGTCGCAGTTCTTCGTCCAAGCTACCAGAGAAACCACTTCCATCTCCCTCCATGATCGGACACTGCCCATTCACCTCCTTCCTCTGGGCTTCACCGTCTACCATACACCGTGTCTTTCTCCAAGCCAAGCACCGCCTGCTGCTGTCCCAGATGGCCACCTATCCTCTATTCGCTGCCGTCATCCCATGGGATCCTTCACCGTCGTCTTCTTCTTCCCACCAGTCCTCCATGCCTCCATCCAAGCCACTAGTCTTTGCCCGTCTTCCATTTGCTATCATCTTCCCGAGCTACCGAGCCTCCTTCTCTGATTCACTACCAGCATCCATGGTCGTCCTTCTTCCTCCTCTTGCCGCTGCCACTTGCCGAAGCACAATCCGAGTTCTCCACCAAGCTTGCTACCCTCTTCTCTCAGTCGGCCCTCTCCACGGTGATGTCGCCTCTTTGTTCCCGAAGTCACTACATCACTACCTCTTGTCGGTCTTGTATCGAGAGCTTGGATGTTCGAAGGATAACACTAGAGGATCGAAGGATAACACCGAAGGTTCGGGATAGCATCAAAGAAGGCAGTGGTTGTATTGGTTACGGAAATGAAATAGAGAACCGGAATAAACTGAGAGGAGAGTCCAACGATGATTTCCCATGGGCTGGATGCATTCCTTCGGCCTTTAAATAAGAGACTTGTGCTGGGGAGGCAGGAGAATTCTTTTTCTTGGAGTTATTCCACCCATCTGAGAGCTTAGAGTGTCTTTATTTTCTTTCTTGTTCTAATTCTAAAGCCCATATAATGGCTTAGGAGTTAGATCTTTTATAGTCAATTAATAAAAAAATATTTTATCTATATTCAGTTATTTGGTAATTTTTGTTTATGATAGTTTAAATCATGCAATTTAATTTCCTATAGTTAATATAGGTTTTTTTTTTTAATTATGCAATTTACATTCTATGATTGTTTAGTTTAATTTTTGCAACTTTAATTTCTTGCAATTTATATTTTAGTAAGTAGAGTAGAATTGATTTTATAATTTTTAAATAGTTTTTAAAGTTTTTATTTTAATCATGTCTGGTTAAGCAAATCCTTCTGGGATTGGCGATGAAGCTAAATCATGATTAGTAACCATTTTCTTGGGATTTTAATGTTTTAAGAGTTTTTCTATCTTTTTAACCTCTTAGCCAAGAGACTTGATGAGCTATTATTAGGTTTCATCCCCTTCATAGTTCATACTTGATTCGGTGTAAGAGTGGAAATAGATAGAAGACTCAATATTTTTGAATCTCTTTTCCTTCTTTTTGTAGAAACCTTGATAGAGTATTGTTAGAATCATTTCATACTCTATACTTGGTTAACACAAGAAAGAGAATGGATGATATGAAAGTAATCTTAGAACTATTTTCTAAATCATTGATCTAGTGGATTCGAAAGCCCTAGATCTTTAATTATTTATTTCTTTAATTTAATTAATCGTTGCTTCAAGTAGAAAATAAAGAATAATTCTTAGCTTCTTTGTTAAAGCTTGCTTGAGCAAGGGCTTTGAACATAGTTTCAAAAATCCATTTTCTCGTGGGATCGATCTGTACTCGCTGGACGTGCTACTCTGCACATCGTGCGCTTACAGTTACAACTTAAAGTTCATATCAAGTTTTTAGCACCGTTGCCGGGGAATTGGTTTATTTTAAATTATTGCATTAATTTGATCTGTCTAGTATTTATTTTTAAGTTGGTGAGTGCTGGAAGTCAAGTACGTAATTTAAATTATTTTAGTTTCTTTCAGCATATTATCTTGACTTTAGTTTAGTTTAGTTTTTCATTTAAATTTGTTTGATTTCTTTCTGTTATGCATAGCATTCTTAAATCACTTTAAGGGCACGAACCTAAACAAGATAAGGTGGGGATTTAATTACCCTTCCTTAGCCCACAAACAAGACTCCTTCATTTGCATTAGTACAAACCTTTAAATAAAATTAATTAGACGCTAACCCTAGGGACATCTGAGCTCATTAGGACAAGGATACCTAAGAGTTATACCAAGCTAGTTTCGATCATTGAATTGGTGTCTAGGAAAGTGGTTCAGGGATTAAGTCTCTAAGAAAGGTGGTTCCTTAGTTGGCTCCATTCGCTGACCTAGCCAATCCAATTGGTGTCTAAGGAAAGCAACGGGGGGACCACGCTAATCTTACACTTACCTGGCCAATTTAGTGAATTGGTCGAACTTGGAGTGCTTGAAGGCTGACTTGAAACAGTTAGGAGCTATCTAGTTCTAGATTAACCCCAGGATAGGATTAATTTTGTGTGGAACTTGTTTGAGAATTTTAAAAAAAATTAAATAAATTACTTTAGGTATTTTCAATCTTGATTACCCTGACATAAGGTTGCCCTGGCATAACTGGAAGTTATGTTGCATGGTTGTCCTAAGGTATGAAAAGGTTGAATTGATTTAGATTTTTTTTGAAGAAAAGCTTCTAAAATAAAAAATAATTAAAAAATATAAAATATAAATATACAAGATTCAAAAAATAAAAGACATAGTATATTTAGTGCATTCTCCAACTCCTATGTGGAGAAGGATATCGGGTCGACTTGTTAGAACTGAATTAGTTCCTGTTTCAGATCCTACAACCTCTATAATGGATTTAACTAATCAACCCCAAATCCTTAAGGATTTATATTATCTAGTTGGTTCCATCCAACCTTTTTGCATAAGGTTGTCTCAACCCATAGCAAATAATTTTAAAATCAAACCTCAAATGATTAATATACTTCCAAAGTTCACGGGAATAGAGGATGCATATATATATTTATTAGGAAATTTGAAGAGGTTTGTGCAACTATGAGACTGCAACAATTGTCAGAGGACAAAATCAAGCTGAGATTAATTTATTTTGCCCTTAAGGATAATGCTAAAAAATGGCTTTATAGTTTTCCAAATCAATCTATCATAACTTGGGAGGGCTTTGTAAGAGTGTTCTTAAAGAAATATTTTTCTCATCATAAAATAGCTAAAATTAAAAATGAAATAAACTAATTTTATTAATTAGCTAGTGAGTCATTTGGGAAATACTTTGACCGTTTCAAGAATCTCTTGACCCAATGTCCACACCATGGAATAAAAACTTGGAGATTATGTCAAATCATTTATGAGGGTTTAGATTCCAATTCAAGAATGGTGGGGACACCTGAGGCACCAGAATAAGACAGAGGCTTTTTCAACCCTCTGTAAATTGATCAATAATTTATGAATCTATCTGTAATAAGGGCTTAGATCATCTGAGTCCATTTTAGTTGTTATTTCAGTTCTGTACTAGTCAGCTCATGTTGAGCTAGTTCAGTCCAATGCTAGTTAGCTCATGTTGAGCTAATTTTATTTTTTTTTGAGTCCTGTCCAAGCATACTGAAGACTCAAGACTATATTATACAAGTGAAGACCAAGTCCAACCAGATTGAAGACATGGAAGTTTAGCCCAAGTCCAACCCAGCTTGAAGATTTGAAGACCCCAGGAGAAAAATCAGAAACCCTGATTCCTTGCAGATGCCCTCCAGATGCCCAGATTCCCTTCCAGATGCCAAAGTATATTCATAAATAAGGGCATCCATGATTCCAGAGGTCCATCTGCATCCTAGCCCAATGAAATCAAGCCCAGGTGCCAAGCCCAAGCCCCTAAGAAGCAAGATACCAGGGAATATTCCAGATACCTGGCTACCAGGCCACCCCAGCTTCCAGAGGCCCAAACCCATGCACCCGGGCCCCTTTGGGCCGGCCTTTTGCTGCTCCTAGAAGCCCAACACGCCCCCCTAGGCGTCCTTGGAGTCTTGACCAAGTCAAGAAAAATTTTAGGGATTTTTCTACCTAATATTTCCTTATTTTCTAGCTAGGGTTTGAGAGGGAAAAGGATTCTTATGTAAAGACTTATGTACCCTTACTTGGAGCCCAAGGTTAAGGGTCTATTTAAGGGACCCTAGCCTCTTGTATGAGGAGAATTTTTTGATGAATGAAAACCTTGAGTTCTTCTATTGAGTGGTGTGATACCCTGCTGTGTGCATAAAGGGGTTTGTGAGAGTTCTTCTTCCCGGTGATTGCAATCATCTTCCTGCTGCCAACAAACCCTCCAGATCCCTGGATGCCCACTCCAAAAGAAGCCTTCCCTTGCTGTTTTTACTTTGTTTTCTTGTTCCTTTGTGAGCTTTCTAACCCCTGACAGGTCGTTTGCAGGTCCCTGAGTTCCTACGAATCCAACGACTCCAGCCAAGCCTCAATCGGATCACCGAGCAGAAAGCCGGGTATCCGCGGGTCTTTGGCTCGGTTTTCCAGGCCGCATCCGTCGAGGAACGAGAGACCCCTTCGCTGCGATCTTCACAGACATTGTCAGGTACACCCCTCTACCTCCAGTAGTTTTATTGTAGGAGAACTTGCCCTAACCGAGGCTTCTCAGCCCCGGCGGTCCTTCTTTGCTACTTTTCTTGGTCCTAATCTGCATGCTGATCTTCAAAAATTCATACAAAATTCCCTACAAATAATTTTGACCTGAAATTTGGGAATTAATCACCTAACTCAACATGTAAAACATACAAAAAAAATTGCATGCATATTAGTTCCCCATCAAAGAACCATGCTAAAGTCTATGTGCCAAGGCCAATTTATGTATAAAGAACCCAATAAAGCATAGCAATTTCTAGAGGACCTAGCTAAAAAAAAATTACAATGGAAAACAACTAGGGAACCAGAGAGATCCACACCTTCGAGAGGTAGAATGCACCAAATGCAGACTTCCCTAGCTACAGAGGCTAAAATTTCAACCTTGACATGTAGGTTAGAGGCCTTAGAACTTCAGAGACCAGCCAGTTTGAACCAAGTGTCTGCATCAATGTGTAATGGGTGCAATGCACCAGACCATGTCCTTGAGAAATGTCCACTCCTAATGAACCCAATAGAGAATGGATGTGCACAGGTGAATGCTACATACTAGAGACCCATGAACAATCCCTATGCACCCACATATAACCCAGGATGGAGGAATCATCCAAATTTTTTATGGTCATAGAACCCAAATGTAGGTGGTCCTAGTTTCAATCAACAAAACCTAAGGCCTAGTCCTATGATGAACAACCCATTACCACCATTACCACCAAGATTCAATAACAATGATAAAAGACTTAGTTCTTTAGCGAAAAGCTTGGAAGTCTTAGCCAAATCCAATGCTGACACCAGTGCCACATTGAATAATTTTATGCAAACCACGAGCCAACTTTTAAATTCAAACTCTTAAGCCATAGCCCACTTAGAAATGTAGGTGGGTTAGCTAGCATCTACCATCAGTGAACGTGAATGAGGTAGGATCCTAGCCAACTTGAGCCCAACCCAAGAAATCGAAATGGTCATCCACCTCAAGGAAATCAAGTCAATCAAGTAAATGCTATTCATTCTTTGAGATTAGGAAAGCAAGTGGATAATAAGGTAGATACATCTAACATTAGAGAGGACTTAACTACTGAGTCAACTGAGCTACCCAATGAACAATCTATCTTAGAAAATCAAGTTGCTAATAATCCACCAAATCACTTATTCATAATCTCTAAAGCTCCTTTTCCAAAATGATTAAGGTCTAATAAACAATCAAAACATTTAGATAAAATGTTAAAGGTGTTTAAGCAAGTTCAAGTAAATATTCCTCTACTAGACATGATCCAACAGGTTCCGACTTATGCTAAATTCTTAAAAGATCCTTATACTAAGAAAAGGACTACTAATGTACCAAAAAGAGCTTTCTTAGTAGCAAGTGTGAGTTTATACTTGTTGAGTCACATGCCTATAAAATATAAGGATCCAATATCTCCAATAGTTTTTTGTATCATAGGAGAAACCCATATTGAGAAGGCCTTATTTGATTTAGGGGCTAGTGTAAATATCCTGCCATATTCAGTTTATGAGCAGTTGAGATTTCAAAAATTTCAGTCAACAGGGATCACATTACAATTAGTAGACTGATCTTTTAGAATCCATAAAGGAATGGTAGAGGATGTCTTAATTAAGGTTGACAATTTTATCTTCCCTATAGATTTTATCATTTTGGAGACTGAACCAGTATCAAATCCTAAAGGTCATATCCCATTTATTTTAGAAAGACCATTCCTAGCTACTGCTAATACTAAAATCAATTATCAGAATGGGCTTATGAAACTATCTTTTGGGAACATGACTATTGAGCTGAATATATTCAATTTGGAACAGGAATCTACCAAGCATGCTAATGTTAGTGTAATCCAAGATGAAATTTATGAATCCATAGACATTAGCGATGAGGAAGTCGATCTTGAGTATAGTATCTAGCCAACACATGAGCATGTAGATATTGATAAAATATTTGGTGATGATAAAAATAGCCATAGATGGGAGCCTCCTACTGAAACACTTATGGATAAACCATCAACCAAGCCATCTCCAGGTACCTACTATTAAGAGATCATCTTATAGATACTCATAACAAAGATATCGTGTGGGACATTACTGATTGGACTTCGTCCAACCATCCGCCATAGCCAGATATATCTGATAATTTAATGGATGTATCAATCGACATAATCTAAAAGATCCACTTGGTTTGGCTGAAAACTTTAAACTTAGCGCTCCTGGGAGGCAACCCAGCTTATTTCTTTCTGATTATTTTCTTCCTTAGGTTTTCAGATTCTTACTCAAATGAGCTCCATTGGCTAAGTTAGGGGGAGAGCTCAAGCAAATTTCTCAGGTGTCTTCATTTCCTTTTATGCCATGTCATGCATACATTAAGAATAAATTTTTATTTATGGGGTAATAATAAGAAGAATTACTAAATATTTGAAGCTACCTTCACCTTAATATTTTTACACTTGTCAATCTTGGACTTAGGGTAAATCACACTTTTGATAAGTAGTTGTTGAACAATCTAGATAGTTTTTGAAATATTGAGGGCTAAAATATTAATAGATTCAAGTAAAAATGGTAAATAAGAATGAAATCAATTTCTAGATAATTCTAACCCTCCTATTCGCATCGAAGAAGAATCTACCTCTTGGATGTGTGTGGGTGTTGTTAAATGCAAAGTTTCTTTATTAGTTAAAAAAAATGAATTAGATAATAAAGCAAGTTTTAAACATTGTTCCACCAAGTAACCGGGTCTCTTCATTTAAGTAAACGGTTGAGTCTCGCATCAAAAAGTGGAGATATAAAGAAATTTTGCTATACAACCAGTTTTGATCTGTAGCCTTTCTGACTTAAGCCAGTAAGCCCGAAGGGTGTTCTACACCTAGTGCCCTAAGGCCAACTAGTCTGGGAGACAGTGGTCGAAAACTTGTTATAAAGGTTAGATAGAAAGCTCAAGAGATTAAGACATTGCACGGTATGTATCAAAAAAAAAAAAGTGAAAGAATAAGAGGAACATCCTTGCACTAAAACGATATCTCACCACTCCATGGGAATAGATGGGAATAGAGGATTTAGAAATAACAGTAGGAGTTGGTTAAGAATTATTTGAAAAATGATGAGTTTGCACTTAACCAATTTACTTGAAGCATTAATATCCCAATGACCCATTTCATCTACTATCTAATGGAAAATCTTCTACTTATAAAAAGGATATGAGAACAACCTTTGAGTCTAAGTAAACTTGTGTAAGATATTAAGAGTTTTTGGTAGTCTCCTTAATCATTTATTTTACTCGAGGATGAGTAAGATTTAAGTTGGGGAGGGTGATAAGTAAATAAAAATTAGTAATAAGTGCATTAATTTATTAATAAAATTTATTTTATTTCATTAAAACTAATATTTTTATGTAGTATTTTAATAAAAGAACCCCACCAATGTGAAGAGCATGATTTTAGGAGTTCAACGGCATGAATGGCATGCAAATTGACTTCAATTGAGCCGAAAAATGAATTTTGAAGGGATTAACAAGAATTTGCATGGCAATTAAAGCTTTGGTTCATTGTGAACCAGCCAATTGGTCCATAAAGTAGCAGTCTGGTCCATATCCTCCATTGCAGCTGATCCATGGAATAGATCTGTGGACCACAGGCTAAATCGAGCTTCGTTTTCGCCAGGAAAATTGCCAAAGCTCTGTCTTTCACCATCGGGAGTCTCCTCGTCGCCAGGAACATGTCGAAGAACCCTCCCATGCTGGAAAAATCTAAGCACAAGCCAAATCGATCATCTTCTTCTCATCTACAATCAGCTGGTCGCCCCATTTTTTGTCACAGTTCTTCATCCAAGCTACCGGAGAAGCCACTTCCATCTCCCTCCATGATCGGAAACCGCCCATTCACCTTCTTCCTCTGGGCTTCACCGTCTACCGTTCACCGTGTTTTTCTCCAAGCCGAGCACCACCTGCTACTATCCCAAATGGCCACCTATCGTCTGTTCGCTGCCATCTTCCCATGGGATCCTTCATCGCCATGTTCTTCTTCCCACCAATCCACCATGCCTCCATCCAAGCCACCGGTCTCCGCCCATCTTCCGTTTGCTATCTTCTTCCCAAGCAAATGAGCCTCCTTCTCTGATTCACTACCAGCATCCATGGCCATCCTTCTTCCTCCTCTTGCCGCTACCACTTGCCGAAGCACAATCCGAGTTCTTCACCAAGCTTGCTGCCCTCTTCTCTCAGTCTGGCCCTATCCATGGTGATGTCACCTCTTTGTTCCCGAAGTCACTACATCACTACCTCTTGTCGGTCTTGTGTCGGGAGCTTAGATGTTCAAAGGATAACACCGAAGGATCGAAGGATAACACCGAAGGTTTATGTTGACCCCATAAGTGATTTTGATAATAACCAAACATTGGAGCATGTATATTTATTTCTGACAACTCTTCAAGTGTTTGACAAGTTTTGTAGGATGAATTAAATGTTCAATCTTCAACTCCTACACTTTTGTTTTCTTGTTTGAGTTGTGTTGTAATGTATTTTTGTAAAGAAGAACCCAATGAAAAAGCTTAGAAAAAATCATGTAAAAAGGGTTGCTTCTATGTGTGTGTGTGCCATGAAATTTATTTTGAGTTGGTTTGTTTGAGAATGTAAAGGGTTGGTAAAAGTTTTTCTTTAAGTTCAAATGTAAAAATCCTGAAGAAGATACTCGAGCCGACCCCACATGATGAAGAGCCGACTCTGCTTACTGGCACGCAGCAAGGATTCTAGAACATAGCAATCCAAGCCAACTCGATGGAAAGCGAGCCGACTCCAGTGAATCCGAGTCGACTGGAATCAGTCTGAGCCGACTCCTCCATAGTCCAATTTCTAAAGATTTCTGATAACATCCAAGCGAGCCGACCCGAACAAGAAAGAGCCAACTCTGCCAGACCTAATGTTGAAATCCTGAGAAAGTGAGCCGACCCGAACTGCACCGAGCCGACTCTTCCAAAGTGAGGTTTTCCAAACTTGAGAAGAAGAGCCAACCCAAGCTGAAAAGAGCCGACTCCTCGAGTTCAAGTTTTTCAAAGAAAGAAGTTCGAGCCGATCTGAGCTATCAAGAGCCGACTCGTCCAGAGTGATGTTTTGCACCCTGAGACAAAGAGCCGACTGCATTGAAGATTTGGTGACTCGATCCATCGACTCGAAGGATCCAAGCCAACTCAAAGGACTCTGAGCCAACTCGAACGTCGTTTCCAGGTATCTAACGGCTAGTTCCAGAAATTATTTTTTAATGCTAAAAGGTGCTCCAATGGTCACAAATCATTTTCCAATGGTCTACAATGGCTAGAACTACCTTAGGATGATAGAAGACTTTAAATTTGAAGGATTAGAACTTTCTTGAAAAAATGAATTAGAGAGTTCTTCAAAGAAAAGAGAGCTTCATTGAATATCCTACCAACCAACAGCAATACCAACCAATAGCAAAAGAGTACAAGAGCATTCAAGTCAAGCTTTCATGTCTTCACCAATTCCAATTTGAAGCTTGAAGCAACTTTGGAAAAAAGCCACTGAAATAATTAAAGTCTATTCAAGTGCATTTAAGTGGACTTCCAACAAGCTACACAGGCAACCATCCGACAAATTGAGTTTGTCATTATTATTGCATTTCTTTCAATTCAATTTTTGAATTGTTGGGTTATTGGTGAGCTCAGTTGAAAAAAACCAAATAGGTTCTTGGTGAGCCTTGATAAAATCCAAATGTTGGGTTCTTGGTGATCCTGGTAAAACCAAGTTAGGTTTCTTTGGTAAGCCTGTTAAAACCAAAGGGTGTTGGGTTTACTTTGGTGATCCCATAAAACCAAAGTGTAGAGGTTTTGGATTATGATCCGGTAAAATAATCGTACTGTATTTGGGTGTGAATATAGTAGAAATCTCAAGTAGTATCTTGGATAGTGGATGTAGGAGCTGAGTTGCTCCGAACCACTATAAATTTGGTGTGTTTGTGTTGTGCATACTTGACTCTTTTTAACTTCTGCATCTTATAACTCTATGATGGGGACATCGCCAGCATGGATCCCGGAGCAAGCACGAATCTTGGAGCTGCACGAATCTCGGATGATATCCAGAATAAATTTGTTTGGGATTTATCTTAATCTTTTGTTTGAATCTTGAATTAGGATTTGTTGGTTAGGATTGAGATATGGATAGGCTTATCTTATCCTATCTTGTATTTGAATTTGAATCATTTTTATCTTTTTATCCTGTATTCAAATTCAAACGAGGGTTGGACAGGTCTATAAATACCACCCTCAGTCCTTTGTAAAAAATAGTTTTGGTCAATAAAAAAATTTTTGAAAAGAGTTTTTTTCTTTTCGTTCGCCCCGTATGTGGAGGGTGAGAGGCCCGTCTGTCCTTCGCCTTCAGGCATCGAGGGGTGAGAGACCCTAGTCATTCACTTTCGAGCATCGAGGGGTGAGAGACCCTAGTCCTTCGCCTTCGGGCGTCGAGGGGTGAGAGACCCTAGTCCTTCGCTTTCGAGCATCGAGGGGTGAAAGACCCTAGTTATCCCCTTCTCCCCGTCGAGTCCCCTCTAAGTCTTAGAGATTTTACTTCACGGCCCCAGGTAGTGATTTGGGTGGGATGCCCTAGGCTCCGCATGTAGTGAGATGGGTGGGATGCCTTAGGCTACATGTAGTGGGATGAGTGAGATGCCCTAGTGGTGAGATTTCTCTCCGTGAATGTAAGTTCCAAGTCCTAGAGTGTCCAATTTTCCTACCCTCCATCTCTATTTTTCCTTCGCCATCACCATAGAAAAATCAAAACAAAAATTAAAAAAAATAGGATACCCTAATCTTCGGCGACTTTTCAGGTCGCCGACGATCCTATCCCAATCCCGTTCCCCATCAATTTTGATATCAGAACTAGAAAATTAGGGTACCTTCATATTAATCCAGATTCCCTGTCATCAATCCATTTTTTTTATCCTATCATCTTCCCGGATCCAAAAAAAAAAAAAAAAATTGTTTATCCAAGTCTCTTGCAATTTTCTTCATCCCCTCCTTCCGATCCCATTGCTGAGCATCTCTGTGCCAGCGCCCCACCTTCCCCTGCCATGACTCCTCCCAAAACTGCTCCGGACTCCTCTCTACTAGATGGTGTTCGCGTCGAGATTCAAGATTCAAGACCCTCTCTGCCCCTCTCTGCCCCTCGCCCCAACATCCCGTCTCATCCTCCACCGCCGTCAACCGACCATGCCGACCTAGGGCTCCACATCCAAGCACCACCGCCACACCTGCGATGTCCATTCTCCCCACTGTCTCCCTCTCCACCGTGATCGCCCACCTCCGCCAGCGCCTCGACCACCACCTCCTCCCCTCCAAGCGCAAGCTTGACGATTATGGCCTCGAATCTGACTCCGACTCCGACGATGCCTCCCGCCAGCTCGTGAGCATGCTCATGCCCGATCCCTTTTTCCTCCTCCTCCGCTGCCACCCCCTTTCCCCCTCTTTCTCAATGAGCTTGGTGAAGAAGCGCTTGACCTGGAGGGTAGAGACGTCGCCGAAGAAGTCCCGCCACGCGAGGACCCAGCCCTTGATGTCAAGGAGGAACAACGCCGAGACAGGGCCAGCCATGAAATAGGGTTTCTAGGGATCAGATCCGGGTCGATCTCGCTTCTTGGAGCTCAGTCGCCATCCCCATGGATCTCTCCACTATAGACCTCAAACAAATTCTTCTTCTTCTTTACCTCCCTCCACACCGCAATCTGCTACTCCGCTCGATCCTCACCAATGCTGCTCCTCCCAACCGGAAAGCCACCACGGCCATCCTCTTCGCCCCATGCTCACCATCGTCTTCCCCTGCGGTCGAAGCTCCTCCGATCGATGCCTTACCACCAGATCCATAGTTGTCAATATCCATCTCCAATCCTATTTCCAGCCGACCACCAACAATCTGTCCGAAGCCCCCCCGAAGCCCGCTGCCTTCCGTGAAGTCTCCCATCTCCACCCGACCAACATCCTCAGCCCCTCCGGCCATTTTCCCAAGCAAGCCGACCACCGAAGGTGTGAAGAAGCCCACCGTCTCCGCAGCCTGCAACCGAATGGAAGCAGCTTCATCCTCCAGTCCAGATCTCCGTGCCACCCCTTCTCCGGCGATGGCTCCTTCGAGAACACTGGTGGAGGTCCCGTCCGAAGCCCCCCCCTCAAGCCCCATGTGCCGTAGATCCGTGCGACGCCCGTCCCACCAGATCTCCTCCCTGTTGCCATTGCCAGCCGCAGTCGACTCCACCGTCACCATCACCGCCCTGCCCGACCGACTCCGTCCAGCACCGACACTAGCAACACCCCTCCGCAAGCCCCTATTCATGGTTCGAGTTGCACGAACGTGAAAGCTAAATCGACTTTCTTCGCTGACTTCAAGCATTGCACGTTCCTTAAAGCAAGCCGTTCCCTCTGTTGCCAATTTCATCCTCTTTAGGATTAGGCATGAAATAAAGAAAAAAAAGTAAAAAAAAAAGGAGAGAAAAAAAAGTTTAAAAAAAAATGAATGAAAAAAATCGAGAAAAAATAATTTGGGATAGTTTCCAAAGATGCACAATTTCACACAGATTTTAGAGTTGCACGATTTTCAGTGCTGGATTATCTCGAAGTCGCATAGATCTCAGTGCAGAGCCCCTTTGATTGATTGGATTCGGTTTCACCAACGTCCCTCCTGATCCTGACTCGACGGAGTCGAGTTCTCCCAACCTTGGGGGAATGATAGGGACATCACCAGCACGGATCCCGGAGCAAGCACGAATCCTGGAGCTGTACGAATCTCAAAGGATATCTAGAATAAATTTGTTTATGATTTATCTTTATCTTTTGTTTGAATTTTGAATTAGGATTTGGTTGGTTAGGATTGAGATATGGATAGGCTTATCTTATCCTATCTTGTATTTGAATTTGAATCATTTTTATCTTTTTATCCTGTATTCAAATTCAAACGATGGTTGGACAGGTCTATAAATACCACCCTCAGTCCTTTGTAAAAAAATAGTTTTGGTCAATAAAGAATTTTTTTGAAAAGAGTTTTTTTCTTTTCATTCGTCCCGTATGGGGAGGGTGAGAGGCCCGTCTGTCCTTCGCCTTCGGGCGTCGAGGGGTGAGAGATCCTAGTCCTTCTCTTTCGAGCATCGAGGGGTGAGAGACCCTAGTTATCCCCTTCTCCCCGTCGAGTCCCCTCTAGGTCTTAGGGATTTTCCTTCACGACCGCAGGTAGTGATTTGGGTGGGATGCCCTAGGCTACATGTAGTAGGATAGGTGAGATGCCCCAGAGGTGAGATGTCTCTCCGTGAATGTAAGTTCCAAGTCCTAGAGTATCCAATTTTCCTACCCTCCATCTCTATTTTTCCTTCGCCACCACCATAAAAAAATCAAAACAAAAATTTTAAAAAATAGGATACCCTAATCTTCGGCGACTTTTCAGCTCACCGATGATCCTATCCCGATCCCATCCCCCATCACTCTATCACAGCACCTCCACTAGCAAAGGATTTTGAATTGCACATTATTTTCTTTAAATTTTCAAAAGTCCCAATTCACCTCCCCTCTTGGGTAGCCACCTAGGCAACAGTTCGGGATAACATCGAAGAAGGCAGTGGTTGTATTGGTTACGGGAATGAAATAGAGAACTGGAAGAAACTAAGAGGAGAGTCTAACAATGATTTCCCATGGGCTGGATGCATTCCTTTGACCTCCTGTGAGGGGGAGGCAAGAGAATTCTTTTCTTTGAGTTATTCCACTGTTCCGAGAGCTTAGAGAGTTTTTATTTTGTTTCTTGTTCTAACTCCAAGCCCTTCTAATGGCTTAGGAGTTAGATCTTTTATAGTCAGTTAATAAAAAATTATTTTGTCTGTATTTAGTTATTTTATAATTTTTGCTTAGGATAGTATAAATCATGCAATTTAATTTCCTACAGTTAGTATAGATTTTTTTTTTAATTATGCAATTTACATTCTATGATTAGTTTAGTTTAATTTCTGTAACTTTAATTTCTTGCAATTTACATTTTAGTAAGTAGAGTAGAATTGATTTTATAATTTTTAAATAAATTTTAAAGTTTTTATTTTTATCATGTATGGCTAAGCAAATCCTTCTGGGATTGGCGCTGAAGCTAGATCATGATTAGAAACCATTTTTTTAAGATTTATTTTCTTGGACTTTTTAATGTTTTAAGAGTTTTTCTTTCTTTTTAACCTCTTAGCCAAGAGACTTGATGAGCTATTGTTAGGTTTCATCCCCTTCATAGTTCATACTTGATTCAGTGTAAGAGGAAAAATAGATAGAAGACTCTATATTTTTTAATACATTTTCCTTCTTTTTGTAGAAATCTGATAGAGTATTGTTAGAATCCTTTCATACTCTATACTTGGTTAACACAAGAAAGAGAACGGATGATATGAATTTAATCTTAGGAATATTTTCTAAATCATTGATCTAGTGAATTCGAAAGCCTTAGATCGTTAATTATTTATTTTTTAAATTTAATTAATTATTGCTTCAAGTAGAAAATAAAGAATAATTCTTAGCTTCTTTGTTAAAGCTTGCTTGAGCAAGGGCTTTGAACATAGTTTCAAAAATCCATTTTCTCGTAGGATTGACCCGTACTCATTGGACGTGCTACTCTGCACATCGTGCACTTGCGATTATAACTTAAAGTTCAATCAAGATGCTGAACTATGAGTCAGGTGGTAGATGGTGGGTTGCCCTGCTGCCATCTCCAGACTGTGAGTACGACTGAGAAGAGCAGGCCTGATGGAGGGGCCCATCTCAAGAGTTTGCCATGTTGTGAGCCAAGCGGTAGATGGCATCCCGTTGCAACCTCCGGGCTATGAGCATGGCTGAGAAGAGTGGGCCTGATGGAGGGGCCCATCTTAAGATTGTCGTACTATAAGTTAGGCAGTAGATGGCGGGTTGCCCTGCCACCATCTCCGGATTATGAGTATGGCTAAGAACAGCGAGCCTGATAGAGGGGCTTATCTCAAGAGTTTGCCATGCTATGAGCCGAGTGGTAGATGGCATCCCATTGCCACCTCCGGGCTATGAGCATAGTTAAGAAGAGCAGGCCTGATAGAGAGGCCCATCTTGAGGATGCCGGACTATCAATCAAGCGGTAGATGGTGGGTTGCCCTATCACTATTTCCAAATTGTGGTACAGCTAAGGAGAGCGGGCTCGATGGAGTAGCCTGTCTCGAGAGTTTGCCATGCTATGAGCCAAGCAGTAGATTGCATCCCGTTGCCACCTCCGGGCCATGAGCACGGTAGAGGAGAGCAGGCCTGATGGAGGGGCACGTCTCAAGAGTTTGCCATGCTGTGAGCCAAGCGGTAGATGGCGTCCCGTTGCCACCTCCGGGCTATAAGCATGACTGAGAAGAGCGAGCCTGATGGAGGGGCCCATCTTGAGGATGTCGAACTGTGAGTCAGGCGATAGATGGTGGGTTGCCCTGTCTCCATCCTCGGGCTATGAGTATGGCTGAGAAGAGTGGGCCTAATGGAGGGGCCCATCTTGAGAGTTTTCCATGCTATGAGCCAAGCGATAGATGGCATCCCGTTGCCACCTCCAGGCTATGAGCACGGTTGAGAAGAGCGAGCCTGATGGAGGGGCCCATCTTAAGGATGCTAGACTGTGAGTCGGGCAGTAGGTGGCGGGTTGCCTTGCCGCCATCTCCAGACTGTGAGTATGGCTAAGAAGAGCGAGCCTGATGGAGGGGCTCATCTCGAGAGTTTGCCATATTGTGAGCCAAGTGGTAGATGGTATCCCATTGCCACCTCCGGGCTGTGAGCATGGCTGAGAAGAGCGGGCCTGATGGAGGGTCCCATCTTGAGGATGTCGGATTGTGAGTCAGGCGGTGATGGTGAGTTGCCTTGGTGCCACCTCTGGACTTTGAGTACGGCTGAGAAGAGCGGGCCTGATGGAGGGGCCCATCTCGAGAGTTTGCCATGTTGTGAGCCAAGTGGTAGATGGCATCCCGTTGCCACCTCCAGGCTGCGAGCATGGTTGAGGAGAGCAGGCTTGATGGAGGGGCCCATCTCGAGAGTTTGCCACGCTGTGAGCCAAGCGGTAGATGGCATCTCATTGCCACCTCTGGGCTATGAGCATGGCTGAAAAGAGTGGGCCTAATGGAGGGGCCCATCTTGAGCATGCTGGACTATGAGTCAGGTGGTAGATGGTGGGTTGCCATGCCGCCATCTCCAGACTATGAATATGGCTAAGAAGAGCGGGCCTGATGGAGGGGCTCATCTTGAGAGTTTGCCATGCTGTGAGCTAAGTGATAGATGGCGTCCCATTGCCACCTTCGAGCTATGAGCATGGCTAAGGAGTGCGGGCCTGATGGAGGGGCCCATCTCGAGAGTTTGCCATGCTGTGAGCCAAGCGGTAGATGGCATCCCATTGCCACCTTCAGGCTGTAAGCATGGCTGAGAAGAGCGGGCCTGATGGAGGGGCCTGTCTTGAGGATGCCGAACTGTGAGTTAGGCGGTAAATGGTGGGTTGCCCTGCCACCATCTTCGGATTGTGAGTATGGTTGAGAAGAGTGGGCCTGATGGAGGGGCCCATCTTAAGAGTTTGTCACACTGTGAGCCAAGCGGTAGATGGCATCCCATTGCCACCTCTAGGTTGTGAGCAAGGTTGAGGAGAGCAGTCTTGATAGAGGGGCCCATCTTGAAAGTTTTCCGCACTGTGAGCCAAGCAGTAGATGGCATCCCATTGCCACCTCCGGGCTGTGAGCACGGTTGAGAAGAGTGGGCCTGATGAAGGGGCCGTCTTGAGGATGCCAGACTGTGAGTCAGGTGGTAGATGGCGGGTTGCCCTATTGCCATCTCCTAATTGTGAGTATGGCTAAGAAGAGCGGGCCTGATGGAGGGGCCCATCTCGAGAGTTTGCCACACTGTGAGCCAAGCGGTAGATGGCATCCCATTGCCACCTCCGGGCTATCAGCATGGCTAAGGAGAGCGGGCCTGATGGAGGGGCCTATCTCGAGAGTTTGCCGCACTATGAGACAAGCGGTAGATGGCATCCCGTTGCCACCTCCGAGCTATCAGCATAGCTGAGAAGAGCGGGCTTGATGGAGGGGCCTGTCTTGATGATGCCTGACTGTGAGTCAGGCGGTAGATGGTGGGTTGCCTTGTCACCATCTCCGGACTATGATTATGGCTGAGAATAGTGCGCCTAATGGAGGGGCCCATCTTGAGAGTTTGCCATGCTGTGAGCCAAGCAATAGATGGCATCTCGTTGCCACCTCCGGGCTGTGAGCACGGTTGAGAAGAGTGGGCCTGATGGAGGGACCCATCTTGAGGATGCCAGATTATGAGTCAGGTTATAGATGATGGGTTACCCTGCCACATCTCTAGACTATGAGTATGATTGAGAAGAGCGGGCCTGATGGAGGGGCCCGTCTCAAGAGTTTTCCATGCTGTGAACTAGGTGGTAGATGGCATCTCATTTCCACCTCCAGGCTGTGAGCTTGGCTGAGGAGAGCGGGCATGGTGGAGGGGCCCGTCTCAAAAGTTTGCCCACTATGAGCCAAGTGGTAGATGGCATCCCATTGCCACCTCCGGGCTGAGTATGGCTGAGAAGAGTGGGCCAGATGAAGGGGCCCGTCTTGAGGATATCGGACTGTGAGTCGGGCGGTAGATGATGAGTTACCCTACCGCCATCACTGGACTGTGAGTATGGTTAAGAAGAGCTAGCCTGCTAGAGGGGCCCGTATCAAGAGTTCGCCACACTATGAGCCAAACGGTAGATGGCATCCCGTTACCACCTCTGGGCTATGAGCACGACTGAGAAGAGCAGGCCTGATGGAGGGGCCCATCTCGAAAGTTTGCCACATATGAGCCAAGCGGTAGATGGCATCCCGTTGCCACCTCCAGGCTGTCAGCACAGTTGAGAAGAGTGGGCCTAATGAAGTGGCCCATCTTGAGGATGCTGGATTATGAGTCAAGCGGTAGATGGCGGGTTGCCCTGCTGCCATTTCCAGACCGTGAGCATGGCTAAGAAGAGTGGGCCTGATGGAGGAGCCCGTCTCAAGAATTTTCCATGTTGTGAGCCAAGCGATAGATGGCATCCCATTGCCACCTCCGGGTTGTGAGCACAGCTTAGGAGAGCGGGCCTAATGGAGGGGCCCGTCTTGAGAGTTTGCCATGCTGTGAGCCAAGTGATAGATGGCGTCCCGTTGCCACCTCCAGGCTATAAGCACGACTGAGAAGAGTGGGCCTGATGGAGGGCCCATCTTGAGGATGCCAGACTGTGAGTCAGGTGGTAGATGGCGGGTTATCCTGCCACCATCTCTGGACTATTAGTATAGCTAAGAAGAGCTGGCCTGATGGACGGCCCCATCTTGAGAGTTTACCATGATGTGAGCTAAGCTGTAGATAGCATCCCATTGCCACCTCCGAGCCATGAGCATGGCTAAGGAGAGCGGGCTTGATGGAGGGGCCCATCTATAGGGTTTTCCATGCTATGAGCCAAGTGGTAGATTGATGTAGGACAGATCCCGATCAATATTTATTCTAGGGATTGGATCATTGGTCTCTAAGAAATGACCTTTAGGCTATGTTAAACCAGGCCCAAATTATTTTTCCTAAAATTTTTTATTCAAATAAACCTTTTTTTTCATTTTTTTTCTCTTTTTTTTCCTATTTTTCTTCACTTTTTTTTCTCACAATCTTTTTTTTGCTATGCTTTTTCTAAAGTTGGCATTGGGTAGCTGGCTTGGCTTTGAGAACCGTGCAAAAGACTGCACTTGAAGTTAGCATTGAGAAAACTAGAATGGCTTTCTTGTTCGTGCTTAACTCCCTCTTCTTCTCCATGGACCGAACCAGCAACAGGGAGGCCCACAGAGGGGGACTTCACCAGCGATTTCAACAGAATTGTTGGTCTTCACCGGCACTGGCGATGGGAGGCGAGCGGCGGCATGGGGAACACACGGCGATAGCATCTAGCGATGATGGTGAGGCATCAGGAGTTGCAGTAGGGAATGGCTTTGGAAGGATTTTGCCAGCATCGATGCTGGGCGGAGGCGGCGGCACGAACAAGGGGCTGGCCGGCACATAAGAGATTCCGGCGGTTTGCTCTTGGTGGTGGTGATCATGGACCAGGCAATTGGTGGTTGGGTGGCACAAGCTTGGTGATGCGCTTGATCTTGGTTGGTTCCGGCAGTGGGGGATGTGATATAATGGACGATGAGGCAACGGGCGGCCGACAGGAGGCAAGGAGGAGATCCGACGGGGCACGGGCAGTCTCGGCGAAGATCTATGCATAGGGGCAGCTGAGCCGTTCGGTTGGCATTATGAAGATGGGCATCATGTGGATCTCAAAGGAGCTGGATGGCCAGTGGTGCAGCCTCTCTTCTGGTGGTTAGTGGTCATCGATTTGTCGACATGGGCGAAGAGGATGGGGAACGAAGATCTTGGGTGGAGGGGTTTTCCGTTCACTGGTGTGGCTTGCTTATGGACGGAAGAGGGTAGGCATGGGGATGGGACTTTCACGGGAGACAGGGGATGGAGATGTTGAGGGTAGTGGGTGGCTCAACACTGTGAAGGCTCTCCAGTGATTGGTGGATGCGGGATCCGGACGATTGATGGTTTGGTGGTTGATTCAAGAAAAAGGAAACAAAGAGGAGAAAGGGGAAATAACATAGATAACAAAGAAAGATGGTATTGAAATTTGAGAAGAAAAAAGTAAAAACCATGATTGGGTTCCCCACCCAGGTTTCAGCACCTGCTCTTAACCAGAGTGACCATGTAGGGCCCACTCTTAACAAGAGTGACCATGTAGGGCATCAGCACCCTCCTTAACCAGGAATGATGCACCCTCTCCTTAACCAGGAGTTCTTATTTTTCCATCCCAAAAATTCACTGTACATATTTTTATTCGAATGAAAAAGAGCTTAAATAAAGTTTATAGTCCCCAGTTAGTTGAGAACCATCCTAACCAGAACTCTATCCTAACAAACTGAGATAAACTAAAAATAATGATAAAAATAAATTCTAAAACAACGTACAGAAACTAATCCTAAAATAAGATATCACAATCCCTCGTACACCAATTATGCTTATTTCATTTGGATGTGCTTCGAGATTCATGCTGCTTCGGGATATGTGCTGCATCGACAGAGGCTTCAAGGTTTGGGCTGGGCTGGCTTCAGGTTCTGGGCTAGGTTTTAGGTCTGGGCTAGGCTGGGCTTCAAGTTCTCGGTTGGGCTGGGCTTCAGGTTCTGGGCTGGCTTCTAGGCTGGGCTGGTCGATGTCCCCATCATAGATGGTATCCCATTGCCATCTCCAGGTTATGAGCATGGCTGAGAAGAGCGGGCCCGTCTTGAGGAAGCCAAATTATGAGTCAGGTGGTAGATGGTGGGATGCCCTGCCGCCATCTCCAGATTGTGAGTATGGTTGAGAAGAGCGAGCCTGATGGAGGGTCCTATCTCGAGAGTTTGCCACGCTGTGAGCCAAGCGGTAGATGGAATCCCGTTGCCACCTCCGAGCTGTGAGCATGGCTGAGGAGAACGGGCCTGATGGAGGGGCCCATCTCGAAAGTTTGCGACACTATGAGCCAAGCGATAGATGGCATCCCATTACCACCTCCGAGGTGTGAGCACGGCTGAGAAGAGTGGGCCTGATGAAGGGGCCCATCTTAAGGATGTCGGACTGTGAGTCAGGTGATAGATGGTGGGTTGCCTACCACCATCTTTGGACCGTGAGTATGGCTGAGGAGAGTATGCCCGATGGAGGGGCCCATCTTGAGAGTTTGCCACGTTGTAAGCCAAGTAGTAGATGGCATCCCGTTGCCACCTCCGGGCTATGAGCATGGCTAAGAAGAGCAGGCCTGATGGAGGGGCCCGTCTTGAGGATGCCAGACTATGAGTCTGGCAGTAGATGGTGGATTGCCCTACCGCCATCTCTGGACTGTGAGTATGGTTAAGGAGAGCGATCTTGATGGAGGGGCCCATCTCGAGAGTTTGCCATGCTGTGAGCCAAGCGATAGATGGCATCCCTGATGCGTGATGACTCTAAGAATGCTAAACATGCAGGAAAAATAGAAAAATAATTTTTTTGTGATTTTTATAATAATGATTTGTAGGCTAAATTCTTAAATAAAAGTAAGAACTAGCAAGAAGAAAGCAATGCATAGAATCATCGTATCGCAGGCAAACTCATGCAAAATAATAAATTTCAGGACCTGAGAATTGAGAAACTCCCGGATTAGGATAGCTTATCTTCATCAAATCAGAAATTAAAAGAAAGGAAGGATGTTACCAATCAGTGATTTGAAGAATGTCCGATGAAGAGATCACACAGCACTCTGATTGGAGTCTGGATGATGAAGTTCGGTTCCCTTGATTAGATGGCTGATTTGGATGGTCCGGATGCAAGGAAAGCCTCCTCTGGGGAGGTGAAACACCTCGGAGATCCTACAAAATATCAAGGGTCAATCAAAATAGCAAGTAAGAAAAAGAAAGGGGATTAGGTTTAGAAGGAATCAGGTTAGGGTTTAGAAGCGGGGGCGGCTTGAAGCTTGATGAAGATCTCCTTGCTTGGTGGCCTAGGGCACTCCTTCTTGGACGTGTGAAGGCTTGGATGGCAGTGAGTTAGGGTGTGGAAGGATGCTAGGGCAGTAAGGAAACACAAACACAAACCAAAGAACCAAAAAAAAACAAAGTAATACAAGCTCACAAGCTCAAATAAATTTCACCAAGGTTTTGATATCATGAATAAAAGTTAATTACAAGAGGGGGAGGGATGGGGTATTTATAGAGTTCCCATGCCCTCACTAACCATGGTTACATTTGGGTTACAAGTCCTCTTCCAAATTGGAATACAAGTCCTTTCCTAGCTAGGTTAGAAAAACAAATCTCCAATAAGTTAGGAATTGACTTAGTCTTCTCCTTTTTCCTTCATGCTTTAACTATTCCACTCAAGGACACCTCTTGGACTTGGTCAACACTTCAAGGATGCCTAGGAGGGCATATTGGGCTTCTAGGGGCAGCAAGGGGCCAGCCCAAAGGGGCTTGGGTGCATGGGTTTGGGCCTTTGGAAGCTGGGGTGGCCTGGTAGCCTGGTAGCAGGAATATTCCATAGAATCTTGCTTCTTTAGGGCTTGGGCTTGGCACTTGGACTTGATTTCTTTGGGCTAGGATGTAGAAGGACCTTTGGAATCATGGATGCCCTGGTTTGGGAATATGCTCTGGCATCTGGACTGGAATCTGGGCATCTGGAGGACATCTGGAAAGAATCAGGATTTCTGGAAGCATATTGGATCCTGGGTTGTCACACAAGATTCAATGGATTGATGTAGTGATCTCTGACTCCTGGATGTGGCTTGGTGGAATTCCAAAATAGGGTGACCTCCTCTCTTGTACAAAAATTAGGCTCATACTGGACTCATAATTGATGTGCAGGACTCAAAATACTGACTAGGTTGAGGGTTGAGACAAATCAATTAACCTCAACTTATTACAGGACTCGATCTTAATTGATTACAAAATTTTCAAAACTTTGACACATGACTAATTAAACCATATGGGATCCAGGGATGTATGTCTGATCCTGGTGTCCCCACCAATTCTCCTAGGGCGGGAGGAACTCGACCCCGTCTAGTATGGGTCAATTTTGCTCAAGGAGGGTCTGGGTTAAGATGCTGCAGATCCGTACCAGTATTCCACAAGTCCTCAAATTCTGGCTGACTGATGGGGGACTAATATGCATGCAATTCTTTTTGTATATTTTATATGTGGGGTTAGGTGATTAATTCATGAATTTCAGATCAAAATTAGTTGTAGGAAATTTTATATGAATTTTTGAAGCCAAGCATGCAGATTAGAACCTATAAAAGTACTAAAGAAGGATCGCCGGGGCTGAGAAGCCTCGATTAGGGCAAGTTCTTCTACAATATAAAGACTGGAGGTAGAGGGGGTGTACCTGACAATGTCTGTGAAGATCGCAGTGAAGGGGTCTCTCGTTCCTCGATGGATGCGGCCTGGAAAACTGAGCCAATGACTCGCGGATACCCGGCTTTCTGCTTGGTAGTCCGATTGAGGCTTGGCTGGAGACGTTGGATTCGTAGGAACTCGGGGACCTGCAAATGACCTGTCAGGGGTTAGAAAACTCACAAAGGAACAAGAAAACAAAGGAAAAATAGCAAGGGAAGGCTTCTTTTGGAGTGGACGTCCAGGGATCTGGAGGGTTTGTTGGCAGCAGGAAGATGATTGCAAACACCGGGAAGAAAAACTCTCACAAACCTCTTTATGCACACAGCAGGGTATCACACAACTCAATAGAAGAACTCAAGGTTTTAATTCATATCAAAAAGTGTGTTTCATACAAGAGGCTAGGGTCCCTTAAATAGACCCTTAACCTTGGGCTCCAAGTAAGGGCACATAAGTCTTTACATAAGAATCATTTTCCCTCTCAAACCCTAGCTAGAAAATAAGGAAACATTAGGTAGAAAAATCCATAAAAATTCTCTTGACTTGGCCAACACTCCAAGGACACCTAGGGGGGCATCTTTTGCTTCTAAGAGCAGCAAGAGGCCGGCCCAAAGGGGCTCGGGCACATGGGTTTGGGCCTCTGGAAGCTAGGGTGGCATGGTAGCCATGTAGCAGGAATATTCCCTGGTATCTTGCTTCTTAGGGGCTTGGGCTTGGTGCCTGGGCTTGATTTCTTTGGGCTAGGATATAGATGGACCTCTGGAATCATGGATGCCTTGGTATATGAATATATTTTGGCATCTGGAAGGGAATCTGGGCATCTGGAGGGCATCTGCAAGGAATCAGGATTTTCTGAATTTTTCCTCCCGGGGTCTTCAAATCTTCAAGCTGGGTTGGACTTGGGCTATACTTCCATGTCTTCAATCTGGTTGGACTTGGTCTTCACTTGTATGATGTGGTCTTGAGTCTTCAATATGGTTGAATAGGACTCAAAAAAATAAAATTAGCTCGACATGAGCTGACTAACACTGGACTGAACTAGCTCAACATGAGCTGACTAGTACAGAACTGAAACTCAAAAGACTCAAATAACAACTAAAATGGACTCAGATGGGCTAAGCCCTTATTACAGATGGACTCATAAATTATTGATCAATTCACAGAGGGTTGAAAAGCCTCTATCTTATTCTGGTGCCTCCGGTGTCCCCTCCAATTCTCCCGGGATGGGAGGAACTCGACCCTGTCGAGTGAAGATCAAGCTGGCTCACATATCTCGCAAGGAGGTCTAGGTTGAGGTGCTGCAAGTCCTCTCGAGAAATCCATGAATTGTCCGACTCTGGTCGGCCTTGCCATCGGACCAGGAAATGTTGATAACCGCGGCCCCGGGTCATAATGGCTTGATCGTCCAGGATACGCTCGATCCGTTCTCCTCTCTCAGGCCAAATTTATTAGTGGACAATCTGGGTTAGGGTCACTCACAATGAAAAGGAATAGGTTCAAAGGCCTCACTAGGTATCGCTGCCGGTTCCCTATACTCAACAAGGTCTATAATATTGAAGGTAGAACTAATGCCCAAATCCGAAGGCATGTCTAACATCTAGGCATTTGATCCAACCTTCTCTATCACTTTAAAAGGTCTGGCTCTGCGAGCATGAAGCTTCTTTTAGGCCTAAGCCTAACCAAGATAGAATCCACTACATCAAATTCTTTGATCCATCTTCGGGAATTAGCTAGTTTGTTTAAAATTAGTGTAGGTGGTGAACATGCTGGGCACATGCAAACTCCTAACAAATGATTCAAAGGACTCATACTAACACCTAACAGACTTGACTATGCATTCCTATAGAAGAAAATTTTATTGAACTCTTTGGATCTAAACCTAACAGATTATAGGTTCCCTAGGTTTGATCCTAGCTTGACATGCACATGAAAATTTACAGTGAACTCCTAGCAAATTCCAAAGAGTATGCCAGAAGTAAGATGCAAACCTAACATGCATGATGAATGCATGCAGTATGCTAATCTCAGTTAAATGCAATCTAATGATCATAGAAATGCTGGAGGTGTCTGGAAAGGGCAGAAAATAGGAAGTGGATTCAAAATTAGTCTGGTAGGGTAGGGAAAAAGGTTCAAGGTTAGTTGGATAAAGTTCGATATAAGAAGGCATGTCGGGGACTAATCCTAGACTAATGAGGCTAACCTTACGAGGTTGCGGTATATCTATGGGATTTGCATAATGGAAGGATGGGTTATTAATCTCAGGGAAGTGGTCCTTAATGGAAACTATAGGAGGAGGCTCATCCTGAGGGTACTGATTTAAAGAGATCAAGTCCTTAATAAATTCTTCTGGTTCTTGTATTTTAGGACTAGACTCTATAATTTGGCTCTCCTCTTTGGTTTCCTCAGGTAAGGCTCTAGTAGCAATACCTAGGTTCTCTTCCTCTATTTGTTCTTCCACTATAGCTTTAGATTGGATGTGGTCAAGGTCAACTATCTCTATGTTGGCTTCTACCTGGGTATCTATTGGGTCAACTAATTCTAGGTCATCCAAAGGTGTCTCCTCTTCTCCCTCATACACATCCACTAGGCTCGCATCAGCTTCATATACTTCCACGTTAATGTAAGCCTTGTCAATCTCAGGAATGGTTGGAGAAAGTCGGCTAGGAAAAAATTGGCTAGGTCCTGGTTTCTGATTATGGACACTAATCCTAGTAGGTTCAGGTTGTATAAGGGGTAGTGGCTCACTACTGGGTTCATATTTAGGGATACTAATCCTATGGGGTTCAAGTTGACTAGGGGAAAGCATGACTAGTACTAGGCTGATACTTAGGGGTTATGGGTTCTCTAGGCTCATAGGACAAGGGTGCAGATCTATAGGTCATGGGATTATAGGATCTGGGGTCATAGGATTTTGGGTCAGCTCTATGATCAGGTCTAAGGATGGATCATGGTATGGGGTCCTCCTAAGGTTGGGCTCCCTATATGGGTCAGAATATTGGGTTCTCCTAGGGTTGGACTCCCTATATGGGTCAGGATATTGGGTTCTCCTAGGGTTGGGCTCCCTATATGGGTCAGAGTATTGGATTCTCCTAGGATTGGACTCCCTATATGGGTTAGAGTATTGGGTTCTCCTAGGATTGGACTCCCTATATGGGTCAGAGTATTGGGTTCTCCTGGGTTCAGTATCATAATAAGGGTCATGGTAAGGGGTTCTTCTAGGTTCAGTATCATAATAAGGGTCATGGTAAGGGGTTCTTCTAGGTTCAGTATTATAGTATGGGTCAGGCTGAGGGGCTCTCCTAGGTTCAACCTCTCGGTATGGATTAGGGTTTGGGGTCCTCCTAGGTTGAGGAGAATCAGGATCTGGCTCAGACTGTGACCCATGGGTTTTTCCTGGGGTCCCTACCCGGACTTCTAACTGATCAAACCTATTGGCAAGATGGTCAATTCTATCATTGGTTTGAATACCAGACTGAGTTAACTGGGTCATCTGGGTAGTCATCTGGGTAGCCATCTGGGCCATTTGATCAGCTAGGGCTTTCATTTGGGCTTGCAAATTTTTCATGGGTTCAGACATTTGTGAAGGAGGTGGGTGATATGAAACTCCTGATCTAGTGCTCATGCAAGACTCGATCAGACCGACTACAGCTGACTAGACCTAGAGTCCAAACTAAGGGCTCAATCAGGATGGCAAACTAGCCTATAGTAACCCTGTACTCAGCCAGGCAGGTGTAAGGGGAGTGTTAGGTCCCTGATTGCCAATCCTAGACACCAATCATAGATTGGCCAGGTAGGCGGACCAGCACACAAGCCCTTCGAGATTGAATTCCTAAACCACCATTCTAGACACTGAGCATAAGGCACACACAGGTTAACTTGACACAGTGATCTAACACTAGCCCGGACCCGACCAGTTGGTGTCCCTAGCCCACTAGGGCAAATTAAGTCTAGTTAATTTTAGGTTAAGGCTTGGGACCGAATGCAAAGGATGTGGTTTTGGGCTAAGGAGAGGTGATCAAATCCTCCCCCCATCTGATATAGCAAGAGTGCCCTTAAAAGTAAATTATGCAATGATGGCAGGCAGATGAGGATGCAAATTAGGGTTTATATGTTTTTTGATATTTTTGGAGAATATGTAATTTTTTTTTGGTATTTTTTTAAATACAATAAAACTTGCAAATCATGGCCTAATATGCTGGGAATATACTAAAATTAAAAGATATGCAAAAGATGCAAAACAAAACCCTAAAACTTCCAAACTTATCTTTCTGAAAAAATAGAGCCAAAAATTTGCAGGCTATATTTCGGCTTGCAGAAAATGCACAGGCCATAATAAAATCTTCAAAAATTTTTAAAATTACTATTAATTATTATGAATCCAGAAAAACAAATTTCAAAATTTTTAGAGTTTTTATCAGGGAGGAATAATTAAATTAACAAAGTATATATGGACTGAAAAATTACAGAAAACAAGCCCTAATCTAAGCTCTGATACCAAATGATGGGGGACTAATATGCATGCAATTCTTTTTGTATATTTTATATGTGGGGTTAGGTGATTAATTCCTGAATTTCATCAAAATTAGTTGTAGGGAATTTTATATGAATTTTTGAATCCAAGCATGCAGATTAGAACCTAGAAAAGTACTAAAGAAGGATCGCCGGGGCTGAGAAGCCTCGGTTAGGGCAAGTTCTCCTACAATATAAAGACTGGAGGTAGAGGGGGTGTACCTGACAATGTCTGTGAAGATCGCAGCGAAGGGGTTTCTCGTTCCTCGATGGATGCGGCCTGGAAAACTGAGCCAATGACCCGCGGATACCCGACTTTCAGCTCGGTGGTCCGATTGAGGCTTGGCTGGAGTCGTTGGATTCGTAGGAACTCGGGAACCTGCAAACTACCTGTCAAGGGTTAGAAAACTCACAAAGGAATAAGAAAACAAAGAAAAAACAGCAATGGAAGGCTTCTTTTGGAGTGGACGTCCAGGGATCTGGAGGGTTTGTTGGCAGCAGGAAGATGATTGCAAACACCGGGAAGAAAAACTCTCACAAACCCCTTTATGCACACAGTAGGGTATCACACAACTCAATAGAAGAACTCAAGGTTTTAATTCAAATCAAAAAGTGTGTTTCATACAAGAGGCTAGGGTCCCTTAAATAGACTCTTAACCTTGGGCTCCAAGTAAGGGCACATAAGTCTTTACATAAGAATCATTTTCCCTCTCAAACCCTAGCTAGAAAATAAGGAAACATTAGGTAGAAAAATTCCTAAAAATTCTCTTGACTTGGCCAACACTCCAAGGACACCTAGGGGGGAGTGTTGGGCTTCTAAGAGCAGCAAGAGGCCGGCCCAAAGGGACTCGGGCGCATGGGTTTGGTCCTCTGGAAGTTAGGGTGGCATGGTAGCCATGTAGCAGGAATATTCCCTGGTATCTTGCTTCTTAGGGTCTTGGGCTTGGCGCCTGGGCTTGATTTCTTTGGGCTAGGATGTAGATGGACCTCTGGAATCATGGATGCCTTGGTATATGAATATATTTTGGCATCTGGAAGGGAATCTGGGCATCTGGAGGGGAATCTGGGCATCTGGAGGGCATCTGCAAGGAATCAGGATTTTCTGAATTTTTCCTCCTGGGGTCTTCAAATCTTCAAGCTGGGTTGGACTTGGGCTATACTTCCATGTCTTCAATCTGGTTGGACTTGGTCTTCACTTGTATGATGTGGTCTTAAGTCTTCAATATGGTTGAATAGGACTCAAAAAAATAAAATTAGCTCGACATGAGCTGACTAACACTGGATTGAACTAGCTCAACATGAGCTGACTAGTACATAACTGAAACTCAAAAGACTCAAATAACAACTAAAATGGACTCAGATGGGCTAAGCCATTATTACAGATGGACTCATAAATTATTGATCAATTCACAAAGGGTTGAAAAGCCTCTATCTTATTCTGGTGCCTCCGGTGTCCCCACCACTGACCTTGCCACCAGACCAAATACTGCTGACAGTCTCTATCCTGGGTACCGATAGCTTGATCATCTAGAGCTCTTTCAATCTTTACCTCACCATAAGGCCAAATTATATGTGGTCGCTCTGGGGTGGGTTCTCTCTCATAGAACGGGAGTGGCTCAAGGGGCTCGCTGGGTATCACTACTGGCTCCCTAGACTTTACAAAGTCTAAGATGATGAAGGTAGAGCTAATACCTAAATTAGGTGATATCTCAGGCACATAGGCATTGGGTCCACTACTATTCATTATGTTGGATGGGCCAGCTTCGCGAGCAGAAAATTCTCTGACAGTCACATATTCCTCTACAAAAAATTCTTCATCTTTCTTTTGGGAATTAGCCAAGTTATTATTTATTTCATTAGTTATGTTTAGCTCTTGACTAATTTCATGATGCATATGTTGTGCAGAGGCTAGTGTAGGTGCAAACAGATGATTCAAGGTTGAGGATTTATTGGACTCAACTAATACCTATTAGGCTTGACTAGACTTTCCTATCAAAGAAAATTTTATTGGACTTTCTAGGGTCTAACCTAACACACTATAGACTTTCTATGCATTGTTATTCTTCTTGCTAGTTCTTACTTTTATTTGAGAATTTAGCATACAAATCATTATTATAAAAATCATAAAAAATTTATTTTTTTTATTTTTCCTGCATGTTTAGCATTCTTAGAGTCATCCCGCATCAATCCCGTTGCCACCTTCAGGCTGTGAGCACGGCTGTGGAGAGAGCGGGCCTCCTATACCAGCCCTGGTCCTCTTGGGACACTTCGCCATCATCACTTCCCAAGGGGCTACATCATCCTCTGGGTCACTCGCCTCATTTGATCTCTTGGCTTGCCGAAAGAGGTGGTACATCATCATCCTCCTTTCTTCTTTGGGGTTCTCCTTGCCCCCCAGGGTACCACCCCTACCGGCCTTTCAATGGGCCGGCAGTCGATGGCGAGCAAACAAAGTTCCTCATTCTTGAGGCAAGGGGAGGAGTGAACTCTTCTCCTCCGCCGGGGTTAACACTTGGTCTTGACCCCGATCACTGGGCCAGCGTCATCTTCTGGGCTAAGGGAACGAATGCCTCCCCAACGGCCTGCCCCTTCGGTGGCCTCCCGTTCGACTCTCTTCCGACATGATCGGCCTCCTCGGCCCGGATGTATTTGTGAGCTCAGAGGAGGAGCTCCGAATAAGCCTTCGAGGGCTTCTTGTCGAGGGAATATGTGAAGTGGGGGTCCGCAGCCCTCCCTTCAAGGCCAATATGGCGACCGGCTCATCGAAGTGATAGATCTCCAGGGCAGCGGCCTTGAACCGAGACAAGTAGTCTCGAAGAGGTTCTTAGTCTTGCTGACAGATCGAGTAGAGACTATCAATTTCGTGTGGCACCTTCCTGCATGCATCAAAGTGCGCCATGAACTTCTTCTCTAGCTGAGAGAAAGAATCGATACTTTCAGATTCGAGTCTAAAGAACCAAGCTCGAGCAACCTTTCGCAAGGTGGCCAGGAAGGCAATGCAAAGGGTAGCATCCATTGCCCCCTAGATCCTCATGAGGGCCTTGTAACTTTCTAGGTGATCCAAGGGGTTGGTCATCCCATCATAGGGATCGACCTAAGGCATGCAGAAGCGATTAGGGATCAGTTCCTTTTGAATCCTGTGAGAGAAGGGAGGATGGGTGTCGTAACCTTCGGACTTGCTAGGAGAGCCCTGAACTTCTGCAAACCGGCAGACCAGGCCGACCAGCTTGCACTCCTGCTCCTTGAGGTGCTTCTTTGTTCGATGGCGAATGACCCCATCGGCAAACCCTTTGACAGAAAATGTCAAGGGCAAGAGAGGATTGGAGTGGAGGGACTCTCGCCTGAGTTCCTAGCCACACTGTCGTTGTTGATGCGAGGACACATCGTGGTCTGAAACTAGGGAATAACTCCCTCATGCCATCAAACCACATCATCGCTTCTCCAACACCGTACGATGGTCTCCTTGCAAAAGGGAAGCCATAGGCAGTAGGCCCTCCCAGAAGGATCGTAGGGCGCAAAGGCCAACAGCACGGGCCATCAGGGTCCCCGGTTGCAACTGAGTCCCCAGGGACCAATGGCTTTGAGTGAGTTAGTGCACAGCTACAGCCAGGGCATGGACCTGCTGGGCCAGTGCGGTAACCCGAGGGTCCACCGGAGGTGGCAGAGGCGGAGCAGGGAGCTCCCTCACTAGGCTTCAATTTCCCTACCTCCCGGTGGAGGCTTCACGGGTCCGCGCGGGTTCCATGGACATTTCTAGCAATGGGGGGCTAGCTTGGCCAAAATCATGTCCTGTGCCCCCCTTCCTGGCATGCCAATCTATTGCCGCTTAGATCGTCATGGCCTATAGCTCTGGTGTGGCATCGGGTGTGTCCCTATCTACCAGTCCTCTAGCATACGCACCCGATCCTGTAAAAGAAAGAAGACCTGGGCCTGGAATTCCGGTGGGGACACTCCGATGCTCAAGTCAGTGGGATGATTGATACGGTACGACTCTAAGACTGCTAAACATGCATGGAAAATAGTAAAATAATTTTTTTTGTGATTTTTACAATTTTATTTGCAGGCTAGATTCTCAAAAAAAAGTAAGAACTAGCGGAAAGACTAGCAGTGCAAACAATCATCGGGTCGCAGGCATACTCATGCAAACAAATGAAATATCCAGGACTCGAGAGTTGAGAAACTCCCAGTTTAGGATAGTTTAACATCATCTAAATCAGATAATAAGAGAAGGGAAGGTTGCTTACTAGTCAGAGATTAAAACTCAATAGCAGTAGGGGTCACTCACAACTCTGATCGAAGCCTGGAAGAAGAAGCCTTGTTTCCCTTGAATCTGATGGTGAATCTGGGTGGTCTGGGCAGCAAAGAAGGGAGGGGAAGCACCTCGAGGATCCTACAAGCATCAGGGTTAATCAAAACAGCAATTAAAAATAAGAAAAGGAACTATTGGTTGAAAGGAATCAGGATTAGGGTTAGAAGATGGCTGTTTGAAGCTTGTTGAAGATCTCCTTGCTTGGCGGCCTAGGGCACTCCTTCTTGGATGTGTGAAGGCTTGGATGGTAGTGATTTAGGGCATGGAAGGATGCTAGGGCGGCAAGGAATTCTTCCAAACACAAAAACACAACCTAAAGAACCAAAACAAAACACCAACACAAGGTAATAACTCAAAATTTCAGCAAGTTGTATTCATAAGAAAAAGATGCTTACAAGATGGGGAGGGGTAGGATATTTATAGAGTTCCCAATCCCTCACTAACCATGGTTGGACTTGGGTTACAAGTCCTCTTCCCAAATGGAATACAAGTCCTTTCCTAGCTAGGTTAGAAAAACAAATCCCCATTAGGTTAGGAATTGACCTAGTATTCTCCTTTTTCCTTCATCCTTTGACTATTCCACTCAAGGACACCTCTTGGACTTGGTCAATAATTCAAGGATGCCTAGGGGGGTGTGTTGGGCCTCTAGGAGCAGCAAGGGGCTGGCTTAAAGGGGCTTGGGTGCATGGGTTTGGGCCTTTGGAAGCTAGAGTGGCCTGTTAGCCTGGTAGCAGGAATATTCCCTGAAATCTTGCTTCTTAAGGGCTTAGGCTTGGCACCTAGGCTTGATTTCTTTGGGCTTGGATGCAGGTGGACCTCTGAAATCATGGGTGCCCTATTTTGAGAATATGCTCTAGCATCTGGAAGGGAATCTGGGCATCTGGAAGGAATCAAGGTTTCTAGAAGCATCTTGGATCCTGGGTTGTCACACAAAATCCAATGGGCTGATGTAGTGGCCTCTGACTCCTGGATGTGGCCTGGTGAAACTCCAAAATAGGGTAACCTCCTCTCTTGTACAAAAATTAGGCTCATATTGAACTCATAACTGATGTACAGGACTCAAAATATCGACTAGGTTGAGGGTTGAGACAAATAAACTAACCTCAACTTATTACATGACTCAATTCTAGTTGATTACAAAATTTGACACATGGCTAGGTAAACCAAATAGGGTCCAGTAATCTATGCCTGATCCTGGTGCCTCCACCAATTCTCTCAAGGTGGGAGGAACTCGACCTCGTCGAGTTTGGGATAACTTGGCTTTCATAGTGCTCGAGTAGGTCTGGGTTGAGGCGCTGTAGATTCTCATGGATGATCCACGAGTCCTCAAATTCTGGCCGACCTTGCCACCGGACCAAATACCTCTGATAGCCATGATTCTGGGTACATATGGCTTGATCGTCCAGGATTCTCTCGATCTTTTCCTCACTATTTGGCCAATTGGTTGGTGGACACTCTGGGATGGGTTCTCTCTCAAAGGGAGGGATATGCTCAAAGTGCTCGCTAGGGATCACTGCTGGCACCCTATACTCTATAAGACCTGAGATGATGAAGGTGGAGCTAATACCTAAATCAGGTAGTATCTCATGTACATAGGCATTGGGTTCATCGATATTCATTATCTTAGATGGGCCAGCTTTGCAAGCAGAAAATTCTTTACAATTGCAAAATCTCCTGCAAAATTCTTTATCTCTCTTTTGGGAATTAGCCAAGTGGTTAATTAGTTCGTTAGTTATGTTCAGCTTTTGACTCATTTCCATATGCATATGATGTGCAGAGGGTAGTGCAGGTGTAGACATGTTATTTAGGACTATGAATTTTATTGGACTCAACTAATACCTATTAGACTCGACTAAACTTTCCTATCGAAGAAAATTTTATTGGACTTTCTAGGGTCTAACCTAACACACTATAGACTCTCTAGGTTTAACCCTAGCATAACATGCACATGAAAACTTACTATGTGCTTCTAGTAAATGCCAAAGGGTATGCAAGAAGTATGATGCAAACCTAACATGTGCAAGGAATGAATGTAACATGCAAACCTCTACATGATGCAGGTGAATGGTTAAAGAAATATTAGAAAACTCAAGAAAAGGCAGAAAATATAAGGTCGATTAAGGGTTATCCGATTGGGTGGAAAGTAAGAAATGGGTTCAGGGTTAATTGGATAGACTAAGATGTAAGAAGGGGTGTTGGGAATTAATCCTAGACTAATGAGGTTTACCTTATGGGTTTGATGTCTATCTAAGGGTCTACATAATGGAAGAAAGGGTTGTTGATTTCAAGAAAAAGATCAAGTGGTGTCAAAGAGGTGAGTTCATCCTGAGGGCATTGATCTAAAGAGATTAAGTCCTTAATAAACTCTTCTGGTTCATAAATCAAAGGACTGGGCTCTTTAATTGGGCTTTCTTCTAGTGGCTCCTCAAGTAAAGCTCTAATAGTGGGATTGGATTCCTCATGGTCTTCTTCATTTAAAGGATCTTCCACTACAAGTTGGATGTGGTTAAAGTCAACTAACTCTAGGGTGGCTTCAACCTGGGTATCTACTGGATCAACTAACACTGGATTGGCTTCTACCTGGGTTTGGTCAGAGTCAACTGATTCTAGGGTGGTGGATTGGGTAAATGGGTTTGGAATTGGATAATTTTCTGGGCCCATTGTTCAATTAGGGCCTTGAGGGTTTCTAGATTGGACTCCATGGTTGAGCTGGGTTGGACTTTAGACTCAACTAATTTTGGGTTGATTTCTATTGGGGTTTGGTTATAGTCAACTACTTCTGGGTCTTCTATAGGTGTTTCTTCCTCTAGATCTATAATAGACTCATCATCTTCATACTCCTCCACTAAACTTGGGTCAGCCTCATATATTTCTTCTTCTAGGTCATCTTGGTGAACCAATGGGGTGGTAAGAGGGGTTTGGTTAATGGGAAATTGACTAAGGTTTGGGGTAACAGGGGTGGGTAAACTAAGGGTTATGGGTTCAAAGGCTATGGGTTTAAAGGTTATGGGTTCAAAGATTATGGATTCAAATCTAGGGGTATCAATCCTATAGGGTTTAGGTTGACTGAGGGATGGTTGGTTACTACTGGGTTCATATCTAGGGACTATGGGTTCCTGGGGTCTATAGGGCAAGGGTTCAACTCTATGGGTCTTGCCTAGGGTTCCTACTTGGTTGAACCAATAGTTCATTCGATCAAGCTTAGTATTGGATTGGTCAAACCTACGGTCTATTTGGGTAAGCTGATTTTGAGATTGGACATTGGCTTGGTTCATTTGGGTAGTTAACTGGGCAAGCTGGGCTTGGATTTGGGTATTGGCTTGGTTCATTTGGGTAAGCTGTGCTAGGATGGCCTCCAAAGTGGGATTCATGGTTAGGCTGGGTTGATGTTTGGACTTTTGATATTGGGTTCCTAATCTAGTGGTCATGCAACAAATCAAACAATCAAAATGAAATGATGCAACTAAGCATGCAAAAAGAGAGTAAAGGCTAGTATAATCTAGGGTTTCCTAGACCTAGAGCCAGAAATTGGGTGGGTCAGCTCAACTTACACCTAACCCAATAGCTAGTCCTTCCACTGGCCAGGTAGGGGGTGAGAGTGTGGGAGGCCCCCCTGCTTTCGCAGGGATATAATTAAAAACCACAACACCACTTAAGTCGTTTGACTCTGGACTCCCCGCCTTAGACACCAACTTTCAGAAATAGCTAAAAGGTTAAATGCACTAATTGGCCCACACAGCTCGGACCCGACCTGTTGATGACTCCTAGCCCACTATGGAAAATTAGGTCTAATTGATTTTAATTAGGCTTGGGTTAGTATGATGATGGTGGTTTTGGGCCCAGGACAGGTGATGAAATCCTGCCCTGATTTGAGATAGAGAATTGCCCTTAAGATTAGGTTAAGAATGATGGCAATCGATAGCCCTGATACAATATAAAACAATCATAAAATAAAATATTATTTTAATGATTTATGATGTGACAAGTTAGGTTTAAGTTAATTGGGGTTAGCAAACAAAGTTTGGCTTGGGATTGGGGTGTGTGGAAGTTGATTAGGTTAGGTTGAGTCAAGATGCAGAATTTAGTAGAAATCAGAAAAATTAAGGTTCAGATGATGCAGAAGTTGACATAGATCCTGATGTATAAAAAAATCAAAAAAAGTCTGAAATAGAGGATGGACGGTAATGATGAAACCTACCAAATTTCATGCAGAACAAAAATCATGTAATGATTCAAACCTTGAGTTTATTTGGACTTCTACATAAATTATCGGAATTATGTTAGGATTTCTAATATGCCAAATTTTTATAATTTAGGGTTCCTGTAAAATTAATTAAAAATTTTTATAAAATAGAGGACTCATAGAGAACAATTCATGCAAATCTCATAGAAAAATAAAATTTTTAGATGGTCGAAAATAGATGCAAAACTGATACCTAATGCAGTGGATAGAATGCTGAATTAGGGTTTGTGATTGCAATGCAGATAAAAACTATCCTAAACCTGCTCTGATACCAAACTGATGCGGGACAACTCTAAGACTACTAAACATGCATGGAAAATAGTAAAATAAATTTTTTTATGATTTTTATAATTTTATTTGCAGGCTAGATTCTTAAAATAAAGTAAGAACTAGCGGAAAGACTAGCAGTGCAAACAATCATCGGGTCACAGGCATACTTATGCAAACCAATGAAATATCCAGGACCCGAGAGTTGAGAAACTCCTGGTTTAGGATAGTTTAACTTCATCTAAATCAGATAATAAGAGAAGGGAAGGTTGCTTACCAGTCAGAGATTAAAATTCAATAGCAGCAGGGGTCACTCACAACTCTGATCGAAGCCTAGAAGAAGAAGCCTTGTTTCTCTTGAATCTGATGGCAAATCTGGGCAGTCTGGGCAGCAAAGAAGGCCTCCTCAGGGGAGGGGAAGCACCTCAGGGATCCTACAAGCATCAGGGTTAATCAAAACAGCAATTAAAAATAAGAAAAAGAACTATGGGTTGAAAGGAATCAGGATTAGGGTTAGAAGATGGTTGTTTGAAGCTTGTTGAAGATCTCCTTTCTTGGCGGCCTAGGGCACTCCTTCTTGAACGTGTAAAGGCTTGGATGGCAGTGATTTAGGGCATGGAAGGATGCTAGGGCAGCAAGGAATTCGTCCAAACACAAAAATACAACCTAAAGAACCAAAACAAAATACCAACACAAGGTAATAACTCAAAATTTCAGCAAGTTGTATTCGTAAGAAAGAGATGCTTACAAGAGGGGGAGGGGTGGGGTATTTATAGAGTTCCCAAGCCCTCACTAACCATGGTTACACTTGGGTTACACGTCCTCTTTCCAAATGGAATACAAGTCCTTTTCTAGCTAAGTTAGAAAAACAAATCCTCATTAGGTTAGAAATTGACCTAGTCTTCTCCTTTTTCCTTCATGCTTTGACTATTCCACTCAAGGACACCTCTTGGACTTGGTCAACACTTCAAGGATGCCTAGGGGGGCGTGTTGGGCCTCTAGGAGCAGCAAGGGGCCGGCCCAAAGGGGCTTGGGTGCATGGGTTTGGGCCTTTGGAAGCTAGGGTGGCCTATTAGCCTGGTAGCAGGAATATTCTCTGGAATCTTGCTTCTTAAGGTATTGGGCTTGGCACCCGGGCTTGATTTCTTTGGACTTGGTTGCAAGTGGACCTCTAGAATCATGGGTGCCCTGTTCTGAGAATATGCTCTGGCATCTGGAAGGGAATCTAGGCATCTAGAGGGCATCTGGAAGGAATCAAGGTTTCCGAAAGCATCTTGGATCCTGGGTTGTCTCACAAAATCCAATGGGCTGATGTAGTGGCCTCTGACTCCTGGATGTAACCTGGTGGAGCTCGAAAATAGGGTAACCTCCTCTCTTGTACAAAAATTGGGCTCATACTGAACTCATAACTGATGTACATGACTCAAAATACCGACTAGGTTGAGGGTTGAAACAAATCAACTAACCTCAACTTATTATAGGACTCAATTCTAGTTGATTATAAAATTTGACACATGGCTAGGTAAACTAAATAGGGCCCAGTGATCTGTGTATAATCCTGGTGCCCTCACCAATGATCATGGAAAACAGAGCCTCCACGATGGAGAGTTTCAGGAGGCTCTCCACCTTGAGGGTAAAAGGTAGGGTTGAGATGTGAAGGCAAGTCTGAAATGGGATGGGTGAGCTTGGAATGATCCTCTAGCTAGCTCCCTACCCGTTAGCTCCCCGTCTCCTCTTTTTCGGTCACTTGCTAGCTTACCTTCTACCTTTTTTCTCTCTGACCATATATATGTGAGATGGCCCATACCAGATCTGGGGCTTTGTTCCGTTGTCCTTTTTGCATGCCCTCTCTAGGAGGGGCTTACTATTGCCTGCCGCTTCCCCCCTCTCAGACCGGTCCTTAGGAGGAGATCCTTCTATTAGGGGTGCGTGGGGCAGGTCTCATCCTTCTGGTGGTGCAGTCTCCCATGGGAGGGGCAGGTGCCATGCCACTGAGCCCCGTGCCATGATGGGATTTTTCATTGCCGGGGGAGACTGTCAGAGCATCGCAAGGCCCTGGGACCTTGATGGAGTACTCTTTGGGGAGATTCTCGTTTGCATTGCGAGGGTTGGCCCCCCTGGTTGCACGGTTGTCACGGTGGTAGCTTGTCACGGGACTCAAAGCCTGGCGAAGCATGCTCCGTGCAGAGTTTGCAAGTGGTGCATCTTAAAGTTCGAATTCATGGCCGGATGTTCAACCCCTCTCAAAAGTTATCGGTGGTCAGGCTCCTTCCCGCTATGATTTGAGTTTCTATTAGCCTTTCTGATGCAGGGGTGAGTCCCGCCCTGTGGAAAATCCACCCTAGAACCTACCTTGATAGCATGAGCACGATCCCGGCCGGGTGCTGACCTCAGACGGAGGGCTCACCTCATGAGCACGATCCTGGCTGATGCTGATCTCAACAGGAGGGCTCGCCTTGTGAGCACGATCCTGGCCGGGTGCCGACCTCAAACGGAGGGCATGCCTCATGAGCACGACCCTAGCTGGGAGCTAACCTCGGCAAGAGGGCTCGTCTTGGTCACATGAGCACAACCTGGTCGGGTGCTAATCTTAGATGGAGGGCTCGCCTCATGAGCATGACCCCGGCTAGGAGCTGACCTCGGCAGGAGGACTTGCCTCGGTCGCATGAGCATGACCCCTGCCGGGTGCTAATCGAAGATGGGGGGCTCGCCTCATGAGCACGACCCCGGCTAGGAGCTGACCTCGGTAGGAGGGCTTGCCTTGGTCGCATGAGCACGACCCCGGCCAGGTGCTAACCTCAGATGGAGGGCTCGCCTCATGAGCACACCAAGGCTTGGAGCTGACCTCGGCAGGAAGGCTCGCCTTGGTGTTCTGTTCAGGCGCCATGTCCAGGTGGCAATCTCCACCCATGTGGCAGCTAATTGGCATCTATGTAGGCTCCGCATCAGTGGATATTACCATATCAACAGGGGTGTGGGTTGTCAGAATGTTTATCTCCTTTTTAAGTGTTGTCTTTTTTGCTTAAAGCTTTCTCTCGCTATATATTCTTTAATGGTGACAGGGGCTATAGCCTGAGATGTGTGACATCCCTACTAATAGAGGTGATTTGGTAGAGATGAACCTCTCTAGAATTGCCTAGTGATATTTCACTAAGGGATTTTCCTTTTTCTAAAGGTAAATCAGGCTGAGTATGAACCAGGCTGAGGGTCTTTAGACTGAGGCATAATTAGGATAAGGGCCTAGGGCCGAGGCATAGTGAGGTTGAGGGTCAAGGTGCAATGAGTCCGAGGGCTAAGGCTTAGGACTTAGCGAGGATGAAGTCAACAGGTTGATAATTTGTCAATGTTAAGACTCAGGATGAGGGTTTGCCAAGCCGAGGCATAGTGAGGCTGAGGGCCGAGGCTTAGGACTTAGCATGTTGAAAAGGGGCTGCTCTAAATATTGAAGAGGTTAAGGTCACTTATCAAGACCGAGAGAACTTGATTGTCTCAGCCTTGCCTTTGGGTGCCATAAATGGATCTTGGATGAGGTTGTTTGAAGAGTCATCATTAACAGATGGCATGTAACTGGTGTTGTTCCATCAACTATTCAAGGGATATCTTTGTTGACCCTTCTTCCTTCATCTTTATAGATGTTTGGTTGATATTTTGTTTAAGCAAATGTTTCGTATATAAACAATCTGAGCATAAGGGCTTGACACCGATGATCATTGATGTCAGGGGAGGCTCGAATGCGGCCTCGGTTCTTTTGGGGAACGGGCAATGATTGCTTGGCCTTCATCATTCATGGGAATCCTCGGAATGCCGAGGGTGGGAGTTTTACCCCACAACAAGTTTAATTTCTTCCCCTTCAAAATGGTATATCCTTTAGGTGAGGATAAAGAAACCATTTCTTAAAAGCTGCTTGATTTTCCCACGATGAATTATCAATTGGCAAGTGAAGCATGACCAAATAGGGATGGACTATAATCTGAGAGAGTACTTGAGAAAGAGGACACGAAAGCTTTAGATTTAAATTAGTTGTTTGCTATCCAAGATTAAAGAATAGAACAGCATGTTTACGCCACAACTAGGCCAATGGTCAAGAGATAAATGGCATTGTCAAATATAGATTTGGCGACATCACCAAAAATAGGCCAAGAAATTGTGACTCCTAGGAAGGATAAGAACTATCATGTATCCGAAGACCTTGGTCAAAATATGAGAGTTCAAGAATGTAGCCCAAAGAGTAAGCTGAGCACAAAAGTAGACTGAGCCTTGATCGGGCATTAGAATAAAAACTGAGCATAGACCGAATGCTACCGGGAGACTAAGTACAAATTGAATATCAAAAGGGCAGACCCAGTGCAGAGTACTAGGATGCTAACCAAGCATGAAAATAAATACTGAGGATGCAGACCAAAGCATCGACCAAATGATTGTATGAGATACAACTCCCAAACAAGATAAGTGACAGAGAGAACAAATCCTCTACCTAAAACAAGGTATTTAGCCGGTCAAGACCAAGAAATCCTGAACGGAAATAACTGATAAAGGATACAAAGATGCAGATCATGCAGAATTGGGAGCAAAGCACAAATAACAGATGATATGGTAACCGCTATGAGTAGTGGAAGCATGAAACAAAGATAGCTGTCAGAAAAAAGGAGAGGACCATCTGTATTTGTAGTTATAGAAAAGAACATATAAGCATAAAGTTGTAATGGTGAAGAACTGACCCCTTTCTAGACTATCAACCAATGAAATATTTATCTTTATTTTTCAATTAAATTTGCTTTCCTCTTAGATTATTAGTAGTGTAGTTTGTAGCAAGGAATACTAAATTGGTACTGGGCCCTGTACTGATCACCGACTAGTATGGTATGGTACGGTACCATACCATACTAGATCCAAGAAATTATAAAAAGATATATTCCTTTTTCATACTTATATTGTTTAATTTGAATCGGATCCGAACCGGACCCAAACCAGATCAAACTGGGCAAAATGTACAGGTACAGTATGGTACCAATCTAGTACATGGTTTTTTGAACGGTCCAGCATTTTGAACTATTCTTCCTGGACAAACCGTACCGGCCAAGAATTAGGCAATTCGGGATGGTACTGAGAACCCTGGTTTGTAGCAAGGATCTAGGTCATGATGGGACATCCGCAAAATACCGGGATGGGATACCATCCCATGTATTGGGATAGGATCGTCCTACCATCATCCCAGTATCGCAATCGAGTTATCTTGGGACATTCCTTGTCCCAAATATTGGGACAACAGCGTATCCTATTCTATGAAAAAATTGGAACAACCCCATCCTATAGGATTTAAAACGTTGATTTGTAGCTTAATATATCACCAATGCCTTTTTAGAGTAGGCAACATTTTGACACTGAAAGTCCTTGACGGTTCAAGGAGCTAGAACCCACAGCTTCTCCATTACTTTTCCAATCGGAAAAGGTGGCTTGTTCATGCATCCTCATGGCCAATTAAGTTGTTGTGCTTTTATACCCAGAAAAGAGGCCAACAAAGCAATAAACTAACATTGTTCTCCAGGTAAACAAAGGACTGAATAATCCTACTTTAGGATTATATGAGTGAAGAACAATGCTAGAAATCAAGATCTAGCATTTTTTGGATCTGATTGAATAGTTCGTTATAAGATCATAATCAAATTCCTTTAAATACTCACATAAATCTACTATTTTTAGACACCTCAAAGAGTCCATTATATAAGCTAACCAATAGCTGAACTTTACTAAATTTGAGTTCAATTAGGACTTAATTAGAGCACCTCATAGCTTTTCTTAGACTTCCCATGATACCCCAACTCATTCGCTACCTGTTTGGCACCTACTAAGACTTCTAATGACCCATGATACTGTGGTAAGGACACTATTCATGCTATAGTGACATGAACAACAATAGAACCTTTTATTCGATCAATGTAAACTTCCTAAAATGTCCCATGAAACAATGAAAGGAAAAAGGAACAAGGTCTAAACTAATCTGAACCATCAGCAGCTGTTAAGACCTAAATTGCTCCTTTAATTAGCCAATTGGATGTATATGATCCAAGCACACCCACATAAACTCATGATTGTGTGAGTTCAGCCCTCTTTTGGTAAGAACAACAATCTACATGCTTCTGAAACTCATTTTTGGAGCCATCACACCTCCCTAAGGCCTCGGTAGCTAATCTTCAATGAGCAATGCATCAGCAGATCAGCCCAGTTGAACCTTGCCTCTATAAAATTTTTCTTTGCCAATATTGTCTCTATGAAAAACCAAGCAACTCCAATTGCTCAGGTTGAAATCTCTTCAATTCTCAAACAAGTGGTGTGGAGAAATTTGTTTCCTCACTTGCCGTGTTCCTCATCTGCAGTATTACTTTTTTTTGTCTTTTCCATATTTGTGATTATTGGTATGACTGTAACTGGTGTCAACATTGTCTTCATACTATCATCAGATCATCATATGAACAAGGGGATTGGCGGTGGGAAGAGAATGAGCTCCTCTCACATACCATTTCTCATTTTCCTTTCTCTTCCTTTCTTCTACTCTCACCTCTCCTCTCATCTTACAGTTTTATTCTGTTCTTTTTCTCAAAATTTCTAATATGGTTAGACTTAATTATCTGATTTAAGAACAAACAAATGTCATTATAATAGGTTTTTATTTGAGCCATTGATTGGAATTCTAACACTGTGAAAGGGTTCTGCCAGGCAAATTGGAGCTGCCATGCTGCCGATAGGATTATGCTTTTAGAAGGTCATATCAAATCAACTGTGTAAGACAGGATTTATAAAAGATAAGAAATGATGGTATGTTTGTATCTTGACTACTTATTCTTCAAATTTCTTAAGATTACAATTTTCTTAATATTACAATTATTGCCGATAGGATTATGCTTTGCCCCCTAGATGGCTTCTACACAATCCTTCATCGACTTCTCGCAAAGCATAATCTGCTTCTGAGGGCCATAGGCACCTTAATAGCGGTAATGAGAAAGATTGTTTATATAACTTGCCCTTGTAAAGGACATATTGCAAGGCCTGGTGTCTCAGCATTCGTGCTTCTTTCCGATCCACCGGAAAGGTCCAATCATGGAGATAACCAATCAAAGGGTCGATCCAGCATGGCCCATTGTCGGATAGTAACAAGGGCATTGACTCCTGGATGCTGGGCTCCCCCACTTCTTAAAAGAAAACTCTCGCACATAGGTCAAGCGATGGGCCTGCCGCCAACCTGGCAAGGGTATCGGCTTGAGCATTCTTTGCTCAAGGAATCTATTGAATATCAAAGCTTTGAAAAGCCCTTATCAAGTCTTTTGCTTTTGCCAAGTATTTTCTCATTTTCTCCTCCCGGGCCTTGTATTCACCGTGTACATGGCCAACAACGAGTTGGGAGTCGCTGCAAACCTTCAAATGTTGGATACCAAGCTCCTCTGATATCTTAAGGCCTGCAATCAAGGCTTCGTAATCAGCCTCACTATTAGCTGGGGAGAATTCAAAATGGAAGGTGTACTAAGTGAAGAGGTTTAGGTCAAGTCTAATTGAATTTGGTTCAATTAGAATTTATTCATTTAGGTTATTTGATGGCCTAATTTCTAATTATAGTATGATTTAGATTTGGGCTCAGTTAATTCCAGATTTAATTAAGCCTAATAAGATCTAATTAGATTAAGTTTAGTTATGTAAATTGGTTTAAATTAAATTGCATTTAATTGGAACCTATTTTGAATTGGATTAGAAATCCATTCTTTAGTCAATCCCAACTAGAATTCCTCTAGGATTTCTCCATGCCATTTATTTGAATAAATTCATGAAAAATTCATGCCAAGCATTATTTCATGCCCTCCCTTCTTTCTTATTTGATTTGGATTAGTTTAGGATAAGTTTTAAATTAAAAAGGGAGGAGTTTGACTGGGAATCAAACTCTTTGCCTTATCCTGACTTGGTTTTAAACTCTCAAAACTTATCCATAATTGATGCCATTTTTTCTAAAAAATCCAGATAAAATATGCATTGAAAAGAAGGCCATGTTACTGGTGATTTGAGATAAAAATTTGTAAAATTTTTATGGGATTTTTGGTAGGGCGTGGAATGATAAAGACTAGTTAGACTATGCTAGGTATTTCCTAATCTCATCCAAAGTCCACTTAATCCTATCCTAATTTGCACACCTAATTTTTCTAGTCTTCTAAGATTGGGCGACCAAAGAAGCTTTAAATTAGCATGAGATCTAATGAGAAATGAGATGAAGCAAAAGTGGGCGTAAGTTCTTCTTTGGCATGAAAGAATCTTCTTAGGTGCTAGGGTTGAGGAAAGAAGAAAAAAAAGAAAAAAATAGAAGAAAGGGGTTTTTTTATTTTTCATTTTCTTCCTCTTAGATCTAGACTTCTTCATCCTCTTCTTGGATTTCTTAGAAGACTCAAGAATGTCCAATAAATAAATTATTTTCAGCCATCCAGTGGCCTTCAGAGGGATCTAGCAATCTTGGAAGGTTGATCGCATTGGAGCTTCTATAGATGATTTGTAGAAGCCAGACATTCTATGCGGCTGCGAAGCAATTTGGAGAGCCCTTACCATATGCCATCAGTAGCAGTGATCATTAACCCATGATAAGGTATAAAATTAGATTTCATATGATTTGTAGATTAGATCTATTGTATGCATCGAGTAGATCGATGCATGCCGATTTTATTTTCTACTACAATCATGTTATGATCCTGCTTAAGATTTATTAGAATTGTTCTAAATGCATACTTTTTATTTAAAATAGTTTTAAAATAGATGTATTTCTACTGTAAATTTTTAAAAAAAATCCATGCATGAAACCTTAGGCATTTTTTCAACAAAACTTGCCTATGTCCATGTCCGAGGAGGTAAACGATGAAGATCGATATTTAGGTAAAGGACAAGTATCAAGGCCTTGTAGTTATTGTACCTCACTAGATGGCCTTGATCAAATATTAATCCATCTATGGCCCTGCTCCCTTGTACTTCCTAGACTCCGGCCACATGATGATGCTCCCTTGAGCGGGATTGACGATTCGACTAGTAATGGCTCTGTGATCAGGATCGATGTCTCGATCAATGGAGACTCTGCGATCTACCGTTAGTCAGATCGGTGATCCATTATTGACCATTGCCTCGAATTGGCCCCAGAGCTTGCCGTACTGCTAGTGCCTGGCACGTGGCATGCCCCCTCTCAGGGCAATTATCAGATCGACACAACACCATGTGGGTTGCCTCGATTCATCTTCAGAAGTGCTCATAAATGGCCGACCACCAGATGGCCAATACAACCTAGTTAGGAGCATCTTGACTAATATGGGGATAATGGCCAAAGGCAGCCCCCGAACCTTCAAATCGATTAATGTTCTCTTGCCCTTTGAAGACTACTCGAGGCTAGAAATCTTCCGAACCCTAGCCCAATAGAGTTCATCTTGAAACTTTGCTGACCGGGCACTGATCTCCCAACAAGCATCCCAAGATGCAAGTAGAGATTTTAAACCCAAAATTTTTGCATGCACCGATGAAAACTGATCTCGCACCTGGGCTGCCCTTGTAGCAACATCCCAGGTCACTTGAGAAATTCGCTTTGTAACTTCAATTCTTCTTTAAGCACAGTCTTCTCAAGAATATATTCAGCACATTTCAAGTAGAAGTAGTCAATCTCTTCATATGCCCTCTTTACTCCTTTTTGGACTTTAGAAACCTTTTCTTCTGATTGATGGCCTTCTTATTCATGACCTCAACCTTGGCCTCCTGCTTTGAGACAATGCCTTAATGTTGATAGCCTTACGAAGGCATTTGGCAAGCATTGGTGCTCTCAATGACAAAATGACATCCTGAAAAAAGCTGCAACTAATAAATATATAAGGCAAGGCATCAAGGAAAAGGTATCATTTTATTGCATTCAAAAAAAAAATTTTATAATGCTGAAGATAGAAAATTACAAGGTCCGATAAGCTACAAGCTTACAAAACGAAAAATAAAAATTATAAGGGATCAGCTCCCAACCTCCTTGGGATAGCAGTAGCAAGTGGCTCGACTGCGGTAGTGGGGACAAATAGATTGGCTTCACTCGTAGTTGGGGGCTTAGCAATACAGCTCGGTGGTGATAGGTTCGGCAGGGGTGACTTCAAATGATAGAGCTCGTGCAATCTCAACTAGGGCATCTAGGGAAGCAACTCCATCAGAGGGCTCCTCTTTAGACTCCCCTTTATCGAATGAGAGATCCAGCCCTTGATGATGCTCGATGACCTGGCTCTGGTACTCAAGCATCCCCAATTCATGCCCTTTAGCAAAGGCCTTGCAGCTGAATATGATGCAAGCATCAGAAAACTCATGCTCAGAAGTCTACCACCACCCAGGCCAAGTCTACTGTGAAGTCTATAGAGGCCTTATATTTCTTTATGGTGGTTTCCACCTCTTGCTTCAACTTCTCCTCGGCCACCAACACCTCTGCCTCTCTCCTTTGCCTCTCTAACTCCAAATCGATCCTTGCCATCACCATATTGGCCTTAGTCTCAGCCAAGCTATTCCTTGTCATGATTAGGTTGGACTCAGATTTGGTGAGTGCCTTCTTTAAGCACTTGAACTCGGCGTCAAATGCCTTGGCCTTCTAAAGGGCCTCAGTGGCATCTTTCTTCATCTCCTTATACCACTCACTCACAGACCTTCTAGCTATCCAAATCTCGATTCAACAGCCCCATGGTGAACTAAGTCACCTACCAAACTGGATGTCAGGAAGTAGTATAGGAGAACAAGGGAAATAAAATGTTGGTGCAGAAATACCTGCTGGAGATCCATACACACTGGTGCCTCAAGTCTTGAAAGTCCATATTTTGGACTTGTTCCACTCCCTCTGGGATCAAGGAACTCTCAAAAGCCTCCCGGATTTCCTTCCAATCATGGGAAAATCATTCCTCGACCGTCGGCTGAGGGCCTGAAACTACACATGGCCTCGCTGGCACCCTGAGCAAGGGTGCTGGAAGGAAACAGTCAGGAAACCAGGATGGTTGGATGTAGGCCGACCAAGGCAAGATGATGATGGTTTTAGGTGCAGGGACATAGATAGTAGCTAAAGGAAAAGGCTAAAACTCGAAACTCACCTTCGGGGAGCCGACTAAGCCCATCCTTGCAAAGAGACTCTTTTGACAAGAGAAGTTGTTTACTCCATTATTGATTTTGATGATAAACAAAATACTTAAGTATAAGTTGAGTACTAACTATTTCTTTAAAGTGTGTTTTTATAGAAAAATCTACTCATCAATTCAACAAGATCAGATTGTTTGTCAAAAATGAAGAAGTCCCTTCCATGAATGAAAGATCAATTTTAAATGGACTTAAGTACTTGAAGATTGCTTGAAAGGACTTGATTAGTCCAGTACAAATTGGTTTCAGCAAAGGTTCAATAGTTTTTGAAGAAATCTCAGTAAGTGTCGACTCAAAGTATCGACTCACAACTCAAGTGTCGACTCATGACAGTGGAAGTGTTGACTCAAGCCGGTATGTAGAAAGAGTATCAGATGGCACAGCTGAAGTGTCGACTCATGCTAGTCAAGTGTCAACTCAAGGATCAGCTCAAGGCCTGAGAAAATTTTGATACAGAACTTGCTGAAATTGAAGACTTACCTGAAGTGTCGACTCATGGATGTCAAGCATCGACTTAAGTATCGACTCACCAGAAGAAGTGTCGACTCACTTGAGAATTCCAGAAAGCTTCAATGAAGATATTTGAACTTGATGTCGACTCATGGAACTTAAGTGTTGACCCTAAGTATCGACTCATAGCTTGAAGTATCGATACTTGGAGTTCTAGGAATAGTAACGGCTAGTTTTTCAAACACAAAACTCGGCCCTCTTGACTCTCAATGGCTAGTTTTTCGTGTATAATGGCCATAAACTTACTTTGAGGCCTTGGGAAGGTATTTAAGTGATTCAAATCAAATCTAAATATAAGAGGATCAACAATAGTAAAAGAAAAGCAAGTGCATTCACTCTCATTCATTAAGAGCAACCACCTTCAAGCAAAGAGAAGAATCAAAGCATTCGAAGCCTTCAAGAGTATTCAAGTCCAACATTCTTAAGCATTGATTGAGGCTTCATCAAGTTGAAGATAGCAACTCCTCAAAGCTTCAAAGAGATATCCACTTTTATTAAGAAAGCTTTTCTTATTGCTTTACTTTAACTCTATCCTTGTTGTAAAGATTTTTGGTTAGTTTATTGGAAAACCAAGGAGGTTATTGGTTAGCCTTGAAAACCAAGAAGGTTATTGGTTAGCCTTAAAAACCAAGAAGATTGTTGGTAAGCCTTAAAACCAATTAGGTTCTTGGTTAGCCACAAAACTAAGGGATGTTTTGACTTGTGAGCCTTGTGAAAACAAGTCAGGTTTTGATTAGTAAGCCCGAAAAATTAATCGACTGTAATCGATGGAGATTATAGTGAATTTCCAAGTGGACCTTGGAGAGTGGATGTAGGTGCATTGGGAAGCACCGAACCACTATACTTGGATTATATTTGTGATTGCTTCTCTCTCTCTTACTCTTATATTTATTGCTTTTAAATTTTTGCTGCATACTCTTTAAGAGCATATTACTCTTGCATCTCATTGCACTTAAGTTGTTTATTGAATTAGTGCACACTTGCATTCATTTAATTTTTTAGAAATCTAATTCACCCCTCTCTTGGGTTGCTTATTGGGTAACAAGTGGTATCAGAGCCACGTTCTCAATATATAGGTCTAACTGTCTTGAGTAAAGATCTATGGCAACCCTCCTTGGTACTAGTATAGTTGAGGAACAAGCCTCAAATGGACCTTCATATTTTAATGGAACAAATTATACATATTGGAAAACTAGAATGATAATGTACATGCATTCAATAGATTATAATTTATGGAAAGTTGTTGATAAGGGTCCATATATTCCTTTGATTATGGTTAATGGTGCTTCCATCTCAAAGCTTGAAGAGCAATGGGATGAAAATGACATTAAACAATCTGAGATTAATGTGAAAGCAATGAATATCCTTTATTATGCATTAAATCCTAGTGAATTTAATAGGATTTCTACATGCACATCTGCTAAGAAAATATGTGACACACTTGAAGTTACCCATAAGGGTACTGATCAAGTGAAAAACATAAAAGTAAACATGTTAGTGCACACTTATGAGATGTTTCGAATTGAACCAAATGAATCTATCACTGACATGTATACTAGATTCACAAACATTGTTAATGGAATGAGAAGTTTAGGTAAAATCATGTCTAATGCCAATCTTGTCAACAAATTTCTCAGGTCACTTCCAACTTTATGGGATCCAAAGGTAACTGCCATACAAGAAGCCAAAGATATTGACAAATTATCCTTGGAGCAGCTAGTGGGATCGCTTATGACTTATGAGCTAAATCTGAAGCAAAAATCTATGGACTTGGATAAAAAAAAGGGGATAGCCTTCAAGTCTACAATTCAAGAAGAATCCTCAAGTAAAGAATCAGAAGAAGAAGAAGAGGATGAGAGTGAGGAAGCTCTTCTAGCAAGGAAGTTCAGAAGATTTATGAAAAGAAAAAAATTTTCTTACAAGAAAAGGTTCCAAATAAGTAAAGACAAGGGAAAAGAAAAGGAGAAAGAAAAAGAAAAGGAGAAAGAATTACTTATATGCTTTGAATGCAAGAAGCCAGGATATTATAAGTTTGAATATCCTCTCCTAAAAAAATCAAGAAAGAAGCTTAGAAAGAAAGCTATGATAGCGACTTGGAGTTATAGCGATGACTCCAGCTCAGATGAAGAACCAATTGAAGTTGCCAATCTATGTTTCATGGCATGACAAAAACAAGAAGATGTAATTTCTAACTCTGAAGTAGATTTTACTTTTGATGAATTGAAAAATGCATTTGATGAATTGATGCATGATTATAAATTAATTTTATCTGAAAATAAAAAATTGAAAAAGCATGTAAATAGTTTTTCATATGAAAATAATTCTCTTTTAAATGAAGTTAGTGAATTGAAAAGTAAACTTGATGTTTTAGAAAAGAAAAACAAAGCTTTAATAATGGAAAATTAAGTTTTAAAAAGACCTAAAGCTATCATTTCAAATGGTGATCTTTAAAGAAAAACAAAGATCTAGAGATAGAAAACAAAAATTATAAAGATGAACTTTATAAAATAAAACCCTTTGTTGAAAAATTTACTTATAGTTCTAAAAAAATTAAATCTTCTTTTAAATAATCAAAGAACTATTTTTAACAAAGCAGGATTAGGATACAAATCTCAAAAATAGCAAAGGTATTTCAAAAATTTCTTTATACATGTATCATCAAGCATTACATATTTTTCATATAAAAAATTAGGTCATAAAGCTTTTCAATGCAGCTTAAGAAAAATCAATAATTTTGGAAAGATTTAAGTACTAACCCTAAAGAATCCAAGTTGGTTTGGATACCTAAAAACAAAATTTGATTTGTTTTACAGGTGTGTCTTGCAACCAAGAAAAATAAAAGGCTATGGTATCTTGATAGTGGTTGTTCAAGACACGTGACAGGAGATGTGAAGCAATTCACCTCTCTTGAGGTAATAAATGGAGGGAGTGTGACCTTCGGTGATAATGGTAAAGGAAAAATTATTGGTACTGGTAAGGTTCACATCTTCCCTTCTACTTATATCAATAATATACTTTTAGTTGAAGATTTAAAGCATAATCTTTTAAGTATCAGTCATTTGTGCGATAAGGATTTTCAAGTTATTTTCGAATCATCTTTTTGCATGATTGCTAGTCCTGATAAAAATGGAGTAAAATTAATTGAAAAAAGGCATAGTAATATCTATCAAGTAGATTTGGATATTCTATCTTTGCCAATTGGAGAATGCCTATTTATAATGAATTCTACTATAAATGAGACCAGTTGGCTTTGGCATCATATACTAGGTCATGCTAGCATGTATTTACTTTCAAAACTTTCTAAAAAGGATTTAGTAAGAGATTTGCCAAAACTTGATTTTGAAAAGGATAAAGTTTATGAAGCATGCCAATTTGGAAAACAAGTAAAAATATCTTTTAAATCTAAAAGTTTTGTTACAACTACTAGGCCATTAGAACTACTCCATATGGATCTCTTTGGACCAACTAGAATATCTAGTCTAGGAGGTAAGAGATATGGATTAGTTATAGTGGATGATTTTTCATGGTTTATATGGGTTTTATTTCTTGTTTACAAAGACAAATCATTTTCAGCATTCATGAAATTTTACCGAAAAGTTTCAAATAAAAAATGTACTTCAGTAACTTGTATTCGTAGTGATCATAGTTTTGAATATAAAAATCAGGATTTTGAACACTTTTGCAATGAAAAAGGGATTGAACATAATTTTTTTGCACCTAGGATACCTCAACAGAATGGGATTGTGGAAAGGAAAAAATTATACTTTAGAAGAAATGGCATGCACTATGCTTTGTAAAAATGATTTGCCAAAATATTATTAAGTTGAAGTAGTTAATACTGCTTGTTATATTTTAAATCATATTTTAATTCATCCTATTTTAAAGAAAACTCTTTATAAACTTTGGAATCAAAGAAAACCAACTTTAAAATATTTTCAAGTTTTTTGTTGTAAATGTTTCATTTTGATTAATGGTAAAGACAACTTAGAAAAATTTGATGCCAAGTCTGATGAAGGTATCTTCTTAGGATACTTTACATTAAGCAGGGCATACATAGTTTTTAATAAAAGAACCTTAGTAGTAGACGAGTCTGTACATGTAGTCTTTGAAGAGTCTGCTAACAAATCCTCTAGAAAAGAGGATACTTCTTATGCATGTGCTGATGCTGAAAAGTTAAAGAAGTTGATATTGGAAGATCAATCTTCTCAACAAGGAGAAGAAGATCAAGACAAAAATGAAAGAGAAGAAGCCATACAATCCACACCAAAGCATCAAGATCTATCCAAGGAGTGGAGGTATGCTCTGGACATCCTAAGGAGTTAATCCTAGGTGATCCATCAAAAGGGGTAAGAACAAGATCTTCAATTAGAAATGAATGTGATTATATTACTTTTGTTTTTCAAATTGAACCAAAATATTTTGAAGATGCTGAAAAAGATTCTAATTGGATTAATGCAATGCAAGAAGAATTAAATCAGTTTGAAAGAAACAATATTTGGACTCTAATAGAAAGACTATCAAATGTTTCAATTATTGGCACAAAATGGGTATTTAGAAATAAATTGGATGAAAATTGTATTGTTACTAGGAACAAGGCTAGACTGGTTGCTAAAGGTTATAATCAAGAGGAGGGCATTGATTTTGATGAAACCTTTGTACCTGTTGCTAGACTTGAAGCCATTAGATTACTTTTAGCATTTGCATGTTTTGTGAACTTCAAATTTTTTCAAATGGATGTTAAAAGTGCTTTTCTAAATGGTTATATAGCAGAAGAAGTATTTGTTGAACAATCACCTAGTTTTGAAAATCATGCACATCCTAATTATGTTTTCAAACTACACAAAGTACTTTATGGTTTAAAGCAAGCACCCCAAGCATGGTATGAAAGACTCGGTAAGTTTTTGATTGAAAATGATTTCTCTAGAGGCCATGTTGACACAACTTTATTTCTAAAGAAGAAAAATGAAGATTTGTTAGTAGTACAAATTTATGTTGATGATATTATATTCGGTGCTACTAATAAAATCCTTTGTTAAGAGTTTGCCAAGCTTATGCAAAGAGAGTTCAAAATGAGCATGATAGGAGGAGAACTCAATTTCTTTCTTGAACTCCAAATCAAGCAAACTAAGGATGAAATCTTTATCAACCAAGCTAAGTATACAAGAGAAATCTTAAAGAAGTTTGGGATGGAGACTACCAAGTCAATAGGTATACCTATGGGCCCCTTTTATAAACTTGATAAAGATGAACATGATAAATCTATTGATCAAAAATTACATAGAAGAATGATTGGCTCTTTATTATATTTGACTGCTAGTAGACTAGATATAATGTTCAATGTCTGTATGTGTGCTAGATATCAGTCTGATCCTAAAAAGTCTCATCTGTTGGCTGTTAAGCGCATATTTAGGTACTTATCTAGTACAATTGATATTGGTTTGTGGTATTCTAGAAATTTATCTATTGATTTAATTGGATTTTTTGATGCTGATTTTGTTGGGTATAAACTTGATAGAAAAAATACTAGTGGAACTTGCAAATTTCTTGGAGTTAACTTAATTTCCTAGTTTAGCAAGAAAGAAACTTCAGTTGCACTATCCACAGCTGAGACTGAGTATATTGCAGCAGGAAGCTATTATGCTCAAATCTTGTGGATTAAGCAACAACTTGAAGATTTTGGAATCAAACTAACTAAGACACCCATAAAATGTGATAACACTAGTGCAATATGCTTAACTAAAAATCTTGTTCAGCATTCAAGAAGTAAACATATTGAAATTAGGCATCATTTTATCAAAAATTATGTTAAAAGCAATGATGTTGTGCTTGAATTTGTTAGTACTAAAATGCAATTAGCTGATATATTAACTAAACCTCTCCAAGAAGATCGACTCAGTATGATTAGAAGAGAACTTGGGGTCATCAACCCTTTTGATTGAAAATTTTCATCTCTTCATATTCTTTGATCCTTGAATGATCAAATTTACTATTAATTATGATTAATCTCCTTGAATTCCATTGAAATTATATTCTTTTTGATCAAAGCTTCATTTCCTATTTTTTTTGGTTTTAGGTTGAAGTGTCGACACCTCGAAGTGTCGACACTTGACTCTGTATCGTGAGTCGACACTTGAACGGCGAGAGATCGAAATAAAAGTAAGAAAATGAAATGTTTTCATTCTCTTCTTCCTTCCGAATCAAGCCGACTCATCCCCAACACTGTTCCAATGATTCTTTCCCTCCAAATTTCAACTCCAAACCTCTCAAATCTTCAATTTGGATGGATTTTCCTTCAGGTTCTACCATTTTCCCCCTTCCTCTTTGATTTTGCACCATAGAAACCCTAGGTTTCTTTCCCTCTTGCATTTTCATCTTGTATCTTTGAAATGGGGCCTAGGAAGCAAGTTGTCCGGCATCCAAGACCATCCAATCAAGAAGAAGAAAGGAGAACAAAGACATGACATGAGGCTAGAGCAGCTGTGGAGCCTGAGATTCCGGCCAAACCTCTCTTTCCTGCAGCGATCTCATGGGATCGAAGACCATCATTGAAGGATGTCATGTAGACTTTGATTTCATTGATCAGTAGTAGTTTAGGATAGGTCAGTAGCTTAGGGATGCAGGCTTGGTGCCATTTCGCTCCTTGATAGAGAGATTTTACACGGGTTTGATTCAAGAGTTCTATGATTCACTCGTCCGAGATAGTGATGGATGGATTGCTCAGGTGCGAGGTAGAGATGTCCCAGTATCTGCAGAGATTCTGAGCAGTGTATGGGACATACCCATGAGAGGATCTATAGTGGATAGTTTAGTGGACAGGGTCGGTGGTCTTTGTTGCATTTTTGAGACAGATGATTTACCTAAGGGAGCCACTTTGTAGCTTCGACTATCTGCCAAGATGAGGTTGCTGCATCACATAGTAGCCCAGGTTCTTCTACCGAAGACTAGCCATTTTGACTTCATCACAGAGCGGGAGTTGTTAGTGATGGTTTCTCTAGTATAGCACACTCCTATATGCCTACCGGTACTCATGGTACATCAGCTGATGGAGGCATCTATTAGCTAGAGATTGTGTCTACCCTACGGGATGGGCTTGACTTTATTGTTTAGAGCTTATGGAGTAGTGATGATGAGCCCTACCGGTAGCTACTGCACACTGATGTCTATGACATCAGATCTCTTCATCGAATGGGGTACCGACTTGTCAGAGGCTAGTGGAGATGGTGTGTATCTGGTCAAGCCATTGATAGAGATGAGGACATAGTGGAGGAGCACATCTTTTTGGATGAGGCAGGGCCCTCAGAGCCACCCACTGATATGCTTGAGGTACAGCCCGAGCCTTCAGCATAGCCAGAGCCAGCTCCTAAGCCTGAGCCAACACAGTCTAATATACCTGGAGTTTCAGAGAGTCTAGAGGACAAGGTCGTTCGCATTGAGATTGAGGTGATGATCATTCATCAGCGAGTCAACAGGTTTCGCATGGAGATGAGAGAGAGCCATCGAGGACTGAGAGATGGGATCTCTGCCATTCTGTCTGCTTTGGGTAGACCCTCTTCTGGTAGAGCCCCGATACTTCAGCTCTAGCTGATTCAGCTCCAGCACCACTTGCTCCTGGACCAGATTTGGATGATGATGAGACTAACTCTGATGACTTTGACACCACAGATCTGATGACAGAGCCAGTACCGGAGACTACAGCTGACCTTCCTAGGAGTTCCATTCATGATCCATCTAGTTCATCTTTCCAGACTCCTATTTTACCTACTCCTCTCTCTAGACCTGCTGATCACACTTCCATTCCAGCACCTACTCCTATCATATCTTCAGCTTTTGATAAACCAATTATTCATTCTTCCCCATTGCATACATCTTTCTTATTAGGGAACTAAGATTTTATACCTCTGGTTTCCACCATCTTGATTCAGGTCCTATCTTTGATCATACACCGATTCATACTGCCATTCCCGTCAGTTCTGTTCCTACTGCTGACATAACTTCTACCTCTTTTGCACCAGCTAGAAGCAGGATTTATGTTAGATGCAGAGGATGAGGCCATCATGTTCTATCGAGACTAACCAGGACCCGTCTTTGTGATCTTCGATCTATGTGGCCTCGATCCCGTGCTTTTACTGATACAGGACCTATCCAGATTGGATCCTCGAATGACGAGGATCGCGCTTAGGATAATCTCTATGATTAGCTAGTTTATATTTCTGTACTACCTGTATGCTTTTATGTTTATCTACTTTTATGCATCAAACTTGTATCAATGTATGAAATATTATGAATGATTGAAATGTTCTACTTCATACCTATGTCTTTGGATTGTATCTCCTCTGAATGAATGAATTGCATTGCTTAATTTCAGTATTTTAATTTCACCATTTTTCTCTATTCCTTTTTAATGTTGACAAAAAGGGGGAGAGGTGAGTATAAACGATAAAGGGAAAAGATAAGATGAAAGATAAGTAAGTATAAAAGATGAATGTGAGATAAGAAAGATGAAAGGTATATATATTTCTTGTGCAATGAAGATAAGTTTTGAAATGAAGATGAAATAAAAAATCTATTTTTGTTCAAGAAAAATGTTTTGAGCATTAAGTGAGGGGGAGTAATCCCTCCTTTGGATTGCAAAATATGTTTTGCTAAAAATTCTTGCAAAATCCTTAATTTTAGATGTTTAATTTCAGCTTTTTGTCTTTGAAAGATCTTTGAAAATCAATTTTTCGAATCACCTCTTGAGGGGGAGTATTTATACTCTTCAATCTATTGTTCAAAACTCTTCTTAGATAACTTTCATCTTGTTTCATTGCTGAATTTATTATTCTTGAGCATGTTCTCTTTAGAGTATCATGATACATGAATTTCTTTTTTAGCTTTGATACTCTTAGTTTAAATCCAATTCAAATGAGCTTTTAAACTTCCTTTCTCTATTTGAATACATACTGCAATAAGCCTTATTCATATTGAAAATTTCTTTTAAAAGCTTATTATGTGAATTATACTTAAAGATTTTGTCATCATCAAAAAGGGAGAGATTGTTGACTCCATTATTGATTTTGATGATAAACAAAATACTTAAGTATAAGTTGAGTACTAAATGTTTCTTTAAAGTATGTTTTTATAAAAAAATGTACTTGTCAATTCGACAAGATTAGATTGCTTGTCAAAAATGAAGAAGTCCATTCTATGAATGAAAGATCAGTTTTAAATGGACTTAAATACTTAAAGATTGCTTGAAAGGACTTGGTTAGTCCAACACAAATTGGTTTCAGTAGAGGTTCAATGATTTTTGAAGAAATCTCAGCAAGGGTGGACTCAAAGTATCGACTCATGATAGTGGAAGTGTCGACTCAAGCCGGTATGCAGAAAGTGTCAGATGGCACAGCTGAAGTGTCGACTCATGCTTGGAGTTCTGGGAACTCTGTGTTTTCATGTCTAACAGTCATAAATTGACTTTGAGACCTTGGGAAGGTATTTAACTGATTCAAATCAAATCTAAACATAAGAGGATCAACAATAGGAAAAGAAAAGCAAGTGCATTCATTTCCATTCATTGAGAGCAACCACCTTCAAGCAAAGAGAAGTCTCAAAGTATTCAAAGCCTTCAAGAGCATTCAAGTCCAACATTATTAAGCATTGATTGAGGCTTTATCAAGTTGAAGACAGTAATTCCTCAAAGCTTCAAAGAGATATCTCTTGTATTAAGAAAGCTTTTCTTGTTGCTTTACTTTAACTCTATCCTTGTTATAAAGGTTTTTGGTTAGTCTATTGGAAAACCAATGAGGTTATTGGTTAGCCTTGAAAACCAATGAGGTTATTGGTTAGCATTGAAAACCAAGGAGTTTGTTGGTGAGCCTTAAAACCAATTAGGTTCTTAGTTAGCCTACAAAACCAAGGGAGGTTTTTACTTGTGAGCCTTGTGAAAATAAGTCAGGTTTTGATTAGTGAGCCCAGAAAACTAATCAGCTGTAATCAGTGGAGATTATAGTGAATTTCCAAGTTGACCTTGGGGAGTGGATGTAAGTGCATTGGGAAGCACCGAACCACTATACTTGGATTGTGTTTGTGATTGCTTGTCTCTCTCTCTCTCTCTTGCTCTTACATTTATTGCTTTTAAATTTCTGTAGCATACTCTTTAAGAGCATATTACTCTTGCATCTCATTGCACTTAAGTTGTTTATTGAATTAGTGCACACTTACATTCATTTAATTTTTTAGTAACCCAATTCACCCCCCTTTTGGGTTGCTTACTGGGCAATAGAAGTTTCACTCGAGGGGCTTTGAAGACCTCAAGAATTACGAAGAGACTCTCCTCCTCGTCACTCAGCTTAGGGGAACTTAATATAGATACATCTGGCCGACCCTAGTTTGGCAGACCCCAGTCACTTGAAGAAGGGTAGAAATAAATAAGAAGTACTCCTTTCACCCTTTAATGATGGAGGGGTGCCCTTGATTAGTGGTTCTATCCCCCTTTGAGCAGTAAGATACCACCATGACTTGGCATACGGATGTACCTAGGAAAAATAGAATGAGTAAAACAAAGAAAGGGTAGGCTGAACTTAGTCAAGAAGTAGAGAACTTGAAACCCTATAATGCGATAGATGGAGTTTGTGATCAAGATGCACAAAGAGAGGGCTGGTGTGGTGTCCCTTCATTGATATGGAAGAGCGATCTCCGGGGCACCGGTGCTCGAGGCATTAATGGTGCAGGAAGTGCATTCCTCTACATCAGCATGATCATTATTCTCATCGACCTGAGCACCGCATCGTTCCTCGGGATCGAGAGTGGGGGCATCTGATATGGTACAACCACTGATGTGGAGCCCATGATGGTGGCCGCACTGGCAAAAAATGCCATCTGGATGTGGCAACCAAATAAAGATCTGAGGGCGAGACCCCAGTCGAGGTCAGCTCCCATTCGGGGTCGAGCTCTTGGTCGAGGTTGTCCTCATGCTTTTTGGGGCTAAGCTCCCGAGATAGAGCTCCCCCTATCCTACTAAGGGTGAGCCCCCGGTCGAGGTCAGCTCCCATTCGGGGTCGAGCACCCAGTTGAGGTCATGCTCATGCTTTCCGAGGCTGAGCTCTCAAGATAAAGCTCCTCTCTATCCTGTTGAGGGCAAGCCCTCGATCGAGGTCAGCTCCCATCCGGGGTCGAGCTCCTAGCCGAGGTCGTGCTCATGATTTCCGAGGTCGAGATACCAAGATAAAGCTTCCCCTATCTTGCTGATGGCGAGCCCCCGATTGAGGTCAGCTCCCATCCGGGGTCAAGCTCATAGCCGAGGTCATGCTCATGCTTTCCGACCTCAAGCTCCCGAGATAGAGCTCCCCCTATCCTGCTGAAGGCAAGCCCCCGTCAAGGTTGTGCTCATGCTTTTTGAGGTCGAGCTCCCAAGATTAAGCTCCCCCTATCCTGTTGAGGGCGAGCCCCCGGTTGAGGTTAGCTCCCATCCATGGTCGAGTTCCTGGCTGAGATAGAGCTCATGCTTTTCGGGTCGGGCTCTCGAGATAGAGCTCCCCCTATCCTACTAAGGGCGAGCCCCCGATCGAGGTCAGCTCCCATCTGGGATCGAGCTCCCAATCTAGGTCTGCTCATGCTTTCCAGGGTCGGGCTCCTGAGATAGTGCTCCCCTATCCTACTGAGGGCGAGCCCCCATCGAGGTCAGCTCCCATCCAGGGTCAAGCTCCTGATCAAGGTCATGCTCATGCTTTCTGGGATCGAGCTCCCGAGATAGAGCTCCCCCTATCCAAACAAGGCCGAAGTTCCTGCTATAAGCAAAAGGGATAGAAGATTAGTAGAGGTCAGACCATGCCATAGAAGCTCCCAGCTAGCTGCAACCTCCGGGAGGTGGTGCACACCCTACCAGAGATTCAAACTCTATAAATATGCCACCCACATGTTTTGCACAGTGTGTGCTCCACCAGGCTCCAGGGCCTGTACCAGGCTGCCATGTCCATGATCGTGCAATCGAGGGCCTCCAACCCTCATGACACGAAACCTGTACCTCCTCCAAAAGGAGTATTCTATTAAGACCCTAGGCCCTGCAACACTCCAACAGTCCCTCCTAGAATAGAAATGCCTCATCGTGGCATAGGGCTAGTGGCACGTGCCCGCCCCTCCCATGGAAAACTGTACCACTAGAGAGATAAGATCTGTACTATGCTGGCAAATGCCCCCAATAGAAGGATCTCCTTCTGAGGACCGGTCTGACAGGGGAGAGGCCATGGACAAAGAAAATCCCTCCCAAAAGAGATACCAGGAAAGGGACATCATAGTAAAGCCCTAGACTTGGTCTGGGCCATCATTCTCGTACAAAATAGAAGAAAAGAACCCCGAGAGGGGGGAGAGAGAAAAATTGGTAAGACTCGGAGAGCAAACTGGCAAGGAACCATCCAAGAAGACCTCCCAACTCCCAGATCTCCACTGGACCTACCTTGTCTTTCCATTTCTTACATCTTATTTTTCATCCTCTATGCAAAGAGATCCCAAGCTCTCCGTTACAGAGGTTCTATTCTCCTTGATTGTCCCAACTGACTTGATAGTCAGAGTGTCCCCGTCGAAATCCCCGACCCAGGTCTCCTCTCTTTTGCAAGTCATGCCGGTTCTAGAGCTAACCGGGGAAGAGGACCAAGCACCCATCGAAAGCCCGATGAGTCCACGACATGTCAGAGCTATAGACCACGATGATCTAGACGGCAACAGATTGGTGCACCAAGTAGGGGGAAGATGCAGAAATGCCATTGACTGTGCAAGTTTCGGTAGTAAGTCCCCCATCACAAGAAGGACACCCGTGGACATCCACGGCCTCATGGTGCAATGCGTGCATGGGAGGCTTCTGCTAGCCACACAGGGGGTCCCCCTCATCAGGGCGACCCATAAAGCCCGGAGGGGGAGCTCCCCGCTCCACCACCATCGCCTCCAATGGATCCCTAGATCACCACACTAGCCGAACAGGTCCATGCCCTAGCTACGACGGTGCGCCAGCTCCATCAAAGACACCAATCCCTAGCAATGTAGCAGCAACCAAGGATGCCGGCAACCCAAGCCGCCGATCCCCATACCAGCCTATGGTTTTTCCAGGAGGGGTTGTTACATGCAGCCTCCCACCTGCGGGGAGACCACCAGATGGTCGGGAAGAAGCAGCATGATGGCTGACCATCCAAGAGAGCACATGCTTGCACTAACGGCACCAGCATGGCAAGGAACTTGGGTGAGAGTTCCTCCACTCCACACTCCCTTCACCCTTGACAGCCTTCGATGAAGGGTCCATAGATGAGGGCATCCGCCGCCAGGCAGAAAGGCACCTCGAAGAGTAGGAGTGCAAGCTAGCTGACCTGTCCCACCAGTTTGCTAAGATTTAGGACTCCCATGATGAGCCCACGGGTTACGACACCCATCCACCCTTCTCTTGTAGAATCCAAGAGAAATCGATCCCTAGCCGATTCCGTATGCCCCAGATTGATCCCTACAATGAGATAACCTATCCCCTATACCACCTGGAAAGCTACAAGGCCCTTATGAGGGTCTAGGGGGCCATCGATGCTCTTCTCTGCATTGCCTTCCTGGTTACCCTCTAAAAGGCTTCTCAAGATTGGTTCTCTAGACTCGAGTCAGAAAGCATTAACTCCTTCATTCAGTCGGAGACAAAGTTCATGGCATACTTTAATGCATGCAGAAAGGTCCACATGAAGCCAATAGCCTCTTATCGATGTACCAGCAAGATTGAGAGCCCCTCCGGGGCCAGGCCCAGAGTCAACCCCACCAAGGAAGAAAAGTTCACTCCTCTCCTTATCCTGAGAGAAAAAGTCTTGATGGAGATCGAGGGCAAGCACTTCCTACACCATCCTCCCCCGCTGAGGTTATCCACTGAATGCGACATATCTCACTACTGCCGCTTCCACCGGGACCATGACCATGATACTAAGGAATGCCGCAACCTGAAGAAAAAAATAGAAGATCTAATCAAGCGCAGCTACCTTGAGAAGTACGTGAAGGGAGGAGTGCCTACAGCAGCCTAGAATGAAGAACCCAGATCACTCACCATTGACAATCGCCCCATTAAGAAGCCGGTTGAAATGATCTCCTAGGGGGCAGGGAGAAGCTCGAAGAGGGCTAGGGAGAGAGAGGGAAGTGATGTTGTACTCTCCTATGAGGGAGAAGGGTCGGCAAGGATAGATAACCTAAATAATGATGCTATCATTATAGAAATGACGATAGAAAAATATCCTATAAAAAGAATTATGGTTGACAGTAGAAGCTCTACTGACATTTTTTTTGTGATGCTTTTGCAAGGATGAACTTGTCCACTAACAAAATAAAGCCAATGTTCATGCCCTTATTGGGCTTCACCGGGGATTTGGTTGGAGTTGAAGGAGAGATTACACTCCCAATAACCATCGAGGTGCCACCTCGGCAAAGCACCGTACTGACGACATTCACCATTGTAAGGCTTCCCTCTCTTTACAACACAATCCTGAGGCATCCTGGACTCAACCTGCTTGATGCCACCATCTCCACCTGGCATCTCCTCATCCAGTTCACCACTCCCTAGGGGATCAGAGAAATGAGAGGTCTTGGTAGCTAGTCTAGCACTGCCTGTAGACGATCCTAGGAGCGCGAGAGGCTATGCAAGATCCAATCATTGACCAGTCAGGCCTGATAAAGTAGGAGCCGAAGGGCGGGCCGGTCAAGCCCCTACTTTCTTTTCACCTAGGGCAGGACCTCCTAAAAATGGTACAAGTGGGAGCCCTGCTGCTCGAAGAGGAGAAATCCCGTCTGCTCGACTTTTTGCAGGCCAATGCAGATATCTTCACCTGGACTGCAGCAAACATGCCCGGGATCCCACCTGAGGTGATACCCATAGGTTGAATGTCGACCCCAACTGTCACCCAGTCCAGTAGAAGAAGAGAAGCTTTGCCCCGGAGTGACAGAAGGTGATTGATGAGGAAGTCAAAAAGCTACTCGTGGTAGGCTTCATCCATGAGGTATGATATCATGACTGGCTTGCTAATGTTGTAATGGTCAGGAAAGCTTCTGGGAAGTGGAGGATCTGCGTAGATTACACCGACCTCAACCAGGCATGTCTGAAGGAAAGCTTCCCGCTTCTCTAGATTGCCATCTGGTGGATGTGACCTCGTGCCACAAGCTCCTTAGCTTCATGGATGTGCTCTCCGGATACAATCAAATCTACATGCATGCAAAGGACGAGGAGCATACAGCATTTATGATCGATAGAGATACGTATTGCTACAGGATGATGCCTCTCAAGAATGTAGGGGCCACATACCAGTGCCTGGTCAATAAGGTCTTCAAAGACCAAATCGATTGCAACATGCAGGTATACGTGGATGACATGCTAGTTATGAGCGACTTGGATTCGAACCACATCACCGACTTGGTGGAGGCCTTTGATAACCTCTGCCTCTACCAGATGAAGCTGAACCCCACCAAATGCATGTTTGGCATTATGGCGGGAAAGTTCCTAAGATTCATGGTCATCCAAAGGGGGATAGAAGCTAACCTAGAGAAGATCCAAGCGATCACAGACATCCCAAAGAACTAATTATAAGAGACCCATCTCAAGGTGTTAAAACTAGAGTTGCACATAGAGATACACATAACTTGATTGCTTTTGTTTCTCACGTAGAACCACACACTATAGAAGAAGCTGAAACTGATCCTAATTGGATGTTAGCCATGCATGATGAGTTAAACCAATTCAGGAGGAATAATGTTTGGACCCCAGTAGAAAGACCTAATGACTATCCTGTTATAGGTACTAGGTGGGTTTATAGAAATAAATTAGATGAGGAAGGAAATGTAATTAAAAATAAGGCTAGACTGGTAGCACAAGGATATAATCAAGAAGAGGGAATAGATTTTGATGAAACTTATACACCAGTAGCTAGGTTAAAAGCCATTAGATTACTATTAGCATATGCATGCTTTATGAATTTTAAGTTATTTAAAATGGATGTAAAGAGTGCATTTTTGAATGGTTTTCTATTTGAAGATGTTTTTGTCGAACAACCACCGGGTTTTATCGATCACACATTTTCTAATCATGTTTTCAAATTGAATAAAGCTTTGTATGGTCTGAAATAGGCACCTAGAGTCTGGTATGACAGACTAAGTTTTTAATTGCAAATGATTTTATAAGAGGTAGTGTTGACACCACACTGTTTATTTAAAGAAAAGATAATGATATTTTAGTTGTTTAAATCTATGTTGATGATATTATTTTTGGATCTACTTATGAATCTTTGTGTCAAGATTTTACTAAGCTAATGTAGGGAGAATTTGAAATGAGCTTGATGGGTGAGCTAAGTTACTTCCTCGGGCTTCGAATCAAACAATCTAAGGAAGGAATCCTGATTAACCAGGCCAAATATATCAAAGAGATTATCAAGAAGTTTGGCATGGAATCAAGCAAAGAAATTGGAACACCCATGAATCCTACATGTATACTTGATAAAGATGAGAATGGCACAAATGTTGATCAAAAACTGTACAGAGATATGATCCGTTCCTTACTTTATTCAACAGCCAGTAGACCTGATATTTTATTTAGTGTTTGTATGTGTGCACATTTTCAATCTAATCAAAAGGAGTCACACATTATAGCTGTTAAAAGAATCATTAAGTATCTTAAAGGCACATGCAATCTAGGTTTATGGTACTCTAAGCACACATCTTTAAAATTAATTAGTTATTCTAATGCTAATTATGGAGGCTATAAAATTGATAGAAAAAGCACAAGTGGCACCTATCAATTTCTAGGTGTTAACTTGATTTCATGGCACTGTCGTAAATAGAACTCTATAGCACTGTCTACTACTGAGGCAGAATATGTGGCTGTGGGGAGCTATTGTGCTCAAGTGTTATGGATCAAGCAATAACTAGAAGATTTTGGTGTTGTCCAATCTAAAATTCCTATTAAATGCGATAACACTAGTGCTATTAACTTATCCAAAAATCCAATTCAGCATTTTTTAACTAAGCACATAAAAATTAGACATCATTTCATTCATGATCATGTTTTAAATAATATTGTTGAGTTAGAATTTGTACCTACTGAATATCAACTTACTGACATTTTTACTAAACCCCTTAGTCAAGATAGATTTGAAAAGATTAGAGGTGAATTAAGCCTGTGTGACCCTTTCTAAATATTTTGATCTAATTTTTTGAAAAATAAGAAAAAATTATCTAGACATTTCAAATTTCTTTCTAGAGCTAATGACAACCTATTTTAGTGATAAGAATCTCTTAGAAATTAATTTTACATGTTTTCAAGTTTTGAGCTGAATTTTGGCTCGAGCCGACTCGAGTCACCAGGTGGTTCGGCGAGACAACTCGAGAGTCGGGCCAAGGATTTTTAAATAGGGTTCCATAGGTTTGAAATCATTATTTCTTTCCCTTAGCCGACTCCTCTCCCTAACCTAGGAAAAACTCCTAAAACACCTCCTAAACCCTCCAAAATCCTAATCTAAGCTAGATGGCTCCTCAAAAAGCCATGGCTAAGAAACCTAAGAGAGTGGTTCGATCAGTTGCAGAGGAAAGAAGGACAAAGCGATGGTTGGATACTTCAAATCCAGAAGAGGAACATCAAATAGAGCATGAAGAAGAGCAAGAGGCACCAAGGCAAGTAATATTAATGGGAAATAGACAAGTTACATCGGGTAGATGCATAGATTTCAACTTCTTAGAACAAGAAAATTTGCACATTGGTGATTGGTTGGTTAAACAAGGTTGGAAAGGCTTCTGTATGCTCAATCTTCCCACTTATCCAAACCTTGTTAGGCAATTTTTTGAGAACATGTCCTTGGGCGCATTTCACATTGAAGGTATTGTGAAGGGTAAGCATATTGAAATCAGTGAACAGAAGTTGTCTAGTGCTCTTCATATACCAAAAGAAGGTGAGAGCTACCTAGTGTTGAAGGACAAGCAAAAGACTTTGAGATTGATACTTGAGAGGACAAATGTGAAAGGTGTTGTTCATGTTAGTGCAAACCAATTGTCTTTGGAAATGAGATTATTGCATAACATTATTAGTCATATCTTTTTGCCCCAAATGGAAAGGTTTGACTGGGTTAGTGAGCGCGACCTAGTCTTCATGAGATGCTTGGTTGAGGGGGAGGCCCTCAATTTACCATTCATTATGTTATCATAGATGAGGGAAGCTGCCCGTAGGGCACGAGCATGTCTTTCATACGAGATGGTATTTATCCTACTATTTCAGGATGCCCTAGTTGATTTGTCTCGAGAGGACAGCAGACCACTTTTACACATAGACAAATACCATCTGAAATCTTTGACCCGGATGGGATTATTAAGGTTGAGGGTCACTGGATTAGGAAGAGCTTAGGTCTTCCAGTGACTCATTCAGAGGATGATTCAAATGAGGATGCTCAGGCAGCACAGGGACATGGTGCAGACAAAAACCTTTTTTCAAGTACGGCGACGGTTGCCTTTGCCATCGAGATCTTTGGACAGCCAGCCGGCGTCTTTGCAGGGTTGACGACTCGATCATCCAGGCTGCATCCACCAAGGTGAGCGATCTCTGCATCAATCGCTTCAGATCTTTGAGGTTTGCCCCCTAACTCCAAGTAGATCTTGATCGGAGAGCTAAGTCCTATGAGGTTTTTCAATCCTGAGGTCCTCTCTTTATCATTGTTTATGGACTACTTGCTTGCTTGTTATTTTTTATTATTATAGAACCCTAGGCCATCTCTTACTTGCTTTCGGGAATCCAAAGAAAACTACAAAAATCTAAAATCCACAAAACCCTAAAAATCACTTGCATCATTCTTCATTCCACATCTAGTTAGTCCCCCATCATAGTTGTTGTCCTGGGAATGGCCCCCGAGCAACCTTCTGGTTCTCGAAGTGTCACCCAGATACGTGGTGCCTTCTGATGCAGCCAGGAAAGGATGTGGAGCATGCCTCCCCGCAGTTGGTCGTGGGTGCATGGTCTCTATAAATAGGGCCCTGCCTTCTGCTGTCAAGGGCCATCATTTTTGTAGACCCCTTCCTTCCATTAAAAATGAGGTTCAGCACTTCTGAACTCTGCCGAGCTACAAAAAGGAGGGCCGTTGATCCAAAGAGGAAGAGAAGTTCGGAGTCCTTTGGACCGGGTGACGATGATGAGGAGCCTCTCGTGGACCATCTTGAAAAGAGGGTTCGCCTGTTGGAGACCCTATTGAGGGAGGCTCGGGCCCAGGTCGTGGTGGCAACCACAGAGGTGGAGGAAGCAAGGAACGAGGCGGCGAATGCCATCTCAGATTTCAGGGCTTCTGCTGCCTTCAAGGAGGAAGTCACTGAGGCAGCTTTGGACTCCTTCCATCAGGAGTTCCGGGAATGCAGGAGGAAGGCCTTCAAGTTTTATAACTTGAAGGGCCTAGACAACATCAAGCCCTCCGTTCCCTTTCTCGGACATAAATTTGATTTCGACTCTGATGAGGGGTCAGATTCTGGTTCGGATGGGAACCCCGGGGGACCTTCGTCGTCCCTCCAGATCTCTCTCCACCGGTATGGGAAAAATCTGGCGGGGGGTTATTGAAGATTTTCTACATCTTTCTTATGCTATTTCTTCTTTTTTTTTTGTATCTCTTTTTATGAGAGTTTCTTTTTCTCTACTCGTTCTCTCTTTGTGAGAGTTTTTCCTTTCTTTTTTACTTTTTCTTTTTTGTAAAAAATTGAAAGAAATGAAGTATCTTTCTGTTACCTCTTCCCATGCATTCTTTGCAATATGTTGCATCATGCTTCATCTTAAATGTAGACTCCGTGAACCATTTTTGATCTACAGGGAAGAGATGAGGTCGGTTGGACCATTCTTGTGATGTCTATTATCGACAGAAAGGACGATAGTGGTCCTTTTAGGCACGTTTTCAGATTTACCGTAGGGTAGGGTGTTTACACCGTCCCTGTACACTTCTGTCATGATTAAGGTAGGCTGTTCAGGCCCGTCTCGGTGCGTCTTCAGATTTACCATAGGGTAGGTTACGAAAACCATCCCTGCATCTTTGATCTTCTTGGTAGCCTGGTTTGGCCATCCATTGCGCTCATCGGGCATACCGATAAGGTGAGTGGATCAGACTCTTCTTTGCGCAGTTGATCAATTTTTCAGATCGGGTCACTCAGGCTGTTGTCATTCAGTCGATGCAACTAGTCATTTTGAGTTGAGCAGGGTTGAGTAGCTTTGCATAGGAATGTTAGGAACTCATTTATTGATAGTATTTGCGAAGGTTTTGTACATTCCATGGCCGGGATATAGTCTTTCCCTCCAAGGTCTTGAGTCGATATGTTTCTGGTCGAATAACTTCTTCGACTTGATATGGGCCTTCCCAGTTGGGGGAGAGTTTACCCTGTTCCGTTGGCCTGGATAACTCTGTCCTTCGTAATACCATGTCCCACGTGCGGAAAGTTTGCTCTTTCACCCTTGAGTTGTAGTATTTGGTGACCTTTTGCTGGTACGCCGCCATCCTTATCTAGGCCTGGAGCCTGGTGCTTGATAACAAGTCCAGATCAATCCTTCTTCGATCGGAGTTCTCAGGCTCTTCATAGTTGTCAATTCTTAGGGACTGTAGGGAGACTTCAATAGGTAGCACGACTTTGGTACCATATGCCAGGTTGAACAGAGACTCGCCGATGGCCGTTCTCGGGGTAGTTTGGTAAGCCCAGAGAATGGAGGTCAATTCTTCAGCCCAAAGCCCTTTGGCAGCATTCAACCTTGTCTTCAGACCATGGAGGATGGTCCGGTTAGTGACTTCGGCTTCTCCATTGGACTGTGGATAAGCAACAGATCTCAGCCGATGATAGATTTGATACCGAGAGTAGAAGTCCTTGAACTTCGGATTGTCGAACTGTCTCCCGTTGTCTGTAATGATGACGTGTGAGATGCCGAACCTGAATATGATGGAATTGTTTACAAAATTTTCTACCTTGCCTTCTGTAATCTGGGCCAGTGGTTCGGCTTCTACCCACTTCATGAAGTAGTCGATGGCCACTAAGAGGAACTTCCTTTGCCCTGATATTGGCAGGAATGGGCCAAGAATGTCCATTCCCCACTGGGCAAAAGGCCACGGGGCTGCTAGATGAGTCAGGTGACTCGCAGGCTGTCTCTATACATTGGCGTACCTCTGGCACTGGTCGCACTTTCGCACAAAATCAGTTGAGTCCTTCTGGATGGAGGGCTAGTAATACCCCTGTCGAATGATCTTGTACGCTAGAGATCTACCTCCCAAGTGATCACTGCATATGCCCTCGTGGACCTCTCTCAGAGCATAATCCGCATCTGTGGGTCCTTAGCATTTTAGCAGTGGCTGAGAGAACGATCTCTTATAGAGGGTTCCATCCAAGATGACATACTGAAACTCCATCCAGCGGATCTTCTTGGTCTCTGCTTTATCTTCTGGTAACTCTCCCTCATTCAGGAACTTGATGATGGGATCCATCCAGCTTGGTTCAACGTTGATCTGGCGTACCTCTGTAGCCTCTTCAGCTATGCTTGGAGCTTCAAGATGTTCAACAAAGGTGCGCCTGAGAGATTCCGGTGTCGTAGTTGCCATCCGAGATAGTGCATCCACCGGGAGTTCTCTGATCATGGAACATGGATGATCTTAAAATGTTCCAGTTGGGAGGATAAAGCCAGTACCTTCTCCAGGTATTGCACCATGGTTGGATCCTTTGCTGTATATTCTCCGTTAACTTGATTCACAACCAACTGGGAGTCTGAGAAGGCTCGAAGTTGCTGGACTCCTAGATCCTTGGTAATCCGAAGTCCGACGAGCAAGGCCTCATATTCGGCCTGGTTATTAGAGGCATGGAAGGAGAACCGGAGTGCATACTTTATGGTGTGGCCATCAGGCTCGGCCAACATGAGTCCAGCCCCGCATCCAGTAGCATTGGAAGCTCCATCCACATGAAGTACCTGGACGGACTTCGTCTCCTTTGGAACTTCGTCTTCTATCGAAGATGTTTCATCTTCGAACTTCCAGGTACACTCAGCCAAAAAATTGGAGAGCACCTGGGCCTTCGTAGCCATTCGGCGCTAGAAGCTGATGTCAAATTCACTTAGCTTCATAGCCCACTTGGCTATCCTTCCAGAGGTGTCCGGAGATCAGAGAACGACCTTGAGAGGTTGATCGGTTAGCACCACAATAGCGTGAGCATGAAAATGAGGCCATAGTCGCTTTGCCGCAATCATTAAAGAGTAGATCAGCTTATGCATCCTTGCATATCGCGTCTCGGCGTCATGCAGGACCTTGATGATATAGTAGATCGGCTTATGGGATCCATATTTATCTCTCCGGACAAGGACTGAACTGATTGCTTCATCTGAGATATAGAGATACAGGTAGAGGACCTCGCCTTCTTGTGGCTTGGAGAGCAATGGCGGGGTCTCCAGGTACTTCTTCAGCTCCTCAAAGGTAGTGCGATAGTCTTCGGACCATTCAAAGCTCTTTAACTGTCGGAATACCTTAAAGAATGGAAGGCATTTCTCGGCTGACCGAGAAATGAATCTACTGAGGGAGGCAATCCTCCCTGTCAACTGTTGGACTTCCTTTTTGCAGGAAAGATGTCGCATATCTTTCAAAGCTTGAATCTTCTCAAGGTTCACCTCAATTCCTCGTTTGGTGACAATGAAGCCCAAGAACTTGCCCGAAGTGATCCCAAAGGCACACTTTGCCGGGTTTAGCTTCATGCGATAGCACCGTAGAGCACTGAATGATTCCTCCAAGTCACAGATGTGGTCTTTCTGGAGGAGGCTCTTGACGATCATGTTGTCAACATGGGCCTCCATGTTTCTCCCCAATTGCTTTTCAAATACCTTGTTGATCAGCCTTTGAAACGTTGCTCCGGCGTTCTTGAGGCCGAATGGTGCGGGCACCAGGCTCAGGAAGAGGCTTCAGCTAATGCCAAGTTCTTTATGGATAGAAGACTAGAAATTTAAGTCCTGTAATAAGTCTATGAGTCCTGTATTTATTTTATTTGAATAATTGAGTCCTGTTTTATTTTAATTTGGGTCCAATTAGAGTTAAATTGGCTTTGTATTGAGTCGGGTTCAAGATCTACTTGCATTAGGCTTCAATTAAGCAAGAATGAGTGCAACCAACTTCACCAACTACTTGGAGGACCACATCATCAAAGCACCATGCCACCTTGGAAGACAAGTCATGCCAACTTGGAGGATAAATCATGCCACATCACCAAGACACATCAACCATGAATTTTCAAATTTGAATGAAGCTCCACTCTTTATGGGTGCCCACCTTGTAATTAGGAGATTTAAATTTGAATGGGCCACTCCTATTTTCATAGGACACCCCTTGATTTTCTCCATGAAAAGTGTTGCATTTTGAATTTGAAAAGGAGCTTAAGGTTTATAAAAGCTCCTAGAATTCTCTTGTAATGGGGATGATGAATGAAATGAAGTTTTTTTCTAAGAAAGCTTTCTTCCTTTGCTAGCCAAAGACCCTTGAGAGAAGGTAGGTGTGAGACCTAGGATACTTAACCAAACAAGCTACTAGTCCCTTTTCCAATCCCATTCGACCACCCTTGAAGAATCCTCTTCAAGCCTCTCCAATTTCAACCTTCCCATCTTCCAAAAGAGATCATCTATAATGGAGTTCTCCACGCCAACAATTGAAGATGATTCAAGCAAAGGACGCCAAAGGAGATCTACTTAAAGCCAAATCTAAGCCATTTCTTCCATTCCTAATTTCCTCTTCCATTTCTCCATTCTTCCACCTAAATCTTTTAATTTTACTATGTATCTATGCAGGATCCTCGGGTCTCCTAGTTTTCAAGGTGAAGGTCTACTGTGCCAAGGAATCATAAACAAGGTGCCTTTAGATCTATAGTAACTCCTTGCTATTCTTAGTACTTCATCTTGAGTGTCCCTTTTCTGAATTTCAGATTATTAATAGCCGGATAGCCATCTTTATAATCTTCTTTCAGATCTGAAATAGGAAAGTAGGCTAGCCCTAACATGTGTGGTTTCCTAACCACGAAGATCCCTTCTTAATTACTTTGAGAGATTCTTTTCTAGTCTAGTTCTTTTCCTTATGTTCCTTTCATATAATTCTATTTCTTTTACGTAGAATAGCTACATGTTTATCTATTTCATTTTTATTTAGTCCATCTAATTCTTCAAATGCATCATTCGATACATGTTCCCCATCACCGAACGGCATCATTTTGTAGCAGTAGAGACCTTTATCAGTGATAAAAGCCATCTTCTCCTCATCTTGCAGATCCATCCTAATTTGGTTGTAGCCGGAGAAAGCATCCATGAAGCTCAGCAACTAGTGGCCGGTAGTAGCGTCGACCAGCTGATCAATCTTCGGGAGAGGGAAGCTATCTTTTGGGTAAGCCTTGTTGAGGTTTGTATAGTCAATGCAGATCCTCCACTTGCCACTAGCTTTCTTGACCATTACCATATTGGCCAACCACTCGGGGTAGCGGGCCTCTCGGATGAACCCTACTTTAAGGAGCTTGCCAACTTCTTCGTCCATAGCTTGCTGTCTTTCAGGAACGAAGCTCCTTCTCTTCTATCATATTGGCTTGTACCCAGGGGTAACTTCCAACCAATGAGTGATTACTTCGATGGGAATCCCTGGCATATCCAAAGCCGACCAAGCGAAGACGTCGGCGTTATCTCTGAGGAAATGGATCAACTCCGTTATGGTTTCCTCATCAAGCGTGCTCCCGATCTGCACAATTTTGGAGGGATCTTCCTCTGTCAAAGGTACTGGGATAGTCCTCTCCATGGGCTCACCAAGGTTTATGGCTGCGTCCCTCGGATCCAGCTAATCTGGAGTTGTTGAATCATTGAAATGCCTGTCTTTGATCATCAGGCACTGTCGTGCTGTCCTCTGGTTTCCTCTAACTTTCCCGACACCGTTCCTGGTGGGGAAGCGCACCAAGATGTAATGAGAGGAGATCACGATTCGGAACTTGTTCAAGGCAGGCTGCCCCAGAATAATATTGTATGCTGAGGGGATCCGGACCATCATGAAGTTGATCGATAGTGTCTTTTGTCAAGGTTTGGTGCCAAGGTTACAGGCAACACTATTTCTCCCTCGGCATAAACTTAGTTGCCCCCAAAATCGGAGAGCGGTATGGGGGATATTTGCAGTTGATGTCTAGGCAAACACATTTTAAAGAATGAATCATACATCAAGACATCAGTCGATCTTCCATTATCAACAAGGATTTGCTGTACATCATAATTGGCCACTATGGCCGAGATTTCAAGGGGATCACCTATGGGAGCCAAACTCCCGCAAGGTCATTGTTGGAGAAGATGATAGAGTTGTTATCTTTAAGTCACTTTGGAGAGTCGTCCTCATCCCTTCTCCAATTGGTGGGTCGGTGTATCATCCCTACACCTCCGTTGGTGGGCCTTTGATTTGGTAATTCGGCCTCTTCGGGAGGTGGCTGGGGAACAGTTGCTTCCGACCGGGGGCCTTGATGATCGATGTACCGCTCCAAGTATCCTCTCTTGATAAGATCCTCAATTGCATCCTTCAGTTGGATGCATTCTTCTGTGTTGTGGCCGTGGTCCCGGTGGAATCGGCAGTATTTGTTCCTATTCCTTATGGAAGAGGAGGCCTTCATGGGACAAGGCCGTTGGAGATAGTTCTCCTTCTCTATCTCCATGAGGATCTTCTCTCGAGGGAGATTGAGAGGGGTGTAGGAGTCGAATCTCCCTCCCAAAGCTTTAGGCCTGGGAGGACTTCTTCGACGGTCTATATATTTGCCGCCATTGTTATTGGAAGTTTGTGGACCTTGTCCCCTGTTATTCTTCTTTTTTGAAGGGGGTTTCCCTTCGATCAGTCATCGATTTGCTGCCTGCTCTTCAGCATCGACATATTTCTGAGCCCTTGATAAGAGCTCAGCGTAGCTTTTAGGAAACTTCTTATCTAGGAAAAAAGTAAGCCTAGAGGTATGAAGCCCCTTCTTCAATGCAGACATGGCCATGTGCTCGTTGAGATCAAGGATCTCATGCATGGCCGCATTAAATTTGGAGATGTAGTCTCGCAGGCTTTCTTCTTCATTCTGGTGAAGGAGGAACAGTGTGTCCGTATTTCGTGGAGTCTTGTGGAAGGTCCTGAAATGCAAGACAAACAGTTTTTCTAACTCGGAAAAGGAATCGATGGTACCTGGGCACAGGCTCGAGTACCACATTCGAGCGAACTTCTTCAAGGTAGCCAGGAACGCTAAGCAGTACATCGCATCCGAAGCTCCTTGGATCATCATATGGGCCTTGAAGCTACCCAAATGGTTGAGGGAGTTAGAGGTGCCATCGTAGGATTCCATCTGGGAAACCCTGAAGTGCCAAGGAATGACTTCGGCCATGATACGATCGGTATATGGTGGGTGTAGATCGCCCACAATCAAATCATCGGGATCCTTCAGATCTCGCATTCTCTATTCTCGCACCTTCACCATCTCTGATTCGATGGCTCTGAATCTTCCATCATAATCGGGAGTCTGCTTCGGCACTCTCTCCACAGAAGTGGAGTCTTCGGAGGAGGGCAAGGGAGTTTGCCTAGGCCTTTTCCCTTTTATGGAGAGTTGGCGGATCTAGGCAACCTTGAAGTTCGGCCTTCGGGAGAGGGCCGAGAATGAGGGGAGGGATGTGTAGAATCCTCTCATGAGGCTCTCTTCCTTCGGGACCGATAGCTATGTCTGGAGGCGGCCAGTGGATTTTCTACCGGAAAGGCTCTGCTCTGGAAGTCCTGAACCATGGCTGTGAGGTTGGTGACCTAGTTCACAAGGGCTTCGAATTGCTGTAGTTCCATGACAACTATGGGAGGTGGGACATCGTTCTCTCCCGGGGGTGCGCCACCCTGGGATGGAGCATGACTTTGGCTCGTGGAAGCTATTTGAGTCTTCCCTCTCACCATCAAGAATTTTTTCTTTTCTTCCCCTTAACTTGGAAGGAGCTTAAAGAGCGCTTCCCCCTTCCTGACACGCCAATCTATTGGCGTGGAGTTCTTGAATCGATCGGTTGGAGCCGCTGTGCTGCAGGACCGCTCCCTGGTTCACCTGCAAAATAGGTTCCTTGCCAGAGTTGTTCTGGCGGGGGACACTCCAATGCCTAAGTCAGTGATGGATCCCAGCCACAGAATAGGAAAGGGTGTCGAGAGTATGAGAGAAAAAGCTCTTAGAATATGTGTGAGCCTATGTGTGCGTACCTCTCTAGCCATCCTTCTAACCATTATTTAAAAGAAGGCCTCTGGCTTGTAGCCCGCTCTTTTTCCGGTGATCATGGGAGTTAATTTCTCCTATGATTGGCGATCGTGGGTTGTCACTGAGCGTTCTAGCCAGATCGGAGGCGTGGCAGCTGAAGTTGCATGCCATGATCGTGGCATGGAGAATGCTGATTGTAATCGTTAATTACAGTTGCCTATTTGGACCAGATTGTGGTCCAATCTTCAGGTTTCCCCTTGCATGGGCCAAAGATTTGGTATTCCCTTGGAGCCGGAGATCGTGTCTACGGCAGGGACCGAAGAGCGTATCTTCGAAAGTCGATGAGAAATAATGCCTTTATTAGAAAATTGTCAATTACAATGGTTTGGGAGATACAACATAGATTGGCTTGTAGGGCATATCCCTTTCATATTCCTCTTTGATCTGCTCAAACCCTACAAATTCAGCCCTAACAGAATTCAATAACAAAGATCGACGACTAAGGGCATCAGCTACCTTATTTTCAGTCTCAGCCTTATGTTTCAAAACAAAAGTATAGGACTGGATATACTCTACCCACTTAGCATGCCTAGGGTTAAGCTTCTTCTGTGAATTCAGGAATCTAAGAGCCTCATGGTCCGAAAATAGCACAAATTCCTGCGATAGCAAATAATGTCTCCAGTAACGCAAAGCTTTCACTACCGCATAAAATTCTTTATCATAGGTAGAATACCTAAGCTTAGCATCATTAAGTTTTTCACTAAAGAATGCTACAGGATGATTCTCTTGGCTTAGGACTCCACCTATACGTACACCTGAAGCATCACAGGAAACCTCAAATACTTTAGAAAAGTTGGGTAACCTCAAAATGGGTGCTTGGGTCATCCTATCCTTAAGATCTAGGAAGGCTTTATGGGCTGCTTTAGTCCACTGAAATTCTCCCTTCCTAATACAGTCTGTGATAGGAGCAACTACAGTACTAAACCCCTTCATGAGTCATCTATAGAAGGTAGCCAAGCCATGGAAACTTCTAACTTCATGCACACTGGTCGGCTCTGGCCATTCTACTATGGACCTAATCTTCTCTGGATCGGCAGCCATGCCGTCAGGGGTTACTACAAAATAAAGGAAGATAACTCTACTGGTCATGAATTCACACTTCTTGAGATTACTGTAGAGACTATCATTCCTCAAAACTTGGCAGACGTGTCTATGGTGGCCTAGGTGGTCTCTAGGAGTCTTACTATAGATCAGGATGTCATCGAAATAGACCACTACAAACTTCCCTATGAAAACTCTAAGCACCTGGGTCATAATCCTTATAAAAGTACTAGGGGCATTGGACAACCCAAAAGGCATAACAACCCATTCGTAGAGACCATCCTTAGTTTTGAAAGTGGTTTTCCACTCATCCCCTGGTCTAATTCTAACCTGATGATAGCCGCTCTTGAGATCAATTTTGGAAAAACCATTGCACCGGCCATCATATCTAGCATGTCATCTAGTCTAGGGATGGGGAGCCTATACTTGATTGTGATTTTGTTGATGGCATGACTATCAACACACATCCTCCATGTGCCATCTTTCTTTGGGGTCAGTAGTGCAGGGACTGCACAAGGGCTAAGACTCTCTCTAATGAACCCCTTCCTCAACAATTCTCCAACCTGCTTTTGCAGTTCCTCATGCTCAGATGGATTCATCCTATAATGGGGCAAGTTGGGTAAAGTAGCTCCTGGGATTAAATCTATGGAATGCTAGATATCCCTAAGAGGTGGAAGGTGGTATGGCAGATCCTTAGGAAAAACATCCTCAAATTCTTCTAACAATGGCCTAACTTCCTGAGGAGGCTCTGAGGGTGTAGGAGTCCTAAGTTCCTTAGCAATCAACATCCAAATGGGTGAACCACTATGAATTTCTTGTTCTAGATCCTTAGCACTAATTAGGTTAACTCCAGTCTTCATCTCTTTGACCTTATTGGGTCCTTTAGCTACCTTGTCCTTAGGAGGAACTGAATGGATTGTGATCTTTTTCCCATTAAAACTAAAGACATAGGTATTGGATTTTCCTAAGAGGGTGGCATCATGATCATATAACCAAGGTCTCCCAAGAATTATACTGCTCACCCCCATGGGTAAGACATCACACCAAATCTTCTCTTGATAGGATTGCATCTGGATTTGGACCTAACATCTAGACTGGATGGGTATAGAGGTAGAGTCTACCCAAGAAACCTTATAGGGGTTGGGGTGGGGGACTGGGATTAAGCCTAACATTTTGACAGTGCTAGCAGAAATGGCATTCACACAGCTCCCACTATCTATGATGATCTTACATACCTTATCCCCTAATTTAAGGAAAGTCTGTAGGATGTTAGTCCTACGCCAATCCTCCTGAACTCTACTCTAGGACAGGATGCATCTCACAACTCCTAACTGGTCAGACTCTATGGGTTCCACCTCTCCTTCATACTCATCAACCAAGTTCATTCCGACCTCATAAACTTCTTCAAATTCCTCATTGGGCCCGGAATTCTCTTCCTCTTCCTCTTCTATGTAAAGGGATCTACGTGGGCATTGGCTAGAAACATGACCTACCCTATGGCACTTAAAACAGGCTATGGCTGTACACTGGCTGGAGATATGACCTGGTTTCTGACACTTAAAACGGGTGATACTAGAACTAGGAGTTCTCTGGGTGTCAGGTGCCTTACCTTTGTCTATGGGCCTAAGGGTGGGAATATCCTGAAAAGGTTTGCTAGGGATAACTTGGCTAGGTCCATTTCTTGGGATTGGGGCACTAACCCTAGAAGGTATAGGTCCTCTCTAAAATTTCTCAGTGTTTAGTGCAATCTGATAGGCTTGGTCTAGGTCAGTAACCTCTCTCAGAAACAACTCCCTCTTAATGTTTTCCCTAAGTCCAGCCCTAAATCTAGACAAAGTGACCTCATGGGCTTCACTCACATCACATCTCATCAAGTACTCAACAAAGGTGGCTATGTAGTATGAGACAGATTGGTTCCCTTGTTTCAAGGTTTGCCATTGGTCTAACAGATTCTGCTGGTATGAAATGGGTAGGTACTTATCTCTAAGCATCTCTTTCATACCCTGCCAAGTGGTTATAGGCTCAACATTTCGTCTCCTAGTGGTTAGCTCAATGTTCCCCCGATATAACCTAGCTTGACGCACTAACTTCATCTTGGCAAACTTGAACTTCCTTTCCTCAGACATGGTATACCATTCAAAGTACTGGTCCATCTCACCCTCCCAATCAGAATACACCTTAGGGTTTAAGCTACCATCAAAAGTGGGTGCATCTAATTTGATGTTCTGGATGAACCTATCATCTTTATCTTCAGGCTCTAGGTCAGGCCTCCTATGATTAGGTTCAGGATCTCTTTATAAAGGTCTTCTAGGCTCCTGGTGTGGGTGAGATTGAGGCACATTAAAATCTGGGTCAGGAGTCCAATTCTGATGTCTAGGTTCCTCAAGTACTTGGACTCGATCCCTAAGCTGGGTAAGATCCTCACGGACTTGATCCCTAAACTGGGCAACAGTATCAGTCATATCCTGACTCAATTTGGTCATACTTTCGGTAAGAGTTCTAATCATGGCCTCTAAATCAGGTTGGGTTTGACCAGGTTGGTAGGGTACTCCGTTTCGGGTGGACATGATGATGCAAGCAAGCACACCAAATGAGACTCGACTGAAACGACTATGGGCTAACTAGACCTATAGCCCAAACTAGATGCCCAATCAGAGTGGCAAGCTAGCCTGTAGTAACTCGGGACTCAGCCAGGCAGGTGTAAGGGGAGTATTAGGTCCCTAATTGCCAATCCTAGACACCAATCAGTGATTGGCCAGGTAGGCGGACCAGCACACAAGCCCTTCGGGATAGAATCCCTGAACCACCATTCTAGATACTGAGTACAAAGCACACACAGAGTATCTAGACAAACTGACTCAACACTAGCTTAGACCCGACCAGTTGGTGTCCCTAGCCCACTAGGGCAAATTAGGTCTAATTAATTTTAAGATTAAAGGCTTAGGTTCGAGTGCACGGGAGGTGGTTTTGGGCTAAGGAGAGGGTCTCAATCCTTCCCTTATGTTGCAACTTCGGTGCCCTTAAGATAGATTCAATTTATGCACACTCAAATAAAAAAAATAGCTTGCAGAAAATAAAAAGAAGAATAGCAGTAAAATTGATCTCAGAAAATCTATAGAAATTAATAAATCATGAAAGTCTTATGTAAATTACTTTCAATTATACTGGTTCCATCAAAATAAAAATTACTTAATTTAGAATTTTTTGTAGGGAGAAACAATTTGAATAATAGGGCAGTTACTGGCAGAAAATAGAACGTGTGTCCCGTTTACAATCCCTGCCTAGAAGTTATAACCCAGCGGCACCCCTACATGCCCTAGGAACCACCGTGGAATGGGAGGAGGAGGCTTGCATCTCACTTGTTCCTATGATCAGATGGCCAGGGGAGTCTACTCCAGGCAGCAAAAGTAAAAAGGAATGAAAAAATAATCAAACAAGCAAGAACCCTAAACAGGGCTCTGATACCAAAAATGATGCAGAACAAATAAGATGATGCGATGCAGAAGTAAATTAAGACCTTTTTTTTTTTTTTTTTGTGTTTTGTTAGAAGTGGGCTTGACTCAAAAACAAGGCTAACTAATATTGAAAGAAAATATGCACTGAAAGAAAGCACAATTCAAAAGAGTAGATTATCAGAGTAATAAAGAAGTAGGATCGCTGGGAATTGAGAAACCCCCAGACCTAGGGTTTACTCCTCTTTCAAGAAACAGACGAAGAGAGAAGAGAAGGTTTTATACCTGACTGTGATATCTCTCTTTGCTTCAATTGAAGGACACTCTTGAGCAGATTGTAGGATCCTTGGAGACGGGGTATCTTCGCAATGGATCCTCGGATTGTAGTCCTATGGCAAGGTTGGCCTTCTTCTCGTACTCTAGATCTGGAAAAGATGAAGAACAAAATAAGGATGTAAGAAACTCAAGGAAGAGACCTTTACCTGGGATAGCTCCGGACTGCTCGAACTTTGAAGATGAGGGAAGAGTATGGAGGTGGCGGTGGAAGATGGAGTGGATTTAGGGTTTGGCTGGTAGGGCGGCGGCTTGCAGATGAAAAGGACCTAGGGCTTGATATAGTGGGTAGTGGCTTGGAGAAGGAGATGGCGGCCTTGAATGAAGTGGAAATAGGGTTTAGGAATTTGGGTGTTGGCGGCTAGGATGATGAAAGGAAATTAGGGTTGGCGGCCAGGGATGAAAGCAGGGCAGGGTTTTGGTAACTTTGGAGATCTCTCACCTCCTTAAGGCTCCAATGGAACCCGGATTTACTCCCTTACGGAGCTCAACACTCAGAGAAGTGCGGAAGAAGAGAACACAAGGTTGCTCAACACAAGAAAAGATTTCATTTACTCATTAAAATCAAAAGATTATATAAGGGTCCAATATATAGACCTTGCAAGAGAAACAAAATTACACTACTTCCCATGTAGGACTAAACATTCATCCTAAGCATGAAAAACTTTTCCTTGACCGACCAGGCTTCTTTCCTTGGAGTGGGCGACCTCAAATGCAAGGTGATGGCTTCATATGGCAGGTATGTGGGGCACCTCCTAGTTCTTCTCCTTAAGTCATGGGTTTTCCTTCCATGACTTGCTCTTTCTTGGAAGAAAATACTCATCTCCTAGTCTTTCTCCCCAAGACTAGGCTCCTTCCATTCATAGCCAGGTACTTTAGGCAGGTGTGGGCGCCTACCTTGAAGTCCTCTCCAAGAAAAATCCCCTGCTCCTTTAGCTTGGTTATTTTTTCAGCTTGTGGGCACCTTCCTTGACTTTTCCTAAGAAGTTTTTTTTGCTCTCTTGGACGTGGGGACCAGGGACACTGGGATGAAATGTGGCGCCAACTGGTCCTGGGAGTGTGGCTGGGAGTGTGGCGTCCACTTGCATTTGGCCTTGGAAAGAAAAAATGACGCCCTAGGGAATGGCGCCAACCAGGACTTGACTTGGACTTAGACTGAGTCAACATGACTCAACAAAATGAAATGCAGACTCAAAGAAATAAAATAATCTGGTTGACCAGGTCAACCCTTATTACAAACCCTAATCTTCGGGTAAGGTCATTCAGAGATCCAGATGGAACCCTGAAGTCTTCTTCTGATTCTGGTGCCCGCACCACTCCTATTCTAAAAAATTAGTGGGAGAGACCTTTAGACTAAAGTCCAAGTCTTTTGGTTAATTAATTAATTCATACTCTAATATGGTTTTGTTTTTTCTTTCAGATGTCTTCAAATCTTTTGCTCCGGTCACTCCTCGATAACGAGAAGTTGAAGGGTCACAATTTCGATAGTTGGTATCGAAAGTTGAGGATTGTCCTGGAGCATGAACAGATCCTTTATGTGATAACGGATCTGGCACCTAAAATTCCTTCTGCCAATGCTCAGAGTTCGGTCAAGGCACTTATCAGAAATGGGTTTCTGATTGGACTACTATTCGATGCATCATGCTAGCGGCAATGAACGACGAGTTTAGTCTCAAGTTCGAGGAGGCCCAACCAGAAGAGATTCTTCAAAAGTTGAAGGAATCTTTCGGTACACCGGACAATGTAGAGTGGTACAAAGTGTCTTGTGCTATCTATAACACCAAGATGTTGAATAGTGGTTCTGTCATTGATCATGTATTGTACATGATCGAGTTGATTGAAAAGTTATGCAAGCTCTGATGTCTCTTGCACGAGCAACTCGGCAAGGATGCAATCTTGAATTCTCTGCCCTCCTCCTATCTTGACTTTCTCGACCATTACAAAATGAATAAGCCTGCAGTCAATTACCATGGTTTGATGAGATTACTGCAGACTTTTGAGAAAGACCACCAACTGAACAAGGGGGTGGTGAATTTAGTGGGAGGTTCAAGAGGTCGTCGTCCCTTTAAGAAAGGGAAGAACAAAAGGAAGGGAAAGAAGGTGCTGAATGCTCCTGGCCTGAGTTAGACCAGGAAAGTGAAAGCTGACCAGTCTATTGCAGAGTGCTTCTATTGCAAGAAGCGGGGACACTGGAAGAGGAACTATCCTCTTTACCAAGCATCCCTAGACCCGAACAGGCCTAGGAAGGAAAATCAGCAAAGTGCTGGACAAGATATTTATATGATAAAACCTTGTAATTTCTCTATTTGTGATACTGCTAACTGGGTATTGGACATCGGTAATCCTATTCATGTTTGTAATTCATTACAGGGACTGCAAGTTAGCAAGAGATTCGAGGACGGGGAACAGCTCCTGAGCATCAGGAATGGAAATCGTGTTCCAGTACTGGCGATCGGAGTTCTGAGTCTTGTCTTTGAGTCCTGTACTGTCAAGTTAGTCGACTATCATTATTGTCCCAGTTTCATTATGTGCATAATCTCTGTAGGCCTTTTTGTCAATTATGGTTTTGAACTATTAATAAAAGGAGATATTTGCCAAGTTATTTTGAATAACTCTATGATAATGAAAGCTAAGTTAAATAATGGCATTTATGTACTGTCACAGCCTGTTATTGTAATATACACATCTAGCAAATGCCCAAGGTTAGAAAATATCAATGATCTGTATCTTTGGCGCTGTAGGCTAGGTCATGTAAACCAGAGTAGGATAAGCAAGTTGAGAGGAGAAGGTCACCTCAAGGTCAGTGATTCTGAATCACTGCCTACTTGTGAATCCTGTTTACTTGGTAAAATGACCAAGTCACCTTTTACTGGAAAAGGTGAATGAGCTACGGAACTTCTAAGTCTCATACATACTTATGTATGTAGACCCATGATAGTTAGTGCCACAGGTGGATACAGATATTTCATTATATTTATAGACAACCTTTCGAGGTTTGGTTATGTCTTTTTAATGAGACATAAATCTGAGTCGTTTAAAATGTTCAAACAATATCGTAATGAAGTAGAGAAACAAACTGGAAAAAGTATTAAAATCCTTCGATCTGATCGAGGTGGTGAATACCTATCTGGTGAGTTTTTGATATATCTTGAGGGGAATGGGATTCTCTCTCAGTGGACTCCTCCAAGAACACCATAGTTGAATGGTGTGTCTGAAAGGAGGAATCGAATCCTGTTGGACATGGTTCGATCCATGATGGGCTTTGCAACTCTGCCGCTATCCCTTTGGGGATATGCACTTGATACCACTTGTCACTTGTTAAATAATATTCCAAGTAAGTCTGTTGTCTCCACTCCATATGAGATGTGGACTGGACATAAGCCCTCAATCTCACAACTTTGGGTCTGGGGTTGTCCGGCTTATGTAAAGCATTTAGACTCAAATAAACTTGATCCTAGGTTTGATCGGTGCCTGTTTATTGGTTACCCTAAGGAAACCAAAGGGTATTTCTTCTACTTGGATGATGAACAGAAAGTGTTCGTCACTCTTAAGGCTATCTTTTTGGAAAAGGAGTTCCTTGGAGAAGGAACTGTAGCCTCTAAGATTGAAATTGGTAAAGTTTAGCTAGTAGAAGAACCTACACACTCTAAGGACATCATAGAACCAGTTGTGATTAGATCACATGTAGAATCCATTATTAGAAAAGCTGGTAGAGTACTGCGTCAGCCAGACAAATACTACGATTTCTTGGTCCGGGACGGCGATCCCATTGAGCTCGACGAGAACAATGATGATCTGATCACCTATATGGATGCACTTCAAAGATCTGACTCTGAGGCATGGCTTGGAGCCATGCAATCCGAAATGGAGTCCATGGAGATCAACAATGTACGGACATCGGTTGATCCGCCTGAAGGGATAAAACCCATCGGGTGCAAGTGGATTTTCAAAAGGAAAAGGGGCACAAATGAGAAGGTGGAGACCTATAAAGTCCGTCTGGTTGCCAAGGGATATCGTCAGCAATATGGTATTGATTATGATGAGACTTTCTTCCCTGTGGCAATGCTCAAGTCCATTCGGATCATGCTTGCTTTAGCAGCATATTTTGATTATGAGATATGGCAGATGGATGTCCGAACCTTCCTAAATGGGGAGCTGGAAGAGGAGGTGTATATGATACAGCCTGAAGGGTTCACATCCTCAAATGAGTCAAAAGTATGCAAGTTTCAGAGGTCCATTTATGGACTCAAGCAAGCATCTCAAAGTTGGAACTTACAGTTTGATAGGTGTATCAAATTGTATGGTTTTGTTTGGAACAAAAAAGAACCGTGCATCTATAAGTGGGTTAATGGTTCTGTGATTGTATTCCTGGTACTGTATGTTGATGACATTCTCTTAATTGGGAATGACGTCGTAGCATTATAAGGAATAAAGGTCTGGTTGTCATCTCAGTTCTCCATGAAGGACTTGGGTGAAGCTTCTTACATATTGGGTATGAAGATCTATAGAGATAGATCTAAGAGGCTTCTGGGATTGTCCCAGTCTACGTACATTGATACCGTGCTGAAACGGTTCAGCATGAAAAATTCCAAGAAAGGCTATCTTCCGATAGGTTCTGGAATTACTCTTTCCAAGAAGGATTGTGCGACAACTCTTGAGGAAAGAGAGCGCATGAGTAGAGTACCTTATGCTTCTACAGTAGGCTCTATCATGTATGCTATGACATGTACTAGACCAGATGTGGCATCTTACTGGGAGTAGGGAGCAGATACAAGTCTGACCCAGGTGAGGTGCATTGGAAGGTGGTTAAGGCCATCCTAAAGTATTTGAGAAATACTAAAGACCAATGGCTGATTTATGGAGAATCTGACTTGAAACTTGTAGGGTATACTGACTCCAGTTTCCAGTCAGACAGAGATGATAGCAAGAGTGTGTCAGGGTTTGTATTTACCATGAATGGAGAGCGATATGCTGGAAAAGTTCCAAGCAAGTAATAATTGCAAACTCGGTATGCGAGGCAGAGTACCTTGCAGCATCAGATGCAACGAAGGAAGCTGTGTGGTTGCGGAAGTTCCTTGGAGAGCTAGGGTGGCATCTACCCTAGATGGTTTTATTCTAGTGTACTGTGACAGCACTGGAGCCATTGCTCAAGCTAAGGAGCCGAAAACTCATCACCGTACTAAGCATATTCTGCAACGCTACCACCTCATATGAGAGATCATAGAACGAGGCGACATCAATCTTATGAAGATTGATGGAAAGGAAAATCTAGCCAACATTTTTACTAAAGCCCTCGGAATAAAAGAGTTTGACTTTTGTAAAAGGAAAATGGATATTAAATACTGTTCTGATTGGCTTTAGTACAAGTGGGAGTTGTTGGAAATTGTATCCCAAAGCCAATCGCCTATGCTGTAGGCGGTTGTGCTGAGTATTGTACTCTTTGTATTAATTAATAAATCTAATTTTGGCAGCTCATCACATTCTGACTTTTCCCTGTAATGAACTCTATTTCATGCGATGAAATCCTTAGGACTACATTGATTTCGATGTAGAAAGGATATATCGAGTGGTACTTAAACCAGGTTCACGACCAATGGACACATTGTACTGGATGGCAATGTATCAAGTGTAGGTTGTTATGGTTTACATCGTTTGGTTGTCCTCTTGACCAAAGGAGTGTGGTGACACTGATGTAATCTATAAGTGGGATATATGATATCTCATTGAATGTGACTCCGGGTAGCCCCTTTCTGCCAAAGGGATACTCATGATTGGATATGGGTATATGTGACCCTCCGACCTGAGGTCATCATGGTAGCTTGCAAGCAACTTCCTATGCTTTGGTACCAGACTACCCAAATTTCTAATCCGGTGATGGAAGGTTTCTGGGTATAGGCAAGTACTTGTGGAGCAGTGGTGGACTAAGATGGAATTGACCTGTCCAAGTAGTTTGGATTGAATGTCTCGTAGTATCTTAATTTAGCAAATCCTTGGCCGAGGTAGTCCTAGTGAGGAGTCACTAGACTTGTGAGGTTAAGACATGTTGTGGATTGGCTTAGCTAGGGTTGGCAGTCTAATCCTAGGTCATCCTAAGCATTGGAGGTCAAATAGATGAATTATGCAGTAACCATATGCCAGAGATTTGATTGATTGCTCTCGCATCTTTGACCTATCCAGATGCCGGGACCCATTGCTATATGGTATCTTGTGCTGGTACTGGAATTGTTCCAGTGCTACCACCTAGGTTCGAACCTATGAAGTCACATGCCATAGAGGATCTCTCCCTGATCTAGGTACCGATTTATGATTAGGAATCATTTGGGTAACGGTTTGATTGAGCACTCGTTGGATTGACTCGATTTTGGGTCAATCAGAATTTGTTCGGGTCCACCGGGAATTATTCCAGGGTGACCAGGACTTGACCAAGCCATTTATTAATTAGATTTTGATCTAATTATTTAGTGAATTGGTTTTGAATTGGTTTGGATTTATTGAACCTGTTATGAATTGGTTTTGACCCTTTGAACTATTGTTTAAACCTATTCACACGGTAATTTGGCTTGGGCGAATAGGGATTTAAGGCATCTCTTCTTCTCCCATTTCACTTCATTTTGGTTGGATATAAACCAATATTTATCGCTCTTTACTGCTGTGTTTAAGATGAATTGGATTCGTTCTAAAACCTACAGCCACCTCGCATTCCCAGCCCATCTCCTTACCTCCCTTATCACCAGTTACTTGGTTTTACCTGACTAAATTCTGGGCTATGGTATGTTGAGTTTGTGCTTGCTTTTGAGAGCTTTCAACCGGTGGTTTAGAGCCTAAGTTTTCTTATGAGATATTGGGAGAGAAAGTGTTCATTGATTCCCTATTCTATTGGTACTCAATCGGTGGAAGTGAGTGCTGTTTTGGAGAAAACAAGTTGCTGAACAGAGAGTTATGTTCTTCCTTCTTCCCTCTCACCGTTTGAAGGTTTTCGGTGACTAGCATCGTGCGAGAAGCTAGATCTGAGGAGCCCCAGGCATGTACCCCCTCTAGAGGGTGTTCGCTTGAGCACCTAGGAGCCATTTGTACCTCCATTGCTGCTGCTTTTGCTTGCCCTGTTTTTGGTTGCAGGATTTTAAGTTCTAAAATTACTAAGAGAAAGGAACTTCAAGGTTGTTGGTGAAACGATCCTTAAGCTCTCCATTGAAGCAAGCTCTATCTGGATATCCCCTTGCTATTGTTGCAAAAGGTGAGAGCAAGAGATTCCCATTTTGGTTTGGGTTAGCTGCTATTGGAGAAGATGTGAAGAGCTTTCCAAAAGGCTGCTGGAAGAAGAAGATGGCTGGAATAAATTTATTCCAAGTATTCCAGCTATTCCAGTGGTTATCCTAGCTTTATTCCAAGTGGGAATAAGGTAAGATTTCTGATTTTATTTTTCATGCATGCCTAGATCTAGTTTTATAAAATTGTTTATAAACATTACATGCTTGTTTCATGCCTTGTTTTGCTTGTACATGCATCTTGAATATGTTAGATCTTGTGCGGAGTAGGTTGTTTCTGCTGTTATTTTAAAATTATTTTAAAATACATATCTGCTCCCTGTGCTATTGCATGCTTAGGTAGGCACAAGCAACCCCCATGTATTCTTTCAGACTTATTGCAGCGTGTACTAGATAAGATTTCGAGTCTTCACAGAGAGAGGTCTGAGACTGATGCCAGGATATCTGCACTTCAGTCAGAGATGCACTAGGGCTTCCAGGATATAATGGCTATTCTTCGATAGCTTACAGCAGCTAGTCAGTCTGTACCAACTACTTCTACATTAGCACCTAACACTGGCACAGATTGCGGGCAGGGACAGGCAGCACACTTCAGTGACATTCCTTCTCAGACCACTCCTGCTGAGGCTGAGGCTGGTACCGAGATTCCAGGATCTGATGTTGGAGACACTCCGACGATAGAGATATTGTCTACCACCAGCACTCTGGCCTTGTCTTTTGATCCTCCTACTGCCAGACCCATTCTTATTATGATTTCCTCTGAATCCAAAGTTAAAGCTAAAGCCAAAACCAAAATCTCTAAGACTACTACACCTGTTAAGACTAGACTCAGGGACCTTAGGCCTAGGTTCCCTAAGTTCAGGCCTGCTCCAGACATTTTAGAGGTCGGGTCCTCCTCTAGTGAGGAAGACCCTAGTGATGATGATCCCAGTCCATCCTTTTGATGTTTTAGTCCATCCTTTTGATGTTTTTTGGACTTTATGTTTGTCATGTTTTGTTGTTGTGATACTATTTTTATTATGTCGAGGCACTTTTGTACTGTATCACTCATGTACTGACCTTTCATATATATATATGACTTTTTATGATACATATCTTTTTATGATACACATTGTGAATGACTTTATGTGAATGAATATTCTCCTATTCTATATACATTTTGTTGATGACAAAAAGGGGGAGAAGGGAGAAAATATGAATGTGCATGAAAATGTGAAGATATGAATGAAAATGTGAATAAAATGTGAATAAAATGTGCATAAATGTGAATATGAAAATGAATATGTATGAAAATTTAAAGAAAATATGAAGAAATGTTATTACAGTAGTAAGGGGGAGCTTATCTTAAGTGTTTGTTAAGTTTTCATGAAACTTACTTCAAATACTAGATAATTCTGTAAAGTTTCGATATGCAAAACATTTGATACATTATGTTTTTATACATTATGTTTCGATACTTAATACACATATGATAAAGATGAAACATTGTATTGATACAGATGGTACATTGTATCAATATATATGATACTTTGTATTGATAGTTTTCAGTTTTATGATACATTGTATTAACACTTAGCTGTTCAACAATTTGATACTCAATTTGATTTGATACACACTATGTTAAATATCATTTGATACATGTGAATATGATACACAATAATTGTAAAGTGTTTTCAAATCCTGTTCATGCCTAGTGTTTTGTCATCATCAAAAAGGAGGAGATTGTTGACTCCTAGAATGATTTTGATGATCATAAAACATTAGAGCATGTATATGTTACTAATTCTTTCAATTACTTAAGAAGTTTTTGTAGGAAATTGGTTACCTTTAGTTTAAATTTGTTTTCAAATTAGTTGAGAGGTAATTCAATTATGTATAGACTCTTATGGACTTAGAATTGTAAAAGCCCTAATTTTTCAACTAGGTAATCTTGTAAATGGGCTGTAAAATTATAAAAATAAGAGTGTATAGATTAGCTCTTGTTTGATTTAAGCATTGAAGAATTTTAGAGAAGTTTGAAGCATCAATTGAAGTTTTGGCAAGAGCTGACTCATGGATCAAGAGCCGACTCCTTGTGGCACGACACGAAAAAATTTTAGAGTTTCAATATCTCAAGCCGACTTGTGTCCCAAGAGCTGACTCGTGGAAGAATAAATGTTTCTGAAGTCTGAGATCTCGAGCCGACTCGTCTAGAGTTATGATTTTTGGTGACTGAGACTTCGAGCCGACTCTACCCTGAAGAGCCGACTCAAGGTATTTGTTGTCTTGAATTGATTGAAGGCACGAGCCGACTCTAGCTTGAAGAGCCGACTCGTACAGAAATTTTGTTTGGGCTATCTGAGACTTTGAGCCAACTCCTGGACCTTGAGCCGACTCGAGTGACTGTTTTCTACACTCTAATGGCTAGTTGCCAAAAGTGATTTTTGAATTCCAAATGGTCTCCAACAGCTCTTTCACGAATCCCTAGGCCCTACAATGGCCATATCTCATGAAAAACTATAAAAGGAATTACTTTTGATGAATTAAACAATTTTTGAGAGATTATTATTGACTTATCTTGGAAATTTGAAGAGCCTTCAAGTCTTTTCACCAACCTACTTCAAGAGCATTCAAGATAGGATTCAAGACTTCACCGACTTCTCTTCATCATTGAATCTACTTATTGAAGAAGCAAAGAAGCAGCTTGAAGAGCATTAAAGAGCATTCAAAGTTAGGCTTCATCTTGATCTACATCGACAACATTTAAACAAACTCGGTTTGTTGTGTAGTTGCATTTTATTTCTCTCTATCTTTGTTTTCTCTCTAAGAATAGCAAGGGGCTGTGTCTTAAGAGAGGGTTAAAGGTTTTTAGGTGAACCTTGTGAAAACCTAAGTTGGGTTCTTGGTGATCTCGGGATAAAATCAAGTGTTAGGGTTTCTTTGGTGATCCTGTTTAAAACCAAAGGGAGTTTGGGTTTCTTTGATAATCCTAGTAAAACCAAAGTGTATAGGTTTGGATTATGAGCCTAGTAAAATAATTCGACTGTATTCCGGTTGGGGGATATAGTGAAAACCTCAAGTGATCCTTGGGTAGTGGACGTAGGAGCTGGTTGCTCTGAACTACTCTAAATTTCCTTGTATTTGTGTTTATGCTTACTTTAGCTTATTGCATTTACTTAATTACTTCCACATTGCAATTGCACCACAACACTAAAAGAATTTCAAAGTGTACATAATTGTGAAAAGTTTTTATAATTCCAATTCATCCCCCTCTTGGGAAGCCACCTGGGCAACAGTAGTTGCTCAGGAAGGAGAGAAAGAATGGATGAAAAGGCAAATAAAGGCCCCTAACAAAGAACTCCTCGTAGAGGGCTATTCTTCCTGGGCCACTGAGGTGACCCGTTCACCCGGTCGCACAACTGAGAGCCAGACAAAGTCTGGGATCCTGTAGGTGGCATGTATCATAAAGAGATCCTCTTGGGTTATCGTCGAAGCTACACCCAAAGGCTCGAATGGACGGGAAGATCTAGAAGAATCGATGGGAGCAAAAGAGTCGGAAGGAGCAGGAGGGGCCCTATCCCCGTTGATGACTACTCCGATCGAGCGAAGGCTCCTATGGATGACGGGAGGGGCCTCCTCCTCCTCGTCTGAAGATGGAGTTCTCAGTTGAGAAGGCCACACCCTATGGGGATTGCCAGAAGAGCGGTGGTGCCGGCCAGACGGAGCCATCCGAGATCAGAAAAAGAAGGAGGTGCACAGGGAAAGGAGACCTGGGAGCCCTACAAGAAGACTCAACCTAGACAAAGAGGAAGGAGAAGGCCAAGGGAGACTAACCTGGTTGTTAAGGAAAAAGACAGTTAGGAGAAGGAAGAAGCTCTGGCCCGGTGGTGAGCGGGAAAGTTCTAAAAGAGGTGATCAAGGAAAAAATCTTTCCCTCTCTTCAAGGCCGCCAGACTGTAGCTGTATGTCCTTTCAGCACTCCAGCCTCCAGATGGGCACCATGTGGCAACATCAATTGAAGGTGATGCCCTGATGTAGCGGCAACAGCCTCGAGTCATATATCCATCATTATGCGTCCTCGGACCCGTTGACGTGGCATCCCCAAACTGGCCTCAGGGCATGGTACGTGAAGTGGTGACGATCATGGCATTGAATGGCACCATATCTCAGCCTTTCCATGTCAACTCCATAATTACCTTCTTAACCCCGAGCGTGACATTTTGTTAGGACTTGGGAACAGGAGACCAATGAAGAAGCGATATCCCTGGGTCCCGCATGGATCCATTTGATGGAGATTGCAACCATAAGCTCTATCCCATCAAGTCCCTCTACTTGGCTAGCTCCCCCAGCAGAAGCCCAGTTCTAGTCGAAGTCAGACTCCACCTTAAAGACCTCCTGCTGGGCTGGCTCCCCCTAGGTCGAGACTCCAGCAGAAGCCCGGTTCCAGCCAAAGTCAGACTCTACCTCGAAGACCTTCTGCTGGGCTAGCTACCCCAAGGTCGAGACTCCAATAGAAGCCCAGTTCCATCTTGAAGCCCTTCTGCTGGGCTGACTCCCCCTAGGTCGAGACTCCAGCAGAAGTCGAATCTCTCTCCAAGTGTTCTTGCCAAGCTAGTCCCTCTAAAGTGCACCTCACGGAGCGCGCAGTTGTGGCCCCCGGCGGGCCTCCTTCGGAGCAACTCAGAATGAGATAAGAAGAAGAAAGAGATAAGAGGAAGAAGGGGATGACGAGAAGAGGCGTGCAGTAGTCAAAGCAAAAGCCTTCATTGATCAAAAGTCTCTTACATCCTACAAAGGTTCCCGACATGCCAGGAAGCCTCCCGGAGGTCTAAGTAACAAATAAGAAAAGATCCTCCCTGGCAATGCACCTGAAAGTAGCTGGGGGTGCGCCAGTCATTTTTTCAGATGGGCTTCATGGGAAGGAGGGCGGCGGTGCCTCCGCCTCTAGCACCCCATTCTCTCCACGAAGTCACTGGGTCTCTAGAGCCTGGCATCGGCTCCACCTGGAGGATGCGGGTACCCTTCCATAGGTGAACATCTGAGAAAGGGGTACAACGGTGCATCCTCCTTGACCACGCCGTCCTCCTTGGATTTCACCAATCTGGTGATTCCAAGCCTAGCTGTGGCGGCTCCTTGTCAAGCCACTCCCAGTAGCACCGTGATGACCATGGCCCTCACCATGGCGACTATGTCCGTGGCCATCCCCTCATTCAATCGCACGACCAGGCGCACCCAGGAGGTTCGCTACTATGCTGCTCCTATCACATGAGCAACTGCCTTCTCTACCCCCCGAGGCTTCTCTACTTTCTCCTCCTCCAAGAAAATCTCGAGATCAGCGAACTTTTTCTCCAACCGGGATGCCCCCTCCTGGATGCCGGTCGGACATCCCCAAAGAAGCATCATGCAGCCTCCCAGACTTGAAGCTCACTAGAAGACCTCCCTTGGCATAAGCCAGGAGAGAAGAGTCAAAGAGAAGTGGATGTCCTGCCAAGGCCCATCCCCCTGCATTTAAAAAGGCGAGGGATGGCCTCTCTGCAATGGACCTACGACCCCTCGTATCGATTGAAGGTACGCATCTCATTAATTACCGGGCCAGCTAGAAGACGCCATGTGCCGGTGCCAAATGATCTGCATGCCTCGTCCTCAGAGGAATCCGCATCGACCCAGGAGAAGTATTTATGGCCATCATCGAAAAGCCAAAGCACCACGAAACCTCCATCAATGTGAAGGCATGTCTTTGAAGCACAGATGTGCGGAGACATCGGCAATGTTAAGGGATGCCCCAGTCCATGTCAGCATGATCATAACTCTCCATGCCCCGAGCACCGCATCATCTTCTGGGCTCAAGAGTGGGGGCAACTGATATGGCTATCTGCTGACGTGGAATCCATCTAGGCACCAGATGTCAGCCAGCAGATGGAGGTGCCACTTAAGCCTGGTGCCCAAGCAAGGAGCTGAAGTGAATCCCCTATTGAGGTTAGCTCCTGGTCGATGTTGAACTTAAGCTACCACCAAGCGAAGAATGGGAGGCGACGGAGATTCAAATTATGGTGGCAAAGAGGGTCAACTTCACCCAAACCCCACCTCTGAGATAGTAAAACTGACAGGTGACAGCCCATCGCCTAAGGCCTACAGAGGAAGACACCTCGTCGGAGCACCAATTTCCTCTCAGACCCCAGCTTACATCGATCAGGAAGGAACGTCCCTTTCAAGGTACGGTGCTCCGTAGTCCACCATCTGCACCATCCACAAGTAGGAGGCCGTGCTAGAGGATTCAAACCCTGGGGTGGCCGCACGCATGCTAATGGTTCGTCAAGTTTCCCAAAACATGGCAACCAACCAGAGCATCAAAGCCAGCAACATGATTCCCCACCTCAAAGGGGCTAATGGGAGCTCACGTGCAGTTCTCGCGTGCTGCCAAATGTTACCCCCAGGGACTCCCCAAAAAAAGGAAAACATCTGGAAAGCAAGTAAGGGGTCACACATGGCCTCTCCATACAAAAATAAAAGAGGGGCCTCCAAACGAAAGGAGAGAACAAGAGGGAAAACCAGCAAGGGGTAAGGAAGGTAATGATTGGCACACAGAAGGGGAGAGCAAACCAGATGCAATGCTCTGGGGGCTACCAGAGAATTCGTCGAAAGAATCCGACAGACACAGCCGACCATGTTCTAGTCCTCCTTCTTTGCTAACTCCCTACACTCACTTTTTTTTAAAAAAAACATAACCCCCAAATGTGAAAACCTCGTCGGAATCCACCAAGAAGGATCTGTTCTCCTGGATCGCCCACTGACTCGATCGTCGAAGTGACCCTGCTGGAATCCCCGGCTAGGGTCTCTTTTCTTTTACAGGGATTCGGGAACGCGCGCAGGATCCCAAGCGAGGGGAGCGACGCCCGACACCCGACGCCGTGCCGAAGCTATAAGCTATGACGGTCCAGGCAGCAACATGGCATATTTTATTTTATGTTATTATTTTGTATCCAACTCATGCATAGATCTTAGAGCATAAAATGTAGATTGGTTTGGAGTATGTTTTAGATTAGTCTAATTATTTTAGATTAGTTTGGAATCCTAGTATTTTGGTTGAGTTGGTCTCCAACATATTGGAGATCAGAGTCTATTTAAAGAAGTCTTGTATTTAGAATAATTCATTGAAGAAATTATTAAAAATAAAGTTGGTTTTTCCTTGACTACCTCTCCCTACTCTTCTTCTTCTCCCTCCCTCTTCCTCTCTCTTCCTCTCTCTCCCAGTGAAATTCTTTCCCTGGTTCTTCTTCTTCCTCTCTCTCTTCTTCTTCCCCTCTTCTCTTTCTTCTCCTACCTCTTATTCTTCTTCCCCCCTCTCCTCTACTTCATGAAAAGCCCTTGAAACCCACCTTTCCTATTTCCAACTCCCAACCACCAAACCCACCATCAAATCATCCCACCTCGTGCCTCCCATGCCCCATGCCCCACTGCCACCATCGACCCCTCCTACTTCAATCCCACTTCTTTCCCACTCTTAATCTTCCTCCTATTATTCTGAGAACCAAACCTCCCGAGCCCTTATTTCAAGTCATCTTCAAGCCATGACCACCATCTCACCTCCTCCACATCTCCCACTCACAAAGAACGATGCCCACCAATGCCTTCTAACAAACGACATCAACTCCCCAAGCCTGAGTCAAGCATCGTCACCTCTCCTCCGACCATGGTGTCCCCTTGTTTGTGCCCTTGTCCACCATCAGTCACCTTTTCCCCACCTAAGATCTGAGAAGAACACATCGACACTAGGCATCTTGATCAACAACTAGTGAGCCCTACCAAATTTTTCCTTCGAAGATCCCCTCCCCTATTTTGGCATGATCATGAAAGTACCCAAGGCTTGGCATGATCGTGAAAGTAGAATCCATTCCTCTATTGCCAACTTCAAGCCATTTTCAAAAAAAAAAAGAAGAAAAAAAGAAGACTTGGTTATTCAATTAAATGGGTTCACCACTATTTGATCTCTAAGTAACTTGATCACACGAATTGTAAAATCATGTGCACGATCCAGGAGTTCACACGCTATCAGAGCAAATCCAAAAACCAGCACCAACTTCTAATTTTAGATTTATTGGACTATTTAATCTTTGCCTTAACTAATTTCCTCGTGATTTTGGTTGAACCAAGTCTGAAGACTTCTTGCCTAATTTGTTCATGAACTCATCGCCATCCATCTCGACTACTCCCAGGTTGATCTCCCTTTTCTAGAATTTCGTGGCATCTCATGCTTGGTGACAGATTTTTCATGGCTTAGATTAAAACTTAAAATTCATTGCTGAAATTTTTTTTGTTTTCCTATCTTTAATCCAATTAGATTTGAAAAAATTTGAATTGAAAAAAAACCTAGCCTAGCAGTCATTTCTTAATGACCAACAATCTAACTTTTGAAAACTTTAGACTGTGTATGCTGATCGGGTCACTCCCTATATCAGATCTTAATTTTAACTAAATCTAAATTAACCTTATTCTTGATTTGATTATTTACTTTTATTTGCTTTAATTATTTAATTATTTTATTTGCTAATCTCAATAGATGGTCATTAGGTCTAGGATAGCTAGGTCATCCTACATCATGCACCCCAATGGGTCCTATAGTCTGAGCATCCATAACCCTAGGATTCTTCGTTTGTGTGCCCTAAGAGTCCTTTGCCACCACAATGGAAGCCTCACCTATGACTAGTCTCATTCTGGCACCATCATCGGCCATGAGCCTAGTGATCCTTTAGTGAGTGGCTTTCAGTCCCAGGTCAACTCCTCATTCATGTCCATGTACAGTTCAACTGGTGCTGGAGCATTTATCGAGCCTTCTCCACTATGGACTGGTCTCACTCTATCTTAGCATGCCCAGTTTTTATAATATGTAGCTTGCACTTGGCCTGGGTGAGTTCCTCTTTCATGCTCTTGGTCTTGTCCTAGATCCGCATAGCACTAGTCTCTACCACCTACCAATGAAGGGAAGCGGTTAGCCGAGTCGAAGGAAGAGATTCACGATAATGACAAATGCAGCCATACCTACAAGCATTGTAGGATCGGGAAGCAATCGATTAGCCTCCCCGATAGTTGGTTGGGCACCTGGCTAGCATAAGGAGGAGAGCCGTGAAGCCGACTACTGCTGCCCAAGGTCACCACAGGAAGCAATCTCATCATGCAATCCATCTCAGGTGATGCTGCGTAAGGAGTTGCAGTCACTTTGCAGGTGCCTATAGAAGCCTTGCCTACTACCTTCCTTGCTGCCACCTTGCCTACAACTTCTCCTACCGCCTCACATGTCAGGAACTTAGTGATAGCTGGGAGAACCTCAGCCACAACCTTGATTGCTAGCAAACTAGCTATGATAGGCTCCACCTCTTCGGCCACCTCGACGATGGCCAACTCCACTGGCAATGCAAGTGCCAGAAGCTTGGCCACCTGCACCTCCTTATCTATTACGATGGGGAGTGTGGGTGGGGCAATTACCAAAGTTGTTTCCACCATCTTGATGTCCTTCAGGATAGGTGGAGCCACTTTTGTCTTCCTGAATAAGAACCTACCTCGGGTTCAGTGGTGAGCACCCCCGGGATCTCCTCGGCAATGCCCTCCAAGGAAGCCGGCACCTCATCAATTACTGTAGCACCTTTCTTTGCATCAGCCTCACTATCATCCCACTTTTTCTTCCAAGACTTCTTCTTGGTGGAATACTTAATCTGTTCATCTAGTGTGAACTCATTGCCTAAATTATAATAAATCTAGTTAGTACACCAGCAAGAAGAAGTGAAGAGTGAGTTTAATGAAATTAGGATTTAGCAAAAATTTTCATTTCATTGATTTTCCAAATGTTTTGTACTAGCCTCAATAGCCATTACAAAAGAAAGACATAAAAAGAAAGCAAAAAGGATGCACGCTGATCATGGGAGACTAGCTGGATCTGCACCCTACCCTAAGTCCTCCCCATTGAGGTCCATAAAGTCCTTGTTGCAACTCAAAGGTAACTATGCCGTCAGTTTCCTAATGTCTATATCCAAAAACTGCTTAGCGGCTTGCCTCTTGCAAAGCTTGAAACTCTGCTAGAAAGCATACCTATAGGAGACTAGTACCTCCTGGTTAAACTCCTCTCTTGAACTAAAGGCCTCCACCACCTCCATCGCTGCATTGGAGGCCCATGTTTCTGCTACCCATGCCTCCTCCTTTGTAGCTGAGACCTGGTCCTTGGCCTCGCCAAGTGCCTCCTCTGTTGCCTAGGCCCTTGTCGTGGCCTTGGCAACCCTTGTTGAGTACTTTTTCTATCTTGGTGGCCCTCACTTCAACCTCGTTAAGCATCGCCCACATCTCAGCAAGATCTTTCTCCTTTTGTCTTGATGCCTCTGCTAATAGGTGGAAGAGCTCTGCACACTCAGCCATGCTCTCATCAAGGCAGGTAGACTTGGCAGCTAGAGAGGCATCCATCATCTCTACCCTTGCCTTCTCAGTTAATAGTAGCCCACTGGTCAGACTAAGCTCCTAGGCCACCTGATCATGGTCCCCCTCCATCATCTCAACGAGCCTTCATGATTGCTCCACCTTGATGACAAGGTGATCCACGTACAGCAGCCGCCCCCAGGTCTCTAGGAAGCCCTGCTTTCAAAAGCCATGTTAGGTAAAATCTTCTTCCCTAGAAGGAAGTCTATAGCTAGAAGAACTCACAGGAAAACTTACTAACATGGTGACCGGAATAAACCACTACAGACCCTCGCTCATGGGCCACTTCTATGCCTCCTTGACTTCTAGAGGAATGGAATCCTCCAAAAGCATGGACACCTTTCCATCCCCAGTAGGCAAACCTTGCTAGGGATGAAGGTACTCTCTCAGGCAATAGAAGGCCCTGCCTCACTACCCTCACCAGCATCCGCCATGGGAATCACCACCCAGTTCGATGAAAATTTAAATTACATATAAAATCCTATCTAATTAATCTTTACTTCATAAAAATTTGATACTTTTTAATCTATTTTTGCATGTAATTAGAAGGTCAAATGCATGTAATTTATCTAAGTTCAGGCTCAAAACTGGCCTGAACCCAGTCAAATGGGGCCAAGAGAAAATTAAGTTATAAGATTCTTTCGGATGTTTTGATGGTCAATTAGTCAAGCCAAGGATACAATTTGGTGGTCAATGGAAATTTTGAAATTTAAAAGGAATGCATAGGAGCCTATGAGGAATAATATTGAGAATACACGTGATTGAGATAAGTGGGATTTAATATTCAACATGTAGCGGGGGACTTCTTAGTGTAGACCTCTTAGTTGGAATTAAAAATGCTGCACGTGGATACGCTACACATGGGATGCAGCGTTGGAAAACACGTGGGGCCACGTAGAAGTAACACAACGCATGAAACAAGCAGAGGAGTTGTGGCCCATGAATGGTCTACCAAGGCAATGGAGGGGTCTATAAGCGATAATCACTGGTCCATAAATTTTTTTCTTGGTTTTCATATAAGAAACTAGGACCGAAAATGGGCCGGCCCAAAATTTTTATTTTAAAAAATTTTTGATCCAATCCAGGCATCCTTTTGGTCCAAAAATTAAATGGACTCTATTTTATAGCCATAAGACTAGTCCAATATATTTAAAATTTGGTCCAAAGTCTGAATCAATTTTAAATCGGTCCGAAATTTATTGAGCTGGTCCAGTTCAATTCCAGATATTAAATTTTTGGGCCGATCCATTTTCAATCCTATATAGGAAATGGAGTTTTTACGCGGCTCGGACATTGAATGGATCACAGAAGGCTAGGAACGGACATGGACGAGAGTTTTGGAAAACGGGCTGGTGTTTATCACCTTGCCGCACGGTTAGGTTTGCTGGGTATGGAATGGACGCGGATACATTGTGACCGACGAAGATTAAACAAGCTAGAGATTTGAATCTGGTGGAACAGAGCATGGAATGCAGCTCAGCGTGGGCATTGAAGCAGGTCTCAGGTAGGTCTAACGGACGGGATGTGGCTAAACTAAAGCTGGAACGCAGTTCCGGGTAGTTGGAGTTTGATCGACTGACTACTGTGAGTTGCCAAAGAATGGTGCTGAAATGGCTGGAACAAAGTGTCGGACTCACCGGAACCGATGCTGGATTTGTTGGCCACGGAACTTACACGAGCAAAGGAAGCTGACCGTTGCATTTTGATGAGGAAATAGTGCAGGAAAAGAGATTTCCATAATTTCATGGATCGTCCGAGAAGATTAGAATCCAGAACAATAGATTTATGATATATTCACCATAATTTCCAAATTGATTTCCGATGCTCACATGAACACCACAGGCAGAGTCTTCTCCGGGCTGCATCTCTCGATAGGAAAAATCATCATGAAAAAATTACAATTCATGTGAAATATATAAATAGAGGAAACAGAAAGGGGACCTAACCAATAAAATGAAAACATCCTAACTGACCTTCTATTACGAGACAAGTCGGGCTAAGGCCTACACTGTGCCGCTTCAACCACACCAAATCACATGAAGTGCTCCTAGCCCAAATAATAATCACATAGCATTGGGCTCATCATATGTCTATCAACATGGACCATAAAATCAACCCGATTTTAATAAAAAAAAATTTTAATTAATGTTAGTCCAAATTAAGAAAAACTTTTATAAATAGAATATTTATGGATTTGAAGGATAGAACGGACTATTGATTTCCATGGATCATTCGAGAATATTAGAATCCAAAACAATAGGTTTGTTACACCCAACCAGCTCACCATCGAACCGGACCGTCATATTCGCTGAGGTCTGACTGGGCCACTCTTATGGACATCCGGGTGACATGGACATCCGGGTGACCTTCTCCTGCTGAAGCTCCGACAGACGCTCTCCTTCGGAGGTCCGACCGACCTACTGAAGTAAAGATCCGAGCGACCCACTTCTCTGAGGTCCGACCGACTTAATGAAGTAGAGGTCCGAATGACCCACTTCTACTGAGGTTCGATCGACCTTCTCCTGCTGAAGCTCCGACAGACGCTCTCCTTCGGAGTTCGAACGACCTACTGAAGTAGAGGTCCGAGTGACCCACTTCTGCTGAGGTTTGACCGACCTACTGAATTAGAGGTCTAAACGACCCACTTCTGCTGAGGTCCGACAAACCCACCCCAAAGATGGTTCGGTAATTTCAGAAGCTTCTTCCAGCTGGTACCAGAATTCTGTTACAACAAAACCTTGACACATCAGCGCCACTACTCCACTTCTCCCATGATGTTGCCCTATCGAGGCGCCACGTTGTCACTCTCCAGATTCTCCCAGGGGCAGATCGGTCTTTCCAGGCCTCGCCCCGAACGAAGTTTAGAACTGTTCCGCGCCTATATAAGGTAAACCGGGGGGTACAGGGTGGTAAGCTAAGGAAAGCACCAGCACTCTCTTCCTTCTCCATACGCTATCTCCATTTGATTCCTCCATTCTGTTGCCCTAAAGATCCCGCTAACTTAAGCATCGGAGTATCCCCCGCTGGAATACCACCGGCCCTTGGGGACTTTGTTGCAGGAACCGAGAGAGGAGCGCTCCAGCCCAGCCGTCTGAGCCCGGTCCGGGAGAAATTGCTGCAACAGATTGGCACTAGAGGAAGGGGCCTTTTCCCTTCTCTAAAAGGAGCAATCCACCCGCTAAGTCAAACAATGGCGAAGGGAAGAGCCAAGAACACCTCCGCCAGAAGAGGTCACTACCTGTCCAGGTCGGAAGGACCTCCCAGGGAGAATGACGCCACCACCGCCGAGCCCATCGTCACTCTGGGACTGCAACAGTTCCAGACACTCCTAAACCACATCGATACACTTACCACTACAATTCAGCACCTCCAGGAGGCGGCTAACAACCAGCAGCAGTTGCCTGCTACATCCTGCACTAACCACCAACCTGTTGTTGAGGGAAGCCGATGGCAAGAAGACCCTCAGCCCCATTCTCACGTTGTCCCAGAGCCCCGAAGGTCTTTGGGGGCTCGTGCTGATGGGAAGAGGGCGAGATCCGCCTCACCTTCCTTCGCTAACTCCATCCCTGACGACCTTCGGCACCCTGCTGAAGTTTCGAGAGACTACACCAGCAAAATCTTGCGCATGGAGAAGCGCATTGCTGAACTAGCCGATCAGCAGAAGGCCGAAGGGGGGCAGGCGTACGACTCTCGCCCACCTTTTTCTGTCGAAATCATGGGGGAGCCAATCCCCTGTCACTTCAAAATTCCATAGGTGGATCCCTATGATGGTACCACCGATCCGCTAGACCATCTGGCACCTACAAGGCCCACATGATGGTACAGGGCACCACCGACGTCCTCCACTACATTGTCTTCCTCGCCATTCTCAAGAAGGCCGCGCGGATGTGGTTCTCCACCATCCGACCAGGTACGATCCACTCTTTCCCTCAACTTGAAAAACTTTTTCTTTCCCATTTGAGGACCTGCAATCAAATCCCGAGGAACACCGACTGCCTCTTCCTCATGCTGCAAAAAGAGGGAGAGACCCTCCGGGACTACATGGCTCATTTCAACTCAGCGGCCATGGAGATCCCGGATCTGAATGAGGATGTAGCTATGTCATCCTTCAAAAGAGGGCTGCATTCATCTAGGCTCACTTTCTCCCTGGACAAGAAATTTCTGACAAGCTACTCCAAGTTGCTGGCCCGGGTGCAGAAGTATGCACTGGCAGAAGAACAAGCAGCGAACCGATGCCAGGCTGAAGGGAGGTCGACTCCTAAGAAGCGGAGCGATAAGGCTCCTGAAGTTCGATCTCCTAGCAACGCAATAGTTTGGCCCGATGTCGAAGCCCGAAGCCGAAAGACTTTCCCAGGAGGTTCGAAACCTGTGCGCTCCTCTCCCTTCCAAGGGAGAAGATCCTCCTAAAAATTGAGAATGAGACTTTCCTGCAAAGGCCTCATCCGATGAGGGGCCCCTCTACATCCAGAAATAAAGACAAGTACTGCTGGTTCCACCAGGACCACGAGCACAACACTGAAGAGTGCATCCAGCTGAAGGATGCCATTGAAGACCTCATTAGGAGAGGGTACCTACACAAATATGTCCGACCCCGCAGGGATCGGGCCGAAGCTTCAATGGCCATAGACCCTCTGGAGGAGGTAGAGCTTCCTAATCAGCATCCGACTAGTGGGGATGTCAGCATGCTGCATCGTTGGTCCAACTGGAGATATGAAGAGGACCAAGACATTGTCAAGAGGTCGAGGGGCTCCAATGTAGTCAGCTTCTCTGATGAAGACCTCCTGGAATCCCACATTTCTGGGAATGATCCTGTAGTCGTGTCGGTAGTGATTGCCAACTATGATGTAAAAAGGATTCTTATAGACAATGGAAGCTCTACGGAAGTATTATTATATGATGCTTTTGTCAGAATGAACCTGTCCAGGTCAAGACTGCAAGAATCCCCCATGCCGCTAACAGGCTTTGGGGAAAACTCCGTCGGAGTTGAAGGAGAGATAACTCTACCTATGACCATCGGGACAGAGCCTTACCAAAAGACTCTCCCCATCAATTTTGTGGTCATATGGACGACCTCGGCTTACAATGCCATTTTGGGCCAACCGGCCCTTAATAATTTTTGGGCCATCATCTCTACCTACCATCTACTGGCCAAGTTTCTGACCCGGAATGGGGTCGGAGTTATGAGGGGAGATCACAGGATGACCAGGCAGTGCCTAACTATCCAAGACCGGTAGTCGGATGGTCGTCCTACTCTAGAACAACTTGACCCCAAGGCAGAAGCCGACGACCGTGGCCAGCCGGTCGAAAGGATCTTGTTTGTTCCCCTTCGGGAAGATGACCCAACTAGGGTCCTCCAAATTGGGAGCACTCTTAGCGAAGAGGTCAAGTTGGAACTGATCGACTTCTTGAGAAATAACGTCGACGTCTTTGTTTGGTCGACATCAGATATGCCAGGCATTCCATCGGATGTCATCACTCACCAGCTTAAGGTGGATCCGACCTACAGGCCTGTCCGATAGAAGAAGATAAGCTTCGCTCTTGAAAGACAAAGGGCTATTGATGAGGAGATCAAGAAGCTCTCTGATGCTGGCTTCATCAGAGAGGTCCATTACCCTAACTGGCTAGCAAATGTCGTAATGGTGAAGAAGGCCAATGGAAAATGGAGGATCTGTGTGGACTACACCGACCTCAATAAGGCTTGTCCGAAGGACAGCTTTTTCCTGTCGAAGATTGATCAACTGGTGGATGCCACGACCGACCATCAGCTTTTGAGCTTCATGGATGCCTTCTCCAGCTACAATCAGATGAGGATGCACCCGGAAGATGAGGAGAAGATGGCCTTTGTCACTGACAAAGGGCTGTACTACTACAAGATGATGCCCTTCGACTTGAAGAATGTCGATGCCACTTTCCAAAGACTAATCAACCGGGTCTTCGAAGGGCAAGTTGGGAAAAACATGGAGGCGTATGTAGATGATATGATAGTCAAGAGCCTCCACAAACCTGACCACATCAAAGACTTGCAGGAGTCCTTTGATGCACTGAGACGTCATCAGATGAAGTTGAATTCTGCCAAGTGCACTTTCGGGATGACTTCCGGAAAGTTCCTCGGCTTCTTGGTCACACAAAGAGGAATTGAAGTCAACCCTGACAAGATCAAAGCTGTTATCGAGATGGGACATCCGACCAATAAGAAACAAGTGCAAGAGCTTACAGGCCAAATAGCCTCTCTCGGCCGTTTCATCTCCCGGTCGACTGAGAAGTCCCTACCATTCTTCAAAACCTTGCACCGGTCGGACCAATTCCATTGGACCGATGAGTGTCGGTCAGCTTTTGAAGCTTTGAAAGATTATTTGAAAAACCCTCCATTGTTGGCCAAGCTGATGGAGGGAGAGCCCTTATACCTGTACCTATTAGTGTCGGATGAGGCGGTCAGCTCCATCCTCATTTGAGTGGGAGAAGGTGGTCAGCAAAGACCTATTTATTACATCAATAAAGTTTCCCATGACACTGAAACAAGGTACCCTAAGATGCAGAAGCTTGTATATTCCTTGGTCATAGTAGCCAAGAGACTCCGACCCTACTTCCAGGCACATCCGATCATCGTATTGTCCAACCAACCCCTTAAGGCGATCCTCCAGAGCCCAAACACTTCTGGTCGGCTTGCCAAGTGGGCCGTTAAGCTTGGCGAGTTCGACATATCTTTTCATCCCCGGTCGGCCATGAAAGCCCAGGTAATTGCTGACTTCATTGTAGAGTGTACCTAGAAATAGGAAGAACCCTCACAAGACGCTGGCGCACCTAAAGCTGACACCATTGATGAAGCGGAGCCCGCTTGGACCCTTCATGTGGATGGAGCATCCAACCTTGCTGGCTGCGGGGTCGGCCTAATCTTAGCCGACCCCAATGGACAAAGCTTGGAGTATACTTTGCACTTTTTATTTCAGGTGTCAAACAACCAAGCAGAGTATGAAGCCCTTCTCGCATGACTAAGAATAGCCAATGAATTGGGCATCGGCCGAATCAGGGCTTTCTTTGACTTTCAGCTGATGGTAAATCAAGTAAAGGGCGAATTCGGGGTGAGAGATCTAACCTTGGCAAAATACTTGAATAAGGTACAAGACCTCATATCTCGGCTTAAACTTTTCAAAATCATCCATATACCTCGATTACAGAACTCCCGGGTGGATGCTTTGTCAAGATTGGCTATGGCCATCACCAACACCTCCGACCAAACCTTTGTGGAGTATCTGCAGTGCCCAAGTATTGCTCAAGAGCCGACCGAGGTCCACCAAGTCGAACAAGAAGCCTCTTGGATGGATCCAATTCTTACATTCCTTATCAAAGGGACTCTACCGGAAGATCCAATTGAAGCCAAGAATGTATGCTAGATGGCTTCAAAGTATGTCATCCTCGACGGTATCCTCTACAAGCGGTCATTCTCACAGCCGCTGCTGAAGTGCTTGGGGCTGACTGATGCAGACTATGCACTCAGAGAAGTGCATTAAGGCATCTGCAGCGACCATCTAGGAAGAAGATCCCTGGCTTACAAGATTATCCGATAGGGATACTATTGGTCTACAATTCAGAAGGATGCGTCGGACTTCGTCAGAAGGTACGACGCATGCCAAATGTACTCCAATATCCAAAGGAGGCCAGCTAGTCAGTTGACTCCACTCACTGCACCTTGGCCATTCGTGCAGTGGGGGATAGACATCCTGGGACCTTTTCCACTGGCATCCGGCCAGCGGAAATTCTTGATCGTAGCTATTGATTACTTCACCAAGTGGGTGGAGGCTGAACCGCTGGCACAGATTACAAAAGCCAAAGCGAAGAACTTTGTCCGAAACTGTATCATCATCCGATTCAGCATTCCACAAACAATCATTAATTACAATGAAAGGCAGTTCGACAATCCCAAATTTTGGGACTTCTACCAGCAATATCACATCTCCCATCGGCTAACATCAGTCAGCCATCCCCAGTCCAATGGCAAAGCCAAAGTCACCAATCGGACAATCCTACATGGACTGAAGACCCGACTAAATGATGCCAAGGACTTTGGGCAGAAGAACTTCACTCAGTGCTCTGGGCCTATCGGACAACCACCTGAATGGCGACCAGGAAGACTCCATTCAACCTGACCTACGAAAGTGAAGCAGTCATCCCCGTGGAAGTTTCCTTGCAATCCCTGTGGATTGATCATTTCACCAAACCGACCAACTCAGAGCGACGGAGGGCTGACCTAGATCTACTTGAAGAGACCAGGCTCCGAATGGGCTTGAAGATGGCAACCTATCATCAGAAGATGGCCAAATATTACAACTCATGGGTCAAGACTCGAACTTTCCAAGTCGAAGATCTGGTTTTGCAAAGGACAGAAATATCAAGATCGACCGAGCAAGGAAAACTCTCCCCTAATTGGAAAGGCCCTTATCGAGTCATTGAAGTAATTCGAACCAGAACCTACCAACTCGAGCATTTAGACGGATGGCGAGTGGCACGTCCGTGGAATGTAGACAACATTCGCAAGCATTATTAATAAAGGCCACAACTTCTTTTATGAACCACTTCCGAAAGTCCGACTCCAATCAACAAAGGCTCTAGGGTAGCCTACTTCCGAAAGTCCGACTCCGATTGGCAAAGGCTCTAGGACATCCCACTTCCGAAAGTCCGAGTCTGGTCGGCAAAGGCTCTAGGGCAGCCAACTTCCGAAAGTCCGACTCCGGTCGACAGAGGCTCTAGGGCAGACCACTTTCGAAAGTCCAATTTTGGTTTGTAGAGGCTTTAGGGCAGCCCACTTTCGAAAGTTCGACTCCGGTCGACAAAGGCTCTAGGGCAACCCACTCCCGAAAATCTGACTCCGGTTGACAACAGCTTCAAAACGACCCAAATGGGGATCTGGCTTCGAGTTCGGATGAGCCGACGGACCAACACTTAGAAAAATTTTTAAGTGTCTAGGTTCGGACTGAGCTACTGTCCAGTAACTACTTCAGAAGTCTCGAGGGTAGCCCACTCCCAAAAACCTGACTCCGGTTGACACGGCTTCAAAACGACCTACATGGGGATCTGGCTTCGAGTTCAGATGAGCCGACGGACCAACACTTAGAAAAATTTCTAAGTGTCTAGGTTCGGACTGAGCTACTATCCAGTAACTACTTCAGAGGTCTCAAGTTCGGAGGAGCCGACAGACCAACACTTAGAAAAATTTCTAGGTGTTTGGGTTCGAACTGAGCTACTGTCCGGCAGCTACTTCAGAGGTCTCGAGTTAGGACGAGACGACAGATCGATACTTAAAAAATCTCTAGGTACCTAGGTTCAGACTGAGCTACTATCCAGCAGCTACTTCGAAGAGCTTACGGTCCTATCAAGCTGACCGTCAACACTTAGAAACATTTTGGAAGAAAGAACTTCGGTCAATCCGACCGACCCTCACACACAAAGACATACACAAGAGATATGGAAAAAGGTTCTTCTATTATATTATAAAAGGAGTTTTTGCAAAAAAGAAGGTCAAACCTTTACAAACAATCTAAGTCTGACCCACTGAGGGTACATCTGGAACTTCGGCTTCGGCCCCATCCGACATGGCTAAAGCTCCCACTAGGACGTCCGCCGTCCCCACGTTGGCCTCAAACTGGGCATCAGCTCTTGCCTCCTCTATGCCAGCTTCAGCCGGGGGTTCGACCCCTTCGTTAGTCAGGTATGCCTCTCCTCCCGTGCCTTCCTCTTCTCCCTATTTTGGCAACTTCGAGCTCCGGGAAGGCATCACTAACCTTCGACAGGTACTCTTCGTACCCGTAGTCAAAGCTGACAGTGCCGGCCTCATTCATTTCTTCCTTGAAGTCATCGGAGGCCTTATATTCCCTCACAACTGCTTCAGCCATCATCACCATCAGCTCCTGGGTCTTCTTCAACAAGCCCTTATATCTCTCTGCCTCTGCCTGGTGGCCCCTCGAGCGCCTTTCAGACTCGACCAGGCATCCCTCCTCTTCGGTCAACCGGCGGGCCAGGGACTTCAACCTCTACTTCTTCCTTTTCAGACTAGCCCCCTGGTCAGCCAGCCGACCTCGCAGGTCTTCTGCCTCCTTCTTAAGGGTCTCTACCTCTGCCCGACAGGCAGACAACCCTTCTTCGATGGCCTTCCGTGCCGCCTCTGCCATGGCCCTGTCCGCCTCTATCGCGGCTTTGGCTGCCTTTGCCTCTTTGGCCATCTTAGATGAGCACTCTTTCAGATACAGCAGCTCGCCCAGGCTATCGTCCATTAATAGGATATCTTGAAGGAGCTACGAACAACAAGACAATGTTAATGGCTTACAGGCAATAAAGCAAAGGCCAAGGGCTCAGATACGGGTGACTTACCCCAATCATGTTATGAAAGGAACTCCTTGCGACCTTATTCACTATTCGCTGACCCGATCTATTCCAATCGACATCTGTAACAACCCTTTTGAGCAAGTTTTTGACCTGCTCGACATCATGCATGGTGCGCCATTTTTGATGTGCCTCATCACTTGCTTCACTGGCTTCCCCCTGCCAGCTGACCTTCCTTCAGCTACTTTTCCCCCTCCGGCCATGGGGGAAACCTCCTCAATCAGCTCGATGAGCGGTGAGGTCGGGGCTCTCTTCGTTGGGGTCGGCAACGATTAGTCTTCTCCCATCCGGGTAGCCGACTGCCCAACCGAGGGTGAACGCTCCGATGCCCTCGCCACTCGGCGCTCCGACAGTGATACGTTATCATTAGACTCTATAGAGACAACGGTGATAGCCTACTCCTCTGCCCATTGCTTCTTTGGCCTCTCGGACGTCGGCATCTCCGTCCACTACCTCTTTGGCCTCTCGGATACTGGCTCAGTAATCTGGATGCCCCTTCTCTGCGCTGCCCGTGCTGAAATTGTCACTCGGTCTGGCTTCATCTTTCCACCTGCCATAAAGCAAAATTGGAGTTAGTAACAATGATAAAGCTGACAGAAGAAGAGATGGAAGATCTTCGACGATGGCCTATACCCTACCCAAGTAGTGGTGTTGGCTGACTCCAGCCGAGTGGAGGTTATCCTCCCGGAGTAGTTCTTGTGCAAAGGTGGGGTCGTCCTTGTCCATTTTGATAAAATCGGCCTCATCGGCCCTCAATACCTTCCTCCCGTCAATGGCCTTTGGCCTTGGTTCTCTCCACGCCGGCTCAAAACCCCAAGGCTCCAGACTGTCTACGAAGAGAAACGGGATTTCTACCCGTGAATGGCCGATGGAACACCCCTTAGGATTCTCTAGCCAGGGTGGGGACTGAACATCCACCACTCCTAGCTCTGAAAATCTCTCTTGAGGAGGAAAAAGCTCGCAAAGAGGGAGACCCTCGATTCGGCTTCGACCCTCCGATAGAGAACCATGAAGCAGCTGATCACCCGAATACTATTCGAGGTCAGCTACGTAGGAGTAATTTTGTAGGAGTTGAAGATTTGAACAAAGAAATTGGGAAGAGGAAATCGAAGGCCGGCCTTAAGGTGGTCTTCATATACAGGAAGGGCTCCTAGGTTTAGTGGGCCATTCACCCTTCCCTCCTAATTGTGAACAGGCAGATGCAGTGTAGACGGTATGTTATATACAACCCTAAGATTCTCTACCCTCTCTCGAGGTCATCTTCGATGGGATATCATAAGGACCTAGTTCCCTATTCTCATGGGCAGAGCTCCGGCTACCGGAGGCCATTCTAGTGGAAGCGGAGAAGGAAAGATAGGGAAGACAAACCTGGTGATCGAAATCCCTAAGGAAGGCGAGAGCGGTGGAAGAAGAAAGCTGTTTCTCCTCAAATTCGAGTGCGATAGAAGACTCCCTTCGAGCATCCTCCCCCTCATTTTATAAATGCTAAGGGGTCACTTCCTAGCACCCCTCGAGCAACGCGATCCACCGTTAGATGACGCGACTTTCCGATCCGACGAGGAAGCCGATGGGACACACCGGATCATGCTCAATCATGATCCGCGTCACCGCCCAACCAGCGATGGATGAGCAGCTCCAAACACTGCACCAACCACTCAAATTTCACTACGTCACCCACGTCGTGTCAGGAACCCGACGGATGGGCGTTTCAGGCTGGCAGTCCATCATTGCACACTACCTGCATTAACTACTCCTGCCACTGCTTCTAATGCGATGCTTACACTTGTCCTGGGAGCAGAATTTTGGAGTGGAAGATGGCCGGTCACAGCATGCCGGATCATATTCACAATCATCTCAAAGATCGATGCATTAAATGCCAAGTAATACTCTCGACCTTCGAAGCTGCAGAACCGCTCGAAGGCCAAGAGCAAGCGGGGCAACTGTTATATCCAACTGACTCATCATCGAACAGGACCGCCATATTCGCTGAGGTCCGACCGGGCCGCTCTTACAGACATCTGGGTGACCTTCTCCTGCTGAAGCTCCGACGGACGCTCCCTTTCGGAGGTCCGACCGACCCACTGAAGTAGAGGTCCGAGTGACCCACTTCTGCCGAGGTCCGATAGACCTAATGAAGTAGAGGTTTGAATGACCCACTTCTGCTGAGGTCCGACCGACCTTCTCCTACTGAAGCTCTGACGAACGCTCTCCTTCGGAGGTCCGAACGACTTACTGAAGTAGAGGTCCGAGCGATCCACTTCTGCTGAGGTCCGACCGACCTACTGAAGTAAAAGTCCAAACGACCCACTTCTGCTGTGGTCCGACCAACTCACCCCAAAGATGGTTCGGTGATTCCAGAAGCTTCTTCCAGCCGGTACCAGAATTCTGTTACAACAAAACCTTGATACATCAGCGCCACTACTCCACTTCTCCCACGATGTTGCCCTATCTAGGCACCATGTGGCCACTCTCCAGATTCTCCTAGGCGCGTATCGATCTTTCTAGGTCTCACCCCTAACAAATTTTGGCACTGTTCCATGCCTATATAAGGTAAATTGGGAGGCACAGGGCGGTAAGCTAAGGCAAGCACTAGCACTCTCTTCCTTCTCCATACGCTATCTCCATTTGATTCCTCCATTCTGTTGCCCTAAAGCTCTCACTAACTTAAGCATCGAAGTGTCCCCCGCCGGAACACCACCGATCCTTGGGGACTTTATTGCAGGAATCGGGAGAGGAGCACTCCAGCCTAGCTTGTTGAGCCCGGTCCAGGAGAAGTTGCTGCAACAAGGTTTATGATGTATTCGCCATGATTTCCAAATTGATTTCCGATGCTCACATGAACACCACAAGCAGAGTCTTCTCCGGGCTACGGCTCTCGATCAGGAAAATCACCATGTTTCCCATAACTCACGTGAAATATATAAATAAAGGAAACGGAGAGGGGATTTAGCCAATAAAATGAAAACATCTTAATTAACCTCGAGTCAAGTCGAGCTAAGATCTATACTATGCCGCCTCAACCATACCAAATCATATGAGGTACTTCTAATCCAAACAATGATCATATAGCATTGGGCTCATCATATGTCTATCAACATGGACAATAAAATCAATTCAATTTTAATAAAATAAAAATTTTAATTAATATTAGTCCAAATTAAAAAAAAAATTATAAATAGAATATTCATATATGTGAAGGATAGAACGGAGTGTTGATTCGCTGCTGTTGTTGGAGCTCGATTTGGACCTAATTGTACAGAACAAAACTGATGGAGTGGAACCGTTCAAAATTGTGCGATGGCTGAAGCTGGAGTTTGAAGCAATAGCCACGGCTTAGACAGGGACTGCGATGGTCAATTGTCATTGGATGGATCAGACAAACACAGAACAGGCTGAACAGGGATAAGGGGTCGAAGCAGGCACACCGGACTGACATTGACACGGTAGAAGTGCATCTCTCTTAGTCTTTAAAAGGCAGCAGCACGCAACGAGCCATCCATCTTCCTTTTACATCATCAAGCCATCGACCTTCGTTCCATTTTTCTCCACGCTTTCCTTCCGTCTTCATCACATCTTTCCAAAAACCATACAGAAAGTCATTCCTCCACGCAGAGCCATTCACTAGTCTTCGACGTCCAGAGCCTTTTATTTCACCAAGCCTTTAGTCTCCACTTCATCTACTTCCCAAACGTCATTCGGAAGTCCATCCTCCCTACACCAAAAATCCGCTTTCACTCCCATCCTCTCCATGCATCCTCCCTACACCAAAAATCCGCTTTCACTCCCATCCTCTCCATGCCTTCATCTTCCATGTCATTTCCACTTTCATCCCTTCCCAGTTGCTATTCAGATCTTGTTCCAGCATGAAGATGTTAGCAAGGATACCGGCGAGCAGCTTCTCCATGGAAGGCTAGATCTCTACTTCTTGGAAAATCCCTTTAGTGTTCGTAACAAACGGTGTTTCTATTTTTATTTATCTTTTATACTCCTTTAAAGCAATAAAGATTTGATTTTAATTTTAAATTTTATTATATACCTTTTATTTGAATAATCTGTACTCTTGGAATGAACCGTGCTTTATGGATAAGGTTTGTACTCTCATAATAGATTATCTTTAAATATGATTTCTTTTACTTTGTATGCATCTTATATTAAATAACCTATATTTCAGGAAAATGGGCCGTTATCAAATAGATATGGATCATAATCTTCATAAATAGGTGACATCTCAATAGATAGCATATGGATCACTTATATAGAAGGATAAAACCAATTATCTGCCAAGTAGCCAGTTAAAATCTTGAGACTTTTCTCTCATGCTTGAATCTATATTATAATATTTTTCATCTAATTGTTCATCTATATTAGCCATTGTTAGCTTTATTTCTTAAGTTATTAAACCACCACTATTTTCCTTTAATTTTACTTTCGAAATAACTTCCAAGATCTTTATGGATTCAATATCTGGTCTCGCCACTTCTAAATTATTAGTAGATAGTTTAATTATATTTGATCACCTTGTGGCAAGGTGCATTATGATTTTGGCACCATTGCCAAGTATCTTTGGCATGGTTGTTTCAAAAAAAATTTATCATTTTTTATTCTTTTCAATCTTGAGTGCCTTAATATAAGATTGTCATGGCATAACTAGAAGTTATGTTGCATGATTGTCCTGGAGCATGAAAAGATAGAATTAACTTAGAATATTTGAAAAAAATTACACTGACACCTCATAAATTATTTAGAAAATTAGAGACATAATCATAAAATCTAAAAGTAATAATAATTTAATTTAATTTAGTCTTGATTGTGTGCTAATTTTAAAGCTTAGGCATCTTGGTTTGTTGTATCTCATTTTCATATTATATCTTAAGGGCATAACCCATTTACCAGATAAGGTAGAGATTTGATCACCTTTCCTTAACCCACAAACCACAACCTTTATCTTGCATATCCAAGCCTTAACTTTAAAGTTAATTAGACATCAACCCTAGAAAATTCAAACTCAATAGGACAAGGAAGCCCCAAAGTTTAACTGAGTTTAGAATTTAGATTGGTTAATTGCTCGATATCTAAGACAAGCGATTCAAAGATCCTAATTTTGAAGGAAGGTAGTTTTTTAATTGGTTCTGTTCACTTGCCTGGTCAATCTAATTAGTATCTAAGACAAGCAATGAGAGGACCCCCACAGATCTTACAATTACCTGGCTGAGTCAATTAGTCAGTCTTGAGCTTAGAGTGCTCAAACATAGCCTTGAAACAGTTAGGAGCTATCTAGAATTAAGCTAACCTTATGATAGAGTTGATTTGATTGTATCACTTGTTTTGGAAAACAACAAAAACAATTAAAAACAATCTTCTTATATATCATCCTTAGTCTACGACTTTCTTAGAATCTTATCTTTAGAATTCTTCTTTCTTCTTTTCCCTTCTCCTTTTTATTATTAACAAAAAAATCCATAAAAACTTGAATCATTATTTGCTTTAAAGTACTATTGTAGGGTATATGCTTGGTCATTGTTCTTTACAACCTGATACATACCCTTGGGGCTGATGGCCAAGTTGAAACCTATAAAGCCAGATTAGTGGCAAAAGGTTTTAGACAAAAACAGGGAATTGATTATGATGAAACATTCTCACCTGTTGCCATGCTCAAATCAATTCGGATTTTACTTGCTATAGCAGCGTACTACGATTATGAGATATGGTAGATGGATGTGAAGACTGCATTCCTCAATGGTTTCCTTGAGGAAGAAGTCTACATGTCACAGCCAGAAGGTTTTATTTCAAAGAATAAACCTAATCAAGTATGCAAGCTAAAGAAATCCATTTATGGATTAAAGCAAGCTTCCAGGAGTTGGAACATCCGCTTTGATGAAACTATTAAAAGGTTTGGTTTTATCAAAAATGTGGATGAACCCTGTGTTTATAAGAAGACTAGTGGGAGTGCCATAGTCTTCTTGGTTCTGTATGTAGATGACATACTCCTCATTGGGAATGATATCCCAATGTTGCAATCAGTCAAGGTTTGGCTATCAAACCAGTTTTCCATGAAAGATTTGGGAGAAGCATCCTATATACTAGGTATTAAGATCTATAGAGATAGATCTAAGAGGATGTTAGGTTTATCCCAATCTAGGTACATTGACTTAGTGCTGAAAAGATTCAGCATGGATGGAAGTAAAAGAGGTTATCTTCCTATGAGTCAAGGCATACATCTTTCTAAAAGGATGTCTCCTAAGACACCTGAAGAAAGAAATAGAATGAATTCTATACCCTGTGCTTCGGCAATAGGATCCATAATGTATGCCATGTTATGTACCAGGCCTGATGTGACATATGCTTTAGGCATTGTCAGTAGGTTTCAGGCTGATCCAGGAGAGGATCATTGGAAAGCAGTTAAAAATATTCTTAAGTACCTAAGAAGGAATAAGGATATTTTTCTGGTTTATGGTGGTTCTGATCTTAAACTAGAAGCTTATTCTGATTCTAGTTTTCAATCAGACCCTGATGATAGCAAATCCATTTCGGGATATGTTTTTACCCTAAACGGTGGAGCAGTGAGTTGGAAGAGTACCAAACAGCAGACTGTAGCTGACTCAACCACAGAGGCAGAATACATAGCTGTCAGTGAAGCCGCCAAGGAAGCAGTCTGGATGAAGAAGTTCATCACAGAGTTGGGTGTTGTTCCTAAGATTGAAAACCCAGTGCCACTTTACTGTGACAACACTGGGGCTATTGCACAAGCTAAGGAACCAAGAGCTCATCATAAGTCCAAGCACATTCTGAGACGCTTCCATCTCGTCCAAGAAATAGTAGAAAGACAAGATGTCTACATAAATAGAGTTGATACAAAGAACAATATAGCAGACCTGTTCACTAAGGCTCTACCACAGCGAGAGTTTGATCGTCACCTCGAGTGTATGGGATTAAGATTTAAAGGCGATTGGCTTTAGTGCAAGTGGGAGATTGAAAGGGATATGCCCTACAAGCCAATCTATGTTGTATCTGGTGAGGGCACCAGACTCAGAAGAAGACTTCAGAGCTCCATCTGGATCTCTGATTAACCTTGCCCGAAGAATTAGGGTTTTTGGTTTGTAATAAGAGTTGACTAGATCAACTCAATTTAGCTTAAGTCTACATTACCTGCATTTTATTTTGTTGAGTCATGTTGACTCAGTAGTGGACTAGGGTTTCAACCTGGGATGTTACATTTTCTCCCAAGACCAGGCAAGTGGACACCACACTCCCAGCCACACTCCCAGTCCAAGGGGCACCATATCTACATCCAGCAGCCTTTGGTCCCCACTCCACAGATGGCAACTTCCTTCTCTCATGCGCCAGATAAAGAGAAGTCCACCAAGAGACCACAAATCAAGGGGGCGGCCAAGACTTTCCCAAGAAACCCAAAGCAAAGAAGAGAAGAAATCCTCTTGGAAGAGAGCTTCAAGGGGGCGCCCACTACCTGCCAAAGACATCCAAAACAAAGATGGGAAGGACCTTGACTTAGGGAGGAAGAAAAGGAGGAGTCCAAAAGAGTTGATCCAGGGAAGGAAGAAAATTTTTCTTGAAGATCCAAGCAAGGTGGCGCCATCTACCTGCCTTTTATAACCCAAATCCAATTTTTTGGTACTTTGGCCGACCATATGTGAAGGATTTGCCCTAATTTGTAGATCCCATCCTTTAGTCCCACATGGGAAGATGTGAAACCCTCCTCCCTAAAAAAAAAAAAAAAAAAAAAAAAAAAAAAAAAAAAAAAATCAGATGAATGAAAGAAATTTTTTTATGAGCAAACTTGTGTTTTCTCTTTTCCGCACTTGCTTCCAGGTGTTGAGCTCCGTGAGGGAGTAAATCCGGGTTCTCCTGGAACCTTGAGGAGGTGAGAGATCTCCAAAACCCCAAACCCTAGGTTAGCCACTCCACTCCCAAACCTTAGCCGCCATCACCCTTCTCTTTCCACCAAGCCCTAGTCTATTTCCCTTCTCACGGCCACCATCTCCAAGTCCAGGCCGACCACCAGCATCCAGCCCCAGTCCAGATACTGCAGATCTACAACAATTCTAAGAGGAAGTCAGATCGGCCGCCAGGAGAATTCGATTTCAGCAACTTCATCTTTCAAGTTTTTCAACCTGGTAAAATCTTTTCTTGAGTTTCTGAATTCCATCTTTTGTTCCTCTTCTTTCCCAGATCTTGAGTCCAGGAGAAGCCGACCAAACCACGAGACCAGTATTGGAGGATCCATTGCGAAGATAGCCGACTCCGAGGATCCCACAATCTGCTTGAGAGAGTTCTTCCACCAGAATCCTGAGAAGATCACTGTCTGGTTAGTAAACCGTCTCTCCTCTCTATTTCTGTTCTGTTGAAAGTTCAGAGCGAAACCCTAGGTCTGGGAGTTTCTCAACCCCCAGCGATCCGTTACTTCTGAACTACTTTGATAATTTAGTTTCTTCTAAACTGTGCTTTCAATCCTTACCTAGTTTCCTTCAACGTAGTTTAGCTTTACTTTGAGTCGAAGCCAATTTCTGAAATATATATAAAAAAAAAGAAGAATTAATCTTAATTTTACTTCCGCATACGCTTCTTTGTTCTTTGTTCTGTATCATTTTTGGTATTAGAGCTTTCGTGCTGCATCATTTTTGGTATCAGAGCTTTCGTGCTGCATCATTTTTGGTATCAGAGCCCTGTCTAGGGTTTCTGTTTGATTACCTGTTTGAGTCCCTCTCTTTTTACTTTGTCTGCTCGAAGTAGACTCCCCAGGATGTCCGGTCCTAGGAACGAAGCGAGGTGCAAACCTCCTCTTCCCATTCCACGGGGTGTTCCTAGGGCGTGTAGGGGATCCGTTGGGTTACAACTTTGTAGCAGAAATTGTAAATGGGGAAGTGCTCTGTTTCTAGTCCATAATTACCCTGTTGCAGGAATTCTTTCTCACTGTAGGTAACTCCAAATTCAGTGATTTTTATTTTTCTGAAACCAGTATAATTGAAACTAATTTGCATAATTTTCTCATGATTTATTGGTTTCCGTGCGATTTCTGAGAATTAAATTACTGTAACTCTATTTTCATGTTCGGCAATCCATTTATTTTTGAGTGTTCATCTCTTAATTCAACTTAAGGGCATTTGAGCATCTAAGATAAGGGGAGGAGTTGATAACCTCTCCTTAGCCCAAAACCACCACCACTTCATTCGAACCTAAGCCTTAAATCTAAAATTGATTAAACCTAATTTGCCCTAGTGGGCTAGGGACATCAACAAGTCGGGTCAAGGCTAGTGTTGAGTCAGTTTGTCTGGTTACTCTGTGTGTGCTCTGTACTCAGTGTCTAGAATGGTGGTTCAGGGATTCCATCCTGAAGGGCTTGTGTGCTGGTCCGCCTACCTGGCCAATCTCTGATTGGTGTCTAGGATTGGCATTCAGGGACCTAACACTCCCCTTACACCTGCCTGGCTGAGTCCTGAGTTACTACAGGCTAGCTTGCCACTCTGATTGGGCATCTAGTTTGGGCTCTAGGTCTAGTTAGCCCGTAGTCGTTCAGTTGAGTCTCATTTTGTGTGTTTGCTTGCATCATGTCTACCCGGAATGGAGTACCCTACCAACCTGGTCAAACCCAACCTAATTTAGAGGCCATGGTTAGAGCTCTTACTGAGAGTATGAACAAATTAAGTCAGGATATGAATGAGAATTTTGCCCAGCTTAGGGATCGAGTCCAAGTACTTGAGGAACCTAGGCATCGGAATTGGACTCCTGACCCAGATTTTAATGTGCCTCAACCTCACCCACACCTAGAGCCTAGAAGACCTTTATACCGAGATCCTGAACCTAATCATAGGAGGCCAGACCCAGAACCTGAGGATAGAGATGATAGGTTCATTCGGAACATCAAGTTAGATGCACCCACTTTTGATGGTAGTTTAAACCCTAAGGTGTATTCTGATTGGGAGGGTGAGATGGACCAGTACTTTGAGTGGTATGCTATGTCTGAGGAGAGGAAATTCAAGTTTGCCAAAATGAAATTAATACGTCAAGCTAGGTTACACTGGGGGAACATTGAGCTGACCACTAGAAGACGAAATGTAGAGCCCATAACCACTTGGCAGGGTATGAAAGAGAAACTTAGAGACAAGTACCTATCCATTTCATACCAGCAAAATCTGTTAGACCAATAGCAGACTTTGAAACAAGGGAACCGATCTGTTTCAGACTACATAACCACCTTTGATGAATACCTAATGAGATGTGATGTGAGTGAAGCCCATGAAGTCACCTTGTCTAGATTTAGGGCTGGGCTTAGGGAAGATATTAAGAGAGAGTTGTTTCTGAGAGAGGTTACTGACCTAGACCAAGCCTATCAGATTGCACTGAACACTGAGAAGTTTCAGAGAGGACCCATGCCATCTAGGGTTAGTGCCCCAATCCCAAGAAATGGACCTAGCCAGGTTACCCCTAGCAAGCCTAATCAGGGTATCCCCACCCCTAGGCCCATGGACAAAGGTAAGGCACCTGACACCCAGAGAACCCCTAGTATCGTCTATTTTAAGTGCCAGAAGCCCGGTCATATCTCCACTCAGTGCACAGCCATAGCTTGTTTTAAGTGTCATAAGGTAGGTCATGTTTCTAGCCAGTGCCCTCGTAGATCCCTATATATAGAAGAGGGAGGGGAAGAGAGTTCCGAGCCTAATGAGGAGTTTGAAGAAGAAGTTTATGAGGCCGGAATGAATTTGGTTGATGAGTATGAAGGAGAGGAAGAATCCACTGAATCTGACCACTTAGGGGTTGTAAGATGCATCCTGTCCCAGACTAAAGTTCAGGAAGATTTGTGTAGGACCAACATCCTACAGACTTTCCTTAAACTAGGGGATAAGGTTTGTAAAATCATCATAGATAGTGGGAGCTGTGTGAATGCCATTTCTACTAGCACTGTCAAAATGTTAGGCTTAACCCCAGTTCCCCACCCCAACCCCTATAAGGTTTCTTGGGTAGACTCTACCTCTATACCCATCCAGTCTAGATGTCAGGTCCAAATCCAAATGCAATCCTATCAAGAGAAGATTTGGTGTGATGTCTTGCCCATGGGGGTGAGCAGTATAATTCTTGGAAGACCCTGGTTGTATGATCATGATGCCACCCTCTTAGGAAAATCCAATACCTGTGTCTTTAGTTTCAATGGGAAGAAAATTACAATCCATTCAGTCCCTCCTAAGGACAAGGTAGCTAAAGGAACCAGTAAGGTTAGGGAAATGAAGACTGGAGTGAACCTGATTAGTGCCAAGGATCTAGAATAAGAAATTCATAGTGGTTCACCCATTTGGATGTTGACTGCTAAGGAACATAGGACTCCTACACCCTCAGAGCCTCCTCAGGAAGTTAAGCCTTTATTAGAAGAATTTGAGGATGTTTTTCTCGAGGATCTGCTAGACCACCTTCCACCTCTTAGGGATATTCAGCATTCCATAGATTTAGTCCCAGGAGCTACTTTACCCAACTTGCCCCATTATAGGATGAATCCATCGGAGCATAAAGAACTGCAAAAGCAGGTTGGCGAATTGTTGAGGAAGGGGTTCATTAGAGAGAGTCTTAGCCCTTGTGCAGTCCCCGCACTTCTAACCCCGAAGAAGGATGGCACGTGGAGGATGTGTGTTGACAGTCGTGCCATCAATAAAATCACAATCAAGTATAGGTTCCCCATCCCTAGACTAGATGACATGCTTGATATGATGGCCGGTGCCATGGTTTTTTCTAAAATTGATCTCAAGAGCGGCTATCATCAGGTTAGGATTAGACCAGGGGATGAGTGGAAAACCGCCTTCAAAACTAAGGATGGTCTCTATGAATGGGTTGTTATGCCTTTTGGGTTGTCCAATGCCCCTAGTACTTTCATGAGGATTATGACCCAAGTACTTAGAGCTTTCATAGGGAAGTTTGTAGTGGTCTATTTTGATGACATCCTGATCTATAGTAAGACCCCTGCAGATCACCTAGGCCACCTTAGACAAGTCTGTCAAGTTTTGAGGAATGATAGTTTCTACGGTAATCTCAAGAAGTGTGAATTTATGACCAGTAGGATTATCTTCCTTGGATTTGTTGTAACCCCTGACGGCGTGGCTGCCGATCCTGAAAAGATTAGGTCCATAGTAGAATGGCCAGAGCCGACCAGTGTGCATGAAGTCAGAAGTTTCCATGGCTTGGCTACCTTCTATAGGCGATTCATCAAGGGGTTTAGTACCGTAGTTGCTCCTATCACAGACTGCATCAGGAAGGGAGAATTTCAGTGGACCAAAGCAGCCCATAAAGCCTTCCTAGATCTTAAGGATAGGATGACCCAGGCACCCATTTTGAGACTACCAGACTTTTCAACGGTATTTGAGGTTGCCTGTGATGCTTCAGGAGTAGGTATAGGTGGAGTCCTAAGCCAAGAGAACCATCCCGTAGCATTCTTTAGTGAAAAACTTAATGATGCTAAGCTTAGGTATTCTACCTATGATAAGGAATTTTACGCGGTAGTGCAAGCTTTGCGTTACTGGAGACATTATTTACTACCGCAAGAATTTGTACTGTTTTCGGACCATGAGGCTCTTAGATTCTTGAATTCTCAGAAGAAGCTTAACCCTAGGCATGCTAAGTGGGTAGAGTATATCCAGTCCTATACTTTTGTTTTGAAGCATAAGGCTGGGTCTGAAAATAAGGTAGCTGATGCCCTTAGTCGTCGATCTGTGTTGTTGAATTCTGTTAGGGCTGAAGTCATAGGGTTTGAGCAAATCAAAGAAGAATATGGGCCGTGTCCGGATTTCAAGACTGTATACCAGGATCTAACTCAAGGACCATCTAGTGAACATAAGGATTATTCCCTTTTAGATGGCTTTCTGTTCTTTAAGAATAGGCTTTGCATCCTTAGAACATCTCTTAGGGAATTCTTGATTTGGGAAACTCATGCTGGAGGTTTAGCTGGCCATTTCAGAAAAGATAAGACCACCCTGGCTATTGAAGACCATTTTTTCTGGCCTAGCTTAAAAAGAGATGTAGCACACATTGTGGCTAGGTGTCGGACCTGCGCTGTTGCCAAACAGCGAAAACAGAACACCGGCCTTTATACCCCACTCCCTGTCCCAGATCGTCCTTGGCAAGATGTGAGCATGGACTTTGTGTTAGGTTTGCCTAAGACCCAGAGAAGGCATGACTCTATTTGTGTTGTAGTAGACCGATTTTCCAAGATGGCCCATTTCTTGCTTTGTTCCCAAACATTTGATGCGTCTAAGGTAGCCACCCTGTTCTTTAATGAGATAGTTCGACTCCATGGCCTACCCAAGACCATTGTTTCAGATAGGGATGTTCGGTTCACCAGCTATTTCTGGAAAACCCTTTGGCATAAGTTAGGGACGAAACTTAAGTTTTCAACTGCCTATCATCCCTAGACTGACGGCCAAACCGAAGTAGTGAACCGTAGTTTAGGCAATCTGCTAAGGTATCTTGTTGGTGAAAACATTAGGAACTGGGATTTGTACTTACCTAGAGCTGAATTTGCATATAATGACTCAGTCAATAGGTCTACGGGTAAGAGTCCATTTGAAATTGTGCATGGTTACAAACCCCACACACCTCTTGACCTAGCTCCTTTACCAGTCCACACACGGGTCTCCGAGTCTGCCGAAGTTTTTGCACAGCATATAAAAGACTTGCATAAAGAAATTCAAGCCAAAATAAATTTAAGTAACGAAACTTATAAGAAATTGGCTGATTCTCAAAGGCGAGTCAAAACTTTTGACGAAGGAGACTATGTAATGATTAGGTTAAGGCCTGAACGGTTTCCTCCTGGAACCGTTAGAAAGTTACATGCTAGGGGAGCTGGACCATTTAGAGTGGTAAAGAGAGTAGGATCCAATGCCTATGTGCTCGAGTTGCCTCCAGAACTAGGCATTAGCTCCACTTTCAACATTACAGACCTAGTAGAGTATAGGGAGCCAGCTGTGATTTCCAGTGAGGCTTTTGAACCTAATCCTGCTCTTGAGAGTGAACCTGACCCTGTGTGTCCACCAACAAATTGGCCTGTGAGGAAAGAGCAGATTGAAAAGATCCTGGATGATCAGGTTATCTCTACTCGTAATCGAGGATACCAAAGATACCTAGTCTGCTAGCTAGGAAGGCCAGATTCTGATGACTCTTGGATCTCCCGAGAAGAGTTACAAGAGCTGGACCCAGACCTCTTTGAGAGATACCGGAGCCAACTTGATCCATACTCGACAGGGTCGAGTTCCTCCCACCCTGGGAGAATTGGTGCGGGCACCAGACTCAGAAGAAGACTTCAGAGCTCCATCTGGATCTCTGATTAACCTTGCCCGAAGAATTAGGATTTTTGGTTTGTAATAAGAGTTCACTAGATCAACTCAATTTAGCTTGAGTCTACATTACCTGCATTTTATTTTGTTGAGTCATGTTGACTCAGTAGTGGACTAGGGTTTCAACCTGGGATGTTACATTTTCTCCCAAGACCAGGCAAGTGGACACCACACTCCCAGCCACACTCCCAGTCCAAGGGGCGCCATATCTACATCCAGCAGCCTTTGGTCCCCACTCCACAGATGGCAACTTCCTTCTCTCATGCGCCAGATAAAGAGAAGTCCACCAAGAGACCACAAATCAAGGGGGCGGCCAAGACTTTCCCAAGAAACCCAAAGCAAAGAAGGGAAGAAATCCTCTTGGAAGAGAGCTTCAAGGGGGCGCCCACTACCTGCCAAAGACATCCAAAACAAAGATGGGAAGGACCTTGACTTAGGGAGGAAGAAAAGGAGGAGTCCAAAAGAGTTGATCCAGGGAAGGAAGAAAATTTTTCTTGAAGATCCAAGCAAGGTGGCGCCATCTACCTGCCTTTTATAATCCAAATCCAATTTTTTGGTACTTTGGCCGACCATATGTGAAGGATTTGCCCTAATTTGTAGATCCCCTCCTTTAGTCCCACATGGGAAGATGTGAAACCCTCCTCCCTAAAAAAAAAAAAAAAAAAAAAAAAAAAAAATCAGATGAATGAAAGAAATTTTTTTATGAGCAAACTTGTGTTTTCTCTTTTCCGCACTTGCTTCCAGGTGTTGAGCTCCGTAAGGGAGTAAATCCGGGTTCTCCTGGAACCTTGAGGAGGTGAGAGATCTCCAAAACCCCAAACCCTAGGTTAGCCACTCCACTCCCAAACCCTAGCCGCCATCACCCTTTTCTTTCCACCAAGCCCTAGTCTATTTCCCTTCTCACGGCCACCATCTCCAAGTCCAGGCCGACCACCAGCATCCAGCCCCAGTCCAGATACTGCAGATCTACAACAATTCTAAGAGGAAGTCAGATCGGCCGCCAGGAGAATTCGATTTCAGCAACTTCATCTTTCAAGTTTTTCAACCTGGTAAAATCTTTTCTTGAGTTTCTGAATTCCATCTTTTGTTCCTCTTCTTTCCCAGATCTTGAGTCCAGGAGAAGCCGACCAAACCACGAGACCAGTATTGGAGGATCCATTGCGAAGATAGCCGACTCCGAGGATCCCACAATCTGCTCGAGAGAGTTCTTCCACCAGAATCCTGAGAAGATCACTGTCTGGTTAGTAAACCGTCTCTCCTCTCTATTTCTGTTCTGTTGAAAGTTCAGAGCGAAACCCTAGGTCTGGGAGTTTCTCAACCCCCAGCGATCAGGTGTAGGAATAGGTGGAGTCCTAAGCCAAGAGAATCATCCCATAGCATTCTTTAGTGAAAAACTTAATGATGCTAAGCTTAGGTATTCTACCTATGATAAGGAATTTTATGCGGTGGTGCAAGCTTTGCGTTACTGGAGACATTATTTGCTACCGTAGGAATTTGTACTATTTTCGGACCATGAGGCTCTTAGATTTCTGAACTCCCAAAAGAAGCTTAACCCTAGGCATGCTAAGTGGGTAGAATATATCCAGTCCTATACTTTTGTCCTGAAACATAAGGCTGGAGTTGAGAATAAGGTAGCTGATGCCCTTAGTCGCCGATCTCTGTTATTAACTTCTGTTAGAACTGAGGTCATAGGGTTTGAGCAAATCAAAGAGGAATATGAGTCTTGTCCGGATTTCACAACTGTGTATCAGGATCTAGTTCAAGGACCATCTAGTAATCCCCAGGATTATACCCTTGTAGATGGTTTTTTGTTCTTCAAAAATAGGCTTTGCATCCCTAGAACTTCTCTTAGGGAATTTTTGATTTGGGAAATCCATGCTGGAGGTTTAGCCGGCCATTTTGGAAAAGACAAGACCATTCTAGCTATTGAAGACCACTTTTTCTGGCCTAGCTTGAAAAGGGATGTAGCTAATATTGTAGCTAGATGTCGAACCTGCGCTGTTGCCAAACAGCGAAAACAAAACACTGGCCTTTATACCCCACTCCCTGTCCCAGATCGTCCTTGGCAAGATGTGAGTATGGATTTTGTGTTAGGTTTACCTAAGACCCAGAGGAGACATGATTCTATCTATGTCGTAGTCGACCGATTCTCTAAAATGGCCCACTTCCTGCCTTGTTCCCAAACCTTTGATGCGTCTAAGGTAGCCACGCTTTTCTTCAATGAGATAGTTAGACTCCATGCCCTACCTAAGACAATCGTTTCAGATAGGGATGTCCGGTTCACCAGTTACTTTTGGAAGACCCTTTGGCATAAGTTAGGGACAAAACTTAAGTTTTCAACTGCCTATCATCCCCAAACTGATGGCCAAACTGAAGTAGTGAACCATAGCCTAGGAAATCTGCTGAGATGTCTTGTTGGTGAAAACACCAGAAATTGGGATTTATACCTACCAAGGGCAGAATTTGCGTACAATGACTCGGTCAATAGGTCTACGGGTAAGAGTCCATTTGAAATTGTACATGGGTACAAACCTCACACACCTCTTGACCTAGTCCCTTTACCTGTCCACACTCGAGTCTCCGAATCTGCTGAGAATTTTGCACAGCATGTAAAAGACTTGCATAACGAAATTCATGCCAAAATAAATTTAAGTAATGAAACTTATAAGAAGTTGGCTGATACTCAAAGGCGAGTCAAATCTTTTATTGAGGGAGACTATGTGATGATTAGGTTAAGGCCTGAATGGTTTCCTCCTGGAACCATTAGAAAGTTACATGCTAGGGGAGCTGGACCATTTAGAGTGGTAAAGAAAGTAGGATCCAATGCCTATGTGCTTGAGTTGCCTCCAGAACTAGGCATTAGCTCTACTTTCAACATTACAGACTTAGTAGAGTACAGGGAGCCAGCTGTGATTCCTAGTGAGCCTTTTGAGCCTAACCCTATCATTGAGAGTGATCCCGACCCTGTGTGTCCACCAACAAACTGGCCTGTGAGGAAAGAGCAGATTGAAAAGATCCTGGATGATCAGGTTATCTCTACTCGTAATCGAGGATACCAAAGGTACCTGGTCCGCTGGCAAGGAAGGCCAGATTCTGATGACTCTTGGATCTCCCGAGAAGAATTACAAGAATTGGACCCAGACCTCTTGGAGAGATACCAGAGCCAACTTGAGCCTTACTCGACAGGGTCGAGTTCCTCCCACCCTGGGAGAATTGGTGCGGGCACCAGACTCAGAAGAAGACTTCAGAGCTCCATTTGGATCTCTGATTGACATTGCCCGAGAAATTAGGGTTTGTAATAAAGGTTGACCTGGTCAACCAGTTTATTTATTTTATTTATTGAGTCACCATTTAAATTTTGTTGAGTCATGTTGACTCAGTGCAAGTCCCAATGTGGTTTCAATTTGGTCCAAAATGGTGCCACATTTGTCTTCCAATCAAATCAAGGTTCAAGCAAGTGGAGGCCACACTCCAAGCCACACGCCCAGCCACACTCCGAGCACACGCCAGAGTCCAGGAGGCGCCACAGAGGCATCCCAGTGTCATGGTCCCCACATCCAAAGAAGAAAAAATCAAATTGGAGGCTACTTTAAAGGAGGCGCCCATACCTGCCTATTTTACCTAAGCAAAGAAGGAAGAAGACTTCTCTTGGAGAAGAAATCAAAGAAGGACATCCAACCTACTCCTAATTGAAGTTCAAATCAAAATCAAAGAGCTTAACTTGGAGTGGAAGAAAAGAAGAAATACCATAAGAAGAAGAGGACTCCAAATCCAAATCCAACTCCAAAGGAGGCACCAAAAAAATTCAAAAAAAATTCCTTTATGGCCGTCCCAATTTTTTTTGAACTCTTGGTCGGCCAAGAGAGAAGATTTTCTACCTAATCTAGTGGTTGGAGGAGTTTAGTCCCACATGGGAATTTGTACAAGCTTGGAGAAAATTTTAGGTCTATATAATAGACCTCTCTTTGTAACTTTAGAAAATCAATGAAGAAAATTATTTTTTTGCTATTCTCTTGTGTTGAGTGACCTAGGTTTTTCTTCTTCCGCACTATTCTAAGTGTTGAGCTCCGTGAGGGGGTAATCCGGGTTCCATTGGAGCCTTGAGGAGGTGAGAGATCTCCATCTTTATCCAAAACCCTAGGTTAGCCACTTGAAATTCCAAAACCCTAGCCACCCTTCATTATTTTCAATCCATCAAACCCTAGATCCATCCATCTCCCATGGCCTCTCTCTCTCAACAAGTCCAGGCCATCCACCTTCATCCAGATCCAGTCCGGCAACTTCAGATCCAGAGCAAGTTCCAAGGAAAATCACATCAACATCCAGGAGAATCCAGTTTTCAGTAATTTCAATCTTCTAGTTCATCAACCTGGTAAATCTTTCCCTTGACTCTCTGATTCCATCAATTATTTTTCTTCTCTTCCAGATCTTGAGTTCAGGAGAAGCCAACCGGCCAAAGGACCAGTATTGGAGGATCCATTACGAAGATATCTGAATCCGGGATCCAACAATCTGCTCGGGAGAGTTCCTCCACCAAAATCTGTAAAGATCATTGTCTGGTTAGATAAACCATCTCTCCTCTTTATTTCTGTTCTTTTGAAAGTTCGGAGCGAAACCCTAGGTCTGGGAGTTTCTCAACCCCCAGCGATCCGTTGCTTCTGAACTACTCTGATAATTTAGTTTCCTTAAAATTGTGCTTTCAATTATCATATTAGTATCTTTCAATGTTAGGTTAACTTTTCTTTGATTTGAAGCCAACTTCTACAAACATATAAAAACAACAAAAAAATTAGTTAATCTTAATTTACTTCCGCATCGCATTCCTTTATTTGTTCTGCATCAATTGTTCACCCACCAATAGGGAACGTGAGCTGGGTTTAGACCATTGTGAGACAGGTTAGTTTTACCCTACTGATGGCCGTGCCGCGATAGTAATTCAACCTAGTACGAGAGGAACCATTGATTCACACAATTGGTCATCGCGCTTGGTTGAAAAGCCAGTGGCGCGAAGCTACCGTGTGCCGGATTATGACTGAACGCCTCTAAGTCAGAATCCAAGCTAGTGAAGCGGCGCCCGAGCCCGCCGTCCGTCTCCCGACCCGCAGTAGGGGACCTCGGCCCCCAAGGGCTCGTGTCATAGGCGCAGCCCCCGCGGCGTAGCGATCGTGGGCGGCCGCCATGGAGCGCAATTCCGGATGGGCGGCGGACAGAATCCTTTGCAAACAACTTAAATACGCGACGGGGAATTGTAAGTGGTAGAGTGGCCTTGCTGCCACGATCCACTGATATCCAGCCCCGAGTCGCACGGATTCGTACCCCACCCCACGATCCCGAACCCCGGCCCCCCGAGCCAACCTGCACGAGGGCGCAACCCCGATCCGGATGCGGGTCCCGCGATGAGGTCGGAGGTCGCATGCAGTGCGCGGACCTATCGACCATCGCCGACGGGGCGGCGGCGAAGCGACGACCCGCGAGCGGGCACGAGCGGGTCGCCATCGCACCAACCGTGGCGGCGCACGGAGGGCCCGTCGTCGCGGCGTGGCAGGATGGCTCGCCTGCACCGAGCGGCGAGGTGGAAGGCACGGCCGTGCACCGGCGAGGGCGCCGCGGCAGACGGCATCCGCCCGGCGGGCATGGCGGCGTCGACCTCGATGGCCCCGTCCCCGTGCGTGTGCCGGTGCGGTGGTGCCACCGTCCGCCCAGGCGCTGCCATGCAGGTCCCGGCTTGAGCGCGGGTGCCGGTGCGGCGACGGCGGATTGCCTGCTCGGTGGCTCCAGCTGCAAGGGTCGGATGCATGCCCGAGCGACGGTTGCGGAAAGGCACCGGGCATCGCGTCGGAGCCGTCGGGCCGCAGGTGCCCAGCCCGCCGGGACCGGAGACGGCGCGCTCTCCCCGGCCACTCCCCGCCTTTGGTCGGATGCCCCTCCCCGAGCGCCGGGTTCGCCGCATTGGATGAAACCAAGATGCTCCGGGCGGGTGCCCGTGCCGTGCGCGTCGAGACACGGGTCCCGAGAGCGCGGGCGCGACTCCGGACCCTCCGCGAGGGCCCGGTGAGCGCCCACGCTACCGCGACCGTGCCATGGCGATGAAGACCCGAATCCCATGGCGGGCCCCGGCATCGCACGGCCGGACGTGGGGCACGGCCGGGCGGGGGCGCGGACGGCAGGCTGCGGGACGCACGCGGGCGCGCGGGTCGCGGCACCGCCGGGTGCAGGTCATCGGGCGTGCGCGGGTCGCCGCAAGGGCATGCCCGGGCCATGGCACAGCCGGGCGCAAGTCACCGGGCGCGCGCGGGCCATGTCCCGCCGGGCACGAGGCCCCGGACGCGCACAAGGGCATGGCGGGCTCGGGCGCGCGCGGGTCGTGGCACTAGCATGCGTGCGTCGTGGCACTAGAGCGCGCGCGTCGTGGCACTAGCGCGCGCGCGTCGTGGCACGGCGTGCGCGGGTCACCGGGCGCTCGCGCGCGGGCCATGGCACAGAAGCGAGCGGGTCACGGCGCTGCCATGCGCAGGGCGACGGGCGCCACGCGGGTCATGGCACCGCCGGGCGTGAGGCACCAGGCATGAACAAAGGCACGGCGGGCTCGAGCGCGTGCGGGTCATTGCACGGGCGTGCGCGGGTCACGGCGCTGCCATGCACAGGGCAACGGGAGCGCGCGCACGCGGGTCGTGGCATGGGCGTGCGCGGGTCATGCCACTGCCGAGCGCGCACAAGGGCACTGCGGGCTCGGGCACGTGCGGGGTCATGGCACGGGCGTGTGCGGGTCACCGGGCGCGCGCAGGCGCGGGTCACGGCATGGGCGTGCGCGGGTCACGGAGCTGCCATGCGCAAGTCAACGGGCGCGCGCCACGGCACGGTCATGCGCGGGTCACGGCACCGTCGGGCGCAAGGCAACGTGCGCAGGTCACGGCACTGACGTGCGCGGGCCATGGCACGGGCATGCGCGGGTCACGGAGCAGCCGGGCGCGGGTCACGGCGTGGGCTTGCACGGGTCACGGCGCTGCCGGGATCGGGTCACCCGGCACGCGCATGGGCCACGGCACTGGCGTGCGCGGGTCACGGCGCTTTCGGGCACTGGTCATGGCATGGGTGTGCGTGGGTCACCGGGCGCGCGCGCGGGTCACGGCGCTTCCGGGCGCGGGTCATGGCACGGGCGTGCGTGGGTCACCGGGCGCGCGTGCGGGTCACGGCGCCGCCGGGCGTGCGCGCGCGGGTCATGGCACGGGCGCGCGCGGGTCACGGGGCCGCCTGGTGCGTGTCACCCGGCGCGCGCGTGGGTCGTGGCACGGGCTTGCACGGGTCACGGCGCTGCCGGGCGCGAGGAGCCGAGCGCGGGCCATGGCACGGGCGGGCGCAAGGCACGTGCGGGTCGTGCCAAGGGCGTGCGCAGGTCACGGCACGGGCGGGTGCGAGGCACCGAGCTCGCACGAGGGCACGACGCGTGCCGGTCCTGGCATGGCGCGCGCTGGTCATGGCACGGGCCGGTGCATAGCACTGGGCGCACGCGCGGGTCTTGGCACGGGCGTGAGCGGGTCACGGCAACGCCGAGCGCGAGCACCGGGCGCGGGCGTGCACGGGTCGCGGCACCGCCGGGCGCAAGGCCACGGCCGCGCGCAAGGGAGCGGGCGTGCGCGGGTCATGGCACCGGTGGGCGCAAGGCACCGGGCGTGCGCGGGTCGTGGCACCGCCGGGCGCAAGGGGTCGGGCGCGGGCGTGCACGGGTCTTGCACCGGCGGGCGCAAGGCCCCGGGCATGTGCAAGTGCGCGGGCGTGCACGGGTCACGGCGCTGCCGGGCGCAAGGGGCAGCGCGCGGGCGTGCACGGGTCATGGCACGGGCGTGCGCGGGTCACCGGGCGCGCGCGCGCCCGGGTCATGGCACGGGCATGCACGGGTCATGGCACGGGAGTGCACGGGTCACCGGGCGTGCGCGCGCACGTGTCATGGCACGGGCGTGTGCGGGTCATGGCACGGGAGTGCACGGGTAACCCAGCGCGCGCGCCCGGGTCATGGCACGGGCGTGCGTGGGTCCTGGCACCGCCGGGCTCGAGTCCACGGGCGCGCGCAAGGGCGCGGGCGTGCGCGGGTCCTGGCACCGCCGGGCTCGAGTCCCAGGGCGCGCGCACGGGCGCGGGCGTGCGCGGGTCCTGGCAGCGCCTGGCTCGAGTCCCCGGGCGCGTGCACGGGCACGGGCGTGTGCGGGTCCTGGCAGCGCTGGGCGCGGGGCATCGGGCGCGCGCACGGACGCGGGGCACCGGGAGCGCGCACGGATGCGGGTCCTGGCAGCGACGGGCGCGGGGCACCGGGCGCGCGCACGGGCGCGGGCGGGCGCGCGTCCTGGTAGCGACGGGCGCAGGGCGGGCGCGCGTCCTGGCAGCACCAGGCGCGTGGCACCGGGCGCGCGCACGAGCGCGGGCAGGCGCGGGTCCTAGCAGCGCCGGGCGCGGGGCACCGGGCGCGGGTACGAGCGCGGGCGCGCGCACGGGCGTGGGCTGGCGCGGGTCCTGGCAGCGCAGGGCGCGGGGCACCGGGGTCGCGCACGGGCGCGGGCGGGCGCGGGGTGCCGGGCGCGCGCACGGGCGCGGGCGGGCGCGGGGTGCCAGGCGCGCGCACGGGCGCGGGCGGGCGCGGGGCACCGGGCGCATGCACGGGCGCGGGTCCTGGCAGCGCCGAGCGCGGGGCACCGGGCGCGCGCACGGGCGCGGGTCCTGGCAGCGCCGGGCGCAGGGCAACGGGCGCGCGCACGGGCGCTGACGGGCGTGGGTCCTTGCAGCACGGGGTGCTGGGCAACGGGCGCACGCACGGGCGCGGGCGGGCGCGGGGCAACGGGCACGGGCGTGCTCGGGTCCTGGCAGCGCTGGGCGCGGGTCACGCGGGGCGCGCGCGGACGCGGGGCATGCCCCCGAATTTACAATGCTGCTCGCGACCCGGGAGCCTCGGGGGTGGACCTTGGCCGGATGCCCCGCGCGGGTAGTAGGTTGGCAAGCCCCCTTGCGGGCGGGGCACGGGTCTTGGCCGCCCCGGATGCGCGTCTGCGCGCGTCCAGGCGCGCGTCCCGGCCCTCCCCCGCTTCTGCAACGTTGCTCGCGACCCTTGGGTACTCTCCCGGGTATCTGTTTTGGATTTTCTGCTCGCGCGGCGCGTGCCCAGGCCTCCTTGGACTCGCGTCCTGGCTGCTCTGTGATCGCGCCCGTGTCGTGCCCTCCGGGACTCGTGTCCTGTGCTGTGTGGTTCCGAGTCCTGGCCGCCCTTTTGCCCAGCGCATGGTGCGCGCATCTTGGACATCCTGGACTCGCGTCCGGGGTGCGCTCGGTGCTCTCTCGTGCTAGGCCGTCCGTGACTCGGGTCCAACGACATTTGGGCGCGAGTCTTGGTCCTCCCTTGCGTTCGCAAGCTAGCTTTGTGCCTCGGAACACCTCGGGATGCCCCTTCTTCGCCCCTTCCGAGTGCCTGATCTTCGCGGCCACCCGCGCGCGGAACCATGGTCGGTGCCGTCCGGTCCGGTCGACGTCCCGGTCCTTCAGCTCCGTCCGGATCCTTCGGGCGAAAACGCGGCCGTGCGTGCGCGAAACCAAGGTCGGTGTCCTCCGGTCCGGTCGACCTCCCAGTCCCGCTCCTTCGGCTCCGTCCGGATCCTTCGGGCGAAAACGCAGCCTCGCGTGCGCGGAACCTAGGTCGATGTGCGATGCTCCGGTCGACCTCCTGGTCCCGCTCCATTGGCTCCGTCCGGATCCTTCGGGCGAAAAAGCGGCCGCGCGCGCGTGGAACCAAAGTCGGTGTGCGATGGTCCAGTCGACCTCCCGGTCCAGTTCCATCGCCTCCGTCCGAATCCTTCGGGCGAAATCGCGGCCGCGCGCGCGCGCGGAACCAATGTCGGGTTTCGATGGTTCGATCGACCTCCCGGTCCCGCTCCATCGTCGCCGTCCGGATCCCTAGGGCGGAAAACGCGGCGCGCGCGCGCGGAACCAAGGTCGGTGCGCTCTTTGGTCCGGTCGACCTCCCGGTCCCGCTCCATTGGCCCCGTCCGGATCCTTCAGGCAAAAAACGCGGCTGCGCGCGCGCGGAACCAAGGTCGGTGTGTCCGGTCGACCTCCCGGTCCCGCTCCATCACCTCCGTCCGGATCCTTCGGGCGAAATCGCGGCCGCGCGCGCGCGGAACCAAGGTCGGTGTGCGATGGTCCGGTCGACCTCCCGATCCCTCTCCATCGTCGCCGTTCGGATCCCTCGGGCGAAAAACGCGGCCGCGCGCGCGCGGAACCAAGGTCGGTGCGCTCTTTGGTCCGGTCGACCTCCCGGTCCCGCTCCATCGCCTCCGTCCGGATCCTTCGGGCGAAATCGCGGCCGCGCGCGCGTGGAACCAAGGTCGGTGTGCGATGGTCCGGTCGACCTCCCGGTCCCGCTCCATCATCGCCATCCGGATCCCTCGGGCGAAATCGCGGCCGCGCGCGCTCGGAACAAATGTCGGTTTTCGATGGTCCTGTCGACCTCTCGGTCCCGCTCCATCGTCACCGTCCGGATCCCTCGGGCGAAAAACACGGCCTCGCATGCGCGGAACCAAGGTCGGTGCGCTCTTTGGTCCGGTCGACCTCCCGGTCCCGCTCCATCGGCCCCGTCCGGATCCTTCGGGCAAAAAACGCGGCCGTGCGCGCGCGGAACCAAGGTCGTTGTGCGATGGTCCGGTCGACCTCCCGATCCCGCTCCATCGCCTCCGTCCAGATCCTTCGGG